>JAQPPZ010001195.1:30292632-32990199 GCA_028583015.1 Wollemia nobilis | reverse complement strand
TGTCACAACCCAAATTTAGCAACTCTACAATGTACATGAAATTTTTGTTTTACTATAGCAATACTTTGCTTCTATCCCAACAAGATGTTAGCTAGGCATATTATTGTCACACTTCAAGATTGTCCACCACTACAACTAGTGTCTTAAGTGCTCAAGACTAGCCACATCTCGAAATCCGCCATATAGGATTCTGACTCCTCCCATGAGTCTAGCTGGAATCCGGTATAGGGTTGTCCTTTCAGGGCCCATATCACCTGAAAGGGAAACGCTATCTCCCTTGTACATAGCTTTAATATTCTAAATATTTAGATTTCCCAAACTCAATTGTTATGGAGCCAACGTCAATATGTCAGTGCTAGCCCTTGACCCTCTACTAAGGTTTGGCTAGAGTCCACCATCGCATGGCCTACAGACTAGATATTCAAGACCTTTCTCAAGTTGACGGTAATGGTACCCATACCATCTATCATTGGATATTCCAATAGCATGATTAGCTCTCCAATCACACATCTTGTTGGTACTTCCCCAAGTTGATTGGAATGTTTAATACCTTCACTTTATAACTAACTGACCACCTGGAGCAACGTCCCATACCGTCGCTCTTTACACTCAACAGTTTGGACCCCGATCCCTGAGTAGCTAGAGTACAGAGGTACAGTCACACATAAGTCACCTCGTGACTTAGTGTAGTTGGGTAAAGTAAGTCCTTACTCGACATACTCAATTTCAGTGCAAAGTAATTTTCAAACCCCCTTTTTTTTTTTAGGGTTTAAGTTTATAAAGAAATGTTTAAGGGGTAACATGTCAATCAAGGCTTTTTTTAAAAAAATAACCATCTTAGTATAGATTCTTTAAACATGCTAATAAGCTAAATAAATATAGTCTAAACTAAGTAATGACTTTCCATGTCTCATAGTACTTTTGCATATTTATAAAGAATAAAAACTATAATTCTAAAAAAACATATTTAGCAAGTCCGGAGCATCCATAGCACACTATTCGAAAAAGATACTTTTTTTTTTACAATCCTTCATTAATTACCAAATCTCTCAGCTTAATTATATCCAAAACTCTTAGGAATAAAAGATCAAATGTTTCCTAATACAGTCAATGTATCTTATAAATAAAAGAAAACCTACTTTAGCTCTATCCAAGTGCAATTCTCACTAAATCATAAGGTTAGAATTTGATATATATATTTTGAATCAAAAGTTGAAGCAACGAAGTTCACATATTTTGTTATTATACCATTGCCATGTTATTCCCAACACGATATATTCTAAAACCCATCATGTTGTACAACAAGAATTTTTTCTAACATGTAATAGCTTTACTATTGCAAACATTAAATACAACCCCAACTAAAGTTACACTTCCAATTAAAAATTAACCATTCAAAATTTCTTTGATCTCATATACAATGCTGACAAGATTTTCTATGTTTCAAAGATAAAATACAAGTAGCAATGAGTAGGTACATCATAGTAGAGTTTTCCCATGTCAACTACTATGCATACGTGAAGCATACATTCTGTCACCTGCTCCAGCCAACGAAAAGGTTGTTTATCCAACAACGTCATCCACATTTTTTTTTAAATGTGAGATACCCGACACTTTCAGAGCGCACACCCCACATCGACCATGACGTTAATAGGAAGCTAGGGACGAATCAGCTTGGCCCAATATGCCTATATGACACACACATTCATGCAGGCATACACACAAAAATCACAGACAAAAGGAAACAACCATCCCAAAAGAAAACTCAAGGCTCTTATCACAAAGGTGTATCCATATCAATGCAAAGGCACGTATTCCAAAAAAATAGTGGATAACGCATCAATCATTATACAGAGTTTCTCACATAAGCACAACAGATAAAAATAACTGGGTAAAGAAAAATGTTTTAGATTCTCATCCAAGGAAAAGTGGAACATCTGTTTTTCCAATGCAGAAGGTTATATGTTTTATATGGAATATGCCATTTATCAAACACAACATACTTATGGCCTTAACAAAGAAACTAGGCAAACATTATAAAACCATTGCGCTACTTTCCCAAAATGCAACAAGGACATTAATGCAACAGAGGAAGCAAACTAGTCAATTCTCATGCCTTTGTATCTCACATCATAGATATATTTGAAAATTGAGCATAAAATATTTTTAATGGTGGCCATACACATTCATGTCGAGTAAAAACAGATGTTTTTCTCCTTTTAAAAGAAACATTATTTTCTTTCTTAATTTTCATACTCTATCATTCTATAAAACGAACATCAGAGGAGCTTATTAAATTTTAAACCAATCATTACAAGAGCCTAACCTGGACTTCTTCTTTTCGCAGCTAGAGTTCACCCATCTCCTCTCTTGCCTTTGCCCAATCCAGAGTGAAAAAGTAAAACGTACTTCCTTTGGCCAATTCGTTACTATTAAATGAAGAGGCTAGTAATAAGATATTGACACCTCAATTGTTTTTTTTTTCCAGGTTTAATGCTATGAATGTCTCCAGGTGGTGAAATACTTATACAACCATTTGGGCGTTATTAGTATTTAATATTATTTTTAGGTAAACCCTCCTTCTTCCTTAATTTAGTTGTTTTAAATATTTAAGTTTGTGGCCTTGTCTAAGATTCATGTAGTAGGCCTTCAATTTATATTACCTTATGGAATATATATCTTGGGCATGGCACTAAGTGCTATATTGAAAAAATGACAATTTATTTTTTATTAAAATCAAAGTAATCCCTTTTAATTAATTTTTTTTTTTTATATTTTTATTTTATATATTTTATTTATTATTTTGTTTATTATTTTTATTTATCACCATATAATAATTCTATAACTATTTATATATAAATACATTTTATTTGTATTTATTTTTATATTTTTGTACAATTATATATATTTATATATATTTCTACAAAATTAATATTTTAAATAGCGACAAGCAACAAGCGACAAACCGGAGAAAAGCAACTTGCAAACATTCAATCAACAATGTCAGGCAGAATGCAATGCAGATGCAAATTCTACGGTGGGCTTCCATGTACCCACGGACCAAGGTGCACGAGGCACAACATCATATCCCGCTTACCTGGCGTTTCCAATCTATTGCCCTGGTCAAGGGGGTGGGTGTTCTCTTCTATTTCTGGCTTCGGAGTCCTGCACCTGCACCACAAAAACTAAATGCATGATCACATTCTTCCAAGTAAATTAATCACAAGTAGTGGGGATGTGACATACTCCCCCCTTAGATTTAACATAGTCCCTGTGTTAGCTCAAGAATTACATAAATCAAGAAACATATTTGTTAAATAACCAACTAAATAGAATATTTACACAAAAACATAATAGTTATGTCTAACATGTATAGCAAGTCCCATTATGGCATCTACATAAAAGAAAAATTATGTACCAATACATCTGATATACACAACAAGTTCCATCATATCATAACAAAGAAAAATAGAAGTTTTCATCTTAATAACAGATTGTCTTTTGGTATCAATTTTCAAACAAGTAAGGAAACTGATTTCTCATGCTAGAAACATCCTCCCAGGTGGCATTTCTTTCAGAGTACTGATCCCACTGTACTCGACATTGCTCCACAGTCCTTTTCCTCAGTTGTTTGGTTCTAAAGCCCAAAATTTTGACTGGTCGAACCTCAATGAGTTGCGGGTCCGACATCTGCAAATGAGTTATATCCAAAATATGGGATGGGTCAGCTACATATTTACGTAGAAGGGACACATGAAAAACACTATGGATTTTTGATAAATTGGGTGGCAGTGCAAGTTTGTAGGCAACAGGACTGATTTTGGCAGTTATGTCAAATGGACCGACAAACCTAGGACTTAATTTGGTGGATTTAATAGAGCTTTTGGTAGGCTTGACTCTAAGGAAAACCTTATCTCCTATGGCAAATTCATGGGGTGTTCTTTTAAGATCAGCATAGCTTTTTTATCGATCAACGGCTTCACGTAGTCGCTGGAGAATTTCTTTAAGTTGGTTCTCCATTTGCTTTACAACTTCAGGACCGATCACCTCTCGATCATCCAAATTATCCCACGTTAATGGTGTCTTGCACCTTCACCCATATAGAGCCTCAAAAGGGGCCATGCCCAACGTGGTATGATAGCTATTATTATAAGCAAATTCCACCAGGAAGAGATAATCTTCCCATTTTCTTTGGTGGTCCATACAATACATGCGTAGCATGTCTTCAAGCACTTGATTGACCCTCTCGGTCTGTCCATCCATCTCTGGATGATAAGCAGTGCTAATATTGAGCCTTGTTCCCCAAGCTCGATGCAAAGCTTACCAAAACTCAGAAGTAAATCATGAATCTCTATCAGATATAATTACTTCAAGAAATCCATGTAGCCTCACAATTTCCCATGCAAATTTATGTGCTATGGTTGAAGCATCATCACGTACACTTCTTGGTATAAAATGTGCCACTTTGGTTAACTTATCCACTACTACAAATATTGCATCATGCTGAAATCGAGTTTTTGGAAGTCCCACAATGAAATCCATGGATATAACTTGCCATTTTTGTTCTGGTACTTCAAACAGATATAATTTCCCTCCAGGATGTTGATGTTTTGCCTTGAATTTTTGGCATTCAAGGCATCTTGCAACAAATTGCACTATATCTTTTTTCATTCTAGGCCAGAAATAGTCCTTCTTCAAGTTTTCCCTCATCTTGACTACCCCTGGATGAGCAGAATAAGGAGCATAATGAGCTTCTTGTAGAATAGTTATTTTAAGTTCTTCATTATTGGGTACTACTATTCTATTTCGAAAGTAGATTAGATTTTCCTTAATACCATAGTCCCTGTGTCGATCCAGGTTCTTGCTCAACCTTACTACGACATGATTTGCAAAACTCATCAGTATTTTGCAGTTCTGCGATCTAATCCTTCAGTTCATACTGACACCTTGTGAAAGTAGTTATGTGTCTTCTCCTACTAAGAGCATCTACCAATTTATTTTCCTTTCCCTTGATATACTCAATACCAAAATCATATTCAGCCAAAAACTCCATCCATCTTCATTGTCGGGCGTTCAACAATGGTTGTGTAAATATGTATCTCAGACTTTGATGATCAGTCTTAAGCTCAAAAGGTTTTCCTAGTAGGTAATGTCTCCAAATTTTAAGGGCATGAACTACGACTGCTAGTTCTAAGTCATGAGTGGCATAATTTATCTCATGTTTCTTGAGTTTTCTGGACTCATATGCCACTACAGCTTCCTCCTGCATCAATATGCCACCTAATCCTTCCATTGAGGCATCGGTACAAACTGTGAATGATTTATTTAAATCAGGTATCTTTAGTATAGGTGCAATTGTCAATTTCTCTTTAAGAGTTTTGAAGGCTTCTTCACACTGATTTGACCATTTAAATGCTTTCCCCTTCCTTTGCAGATTAGTTATGGGATATGCAACTTTTGAGAACCCTTTCACAAATCATCGATAGTAGCCAGCCATTCCCATAAAACTTCTTACTTCTGACACATTGGTTGGAGCTGGCCAATCTATTATAGCCTCAATATTTTTGGGGTCTATGGCTATACCTTCAACTGAGATAATATGTCCCAAATATTGCACCTGTGGTGTATAAAATTCACATTTGGACAACTTTCCATATAATTGGTTTTTCTTGAGGATCCCTAGCACTATCCTCATGTGCTCATCGTGTTCTTCTTTGTTTCAAGAATAAATCAGTATATCATCTAAGAATATGAGCACGAATCGGTCTAACTGTTCTCGAAACACACTATTCATCAGGTTCATAAATGTGGTTGGTGCATTAGTTAAACCAAATGGTAATACTGTGAACTCATAATGCCCATACCGTGTTCTAAAAGCAGTTTTGTAAGTATCCTCTTCTCGGATTCTTAATTGGTGATACCCTGACCTAAGATCAATTTTGGAAAATATGGTGGCTCCTCTTAGCTGGTCAAACAAGTCATCAATCCTAGGCAATGGATACTTATTTTTAATAGTCATCTTGTTAAGCATCCTATAATCAATGCATAATCTTAGGGAACCATATTTCTTTTTAACAAATAGAATCGGTGCTCCCCAAGGTGACACACTGGGTTTAATGTGCCCTTTCTCTAACAAATCTTGTAGTTGTGTCTTAAGTTCTTGTAATTCAAGTGGTGTCATACGGTATGGAGTTCGAACTACTGGGGTTGCTCCTGGCACAAGTTCTATTGAAAAGTCAAACTCTCTTTTTGGTGGCAATCCTGGTAAATCTTCAGGAAAAACATCTCTAAATTCACCCAGTACTGGATACTGTTGAAACAATGCTGAACTTGAGTCTATTTCCTCCTTTTTGTTCATTTTTATCACATACAACTTGCATCCTTTCCTCCAGGCTCTCTTGGCTTGCATACTACTTATCAAATGGGGCTCAAAATATGTTCTATTGCATTGAATGTGGATTCTTTGATTGGCATTATCGGTAAAGTCCATCCATCTCTCCTCAAAATTTAATATAGCTTTATGAGCCTTAAGCCAATCTACTCCTAAAATTATGTCAAATGCATGTAAGGGAGCTACATATAGATGCCATTTGATCTTTCCTTGGGGTATTTCTATTGGTGACTCAAATAGACATTGGTTAACTAGATAAGTTTATCCTGAGCCATACTCTACTTGCCACCCTTTTGCCAAAACCCCAGGTTTAACAGGTATATCCCTCAAAACATTATTGGAAATAAAACTATCGGTAGCACCACTATCAATTAAAATATTCACATTTCTTTTGCCTATTCTTCCTTTAATTAAAAATGGAGTGGTTTGCCCTATAAGGTTAGGGTTACCTGTGGCAGCAAAGATTCTGTGGGGTGCTTCTTCAGTGGGGTTCCTACGATCTACTCTTTTTGGGCATTACCTAGAAAAGTGGTCCAGAGCTCCACATGTGAAATAGGCATTGGGACCATCATTCTTTTGTTTATCATTCTCCTTGGTGTGGTTCCCATTCTTGCCTTGCTCTTTATTATTATTTTTCCTCTCTTGGAAATTCCTTCGGTCTGATTTCCCCTTGTACCCCTGGTTTCTACCCTTGTTTCTATTATCATTTCTGTTATGACCCCTATCTCTGTATCTGCGGTTCTGATCCATACCACGATTCTGCTCAGGGTACCTTCTTTTCTTTGAATTATCTCTTTCTTGTTGGTAGAAAGCTTTTACCTCTTTTTGGCTTGATTCCTCATAACGAGCTGCATCATAGGCAATTGATAGTGTTTGGGGTAATTTCCCTCCTACAGGTTGACTATACTTTGGATGCAATCCCATGACAAATTTGTGTGCCTTAAACTTCTCTTGCCCATCAAAATTTGGGGCATACTTAAGTAATTGCACAAACTTTTGGTAATACTCAACTACCGTCATGTTGCCTTGATGCAAATTTGTAAATTCTCCATGTTTCTCAATATAGAATTGCTCTGTGAGGAAATGACTTTTGAATTCCCTTACAAATTCTTCCCAAGGTATATCTGTTGCCTCTTTTTGAGTAGCTTTCTTGTATGTGGTCCACCAGGTCTTGGCAGGACCTTCCAAATGAGCAACTGCCCATGTAGTTTTTACCTCAGAACAAAGGGGTTGGATGGCAAAATACCCTTCGACTTCACTAAGCCAATTAACAACGATTTCCCCATCACCACATCCATCAAATTTAGAAATATCTAATTTCTTTAATTCTTTTTGTAGTTCCTCACCCACTTTTCTCCTTGAGGATCCTTCTAGAAATTGACTCACATTATTTTTTATCTTCTTTTGAGTTAGGTTTTCAATAACTTTTTGTTGCTGGGTGATAAGTTCCTATTGTTGGGCCATCTGTGCCTACTTGTTGATCCATATGCTCACTCAGCTGAGCCCTCTGGATCTCCATCTGCTCACGCTATTGGTTTAATTGATCTTGCATGAGTTGGATCATACGAGCCATGTTCTCATCATTGTGGGTAGCCCTTGTCGCTACAGGCTCTTTTTCTTTTCTTACCACACGCCGTGGTGTTTCAGCAGTTTGCACCCTCTCTGACTCCTTTATGAGTCATCTTGGTCCTTTCCTTGGGACCTCTGCAATCTCCTCTTGCATATTTAAGCTAGCCCTCTGCGAGGTACCTACCATATCTAGCATCAAAAAATTTTGTCAGAATAACTATGTTAGCTAGGGTTTCGTAAACCTAGGCTCTGATACCAACTATCACAACCTAATTTTAGAAACTCTAAAATGTACACAAAATTTTTGTTTTACAATATCAATACTTTGCTTCTAATCCCAACAAGATGTTAGTTTAGGCATATTAATTTCACACTTCAAGACTATTCACCACTACAGTTGGTGTCTTAAGTGCTCGAGACTGGCCACATCCCGCAAGTGTCACCATATAGGATTCTGACTCCTCCCATGAGTCATTTGGAATCCGACGAAGGGGTTGTCCTTTCAGGGCCCATATCACCTGAAAGGGAAATGCTATCCCCTTGTCCAAAGCTTAAATATTCACAATCTTTAGAGTTCCTTGACTCAATTTCTATGGAACCAACATTAATATGCTAGTGCTAGCCCTTGACCCTCTGCTAAGGTTTGGCTAGAGTCCACCATCACATGGCTTAAGGACTAGATATTCAGGACCCATCTCAGGTTGATGGTAATGTTGCCCATACCATCTACCGTTGGATCTTCCAATAGCATGATTAGCTCTCTAATCATGCATCTCATTGGCACCTCCCCAACCTGAGTGGAATGTTGAACACCTTCACTTTCTAACTGACTGCCCACCTGGAGTGACGTCCCATACCGCCGCTCTTTACACTCGACAGCTTGGACCCCTGTCCTTGAGTAGTTGGAGTACGGTGGCACAGTCACACATAAGTCACCTCGTGACTTAATGTGGTTGGGTGGAGTAAGTCCTTACTCGACATACTTAATTTCAGTGCAAAATAATTTCCAAACCCCCATTTTTTTTAAGGTTTAAGTTTATAAAGAAAGGTTTAAGGGGTAACATTTCAATCAAGGCTTTTTAAAAAAAAATAACCATATTAGTATAAATTCTTCTCACATGCTAATAAGCTAAATAAATATAGTCTAAACTAAGTAATGCTTTTCCATGTCTCATAGTACTTTTGCATATTTATAAAGAATAAAAACTAGAGTTCTAAAAAAAACATATTTAGCAAGTCCAGAGCATCCATAGCACACTCTATTCGAAAAAGATACTTTAAAAAAAAAATCCTTCATTAATTCCCAAATCTCTCAGCTTAATTATATCCAAAACTCTTAGGAATAAAAGATCAAATGTTTCCTAAGGCAGTCAATGTATCTTATAAATAAAAGAAAACCTACTTCAGCTCTATCCAAGTGCAATTCTCATAAAATCACAAGGTTAGAATTTGATATATATATTTTAAATCAAAAGCCGAAGCAACAAAGTTCACATATTTTGTTATTATACCATTGCCATGTTATTCCCAACATGATATATTTTAAAACCCATCATGGTGTACAACATGAATTTTTCTAACATGTAATAGCTTTATTGTTACAAATATTAAATACAACCCTAACTAAAGTTACACTTCCAATTAAAAATTAACCGTTCAATATTTCTTTGATCTCATATACAATGCTGAAAAGCTTTTCTACGTTTCAAAGATAAAATACATCTAGCAATGAGTAGGTAAGTCATAGTAGAGTTTTCCCCTATCAACTACTATGCATCCGTGAAGCATACATTCTGTCACCTACTCCAGCCAACAAAAAGGTTGTTTATCCAACAACGTCATCCACATTTTTTTTTAAATGTGAGATACCCGACACTTTCAAAGCAAACACCCCACACTGACCATGACGTTAATAGGAAGCTAGGGACGAATCATCTTGGCCCAATATGCCTATATGACACACACATTCATGCAGGCATACACACAAAAATCACAGACAAAAGGAAACAACCATCCCAAAAGAAAACTCAAGGCTCTTATCACAAAGATGTATCCATATCAATGTAAAAGCACATATTCCAGAAAAACAATGGACAATGCATCAATAATCATACAGATTTTATCACATAAGCACAACAGATAAAAACAACTGGGTAAAGAAAAACGTTTTAGATTCTCATCCAAGGAAAAATAGAACTTTTGTTTTCCCAATGTAGAATGTTATATGTTTTATATGGAAGAGATGCCATTTATCAAACACAACATATTTATGGCCTTAACAAAGAAACTTGGCAAGTGTTATAAAACCATTGTGCTACTTTCCCAAAAGGTAGCAAGGACATTAATGCAACAGAGGAAGCAAACTAGTCAATTCTCATGCCTTTGTATCTCATATCATAGATATAATTAAAAATTAAGCATAAAACATTTTTAATGGCGGCCATACACATTCACGTCGATTAAAAACAGACGATGTTCTCCTTTTAAAAGAAACATTATTTTCTTTCTTATTTTTCATACTCTATCATTCTACGAAACGAACATCATAGAAGCTTATTAAATTTTAAACCAGTCATTACAAGACCCTAACCTGGACTTCTTCTTTTCGTAGCTAGATTTCACCCGTCTCCTCTCTTGCCTTTGCCCAATCCAAAGTGAAAAATTAAAACATACTTCCTTCGGCCAATTCGCTACTATTAAATGAAGAGGCTAGTAATAAGAGATTGACACCTCAATTGTTTTTTTCCCAGTTTTAATGTTACGAATGTCTCCAGGTGGTGAAATACTTAAACAACCATTTGGGCGTTATTAGTATTTAATGTTATTTTTAGGTAAACCCTCCTTCTTCCTTAATTTAGTTGTTTTAAATATTTAAGTTTGTAGCCTTGTCTAAGATTCATGTTGTAGGCCTTCAATTTACATTACTGTATGGAATATATATCTTGGGCATGGCTCTAAGTGCTATATTGAAAAATGACGATTTCTTTTTATTAAAATCAAAGTAATCCCTTTTAATTAATTTTTTATATTTTTGTCTTATATATTTTATTTATTATACTTTATTATTTTCTTTTATTTATCACCATATAATAATTTTATAATCTATTTATATATAAATGCATTTTATTTATTATATATTTTTAATTATATATATATATATATATATATATATATATATATATATATATTTATATATTTCCAAAATTAATATTTTAAACGGTGACAAGCAACAAACAATAAACCGGAGAAAATCAATATGCAAACATTCAATCAACAATATCAAGCAGAATGTAATGCAGATGCAAACTCTATAGTGGGCTTCCATATACCCATGGACCAAGGTGCACGAGGCATGACATCATATTTCACTTTTTTGGCATTTCCAATTGCTACCCTGGTCGAGGGGGTGGGTGCTCTCTTCTATTTTCTGGCTTGAAGACCTGCACCTGCACCACAAAAACTAAATGTAGGATCACATTCTTTCAAGTAAATTTATCACAAGTAGCGGGGATGTGATATTTTTAATGGTATTTCACACTATTGCATCATTGATGAATTTTGAAACATAAAAAAGGTTGTAGTTTCTTGGACTAGATCCTCAATGGAAGATAGTAGAGTACGATCCAATGATTATGGCATGTTTCAATGTAATGCATTTGCAAAAGTAAAGGCAAGTACTCTAGTAAAACATAAAATATATTGAATAAGGACTTGCTAGATGAGGAGGCAAGTGAGGATTTAAAAAATAAAGAAAAGCAACAATTAGTATGAGAGAAGAGGTAGAGGAGGTTGGTACATTTGATTGAAGAAGATGCTAAAGAGGAAGAGCAGCAGTCTATGGAGTAGACTACACACGGAGGAGCTATGCCACAGGCATAAAATTTGGAAAAAATTATGGATATGGAGAAGGAAGTATGGGATGTAGTGGGTGCAATTTAGGTTGAAGCAATGAGTGAGATGTAAATGGAGTGAGTGGGAAGAATTTGAGCAACATATAAACCCATTTGATTTTAAATTTAAAATGGATGGAAGAGAACAAACTTTCAATGCAAAAAAATAGTTACGTAGAGATGAAATGGAAAAAGTGATCAATTGGGGCCCCAAAAGATTTTTTTTGGCAATGAATACAAAAATACTATTTGTAGAATTTGTCATGGTTTACCCTATACAATGCTTTTGTTGAACATAATCAATCAAGTCATCATATCTACCATCCACTAGATGACCTTGACCAATCTTTAAACAACTTTGTCATCGAATAACCTCTCACACAAAATTAGTGACTTCTATTGAATGGTCAACCTCCATCATAAGTTGGACAACCCACTCTTTGCTCTAGATGGCCAACTACCATCAGACATATTGGTTCTAGATGGCCATGACCAAGCCTCATATGGATTGATTTTTACTTTAGATATCCATCCCTTGGCCTTGGATGACCCAAACCTCACAAATGACTAATATTTCTCCCAACATGATGATTTATAGCTTTTGGGCAACTTGCAAGCTCTTCTAAACAACTACCATTCCTTCCCGGATTGGCTGAGTGCCTTTCCACTTAGATAATATTAGTTTAGATGACCCTTAGATTGACTTGTGTTGTTCGATCCTCATTTATTTTTTTATATGGTCGAAAGGACCTTCTCTTTTGTTTGAATGGGCACCACCATCCACCTAACAACTCCTTTCAAGGCCAAAACAATATTTTCTTATCTTAGAATGACTTCCTTAGGCATTTCTCACTTCCAACCAAAAATTTCTCTAGAAAATCCAGCCCCAAAAGTGTTGGTTAGGGTTTATTTTCTCTGACTAACTATGGATTCTTTTTCCTATGCTTCTCCTAGGGCAAGTCCCCAATCTTCAAATTCTTACATGACTTCAATTTTGTATCTAGAATTTACATGCATTTTCTTCAAAACACTCTCTCCCACCATGGGTATGTGCTCCAAATCCTCTTCTACAATGAAATTCACTATCATTGGGTTGCTACTAATTTTTCCTCCACATAAATTGGTTTTGCTCTGATAAAACCCTAGTTTATGCTCTAATGCGTTCCCTCTAACACTTGGTTCTGCATCTTCAAATTTTTATTTTACTTCACACTCCCCTATTAGTTTTGGCCCTTTGTCTTCATATTCTTCTTTAATAATCTTAGGCTCTATCACTGGTGAAGGGGGAATGATTCTCGATGCTTAGGTGGGGAATCTCCTACAAGAATTATCGATCCATCTCAGTGGTTATTGTACATGGCAACACTTTGGAAAAATGTGTAATTTCTACCCATCAAGAATGGATCGGGTATCACATGTACTTTCATTGTGTCATCCTAAGGTACAAAGACTTGAATCATCATTGGTTGGTTCATTATGGGATGATAAGTCATTGGTTGACTAAATACGATGGATTGATTCACCATATAGTTCTATACCTGATCAATCATCTAAAAATTTTCCTTTTAGGGTAAAGACTAGTTCCTTTGATCTGTCATCTAAAAATTTCTCTATTGAGGAAATAACATGTTCCCTCCATCAAGTTCATACTCTTTTGTATAGAGTGATCGAAGAGTTGAAACCATATGCTTCAGTTCGTTTAGCTACACTTGCAATTCTTGTTCTTCTTGAGGGGTTGGTTGACATTGGGGATTTTAGGGAAACAATGGATATTGGGGCAATTGTTGTGGGGAAGGGTGTTGGATGTGCAAGTTGGAAATTTGGATTGTATGGGTATGGTTCCCTTGTTGAGAAAATGTTGCAAGGTTTTGTTGGTGAACAAATGGGTATGGTTGAGGTATGTGCTTTTTTTGTACAAGTTTGTCATACTGTCCCTGTTCATGTGACACTAGGTATATAGGTGGTCCTATAGGGAAATAAGTGGGTTGTTAAAGGAATTGATTCAGTAACAAGGACATCTCTAACATTATTAGAACATTTTGACATCCATGAATGAAAGGAAAGAAACATCTATAATCACACCAAAGAATGAGAATGAAAAATGAGGTTCACTAGTCAAAGCAAGAAACAAATAGAAAAATGGTGGATATGAGAGCAAGACACTCCAATAAGTAGGGAACTTGGGGATCATGTCACTCTAGAGAGCATAGAACTCAAGGAGTGAGGTTGCTCGTAGGTAACTTTGGAGAGCATGGCGCTTGAAGGCAAACACTTAGCATTTTTTTAATTTAACACAATCTCATTCCCACTCACTCATATCTTTGTTTATTGTGGCTTTAGTTCTTTTTTGAAAAAACAAGATTCACAAATTGCAAGTTAGGAAAGATTCTAGATTAAAAACAAAGTCACCATTTGCATGAAAAACTATGTATAAAATCTAAAACGAAAATGAACTCATAAATTTTAATGCAAAAATATTTATGGGTTTTGTGCATGTTAGTGTAACTAAACCCTTTGTGAAGATCTAGAAGGATGTGAAGTACACTTGTGTAGGTCTACAATATTATGTGTGGGTGGGGTAAAAATTGATTTCATACCAAAATCATACTTGTGTGTCCCATCAACCATGCCAAAATTGTTGAAGATAAAAATTGGCAAGCGTGATTTGTGCCCATGATTGTAGTTCAACAAATGGATGGGAAGGTTTCTCCTCTTCCCAACCTATGGATCTTAGGTTGATTCTCTTTTACCTTCTAAGTCTAAAAATTAAGAAAGAAACTATGCAAAAAATAAAACAAGCAATCTAATCTAAAAGTGCAAAAAATAATCTAATCTAATCTAATCTTGAGAAGGATGCAAGAGAAAAAAATGTAAAATACGATCGAGGTCATAGTAGGGTTTAAATCTGGTGTAATTGGAATTCTCAATAGAAACTAAATAACTTCATCATGTAAGATCTTTGAATACCTACAATACCAATTAAAGAGGAGGACTAACAAGGGAAAGAAGGGAATAGCCATTGATTTCACCCATCCATAAAGCAAAGGTTAGAGATAATCAAACATGGATGCCATGCATGATTCTTTATTGATTTCAAGATTTGAGTGTTTTATAATTCTTACTCTAAAGTGTATCTTTGGTATTGCTTCAAAGGCCAAAAGAATATTACAATGATTATTGAGCTCTTATTTATACTTAAACTGGTTGCCACGAAATGGAGTACATATAATGTACCTCGATATTTATGAGATGGTTATATCATCCTTATTTTATTTATTAAAAATAGATAAGGAGTGAAGTGCTCTGGTAGGTCACTCTGGAGAGTAGAAGCATCCAATGAGCAGGTCGCTTTAGTGAGCGATGCTTTCGCTTCCAAACACTTAAGTCAATTCTTGTTGATTTTTGCTCTGCTTTGTCTTCTACCTTAGTTTGTGTGATGACCTCAATTTGGGGAGTGAGGTCATTCTAGAATCTAGGGCACTAGAAGAGCAAGTTGCTTTGAAGAGTGAGTTAGCTAGAGAGCGAGGAACCCTCTTCCAAACACTTAACTAGTTCTTGATTTTTGCCTTGTTCTATCTTCTACCTCAGCTTGTGCGACAAACCTCCATTTAGGGAGCAAAGTCATATGGAAATTGGGTCATTCTAGAGAGAAGGGTGCTTAGAGAGTGGGTTTCTTGGAGGGCAAGTTTCTTGGGAGAGCAAGGTGTCCTCTTCCAAACACTTGACCAATTCCTATTGATTTTTTTCTTGCTTTGTCTTCTACCTCAACTTGTACGACAAACCTTTGTTCGAGGGGTAAGGTCACTTGGAGGGTAAGTTGCTTTAGAGAGCAAGGCACTCTCTTCCAAACACTTAACCAATTCTTCTTAGTTTCTTCCCTACTCTATATTTTTGCCTCAACTTGTGCAATGGACCTTCGTTCAGAGTATGATGGAAGTAGTGAGCTACTATAGTTATTTACTATTCTAGTTACATGATGATGAGTTACACGTTGCTTGACAATGAGGGTGACAACACATAAATTGTTGATGTGTTGACATAACTTGTTGGCAAAGATATATGTGCACCAAAATTTGAACATGTATGGCACCCTTGGGAGGAGGATAGTTTGGATAAAAAGCAAGTAGAAAGGTGGTAAACATTGTTTTTATGGTAGAGGAAGACACACAAGTGGAGGTGCAACAAGCAAATGAGAATTGTGTTGAGGAGAACGTGCAAGTGGTGAAGGAAGTGCCAATGTGGAGCATGCACAAGATGAGGCAGGGCAATTGGTAACTCTAGTATAAGTGCAAGGGATGGTTCCTAGAGGTGTATAATGGAGTCAAGCACAAAGGAAACCACAAGGGAGTATGCTCGAAAGACTAGAACCAATGCTTGTATACTCACAAAGGAGATCACAATTTTTTGAAGAGAACCAGTTGTCAATGGAAGGTTTGTTGAATAGAAAGAAAACCAATAAATAATGCCATCAATGGTAGACATGGATGTAGTAGCAATAAATAAGCAAAAGTGCCCCAAGTTTACTAGAGATGGGAAGGAGGATCCCAAGTGCCATATCAGAATGTGCAAGATGATATAGAAGGTGAAAGGAGTCATGAATGAAGGTGCATGGTTGTGATTGTTCCTAGTAACATTACAGGGCATAGCAGTTGATTGGCATTTGAAGCAAGAAAAACCTTATATGGATGGGGTTGAGTTAAAACAAGAATTCAATAAGGAGTTCCAATTGCTTCATGATGATAGAGATTATTAATGAAATTTACTCCATGAAGCAAAAGAAGGATGAGAATCTAAAGTCATACAATTGTCATTTGGAGGAGTTAATCTAAAATATGAAGGTGATACCTGTTAATAGGTTACAAAAGTGGTGGTTCTTGGATGGGTGTAGCACAATGATGTTATTTTGTACTTGAAGGAAAAGAGAATGATGAATGATAGGAAATATCAACAAAATATTTCACAATGTACAAAATTAATATTCAAATCTAGAAATTAAATAAACAACAAATATTTACAAAATATACTCAGATAATCAAGCACAATTATCTAAAACAACAACAAATAATTGGAAATATGCTTAGACAACCATGCACATTCATCTATAACAACACATTAGTTCATATGCGCATGCATAACACAACCATAAGTTTTAGGTATAACAATGGCTAAATGGATATCTTTTGATTATCTTAAGGTTTGCACATACATGTATCTCTTCGAATGCATATATTTTAAATTTGTGAAGGGGTCTAGTTATACAATTCCATAGAAAGGGGGGTAGGTTCAACCTCAACTTCTCCCAACTAACTACCCTAATACACAATTACATGACTTCTTGAATTACATGTATGTTTAGTTACCTGAACATAATTACATGTATGATATTTCATCAAACACTTTGTGCATGTGTTAGAAAACAACTCAAAATTATGAAACTATAAACATAATTTTATTTATGTACTTGACTTATTAATCACTCTATCAATTTTTAGGGTGGTGCTTGAGGTGGTGCTATGTTAGAAGTGACTTCTACATCTTCTCTCCTCTCTAGATTGATCTATGTCCTCATCAATGACTACTATTGCTCCTAAGGGCTTTGGCTTCATTGTGGTTGATGGGTAGATGGTATCTATGTAGGTGTACCTCCTAGTTGTTGAACTTGTAACTTGAGGGATTTAGTATCATCCTTCAAGTGATTAGCATAGGCTTGCTATCATGCCTAATGGAATCCATGGTGTTGTGACTTCTACTTGATTGCTATAATACTTGCTCGTAACTCTTCTCCCCTCTTGGCTAACTCCACTTCCCTTCTTGTAGCTTTTGTAAATTACTCATCTTGATTCACAATCAATTGATCATGATGAGCGATCTCCTAAACTTTGGCTTGAAGGGCTTGCTACCTCCCCACACACTCCAACTTCAACTGCTCATTTGGATGGTATTGCTCCTCCTCTACTTTTGGCATTTGTTCTACCTCTTGCTACACTTTCAAAGTTGTCCTCATTACTCCCACATGTGGTTAGATAATTCTTACTCCTTCAATTTTAGGCTATTACATATCTTGAAATATCTCTAAACCAGCTACTAGCCATTGTATCAAATAAGCCAAGAAATTTATTCTTACATAGGCTTTCTCCAACTCAAGTACTAGCTTGGTTTTCTTGAACCCTAGTGATTCAGGAAGCTCATCAAGTTTACCTTTACCAATGTACATCTAAAGTGGGTGCCAATATAACATTGGAGTTCCTTCAAGTAGCTCCATCTCTCCAATCATTGATTGCACATTATTGCTTCCTATACCAAGCTCCCATGGCTAAATTCAATGAATTTCTTCAAATTGTTTCCTCTCCTCATATTGGGACCAACTTTATAATCCTCCCAACTCAAATCCACCTACAATTACCATAGTCACCATTATCTAAGGCAACCCACTCTGAACACAATTTGTACCCAATCAAACAACCCACTCACCTTCTCAAAAAATATGTCTACTTGGTCATTTATCCTTACACCATGAATTGGGGGTTGCTTCAAATTTGGCACTTCAATGAGGAAGTACTTGTTCTTTTCTCCTTCCTCCCTAGGCTCAAGTTCATGCTTGGTTTCATTATCACCAGTGGTGGTTTCTTCAATATCCTCCCCACCATGGCCCTTTAGGTTGATCATGGCTTCGGTGGCTTTCCTTCCTAAATTTACCAGTCCATCCTCTCCACCTCAACTTTTCCTACATCAACGTGCTTTCCTATGATATCCCTTATGTCTTTCCCTTTTACCAATTTCTTTGCTAGTAGTTGGCTAATTTACCCCTTCTGCCACCACACATGCTCTGATGTAGGTAAATTTCCTTTTCCTCTAAACACTGATAAAGTTGGTGTTATCACTTGCGCTATGGTAGACATGACCTCTACTCATGTCTCCTCATTTAAAGTTGGTGAATCGTACCTTTCATATTTCTCTACAAACTAGCGTAATGGTGTTATAGCAAATATTTCCTACTATAAAGTTGGGTGCTCATCATGATTCCATATCTATCTAATCTCAGTGTCCCTAGATAAAATCTCTCTACATTCTCCTCTTGAATCCCTAAAATGATGGTGAAGTATCCTTTGTGTCCATTGTAGTTTGCACCTTGTTGACATACACTACTATTGGTGTAGCCTACACAGTTTCTCCTCTTCTTCTTGGTTGCTCCATTGTTTCCTCCACATGCGTTACTTCCTACAAAAATTCTTTTGTTTGCTCTGGCCACTGTAATCTTCTTATAGTCTATTGTGAAGCCTTCATCCCTAGTACTTGCAGTGTCACCTATGGTGCCTCCTTACACAATATAGCCTCCTAAATTTTCTAGAGTGTTCGATTACATCACAACATAAGTCATCCCTCATTACTAATAGTGTTGGCCTTCCACTAGTCCTTTTGCACCTCCTCTAGTTGTTCCAACTAGTGTAACAATTTTTGTTGGTCCCTTTGGTTGAATAAATTTGGTCTTCTAGTGTAATGGCTAGTATTGAGGATTTTGTTATAGAGATGAAGGCTGATGTTGCAACTTCTACCCCATCTATTGTTTCTACCTCTTCTCCTCTCTTCAATTCCTCTATAGCTAGTAACCACTCCTTGGTCCCATTTGAATTTGATTCCTCCTTAGCCAATGCATCAGTGTCATCACCTTCCTCCTATTTGTCATTGTGGTTCCTTTTTTCCTAACCTTTGCTACTTTTTCCATTGGTCCCATATTTGTTAGTGGGGCTACAAAAATCCAACAAAAATAGTGGGTGCTCATTCTAGCAAATCTTGTGGTAGACCTAGTCTTGGAAACTGAATCTTATTGTACATTACCTCATTTAGAAGTAATGTAATGGAATGAAACACCATAGAGAAATTCTTTGTGAATTGAAACAAAAAAATTTATATGTTATCAGATAAAAATATTCCCCAATCATATTTCACTCTAGCCATGATACCCTCCATGTATAGTATGAGCCAATTGGGTATATCCAAGGCTCATTTTCTAGACAACCTCAACATTACTACATGCATGGTATAATGTAGTTCTTCAAATTTTAGGTTTTGCATCTATAACACAAGTGGTAGTATTCCCAGTAATAGGATTATGATAGATTCAAGAAGTGAACAGTGTTGTAGTCATGAAATTGTAAACACCAAGGTATGACATAGCTTGAGATTGTACGGTCTCAACTATACGATGTTGACATTGTATGGTCCAACCAATTGTACAACACAACAATCATATAATATAGCCTATTGTATGATCAATCTCTCGTACAATCTAATCCTTTATGCAATTTGTCTCTCATACGACATAGTACAAGACACTTATCAAAAAATCCTCAACACTCTATATGATAGCAATTGTATGGTAGTCACATGTATAATGCACAAATAATGATTAAGTCCTAACTTGGCAACACTCTTGTATATTTGCCTTCTTACAATTCCACTGTCATATGGCTTGTTGGTCATGTGGCTTGCAATTGTTGGAACTGCTAAATCCTTAACTGTTGCACCCTCGTAGAATCTACCTATGTACGATAATCCTACAATTCTTTCTACATGTAAATGCTACAATCCTATGGCAATGCAAAGTGCTAGTATTCCTATCACCAAAGCAATGATTTATATGCCAGGTTATACTTAAGGAATACAACATATAACACATTAACAATCACACCCACAAGCATTAACAAGGATTGAAAAAAATAGCAATGGTTGATTTATATTATCATTTATTGATTATTGTAATCAATAGTATACACATGTGATTACAATGGCTATTATGGCCAACAATGATAATGGCCTCAACAATTTAACAACAATAGCAATATTCTCTATTCGCCCAAGCAACTTGCTCTCATACGCTGCAATAACATAACCAAAGCATAACCCAGACTTGATTGAGACTTCCTCGAACTAACTTTGACCCAAAATGAAGGAAGGGGGGCCTTATGAAGCTTGCCTAGGTAGCACCAAGCAATTCCTAGATAGTGCAACATTTACAACCACCATCCCCAAATCCAACGTTGCATGAATTTTACCATTTCCTAAAGTCTAAAGTCACTTTTCATTAATCTCTAATTTCATTTACATTTCATCTTCATTTCACTTGGTTTTACTTTTAATTTCATTTGAATTTATTTATGCTAATATCAAATACATTCCATCCAATTTCATTTTAACAAAATTGCAAGCAAAACTTTGTACAACCTTTTATTTTTTCTTTATCTAGGAAGCAGTTTTATCACCTACATTTATCCTCTCCTTTTAAATTAGTTGGCATCCTCATCGATGCTTGCTACTTTTTTGTATTTGTTTGTTTTTGCTAAGATTTGGCCATAGATGCTCCACCCATCTCTGTTATTTGGAGTCACAAAGCTTCTCATCCATTCTTCAATCTCTCTACATATATACTAAAATGGAGAAACTACAGTCCATAGTGATTAGCTTTCTTCTTCATTTTGGCTAATTGCACTATCAATTCCTTTTCTCACTCAGTAGCACTCTTTTGCATTCTCTATTTTATCTTAGCCTTAGTCTTGGATGCAATAGCCAACTGTTCATCCCTTTCAACAATGAGTTGATCCTTATGCTCTAACTCTTTTTCTTAAGCCTCATGAAACTATGAATTTATTTCCATTTTTTCCTTATAGCTTATAATGATCTCATTGCACATCTCCATATCTCTCTTTGTTGAAGAAAATTTGTCATCCTTGGCCTTCAATTGTTCATCCTTGTTCTTAAACTATTTGTCTTTGGCCTTTGATTGATCCTTATTATTTTTCCTTAGGCGAGCAGTCTTCGTTGCAAATTTTTCATTGTCTTTACTTCCCTTTTCATCTTCTCAGCTTCTTCCTTCATGGCTTCAATTTTTTTCCTCATCATTTCCATCTCTTCCTTATACTAGGATTAGTGAATCTTTTCTAACCCAACTGTTAACCAATCTATCCAATGAGTCAAAAAATTTAGCTATATACTGGTGCTACTTTTGGTGGAATCTTCCCATACTCCACCTTAGTTTTATCTACTATAAAATGTTGCAATGTACCTAATCTATGTAAACTCTCCTTGGTACCCTATAGTTAGTTGACATGCCCTTTGGTAGCTCTTTCATTCCAATCATATTTGTCACTTCAACCTGTAACTCCTATGGTTCTTTTTCATGGATTTTAGTGAGCTTCTTTGTCCTCACATCCTCTTGGGCCTATTGTATTACTTTCTCTATTTCATTGTAAACCATGGATTTTCATTGCCTTAGTTATCTTACACAACATATCCTAAATTTTAGTCTTGAAGAGTTAAAAACCTCTATCTTTCCAAAAAATTCATCCACCTGATCATCAACTTGCATTCCTTCTTCCTCAAACCATTTGAAATTGGGCATTTCAATAATGAAATGCTTCTCTAGTACTTAGAATATCTCTTCCTCCTCCTGTTCCATATTTAAATCTACTCTAGTTTGTTTTGGTTGTACTTCTCTATTCTCTTCTAGCTACTCTTCTTTATTCTTTTTCGGTTGTGCTTCTTTATTCTCTTTTTGTTGTGCTTCTCTATTCTCTTCCAGTTGATCAGGTTGTACTATAGTTTATTCCTAAAAATTTGATAGACTTTCTTCACTGGCTAATCTTTGGCTACTACCACCTCTCCTAATACTTCTAATTTTCTTTCTTTTTTTGAGATTTGAGTATGATCTAAACTTGCTTGTCCCTTTCTAGATATTTAACTCTTGTTTCTCTTGGCACCACTAATTATTTCAATAGATATTGGACTCTTTCTAAGATCTCAAATAGTTCTATAGTTGGCATGGTTGTTGATGCACAAAAATTCACTTGTGCCCATTTAGCAAGTCTTGGCAATTCTTCCTCCACATTGCCTATCACTACTGGTTCTTCTTAAACCTCTTTAATTGACTATGCCCTCACTTCTTCTTGTTGCACAATCTCTTCTAAAACTTTTTTCTTGCAATATTAACCTCTCTTGCTCATGTTATATCCATGTTCGAACATGGCTTATTTACGATCGTTCCTCCTCCCTTATTTCTTCAACTTGTTGTTCTTCCTAGGTGACTCCCATAGTCACTTCTTCAATTTCTTGCTACAATTTGAGCTCTAATATTATATTATTTCTTCATCATGGTGCCACCTCCTTCTTTGAATATTCATTATAATCTTCATCAAAGAGGTCTTCTCTTTGAATAATATTCTTGGTCCAAACCTTAACCAGAGTAGTCTTTGTTACTGGCACCACTTTAACCATCTTAAAATTATGCGTTCATTCTTAGGAAACTTCATTGGAGCTATTAATATAGGTATTTCTAACTTGGTGCGATGCTACATTCAACATTATTCCAATGGCATGGAATGCCATCAAAAAATTCTTAGTTTTTTGTCTCAAGAAATTCTTGATTTTGTATAATTACAATGCCCAATCATATTGTATATCTTCCACCATGCCTTGCACACACTATGCTAGCCACATAGGCATATCTGATGATCTAGTTTCGCTGATTAGTTTGGACATGATGATATTTGTAACACATCGTAACTCATCATTCTTCATTTGGCTCTATTTAATCCCATGACTTCTTGAACCAAAAATCTTATTGGCATTGTCAGGTTTAATAGTTGTTATATCTCAAATTATCCTGTTCCATTCTTCTACAAATAAGACCTCCTTCCTCACTAGAATTTCCTATTTTGGCAACCCAAACATCTACCAAAAATTATTTTCTAAAACATCACCCTGATGTCTCGATTTCCAATATTCATAATGCTTATGTTCTTGTTTGCATCATAAGTACTGAGCATGTGCAACAAATATTTCTTAAAAAAATTCTTAATCAAATACTTGAACTTGTGCAATGCATCTTACTTCTACTTGCATCAATGCAACTTTCAACTTATCATTTGGTGGATTCTCTTACCACCACTTCAAAAACATTATCTAGTTGGTTGAGTCTATATTATTTTCTTTAGAGTTATTTTCTCCTTCTCTTTTTCCAGTGAATCACCTTGCCATCTCTGAGACTGTGTCTCCTGGTCCATGTAATGTCTTCTTATGTATACTCTAGCAACTCTTGTCTTGCATCGAGTCTAACTTCTTATTCTCTCCTTGGGTATTCTCTTCTATGAAATGGGTCAAGCAAGCATGTAATCCTTTGTGCTTCTATTCTTCATAAGCACTCACCAAAATCTATTCTCTCACTCATTCTTCATAGGTCGTACATTCTTTCTTTTTGTTGTACATTGACTATTTAGTCAGTTTGTCATCATCTATATGGCCAATCAATTGTACTTGTATGGCACTCCTTGTGATTGTACAACACTTCTTTCAATTTGTACAATGCTCCTTCTTTATCATACAATAGTCTTTGTCCTTTGTACGATGACCTTCTTTTATCATATGGTAGCCTTTTTCTTCTTCTGTGTGGTGACGTCTCTATGTCACATGATCACTTTTTCTCTCTTCATATAGCAACTTTCCTGTGTTGTATGGTAGCCTTCCTTCCCTCATATGATAATTTCACAATAATTTTTGTATGACACTTTCTTCAATTTGTAGTCTTTTTCTCTTTGCAGTCTGTCCTTCAATGCTCTCGTACGATGATTTCCTCATTGGCCTGCTTTCCCCCTTGATGTACTTTGTTTGTATGACAAATTTCTTCTGCCTTACCCTTGCATAATTTTTCAAACCCTTCATTGCAACTTGCCTTGAATTACTTTGAACAATAGGTTCCCCTCCTTGTACAATTTTAATATAGGGGTTTTTGTAAAAGAAAATAAATCATATTTTTCCAACTCTGTATGGTATGTCTCCTTATTTGTATTAGTTTCAATTTCTCTTCCTGTTGGTTTTTAGTATTACTGTACAACCTCCTGTACACCTACAATTTTTTTAATGTACATATATATACATGTGACTTTTTGATGACATGTTAGGGTCGTCATACAAGTCGTATGACCATGTAGACTTGGACTCGCATGACATCCCCTGCTGACATGTCATCCTACTTTTCCATCAGTTCTTTCATCATATAATTCATATGATCCTCATTCTTCACATTCTCCATCGTACAATTACCTTACTTCAAACTTGTATGATGGTAAGCCATACAATCCTCCCTATGCACTTGACTTATATGACACCCTATCATATAGTCCCTTTGTTGTTAGTCTCTTTCTTGATCTTGCGTTATATGGCAATCCTTTCCACTACTTCTTATCGTCTTGTGCTCATTTGTATGATGATATATCATATAATCTCCTTCATTTGTATGGCTCTTACTTGGATTTCCTTGAGCTAAGTTTACTTCCAAACTTGGTGAGCAAGTTTACCAAATTTTATCTTCTAACTCCTTCATAGACTTGTTGAAATCATGCTCACATTATGCAAACTTGCTCTCCCTCATTCCTAAGTCGATTTCTTCTGTGACCACACATTTATGCCATGGCCCTTCCTATAATTATTGGGTAAATATCTCTAGCTTGGTACTATCCTCTCCCATATCTAGGTTGTTTGAGATCCATCCAATCCCTCAGCCATTGTGGATGACTTCTTCAATTTGAACATGGTCCTCGAGGTGATCTAAATGGTCCAACCTAAATTTCATGTCCAACTTGATTTTTTCTTGCCTGATAAATGAATGGTCCTTGCAGTCCTTTACATTGATCCTATAACTTAGGGGTAGGAGAGAAATTTATTCCCCTTGAGCAATGCCCCCCACCCCCCCTGAGGACTATTTTATCCATAGCAAAATCTTTGAGTCTATATTTCTTCTTCCCAATATCTCTATGTTACAGACTAAATTAGTGTTTCTTTATACTATGTTGAGAAGTTAGAGTCAATACTTGAATTATTCCCCTCACCTTCTCTTTCTCTTTGGATTCTTTCAAGTGCTTCTTCGAAGTATCTCCTATACCTTTTGATTTCATTTGTATTCTTAGTTTTCTATTTACATCTAAGTACTATTGTACCTTAGGATGTATTTGCAGTTCTTCAAATCTTCATAAGAGGTCAAAACTACTATTTGAACTATTGCTTCCTATTTGAACTAGGGGAATGCCATCACTACTTGAGTCAATCACCCAATTCCTTTCTCCATATTCTGGAAATGTTGGTGCTTCCTTAATATCTCTCCATAATATCTCGGCAATGTCTTCCCTACTTAGCCGATATTATGTTGGATCCTCAAATTCCTCTTGTGACCTTCCTTATTGCCTTGCACTCTCTTCAGCTATTCTTCTTTGTTCAAGTTCTGCCTCTTGTTCTTGTCGTATTCTAGTTGCTCGTTCATCCATTCTTTGTATAGTATCATCCAACTTCTAGATGATTTGTGCTCTCATTCTTGCATTATTCCTATGCAAGATCTCCTACTCTTCTTACAACTTTTACATTTGTTCCCACATTCTTTGCTTTACAAGTCTAATTTGAGCTAAGGGGCTATACCCTACCAATTCTTTGGTGCTAACTCATCCTTTTGTAGGAGTCAATATTTTTTGCTCATATACCTTTGTTCTAAAGGAATCGTATGTACACTTGTATTATTATTTCATTTCGATGCGGTACTAATTCCTATTGTTTTATTATATATTGTGCTTTCACATTTGTTGTACGAATCCTACTCGAGCTAACAGACTTAATGTTGGCAATTTCTCATTCTGGACTTGTCTTGTATCTTCAAGAATAGGTAAATCCTGCTCATATTCTTCTGTTCTATCCAAAAATTGTACCTACACCTGTACTCTTATTTCTTTGAGATAAGGTGCTAACTCTTGTTGTTTTATAACTGGCTATGATTCCTCTCCTTTTGCAAACAACCTTCTCAACTCCTTATCTTCTTTATCCTCTTGATGAATTTGATTACTTTGGCTTGATTCTCCTCATTTATGAGCACTTCTTGTTGTTCCCTTTCCACCTCTTTGATAGAAACAAATAGACATTGAGCTTTTACTATATAAGGCTTTAATTTTGATCCATAAATGGTTTTAGGAATCATTATCTTGTCTAGTTTTTGCAACTTTACTGCACCATTTTCCATAATTTTAACTACTTGGAAGGGACCAAGCCACAATATTTTTAGCTTTCTTGGCTTGATCTCTCTCTTGCCATTATACTTCAAGACTAAGTCATTCAGTTTCAAGTCCAGCTTCCTAAGGTGCTTGTTGTGCCACAACTTCCTCCAATGTGCCACTTCTATCACCCACTGTGCCATAACTCTTTTCTCATCCAGTCGAATCAATGCCATAAGCCTCCCCTTGGCTATCCTGGTCTCCTAACCATTTTTTTGCCACTACCCTTAAATTGGGTATCATGAATTCTACTTGTACTACTACCTCTTGGCCATACATCAATTGGAATGGTGTATGATTCATTGTTGGCTTAAACATTGTCCTATACACCCATAGGATTGATGATAATTTATCCTCCTAATCTACTCCTACTCCATAGGTTTTGTAGAGTGCATATACCAAGATCTTATTTGTTGCCTCTACCTACCCATTTGCTCTGGGTAATATGAACTTGACAATAAACATAAAATCTTGAACTTTTGTTAGCTTTTGATGCTATATATTCAAGGAAATGCAACCAAAATGCATAAAATGAGCATGCAATATTAACTATATGATAATGACAATATCTTAAGCATATAACTAGCATGAGAAACTTTTGAAAATACTCATAAAATAACCATTAATGAAAGCTCATGAAAATAGGATCTTCATACAAAATATGGAGACCTCAAATGCTCTATTCTTGATGCTCTACATTGTATCTAACTTGAGCACTACTCCAATGTGCTCATGCACTCTCACTAACTCACTCAACTCACTCAACTTTCATTCTCTACTACAAAGGCCAATATATAATGGAGTATGACTCTTGGCCTTCCATCTTCCTATGACTCATTATATTCCTATTCTAGACTCATGTACACGTGGACAACATGCACATTTACATCATTGCACATTCTAATAATACTTGTTCATTTATTACATTGCTTAAAGTAAATAATCAAACCCTAATATAATACACTCTCCTAATCTAGGGATGTACCCAAGATGGTACATTAGCATGTACCAAATAATGTAATATATTCCAACACCCCCTGTATTACATTATTTGGTTATTGAAGACTTTAGTCTTCAATATGGTCTTCATCCTGGTTCTAGAACTTGAGCTCTTCTTTTCTGCTTTCTTCATTGTGCTCTTTATCTGTATCCTAATCAAGTAAATAATTAGTATCTTCATCTTGTTCCTTTAGTTCACTCTGATCTGTATTCAACTTGAAAGTATTTTCTTTTATCTTCATCTTTTCTTTTCTATCATGCTTCCTCTTCTTTCTTCTTCTTCTTCTTCTTTGTTTCTACATTTTTACTAGTGATATATCTTCTTCATGATGAGTTAGTATATCATCACAATAGTATTGGCCAGGATTTAGTATTTCATTGCTAATATGTTCATTTTATTTCATGTTTTGAAAGAATTAAAAAACAATTAATGATAGATATATCATCAAACATTATTCTGATGTAAATATAACTATATTTTGAGTATTCCACCAAGATTTGAAAAGTACTTCATGAAGATAACCAATTAATGTCATAAAATTTCCTTCTTTTGCTTCTAGGTTTCAAAACTGGATCTAAATTGAGTGTTTTTTATCACACCAAGTATCTATCCAAATAGAATTTTTTTCTCCAGTTACCACCACCCATATTAAACCTTTAATCATAATATCAATAAATTTTTTTAAACCATTCCAAAGAGAAAAACCATTTGGAAGAGAGAATGCATTAAATATTAAACTTGGGTCATTGAGATAAACATACTTAGAAGAATTCTTACCCATTGTCTTTGACTCTCTTTGTACAATCTCCAAATAAATTTTCTCCTAAGAGCTAAGTTTACATTTGTAAGAGCTCTTAAACCAAGACCTCCCCTATTTTTATCATCACACAACTTGCTCCATTTCACCAAAGAAAATTTCCTTTTATCATTTAAACCTAACCATAAAAAGGATCGCATAATAAATATTAAACTATTTTTAACTGATTTTTGCATATAATACAAAGACATATAATACTTTGAAATATCTTATAAGACTGACTGAATTAACTACACTCTTCCTACTAATGATAACCATTTACCTTTCTAAGCTAGAAGTTTATTTTGAAATTTACTAATAAATGGATTCCATAAATCTATCCTCATTCTCCCCTCAAATAAAGACATACCTAGATAAGTTATTGGTAATTTTTCCTCCTCCATTTGAAATAACCTATAAATTCTTGCTTTGATATTAGTAGACGTGTTAAGAAAGTAAATTTTGGATTTAGTCCTATTAATTTTTTGCCCTAAAGCTCTTTCGTACTCTTTTAAAAAGTTATTCAAAGCTTTGGCCTCATTTATCCTTGCCCTTCCAAAAAGGGTTGTATTATTTACAAACTATTGATGGGTGATGTTGTCAATGTTATTACTAACCTTAAGCCCACTTATAAACCCATATTTGTAAGCCTTATTTAAGTTCCTACTCAAAAATTCTACCATAATAATGAACAAATAAGGAGATAGAGGATCTCCTTGTCTAAGGCCTCTCTTGGCTTTAAAAGATTATGTCACTAAGCCATTGACCAACACTAAATAAGAAAATGTGGAGACACAAACTTTAATCCATCTAACCCATTTCTTTCCAAAACTAAACTTATCTAAAACTATAAAAAAAAAAAATTCCATTTAACCCTATCATAGGCTTTACTCATATCATAAATTTCTCTTTTCTTGAAGTTGTTGAATGTATAACTTCATGAGCTACTATGATCCCATCCAAAATTTATCTCCCTTTCACAAAACCTCCTTGCTCTTCTGAAATAATTTTATCTAAAAATGCTCTTAATCTATTTGCCATCACTTTGGATATAATCTTATAAGCCATATTACTTAGACTTATGGGTCTAAAAGAATCATACAATTCAACATCCTTCTTTTTTGGAATTAGGGTAATATAAGTTGCATTTATTTTATAAGGAATATATTGTTTTACCCTAGACCGTTCCACTGCCACCAATAAATAATCCTTCACTATATCCCAATTATGTTGGTAAAAATCTACATAGAGCCCATCTGGACTAGGGGATTTATCCTTATTAAAAGAGAAAAGAGCTAAATGAACTTCTTCTAGAGTAATAAGCTCCATCAATTTTCTATTATCTTCATTTGTTATAACTGAAGAAACATCTTGAAGAAGTTTATCATTAAGAAATTCGGTCTTCTTTGAACCTAGAATATTCTAATAAAATGATTTAGCCTCTTTTCTAATTTCACTTTTATCTTCAATCCAAACCCCTTCTATTGATTTAATTCTACCAATTCTAGAATATCTCTGTACTATAGCCATCCTATGGAAAAATTTTGTATTTTTATCTCCTTATTTTAACCAATTCTGACTTGATTTTAATCTCAAAAATTTCTCTTCTTTAGTCAAAATATTATGATATTCACTAAGCAAATCCATTTCCTCTGGGCTTGTATTATTTTCATCACCTTTTTGGTATTTTAAAAGTTTATATTTTAGATGTTCTTTCTTCTCAAAAATATTTCCAAAGGTGTTCTTGTTCCATTATTTTAATCTAGATGTCATAGCTTTAATTTGGTTTGGAAGAGCATACAACCCACCATTACCTAAATAATTCCATGTTTGATCTATCATATCAACAAATTGAGGATGGCCTTCCCACATCTACTCATATTTAAAATATGATATTTTTTTTAATTCACTAGCCACCGTATTAACTCTTATTGGCCAATGATCTGAACCAATCCTTGTTAAGGTATTAATTTTAGCACAAGTTCCTTCATTTATCCAATGATATGAGAGAATACATTTATCTAATTTTTTTGCTATTAGGTTTTGAACTCTCCTATTGTTGGTCCAGGTATAGTTGTCTTCTTCAAACTCAACTTCCCATAGATTTTTGTTTTGAATAAAAGCTACGAAATATATCATACTTTGGGTCAATTTCCTAATTCCTCCAAATTTTTCATTCAACTTGGTAATGGCATTAAAATCTCCATTGATCATGAAATAGATTTCTTGGTCTCTACTACTCCTTTAGAATCCATATCATCCCATTCACATCTTGCCCAAACTGCTTTCATAGTTTTTGAAACTTCTTTTATTATTTTAGTTTCCTAGATACAAATAATATCAGGTTTATTACTTAAGCATAGGTCCCTAATACACCTATGATTTGAGGGGGCATTAGCACCCCTTATATTCCATGAGATGATAATAATGTTTCATTAGGGGCTTTTGGCCCCTCTTGTGTATTACCAATATCATTTTGTTGTTTGGTAAAGAGAAGTTCAACCAACTTAGTTTATGTTCCTTTCTCTATGTTAGCTCTTGCTTACCTAGATCTTGCTTGATAATTTGAGGATTTTCCTCTTTTTACCTTACCTATATTAGGAGTAGGTCTTATTATTCTATTCCTCAATATTATTTCACCATTTTGTTTTTTAACATATTTATCCTCTCCTAGCTCTATTATAGAAGCTTTTGACTTATCCTACTCATTTTATGGAATTTTATTATTAATGGCATAGGTATTACCTTCTAAAACTGCACTTTATTTACCAATTATTTTCTCTTGAATGGTGCATGGTACTATAAGAGATTCTTCAAAATCTAATGAAACACATTCCTTGGTTTCATTGAGAATGTTCTTCCTTAAATAGGATCATATTGAATAGACGATTCCTTGCTAATATGTTGAAATTGTTGTCCTATGTCCTCTAATTTTTTATCTACTTTTTATTCATAGGCTAAAGCCTCAAAAGAATTTGAATTTATTCTACTATAATTTCTTATTAGTCTCCACTATTCATTTTCTTTTATTTTTCTAGATCTATTTTTTAGAATTTGAAAACCATCTTTATCCATAACCATTTGTAAATTTCTCTTACGATTTTCTACAAATGATTCTACTAGGATTTTCTTAGGGCATGATCTCTCAATATTCCCCACCTCATGACATATTCTACATATAAAAGACATGTTTTCATAATCTATAGTTTGGGTCCACATCTTATCTCCATACCTAAGAATGATTGATTATGGTAAAGCTTTACTTATATCAATCATGACCAATATTCAAGCATAAATAGCCAAAAATAAATCTTTTGTTGTATCTAAAATCTCAAGGAATTCTCCTAGAGTGTTTATTATTTCCTTGAAGGTATCTATTTCTCAAAATTCAATGGGTAATCCAAACATCCTAATCCAAACTAGTACTAGGGATAGATTTACATTTTTAGGTGAAAAGCCTTCATACTGATGGGTAAGGAAGAGCCCTGCTCTTCCCATAAACCAAGGACCCCCATTTAGGATTCTTTCTCTTTCTTCCTAGAACAAAAAATGGCTAGGAAAAAACCTTTGGGAAGAAATGATAGAATCACTTCTTGAGACTTTCAACTCCTATCAATCAATTTTCTCAAGGTTGAAGCCCCTGGCTAATACCCATTAAATTTACTGAAAACTGATCTATCTTGAAGCAATGAGGATCTCTCTGAGGTGCACTCACTAACGTCTACCACTAGGGATGATTCTAAGGATTTAACTATAATTGATCCATGGAAAGGAAACTAAAAATCAAAATCTAATAAAAATTATCTAAAATTTCTATAACAAATATAATTTTTTGTCTAGATAGAATGTCTTGCCTTGCTAAAGTCCTAGCCCTTCATTGCTCTTCCCATCGTTTGAACCCTAGTTGGAAAATATTTGCAATTTTGTTTTTCTAGACTTGAAAAATTGTCACTACCCTTGTTCCGAATGGTTGACTTCACAAGGTTATATATCCCTCAATATTGCTCAAATTTTTGCATATGATCATTTATTTTAAAGATATTCAAATTCTACAAAAGTTGGTCTAATAATCATCTGAATCATATAACTCTTTGTGAAGATATGACTCCTAAAAAATGAGATGTTTTTCAAGAAAAAAACCCTAATCCTTCGCACTTTGCAATTTTATTTTTCATGATTTGAAAAATTGTCACTGCCCTTGTTTCAAATATGTTTTAACATAGTTTATTAAAAAATAAAGTATAGAGAGCAGGCACTAGTGGCATTGTGCGAGATCATAATGGGAATATGATGCTTGTATTTTCCAAATATTTGGGAACAAGGACGAACAATGAAGCTAAAGCTAGAGCTATGTGGAGAGGCCTTCAAATGACTCAAGACTTAGAAGGAAATTTGATCATAGAAGGAGACTCTATGTATGTTATAAATCTCCTCAATAATTGGAAAACACCTCCTTGGAGGATTAAAATTTTTTTTGAAGAGGCTAGGATCCTTTTCTAGGGAAGATAGGATAGAAAATCCCAACTTGTATTTCGGGAAGCTAACAAAGTTGCTGATAAGCTGGCCAATTTGGGTGTCGATGGTGATGGACTTTTCAAATGGGAACACGGTGTCTCAAGCAAAGTAGAGGAGATTATTCAACAAGAATGCCAAGAATGATAGTCGAATTTACCAACAGGGAAGGCACTGTAAGTTCGAAGACTATGAGTATTCCCATATCTTTTTTGAAATGGACTCACAATAAAAATTATCCGAGCTATCAATCTTGGTGGATGCTGCTTGGAAATACCACAAAGACTAATGGGGACAGTAACATGTCAGATAACATGGCTCCTAGTCATCTTAGTAATTTGAGGTTGGTAGATAATCATAGGTCAGGAAAGAAACAACAATATAAGACTTCGAACCAGAGCCACGTGGACCACCAGATAGCCACTGCCATAAATCTAGCCAGCAGGTTCACTTCTCCAAGGCTGATTAGCCAAGATGGGATGTGGTCCCAAAGCATGTCATATATGGAAGAAAGCAATTACCAAAGAATTATTAAGAGTAACTATCAATACGGAGCTTGTGGGAGTTTTTTTCAGTACTCTGCTATGTGTATCTATAGCTTTTTTTTCTCCACTGTTTCAAGGAAGGAATCTATGTTTGTTTCTTTTTTTGTAATTATGATGTAGGTGTGTTTTCTTGGGGTATACCCAAAATGTTGTATGGGAAGTTTATTTTTGATAACAGGTTGTGTGTCGTACCGGATGTAATGGCTTTGGCGGTATGTAGAGTTTACATATATAGGATCCTTAGTAAGGACATGTTCATCAACAACCCTACGCTGATTTTTGTAAAAGGTTTTGGGTTAACCTGTAAAACCCGGTATTAATGCTATAGTATCTTATCTACCAAAAATAAATAAATTATAGACTATGTCATAGCTAGTTAACATGGTTTATATGAAAGAGAAAATATATATTATGCTATAGTTTGTTGACATGGTTTATATGAAAAACAAAGTATAGATTATTGTTATAGTTGGTTAACATGGTTTATATGAAAAGAAAATATAGATTATGTTATAGTTGGTTAAACATGGTTTATATGAAAGATAAAATATAGATTATGTTATAGTTGGTTAACATGGTTTATATGAAATATAAATATGATTATGTTATAGTTGTTTAACATAAATTATATTGAAAGGAAAATATGATTATGTTATAGTTTTTTAACATAGTTTATATTGAAGGAAGATATATTATGCTATAGAGAGATAACATAGTTGTCTTTAAAGAGTGCAACCATGTTATAGAATGAATAGCATAGTTTATATTGCAAATAGTAGAATATGTTATAAGGTGGTATACCATAGCTAATATAACAAATATGGTTATGTTAGAATATGATTAACATAGTTTACATTGCAAATTTTTTGAATATACTAAAGTATGTTAATATAATTGGTAATAAATAGAAAATGGATTATTAGATTGACTAAAGGTATGGGACTTTAGTTAGTTTAATAAATGAAAAATGGATTATTAGATTGACTAAAGGTATGGGACTTTAGTTAGTTTAATAAATGGAAATTGGATTATTAGATTGACTAAAGGTATGGGACTTTAGTTAGTTTAATAAATGGAAAATGGATTATTAGATTGACTAAAGGTATGAGACTTTAGTTAGTTTAATAAATGGAAAATGGATATTATATTGACCAAAGGTATGGGACTTTAGTTAATTTAATAAATGGAAATTGCATTATTAGATTAACTAAAGGTATGGGACTTTAGTTAGTTTAATAAATGAAAATTTGATTATTAGATTAACTAAAGGTATGGAACTTTAGTTAGTTTAATAAATGAAAAATGGATTATTGAGTTAGCTAAAGATATGGGACTTTAGCTAGTTTGGTAAATGAAATGTGGATTATTGAGTTTGCTAAAGATATGGGACTTTAGCTAGTTTGGTGAATGAAATATGGATTATTAAAATAGCTAAAGGTATGGGGCTTTAGGTGATAAAGGAATGATATAAATTAAAAGAGCAATTCATGGTAAAAGTCATGGGAACTGTGAGTTCCTACGTATTGTATTGACATACGTTTGGGTGAAAGGGGATTATGGATCCTTGTATTTGTAAAAGACCAAAATTATGCAATATATGAAATATATTTGAGGCAACAATCATAAGACTTTCTTGTAACAACCCCCATTGTCACTACTCAACCACTCAATTTTTTTTTATGTTCATATATCTTTCATGAGACAAGGAACTTAATCATGATCTAGATAGACTCCTTCCGTTTGGATTAAATATTATCAAGGAATATAGCATCAAGAGCTATTGAGACTTGATTAGAGTCTCTTTTGAGTAGAAGTGATCAGCTTTTACGAAACCCTCATACCCCACTAGTATGAGAATGTTGGCCAAGTGAAAGGTTTCATCCCATACAAAAGGGAACATCACCCTAGTCCACCAAGACCAGTATATAGGTGAATGCCTTGAATATGGAAATCCATGAACTAACCTTACCAATGGTTATTCATAGATCTTAGATCCGACCCACCTCTCTTTGATGGAATCTATAGGATAACAAATCACTATTCATGATTAAACTCATAGAATCCATGGAATGTCATCTTAAGCATGATTATGTAACTTTAAACCTCTTAAGACTTATTTGTCCATTCTTTCCTTTAAGTATCCAGTTTACTATTCATAAGAGTCATTTAAAGATAGTACTTGTCCATCATGGGGGTACCCCTCCCCATGCACGATCAAATTCTTAGCTTTAGAATATAAGGTTTATTTTGGTTATCAATTCTAGACCAACTTGACTTCTTGTGGGTTTCATCCCATTCCAAATTCCAATGTGTTCTAATTTAAACCAGCATGAGTGTTTATGAGGTGATTATAAAATAATGATATCCTTTTAGGATAAGATTCATTACATCATAACCTTGGATTTGAAACAACACATGAGAGATCTATTGAAGCAAGAATTACATTCCATTATGATTGAATTTATGATTCCACACAACCCTTGATTACAAAGAGTGAGAACTAACTAGTTGCATCATTCATAATTATTCAATTTAATCCAGAAAGTAAATGGCACAATCACATAATATTAAATCAACAACATATTAGAAATTAAGCATACATTCTTAGTATCATAATGAACTGCTGAATAAATCACATTCAATGTATACATTGCAGTAATCTATAAACATGCATAACTTTTAACCATCTCATCCACATATATCATTTTCTTTTTGAAGGTAAAAACAATAGGAACAAGAAATAACACATCAATCCACAAAATAGAGTGACACAATGATTTATCCTAGGAACCCTCATGGGGAATAAACCCAACCTCCAAAATATAATCTCTCCTCATAATCATAATCTCAAGATGACAAATATTACAAGTGTATGAGGACCACTACGGATCCCTTTTATTCAAATATACAAATCCAAGAATACTATTGTTCTTGTTCCAATACATGATGCAATTAAGGATTTATCTAACTCCTTTCTCTAAGACATCATGATACTATTAGGGTATTTTCTATACCAAGGAGGGATCCATTTATTCCTTTATAATTTAAGATGCAATCAAGGAATATTTTGGTTCCTTTCTCTAAGCCATCTTTGAATTTATAACATCTTTCAAAAATTATGATAATCACTGGATCCATATTTTGGAGATGACTCTTTGACATTAGAGGGAGTTTCATAGAATACCCTCAAGAATGAATTCCAAATTCATTCTTTCGAGTTGATGAATAATCAACCCTCAATTCATAAATTAAAGTCCCATACCCTTAATTTTATGAAGCATCCATCCTTTTAATAAGTTTTCACTAACCTCCTATTTATTTGCCATAATTTTCCTTATCAAGGTTGGATCCATAACTTCCAATCTAATTGAGATATACTACCCCCAAAAAATATTTTGTTAAATCCAAGGTCTTTTGTTTTAATACATAATTTAAATATAATTTTCTTATCTTTTAGTTCATGATCTATAGTTTCATTATATTTTACAACAAGACTCTCCTTTTATATAATAAAACAAAACCTTCTATATATCTTTTCGTACAAAGTAAACTAAGTTTCCAATAACAAAATCATTCTCTCATAAGTTTCCTGTCTAGGTCTAGTCCATACTTAGACATGCTATATGGACCCATGCATAAAATATATTAAACTCATACCACCCATTAATCCAAGTGCTCAGATCTAAGCGGCTACAGTAAGGTTATTTTCCCAAACCACCAGCGGTCAAATGGAGAGTCACCAATGGATATGGAATCTTGACCCTATTTTTGGGTTGTATTTATATGTAGTCGGTTATGGATCTGATAATTCAACCAATGGAGCTCAAGATTTCTTATTATAACTTGTATCAATAGCCAATAGTTTCTTACGATGAAATTTTAGGATTATAGAATCCCATTCCTCTATCAAAAGACACTCCTGAGTGTCGAAGGGTATTCTAGATGAGGATAGAGGTGATTAGATTTACATCAAACAATCCATGATCTTCGTCACATAATCGTTAGTTATCGATGATACCCAAGGCATATTTTTCAATTAATTGATCATGTGTCAAGGTAACTAATGGGAGCACTGAGGTGTACTTGCTATATTAGAAAGACAATTTATTGATTAAACTCCCTTACCACTGCTTTCAATGGTCTGTGTGGAATCATGGAACAAAGGCTCAAGAGATTTTATCCCCTGTTCGTCTCTATAAATTAGAATGCTATACTTGGAGCGATGGCTAGATAGTGTTCAAAATTCCTTATTGAGCATCAAAGACCCTATTTACTTCTGTGATTGTCCTACACAGTATCTCAACAAGGACTACAATAGAAGTTGGCTTTAGATTTTGTGAATTTGGGTAGCGATGGGGCTATACATTTCATGACAACCAAAGGATTAGATAGGTATTTAACCTTGATTTGGGTACATTTATGATTTCAAGCATCACTAACTACATTTAGCTGCATCCCACAAAGCTACCAAAGGTAGGTAAGGCGAGGCAATCTACAGTGTCATGTACAACCTAACTGACTATTTATCATTCTTATGACCTGGCATAGATAAGCATTTTGATGGTAGAGAGGATAATAATGAGTCATAATCTAATGGTATCAAGGAACAACCTCTTCCAAGCGGATCCTCTACATTTACCCACTGATATATGACTCTCACATGAGTTAGCTTGCTCTAAAACCCACCTCCTCAGTAGTGTATTTCATGAGATATTTATTCAAAAAACCACACAACTATGTTGAATGTCCCTTGACCTATGCAAGTCCTGTGTAGGCTAAGGTTTTTTTCTTTTTTTTTTGTTTCAAGGGAAAACCTTCTGTGTTATTAGTCGAATGTCTCACATGATGGAAATTTTAGGGATGAAGTTAGGGTATGATTTAGTATAAGAGCCATAACCCCTTTCGACGGTGAGATGAATTCCACACACACAACTATAGGTCAAAATAATCCAACATCTATATTGGCTACCATTAAGGGTTCGTGCTCCACTATTACTCGACTGCTTAGCTAATGGTCAATGGAACTTCCCCATTTTTGCAATGATATTATTTAGGTAGACTGACTCAGAGTCAGTAATTTATTTGAGGTTAGGGGCTGCTCAAACCTATATGGTCGATAATGGGTTTATCTGAAGTTCAAATATAAGCAAATTAGTTTACACACCTTATTGTGTACTTGGAACTATTGATTATTACATTCTTAAAAATCATAACGAGGGTATAAAAGAGAGTAAGTGATGTTGTAGTGATTATAAAGAATAATTAGCTATACTCCAAATCAAATTTTAGCATGATCTAATTCTTACTATATACAAAGTAACTGATTTGAAGTAAAGCATAATAATTTCAAGAAAGATCTAACTGGATTTGTTCCCTTCGAAGAACCTCCATGTGGTTTCATCATTGCCTCCTTGCTTACATCTTCTAATCTTCAAAGAATGTCTCTTCCTTCAACTAGGAAAACTCTCAAGCCTTCTGGTTTTTGATCCACCCAAGGTGGAGAGCATACTCCCTAGACCATTAATATTCTCCTTCCTCCTTCTTCATAAAATGTCCTTAATTTATAGGACACTTCTCCACTCATGGGCCAAATAGTGGCCACATTATAATAATATTAAAAATATGCCTTGGACCCATTATGACTCATCATGTCTTGTATAGTAGAAAAAGGGTCCACTAGAGATAAGGTGAGTGTCCTTATTTTTGTTTTGTGTCCTTTCCCATGGGAAAAAATATAAAACTAATACTATTAAGGCAAAGAATGGATACAAATTTAGAACTATTATTGATAGGATAAGGGATCTCCCTTTTAATTTCCACCAATATAGGGGAGCCATATGGGTATTTTCCAATGAGTAGGATATATATATAATATTTAACAATCCTATAGTCCTTTTAAGTCCCATCTAACTTGGGTCCACTAGGTTGTTTACACATAATTTACTATATTGTTATAACTTTGCAAAAGATAATTCCTCAAATTTATCTTTCACAAGACCTCATACTTAGTTTCTAATTAATTATCTTCTCCAAAATATAATTAATATTTTCCTACCCTTCATAAAATTCTTTTATTAGAATTTTTGTAGGATTCTTTAAGGTCTATGCCCTTTTTATCAGGCATTAATTTATCCCTCGGATCAATTAATATCCTTTAAATAAGGTAGGAGGGTGACGGGTCATGACATACACCCCCTTAGATTAAACACAATCCTCTATGTTTGAACAACTACCTTACAAAAACACATTTGTCTAGCAAAAGTTAGTATTTATCCTACGATTTTACAATCAGATTCTTCTTTCATCCAACACTTCAATCTTGATGGCAAGCTTCATCCTCCATCCATGAGAGTACTTGGAGCCGCAAAAATGTAAAATATCACCAGTACCATGTCCTTATAAGTAATATAAAATCCATTCTACATATAAAAAAGTATTGAAAACATCATCAATACCTAACCTCATCACAAAGATTATAGTTTTAAACCATCTATTACTGCACAAATACTAAATTTTAAAGCACTGCAATAGTAGAATTTGCAAAATGGTGTTATAGAGATATCATGAAATTATGCATTTGTACCTTATTAAGCATAGAAAGTCTTGTTAATTTTATCAAAACTCCCACCAAGGAGTATCATAGTATAATTTTGTAATCCCCTAATATGAGTTAACCTGATAAAATCAAGTGTTAACAAAAACACATCATAATTTCAGAATCTCTATTTAGGATATCCACATATATCCTGATATGAATTTTAATACCAAAGCATCCACCCAGATGTCTCCTGGTTTATATAATCATGGAGAAGTCCCAGACCTTCTCCAAGAATGGACACCAATCCATTATTTAAATTCATAAGTTTACTTTATGAGTACAAACAAAATCTACATACATAAGCTACTCTGAGTTTCATGCTAGAAAACTTTTAAGTTCACACAATATTTCATTTTTATACCAGGAACATATAATTCAAATGATTTCTAATTACAATTGGCCAAATCCCTTGGCATACTAATACATATAGTTCCTAGAGTAGTGGCTTCATATCTCAAGGTTTTCCTTCTTAGGATCTTTCACTCATCGTGTCCATACCTACATTACAACTTTGAGAATATGTTGGCAAAATTGATTGAGAAGTAGCTTGGGTTCTATTTCGACCAGTTGCCTAAGTTACTCGAGTTGTGTTTCCCTATTTACACTGTCCCTCAGTAGTTGGTTACGATGGAAGAAGTAACCCATGGCTTATAAGTGCATCCATACAAGAAGTCAAAAATGTAGCTCTATAGATATCTCTTTTGTGGCATAATTGTACATTTTTTGCTTGCCAGGATGTCGCTATTGTATCTCTCCAGCAGTGCATTTGTGTTAAATCTAATCAAAACCTCTCTCACTCTGAGATGGTAGCTTCTTTCTCAATCTCCAACTTAAACCTTTGTTGTGCCCATTTGTCTACTAACTTCAACTGTTGAATCTCTAACAGTCAAATTTGCTTCTTCAGCACCTCCACTTTGTGTTGCGCTTTTCTCATAGGTTCATCTTCTCCTATGTTGGATGGTCCAAATCCTGTATCCAACCATTGGCATACACATATTTTGGAATATTCTTCCTTATTTCTCTTCCTAGATGAGTGCTTCTCCTCCATAGCCTTAGTTTTTTCTCTACTATTGTTTTCCTCACTGCCATATTCATTTTGGCATTGTCGCTGCACGATCCACCAAATATCATAGTCAAGGGTTATGCCTGCATCATCCTCCTTTGGTGTCCATATAGCCTCATAAGGCTCTAAAGCTACTAGTTTCATTGGTTGAGGTATCACAACTTTTCACCCCTTCCTCGTATAAACCATGGACGAGTTCGGTATCCATTGTATAATACCAAAATTTCACAATACATGAGTATATTGAAAATACTCGTATTACATACTTATACATTCGATCATCCATTTTTCTCATCTCACATGAGTGAGTTGTAGACCATCCTCTGACCAAACTGGATCCTCTCTCCAAGGTCTCCAAATAACATCATGAGAGTGCAGATTCTCCCAAATAGAGTGGAATTGCTCTCTATTGCCTTCAAGTGGTCTATGGTTAGACCATTCCTTTTTTTGTTGCCACCTTAATGCATAGGGTATCTCTGGCCCCATAAATTTGTGTGCATCATAAGGTAGCACTTGGGGTCTTGCTACCGCTATGTGTTCCCAAGCCCAAACTTATAGAAAAGTGCTACAACTCAATTCGATTTTCATCATTGTTCTTAATTCAAACAACTCTTTGTAGGTTTGGGCCAATAATACTGGTGCCCATGCATACACCACTGATTCTTCCACTATATCTTGCATGATTCCCAATAAATTCCAAGGAAATCATGTACTTCTTGATTCGAGCAAGATGACACCCGATAAGAGCTCCATTATAATCGTATGCTTATGTTAGTCTACCTTACACATAGTGAAGTTCATGCTCTATACACCCCTTATCGATGTTCACACTCCTCCATTATGCTCTGAACACTCTTTACAGAATATGCCCCATTTTAGCTTCAATAGCAACAGTTACTATGCGGCCTTCTATCAATATTTGGTATATCCTATATACATCTTCCAACGTAACAATCATGTCTCCAGTGGGTAACTGTAATGTTCCTCTATTGGGATCCCATATTTCTACTAGGGCAGACAAATAACATCTATCTACATGTATTGGCTCTAGTTGAACCACTTCCTAAAATCCTACTTCTTTCAGACATTACAAGTTGCTTGCATCCAATCTATCCCTGCCATTCTAGAAGATCATCCTCAAAGGATATCGTGCCATGATGATATTTAATGGTCAAATTTCTAATGTTTTTGTAGGATTACTATTGTCAGTTCTGATATTTCCAGAATCCATAACTCAAAGAGTATGTACCAACAGATCGGCTAGTAGGAGTAAGATAATTATGAAACACACTATGATGTTCATCCCGGAGACCATTCTTACCAATAGGATAAATCCTAATACAAGCAATATGATATTACTCTGAATAGTGCTAGGTTTTCTTTTAACTAGGATAAATTCTACACCATTTTACCCATTCTATGATGTTGGAGTTTTACCTCGATTTCATTTTTTGAATAGTATCTCAAGGTCCATTTATTTTTTGTAGATTCACAAATCAATAAAATTGAGTTATTAGATTATTCTCCAATTTCCAAGGGAGTAATCTTCTTTCGATGTGCATAGAACACATTATCATAACACACGTGTCCTTCCCTTAATTTGCATATCGTCCCATCATCGACCCTTCGATGACTCTAACGTATGATTTCGTACCTTATTTATCTATTGGAAAAACATGTTTCTCACACGATGCTATTACTTTAAAGTGTATCCATATTGACCTTATTGTCATATGGTAGAATTACAATTAATTTTGTATCATATTACTTCTATCTTTGGTGTTTAGTTTACACCGATTTCATATATATGGTTTTCTATGCTTCAAGCCACCGTTGCAAAACTACACTCTAGTTTTCTTATAGATTTTAATACCACATGCATGGCATAGTGGTCAGTTCCCAATTTAAATATCTTAGCACCCATTATTTATTTCAACCACCACCCGGGTGGCCGAGTGCATACTTTTATGAGGAGTCGGGATACTTAGGGAGGTTGGTGTAGCTACATGTGGCACTGACACTTGGGAATCCAGGGCTTACTTGGTGGATTTCCCTAATACTCATGTCAAATATGAGTCTAGTGAGATTTGGGGGATTTACATACTCAGATGCAATGTTTCACCATCCTTGTTCTCCTCCAACATAACGAAGTTTCAGGTTCTGGTGTTGTCGGACGACTTCTTCCGCCATTGCACCATAACCTCTAATTGGAAAATTCTAGAGTGTATTGTAATATTGATCAAAAATGAAAATAAAGAAAACATTGTTTTGTTTGAACTTCCACTAGTTAGTTTTTGACTAACTTAAATGGTTGAATTTATGTTTGCATATCCTAAGGTTTCACTTCTATTTAGGACTATAGTTATTTAAGTTTGTCCAAGTTGGTTTGACTATCATAGTTCAAGTGAATCCTTAGTAAATTTGAACCTTTGACTCATACAAACTTAAAAATAAGGAGTAAGTCAAAAGATATAGATGCCAAGTAATTTACCAAAAGAGTCTAAGGTACACCACTTAAAATCCATGCAGGAGGGTTTGCTTAGCTCTTCCACTTTTGAACGACTATGGATCTACTCATGGGGAATAGGATCTCAGATAACATAATCTTAAGCACCGACCTTGTCCTTACCAAGTATGCATTGTTTAGAGTTGTGGAATTTATGTTTTGAGTCTTTCTCATGTTTTGTTCCATGCCCAAATATTTTGCTAACCTAGATTTAAATAGAATCTATTAGTTAGCCTGGGCTTTGATACCAATTGTAACAACCCCTGTTGTCACTACTCAACCACTCATTTTTTTTTATGTTCATATATCTTTCATGATACAAGGAACTTAATCATGATCTAGATAGACTCCTTCCATTTGGATTAAAGCTTATCAAAGCATATAGCATCAAGAGCTATTGAGACTTGATCATAGTCTCTTTTGAGTAGAAGTGATCAGCTTCTACGAAACCCTCATACCCCACTAGTATGAGAATGGTGGCCAAGCAAAAGATTTCATCCCATATAAAAGGGAACATTATCCTGGTCCACCAAGACCAGTATATAGGTGAATACCTTTAAGATGGGAATCCATGAACTAACCTTACGAATGGTTAATCATAGATCTTAGGTCCGACCCACCTCTCTTTGATGGAATTTATAGGATAAAAAATCACTATTCATGATTAAACTCATAGAATCCATGGAATGTCATATTAAGCATGATTAGGTAACTTTAAACCTCTTAAGACTTATTTGTTCATTCTTTTCTTTAAGTATCCAATTTACTATTCATAAGAGTCATTTAAATATAGTACTTGTTCATCATGGGGTTATTGTTGACAATTTTGTCACATTGCACAATGGGGTAGAAAAATCGAATTTTTTGTAAAGTATTTCTTTTAATTTCATGAATTTGTTCCCTTGCTTTTTTTAGAAACAACATTTTCAAGCATTGCAACAATTTTGGCTTTCCCTGCCACCCCCTTGTACATAAAATGAAGAAGAAAGAGCTTCGCTGCCGAACAAGCTAGGGAAGATAGCTTCACCGAAAGAAATCGCTAAGGATGAAAACTACTTCGGGCCCGAAGCATTTCCAACAGCTACTTCGGGAAAAAGTTTTGTGAAGCGGCATTTCAAAAGAATAGCTTCGTCGAAGGAAAATCGCGGTCCGAATTGGCTAAGGCAAGTAAAAAACTACTTCGGGCCCGAAGCATTTCCAGCAGCTACTTCGGGCAAGAAACTTGTGAAGCATTATTCGAAGGAGCGCAGCATTGAAAAATACTTCGTCGAAAAACCACCGAAGCACCCACTTCGGGCCTTCCCTCCAGCGAACCATTTCTACTTCGGGCCCGAAGCATTTCCAGCAGGTGCTTCGGGCAAAAATCTTGCGAAGCGGTGTTGCCGAAGAAAAATACAAGAGAAGAAGAATGAAAACTACTTCGCACCCGAAGCATTTCAAAAGGCTACTTCGGGCAAGAAACTTGCGAAGCATTATTCGAAGGAGCGCAACATTGAAAAATACTTCATCGAAAAACCGTCGAAGCACCCACTTCGGGCCTTCCCTCCAGCGAACCATTTCTACTTCATTGAAAGTCTTTGCGAAGCATCTGCTTTGGCAAACCTTTGTGCGAAGTACTTTTCCCGAAGTGGAAGCAGTCAAAGCATTTTTGAAGGTAAGAATGCACTTCGGCCAAAATCCTCCCGAACCACAATTTTGAAGGAAGGTCACGGTGAAGCATTTTAATAGTTCATCGGTGAAGTAGTAATGAAGAGCCCATCTTGCGAAGGAGATCTGCTTCGGCCCTCATCACCCCCGAAGCTATTTTGCGAAGCTCCACCATGCGAAGTGCAAATCAAGGAGAATCTACTTCGGCACAAGTCCATTGCGAAGCGAAGTTGCGAATGAAGAACTAGCGAAGCACTTCAATGGCACGTGCTCCAAGCCGGGTATTTTCTCGAGGCGATCAAGTGCCTCATAAATGCATTTTTACGTGCCCAAAAAACTAGCTGCGCATTTTTGGCAATTGGAAATGAAGTATCAGTCTATGAAGAAGAGCCCGATAAGCATGGCGGCCACTCGAGTATTGCACCCAGAAGCCAAGGACGCTCAGACGGCTCATTAATGCAAGTTTCCACGGCTGACCCGGTCATAGTTTCCAATTTTGGCAACAGATTTGAGAGCTCAGTCACGAGGGCCACGAGGAGCCGACTTCTCAGGTTTCGAGGGTGTACTCCTCCATTTTGTGCAATTATGGCTCAGAGGGTCGGGTCCTCTATAAAAACCCAGGCATTGTAATGTAAAAGGGGGGGAAATTTCTGCTAGAAAGTTGTTGTAACTTGTATTCCTGCGATTAATACTAAAGAGCTTTGGACTCTATTTCTCTCTTGTATGCTGCCTTCTACATTTATTTCTTTCATCTTTCTTCATTTGCATACTGTAATTCTGAACTCTGGATTTAGGTGTGTGATTGGGGACTGAACCCTAAAATTTTCCCGAAGGATACATAGGAGAGGAAGACGTCGTGTTGGCCTTCTTTTATGCTGCCTATGAATAGTGTTTTTGCTATATTCACTTTTCTTAATCGTCGTTACTCTGAACCCTGAATTTTGGTGAAAGGGAAAGGAGAATCCTGGAACTCGTCCAGAGGATACATAGGAGGGCTAATACTGTGTTCATTTCATTTATTCTTGGTTTTCTTTGCTATTGTTCCAAGTTATTGGCTAGTAATCGTGCTTCTGGTTCTTTCCCACCACTAAACTACTAAAATTTCTTCCCTTACTCTTTTATTTCTTTTCTGCACCCTTACTCTGTTTATCTCTTTCCTGCACCCTTATCTTAAACATCGAAGTAGTGTAGTATAGGAGCTGGCCTTCTCCGAAGATTGGCACGAGGAGCATCTCTTCTCTTCGGCCTTTCAATGTTGGTCCAGGTCTAGGGTGCATTCATTTACCCAAATCCTTTCCTAGGGTAGATTTGATGACCAACAGTTTCTGGCACGCCCGGTGGGACCCGGTCAGTCTCACCTTGTGAGTAGTAGTGAGAACCGATGCTCTCATTACCAAAAGACTCTTAGCATCTGGCGACTCTATCTTACCCAAGAATCTTTAAGTCGTAAAGACCGATACCAAAGTCTGTGTCTTCATGCAAACAAGATGGAGAGTTAGGAATAGAGGAGAGGAAACTGAGTTCTTTGAGCTTGATATTGATGCCTTTGGGGAACGATCTAGGTTAGTCACCCCCGAGAATCTTTGTTACATGGAACATCCTCGCAAGAGGCCGCTATTGATGAACAAGGCCTAACTTCTGATAGCACAACGGCTAGCTTTCCTCCTAATCCTCCCAACTCACCGAAGCATCCTAGTGCCTCCATTCCTATTGGTCGTCCTGTTAGCAATCAAGGAGGAGCTTCGAGAATTCCTATTTCTCAAAATCCAAGAGTAAATATGGCACAACAACAACAACAACAACAACAAATGTAGCAGCAACCGCCACCCAGATTATTCCCAGCATGGAATTCTTTAGGACCGCTAAATCTAGCGGGACAAGGGCAAGTGTCACCTGTTGCTATAAAGAAGATCCCAACGTTCGATGGAACTGGGAAGACTGCTCTGGAGCACATCCAGGACATAGTTTCTCTGGCGGTGATCCATGACATCACAGAAGAGCGGGTTATGGTAAAGCTTCTGGTTCTATCTCTTAGAGGAAAACTCCTCTACTGGTATAGATCTTTACCACCCGATACTATTACGGGATGGGACCAGTTAGCCAGATAGTTGATGCGAAGCTTCAATGAGTCCGTCGATCCGACCTCTCTCCTACACTAGTTCACAATGATCCAGAGACATCCACAAGAAGAGATCGTAGACTTCAATGTTAGGTTCGCTCAAACCTGGCAAAGAATACCAGTTGGACTTCGACCATCTGATGAAGCTGCAACATACTATTTCCTTCGGGCTTTCAACCCCGATATCAGTGTGATGGTAAGGTATTCGAACATCAATACCTTCCCAGAGTTATATGAGTTAGCCCAAAAAGTAGAGATGGATCTAATAGCTATGGGTAAGCTTCCCCAAAGGATGCCGATGCCCATACTTCCTAATTTCTATCAATCCCAGTATGCAAGCGTAGCCGCTTCATAGATCTCTACAACCCCTACACTCCCGATCTCATCTTGGAACCCGAATCCCATTGTATCCCAAATCACCACTCCACAAATTCATTTTCCCACTTTTTTGACTTCATAGCCCATGGTCACTTCGACATTCCCTGTACTGCCAGCACCACTTCAACACCCTGCCCTACCTCCAATACCAACAATGGCTCCATTGCCACCTATTCCCAAAGTCGAAGACATGCAAGCCAAAATATTGCAAGAAGTTTAGTCCCTGAACTCCACAGTGCAGACCCTATCTAATGACATGACCATTATGAAGAAGAAGCAAGCGCAACAAGAGTTTCTACCGAGAAGATCTTATCCTACACCTGCGCTTACTAAAGATCAAGCGGTCCAACAAGGAAGAGCTTCGGCAAGAAATGCTGCAATAGACGAAGCCCCGAGCACTTCCGATTATATACATTGGTGCTCCACGTGTAATGACCCTCATGAAGAGAATACCTGCATGCTGCACCAACACTATGTACAAACGTTGGCGAGCAGTAGTCATGGCGGTCAAGTCAATGTCATCAGGAAATTGAATCAAAACCTGGTAATTGGTGAAGAAGAGCCAGTTGCAGTCCTTACCAGAGGAGGAAAGAGGTCGATAGAGGTGGATGCTACTCAAATCGCTCCCTTAAAGGTGCATGCTCATCACGAGAAGGGACAACAACCTCCTCCAGCCCCGAGCGAAGCTCCTCAGCCTACACCAGTCAAAGAGAAGGCCCAACAGGCCCCTACAAATCCACCGTAGGTGGAAACTAAAGAACAGGCTAGAGAGAAGCTCAAGCTTCCATCGTTGACCAAGCGACAAAGGGTCGAAGCTACGAAATAGTATCACACCAGATATGAGCCAAGAAAGGAACCTGAGGTGCCCAATTCCCTAGCGTACAACATTGTAGATGAGCTAAAGAGGATTCCAGCCAAAATTAGTCTGTACGATGCACTGCAACTACCTGGCCAAGTGGACTTGCTACAGGAATCGTTGAAGATGACCAAAGCAAGAAAGGCAACACCGCTTGCCCTAGTGCAGACCCTGTCCACATCCATTACAGGGAAGAATCGGCCACCGCCGTTCTACCTGTCTCTGCAGATGGAAGGGTATATTGTTCACAACTGTATTATTGATTCCGGGGCCACGACAACAGTCATGCCCAAAGTAGTGTGCAAAGAGATAGGGATGGAATATACGCGAAGCAGTCATGGCGTACTCCAGTTGGATGGTACCCCCATGAAGACTGTAGGGGTGATCAAGGACATCCCTATTCGACTACACAAGATGCCTCAAATCACAGTTATACAAGAGGTAGTGGTCGTTGACCTTGAGCCCTACTTCAGCATGTGCTTGTCGAGAGAATTCACAGCGAAGTTGGGCGGATATCTATCTATGGATTACTCGCATCTGGAGATTCCATTCAAAGGGAAGAAGGTGAAAATCTACAACGAGAAGCCTTCCACCTTCCTCGTAGAGAAGATGTCCGAAGGAGAGAGCAACGATCCTGTGCATGCGATAGTGGAAGGAATAGAGCAGGTGGATCTGGTCGAGGAGTCCCTCACACAGTTAAGTTGTGAAGATGAGTTTTCATTGGCAGACTTTAATGCCATGATAGAAACCGAGATGGGATGTTATGCCATCGCCAAGCCTGAGAAACACATCAAGTCAGAAGATAAGGTCTTCGCCGAAGGACTATGGAAATTATTCTTCGATGGCGCCCGATGCAAAAATGGTGTCGGGGCGGGGATTCTTCTAGTATCACCTTCTGGAGAGCAGAAGGAATATTGTTACCGGTTGGTGTGGAGTTGCACCAACAATGTAGCAGAATATGAAGCATTATGCCTAGGACTCAAGAAAGCAGAAAAGTTAGGCATAAAGCATCTCCAAATCTTTGGAGATTCCGAATTGGTATGCAATCAAGTCACAAACAAGTGCACTTCAAAGAAGCACTATCTCAAGTCATACCGAAATAGGGTATGGGACTTGCTCGACCAGTTCGAATCTCTCAATCGTAGTCTATTCCAAGAGAAAAGAACCGACATGCCGATGTTCTAGCATCCATCGCAGCCAAGTATTCTCCAACAGAAGACATGGTGCATAAGCCTAAGGCTGTGAGGATGATTTACAGGCCCTCTGTCCCAGATAGAGATCTACATTGGCAAGTCTTTGATAGTGATGAGCAGATTGTGAATTTCATGATTCAAGAAGTAGCCACAGTTGAGAGCAGAAGCCCTGACGAAGAAGAATATGAAGGGCTAGTTCAATTGAAGAATAATCACGTTCCCAAGGGATTAATTACTCTTGAAAGCCTCTTTGATCAGAATGATCGAGCAGTTTCTCACAGGATCAAAGTTAATGCAAAGCAGTATCAAGATTTAGAACTTGAGCCTGGAAAAGCAATAAAAGTTGGAACAGATTGCACTTCGAAAGAGCTAGAGCAGATCCGATCTCTGTGCAGAAAGTATCCCGACATAGTGGCTTGGTCTTATCAAGATCTAAAGGGATATGATCGGCAACTGATCCAACATACAATTGAGTTGCAGGAGGGGATCAAACCTTTTCGACAGAAGCAAAGGCCTGTCAATCCAAAGATCGAAGTCTTGATGAAGGCCGAACTCCTAAAAATGCTCGAGGCAAAGATAATTTATCCCATCAAACATTCTTCTTGGGTAGCGAATCTAGTCCCAGTCAGAAAGAAGAATGGAGATATACGATTGTGCATGGATTTTCGCAACCTGAACCAGGCTTCTCTTAGAGATCACTACCCTCTCCCACAGATCGATCAAATCTTGCATTCGGTGGTTGGGGCTCAACGCTTCTCCCTACTCGATGGTTTCTCCGGATACAATCAAATATGGGTCAGGGACGAAGACCAGCATAAAACCGCATTCACTACCAAGTGGGGAACATTTGCTTACCAACGAATGCCCTTCGGCCTTTCGAATGCGAGTGCCACTTTTCAGAGGGCAATGGATCTAGCTTTTGGCGAGCTCTTGAATAAGGTTATCGTTATCTATCTAGATGACATGACCGTCTTCTCCCGAAGAAGGGAGGATCACCCCTTACACTTACAATAGATTTTTGAAAAATGTCAAGAATTTGGCATTTCAATCAATCCGAAGAAGTCCATATTCGCAGTCAGCGAAGGGAAGTTGTTGGGACATGCGATATCAGAAAAGGGTCTCGCTGTAGATCCTGACAGAGTTGAGGCTCTAATGAAGCTCCCACTCCCAGTAGACAAGAAAGGTCTTCAATATTTCTTTGGCCAGATCAACTTCGTGAGGAAGTTTGTCCCAGATTTTGCCCAGGTCATCAAGCCAATGTCCAAACTTTTGAAGAAGGGTGCAGAATTCATCTGGACGAAGGAGAGAAAAGAAGCATTCGAAGAAATAAAAGCCCGAATTGCTCAAGCACCGGTCCCGACCAACCCCGACTACAATCGGGACTTCATCCTATATGCTATAGGAGAACCTGAGAGCTATGTTGCGGTCCTGACACAAAAGGGGGAAGATGGCGAAGAGCGCCCCATCGCGTTTCTAAGCCAAGTGATAAACCCTCATGAAGAAAAATATAATTTCATAGAAAGGCAGGTGCATGCAGTAATGAAGTCTCTTAGGAAATTCAAGCAGTTCATCTCCCAAAGTCGGGTTACAGTCTTCGTCATTCACCCCGATGTGCGCAATTTCATCATCCAAGGAGAATTGGGTAGTAAAAGAGTCGGTTGGGTCAGCAAGATTCAAGAATTCGACATCGAGATCAAACCTACAAAGCTGGTTCACGGTCGCGCATTATGTCAAGAACTGGCGAAGAGCGTAACGGCCGAAGCTATAGAATCTCAGTGGGATGACTCGCCAGCAGAAGGATGCTTCACAAACCAGGAAGAGGATGAGAAATATTGGGTTAGTGAAATAGTCGAATACTTCAACACCGGTAGATGTCCTTCACATCTAAATGCTTCACAGTGAAGGCATTTCAGGATGCGGTCCACCCGATATACCTTGCGCCCCGAAGGCCTATTTTTCAGAAACATTGATGGCATCCTTCTTAGGTGCATAAAAGATGATGATAAAAGGAGAATCCTAGGAGAATTCCATTCAGGATTATCTGGAGGCCACTTCGCAGGGAGAACAACGACGCTGAAGATCATCAAGGCGGGTTACTATTGGCCCACACTCTTCGCTGATGCCTTCGCGGTTTGTCACAAATGCGAGCAGTGTCAAAAGTTCATCGATCGAAGAAGAAATGCTTCGATGCCTCTCCAACCGATACAAGTAGAAACTCCCTTTCAACAATGGGGGTTGGATTTCATAGGGGTCATATCGCCGAACTCCTCCGTCGGGCATAAGTTCATCTTGATCGTGACCGACTACTTCACTAGATGGGCCGAAGCAGTTCCCACGAAGCATGCTGATCAGGAGACTGTCATAACCTTCCTTGAAGGGTTGATCACCCGGTTCGGCATCCCCAAAGCAATCATCATGGACAATGGTCCTGGATTTTTAGGCACCAAAATCAATGAGTTCCTCTACCGATATGGGATATATCATAAAGTCTCCTCCAATTACTACCCACAAGGTAACGGCTTGGCAGAATCAACCAACAAGACTCTGTTGAGGGTGTTAAGGAAGCTCATAGAGACAAACAAAAGGACTTGGCACCTCCTTCTAGATCGTGCCTTGTGGGCCGATCGAATTTTTGTCAAGAAGTCGATCAAAACATCCCCTTATGCTCTAGTGTATGGCAAGGAGGCCATCTTGCCTACCCACATAGAGATCCCTGCATTGCAGCTGCTAGAAGAAGAAGGAGTCAATCCTATGGAAAATAGACTGGCTCAGCTATTACAGCTAGAGGAGGATCATGAGAAAGCCTACCAAAGCTTCGCTAAACATGCTCAGGTCACCCGAGATTGGTTCAGGAAGAAATATCTCGATCGCACATTCAAAGTGGGAGATCTGGTATGGAAGTGGGACTCTTGGAAGGCCAAACCTAGGAATCACGATAAGCTGGATGCATTCTGGGATGGACCGTTCGAAATCATGAAGGTGAACTCGGCCAACTCTTTCATCCTCAAAGATGCAGATGGCCAGGTATTACCTATTTCTATTAATGGTCTTCATTTGAAGACTTTTCATCGCTGAGGTGAAACTCTAAAAAAAAAAATGTGTGTATGTACTTTTGTATATAATTTTTCATTTGTGTATATACATCCTGTTTCGAGATTGCAAAAGCTAAGTGTTACACTCCAGAATCTCCTTCGGGAACTCTGGATGTGAAGTAGCGGTTGCAAGGAGGTTCACAGCGAAGCACTTTAGCCTCAAAGGGCCGAACCCAAAATTCGAAACTAAGGCATGAAAAATGCTTCGCAAAAGGAGTATGAGCGAAGCAGTTTTCAAAGAAAATCCAGCAAAGCATTTTCCAAGAGGAACAAACTTTGACAAATTTTAGCGTGAAGCATTTCCAATGACGATTTCAACTTCGCCGAAGTGGAAGCATTTAAAATGTGTCTCGAAGAACGTGTAGACAACAACCATGAAAAGAGTTCGAAGTGGATGAATTTAAGGCAAAGGTGATGGAGCACATCCCGAGGTGATTTGGTTAAGAGAAAAGCTCATGCCCAGGTACGAGGTGGCAGCGGGTTGCTCTCCAATGCAAGGCATAATCATCAAAACATGTGGCCCCGCGTACTACGCCGCTGTAGAGCCAATCAAAGAGCACGGTAATCTCCTCCGTCCGAAGCGTAAGTTTAATTATGGTAGGTGCCATAAATTTAGGTAGTTGCCTTTTAAGGCTATAAAATGTGAGGCCCTAGCAGGGAGAAGGTTATTCATCCATCAGTTCATGCAAGACTAAGAGCCTTTGTTGTTAATCTGCAAGTCTTACGCCCTTTGCATCAAAATTCTTGGTGCCAAAGTCCCCTGCACTGTAAGCCCTGCTTCTGCTGTAAGACGTCCAACATGGGGAAGAAAAACTCCAAGGAGAAAGGAAAGGAACCGAAAGTAGCAGGCCCCAAAAAAACAAAGAAGGGCAAGGAAGAGAAAAAGCATACACCAAAGAAGATCAATCTCACCCCTCGCCCTGAAAAGCAGTCGATAGAAGAAGGAGACGACTCGGAAGAGGAACAACTTGTAGAACCACCAATTGATGGGTGGGAGAAAATTAGAGACACAGAGCTCTCTAAGGGTGTAGCCGACCTCCGATGCACCATTGAGTTTATGACAAGCAGACTCACCCCAGAAAATAAGAGAGCTACCGCGTACTACTCTCAGATTTACTGGTATCTGACCCCGCCCACTCACCCTTGTCCAGAGTTAATCTATGCTATCACGCAAAATTACCAGCCTGCCTCCAGGCAAGTGTTGGATGCTGCAGGCCATAAGTTGTTTTCAATTTTGAAGGAAGATGTGCAAGCAACTTTCGCGCCACAACAAGGTCCACCCAAGGGCTATTCCGTTCGCAACGTCATTCTGAGCGAACAAATGGAGAGGTTCACCTCCAACAACTTCATATTGAAATTCTTGCGTGAGAACCTCAAAAGCGGGCTCCCTTCAGGCAAGCTGCCCCAAATGCCCTTACCCTTGGTGGCCTTCAAGAACACCGATATTTTCTCTATCATTGCATGGGTGGCAGGCCTATCTACAGATGCTTCGGTGCAACCCTGGCAGGTGTCCTTGGCCGAATGTATTTTGAGAGGGGAATTCTATGCCCCTGATGCTTCAAGACCAAACACCAACCCAGTTTTCTTCGATTGGGCAGAATGGGTGGCCCGAACCCTGCATACGTGGCTCACCAGCATGAAGAATTCGGTGACGGGCCAGTACTTCGCACCCTATTCTTTCCTTGTCTGGTTGTTTTTCTACCAGGTTCATAAGCAATTCCCCCACATTGCCATTTCTTCGAGCGGCAAGGATGGAAATCCTTTGCCTGTGTACCAGTGGACTCCCCTCCTATTGAGGACAGAGTCTTATTATTCTTTTAACCAACAATTTTTAGGACCTGCTATGCATTTGTTGAGGGGTTCTTGCCCTCGGGTCCCCCTCAGTTTGAGAGATAGAGTGGTGCAGGAGAAAAGGGGAGACATGTTTCAACTGATGTAGGGGCTCGTAATTCATATGTTCGACTTCATTGGGAAGCCCTTCCTGCTACCAGTCTACCCCTTCGAGTACCAGTTCGCATTGGAGGTCGCTCGATAGAGCGACGCTACAAACTCTGTGTACGGCCACGGTCGAAAATGGGCACATACCTGTGACTTCCCCTTCAGGATGGGGGTAATTGAAGTGTTTGCCTTGAAACAGAACGTTTTCCTGGAGGAGAAGCTTGCCAATTTTGGCCTGCTCTAGATTCCTCAACAATGGCTCTATGATCCCTTGGGAGTGATGAGGGATCACTTAAAATTCAAGAACTTTCATATCTGCCCCCACCCCAAAATTGTGGAGCAAAGAAATAATCCCAATGGGAAGGATCTGGAGTGGCATTTAGAGAGGATGAGGACATTGCCTCCCTGGCATGAGTTCTACCCTATGGAGGTCGAGTTTGACCCTGACCAACATCCCCTCCCAACTCCAGGTTCCACGTTTTGGAGAAAGGCGAAGGATGATTTGAAAGAAGAATTGAAGAATTGGGGCGAAGAAAAACTTTGGGAGTGGTGGATAATGAGAGTCCATCACCAAAATATGAATTCCTATGGACTCTTGACAACGGATAAAGACTTCACAATTCTTTATGAAGCCAATGTTGAAACTTGGAAGTCCATATCCTTCGTCGACTTTGTTCCTCCAGCTACCCCAGGATCGGGCGAAAGCCCAAGAGGAGCTGACGATGCTTCGGACCAAGAAGAAGAGGAAGAAGCCGAAGCTACACCAAAGGCACTACCACAGGGACCATCGAAAATCCATGACACAAGTGCCGAAGAGTTGGAGCAACCATTGGAGAGGAAGAAAAGAAAGAGGCAAGAGCAAATTCAAGTGCCTCCGAGCCACCCAAAGTGACCCCGCACAAAGCTCCCAAGTGCTCCTGTCGGACAACCTACATCAGGCCCGACCAAAGCAAATGTTGAAGATGCGGGGCCACCAAGTGTCGAGACAGTCCCAGACATAGACGTCATTGATGTGGAGGAACTCCTCCAACAAGAGGGAGACCCCGAAGTAGAGGTCATGGAGGTCGGGAGTGCCGAAGCCCAAAAGGAGCAGGAGCCTATCACACAAGAAGTCACCACGGCCGCTCTTCCTAAAGGGCACACAGGTACGCACTCTCCACCCTTTGCCTTGGTCTCTCACATGTCCACTGTGGTCTCGACCAAATATTCTCATCAGTCTCTCCCTCCCTCACAAAGTCAGTCGCCCCCTCACGCGTTGCCTCTTGCCACCGATCCTGTTAGCCCCACTCCACTCGAGTCATCAGGCTGGGACAAGTCTGTTGCTACCACTTCACCTTCCCACGCCACCAATCCTTTAGACCTTAGCCGGGGCGAAGGCAGTGCCCCAACGTCGAGCCCCGTTCTTCATTCCCCTGCCTCACACGACATTGTTGCACTTGTTGGGACTCCTAGTACACCTATTGTCGAACCTTCTGGTGAAGCATCCCCCATTCATTCTTTGTATCTGTTCACCCCTTTGGTTGGAGATCCAACCTCATTTGAGTCAGAGATGTCCTTAATTAAGGAACGCCCTCTAGCCGAGAAGCTACTCCTAGCTCGACAAAATACAAAAAAAATGTTGAAGGAGGCGAGGAAGAAGAGAGGGCGCTCTCTGGCCCAGGTTGAAAAATGCGTTGTCTTCGATTTGAAGGCTGGGAAGTTGCACAAAGTAAAAAATATCCCCAAGGTCCAGAAGCCCCTGGATGAAATGACTCCAGTGGACTATGACTACCAAGACAAATCCAAGGACCTGGAGCATTTGAATGTTGATAATGAATCTGAATCCATGCACGTCAGGATTGAAACTTTTCGTGCGCATGCAAACATCGCTAATCAACACAGATTTGAAGCAAAAAATGCCAACATCAAGTTGGAAGAAGAGCTAGCTAGAATCCGCTCCAAGCTGGAGGATTCAGAGGAGCAGTGTAAGCTGATGAAAAAGGAAACACATGCCCTAAAACAACAAATACTACAACTACAGTGTACAGCTGAGAACCAAGCACAGAGACAGGCCGAGAATGATCTGAAGGCCAAGGAAGTTGAAAGCAAGATCTTGCAGTTGCAGCAACAGTTGCACAAAAAAGAAAGCTTGGAGCTGTTTGACAGAGGCAGGATCAAAGAAATCCGCTCACACTTGCTAAAAAATTTTAGATCCCGGGCCTCCAGTGCCCTATCAATTTTGACCTATATTACTGAAGCACAACGTGCCACTGGCGAAGGAGGGCCAATCATAGATGAGGTCACTCAAAAAGCTAGAGGCCGACTCAAACTAGCCTTTGATGTCCAAAGCACGAAATATCAGGACTTGCAGGTTGCTACAATGAGTCGAATGGCTAGGGATTGGTCCACGGCCCAAGCCACAGTTCGCGCCTTCTTTTCAAAGGTGAGGAAGGCACAAAAGGTGAAAGACCTCCTGGACATGTTTGAGAATGAGCAGCGCACATCGCTAGGCTATTTCCAGGATCTCTCTTCCTTAGGTTTCCCGAGCTTCACGGATGATGATGGGAACCTTCTGACCAAGGAAGAGCTTAAGCCAGCATGGCTTCATTTTGAAGGCGACGTCTCGGAGATAGACGAATGGGCAGAGCCGATAACAGAAGGGCAGGTCATAGATTTCATTCTGAGACACTGCAAGATTGCAGCCTGCCTGAATGATCTGTACACCAGAGCGAAACATGCTGATATCGGGCAGATTGATCGGTTCCGCATTTTGGTGAAAGCATTGCAAGATCAAGAGTCTTTCTCAAAGGGTGCCTGGGCCCATGTTCGCCGAACTATGAAAAGGATCCGCGATCACCTTGCCCCATCGCCACCGCAGGAAGCCACGCCAGAAGAAGGAGAAGAAGGAGAAGAAGAAGAAGAAGAACAAGTTGTGGAAGCACCCCAGGAGATAGAAAAGGGAGAAGGGTCTGGAGGTAACTCTGGCCCAACGGATCAAGGCTGAGGGTTCTCCCATCGAGACGAGCTCGTTGCCCCATGAGCCACCAAGAATGTTGACAATTTTGTCACATTGCACAATGGGGTAGAAAAATCGAATTTTTTGTAAAGTATTTCTTTTAATTTCATGAATTTGTTCCCTTGCTTTTTTTAGAAACAACATTTTCAAGCATTGCAGCAATTTTGGCTTTCCCTGCCACCCCCTTGTACATAAAATGAAGAAGAAAGAGCTTCACTGCCGAACAAGCTAAGGAAGATAGCTTCACCGAAAGAAATCGCTAAGGATGAAAACTACTTCGGGCCCGAAGCCTTTCCAACAGCTACTTCGGAAAAAGTTTTGCGAAGCGGCATTCAAGTGGCATTTCAAAAGAATAGCTTTGTCGAAGGAAAATCGTGATAAAATTGGCTAAGGCAAGTAAAAAACTACTTCGGGCCCGAAGCATTTCCAGCAGCTACTTCGGGCAAGAAACTTGCGAAGCATTATTCGAAGGAGCGCAACATTGAAAAATACTTCGATGAAAAATCACCGAAGCACCCACTTCGGGCCTTCCCTCCAACGAACCATTTCTACTTCGGGCCCGAAGCATTTCCAGTAGGTACTTCGGGCAAAAATCTTGCGAAGAGGTGTTGCCGAAGAAAAATACAAGAGAAGAAGAATGAAAACTACTTCGCACCCGAAGCATTTCCAGCAGCTACTTCGGGCAAGAAACTTGCGAAGCATTATTCGAAGGAGCGCAACATTGAAAAATACTTCATCGAAAAGCCACCGAAGCACCCACTTCGGGCCTTCCCTCCAACGAACCATTTCTACTTCGTCGAAAGTCTTTGCGAAGCATCTGCTTCGGCAAACCTTTGTGCGAAGTACTTTTCCCGAAGTGGAAGCAGTCAAAGCATTTTTGAAGGTAAGAATGCGCTTCAGCCAAAATCCCCCCGAACCACAATTTTGAAGGAAGGTCACGGCGAAGCATTTTAATAGTTCATCGACGAAGTAGTAATGAAGAGCCCATCTTGCGAAGGAGATCTGCTTCGGCCCTCATCACCCCCGAAGTTGTTTTGTGAAGCTCCACCATGCGAAGTGCAAATCAAGGAGGATCTGCTTTGGCACAAGTCCATTGCGAAGCGAAGTTGCGAATGAAGAACTAGCGAAGCACTTCAAAGGCACGCGCTCCAAGCCGGGTATTTTCTCGAGGTGATCAAGTGCCTCATAAATGCATTTTTACGTGCCCGAAAAACTAGCTGCGCATTTTTGGCAATTGGAAATGAAGTATCAGTCTCTGAAGAAGAGCCCGACAAGCATGGCGGCCACTCGAGTATTGCACCCAGAAGCCAAGGACGCTCAGACGGCTCATTAATGCAAGTTTCCATGGCTGACCCGGTCGTAGTTTCCAGTTTTGGTAACAGATTTGAGAGCTCAGTCACGAGGGCCGCGAGGAGCCGACTTCTCAGGTTTCGAGGGTGTACTCCTCCATTTTGTGCAATTATGGCTCAGAGGGTCGGGTCCTCTATAAAAACCCAGGCATTGTAATGTAAAAGGGGGGGAACTTTCTGCTAGAAAGCTATTGTAACTTGTATTCCTGTGATTAATACTAAAGAGCTTTGGACTCTATTTCTCTCTTGTATGCTGCCTTCTACGTTTATTTCTTTCATCTTTCTTCATTTGCATACTGTAATTCTGAACTCTGGATTTAGGTGTGTGATTGGGGACTGAACCCTAAAATTTTCCCGAAGGATACATAGGAGAGGAAGACGCCATGTTGGCCTTCTTTTATGCTACCTGTGAATAGTGTTTCTGCTATATTCACTTTTCTTAATCGTCGTTACTCTGAACCCTGAATTTCGGTGAAAGGGAAAGGAGAATCCTGGAACTCATCCAGAGGATACATAGGAGGGCTAATATTGTGTTCATTTCATTTATTCTTGGTTTTCTTTGCTACTGTTCCAAGTTATTGGCTAGTAATCATGCTTCTGGTTCTTTCCCACCACTAAACTACTAAAATTTCTTCCCTTACTCTTTTATTTCTTTTCTGCACCCTTACTCTGTTTATCTCTTTCCTGCACCCTTATCTTAAACATCAAAGTAGTGTAGTATAGGAGCCGGCCTTCTCCGGAGATTGGCACGAGGAGCATCTCTTCTCTTCGGCCTTTCAATGTTGGTCCAGGTCTAGGGCGCATTCATTTACCCAAATCCTTTCCTGGGCAGATTTGATGACCAACAATTACCCCTCCCCATGCATGCTCAACTTATTAGCTTTAGAATATAAGGTTTGTTTTGGTTTTTAATTCTATACCAACTTGACTTCTTGTGGGTTTCATCCCATTCCAAATTCCAATGTTTTCTAATTTAATCCAGCATGAGTGTTTATGAGGTGATTATAAAGTAATGATGTCCTTTTAGGTTAATATTCATTATATCATAAAATTGGATTTGAAACAACACATGAGAGATCTATTGAAGAAATAATTACATTCCATTATGATTGAATTTATGATTCCACACAACCCTTGATTACAAAGAGTGAGAACTATCTAGTTGCATCATTCATAGTTATTCAATTTAACCCAGAAAGTAAATAGCACAATCACATAATATTAAATCAACAACATATTAGAGATTAAGCATGCATTCTTAGTATCATAATGAACTACTAAATAAATCACATTCAATGTATACATTGCAGTAATCTATAAACATGCATAAATTTTAACCATCTCATCCACATATATCATTTTATTTTTGAAAGTAAAAATAATAGGAACAAAAAATAACACATCAAACCACAAAATAGAGTGACACAATGATTTATCCTTTATCTAAGACATCATGATACTATTAGGGTATTTTCTATACCAAGGAGGGATCCATTTATTCCTTTATAATTTAAGATGCAATTAAGGAATCTTTTGGTTCCTTTTTCTAAGCCATCTTCGAATTTATAACATATTTCAAAAAATATGATAATCATTGAATCCATATTTTGGAGATGACTCTTTGACATTAGAGGGAGTTTCATAGAATACCCTCAAGAATGAATTCCAAATTCATTCTTTCTATTTGATTAATAATAAAACCTCACTTCATAAATTAAAGTCCCATACCCTTAATTCTATGAAGCAACAATCCTTTTAATAAATTTTTACCGTAATTTTTCTTATCAAGGTTGGATCCATAACTTCTAATTCAAGGTCTTTTATTTTAATACATAATTTAAATATAATTTTCTTATATTTTATTCCATGATCTATAGTTTCATTATATTTTACAACAAGGCTCTCCCTTTATATAATAAAACAAAACCTTTTATATCTCTTTTCGTACAAAGAAAACTAAGTTCCCAATAACAAAATCACTCTCATTAGTTTCTTGTCTAGGTCTAGTCCATACTTAGACATGCTATATAGACCCATGCATCAAATATATTAAACTCATACCACCCATTAATCCAAGTGCTCAGATCTAAGTGTCTAAAGTAAGGTTATTTTCCCAAACCACCAGTGATCAAATGGAGAGTCACCAATGGATATGGAATCTTGACCCCATTTTTGGGATGTATTTATATATATTCTATGATGGATCTGGAAATTCAACCAATGGAGCTTGATCGTTCTTATTATAACTTGTATCAATAACCAATAGTTTCTTACGATGAAAGTTTGGGATTATAGAATCTCATTCCTCTATCAAAATACACTGCTAAGTGCCGAAGGGTATCCTGGGTGAGGATAGAAGTGATTAGAAATACATGAACAATCTGCAGCCTCCATCACATAATTGATAGTTATCAATGACACCTAGAGCATATTTCAAGAATTAATCGATCATGTGCCGAGGTAACTAATGGGAGCATCGAGGTGTACTCACTATATTAGAAAGACAAATTTTGATTAAACTCCCTTACCACTGCTTTCAATGGTCTATGTGGAATCATGGAATGAAGGCTCAGAAGATTATGTCCCCTATTCATATCTACAAATTAGAATGCTATACTTGGAGCGATGGCTAGATAGTGTTCAAAATTCCTTACTGAGCATCAAAGACCCTATTTACTTCTACGACTGTCCTGCATAGTATCTCAACAAAGGCTACAACAGAAGTTGGATTTAGATTATGTGAATTCGAGAAATTATGGGGCTATACATTTCACAACAACTAAGGATAAGATAGGTCTTTAACCCTGAGTCAGGTACACCGATGATTTTAGGTATTGCTAACTATATTTCACTACAGCTCACAAAGCTACCAAAGGTAGGGAAGGTGAGGTGATCTACAATGTCATGTATAATCTATCTTATGATTTATCATTCTTATGACCTAGCACAGATAAGCATTTTAACGGTAGAGAGGATAATCGTGAGTCATAATATAATGGTATCAAGGCACAACCTCTTCCAAATGGATCCTCTATATTTATCGATTTATTTCTGACTCTCACATAAGTTATCTTGCTCTAAAACCCACCTCCTCAACAACGTATTTCATGAGATATTTCTTCGTAAAACCACACAACTATGCCAAATATCCCTTGACCTACGTGGGTCCCACGTAGGCTAAGTTTTTTTTTTTTTGTTTCATGAAAAACCTTCTGCGTTATTAGTCGAACGTCTCATGTGATGGGAATTTCAGGGATGAAGTTAGGGTATGATTTAGTATAAGAGCCAACACCCATTTCAACAATGAGATGGATTCCCCACACACAACTATAGGTCAACATAATCCAATAGTTATATTGGCTACCATTAAGGGTTTGTGATTCACTATTACTTGATCACTTAGGTAATGGTCAACATGACTTCCCTATTCTTGCAACGACATTCTTTGTCGATCAATAATGGTAGACTGACTTGGAGTTAGTAATTTATTTGAGTTTAGGGGTTGCTCAAACCTATATGGTCGATAATGGGTTTATCTAAAGGTCATATCTAAAGGTCAAATATAAGCAAAGTAGTTTACACACATTATTGTGTACTTGGAACTATTTATTATTACATTCTTAAAAATCATAACGAGGGTATAAAAGAGAGTAAGTGATGTTGTAGTGATTATAAAAAATAATTAGCTATAATCCAAATCAAATTTTAGCATGATCTAATTCTTACTATATACAAAGTAACTGATTTGAAGTAAAGCATAATAAATTTAAGAAAGATCTAACCAGATCTGTTCCCTTCAGAGAACCTCCATGTGGTTTCGTCATCGCATCCTTGCTTACGTCTTCTAATATTCAAAGAATGTCTCTTCCTTCAACTAGGAAAACTCTCAAGCCTTCTGGTTTCTGATCCACCCAAGGTGGAGAGTATACTCCCTAGACCATTAAGATTTTCCTTCCCCCTTTCTTCACAAAATATCCTTAATTTATAGGATACTTCTCCACTCATGGGCCAAATAGTGGCCACATTATAATAATATTAAAAAGATGTCTTGGATCCATTATGACTCATCCTATCTTGTATAGTATAACCAAGAGTAAAAAAAGGGTCCACTAGAGATAAGGTGAGTGTCCTTATTTTTGTTTTGTGTCCTTTTCTATGCGAGAAAATATAAAACTAATACTATTAAGGCAAATCATGGATACAAATTTAGAACTATTATTGATAGGATAAGGGATCTCCCTTTTAATTTCCACCAATATAGGGGAGCCATATGGGTATTTTACAATGAGTAGGATATATATATAATATTTAACAATCCTATAGTCCTTTTAAGTCCCATCTAACTTGGGTCCACTAGGTTGTTTACACATAATTTACTATATTGTTATAACTTTACGAAATATAATTCCTCAAATTTATCTTTCAAAAGACCTCATACTTAGTTTCTAATTAATTATATTCTCCAAAAGATAATTAATATTTTCCTACCCTTCATAAAATTATTTTATTAGAATTTTTGTAGGATTCTTTAGGGTCTATGCCATTTTTATCAGGCATTAATTGATCCCTAGGATCAATTAATATCCTTTAAATAAGGTAGGAGGGTGACGGGTCATGAAATTTATCCATCATACTTTCACCATGACTAGTGCTACTAGCACCCTCCTTATATTTATTGATCAAAGAAATAGTTCTATGCTTGATACCCTCATGAGCATCTATATCATCATACTGGTTGATCCAAGTGGTCTCTCTCAGACCTCTCTCCACTCCCCAATTAGCAATAGCATCCACAACCTTATTTGTAGACCTCTACACATGACAAAAATCTAAGGACTAAAATGAGTAACGATAATAAAAAATAGTATGGATAATAACTAGTAACCTCCAATTAGAGGGAGAGGAGGCCCATTTCTAGTCTTTTAATTGGTTTATGATCATTTGAGAATCCCCTTCAACACAAATATTCTACCAATTTTATTTGAGAGCCCACAACAAACCTTCCAAGAGAGCCTAAGAATCAACATGATTATTAGTGGTATATTCAAGTTTGAAGGAAAAATAACCTCTCATATTCCCCTGGTCATTACAAAAAATTCCATCCCTACCTGCTTTATCAAGGTTCCCCTGGTATGCACCATCAAAGTTGAGCTTGATACACCCTTTATGGGGAGATTTCTAGCTAATATTCATATGATTCCTAATATTTTTATTGTTCTTGATTGGGTTCCAAACACTTTTATCATATAAATGTTGGTCCAACCATTGATTCTTCATATCTCTAAGGTTGTTATCTAGGGGTTTATCCCAATCCTCCCACTTCTTGACCAATATGGATTTTGTTGCTGCCATTTGAATATAAATCCATGTTTGGGAATGGAAAATTATTTCTTCCCTAAAAATAATTTTGTTTCTCCAAAGCCAGACCATCCAGATAATATAAACAGGAGTCCACTCCCAAATGGCTCTCATATAATCAAGATCATATTTTTGTCCAACCCATTCCACTATCTGATCCCTAATAGATTTAAAATTATGGAGGGGTTCTCTCTAGGATTTTGTAAAGTCTTACCAAAGAGACTGAGCAAAGGGGCACAAGATGAAGAGATGGTTGGTAGTTTCAAAATTAGATTCATAATTAGGGTATCTAAAGGGGCCATAATAGCCTCTCTTCATCAAGTTATGACCATATAGGATTACCACCAACCAAGTAAAAATAGATACCTTGGGCCACATTCCTTTCCTCCAATTTTTCTACCAAATTCTACTCTAGTGCCCATCGAAGTTAGCCTCCATAAGGAAATTATAAGCTTTCTTGGTAGTAAAGTTTCTATCTCCACTACTCCCCCATCACAACATGTCTAGGCCCTTATAGAGGAAAGCTTCCTTATAGATATGATTCTCCAAATATTGCATTTATCAACATCCCTAATTTGACTTGGCTAAGATCGAGGTTCTTTCCAAACACAAAATGTAACCTTATCGAGCTCATGTGGAATGACATGGTATTGAAAATAATCCTTGATTCAGCTCCATCCCTCTTATTTAAAAGCATCCTTCAACCCAAACAAGGAGTTATATTTTATTAAAGGAACATACTAGCTCCACACATCCTTCCAAAAAGAAGCTAAGTTATCATCCCTAATCTTCCATAAGGCAACATAAGGCACCCACATGCTATGGGACGTCAAGCTGGTCCAAAGAGAAGACCCTAGAGGAATTTTTTCAAGACTAATCACCTCTTTCTATTCCACCTTAGGAATATACTTTTGTCTAAGAATTATAGCCCAAAACAAGTTCTCTCTATTGCAAAATCTCTAAAACAGTTTCCCATTAAGGGCTTTGTTGAAGATTTGAAGATCTTTGATACCAAGACCCCCCTCTTGGAAAGGTTTACAAATTTATTTCCAAGAAACAAAAGGCCATTTCCTTTCAAGAGAGGGACCACCCCAAAAAATTCCTTTTAAATTTTTTTGAGTTTTTTTTTAAAACCTTAGCAGGCGCTAATAAAACAGAGAAGAAGTAAACTAAGATCACTTGAAGAACAAACTTGATAAGGGTTGATCTACCCATCGAGGAAAGCCATTTAAAAGTCCATCCTTGCAACCTCTTTCTAAATTTAGAAATAATTTCATTCCAATCTAGTATTTTAGGATTAGAGTTATATAGAATAAAACCTAGATAGTTAAACGGAAGAGAGGACCTATCATAGTTGAGAAACCTAGGAATATTCACTTGGACACAAATAGGAGTATTTAAGAAGACCAATTTCATATTATACACATTGATGGATCCTCCAGAGGCATCTAGATAATCCTCCAAAATTCCCTTAAATATTTGAGCCTCCCTAAGAGTGGCTTCCCCCATAAGCAAAGTATAATCCATGAACTAGAGGTGATAAAATAGTCTATTCATCCCTTGCCACAAAAACATCCTTCAAGAGACCAAGGCTCTTATATTTTTAGATTAGTCTCCCAAGACCTTTTTCCAAAATAATAAATATGTAAGGAGAAAGAGGATCTCCCTATATTAGGCCTCTGTAAGGAGCAAAGACACCAGTAGGAGAACCATTCATCAAAACTACCACTGTGACCAAGGAAATACAAGCTTTCACCCACTTAATCCAATCATGACAAAAACCAAAGGTTTCAAAAATATTTAAAAGGAAAGTTTGATTTACCTGATCATAACCTTTAGCCATGTCTATCTTTTTAAACATCCTCCTATATCAGCTATACTTCATGAAGTAGACCGTTTATTGGACAATGAGGATGATATTCAGGATTTGTCTACCTTGCACAAATCCTCCCTGCTCACTAGAAATGATAGAGTTTAGGATATTATTGAGTCTATTAGCCATCACTTTAGCAATAATTCGGTATGAAATATTACACAAGGATATGGATCTAAAGTTCTCCATACTAGTAGCATGATGGGTCTTAGAGATAAAAGTTAGGAAGTTGGAATTAAGGATTCTCAACATCTTCTTTGAGTGATGAGCCTCCTCCACCACATTATGGATGTCATTCTTAACGATGTCCCAATAGTGTTGGTAGAAATCAATGGGAAATCCATCAAGACCAAGACATTTCTCTTTTTTAAAGCTAAAAGCAACACCTTCCACTTATTTCAAACTAACAATATTAGTAAGAATTTCATTTTACTCAGGGGAAACCTTCATGGGAATGGTAGAAATGACTCTTTCTCTTGCTTTAACTCTTTCAATCAGAGGTTCATTTAGGATGATTTTGAAATACATCTCTTCCAACATACCAATCTCTTGAGTATCCTCAATAATATATCCCTTAGAGTTAATCAATATAGAGATTCTATTCATATTCCTTTGATGGATAGTGGTTCAATGGAAGAAGAAAGAGTTCCTATCTGCTTCCTTCAACCAATTAATCCTAGAATTTTATTTCCAAAAAAGCTCTTCCTTCAACTCTTGTTCATCCACTCATCTACTGAGATCGTTCTCTTGGCTAAGAAGGGCCTTCGAAAGCCCTTGGGACTCCACCTGGCATTGAAGAAGTATGACATCCTTATCCAGGGCTTCCCTTTGATTGAAGATATCCACAAAGACTAGCTTATTCCATATCCTAATTTTTATCTTGATAAAACTGAGTCTTTTAACTAACAAGTACATGTGAGTTTCCCACTTTGGCTTCCCTTCCCTCCATCAAGACGTAAATTTCTCTTCTAGGTTAGGATGAAGAAGTCGCATACTCTCAAATTTAAAATGAGACTACTAGGGCAAGTAGAAATATGCATACTTATGGAAATGGGCCAATGGTACGAGAGAGAGCCTAGTAAGATAAATGACTTAGTGACAAATGTTGCCTCAAGGTAGCTATCTATAACAAGTAATATATCCAATATATTAGCCACAAAGGCCTTCCCAAATATTCTATTATTCTAGGTGAACTACCCCTCTTTATGAATCACATCAGTTAAGTTGAGGCTATAAATGAAAGAGTCAAATTCTTCACTATTTTTGTCTAATTTTCTAACCCTTCCTTCTTCTCACTAAGGTTACGAATAGCATTGAAATCCTCTACAATGATCCATTTATATTTTTAAGACTGATCATGAGAAGAGATAATATTATTCCAACATTCCACTTTACTTCAGGAAATAGTAGCACCATAAATGTTCATGACCCAAATTTGGAGGGAGGATGAAAATAATCTAAACTTAATATAGATACACAACTTACCTACAAGGGAACCCATCAACATGTATTTTCTAGGGTTCCATAGTATTGCCAAACCCCCTACCTAACCCGTAATTGCAATGACCAAACCTCCTACACCCTTCCAAATTTGATTAGTTTTGAGATCCATCTCTGCTATATTCAACTTAGTTTCTTGAAGAAGAATAATGTTAGGACTCTCAAGGCCAATCCTTCTCTTAAGGATTCTACATTTACCTAGAGATTGTAACCCGCATATATTCTAAGAGATAATCTTTATTATAAACTAGTTGAGAAGGTTTTCCCTACAAAAAACTCTATAGTCAAGGGTACCACCAATCCGAAATCCACAAGGGTCTTCCATGTTTCTTCCAAGAGCTTGTTGAAATATTTCCTTCCTTTCCTAATCTATTTAAATTTTTTAGAGTTACTTTTGGTATGAGAGGTAGGCTTTAGTCCCATATTATAGGTCTTAAGGGAAAATCTCCCTATAAATTTTAATTTTTCCTCCTCTTCCCTTTTTACTTTACCTATGCATTATTTCCTTCAAGATTCAAGGACTGTGAGAGGATATAATTGAAAGGAATAGAAGAAAAGGAGGGATTGGATGAAGAGAAAACTATAATTTCAGGACTAGGTCTCTGTTGCAGGATGGTTTGACCACTCTCCTTCCTCTTTGGTTGGCATGGCCCCTTCAAAGAAGGGTCCCAAGACATTTTCTCCAAAATATTTTTGTGTTGAATAACCTCACTAGCATCCATGGGGGTATCTTCAAGGCTCAAAATTTATTGGGAATTCCTCTGGATTAAATCCCCTTTATCTAGATTTTTTGGACCTTTCATAGATTGCTCATCAAGAATTTTTATTGTATGTTTCCTCTTACTCCCTTCCTTGTTAGTCTGTTGATGTTCCTCTATAGGGATATCCATGGTTTTCTCCATCTCTTGGTTTATCTCTTGCAAAACCACAAATGTATTAGTTTGTATATTTTTTATTCCCTTTTATTCATCCACTCTTGTTTATCCTTTTTGATAGATACTTTGGGTCATTTCCACTCTTCCTTCCTACCTATTGTATCCTTATTTTTTTATCTCCTCCACTTCTAGTTTAAGGGAAGGATAATTTCTTAGGATATAACAATGAGCATGGTAGAATACTTTTTTTTGGTAGATTAAAAGTGTGTTTTTGTCAAGGATCCCAAAACCTGATTACAATGGATTAGATTGCAACATAATACATCAGATTAAAACAAGGAAAGGACAACCAAAAGGAACACACTATAGGACCAAAAAAGGAAGGTGCCATCCTTTTCACTAGAGGAATACAACTTCCTTTGTGCCAAAGGAAAAATGGGCAGGAAGGAAAGGCCTGCCAGAAACCAAATTTGAATCCAAATTTGAATCAAAAGGTGCAAAACAAGAATTTGAAGCAAACAACAGGTGGGAGAAATTTCCAAACTGCCCCAACCACTAAAAATCAATTTGAACCTTTCCTACAGACGGGAAAAGAAATAAATCCATAAATTTAAAATTTTTAAACATCCCAAGGATGGGAAAACCAAAAACCACCCTTGGGAAAAAGAGAACTGAAGGAAAACAAGCATCCCACGAAGGGGAGCCTGAAAAAAAGCAAATATGGAACAAAAGCCTAAAATATGGAACTGTAGAGGTTCAGAAGCAAAGGAACACCCCAGGCCATAGGGTCCTTATGCAAAAAAGGAGGCCAACGAAAACACCTACCTAGCAGAGGAAACAACGACAACATAATAGCACTTTTTAAGGAAAGGATGGGAAAGTACCACATGAATTCAAAAGAAAGGAGTCATGAAGATGCATGACTACAAACATTAGAGCACAAATAAAAATACAATAGCCATGCATCCTAGACAACCTTCAATAGCTTCAAGGTCATAAAAGAGGAAGTCTTGCAAGGAATCAACAACAAGAAAAGCAGAGGCCCCCGAAAGCCATGAAAGGAACTAAAATCCTGTAGGAACCACCACCTCAAACCCAAAGAGCAGAGTCACAAGAAACATTCTTATAATATAGGTCTTGGGTCCATTCATATTCCCATATGCTAAGTATAATTCCCTCTGAAAGAGGGTATGATAGGTCAACATGAATACAAATACATGGTAGAATCTTCAACAAAAGGAAACATTCTCATAATATAGGTCTTGGGTCCATTCATATTCCCCTATGCTAAGGGTAATTGCCTCTGAAAGAGCATGGCCGAATATTCAACAAAAAGAAACATTCTCATAATATAGATCTTGGGTCCATTCATATTCCCCTATGCTAAGGATAATTTCCTCTGAAAGAGGGCATGATAGGTCAACATGGATACAAGTACCGAAAAAGGTTGTAACATGAGCCTCTTTAGTTATTTGGGACATTCCTAAAAAATCTCCTATCATATTTTCAATTCCTTTTAGGGATTTCTTATTCTAGAATTCTAGAGGAAGAGCATAAAGATGGACCCATACCAAGGATTTGGTTGGATTTTTTTTGGAAATGAAGAAGCCTATGGTCTAGTTTTGCATAAAGAGTCATGCCCTTGTCTAAAATAAGGGCCCCCATCTTGAATCCCCTCTTTAAGCTCCATGTAGCTAAAAATGGAAATGAAGAAGCCTTTAGGACATAGTTTAAGTTCTACTTCTCCATTTGGCTTCTAGACTTCCCTTTTCCAATTTAACAAAACCTAACCCCTAAGCCAGAAACCAGTGAAGTGGTAAATTAATGCCCACTCAAAAAGTAGGAATTTTCTTGTTTAAAGGATTTAGGTTTAACAGTGAAACATTGTAACTCTAAAGTTTTATCCAAGCATTTTTTGAAGGCTAGGGGTTGGGAAACCTCTTGAATTTTTTCCTCTTTAGAAGCTTCAATCTTAAAACCTCTCGAGGAACTCCCATTTTTATCTACAAAGCCTTTGTTCAACACCACATCTCAAAACGAGATTGGTGGTAAGCCTCTCAAAGAGGCTCTCATTGAAAGGAGAGAAACCACACAAAAAAAATACCAAGCAAACAAATACTAAAAGTATCAAAGAAGGAACACTATAAGATCACGGGTTTGGGACCCTTACCTCACTTGCTCAAGGGAGAAATTTTATTTATAATATGGGATGCTTGCAAGAACAAATGGATATAGCTATGGTTTCAATGAGGCTATCCATAATTTACTTCCTCCATAATTTTTTTCTGCCACCTTGATCTTGCACTGGTCCTCACTGTTCATACATTATTTTGAACTATTCACACACTATTCCAAGCCCTCCCTATTCGAGTACTGGTCACACAGTTTGTGCACTATTCATGTATTGTTAAAAGACTATTCACGCACTATTTAAAACTATTTCACATACTATTCTAAGCACTATTCCAAAGCACTATTTTAGTCCCTCTTCCAAGCGCTGTTCCAAAGCACTATTTTAGTCCCTCTTCCAAGCATTGTTCATTCCTAAATTGTAGAAATTTGCATCTGTAAAAATTTTCATGATGTTTTAAGTGTTTTGGATACCCATTTTCATGAATTTACATCTATAAAAATTTCAGAAAATTTTGGGTACTTTCATAAAAACATCAAATTCGAGCCCTAACCCGTGATTTTTAGCATCCACCTCAAATTGCTTGTTGTATTTTTTTTTGTGTTTTGTATTTTTTTTGTTTCTTTTTAATTGTGTTTTTAGGTATGCTCTTTAGTGTACCAAAGGGGACAGGCCAGGTGCGAGCCATGGGCGACTTTTGGTGGAATAAATACCCTTGCTTCCTTGGGACTTACTCAAAAGTAGTGCCTTGAAAGGGGTGTTTTCCACAAAATAAAAAAATGAAATGTATTTGAGGCTAGGTTTTCCCGTAAGGATTTTTCTAGGATATATAATTGTGTTATGGAGATTGAATCTCTCTTTTATTTGTTGTAATGTATCTCTTTATTGTAGTTTCCATATTTGCTTTTAATGTATCTTTTGATGGTTGATTCTTATGTTTGATTTGAATATATGTTTTAGTAAATATTATTCTTTGCTTGTTTTAAATTAGATAAACTTTGTGGTTTTTAATATGTGATGGTGTTTGTTGTTGTTAGTTAATTAAATAAAAACAAATTATAATAGTAAATAGTGACATCTCTTAAACTAGTTGGGAGTTTGGGGTGTTACATCATGTCAAGACATCATATAAGGCTCAATATTTAAGTACACATGAAACTGAAAAAACACATTGTATTTCTTATAATATGAAAAGGCAACAAGGAAAAAAAGGTTTCAATTTTTATATGCTTGCACATGGAAATAAGTAACAACAAAGTTACAATCACTTGAAAAAAATGAAAACAAAACTAAACCTTAAACCAAAAGGTTGGGGTTTAGAATTTAAAATTGAAATATTGATAGCTAAAAAATGGGCTTACATACATAGTTTTGAGGCAGCAATATTTACTTAAAAGGAGGAGAAAAAAACCCTAAACCCAAAACCCTAAGGCCTAGACTATGGTTTAGGGTTTAAAATTCAAGTTCAAAGTTCAAAGTTCAAAGTTTCAAATTCAAACATTAACAACTGAAAAATGGGCTTGCATACATAGTTACCATGCAACAATATTTACTTAAAAGAGGAGAAAAAAAACAAAACCCTAAACACTAAACCCTTCCCAAAACCCTAGGGTCTAGCCTAGGGTTTAAGTTTTAAAATTCAAAGTTTAAAGTTTCAAACATTAACAACTGAAAAATGGGCTTACATACATAGTTATCAGGCAACAATATTTACTTAAATAAAGGAGTTAAAAAAAACTTGAAACCCTAGACTAGGATTTCGGGTTTAGGGTTTAAACTTTAAACTTTGAAGTTCAAAAATTAACAACTAAAAAGTGGGCTTGCATAAAAAAACCCTAAATCAACCACAACCTAACTAACTAACTAACTAACTAACTAACTAACTAACTAACTATATATATATATATATATATATATATATAAAAAAAAAAATATATATATATAGAAAAATTACAATTTTTTGGAAAAAATGGTGATGTTGATTTTTTCAAAAAATCTTTGCATCATGAAGAGTATTGCATTGGCATTTTAAAAAATCAGGATTCTACAGATTTTCTCAACTATGGTAATACCATCATGTGGTCATAATGTAACATGGGTCAAAAAATCAACATTTTCATATAATTTTTATAAATTAATAAGAACAATATACTTCACAATATTTTTTTGTATTTATCGTATTTCTTCAATAGGTTGTCTATTTTCTTTCTTTTTGTTTTTAAGGTCTATTGTATGAGATGTTCTAGGACTTTGGCATAAAACACCTATGGGCACTCGATGACTACAGGAAACACCCATGGGTGCTCGATAATGGTAGGAGGTACCCAGATATGCTTGGCAGTGAAGTGGGAAGCACTTGGAGGTGCTCGGTTGCGACAAAAAACGCCTGAGGGCGTTCTACGAATTAGGGGAAAATTTGCAAATGCAAATATGATAGGGCGAGAGAGATGGCAAAGGATGCACGGGCTATGATAGGTGAGGACAAAAGTTGAAAGTGCTCTGATGCTCCAAGGAACTCAGGGACAAATTGCTCAAGAAACTTATTTAGATTTAGGGCAACTAAGGACTTGGAAAACTCAGGGATTGCTTAGGGGTTGAGACATAAAAATGACTCCTATTAATAATCCAATCCTAGGGTATACTTAGGTTTTCAATGACACTAATCATGTGGCTAAGATAAAATTATATCAAAGGGTGGATATTAAATCTAGGGTGTGACAAGGATTGATGAAAATGGATGGATAGGATTAAACGAAATCATATGGCTGGGATTAATTCACTTATATAAATATATATTTATTAAATATATAAAATATTAATATTTAAACATATATAAAATAAAAATATATAAATATATAAATAAAAGGTGGAAATGGTGGGAAAACTAGGATGGATGACAAGTGGCTAGGTTTTGGTGTCTACAAATGTCCCTTTTGTACCACATTGCGTGAAATACAATGTAATGCAAATATACAAGACACATGTTTTGGCTAGGTGCAGAAGCAACTTTCTCTTGGGATGTGAAACATGAACTTTGAGATAAAGAATGAAAGAATTTTTAATTTTTACGTAGCTTACCCCCTCAATTTGCAAATGAGTTTGCGGATGAATCTCACGAGCCAATTGAAAAATATGTGCAAATGAATTATGGGAATGTAATACCAATTTTACCCCAACAGTGGGAAGGGTATTGGTGGAAGATTTGACATGGTGTATTTTTTTACCTCAATATATTAGAATTTTTGTGAAAGATGTTATGCGAAATCTATGTGTCTATTTTTACGCCCAATAGATGAAGGGATTTGTGAAAAATGTGTTTGTTTTTGCCCCAACAAATGAAGGGATTTTTTTCAAGTGTAGATGTCATAATCATGTAAGATGTATCTCATTTTGGTAAAGTAAAAACCAAATGTGGTTACCCCATATTTGGGGTGATTTGATGCAGTTGAAGAATTTGCCTTTCGACATCATTGATATGCAAAGATGAAAAATGAAAATAGCAAAAAGGAGTCAACTTTGGAGGGCTAACTAGTGATTGTCAGATAATTCCTATGATCAAAACCAATCACCCTAGTAAATTCTAGTCACCATGATGACTATCAAGGAGATGTGAAATAATGAGATGTGATTTTGTCCATGTGTTAGGCCCCATGAACTAGGCCATCAATGACAACTTTTGTGCAAATTGTTCTTGGGAAGGTTTCACTCAAAATGTGAAGTACCAAATATGATTATGATTTTGAATAAGGGGATATGGAATGATGAAAATAACCAAGTTTCCTTATGGTAGATTCTTCATATTACCAAATTTCATGGATATAAATTGTTGCAATCGCCAAATATATAGAAAAACCCACTAGATACAAGACTCACTTGCATGTTGTTTTGAACTTGGAAAATATGCAAATGATGATATGAATGATGTTTGATGATGTGCAAATGATGTATTGATGATGAGAATGATGATTATGGTCATTTTGGGAAGATTTGGATCATTTTGGAGTGCTTTTGTAACCTATTAAGTGAATTTGCAATTTTTTATTGTAAATGAAATTTACGTGTCCAAATCCATTGGAATATTCACAAAACCTATTAATATGATGAATGAGATGATTGGATGCAATATGGAGTTATCTGGTTGGGATAAGCCACTATTTTGTGAAAATTTATCTTTTGTCAAAATTGATGCCAAATGTCGTTGGTGCTTTTGGCACACAGAAATACCCATCGATGTTTGGGTGCTCTACAAACATCCTGGTGCACTTTAGTGCACCAAGAAATGCCCATGGGCATTTCAAGGTGCCTGAAGCAACTATAAATAGCTTTTAAGACAAGAAATCAAGCTCATTTGTGCATTTGAGAGTTTGAGAAGCTATGTTTGGGAGAGTGGAGTGAAGTGAGGTGAAGTGACTTGGCACGAAAGCTATGGTAGTGGAGGGAGTGGGTGTGGAGGCCTAGGCTGAGGTTGGAGTGTGAGCTATTGAGGTAATTCCCCTTATTTATGCATTGTGCAAGAATTTTGTGTTTTTGTGATTTTTTTTGCATGTGAAAAATGACAAGTTTTTTGTGTTGTGCTACAACTTAGGATTTTGGAGGCTTGGCACCGGTTCTCACCGTACATTCCTGGGATGAGGAAGGTGGTGGTGAAGGACGATTGGGATTTTTTGAAGGTAGTGGGGTTAGCAGAGATAGCCAAGATTGATATTGTGAGGGTAGACAAGGGGTATGTCTCGGCCTTGGTGGAGAGGTGGGATTCGGATAGGGGAATATTCCAGCTCCCCACCAAAGAGGTGACTATTACACTTAAGGACGTATACCACATCCTCAATGTTCTAGTGGAGGGTATTCACATCGAGGTTGGACATGATTGAGGGATAGAGATGAGGAATATGTTTAGTAATGATTGGCAAGGTGTGAAGGTGGAGAGTGGAGGTATACCTTACTTGTCCATGTATATAGATAAGGAGTTAGATGCCTTTTGAGACTTGGTTATGTTCGTGTTGGTCAATATCATGGCCTTGAATAGCACTGGATGCAGGTTCCCTTTGAACTTGATAGGATTAGTGAGCGATATGCTCACTATGCAGCAGGTGTATGCATGGGCTCCTTCCTTATTGTCATAGGTATACTAGGATTTGTATGAGGTGACAAGGTAGGGGAGGAACAAATTAGGATGCAGCTTACTACTATAGTGTTGGGGATGGGAGCATTTCAGTGTGGCTCATCCAAAGGGCTTACCGATAGCTAGCTTTGGTAGGGAGAAACCTTATGCTAGGATATGGGTGGTGGTTGAGGAGGTATAGTCAAGTTGACTAATGTAGATGAGTCAGTTATACCAGTATTTATGGGCTAGAATAACATATTCCAAAGTGATATGGAGACCGTGGCAAGGTAGTAGGTGGACCTGATATGAAGAGCATCTATGATGGATGTGATAGGCTAGGCTGGTGGTTGGAAGATTTTAGAGTGAGGTTGAGTACTTTTAGTTCTTGTGAGTGCTCTGATAGTTTAGTTTAAGGTAGGATATTCTGAAGGATTCGGTGTGCTATAGGAGGCATTAAGAGGAGACAGGAATACCATGTATAAAGACATGGAGGGTGACCTATGAGGATGATGAGGAGCTTGATATTCTAGATGTGGATGATGAGGGAACTATCATGGAATATAATGTGTGGTTTGCTACACAACCACCATGGGCAACGCCTCGAGTAGTGGTTGATAGAGGTGGGGATGAGACTTAGGTTGATGATGAGGGGACCCATGAGACCCCCAAGTGATAGTGGTACCTTCAATTAAGTCAAAGGACGAGGACTAAGGGTGCATCTAGGAAGGCTCCTCTGAGTGGAGGATATGGGAGATATGGGGATGATATGAAGGAGACTCCATATGGACCTCTAGATCTAGGTGAGGAGGAGTGAGTAAGGCTAGAGCAGCAAGTAGTGGAGCAGGATGCGATGGTGACTACTCAAGATGATATAATTGTGAGGCTCTAGGTAGAGCTACTAGAGAGGGAGGATTGATATAATGTTGACATATCATACCTTCTATCTCAACATATATATATCGAGGCATTGGAGGATAGGTTTATGGAAAATCATATTCCACTTCCTAATCCTTCAACCTCATATTTATCTGAGGGTGCTAGGTATAGTGAGTCTAAGCATAGCTCTAGGTCTAGGGCTCCTCCTAGGTCACAGGGGTCCTCTTGGAGGACATAGCTAGTGCTTAGATGTACTTTTTTGTATATGATCCTTGGTGATCCATTGTATGTAGCCTTTCGATACTCATTGTACATATGATATTTATACTCATATATATATACATGGCTTTTACCTTTTGTGTTATATGCGTTTGTGAATGCTTTTGTGTAATGCATGTTTATATGAATGATGAATGCATATGATATGTTATGGATGATTAATGCAAGGTATAGAATGCAAATTTATCTAATGATCATTTATATTTTAGATCTTGTTTGTCCATTTTCTAGCATTTGTTGTTTAATCAGGGACATCAAAATTGGTGGTATATGGGATGAATGGATCATTAAGTGACATGGATATTGACATGGAAGAAGATATAAATATTGATATGGAAGAAGATATAGATTTTGATATGGAAGAAGATATGGATGTTGATATGAAAACTAATTGTTTTGTAGAGACTCATACATACTAGTGGTATCAAACAAACTCACTAATATTGCCTAATCCCTCTAAGACCAAATGTGTGTATAGTGAATTCATTTACTAAATCAAGAGCATGGTAATGAATCAAGGCAATCAATAACCAATGTGTGTGCAAGTTAGTTCATGTACTTATCTTGAGTAAATTGGGTAAACCTATTATGGATAAATCCAAGAAGCTAGCTTGTCCTTATGTGCGATCAGAGGTCTCTTTGAAAGAGATGTGTCACCACGCATGAGCATAATCCACTATCAATAAAACGTCTATAGATTTGGTGGAGGCTAAATCCATAGTCCATAATTTTTGTTTTGATCTCCTAAGTTTTTGGGATGACTAGCATCTGTAAATGTAGTACGATCCTTACAACCCAATCATCAATGGTGTGTGATGTAAAATATTTAGATCTTTTGGAAATCATATTCTCAACTTAAGTGTGATGAGAATTGTACCCTATCCTTACTACTTCATCTTTTGGATTTTGGTAAAAACTATGATAGTGATGAAAACCACTGTTCTTATGGACTATGTTGCATGATGGGACTAGCAAGGATGACCCTTTTCACTTTGAGGTTCATACCAAGTATGGTGTTATCCCTCTTTGATATAATATGTTTTTAAGATGTGACATTGTGTTTGGTTCAAGAGTGTTTTGGAGTCAATTCCCAGAACTCAATATTTTCTTAGTGTAGATATGTGATGGTCCTAAAAAGAACTCAACATATATTTTAGAGTTTGTTTAAAACACTAGGAGTGGCTAAGTGACCAAAAATACCTAGGCCTTTTATGAAAAAATTATTTGTGCGAATGGCAATTTGACTTGGTGGATGGTGTGGGTGATGTTGTGAAGGTGCCCCTGATAAAGGCAACATGACTTTAATGGACCACTTAAGACATTGAACTTAATAAATGATCTCTAATATGACATGTGAAACGTGTATGTGAATGCAATGCAATTTGAAATATGTGTGAATGTAATGTTTGTGAAATTTAAAATGGTAATATGAAATGTGTTTTAATGCATTATTTTTGAAATGAAGTGTATACACACAAGAAATGTAATGTTGTGAATGAAATTTATGCAAATGTTTTTGTGTATTAGCCATGTATATATATAAATATATAGAAATCAATTTATGCATAGAATTCTCTCAAGTGTATAACATTAAGTGGTTAGGATTCTTTCTATTCCTCTAGACTGGCAAGCCTATAAGTACCATTACCCACTCTTTGCATAACAATGTATGGACCCAACCAATTAGCCATGAATTTATCAAAAAGATGCAACAATGCATTGGTATTTTGTTGGTTCTCTTTAAGGACAAGATATCCTACTTGGAATTCATGTAGATAAACTTTGACATTATAAGCACGCTTTAGGTGGTCTTGATAAACTCGTAAATGCTCTAAGGCATTGACTGACCTCTCATAAAGAAGTGTGAGTTGGTCAAGATGTGCTTGTGTAGCGGTGTCATCATCTATGAATTCTTGCAAAGAAATTTGTAAGGAGGGGAGCTCAATCTCAAGAGGTATGATTTCTTCGGCTCCATATACCAGTGAAGTTGCCCCTGTAGGCATGCAGATGCTTTTTTGATAAGCTCATAATGCCAAGGGAATTTGTGTATGCCAATCTCTATGATTTTATTTGATAATTTTCTTCAGAATAGCAATTAAGGTCTTGTTGGAAGCTTTAGCTTATCCATTTTCTTGTGGGTAATAAGGATTTGAGAAACTGTGTTGAATGTTATATTCCTCACATAGTGCTCGAACATCCTTGTTTTTGAAAGACTTACCATTGTCAGAGATTATTTTCAAGGGAATACCAAAATGATAAATGATATGGTGAAATATAAATTTCACAATAATATGTCCTATCGTACTGATTAGAGGAATTGTCTCAACCCACTTTGTGAAGTATTAATTGGTTGTGATGATGAATGTATGTTATCCTGAGGAAGGAGGTGAAATTTTCCCAATTAGATATAGGTCCCATTGGGAAAAAAGCCAAAGTATTTCAGTATGCTATAGAGCTTGTGATGGTACATGAATTAAATTAGCATGTTATTAGCACTTTTTGCAATGTTTGACATATGTGCAACAATCACGTTCCATTGTGGGCTGTATCGCTCCAAAATTTTTGCACCCTTACCTTCAAGCTATAGGATCCGCGCCCTGAAGGGGGATGTGAAAAGGATGGGACAATACCTCGGACTGAGAGGCCCTTGGAAGGTCCCGCCTCTCGGGGAGGGGTATAAGGGTGAATTTTTGATGGATGGTGGGTTCACCAGGAAACTTTTGAATGGTAGTTTCCACGCCTAGGTTGACAATGAGTTTGATGTGTTCATTTTTATACTTGATCATTCAACTCCTAGGTTTGGCCAATATGAATCTAAACTATTCTATATGCCAATGCTGATTTAAATGAATACAGAAAATAGAAATGAATGCTAATAATAGAGAATATGCTAGCTAGAAGGTGTCATACCTGATTTCGGATGTCTGATGAAGATTCTGAGTCTTGTAGCAGTTCAGATCATCTCAATTCATACGTAATCGTCTGATATTTCATAGGATCATCCCAAATCATAGAAGGTCATCTAAAATCAGACAGAATCATCTGAAATCTGATGAATTCGTTAGACAAATTTTTCAAAAACCTGCAATCACAAAAACAGACGCAAAATACCAAATATGCAAGTGCAGAAGCAAAGGATAATGGTAGAAATAATAGCAAACATGCCTAAATAATAGATTCCAATAACAAATAAGGAAATGCAGTGGATTTAATGATTGATTTTAACTTTATCATGCGATTATGCTAAATGAGGTGAACTCCAAGATGCAAAAAACATAATAACTTAAGACAATGCAAAAATACAATATGAAAAATGCAGAGAAAGCTAAGAAAATGCAAACTCTAGACTCTGGCTGCCCCCAATCTGGACTACAGTCAGGATCGCCTCCAATCGTACGAGATCGTCTGCGCTCCTCGACAAAATCATCCGTAATCGTTCGAGATCGTCCAAGATGATCCGAGCTAGCTTCGACTGAAAAACAATAGAGTTCCTGCAAGAAAATGCAAAATATAGAATACAAATAGTAGTGCGAGGGAATAAGGAACTAACTCTGCAATGAAATCCATCAACTAAGGGGTTTAGGGGGTTCAGGGAGAATCATGGGGATAAACTAGAAAAATCCTAGTTTATATAGGATTAGGAAGAGGTTTAGGAGGTTGGGGATCATCCCAATCTGGGAGATCTCCAACAGGGAAATCTCCAACTGCACAGACACACTTCTGCCCAAGTTGGAGAGGCTGTTGAAACAGAAGCTAATTATGAAAATTTGGTTTTGGGACGAAATCGTCTGGACGTTCTGTTCCAGATGAATTCATCAGATCGAGGATGATTTTGTCTAATCTGTGACGATATCGTCCAATGGTCAAAACAAATCCTAAAAATGGCATGAAAAATGGGGAAAGCGGGTAACAGGCGGTTTAACGGGCAGTTTGGGGTTGAAATTCAAATTTTTATCTTTTATATTTTTACTAGGGTTTTAATCGTGCCAATTTTAGGGTGCTACATTTTGCCCCCTCTTTAGCGAATTTTCCGAAGAAAATGCGTTAAAGATGAGTTTTTCCCATTTTACGAGAAAGCAAAAATATACTCAATTTTTTAGACGATGATTCTTGGTCGAATCGTACGAATGCTGACTATGGTGCCCCCTCCGTGTTTTTACCCAAATCGAACGTTTGAGGTAAAAACGCGAAAAAGCAAAAATTAAAATGTGGATTTTTAAATAAAACTAAGAAAATAGGGTAAAACCCTAATTCATTTTTTTTACTGTTCATTTTTACTGTTCCAGAGCTCTGCAGAGAAGAAAAATGGTGGAGACAGCGCACAGAGCGACAGAGGTCCGATGCGGGCTACGGGTAAGGATCTAATCCTAGTAGATTAGGTTTGATTTAACTTTGTGCAAGTTTTTTTATTTAAATTTGATTGTTTGGGGCATCGCGACCGTTTTTAGGCCGTCGACGTCGTCGAGACAAAATCGTCTCGATTTCATCGAAATCGTCCCTAGATCGTCGATTTCGTCTGACGGCGAAATCGATGAATTAGGGGCGATTTCGTCCAACAAGGGGCGATTCCCAAGTTGCGAAATCATAGACGATTTCATCCTCACAAAGGATGATTTTGCCCAATTTGGGACGATATCATCCAATGGTGGACGATATCATCTTAAACTTGATTTTAAGTTGTTTTGAATGATTGAGTTATTAATGATTTTGTTGTTTTATTGTTTGTTTTGTAGAAAGGGTTACTAAAGAGCCAGGAATGGAAATACGGTGGGCTAAGAGATGACATAGCCACGCTCGACTAGGTAGAGCGTGACCGACTAGCACAGGTCGGTCTACAGCATGTGGCAGAGATGCCACAAGTACCGACTGACATGGGGCTACTGACAGCCCTAGCAGAGAGGTGGTATCCGGGGTCATCCTGCTTTTGGCTATCGATAGGGGAGATGGCTCCCACTCTAGAGGATGTATGGAGGATCATGAGGATCCCCATACAGGGATGGCTGATGATGCCTATGGCCAATCAAGGCCAGGCGATGATGAGGCTCACTAGAGACCCGAGCTTCACCCTGGAGAAGGGCGGAGTGAACATCGAGTCACTATGGTAGATGCCTGGGGCATCTAGGCTGACTCGAGTTTTGGTGGGAGTGGTTGGTGGCTTATTGTTGTGCCACCAAAGCGGATGCAGACTACCGTGGGTGCTCTCAGACATAGTCTACGACATGAGAGACCACGGGTACAGATTTGCATGGGGTAGCTTTGTACTTTGCCACTTGTATAGGATCCTGCATGGGGTCGTATACAAGGGAGGTCGATGTCTGGTCTTGACATCGCTGCTATAGGTTTGGTGCTGGGAGCACATTGCGGTGCGGAGGCCGATAGGGCTTCCATTGATAGGGGTTGACCGAGAGAGGCCCCGGGTTTTCTATTGGTGGCTACAGAGGGGGTCACAATGGTGGATAGATCTACCGATGTCACGGAGGTTGCTAGACGACCTCATCCCAGACCAGATCACCTGGAGGCCATGGCGAGAGCACCCCGGGTGGGCAGAGGATGGGCAGGAGCTGGCTCGCATCAGGCGAGTCTGCTGGCTGAGGATGGAGCGGGGAGAGGTAGAGCTCCACCGCTATGACCGAGTACTACGGTAGTTCGGTCTACAATAGGGGATCCCTTCTCTCAGGGATTACGAGTACTCCCAAACTATTTGGGATAGTACTACACTGAGTGGGGCTCCAGATATGCAGCGATTCTAGAGTCAAGATGTGGATGATGCCCCCATCCAGCCAGTGGATGGTGATGACATCGAGGTTGCGGATGGCTATGATGCCTGGTACGCAGGCATCCACCCTCCTCGGATGATGAGGGCGCAGGGTCCAGTGCACGCTGTGGTGCACCAGATGGGGAGGCGATGATAGGCTACTATTGAGGCAGTGCGGGGTCACGAGGGGAGAGAGCAGCGGTGGTCCCCATAGGAGAGATGCCAAAGGATGGCACGGGCTCCACAGAGGCCATGGGAGACAGGGCGATGGGAGGAGAGACTCCCTTCGTAGCAGGGGGAGAGACCACCATCGCCTGATAAGGGCAAGGGTGTTGACATAGGGGAGAGTAGCGAGACAACGGCTCTCCGGGCTGAGGCTGCCCACCTCTGAGCTCAGGTGCAGTCACTACAGGACGAGGCTACTCAGCTGAGGACTCAGGTGCGGACACTACAGGATGAGACTACACGGCTCAGGGCACAGAGCGGAGGGGCGAGCAGGGATGAGCTAGTGTGGTCTATGATGCAGACCACATTCTACCAGGGGGTATACTTCTAGCTGGTTCTAGAGGGCCAGAGGGTACAACTACCGACCAACATTGCAGAACCAGTCAGGCTGGGATCGATGAGGACATCCTCTCGATCGACGATGAGGACCCGAGATACATCCCGGACCTCTATGGGACCACCTCCTCCACGTCAGGGTGGGGGAGGAGATGAGGCTGAGAGCTCGAGGGCTTCTCGAGGCTAGGTGTTATAGACTATAGATTTTGTAGAGATTTTTGAGAGGATTGAGTATGCCAGGGTATAGATTGTGGCATACCAATCCAGTTTTGATATGATGTATATAATTTTTTGATATATATATATATATGGTTCTGATGATATGACTTGTTCATATGTTTTTATGATGCTTCAATGTTTGAATTGTTTGCTTGTTTGATTCATGTAATTATGTCGTTTGGAAATATTATAATTTGATGTCATGTTGTAAGATTTTAAATGAAATAATCTGATGTAAACAATTGGTTGTTGTGGTGTGATTTGATGAAAAATAAAAAGAGACTTCTAACAATAATTTCAAAGGACATTGTCACTGTTATAGACCATTTCATGGAGTCGCCGCTCACTCGGTCATCAAGCTAATCCCAATATAGAAATATTGTTAAAAGTAAAAGAGTGCTTAAGAGACTGTCTTAAGACTTTGTGTTGTAATGATGGAGATAATGATGGTTTGATGATTTGTTTTCAGATTTTCATAAAAATAGTATGCATGAGATACTAAAAGAAATATGATTTTGCTAGGCATAAATTCCTAAGTGTGATAAAATTTTGAACAATTCCTTAGAATTTATACCATGGTTGCAAAATTGAATTTTGACATAATGACATGAAATAGAATAAGTGTTCGTTTGTTTGTAAAGCATAATTGTGTAACATAATGATGCAAGTCATATGTTTTTTTTTTTAAAATAAATGGAAAATAAAATTAGAACAATGGTTTGCGCTAGGCATAGAATTATAGGTATAGACTTATACCATCATCGCGAAATCCAAAGAAGAAAATAGATTGTTAGTTTTTGGCAAGATGAATTTTTGACTTTTGATAAACATAATAATATGAACATGTTGTTTGAAATCATTTTTGTGATTTTGTGAGAAAATTTATATAATTGCTTTTATAGAAAACAAGAATTCTGAAATAAAAGGGTAAAATTATTCCGAAAAGAATTACATAAACATTTTAAATTATCTCAAAGAGAAATGTAGATTTATAAGGAATCCTCATGTGCAAATGTGAGTTCATTACCGATCTTGATTTATCATAATGATACAAAATCTCTCAAATACAAATGTGTGTGCGATTGTATTGTTCATTCACCAATTTTGAGCAAGATAATGTGATACAAGTAATTTGCCTTAACCAAATGAATGTTCGTTGACCATGATTTATATGCATGTAACCGTACCAAACTACTATGTAAGTTAGGTTATCAAGAGCTAGCTAATCCATAAGCTGACATAGGTCTGTACAAAAGAAGGTCGCTAATGTGACAGACATATCACCATGCTAGGAATTACCCAAGGCCAAGCGGGTTGGGCACAAACCACCTGTTATGGGGCTTACCTCACAGTTTTTGAATAATTGAGAATTCCAAGGATTCAAGCTCATTCACCCTTCTTTTCTTTTCAAGGGGTAGGGAAAGGATTTTATTGCATTTTGCTTTTGCGTTTCTCTTTTTTTTTTTTGTATTTTTGCTTGATATTTGAGATAATGCTGAAATATTGTTGTGATGATACAAAATAACATTTTTCTTTTTCTCTTTTTCTTTGAACTTTTCTTTTCTTCCTATGCTAGGGATACTTGCTCGGATTAGCTGTAGAGCAAGGGATTTTTATTCTGGGTAGGGGTGAGCTTGTCCTTTTGTCAATTCTCAAAGATTCTAGACCATGTGCATGATAGGATAGCAGGGGAAACTTTTTGCTCAGGAAACCGTTTCTACTATGTAGCATCATATCGAATTTGCAATGAAATCATTTTAATGTGAAAAGATATACTTGGTTCGAGTAAATAACAAGATCAGTTCTCTATGCTCAAAACTTTATTTAATTCAACTGTGGACTTTGATATAAGAGAGATGAATAATCATACCAAATAAAATCAAGATATTTATTCATGTGAATGTGAAAGTGCGGGATTCCAAATAAATGCTAATTTATCCAAAATAACTGAAAATATAACTGCAATACTTCACAATTTGATAGGTACAAAAATAAAAGATGTTTTTTTGAAGATTTTGATGATTTGGATGTTTTTAATTTTAAGTTATGAATTGAAAGAAATACAAGGTAATTGTTTTTTGAAATGTTTTAAATAAGTGACTAAAAGGAAATAGTATGCAAAACAAATATATACAATGATGAAATGACCAATTTTTATGCATAGTAACGTTTAAGATGCATAATGTTCATAGGTTCTTTAAGTTCTTTACCATCTAAGGTAGATAATTTGTATGCTCCTGATCCAAATTTAGCAGTGATGACATATGGTCCAAGCCAGTTGGGCTCAAATTTACCTTTAAGGTTTTTAGTTGCATTAGTATTTTTTTTATTTTCTTTTAAGACAAGGTCGCCGATCTCAAAGGATCGATGATGAACTTTCTTAAGATATGCTCTCTTAAGCTTGTTTTGGTAGGTGCAAAGATGCTCCAAAGCATTGATGCGCTTTTCATCTAGAAGTTCTAGCTAACTAAATATGCCAGCATGATATTCATCCCCTACTTCAGTATCTTGAAGTAGTAGAGCTAAAGAAGGAACTTCTAATTCAAAGGGAAAAATGGCTTCAGCACCATAAACCAAGACAAAAGGTGAAGTTCCAGTGGGGGTTCGAACACTAGTTCGATAGGCCCACAAAGCAGGATATAACTGAATGTGCCAATCTCGACCGGATTTATTGACCAATTTTTTGAGAATTTTGATTAAGGTTTTATTAGATGCTTCTGCTTGGCCATTACCCTGAGGATAATAGGGAGTGGACCAACGATGTTGAATTTTATATTTTTGACATAATTTTTTAACATCTTTATTTTTGAAACAAGTTCCATTATCTGAAATGAGATTGGCAAGAATTCCAAACCTACAAATAATTTGATTAAAAATAAACTTGGAAACTTGTGTTCCAGTGCAAGAAGCTAATGGCATAGCTTCAACCCACTTCGTGAAATACTCAGTGGTGGTTATGATGAATTTGTGTCCATCAGATGACACAGGATTGATTTTTCCAATGATGTCTAAGCCCCATTTTGAAAAGGGCCAAGGAGATGAAATAGCCTATAGTTCTTGTGCAGGTGCATGGACAAGGTCAGCGTGCTTCTGGCACTTGTCGCAATGTCACACATAATTATGTGCATCATTTTCCATGGTAGGCCAAAAATATCCTATCCGAAGGAGTTTCTTAGCAATGGCGCTACCACTAAAATGTCCCCCACAAGATCCATTGTGGGCTTCATTCAAAGCTGATCTAGATTCTTCTAGATTCAAACATCACAGTAAGATGCCTTCAAAAGATCTTTTGTACAAGGTATTACCAATAATCACAAAGTGACTTGCTTGTCTACGTAATAACCTATGCTGGTTGCTAGTACAACCATCATGGAAGGTTCCTTTTTGCAAAAAATTAAATATATCAGTATACCATGGTTCAGGAGTTGTTTCGTTGATGAGAAACACATCCAAAGGTTCTAAGCATGATTTGCTTGAAGCGGGTTCCTGGAGTCGATGAATAATGATGGTAGCATATTCATCGTCTAACTCCAAGGGTAAAAGAGATGCAACTGTAGCCATAGCGTCAGCCGCACGATTGCTAGTTCGAGGAATAGCTTCCAAAGTAACTTGATCAAACAAGGATAATAACTGCAAAACATATGCTTTATATGGGCGTAATTTATCATCTCTGGTCTGATAAACATCATTGATTTGATTTATGACAAGTTGAGAGTCACCGAAAACCAATAAACTTTTAATTTTCAATGCCAAGGCAGCTCGTAATCCAAGGATAAGAGCTTCATATTCAGCAGTGTTATTGGTGCAAGCAAATGTTAATTTAAAGGACAGAGGTATAAGATGTTTTTGCAGAGATATTAAAATAATACCCGCACTAGCCCCACTCATGCATCGGGCTCCGTCAAAGTATAGGGACCATTGCTCTAAATGGTCTGCCTCTAGTTTAAGGCATTCATCAGGAAACTCAATGATGAGGGGATGAGTAGATTCTAAGGGTGCAGCAGCTAATTGATCTGCTATGATTTGACCCTTAACAGACTTTTGTCCTATGAACGTGAGTTCAAATTCGCTTAGCGCAAGAACCCACTTGGCTGTGCGACCAGATAAATACGGTCGACTCATGAGATATCGCAAAGGGTCGAATTTGGCAATAACATACGTTTTCTGATTGAGCATATAATGTCGTAGTTTCTGTGTAGAAAATATGACTGCTAGGCATAATTTCTCTAATATGGTATAGCGAGTTTCATAACTGATTAAGGTTCTACTGATGTAATAATTAGCACGTTCTTTCTTCTCATCATCAAGCTGAGCTAACATAGCTCCTAAGGCGGAATCAAAAGCAAAAATGTACAAGATAAAAGGACGATCAGATCTAGGTGGGGAAAGCACTGGTGGTTTGAGGAGATATTGCTTAAGGAGTTCAAATGCTTCTTGGCATTCTTCGTCCCAATGAAAAGAGACATCTTTCTTAAGAAGCTTAAGAAAGGGTCCAGTTTTGTCTGCCAACTTGTCGATGAAGCGGCGAATAGCCTGAAGCTTACCTTGTAAACTTCGTAATTCTGATATATTGGTGGGTGCGGGCATATCTGTGATAGCCGTGATCTTGAGAGGGTCAATTTCAATGCCACGTAAAGAAACTATAACCCCTAATAATTTATCGAACTTAACTTCGAATATGCATTTAGCTGGATTTAGTCGGATAAGATATTCCCTTAACCGATCAAATACTTTCCTTAAGTCATTTAAATGATCATCTTCTTTGATGGAACGAGCTATGATATCATCTACATAATCATGTAGGATATCATGCATCATATCATGAAAGATATAAGTCATAGCTCGTTGATAGGTTGCACCTGCATTCTTTAAGCCAAATGGCATCACTTTCCAACAAAAGGTTCCCCAAGGGGTAATAAATGTTGTCTTAGCCTGATCTTCAGGAGCTATCCTGATCTGATTATAACCAAAAAATCCATCCATTAGGGATATCATTCCACTTCCAGCAATAAATTCAATGATATGATCCATGTTGGGAAGAGGAAAATCATCTTTAGGGCATGCAACATTAATATCTCTAAAGTCTGTGCAAACCCTAACTTTAGTGGCTTCTTTCTTAGTTACTGGAACTACATTTGAGATCCATTTAGCATAATCAATGGCTTGTATAAAAATGACTTTCAATAGTTTTTCTAGTTCTCCTTTGACTAGTAAGGCCACTTTAGGATGCATTTTTCTAAGTTTCTGTTTAACAGGTTTAGCATCTGGATGGACTACTAGATGATGCATAACTACATAAGGGTCCAAACCTGGCATGTCTTCATATGTCCAAGCAAAGACATCTTCATAGTCTTTAAGAAATGAAATGTATTTATCTTGTTTTTCTTGACTTAATTCTGATCCAATATTGATTATGTGAGGGTCATGTTCGGTTCCAATGTTAATTTTTATAACATTTTCAACTTCCATATGTAAATCTCTCTCAAAATTAGGTGGGGCGGGTGAAACACCCAATTCTTGTAATTCTTCCAAGGTTAACTTGGATAATTCATCTTGAGGAGTCGTAGCTTCAAGCTGGGCTATACTCGGTATAGAGCCATCAAAATAAAATTCATTATATAACAATTCCTCAATGGAAACATCATGAAAGATATCTCCCTCCAACTCGTCGTCGGATTTGGCAATCATTTCAGGGTAAGCTATGGATAGCATATTGCAGGTAAAGGAATTATTCTTTAGACGCAAAGAATCTTGTTTATCTAGATAATCTTGGTAACATACGAGATGGTCATCATCCTCAAATGGAAAGGGCTGACCTTTACTAGAAAATAGGCCCACACCACATCAGGCAGGCCATGGTTCTACCTCAAAAGGTTCTTTCATACCATTTTGGAAAGGTCCCAAACCTTTCCCTTTATATCCCAATTTAAGCATTATGGGCTTAGCTTTAAGATAATCATTAGCAAAATAGCATCTAGCATATCCATCACAATGTGTCTTAATGTTTCTAGGTATTCTTCCCCAATCATATCCTTTATAAATAAAAGCACAACTCCCGACTTGGTAGATACTTCCCATAGGTTGTGGGAGGCCCAAGGTACGAGGAGAGGGTGGGAGTTTATTTAAAATGAGGGAAGTTTGCATGGCAGTGTTGGCTTCTTCTGATATAAGAATTTTAGATAAATCGGGTAAGAGCTCATCAATGAGAGCATAAGAGGTAGAAGGAACATTTCCTACATCGTCGGATGTGGAAAGGATGCCTGTAGTGGATGTAGATGCCATAGGGATATTGATGGGTGAGTCTATAGGTATGGAAGATATAGGAGTAAAATAGGAAGCATTGGTTGTAGTTTTAGGATCTTTTCGAAGTCCTAATGTGGTTTGTTCAGAAGATGGTTGAGCTATATGTATAGGTGTAGTTGAAAGAGTAGATGATGTTATGGGTGTGTGTTTCACACGTTTGGATGGATGATAAGAATTAGGATGTGTGGATGATAGGGCAGGGCAAAATTGAACTCCAACAGGTTCTACCAAAGCACACATATCAAAGGGTCTAGGATCACCATGAATGGTAACCAACTGGTTTTTAAATTCGAATTTAACACACTGATGTAAAGTGGATGGAACCGCTCGCATCGCGTTGATCCAAGGGTGACCCAAAAGTATATTGTACGATGCAGGGCAATGTACAATAAACACGGTCGTATCTAGGGTTCTAGGACCAACTTGCAAGGGTATAGTAATGACTCCACATGTTTCTTGTGTCTCGTCATTGAAGGCTTTTATAATCATATCAGTTCTTTTCATTTCGTCACTTCTAAACCCAAATCGTTGGTAGAAGTCAAAAGTGCATATGTTTAAAGATGAACCATTATCAATCAAGACTCGTTTAACGGCTACATCTCCAATTAGGGCAGTAATATATAAGGGGTTATCCTTATGTAAACTATGTTGCGGGATATCTCTATCTCAAAAATCAATGCAATCGACTTCGCGAGTTATGATAGTATTGGACATGGCTTCAGGTTGAATATTTTGTGGTACCATCATTTGGCTTAATGTGAGCATTAATTCATCCCTATGGGTAGGGGAAGATCTTAACAAGTCCAAAAGGGAAATTCTAGCTGTAGTATTGGATAATTGTTCATTAATATTGTAAGGAGGCTTAGGTTGAACATTAGGTGCATAATTCCCTTTATTGGGATTTTTCAAAACAAATGGAGCTGATCCATCGTTCTAAGTTTGATCCTGTTGAGAGTTTTGAGCCTATTGTCTGGTAACGGCTCCGATGGTTCCTACAATATTATTTTGTGGGTGATGAATAGGTCTTGGTCTAGTGTTTATGGCTTGTTCATTAGAAAGTAATTGGTGAGAAGATGGTCTAGTAGTGACTCTTCTAGGAAATGGTTCTTCTGGAACCATAGAACTTGTGATAGGTTGAATAGGATCTGATTCATCTTCAGAACTATTCGATTGATTTGAGGTGATTTCCATGTCACTTTCAGTCTCATATTCGGTGTCACTAAGATCAAGTATCCGAATATTATGTAGAGGTCTAGTCGTAACTATGGATAAAGTTGTGTCAAATATTTGAGGATCATGAATAGGTAATTGTCCACTAATAGTCCCTACATATCGGGTAGGAGGGGGAACATTATGATGCTCAATTTGATTGGCCACCTCTTTACCATGTTTTGGTAAAGGATGTTGAAATATGTCCAATGATTGATTGGCATTCTGATTCTGATTTTGGGGAATGTTATTTTGAGCGTTATTAGAAGGATTTTGTTTAGGTTGGAAGGCTTGCACCTCCATCTCATTATTATCAATCAAATCTTGTATTTTATGTTTTAATATTTTACAAGAGTTGGTAGCATGTCCAGGTCCTCTATGAAAATCACAATGTAAATCAGCTCTATATCCGGGTATGGTTGGATCAGGTTCCCGGATAGCTGGTAATTGGATCAAGCCTCGTGCTAGTAATTGCGGGAGAATGGTTGATAAAGGTTGATTTAACCTAGTAAATTCTCGGGGTGGTTTATCAAGAGGTTTCAATATAAACTTCTCTATTGTTTTCGCAATATTAACATTAGCAATGTTTTTGCTATCAGTGACTCCGTCACCCACAACTTGTTTATTTTTATATTGATTTTTGGATGTTTTCTCATCATATTTCTTTTTGAGCTGACCTCTTCTAATGAGAGCATCTTCCACCCTTCGAGCTAAATCTATAGCTTGATCGAAGGTGGTCAAGGTAGTAGTTGATAATTCATAGGATAGTTGTTCTTGTAAATTATTGATAAAAATATCCAACATTTCTCGATAAGGTAACACAAAGTGTAATTTTCCTATCAACTGTCTCCATCGAGCTAAGAAGTCAACAAAACACTCATCTTTGTCTTGTTTTAGGTTGTACAAATATTTAATGGTTACATGTCGTTCGATATAGGCACTAAATTGATGCACAAAAGACTCAAAGGTCTCTTCAAAATTTCTCAAAGAATGAGTGGGTAGTTGATAATACCACTCCAATGCCATCCCCCCTAAGCTTTTCGGGAACATTTTTAGTAATAGCAAATCATCATGTGATATGTCATGACATGCTATCCTAAACATACGAAGATGCTCTATGGGATCTTTCAGTTCCTTTATATATAGGTAGGACAGGCATAGGAAAGTGTTTGGGATATGGTTGTGCTACAACTATAGGATCTAGAGGTTGACTACACATCTCTCGATAATTGTATGAGGGATGGTAGGGATCTATCTGGTCCATGCGAGAGACTAACTATTTCACCATGGCTTCCAGATTACCAGTTTGTCCACCATATTGGTTTGGTGGTACATGAGTATGGGATTTGTGACCGTAGGAAGGCGGGACATAAGGATTAGATGCTATATTGTTGTTATGCAAATGGTTGGTGGGAAGAGTATTATGAAGAAGATTTGTTGTAGCATTATGTTGTATCCCAGATTGTTGGAAATTGGTATTTGGTTTTGTTTTAGGCTTTTGTTGATTTGAGGTATATTGATCAATAGCTTGGCGAAATAGAGCAATGAATGAAGGTTTATTTTGTGTGGGAATAACCCTTGGCTTGGTAATAGGCACTCTAGGTGGTTGGGTAACCTGTTGTTGTTGCATGTTCTGGATTATAGTAGCCATGTCCAAATTGGACGGTCCAACTTGATCACTCTCTTGATCAACAAAGGACAAAGGATTAGTGCATGTGTGATATATATCTTCTAGGGTTGCTTGAGTGTCACTAATTTGATCTTTATCCATATGAACTGCTCTATTAAGAGTGCCAATATTAGTATTGAGAAATTTCCAAAAATGTTCCATGTTCTCAAAAGTAACAGCTCCTTCCAGAGATATTTTAGGAGATGAGGATCCTTCCTCTCTATCAATTTCTTTTTGTTCATTTGCGTCCACAAATTCTTCTTCTTTTTGGTTTAAGGTTCCTTCTTCCTGAATTGGGTCTTCAAGAAGGGCATCTGGGTTATTTATTGGTTTTCTTAACCAATCTTCTTCTACTTCAATTTGTTTTCCATTCTTGAGTCTAGTCATTATGCCTAAATTTAGTTTTTAGAAAATATATATTAATATATGTGCAATAGATCTTGGGAGGTATATATTTTAATTATATACCTACTATAATACTTAAAAGAAAATGTTTTGATTTTTTTATTATTTTTGTTTTCAAAAAGGTTTTGTTTTCAAAATATTTCTGTTTCACGTCAGGTTCACCAAAAATGTATTGCTCCAAATTTTTCGCACCCTTACCTTTAGGCTATAGGATCTGCGCCTGGAAGGGGGATGTGAAAAGGATGGGACAATACCTCGGACTGAGAGGCCCTTTGAAGGTCCCGCCTCTCGGGGGAGGGGTATAAGGGTGAATTTTTGATGGATGGTGGGTTCACCAGGAAACTTTTGAATGGCAGCTTCCATGCCTAGGTTGACAATGAGTTTGATGTGTTCATTTTTATACTTGATCATTCAACTCCTAGGTTTGGCCAATATGAATCTAAACTATTCTATATGCCAATGCTGATTTAAATGAATACAAAAAACAAAAATGAATGCTAATAATAGAGAATATGCTAGCTAGAATGTGTCATACCTGATTTCGGATGTCTGATGAAGATTCTGAGTCTTGTAGCAGTTCAGATTGTCTCAATTTGTACGTAATCGTTTGATATTTCACGGGATCATCCCAAATCATAGAAGGTCATTTGAAATCAAATAGAATCATCTAAAATCTGATGAATTCGTCAGACAAATTTGTCAAAAATTTGTAATCACAAAAACATATGCAAAATACCGAATATGCAAGTGCAGAAGCAAAGGATAATAGTAGAAATGATAGCAAACATGCCTAAATAATAGATTCAAATAACAAATAAGGAAATGTAGTGGATTTAATGATTGATTTTAACTTTATCATGCGATTATGCTAAATGAGGTGAACTCCAAGATGCAAAAAACATAATAACTTACGACAATGCAGAAATACAATATGAAAAATGCAGAGAACGCTAAGAAGATGCAAACTCTAGACTCTGGCTGCCCCCAATCTGGACTACAGTCAGGATCGCCTCCAATCGTACGAGATCATCTGCACTCCTCGACAAAATCATCCGTAATAGTTTGAGATCGTCTGAGATGATCCGAGCTAGCTTTGACTAAAAAACAATAGAGTTCCTACAAGAAAATGCAAAATACAGAATACAAAAAGTAGTGTGAGGGAATAAGGAACTAACTCTGCAATGAAATTCATCAACTAAGGGGTTTTGGGGGTTCAGGAAGAATCAGGGGGATAAACTAGAAAAATCCTAGTTTATATAGGATTAGGAAGAGGTTTAGGAGGTTGGGGATCATCCCAATCTGGGAGATCTCCAACAGGGAAATCTCCAACTGTGTAGACACGCTTCTACCCAAGTTGGAGAGGTTATTGAAATAGAAGCTAATTATGAAAATTTGGTTTTGGGATGAAATCTTCTGGACGTTCTATTCCAAAAAAAATCGTCAGATCGGGGATGATTTTGTCTAATCTGCGATGATATCATCCAACGGTAAAAAAAAATCCTAAAAATGGTGCAAAAAATGGGGAAAGCGGGTAACAGGCGGTTTAACGGGCAGTTTGGGGTTGAAATTCAAATTTTTATATTTTATCTTTTTACTAGGGTTTTAACCATGCCAATTTTAGGGTGCTACATGGGCCAATAATAACCCATGCATAAAATACGCTTTTGCAATGGCCATTCCACTAAAATGACCACCATCAAGTACCATAATGTGCTTAAGCTATGGCTCTTTGTGCCTCACTAGGCTTGAGACAACGAACGAGGACTCCATCATAATCATGTTTATACAACACATCCCCCAAGAGAACAAAATGAGTTGTCTTGTGCTTGAAAGTGCATTTGGTATTTTGAGACATGTCATATGGGAGTGTTTCAAACTTGAGAAAGACTACTATTTGGCTTGACCAAGGCTCATGTGGATCTGATTGGATAAAGGAAACATCCTTTTCATATTTAGACTCAACACGTACAATTATAGATTTAGAGACCATTGAAATTATAAGGGGATGTACCTCTCCAAATGAGTCTTTTGGAATCAATAATCCAAGAAAGGCCATCACATCTACAAACCTATTATTCGAACATGGAAAACTATTAATTTTATACCAATCAAACTTAGAGAGCAATTTTATTACTACTTCATGATAAAGCTTAATGTTAGGTTATTTGCATTGGTATTCTCCATTGATTTTCTTAATAACAAGTTGATAATCACCAAATATCCTTATATGCTTAATACTCATAGCTATAGTTGATTTAATACCTAAGATTAAGGCTTCATACTTTGTAGTGTTGTTTGTGCATTGGAAGTCAAGTTTGAATGATAAGGCGATAGACACCCCCTGGGGTGTATGAAACACAACTCCCACACCTTAACCTTTCATGAACTTAGAGCCATCAAAGAATAGTGTGATATCATTGTCTTCCTTTGGAATGACATATTCTTCATTTTCGGTGATAGAAAATACCGAATCATTTAGGAGCTCAATAATCAAAGGATGATCACTAGGTAGTGGAGCTTTTGCAAGTTGATCAACTATTACCTGACCTTTAATGGATTTTTGGCTAATGAATTCAATATTGAATTCAGTAAGTAGCATTATCCATTTAGCAGTGCGGGTGTTTTTGTAAGTGCGAGACATCATATAATGTAGAGGATTTTCTCTAGATATGATATATGTTGTGTGACTAAGCATGTAGTATCAAAGTTTCTTAGTGGAAAAAACCATCGCTAAGCATAGTTTTTCTACATAAGCGTATCTAGTTTCATAGCTTACCAATGTTTGACTAATATAGTAGAAAACTTGCTCTTAATTTTCCTCATTCTTTTGTGCAAGCATTGTCCCTAATGCAAAGTTTGTTGCTGAGATATAAATATAGAATGGGATCCCCAGACGAGGAGGAGCTAAGACTAGTGAAGAAGCTAGGTATTGCTTAATGTCATTGAAGGATTTTTTGCACTCATTTGTCCAAGAGAATGACACCCCCTTTTGTAGTAGGTGATTGAATGACCTAAATTTGTCAAAAAGTTGCACAATAAGATGACGGATTGACTGGATCTTTCCTTGTAAACTATTAAATTCCTTTAAGTTAGTTGGGGGAGGTATCTCCATGATGGCATTGACCTTATTTGGGTCCACCTTAATGCCTATTTTGGAGATAATAAATCCTAGAAGTTTGCCCGAGGTAACACCAAAGACACATTTCTTGGGGTTCAACCTTACATTATGCTGTAGAAGTCGATCAAAAACTTTCTCTAATACACCAATGTGCTCTTGTCGAGTTTTGCATTTAGCTAATAGATCATTCACATAATATTTGATAATCTTATGCATGTTATCATGGAAAATATATGTCATGGCACGTTGAAAAGTGTCACCTACATTTTTAAGGCCAAAGGGCATCACCTTGTAACAAAAATTTCCTCAATGTGTAGTGAATGTTGTTTTATGTTGGTCATCAAGATTTATTCAAATTTGGTTGTATCCTAAAAAACCATCCATGAGAGAAAACATTTCATGGCCAACACAGGTTTTGACAAGAGTATCAATGTTTGGGAGAGGAAATTCATCCTTGGGACATGCTTTGTTGAGATCTCAAAAGTTAGTGCATACACATATTACCCCATTAGGTTTCCGAATGGGTACCATGTTTGAAAGCCACTCAAGATAGTCGATAAGAAATATGAAGTTCATGTCTAAGAGTTTTTGAAGCTCTATTTTTACCAAAAGGGCCACGGTAGGATGCATTCTCCTAAGTTTTTGTTTAACCAACTTAGCATCATGTTGTAAGGTGAGATTATGGACAGCCAAAATAGGATCAAGGCTTGACATATCCTTTATAACACCATGCAAATATGTCCTTCTTCCTCTTGAGGGGAGCAATTAATTTCTTTTTCTCATCAGCTGATAAGATTTTTCCATGCTTGAAAATTTGGGGTTATATTTGTTTGAAATAAGATCCATATCGATGGTATATTCAATGGACATATATGAATCTTCCTCAATTTTATGGGGCATAAGGATAAGATGAATATCATCTAGGATGTCATAAAAATCTTCTGGCTTTTCCTCATCTATGTTTGCCTAGAAAAACTCAAGATTTGAAGGTGAAGGTGAAGGTGAAGGTGAAGGCAGAGGGGATGGAGGAATGTAGTTGGCAGAAGCCCTTAATAGTTTCTTAGACAAGAAAAATTCAAGAAAGTATGGAGGTGAGAAAATTCAGTCCATATAAATGAGGCTTATGTCAAGTGGAATTGGTTTAGCTGAATTGTATGGATTATGGAGTGGGGTGAATAAATCAATAGGATTCATGTTGACTTATGGGAAAAGTGGGTAAGGTTGGATGGAATGGATGGAACCAGTGCTAGGATATTGGTGAACCTAGATAGCAGTAAGCAACACAAATAAATGCATTTAACTAGATGATGCAATGCTGAAAAGAGAAAAATATTTTTGTTGATTTTTTATTTATTTTTTGTTTTTTTGGTAGTGGTGAAAATATTTATTTTTGTGTTATGTACATATGTTACAAATTTGTCTTATGAAATGGCTTAATGGAATGGAGGTGGTGGTTCACAAGTAGGGGCAGCTTGATCTATGGAAGAAGCAAGTGGAAGATGGGCTCATGGATGGGAAACATGTTGAGCTAAAACTCATCTTGCTCAATATGGAGAATAACGGGCTTCAATTCTTCTTTAGATTAATCCATAATTATTGATATAATTTTGAATTCCTCATGGATTTCATCGTCCAAATCGTTGGGATGGAGGACTTCTTCTTCTAAATTTAGATTAAGCCTTTTGAAGGCTTATTCAAGAGAAGAGGTGGTGGAAAGTGGGTGGTAACCTAGACCTGAAAGGTCATGCACTTCTTGATATGGAACATCAATGGGCTATGACACTCCCTGTTCATACAATACTAGGCCATGACCTTGCCAATTAACTATGTGAAAATAGCAAGATGGAAATCCTGACATGTTTGGAATATTGGCAAGTGCTCATTCTTTGGGTTCCTCTAGGGATGCTATATTTGATGAAGAATCAATCCTCCCATACACAAAATTTATGCTATTTGGAGCTAAAACCATGTTATATACTGCTCCTATGGCTAAAGGTGGATCACTTGGGTGATCAAAATCCTTATCCTTAGGAATGGTAAGTGGTGTGATGGTGATGTCTTGGACCACATATTCACCAATACCGATATTAGTGAGGTGGACCTTGACTTGGGAAGATATGGAAGGACCTTGGTTGGATGATGGCTTGGGGAATGGTGAAGATGAAGATGTCTCATAATCTGTCAATTCAACTTGTGAAAAATTAGGTGATGGTGATGGATTGGATTGGGAAGGTTGTTGAGTGGATTATGATGATGTGGATGGCAAGGATGATTATGTGGATTTATTGTGACCACATGTGTAGGTATTCAATGATGAAGATGATGGGGGTTTAGTGATAAGGGAGTCCTAAAAAATGGGATCCTTTGATAAAGAAATTGGTGAAGTGGTAGATGGATTGGCTAATGGTGATAGGAAAAATGTGTGGAAGGAAGCATGGAATCATAGGGATTTGAGATGAAATTACAATACTTGAACAATTCAACATTCATCGATATGCAATGCACCTGTCCTTCATGAACATACTTTAAGCATTGGTGTAGTATTGAAGGAACACATCTTATTTCCCTCATCCAAGGTCTTCCAAGGAGCACATTGTACACCATGGATCCTTCCAAGATGTGAAACATAGTGTGCAAAATTTTAACCTCTACTTCTATGGGCAAACAAATAGGTCCAACTGTGGAACATAAAGTATCATTGAATGCTTTTAGGATGAATAATGACTTGGTGATATGAGATAGAGGAATATTCAAGTGGTGAAGGTTATACATGGTGATGATATTGATAGAGGAACCAATGTCAATTAGCACTCTTTTAAAAGTCTTCTTGTCAATTAAAGACATGATATGCAATGGAGGGTCTACTAATTATGATGAGATTGGCTTAATCTCAAAGTCATAGAATGTGATGGAAGTCTCTATGCATTTTTGAATGCTCCCTACAAAGTTGTTGAAGACATTAGAATATTGAGATTATAGTTCAATGGATTTCATAATATCCATTAATGCCTCACGATGTGGGGAATATTGTTGAATTAACTCATAAATTGATAATTTGGTGGAATCCATATTTAGACTTGTGGTTAAAAAACTACTCAATGAAATAACTAGTCTTGGTGGATGATTGATAGGTGGATTTGGAGGATTTTATTGGCTAGGGATATGGATGGATGATGAAGTATTTGGGGAAATTTGAATGGGTGACGATGTAGGAGGTTGTGACACACTTTCTTGAGGTGGTTGCCTTACATTTTTTTGATTATTTATTTGACCTCTAGTGACCACATGAATGGCCCCTACAAACCCTTGGTATTGTTGTACATGATTGACTTGATTAGAAGGAGTTTTGGTGTTATCCCCTCCTATGTTTGGTTGCACCACCTCATGGTGAGGAAGTGGTGTTTGAAAAATACCAAGGTTTTGGTTTTGTTGAGTAATGGGGTTGTCAAGATTGATTGCCCCCAAGTCAGTAATGTCTTGCACTATGTCTTTAAATATATGGAAATTATCATGCCCATTTTGCCTATGATAAGGATAAAATAGATGTTACCGATAGTGTATACTATGTTTAGTGAGATCATCTGGTCTAATTTTAGGTAAATCAAGTTTGTTTGTGTCATACAACCTTCAAAAAAGGGAAGTATATGACTCAGCTGAGGGGTGTATTAGTGATTTTTTGAATAGACTATTGTTAGGGATGGTTTTCTATAGTTGGCACTATGTTTTTCACGGCTTGATTTGTCGAGGGTATCGCATGATAAGTAATTTTTTGTAGTGGTTGTTGCATTTATTGTTGTTGATCCATTATTGGATGGCTCATGACCACTTGATTAATGTGATTGGGCTAACTAGCTAGGGTAGCCTGTGTTGATTTTAGTTGGCCAAAATAGTTGCTTTTATATTAGCTCTTATTTTTCCATTCTTTTTTCTTAGGCTTAAGTATGCCCTCTTGTATTTTTATTTCCTTGATGATACTATCCTGAGCTAAAGCTTCCTCAAATGAACGATAAGTCCGTAGTTGAAACATCCAAGATATAGGTTTTAAGAAACTCTTGGTGAATAATTTGATTAGCTTGTCCATTGGTAGGGTGAATGGCAACTTTGTAATGACAACCCTCCATTGGTTTCCAAAATGATAGATAGACTCATCATCATGTTATCTTAAAGCATAAATATTAGAAAATGAGACTTTTTTTTCTAACTTTTAGGATTAAAAACTCAAATAATTGGTCAATAAATTGCTCAAAAGTATATATACTATGACTGGGCAGTTGGTTATACCACTCTATGGCATCTCCTCCTAATTTTTGAGGAAATATTATGAGCATGAGAGCATTGTCATTTTGAATTCTAAACAAGCGTGTACAAATATGCTCATATGTTCTTTAGGATCCTCAATTCCTTTGAACTTGTCAAACTTAGGCACCTTAAAATCTATTAGATATGGTAGTTATGGTACTAAAGGATAAATGGATTGATTGATCAATTGATGTAAAGTTGGTTTTTGATTTGTCAAACTAGGGGTATATTGTATCAATTGATCTATCTATTTTTGCATGGCCTTAATTTGAGGGTCTTATTTAGGAATGTGGAAGCCCTGAATTACCTAATGATTTTGAGGTGGTGTGTAAAAATATTGTGGAGTAACTAAATGATGCTAAGATTGGTGATGATGACTAGGTGAACTTGATGGAAATTTATGATTGGGATATTGATGGTGAAATATGGGAAATTTTGGAATGAAGTGAAGAACACAAGCTTATATTGAGAGGGGGGGTGAAAAATATAAGACCACTTTTTACTTTTCTTTTAAAATAAATATTATACAGTTTATAGATAGCAGTATCAATAGCAGTAATAAAAGCAATGCACAAAACACCATACATAATAGAGACACATATTTTAACATGGTTCACCCAATGTGGGCTACCTCCACAGAGAAAATATTTCTTCTAAATATTTCTCAAATAATATTTTGGAAATCCTTCCCAATTACAATGTTTATGGACCTCTATCCAAAGGAGATGTTGATCCCCTAAATTTGGTTTGTGGATCTCTATCCACAAGAGAACTCCTTCTCCTCTGCTCTAGCTGGTGATCCTCTAGAAGACACTGCCTCCACTGCATTGACTATAAATATCTCTCCACTTGAAGACTCTTAACCTCACTCAGTAGACCTATCCTCAATATCCTGGCTAATGGATCTCTATCCACTGGAGTCTCTATCCTCTCTGCTCTATCACCTCCAAATCTATATCTCAATACTGTACTAAACACAATCTAGTTAGTCTAGCATAATTCTTCTTAATAGCTCCACTCAGAACCTTCTTAGATCTTCTCAATATGTTCATTCAAATCCTGCTCAAATATTCTCAACAAGTCCACTGAAAACCTAATCAAATCTGCTCAAAAGGTCCACTTAGAGCTTGTCCAAATATGCTCAATAGGTCCACTCAGAACCTATCCAAATCTACTCAACAGGTCCACATGAAACCTGACCAAATATGCTCAATAGGTCCACTCAAAACCTGATCAAACTTGCTCAACAGGTCCACTCAGAACCTACTCAACTCTGATCAACAGGTCCACTCAAAACCTGCTCAAATCTGCTCAATAGGTCCACTCAGAACCTGATCAAATATGCTCAATAGGTCCACTTAGAACCTATTCAAATCTGCTCAATAGGTCCACACATAACGTATCCAAATATACTGAATAGGTCCACTCAAAACCTGATCAAATCTGCTCAATAGGTCCACTCAGAACCTGCTTAAATTTGCTTAATAGTTCCACTTAGAACCTGCTAAAATCTTTTCAATAGGTCCAATCAGAACCTGATCAAATATGCTCAATAGGTCCACTCAAAACCTGTACAAATCTTCTCAACAAGTCCTCTCTAGGACTTAACCAAATATGTATTGTAAGCTTCCACAAAATCTCACACAAAAATAGTCCACAAGTCTTCTCAAAGACTTACCTCAAATCAGCTTAACAAGTCCACACAGAACTTGTCCAATCTCATAGAAACATAAAGAGAATTATTAGAGACTCAATATGTTCTATACTCAAAACTCAATCACTTTCTCAACTCAATCACATAGAAGCATAAAGAGAATTGTTAGAGACTCAATATGTTCTATTCTCAAAGCTCAATCACTTTCTCAAATTAATCTCATAGAAGCATAAAGAGAATTGTTAGAGACTCAATATGTTCTATTCTCAATTCCAACTCAAATCAGAATATAGAATAGTTTGTTTCATGGAACTTGAACAACAACTTCACATCCACTTGACTAGGCTCAATCAACTCTACTCAACCAATCATCTCAAGGAACAACCCTTTCTCACAAACCCTAGTCCAAGCATATATCAACCAACTCAAAATGTTTCTAACAATGTTCAACAACAACTATAACATAACATTGATACTCATGTTCTTTCCAAACTCAAGTTCAAGATCATTGTATAACAACTAACTTCAATAACCATGCTTATAAAACATTCTTCACATAACAATGATACTCATGATCTTTCCAAACCCTAACTCAGGATTTTCACACAACGAATGACTTCAACAACAATGCTTATACAACAAGTTTTTAATCACAACTCTTAATCTAGAAAACTTTGAAGCATTAACTCAAACACTTAACTCAACCAATGGTCTAACCAACAATGCTTATCAACCAAGGTTTAATCACAACTCTCAATCCAGAAAACCTTGAAGCACTAACTCAACCACTTTCAAAAAGGAAACCCTAATCAATTCCTTTTCACTCCAAACTTAATTTTCAATCAAGCCAATCAACCAACTCAATAGAGAAGAATTTTTCCCATACCTTTTTGTTGCCAAGGAGTTGTCCACAAAATCTACCACACTTCACAAAATCTCTTTTCCAAACTCACATAAGGGTTAGAGGACTTTTAATTAAAATCACAATGCAAAATATAACTTTAAATACACCTTTTTACTCCAACTTAATTTTCACATCCACCAAAGCCATTTTAGAAGAAAAACCTTAAAAATAATAATCAACAAGTCTCAAAAATAAATCTTAATTAACACTTTATCATAACTCCTTATACCTCCTAAAACATAACTCTCAAAACAACACTTTCCAGATTATAGAACTCAAATAATCAACAAAACTTTCACCTTCAAAAATCAATCACCACAACCTTTAATAGAAAGGTTTATAAAAAATTAATCAACTCTAAAACAACCTTATCACTCCAACCTTAGGGCATAAACCATAAAAACGTAATTAAAAAATTTCATACCTACCTCAAGGGGTTTTGACCCCACGACCTACCCACATCGTGAACACCTTAGCCATAGATAAGGTTGCCACACAAGATACACACTCTTTCACAAAGGGAGAAGCACCACGTGCTTCTTCTTTGCATTTTTCATTGCCCATATTTAAAAACGTGCACCTTGGGTGCTTCCACAAAACTCCACCAAAAAGCTCTTCGTAGGAATCGAACGCACGACCTCCGTGCTCCCAATGCCTTCACGCTTTCCAAGCCACCACTAGGCCACACTACCCAATGCAAATTGGGGGTGGTCTCAAACCGTGTTATCTTTTGCGTCCTTTGCCAACTATTTTAAACCATGAGCTCATTTTTCGCTTATACCACACAATAATCATTCGAGCAAGGATAATCAAAAATAAACTTTGGGTATGGTATTTATATGCATCTCCAATAATTTGAAAATGTCGGTGCTTCCCTTTGGCTTCTATGATGTCGACGGAAATAAAACTTTGAATGCCTTGTTTAAATCTTTAAATCCAACCTTTGGATTTATTAAAATATTCTTTGGTCTTAAACCTTTAAACCCAACCTTTGGGTTTATTAAAATATCTTTAGACTTTATAAACCCACTTCTGTAATATAAAATATTGTAATGAAAATTACAAATATTTTATTTTGGGTTTTTACCATGGCACTTCTAATATTATAATAACCATTATAATATTTCACCTTTGATAAAGTACCTTTTAATATTTATTTATAAAAATTAAATTCATCCTGAATTTAAATAATTTATAAAATAAATATTATAACTCCTTTTTAACTTCTATCTTTTGCACTATTTTACTTGAACTTTGGCCTTCTCCCTGGATATCAAATAACCATATTTGTCCCCTTTATTTCCTGCTAAAATATTTGGTATTAATGATGAGTTCATCTAGTGGCATTAATGGTGACATCAATGACAACTTTGACTTAGGGACTCAAAATGTCCAACAATCTACCCCTTTGTCATTGATGGTAACCCATATACTTTTACTGAAACCTGACATTTATTTTTCTTCTGCTCCCCCTGGCTCAATGCTCTCTCAAATATGAAATCTCTCTTCTTGTATCAAATCTCTCCCCCTTTGACATAAATGGCAAAGGGTCACCTTTGGGGCTCGAGGCTAAGAATGAGCCTCTTGGATTAGCCCCTCCTCCACCTTATGTTAAGGTGGTTAATTATGGGGTGGGAGTATTTCTACTCCCCGAAAGCACTGTTATTTACCTTTATCTTTTTCCCTTCCTTTCTGAGTTTTAATGAATCCTCTGACTTTTTCTATCCAAGTCATCATCCCTGTTCCTGTCATCATTCTTGTTCCTGTTCCTATTCTTGTTCTCATCCATGTTCCTATTCCTGTTCATGTTCATGTTCCTATTAATATTCCTGTTCTTGTTCATATTTTCTCTACATAATTTTGTTGTGTGACCATAATTATTACACTTAATGTTATTATTCCTTGGAGGTGCAAATATCTTAGGATTTCTCCTAGTGAAGCCATATCCTCTTCTGTCATGAACCCTACAATTCATTTCCTTGTGACCAAACTCATTACATGGGGTATCCCATGGAAAAGTTGTTCTTTCCCATATTATTGTCTTTCATGTGTCCTATACTGTGAAGCCATGTGCCCAAACCTATGACATGAAAAATATATTCCATTGAAGCTTCCTTGTCTTGACCTCATTGGTCTCCTATGCTGATTGTTGTTCCATATATATCTTCTTTGTGTATTGTTCCTATCTTTTTTGAACTCTTTGTTGTCCAACTCATCCTCTGATGTCTCACTCCCACTTACACTGTCTTCTTCTAAATTTTCTTCTTCTTCAAGACTTGAAGTAGACTCTTCTTCCCTTTTATTTTGAACATGTTTAGAACCAAGACCTGTCTTGTTTGTTTCTCCTCTTTGTATCTTGACTATTTTATCCACACTCTTTGCAATGTTTACATACTTGTATAGATTATTCTTGGAGTCTTCTACATCTTTCTTTAGTATAGCCACTTCTTGTGCTAACTTCTCACATTCCAAGATCTTTGCTTCTAACTTATCTTTGAACTTGCTTGCCTTAGCCTTTGATTTTTCTAAATTCTCTATGAGAAATAATATTTCTTCATCACATTCTTGAAACTGACTTTCAATCTTGGAATATTACTTTATTACCTTCTTTACCGTGTCAAGAGCATAGATAAGTTCTCCCTTGAGATCATAACCATTTTTTTTTAATAATCCTCTATTTGTTTGCCTTTGTCCATATCATTTATTTATTTTGGCTTGTCTTCTATAGGACCACTCACTTCTTCTTCTAATGCCATTAGAATATTTTCATCTGGTATTTCAAGTGCATCTTCAAAATTATCATCACTGAAACTATAACCATCCCTTGTGCAATCATCTTCAAGATGTCCAAATCTACCACATCTAAAACAATTGAGAATAACTGAAGTATTTTTCTTAACTAGATCATTCTCTTCAACCATAAATAGGACTTCATATTTATCATTGTTTGAAAAACTAGCATCACTGTCATTTGAGTACTTACTTGCATTATACACATAGTAGCTCCTCTTATGTATTTGAAAGAACTTATTTCCTTGCCTATTTTGTTCATCCTTGCTTTTCTTTTGGTACCTGTGTCTTTCTGATTCCATGTACCTGTGATCCTATTTTTCTTCATCATTGTTGTTCTTTGGCTTTTTGCACTCTGTTGCATAGTATCCATACTTTCCACAATTAAAGCACTTAACAAATCTTAGATCTATGGGTCTTCTAGAACCTTTATCTCTTCTACCAAAATTTTCTTCTTCATCACTAGAAGACTCACTGCTTGATTATGAATTCTTACCCTTGATCTTCTTGTTTTATTTGAATGCAGCCTCTTTCGAAAGAATAGGATTGTAACAACCGTAGTTTTCACTACTCAACCACTCAATTTTTTTTCTACACTTACATTTTCCATGAAGCAAGAGATATAATCATGACCTACGATAGACTCATTCCATTTGGATCAAATCTTATCAAGGCATATAGCATCAAGAGCTATTGATACTTGATCTGAGTCTCTTAAGGTAGAAGTGATAAGCTTCTACGAAACCATCATACCCATTTGGTATGAGAACACTGGCCAAGTGTAAGGTTTCATCCCATAAAATGGAACTCACCGATAAACATATTATCCACCAAGATCAGTACGTAGGTGAATGTCTTGAAGATGGAGAACCGCATCAATGGAAAACCATCATAGATGAAATAACTTTATTAGTGGTTATTCATAGGTCTTAGAGATGATCCTCTTCATCTAGAAGATATTTATAAGACAACAATATCACCAACGTGATGATAATCCATGGAATGCCATCTTAAGTATGATCATATAACTTTAAATCTCTTAGGAACATAATGGTTCACCCTTTTTTTAGATAACCCTTTTGTTTTACACATTGAGTTTATTACAAAATGACATTACTTTTCCAATAAGGATGTCCTCCACCTCATGCACACTCAACATATTAGCTCTTAGGATATAAGATTTATTTTTGTTTTCAATTCAAAACCAAATTTTGCCTCCTTGTGAATTTCATTCCACTTTGAATTTCAATGTGTTCTAATTTGATTCATAATGAGTGTTTATGAGGTGAATATAAACTAATAGAGCCCTTTTATGGTATATTATATTCATTATAACCATAGATCTAAAACATCACATTAGAGATCCACTTAAGCAGATATTATAATCCATTATGAATAGCTTCTATGAATTCCACACAACTATTGAATACAAGAAGTAAAACTAGTTATCTACATCCTTTATATTTAATCAATTTAATCCAGAAAGTAAATGGCATATTCATATATCATTAAATCATTCACATGTTAAAAATTAAGCATACATTCTTAACATCATAAATGAAACTACTAAATGAATAGTATTCAATTGTAAACATGCATAACTAACCCGTTATATTATTTAACCATCTCATTCACATTATTATTTTAATTTTAAAAGTAAAAGCAATAGGAACAAGAAATAACACATCAACCCACAAAATACGGTGACACACTGTTTTATCCTGGGGAAACCCTCACAGGAAAAATCCAGCCTCCAAAATGTAGTCTTTCCTCATATTCATAAACTTAAGATATCAAGATTACAAGTATAGAAGGGTATCTACCGATCCCTTTTAATCAAATACAAGTCAAGGAATACCATTATTCCATATCATGTTTATGAAGCAATTAAGGAAGTTTACCAATTCCTTTCTCTATTATAACATTAAGGTATTTCTCATACCAAAAAGGAGTCCACCTGTTCCTTTAAAATCAATGATGTAATTAAGGAATCTACCAATTACTTTATCTAAGTCATCATATGAATGTTAATATTTTACTTATGTTTATGATAATCATTGGAATCACATTTTGGAGAAGTCTCATCGACTTTGGAGGGAACCTCATACATTCCCTTAAGAATGAATACAAATCCATTATTTTCTTCTCTAAGTATCCATACTAAGTGTATGAAGAAGGAATCTTATAAATTCCTCAAGAATGGATTCTCCATTCACTCTTATTTAGAACCTTAATCATATTAAGGTAGTACTTATCTCACATTTTCTATGCATCAAACCAAGAATAGATCCTTGTCTATTATTTCATTAATTATTTATTATATATTTCATGGTTTGAGAGGATTCAATCTCCTCTCATCCATTATAACCTCCAAATCATGCCAATTTCCATAAATCCTATATATGGTCATTAAACGAATGATTGAATATAGTGACAAAACCCCATAACTTCCTCTAAATATTATTTTGAGATTTTCAAACATTTGATTACATTAAAATAATAAAAAGGTGTTACTTTCCCTTCCCTATCAACTGGTTATATATTTCCACTATTCATTTACTATTCACTATTCACTATTCACAGTAAAATGAACGCTACGTTCATCCTCCTACACACATAATTGACATGTGTAGACATCAAATTCTAGTCATTTTATGCTAGAGTTACTATTCATATTCACTATTAATATTTTACTATTCATTGTTCACATAGCCCCCATTGGCTACCTAAGCTCCTTATTACTTCTCGCTCCTAGCCACCATGTGACCATCCATTTAACCTACCATGGGTTAATATTCACCCTAGGTTGGTTAGTATACAAGGAAGACTTTCCTACTACTTCCATATAGAGGGACCCCACATAATTTAAATTATTCAATGCTTCCTTAGTATTTTTTATTCAAGCAAATAAGCAATGTATTCCCTCAACTATAATTATGCATATCATAAATATAAATTTCCACACTATATCTATGCATATTTACGATATATTTCCACAATATATTAGAAATTCCATTACCTAAGTATTACCACAATACTTTAAAAAGTCCACTAAGTATTTTCAAAATACTTTAGAAAAAACTAATATCTAATTATTTTCATAATATATTAAAAAGACTATCATCTAAGTATTTCCACAATACTTTTAAAGGTTTACTATCTAAGTATTTCCACAATACATTAGAAAGATGAATATTCATGATTTTGTTTATCCTACAAAATCAAAACTTCTACAAAGGAGAGATCCAACCTCATAAGCCAAGTTGGGTTGAACTAGACTAATCCTGTTAGTCTCCAAAGCTTGTATCCTACTTCCTTTTTGTGCTCCCGTCCATGCTTACTTCCAGATCTACCACTCTAGTCCACTCATATTGGCCAAATGCCCTTAATTTAGGACTTAGTACTCTCCAAATACTTTTTGGTTTCTGACCTAATAATAGATGCCTATATATCTAGCATATTGTGTACAAGGTATGGTGGAAGATATACAATATGTTTGGGTATTGTAACTATACAAAATCAGGAATTTCTTGAGAAAAAAAACTAATTTTTTTTTATGGTATTCCATGCCATTGGAATAATGTTGAATATAGTATCACACCAAGTTATAAATGCCTATATTAATATCTCCAATGAAGTTGCCTACGAATGAACACATAATTTTAAGATGGTTAAAGTGGTTCCATTAACAAGAATATTATTCAAAGAGCAAACCTCTTTGATGAATATTATAATGAATATTCAAAGAAGGAGGTGGCACCATGATGAAGAAAGAATATAATATTAGAGCTCAAATTGTAGCAAGAAACTAAAGAAGTGACTATGGGAGTCACCTAGGAAGAACAACAAGTTGAAGAAATAAGGGAGGAGGAACGATCGTAAATAAGCCATGTTCAAACATGGAGATAACATGAGCAAGAGAGGTTAATATTGCAAGAAACAAATTTTTAGAAGATATTTTGCAACAAGAAGTGAGGGCATATTCAATTAAAGAGGTTTAAGAAGAACCAGTAGTGACAGGCAATGTGGAGGAAGAATTGCCAAGACTTGCTAAATGGGCACAAGTGAATTTTTGTGCATCAGCAACCATGCCGACTATAGAACTATTTGAGATCTTAGAAAGAGTCCAATATCTATTGAAAGAATTAGTGGTTCCAAGAGAAACAAGAGTTAAATATCTAGAAAGGGACAAGAAAGTTTAGATCATACTCAAATCTCAAAAAAGAGAAAGAAAATTAGAAGTATTAGGAGAGGTGGTAGTAGCCAAATAATAGCCAATAAAGAAAGTCTATCAAATTTGTAGGAATAAACTATAGTACAACCTAATCAACTGGAAGAGAATAAAGAAGCACAACAAAAAAAGAATAAAGAAGCATAACCGAAAGATAATAAAGAAGAGTATCTAGAAGAGAATAGAGAAGTACAACCAAAACAAACTAGAGTAGATTTAAATATGGAACAGGAGGAGGAAGAGATATTCTAAGTACTGGAGAAGCATTTCATTATTGAAATGCCCAATTTCAAATGGTTTGAGGAAGAAGGAATGCAAGTTGATGATCAGGTGGATGAATTTTTTAGAAAGATAGAGGTTTTTAACTCTACAAGACTAAAATTTAGGATATGTTGTGTAAGATAACTAAGGCAATGAAAATCCATGGTTTACAATGAAATAGAGAAAGTAATACAATAGGCCCAAGAGGATGTGAGGACAAAGAAGCTCACTAAAATCCATGAAAAAGAACCATAGGAGTTACAGGTTGAAGTGATAAATATGATTGGAATGAAAGAGCTACCAAAGGGTATGTCAACTAACTATAGGGTACCAAGGAGAGTTTACATAGATTAGGTACATTGCAACATTTTCCAATAGATAAAACTAAGGTGGAGTATGGGAATATTCCACAAAAAGTAGCACCAATATATAGCTAAATTAAATTTTTGACTCATTGGATAGATTGGTTAACAGTTGGGTTAGAAAAGATTCACTAATCCTAGTATAATGAAGAGATGGAAATGATGAGGAAAAAAATTGAAGCCATGAAGGAAGAAGCTGAGAAGATGAAAAGGGAAGTAAAGACAATGAAAAAGTTGCAACGAAGACTGCTCACCTAAGGAAAAATAATAAGGATCAATCAAAGGCCAAAGACAAATAGTTTAAGAACAAGGATGAATAGTTGAAGGCCAAGGATGACAAATTTGCTTCAACAAAGAGAGATATGGAGATGTGCAATGAGATCATTATAAGCTATAAGGAAAAAATAAAAATAAATTCATAGTTTCATGAGGCTTGAGAAAAAGAGTTAGAGCATAAGGATCAACTCATTGTTGAAAGGGATGAACAATTGGCTATTGCATCCAAGACTAAGGCTAAGATAAAATAGAGAATGCAAAAGAGTGCTACTGAGTGAGAAAAGGAATTGATAGTGCAATTAGCCAAAATGAAGAAGAAATCTAATCACTATGGATTGTAGTTTCTCCATTTTAGTATATATGTAGAGATATTGAAGAATGGATGAGAAGCTTTGTGTCTCCAAATAACAAAGATGGGTGGAGCATCTATGGCCAAATATTAGCAAAAATAAACAAATACAAAAAAGTAGCAAGCATCGATGAGGATGCCAACTAATTTAAAAGAAGAGGATAAATGTAGGCGATAAAACTACTTCCTAGATAAAGAAAAAAATAAAAGGTTGTACAAAGTTTTTCTTGCAATTTTGTTAAAATGAAATTGGATGGAATGTATTTGATATTAGCATAAATAAATTCAAATGAAATTAAAAGTAAAACCAGGTGAAATGAAGATGAAATGTAAATGAAATTAGAGATTAATGAAAAGTGACTTTAGACTTTAGGAAATGGTAAAATTCATGCAACGTTGGATTTGGGGATGGTGGTTGTAAATGTTGCACTATCTAGGAATTGCTTGGTGCTACCTAGGCAATCTTCATAAGGCCCCTCTTCCTTCATTTTGGATCAAAGTTAGTTCGAGGAAGTCTCAATCAAGTTTGGGTTATGCTTTGGTTATGTTATTGCAGCATATGAGAGCAAGTTGCTTGGGAGAATAGAGAATATTGCTATTGTTGTTTAATTGTTGAGGCCATTGTCATTGTTGGCCATAATAGCCATTGTAATCACATGTGTATACTATTGATTACAATAATCAATAAATGATAATATAAATCAACCATTGCTATTTTTTTAATCCTTGTTAATGCTTGTGGGTGTGATTATTAATATGTTATAGTTGTATTCCTTAAGTATAACTTGGCGTATAAATCATTGCTTTGGTGATAGGAATACTAGCACTTTGCATTGCCATAGGATTATAGCATTTACATGTAGAAAGAATTGTAGGATTATCATACATAGGTAGATTCTATGAGGGTGCAATAGTTAAGAATTTAGTAGTTCCAACAATCACAGGCCACATGACCAACAAGCCATATGATAGTGGAATTGTAAGAAGGCAAATATACAAGAGTGTTGCCAAGTTAGGACTTAATCATTATTTGTGCATTATACATGTGACTACCATACAATTGTTATCATATAGAGTGTTGAGGATTTTTTGATAAGTGTCTTGTACTATGTTGTATGAGAGATAAACTGCACAAAGGATTAGATTGTACGAGAGACTGATCATACAATAGGCTATATTATATGATTGTTGTGTTGTACAACTAGTTGGACCATACAATTTCAACATTGTATAGTTGAGACCATACAATCTCAAGCTATGTCATACCTTGGTGTTTACAATTTCATGACTACAACATTGTTCACTTCTTGAATCTATCATCATCCTATTACTAGGAATACTACCACTTGTGTTATAGATGCAAAACCTAAAATTTGAAGAACTACATTATACCATGCATGTAGCGATGTTGAGGTTGTCTAGAAAATGAGCCTTGGATATACCCAATTGGCTCATACTATACATGGAGGGTATCATGGCTAGAGTGAAATATGATTGGGGAATGTTTTTATCTGATAACATATAAATTTTTTTGTTTCAATTCACAAACAATTTCTCTATGGTTTTTCATTCCATTACATTACTTCTAAATGAGGTAATGTACAATAAGATTCAGTTTCCAAGACTAGGTCTACCACAAGATTTGCTAGAATGAGCACCCACTATTTTTGTTGGATTTTTGTAGCCCCACTAACAAATATGGGACCAATGGAAAAAGTAGAAAAGGTTAGAAAAAAAGAACCACAATGACAAATAGGAGGAAGGTGATGACATCGATGCATTGGCTAAGGAGGAATCAAATTCAAATGGGACCAAGGAGTGGTTACTGGCTATAGAGGAATTGAAGAGAGGAGAAGAGATAGAAACAACAGATGGGGTAGAAGTTGCAACATCAGCCTTCATCTCTATAAAAAAATCCTCAATACTAGCCATTACACTAGAAGACCAAATTTATTCAACCAAAGGGACCAACAAAAATTTTTACACTGGTTGGAACAACTAGAGGAGGTGAGAAAGGACTAGTGGAAGGCCAACACTATTAGTAATGAGGGATGACTTATGTTGTGATGTAATCGAACACTCTAGAAAATTTAGGAGTCTAGATTGTGGAAGGAGGCACCATTGGTGACACTGCAAGTACTAGGAACGAAGGCTTCACAATAGACTATAAGAATATTACAGTGGCCAGAGCAAACAAAATAATTTTTGTAGGAAGTAATGCATGTGGAGGAAACAATGGAGCAACCAAGAAGAAGAGGAGAAACTATGTAGGCTACACCAATAGTAGTGTATGTCAACAAGGTGTAAACTACAATGGACACAATGGATACTTCACCATCATTTTAGGGATTCAAGAGGAGAACGTAGAGAGATTTTATCTAGGGACACTCATATTAGATAGATATGGAATCATGATGAGCACCCAACTTTATAGTAGGAAATATTTGCTATAACACCATTACACTAGTTTGTAGAGAAATTTGAAAGGTATGATTTACCAACTTTAAATGAGGAGACATGAGTAGAGGTCATGTCTACCATAGCGCAAGTGATAACACCAACTTTATCAGTGTTTAGAGAAAAAGGAAAGTTACCTACATCAGAGCATGTGTGGTGGTAGAAGGGGTAAATTAGCCAACTACCAGCAAAGAAATTGGTAAAAGGGAAAGACATAAGGGATATCATAGGAAAGCACGTTGATGTAGGAAAAGTTGAGGTGGAGAGGATGGACTGGTAAATTTAGGAAGGAAAGCCACCAAAGCCATGATCAACCTAAAGGGCCATGGTGGGGAGGATATTGAAGAAACCACCACTGGTGATAATGAAACCAAGCATGAACTTGAGCCTAGGGAGGAAGGAGAAAAGAACAAGTACTTCCTCATTGAAGTGCCAAATTTGAAGCAACCCCCAATTCATGGTGTAAGGATAAATGACCAAGTAGACATATTTTTTGAGAAGGTGAGTGGGTTGTTTTATTGGGTACAAATTGTGTTCAGAGTGGGTTTCCTTAGATAATGGTGACTATGGTAATTGTAGGTGGATTTGAGTTGGGAGGATTATAAATTTGGTCCCAATATGAGGAGAGGAAACAATTTGAAGAAATTTGTTGAATTTAGCCATGGGAGCTTGGTGTAGGAAGCAATAATGTGCAATCAATGATTGGAGTGATGGAGCTACTTGAAGGAACTCCAATGTTATACTGGCACCCACTTTAGATGTACATTGGTAAAGGTAAACTTGATGAGCTTCCTGAATCACTAGGGTTCAAGAAAACCAAGCTAGTACTTGAGTTGGAGAAAGCCTATGTAAGAATAAATTTCTTGGTTTATTTGATACAATGGCTAGTAGCTGGTTTAGAGATATTTCAAGATATGTAATAGCCTAAAATTGAAGGAGTAAGAATTATCTAACCACATGTGGGAGTAATGAGGACAACTTTGAAAGTGCAGCAAGAGGTAGAACAAATGCCAAAAGCATAGGAGGAGCAATACCATCCAAATGAGCAGTTGAAGTTGGAGTGTGTGGGGAGGTAGCAAGCCCGTCAAGCTAAAGTTTAGGATATCACTCATCATGATCAATTGATTGCGAATCAGGATGAGTAATTTACAAAATCTACAAGAAGGAAAGTGGAGTTAGCCAAGAGGGGAGAAGAGTTACGAGCAAGTATTATAGCAATCAAGTAGAAGTCACAACACCATGGATTCCATTAGGCATGATAGCAAGCCTATGCTAATTGCTTGAAGGATGATACTAAATCCCTCAAGTTACAAGTTCAACAACTAGGAGGTACACCTACATAGATACCATCTACCCATCAACCACAATGAAGCCAAAGCCCTTAGGAGCAATAGTAGTCATTGATGAGGACATCGATCAATCTAGAGAGGAGAGAAGATGTAGAAGTCACTTCTAACATAGCACCACCTCAAGCACCACGCTAAAAATTTATAGAGTGATTAATAAGTCAAGTACATAAATACAATTATGTTTATAGTTTCATAATTTTGAGTTGTTTTCTAACACATGCACAAAGTGTTTGATGAAATATCATACATATAATTATGTTCAAGCAACGAGTACATGTAATTCAAGAAGTCATGTAATTGTGTATTAGGGTAGTTAGTTGGGAGAAGTTGAGGTTGAACCTACCCCCCTTTCTATGGAATTGTATAACTAGACCCCTTCACAAATTTAAAATATATGCATTCGAAGAGATACATGTATGTGCAAACCTTAAGATAATCAAAAGATATCCATTTAGCCATTGTTATACCTAAAACTTATGGTTGTGTTATGCATACCAATATGAACTAATGTGTTGTTATAGATGAATGTGCATGGTTGTCTAAGCATATTTCAATTATTTGTTGTTGTTTTAGATAATTGTGCTTGATTATTTGAGTATATTTTGTAAATATTTGTTGTTTATTTAATTTCTAGATTTGAATATTAATTTTGTACATTGTGAAATATTTTGTTGATATTTCCTATCATTCATCATTCTCTTTTCCTTCAAGTACAAAATAACATCATTGTACTACACCCATCCAAGAACCACCACTTTTGTAACCTATTAATAGGTATCACCTTCATATTTTAGATTAACTCCTTCAAATGACAATTGTATGACTTTAGATTCTCATCCTTCTTTTGCTTCATGGAGTAAATTTCATTAATAATATCTATCATCATGAAGCAATTGGAACTCCTTATTGAATTCTTGTTTTAACTCAACCCCATCCATATAAGGTTTTTATCACTTCAAATGCCAATCAATTGCTATGTCCTGTAATGTTGCTAGGAACAATCACAACCATGCACCTTCATTCATGACTCCTTTCGCCTTCTATATCATCTTGCACATTCTGATATGGCACTTGGGATCCTCCTTCCCATATCTAGTAAACTTGGGGTACTTTTGCTTATTTATTGCTACTACATCCATGTCTACCATTGATGGCATTATTTATTGGTTTTCTTTCTATTCAACAAACCTTCCATTGACAACTAGTTCTCTTAAAAAAATTGTGATCTCCTTTGCGAGTATACAAGCATTGGTTCTAGTCTTTCGAGCATACTCCCTTGTGGTTTCCTTTGTGCTTGACTCCTTTATACACCTCTAGGCACCATCCCTTGCACTTATACTAGAGTTATCGATTGCCCTGCCTCATCTTGTGCATGCTCCACATTGGCACTTCCTTCACCACTTGCACGTCATCCTCAACACAATCCTCATATGCTTGTTGCACCTCCACTTGTGTGTCTTCCTCTACCATAAAAAATAATGTTTACCACCTTTCTACTTGCTTTTTTTCTAAATTTTCCTCCTCCCAAGGGTGCCATACATGTTACAATTTTGGTGCACATATATCTTTGCGAACAAGTTATGTCAACACATCAATAATTTATGTGTTGTCACCCTCGTTGTCAAGCAATTTCTCATTGTTGTGTAACTCATCATCATGTAACTAGAATAGTAAATAATTATAGTAGCTCACTACTTCCATCATACTCTGAATGAAGGTCCATTGCACAAGTTGAGGCAAAAATATAGAGCAGGGAAGAAACTAAGAAGAATTGGTTAAGTGTTTGGAAGAGAGTGCCTTGCTCTCTAAAGCAACTTGCCTTCCAAGTGACCTAGCCCCTTGAACAAAGGTTTGTCACACAAGTTGAGGTAGAAGACAAAGCAAGAAAAAAATCAATAGGAATTGGTCAAGTGTTTGGAAGAGGACACCTTGCTCTCCCAAGAAACTTTCCCTCCAAGCAACCCACTCTCTAAGCACCTTGCTCTCTAGAATGAACCACTTTCCATATGAATTTTCTCCCTAAATGGAGGTTTTTTGCACAAGCTAAGGTAGAAGATAGAACAGGGCAAAAATCAAGAACTAGTTAAGTGTTTGAAAGAGGGTTCCTCGCTCTCTAGCTAACTCACTCTTCAAAGCAACTTGCTCTTCTAGTGCCCTAGATTCTAGAATGACCTCACTCCCCAAATTGAGGTCATCACACAAACTAAGGTAGAAGACAAAGCAGAGCAAAAATCAACAAGAATTGACTTAAGTGTTTGGAAGAGAAAGCATCACTCACTAAAGCGACCTACTCACTGAATGCTTCTACTCTCCAGAGTGACCTACCAGAGCACTTCACTCCTTATCTATTTTTAATAAATAAAATAAGGATGATATAACCATCTCATAAATATCGATATACATTATATGTAATCCATATCGTGGCAACCAATTTAAGTATAAATAAGAGCTCAGTAATCATTGTAATATTCTTTTGGTCTTTGAAGCAATACCAAAGATACACTTTAGAGTAAGAATTATAAAACACTCAAATCTTGAAATCAATAAAGAATCATGCATGGCATCCATGTTTGATTATCTCTAACCTTTGCTTTATGGATGGGTGAAATCAATGGCTATTCCCTTATTTCCCTTGTTAGTCCTCCTCTTTAATTGCATTGTAGGTATTCAAAGATCTTACATGATGAAGTTATTTAGTTTCTATTGAGAATTCCAATTACACCAAATTTAAACCCTACCATGACCTCGATCATATTTTACATTTTTTTCTCTTGCATCCTTCTCAAGATTAGATTAGATTAGATTATTTTTTGCACTTTTAGATTAGATTGCTTGTTTTATTTTTTGCATAGTTTCTTTCTTAATTTTTAGACTTAGAAGGTAAAAGAGAATCAACCTAAGATCCATAGGTTGGGAAGAGGAGAAACCTTCCCATCCATTTGTTGAACTACAATCATGGGCGCAAATCACGCTTGTAAATTTTTGTCTTCAACAATTTTGGCATGGTTGATAGGACACACAAGTATGATTTTGGTATGAAATCAATTTTTACCCCACCCACACATAATATTGTAGACCTACACAAGTGTACTTCACATCCTTCTAGATCTTCACAAAGAGTTTAGTTACATTAACATGCACAAAACCCATAAATATTTTTGCATTAAAATTTATGAGTTCATTTTCGTTTTAGATTTCCTACATAGTTTTTCATGCAAATGGTGACTTTGTTTTTAATCTAGAATCTTTCCTAACTTGCAATTTGTGAATCTTGTTTTTTCAAAAAATAACTAAAGCCACAATAAACAAAGATATGAGTGAGTGGGAATGAGATTGTGTTAAATTAAAAAAAATGCTAAGTGTTTACCTTCAAGCACCATGCTCTCCAAAGTTACCTATGAGCAACCTCACTCCTTGAGTTCTATGCTCTCTAGAGTGACATGATCCCCAAGTTCCCTACTTATTGGAGTGTCTTGCTCTCATATCCACCATTTTTCTATTTGTTTCTTGCTTTGACTAGTGAACCTCATTTTTCATTCTCATTCTTTGGTGTGATTATAGATGTTTCTTTCCTTTCATTCATGGATGTCAAAATGTTCTAATAATGTTAGAGATGTCCTTGTTACTGAATCAATTCCTTTAACAACCCACTTATTTCCCTATAGGACCACCTATATACCTAGTGTCACATGAACAGGGAGAGTATGATAAACTTGTACAAAAAAAGCACATACCTCAACCATACCCATTTGTTCACCAACAAAACCTTGCAACATTTTCTCAACAAGGGAACCATACCCATACAATCCAAATTTCCAACTTGCACATCCAACACCCTTCCCCACAACAATTGCCCCAATATCCATTGTTTCCCTAAATCCCCAATGTCAACCAGCCCCTCAAGAAGAACAAGAATTGCAAGTGTAGCTAAACGAATTCAAGCATATGGTTTCAACTCTTCGATCACTCTATACAAAAGAGTATGAACTTGATGGAGGGAACATGTTATTTCCTCAATAGAGAAATTTTTAGATGACAGATCAAAGGAACTAGTCTTTACCCTAAAAGGAAAATTTTTAGATGATTGATCAGGTATAGAACTATATGGTGAATCAATCCATCGTATTTAGTCAACCAATGACTTATCATCCCATAATGAACCAACCAATGATGAGTCAAGTCTTTGTACCTTAGGATGACACAATGAAAGTACATGTGATACCCGATCCATTCTTGATGGGTAGAAATTACACATTTTTCCAAAGTGTTGCCATGTACAATAACCACTGATATGGATCGATAATTCTTGCAGGAGATTCCCCACCTAAGCATAGAGAATCATTCCCCCTTCACCAGTGATAGAGCCTAAGATTATTAAAGAAGAATATGAAGACAAAGGGCCAAAACTAATAGGGGAGTGTGAAGTAAAATAAAAATTTGAAGATGCAAAACCAAGTGTTAGAGGGAACACATTAGATATTAAACTAGGGTTTTATCAGAGCAAAACCAATTTATGTGGAGGAAAAATTAGTAGCAACCCAATGACAGTGAATTTCATTGTAGAAGAGGATTTGGGGCACATACCCATGGTGAGAGAGAGAGAGTTTTGAAGAAAATCCATGTAAATTCTAGATTAAAATTTGAACTTGAAGTCATGTAAGAATTTGAAGATTGGGGACTTGCCCTAGGAGAAGCATAGGAAAAAGAATCCATAGTTAGTCAGAGAAAATAAACCCTAACCAACACTTTTGGGGCTGGATTTTCTAGAGAAATTTTTGGTTGGAAGTGAGAAATGCCTAAGGAAGTCATTCTAAGATAAGAAAATATTGTTTTGGCCTTGAAAGGAGTTGTTAGGTGGATGGTGGTGCCCATTCAAACAAAAGAGAAGGTCCTTTCGACCATATAAAAAAATAAATGAGGACCGAACAACACAAGTCAATCTAAGGGTCATCTAAACTAATATTATCTAAGTGGAAAGGTACTCAGCCAATCCGGGAAGGAATGGTAGTTGTTTAGAAGAGCTTGCAAGTTGCCCAAAAGCTATAAATCATCATGTTGGGAGAAATATTAGTCATTTGTGAGGTTTGGGTCATCCAAGGCCAAGGGATGGCTATCTAAAGTAAAAATAAAGCCATATGAGGCTTGGTCATGACCATATAGAACCAATATATCTGATGGTAGTTGGCCATCTAGAGCAAAGAGTGGGTTGTCCAAGTTATGGTGGAGGTTGACCATTCAATAGAAGTCACTAATTTTGTGTGAGAGGTTATTCGATGACAAAGTTGTTTAAAGATTGGTCAAGGTCATCTAGTGGATGGTAGAGATGATGACTTGATTGATTATGTTCAACAAAAGCATTGTATAGGGTAAACCATGACAAATTCTACAAATAGTATTTTTGTATTCATTGCCAAAAAAAATCTTTTGGGGCCCCAATTGATCACTTTTTCCATTTCATCTCTAGGTAACTATTTTTTTGCATTGAAAGTTTGTTCTCTTCCCTCCATTTTAAATTTAAAATCAAATAATATTCTAAGGGAGAAGAAAAGGGTGCACGTGTTGGGCACATGGTGCAAGAGTGACACGTGACTACATCAATAGAGCGTATGGTCACATAGAAGAAGGTGGGTGATTCATGAAGGGGGAACCTTCCCTTTAGCTTGTGTGGTTGGTTTTTCTTTCTAACGAGTGCCCTAGCCAAGGAGGGCTAGGGGATCCTCCCTTAAGGCTTAGAGCCCTTGAGGTCTATGGTTCAAATCCCATTTGCTCAACTTTTTTGTTGAAGACTATGACATCATCTCTTTGACTAAGGATGTGGCACATCTTAATACGTTGATGATTTCATCCCTTCTTGCTTATGCATATTGACATGGATCCCTATGATAACATACAACTTAGTGATGACATGGCATCTAATGATGATGTGGCACCATATCATGATATGGTATCGAATGATGACATGCCAATCAATGATGATGTGATAACCAATGATGATGTGGTATTTAATGATATGTCAGGTGATGTGGCATGTGATGACACTAAAAATATTAATATGTCAAGGGTCAACATATCAAAGGATGGCATGGAAGACAGAGCATTGTAGCATGAGTGGTAACCATTCCATAAATAGAGGAATAGGATGATAACACTCTTGGAAGCTCCACTTGTACTATGTTTTGGACTACAACTCCCACGTTCCACATTCACTCTACAACTATGATCTCTACACACAAAGAATCCAATATACACTACAACTACTAATGGTAAACACATTGAATACAAATTACACTCAACATAGGTAGAATACAAGTTAATTACATTACTTATGGTATAGCATTATAGAATACTACACAATGCATATACAATCTACATTCATACTACAATGTCTACACTTATGGGTTGCCAATATATGGCTCTAGTCTCTCCCTAGACACACTAGATATCCTCAATACATAGAGATGAATAGTCTCACCATCATATCGAATGAAGAAGGGGGTCTATTAAAGCTTTGTCCTGGTCATTACCAACAACAACTTTTGAGGACAGCATACTACCCAACTATCTCCATATTCGACGTTCTCACATTACCCTTAATGCACTATAGTCTATTTGCTATTCATCAAATAAATGATCAAATTGCATTACATTGTTATTTTATCTACATTTCATTTCATTACATATGCATTTGACTTTTATTTATAATACATTACATTTATAATTATTTACACTTAGTGCATTTTGCACTATTTTTTCTTTTGAGGTCTAGAACGTGTGTCTATATCTTCCCTTCCCTTCCCTCTACTTTGGTCGACATCCTTGTCAACATCTACTTTGATTCTTGGGAACTTGGCTACTGGTGTTGAGGTGCTAGAGTAGGTGCTCCTTGCATTTCTATGATTTGCAACTTTAATGCCTCATTCTCGTCCTTTAGTCTTTTGGCATAATTATGGTATCAAGCTCCTTCTATTCTATAATGATTGACCCTCTGCTCCATCTCAACCAACTTTGTTAAGAGATATTTAACCCTCTTCATAAAGGTATCTTCGACTTCTTTCTTAGCTTTTTGTGTTGCTCCTACAAGTTGCTTATCTCTTTATGTAATTAGATGATCTTTGCATTCTGATTACTTGGTATTTCCTTCCAACATTTGCTCTCTGATTGAGCACTCAGATTTTAGTTTCCCAATTAGCTCTATTCTTCTTGAATCTTATTATTCTTCTCAACCTCTTACTTTAAAGTATTTAATTCTGCTTCAACTACTTGTTTCAAGGTAACTAGTTTTGCCTTAGTTAAGCATATGTGTCTTTTAACTAGTTGATATTTTGCAATCTAGTAGCTAACCACTGTATCCAATATGCCAAGAAATTGATTCTTGCATACGTATTTACATGTTCATGTGCAATTCTCCTATACTCCACACCTATTGCATCTTATGAATAAGGCACTAGATTGGCTTCATCAATATATATTTGGGTTGGTTGTCTGTATATCCTCATGGTTCCTACTGGTAATTCCTTTATTTCAACCATCCTTTGGATGTTATCAACCTATGATTCCCATGGCTCCTTCTAATGGATTTCCATGAGTTCATTCTTTCTTCATCTTGAACCCACTATATCACTTTTATCCATCTCTTCATACACCATCAGTTGTCAATTCTTCAACTATCCCATACAATCCATCCTAAATTCCAATCTTGTTTGATCTAGAATCTTCATCATCTTGTCAAAGAGTACATCAATTTGTTCCTCCACATGCTCTCCCAAGTTTGATGGATGTTTGATATTTGACACTTCAACCCTGAAATGCTCACTTGTTTCTACTCAAATTTCAACCTCAGTATCTTCCTCGATAAGAATATCCTCTCTAACTCCTTCACCATCACCCCGTAGATTTATAGTCTTCTTTGCTACCTTACCTCCTGAGATCAGCTACTCCACAATATCAACCAACTATTCCATCCTTTGGCTACTACCTCCTCTCTTTATCAATTTATATTTTATTGAGGGTTGCCTTTATTTCTCCATTTTTGCTTCTATTGGAACTACGTCCTCCCTTGCTAGTTGTTTTCCTCTTTCTAGTACTTTGGATGGAACTAGTTCTTCCCTTGATAGCTCCTCTATTATGGATGTGATTTCAAACAATGGTTCCTCTCACAATTGAGGTGATGCACATGGGTTTATATGCTGCTCAAATTCTTCCCACTCACTCCATTTACATCTCACTCACTGCTTCCACCTAAATTGCACCCACTACATCCCATACCTCTTTCTCCATATCCATAATTTTTGCCAAATTTTATGCCTATGGCATAGCTCCTCCTTGTGCAGTCTACTCCATAGACTGCTACTCTTCCTCTTTAGCATCTTCTTCAATCAAATGTACCAACCTCCTCTACCTCTTCTCTCATACTGATTGTTGCTTTTCTTCATTTTCTAAATCCTCACTTGCCTCCTCATCTAGCAAGTCCTTCTTCTTCAATATATTTTATGTTTTACTAGAGTACTTGCCTTTACCTTTGCAAATGCATTACATTGAAACATGCCATGATCATTGGATCCTACTCTACTATCTTCCTTTGAGGATCTAGTCCAAGAAACTACAACTTTTTTTATGCTACAACATTCATCAACGATGCAATAGTGCAAAATACCATTGAAAAGTTCTTCAAGAATTGCATCAAGAAATTCTTAATATGCTATGATGCCCAATCATATTTGACACCTTTCATGAGGCCTTGCACATATGGTACAAGCCAAGTAGGTATCTTTGAACATCGTTGCTCTTCTTGTAACCTGGACACTATCACTTTCATGGCGTACTACAACTCCATTGTCTTTAGTTGTTGTTGCTTTATTCCATTATTCCCATGCTTTGTCATCTTTACCACTTCATTTAGGGTCATATTGGTGACTTCGAGGATCATTTTATTCTACTAGATCTAATATATTAACTCCTTTTTAACTGGCATTCCATGACTCAGTAATCCAAACGTTCTTTGAAATTTTGAAAGTTGTTAGGTGAAAATATTACCTATACTTTCTTGTCATCAATCTTCACTTTGTTGGTGTTCTATAGTGGATTGTATGTCTCCAACATCTACAACAAGTAGCTCTTAAAGAATTCCTTGTCAAAATTTGTAATTTGTAGTATGCAACTTACACCTGCTTTCTTAAACATAGCTTTAAGTGAGCAATCATCTACACTTACCCTCTACCAATTGTGGCAATATTCTCCCACTAGTTGTTGCCATGTAATGTTCTTTAGATGTATTGCCATTCATTCCTTTCCTTTCTATGACAAAGCCTCCACTTGTTGCTCATATGGAGTATCTCGAGGTCATTCTTGTGAGTGTCTATTATGCTACCTACTCCTACTCCACTTCGTGTCAAAACCATGTTCTTTCTCATTCTTGTATGTGGTCCACAAGACTTATTACACTTGTTCTAGCACCTTATTCTCTTCTTCTTGAGCTGGGTGGATTTCCTTCTTGGCTCTAGTTTTACCTACTCCATCCTCTCCTAGATGTTTGGTCTTTTTTGCATCTTGAACTACAACTGCTATTTTAGATGTCTACTACTACTTGTACGACCTTTACTATTTGTTGCTCGCATTGGTAGAACACTTGTCATCTTACTTCCAACTAGTAGGGCACCTATCATCTTATTTCCAACTAGCATGGTAGTTTGCTCTGATTGGTATGGCAGCCCATTCTAATTGGTACAACACCCTATTCTAACTAGTATGACCCCCTTCCTCTAACTAGTATGATAACCTTTGTCTACTAATGACTTGTTTAGCACAAGGTTTCTAGTTCACTCAATAGCTTCTACGTACCACTCGTATGATAACCTTCCTTGCATATATTTGCGTAGTCTACATCATTTATGTTGATTGTGTTTGTAAATTCTCTTGGTTGCAACTAAAAATTTTCTCATGCCCTCTCCCGTTTGTACAAATTTTTCAAAACAATCCTTTTGTGCCTTTAGTCTCTTGCATAGTAATTTTTTAAGGATTCATTCTTGTTCACTTCTTTCATCAGTGGTAGTTGCATATTCCTTCATTAGTGGCTCCTCTTCTTGCTAACAACTCTTACAATATCTACATACTATGCACTTCTCTACAACTTGTTGCTCTGTCATTCACCCTTGATGCAATATGTCCTCCCTTTCCTACAAATACTAAGCACAAATGAATGACTCAGGCCTCCCTGTATGCATTTATTTATAAGATTAACTGGAGATAGTTGCCACCCATACAACTATTTTTTGGTCACCACCTCACCACCTTGCATGTAACTACTTTATATACTTTTATCTTTTTGTCTTGTTCTCTTTTCTCCTTTTCTATTTTTATTTTTTATTTTTTTAAATTAAAATGTGCCTTTTTGTAGCTAAATGAACCATATGATTTGTACAATGATGGGAACTACCACTTTGATCACGTAGTCTATTAATGGATCTCTCTTCCTGCTATGGGTGAGCATCTGCCTAATTTTCCATCTAACTTGTACGGTGATCATTTTCCCATGTTGTTCCATTATCTACTCATATCGGACCATCATATGCATTATTTGTATGGCCTGAATTAGTAAGATAGTCATTGGTACAACCTTCATTAGTATAGCCTTCACTAGTACAACCTTCATTGGTATGAATTTTGTTCATCTTGTTGCTTCTTTCAACAATACATGTTCATTTTGTTACCTATCGCATCTAATCAGGTACTTCATTTTTTAACTCTTGCTCCTTCCTTGGTCCTTGTCATCACCTGCTCTTTTGTAACAATCCACTTTCAAGCATGTTCCTTCCATCAATTCTCCCTTCTAGGTAGGCCTCCATGACTTGGAACTGCCTAGTCCTTCCTCCAGGCTATTTGAGGTCCATTTGTACTCTTTCTTGATTCCTCAACTATCTATTGTGGCATCTTCAGTTTAGAAGTGAACTAAGAGGTGGTCATGATAGACCAACCTACTAGTTACATCATCTATGGTTGTTTCGTACATGAACAGGAAAAGGTCCTTGTTGGCCTTCCCACTAATCATGTGGCATAGGGATAGTTTAAGGGAAGATTCTTCCCTACAAACTACCAGGAGGGAAGCCAACCAAATGCCTCCCTTGTCTAGGCAACCATGGACAATGAGGAAGACCTAATGATCTTCCCATATTTCCTACATTACCTCTTTCTAGTACTGATGTGATAATGTCTAGTAGTTCATGCAAACTACTCTAACCTTACACTTCTATGGCATTTTCTAGCATATATTTTATTCACCTTCTCATTCACCATTCTAGCTTAGGGACTAGTTGCAATCTTGACGCATTCCTCCTAGACTGCCTTGTAAGTGGTGAACTTGAACTACCATTTCTTGTGTGTGAAATTGAGTGAGAGTTACTGCTCAAATCACTAGATCTTGTGGAGAAAACACTGGTGGTATACATCCACCAGGGTCTTCCATGTTCTCCTTGCGATGTTGGTTTTTCAAAAAATCCCTCCATTACAATCCGTTATAGAGTGCACGAGATAAAAACAACATTTGTGGCTACGCATTTGTTCTATAGGGGAATCCCATGCACCTACTCGGTACATTTCTAACAAAAGACAGTAGATATTTTTTAAGAGAATCAAATTCAAATCAGTGTACGTTATAGTAATTAATGGTCCATGTCATGGGCTCTTTACTCTCAGGTATGAGGTGCTTTGGTTTTAATTTTCATTCTGTGTGGTGGGGTCATGGGAATCCACGGCCTTTTAATGTTATAGCACTAGCTTCGACACTGTTTCATTACTAGTTCTTAAACCATTGTGGAATAAGTCCAGTTGGAAAGAGAACCTGGGTTGGGTTCCTTGGTCCTTAAGTCTTGTTCCTTCCATATATATTATTATGCACTATGTGCACGCATTCCTATACAATGTATAACGGTTGTTTTTTCATTTTTTGTTTTTAAGAGACCGATTGAGTTTGTTTCTCTTTTTAGGTGGGTTCCTATTTGCAAAAAGCCTACAAAGTATGAATTGAGCTTCACAGACATTTTCTTCGATTCTCCATATGACAGCTTCAGCTTCGACAATTGTGGATCTCTTTTCTGGTTTTCCGAGCTTTTAAATCTTACAGCCAATTGAAAACGGCGTTAACTGCCGCGGTTCAAGCCCCGGGTCCTTCGGCCCATCGGCCTCGCTGCACGTCAGCCTCAGGTGGATCGTCGTCGCCCTGCCGGTAGATACTAAACTTTTGGATACTAATGTATTGGGTTATACTGTCTTTAGTCTTTACTGCACAGAGCTATATGTAAAACATGTTAGGGAAACAAATAATTTAAATACAAGTTTGAGTAAGAAACCCCTTGTCACAAAAGAGTGTTGATATATATATATATATATATATATATATATATATATATTATTTTTTTTTTATTTTAAAAAAAAAATGAAAAAAAAAAACCCCTTGTCACAAAAAGAGTGTTGACATATTTTTTTTTGATTGAGTAACCCAAGTTGCTGGTATTATGTAAAATCTCCAGCTATACTCTCCCTTTGCATATCTAGTTAGATTGGATGTTAAAACGAATTGGCAGAATGTGTATTTTGGTTCTCCAACTGGCGGTATGATTGCATAGAGTGTTTTCTTGAGTCGGGTAACCAGGTTTGGCTGCGTCAGAAATTCATTTTTAGTGTCGTCTTTTCTTTTCATGACAGCAAGACAAGCCATTAAATCAACCTTTTCATGACGCATGCCTTTTCCGCTTGATTTTGCCCAATCAAATCTAAAATGAGCATGGTTTGTGAGTGTTGACTGGAAAGAATATTTATTTTTTGATCACCTCTTTTTCAAAGCAAGCTAGAATGATTATTATTGGTTGATTAAACGGTTTATTCATAATCCGTGTATGAAACATAACCAATCTACTTAGTTAGTTATGTTTTTATATTTAATGATGTTAGTTTAATAAATTAATTTTTAAAATTTTAAGGTGGAAATTTAGGTTTGTTTATGTTTTACACAATTCTTATCTTGTTATATTACCACTATATGATGGGGGTCTTTTCAATTTATAAAAGCTATAATAATTATTATATATTATTTTAATTAAATAGTTTTAATATATACGCTCAACTGAGGGAAGTATCTGGGCTACAATCTGCCCTAAAACTCATTGTGAGGAGTACCTCAGGATTTTTTTTTTTATTATTATTATTATTATTATTTAATTATTTACAATAATAAATTTTATAGTGTTTAATATTTTATTATATTATAATATTTATTATTTTTTAAAAGTCAAATAAATAAATAAAAATCTTTCTATACCAACCAAATTTGCAAGATCAAGATTGCTACAAACTTTCCTTTTAATGTTAGGCACAATTCTCCACTTTGATCCTACACTTATTCATCAAAAATCCAATATTTGAAATATTTGATTTATAACATTTAAAACCATCGTCATTTAAGTTGTATTAGCTTTAAGTGGCTAATTTTAGATGCACTATGAATATTTAATTTTAGATACCAATGTTGCTTTTGTTGCTTCTCTGACTGCTCACATAGGGAGACTAGTCTACTTTGCATCTAGCATGCATCACTATCAAATTGGATGGCCTGATATGTCTCGACCGAGACTAGTCTACTTTGCATCTAGCATGCATCACTATCAAATTGGATGGCCTGATATGTCTCCAGACTTGTAGGAAACACTCATGAAGTGGACAGTTGTACCAAGTTCTCCATCATGAACAGAGTAAGTTTAAGACACCAAAAAGAGTCTCTCTTCAAAGCTTATAACTGGAGATCACTCTATTTACAGAGCATAATAGCATAGCATTATTCAAATTTGCAATTTCTGAAGTTCCAGCTTTCAAGATACGTTACTATAATTAGCTTGGCCCTGCTATTTGCTTTTCATCAGCAAGTCCCTTTCACTAATATAATGGCAGGATTAAACATCATTGGTCATGCTAGGTAATAACTCACTAAAAGCATCCTATACAGAGGACCAGAGGTATTCGATAAAAACAGGGGATGCTAATGAGTTTTTTATTTTCATGCCACAGTACCCCTCCTTATTTACTGTTTTATGCTAGGTCAAGGGAACGGGAGTTATGGGCTGCAACAACTCTCTGTTCTTTCTAACCCTGTCTTTTGGATAACTCTATCAGTATTTTCTAAACTCTAATGGAGTTCTTCCATTCATCAATCCTAGCCACTTTTAAAATAAAATACACGGAAACTCCCATTAATACAAGCCCTCATTCCTATAATGCAATTTCGTTCCACTTTAGCGACTGTTCTAGCAGAAGCTCAACATAAGGAAGACTATTCAAGTTTGTCCCCAAATGGTCAGCCATGTTGACCCAACACAATTTCTCGTGGGCCAATATTTCTGTAACAAACGTTTCATTGTTTTTCACTTGAACTGCCTGTTCTTCACTTTAATTGGCAGATTATTCAGGTGAGCTGTAACAGTATGAAGACATGTAATCTGTTCCTTGATTGCTTGTTGTCCCTTCTTCATTTGATTGACCTGTGATTGTAGCTGTCCCAGTTGCAGGCCATTTCTACGTTATTGTGGCCTCCTCGAAAATACAGACATTTTTATAACATTCAACTCCCAATACCATATTAGCCAAAGGGGAAAAAGAGTCTGGCTTGTGGCACAAGTCTGTCGAGGCTAACTTTGCCATTGAAGTTTTGCGAGCATCTAAGAATTAAATCATATACAATTAAATTAATCATTCTTACTGTAACAAAACAATTATTGAGGTTGGCCTGATATGTCTCCAGACTTGTAGGAAACACTCTAGAAGAAGTTCATAGCCAGTAACACAAGTACTGCATAAAGAGAATTGAAATGCATATTTTGCAGAGCCCTACTCCAAAAGGTTCCAAGCAAGGAAAAAAAGGGACCTCATCAAGAGATCCAGAAACCTAAGAACCGAAAACCAGTGAACCGGAACAGACAAATGGTCAAATAGAGAAGACATTCAGGCTTGTTGGCTCCCTTGCACTCCAGTTGTGACTTGGGCACTCTCATAAACTGCATCTCCAGTAAAGAGCTATCCAGAAACTTGAAGAAACATCTGTACTCACATACGCACTTTGTTGATTGATAACCTCAAATGCAGGCAATATCAATCATGGTTTCTTTGGTGACACAAGGGCCAATATAAATGAATAAAATTTCATGTTTTCCCACATTTTCTTCCATGGAATTTGTGGGCACTTCCTTCTGGATATTTATGGAAGGTTCAACATCTGTAATGCAAGTGTCAGAAGATGACACATACACAAGAATGTGACCATATTTGATAGAGACCAACAGTTGCCAAATAAAGCCAGTCATTGCTTTAAGTGCTGCTATCACCTCTAAGAGATGCTTACCCATCTTGCCCATAGTAGCTTCCCAAAGCCCAGCACTAGATCCTTTATCCTTAAGTTATTTTTGTCCATGATGAATTATAAATTCTTTCTCCTATAGATGTGCCCAGGGTCAGCAGCTAATAATTGTGTTTGCTTAATTTCAATCTCCACACAAACTAGAGACCTAGTGGTTCTGATTCTACATCCTTTCTTAGTACAACAATCCAGAAGCAACAAGTCCTCTTCAATGTATTGACACTGGTTCTCCTTAGACAGGTCAAGCACAAAACATTTAACATCGTCACAAGTGCAATCTCTGCCTTTACCTTCCCATTTTCTATCAAATAAGCTTCTGCTACCCATGGCTCAAAAGGGAAACTGGCCAGAATTGAAAAGCATTGCAGGAAGAACTGTATGTGTGTGCAGGAGAGAGAGACTAATAATTTATAATGCCATATGATAACAATCCATACTCTTAGTTGTTACATAACATACAACCAATAGAATTTATGAATGCATAATTGTTTCTCCAGCAGCCTTCCTTGATAAGCATTCCAAAAAGAGTGGAAATAACCCCCTTAAGTATATTACTAACAACACAACCAGTCTCCCTCAAATAAACCACAAAAAGAACCTTTCACAACCTCCATGTACCCTACTAAACTTCTAGGGGGAACATGTAGCAAATAAACTTTTGTTATCCATGGCTCTAAAGGGAAACATGCCAGAATTGAAAAGCACTGTAGGGAGAACCATCATGACTCATACATAGAGAAGGGAGTGTGGAGAAATGTGTCTATATGCGAGTGAGAGAAATATTAATAATAAATTACACTAGTATAATTATGATATGATAACAATCCATACTGCTAGTTGTTACATAAAATATAGATAATCGAATTTTATGAATTTGTAGTTGTTTCCCCACCAGCCTTCCTCAATAAGCATTTAAAAAAAAAATGAAAATAACCCCCTTATTATATCACTAACAACACATCCAATCTCTCTAAAAGAAACTTTGAAAACCTTCATTTACCCTACTCCTTCAGCAATGCTCAAGTCCTTTATGTTTTCATTGGAAATCATAAACTGCCGTATGACACCATCAACACATACTGACCTAAGAAATATATCTTTCTGCACCCTACTTAATATTCCAAAAAAGTAAACTTCTTTACATTTTAGCAACATTGGACACAAATCTTAACCACTATCATCAACTCGTGACATTCTTACCGTGACATTACTCATCAATTCCCAAAAAATACCTACTTACCAGTCATGACCACCAGAGCAAATAATCTTACCAGTGTCTTAAAGCAATACCTGGAGACCACATTCTAGTCTACAAAATTTCTTATGAACACAGGTTTGCATTAGATTATGGTGAAGATAAAGAGTTACCAAAATTTCTTCCAAGTATATCGACTTTCCAAGCCAAACATCATTTGCTCCGTATTGCTCGATGTAGGTTCTCGCCTCCATCCTTGGCAGACTTTTATGCCATGGAAACTTGAGGACCATCTCCACTTGCAATCCAAGCAAAAGAAAATAAAATGAAAAACATTAAGCCATCTTTTATTGATCCATATCCTCGGCAGAGATTCTCTGAAATTCTCTAAAATATCTTCGCACCTCTACCTGAATATCTTTTCCAATAGTCGACTTATCGAAGGCTCTAGCATTCTCGAGAGCGTTACTCAAATATTTGTGGGTGCAGAGTTTTGCTTCTTCCATAACACCTTCTCCGAGGAATGCAACATGCGAGCAACGATGAATGTTTAACATATCAGTAACTCCTCTATGGGTTTGACCCATAAAGCAAGAAAATTCTCCGTTATCTTCTCTGAAAGTTTTCAGAGCATCTGCCCAAAAACACAAATAACAAATACAGAAAATTATGCATCATATTGATTTGTGTGATAGCACACCTACCTTAATCTTCTTTATTATAGACAATGACACGATAATAAGTATAACAAGTATAAAAATGTAAATGATACATTTTATCCTACATCATACATTTCACCTTCAGTTTTCATACGCCTAAATACATCATCCAAAACAACAGTACTAAGACCAGATTAGAATCTGCAGTGTGCTATGTTTTCAACTAGAAGGGCATAAGCGAAAAGGGGTTATAAAAAATAGCCAAAAATTACAAAGGGGCTATCTATAAGAAATAGATACCCACATACAACACCCATGTGCACTTAGTTTACAAAATTCACCTTCCAGCTTAAAAAAATATTTTTCATGCTGCTAATTCTGCACACACAAGCCTTTAGTTTCCACCCACAAACTCGGCTCAATGTAGCATGAACAAGAGTCCAGAGACCAAATATGGCATTATGATTCCTCATATATTCCAAAAAATTCTTAGTCTGATCCATGTGACCAAATAGAATATGTAAGATCAGGAGGATTTTATTTACATTCAAAAGCTGGATTTATCACAAGCTTGAAAATTATTCAGAGAAAATTTTATTATGTCAAGATCAATCAAGCAACACTACCATTTTTTGGGTAGTTTCCACATACAAACATTGACTCTCAATTTGGAAGGTTCAACCGATGGAACAATACAAGAAAGGGGTGTTCAGGAACAACAAATAACAAAAAGCCAAGATGTGGACCAACAATGGGGCCAAAACCCTAAATACGACAAGAATTAGTTAATACTGCCATACTAAATCTAATGAATCTTATATCCATATAAAACCATTCTCTGAGAAAAAAAGGTATTTACCTTTCCATCAAGCAGCAGAAGTTCTGCATCTGTCCACTCTCGGTTACAGAATCTACACTTTGCACGCCTCTCTTGACCTTTGTACCTTGCAACCTGTATTATTTGCATAGACTAAATTTTATCTATTTACTAAAATATATGAAATTAAAACTAATGCAAAAAATAGTTCCATTTTCATTAGATCCAATAACCATACCACTCCGAGATCCTCTGGGAAAATGTCTCCATGAGAAAGTTGGTTTTCTTTGCCAATTTTTGCACGAAAAGTAACCTGGGGTAAACTTCCAATGGTATTAGAATGAATACACATATTTGTAAGTAACATAATTAAATCATGCATGTTGAAGACAAGCATCACACAAAACAAGATTGAGTTTCAATGCAAGAAAAGATTGCTCAAAGCATTTTACCTGCCTAGCAGGTATGATGGTGTCCCCTGTTAGCTTCACAACTTCAACATACTCAAAGAACTCCAACTTGAAGCCCGCCCTTGGAGTTGCCTCATCGTCTTGCCATTGACCAAACCTACATCTTAGCTGAATTACTTTCGAAGGGTAAGGACCAAATGTACCAATATACGGCCCTACATAATAAATGCCAAAATGCCTCTCTTTCAGATTTGTATGGAAGCCCTTTCAACATTGGGTAAGACAAAAATTTAATTGGAAAAGCAAAATACCACAAAATGGGTCAGCATTTGTTGCTTCAATATTGATGCAGTGAAATACTGTGTTTCCATGTAGGCCACGTCTTTTTCGTGCCTCAGTAACTGCAAGTGTAATTATCTCTCCAAATTCCTCTAGTGCCTGCCACATTCATATTGCAGTAAATACCCGCTGAACCTTAGATGAGTGTTACACTGAAGAGAAATTTTTCTTGATCAAGAAAAAAAAAAGCATTAAAGACTTCCAGGTAAAACAAAGAAGTTCATAGCCAGTAACACAAGTACTGCATAAAGAGAATTGAAATGCATGTTTTAGAAGCCATACTAACTGAAAGGTATCCAAGGAAAGGTAAAACAAGGTTAAACAAATCTTGACTGTAAAATTACAAGATGATACAGTAAAGTAACCTTAAGAACCTAAAAAACTAGCTAACAGTGAACCCGGAATAGACAAAATGGTCAAATAAAGAAGACATTTAGGCTTGTTGGCTCCCTTGCACTCCAGTTGGGACTTGGGCACTCTCATAAACTGCATCTCCAATAAAGAGCTATCCAAAAACTTGAAGAAACATCTATACTCACATACGCACTTTGTTGATTGATAACGTCAAATGCAGGCAATATCAATCATGGTTTCTTTGGTGACACAAGGGCCAATATAAATGAATAAAATTTCATGTTTTCCCACATTTTCTTCCATGGAATTTGTGAGCACTTCCTTTTAGATATTTATGGAAGGTTCAATATCTATAATACATGTGTCAAAATGTGGCACATACAAAAGAAAGTGACCATATTTGATAGAGACCAACAATTGCCAAATAAAGCCAATCATTGCTTTAAGTGCTGCTATCACCTCTGAGAGATGCTTACCCATCTTGCCCATGGTAGCTTCCCAAAGCCCAACACTAGATCCTTTATCCTTGAGTTATTTTTGTCCATGATGAATTATAAATTCTTTCTCCTATAGATGTGCCCAGGTTCAGTAGCTAATAATTGTGTTTGGTTAATTTCAATCTCCACACAAACTAGAGACATAGTGGTTCTGATTCTACATCCTTTCTTAGTACAACAATCCAGAAGCAGCAAATCCTCTTCAATTTATTGACACTGGTTCTCCTTAGATAGGTCAAGCACAAAACATTTAACATTGTCACAAGTGCAAACTCTGCCTTTACCTTCCCATTTTCTATCAAATAAGCTTCTGCTACCCATGGCTCAAAAGGGAAACTGGCCATAATTGAAAAGCACTGTAGGAAGAACTATATGTGTGTGTAAGAGAGAGAGCAATAATTTATAATTCCATATGATAACAATCCATACTCTTAGTTGTTACATAACATACACCTAATAGAATTTATGAATGCATATTTGTTTTTCCAGCAGCCTTCCTTGATAAGCATTCCAAAAAGAGTGGGAATAACCCTCTTAAGTATATTACTAACAACACAACCAGTCTCCCTAAAATAAACCACCAAAAGAAACTTTCACAACCTCCATGTACCCTACTAAACTTCTAGGGGGAACATGTAGCAAATAAACTTCTGTTATCCATGGCTCTAAAGGGAAACAGGCCAGAATTGAAAAGCACTGTAGGAGAACCATCATGACTTATACATAGAGAAGGGAGTGTGGAGAAATGTGTGTGTGTGAGTGAGAGAGAGATTAATTATAATTTACACTAGTATAATTAAGATATGATAACAATCCATACTACTAGTTGTTACATAAAATATAGATAATCGAATTTTATGAATTTGTAGTTGTTTCCCCACCAGCCTTCCTCAATAAGCATTTAAAAAAAAATGAAAATAACCCCCTTAATTATATCACTAACAACACATCCAATCTCTCTAAAAGAAACTTTGGAAACCTTCATTTACCTTACTCCTTCAGCAATGCTCAAGTCCTTTCTTTTTTCATTAAAAATCATAAACTGCAGTATGACACCATCATCACAGCATAGACTGACCTGAGAAATATATCTTTCTGCACCCTACTTAATATTACAAAAAAGTAAACTTCTTTACATTTCAACAACATTGGAGACAAATCTCAACCACTCTCAACAACTCGAGACATTCTTACCATGACATTAATCATCAATTCCCAACAAAGACCTACTTACCAGTCATGACCACCAGAGCAAATAATCTTACCAGTGTCTTAAAGCAATACTTGGAGACCACATTCTAGTCTACCAAATTTCTTATGAACATAGGTTTGCATTAGATTATGGTGAAGATACAAGAGTTACCAAAATTTCTTCCAAGTATATCAACTTTCCAAATCAAACATCATTTGCAAATCCTCTTCAATTTATTGACACTGGTTCTCCTTAGATAGGTCAAGCACAAAACATTTAACATTGTCACAAGTGCAAACTCTGCCTTTACCTTCCCATTTTCTATCAAATAAGCTTCTGCTACCCATGGCTCAAAAGGGAAACTGGCCATAATTGAAAAGCACTGTAGGAAGAACTATATGTGTGTGTAAGAGAGAGAGCAATAATTTATAATTCCATATGATAACAATCCATACTCTTAGTTGTTACATAACATACACCTAATAGAATTTATGAATGCATATTTGTTTTTCCATCAGCCTTCCTTGATAAGCATTCCAAAAAGAGTGGAAATAACCCTCTTAAGTATATTACTAACAACACAACCAGTCTCCCTAAAATAAACCACAAAAAGAACCTTTCACAACCTCCATGTACCCTACTAAACTTCTAGGGGGAACATGTAGCAAATAAACTTCTGTTATCCATGGCACTAAAGGGAAACAGGCCAGAATTGAAAAGCACTGTAGGGAGAACCATAATGACTCATACACAGAGAAGGAAGTGTGGAGAAATGTGTCTATGTGTGAGTGAGAGAGAAAGATTAATAATAAGTTACACTAGTATAATTACGATATGATAACAATCCATACTACTAGTTGTTACATAAAATATAGATAATTGAATTTTATGAATTTGTAGTTGTTTCCCCAGCAGCCTTCTTCAATACGCATTTAAAAAAAAAATATGAAAATAACCCCCTTAATTATATCACTAACAACACATCCAATCTCTCTAAAAGAAACTTTGGAAACCTTCATTTACCTTACTCCTTCAGCAATGCTCAAGTCCTTTCTTTTTTCATTAAAAATCATAAATTGCGGTATGACACCATCATCACAGCATAGACTGACCTGAGAAATATATCTTTCTGGACCCTACTTAATATTACAAAAAAGTAAACTTCGTTACATTTCAACAACATTGGAGACAAATCTCAACCACTCTCAACAACTCAAGACATTCTTACCGTGACATTAATCATCAATTCCCAACAAAGACCTACTTACCAGTCATGACCACCAGAGCAAATAATCTTACTAGTGTCTTAAAGCAATACTTGGAGACCACATTCTAGTCTACCAAATTTCTTATGAACATAGGTTTGCATTAGATTATGGTGAAGATACAAGAGTTACCAAAATTTCTTCCAAGTATATCAACTTTCCAAATCAAACATCATTTGCTCTGTATTGCTCGATGTAGGTTCTCGCCTCCATCCTTGGCAAACTTTTATGCCATGGAAACTTGAGGACCATTTCCACCAGCAATCCAAGCAAAAGAAAATAAAAAGAAAAACATTAAGCCATTTTTTATTGATCCATATCCTTTTCGGCAGAGATTCTCTGAAATTCTAAAATATCTTCGCACCTATGCCTGAATATCTTTTTTAATAGTCGACTTATCGAAAGCTCCAACATTCTCGAGAGCTATACTCAAATATTTGTGGGTGCAGAGTTTTGATTCTTCCATAACACCTTCTCCGGGGAAAGCAACGTGCTAGCAACGATGAACGTTTAACATATCAGTAACTCCTCTATGGGTCTGACCCATAAAGCAAGAAAATTCTCTATTCTCTTCTCTGAAAGTTTTTAGAGCATCTGCACAAAAACACAAATAGCAAATCCAGCAATTTATGCACTGTATTGATTTGTGTGATGGCACACCTACCTTAATCTTCCTTATTATAGACAATGACACGATAATAAGTATAACAAGTATAAAACTGTAAATGATACATTTTATCCTACAACATACATTTGACCTTCAGTTTTCATATGCCTAAATACATCATCCAAAACAACAGTACTAAGACCAGATTAGAATCTGCAGTGTGCTATGTTTTCAACTAGAAGGGCATAAGTGAAAAGGGATTATAAAAAATAGAGAAAAATTACAAAGGGACTATCTATAAGAAATAGATTCCCACATACAACACTCATGTGGACTTAGTTTACAAAGTTCACCTTCTAGCTTAAAAAAATCTTTTTCATGCTGCTAATTCTGCACACACAAGCCTTCAGCTTCCACCCACAAACTCCGCTCAATGTAGCATGAACAAGAGTTTAGAGACCAAATATGGCATGTTGATTCCTCATATATTCCAAAAAATTCTTACTCTGATCCATGTGACCAGATAGAATATGTAATATCAAGAGGATTTTATTTGCATTCAAAAGTTGGATTTATCATAAGCTTGAAAATTGTTCATAGAAAATTTTATTACCTCACTATCAATCAAGCAACACTGCCATTTTTTGGGTAGTTTCCACATACAAACATTGCCTCTCATTTTGGAAGGTTCAACCAATGGAACGATACGATAACAAAAAGCCAAGATGTGGACCAGCAATGGGGCCAGAATCCTAAATACGACAAGAATTAATTAATACTGCCATACTAAATCTAATGAATCTTATATCCATATAAAACCATTCTCTGAGAAAAAAAGGCATTTACCTTTCCATAAAGCAGCAGAAGTTCTGCATCTATCCACTCTCGGTTACGGAATCCACACTCTGCACGCCTCTCTTGACCTTTGTACCTTGCAACCTGTATTATCTACATAGAATAAATTTTATCTATTTACTAAAATATATGAAATTCAAACTAATGCAAAAAATAGTTCCATTTTCATTAGATCCAATAACCATACCACTCCGAGCTCCTCTGGGAAAATGTCTCCATGAGAAAGTTGGTTTTCTTTGCCAATTTTTGCAAGGAAAGTAACCTGGGGTAAACTTCCAATGGTATTAGAATGAATACATATATATGTAAGTAACAGAATTAAATCATGCATGTTGAAGACAAGCATCACACAAAACAAGATTGAGTTTCAATGCAAGAAAAGATTGCTCAAAGCATTTTACTTGCCCAGCAGGTATGATGGTGTCCCCTGTTAGCTTCACAAATTCAACATACTCAAAGAACTCCAACTTGAAGCCCGCCCTTGGAGTTGCCTCATCGTCTTGCCATTGACCAAACCTACATCTTAGCTGAATTACTTTCAGAGGGCAAGGACCAAATGTACCAATATATAGCCATACATAATAAATGCCAAAATGTCTCTCTTTCAAATTTGTATGGAAGCCCTTTCAACTCTGGGTAAAAAAAAAATTTAATTGGAAAAGAAAAATACCACAAAATGGGTCATCATTTGTTGCTTCAATATTGATGCAGTGAAATACTGTGTTTCCATGTAGGCCACGTCTTTTCCGTGCCTCAATAACTGCAAGTGTAATTATCTCTCCAAAGTCCTGTAGTGCCTGCCACATTCATATTGCAGTAAATACCTGCTGAACCTTAGATGATTGTTACACTGAAGAGCAAATTTTCTTGATCAAGAAAAAAAAAAGCATTAAAGACTTCCAGGTAAAATAAAGAAGTTCATAGCCAATAACACAAGTACTGCATATAGAGAATTGAAATGCATGTTTTAGGAGCCATACTAACTGAAAGGTATCCAAGGAAAGGTTAAACAAATCTTGACTGTAAAATTACAAGATGATACAGTAAAGTAACCTTAAGAACATAGAAAACTAGCTAACAGTGAACCCGAAACAAACAAAATGGTCAAATAGAGAAGACATTCAGGCTTGTTGGCTCCCTTGCACTCTAGTTGTGACTTGGGCACTCTCATAAAATGCATCTCCAGTAAAGAGCTATCCAAAATTGAAGCAACATATGTACTCACATACGCACTTTGTTGATTGATAACCTCAAATGCAGACAATATCAATCATGGTTTCTTTGGTGACACAATGGCCAATATAAATGAATAAAATTTCATGTTTTCCCACATTTTATTCAATGGAATTTGTGGGCACTTCCTTCTAGATATTTATGGAAGGTTCAACATCTGTAATGCAAGTGTCAAAATATGACACATACAAAATAATGTGATCATATTTGATAGAGACCAACAATTGCCAAATAAAGCCAGTCATTGCTTTAAGTGTTGCTATCACCTCTAAGAGATGCTTACCATCTTGCCCATGGTAGCTTCCCAAAGCCCAGCACTAGATCCTTTATCCATAAGTTATTTTTGTCCATGATGGATTATAAATTCTTTCTCCTATAGATGTGCCCAGGTTCAGTAGCTAATAATTGTGTTTGGTTAATTTCAATCTCCACACAAACTAGAGACCTGGTGGTTCTGATTCTACATCCATTCTTAGTACAACAATCTAGAAGTAGAAAATCCTCTTCAATGTATTGACACTGGTTCTCCTTAGACAAGTCAAGCACAAAACATTTAACATCGTCACAAGTGCAATCTCTGCCTTTACCTTCCCATTTTCTATAAAATAAGCTTCTGCTACCCATGGCTCAAAAGGGAAACTGGCCAGAATTGAAAAGCATTGCAGGAAGAACTGTATGTGTGTGCAGGAGAGAGAGACTAATAATTTATAATGCCATATGATAACAATCCATACTCTTAATTGTTACATAACATACAACCAATAGAATTTATGAATGCATAATTGTTTCTCCAGCAGCCTTCCTTGATAAGCATTCCAAAAATATTGAAAATAACCCCCTTAAGTATATTACTAACAACACAACCAGTCTCTCTAAAATAAACCACAAAAAGAACCTTTCACAACCTCCATGTACCTTACTAAACTTCTAGGGGGAACATGTAGCAAGTAAACTTCTGCTATCCATGGCTCTAAAGGGAAACAGGCCAGAATTGAAAAGCATTGTAGGAGAACCATCATGACTCATACACAGAGAATGGAGTGTGGATAAATGTATCTGTGTGTGAGTGAGAGAGAGATTAATTATAAGTTACACTAGTATAATTACGATATGACAACAATCCATACTGATAGTTGTTACATAAAATATAGATAATCAAATTTTATGAATTTGTAGTTGTTTCCCCACCAGCCTTCCTCAATAAGCATTTAAAAAAAAATGAAAATAATCCCCCTAATTATATCACTAACAACACATCCAATCTCTCTAAAAGAAACTTTGGAAACATTTATTTACCCTATTCCTTCAACAATGCTCAAGTCCTTTTCGTTTTCATTGGAAATCATAAACTACGATATGACACCATCTGCACCCTACTTAATTTTCAAAAAATCAAACTTCTTTACATTTCAGCAACAAAAATTGGAGACAAATCTCAACCACTCTCAGCAACTGGAGACATTCTTATTGTGACATTATTCATCAATTCCCAAAAAAGACCTACTTACCAGTCATGACCACTAGAGCAAATAATCTTACCAGTGTCTTAAAGCAATACCTGCAGACCACATTCTAATCTACCAAATTTCTTATGAACAAAGCTTTGGTATTGTAAATAGCCAATGAGCTAACATTGAACACAATATCGGCTTATATACGCCTCTTATATTTTAAAAGGACTCTTTGATGCTTCAAAGTCTGCATATAAAATGTTGTAATTTCAAAACAGGGATGAAGGACTGACTAATTATGGCCACTCATTGAACCACTAATCAACAAATTCATAATATACAAGAATAAATACAGTAATATGATGTTAATATTGACTAGAAATATTTGGGCAGTCCCACTCAAAAATAAATATATAGATCTCAATTGGCCAAAATAAGGGAATGCGTCTGCTTGCAGCAATCTTCCTTTGACATTTAGGGTCACCAATTTCATTTAGCACTCAAGTTTACCATAACCTGCTCTAAATGTATGTCGTACACAAGGGAGGAGGCAACATAGACAAACTAAGAGATATATCTTATTAATAATAAATTGTGTAAAAAATATAATGACACAATTGTCTACAGTTGATAGTTATTTCATTTTACAATGTAACTAATCAAATTTTGTGAATACATAATTTTTCTCCAACACAGAATTCTTTACAAAGTTAAATAAGCTATTATTTAAACACTGAAAAGTCATATTAGTAGGGACAATTAGTGCTTCATGGTCTTGAAGCTGTCAGGGGAACTAGAAGCTTCCCACTTATAATCATATCTCACCATTAATAACTTACGACAACATCCTATCCTACATAACTAGTGCAATAGATTAGATAAGCAGACACTGTACATAGCCAAGGTAGACATACAACAATTCTTCCAGTATAAAAGGCAATAAGTGTAATAATGGAGTCATAGCTCCTACCCTACGAAGGGTAAAATATGGTTGCTTAGACCTTGGGAATGAAAATATATCATTAAGATATAGCCAAAGCAAAAACCTAGTCATGCCTTGTAATTTCCATTTACTTCCTCCATTTATTTTCAAAGCAAGTAAAAATATATTTATTTTAAAATAATGCTGCACACATAGGTCTGCCTACATAACAAAACAAACCACCAGGTGGCCTTTAAAGCCCCCAACCTGTTATAGACCTAACAGTACTCTAATAGTGTGATTCAAAGTTCAGCAAACTGACTAGCCTCCCATACCTATTAAAATGGAAAGCAAAGAGCCAAGCTAGCATAAGTTACCTCCCAACCAATTTGGAAACTAACAGCATCTCAAGACAACCATTACTTGGAGTGCATTTACGTTGCCCAGTGTTCTCGCAAACCACCCAAAACTAGGGCTCCTATCTAGTCCACCTCTGTTGCGTTACTTACCCAGTTTAGTCTAAAAAAATAAAAGGAAAGCAAATACAATAACATTGGGGCAGGGAATCGAACAAGGGTATAAACCCACACCAATCTGATCCCAATAATTACAACTACTATTTTAACAGAAACGAAATAGAGATAGAAGATATTACATTCCAAGAGTTAAAATAGAAGTCTCCAAAAAATTGTTCGAGAGATTCCCTCTTTACCTTGGGTCTCAAACAATGTCTGTGCAAGTGGATGTACAAAATCAAATACAAAGCAGATGGAACACTTGATAAATAGATAAAATACTGGAGCTGGCTTATTGATAAAATAGATAAAAGAATAAATATGTGGTGTAATAGTGTTGATACCTAGGTATTGTAGGTGAGTTGGAAAGGAGAGGGCAATCCTCCAAGGGAGGTCCCATGTTCAAATCTCCAACCTACCAAAAAGCTGAATTGGGTATCTAAAATCCAATTGATAATGTTGGTGCGAGCAAGGTTGGGTGCGACCCCCGGGTGACTTTGACGGTGTAGAACCCCCTGTTTGTGGTCTCTCAGACCAAGGCAGCTCCGCAAGGGGTTTTTCGCTTTAAAAATATATATATATATATATATATATATATATATATATATATATGGTGTAATATATGGTTATATCTTGGTGGAAGATTAACCTTGGTAAAAACAATTTTGGAAGCTATCCCAGTTTTTTGGCATGGACTGGCATACATTCCTAACGGGTCCTTGACAACATCAGAAGGAAATGTTTTAGTTTCTTATGGTCAGGGAAAAATGTAATGTCCCAAAAATAAATATTTTTGTAAATGTCTCCTACACTTAATTATAAAAGTGAAAAAGGGGTTCATGTGACTAGGAGACATAACTTAAGTTGTGTTTATTTATGTTTTATGTTTTTATGTTGTAATAAGGTACTTTAAGTGATTTTAGGGTTGGGAGATGTCAACTCCAAATTAGAACCTCACCCTATATAAGGGAGTGAGACATCCCATTTTGGGGATGTTATGTTGATATCAGAATTGAATATTGAAACCCTAGAGGTTCCATGAGTTGAGATTGCAGGTCTTTCTCATTCCCATAGTGCATTGGAGGTGCATGGTTGGGGTCTTGGCAATATCATTGCAGGTGTTATTGCCCTAAAATATAAAAAATACAAAAAAATATGCATCCGTGAGGAGTTCGTGGCATTTTTGGGAGCATTTGTGTCATGTGTTTTAGATCTGTTGGCAACCCCAAATCCTACGCTTGTATTTGGGGTCATTTTTGAGGAGTTTTTGCATCTGTTCAGCCTTGGGGAGCTGTTGTATTGGTTTGACAATATTTAATATATGATACTGGCTGATTTCTCCTCATATTTGTGTTATTTTATGAGCAATTTTTGAGTTATTTCCTTGCTATACTTAATTTCTGCATTTTCGTAGTAAGGGTTTGTTGTTTCTTAAAAAGGGACATTACAAGTGGTATCAGAACTGGAATCTTGCCAACCTGTGGTTAGTTTCAACATTTTCAGTGTTTTTTCAGTTACTCGTGGTGATAAGTGTGTTTCTGTGGTGAAAAGTTGTGCCCTAGTGAAAATCGTGAATTTTTAGGGGATTCGCGGATTTTTAAGGATTTTTTTCAGAAAATAAAAATTGCAGATTTGGATACCCTTTTGACCAATTTGCAGTTCTATGGTTTCAAAATTTTTTTTTGGTGGTCAGAATTTTAGATTTCCATCTTTTTAGGGTTTGATAGGGTTTTATGCATCATCCTCCTGTTCATCAGTATTTTACTAGGAGAAACTGACTCGCTTTGGAAATGTCAAACAGGGAAGAGGTTGAGGAGCCCCAAAGGCCAGTTGATAGGACTGAGCAAAAATTCAATGCCCTACTTGACATGCTGCAAAGAATGGTGTCCTTACAAGAGACAAATCAACAAGAATTGAGGGCAGCTTTGGGCAACCCAAATGGCACAAGGAGGGAAGGAGAAAGGGGAGGCAACAACAATGGGCATGAGTCATCATCTAACTCACACACTCCCTTGCCTAGGCCGTCCAAGCCTATGTTCCTTGTTCCATCACCTCCATGGGAGGAAAATGAGGTAACTGATGAATTAGATGAATGGTTTGCTGCTTATAGTAATAAATCTGAGGGTTTTAGGGTAGCAGTTTATTTTGATAAATATTTGAATATTTTGGATAAATCTATTGTTGAGGCTAAAAAAGAGAAAAAGAAGCCCTTTTTGCATCAAAAGGTGACCATTCCCTCATTTAATGGTCAAGATGGTCTTACAGCTAGGGCATGGCTTCAAAAATTGCAGACTTATTTTACCTTGGAGCCTATTTCTGAAGTTGATGCAGTTCGGATTGCTACACTCCACCTTGAGGGTAGTGCTTACTCATGGTGGCATCATGGGTTAGTAACCCAAGGGCATGGTGATATTGATACATTTAATGAATTTTGTACCAGGGTTTTGAACAAGTTTGAAAAGAGGAATGTGGAAGAGTATTTCAAGGAGCTTGCCACTTTGAAGCAAACTTCATCCATTCATGCCTATGTGGAGGAGTTTGAACAAATTTTAGTTCAGGTACAAAATATTTCACCCAAGAGGGTAATTTTTCTTTTTATGGATGGTTTGTTGGAACCTGTGAAGGGATTAGTTAAATGTTTTGAACCAACCACTCTGGAAGATGCCATTAAGAGAGCTTTAAGCTTAGAATCTGTTTTACCTCCTAGAAAGAAATATTTTGCACATAATCCACCTGCTAGACCACCTTTTGCAGCCAAAAAAATAGTTTTTGGACAGCAGTATGGGCAGCAAGGAAACCTCAGCAGCAAGGTGGAAATGAAAGAAATTTTTATGGCAGGAATCCCACGCATGGAGAAGGTTTCAGATGTGGTTTTCAGCCACCTAATAAGCCCCTAAATGGCCCACGCTTGACATAAGAAGAGAAAGATGAGCTAAGGAAATAAAATAAGTGTTTCATTTGCAAGTCTCCTTGGCAAAGAGGTCATAAATGCAGAGAAGGAGGTATGAAAATCATTGAATTACATTCTGATTCTGATTTTGATAATCTTGATTTTTATGAGGCGAGATGAGACACCCTTGGAAGAGGAAGCACAAAGGGAGTATGAGGAAGTTCCTGAAGGTTCCCTAGCCACTTTAAGTGGGCTGAATCAGTTTCGTACTATTAAGGTACCAGGTAGATCTTTTTATGAAAAGGTTATTGTTTTAATTGATGGTGGTGCAACTTACAATTTTGTTGATGATAAGTTTGCCACTAGAAAGAATCTTCCTACAACTATCATTCCTGATTTTAGTGTTGCTATTGGCAATGGTGATCTTATCACATGCAACAAAGTGGTAAGAAACATAAAAATTAATTTTGGCAACATTTAGGTAGATGAGCAATTCTTTGTTTTTCCCTTAGGAAGTATTCCACATATGGTTTTGGGTGTGCAATGGTTGTATTCACTTGGTGATTATGTTACTAATTATCAAAAATTAGAACTAAAATTTTTGCTTGAAGGGAAAGATGTGGTGTTGCAAGGAATCAAGGAAAATGGGTCATAAGATTCTTGCAAAATTTTGGAGGTTTCATACAAAATAATGGAGAAGATGATAAGGCATAAGGATGTTGAGTGGGCAGCTATAATTTTTAGATCAGAAGGGAAAAAATCAGCCACCTATCATCCTCAAATTCAAGGTTTACTACAAAAACATCTTAAGGTTGATCAAACTAAAGTTTCAGCTGTACAAAGATGGCCTATACCATCCAACCTAACGGAATTGATGGGTTTTGTGGGTTTATACAGTTACTACAGAAGGTTCATTAAGGGGTTTTCTTCTTTGGCTGCCCCCCTTACTGAATTAACTAAGAAAGGGGCCTTTTCATGGTCCAATGAGGCTCTTTTAGCTTTTCTAAAGCTAAAAGATGTAATGATTTCCACTCCTTTACTTGCTATTCTTGTTTTTTCTGTTGCTTTTACTATTGTTTGTGATGCTTCAGGTGTTGGAGTTGGAGCTGTACTTATGCAACAAGGATGCCCCATTGCTCATGAGAGTAGAAATCTCTCAAATGTGGAGAAAACTTTTAGCATCTATGATAAAGAGATGCTAGCTATCATGCATGCCTTGACCAAATTCAAGCAATACTTAGTGTGTGGCAAGTTTGTGGTCAAAACTGATCATAACAGTTTGAAATACTTCTTGGGGCAAGTTGAACTAAATGAAAGACAACATAAATGGATAACAAAGTTGCAATCATATGATTTTCAAACTGAGTTTGTAAAGGGTAAGAAGAATTCAGTTGTTGATGCACTTTCTAGGCACCCTACTTTTCATTCTCTTTCCATTATTTTTGCTGATTGGAAGGTGAAAATTATGGCTGAATATGCAAAGAATGATTTTTGTTCTAAACTAATAAATGGGCAAGTTGAAGATGACAGGTTCAGCCATAAAGAAGGACTGATTTTTTGCAAGGGAAGAGTGTTTTTAGTACCTGAATCAAAGCTGAAACAAGCTTTAATTACAGCCATGCATGATGCTCCACTTGTAGGCCATCCAAGTTTCTACAAGACTTACAAACAGGTTAGAGAAAGATTCTATTGGAAAGGTTTGAAAAGGGATGTCTTCTTGCATGTTCAGGAATGTGTTATTTGCCAAGAAAACAAGGGGGAACATGAATTTATAGCTGGTTTACTTCAGCCACTTCCTATTCCCAATCGGAAATGGGAAAGTATCTCCATGGACTTCATTACTGGTTTTCCCAAGGTATACATGAAGGATTGCATATTTGTTGTTGTTGATAGATTGACAAAATTTTCTCATTTCTATGCCATTTCAACAACTTGTACAACCATACAAGTTGCTGATTTGTTTTTTAAAGAAGTTTTCGGATTGCATGGTTTGCCTAAATCCATTGTGAGTGATAGGGACAGAAGATTTTTGAGCATGTTTTGGCAAGAATTTTTTTAAGCTATGTGGTACTAAATTGACTCCTAGTACTAGCTACCATCCCCAAACGGATGGGCAAACCGAAATTGTTAACAAATGGCTTGAAGGATATTTGAGAAATTATGTTTCAGGTCAACAAAAGGCATGGGTTAAATGGCTACACCTTGGTGAATATTGCTACAATTCTACTTATCATGTCCATAAAAATGTCTCCATTTAAGGCACTTTATGGTTATGATGCCCCACACTTTTCAGATCTGATTTTTGGTGATTCAAGGGTCCAAAAATCTAGAGACTTTGCAGCAGAAAATCAAGATATTCTTAATGCTTTGAAGGACCATATTCTTATGGTACAAAATCAGCAGAAGAAGTATGCATATCAGCAGCGTAGTGAGCACTCATTTGAGGTGGGAGACTTGGTTTATGTTAGGTTGCAGCCCTACAAACAATCTACATTGAAAAGAAGTGGAGCAAAAAAACTCAAACCCAAATTTTATGGACCTTACAAGGTGTTGAGTAAGGTTGGACAGGTTGCATATGCTTTGGAACTTCCAAGTGGAAGTAAAATACATAATGTCTTCCATGTTTCTTGTTTGAATAAGGCCTTGAGCCAACATATTCATCCATCTTCAGATTTTCCACCCCTTGATGATGAAGGAAAGCTCATTCTTGAACCTGAATTGATCCTTGAGACAAGGGAGAGAAAGCTTAGGAGTAGGACTGTCAAAGAATATCTTGTGAAGTGGAAGGACTTGCCTATGGAGGATGCTGCTTGGGAAGGTGCTGAAATTTTAGATGCTCCAGCTTTGACTTTGCTTGAGGACAAGCAATTTGAGGAGGGTGGACTTGTAATGTCCCAAAAATAAATATTTTTGTAAATGTCTCCTACACTTAATTATAAAAGTGAAAAAGCGGTTCATGTGACTAGGAGACATAACTCAAGTTGTGTTTATTTATGTTTTATGTTTTTATGTTGTAATAAGGTACTTTAAGTGATTTTAGGGTTGGGAGCTCTTTAAGTGATTTTAGGGTTGGGAGATGTCAACTCCAAATTAGAACCTCACCCTATATAAGGGAGTGAGACGTCCCATTTTGGGGATCTTATGTTGATATCAGAATTGAATATTGAAACCCTAGAGGTTCCATGAGTTGAGATTGTAGGTCTTGCTCATTCCCATAGTGCATTGGAGGTGCATGGTTGGGGTCTTGGCAATATCATTGCAGGTGTTATTGCCCTAAAATATCAAAAATACAAAAAAAGAGGCATCCATGAGGAGTTCATGGTAATTTTGGGAGCATTTGTGTCATGTGTTTCAGATTTGTTGGCAACCCTAAACCCTACGCTTGTATTTGGGGTCATTTTTGAGGATTTTTTGCATCTGTTCAGCCTTGGGGAGCTGTTGTATTGGTTTGGCAATATTTAATATATGATACTGGATGATTTTTCCTCATATTTGTGTTATTTAATGAGCAATTTCTAAGTTATTTCCTTGCTGTACTTAATTTTTGCATTTTCGTAGTAAGGGTTTGTTGTTTCTTAAAAAGGGACATTACAAACAAGGTCAAATAAGGTATTCATTTAGTTCAATGGAAGCATATTGCAAAACCAAAAAGGAATGTGGTTGGGGTATGAAAAATATTTTTAATTTTGGGAAATATTTGACTTCCAAAAGTTTGTGGAGAATTATTACTCAAGAAAATATTTGGAAATAAATTATAATACATAAATATGTTGAACCACTTACCCTGGTGGAATGGATCAGAAGCCCAAATAAGTCAACAAACAAGGTATCAATTATATGGAAAGCTTTGTGTCTTACTTTTCCCTTAATAGGCAACTGGTTAGCATGGAAGATAGGCAATAGAATAGAAGTCAGGTTAGGTGTTGATTCGTGGGTTTGCAATGGAGATCAATATAAACTTTCTAATAAAATCATATACCTACTCCATGGTCTTGGTATTTATACAGTTTCACGTGTTGCTAAAAATGATGCTTCTACCTTTTGGCAACAAGGATGGAATAGGTAAAATCAACTAGGTTTAGAAAATGATCATGCAAATTAGTGGAATGCCTTTGTGGAAAAACTTATTAGTAGTAATTTCAGGATAAATGAAAGGTTTGAAGAATTAATATGGACCAAAAATCCACTTATAGGTAACTACACTCCAAATCTTGGATACAAAGTTTTTTGATAGTGGGGATAATGCTGAGTGGAAATGGTGGTGGAACCAAATATGGAAAATAAAGTCCCCAATGAAAACCTGCACCTTTATGTACATGGGATATTCTCATGAAAAGAAATTGGCACAGACCCAGCAGATGTACTTTATTCAGAGAGACTGAGGAAACAAGTGAGTATTTATTTGTGGACTGCAAATACACCAAAAATGTTTGGTCAAAAATTGAAATCTTAACCGGATGCAAATATGTATGGAAAGGGCATTTCCTAGAGGAATGTTTCAAAAGTTGGTTTGAAAGAAAATAACTGAATATCTTTAGAGCTTTACCTCTAGTCACAATATGGAGAATATGGCTCTCAAGGAATGCCGATATTTTAATAATTACTCTATTCCTTCCTTCCAATGCTCTCAACAGATTCGGTCCTTATTTGAAGCTCTCAAGAGGAATTTTAAGTGCCAAAAGAATAGAAAGTTTTATAAAATCCATATTGACAAATTTGGTGCATGGGATTATTTTTATGGTGCTCAGAATGGTATCTCAACTTTATGTGGGGTTGGGGGTATTCTATATTTATCTGATAACCATCATATTTAATTTAAAGAAGGTTTGGGGTATGGCTCAAATAATTATGCTGAATTACTTGCTTTAAAATTGCTCATCAAAATAGCCATTGAAAAATAGGTTGAACAAATAAAAGTTTTTGGGGACTCTTTGTTTGTTATTAATTGTATGAGGGTTTACAAAGGATGAATGTTCTACTTTTAAACCCAATTTATGAACAACTGAAAGAAGTGGAAGGGGATTTACAAGATATCAACTACTCACATATTTATCGAGAATTGAATATGGTAGCAAACTCTCTATCAAAATATGGTATACACATGGAGTAAGACAAACGTATAAAGATGGAAAGGAAAGATGATATACTACTAGGCACTATTACGAGCTCTATCTACGACCCATAACTTAATTCCATTAATTTTTTTGAACCTCTTTCTATTTTTTGGTGAGGACAGTGGGAATTTTCCTTTCTTCTCAATTATTTGTTGTTTTTCCTCCTGACTATTTATTTTTGGTGGTTACACTGATATATTTTTTGGCTGGCTGGATTTATGCCTTTTGATTTTTCCCTGGTTTTCTGAACAGGGGGTATTTTTCTTTTCTCCTTTTTTTCTTGCTAGGGTTTTTTCCCCAAGATCGATGTCGAATGTCTTAGGCATCTACAATATGTAATTTTTTCTCCTTCTCGAAATAGAATTTATGATTTTTTCTTGGAAAAAAAAATAGTATTTTATTCTAATATTGTAAACATATAATAGTCCTTATATTATTAATAAACCCTTTTATTTATTTATTTTTGTTTGATAATAAGGGGTTGTACTCGGGTCTCCCACCCTTGATAAATTACATCTCTTCTTTAGAGCTTGAGATTTTAAAAATAGATACATTTCTCATCTCAATTGAGATGCTATATCTAGAAACCTACATCATTTTACATAAAACATTCAAATTCTTGATTTTCATTTTTTGGACCTTTGCAAATCTTTGTATGAATACAATTACTCCATAATTTAGCATCTTTCTTGACATTTCCTATAGCAACCTTCACAATGCCAAAACTTCATCGTTACTATCTATGCCTTGCATCTTAGTAGAGTAATATTTCCAAAACATTGCACTATCATAGTCTGCTTTACCATATCTAGATTGTTATTTTCCTTCTTGAAACACAAGTGTAATCACATAAATTATAATAAATAGTCTAAATGAAAATATATTATTGTTACAAAAAAATAGATATTACCAATTGAAAACATTAAAGTAAATCTTAATCATTAATTGATTTAGGAAATCAACATTTTTTATTAGCTTCAACTAAACTTTCTACTTCCTCTAACCATGGAAAGGAGAATTTAAATTCATGATCCTCAATCAAAATCCCTCTATTGGCTAGCTTATTAGCACATTTGTTTCCTTCCCTTAATATATGTGTAAACCTGATTTCTTCAAACTCTTTAGCAAGATCTTGAATTTCCACAATTATCTATTGTATGTTCCATGGAGCCTTTGTTTTCTTCAAAATTGTATTTATTACTATGAGATAATCACCTTCCATCCATACTCTATTACACTTCATTTATTTACATATTTTTAACCCTTCTAAATTTTCCCAAGCTTCAACCTTATTATTTGTCTTAAATCCATTATTAAAAACATAATGGGACAAAATCTCTCCTCTATTATTTCTAATTATTCCTCCTCCTGCTACTAGTCCTGGATTTCTTTTAGATGCTCCATCAAAATTCAATTTAACCCACTCCGCATCTGGTGATTTTCACTTTATATTCTTTACCTTGTTTTTGCTTATCTTGTACCCAACATCATAAAATCATTTAATGACTTGACTCCATCTATCAAGACTCTCTGCTTCCAAATTAGGAATTGGGTGAGTTGATAGAGTTGGTTTAGACTCCTCTATGGCTAAACATATCTTCTTTTTCATTACCTCTAAACTTATTTTATTTTCTTTAAAAATTCTTCTATTACTTTCTATCCATATAGTCCAAAGTATTGCATATTTTGATATATCCCATATTGTTTGTAAAGCCTCACTTTTATAAATGCTTTGCCATTGCTTTAACCAATATTCAATTCTACTATTCATCACCATACATTTACCAAACATATTAAGAATCCATTACCATAGATTCCAGACTATTAAGCAATGTCCCAAGAGATGGTCAATACTCTCCTCCTTATTACAAAAAACACATTGAGAGGGGCCATGAAAACCCCTTTTCATAAGGTTATCCCAGGATAAAATTCTTCTATTTTTTTTGGTAAATTAAATCTTTTTATTAAAAGGGGGTATTTGAAAGGTGCCCTAATGCCTTTTACAACAACAAAACAAAAAGGAAAACCTTCAGAGGAAACAAAAAGAGGAACCAAAACTAAGAGGCATTCAACCAACAAAACTAAAAAGGACTAAATCCTTGCACAAGAAGGAACAAAAAGTGACAAGCATTCCACCAACAGATCCAGAGAGGACAAAATCCTCCAAGAGGAAGGAACAATAGATGAATAAGTGAGCCTAAAATGGTACGTCAGTCTGCATTGGTGAGGCAATAGTAGCCTCCAACATGACATCCTTCACACCATCCTTTGGTGCATCCTTTGGGGCTTCAATGCAGGATTCCTTTGTAATTTCCACCACGTACTCATCCCTAGCATCAACATTAACATCAGAAGATACCTCTGTTAGTTCACTAGCAACTCCATAGTGATTTGAAACTCCACACCATGAATGGTAACAATGCCATTGTCCCAGGAGGTAGCAAATGCTTTAGTAACCTCCCCACAAATGCCAGAAAACATCTTGAAAAAGCTAACGAGCCCACCTTTGTCATTCAAAATGTCATTAGCAATAGCTTCTAATTCAAACATCTCAGGATCGATGAACACTGGTTTTCCCTCCATGATTAAAATCAGAGAGCAATGGAGCAGAGGAAAAAGAGGAATGCCAAAAAAATAGGTAAAGATGTATGGATAAAGGATTATGACCAAACAAAGCATGCATAGGTAAGTATAAATGGAAATGGGTAGTGCAGCTCCAAAGCCAGCAAGGAAACCAATAAGGATGCCTCAAAAAGGGAAAAATCTTCACAGAGGAAGGGGATTGGCTGTAGTTGGTAACTAGGAGGATTTTTTGGCATCAAAAATTGCAATAGGTAATTGGGAGATTCAAAATCCATAGAGAAGGTTGACTCTTGGGGATGATAAAAAAATAGAGCCAATAGGTGGAGCTGGCACAAGAAATGTAAAGGATTGGAAAGTTCACCAAAATTAATCTTGGAACAATGCAAAATGAAAAATGATAACAGATGATTCTCAAAAAATCTAGATGGCAAAAATCAAAAGGCACGAGGAAGGTATGATTAAAAATCATGCTAGGCTTATCATTGGTATTTAAAAAAGATTCGGTTATCAAAAATTAAATACAAATAGGAAAAAGAGGCGGTGGATAACCTAAAATTATATAAAAAATGGTCATGTGAACAGAATCCAATGCAAGACAATGCAAGTAATGTGAAAATGTCATCAATCTAGAATTAAAATATTTCTTAATTATGAGGGAATAAACCCAAGGCTTCACATGCACGAGGCAACATCAGATAATAAATTGAACACTGTACTCAATATTCGTCATGATTACCAATATTTTGATCATGCCTAACGATATCAACAACTTCAAGAGGAAGAATATCGGTCCACGTCAACAAACCATGAGCATTCACTCTGATGTTAGCCAATCTATCATCAATGGAATTGGCTTCCCTGAAGGCATGTTGTACTATGGTTTCATTTTGCTATAGTAGGATTTTTTTGCTCTCTTCCATTATGGTTCTAATCCTCCAACTGCTAGGTTTTGAAGTTTTTAGATAATTGATTATGTTTAAAGAATCTCCTTCTACAATGATCTTCCCTGGAATATTTTTGATGAATTGGAGGCCTCTCCATAAATCCTTGGCTTCATCTGAATGATTGGAAAGAACACCCAAAGGTTCAGTGTAAGAAAAAATGGAATTGCCAAGATGATCACTCAGAATTCCTCTAGCTCTAGCATTACCAGGATTACCTTTTACAGCTCCATCAAATTTGAGCTTAACCCACCCTACCGGAGGAGGATGCCACTTGATGTTGGTTCTAGAAGATGAAGGATTGACCAGTATTGAAGTATCTAAGTCAACATGATAGGAATTAAGGATAACTTTCTCAAAATATGGACAAGGAAAAGGATCAAAAGGGGCTATGAGGAAGTTTTATTTTGCATATAGGATGATATTATTGGCAATGAGGTCAACATACAAGGCTTTTTTGTTGAATACTCTTCTATTACATTCAAGCAAAATTTGCCAAAGGTAATGTTGTAAAAAAAAATTCCATAATCTTGCGAGCACATGATTCTTAAAAGGATTTGGCCACTGGAGGAACAATTTGACAATGAGAGGAGAATAGGCCCAAACTAAATGAAATTTGAGAAAAATATTTCTAATCACCATTCTTGAAAAGGAACAGAATAAAAATAGGTGAGAAGTAGACTCCCAATCAGACAGACACGGGTAACATATGTTAGGAAGAATAATGCACCTTTTTATAAGGTTTTCCATTGTAAGGATACAATCTTGGATGCAAAGCCAAGATAAAGAGGTAATTTTTGGAGTCATATATTTGGTCCAAACCATATTAAAGGGAATAGGAGAATCAAGAGTATTTATGGACAAAAAATAAGCTGATTTAACTGAGAATTCTCCAAAATCAGTAGGTTTACAAATTGGTTGATCTAAAGAATCTCCTACTAAAATTCTGATAGAAGATAATTGAGCTTGCAAACATGAAATCTCAGCCGCAGAGTCAGGGAAATCAAGTATTTTCTAGCTCAAGGTTCCTTTTATTGAAGAAATATAATTAGCCACTAAAGGTCCAACCAGGTGTTTAGTAATGTTGATTATCCTTTGAAGCATAGGAATCTGGAATAGAGGACGATCACCAAGCCATTTGTCTTCCAAAAATAAAATGGATTTTCCATTTACAAATTGCCATCTTAATCCCTTTTTTAAAAGGGGGTGAGCCATACAAATGGATTTCCAAAATGTGGACCCAGTAGAAGGAACCTCACCGAAAAGGAATTCAAAGGTCTGAAGATATTTCCTTCTCATAATCTTAACCCAATCAACATTGTCATTGGAAATGAGTTGCTAGGCTTGCTTAGCAAGAAGACAAAATTTGAGAAGATGGATCCTTCTAAGCCCTAACCCTTCCTGTTCTTTGGGTTTTCAAACTTTATCCCAAGCAACTAAATGAAATCTGTGTTTGTTTTCCGATCTTGTCCAAAGAAAATGTTCTTGGATTTTTTCTATTTTTTGATCAACATTTACACTACTAGCCAAATAAATATTTTGACTTTAGGAATACTTGGACTATCCCAAATATCTCTCCATACTCTAGTGTCATTATTATTATGTTGGTGTTAAACATTATATCCACTTCTTGTTGTGTATTCTCCTAAGATATTCAACTCCCAAATCAATTTATCCTTGACACCGCTTGGAATAATCACATTTGTTATCTTTCTACTCAAATACCTCCTAGTATCAATGTCTTGTATACTTGTAAAAAAATTTTCTTTCCAATTGTATCTTCCTTCTTGATCCTTGTACAAAATGTTTGAAACCCTATCACCATATTTTTCTTGAAGCAATCTCATCCAAGGTTTCAAAACTGGATCTAAATTGAGTGTTTTTTTATCACACCAAATATCCATCCAAATAGAAATTTTCTCTTTAGTTCCCACCACCCATATTAAAAATTTAATCATAAGATCAATATATTTTTTTAAACCATTCCAAAAAGTAGAACCATTTGGAAGAGAGAATGCAGTAAATATTATACTTGGATCATTGGGATCTACATACTTATTAGAAGAATTCTTGCCCATTGTCTTTGACTCTCTTTGTACAATATACAAATAAATTTTTCCCTAGGAGCTAAGTTTGCATCTGTAAGAGCTCTTAAGCCAAGACCTCCCTTAGTTTTGTCATCACACAACTTGCTCCATTTCACCAAAGAAAATTTCCTTTTATCATGTAAACTTGACCATAAAAAGGATCACATAATAACGATTGGCCTAATTAATTGGAATTACATATAATATGTTGAAATGATTGACTTAATTAATTGCACTCTTCCTTGCTAATGATAACCATCTACCTTTCCAAGCTGGAAGTTTATTTTAAAATTTACTAATAATTAGATTCCATAAATCTATCCTCATTTTCCCCTTAAATAAAGTTATCTCTAGAAAATTTGTTGGTGAATTTGCCTCCTCAATTTGAAGCAACATATAAATTCTTGCTTTGATATTAGTAGGAGCGTTAAGGAAGTAAATTTTGGATTTAATCCTATTAATTTTTTGCCTTGAAGCTCTTTCATACTCTTAAAAAATTATTCAAAGCTCTGGCCTCATTTATCCTTGCCCTTCCAAAAAGGGTTGTATCATCTACAAATTGTTTATGGGTGATGTCTAAGATGTTATTACTAATCTTAAATCAACTTATAAGCCCATATTTGTAAGCCTTATTTAAGATTCTACTCAAAAAAAATTCCATAATAATGAACAAATAAGGATATAGATGATCTCCTTGTCTAAGGTCTCTCTTGGATTTATAATATTCTATCACTAACCCATTTAACACTTAATAAGAAATGTAGAGAAATAGGCTTTAATCCATCTATCCCATTTCTTCCCAAAACTAAAATTATCTAAAATTGCAAAAATAAAGTCCCATTTAACCCTATCATAGGATTTACTCATATCAAGTTTTAACATCATACCTTTATCTTTTCTTGAAGTTGTTGAATGTATAACTTCATGAGCTACTATGATCCCATCTAGAATTTGTCTCCCTTTCACAAATACTCCTTGCTCTTCTAAAATAATTTTGTCTAACAATGGCCTTAATCTATTCACCATCACTTTGAAAATAATATTATAAGCCATATTACATAGTCTTATGGGTCTAAAAGAATCAAACAATTCAGCATCCTTCTTTTTTGGAATTAGGGTAAGATAAGTTGCATTTATTTTATAAGGAATGTATTATTTAACCCTTGACTATTCCACTGCCACCAATAACTAGTCCTTCACTATATCTCAATTATGTTGTTAAAATGTTGTATAGAGCCCACATGGACCTAGGGATTTGTCCTTATTAAAATGGAAAAGAGCTAAATGAACTTTTTATAGAGTAATAGGCTCCATCAATATCCTATTGTCTTAATTTGTTAAACTAAAGGAATATCTTGAAGAAGTTTATCATTAAGAACTTCGATCTCCTATGAACCTAGAATATTATTATAAAACAACTTTACCTCTTTTCTAATTTCACTCTGATCTTCAATCCAACCCCATTCTATTGATTTAATTCTACTAATTCTAGAAGATGATCTCTGTACTATAGCCATCCTATGAAAAAACTTTGTATTTTTATCTCATTTTAACCAATTCTATCTTGATTTTTATCTCGATAATTTCTCTTCCTTACTCAAAATATTATGATATTCCACTAAGAAACTCCCTTTTATTTGAGCTTTTATTATTTTTATCACCTTTTTGGAATTTTGAAAGTTTATCTTTTAATTCTTCTTTCTTCTCAAAATTATTTCCAAAGGTGTTATTATTCCATTCTTTTAATCTAGATGTCATAGCTTTAAGTTGGTCTGGAAGAGCATACAACCCACCATTACCTAAATAATTCCATGTTTGAGCTATCATATCAACAAATTGAAGATGGCATTCCCACATCTGCTCATATTTAAAATATAATATTTTTTGAATTTGCTTGCCATCGTTTTAACTCTTATTGGCCAATGATTTGAACCAATCCTTGTTAAGGTATAAATTTTAGCACAAGTTCCTTCATCTAGCCAATGATCTGAGAGAATGCATATATCTATTTTTTTTGCAATTAGGTTATGGCCTCTCCTATTGTTGGTCCAAGTATAGTTATCTTCTTCAAACTCAACTTCCCATAGAGTATTGTTTTGAATAAAGCTGAGAAATATTTCGTACTTTGGGTCAATTTCCTAATTCCCCCAAATTTTTCATTAAGCTTGGTTATGGCATTAGAATCTCCAATGATCATGAATCGGGTTTCTTGGTCTTTACTTCTCATAAAGGCTTCAATCCCACTCCAAACTTCTAATCTACCTGACTGAGTTGTAGGTCCATAGACATTGATAAGGATGAAGTGAATATTTGTAAAGTAGCAAGTGACTACAGAGGCTATCCAATACCTAGTTTTATGAATGGTTACACAAGAAGTTCTAGAAGGATTCCAAAAAGTTAGAATTCCCCCTACTTCTCCTTCAGAATCCATAGCATCCCATTCACATCTTGCCCAAACTACTTTCAAAGTTTTTGAAACTTCTTTTGTCATTTTAGTTTCATTGATACAGAGAATATCAGGTTTATTACTTAAACATGGGTCCCTAATACACCTATGCTTTGAGGGGGTATTAGCACCCCTTATATTCCATGAGATGATAATCATGTCTCATTAGGGGTTTTCGGCCTCTCTTGTGTATAACCAATATCATTTTGTTGTTTGGTAAAGAGAAGTTCAACCAACTTAGTTTGTGTTCCTTTCTCTATGTTAGTTCTTGCTTCCCTGGATCTTGCTTGATAATTTGAGGATTTTCCTTTTTTTGCCTTACCTATATTAGGAGTAGGTCTTATTATTCTATTCCTAAATATTCTTTCACAATTTTATTTTTCAACATATTTATCCTCTCCTAGCTCTATTATAGAAGCTTTTGACTTATCCTACTCATTTTTTGGTATTTCCTTATTAATGGTAGAGGTATTAACTTCTCAAATTGTATTTTATTTACCAATTATTTTCTCTTGAATGGTGTATGGTACTTCAAGAGAGTCTTCAAAATATTATGAGACACATTCCTTAGGTTTATCGAGAATGTTCTTCCTTAAATTAGGATCATACTGAATAGACGGTTCCTTGCTAATATGTTGAAATTGTTGTACTGTGTCCTCTAAGTTTTGATCTACTTTTTCTTCATAGGCTAAAGCCTCAAAAGAATTGGAATTTCTTCCAATATCCTTCCTTATTGGTCTCCACTATTCATTTTCTTTTATTTTTCTAGATCTATTTTTTGGAAGTTGAAAACCATCTTTATCCATAACCATTTGTAAATTTCTCTTACGATTTTCTACAAATGATTATATTGGGCTCTTCTTAGGGCATGATATCTCAATATGCCCCACCTCATGACATATTCTACATCTAAAATATATGTTTTCATAATCTATAGTTTGGATCCACATATTATCCCCATACTTAAGAATGATTGATTATGGTAAAGCTTTACTTATATCAATCATGACCAATATTTGAGCATAAATAGCCAAAAATCCATCTTTGGTTGTATCTAAAATCTCAAGGAATTCTCCTAGAGTGTTTCCTATTGCCTTGAAGGTATCTATTTCCTAAAATTCAATGGGTAACCTAAACATCCTAACCTAGACTAGTACTAGGGATAGATTTACATTTTCAAGTGAAAAGCCTTCATACCAGCAGGTAAGGAAGAGCCCTGCTCTTCCCATAAACCAAGGACCTCCTTTTAGGATTCTTTCTCTTTCTTCCCTAGAACAAAAAATGGCTAGGAAGAAACCTTTGGGAAGAAATGATATAATCACTCCTAGAGACTTCCAACTCCTTTTAATCCATTTTCTCAAGGGTTAAGCCCCTGGCCAATACCCATTAAATTTACCAAAAACTACCCTATATTAGAGCAATGAGGATCTCTTTGAGGTGCGCTCACTAACCTCTACCACTAGGGATGATTCTAAGGATTTAACTATAAATCAATCCATGGAAAGGAAACTAAAACTCAAAATCTAATGAAATTTATCATAAATTCCTATAGCAAATATAATATTTGATAAAGAACTTTATAAATTTTTCATGCACAATTTCTAAGATGAAGAAAGGTAAAAAAGAACATAGATGAAAAATTCTTTGTCTAGATAGAATGTCTTGCCTCACTGAAGTCCTAGCCCTTCATTGCTCTTCCCATTGTTTGAACCCTAGTTGGCAAATATTAGCAATTTTATTTTTCACGACTTGAAAAATCATCATTGTCCTTGTTCTGAATGGTTGACTTCACAGGGTCGTATCTCCCTCAATATTGCTTGGATTTTTGCATATGACCACTTATTTTAAATCTATTCAAATTCTACACAAGTTGGTCTAAGAATCAGCTAAATCATATAAATATTCACGAAAATATGGCTCCTAAAAGATGAGATGTTTTTCAGGAAAAATCCCTAATCCTTCACACTTAGCAATTTGTTTTTCGTGACTTGAAAAATTGTCACTACCCTTGTTCTAAATGGTTGACTTCATAAGGTCATATCTCCCTCAATATTGCTTAGATTTTTGTATATGACCACTCATTTTAAAGCTATTCAAATTCTACACAAGTTGGTCCAAGAATCAATTAAATCGGATAACTCTTCACGAAGATATGGCTCCTAAAATATGAGATTTTTTTCAAGAAAATACCCTAATCCTTTGCACTTTGCATTTTTGTTTTTTGCACTATATAATAATAAACCCTTTTATTAATAATATTTTATTCTACTATTATAAATATATAATAGTCCCTATATTATTAATAAATCCTTTTATTAGTAATATTTTATTCTACTATTATAAATTGTTAGCTTTTGATACAACATGCAATGGGAGATAGCATTCATAAGATGCAAAATAATAAGAAAGAAAGTAAATCTGTGAGATGACTAAAATATGCTATAAATAGAAATATCAAAAATGAGTACAATAGTAGCTATGGAGGAAAAGAACACTCCATGATACAAGCTACTACTCAATGAATGTGCTCTGAGCTTATAGCTCACACACACTACACTACTATCTATCCTACACTACTATAATCCTACACTATTGTGTTTTATCTTCTATATCTATGGCCCTTTATATAGGAAGATAAGTTCCTTGGCCAACACTCTACCTAGTTGTACAAGTGGACACCTTGCACATTGATACTTGTGCATTTATTACATTGCATGAAGTAACTAGATAACTTTCCCCTAAAGTAATCTAATGTCCTAAGTATGTACCAAGGAAGGTACATTTACATGACCCAAATAATGTAATATAAGTTATTTTTAACACCCCCTGTATTAAAATATTTGGGTATTGAAGACTTTAGTCTTCAATGTGGATCTTCCTCTTAACTCTGGAATTTTGGTTCTTCAAATCTGATTTTTGTAACCTGTTCAAGCAAGTTGTTAGTATCTTCAAAACCTATCATTCTTACTGAAAGAGCTTTGATCTTGGTTCTTCAATATTTAGATGATATAAAAATAGGCTGAAGTTGTAGGTTCTTCTTTTAGTTGACCTTACACTATATTCCTCCTTCATTTTATTCATCTCCTTCTTCTTCCTTAGCTTTGCCTTTGAATTTGGTCTCTACTTTTTCATAGGTGGTTGTGCTGCTACTTGGTTCTTGTATGGAAGATTCTTGTTTCTTATCTTCAATATGTATATATGCTTTTGAACAACCACTTAAAGCATCATGATAAGATCTTGAGTTAGTAGAACTTGAAGTGTCAATTTTACATGAGGATTGAAAAAAATTCTAGATATGACTCACTTAGTTCTTCCTTATTTTTGAGTAGTTCTATCAATCCCTTTTGTTCTACATTTTCATTCTTGAAGTGTTTATATGTGAGTAATGCCATATATAATATGCTCACAAGATCTAAGGAAAGTGTAATATCACTTTCTCCATTTCCAATAGCTTCATTGAGACGAGTTTGAAGATAGCATTCCATAGTGTCAAAGTTGTCTTCTAAGGCTTCACTATGGATTATTTTAGAAGATAGATCTATCATTATTTCTTATTTCAAGAGTAGATTCATGATCCCAAGTTTTATGGCACTGACTTTTTCCTTATTGATGTTTGCAGTATTTTGGAAGGTAGACATCCTTATGGCTCCCTATTAGGATATATGATCCTTGATAGAAGTATATAAGCTTGATTTGATAAAACCTTTATTAATCCTTGGTTTTGTAGGCTTCCTTATGTCTCCCTAGTAATGAGAGTATATACTCTTGAGGATTTTTAGGTTTTTTAGAAACCTTATATATTGCAACTTGATAATTTTGATAAACACTAATATTACCAAGTTTTGTAGAATGCCTTATGACTCCCTAGTATGCTTTGGATAAGATATAAAGTGCTTTTGTAAATTTTAGTTCAATTTTGGTTGATTTTGTAAAGTTTTGTAAATAACAAAATCAACTTCTATTATCCTTATTTCTCCTATTGAACTAAGCACTTTTCCTAAATTTAAATAGGTTTTAATGTTGGATCTTTTGTCTCGATTTGAGAAGATTTGAGACAAGTAAATATTATAAATTTCCAACCTTTAAATTTTTTTAATAAACCTCTTATAATGGCCCTTTGAAATTTGATTTTAATTTTTCTAATTTTCAATAAATCAATTTGATGTAGTAGACCTTATGACTCCCAAATTTGGAAAATTAGAAAATATAACAATATTTGCAAAATATTAAATATTTAAACCTAAGTAGAAGGTCTTATATCTCCTAGGTTAGCTTGCAAATATTATTTTAATTTTTGGTAAGTTATCTCCTATGTCTTTTGCTTTCACAACCTTAAAATTTATCCTTGATTTTATAGCCTTATATCTCTTATGTTTGAAAGAAATATTAATGAGATAATTTTCTTACCTTAGCTCCTTGTATTCACACTTGAATAGCTAGTTTTGAGTATAATAGTCCTCTTACGTACCCTTTCTATGGTGTTTGAGTTGAAAAATTCAGATGGGCCAAGTGTGGTATGGTTGAGTGAGAAATGATTGGGCTTGTTCTTCAATGTTGGAGAGTATGATGCTAGTAATTTATCCTTATTCTATGGAGCTTTAAATACTCCTTGCTCCCTTTCTTCCATGATGCGCTAGAACTGGTTTGACTATGATATTTTCTCCTTTATTTTGACTACAATTTGCTCTCCTCTTCACCCTATTCTTGCTTCAAAATTAGATTGCATTTATTGGAGGTCAAGGGTGGCCAAGTGTCTTTTCCATTTCTTGAGAGTGCTTTCACTTGTGTAATGCCAATATCTTCTTGTAATGCTTTTGCGATGCATGTTACACCTTTATAATATATGAGAATTTGCTCTAATGGTTGTAACTCCCCTTCGATGGTCTCTTGAGCATTAGGAAATGAGAGGCACTAGAGAATATTATACCAAGTGGCATTCAATATTCTTGCATGATACTTTTAATGTAATGCCTTCAAGAAGAAGATTATAACTCCTTCAATTATCTTCCTCCTTAGCTTGCTTTGTTTTCTTGGACAACAAGAAACCTATTCTTCTACAAGTGGCTTCGTGAGGCATATTGGAGCTTTGATCATGGATGATAGTGCTTCCTTTTGTGGATGTTACTCTCAATGTAGCATCTATCCTTCTCTTTTTCTTCTTGCCTTCAATGTGCTCCCTGTTATGCTGCTTGTTCACCTTGGTAGGAGTGGAAGCTTGATGCTCTTTCTTTGTGGATGAGCTCTATTTTGTCTACATAAATAAGCTTCTTCTTTTTGTCTTCACATATATCCTTGATAAGCTTACTTTTTTTTTACATAAATTACTTTGATGAGCTTCCTTTGTCTTGCAAGTTCATCCATGGAGAGTAAGCCCTTTCGATGGTTGAAGAGCGCTAATATTTTGGCTCTTCTTTGGTTGGTTTTTCCTATACCTGTTGTGCCTTTTGAGGCACCTTCAAATATACTCCTTTCCCTGCATATGATGTATTGTAGAAGTGCAATACCATGTAAACTTTACATGTATATAAAACCATTTTTATTGCACCTTTTCTTTTATAGGCCTGAGATTCTAATTTTGTAATAGATTTTATGAGTGTAATATGAGGGTTTTGAGGATGTCTCTTTGGCTAGACTCCTTACCCTCTTTGCTTGGATATTTGATGGTGAATCCAAGCTTTGTAAACACTATAAAATATAAGCTTTATTTTAGTTGCACTAACCCCTAAGTGCTTTGGATTTGAGACTCACCAAGTCTCAATATTTGAAGCTTATTTTTGGTTAGCTTTTATTTTCTTGTACTAACCAATTTCGGTGGCTTCTATTGGCCACTAAGATTTGTAGGTTTTGTGCTTTAAGAGTGTCTTTAGACACTTGATGCAAACTAGATTTTGTACCTTTTTTCAATGCACAAAACTAATTTCTTTTGAGAGTAGTAATAGTGCAAATGAATCTAAGAAATTCTACATTTTAATGCACTAAAAAATTACACCTTATCACTCCAATTTAATCTCAATAAAATGCACTTAATCAATTCACTACAACTAATCAAGAATAATTTGAAATGAACCTTCAAATATTCATCAAATTCACTACAATTAGTATTGTAGGATTCAATCTTCTTTTCACTTTCCAAAGTAGATAATAGGTAGTTGATAGATAATTAATATTTGAAATCTAATAAAATCCTAGTGTGAAAATGAACCTCTAAAAGGAACCTTTTTATTTTACACTTCTAAATACTGTAATTTAGATTGCAAATTTAATCTAGATTAAGGTGCTTTAACAAATCTAAAAAGTAATCCAATTAATGAATCTACTTCCACCAATAGTTGCTTACCTTTTTCTGAAAGCTTTTGTAGCTTCTTTGCTACTTATGTAGAGGATGTAGATATTTATGTCTTAGATCACCAAGTTGCTACCTTGAGTAAGATCTTGCAACTCTTTGTAGACTATTTTTAACAACTCCTTCTTCACCAAATTGTAGTCTCAAACTTTCTTTTACAAACCTAAGATTTGGTGACTTTGTTCTACTCTTGTGGTTTCCTCCTTCTATTGTAGATTTGGAGAAGTATATGTCTTTGAAGAGGTGTCCTCTTGCTATGGGAGGTAATATTCAATATTATTGTTCTAGTCAGCTTCTTCTATCTTCTTGTTGAATTTTAACTTCAAGCAGGATCTTCTTCTCAAGATTCAAAATGTCTTGAGGTCTTCACTGGATTCTTCTTCCACTCGGATTTGGCACTCCTTGCCAAATTCTCCTCCTCTTGGGCTTGTTTTTGGATGGCAATAATTATCCCAAGTCCTTCACTATTAGGGACTTCTCCTTGGTAGTGGACTTCTCCAATGAGTTCTTTGATGATTTATTTGGCAAGGCTCTCCTAGACTTTTATTGGATGCTCATTGAGACCTCTCCAAGGTCTTTAATATTGTAGCTTCTTTTGGTCTTCCTTGAGATATTATATTCAACCTTCTACTTTTGGAAGTGTTGGTGGTGAGATCTTCTCCTAGATCTTTGATTCTTCTACTTCTGGATTTGAGAAGGACTCTCCTAGTCCTTCTTCTTCCTTGTCTAAAATTTCTTCAATGAGATCTCCTCCTGATATCTTTTACTTTAGGTGTTGGATTGATTCTGAAGAGGCTGCTCTTCCTAACTTTCTTGTAGGAAGCTTTATCGAATTATTAGATCTCCTTTACCTGCAATAAAACTATTAGTACTAAAATTTGCATTGGAATTAAGTACTCTCTTTTGGAGCCTTCTTCAATATAAAAGCATCTATGGCATATTTTAGTATCAAGGATTCTATGGCCTTTTCTAGGCTTCCATGGCCTTTTCTTATGGATCAAGGATTTTATAGCATTTTCTTCTAAATCATGGCTTCTATGGAATTTTTATTTTTGTGAAGTTCTTGAATCTAGCAATGGAGATCTTATGCCTCCTAAATTCACCATGATTCTTTTCTAGAAGTTTTTTTCTAAAGTATTCTCATTTATCCAACAACTAATCTCTACACTATGAAGGCACTCTGACCTTTGGCTAACAAATTTGAGGTCTCCTAGCTTTCTTTTGTAGGAGGTGTCCCAATCATATGATAATTAATTCCTTGCAATAAAAGAAACTTCAGGTAAATATTTCCATATCTCTTAGATGAGCTTCACTAGTTGTTTCATCAAACTAGTGGATCAAATGTTGAGTCTTGTTGACAATTTTGTCACATTGCACAATGGGGTAGAAAAAAATCAAAATTTTGTACAATGTTTCTTTTGTAAAGTATTTCTTTTGTCGAATATTTGTAAGTTGTAGCAATTTTGGGCTTTCCCTGCCACCCCCTTGTACATAAAATGAAGATGAAAGAACTTCACTGCTGAAAAAACTAAGGAAGATAGCCTCGCCGAAAGAAAGAAGAAGAGTATGAAAAGAGCTTCACACCCGAAGCATTTCTAGTAGCTACTTTGGGCAAAATTTTTACGAAGCAGTGTTGCCGAAGAAAAATAATAATAATACCGGGCCCGAAGCACTTCAAACAACTACTTCGGGCAAAAATTTTGTGAAGTGGCATTTGCCAAAGAAAGAATAAAGGAAAGGCATGAAAAGAACTTCGCAACTGAAGTATCTCTAGCAGCTACTTCGGGTGAAAGTTTTGCGAAGCGGTATTTCAAAAGAACAGCTTCGCCAAAGAGGGATCGCGGTCCAAGTTTTCTAAGGCAAGAAAGAAAACTACTTCGGGCCCGAAGCGCTTCAAACAACTACTTCGGGCAAGAAACTTGTGAAGCGGGATTTGAAGAAGAGCAACACCGAGAAGTACTTCACCAAAAAATTGCCGAAGCATCCACTTCGGGACTCTCCACCAGTGAACCATTTCTACTTCGTCGAAAGTTGTTGCGAAGCATCTGCTTCGGCTAGCTTTCGTGCGAAGTACTTTCACCCGAAGTGGCGGAGGTTGGGAAGAACGAATCATTTTTGAAGGCAAGTATGTGCTTCGGCCGAAACCCTCCCGAATCGTAGTTTTAGAAGAAGATCGTGATGAAGCATTTCTACAATGCATCAGTGAAGCAATTTTGACAATGAAGCGACGAGGAATGAAGAGCCTCATTTTGCGAAGGAAATCTGCTTCGGAATTCACCACCCCCAAAGCATTTTTGCAAAGATCCACCATGCAAAGTACAAACCAAGAAGGAGAATCTGCTTCGGCTCAGGTCCATTGCAAAGCGAAGTTGCGAACAAAAATCCAATGAAGCGCTTCAAGGGCATGCACTCCAAGATGGGTATTTTTTTGAGGCAATCAAGTGCCTCATAAATGCATTTTTACGTGCCCGATAAGCTTGCTACTCATTTTTAGCAATTGGAAATGAAGTATTAGTTCCTAAAGAAGAGCTCGACGAGCAGGGTGGCCACTCGAGCACTGCACCAAGAAGCCAAGGATGCTCAGACGACTCATTAATGCATGTTTCCATGGCTGACCTGGTTGCAGTTGCTAGTTTTGGTAATAGATTTGAGAACTCAGTCATGAGGGCTGTGAAGAGATGACTTCATAGGTTTCGAGGGTGTACTCCATTTTGTGCATTAATGGCTTAGAGGATCGGGTCCTCTATAAAAACCTAGGCATTGTAATGTAATAGGGGGGAAATTTTTGCTAGAAAGTTGTAACTCAGATTCCTGTGATTAATACTAAAGGGCTTTGGACTATATTTCTCTCTTTTATGCTGCCTTCTGTGATTATTTTTGATGCAGGAGCATCCGGAGGCGAAGCAGCAATCTTGCATCAGCCAAAAATGTTTTTTTCTCTATGTGCCAAAACTGTCGCGATATCGCGACGCTTTTTGAGGAAGAGCGCCAAAGGGCCAAACTGTCGCGATATCGCGACGCTTTTTGACGAAGGGCACTAAAGGGCCAAACTATCGCGATATCGCGACACTTTTTGACAAATGGGGCCAAGGCGCAAAACGGTCGCGAAATCGTGACATTTTCGAAGCAAAGCAGCTTGGGCGCCAAATGGTCGCGAAATCGTGACATTTTCGAAGCAAAGCAGCTTGGGGCGCCAAATGGTCGCGAAATCATGACATTTTCGAAGCAAAGCAGCTTGGGCGCCAAATGGTCACGAAATCGTGACATTTCTAAAGCAAAGCAGCTTGGGCACTAAATGGTCGTGAAATCACGACATTTTCGGAGCAAAGAAGCCAAGACGCCAAATGGTCGTGAAATCGTGACATTTTCACAGCAAGGAGGCCAAGGCACAAAATGGTCACGAAATCGTGACATTTTTGAAGCGATGGAGTTAAGGCACAAAATGGTCGCGAAATCGTGACACTTTCGAGGGCAAGACTGGAGGGCACAAAATGGTCACGAAATCGTGACACCTTCGGAGGCAAAGCTCTAAGGCTCAAAGACGTCACGAAATCGTGACACTTTCGGGGGGCAAGACTTGAAGGCGCAAAGACGTCACGAAATCATGACACCTTCGGAGGCAAAGCTCTAAGGCTCAAAGACGTCGCAAAATCGTGACACTTCCGGGGGCAAGACTTGAAGGCGCAAAGACGTCACGAAATCGTGACATGTCACGGTTTCGCAGCCCGAATGAAGAAGCCGAGTACGGAAGGCAAAGATGTCACGAAATCGTGACATGTAGCGGTTTCGCGGCCCGTAGGGAGAAGCCGAGTGTGAAGGGAAAAAGACGTTGCGAAATCGCGACATGTCGCGGTTTCGCAGCCCGAAGGAAGAAACTGAGTGCGAAGGGCAAAGACGTCGCGAAATCGCGACATGTCACGGTTTCGCGGCCCGGAGGCGGAAAGCGAGCACGGAAGGCTTAGGCGTCGCGATTTCATGACGTGTCACGAAATCATGGCCCCAAGGAGAAAAGAGAAGCCAAATGCCGAAACGTCGCGATATCGTGACCAAAGAGGAGAGAGAAAGTCGGAGAGCAAAGACGTCGCGATATCGTGATAGAACGCTCACGACTCCAGACCAGCCGACGGTTGTAGAGGCCGTTACAGCAGGGCACGTGGCATCGAATTACAGGCGGCCATAGAGCACTAAGCGATTACAGGGACCCTTGCAAGAGGACACGTGGTACAGATTATTGAGGACTGTGGCGCATTCCTATGAATGATGACTCGAAGGGGAATGGACAGGCGACTGCAGCGCACTCCACCATTACAAGCCATGATGGTTCGGGGTGCCTGGCAGCATCTTGCAGACAGTGGCAGAACACTCGTGCGGGTGGTTACAGGGAATCCCGCATTCTATGTAATGATGTCCGACGAAGGTCGGCTGGGGGGATAAGAGGGCCGCATACGCATTGTAAAGGGGGGGTTCTTGGCCATTAGAATATGACTGCTGTATTTTTTGATTTTTGATCTCTGTTAATGAAATTGGGTGAATTTTCTGTGTGTTATCTGAGTCTTGCGTCAAGTGGTATCAGAGCCCGAAGGTTCTGAGTGTGCAAACCGATCACCGACAGTGAGGCAGTTTGCGCCAGGATTGAGGTTGTGGGTTGTGAAGAAGAAGCAGGATGCCTCCACGCAGGAACCATGGTGGTGTGAGGAACAGACAAGCAGAGGTCGATCTTAGAGCCTTGCAGAGGCAAGTTGAAGCCCTACAGGAGGAAATCAAAAGAGGAGTTGAGCCAAGAAGGGAGGAACCCAATGAGGATGAAGTTTGGGAAGAAGAGGGTCCATCTGATGAGGAAGAAGCATTGGATCCAGCAGAGGCTAGGCTGTATAGAGCCATATCCCAGATCGGGAAGAAGCCAAAATTCGACGTCTCTACTTACTCTAGGAACCTCAACCCTGAGGAGTTGATAGACTGGATCAACGACATGGAGGAGTATTTCAAGTACGAAGAAATCTCAGATCCAAATCGGATCCGGTTCACGAAAACCAAGCTGAAGGGACATGCTAGCATCTGGTGGAAAGGGGTGCAGCTGGAAAGAAATAGGAGGGGGAAGGAAAAGATCACCAGGTGGGATAGGATGGTGGAGAAATTGAAGAGACAGTTCATCCCTACAGATTATGAGTTGGATTTGTTGAGAAAGATGCAGAGTCTTCGACAGGCAAGTAAATCTGTCAAGGAGTATACGGAGGAGTTCTATCAAATCTCGATTAGAACCGACCGTTCGAAGGCGAATAAGGAGAAAGTCGCACGGTACATCAATGGATTGTGAACCAGCATTCAAGAAGAGCTGGGGCTAGTTAGGATGAGCACGGTGGAGGATGCATACCAGTTTGCATTAAAAGTGGAGGAGAAACTGAATAGGAGATTTGATGGTAAGCAGAGAGGAAAGGACAGGGGTGGAAGAGCTGGTGGAAGGACCAATGGGGGAAGATACAGAGATTTGAAGAAGACTGGTGAATCAAGTAGTAGTCAGAACCAGAAAGAAGAGAAAGAGGATAATACTCAACGCCCACGCAATCAGAACAACAACTACCCGAGGGGAAGAGGTAGGTCTGGGCGAGGGTTTGGAAGAGGTGTCTTTCGAGGAACCTGCTTCAACTACGGAGAAGAAGGGCATAGGGCATACAACTGCCCGCAGCATCAAGAAAGGCCAAATCGGAGACCTGAGGGTCAGGCCCGAGCTGCTGTAGCAGACGAAGGTGTAGAATCTGAGCACTCGGAGGAGGCAAAAAGAGGGGAAGCAATGACCATCAGAAGAGTCCTGTTGAATGAAGAGAAAAAGGGAGACCAAAGGAACAACCTATTTCGAACAAGATGCAAGTGCACAGGCAAGATCTGCAACATCATCATCGATAATGGAAGCACTGACAATTTGGTTTATGAGGAAATGGTTGCCAAGCTACAGTTGGAGAGGAGAAAACACCCGCACCCTTATCGAATTGCATGGTTGCAAAAGGACCATCGGGCGCTAGTGAGTGAGCAATGCCTGGTGAAGTTCAATATAGGAACTTACCGAGATGAGGTCTTATGTGACATCTTGCCTATGGATGCATGTCACCTATTGCTTGGGAGACCATGGCAGTTTGATCGAAGTGTTGTGCATGATGGTCGAGCCAACACATATTCTTTGTCGAAGAATGGAGTTCGCCACAAGTTGAAACCCTTGAAGGAGGCGGATGAGAAGGTATGCAGCAGTGCCCGAGTCTGTCTAGTTGATGGCAGAATATTTTTGGAAGGCCTGAAGCTAGATCATATGTGCTATGCAATAATCCCTAGGGTTAGGGAAGAAGAATGCAAGGAAACTCCAGTGGAAGTCATGGGACTATTAGAGGAGTTCCCAGATATCATTTCTGATAATGTTCCTGAAGGTTTACCGCCTGTTAGGAAGATCAGTCACCACATAGATTTGGTGCCTGGATCGAGCTTGCCAAACAAGGCTGCACACCGAATGACGCCTGTGGAAACTGAGGAGTTAAATCGGCAAGTTCAAGATCTGTTGAAGAAAGGGTTGATTAGGGAGAGTCTTAGTCCATGTGCAGTACCAGCAGTACTAGCACCCAAGAAGGATGGAGAATGGAGGATGTGCATAGACTCTCGAGCAATTAACAAGATCACCATCAAATACAGATTCCCACTGCCAAGGATGGATGATATCATGGACTACTTAAGTGGAGCTGAGTACTTCACAAAGATTGACTTGAAAAGCGGTTACCATCAGATCCGTATTAGAGAAGGGGATGAGTGGAAGACAACCTTTAAAACCAGAGAGGGGCTGTATGAGTGGTTGGTTATGCCATTTGGGCTAACCAATGCATCGAGTACCTTCATGCGGTTAATGAATGAAGTCCTCAAGGAATTTCTAGGCAAATTTGTTATTGTCTACTTAGATGATATCCTGATTTTTAGCAGAACCCTAGAGGAGCACCTGATGCACATCAGGAGGGTTTTTGAAAAACTGCGGGAGGAGCAGTTACTGATCAATCTGAAGAAGTGTAACTTTGTGAAGAAGGAACTAGTGTACCTAGGATTTGTTATCTCAGTAGATGGTCTCAAAATGGACCCCAAAAAGGTGAAGGCTATCCTCGAATGGCCTGCTCCAAGAAGTGTGACCGAGGTTAGATCATTTCATGGTCTGGCCAGTTTTTACAGAAAGTTCATTAGAAACTTCAGCAGTATTTGCGCATCTCTTACAGAGACAATGAAGGGGAGCAAGAAGGAATTCAAGTGGACAGCTGGAGCAGACAAAAGCTTTGCTATGCTAAAGAAGAAGGTCACTGAGCAACCTGTCTTAGCACTTCCATATTTCAATAAGGTGTTTCAGGTAGACTGCGATGCGAGTGGCAGTGCCATAGGGGCCGTATTGAGCCAAGAGGGTAGGCCTGTAGCTTATTTTAGCGAGAAGCTCAATGATGCCAGAAGGAAGTATTCGGTATATGATCAGGAGTTCTACGCCATAGTTCAAGCACTTAAGAAATGGAGGCACTATTTGTTGCCAAAGGAGTTTGTTCTTTATACCGACCATCGAGCACCAGATATAAACAGTCAGGGAAAATTGAATCAGAGGCACCTAAAATGGGTAGAGTTCCTGCAGAGCTATACCTTTGTGTTGAAGCATCGGAGCGGAAGGTCCAATAGGGTGGCAGATGCCTTGAGTAGGAGGCAATGTCTGATGATGGAAATGAAAGTGGAGGTTGTAGGGTTTGCTGAGCTCAAGGGTTTATACCCTGCAGACCCCGATTTCGTAGAAGCTTGGAAAGCCTGCACTGCGCCTGTTATGTTGGACAGGACTAAGTGGTTGAATTATCTAATTCAAGATGGAATGCTATTCAGGGGGAACCAATTATGCATTTTGAGGAGCTCAATGAGAGAGAATCTCATCAAGGAAAAACATAGTGGAGGTTTAGCTGGACACTTTGGTCATGACAAGACCATCTCCCTTGTCAGTGAGAACTACTACTGGCCACAATTGCAACAAGATGTGGCAAAATTTGTGCAGAGTTGTAGGATATGCCAGATGGCAAAAGGTGTGAGGCAGCCTACTAGTTTATATCAACCGCTACCTATACCTGAGAGGCCATGGGAGGATATTAGTATGGATTTTGTGCTTGGTTTGCCCAGGACGCAAAGGGGACACGACTCCATATTTGTGGTAGTGGACAGGTTCTCAAAAATGGTGCACTTTATCCCGTGCCAGAAGACTAGCGATGCGGTCCATGTGGCTGGTTTATTCTTTAAGGAAGTGGTACGCCTTCATGGGCTGCCAAGGAGCATTGTGTCGGATAGGGATACCAAGTTTGTAGGGTATTTCTGGAGAACCCTGTGGAAGAAACTAAAAATGGATTTAAAATTCAGTTCTGCATACCACCCCCAAACAGATGGCCAAACAGAGGTGGTCAACAGGAGCTTGGGCAATCTACTGCGATGCTTGGTAGGGGACAAGCCCAAGGGATGGGATTTAGTTCTGCCATAGGCAGAATTCGCTTACAACAGCTCTGTCAATAGAAGTACCAATAAATCGCCATTCCAGATCATCTATGGGAGCAGCCCAAGAAATGCTTCAGAGTTGAGAAGAATAGATACGAGAGAGAAATGCAGTGCTGAGGTAGAAGACTTTGCCGAACACCTGAAGGGAGTGCATGAGGAAGTGACAAGACACATTGCCAAGATGAATGCTCAATACAAGACAAGGGCGGACCAAAAATGCCGAGCTAAGGAGTTTAAAGTAGGAGATTCTATCATGGTCCATCTGAGGAAGGAGCGGTTTCCTGCCAAGACCTATAACAAACTAAAAATGAAGAAATTTGGGCCATGCAAGATCATTGGCAAATGGGATTCGGGTAATGCATACGAGGTGGAGTTACCAAGTGAACTTAACATCTCCCCCGTGTTTAACATTTCAGATTTGGTCGAGTATCATGAAGGAGAAAGCAGTGAGATACCCAGCCCAAATTTGTGGAGCATTCCAGCAGCCATCCCAGTCGCAGACGAGATCGAAGAAGTCCTGGATACGCGTGAGGGCCGCAGTACTCGAAACAGGAGCTATTCTGAGTATTTAGTCAAATGGAAAGGCAGGCCCATGGAAGATGCGACTTGGTTATCAAAGGCAGAGGTTGATCACCTGGGTCTACCTCAGACAGATCAGAAGTGAGGGTCACTTCTCAAACTCACCCCGGGTGTCTGATGCAGGAGCATCCGGAGGCGAAGCAGCAATCTTGCATCAGCCAAAAATGTTTTTTTCTCTATGTGCCAAAACTGTCACGATATCGCGACACTTTTTGAGGAAGAGCGCCAAAGGGCCAAACTGTCGCGATATCGCGACGCTTTTTGACGAAGGGCACTAAAGGGCCAAACTGTCACGATATCGTGACACTTTTTGACAAACGGGGCCAAGGCGCAAAACGGTCGTGAAATCATGACATTTCCGAAGCAAAGCAGCTTGGGCACCAAATGGTCATGAAATCGTGACATTTCCGAAGCAAAGCAGCTTGGGGCGCCAAATGGTCGCGAAATCATGACATTTTCGAAGCAAAGCAGCTTGGGGCACCAAATGGTCGCGAAATCATGACATTTCCGAAGCAAAGCAGCTTGGGCACCAAATGGTCGCGAAATCATGACATTTTCGGAGCAAAGAAGCCAAGACGCCAAATGGTCGCGAAATCGTGACATTTTCACAGCAAGGAGGCCAAGGCACAAAATGGTCACGAAATCGTGACATTTTTGAAGCGATGGAGTTAAGGCACAAAATGGTCACGAAATCGTGACACTTCCGAGGGCAAGACTGGAGGGCGCAAAATGGTCACAAAATCGCGACACCTTCGGAGGCAAAGCTCTAAGGCTCAAAGACGTCGCGAAATCGTGACACTTCCGGGGGGCAAGACTTGAAGGCGCAAAGACGTCACGAAATCGTGACACCTTCGGAGGCAAAGCTCTAAGGCTCAAAGACGTCACGAAATCGTGACACTTTCGGGGGCAAGACTTGAAGGCGCAAAGACGTCACGAAATCGTGACATGTCACGGTTTCGTGGCCCGAATGAAGAAGCCGAGTACGGAAGGCAAAGATGTCGTGAAATCGTGACATGTAGCGGTTTCACGGCCCGTAGGGAGAAGCCGAGTGTGAAGGGAAAAAGACGTCGTGAAATCGTGACATGTCACGGTTTCGCAGCGCGAAGGAAGAAACTGAGTGCGAAGGGCAAAGACGTCATGAAATCATGACATGTCGCGGTTTCGCGGCCCGGAGGCGAAAAGCGAGCACGAAAGGCTTAGGCGTCGCGATTTCGCGACGTGTCACGAAATCGTGGCCCCAAGGAGAAAAGAGAAGCCAAACACCGGAACGTCGCGATATCGCGACCAAAGAGGAGAGAGAAAGTCGGAGAGCAAAGATGTCGCGATATCGCGACAGAACGCTCACGACTCTAGACCAGCCGACGGTTGTAGAGGCCGTTACGATAGGGCACGTGGCATCGAATTATAGGCGGCCGGAAGTGGCCATAGAGCACTAAGCGGTTACAGGGACCCTTACAGGAGGACACATGGTACAGATCATCGAGGACTCGTGGCGCATTCCTATGAATGATGACTCGAAGGGGAATGGACAGGCGGTCGCAGCGCACTCCACCATTACAAGCCATGATGGTTCGGGGTGCCTGGCAGAATCTTGCAGACAGTGGCAGAACACTCGTGCTGGTGGTTACAGGGAATCTCGCATTCTATGTAATGATGTCCGACGAAGGTCGGCTGGGGGGGATAAGAGGGCCGCATACGCATTGTAAAGGGGGGGTTTCTTGGCCATTAGAATATGACTACCTGTATTTTTCAATTTTTGATCTCTGTTAATGAAATTGGGTGAATTTTTTGTGTGTTATCTGAGTCTTGCATCAATTTTTTTTATCTTTTCTTCATTTGCATACTATAATTCTAAACTCTAGATTTAGGTGTGTGATTGGAGTGGAACCCTGAGATTTTCCCGAAGGATACATAAGGGAGGAAAAAATTGTATGAGTTTTCTTTTATGCTACCTATGGATAGTGTTTCTATCATATTCACTCCTTCTTCGTCGTCGTAACTCTGACATCTAAATTTCAACGGGAGGGAAGGGTAATCCTGGAAATCATCCAAAGGATACATAGGAGGATTAATATTGCATTCATTGCATTTATTCTTGTTGTTATTTGCTGCTGTTCCAAGTTATTGGCTAGCAATCGTGCTTTTGGTTCTTTCCCACTATTAAACTACTAAAATTTCTTCCCTTAATATTTTATTTCTTTCCCACACCCTTACTCTGTTCATATATTTCCTGCACCCTTATCTTAAAAATTAAAGTAGTTTAGTATAGGATTCGGCCTTTCTCCAGAGATTGGCACGAGGGGCATCTCTTCCTTTTGGAATTTCAATGTTGGTCCAGGTCTAGGGCGCATACACTTACCAAAATCCTTTCCTGGGTAGATTTGATGACCAACATTTTTTGGCATGCCTAGTGGGACCCGATCAGTCTCACCTTGTGAGTGGTAGTGAGAACCGATGCTCTCATTACCGAAAGACTCTTAGCATCTGGCGACTCTGCTTAACTAAGAATCTTTAAGTCATAGAGACTAGTACCAAAGTCTGTGCCTTCATGCAAACAAGATGGAGAGTTAGGAATAGAGGAGAGGAAACTGAGTTCTTTAAGCTAGATATTGACGCCTTTGGGGAATGATCTAGGTTGGTCACCCCCAAGTCTCTGTTACATGGAACATCCTCGCAAGAGGTTGCTATTGACGAACAAGGCCTAACTTATGATAGCACATCATCTAGCTTTCCTCCTAATCCTCCCAACTCACCGAAGCATCCTAGTGCTTTCATTCTTATTGGTCGTCCTATTAGCAATCAAGGAGGAGCTTCGAGAATTCCTATTTCTCAAAATCCAAGAGTAAATATGGCACAACAACAACAACAACAACAAATGCAGCAACAACCGCCACCCAGATTATTCCCAGCATGGAATTATTTAGGACCGCTAAATCTAATGAGACAAGGGCAAGTGCCACCTACTACTATAAAGAAGATCCCGACGTTCGATGGAACTAGGAAGACTGCTCTGAAACACATCCAGGACATAGTTTCTCTGGTGGTGATCCATGACATCACAGAGGAGCGAGTTATGGTAAAGCTTCTGGTTCTATCCCTTAGAGGGAAACTCCTCTACTGGTATAGATCTTTACCACCCAGTACCATTATAGGATGGGACCAGTTAGCTGGATAGTTGATGCGAAGATTCAATGAGTCCGTCGATCCAAACTCTGTCCTGCATCAGTTCACAACGATCTAGAGACATCCACAAGAGGAGATCATCGACTTCAATTTTAGGTTTGCTCAAACCTAGCAAAGAATACCAGTTGGAGTTTGGCCAACTAATGAAGCTGTAGCATACTATTTCCTTCGGGCTTTCAACCTCGATATCAATGTGATGGTAAGGTATTCGAATATCAATACCTTCCTAGAATTATATGAGTTAGCCCAGAAAGTGAAGATGGATCTAATAGCTATGGGTAAGCTTCCCCAAAGGATGTCAATGCCTATACTTCCTGATTTCCATCAATCCTAGTATGCGAGCGTAGCCGCTTCATAGATCTCTGCAACCCTTGCATACCCGATCTCATCTTGGAACCCGAATCCCATTGTATCACAAATCATCGCTCCACAAATTCATTTTCCCACTTTTTTGACTCCATAGCCCTCGGTCACTTCAGCATTCCCTGTACTTCCAGCACCACTTCAACACTCTGCCCTATCCCCAATACCAACAATGACCCCATTGCCACATATTCCTAAAATCGATGACATGCAAGCCAAAATACTGCAAGAATTTTAGTCCCTGAACTCCACAATGCAGACCCTATCTAATGACATGACCATTATGAAGAAGAAGCAAGTGCAACAAGAGTTTCTACCGAGAAGATCTTATCCTACACCTATGCTTACTAAATATCAAGCGGTCTAGCAAGGAAGAGCTTCGGCAAGAAATGCTACAATAGACGAAGCATCGAGCACTTTCGATTATATACATTGGTGCTCCATGTGTAATGACCCTCACGAAGAGAATACTTGCATGCTGCACCAACACTATGTACAAATGCTGGTGAGAAGTAGTCATGGCGATCAAGTCAACGTCATCAGGCAATTGGATCAGAACCTGGTAATTGATGAAGAAGAGCCAGTTGCAGTCCTTACCAGAGGCAAAAGGTCGATAGAGTTGGATGCTACTCAAATGGCTCCCTTAAAGGTGCATGCTCATCATGAGAAAGGAAAACAACCTCCACCAGCCCAAAACGAAGCTTGAAAACCTACACCAGTCAAATAGAAGGCCCAAAATGCCCCTGCAAATCCACCATAGATGGAAACTAAGGAATAGGCTAGAGAGAAGCTCAAACTTCCTTCGCTGACCAAGCGGTAAAGGGTCAAAGCTACGAAATAGTATCACACTAGATATGATCCGAGAAAGGAACCTGAGGTGCCCAATTCCCTAGCGTACAACATTGTAGACGAGCTGAAGAAGATTCCAGCCAAAATTAGTCTGTACAATGCACTGCAACTACCTAGACATGTGGACCTATTGCAAGAATCGTTGAAGATAACCAAAGAAAGAAAAGTAGCACCGCTTGCCCTAGTGCAAACCCTGTCCACATCCGTTATGGGGAAGAATAGGCAATCACCATTCTACATGTCTCTACAGATGGAAGGGTACATTGTACATAACTATATGATTGACTCTGGTGTTGCAACAACAATTATGCCCAAGGCTGTGTGCAAAGAGATAGGGATGGAATATACGTGCAGCAGCCACGACGTGCTCTAGTTAGATGGTACTCTTGTGAAGACTGTAGGAGTGATTAAAGATATTCGTATTCGACTATACAAAATACCTCAAATCATAGTTATACAAGAGGTGGTGGTTGTTGACCTTGAGCCCTACTTCAGTATGTGCTTGTCGAGAGAATTTACGATGAAGCTAGGAGGATATCTATCTATGGACTACTCGCACTTGGAAATTCCATTTAAAGGAAAAAAGATAAAAATTTACAACGAGAAGCCTTCTTACTTCCTTGTAGAAAATATGTTCGAAGGGGAGAGCAGTGATCCTATGCACGCGATAGTGGAAGGGATAGAGTAGGTGGACCTGGTCAAGGAGTCCCTCACACAGTTAAGTTGTGAAGATGAGTTTTCATTGGCAAACTTTAATGCCATGATAGAAACCGAGATGGGATGTTATGCCATCGTCAATCCTGAGAAACACATCAAATTAGAAGATAAAGTCTTCGCCCAAGGATTATGGAAATTATTCTTCGATGGCGCCCGATGCAAAAATGGTGTCGGGGTGGGGATTCTTTTAGTATCACCTTCTGGAGAGCAGAAGGAATATTGCTACTGGTTGGTATGGAGCTGCACCAACAACGCAGCAGAATATGAAGCATTATGCCTAGGACTCAAGAAAGTAGAAAATTTAGGCATAAAGCATCTCCAAATCTTTGGAGATTCTGAATTGGTATGTAATCAAGTCACAAACAAGTGCACTTCAAAGAAGCACTATCTCAAGTCATACAAAAATAGGGTATGGGACTTGTTTGACTAGTTCGAATCTCTCAATATGCAGTCTATTCCAAGAGAAAATAACGACATGCCGATGTTCTAGCATCCATCACAGCTAGGTACTCTCCAACAGAAGATATAGTGCACAAGCCTAAAGTTGTGAGGATGATTTACAGGCCCTCCATCCCAGACAGAGACCTGCATTGGCAAGTTTTTGACAATGATGAGCAGATTATGAATTTTATGATTCAAGAAGTAGCCATAGTTGAAAAGAGAAGCCCTGACGATGAGGAATATGATGGGCTAGTTCATTTAAAGAATAATGATGTGCCTAAGGGATTAATTACTCTTGAAAGCATCTTTGATTAGAATGATGGAGCAGTTTCTCACAGGATCAAAGTTAATGCAAAGCAGTATCAAGATTTAGAACTTGAACCTGGGAAAACAATAAAAGTTGGAATAGATTGCACTTCAAAAGAACTAGAGTAGATCTAATCTCTATGTAGAAGGTATCTCGACATAGTGGCTTGGTCTTATCAAGACTTAAAGGGATACGATCAACAACTAATCCAACATACAATTGAGTTGCAGGAAGGGATCAAACCTTTTCGACAAAAGAAAAGGCCCATCAATCCAAAGATCGAAGTCTTGATGAAGGCCGAACTCCTAAAAATGCTTGAGGCAAAGATAATTTATCCCATCAAGCATTCTTCTTGGGTAGCAAATTTAGTCCCTATCAGAAAGAAGAATGGAGATATACGATTATGCGTGGACTTTCGCAACCTGAACCAAGCTTCGCTTAAAGATCACTACCCTCTCCCACAGATAGATCAAATATTGCACTCAGTGGCTGGAGCTCAATGCTTCTCCCTACTTGATGGTTTCTTAGGGTACAATCAAATATAGGTTAAATATGAAGACCAACATAAAACTACATTCACGACTAAGTGGGGAACATTTGCTTACCAGCGAATGCCATTCGGTCTTTCGAATGCAGGTGCCACTTTTCAAAGGGCCATGGATCTAGCTTTTGGCGAACTCTTGAATAAGGTTATTGTTATCTATTTGGATGACATGACCATCTTCTCTCGAAGAAGGGAGGATCACCCTTTACACTTACAACAGGTTTTTGAAAAATGTCGAGAGTTTGGCATTTCAATCAATCCGAAGAAATCCATATTCGTAGTCAACGAAGGGAAGTTGCTGGGACATGCGATATCAGAGAAGGGTCTTGCTATAGATCCTGACAGAGTTGAGGCTCTGATGAAACTCCCACTCCCCATGGATAAGAAAGGACTCCAGTATTTCTTTGGATAGATAAACTTTGTGAGGAAGTTTGTCCCATATTTTGCCCAGGTCATCAAGTCGATGTCCAAACTTTTGAAGAAGGGTGTAGAATTCATCTGGACAAAGGAGAGAAAAGGAGCATTCGAAGAAATAAAAGCCTAAATTTCTCAAGCACCGGTCCTGACCAACCCTGACTACAATCGGGACTTCATCCTATATGCTATAGGAGAACCTGAGAGCTATGCTGCGTTCCTGACATAAAATGGGGAAGATGGCGAAGAGCACCCCATCGCATTTCTAAGCCAAGTGATAAACCCTCATGAAGAAAAATATAATTTCATAGAAAGGCAGGTGCATGCAGTAATGAAGTCTCTTAGGAAATTCAAGCAGTTCATCTCCCAAATTCGGGTTACAGTCTTTTTCATTCACCTTGATGTGTGCAATTTTATCATCCAAGGAGAATTGGGGAGTAAAAGATCCGGTTGGGTCAACAAGATACAAGAATTTGACATCGAGATCAAACCTACAAAACTGGTTCATGGTCATGCATTGTGTCAAGAACTGGCGAAGAGCGTAGTGGTCGAAGCTACAGAATCTCAGTGGGATGACTCACTAGCAGAAGAATGCTTCACAAACTAGGAAGAGGACGAGAAATACTGGGTCAACAAAATAGTCAAATACTTCAACACCGACAGATGTCCTTCATATCTAAATGCTTCACAGTGAAGGCATTTTAGGATGCGGTCCTCTTGATATACTTTGCGCCTCGAAGGCCTATTTTTTAGAAACATTGATGGCGTCCTTCTTAGGTGCATAAAAGATGATGATAAAAAGAGAGTCTTGGGAGAATTTCATTCAGGATTATCTAGAGGTCACTTTGCAGGGAGAACAACGATGCTGAAAATAATCAAAGCTAGTTATTATTGGCCTACACTCTTCACTGATGCCTTTGTAGTTTGTCGCAAATGTGAGCAGTGTCAGAAGTTCTTCGGCCAAAGAAAAAATGCTTCAATGCCTCTCTGATTGATACAAGTAGAATCGCCTTTTCAATAATGGGGGCTGGATTTCATAGGGGTCATATCGCCGAACTCCTTCACTGGGCATAAGTTCATCCTGACCGCAACTGATTACTTCACCAGATGGGCCGAAGCAACACCCACGAAGCATGCAGATCAGGAGACCGTCATCACCTTCCTAGAAGGATTGATCACCCGATTCGGCATTCCAGAAGCAATCATCATAGACAATGGTCCTAGCTTCATAGGCACCAAAATCAATGAATTCCTTTACAAATATGGGATATATCATAAAGTATCCTCCAAATACTATCCACAGGGCAATGGATTGGTAGAATCCACCAACAAGACCTTGTTAAGGGTGCTAAGAAAGCTCATAGAGATGAACAAAAGGACTTGGCATCTCCTTCTAGATCGTGCCTTGTGGGCCGATCGAATTTCTGTCAAGAAGTCAATCAAGACTTCACCTTATGCCCTGGTCTACGGCAAGGAGGCCATCTTACCTACCCACGTAGAGATCCCTGCATTGCAGTTGTTAGACGAGGAAAATGGAGTCAATCCTATGGAAAATAGACTGGCTCAGCTGTTACAGCTAGAGGAAGATCATGAGAAAGCCTACCAGAGCTTCGCTAAACATGCCCAGATCACCCGAGACTGGTTTAAGAAGAAGTCCTCCGACCGCACTTTCAAAGTAGGAGATCTAGTATGGAAGTGGGATTCTTGGAAGGCCAAACCTGGAAATCATGACAAATTGGATGCATTCTGGGATGGACCATTCGAAATCGTGAAGGTAAACTCGGCCAATTCTTTCATCCTCAAAGATGCAGATGGCCAGGTATTGCCAATTTTTGTCAATGGTCTTCACTTGAAGACTTTTCATCACTGAAGATGTAAAAAAATTAAAATTACTTTGTACATAGTTTTTCATTCCTGTATATATTCTCTACTTCGAGATCTCCAAGAGGCTAAGTGTTACAGAGATAAACTCCAGCTTCACTGAACACGACAAAAATCTCCTTCGAGAAATTTTAGTGCAAAGCAACTAATGCGAGATGCTTCACAGTGAAGCACTTTGGCTTCCAAAAGGTCCTCGAAAGACCGAGGGAGTCATCAAAGAGAGAAGTAGGGGACGAAAAGAGCTTTGCACCCAAAGCATTTCAAGTAGCTACTTCGGGCAAAAGTTTTGCGAAGCAGTTTTCAAAAGGAGCCTAGCGAAGCATTTTCCAAAGAAGATGAGCTTTTGGGGGGCCAGCATTTCGCGAAGCAAAAAAGTGACACAGCGAGGAAAAATTACTTCGGGCCCGAAGCACAAAAAATAGTCTTCCATCGAAGGTTCACCGCGAAGCATTTTCAGCCCTGATTTTGACTTTGCCAATCCAAAAGCGTGCAAGGCAGAGACATTTAAAACATGCCTAGAGGAATGTGCCGACAGCCACCTTGAAAAGCATTTGAAGCAAGCGAGTTTAATGCAAAGGTGGTGAAACACATCCCGAGAGGATTCGATTAGGAGAAAATCTCATGCCCAGGTATGAGGTGGTAGCAGGTTGCATTTCCAATGCAAGGCATAATCATCGAAGCACGTGGCCTCGCGTACTATGCCACCGGATAGCCAATCAAATGCTGCAGCGATCTCCCAGGTCAGAAATGTAAATTCAATTATGGTAGGAGCCATAAATATAGGTAGTTGCCTTCTAAGGCTATAAAACACAATCCTTGGTAGCAAGAAGGCTATTTGCCCACCGATGCATGCAAGATTAGGAGCTCCACCGCTTAGCCTGTAATTCTCCCGCCTTCGCATCAAAATCCTTGCATCAAAATCCTCTGTGCTGTAAGTTTGCTTCTATAAATACTCACCATGGGGAAGAAAAACTCCAAGGAAAAGAAAAAGGAGCCAGAAGTCACGGCCCTCAAAAAAACAAAGAAGGGTCAGGAGGAGAAGAAATAGAGACCCAAGAGGGTCGACCTGAACCTCCGCCCAGAAAAGCAAGTTGTGGAGGAGAAAGAAGATTTTGAAGATGAACAACCTGTAGAACCACCAATTGATGGGTGGGATAAGATTAGGGACACAGAACTCTCCAAGAGCATGGAAGAGCTCAGATACACCATTGAGTTCATGAGGAGTAGGCTCTCAGCAGAAAATAAAAGAGCCGCTGCATACTATTCTCAGATATACTGGTATCTGACCCCGCCCATGCATCATTGTCCCGAGCTAATCTCTGCCATTGTGCAAAACTACCAGCCCTCCTCCAGACAAGTGTTAGACACCGCTGGTCACAAATTATTTTCTATCTTGAAAGAGGATGTGCAAGCAGCCTTCGCACCGCAGCAGGGGCCACCTAAGGGGTACACGGTTTGCAACGTCATCCTGAGCGAACAGATGGAGAGGTTCACCTCCAACAGCTACATGTTGAAATTTTTGCATGAAAACCTCAAAAGCGGGCTCCCTTTAGGCAAGTTGCCCCAAATGCCCCTACCCTTGGCAGCCTTCAAGAACACTGATATTTTCTCTATCATTGCATGGGTGGCGGGCTTGTCAACCGATGCTTCGGTGCACCCCTGGCAGGTGTCTTTGGTCGAGTGTATTTCTAGAGGGGAGTTTTATGCCCCTGATGCTGCGAGGCCGAAAACCAACCCAGTTTTCTTCGATTGGGCAGAATGGGTGGCCCGAACCTTGCACACATGGCTTACCAGCATGAAGAACACTGGAACGGGCCAGTACTTTGGGCCCTACTCTTTCCTTGTTTGGCTATTTTTCTACCATGTACATAAAATTTTTCCCCATATCACCATTTCATCAAGCGACAAGGATGGAAATCCTCTGCCTATGTACCAGTGGACTCCCCTCCTATTGAGGAAAGAGTCTTATTATTCTTTTAATCAACAATTTTTGGGACCCGCTATGCATTTGTTGACAAGGTCATGCCCTCGGGTCCCCCTCAGTTTAAGAGATAGAGTGGTGCAGGAGAAGAAGGGAGATGTGTTTCAACTGACTCAAGGGCTTGTGATCCACCTATTCGACTTCATAGGGAAGCCCTTCCTACTACCAGTCTACCCCTCCGAGTACCAGTTCGCATTAGAGGTCACTCGATAGAGCAACGTAACAAACACCGTGTATGACCATGATCGAAAATGGGTGCACACTTGCGACTTCCCCTTCAGAATGGGGGTAATTGAAGTGTTTGCCCTAAAGCAAAATGTTTTCTTGGAGGAGAAGCTTGCCAATTTTGGTTTGCTCTAGATTCCTCAACAATGGCTCTATGATCCTTTGGGAGTGATGAGGGACCACCTTCGGTTCAAGAACTTTCATGTCTGCCCTCACCCTAAAATTGTGGAGCAGAGGAACAATCCCAATGGGAAGGATTTGGAATGGCATTTGGAAAGGATGAGGACATTGCCTCCTTGGCATGAATTTTACCCTATGGAGGTCGAGTTTGACCCTGACCAACATCCCTTCCCAACTCCAGACTCCACGTTTTGGAGAAAGGTGAAAGATGATTTGAAGGAGGAATTGAAGAATTGGGGCAAGGAACAACTAAGGGAGTGGTGGATAATGAGAGTCCATCACCAAAAGATGAATTCCTACGGACTCTTGGCAATGGATAAGGACTTTGCAATTGTTTATGAAGCCAATGTTGGGACTTGGAAGCCCATATCCTTCATCGACTTTGTTCCTCCAACTACCCCAAGATCGGGCGAAAGCCCAAGGAGAGCTGACGATGCCTCGAAACAGGAAGAGGAAGCCGAAGCTACACCAGAGGCACTACCATAGGGACCATCGAAAGGCCATGACACAAGTATCGAGGGGTTGGCACAACAAGCAGAGAAGAAAAGGAAGAGGCAAGAGCGAGTTCAAGTGCCTCCGAGCCACCCGAAGAGGCCCCGCACGAAGCTTCCAAGTGCTCCTATCGGACAACCTGCATCAAGCCCGACCGAAGCAAACATTGAGGGTGCGATGGCACAAAGTACTAAGGCAGTCCCAGATATAGACATCATTGATGTGGAGGAACTCCTCCAACAAGAGGGAGGCCCCGAAGTAGAAGTCATGGAGGTCGAAAGTGCCAAAGTCCAGAAGGAGCAGGAGCCGATTACACAAGAAGTCACCATGACCGCTCTTCCAGGAGGGCACATAGGTATGCACTCTCCACCCTTTGCCTTGGTCTCTCACATGTCCACTGTGGTCCCGGTCGAAGGTTCTCATCAGTATCTCCCACCCATGCAAAGTCAATCACCTCCTCGTGTGTTACCCATTGCTATTCCAACTCTACCTCGTGATCCCGCTAGCCCCACTCCACTCGAGTCATCCAGCCGAGACAATTCTATTGATACTACTTTGCCTCCCCACGCAACCATTCCTTTGGTCCTTAGCTGGGGTGAAGATAGTACCCCAACGTCGAACCCCATTCCTCATTCCCCTGCCTCACATGGCATTGTTTCACTCACTGGAACTCCTAGTACACCTATCGTCGAACCTACCGGTGAGGCATCCCCCATTCATTATTTGTATTTTTTTACCCCTTCGGTTGGAGATCCAGCCTTATTTGAATAAGAATTGTCCATGATAAAGGAATGCCCTCTAGCTAAAAAGCTACTCCAAGCCCGAAAAACATAGAAAAAATGTTGAAGGAGGTGAGGAAGAAGAGAGGGCGCTCTCTGGCCTAGGTTGAAAAATGTGTTGTCTTCGATTTGAAGGCCGGGAAGTTGCACAAGGTAAAAAATATCCCCAAGGTCCAGAAGCCCCTGGATGAAATGACTCCAGCGGACTACGATTACCAAGATAAATCCAAGGACCTGGAGCATTTAAATGTAGATAATGAATCTGCATCCATGCACGTCAGGATCAAAACTTTTTGAGCACATGCAAACATTGCCAATCAACACAGGTTTGAGGCTGAGAATGCCAACATCAAGTTGGAAGAAGAGCTAGCCAGGGTCCGCTCCAAGCTGGAAGACTCAAAAAAGCAATGTGAGCAGATAAAGAAAGAAGCAGATGCTCTGAAACGACAAATAAGACAACTGCAGAATGCAACCAAAAGTCAAAGCCAAATACAGGCCGAAGCTGATCTAAGGGCCAAAGATTTTGAAAGCAAGATCTTGTAGTTGCAGTAGTAGTTGCACGAAAAAGAAAGCCTGGAGCTGTTTGACAGAGGCAGAATCAAAGAAATCCGCTCACACTTGCTCAAGAATTTCAGATCTCGGGCCTCAAGTGCCCTATCAATTTTAACTTACATCATCAAAGCATAACGTGTTGTTGCCAAAGAAGGGCCAATCATAGATGAGGTCACCCAAAAAGCTAGAGGCCAACTCAAATTAGCCTTTGATGTCCAAAGCACCAAATATCAGGACTTGCAGGTCACTGCAATGAGTCGGACGGCTAGGGATTGGTCTACAGCCCAAGCCACAATTCATGCCTTCTTCTCCAAGGTGAGGAAAGCACAAAAGGTGAAGGACCTCCTGGATGTGTTTGAAAATGAGTAGTGCATATCGCTAGGCTATTTCCAAGATCTCTCTTCCTTAGGTTTCTCAAGCTTCACGGATGATGATGGAAACCTTTTGACCAAGGAAGAGCTTAAGCCGGCATGGCTTCATTTTGAGAGCGACGTCTCGGAGGTAGACGAGTGGGCGGAGCCGATAACAGAAAGGCAGGTCACAGATTTCATTCTGAGACACTACAAGATTGCAACCTGTCTGAACGATCTGTACACCAGAGCCAAACATGCTGATATCGGGCATATTGATCGGTTCCACGTTTTGGTTAAGGCATTGCAAGATCAAGAGCCTTTCTTGAAGGGTTCCTGGGCTCATGTCCGTTGAACCATGAAGCGCATCCGTGATCACCTTGCCCCATCACCGCCGTAGGAAGCCACGCCAGAGGAAGAAGAAGAAGAAGAAGAAGAAGAACAAGCTGTGGAAGCACCCCCAGAGATAGAAAAGGGAGAAGGGTCTAGAGGTAACTCTGGCCCAACGGATCAAGGCTGAGGGTTCTCCCATCGAGATGAGCTCGTTGCCCCGCGAGCCGCCAAGAATGTTGACAATTTTGTCACATTGCACAATGGGGTAGAAAAAAATCAAAATTTTGTATAGTGTTTCTTTTGTAAAGTATTTCTTTTGTCGAATATTTGTAAGTTGTAGCAATTTTGGCTTTCCCTGCCACCCCCTTGTACATAAAATGAAGATGAAAGAACTTCGCTACTAAACAAACTAAGGAAGATAGCCTCGCCGAAAGAAATAAGAAGAGTATGAAAAGAGCTTCGCACCCGAGGAAGAGAATGAAGGATGAATAATACAAGGAAGGCATAAGAAAACTACTTCGGGCCCGAAGCACTTCAAATAGCTACTTTGGGCGAAAATTTTGCGAAGTGGCATTTGCCAAAGAAAGAATAAAGGAAAGGCATGAAAAGAACTTCACACCCAAAGTATTTCTAGCAGCTACTTCGGGTGAAAGTTTTGCGAAGCAGCATTTCAAAAGAATAGCTTCATCGAAGAGGGATCACGGTCCGAGTTTGCTAAGGCAAGAAAGAAAACTACTTCGGGCCCGAAGCGCTTCAAACAACTACTTCGGGCAAGAAACTTGCGAAGCGGGATTTGAAGAAGAGCAACATCGAGAAGTACTTCACCAAAAAATCGCCGAAGCATCCACTTCGGGACTCTCCACCAGCGAACCATTTCTACTTCATCGAAAGTTGTTGCGAAGCATCTGCTTCGGCTAGCTTTCATGCGAAGTACTTTCACCCGAAGTGGCGGAGGTTGGGAAGAACGAATCATTTTTGAAGGCAAGTATGTGCTTCGGCCGAAACCCTCCCGAACCATAGTTTTAGAAGAAGATCGTGACGAAGCATTTCTACAATGCATCAGCGAAGCAATTTTGACAATGAAGCGACGAGGAATGAAGAGCCCCATTTTGCGAAGGAAATCTGCTTCGGCACTCACCACCCCCGAAGCAGTTTTGCGAAGCTCCACCATGCGAAGTACAAACCAAGAAGGAGGATCTGCTTCGGCTCAAATCCATTGCGAAGTGAAGTTGCGAACGAAGATCCAATGAAGTGCTTCAAGGGCATGCACTCCAAGCCGGGTATTTTCCTAAGGTAATCAAGTGCCTCATAAATGCATTTTTACGTGCCCGATAAGCTCGCTGCTCATTTTTAGCAATTGGAAATGAAGTATCAGTTCCTAGAGAAGAGCCCGACGAGCAAGGCAACCACTCGAGCACTGCACCCAGAAGCCAAGGACGCTCAGACGGCTCATTAATGCATGTTTCCATGGCTGACCCGGTCATAGTTGCCAATTTTGGTAACAGATTTGAGAGCTCAGTCACGAGGGCCACGAAGAGCCGACTTCATAGGTTTCGAGGGTGTACTCCTCCATTTTGTGCATTAATGGCTCAGAGGGTCGGGTCCTCTATAAAAACCTAGGCATTGTAATGTAAAAGGGGGGGAAATTTTTGCTAGAAAGCTGCTGTAACTCAGATTCCTATGATTAATACTAAAGGGATTTGGACTATATTTCTCTCTTTTATGCTGCCTTCTACGATTATTTCTTTTATATTTTCTTCATTTGCATACTATAATTCTGAACTCTGGATTTAGGTGTGTGATTGGAGTGGAACCTTGAGATTTTCTCAAAGGATACATAAGGGAGGAAAACATTGTATGAGTTTTCTTTTATGCTGCCTGTGGATAGTGTTTTTGTCATATTCACTCCTTCGTCGTCATCGTAACTCTAAACTCTGAATTTCGATGGGAGGGAAGGGTAATCCTAGAACTCATCCAGAGGATACATAGGAGGATTAATATTGTGTTCATTTCATTTATTCTTGGTGTTCTTTGCTATTGTTCCAAGTTATTGGCTAGCAATCGTGCTTCTGGTTCTTTCCCACCATTAAACTACTGAAATTTCTTCCCTTACTCTTTTATTTCTTTCCCGCACCCTTACTCTGTTCATCTCTTTCCTGCACCCTTATCTTAAAAATTAAAGTAGTTTAGTATAGGAGTCCGACCTTTCTCTAGAGATTGGCACGAGGGGCATCTCTTCCTTTTGGCCTTTCAATGTTGGTCCAGGTCTAGGGCACATACACTTACCCAAATCCTTTCCTCGGCAGATTTGATGACCAACAAGTCCTAGTATTCACTAGTTTTTTACAAATCTGTGGAAAGAATCTAGCCATATGTAATCTCAGTATTTTTAAAATAGAGATTTCATTAAATCCTCACTTGTGGCTCTCCCTAATTCTATCACCTAGACTCTTTTGATAAATTTCGACAGTTATTGGTTCAATGGCGCATCAGGTTGACAAAAAAACTTAGGGTTAATGATAATGGTGATTTTCCTATTGATATACCGTAGCTCTAATACCATTGTTAGCTTTTTATGCAACATGTAATGAGAGATAACATTCACAAGATGCAGAATAATAGGAAATAAAGTAAATCTACGAGATGACTAAAATATGCTATAAATAAAAATGTTAAAAATTAGTACAGTAGTATCTATGGAGGAAATGAACATTCCATGATACAAGTTATTTCTCAATGAATGTGCTCTAAATATATAGCTCACACACACTACACTACTATCTATCCTACACTATTGTAATCCTACACTATTGTGTCTTCTCTTCTATGTCTATGGCCCTTTATATAGGAAGATAAGTTCCTTGGCCAACACTCTACCTAGTTGTACAAGTGGATACCTTGCACATTACAACTTGCACATTTATTACATTGTATGAAGTAACTAGATAACCTCCACCTAAAGTAATCTAATTTCCTAAGTGTGTACCAAGGAAGGTACATTTACATGACCTAAATAATGTAATATAAGCTATTTCTAACATAAATATATAATAGTCCCTATATTATTAATAAACCCTTTTATTAATAATATTTTATTCTACTATTATAAATATATAATAGTCCCTATATTATTAGTAAACCCTTTTATTAATGATATTTTATTCTACTATTATAAATATATAATAGTCTCAATTATAAATATTTCCCTATTTATAATAGCTTCTTATTATAAATAATCCTTTTATAATAAGCTATTATATTATTTTATTATAACTCTAATATTCTCCCATTTATAATGATCCTTTATTATAAATGTTTCTTTAAGAATATAATACTTGTTTAATTATAACAAAACTAGGTATAAATTATCTTTCAACAATACCTAGTTTTCCATGTTATAAAGCCTGCCATAGGGAGGGTCATGACATCCTACCCCTTGGGGCTAAACACCATTCTGGGTGTTTCCTATAAAATATTATTGCAACACCAAGCTAGATGATCAAGTATGATATCCAACTTTCATTCTATTGAGTTTAAATAAGATTTCCTCCTCCCCTGCAAATATCAACCTTACATTCACTTTATGAAAGGTGCAACCTTAATCATCAAGTAGCAAAAGTAGTAACATCCTCCTCCAAATCTATTTAGAAGGTTTTTTTTATTCCTAATTTCTCATAGTTTGCACCTGCAAGGCAAGGAAAAGAAGGAAACCTAGTAATCTCTACATAATGCATTACCTCAAACTACCTTTTCTAGGTAGAAATACCCCATCTTTAAAGCACAAGAGTCCATCATCCATGCAAAAAATTTATTTCATGTAAAATTTTATCATTTTTTCCTTGAAATTTATTGCAACTCTCTTCAAGAGATCGAATTTCTTTGAATTGTTCCATTAAATCCAAAGGATTTCAAGTTAGACTTTTGTGTGCCTTCTTTAAGGCTTGAAGCTATGCAAGATTTTATTACTTTCAAGTCTCATAATTTGCTCTCTAAATGATTTCTTTAGGTTCTCAAGTGTCTACTAAACTCAAAATTTGGTTCATTATTTAATCAACTTAAGGAGAGGACTCCATAATCCTCTCTAGAGTATATTTCCTACCTGCTTCTCTTCATATAAGCAATCTCAAATCCAAAGAATAGAATTCTTCCTCTATTCTTAAGTATGAATAATTTAACCAAGATTAGTCACTTCACCTATGATGAGCTAACTTTAAGATATATTTCTCACCTTAATCAATGAGATAGCTAAAGATATCCATCCCACCTTTACTATGAGTTGATTTTATCCATATATCTTATCTTAAAAATGAAATAGCTAAATCCACCTACCTCATTTTTGCTAGGAGCTGACTCTATCCATCTATCTCAACTTATTTATGATATAGCTAAATTCATCTTTTTTTTTTTATGAGTTGATTCTATCCATCTATCTCAACTGATATAGCTAAATTCATCTATCTCTTTTGCTATGAGTTAACTCTATTCATCTATCTCAACTAAGATAGCTAAAGTCATCTATCTCTTTTTCTATGAGCTGACTCTATCCATCTATCTCATTTGAGATAGCTAAAGTCATCTATCTCATCTTATCTTCTTTCATTTGTGAATGACTAAGGTTATACTTACTTTACACAAGATGTTATACTAGAGTAGAGTTGCCCTTTCTAAAACCAATCCCCAAGCAATCCCTTTAGCTTATCTTTCCTTATTTTAGGTCTATCACACCTAGATACTATCTAGGGAAGCTCATAGTCCTATGACTATGTGCTCAAATTTCTTAGCAACTGATAGCTCAAGGTCTTCCTAGCTTTAGCTTAACTAAGCAAGGGCCTGAATAGGAAGATACATAAACCTTAGCACATTCCAAGGGAACCTCTAGTCCATCATCTCCTAGAGTTCCTTCCATGCAAGCATCTTGTCCTACACCTTACTACTCTAATACCATATGTAACACCCCAAAATCCCAACTAGTTTAAGGGATATCACTATTTATTGTTATAGTTTTTTTAAATTAACTAACAACAACAAACACCATCACATATTAACAACCATAAAATTTATCTAATTTAGAACAAGCAAAGAATAATATTTACTAAAATATCCATTCAAATCAAACATAAGAATCAACCATCAAAAGATACATTAGAAGCAAATATAGAAACTACAATAAAGAGATACATTAAAGCAAATAAAAAGAGAGATTCAATCCCCATAACACAATTATATATCTTAGGGAAAACCCAACCTCAAATATGTTTCATATATTGCATAAGTTTGGTCTTTTACAAATACAAGGATCCATAATCTCCTTTCACCCAAATGTATGCCAATACAATGCATAAGAACTCACAGTTCCCATGACTTTTACCGTGAATTGCTCTTTTAATTCAATATTTTTTTGATTAGCTAAAGCCCCATACCTTTATCTAATTTAATAATCCATATTCATTCACAAAAGTAGCTAAAGTCCCATATATTTAGCTAACTCAATAATCCACATTTCATTTATTAATCTAGCTAAAGACCCATACCTTTAGCTAATTCAATAATCCACCTTTCATTTACCAAACTAGCTAAAGTCCCATATCTTTAGCTAACTCAATAATTCATTTTTCATTTATTAAACTAACTAAAGTCCCATACATTTAGTTAATATAATAATCCATTTTCCATTTTTTAAACTAACTAAAGTCTCATACTTTAGTCAATCTAATAATCTATTTTCAATTTATTAAACTAACTAAAGTTTCATACCTTTAGTCAATATAATAATCCATTTTCCATTTATTAAAATAACTAAAGTCTCATACTTTTAGTCAATCTATTAATCTATTTTCCATTTATTAAACTAACTAAAGTCCCATACCTTTAGTCAATCTAATAATATATTTTTATATATTACCAATTATATTAACATACTTTAGCATATTCAACAACTTTGCAATGTAAACTATGTTAATTGTATTCTAACATAACCATCTTTGCTATACTAGCTATGTTATACCATCTTATAACATATTCTACTACTTGCAATATAAACTATGCTATCCATTCTATAACATGGTTGCACTCTTTTAAAGACAACTATGTTATCTCTCTATAGCATAATATATCTTTCCTTCAATATAAACTATGTTAAACAACTATAACATAATCATATTTTTCTTTCAATATAATCTATGTTAAACAACTATAACATAATTATATTTCTTTTTCATATAAACTAGGTTAACCAACTATAACATAATTTATATTTTCCCTTTCATATAAACCATGTCTAACCAACTTTAACATAATCTATATTTTCTTTTCATATAAACCATGTTAACCAATTTTAACAATAATCTATACTTTCTTTTTCATATAAACCATATCAACCAACTATAACATAATCTATATTTTCTCTTTCATAAAAATAAAAACCATGTTAACCAGCTATGACATAATCTATACTTTCTCTTTCAATAAACTATGTCAAAACATGTATAACATAATTCACCATTTTGCAATATAAACTATGCAACTATGATGTATTTCATTTGATTATAAAACACTATTATAATATTTCCATTTTATTACAATATTCATTGAATGTTAAACCCTTATAACATTAAATATTCATTGAATGTTAAATATATTCTCCAATGTTAAGTCATAACATTTATATATTCACCAATGTTAAATCACTAACATTAATATATTCTCTAATGTTAAATCATAACATTAATATATTTTTCCAATGTTAAATCACTAGCATTAATATATTTTTCTAATGTTAAATCACTAACATTAATATATTCTCTAATGTTTAATCTCTAACATATATATATTTATTTATTTCCAATGTTAAATCACTAACATTAATATATTCTCTAATGTTGAATCTCTAACATTAATATATTTTTCCAATGATTTTTTTTTTGTATTTACATGGTGGAATCGGTAGCCGCCACAAATTCGGGCAGGTTGTCCAGCTTTTATGGCTGCCACAGTATTCTGCGTTGTTCGCCCTAGAAGCCGCCACACAGATCTTCGTGCAGTCTACCCCTATAACCACCATGCCACAATCATTTTAAACCTTTTACGCCACTGAAAGCATTTTTCCAATGTTAAATCACTAACATTAATATATTCTCTAATGTTGAATCTCTAACATTAATATATTCTCAAATGTTGAATCTCTAACATTAATATATTTTTTCAATGTTAAATCACTAACATTAATATATTCTCTAATGTTTTTTTTTGGTAAGTTAATGAAATTCATTAAAAAATGGCATTTGAAAGGCACCCCAACACCTTGCACATCAGCAAAATTGAGAACAAAAAAGAGGAAACAACAGAGGAAGAAAAAAGGAATCACCAAAGGAACAAAAGGCATTCAGCCAACAAAACCAAAAAGGACCTAAATCACCAAAATATGGAGCATTACAAAAAAGTGAAAGCTAAGACCAAGCTTTCAACAACAGAAACAACATACACATTAGTTGGGAACATCAGTCTGCATTGGTGATGCAACCACAATCTCCAAGTCAACGTCCTTAACATCATCCTTTGGCGTAACCTTTGGGGATTCCTTGCAAGCTTTCTTGGCAATATTCACAACCTCCTTATCCTTGGCATTGTATTTTATATCAGAAAGCCCCCCCGCAGTAGAAGTAGTAGGTACATCCTCAAAAGAGTCGCATAAGAACAACAAGCTAAGTGCTTGACACTGCTCCTTAAGCTGTGCAATAGCTTTCTCAATGGCAACATGAGCAATTTCTAGGTGATCGATAGTAGCAGACGTGGCTTGGACAACAAGCTTATGAAGGTATTTTTCCACAATGTCAGGAGAATTAGAAAGTTCTTTCTTGGCCCTCTTAGAGGTAGGAGTGGGAGTTTCAACAACCTCCTTAAATTTAAGCCTTTGGGAACAACGAACAGGTGTTTTTTCAATTTTGACTTTTTTCTTGATGTTGGACATGGCCTGAGATTTCTCAATCTTGTTATTTCTCTTGGACCTAGAGGTCTTAGGGCTAGGAGTAGAGGAAGAGTTTTATTCAGCAGAATCAGGATCGAGGATATTACCTTTGGGGAACTTAAGAAGTAAAAACCTATAAAGAATCTTGAATAACCCCTGGTGAGAGGGCCAACCATCATCCTTTTTGCCTCGGGTTGAAGTTATTGCATAGTCTATAGACCAGTAAAGAGCAACAGGGATGTTCATCATTTTGGCCTCTCAAAAATGGTTGATAAAAGCTAAATGAAAACTACACAGTTGAGAATCAGGATTATCAATAGTCAAGTATTGCATAATAGGTTTAAGTATTTCTTTCCAAGGGGTGGAAAGGTGATGGTGAAACAGACCAATGTTGAATCTCTAACATTAATATAATAAACTCATCTCCATTTAAATATTCTATTTGCATAATATAAATGAAATCCTATTCATTTAAATATTCTATTTGCATAATATAAATGAACTCCTATTCATTTAAATATTCTATTTGCATAATATAAATGAACTCTTCATTTAATTAATCTATAAATGAACTTCTATTCATTTAATAAATTTACTTGCATATAAATGAACTCTTCATTTAAATATTTTATTTGCATAATATAAATGAACTCTTCATTTGATTTAATCTATTTGCATAATATAAATGAACTCTTCATTTAATTAATCTATAAATGAACTTCTATTCATTTAATAAATCTATTTGCATAATATAAATGAGCTCCTCTTCATTTATCGACTTTAATCTATATTTATACCAATATAAATTATTTAATGAAATCCTCTTTTATTTAACCAATTTTAATCTATATTTATACCAATATAAATTATTTAATGAAATCCTCTTTCATTAACGAACTTTAATCTATATTATTTTCAAAATATATAACTCTTTATGAAATAAACCTTTATTTAAATATACAAAGAGGGGTATAAAAGGGTTTCATTATTTCATAAACAAATCCTACCACTCGAGTAAAATTTTCGGACAAACTGTTCTCAACTGGATGCTTGTCATGTTCAATGTGAATACGGGGCCTCCACATGGTGTAAACAAAAGAAGTTTAAACAAACCCCAATGGTGTAAACAAAATAAGTTTAAACAAACCCTAAAGATAATTTAGAAAAACCCTAAGTTCTAATCTTAGGGAAAAATCTCAAACAACGGTGGGGAGATTAAATCCATTCTGAGGCTGAAATTTTTGCCAGGATTAAAGGAGCATGTAATTCCCCAAAGCAATCGGCCAGATACAGGGCCGAGATATGGACTAACTGTGAGGTGCTCCCATAACTACAGGCAAAAGGACCAATAATTTCCCTCCTATGGCATCTGGTTTGACCCGAGTTGGTTTTCTACTGGTCTGAAGACACACCAACAACATTGGAGAAATAAGGTAGTGCGAGGGAGGTCTAATTTAACAACATGCCATATCTCTAAAGAACTCATAAAATCCTACGAAAACTCAAAGGAGGTATGGTTTACTAGAGGGTTCGGGTTACTATCCCCGCAAAAAATTATAAGTACGTAGGGTTGAACCAACGAACATCAAAATCCAAACATTAAATCTAAATTAAAAAAAGTGCTATTTTAATCCTTAAAATATTGTAAAAACCCAGGTAGATTCAGGTCAGTCACAACAATAGTGAGAAAATGTTCAAAAAGGCGGCTCAATATCCGAAACATGGGAGGTTTGTATAAATCAAGATTCCATAAATAAAAAATATAAGAGTCCTCCAACCTAGACTTCCTGTAAGGTAGTATTCCAGAATTCTATTGTTCTTCTAGAGTGCTTTCATCCGTGGCTTCTCAACTTTCATTATCCTCCAACACAGACTCCTTTCACAAAGTCCCTCTTGCATTTTTGTTTGTCCTCCTTTCTCGTTGCGAAATCTCTTTCTTGTTATCCATAGCCCATAACTTATATTCCATCCTCCACTACCCAAAGGTCTTTGCATTCGTAAATGCTTACCTGCCCCTCATGAAGGCTCCCAACCCTCAAGCCCCAAAAGTCTTTCTTCCATGAATGCACATGATGAGAGAGTAAGGGTAGATTTTTAAAAATATTTTAAATATTATTTTTAAATTGTAAACTGAAACAAATATCTTTAATGCAATATTTGATAATATTTCCCTACATTCAAAAAGGTCCCTTCATGAACATTTTTATTTTTTTAATATTCTTTTATTTTAATAATATCCTTTTATTTATAATACCCTTGTATTATAAATAACTTACTATTTGGCAAGGACGCCACTTGTATTATGGATGATGTGACCCGAGTTCAATCCCCACAAAGGATGTGTATAAGAAGTATTAATAAAAATAACTTACTATTATAAATAACCCTTTTATTCATAATAATCTATTATTCTTGTATAATAGTCTATATTATAAATAACCTTTTATTTATAATATTTTATTCTCCTATTATAATTATATATAATAGTCTATATTATAAATAAACCATTTTTATTTATAATAGTATTTTATTCTACTATTATAAACATATAATAGTCCCTATATTATTAATAAACCCTTTTATTAATAATATTTTATTCTACTATTATAAATATATAATAGTCCCTATATTATTATTTTTTGATTAATGGTGAAAAATAGGGTTTTGAAAGGTCCTAGAATATTTTACATTAGAGGAGGCAGAGAAAGATAAGGCTAATTAAGCACAAGCCAACCTCCAAGGCCAAAAGAAACATAAATTAAACTAAAACAACCATCCAAAAATAAAGACTAGCCCACCACTTAGTAGGGCATAAAGGATAACTTTTATTCAACTTTCTTTTAGAGACACCAACGATCCTACTCTATTTTTGCATAAGACTGGAAGGGTAGTAAATACATCAAGATGAAAATAACAAAAATCCAAACTCAAAGAGCAAGGATGAAGGTAAAACACCAAGCATATTCCTTGAGAATGGTAACCACCAGGGAGCAAAAGAGCCAGCCCCCCAAAAAAGACCCCCTAAAGAGAGGATCACTAGAATACAACTGAGATCTCATCCAAGCAGAAAGATAATAAAAAGATCTATTGGATAGGTAGACCTAATGCTTCCCAAGCAACAATTATCATTAACTATGAAGGGAAGTTGTCTTCCCAAATTATGAACTGGCCACTATCCACCCCCAAATTGGCCATAACATCAGCATTCTGGTTACCTTACCTATAAATATGATCAATATTAACTTCTAACATACCTTCCAAAATCTTTGATGTGTCCTTAATAATATTCAGGATGAAATAATTGTTAGTCTTTCTAACTTGCAAATCCCGAATGATGTTGAAGGAGTCACCTTGAACAAGAAGTCTTTTGAAGTCCCTCTCAAACACCTGGTGAACACCCAAGAAAAGAGCCTTAGCTTTAGCTAGATGTTTGGTTTGAATACCATAATATTCAATGCAAGTCCAAATGACCTCACCATTATCATTATTGAAAATACCTTCTCCAATAGCCCTTCCAAGATTACCTTTGATAGCTCCATCCAATTTTAGAATGACCCACCCTTTAGCTGGTTTATGCCATCTAGTAGCCAATATTTTTTGAATAGTGGATACATAAGCAAAATTATCTAGATTCAGATTCAAACTAACAATAGCCTCTTTCTTGATAGCTTCCTCCCTAGAATTTCCAACATAAAAAATAATTAGGTTATTCTCAATAGCATCTTTAATCCTTCTAAAGACAAAGGATTCATCCTTAGTAATATCCTTTAAAATTATTTTGTTCCTCTCCCACCAAATACCCCATAAAAATGAGGAAGAACCAGATATCACACCCTAGTGAGGTTGTGACTGATGAAGAAGGATTTCCATTGAGTGAAAAGTTCCTTAAAAGTTTGAGGTAATGTCCATTTGATGGAAAAAGAATCCAATAAAGCATTGAGCACCAAAATCACAATGGATGAAAATATGATCTACAAATTCAGTGTCCTTAGAACACAAGAGACAAATATTGAGAAGATGAAATCCTTTCTTACATAAATTATCAATCAAAATTTTATTTTGCAAACACAACCACAAAAAAAATGCAATCTTGGGGATCAAATGAGGATACCAAACCCTTTATGCTGGAAAATATCCTCCCTTGGATAATGATTGGGCCTCATATGCAATCTTGACATTAAAAAGGCCTTTAGGAGAATGAGTTCATAGAAGGAAGTCCCTATCATTCTGTTGAGGAAAAAAGTATTGTTGCAACAATATGTTCAAACTTGCCAAACTCTGAAGGATCTAAAGATCAAATGTATATAAAGTTAGATGCTTCCAAATCCTCTTGCCATTAGTGATGATTATGTAATCAATTATTTTTTCTCCATATTTCAGTGACAAAGGAGCCTTCAACTTATAAAACTCGGGACTAAGAAAGAGAGGTTTAGGAAGAATTTAAGTATCCTCCCAAAAGAACACATATTAATAAACCCTTTTATTAATAATATTTTACTATTATAAATATATAATAGTCCCTGTATTATTAATAAACCCTTTTATTAATAATATTTTATTCTATTTTTATAAATATATAATAGTCCCTATATTATTAATAAACTCTTTTATTAATAATATTTTATTCTACTATTATAAATATATAATAGTCTCTATTATAAATATGCCCCTATTTATAATAGCTTCTTATTATAAATAATCCTTTTATAAAAAGCTATTATATTCTTTTAATATAACTCTAATATTCTCCTATTTATAATGATCTTTTATTATAAATGTTCCTTTAAGAATATAATACTTGTTTAATTATAACAAAACTAGGTATAAAATGTCTTTCAAAAATACCTAGTTTTCCACGCTATAAAGCCCGCCAGGGACGGTCATGACACATGAATTATTGATTTTATTGCAATATTTTATTTGCATAATGTTAATTCATTGTAATATGCATGAAAAAACTTTTTTCAATGAAATTTTTTGTTTTCTTCAATTTTGTATTTTTGATAATTCTTTGCTGATTCTTTCCCTATTTTTTACCAATTCTTGGTTTTTGCTGATTTTTAAAAATGCCAATTCTTTGCTGATTCTAATTTTCTCAACTATGGGTATTACAATAATATTTTTGGCTATTTCTATTGTATTGCCTAAAAATATTTGAATCTTGGTCTACTCCTTGAAAGTTGAGGTATTAATTGGTTGAGCTCAAGCCACTTGATATTAATTATTAAATGTATATTAATTTGAAATAAAAACTTCAAAGAGCCTTAAACCTCATATTTAGGTTTCAAATCAGATGTAAGTGAATGCATATTGTGTACTTGAATATAATGCATATTACACCAAAGAGCAGGTACAAGGTTCAATAAAAAAGGGGATAGGGTTGTACACCATGCTCTAGTACTTGAATAACCACATCATTCCATATGACCTATAAATTCATGGATGTTAAAAACTACTTTACTTTACCACTTAAATATAAAATTGTAATATGGCTCAAGAGTGGTAAGAGTAGTAAGATTTTACATCATTATCCCCATACTGAAATTTAAATTTATTTCTATTTTGTTATGGCCTCCTCAAAATAAAACACAAATATAGTAAAATTTGGGTAATCAACCAGATATTGTTCTTGTAGGTAGATGACTTGACACATTCATGAATTTCACATCTGTATAAGTGCACATCTACATGAATGCACATGCATCATCACATACATGTATGGATGCATTTTCCATCTATCAATGATACATGTAAATAGAGTCATCTAATATAAATATTGTCACATGATGTCATCGTGTTGTACATGGCAATATGTATTTATAATATATATTGTAATGTTATAGAGTATTTTTTTTTTATTTGTGGAAAACATCCCAAAAGGGATGCCACTTTCGGGTAAGACCCAAGGAGGCAGGGGTATCCATTCCGCCAAAAATGCCCAGGACTCGGACCTGGCCTACCACCTTTGACATACTCAAGGAGCAAACAAACACACAAAACCAATTTAAAAATAAGTAAATAACAACAAAAATAATAAAATAAAATAAAAAACATGCTCCTTGAGTGTGTCAAAAACAAAAGCACAACCAAACACGCACAATAAGATAAAAGAAACCACAACACAAACCACATAGGAAAACACAAGAACCACATAACAAAACACAAACAAGACAAAAACAACAGAACACTACAAAGACATAACCCAAAAAAAAACAAGAAAAATAAACACAACCAAAACCTAAAAAATTAAAAAATAAGATAAAAATAAAAATAAAAAACAACCAACAACAGACAATAAACAAAAACAAAAAACATAGAAAACACTCACCCATAAAAACACGAAATAACACAAACAAAGAGAAACCCAAGAACAAGAACGAAAAAAACACAAGAACAATAACAAAAAACATAAAAAAAAAAAAACAAAACAACAAAAACACAAGAACAACAAAAAACAACACAAAGAACACAAAAACAAAACAAAATAAAAAAACCCACCCACCTTAAAAAACTAAACAAAAAAAAAAAAAAGAAATAAAAAATGAACAAAACAAAGACCTATCTAGACCAGAAGACTATTAAGGCAAGAATCAACAGAGGAAACAAAATAAAGAATAGAATGAGCTAGGGAACTAAAAAAAACTGAATGAACCAAAGAGAAGCAAAAAAAAAAACAAGAAGAAACTAGGTACCTTCAAAACTGGAGCCATCCAAAGAAATGATAGAAAGAAGAGCTTCCCTAATTTGAGAAGCCCACCATATAGGAGGGTGGCCATAACAAGTAAGATCACCTTTGTCCAAAGCCCAATTAGCTAAAGCATCAACACTCTTGTTTTGATCTCTCGACCACATGATTGTAATCAACTTTCAAAAATCCCATCTGGATTAACTGAATCTTCTCAATAATTCTTTTTATTCTCCAATCCACCTTATGATTCTTAGAAGGATTCTTCAAGAGATTAACTAACACCTTTTCCCATCCAACCTTAGTAGCCTCCTGAAGACCTCTGAGGATACCATACCCCTCAACAAGGTTATTGGAAAGAATACCCAAATTCTCAAGCAAAAGTAAAAACCAAGGAGCCATCTGAAAGTCTACCAATTCCTCCCACACTGGCTTTTCCAGGGTTCCCTCTAGAGGCTCCATCAGTATTGACTTTTCCAAAATCCTTAGGAGGAGGTTGCCAATTTCTATTCCTATCCATCTTACTAATACTCACATTCCCTTTAAGTTGGTTGCCCTTAGAAGGTTTAATCTTCAATATTTGCATCACTTGATCCCATCTTTGGTGGGAGTTTTGGGGGTGATTAAGGAGATGATGGACTGATTCAACTAAGTTGGCTATGGTCTTTTGCCAAATATAGTGAATATCCTTCCTATCTTGATTAAAAATTTGGTTGTTCCTTTCATTCCAAATATTCCAAAGAAGAATGGTAGAACCCATCCAAACTAATTGCCTAATAAAATGATCAACACCCTCTTGATTAGGCCAATCCCTCCAAAGTTGTTCAAAAGTAAAAAAATTGGACCACTATAAGCCAAGTAAAGTGGCCATTCTCCTCCATAGCTCAGAGGCTAAAGTACACTCAATAAAAATATGGTTGATATTTTCTACATTCTCTTCACACATTTCACATCTAAAAGGGCCATGAAAACCACGCTTCATAAGTTGCTCACCAGTAAGCACCCTACGATGCAATAAAAGCCAATTAAAGAACCTCACCTTAGGCCAGAGCTTTTGAGCCCACAATTGAGAAAAGATGTCAAAAGAATGGTTGGGATTATTATGGCATAAGGTCAAATAACCTTGAGCAACTGAATACTCACCCTTAGTAGTGTTGTTCCATCCAAAACAATCTTTTTCATGGGACCAAGAGAGGGATCTCATATGAAGGATGCCTTGGATATCTTGTCTTTGCCTTTCTGGGATTTGAATAGGCCAGTCCTCAATAGGGATCCAATATCTACCAACCTTTGAATTACCAAGTATGGTACCGACAAGTAATTAGCCACCTTTATCCAATTAGCTCGGTGAAGCTCCTCCATCCAAGGCCTCCAATCGGGAAACCGAGTTATCAAAGGCTTGTGACCATCCCAAGAATCTGTCCAAAAATTTGCATGTTGACCATTATGAATGATCCAAAATAATTTTTTCTTTATCAAATCCTCACCAGTCTTAAGAACTGCTAAAATGGGAGAACCTTTGGTAGGAAGTTGATAGCGAACAAGGTCTTCAGGACTTTTGTTCTCAAGCATATTTAGCACGGAGATTATTGGCCCAAAGAGCATTGGGGTTATGCAACATCCTCCAATATAATTTAGCAGCTAAAGCTTTGTTGTTATTAATTGAAGACCATAATCCTAACCCCCCTTCACTCTTAGGAAGACATAAAGTATCCCATTTCACCAAGGCCCATTTTATTTTCTCCTTAGTACCACTCCAAAGGAAACGATGACTGATTTGATCCAATTCTCGAAGAACAACCTTTGGGATATTCAAAATGGAAGAAACATAAATAGGAATAGCTTGAAGGACTGATTTTACCAAGGTGATTCTACCCCCAGAAGAAAGCCACTTGTTGGTCCACTTTCCAATTTTCTTCTTGACTTTGTCCAACAACCAATTCCAATCTTTATTTTTTTGCCTTTGAATATTTATGGGAATACCTAAATAAGTGATTGGAAGAGAGGTCTTCTTATATCTTAGCTTATCCAAGACCATGGATTCCGGTCTAGCAGAGCAGTGAAAGAAATTAACTTTAGATTTGTCTTCATTGATCAACCGCCCAAGTAGCCTTAGAAAAATAGCTAATGATTTGCTTAATATTAGAAGCTTCCTTAACCGTAGCTTTACCTAAAAGAGTAGAGTCATCCACAAATTGAAGATGAGAGATAGGTCTAGCTCCATGAGCAATGGTAACTCCCTCAAGGGTTTTGTTTTCCCTCTTTTTGGTTATAGTCCTACCCAAGCATTCAACAAGAATGATGAATAAATAAGGGGATAGCGGGTCACCTTGCCTAATACCTCTGGAAGCTGGGAAAGACTGAGAAGGCCTGCCATTGATAAGAACTAAGTAGGAAACTGAAGAGATACATCCCATAATCCAATCCATCCAATCCTTAGAGAAACCAAATTGCCTCAAAACTTTGATAAGGAAGTGCCAATCCACTCTGTCATAAGCTTTGGATAAGTCTAACCGAATGAACATGGAAGGAGAATTTTGCATATCCATGGAATGGATGGCTTCCTGAGCAAGAACTATCTCATCTACTATTTGACGTCCTTCCACATAACCCCCTTGCTCGGGGAAATAATCTTATGCAAAAGAGGCTTCAACCTTTCTGCCATGATTTTAGTAATGATTTTGAGAAGAACATTACATAAAGCAATAGGTCTAAAAGCTGAGATATGATCAACCTCTTGAGCTTTTGGAACAAGAGTAATATAAGTTTTATTGATAACCTTCAAAATTTCTTTGGCTTTCCTGGCTTCTTCCACCACCTCTAATAAATCAACATGAAGGATATCCCAGAACTCTTGGTAGAACTCAATAGGAAAACCATCAGGACCTGGGGTTTTCCTTTTTGCATTTTAAAAACTACTTGTTGAAGCTCATTGATAGTAACAGGAGCAGTCAAAATAGAGTTCTCCTCAGAAGTGATAAGAGAAGGGATTGCTTGAAGAACATTATATTGTGAAGCCGAGTCAAGGGGAGTAGCAACAAAAATATTGGAAAAGTAATCAACAACAATAGAGTTCATGCCATCCCAAGTATAAACAACATCTCCGAATCTGATTTTAAGGAAGAAATAAAGTTGTGAGATCTTCGAGCTAGAAGATATTTGTGGAAGAAATTTGTGTTTCGATCTCCTTCTTTGAGCCATTGAATTCTAGATTTTTGCTTCCATAAGATTTCTTCTCTTTTTTCCCATTCCTCTAACTGAGTTGTGAGTTTAATTTCATCTGCACTTCTCTTCTCTGTGAGGCCATCTAAATGGATTTTCTTATTCAAATTTTCAATATGAGCAATAACTTCATGTTTTTTTTATGAACATCCCCAAACTCTTTCCAGTTCCAAGTCTTGATTTTGGATTTAATGTATTGCAGTATTTTGGCAAAATAGAACATCTTAGTCCCATGCCTAGGTTTACCTTCCTTCCACCATTGTTGCACATGAGGTCTGAAGGAAATGTCTCTAAGCCACATTAATTGAAAATGAAAAGGAGAGAAACTCACATTGGTTTTCCACATTTCCACCATGACTGGCCAATGATCCGAACCAGCATTATTAAGAGTCTTCACTTTAGGAATGTGACCATGGATTAAGAAATTTTCAGAGAGCAAAAACCTATCCAATCTCTCCATTATACAAGCTAAGCCTTGCCTTCCGTTAGACCAAGTCATAAGGCCATTATCTCGTTGGATATCCACAAGATGGAGGTTTGCAATATATTCGCTCATGAGGTCAGTGCTTTTGTCCAAATTTCTATTTCCCCCCATTTTCTCATCCAGAGAGAGGATGGTATTGAAATATCCTCCGATCAAGATCCAAGATTTAGGAAAATGAGAGATAATATGAGTAATATCCTTCCACTGTCTTCTTTTTTCCTCCAAAGAAGTTGGAGCATAAATAGTAATGCAGAGCATAATCTGGTTGGAATGTCTACTTTGAATAGCTATAGCCAACAAACCCCAACTGCCAACCATATGGTGAATAACTACCTCTTTTGGATCCCAAAGACAAGCAATGCCACCCAAAGTCCCTTGGGAACTGAGGGAAACCACTTTTCTAGCTGGCCAAATTTTATTGGCAATTAAGTCCATATCCTCCATTGACATCTTTGTTTCTTGAAGGAAAACAAGATGTGGATGATTTACTTGAATCATTCTTCTAATTTCATTTTGTTTTGAAAGACTCCCTTTGAGTCCTCTAATATTCCAAGAGATGATCTTCATTAATACCAGGGCTAAAAAAGTTGGGAAGGGCATTAATCTTACCTTCCTCTACAAGCTTTTCACCTTCTTTTACCATATGATATTGATTGGTCTTGCGACCTACTTTTTGATTAGAATCCATCTTCAATTTTTTTTTCCCTATTTCTTGACTTATTCCAATTGAATCTGAGATGGCTTCTAACCTTGAAGAATGCTCGTACACAGCCAAAATTTTACTAGATGGTTCAATGGAGTCTATATTGGGACCTGCATTATTTGAAGTTTTGACATTTGAAATATTGTTTTTCTTGTGTAAATTTTCTCCTTTTTTTTTTGTTGAAAACCTTTGATTTGTTGGTTTGTCTCTCGAGTTCTTCCCTTCATATTTAAATTGTGTTTCTAAGATTTTAGTTTCCATTATTTCCTCTTCCTCACTTGGGACATCATTTGTGGAAAGGATTTCAAACATATTAGCAGATGACTTTGATTGATCCTTCATAACTGGTTTTTTCTGAGTGTTCTTCTTCTTAGGTATTTGGAAACCTGTTGAGTTTATATCTTCTTTCTTTTGATCGAGAATTTTATTTGGGCAAGCACTGGCCAAATGACCATATTCATGGCAAATTCTACAACGAAAAGGAATGTTCTCATAGTCCACTACTTGCTCCCAAGTGTCTTCCCCAAATTGTAATGTGATATTTTTAGGTAGGGGTTTGTCAAAATCCATTAAAACACAAATTCGAGCATAAATAATATGTTCAAAATTTTGAGTACAATCAACAGATATCATAAAAGTTCCTAAAGAGTTTCCAATTGAAGAAAAAATAGTAGGATTCCAAAATTCAATAGGGAGGCCAAAGAGTCTAATCCACACGGGAGCTATAGAAGGCATCTCTTCTTCGATTTAAATTTAGTATGCCGGGGCTTCATGAAAAGCCCCGCCCTTCCAAAAAACCAAGGACCCCCTTGAAAAGTTTTCTCTCTATCTTCATTATTAGCAAATAAAACAAGAAAATAACCATTTGGATAAATAGAGATTTGTAACTCACCTTTAGTTTTCCAGCTTTTTGCAGCCCAGAATTTGAAAGCAGATAGACTCGGACGAAAACCCACGAACCGACAAATTAGTCCTCTTTTTTCTAAATCTTCAATGCCGATCTGAATGTTACCCATATCAAGCTTAACAATAGGAGTTCCATCAACTGCTTTAAGACATCCTGACTCTATTTTCCTGGGATCAATCTTAGGCATTCTTAGAGGTTTATGGGAAGCCCTAATATTGATATTAGCATTGGGCTGAGGCTATCCACCATGAAGGGCATCCCTAAAATTCATTTTTGGGACCGAGTCTTCGAAATTCTTACCCTTGATAGGGTTTTTCATAGTAGAATTATTTTGTGGGTGCACCTTAGCACCAGATTCACTTGAGATATGAGCCATTTTTTGATCAACTACTTGAAACTTGTTTCGTGATCTCTTTAATCCTTGCCCTAGACACCGTGGAAAGGTATGGTTTTCACTTTTCTTTTGTGCAACAAATTGGAAGTCGTTGTCACTCAAGTTCATAGTATGATCCGTTGAAAGACAAATTTCTAACCCATATTGTATCCCCTGCAACATTTCCTACTAAAATATTGAGCATAAACCACAAAAATATTGGCCGCTAGGGCCCGAAGGCCCTAAAAACCAACCTCTGGAGCTGCTTGCACTCAACCCAGATGAAACCCTCGCATAGTCGCTTGCCAAATATGTCATTCACACATAGGGATGCGCTAGGATCTGTGTTGCTCCAAATGATATGAAAATTGGTGGAGACGTTCTAGGGTTTTTCAGGCATCTACCCTCAAAATTTCAGCTCAATCCGAGTCCGGATGAGTGAGATATGGCCAAAACAAGTTCGGCAGTTTGGGCAGTCCTGCGAAAAACTTCTCATCTATCTTTTCTTCCTCCTTGTTATAGAGTATTTTAACATTTGATGTATACAGGTAGTTTGATGGAACATAGATAGTTACCAACCATCTATCAGTATCATGATAGCTATAAGCCTATATGCATAAAAAATATGGTTAGAAGAGTTGTTCATATAACTATGAAGTTTGTCGATACTTGTCAAGTCAAGTCGAACTTGTACACTTGACCAAACCATAATGTATTACATATAATTGGGTTGTGAAGGATACATGTTGTGTGTGCCTTGTACCCATATGTATCTATAAGTCATTCCCATTGTGTGCAACCATCATAGTCAATTTTCTATTGCTTTCTTAGAATTTTTTCATTGAAAATTATCTAGAGTGTTAAGATGAATGTCTCCTAAGGAGACATCCATCTCATTTTCTTCCTCTTCTATATCTACCTTGTTGGTACTAGGATAATATAAACTTGTCATCCTTTATTTCTATTGTTTTAAATGTATGAGGTTAAGGTACCGTGTTTATCTTCACAGAGTGAGGATCATAACCAATGATCATATATCCTTCATGACAATAATTGTGAGCATGAGCTTTTCTTAACCATAACCTTTCTAACAATTTTGGGTATGCAATAAAACCATCTCTTAGATCTTGAAATCTACCACACAAGTGACTCCCATGACTAGCATTGCTACATTAGGACAACTCCTACTGGATTGGATATTTTTTCCCTATTTAGATAATTGAGCTTTAAATTAGACTTATGATCTATCTTTAGTTGTAATGTATTTAGTGTGGACTTTGTCATTACATTGGCAACTGCTCCACTATCTACTAAGATATCAGTAATAGAGATACCTTTGCATAAGACTTTATCTTGTGAAGCATATGGGTCAAGCTTGATATTAAATGCAATGACTACAACTTTCTTTCTCTGTTTGACACTTACCCATTTTACAACTATCTCTGCTTTTCTAATGACAATGACACTAGTTTTCCATACATAGTATTGGTTGTATATGTCAAAATGTCCTTCATTATTATGGTGTCTATCTTGCTAATATTGGAAAATATTCAATGCTTGCTTTTCTTCTTTATTTTTTGGGCTCTTCTTTTTTAGTTTTAGTCTTTTTTCTTAACCAATATTCTTATCACAAGCTTGCTTTGTCACCATGATGTTGACCAATTATTTGATATCTCAAACAATACTGATAACGATGGGTATCATGCCTTTCTTATTACTCTTTGTTCCCCAACTAGATGCCTTATTAGAATTTTTTAAATTATAATGCCCTTTCTCTTTGCACACATAGAAAACTACTTTAGAAAAAAATTTCTTAGTAATTTTATCCCCATATTAGGAATGTCCATTTCTTGATCCCTTCCCTTGCAACAAATTGATGGTAAGTTATCCCATATTTTTAATTAAGTCCTCATATTTAGTTGTAGAAGTAAAATAAGATATGTATATTATTGTTGTTGTTGTTAGTTGAGGAACCTAGCCAAAAGTATTTTGTGTATTCAACACTAGTAGAATTAGTTCCTCCTCCATACTCTCATCTTGTTACTTTGAAATATTGTACACATGTAGGATAGTAGTGGGTTGTTCATACTTAACCCTAGCCTATTTAGCGTCTTTAAACTTGCAATAAAATATTAATAAAGTATGGTATCCATACTAGCCATTAGGCTATAAGGAAATTTCTCCTTTCATATTTGGGCCTTGACTTTTTTTGAAGCTCCTACATTTGCACATAGCAGTCACAAAATTCCTCCTAAGGTCCTTGAACCAATATCATGATCTAGATTATCAAGGTAGAGTATTTTTTTCATAAACTATACTATTTTATCCTATGAAGTCTTTATCTTATTTTCTTGGACCTTGTACCTTTGCAAGGCAATACTATTCAAAAATGTTGGAAGAAACTAAGCCCATTACTCCTTTTATATCAAGCCACTATAAATACATGCTCTCTTATACTTTTGGATGAAATTCATAGCATCTTTGAAGTTTGTGGATGAAAAATAAAAAATTTCCATCTTTTCGATGGCCTTGTAATCCCAAGCACAACTCATCCTAGTGAAAAATTCAATTTCACACAAATTGGAGGTTGAATATGTCTATTGAGTACTACAAATACCAAGTTTACTATAATTTACCTCTTAGTTCTTAAATAAGATATATCAAATATGGATGCATAGGTGAAGACAATATAAACTAGACAACAAACTATGATACGGTAATCACATACTATCCACAAGATCACTAAGTGATATAGTTGTTGACTAATCTTCATTGTACACTAAAGGGATAAAGATGTAGCTACCAAAAACCACAACCCCTAATAAGAACTGGTCTCAATAATAAATCTAAAAATGTTAGTTTTTGGTGCAAATACAATGTCTTCTTGAGCTCCCCTCTTCATATGGTATTTATCTTTGATATACAAACTTTGTATGGTGATTGTATGCCAACATACAATAGTTAAACATAAGTGGAATATATACAATGTCAAGAATAGAAATACACAATATTAAAAACAATAGCATAATAGGATTGTCATAATGATAATAAAAATACTTTTATAATAGAATTGTCATTCTCTTGAAGTTTGGTCTCTTGTTCCTATTGTCAGATCCCTTTGATTCTTCCTTGGATCCTTGTACTTTTTTTCTTGGGGTCATCCTTTTGAGGTCCATTTCTACTATTTTTGGTTCAGGGTCCCTCTTTTTCCCTTTGTAAAAGGTTGTAGGATCTTTTCAAAACCCCTTTTCCACCCAATAAAAAAACTTTTATTACATCAAAAAAGATAAGCACTAACACAAGTAACCACCAGAAGGATCATATAGGGAAAACAAATATTTTATTATAGTTACAAAGTAGAAACAATGTACATAATTTTATCATTAGACTATCCTCAATGAGTGGATTCAGTTCCCCTATGTATCTTCCACCCCTTATGGACTCACTCAACAATCATATTCCACACTCTCACTTAGACACACACTTCCCTTGTCTAGCTAAACTTGTTAGCCCTCATAACTCTCACTTATGCATTAGATATCCTAATCCTCAACTTACCTCCTCTAGGGGAGATATCCATATTTATAAGCTCATTGTAGGTTAGACATTAAGCTAGAAATTACTAGGGTGGAGAACTCTAGATGGAAAAATGATAATATCTTCTACATATCTCCTTTTATACTCCTTCCATATATACAAATATTCTAGATATATTTCCCATCTTCTCTTGGACTCTTATGATAATTTATGCTTCTAGATTTTCTCTCCTTAGATGTTTTTGATGACATAACCATAATAAATTATAATTACATAAGATAGTCAAAATAGCATATGCATTTACACATTCTTTGCTTGGATTCTTCTCATTATATTATATAATACTCCCAAAAGCATTTTAGACTATTTTAGACTTTCTAGAGAGATTAAGATGTTATCTATATCATATCTCAAGATACTTGACAAAGATAAATTACCATAATAGTGACACTTTGACAAAGATAATTTACCTTACTATTTACCTTTTATTGGGACCTATTCCAATCATCACATTTTTATTGTCTTCTATTCATACATAATTGAAGAACACAAGTTTATACTGAGAGGGGGGATGAATAGTATAAGACCACTTTTTACTTTTATTTCCCAAAAAATATTATGCAATATATCAATGGAAATATCAAAAATAGTAATCAAATCAATGCACAAATCACCACACACAATAGAGACACCAATTTAACGTGGTTCACCCAATGTGGGCTACTCCACGGAGAAAATATTTCACTAAAATTTTCTCAACAAATATCTTGGGAATCCTTCCCTATTATAATGTTTATGGACCTCTATACAAAGAAGACACCAATACCCTAATAAATTTCATGGATCTCTCTCTACAGGAGACACCAATACCCTTAGTTGGTTCATGGATATCTATCCATAGGAGAGCTCCTTATTATTACTCTGTATGGTGATCTTCTAGAAGAACTATTACCTCCACTGCACTAGCCTATGGATCTCTATACACTAAAGACTCCTACCCTCACTTAAAATACCTATCTTCACTGCCTTGGCTAATAGATCTCTATCCACTGGAGATTATTATCCTCTATACTCTATCACCTCCAAAGCTTACTCTCAGCTTTGTCTCAAATCTACACTAAACACGGTCCTTCGGTCTAGCACAAATCTACTCAATCTCTATCTTCAAATCTACACTAAACATAGTCCTTCGGTCTAGCACAAATATGCTCAATCTCTATCCTCAAATATAAACTAAACATAGTCCTTCGATCTAGCACAAATATGCTCAATATCTATCCTCAAATTTGTACTAAACATAGTCCTTCGATCTAGCACAAATATGCTCAATCTATATCCTCAAATATACACTAAACATAGTCCTTAAGTCTAGCACAAATCTATCCTCAAGCCTTAACACAAATCTTGAATCAATCATAAATCAACTCTGCTAGATCTGACCCAAATCTTAACCCAAGGTTTGAACAAATCAATCAATCAACTCTGCTCTCAAGTCTTCTCAAAGACTTATCTCAAATATATATTGTAAGCTTCCACAAAATATCACACTAACCTATCCACAAGTCCTCTCTAGAACTTGTCCAACATGCATAACAAGTCTTCACCAAGACTTACCTCAAAGCTGCTCAAAAAGTCCTCACTAGAACTTGTCCAATCTGCTCAACAAGTCTCACTAGAACTTGTCTCAAATCTGCTCAACAAGTCCTCACTAGAACTTTTCCAATCTGCTCAACAAGTCCTCAGTAGAACTTGTCTCAAATATGCTCAACAAGTCCTCACCAGAACTTGTCTAATCTTCTCAACAAGTCCTCAATAGAACTTGTCCAGTATCACATAAAAATATGGAGAATTATTAGAGACTTGATATGCTTCACACTCACAACAATGCTCAATCACTTTCAATATATTTTTCAAATAAATTTAGAATATAGAACAATTTGTTTCATAGAACTTGAATTATTACTTCAATACTTTCCAATTGACTAGGCTAAATCAATTCCACTCAACCAATCACTCAATGAAACACTCCTTGCTTACAAACCCTAGTCCAAGCATATGAACACTTAATTATTTCCAACAATGCTTATCAAACAATATCACATAACAATGATACTCATGATCTTGTACTAACCCTAGTTTCAAGATAGTTCTCAACTTCACATAACAATGATACCCATGATCTTGCACAAACCCTAATCATGCATATGAAGGCTCATTCAATATTTCCAACAATGCTTATCAAACAAGGTTTTTATCAATAACTCTCACTCATAAACACCTTTAATAATTAAACTTAACAATGCTTATCAAACAATCCTTTTCACTCCAACTTAGCATTCACACATCCAATCCAACAATATTTCACTCACAAGGAAGATGTGCCCATACCTCTTTGTTTGAAGAAGATTTGACCTCAAACACCTGTCTCAATCACAAAAACTCTTTGCCAATTTTAAAGGTTAGGTAGCAATGTCTTCTCAATCATTCACTCAATTTGATCCCTCAAAATATTTCACCATACATAGCAATAAATATTTATTACACCTTATAATCTCCACACTTCAATTCACTTTATCAAAAATCACAATAAAACAATTAATCCTCAAAACCTTATAACTCCTATTTCAACTCACTTTTTTAGAAATTGCAATAAAACAATTAATCCTCAAAACCTTATTACTCCTATTTCAATTCACTTTTCAGAAATCATAATAAAATAATTAATCCTCAAAATCTTATTACTCCTATTTCAATTCACTTTTCAAAAATCACAATAACACAATTAACCCTCAAATACCTTATAACTCCCCCTTAGTAAAAAGTATACATGCCATATTTTAAACCTTAGAAGCAAATTAAGATTTTAAAAATTAAATACCTTGCTCTTGACAGAATTCAAAACCTTGCTTGTGCTTTCCACAACGTCTTATCTGTGGCCCACATGCCACATGAGCTAGGTGCTCACCTTGGCACCAAAAGGCACCTTGTGCACCTTGAATCTTCCATTGGCACCCAAACCAAAAAAAAATCTAACACATGTACCTTAGCAAAATTTTGTTGTCGGGTTTCGATCGTAGAACCTTTCACCTACAAGCACCTTAAGCTACAGTCGCCTGTCGTTGTCCCAACCACCATGGTTCGCAACCAATATCCAAGCGTATTACCTTTATCCACTCGTTGATTTCCATGTTTTCAAAATTTGTCCTCTTCTCCTCTTTTTTACATAGTTCACACAAATCACATGCACTTCAATTAAAATTCGAAGGATAATGTTTTCTCTCCAAATCATATGGTATTAATAGGAATTTTGCTCTCTCTTTTTACATGTCGACGGGTGCAAGAAGTAATCACCATCGGTGCTTTGACTTTACTTGCTTTCCCTTCGTATCCCTAACCTTAGGGTTATTAAATTAAACCATAAACTAATTTATAGTTTATTATAATTAATTTATAATTAACTTAATAACTTTAAAGTTAATTAAATTAAATTCTAAATTAATTTATAATTAATTTAAATCTTTAGGTCTCAACATTAGACCTTTAATATTATAATACAAAATTATAATATTATTTTCTCGGGCCTTCGTTTTGATCTTTAGAACTCATATTTTTCCTTAGGTCTAGAAGCAATCTTCTTCTTGCACTGATTACTGAAACTGACTCCTGACATCCTTCCTTTTGCACTACTCACTGAAACTAACTCTTGACATCAATGACAACAAATATTACTCATATTTCCAATAATCTCCCCCTTTGTTATTGATGGTAACCCATTTACCTTTTACCATTTTCTTTACCTTTTTCTTTTTGCTCCCCCTAAGAAATTTCTCCCTCTGACTGAATGCTCTCCCCCTAAATCAAATCTCTCCCCCTTTGTCATAAATGGAAAAGGGCCACCTTTAGGGCTTAGGGATAATAATGAGACTCTTAGATTAGCCCCTCCCCCACCTCCTATTGAGGTGGTTAATTCTAGGGTGGAATTATTTCTACTCCCAACATGCACTGATCTTTACCTTTGTCCGCTTTCCTCCTCATCTGATCCTTATGATTCCTCTAACTATTCCTATTCTTGCTTGTCTCTTGATTACCCATAATTATTGCACTTATAAAATTTAATGTTGTTATTCCTTGGAGGTGCAAATTTCTTGGGATTTCTCCTAGAGAAGCCATATCTATTGCTATCACGAACCTTGCAATTTATTGCCTTGTTACCAAACTGATTACAATAGTAGCAATACCCTTGAAAAAGTTATCTGTTTATGAAATTCTCATATTCTTGTCTTCCATGTGTCCTACACTATGAAGCCTTGTGTCCAAACCTGTGACATGAGAAACATCATCCATTGAAACTACCTTGTCTTGACCCCATTGGTATTTTAGTTTCTTTTACCCTATGTTGGTTCCTATTCCATATGTTCCTCATTTGTGCATTGTTCATTTCCTTATTGAAATTTTTGTTTTCCAACTCATCCTCAGAAGTCTCACTCTCTCTTACACTCTCTTATTCTAAAGTTTCTTCTTCTTCAGAACTTGAGGTTGACTCCTCTCCTTGTTTCTTTTGTACATGTTCAAAACCAAGACATGTCTTGTTTGTTGACCGTATTTGTACCTTGATAATCTTGTCTATGGTTTTTGAGATTTTCTCAAACTTGTGTAGCTTGTCCTTAGACTTTTTTACTTCCTTCCTTAGTAAATCTACCTCATGCTCTAACATTTCACATTCTACAACCTCTACTTCTAACTTCTCTTTGAATCTCCTTGTCTTAGCTATTGAATTGGTTAGATCCTCTATAAGCTTTCTTTTTTCTTCATCACATTCTTGAAATTTAAGCTTGAGTTTTCAATTTTTCTTTCTTACCTCCCTTAATTCATCAAGGTCATGAATAAGATCACCCTTAAGATCAACTTCTCCTTTTTCTAATTCTTACTCTATTTGTTTACCTTTGGGATCATCTTCATTCTTTTTTTATTTACTTCCACTAGAAATATTTCCTTCTTCTTCTAATGCCATAAGAAGACTTTCTTCTGGTCCTTCAAGTGCATCCTCATATTCATCATCACTAAAACTAAAACCATTCCTTGTACAATTATCTTCAAGATGACAAAAGTTACCACATCTAAAATATTTGAGGATTATTGGTGACCTTTTCCTAACCACTTTGTTTTTCTTTTGCAAAAAATATAAATTCATCTTCATCATTATCTGAGGAACTATAATTACTATCACTTGAGTACTTACTTGCCTTGTCTACATAGAAACTCTTATTATGTCTTTGGAAGAACTTATTTTCTTGCTTGCCTTGTCCATCCCTACTTTTCTTTTGGTACCTGTGTTTTTCTGTTTCCCTATTCTTTTGATCCTATTTTTCTTCATCATTGTTATTTCCAACTTCTTGAAAATCATATGCATAGTGACCATACTTTCCACAATTGAAACATCTAACTGATTTCATACCTTTATATTTTCTTGGATCCTTGTTTCTTCTACCATAATTTAATTTTTCATCACTGGATAACTCATTGCTTGAATATGAATTCTTACCCATTGTCTTCTTATTAGATTTGAAGGCTAATTCCTTCTGGAGATTAGGCTTCTCTTTTGTTCTCATATCAAAAGTTGTGAGAATGCCATGTAATTCATCCCTTGTCAAAAGATCACTATATTTTGATTCCTCTATAGTTAAAATATTTTTACTAAAATTTTTTGGGAGTGACCTTAAAATACTATCACAAACATCAGATTCTTGAACTTCAAGTCCAAGTCCTTGCATGGAGTTAACAATTTTGTTTGCATGAAGTAGATAAGCACTAATGTTTTCCTCATCCTTAATATTTAGATCTTCAAATATTCTCTTGATATTTTGCAACTTTACCTTTTTTACCTTTCTATCTCCTTCATTTATACCTTATAATTTATCCCAGATTTCCTTTGTTGATTTGTAGTGCATAAACTTTATAAACTCTGTTTTAGGAAAACCTCTCAAAATTGCATTAATTTCTTTTGAATTATAATAATGTAGAATATTACCATATTTATCTATAGGTGGAGTAGTTGGTGGTGTGTATCCATTTTCAATTGCTTCCCATATTTCATTTCCAAGTGTCATTAATTGAATCTTCATTCTCATACTCAAAAATACTTAGTCACTTCCATTAAACACTGGTGTTGAATTATTTGAGGACCCACTCTTAGAATACATCCGTGTTATTGTGAAATTTTCCTTCAAGCTATTAAAATATTTCAAAGGAACCCGCTCTGATACCAATTAAGAACATAAGATTATACTGAGAGGGGGGTGAACAGTATAATACCATTTTTTAATTTTCTTTCCCAAATAATATTATGAAATATATCAATGGCAATATCATCAGTAGTAATAAAATCAATGCACAAATCACCACACACAATAGAGATACCAATTTAATGTGGTTCACCAAATATGGGCTACTCCACGGAGAAAATATTTCACTAAAATTTTCTCAACAAATCTCTTGAGAATCTTTCCCTATTACAATGTTTATGGACCTTTGTCCAAAGGAGATACCAATCCCCTAATAAATTTTATGGATATCTATCCACAGGAGATACCAATCCCCTTTGTTGATTCCTGGATCTCTATCCATAGGAGAACTCCTTATCCTCTACACTGGTTGGTAATATTTTAGAAGAACTACTATCTTCACCGCACTGGCCTATGGATACTTATTCACTAAAGACTCTTGCCATCAATTAGAAGACCTATCTTCACTACCCTGGCTAATGGATCTCTATCCACTAGAGATATTGGTATCCTCTATACTCTGTCACCTCCAAAGCTTACTCTCAGCTCTATCTCAAATCTGCACTAAACACAGTCCTTTGGTCTAGCACAAAGCTACTCAATATCTATCCTCAAATATACACTAAAAATAGTCCTTTAGTCTAACACAAATATTCTTAATCTCTGTCCTCAAATATACACTAAACATAGTCCTTTAGTCTAGCATAAATTTTCTCAATATCTATCCTCAAATCTGTACTAAACATAGTCCTTCGATCTAGAACAAATCTACTCAATATCTATCCTCAAATTTGCACTAAACATAGTCCTTCAGTCTACCACAAATTTGTCCTCAAGCCTTAACATACAGTTTGAATCAATCACAAATCAAATCTGCTAGATATACCCCAAACCTTAACCAAGGTTTAAACAAATCAATCAATCAAATCTGCTCTCAATTCTTCTCAAAGACTTATCTCAAATTTGCATTGTAAGCTTCCACAAAATCTCACACTAATCTATCCACAAGTCCTCTCTATAACTTTTCCAATCTACTCAATAATTCTTCACCAAGACTTACCTCAAATATGCTCAACAAGTTCTCACTAGAACTTATCTCAAATCTATGCAACAAGTCCTCACTAGAACTTGTCCAATTTGCTCAACAAGTACTCACTAGAACTTATCTTAAATCTACTCAACAAGTCCTCACTATAACTTTTCCAATCTACTCAACAAGTCCTCAATAGAACTTTTCCAATATCATAGAAAAACATAGAGAATTTTTAGAGACTCAATATGCTTCACACTCACAACAATGCTCAATCACTTTCAATATCTTTCACAAATCAATTTAGAATATAAAAAAATTTGTTTCATAGAACTTGAACTATTACTTCAACACTTTCCAATTGACTAGGCTCAATAAATTCCACTCAACCAATCACTCAATGAAACACTTCTTGCTTACAAACCCTAGTCCAAGCATATGAACACTTACTCAAATATTTCCAACAATGCTTATCAAACAATATCACATAACAATGATACTCATGATCTTATACTAACCCTAGTTTCAAGATACTTCTCAACTTCACATAAAAATGATACTCATGATATTGCACAAACCCTAATCATACATATGAAGGCTCATTCAATGTTTCCAACAATACTTATCAAACAAGGTTTTTATCAACAACTCTCACTCAAAAAAATATTTAACAATTAAACTCAACAATGTTTATCAAACAATCCTTTTCATTCCAACTTAGCATTCACACATCCAATCCAATAAAATTTCACTCACAATGAAGATGTGCCCATACCTCTTTTTTTTAAGAAGATTTAACCTCAAACACCTGTCTTAATCACAATCAACTCTTTGCCAATTTCAAAGGTTAGGTAGCAATGTCTTCTCAATCATTCACTCAATTTGATCCCTCAAAATATTTCACCATACATAGCAATAAATCTTTATTACACCTTATAATATCCACACTTCAAATCACTTTATCAAAAATCACAATAAAACAATTAATCCTCAAAACATTATAACTCCTATTTCAATTCACTTTTTCAAAAATCACAATAAACAAATTAATCCTCAAAACCTTATTACTCCTATTTCAATTTACTTTTCAGAAATCACAATAAAACAATTAATCCAAAATCTTATTACTCTTATTTCAATTCATTTTTCAAAAATCACAATAACACAATTAACCCTCAAAGACCTTATAAATCCTCAATAAAAATCATTCATGCCACCTTATAAACCTTAGAAGCAAATTAAGATTTAAAAAATTAAATACCTTGCTCTCGACGGGATTTGAAACCATGCTTGTACCTTCCACAATGTCCTAGTTGTGGCCCACGTGCCACATGAGCTAGGCACTCACCTTGGCACCAAAAGGCACATCGTGCACCTTGAATATTTCCTTGGTGCCCAAACCAAAAAAACTCTAACACATATACCTTAGCAAAAATTTATCACCGAGTTGTGATCGCGGAACCTTCCACCTACAAGCGCCTTAAGCCACAGTCGCCTGTCGTTGGCCCAATTGCCATGGTTGGCAACCAACATCCAAGCGTCTTCCCTTTATCTGCTTTTTGATTGCCACATTTTCAAACTTTGTTCTCTTCTCCTTTTTTTCACACAGTTCACACAAATTGCATGCACTTCAATTAATATTTGAAGGATAATTTTTTCTCTCCAAAGCATATGGTATTATTATGAATTTTGCTCTCTTTTTACATGTCGACAGGTGGAAGAAGTAATCAATATCGATGATTTAACTTAGCTTGCTTGCCCTTTGTAACCCTAACCTTAGGGTTATTAAATTAAATAACTAATTTATACTTTATTATAATTAATTTAAATCTTTAGGTCTCAACCTTAGAAATTTAATATTAGAATACAAAATTATAATATTATTTTCTTGAACCTTCCTTTTGCTCTTTAGACCTCATATTTTTCCTTAGGCCTAGAAGCAATCGTCTTCTTGCACTAATTACTGAAACTAGATCCTTGCATCCTTTTGTACTGCTCACTGAAACTGACTCTTGATATCAATGACAATAAATCTTGCTCATATTTCTGACAATAATTGTATCCTTACTATTGTCATTTTGTAACAATCACCATAAGAATTGTCGGAGGTTGCCAAACCAACCAGCGTACAATAGCATGTTGTTATAACAAAATAACAAATGCATAAATAAGACAAATAATGAAATAACTACGCTAACATCCCCCCTTATTACATTATTTGGGTAATAGGATGACTACTAGCTATACTAACATCCCCCCTGATTACATCATTTTGCAATACAAAGAGAGCCTGCGAAACAATTCAAATTTGACACGTGCAAGTGCCTTAGTGAATATGTCCGCAACTTGAGCATCGGTGGGAATGTCTTTGAAGCTGAATTCGGTGCTTTGGAACTTCATCTCGAATGAAATGACATTGTGTGTCAATGTGCTTTGTTCTTTCATGATGGACTGGATTCTTGACGAGGTTCAGAACACCCTGATTATCGCAAAACAAGTGTATTGGAGATTTTTATGGATGGCCCATACTTGTCAGAATGCGACGCAACCATATCACTTCGCACACAGCTTCACGTGCGGCGCGATACTCTGCCTCTGTTGATGAAATAGCAACCACCTGTTGCTTCTTGTTGTGCCAAGAGACAGGACCGGATCCCAGATGAAAAATGTATCCAGAAGTTGACTTGTGATCATCAAATGATCCGACATAGTTAGAGTCCGTGTATCCTTGCAAGAAGAATTTGTTGTTCCTCTTGTATTCTAGGCCATATTCTATTGTGCCACGGACATAGTGAAGAACATGTTTTGCTGCTTTCCAATGAGTGGTCTTAGGCTCTTGCATGAACCTCGAAAGATAGTTGACAACAAATACGAGATCTGGCCTAGTATTGGTCAGATATATGAGACTCCCAATCAACTGTCGATAGAGAGTACCATCTACACGAGGTGAATCATCATATCGCGATAAGCGAAGTCCAGTCTCCATCGGAGTTGCCATTGGCTTGCAATCGGTCATGCGATATTTTTCTAGCAATGTCTTGGCATATTTTTTACGAGACACTTTGATGGAGTGCTCCTTCTAGCTGAATTCCAGGACCAAGACGATAATGGAGAAGTTCGAGATCTGTCATCTCAAAAGATTTACACAAGTTTCTTTTGACGGTAGAGATCATAGTTTACGAACTCCCTGTAATGAGCAGATCATCAACATAGAGTACAAGCAAAACTATCTCAGAACCCTGTTTCTTGAAATAGAGGTTTGCATCTGACGGACATCTCTTAAATCCATGCTACATAAGGTGATTGTCCATTTTTATATACCAAGCTCGTGGAGCTTGTTTCAGACCATATAAGGATTTGACCAATTTGCAAACCTTCTGCTCTTGGCCTTCCACTTCAAATCCTTCTGGCTGAGTCATGTAGACTTCTTCTTGGAGATCACCATTAAGAAAGGCACTTTTGACATCCATCTGGTGAACTTTCCACCCATATTGTGCTGCCATAGCACACATAACTCGAATTGTGGTCATCCGAGCGGTAGGTGCAAAAGTTTCCTCGTAGTCAATGCCTTCCTTTTGAGCATAGCCCTTTGCAACAAGACGGGCCTTATGCTTATCAATTGTTCCATCTGCCTTGTACTTGACTTTATATACCCATTTGCAGCCAATGGGTTTCTTTCCATGCGGCAGATCAACAAGCTTCCAAGTTTTATTTTTCATCAAAGACTCATACTCTGTATCCATAGCGGCCTTCCACTGAGGCTCACTAAGAGCATCTTGCACCGATGCAGGTTCAAGATCATCTATGGTAGACATGAACGCCTGTCATCATCAATATCCATATCCTCTACTTACGTACGTGGAGTTACGGAAAGTTCCTCAAAAGATTGACAAAGATCATCAACCTCACCAGTTTCTTTGGCTTCTTTTTCCTTTCGAGCCATACTGCGTGTACGAGGTCTATCCAAGTTCAAATTGGGAGGAGTGGATAAATTTGCGTCTCTGATTGTATTTGTACACCATTTTGGATTCTTCTTCGGTGGTGTTGAAGAAGATGTAGAAGGACCTCCTGTCTGTGTTGACGAAGGAATCTTCTCTTCCTTAGATTCCACAAGATCTAGGTGTACTTTAGATGTGCTCTGTGATGTGAAATCTTCATCAAAGACAACATATCTGCTGACATGAATTTTCTTGGTCAAAGGATCTATCAAACAATATCCTTTAGAGTGCTCATCATAACCAAGAAAAATACATCTCAGTGTTTTCTCATCTAGCTTCTTCCTTTTCTATTTCGGTATGTGCATGAAAGCGTGACATCCAAAAATACGTAGATGAGATATGGAGGGTTTTCGACCACTCCATGCTTCCTGTGGAGTCATTCCTTTTAGGGCCTTTGTGGGTGCCCTATTCAACAGATATACTATAGTGGTGACAGCTTCTGCCCAATATTGTTGCCCAAGAGTAGCTCCTGTGAGCATACAATGAACCATTTCCATGATAGAACGGTTCCTTCTCTCAGCAACTCCATTTTGCTGAGGAGTATAGGCAGTTGTTAACTGTATCTTGATTCCATGCTTATCTAAGAATGCAGAAAATTCTTTAGAGGTAAACTCCCCCCCTCAATCTAAGTGGAGGGTTTTAATAGAAGCTCCTGACTCCTCAACGGATTTCTTGAACTGCTGGAAGAATGCGAAAGCTTTGGATTTTAGTTGGAGAAAGAAAACCCACATCTTTCGTGAGTAGTCATCTACGAATAACTGAAAGTACCTCTTCCCTCCACAACTATTGGGTGTGAAAGGGCCACACAGATCGGTGTGAATTAATTCCAGAGGTTTTTGTGCTCTTGTTGAGCTCTTCTCAAATGGTACTCTATCTTTGCTTTCTGCCTAGCGGTCGGAGCACACTGGCAATGTGGCAAAAAGGGAAGGAAGACCCTTTACCATCTCATACTTACTGAGCTCAAGTAAGTAGCCAGAACTAAGATGCCCATATCTCTTGTGCCATAGGGAAGTTGCCTCCTTGGTAGAGACAGTCATGGCAACATGTGGAGTAGAGATAGCATCTAGGGCAAATAAGCCATGCTTATATGAAGCTATTGCAATCTGCTTACCCTTCCTGGTAATAGTACAACACTTCTTGCCATTCTCAACATGAAAGTTGACAACCATATTTCTATCCAGGATTTGTGTGACTGACAACAAATTGTTAGCCAATCCCGAAACATAGAGGACTTTGTCAATCTGACACTTGCCATCAGGAAGAGTGACTGAAACTATACCTTCTCCCTGAACCCCTGTAGGTTTTATCATCATCAATGGTGACAGGTTTGCCCTCTTTGGCCACAAATGATTCAAACCACGATCTGTCGCCAGTCATATGTTTGCTAGCTCTAGAATCGACATACCAAACAAGATCCCTCTGTGTGGAATCTGTGGTAGTCATGAGCACCTTGTGTGCCCATTCAAAATCTGAGTCAGATTCTTCAACAACAACATTCACCTGGGGTTGCTTGTTTTTATTTTGTGGTTTGTTTTGGCCTCTCTGCTTGTTCTTATGCCAACACCTGTTGGTGTCATGGTTGTCTTTCTCACAGATCTTGCACCACCTCTTCTTCTGTTGAGGTTGTTTTCCTTTTCCTTTCGTATCCTGTTGAGAATTTCCTCCTTTCTGAAAGTTGCCTCTTTTTTGCCCATTACCTTTCTTCCTAGAACCCTGTCTGTTGGTGTATAGGGTTGTATTGGAAGAATCATCCTTGTGAAGTTGGCGTGCCTCCTGTTGTTGAAGCAGATTGACCAACTTGATGTAGGTAATTTGTCGTTGAGACACCTGGATGGAGGTGATCAACATATCAAATGAAGAATGTAAAGCTCTCATCACAATTGAAACGAGAAGCTTTTCGTCCATAGGATCTCCCAAAGAATTCAATTTCTCTTTCAATTCAGACACTCTGCACAGAAAGAGTTCCACTGTTTCACCCTGTCTCAAACTTAGGTTATGAAGTTGTTGTTGAAGATGAAGAATGGTGGAATCATTATTTCCCTCATAGATGGTTTTAAGGGCATCCCATGCCTCTTTACCACTTGCTTTGTCAGCTATATGAGGTTGCACTTCATCTAAAACAGTAAACAAAATGAGCACCTTTGCTCGACTGTCTTTCTTATCAAAAGCTATCTGATCAGCAGTAGGAGCTATGGATCCTGATGCTGGTGAAGGCCTAGGTGTTACTCCAGTAACAATATCCCATAAATATTTCATTTGGATAATTGCCTTCATCTTATGTTTCCATGATGTATAATTTGGACCTTTCAATAACTGATGCGGATCAGTCATCAACTTTGCAACAACGGCCATAGTGAAGGTTCCTTATAACACCAATTGGTCCCCCTTTCGATATACCTTTTGCTAGGCCGTTATATCGTACAAAATACCCGCCCTTATGTGAGGGAAACTATAGGTATTTAGAAATATCAACAAAAATCACCCGCCCTTACGTGAGGGAGACTATAGGTGAGTTTTAGAGATCATACGATACGTGGAACATAAGCAAGATCGAAAGGGAATCACCTTGTTGATGGCACCTACCATAGAAGATTCTTCTCATGCGTGGGGCGTAACTTCCCCTAAACACTATGAAGAATACTTCATCAGGATTTACGCCTAAACACAAGAGCGATTAAGGGTAGTGGATGGAGTAAAAAAATGCAAAAATGGCAAACTTATCTCTCCCCGACGATTTATAGAGAACAAGCTCAGACGTCGTTGTAGCAGCTATATTAGGCGGCGGATACAGTAGCACAATCACGACAACCTATAAGTGCTGGCCAGAGGTATCACAAATACCAAATGCTGCAGTGCAATAAATTGCACGAATGGGTTTTAATTATTCCGAGGACTTAGGGAGTGAATTTGCTTTTAATTTTTAATGTTATAGTGCAAAAATGAAATATGCAACATACAACATAAAAGCTGTTGAGCAAGGTGCAGCAAAAGCAGTGCAAAAGTATTGTAATTGTTGTCAACACAGACAGATTGATGCAGTTGATGCAGTTCAGAGGTCAGTCAGATCAAGTGCAAAAAATTTCAAGAAAAACAGAGGGGACCCAGATCCAGAAATTTGCAGAAAAATACAAGGAAGAAAACTGTCGCGATATCGCGACATGTTTTCTGTCGCGATTTCGCGACATGGCTGAGGAGAGAGAAGGCGCAAGCAAAATTGTCACGATTTCACGACAAAAAGGATGAGAGAGAAAGTGCATGAGAAAGCGTCGCGATATCGCGACAGTTTCGGAAGAAAAGCACTAAGGGCGCAAAGTGTCGCGACATCGCGACAAAAAGGAGGAGAGAGAAAGTTCATAAAAACTGTCGCGATTTCGCGACATGTTGGAGGCAAAGCAGCAAAGTGAAGAAAGCGTAGCGATTTCGCTACATGTTGCAATTTCGCTGGCTAAAGCAAAGAAAAAGTGATAAGTCAAGAAGGTGTAGCGATTTCGCTACAAGTCCAAAATACAAAATGCAAGAGTGTAGCGATTTCGTTACAGCTTCGAAATGCAAGGCAAAAAGTGTAGCGATTTCGCTACAGGTTTGAAATAAAAGGTGCAAAGGGGCAGCGACTTTGACACAAGTTTGAAAAGCAAGGGGCATAGGTGTAGCGATTTCGCTACAAGTGCAAAACTCAAAACACAATGGGGTAGCGATTGCGCTACAAGTCTTGAGATCAGCAAGTCGAAGCAAGAGGAAACACCAAGCCAACAAAGTTAGATTTTCGGAAGATGCAACAAAGAAAAATGTTAAGTCAGAAAGGTGTAGCGATTTCGCTACAGGTAAGGTTTTCATGGCTGCATGAAGAAAGAATTGTACGGAGGCCAAGAAACGCCGCAGGATGCCGGAAGTGTCACGATTTCGCGACAACCTTGAAGATGACGTCAGCAAGTTTAAAAATGTCGCGATATCGCGACAAGTCACCAGAAAAGCCGTTGCAAGTCGGAAGCGTCACGATTTCGTGACATCTTTGAAGATGACGTCAGCAAGTCTAAAAATGTCGCGATATCGCGACAAGTTACCAGAAAAGCCGTTGTAAGTCGGAAGCGTCGCGATTTCGCGACATCTTTGAAGATGACGTCAACAAGTCTAAAAATGTCACGATATCGCGACAAGTTTCCAGAGAAGCCTCAGCAAGCCAGAAATGTCACGATTTCACGACAACATGGAGGATGACGTCAGCAAAAGCGGAATGTGTCACGATTTCATGACATGTATCAATTTCGTGGAGGTAAGCAAAGGAAAGTGCAGGAAAGCAGAAAACGTCGCGATATCGCGACAGGTAATGGTTTTGGCAGGAAAAAGTCAAAAATACATGCAAAGTGACAAGTGTCGAATAAGCATGCAGTCAGTTACAGTAAAGTTAACTTGGGTCAGATCTGCAGTTCCAAGTGACAGGTGTTAGCATAAGATTAGAGAATACACTGCAAGAGTCGACTGGAGTTTCAAATGTTAGTTTCGAAGCAATGCATTTAAGAGAAAAATGGCCGTTGCATGGCCGTAACACGTACTTGACTGGAAAAGGTGACAGCTTCACAAGGAAGATACGGAACATAGCATTAAAGACAGAATAGAACAGCTGGACGGTTGTATCGAGAACTGATTGCAGAAGCGTTGTGCTGTTGCGTAGTTGATCGAAGAAGATAAAGGATACACAGTTTTCAACAGAGCAGAAAGAAGAACATCAATGATCCGAGATACGTAGAAAGACTGTCAGGATACCAGTCAGAATGTGCAGAGAAAAAGGTTGTCGAATGTCAGAGTGAGTCAGAAAGAAAGCGGCTAAAAGGCAGAACTTGTCAGAAAGGATCGACACGTTGTTTACAGCCAAGAATGCATGAGAAATTGGAGGGAAACTTTGAGCCGTTTGAAATTGATCCGTTCGAGAAAAACAAATAAATGGACTCGAATGAGTGCAAAAGAGGGAAACTGCACTGTGCATTATTGAATACATAAAAAGGGCGTAGTGTGGTAAATAGTGCTGGATTAACAACAGCAAGAGAACAAAAAAAACCTGCATATTTATTGTAAAAATAACAGAGAGGTTTTTGAATTGATCAGAAGATATTGAGTCTCTAACAAGTCTCTTTATGCTTCTATAAGATAGATTGTTTGAGCCTTAGACCAGTGAGGGTCTTGTAAAAGAGAAGGCATTTTTATGTCATTATTTTGTTAAAAATTTGAAATCCAAGTGGGTGCCTGGTAAAAGGGGTTGGTGCTCCTTTCTGTTGCAGCAGAAAAAATCAGGGGTTGGTGCTCCTTCCAGTGGGTGCTGGAGAATTATTTGTAAAGAGAGAATCCTTGCAAAGACTGGATTTGGATTGAAGTCCAAACAGTCATTACTTGAGGAGTAGCCACATCGGTGAACCTCGTAAAATCTCGTGTTGTGTGATGCTCTTGTGTGATACTTGCATTATCTAGTTTTAAGCTTGCACTATTAGTTTTAAAAGTTGCAGATTTAAGTTTTTAAATAGTTACACTGATTCACCCCCCTCTCAGTGTCATTGTAAGAATATCAATTGGTATCAGAGCAAGGCACCTGCACAAGCTTAATCAGCTAAGGTGTTCTTGGGAGATATACAATGGCCGGTGGTGAAGGTTTTTCTTCTAACAAAGCTCCTCTGTTCGATGGAACAAACTATTCTTTCTGGAGGCTCAGGATGCAGACCTATCTATGTGCATTGGGTTATGACATTTGGGAATCTGTTGAAAATGGATACACCACTCCCACTGTTCCTCCAACAGATGCGGCTGAGAAGAAAAAGTTTGAGAACAACTCGAAAGCCAAGAATGCTATTATGTGTGGATTGGTCGACAGTGAGTTGATACGAATCATGAACTGCAAATCTGCTAAAGACATATGGGACAAACTGCAAAGCATTCATGAAGGAGATAACAAAATCAAGGAAGCTAAGCTGCAAACACATCGTGCCCAGTTCGAAGCATTAAAGATGACCGATGATGAGAACATTGAAGCCTATCTGCTAAGAGTAAATGGAATCATCAATGCAATAAGAGGACTCGGGGAAGAAATGGAAGATGCAGTTGTTGTAAAGAAGGTACTAAGAACCCTCAATAAAAGGTTTGATGCAAAGGTTTCTGCCATAGAAGAAGCAAAAGATTTAAATTTTTTTAGTATGGATGAAATGCATGGTTCTCTAACAGAATATGAAATGAGGATTGGTCAAACTAAGCCCTCAGATAGAGAAGCATCTTTCCAAGCACAGAAAATTATAAAATCTAAACAGGAATCTGAGGAAGAAGAATCTGCAGATGAGACTGAAGCAAACTTTGTTAGGAAGTTAGTAAAGGGAAAAGGAAAGTACAGAGGTAAGCTGCCGTTCAAATGTTTTAACTGTGGAGGCATCGGGCACTTTGCAGCAAAATGCCCAATGAAGGAGAAAAATAAAAATGATGAAGGAACACATCAAGAAAGAAATTTCTGGAAAAAGAAACCACATTTTAGAAAAAGGAACTTCAAGAAGAAAAGTTTCATTTCTCAGAACATTGATTCTTCTGAAGACAGTTCCAGTGAGGACTCTGAAGAAGAAACTGGTGAAGCCTTGTTCATGGCCTTCGAAGAACAAAGAACTGAAGAAACCCAGGAGTGTGAAGAAAAATTAGACGATGAGGCCGAGGTAGATCTGGAAGGTGAGTTGGTGGCTGCTCTTGAAGAGTTAAGTGCAGAAAGGAAAAGAAATAAAAAGATTACAAGAAAATTTGAGGAGGCCAGCAATTTAATAATCAGTTTGAAAGTACAAACTGAAGAGCATAAGAAAAAGTCTGAAGATTTTGAAGCACAACTAATCGTGAAAATAAATGAGTGCAACAAGCTAGAAGAAGATATAGTTGGATTAAGGTTGCAACTAGAAGGGATGAATCGAAAACTGAGTTGTCATCAAAAATTTGAAGACAGCTTCTATGAAACTGAATAAAATTTTGAATAATCAAAGGCCCACAGGTATCAAGTTTGGTTTGGGCTTTGATGAAGGAGAAACCTCAAAGAACTCAAAAGCTGTAATTGTAGAACCAATAAAGATTAAAGACAAGATTAAAGTTGACCAAGATAAGCCGTATCATGCAAAAGAAAACAACAAGTCCAAGCTTGAAAGGAGTGTTGCAAATGATAGATTCATCAAAGTCACTCATCAAAGAAGAAGAAGACCCAGTGGCTCCTACCTCCACCTGGCAACAACCACTTCCCGTGTACACTCGTTCCTTTTCTCGGTTATTGTTTTAAGTGCAATGCATATGGTCATAAAATTTCAAGTCGTAGATATAATGTAGAACAAAGAAATTTTACTAGTAGAAATATTTGTTCTCCCTTGATAGATTATGCTGTAGAATGTTATAACTGCCATAACTTCGGTCATATTGCAAGGAATTGTCGTAGCTCTTTTGCAGGAAATAAATACCAGGAAAGAAAATATCACTCAACTGGATCAAAACAGTACAAAAAATTTCCCGAAAAACTGTCACAAGCCAATGAAAGGGAGAAAGTAAAACAAGTGACCAGATCTGCTATTAAATCTCAGTGGAAAGAAAAGGAACAACCAATGAAAGACAAGGAATCTCTGATTGTTCAAACAGACTCTCAAAGCACAGAATAAATCTGCTCCTTGGATTCTGGACAGTGGATGCTCCAGTCACATGACAGGAGACAAACAAAAGTTTGACAAGCTACAGACATACGAAGGTGGTTCTGTAAAATTCGAAAACAATGATGGAGCAAAAATAGTGGGTAAAGGATCTGTCAAGTTAAGTGACGGTAAAATCAACTCTAAGGAAGTTCTTTTTGTGGTAGGATCGAAGCACAACTTACTGAGTGTAAGTCAGATTTGTGACAGAGGTCATGAAGTAATTTTCAAGAAGGAGGGCTGTGAAGTAAGAAAGACAAGAAATGGAAAGTTAATAGCCACTGGACTGAGAACTTCTGGAAATTTGTACACTCTCTCTGAGACTTCTGAAGGAGCCTGCTTGGTTGGTCAAGAAGAAGAAAACTGGCTGTGGCACAAAAGACTCGGTCACATAAGCTTTGATAATCTGGTAAAAATCAGCTCGAAAAGAGTTGTAAGAGACATACCCACTATTGGTAAACCATCAAATAGTATATGTGAGTCATGCCAAAAAGGGAAGCAAACCAGATCCACTTTCAAAGCAAAAGAATATTTCTCTAGCAAGCCATTAGAACTAATTCACACTGATTTGTGTGGACCCATGAGGACAGAAAGCATAAATGGATACAAATATTTTATGTCGTGTATAGATGATTTTTCCAGAATGACATGGGTACTCTTTCTCGAAACAGAAATCAGAAGCCTTTGAGATGTTTAAAACTTTCAAAAATCTTGTTGAGAATCAATCTGGAAAAAGAATTAAATGTTTGAGATCTGATAGAGGAGGAGAGTTTATTTCAAATGAGTTTGCTGAATTCTGTGAAAAACATGGAATAAGAAGACAGTTCTCAGCAGCAAGAACACCTCAGCAGAATGGAGTAGTTGAAAGAAAGAACAGAACTGTACAGGAAATGGCAAGGACCATGTTAACAGAGAGCAAAATTGCTGACAGGTTCTGGAAAGAGGCAGTCCATACTGCAGTCTATATTCAGAATAGGTGTATGTTAAGGCCGCATGAAAGCAAAACACCTTATGAACTGTGGTTTGGCAAAAGGGCTACAGCAAAATACTTCAAAGTGTTCGACAAGTAAGTGTTACATTAAACGGATCGAAGCCAATCTTGGCAAATTCGAAGATAGAGCCGATGAAGGTATCTTTCTTGGTTACTCAACAAAAAGTAAAGCTTACACATGCTACAACAAAAGACTAAAGAAAATTGTGGAGAGTGCGGATGTGAAGGTTGATGAAGGCAGGAAACAAGAAATCAGCAATAATGAAAACTACCCAACCTATGAAGAATTTATTGAAGAAGATGAAGATCAAGAAAAGGAAGAGAGATAGAAATCAGATTCGGATGATTTGGAAAGAGAAGAAAACAGGAAATTCAGAACAGTGCAGCTGGCAGAAAAATCATCCCAAAGAGCAGATTATTGGGGACCCTACAGTTGGCATTCAGACAAGAAGAAGAGTAGTAAATAACTATTCTCTCGTTATCCAAGATTGAGCCCAAGAATATTATTGAGGCAAGCACGGATGAAAGCTGGATGGAAGCAATAAATGAAGAACTAGATCAAATTGAGAAAAACAAAACCTGGGAATTAGTACCAAGGCCTGAAAATAAAAACATAATTGGTACTAAATGGATATTTCGAAACAAATTGAATGAAGATGGACAGAGTTGTAAGGAATAAAGCAAGATTAGTCTCGCAAGGGATATGCCCAAGTTGAGGGGATTGATTTTGAAGAGACTTTTGCACCCGTGGCCAGACTTGAAGCAATAAGACTGTTTTTGGCTTTAGTTGTTCATAAGAATTTCAAGGTTTATCAGATGGATGTAAAATCAGCATTTCTGAATGGAAATCTTGAAGAAGAAGTATATATTGAACAGCCTGATGGTTTTCAACTTTGTGATAATCCTAACTTTGTTTGCAAGCTGAAGAAAGCATTGTATGGCTTGAAACAAGCACCTAGAGCTTGGTATGCAAGACTGGACAACTATCTCACTAAGCAAGGATTCAAGAAAGGTATGGTGGATAGCAATTTATATGTGAAAACTGAAAATGGCAATTTCATTGTTCTAGTTGTTTATGTAGATGATATAATTTTTGGGAGTAGCAATGATGAATCATGCAAAGACATAGCAAACAAAATGCGGAAAGAGTTTGAAATGTCTATGATAGGTGAACTTTCTTATTTCCTTGGATTACAAGTTAATCAAACCGAAAAGGGGATCTTTATTTCTCAAATTAAATATGTGAAAGAAATGCTGAAAAAGTTCACTATGGAAGATAGTAAGCCAATGAGCACCCCTATGACAACAAGCTGCAAGTTGAGCAAGGATGATAAATCTCCGGATGTTGATCAAACAATGTACAGATCAATGATTGGGAGCTTGCTGTATTTGACAGCAACTAGACCGGATATCTTACAAGCTGTTTGCATGGTTGCAAGATTTCAGGCTAGTCCAAAAGAGACTCATGTAACAGCTGTGAAAAGGATCTTTAGGTACCTCAAGGGTACTATGGAGTATGGGCTGTGGTATCCAAAAGGAAAAGACTTCACTCTCTTTGCATATTCTGATGCAGATTGGGCCGGATGCATTGATGACAGAAAAAGTACAAGTGGAGGAGCATTTTTCCTTGGAGATAAATTGGTAGCATGGCACAGGAAGAAGCAAGAATCAGTCTCTCTATCCACAACCGAGGCAGAATACATTGCAGCAACAACATGCTGCACACAAATACTATGGATGAGACAAACATTGAAAGATCTAGGAATTCACTTCAATGAGCCCATTTCAGTCAAATGTGACAACACTAGTGCAATCAACATTTCAAAGAATCCGGTAATGCATTCCCGCACCAAACATATTGCAATCCGGTATCACTTCTTGAAGGATAAGGTTGCAGAAGGAGAGGTCAAATTGGAGTTTGTTCCCACTACAGAGCAAGTAGCAGACATATTCACCAAACCTTTACCAAAGGAAGTATTTGAATACCTTCGAAAGAAGTTGGGAGTAGTCACACTTCCCAAGCACTGACTAGCTATGGGAAATACATTCTCGTGGGGAGCATTCAAGTTATTTATGCCTGAGAATGTTGTGCATAGACTCGTGGGGAGTCTGCAGCAGCCCTTTGGCATTATTGGCAAAGGGGGAGAAGAATTTGAGCAAGGCTACAAAGTGTTGCCAACAATTCCAAAGGGGGAGATTGTTGAGCAAGGTGCAGCAAAAGCAGTGCAAAAGTATTGTAATTGTTGTCAACACAGATAGATTGATGCAGTTGATGCAGTTCAGAGGTCAGTCAGATCAAGTGCAAAAAATTTCAAGAAAAACAGAGGGGACCCAGATCCAGAAATTTGCAAAAAAATACAAGGAAGAAAACTGTCGCGATATCGCGACATGTTTTCTGTCGCGATTTCGCGACATGGCTGAGGAGAGAGAAGGCGCAAGCAAAATTGTCATGATTTCACGACAAAAAGGATGAGAGAGAAAGTGCATGAGAAAGTGTCACGATATCGCGACAGTTTCGAAAGAAAAGCACTAAGGGCGCAAAGTGTCGCGACATCGCGACAAAAAGGAGGAGAGAGAAAGTTCATAAAAACTGTCGCGATTTCGCGACATGTTGGAGGCAAAGCAGCAAAGTGAAGAAAGCGTAGCGATTTCGCTACATGTTGCAATTTCGTTGGCTAAAGCAAAGAAAAAGTGATAAGTCAAGAAGGTGTAGCGATTTCGCTACAAGTCCGAAATACAAAATGCAAGAGTGTAGCGATTTCGTTACAGCTTCGAAATGCAAGGCGAAAAGTGTAGCGATTTCGCTACAGGTTTGAAATAAAAGGTGCAAAGGGGCAGCGACTTTGACACAAGTTTGAAAAGCAAGGGGCATAGGTGTAGCGATTTCGCTACAAGTGCAAAACTCAAAACACAATGGGGTAGCGATTGCGCTACAAGTCTTGAGATCAGCAAGTCGAAGCAAGAGGAAACACCAAGCCAACAAAGTTAGATTTTCGGAAGATGCAACAAAGAAAAATGTTAAGTCAGAAAGGTGTAGCGATTTCGCTACAGGTAAGGTTTTCGCGGCTGCATGAAGAAAGAATTGTACGGAGGCCAGAAACGTCACGATTTCGCGACAAGTTCAAAGAAAAGCCGCAGGATGCCGGAAGTGTCACGATTTCACGACAACCTTGAAGATGACGTCAGCAAGTTTAAAAATGTCACGATATCGCGACAAGTCACCAGAAAAGCCGTTGCAAGTCGGAAGCGTCGCGATTTCGTGACATCTTTGAAGATGACGTCAGCAAGTCTAAAAATGTCGCGATATCGCGACAAGTTACCAGAAAAGCCGTTGTAAGTCGGAAGCGTCACGATTTCGTGACATCTTTGAAGATGACGTCAGCAAGTCTAAAAATGTCGCGATATCGCGACAAGTTTCCAGAGAAGCCTCAGCAAGCCAGAAATGTCACGATTTCACGACAACATGGAGGATGACGTCAGCAAAAGCGAAATGTGTCACGATTTCGTGACATGTATCAATTTCACGGAGGTAAGCAAAGGAAAGTGCAGGAAAGCAGAAAACGTCGCGATATCGCGACAGGTAATGGTTTTGGCGGGAAAAAGTCAAAAATACATGCAAAGTGACAAGTGTCGAATAAGCATGCAGTCAGTTACAGTAAAGTTAACTTGGGTCAGATCTGCAGTTCCAAGTGACAGGTGTTAGCATAAGATTAGAGAATACACTGCAAGAGTCGACTGGAGTTTCAAATGTTAGTTTCGAAGCAATGCATTTAAGAGAAAAATGGCTGTTGCAGGGCCGTAACACAGCTTGACTGGAAAAGGTGACAGCTTCACAAGGAAGATACGGAACATAGCATTAAAGACAGAATAGAACAGCTGGACGGTTGTATCGAGAACTGATTGCAGAAGCGTTGTGTTGTTGCGTAGTTGATCGAAGAAGATAAAGGATACACAGTTTTCAACAGAGCAGAAAGAAGAACATCAATGATCCGAGATACGCAGAAATACTGTCAGGATACCAGTCAGAATGTGCAGAGAAAAAGGCTGTCAGAATGTCAGAGTGAGTCAGAAAGAAAGCGGCTAAAAGGCAGAACTTGTCAGAAAGGATCGACACGTTGTTTACAGCCAAGAATGCATGAGAAATTGGAGGGAAACTTTGAGCCGTTTGAAATTGATCCGTTCGAGAAAAACAAATAAATGGACTCGAATGAGTGCAGAAGAGGGTAACTGCACTGTGCATTATTGAATACATAAAAAGGGCGTAGTGTGGTAAATAGTGCTGGATTAACAACAACAAGAGAACAAAAAAAAACCTGCATATTTATTGTAAAAATAACAGAGAGGTTTTTGAATTGATCAGAAGATATTGAGTCTCTAACAAGTCTCTTTATGCTTCTATAAGATAGATTGTTTGAGCCTTAGACCAGTGAGGGTCTTGTAAAAGAGAAGGCATTTTTATGTCATTATTTTGTTAAAAATTTGAAATCCAAGTGGGTGCCTGGTAAAAGGGGTTGGTGCTCCTTTCTGTTGCAGCAGAAAAAATCAGGGGTTGGTGCTCCTTCCAGTGGGTGCTTGGAGAATTATTTGTAAAGAGAGAATCCTTGCAAAGACTGGATTTGGATTGAAGTCCAAACAATCATTACTTGAGGAGTAGCCACATCGGTGAACCTCGTAAAATCTTGTGTTGTGTGATGCTCTTGTGTGAAACTTGCATTATCTATTTTTAAGCTTGCACTATTAGTTTTAAAAGTTGCAGATTTAAGTTTTTAAATAGTTACACTGATTCACCCCCCCCTCTCAATGTCATTGTAAGAATATCAAAAACTGCCCACAAGAATTAACCCTCCAGGTGTCGGACACAGCCGAAAATGCACCTTTACAATAATGCCAAAAATTTGCTTTTTTTTTCAGAAAATTACTCACATTCCCCCTTTGATTTTTTGAAAAAAAAATATCCCCTCTTTCTTCAGAAATTGCCTCCCCTTTTTTTTTTTAATATTTTTACCGCTAAGGTTAATAAAAAATTAATTTTCACTATAGTAAAAAAAAAAATTTAATTTTTACTATAGTAAAAATAATTAAAAAAATTTAATATTAACCTTAGGTAAAAAAAATTAAAAAAAATAATTAAATTTTACCTTATTTGAACTCCTGACTGCTGGGTTCCCGGAACCCACCACGCAGCTCACTTGCCAGTGAGCCCGTGGGCTGATCTGGGAGGAGAAAGCCGGATCAAGCTAAAAAAACACCTCCGACACCTGCACCCCATCTGTCAACTTCCCGCTACTGCTTGGTCGCGGCTCCACAGTCGCGCGGCGCGTGACGGGGGTTTTTTTTTTTTTTGTAAAAATTCTTGGGGGGGCGCCCGGCGTGCGCGTTCCGCGCTGTGCCTGCACGTCAGCAGGGGGGGCGCGTGCTGGACGCGCCTGCGTTCCAGTAGGGGGTTGCTGGACGCAGCTGCGTTCCAACGGGGGAGGGGGGGCGGCGGGCTGGATGCGCCTTCGCGCGTTCCAGCGACATCCGCTGTCTGCGGGGGGGGCTCCCCTTCCTTCTGTCGCGCGTGGATGCGCGACGACTGTCGCGCGTCTGCGTGCGATAAATTTTTTTTTTTTTTTTTTAAATTGGCTGCAAATACAAGTCGCGCAGCAAACCAAAAATTATTATTTTTTTAATAAAAACAACTGCACAATGCGTCCTCTCCCCAGAACAGCAGAAAAAAAAATTGCGTCCTCTCCCCAGCACAGCTTACCTGCAAAAAAAATTGCCATAGCAATCTGGCTCTGATACCAAGTAAAAATCGAACCAATTTGTTTATTGAAAATTATGCAGTTTAAATAAGACTGCAATAACAAGAATTGCCGGAGGTTGCCAAACCAACCAGCGTACAATAGCATGTTGTTATAACAAAATAACAAATGCATAAATAAGACAAATAATGAAATAACTACGCTAACAACCTCCACTTGGTAAGCAAAAGCAAACATCTTCAAATTAGAATAATTTAATATGTAAATGATCTTCTTATTACCATTGAAGAACTGAACTGAAGAAGAGTAGATTACATTTATTAGATCAAGAAAAAACTATTCTTGATAATTTGGACAATAGTTTGGGCAATCTAGAAAAGAGCAATGATTAATCCATAAAGAAGATGCACTTAGGAGTAGAAAAATATCATTAATATTTAACAATAATATGATGAGATCAAGTAGAAAAGGTAGAGCTCCTCTCTAAAAAGAATGATCTCTACACAAGAAGACCCAATAATGAGCAATACAAACATTTTCTTGTATGTTTATTTGTCTAATAATACATAATGTGAATCACTTAGTAGATTTTAAAATATACTAAAATAAATAGATTTAAGTAGACAAAGAAGATGAGATTTGTTAGTCAAGGAATTGACAGACTGAAAAAATATTATTGGTCACATGTTAACAACCAAAATGAAATAACATAGATAAGTTCTACAACTATATTGCTTATGTAAACCCATACATGATATGAACATGTTCACAAAAGGTTGATTTAAGAAACAACTCAAAGACATTCACTTGTTGGCAAAAATATTTATCTCCAACATAAATGATAATATATAGAATAAGTGACAAAAAAACTTATCATAGAAAATATTTAAGAATAAAATATTGTCAAATAACACAATATAATTTTTTTTGTGTTTCATTTTTAATGGTTAATTACTTTCTAGGTTCTAAGGTTCTTTTCCTCTAGCATTCACCTATATTAGCTAAGTATACTTTCAAGGTTCATTAACCTACTTTGGTTATTCATGGACATCAATATATTTCCTCCTTTTGTTCTTTAGAAAAAATGATAGACATATAAACATATAAAACACTTTAATAAGTTAGAAAGGATGACTATGAAAATAACCAATTTTCTCTAGTTAGAAGCTAATTTAGCAATGAACCCCATATGACAACTACGTAACCTATACATTGTAGTAGCAAGTCATATTCAATTATTATTATTTTGGAATTTAAAATAAAACGATATAAACACTCAATAAACAAAAACTTAGATTCAATTCTCGATGAGGATAACATAAGCAAGTATATGGAGAAAAATAAAAAATACAATATTGGTAGTTGATACTCAAAATGACATCATCCACTCCTACTAAAACTAATCATTGAATTATAAATATAATTTTTTCAATACTTACAAGTTACAATCTTCAAAATAATCAAAATCCTAATTAAGTTATTCATAATAGACAAGAATAACTAGTAAATACTTATGAAATAACATTTAAAAAAATATTATTGTTTTGATGCTTATCCTTAGTAGTTTTAGTACAAAATACTATATTTGTTATTCAAATCATGTAAAACATAGGTGCAACATATTTGATTAGTCTACAAAACCTCTTGTGTGAAACTACGTATAAGAAATATCAAAGTAGTAGATATATGCCATTTTGTAAGAATTACTAGTTCATATAGCTTCTTGATTTAAAATTTTATGTGTAGATCAATTATCAATAGAGGATTTCAAATCAAATAAGTCTTTGAAAACACATATACAATCATTTTTCATAACCTCACCTATAAACATAGTTCTTGTAAAACACAAACACCATCTTCCTCTTTTCTTCAACATCAGTATTGAGATTGCCTAACAAACTACTTCCCATCCCATGCAAGGACTATTTGTAAATCTCTCTCTCTTATATTTTTACAATAATCTCTTGTATGTTCTATGGAGCCTATGCTTTCCTTAAAACTATATTTATTATTGTTAGTGAACTACCTTCTATCTATGCTTTGTTCCATTTTATTTGTTTGCATACTTTTAATCCCTCCAAAATTTCCCAAGCTTCAGCTTCATTATTTGTCTTAAATCCACTATTGAAAGCATAATGTGATAAAATATTATCCCTATTATTTCTTATTATTCCTCCTCCTCTTGTTGGTCTTAGATTTCCTTTAGAACTCCATCAAAATTTAATTTGACAAACTCTACTTTGGTGGTTTCCACTATATTTTTTCCTTCCTTTTGTTTCTCCTATACCCACCATCATAATTCTAATTCATGACTTGAATCCAACTATCAAGTCTCTTTGCTTCAAAATTAGGGATTGGGTGAGTTGATAGGGTTGGTTTAGACTCCTTTATAGCTAAACAAATCTTCCTTTTCATTAACTTTAAATTGCTTTCCTTTCATTTAAATATTATTTTATTCCTTTCTGGCCATACAATCCAAACTATTGTATCTTTTGATGTACCCCAAATTGTCTATAACACCTCACTTTTAAAATTACTTTATCATTGCTTTAACTATTATTTAATTCTACCATTCATCACCATGCATTTACCAAACATATTAAGAATCGATTGTCATAGTTTCTAGACTATTGAGTAGTGTCCCAAGAGATGGTTTGTACTATCCTCATTTTTACATAGAACACATTGTGAGGGGTCATGAAATCCCCTTTTCATTAGGTTATCCTAGGATAAAATTTTCCTATGACCTACTAACTATACAAACATTATGACTTATGGAATGCTCGAGCTATCCCAAATACCTCTCCATATGCTTGTGGTATTCCTATTTTGTTGGTGCTTTACATTATATTTGATTCTTGTTGTGTATTCTCCTAATCTATTCAACTCCTAAATCATCTTATTCTCAGCTCACCTCAAAATAATTATTGTTGTTATATTTCTACTCAACTTCCTCCTAGCAACAATGTCTGGTATACTTATAAAAAAATGTTATTTCCATTTGTATCTTCCTTTCTGATCCTTGTACATAATCTTTGAAACCTTACCACCCTATTTATATTTAAGTTATCTCATCCTAAAAAGGTGTTTCATTTACTCCTCTATCCTATATGCATTTTTGTCACACACTACTATAATGTAATAAGCTCCCATCCAAGTTGGAAACAACTTATTGTGTTATTTTTTAATGATGAACATTGTACTCCATTACCAAGTTATTAACATTGAAAGGGCCCAACTTGATATTTTTTTCCAAATAATATTTTTTTCATCTTCTTCTTGGTAATATGGTTCTACATCCCCTACCACATTTTGTTCACCTAGTGTAGATGTACATCAAGGTTATATATGGATTTCCTCTTCTTATTTCTCTCCCTCATCATCATCTATAGATATTATAGTCAATAGAAAAATGATATTGATATCATATCTAAACTAGGAGTGTGAGTACCCATGGTTGAATTAATTGTAGCCCTATAGGCCCATAACACTACATGAACTCATTTGTTGCATGTGTCAATCCATAGAGTTGCATCCTTCACAAGTATTTGGCACAACATATGATTGGTCTATTCCACTTGCCCATTGGTATTGCATTTGTACATGATAATATTCCTATGCTTAATCATGGATTGGGTTGTCAAATATTCCACCACTTCATTGAGAAAGTAAGTTCCTTGGTCAGAGATGATCTCCAATAAATAACCAAACCTAATAATAATTTATTTGTAGAAGAATCATAAAACTTCTTTCTCTATTATTACTTTACTGACTAAGCTTTAGCACATTTAGTCAAATAATTTGTTTTGACAATGATGAATCTATTTCTTCAAATTTTTGTAGGAAGGGAACCAATATTAACAATTACACACTTGTCAAATGCCTAAGTATAAATATAGGACAAAAATATGCAAATAATGTCCTACAACTCCTAAAAAATTAGCATACATTAGGATATACAATCTTTAAATATCACTAACCAATGACATCCTTTAATCTAAAATTCTTCTTGTTGTAAGATACCTAGAGAAGTGCCCTATGCATATTTTTCATGAAACTCTACAGTTAGTTATTTTTCTTACTCTTGTCTAATCACTCATTGATACTTCTGATTCAATCCTACTTGGTATAAAACACCATATACCATTGGTATCCTACTTGGAACCAATGCACTTATCAAGGCCTACTTCAACTCCTCAAATGCTACCTTAATTTCTTTTCTTTACTCATAAGGAATGTCCTTCTTTTGAAACTTTGGAAATAATTGCACAATCCTTGAGAAATTCTTGAAGTTCTTGTAATATCCCATATGGCCCAAGAATATTCACTACTTGCTCTTATTGTATGGAAATGGCAACTTCCTAATATTTGAAACCTTCTCAAGATCAGTCGTAACTCTTTGCTAGGAAACCAATGTCCTAACAATATACCTTTTGTGCATCCAAATATTCATTTTCTAGGATTAAGTGAAGCCTTAACCTCATCCAATTGCTAAAATACCTTCTCAAGAGAAGCTAGTGGTTTGCCTTCCTTTCATAAATAATATAAGGCTCAAATACCACATCCATCACCATTAGGATGTTGTAGATGCATTGCACAACCCAAATGCCATAACTTGATAGGTAATGATACACTATGGAGTGGTAAATGTTATCATCAAATGGTCCTTCTCCACAATGTGAACTTGATTGTAACCACCATAGTCATATTTAAAGTTATAGCACTTTTACCCTATACTTCATCTAGAATCTAATCTAAAAAGTAAAGCAAGTAGTGATCCTTTTTTGTAGCTTTATTTTAGTTTCAATAATTGGTACATACCCTTAGCTTCTCTCGCAACGGTGATTGGTGACGTTCACTTTGAGTTGTAAACTAAAAAAATAAAGCTTACATCAAGCAATATTTCTATCTCTTCATTGATAGATTTGGAAAAATTTGGAATCATGTGGTATGACATTTGCTTTATAGTCTTAGAATTATCAAGCAATTGTATTTGATGCTTTATAGTCTTAGCATTATCAAGCAAAATTTAGAATCATGTTGTATGGCATTTGCTTTATAGTCTTAACATTATCAAGCAACTATATTTGATGCTCTATCAAAACAACTTTTCATAACTCTTTATGATCAAAAGTGAATAGATGAATATACCTATGGATTTTTCTATGATAAATAGACACATTAAGATTAAATATAATATTTTTATATTTTTATAAAAAGAACTCTAATAAAAACCACATATAGCTTGGGGTGGAAATTTGGGGTTGAAGGAGCTACAACATGAGGCTAAGATGTTGGGTGGAAGGCTTGGGTTGAAGGAGCTACAACATGAGGTTGAGATGTTAGGTGGAAGGCTAGGGCTGAAGGAGCCATAGCATGAGGTTGAGATGTTGGGTGGAATATTTGGATTGAAGGATCTACAACATAAGGCTAAAATATTGAGTGGAAGGCTTATGCTGAAGGATTTTCAGCATGAGAAGCTACAACTTGGGATGAAGGAGCTACAACATGAGGCTGAGATGTTGGGTGGAAGGTTGAGGTTGAAGGAGCCATAACATGAGGCTGAGATGCTAGGTGGAAGGTTGGGGTTGAAGGAGCCACAATATGAGGCTAAGATGTTGGGTGGAATGCTTGGGCTAAAGGAGCTAAAAGATGAGGCTAAAGGAGCTATAGTATAAGGTTGAGATGCTAGGTAGAATATTAGGGTTGAAGGAGTTGTAGCATGAGGTCGAGATGCTAGGTGGGAGACTGGTGTTGAAGGAGCTACAACATAAGGTTGAGATGTTGGGTGGAAGGCTTGGGTTGAAGGAGCCACAACATGAGACTGAGATGTTGGGTGGAAGGATTGGGATGAAGGAGCTGCAACATGAGGCTAAGATGTTGGGTGGAAGGCTAGGGATGAAGGAGCCACATCATGAGGCTAAGATGTTGAGTCATCTACAGAGTTTATGTGGCTTCATTTTCTTATTTTGTGTGCATGTGGGGTTAGAACCCACATGGATTGTAGGTGATCTCATCCTTTTTGGGGGTTTCTGAAGGTTTAAATCCTTGGTTCTTTTCTAGGTGAGGATTACCCTTAATATTTCTATTGAAGTACCCATGGTTCCTGGGACCACAATTTTAGTTTCTATCTTGTTGGGCTTTTATGGTTCATATTAGATTCAAATGATGCTAATGATCTTACTGGTGGTCAAGGTGTTTATTTGGTGGATTATTTCTTTACCTTACCTTGGAGGTCATGTTGCAGATCTAGGGATTCTCTAGATGTTGTGGGTGTGGGATCCTTTAGTGGATCCTAAGCAAAATTTGATGTTGAATTTTGTGTTCTTAGGATGGGGAAGGTTGGGGTCTCCTCTTTTATTTCTAAGTTTTGAATCATTTTGGAGAAGGTTCTATGGGCCTTCTCTCAAGATCTCTTCGTTGGGTTGCTTGAGTCTTCTGGTTGGTGTAGTGCAAGATTCTCTGGCTAGTTTTGTTTTAGTCCTAGATCCCTGGCTCCTATTAGTTTCTTGTTGTAGTTTTGGTGTTCAGTAGTTGGGTTTCATGATTTTAGTTTACATATTGGTCTCAGTTATTTGTTCTTCAATTTGGGGATTTGGGGTTCAATCTTGTTTCTTGTTAGTTCCAACTATAGGATTTGTGTACTTGTTGCTAGAGGTCATAGTTTCCAAAGTTAGGATTCCTATTTTGGGCAAGAAGATATTTAATATGATTTTTTGTTCTTGTTTGAACACCCTTGGTTCCAGATCTATGCTTTCCATTTTGGATGGGAAGATTTTAAATTGGATTCCCTATTGTAGATTGTGTGTCTACTATTGGAGGTCTGCATTTATGGATATAGGGTTCCTGATGGACGGGAAGTTCTTTAATTTACCTTTTGATTCAAATTTGAGCATTCTTGGTTCTAGAATGTTGCTTCCTATTTTAGGCAAGAAATATTTTATTATGAATTCCAACTATAGGTTGGTTGCATGCTGCAAGAGATCAAAGTTTCCTAAAATATGGTTCCTATTGGGTAGGAAGAACTTTATGTTGATTTTTAATTTAAATTTGAACCCTATTGTTTGTACGAGATATTCTTAAATTTGATTTTTGAATCAAATATTAGCACTCTTGGTTCTATTTGGGTGGGAACTAAATGTTCCCATCTCTTTTCTTTGTGTGTCCTTATGTTTGGTGGGATCTAGTTCTCTAGATATCTTAGTTTTCTTAGATCCTCTAGGCCTGATTTTCTTGGGATTTGGCATTGTTTCTCATGGAGGGTTCTATCCCTTTTGTGATTCGTTGTGGTGCTCATTGAATACTTTTGTGGATTTGTAAAGGTTTGTGTACCTTTCCAAAACCTATTTGTAAAATTTTTAAGGACCCTTTCAAAACCCCTTCTTAATACCTTATAAAAAAAACCACATATAGCTTCTTAATGATAAAATTTTAGGAAAATCTTAAACTCATTGAAAAAACATATTATAATCAAGTGATATTAGCTCAATTGGTTAGGGCTTTGGCCTCTATTTTTGGAGGTTCAAGGTTCAAACCATGATGTATCTAGAAGGGATAACTTAGATGGTAGCAGTTGAGTGTTTTTCGATTGGCTATGCTAGTTCGATGTCCCACAGGGTCAAGGGTAGCGGTTGAGTGTTTATCGATTGGTTACCCCAATTTAATGCCTTGGAGGGTCAAGGGTCCTATTGACTTCATCTAACCTAGCGATATAGGGTTTATATTGACAACACCCAATGGTGTTACTAAAAACCCCTTAGCTCTTCTTCTCAGCCCTTGCATTATTCTCATAAAATATTCTACACGATCAAAAATTACAAAGAGATTTTATTTGTAGAGTTCTCATTGAAGAAAACAACTCACTACTGATATTGTGAGATCGACATTTACTCTCCTATAATTCAAGTATGAAAGAATACAGTCACACAAGAAAATGAAAATAGGCCTTCTCTAAGTATATGCCTTCCATAAATAGAAATTAGATTGAAATCAGGATCAATATTCAACAATTAAATTGATGGGTGGAAAAAAGAAGGAATCCAATAGTTACTCATCCACATAATTGATGATGTGATACAGGTGAAGCCATTTTCAATCCATATAACCAGGTTAAAAAATGTGTGGTTATAATATTATAATAGAATTGTTTCAATCCATGTAACCCATAATTCAAATAAAGTTTTCAATCAAATGATATTAATTTTATTAATAAAATTATTATATTTTCATTCCATTTAGCCTATAATTTATTGTTTCAAATGAATTTTTTAATCAACTGATTAAATTCCTAAATTTTAGAGAATATTCAAATCCAAATCTTCTCAATTGATACATATATAATTATCAAGATGTAATACCACTATGTGATTTCAATTCCATATGGAACACCTTCATCCCATATAATCCAATGTCATAGTACCACAATATGATCATGATTTAATGTAGGTGAAATAGTTTCAATCCCATACAACCCATTAAAAATAATAGTAAAATAATTTTTAACATGCACAAGGTTATAAGTTATTTGGAAAGATCCTTATGAAGGATGTTGTTTATCCAACATAAGTGTCAAAAATATGTGTTTATCCAAATTAACTATAGAATGTATCCATTTTTCTAATATCACTATGTAATTATGGTGTAATAGAGATGGGATTGTCTCAATCCCATATAACCATCAAAATAATAGTATAGTTTTTAACATACACAAGGTCATAAGTTATTTGAAAATATCCTTATGAAGGATGTTGTTTATCCAATATGTGTTTACATAACTTGATTTTGAAATATAGTGTACAACCCTACTCTCACATTATGATTCAAACTTTTGATCTCCTATTTGAAGTTTTAAATTTTTTCCATTAGGCCTATTCAACCTAAGAGTGTTAACATTTTTTTGTGTGTGCAGAATTACATAAATACATTATTCCCAATTATGTTTTACATAGATCATAACTGCTCTTATCACTAACCGTTAGATGACTTGCCTTTAGGGTTACAACCCAGGCACAGGAAAACCTCTATACCACATGTTTAACTACACCATATTCTAAGGATACCACAAGCTTTATAATATTCAATTGGATAGGACTTGGTTGGTCCTGTAGCTTAAAATTCTTATCTTTTAGGAACCAACCTAGACACATGCAAGCTACAACATAACATGTAAATTTGAGTTGCAACTATGAATGTAAGAACTTAAGTTCTTATATTTAGGGCACCAAACCAAACACATGTGGGTCTCTATTCCACATGTACATTCGAGCTACAACTTAGAATGTAAGAACATTTTTTGAGCTCCAACTCAAACAGGGATTGCAATCCCAGGCTCTAACCCCTTCAAGATCCAAATCAAAATTTACTAAGCTACTTGCTATTTAACATTCCATTACTATAGCATTAACAAGTGTATATAAAACATCCATTTACCTAACTAGAATATGATTTCATTCACATTTCCATATTAATGAAAATCTATGCATAAATCATTAAAAATAAAGCATTTGAAGCATAAATTTAACATCCATTTAAACATCTCATTGGAAAGCAAATATACATTTATGTAAAATATCAATTGCAAAACCATAAAGTGACACAAAATATATCCTGGGAGTCCTCATGTGGAATAAACCCAACCTCCAAAAATACTTCATCGTATTCAATAATATCAATTGTTTCACATACAATAGCATAAAGGACTCATAGATCCTTTTACAATTTATCAATACAAATTAAGGAATCACATAGTTCCTTCTTCCAAATCCTTGTAAATAAATACACATAAGAATTTCCTAATTCTTATGTCCTCTAGGTTTATGAATAAAACACATAAGAATATTCTAATTCATATATTTCCTAGGATTATGAAATGCTCATTGGAATCATATTATTAGAGTCTATGAGGGAAACTCCATGGTTCCCTCAAGAATTGAGACTCAATAAAGGACTTCTAATCCCTTCAAGAACTTTAGAAAATATCTCCTAATCCTTTCAACTTATCAAGAAAGGACCTCCTAATCCCTTCAAGAATGAACTTCCTAATTTAAACTCAAAAGGGGAGATTAACCTCTTAGTCTCTCTTCATTTTGATAGTAATACTAATCCATTTAATATCATTTAATTTCAAAGAAGAGACTTAGGGAGACTAAGAGGATAATTGAATAATCAACTTTAGAAATCTCTCCAAATGAACTGATCATTCAATTATCCTCTAAATTTGATTCTTGAATAAATATCTTCATCTATACTTTATCCATGAATGGCTACAACCATTCCATTAATAATACATTCCATGAGTAAGTGTTTACTCAAAAAGGATAGTAAAAACCATCTAAACATAAATAAAATGTTATATCCATTTTCCAAATTATAAATAAACCATATCACTTCTCCTTTATGTAAATATAGATAATTTATATAATCTATCCTTTAATTTGTTAGAGTATATTACATAATTTAGATCATGTAAGTGTACCACCTTTGGTATATAGTTAAATTAGGATATTACTTTAGGCGAAAGTTAGCTAGCTACTTCAAGCAATGTAATAAATGCACAAATGTCAATGTGTAAGTTGTAATATACAAGATATCCCCTTGTATACCTAGGTAGAGTGTTGACCAAGGAATCTATCTTCCTATATAAATAACCTCATAGTGAGTGATCAGATATATCAAGTATATCAATTTCATCAAGTTCATTATAGTAGAGAGTAGTAAATAGAGGTAGAGCTCTTTTATGGAGTACAATATATTATTTTATATTATATCAATTGAGTGACCATCACCTCCATACTGCATTGTATTTTTACCACTTTCTATTTATAGTATATTTCAGTCATATTGTAGAATTCCATTCTTTCATATTTTTTACATCTTATTAAGACCTATGATAGATCTCTCCCACTACATATATCCTTAAAATTTAACAGTGGTACCAAAGCCACAATGCATCTAGATAGGATTAGGGAGATTCATAAGTGAGGATTAAAATAAATCTCAATTATAAAAATTATGAGATTACATTTGGCTAGAGTATTTCCATAGAGTTGTAGGAAAACTCATGAAGACTAGGACTTAGCATTCATTCCACTAGTTTGATGAATCAACTAGTGAAGACTATTGATCTTAAGAGATATGGAATTTTTCATGCTAACTATTGTCTAAAGTTTCTTTGTTGCAAAAAATTAACTCTCAAAAGTTGGAACACTTATTACAATAGATAGAGAAGAATTTCACCTGCATTGCCTTAAATTCTATGTGCTTTCCTCATGTAAAGATTAGTTTTTTCGTTGCAAGAAAATAGACACTAAAGGTCCATGCATGAGATACTCGAGGAGAAGAGTTGTGGTGAATTTTGGAGATTAGAGATCTCCATTGCTAGATTGAAAAATTCACATTTCAGAATAAAAGACCATAGAAGTCTTGTACTATAAGAAAAGAATACAAAGCCTTAATCCAAAAGAAAGAGCCATAAAAGCCTTAATTTTGAAGAAGACTCCAAAAAATAGTTCTTGATCTAGAATAATACTCCATAGAAGAGTTCCTGATCCAGAAGTTAACTCTAGAGAAGAGTTCCTTACATAAAATAATACTCCAAATAAGAGTTCCTTAAAAAAACTTTAGAAAAGAGTTCTTGATCCAAAAGAAGAATCCAGAGAAGGGTTCCTAAAGAAGACTCTAGAGAAGAGTTCATGACATAAGATATTGGTGCTCTCATTTATTGATCAAAGACTTCTTTCTTAATAATATAAAGAGATCCAAATAAGATCTCATTGGAAAACTTCTAGACATGAAAAAGAAAAAGAGGGAGTAGCAAAGTCCTATTCCTGATCAGAGAAGCAACAAATTTTAGAGATCCAAGAAGAAGATATCATTACCAACACTTCCACAAGTAAAAGGTTGAAGGAAAGGTCTCATTTGGAAGACCATAGAAGCTGAAATATTTAATACCTTGGAGAGATATCAAGAATTAAAAAGAAGGCTTGGAGAGCCTTGTTGCAAAGCTCATAGAAGCATCATCAAAAGAGTTCCTAGTAGAACTCATTGGAGAAATCCACTACCAAGGAGAAACTCCTATTAGTGAAGAACTTTGGATAATTGTTACCATCCAACAACAAGTTCAAGAGGAGAATAATTTGGCAAAGAGTGCCAAATCTTGAAGAAGAATCCAGTGAAGACCTCAAGATATTCAAAGTATTCAGAAGATCTTGTTTGAAGTCAGAGTTTAACAAGAATATTGAAGGAGGATTCAGACAGAATAAGCCTACAAAATCCAATATATTTGGATATTGCCTCTCACAAAAAGAAGGCACATTTTAGAGATAAGAGTTTTCTAAATCTAGAGCAAAAAATAGAAGATCACTTGAAGGATAAAACCACCAAATCCTAGGCTCAAGACATAAGATTCGAGACCATTAGTTGGTGAAGCATGAAGTTATGGAATTCATCTCAAGGAAAAAACTTAGTGAATCTAAACACCAATATCTACATCATATATAAAATCCATTAAAGGTAACAAACTTGGGTGCAATTAAGGTTCATTATCAAGTATCATTTAGCACCATATTTGGATTAAAGTTGTAAAAATAAGGGCTTATATTATAGTATTCAAGAAGGTGCAAAATATGGTTATTTTAAGAGATTTACTTACACATTAAAATAGGATTTGGATGTATTTATAAAGAAATAAATATATCAATTACCTATTATATATATAAATCAAGAAGACTACATCCTACAAAACTAATTGTAGTGAAAAATTATAGATTATTTTTTAAGGGTTCATTATAATTACTCTTAAGAATTACAGAGATTATTAAGTGCATAGGAAATACTTTGAGAGTCTATTTATAGGATTAATAAGGTGATATTATTATTACCATTAAAGTGCATTAATTTGGAGGTATTATTATTCCAATTACACTATACTAGTTGAACTTTAACTAGTTACTCTAAAAAAGGGCTAGTTAAGATCAAGGGCACAAAACCAACATATTATCAAAGTGTATAGAGACACTCTTTGGTGCAATAAAATTGCAATAATTCATGGTCCAAATAAGCAACCAAAAATATATCAGACTCCTCCAAGGAGTGGAGAACAAATCCACCACTAAAATCAATAAAAGAAGCTACAAATCGAGACTTGGTGAGTCTCATATTTGAGGTACACTAAGGGTTATTTATAGTTTAAGAACATTAGTACAAAAACTACTTCTTCAAAAGCTTCTATCTATGTGTTTAATAGCTTGGATTTATTACTAGATTAACCAAGCAAAATGAGAGAGTTGTCTAGCAAAAGAGACAACGTCAAATGAACCCTTGCTTACAAGAAAGCTGCCATTAAAACCAATAGAAAAATCTTGAAAAATGAGGTGCAAAAATAAGGTATTCTATTACAAATTTTATTTACATTATCTTGCACCATCATATTCTATCCTACATAGGAAAACGTACAAGGTCTAAGTGTCATAAATACAGATTATTCACAAGCAAGGAATATCTCAAATTGGTCATAGAAAATCATCATCCAAGCAAGGTCAAAAGAGCCTTCAAAGAGCTCACATTATTCACTTTTTGGATAGCCACAAGGAACCTACAAGCACACATAACATAGAACAAGGAAGGATCCATCATTTACAAAGGGATAAACACAACAAATTGAAAGTAGGAAGGAATCAAAGCATAAAGAAAGCAATACCAGAAGCTAGATGTCCACCCACAAGGAACATCCAAATCCACCATTATAGTATCATGAAACTCCACCAAAGTATTGCTTAGTTGGAACCAACTCACATACCAAGCACCATCGAAGCATTGAGTAGAATATACAACAAATAAAGAGCTCAAAATAATATTTTGAAGCTTACAATAATACATTAAGGAGGCATCTAGAGATGTTGAAGAGGAAGGTTCATGCAAAAGAGAAAAGGTGCCACTTGTCACCATTGAAGAAACCCTAACATCTCCCATTTGAGCACTCAAAATAATGCTCAAGCTTGCAAGCGTGAAAGTAATAGTCTAAGGAAGTGTTACATGGGATAGCATTGGTTGTGTTAGATAAGGGGTGACACTTGTAACCAAGGCATACAAGAAATCACATAAAAATTATACGTCTATCCTCCATTCTATAGAAAATTCCAAGTTTCAAAGAGCATCTACATTATTCAAGCATTGAAATAAAACTACCTTGAAAATTTTCATTCACTAAAAAATCCTCTTTCTATTTAAGGCACCTAAAACCAAGGAGGAAATCACATTCATAGCAATAAGGAGTTGCAGCGTATAGGAAAAGAGAAGAGCATTTAAATATCTTAGTCAATACATTCAAAGCAGGTCAAAGAAACCATATTTGAGGTACCACCATTCAAGGAAGAACCAAAGCCTACCATTGGTCATAGTTCCCAAGAGAAACATTAAATATTGTTGTCATCCACATCTGAATTCAGTGCCAATTACTTAAGTTTTGCAACATTATAATGGTAATAATTTACCTTATTTTATTTTACTTTCATCAAAATGAGTTGTAAGGTTATAAAATAAGGTTGAAACTATAGGGAAACATGTTGGAAATTTGAGTTAATTTGAGGCATTTTATGTTGTCATTGATGTCACATGGATCATTGATGTCACATGGATCACATTTGGTTTTGGTGGCCAAAATATTTCATAAATAAGCATTTATGATATTTTGGAAAGCATGGCTATTTACAGGGTTTTTATGAAAACCAAGGCAGGAAAAATAAAAGGTTTTATTTAAAACCATGGTGGGCTTATGTGGAAAGGGCTTTTCTTAAAAGCCAAGGTGGAATTTTGTTTCATCGAAAAAGGACCTCCGGTGATGAAGATATTAAAGTTTAAAGTTTAAGTTTAAATTAATGGAGGGCCGACCTATGTGCAATTAATGGAGGTTGGCATATATATATATGTAAAGGTTTCAATTTATTTCGAAAAGGGGGCATATTATATATCGTCGGAAAGCTTATTTCGAGGGCTATTTGACTAACTTATTTAGAAGGAGAAATAAGGTGTGTGTAAAGAGATATTTCTGATTTTGCAAAGGGGTTCCAAAAGTGAAGTTTGCCTTGTTCTTTTTCAAGAGGATTAATTCTTTCATGAGGTGACAAGGTATGCAATATTGTGATTTATTTTATTTTATGGTATAAGTGGTTTTGGGAGTGAAAAGGTTATGCAATGTTTTGATTTATTTTATTTTATGGTACAAGTGGTTTTAGGAGAGATAAGGAAGTTGTGCAATTAAAGGCCTTGGTGATGATTATTGAAAAGTGGAGTAATGTTGATTATTTTGTGATCTACTAACCCTTGTGAAGATTGGCAAAAGAATTTTGTGATTGTGGCAGATTTACAAAGAGGTTTTTTCATCTTCATAAAAGGTATGGGCACATTCTCCTATTGATTGTTTATGGTGGTTGATTTCTGAAATATCATTGGAGGGAAAAGGATTGTTTGTGGTTTCCTTTTCGAAAGTGATTGGTTGAATGCTTCAAGGTTTTCTAATTTGAGAGTTGAGTTTAAACCTTGTTTTATAAGCATAGTTATTGAAGCCCATTGGTTGTGAAAGAACTTGAGTTAGAAAAGAACATGAGTATCATTGTTATGTGAGATTTGTGGTTGAGCATTGTTGGAAACATTTGAGTTGGTTGATACATACTTGGACTAGGGTTGTGTGAGAGAGAGTTGTCCCTTGTGATGATTGGTTGAGTTGAGTTGATTGAGCCTAGTCAAGTGATGTGTGAAGTGATTGTTCAAGTCCTATGAAATAAACTATTCCATTATTCTGATTTGATTTGAGAGTTAAGGTATAGAACATATTGAGTCTCTAACAATTCTCTTTATGCTTCTATGAGATTGAATTGAGTTGAGTTGAGATTGATTTGAGTTTAGATTTGAGTTGAGATTGATATTAGAACATATTGAGTCTCTAACAATTCTCTTTATGCTTCTATGAGTTGATTTGAGTTGAGTTGAGTTGAGATTGATATTAGAACATATTGAGTCTCTAAAAATTCTCTTTATGCTTCTATGAGTTGAGTTGAGTTGAGATCATTGTGGATCATTGTTGTCATCCATTGAAGAGTACATTGCCATTCATTGTTGAGTTCATCTTTGAGCTTTGCCTTGATAGATTTGTGGATGAGATTTGAGTGCTACTTGAGCATGATTGGTTGAGCCTTTGAAGAGGTGTTGGGATAGTTTTGGGATAGATTTGAGGATAGTGTTGGGATAGATTTGTGGAATTTGGTGGGGGTGGAGTTTGGGCAAGTTCTTGGTGAGCTTGCTAGAGCATATTTGGGCAAGTTCTTGGTGAGCTTGCTAGAGCATATTTGGGCAAGTTCTTGGTGAGCTTGCTAGAGCATATTTGGACAAGTTCTGTGTGAGCTTGTTATTCAGTTTTGGACAAGTTCTGTGTGAGCTTGTTAAGCAGGTTCTGTGTGAGCCTATTGAGCAGGTTCTTAGTGAGCCTATTGATAGAGCTTTGGAGGTGACAGAGTACAGAGGATAGAGTCTCAGTGGATAGAGATCCAATAGCAACACAGTTGAAGATAGATCTGAGTGAGGAGTCTTCAAGTGGAGAGAGGTCCACCAGTTAGTGCAGTAGAGAGATAGAGTCTTCTAGAAGATCACATAGCCAGAGCAGAAGGGGAAAGAGTTCTCCTATGGAAGAGATCCATGAACTTGAGATTAGGGGATCAACATCTCCTTTGGATAGAGATCCATAAACATTGTAATTGGGAGTGATTCCCAAAGAGATTGATTGAGAAAGTTTTAGTAAAATATTTTCTCCATGGAGTAGCCCACATTGGGTGAACCACGTAAATTGTGGTGTCTCTATTGTGTATGGTTTCTGTGCATTGCTTTGATTACTGCTATTGATACTGCTATCTTTACACAACATAATATTGAATTGGAAGAAAAAGTAAAAAGTGGTCTTATACTGTTCACCCCCTCTCAGTATAAGCTTGTGTTCTTCAATTGGTATCAGAGCGGGTTCCTTCGAAAAGGCTAACAGCTTGAGGGAAGATTCTACAAGAACACACATGGCAAAGAAAGGTAAAATAAGAACCATGAGATCTAAGAAGAAAAATGAATCTGATCTTGAAGCTCTAAGAAGGGAAGAAGAAAAATTAGTAAGATGTCTTGAGTGTGGTAAGCTTGGTCACATGGCATTTTATTGTCCACAAAATGGGTATAGCAGCAATAGAGAGGAAATGGAACTTGACTGGATTTTCAAAGATATTGTTTCTCAAAAGGCAGCATTCAAGGTTTCAAAAGAAGAATATTCTGCTTGTGGTCAACTCGATCATGTCTCAGGTTACTATAATGGCTTCAGTGATAGTGAAGATGAAATGGAACTCAAGGAAGATAGGCACAATCAAAATAGTGAAGATGAATGCAAGAATAAAAAAGAAAAGGAAAACATGTATGAACAAGGCAGGCATGACAAGAAGAGCTTGTATATGGAAGAAGCAATCAGTGCTTCTAGCAACAATAATGAAAGTCTCTCAGTCAGTGAAAAATAAGAAGCTCCTACTAAAGATCAAAAGCAGGAATCTCAAGTAAGAATTTATCATGAAGAGAAAAATAGGCACAATTATGATCATGAAGAAAAGAAAGTGTCAGAACAAGCTTTTGAAGAAATGAAAAGAGAAAACTCAAGACTAAAGGCTCAAGCACAAGAGGATGAGAAGATAAAGGCAAAGCTCCTACAAGATCTCATTGATCTAAAAATCACGGTTGAAGAGGCAAAGAAAATTGAAGAAGATATGCTTGAACAATTAAAGGTAAGGAAGCAAGAATGTGAAAGATTAGAACATGAAGTTGTTTCCTTAAGGTTGGAAGTGAAAGACTCCAAGGATAAGTTGCACAAGTTTTGGAAAGGTTTCAAAGCACCAAAGGTCCCATATTTCAGGTTTGGGGAATCACACTCAAAAGGAAAGGAAGTTCTAAAATATGAAAGCAAGGAAGCACCTAAGATTTGTGAGGAAAGTTCCAAAGTTCCTATGGCTCCAAATATTCAGTTTGGTTCTTGTTTTGAGATAGGTGAATCAAGTTCAAAGGGAAAAGAAATTATTGAAGAGAAAGGCAAGGAAGAAACTAAGGAAGAGGTTTTAGATGCTACAAAGAAGGTTCAAGAATGCAATGCACAAGTTGAAGATGATCATAAGGATAATGGTCAAGAAAGGTATGAGGAACCAAGGCATGAACAAAGGGCTTTTCAAGGATATTGTTTTTCTTGTAATGGATTTGGACACAGGGCTATACATTGCAGGATCCATGGATCAAAGAAGTTTGATTTTTCTAGAAGAAACTTCAAAGGAAGAAGGTATGATTTTCAGGGACATTGCTTCTCATGTAACAGGATTGGTCATAAAGCTTTTTAGTGCAAAGGAAATGAGCAACATGGTTTTGGTTTTAGAGCTACACAATTTAGAAGTCATGGTCATAATGGTCATGAAAATAGAGCTTCACAATACAGGGTTCAAGAAAGGAATGGATATGGAAATTATTTCAAGAATAATTTCAGGACATGGGCACCAACCAAAGGCTACAATATCAAGTGTTTTAATTGCAATAACTTTGGGCATATTGCAAGGTGGTGTAGGACTCAATTCCAAACAAGTTCAAGGCAAGAAAGTCAAACAGGTTCTAGACAAGAAGATCAAGTAATTCATCAAGAGAAGGATATCAGAAAAACATGGAAGGAAGTTGATAGAGGAAAGAAACAAAGTGATATGGGAGTAAAAGTACTCCCACCCCAAAATTAATCACCTCAAAAGAAAAAGGGGGTGAGGGGGGCTAAGCTTAAGAGTTATATCTTTTAGCCCCATAGGTGTCCCTTTTGCCATTGATGTCAAAGGGGGAGAGATTTGAGTAAGGGGAAGAGCATTGAGTTAGGGGGAGCAGCCTCCAAAGAGAGTATTGAGTTAGGGGGAGCAGCCTCCATAGAGAGTATTGAGTCAGGGGAGCAACTTTGATTCTCAGAGATGGTTTTTGTAGTGATTGTGGTGTTTGCATTAGAGGTGTTGCCATCAATGACAAAGGGGGATATTGTTGGAAATTTGAGTTAATTTGAGACATTTTATGTTGTCATTGATGTCACATGGATCACATTTGGTTTTGGTGGCCAAAATATTTCATAAATAAGCATTTATGATATTTTGGAAAGCATGGCTATTTACAGGGTTTTTATGAAAACCAAGGTAGGCAAAATAAAAGGTTTTATTTAAAACCATGGTGGGCTTATGTGGAAAGGGCTTTTCTTAAAATCCAAGGTGGAATTTTGTTTCATCGAAAAAGGACCTCCGGTGATGAAGATATTAAAGTTTAAAGTTTAAGTTTAAATTAATGGAGGGCCGACCTATGTGCAATTAATGGAGGTTGGCATATATATATTTTTTTTTTTGTGTGTATATATGTAAAGGTTTCAATTTATTTTGGAAAGTGGGCATATTATATATCGTCGGAAAGCTTATTTCGAGGGCTATTTGACTAACTTATTTAGAAGGAGAAATAAGGTGTGTGTAAAGAGATATTTCTGATTTTGCAAAGGGGTTCCAAAAGTGAAGTTTGCCTTGTTCTTTTTCAAGAGGATTAATTCTTTCATGAGGTGACAAGGTATGCAATATTGTGATTTATTTTATTTTATGGTATAAGTGGTTTTGGGAGTGAAAAGGTTATGCAATGTTTTGATTTATTTTATTTTATGGTACAAGTGGTTTTAGGAGAGATAAGGAAGTTGTGCAATTAAAGGCCTTGGTGATGATTATTGAAAAGTGGAGTAATGTTGATTATTTTGTGATCTACTAACCCTTGTGAAGATTGGCAAAAGAATTTTGTGATTGTGGCAGATTTACAAAGAGGTTTTTTCATCTTCATAAAAGGTATGGGCACATTCTCCTATTGATTGTTTATGGTGGTTGATTTCTGAAATATCATTGGAGGGAAAAGGATTGTTTGTGGTTTCCTTTTCGAAAGTGATTGGTTGAATGCTTCAAGGTTTTCTAGTTTGAGAGTTGAGTTTAAACCTTGTTTGATAAGCATAGTTGTTGAAGCCCATTGGTTGTGAAAGAACTTGAGTTAGAAAAGAACATGAGTATCATTGTTATGTGAGATTTGTGGTTGAGCATTGTTGGAAACATTTGAGTTGGTTGATACATACTTGGACTAGGGTTGTGTGAGAGAGAGTTGTCCCTTGTGATGATTGGTTGAGTTGAGTTGATTGAGCCTAGTCAAGTGATGTGTGAAGTGATTGTTCAAGTTCTATGAAACAAACTATTCCATTATTCTAATTTGATTTGAGATTAATATTAGAACATATTGAGTCTCTAACAATTCTCTTTATGCTTCTATGAGATTGACTTGAGTTGAGTTGAGATTGAGATTAGAACATATTGAGTCTCTAACAATTCTCTTTATGCTTCTATGAGTTGATTTGAGTTGAGTTGAGTTGATATTGATATTAGAACATATTGAGTCTCTAACAATTCTCTTTATGCTTCTATGAGTTGAGTTGAGATCATTGTGGATCATTGTTGTCATCCATTGAAGAGTACATTGCCATTCATTGTTGAGTTCATCTTTGAGATTTGCCTTGATAGATTTGTGGATGATTTTTGAGTGCTACTTGAGCATGATTGATTGAGCCTTTGAGAAGGCCTTTGGGATAGATTTGATGAGTTTGTGGAAATTTGTGGAGAGTTGGGAATATTTGTGGAAGTATTTGGGCAAGTTCTTGGTGAGCTTGCTAGAGAATATTTGGGCAAGTTCTTGGTGAGCTTGCTAGAGCATATTTGGGCAAGTTCTTGGTGAGCTTGCTAGAGCAGATTTGGACAAGTTCTTGGTGAGCTTGCTAGAGTAGATTTGGGACAAGTTCTGTGTGAGCTTGTTAAGCGTAAAGTTCGATGTGAGCCTATTGTGCAGGTTCTATGTGAGCCTATTGAGCAGGTTCTTAGTGAGCCTATTGATAGAGCTTTGGAGGTGATAGAGTACAGAGGATAGAGTCTCAGTGGATAGAGATCCAACAATAGCACAGTTGAAGACAGATCTGAGTGAGGAGTCTTCAAGTGGAGAGAGGTCCACCAGTTAGTGCAGCAGAGAGACAGAGTCTTCTAGAAGATCACATAGCCAGAGCAGAAGGGGAAAGAGTTCTCCTATGGAAGAGATCCACGAACTTGAGATTAGGGGATCAACATCTCCTTTGGACAGAGATCCATAAACATTGTAATTGGGAGTGATTCCCAAAGAGATTGATTGAGAAAGTTTTAGTAAAATATTTTCTCCGTGGAGTAGCCCACATTGGGTGAACCACGTAAATTGTGGTGTCTCTATTGTGTATGGTTTCTGTGCATTGCTTTGATTACTGCTATTGATACTGCTATCTTTACACAACATAATATTGAATTGGAAGAAAAAGTAAAAAGTGGTCTTATACTGTTCACCCCCCTCTCAGTATAAGCTTGTGTTCTTCAAAATCAACCACATTTGGAAGCAAAATTAAAGGAGAATTATACACCAAAAAAATCTTAATATTTGCAATCTAAAACATAGGAGAATTAAGGACTTCTAATTGGAAAAATTAAAATTTCTACTATTGCAAATATTATTGTTTTCTAAATATTCCAAATTAGGGAGCTATAAGGAATACTACACCAAAATTATATTATTGGAATTTAGAAATATTAAAAGGCTATAAAAGGAATTTCATAAAGGAATATCAAGGGTTAGAATTAATTGGTATACTTGTCTCAAAATTAAATTAAATGGATAAAAGAAATCCAACCATTAGAACTTCATCAAATTAACAAGTCCTTAGTTCAATAGGAGAAATAAGGTGTAATAAAAGTTGATTTTTTCTATTTACAAAACTTTACAAAATCAACCCGAAATTGAACTACTAATCCCAAAAGCACTTTATCACTCATATAGCATATCTAAAGTCACTAGGGAGCCATAAGGTATTCTACAAAACTTGATAATAATAGCATTTATCAAATTTTATCAAGTACTCAATCCATTTGGGAGTCATAAGGTTTCTAAAAAACATAAATTCTACAAGGATTTTATCAAATCAAGTCCATACACTCTAAACTAGGGAGTCATAAGATAGACTACTACAAAGGATTCTATTATACCACAATGGAAATAAGAACATATTCTCACACAAAGATACAAGAACAAGGCACACACATTACATCATGCCACAAATGCAAAAATAACTCTAGCATGAATGATTCAACAAAGCAGAAGAATATGTGGTACATTGACTCAGGAGCTAGTCATCACATGACTAGAAATCTACAATGGTTCAACTATATTGAAATTACTAATGGTTACAAAATAAGAATTGCATATAGAAAAACTTATCCTATACATGGATATGGATGTGTAACACCAAGAAAATCATTTCCAAACTTTCTACTACAAAGAGTATTGTATGTTCTTGGATTAACATTCAATCTCATTTCAGTAAGCAAGTTAGTAGAAAGCAATTGGATGATCAATTTTAGATATATGAATGGGATCAATACATGCCTTATCATGAACCAAAGTGGGATAGAAGCAATAATATCAATCCATGGAAATACATATATCCTAGACTCAATGGAACCCTCACAAGACATTGTTGTATTTCAAAGTAATACTAACACATTTCCAGAGGAATAGGTTGGAGAAAATGAAGAACCAATACACCATAAAGGTAAGCATAGAATAATCAAAATAAAAAATATAAGAGGTCAACAACACTATGCTCTACTCAGCCATATACAATATGAAGAAGCAATATAACCAAATGAAGATACTCATAAAGGAGAAAATCAAGTAGGATGGATAAAATAGGATGATATCCCTGAGCAAGACAAATATATTTCATAGTAAGAAGATGCATATTGAAGATTAAAGTATTAAAAAATCCAAATAATATAATACAAGGGGGTGTTAGAGTATATTACATCATTTAGATCCTGTAAATGTACCACCTTTAGTACATAGTTAGAGTAGGAGATTACTTTAGGGGTAATCTAGCTAGTTACTTAAAGTAATATAATAAATGCATGTGTCAATGTGCAAGTTGTAATGTGCAAGATGTCCCCTTGTACTACTAGGTAGAGTTTTGTCCAAGGAATATATCTTCCTATATGAAGGGCCTCATAGTGAGTGATCAGATATATGAAGTACATCAAGTTCATTATAGTAGAGAGTAGTAGATAGTGGTAGAACTTCTTGATGGAGCACAATGTAGTTATTTATCTTATATCAATGGAGTGACCATCACCTCCATACTGCATTGTATTTTTGCCACTTCTATTTCTAGTATATTTCAATCATATTGCAAAATTCCATTCTTTTGCCACTTTTTGCATTTTTTTGCATCTTTATTTACCCCAAAGGAGTATTTAATCCATCTGATATATAAAATACTCTAAGGAAAAAGGTAATTTTGGTAATTTAACAAAAACTTGGTTTAAATAAAATATGGCTTTCTCCAAAATAGTAAGGTTTTTATTTTTCCAAAAGCGTTTATTTAGAATTTCAACTATTCAACCCCTCAAGCCAAACCTCAACAAGTCAACAAGTCCAATCACACTTCCTCCATTCAAATATTAAGCTAATAAGTCTAATTCATCCTTGGTTATTGTTGGTCATCAGATCCGCCTAGGTAAGGATTTTGAGTAAATGTATGCGCCCTAGACCTGGACCAACATTGAAAGGCCGAAGGGAAGAGATGCCCCTCGTGCCAATCTCCGGAGAAAGGCCGGCTCCTATGCTAAACTACTTGGGTGTTTGAAGACAAGAGTGCGGGAAAGAGATAAAAGGAGTTAGGGTTAGAGAAATAAATAAAAAGGGTTAAGGGAAGAGAGATTGATGATTTGAGGTGGGAGAGAACAGGAAGCACGATCACTAACAGACAACTTGAATAGAAGCAAGGAACACCAAGAGTAAAATGAAAGAAACGTAGTATCAACCTTCCTATGTATCCTCCCGAACGAGTTTCAGGACACTGTCCCCGATCGCACACCGGACGCAGAGTTCAACATCTCAGTTTACAAACGAAGAGAGATAGAAGAATCAAGCAAGGCAGGCAGCATAAAAGAAAGTCAATACAACACTTTTCTACTCCTATGTATCCTTTCGAACGAGTTTCAGGACACTGTCCCCGATCGCACACCGGACGCAGAGTTCAGCATCCAACATACAAACGAGGAGAGATAGAAGAATCAAGCACAGAAGGCAGCATAAAAGAGAAGAATTGAGCTCAAAGTCTCTTAGTATTAATCGCAGGACATCAAGTTACAACAGCTTTCTAGCAGATAGTTCCCCCCACTTTTTCCATTACAATGCCTGGGTTTTTATAGAGGACCCGGGCCTCTGAATCATAATTACATAGCGAAGAAGAGTACGCCCTCGAGCCCTGAGAATCGGCTCCCCGAGGCTCTCGTGATCGAGCTTTCAAATCTATTACCAAAAATGGCAACTGCAACCGGGTCAACCATGGAAAGGTGCATTGATGAGCCGTCTAGACGTCCTTGGTCTCCGGGTGCGGTGCTCGAGTGGCCGCCATGCTCGTCGAGCTCTCCATCATGGCTTGATACTTCACTTTTGATTGCCAAAAATGAGCAACGGGCTTGCTGGGCACGAAAAATTGCATTTATGAGGCACTTGATCGCCTCGAGAAAATACCCGGCTTGGAAAGCGTGCCTGTGAAGCGCTTCGCTAAGTCTTCATCCACCACTTCGCTTCGCAATGGTTCTGGGCCGAAGCAAAAACTCCTCTTTGATATGTACTTCACAAAACTGAGCTTCGCAAAACTGCTTCGGGGGCGGGGAGCGCCGAAGCATATTTACTTCGCAAAATGGGTCCCTTCTTCTTTACCGCTTTGTCGTCAAAATTGCTTCGCCGATGCCTTGGAGAAATACTTCGCTGCGATCCCTTTTCAAAACTGTGGTTCGGGAAGATTTCGGCCGAAGCAGATGTTTCATTCTCTATGACCTCCGTCACTTTGGGTGCAAGCTTAGCCGAAGCAAATGCTTCGCAATGACTCTCGCCGAAGTAAAAATGGTTCGCTGATTTCCTGGCCGAAGTGACTGATGGAAATACTTCGGATGCGAAGTAGTTTCCTTGCCTTCTCTTTTGTATTCTTCTTCGGCACATTGCTTCATGAAAAATTCCACCCGAAGTAGTATTGAAAATGCTTCGGGTGCGAAGCTCTCTTTTCTTCTGAACACCGCTTCGCTCATTTTCGCCCGAAGTAGCTGCTGGAAGCGCTTCGGGTGCGAAGTAGTTTCATTCTCTTTGCCTTGTGTTTTTCTTCGGTGAAAACTACTTCGCAAAACTTTTACCCGAAGTAGTGCTGGAAATGCTTCGGGTGCGAAGCTGTTTTATTCTCCTTTGGCGAAGCTCTTTTCTCTAGCTTGTTTGCCAGCGAAGTTCTTTCTTTTCTACTTTATGTACAAAGGGGTGGCATTGGAAGCCAAAATTGCTGCAACTTTTCAAAATAAAAACAACAAAGCAAAAACTTTACACAATACTGTACAAAATTTGTTTCCTTTTTCTACCCCTTAAGGAATGTGACAAAATTGTCAACATTCTTGGCGGCTCGCGGGGCAACGAGCTCGTCTCGGTGGGAGAACCCTTCAATTCTGATCCATTGGGCCAGAGTCTCTCCCCGATCCTTCTCCTCCTTCTTCGGGAGTGCTTCTGCAGCTGGTTCTTGTTCTCCTTCTTCTTCGACTCCCTCTTCATCTTCGGCTTCCTCCTCTGGAGCTACCTCTTCTAGAGCGGCTTCCTGCATCGGCGAAGGGGCAAGACGCTCATGAATTTTCCTCATGGTTCGGCGAACCTGGGACCAGGCACTCTTCGAGAAAGGTTCCAGATCTTGTAGTGCCTTGATCAATACTCGAAACCGATCGATTTGCCCGATGTCTGCATGTTGGGCTCTAGTATACAGGTCATTTAGGCAGGCCGCGATCTTGCAGTATCTCAGGAGGTAGTCTGTGATCTCGCTTTTCATAATGGGCTCCGCCCATCCGTCTATCTCCGAGACGTCGCCTTCAAACTGAAGCCATGTTGGCTTAATCTCTTCTTTGGACAGGAGATGCCCGTCGTCATCTGTGAAACTTGGGAAGCCCATGGAAGAGAGATCCTGAAAATAGCTCATTGATGTGCGTTGTTCGTTCTCAAAAATATCCAGGAGATCTTTTGCCTTTTGCATTTTTTGCACCTTGGAGAAGAAAGCGCGTACTGTGGCTCGGGCTGTAGACCAGTCCCTAGCTGTTCGGCTCATCGCAGGGACCTGCAAGTCTTGATACTTGGCGCTCTGTACATCGAAAGCTAGTTTGAGTCGGCTTCTAGCTTTCTGGGTGATCTCTTCGATGATTGGCCCTCCTTCGACAGCGGCATCCCGGGCTTCCATAATGTAGGCCAAAATTGAAAGAGCGCTGGAGGCCCGAGATCTAAAGTTTTTGAGCAAATGCGAGCGAATCTCCTTGATTCTGCTCCTGTCACACAGCCCTAGGCCCTCCTTTTCGTACAGCTGGTTCTGCATCTGCAAAATTTTTCCTTCGAGCTCTTTTGCCCTCAGTTCATTCTCGGCCTGTCTCTGTGCTCGATTTTTAGCTGTACATTCCAGTTGGTTTATTTGCAATTTTAGGGCATGTGCTTCTTTTCTCATCAGCTTGCACTGCTCTTCGGCATCCGCTAGCTTGGACCGGACTCTTGCCAGCTCTTCCTCTAGCTTAATATTCGCGCTCTCTGCTTCGAATCTGCGCTGATTTGCAATGTTTGCGTGCGCTCGAAAGGTCTCGACCCCTACATGCATAGACAAAGACTCATTGTCTATGTTCAGGTGCTCCAGGTCCTTGGTTTTCTCCTGATAATCATAATCTACTGGGGTCATCTCATCCAGAGGCTTCTGGACCCTGGGGACCTTCTTCACTTTGTGCAATTTTCTAGCCTCCAGATCAAAGACTGCACATTTCTCGACTTGGGCCAGAGAGCGCCCTCTTTTCTTCCTAGCCTCCTTCAGCATCTTCTCTGTGTTTTGTCGGGCCTGAAGTAGCTTTTCAGCTAGAGGACGTTCCTTTATTATGGACAGCTCAGATTCAAATGAGGTTGGATCTCCAGCCGAAGGGGTAAACAAATATAAAGGGTTGACGGGGAATGCCTCACCAGAAGGTTCGACAACAGGTGTAGCGGGGGCCTCGGCTAGCGGGACAGCACCGTGTATGATGGGAACTTGGGTCTCGGGGTTCGGCGTTGAGATATTGACTTCGCCCTGGCTGAGAATGGCAGGGTCAGAGGCATGGGCGGGCGAAGGTGTTTTAACAAGTTTGTCTTGGCCGGATGACTCGGGTGGAATGGGGTTAGGCAGAGAAACAGGCAATGCTTGGAGAGATGATTGGCCTTGTAAGGGGGAAAAGGGTTGATGATGACCCTCAACCGAGACCATGGTGGACGCGTCAGAGATCGAGGCGAAAGGGAGAGAGTGCGTACCTGCGTGCCCTCCTGGCAAAGCGGCCATGGTAACTTCTTGCGTGATCGGCTCTTGGCCTTTTTGGGCCTCGACACCTTCGACCTCCAAGACTTCTACCTCAGGATCCTCTTCCTGTGGGAGGAGTTCCTCCACATTGATAACGTCTACGTCTGGGACCATCTCGACATTTGGTGGCACATTTGCTTCGATCGAGACTGGCGCAGGTTGTTCGACAGGCAGACTCGGATGCCCTGTACGGGATCGCTTTGGATAGGTCGAGGGCGCTTGTACTTGCTCTGGCCTTTTCCTCTTCTTCCTTTCCAATGGCTGCTCTGATTCTTCGGCACTTGTATCCTCAGATGGTACTTGCGTTAATACCCTTGGCGCAGCTTCAGCTTTCTTCTGTACTCCCGAGGCATCGTCAGTCTTCCCTGGACTTTCGCCCGATCCTGGGGTAGCTGGAGGGACGAAATCGGTGAAGGATATGGGCTTCCAAGATCCAACCTTAGTTTCGTAGACGATCGCGAAGTCCCTATCCATTGTCAAGAGTCCGTAGGAATTCATCTTTCGACGATGGACTCTCATTATCCACCATTCCCTCCATTGTTCCTCATCCCAGTTCTTCAATTCTTCCTTCAGATCATCCTTGGCCTTCTTCCAGAATGTGGAGTCTGGGGTTGGAAATGGGTATTGATCAGGATCGAATTCTATTTCCATGGGATAAAAGTCATGCCAGGGAGGCAATGTTCTCATTTTTTCTAAATGCCACTCTAGATCCCTCCCGTTGGGATTGTTTCTCTGCTCCATTATTTCGGGATGGGGGCAGACATGAAAATTTTTACATTTTAAGTGATTTTTCATCACCCCTATGGGATCATAATACCACCTTTGAGGAATCTGGAGCAGGCCAAAATTAGCCAGTTTTTCCTCTAGGAAAATGTTCTGCTTCAAGGCGAAGACTTCAATCACCCCCATCCTAAAGGGGAAGTCACAGGTAGGAGCCCACTTTCGGCCATGGCCGTAGATTTCATTGGTTGCGTCGCTCTGTCGAGCGACCTCCAGTGCGAATTGGTACTCGAATGGGAAAACAGGCAGCAAGAAAGGCTTTCCCATGAAGCCGAACAGGCGTATCACAAGCCCCTGTGTAAGTTGAAAAATATCCCCCTTTTTTGCCTGCACCACCCTGTCTCTCAGACTGAGGGGCACCCGAGGGCTGGACCCTGTCAACAATTGCATGGCGGGTCCCAAGAATTGTTGATTGAAAGAATAATAAGACTCTGACCTCAATAGGAGGCGAGTCCACTGGTATATAGGCAAAGGATTTCCATCCTTGCCTCTTGGTGTAATTGCAACATGGGGAAGATTCTTATGTGTATGGTAAAAGAAAAGCCATACCAGAAAAGAGCATGGACTGAAGTGCTGCTCCGCTCTAGAAGTCTTCATCGTGGTAAGCCGCGTGTGCAGGTTTCGGGCTACCCATTCTGCCCAGTCGAAGAAGACTGGGTTGGTGTTCGGCCTCGAAGCATCGGGGGCATAAAACTCCCCTCTAGAAATACATTCGGCCAGGGACACTTGCCAAGGGTGCACCGAAGCGTCGGTTGATAGGCCCGCCACCCATGCGATGATGGAAAAAATATCTGTGTTCTTGAAGGCTTCCAAGGGTAGGGGCATTTGAGGCAGCTTGCCTGAAGGGAGCCCGCTTTTGAGATTTTCTCGGAGGAATTGCAGCACGTAGTTGTTCGAGGTAAACTTCTCCGTTTGTTCGCTCAGAATGACGTTGCGAACCGTGTACCCCTTCGGAGGCCCTTGCTGCGGCGCAAAAGCTGCTTGCACATCCTCCTTCAAGATAGAGAACAACTTGTGACCAGCGGCATTCAGCACTTGCCTGGAAGCTGGTTGATAGTTCTGTGCGATGGCGTAAATCAGCTCAGGGCAATGGTGCACAGGAGGAGTCAGATACCAATAGATTTGGGAGTAATACGCGGTGGCCCTCTTGTTGTCACCGAGAGCCTGCTCCTCATAAAGTCGATAGTGTACCTGAGCTCGGCCACGCTTCTTGAGAGTTCTGTATCTTTAATTTTCTCCCACCTATCAACTGGTGGCTCTACAAGTTGTTCCTCTTCGGATTCTTCTCTTTCTTCCACAACTTGCTTCTCTGGGCGGGTGTTCGGGTTGGCCTTCTTGGGTCTCTGCCTTTTCTCCTCCGAACCTTTCATTTTTTTAGGCACAGTCATCTCTGGCTCCTTTCCTTTCTGCGTAGAACTTTTCTTTCCCATGTTGTATGATTATGGCAGCAACACCAGTAGCGCAGACTGTTTCGGCGTCAGGGAGCTTCTCGACGAGTGGCAGCAGAATTCGCGGACAAGCAATGCTCTTTCAAATAACCTTTTCTTTGCTAAAGCCTACCCTTTATAGCCTTAAGGGGCAACTACCCCTATTTATGGTTCTTGCCATAATTAAACCTATGCTAGTGGCCTAGGAAATTGCTGCACCATCCGATTGGCTATCCAACGGCATCGCATGCAGGGTTACGCGCCGTAATGATTACACCTTGCATTGGAAGCACATCTTGCACTCGGGTGTGAGCTTTAACTAAATTGCCTCGGGACATGCCCCGCCACCTTCGCCTTAAATTCGTATGCTTCGAGCTCTTTTCAAGGTGGTAGTCGACACATTTCTCGAGACGTGCTTTAAATGCTCCCGTTCTGTACATTATTGGTTCGACGAAGTTTGGGGTCGGACTTGGAAATGCTTCACGGCGAACCTCTTCTTCGGGCTGATCTTCCGCGTTTCGGGCCCGAGGTACTTATCCTTTGCCGTGCTTTGCAAGGACTACCTACCGAAGCTTGTGCTTCGGAAAATTACTTCGCAAGATTTCTACCCGAAGTGGTTGCTGGAAATGCTTCGGGTGCGAAGCTCTTTCGTGCCTTTGTTTGAACTTTGGTTCGGCCCTTTACTTCCTCGCAACTGCTTCATTGGGTAAAAATCCCCGAAGGAGATTCTGAATTTTTTTTTTTTTTTTATAACCCTTGCGTAATGTGACAAGACTTGTCAGCATTATTGATGGCTCGTAGGGCAACGAGCTCGTTTGGAGGGGAGAACCTTTAGCCTTGATCTATTGGGCCAGAGGCACCTCCAGACCCTTCTCCTCTCACTCCTTCTGGGAACGCTTCTACATCTGGTTCTCCCTCTTCTTCTGCTTCTTGAGACACATTCAATGGATTTCGGCTGAGTTCTTGTGTCTCGCCCCTTGGGATACAAAAAGGGTGCAAAAAGGTGCCTTCCTCATTCTCAGGCCTTCCCGCTTGAGACTGCTCTCCTTGGACTACCTCCTGATGGAGATTGCAAGCAGCCACATTGTTCATTGTTGGGTCAAAGCTTGCATATTCCCATTGTTGTTCTTGGGCAAAATTTGTTTCTTGAGCTCCGAATGACTGCATCTCAAACCTATGCTCAGTACGAGGAGTCTGCCATGATGAATACTGTGCAGGATGGCCAGGAGCAGTGAACAGTGATGGGTTTTCTCCCCACTGCCACTTTCCAGATAGGAACAAGAGTTGTTCTGCTCGTATTGCTTCCTCAAATATCTGAGGAAATCTTCGTTCACCTGATTGTAGTAAGAGAAGGCGTATGTCCGGGTGAAAGGCACGAACATAGAAGAGGTGAGCTTGGGCATGCGTCGGTCGGATTTCCACTGGAATATCCTTCCAACTTCTGCAAAATCGGACATTGAAGTCCGTGATGCTCTCCAGAGGTGCTCTTATGATAGCGAACAGATCCATCAAAAGCTGGGAGGGATCTTGAGAGCCGTCGAATGTCTTGATCAATGCTTCTGCTAAATCGCTCCATGAGCAGATGCTTTCATTTTCGAGTAATCTGAACCACTGCATCGCTTCTCCCTCCAGAGACATGACCAGAAGTCTCACCATGACATCTTCATGGATTATGTTGTGGAGGTTCGCCAATGCAGCAACGTCTTCAAGGTGCCTTTGGGCCATTCCTTTAGTGCCATCATATTTCGCCAATGTATGCAAGGCTCCTCTAGGAATTTTATGATAACCCTGAAGGTTCAGAGGGGAACGGGCATTCCAACTAGGATAACGTGCTTCTGCCATTATGGCAGTGGCCTTGATTTTTTGGGATGTTTTCTTTCAGCTTAAAAGGCGTCTACGATGAAGGAATCTGGGTTTTCAGCTTAGTTAGAATAGCCAGGTGATTTTGACAGATGGAGGCAAGCCAGAGATTCACCAACTCGGGCTTCCTTAAAACATGGGGACTTTTGCCATGAAGGCACAGGTTTAGGTACTGGTCTTTACGACTTAGAGATTTTTGGGTTGAACAGAGTCGCCAGATGCTAAAAGTCTTTTGGTAATGAGAGCATCGATCCTCACTACCACTAATCAGGTGAGACTGACCGGGTCACACCAGGAACTTAGTTAGAACTATTGGCCTCGATGAAGATGGGTTTGCGTTAAAATATGGGACCTTAACTAGTTATGGATCTTTCTAAGACAGATACAGTTGGTCCCATCGGGCGTGCCAAAACTGTTGGTCATCAGATCCGCCTAGGTAAGGATTTTGAGTAAATGTATGCACCCTAGACCTGGACCAACATTGAAAGGCCGAAGGGAAGAGATGCCCCTCATGCCAATCTCCGGAGAAAGGCCGGCTCCTATGCTAAACTACTTGGGTGTTTGAAGACAAGAGTGCAGGAAAGAGATAAAAGGAGTTAGGGTTAGAGAAATAAATAAAAAGGGTTAAGGGAAGAGAGATTGATGATTTGAGGTGGGAGAGAACAGGAAGCACGATCACTAACAGACAACTTGAATAGCAACAAGGAACACCAAGAGTAAAATGAAAGAAACGTAGTATCAACCTTCCTATGTATCCTCCCGAACGAGTTTTAGGACACTGTCCCCGATCGCACACCGGACGCAGAGTTCAACATCTCAGTCTACAAACGAAGAGAGATAGAAGAATCAAGCAAGGCAGGCAGCATAAAAGAAAGTCAATACAACACTTTTCTACTCCTATGTATCCTTTCGAATGAGTTTTAGGACACTGTCCCCGATCGCACACCGGACGCAGAGTTCAGCATCCAACATACAAACGAGGAGAGATAGAAGAATCAAGCATATAAGGCAACATAAAAGAGAAGAATTGAGCTCAAAGTCTCTTAGTATTAATCGCAGGACATCAAGTTACAACAACTTTCTAGCAGATAGTTCCCCCACCTTTTCCATTACAATGCCTAGGTTTTTATAGAGGACCCGGGCCTCTGAATCATAATTACATAGCGAAGAAGAGTACGCCCTCGAGCCCTGAGAATCGGCTCCCCGAGGCTCTCGTGACCGAGCTTTCAAATCTATTACCAAAAATGGCAACTGCAACCGGGTCAACCATGGAAAGGTGCATTGATGAGCCATCTAGACGTCCTTGGTCTCCGGGTGCGGTGCTCGAGTGGCCGCCATGCTCGTCGAGCTCTCCATCATGGCTTGATACTTCATTTTTGATTGCCAAAAATGAGCAACGGGCTTGCTGGGCATGAAAAATTGCATTTATGAGGCACTTGATCACCTCGAGAAAATACTCGGCTTGGAAAGCATGCCTGTGAAGCGCTTCGCTAAGTCTTCATCCACCACTTCGCTTCGCAATGGTTCTGGGCCGAAGCAAAAACTCCTCTTTGATATGTACTTCGTAAAATTGAGCTTCGCAAAACTGCTTCGGGGGCGGGGAGCGCCGAAGCATATTTACTTCGCAAAATGGGTCTCTTCTTCTTTACCACTTTGTCATCAAAATTGCTTCGCCGATGCCTTGGAGAAATACTTCGCTGCGATCCTTTTCAAAACTGTGGTTCGGGAAGATTTCGGCCGAAGCAGATGTTTCATTTTCTATGGCCTCCATCACTTCGGGTGCAAGCTTAGCCGAAGCAAATGCTTCGCAATGACTCTCGCCGAAGTAAAAATGGTTCGCTGATTTCCTGGCCGAAGCGACTGATGGAAATACTTCGGATGCGAAGTAGTTTCCTTGCCTTCTCCTTTGTATTTTTCTTCGGCACATTGCTTCGTGAAAAATTCCACCCGAAGTAGTATTGAAAATGCTTCGGGCGCGAAGCTCTCTTTTCTTTTGAACACCGCTTCGCTCATTTTCTCCCGAAGTAGCTATTGGAAGCGCTTCGGGTGCGAAGTAGTTTCATTCTCTTTGCCTTGTGTTTTGCTTCGGCGAAAACTACTTCGCAAAACTTTTACCCGAAGTAGTGCTGGAAATGCTTCGGGTGCGAAGCTGTTTTATTCTCCTTCGGCGAAGCTCTTTTCTCTAGCTTGTTTGCCAGTGAAGTTCTTTCTTTTCCACTTTATGTACAAAGGGGTGGCATTGGAAGCCAAAATTGCTGCAACTTTCAAAATAAAAACAACAAAGCAAAAACTTTACACAATACTGTACAAAATTTGTTTCCTTTTTCTACCCCTTAAGGAATGTGACAAAATTGTCAACAGTTAACATGACTAGTATGCCACCAGAGTCCAACTCAATCACCAATCCACAACAAGAATCCAACTCATTCAAACAACCACAGTCAGTGCCTATCCAGTGAGCACCCTATTCCTCATGACTAAGGCTAGCATCCAAGGATAGCATGACCACCACCGCATTGTCATGTAGCTAGGTGAGGTTTCCATATCATAAATGCTACAACACAACATGCTCCCCTAGGAAGCATGTGGGACAATAGTCCTCTACACAAACAAAATGTGTTTTTAACATCAACTACCAAAAACAATCGAGAGCAGACAATCTAATTCAAAATAGATTTTTGAGGAGTAAATTCTATCACATGTCAGGCTCTTAGCATAAGTGATCAAAGGGAGGGTGGAGGAATCAGTAAATTCTTATCCAATCACCTAGGTGCTTGTCTATTAGCCTTTATGAACCCAATACCTTTTATTTTACCTTTGTCCCACCACATGATGTATGTGGGATAAAGGTAAATATAAGCTTTCAGCTCTGAGTTTTCTAGGCACATTAGAGGCACCATGGTGACATTAGAGACCAATAATGGAGATGATTAAACCTTGTTTAAACTCCACAAACGCATATGAAACCTATCATAAATTTTCATTAAGGATTTAAGGTGTTAATGGTATTCTAAGCCATCTTGAAATAAGAATCGACGTAGCAAAAAATCTGATTCGACATACATCCATAGTGATTAATAGAGGTATTACCAAAGCATGATAATTTTACCATGACAAGACTAGGGTGGATATATTAGGTTTTTACCTACTACATTATGATTCACAAAGGTGGAAAGACACAATATGTATAAGCTAAGATAAAATCAAGATTAAGGGCATTTTATGACATGAAGATTCAATAGAAGTGTTAATCCAATCAATCTCCATTGAAATCAAGATATACATAGATAGCTAATCATTAGTGGTCTGAGCATAAATTAAATTGGTTTTGATGATATTTTATGGAGTATAAAACCATAAATTAGAAAATTTACAAAAGGTTAAACAAAGACTAACCAGTGATGCAATTATAGTCAATGTGCATGCAAAATGAGTTAATTATCAATGCATGAAATTGGCATAAATTTGAGTAAATCAGGTTTATTTCTAATGCTCTACAAATCACCTCAATTAAACGCTAGCATCTAGACACCAATGTAATTGAAATCAACATGAAATCATAGCAAAATACACTAATTACCAATGATCAACATCATAAGGAACTTAAAATCTTAAGGTGTTTAAACATAGAAAATAGTCTAATCCTCAATACCTATGAAATTGGTGCCATATGGGTATTTCAAAGAATAAAATCCAAACCATTCAAAAAAGAGCACATTTAGACATACAACACAGATACTCAAGATCATAAGAAACATGTGTGCAAATGAAGATTTTGGACCCATTAAAAAATTTCAATATTAGGCACTAAAATCAAGGAGATATAAGAGAAGTTTACAACCAAATATAGAATTATTTGACCTGCTCCTGCAAACTACCTTCTAAAACCTGCAATTATCTTCCCTCTTCTTGCTTGATCCCAAATACCCCTTATAATATCCCTCTTTGTGCTAGTCCCTTCTAAGCCCATAGTGGAGGATTTAAAGAAGTTTATACCTCCCACCAATAAAAGATGCTTCCCATTAATTAATTCATTATTTTCCATCTTCCCATGTGAAAGGGAAACCAAATAAATTATTATACAATAAGAATAGGGCCCATGGGGATAAGGCGAGTGACCCTAGTTTTTTTTGTACCTCCCCCTCCATTCTAAGGGCATTACAAAACTAACACTATTAGAGATAAGTGAGGATAATTCCCCTTAATTTCCACCAATATGTAGAATCCATGTGGAAGGAATGAACAATCCCTTAAATAGTAATATAATACTTATATTATTTAATAATGCTAGTTCCCTTTTTAGTCCAATAAAAATTGGATAACTTTTGTGAAATCTAAATATCCTAATTTCTTGTGCAATTAAACCAATTAATCATAGTTAACTAAATTTAAATTACTTCTTCAAAATATAATTAGTCCTTTCACAAAACCACACAAAATCTCGTAATTGGATATTTTTATGAACCTTTATAATCTACGACCCTCTAGTCAAGTATTAATTGAACATTCATATTAATTAATACCCTTTGGAAAAGATCCAATGGGAATGGACTATGACACAAACACACATGTTGTGACTCAATGTTAATAGGAATGATGAATCCCATACAAGCATGATCGAGAACTTGAGATCTAAGCCTACTAATCCATTGACAATGAGTTTGACATGTAGTGGTATTCACAAAACAATCAATTTCCACAACTAGATCAATGTGGGAATACACTCATTCCACTAAGGAAAATCAAATATTAAAATGGAAATAAATTCTATTATAGGAATATGCCATTGGAAAAAAAAAGTTTTATAAAGAAGAGCATCACAATGAACTAGAGAGGGCCAACTAACCCCACACACATGATATCACTTGGTGTTAATAAGAGTGAGGAATACCACATAAATAATACAAATATCTTACACTTCTAAGCTTGCTACCCCATTGGAAAGGAGTTTGGCAAGTGGTGGGGCTCATAAAATATTCAAGTCCCACACCTATATCAATGTGGTATTATTAATAGATGCACAAACTACACTAAGAAGATTTATGTATTAAACTGGAATGAAATTATATCATAGGAATGCCATTAGAAACAACTTGCAAAAAGAAGAACATTACAATGAACCGATCAAAAATTAAAAGAGCCAACTCTCCCCTACACACATGCCACAACTCAATGTTTATAGTGGTGAGGAATCTCATATGAGTGGGATGAAAGGCTTGCACCTCTAATCCTTCTACCCCATTAGAAAATATTTGATAATTTATGGGGCTCATAAACCACGTAAGTCCTACAACTAGATAAATGTGGGATTATTAACACATGCACACACTACATTAAGAATATTTAGGTATTAAAATGGAATAAAATTCTATTATATGAATATGCCACAACACACAATTGTAGAAATAAGATCATAACAATAAACTGATTAGAAATTAAGAGGGACACCTACCTGACATACATTTGATACGACTCAACATTAATAGAGTTGAGAAATCCATTATAAACAACATTGAGGGTTTGTACCTCTAAGCCTGCTACCCCCCTTGCAAAGAGTTTGGCAAGTAGTAGGGCTTGTAAGCCACTTAAGTCCTACAAATAGATCAATTTAGGATTATTAACATACACACACATAATACACTAAGGAAAACCTAGTCTTAATTCCACAATAGGAATATTGCACTAGAAACAACTTGTAGAAAGAAGAACATCACAATGAATTGGTTAGAAATCAGGAGGGTCAATTACCCCTCACACACATATTATGGCATTATGTTAATAGGGATGATTAATCCCATATAAGTTAGACCAAAGTCTTGCACCTTTAAACCTACTACCATAATGACAAGTAATTTGGAAAGTGATAGGGCTCATAATCCACTCAAGTCTACAACTAGATCAATGTGGGATTATTAACACACATACACACTACACTAAGGAGACCCATATATTAAAGTGGATCAAAATTCTATTATAAAAATATACCACTACAAACAACTTGTAGAAATAAGAGCATCACAATAAACCTATTAGAAATCAAGAGGGCCAACTACCCCCCTCCCCCCCCCACATGTATTGTGACTCATTAATAGAATTGATGCAATGCTCCAAAATATAGCTTCAAGAAAAACACATAAAAGAAAAAGAATTTTTTTTACTACGGAGAGGTATTCATAAACCCCTAACCGACCTTTGGTTAATCTATTTTTTAAGACCACTAAGTTTTCTAACTTTCCCAAAGAGTTACATCTTACCAAATACCCTCCCACATGCATGTTTGTGTAGGCGTATTATTTGTTACCTAAAATAAGCTTATCTATATCATCACTCTTGATGAGCTAAACTTATCACCTTCATTCAATAGAAGGTATAAACCCATAACCATACCATACACAAGTCCATCTATGTATGTATGCTATGTTTATTGTGAGTTAAGCTATCCATCTCATCTCCACAATGAGCTATCTTAACTCAGATGTAATATTTTAGTTTACTTAGTTATTATTCTCCCTAAGGGGTCTTAATCCCTGAGGTCTTCCTATGTTCACCCTAAGGGGTATCAATCACTTAGTCACTCTCTAGGTTCACCCTAAGTTCTCAATTTCCTAGATCACTTTTATGTTTAGTAAAGAAAACAAGAATAATTCACTCTATCTAATAAAAGAGCATATATAAAGCATACAAGGGTACTTTAGAAATGAAAGGACATTTAAGTAAAAGTAAGAATTAAATAGAAGAGAAAACTAAATAACAAAGCATAGGCAGTTCATAAACATAAATTAAAGATATATTTTCCAATCATTCAATGAGTTATTACATATAAGCAAGTATGGTAAATCCTCCATACTTTAAAAGAATAACATAATACATCATTTTCATTTGGGATATCTTCCTGAGAATAAGGAAATCATTACAAAAGTAAGTCAAACCAATGTATTGGTTCCATCTACCTCTTTGGTCCTCCTTCTCTTTCCATCAATCATTTGAGGATAGTAGGGGATCAGGGTACTCATGGTTCCATGATAGACATGCTTCTAAATGTATTTACTATTTTCTTTGCCAAATTGCAACTATACAAATTAAATCAAGTATATAACCATCTACTGCATAGTTGATATCATAAAAATCACTATTTTTATTTTCATCTCTCATTGTCCCTAGAGAGTCTTTCAACCAATATAGCTAGATCATAGGTTTTACTTTAATCAATTTGTTTCAAGCCTTTATTTATCATAGTCAAAGTCCCATACCTTTAACTATGAAAATAAACTAACATTCATTTATTCTCCATTAATCAAATAACATATTATTTAATTAAATAAAATAAATCATTCCTTTATTACTCCACATAGTCAAAGTACCATACCCTTAATTATGCAAATAAACTAATTTCCATTTATTCTTCAATAATAAAATACATATTATTCAATTAACTAAAATAAATAATCCCTTTATTATTCCACATAGTAAAAGTCCCATATCCTTATGCAAATAAACTAATTTCCATTTATTCTTCATTAATCAAATACATCTTATTCAATTAACTAAAATAAATCATACATTTATTATTTCAAATAGTCAAAGTCACATACCCTTAACTATGCAAATAAACTAATTTCCATTTATTTTTCATTAATAAAATACATCTTATTTAATTAACTAAAATAAATCATTCTTTTATTATTCAACATATTCAAAGTCCCATACCCTTAACTATGCAAATAAATTAATTTCCATTTATTCTTCATTAATCAAATACATCTTATTTAATTAACTAAAATAAATCATCCCTTTATTATTCAACATAGTCAAAGTCCCATACCCTTAACTATGCAAATAAACTAATTTCCATTTATTCTTCATTAATCAAATACATCTTATTTAATTAACTAAAATAAATCATCCCTTTATTATTACACATAGTCAAAGTCCCATACCCTTAACTATGCAAATAAACTAAGGTTTCCAATATTTAACATAATTAAATAATACTTTATTCAATTAATCAAATAAATCATATTTTAAGCTTTCAATTAAGGACATCAACATACCCAAATACCTATTTCAGTTGATTGAGCTTTTGATTTCTAATGCTAGGGATGGCTCTTCCACCCATCCTACGCATCGAAGGACCCATATTCTATTGTACTAACATGCTATGTATAAGGGGGTGGACAAAGCTACCCTCATGGTAATTGGAAGCCAGGAATATGGCATCCCTATTGCATCTATCCTCAATGATGATTGGGAGAGTAATTTCAATAGTGATACCAAGGGTAAGGGCGCAAAAATTGGAGATGGACCTATCAAAATCTACCTCTAAGATGACTTCAGTTAAAGCTAAAAAAATCAAATATGAAGGAATATCCAAACGAACGCGATCCTCGAACATTAGGAAAGCTCCAAAGTAGAACAAAACCATAGGCTTATATGGTTGAGCTCCTGAGTTTTGCATCTTCCACACTCCTCCAAGCTAGGAAAATCATTACCACTATTAACGATGACAATACTTACGGAGCTAAGATTGACATTACCACTAAAGCTTTCGAGCAAGAGAATCCCAAAGATTGAGGTGGAGGTCTTCGGATGGGTTTGTCTAGTTTTTTCCTAGTTTTTGTTGGCTTATTTGGTTTATGGTTGTCTTTGTGGGTGTTGTTCCCTTTTGGCTTTGTCTACACAATTCGACTTTGTCTTGTGTAGTTTAGGATTTCCTCCCAAGTTTTTTTTTTAGTCTACTGAAGCCATCCCTGGCACATTCATGTTTAGGGATGACTTCCTTTTGGTTTTTTCCTATGGTCTACTAAACCCATCCTTGGCATAAGTTACAAGTATGGTTTCCTTTTGTTCTTTGGTGGGGTTTCCACCCTTTTCGGCTTCTATGTTGTAAAAGGTTTAGGGTCCTTTCAAAACCCTCTTACCTATCAAAAAAAATAAAAAATAAACTATGTTCCTTTATTTAACATAATCAAAGTCCCAGACCTTCATTATTTAAATAAACTATGTTCCTTTATTTAACATAATCAAAGTCTCATACCTTCAATTATTTAAAAAAACTATGTTCCTTTATTTAACATAATCAAAGTCCCATACCTTCAATTATTTAAATAAACTATGTTTCTTTATTTAACATAATCAAAGTCCCATACCTTCAATTATTTAAATAAACTATGTTCCTTTCTTTAACATAATCAAAGTTTCCTAACTACAACTAAAAAAGTAAAGTCATTCCTCTATTTTCATATTTCATTTATTTCTAATTCCTTTAAACATAACCAATAATTCATTTATGTCTATTTCCTTTTAAACATAAACATAGTCTAAATTATAACATAACCTGCTTTATGTTAATTCTTTCAAGACTAAATTAATTTCATAACAAGTTAATTTATTAACATAGTCTCTAAACCATTTGCTCAAAAAGAGGGTATTTTAACTTATAAGACCCATCCTGCCAACTGGGTGTCCAAAATCAAAATTTATTCAAATAACCTACACCTCGTGGCAGACAAATATTACACGTCAATGAGCCAAATAAACCTGAGACGATCGAACCAACAAAATCAACTATAACTCAATAGGTAACCAGGGTTCCATGTTTCCAAAGCAAAAGCTACAACCAACACTTGGATGGTCCAAAGGGTGGCTCACATGACCAAACTGGTTAGTTCATAAGGGGAGCATTTTTTCTTATGAATCGATTGACCCACAACACACAATATGTATGGTATGGATGAGAGAGAGGCCCAAGTTGGCCCTCTCTCACTCGGGCTTGCTGAAGCGATGATGATGCCCAAAAAAATATTATAATATTCTAAGCTTAAACTCTAGATTCCTCACTCAACTAAGCACAAGGACACACACTTGAAAAAGTTGTGATAAAAGGTATGAGAACATATTTACCCACCACTCAAAGTACTACTTGGTTTAATCCTAACGTAGACCAACTCGAGGTGAGAAAATAGAAAACATAAATCAAACAAGGCACTTGTGCACTCACTACTCGATGACAGAGGTGAAGTGTAAGGTCTAAGAGTATATAGCAATCTCAAACCAGATGTCTTCTCCAGACTGTGGCACTGGTAAAAGGACCAAGCTACAAAGGTAACCAAACTTCTCAAAAAAACATTAAAGTTATAAGAGAATTAGGTTTTAGTCTCATTGAATTCAAACCCTATCAGTCCAAAATATTACATCAATTGGTTTTAAAAACATAATGAAGGTCTGCTAGAAGACACATTTTGATCCATTGACATGCATGATGCTACAGGAAAACCAAACTATGGTTCAAAAAAGGAGCCAAGATGATTGGTATCTACTTTAAATATGACATACACACATACAAGGATAAGCTAACAATTTGGTATGAAAATAACCAACAAAAAGATAGATTTATCCAAACTTAGGGTGAAAATATAGATTTATACAAAGTCCAAATAGTAGTGCTAGATCTGATCTTGATGAGGACTTTATGCATAATTCGATATATTGTACTCTGTCGATCTCTGACAATAAGGTGGACACGATTGCATAAGCTATGTGGACCTCATGGATCCCTAAACTAAGCTAATTGGCTTATGCAACCTGGTGATGCAGAACGGGCATACACAAACCCACTATATGTCTAACATGGACTACTGATGGAGCACATTCTAGATGCAACTCTAGAATGCATCGAGACACATGGTGACCGTGTGATAGTACTAACAGACCCATTACATGTCTAACATGAACTACTAATGGAGCACATTATAGATACAACTCTAGAAGACACTAGGATATGTGGCGACCATGTGATATTACTGACAAACCTATTAAGCTATAAACTATGAGGTACTAAGCAGTGGACCTGCCTACGTGACAAGGTCGAGAGACACATGGACTAGCCTAAGAGGACAAGGTCAAGAGATATGTGGACTAGCCTAAGAGGATACCTCACATAGATATATAAGACATGAGGGAGGGACCTGGGCCTAGTGAGTTGACTAGTGGACCAGTCGAAAAAAAGGCTAAGTGGAAGAATCATCTACCGTATGGTGGACATCAAACCATATGTGTTCATTTGTTTTTAAACACCTTTTTTTCCCACACACTCTACATGTAGGATTATTATCCTAGAATACAATTCAAACCACTGATTTTTCTCTCTTGCTTAGGGTTATATGTGCTAGGGAAAACAAATAATATCCAATGACCATAGCATTGATTTGTAAATGCATATCGTGCAGTGAACCAACTACCATGCAGATCATGAGATTTGCATTTAAAAAAATTGCAGTAGTGGTAAGACAGAGTAGTAGATCTATCTATTTCAAACCAAGTGTTAGCCATCATCGATATCATAGTATTAATTGATGATCTAGTGAGACATAGTGGAAATGGTAGCTGAATGTTTGAATTCAATGTATTTTGACTTGCAGCGATGAGTTTTACGGGTGTCAAGCCAACGAAGGAGGTTGACGTTCAATTTTTAGATGAAGTAGATGATTGGAGGTGATTTCTCATAAAACCTTTTGGCAGATTCAAACGACTATCAAAATAGTTTTTTTTTAATTTCTAGGAAAGCAAAAGTATTGAATCCCATTATCAGATCTGCATAGCAAATCAATGGGAAGGAGCATAACCGAATGTGTCCTTTATTGTTAGTACCAACGATTAGAAAATACCAGTGTTTGTTGTAGCAATTGGCCAGTGTTGTTCATAGATGTTTGCTAGAAATCAGGGTGTATAGGGTGCTAGTAACAGTCATGTAGCTACCAGCTAAAAAATAATATGATAAAATCCCCTTATGCACCACCTAAACTAATTCTGTTTTATTCGAATAAGGCATCACAATGGAGGTATTTAGATGTCCCCGACATGCTAGGTGATGTTCAACGAGGTAACAGTATGATGGAGGGTGAAATTCAAGCACATATCATCAGAATCCATCCCTGTGACAATCACAGATGGCATGTATAATTTCTTGGTGACATCCTCTCATATTCAATATTATTCTTTTCTTTGCTATTACTAAGGCTTAGCGAGAAATTCATTCATTTACGATTGTCATTGCATTTTTTTCTAGCAATGTCAAATGATCCAAATCGCTATCTTGGTGCGTGGAGTATAGTCATGCAGGCGAGCAGTGTGCCACCTATCCTCGAGTCATAGACATTCTATTTAGGATCATTTCAGTAGATTGTAACCAGGTCTGAGATTTTATCCTTAGAAGCCCATACATTTTTATAACTTCTAGACAAAATTTATTTTTTGGCGATGATTTTCCATTGAGCAGAAAAATTGCAAAAATGCTCGATTGAGTTACAGATAAATTTCTACACTCATTGCGCTTCTACAAGACCAAATTGTAACAAGCCTCATCTCATTGAATGGGTCGACTAGTGATGCACTGGGTTTCTAATTAATGCAGCATAGGTGTTCATAGTTTGTGAGGCAAGATTTTTGCTTTACATTTTGGAGGTGGATATAGAGTTGTAATACGTAGGGTGGCTAGTGAGAGTGTAACCAATTGTAGGATGGATCTCAAACACAACCATTTCTTCACACCTCTGCTAGTTAGCTGTAAACTATCGAGTCGTCACTCGCTAGCTTACAACAAGAAGACAAACATCATGAAGTCTTCATACCAACAAGTAAATAAAGGACAATTGTATTCTTATCCATCTCTCTGAGCCATGTAGCCTGGATGGCAGTTACCCAAGTGCTAAGATGCTCTCCTCTGAGGTATTGAGTTCAATTATCACTAAAAAAAATATAAGGTTTTTCAAGTATTTGCATTTTTTATTTTTTTATAATTTCATTAATAATTTTTTAATTATAGTTTTTTTTTAATCAATTATTTTGTTAATTTTTTAACATTATTGATTTTCAAAAGCTTATATTAAATTATTTTTGACAATTATTTGAAATTTAAAATTGCAAATTCAAACCAAACAAATGGGGGAGTTTTTCTAGTGCATTTTTTTTGCAAATTGCCTAAGAGGACAACTTTGTAAAAAGCCTTTGAGGCTTCATAGTTGCATTTTTTGCACTAAGGGGGGATCATTATTTTTCTCCTCACATAATATTTTTTCTAAAAAAAGGAGGATGACTTAAAAAGGGTGCATTTTTGGCAGAGACCGACACCTTAGTCGAAATTCTTGCAATATTCTATCAAAGAATATTTTGCAACAAGGGGGGAAAACAACTTATAAGGGTGAATTTTCAGTAGAGACCGACACCTTAGTTATACTTAATATAAAAAAATTGTGTAATAGGTGCATTTTCAACAAAGATTCAAAACCTTCAAGAATAGGCAAATCAAATAAAAATAATGCCCCAAAACAAACTGATGATGTTGAAAAATCAGTTAACGGTCCTTACTTTCCACCTGAGATGGACAGGCCAAATTTTTATGAGGGAACATTTCTCACACTAAACAATGGTTTAGTAGCCCTACTCGAAGATTCTGAATCTTGTAAATATCTTCAGACAAATGGTGCTCAATTCCCTATTGGTGTTATAAGGGAAATATACATGTCATTGGTTGCACTTGACCTTGCCCAACATAAAGTGAAAATGGACATAAGTGAGGAAAAAGAGGTCCTAATGGTCAATGCTTGTTGTGACACAAGTGACCTTCATCCCATTGTGGTGAATGCTTGTTGTGACACGAGTGACCTTCAACCCATTGTGGCAAATGCTTGTTGTGATACAAGTGACCTCATACCTTCAATGGTAGATATCAATTGTAGCACATGTGATCTCATTTCAAAAGTAGACTTTGCTTGTGACACTAGTGACTTAAAAACTGAAACTCCTCAAAAAGAGCTCCATAATCTCATCAATACTAAAAAATACCATATTGTTAAAAGCATTGATGAAGATGATGAAATTGGGTGTTTTGAAAAACACACCAAAGGATTTAGATTCAAACTGATAAAGAAAATGAGATTCAATAGTGAGAGATTAGGTAAACATGAACAATGCATTAAAACTCCAATAATGCTAAATGTCAGGGCAAAGAATGAAGGCCTTGGCTATTCTGGACATGCAAGTACTAGTGATACCATGTTTGTAAAACCTAAATCTCCTACAACTCCTAAAAAGTATTGTTGTAGTCATTGTGGTAGAACAAGACATGTAGCAACTAGGTGTTGTAAATTACATCCTTATGATTCATATGTGCAAATCACTCTTCTTCAAGTTGTTGGTACAAAGTAAAAATGGCCAACAAGGTTCATATTGATTATGGATGGAAAAATTTCACACAATGGACCATGATGAAAGAAATGTTGTATGGCTTCTACAAAAAATATAAAACCTATAGTAGACCCAGATGCAGATCCAGTTAAGACCAAGTGGCAGTCCCAGAGGCAATGACCTAGAGATAAACCTAAAAGACAGACCCAGAGACAAATTTCCATAGGTATATCTATAGGCATATCCTGAGGCAATGATCTAGAGGCAGATTCATAGGCAGATCTAGAGATAGACCCAGAGGTACTCATCCAATAGTAAACTTAGAGCCAGAGCTAGAGCCAAATCCATAGCCAAAGCTCGAGATAACATCTTTCATTTCTCTTCTTCTTCACTGTATTGGGACAGTTATATGTATTACCCAAATAATAGAATAATGGGGGATGTTAGCGTATATTATTAATAGTTGTTATTATTCCATTATTTAGTTGGGATATTAGGGAATAATTTGGTTAGCTTATTGTTAGCCTATAGTTAGCGCTAGTTTTATTTTTAGCTCTAATAGGTTAGTAGATCCTATATCTACGGGCTAATATGGGCCTATTGTAACCTATTTATTCCTCGCATGATTAATCAAAGATATTTCCTATTATGCTCTTCTAATAATATTATAAAAAAATTCAACCTAGTTTGCTTGCATTGGTTTCTTCCTTGAGCGGCCCTTCAAAAATCCATCCCCAACATAAATTTCTAGATATCTCCTTTTTCATTTTAGTCTCCACACTCCTCCTTCCTTTCATGCATCCCCCATCTACATTATTCTAACTCCCTTTCTCCCATTCTACTATGTCTCACCCGACTACCATAACTCCTCACCCATCTGCAACACAGTTGAGCATATGTTTCCTTTATTTATTCATTCTTCACTCAAAATGAAACTTCAACATTAATGAGAAGTCGATTGAGAGCTTCTAATGGAAGCCTTATCTTAAAATAAATCTCTCTTTTATTAAATTAAAATATATCTTACCTTTAAAATATCTAACATGAGATTTTATTACTTCTTTAATAAAGTCTCTATTCTTTTGAATGAAATTCTACCATCATTAAAAGAAAACTTTATTGTTTTATTAAATGAAATAAAACATCTATTATTTTCAAATGAAATTATTTTATCATTTAAAATAAAACATCAATTATTTTCAAATGAAATTATTTTATCATTTAAAATAAAACATCTATTATTTTCAAATGAAATTCTTTTATTATTTAAAATAATAAAATATTTATTTCTTATTTAAATGAAATTCCCTTATCATTCAAATTAGTAAATTGCTATATATATATATATTCTTAAAACATAAACAAGGGTTCTTCTATCGAATACCAACATCATGCTAAATGGATTTAAGCCACACAAGGAGTTTCAAAGACAACCAACTTATGCATGCTTTCCAAACCATTGATGCAACAAAGTGATGAAGTAAAATATAACCAATAATATGCAATAGAAAAATAGGGAGTCTTTCCATCAACCCAGTCACCTATCTCAACCAAAGAATTTATGATAGCTACTAGGCTATCAACTAAGGCTCTAGGTGGTTGGTTTTGATGATTATCCCTTAACCAATAATGCATACCTATATGAGGGTATCTATCCATGTTACCCTCGAGTTGCCTTAGTCATCACTTCCCCAACCTCAAGTACCCCATTTCTGGTGGATGATTCTACCTCTTCCACCCACGAGTGTACTTAATCTTGCATATTAACAATATGTCAGTAGTACCATGTCCTTTCAAAAATTAGGCTAAACATCACACAACTTGCTCATTTGCACAAAACTAAGCATCAAAACATCATTAATCAATACACATTTTTTCATGTCAAAAATCCTTCTAGGGAGGGTCATGACATCCTACCCCCTTGGGACTAAACACCATCCCGAGTATTTCCAGTTTTACAAAATAAAGTTATTACATTATATTTTAAAACAAAAAGAGAAAATGTTTTTGCATTTCCTCCACTTTCTCCCAAGTGGCATTTCTTTCAGATAAATGGTCCCACTAGACCTTACATTGCTCAAGAGTCTGGTTTCGCATAGACTTAGAATGGAACTCAAGAATATTCATCGATATCACTTCAATAGCCTTCGGGTTTGCCATCTACAAATTAGAAACATCCCACACATGTTCAGGGTTAGCAACATATTTCCTAAGTAGGGATATGTGGAAGGTATCATGGATATTTGATAGATTAGGTGGTAAGGCAAGTCGGTAAGCAATCAAGTTGATCTTCTCAGTGATCTCGAAGGGTCCCACATACCGAGGATCTAAATTTGTGGATTTGATAACACTCTTCTTTGAGTTAACCCTTAAGAACACTTTATCACCCACTGAGTACTCTCTCGGGGTTATTTTTAGATCAACATAACTTTTCTACCAATCAACAACTTCTTTAAGTCTTTTCCTGATTACCTTTAGTTGATCTTCCATTTCTTTGATCATTTTTGGCCCAATCACAACTCGATATTCTAGGTTATCCCAATACAATGGTGTTCTACACTTCCATCCATACAAGGCATCAAAAGGAGCCATTCCTAGAGAGGAGTGATATCCATTATTGTAGGTGAACTCTACAAGGTGTAGGTAGTCTTCCCAATGAGACTTTTAATCCATGCAGTACATGCAAAGCATGTCCTTTAGTACTTGGTTTACCCTTTTTATTTGACCATCTATCTCAGGGTGGTATGCCAAAATCATATTTAATTTTGTGCCTACTGCACGATGAAGGGCTTTCTAGAATTTAGAAGTGAATCTGGAATCCCTATCTAAAATGATTATTTTAGGAAATCCATGCAATCGAAATACCTCTTTGGCAAATATGTTAGCCACTACCTGAGCATCATCTTTGATGTTCCCTGGTATGAAATGTGCAACCTTAGTCAATCTATTGACTATTACAAGGATTGCATCATGTTGATACCTAGTCTTGGGTAAACCTACTATAAAATCCATATATATAACCTACCATTTCTACGTAGGTACATCTTGTGGATACAATTATCCTGTAGGATGCCTACGCTCAGCCTTAAACTTCTGAAATTCGAGGCATCAAGCAACAAAATCGGTGATATCCTTCTTCATTCCTATCCAAAAGAAGGTTCTTTTCATATTTTCCCTCATTTTGGCCCCTCCAAGATGAGCAGAATAAGGAGATCTATGGGCTTCTTGCATTATTAATTTTCTTAAATCACCCATTTTTGGTATGATAATTCTACCTTTGTAGCACAAAAGGTCATCATTCATGCTAAATTCCTTATTACCCTCAAGGTCTCTACTCAACTTAGACCGAATTTCCTTGCAATACTCATCTTGAGATTGCTCTTCCCTCACCTGATCCATTAGATCCATGTGACTTCTAGTTATGGTTGCTATGTGCTTCCTTCTACTTAAGGCATAAACAACCTTATTCTCTTTCCCCTTTATATACTCAATATCAAAGTCATATTCAATGAGAAAATCGACCCATATTCTCTATCTCACATTGAGTATAGGTTGGGTGAATATATATCTTAGACTTTGATGGTTAGTTTTCAACTCAAAGGGTCTTCCTACCAAGTAGTGGCGCCGGTCCTTTAGAGCATGCACTACTATAGTGATCTCTAAATAATGCATAGCATAATTAACTTCATTCTTCTTAAGCTTCCTTGAAGTGTATGCTACTATTGACTCTTCTTGTGAGAGTACTCCTCCTAAACCTTCTAGTGATGCATCCATGCATACTAAAAAGTTCCCTTAAGGGTCTAGAATCTTCAATATTGGTGTTGTAGTGAGTTTATGTTTTAACAATGCAAAGGTAGCTTCACACTTTTTTGACCACTTAAATTCCTTTCCCTTCTTCTAGAGGTTAGTTATTGTTATTGTAATCTTGGAGTAATCCTTTATATAATGTCTATAGTAGCCCATCAACCCCATGAAGCTTTGCACTTCTATCACATTGGTAGGGGGTGGCCAATTTAGAATGGCTTCAATTTTCTCTAGATCTACAAAAATTCCTTCTACTGATATGATATGCCCAAGATATTGTACCTCCGAGACATAGAAATCACTTTTTTCTAGATTTCCATAGAGTTGGTTCTCCCTTAGTAACTCTAACACGATATTGAGATGTTTATCATATTCCTTCTTGTCTCAAGAGTAGATTAAGATATCATCCAAAAATACAAGGAAAAATTGATCTAGATGCCTCCTAAACACACTATTCATTAGATTCATGAATGCAATTGGGGTGTTAGTTAGTCCAAAGGGTAGGACTGTAAACTCATAATACCCATACCTAGTTTTGAATATCATTTTGTGAGTGTCCTCCTCATGTATTCTTAACTAATGATACCCTGATATCAAGTCAATATTTGTGAATACCATGGCATCTCTTAATTGGTCGAATAAATATTTTATTCTAGGTAGAGGATATTGGTTCTTGATTGTAGCCTTGTTAAGCATTTTATAATCGATACATAATCTCAAAGAACCATCCTTCTTCATAAATAAAATCGATGCATCCCAAGGTGACACACTTGGTTTTATCAATCTCTTTTTCTAATAGCCCCTGTAGTTGCACTTTTAATTCTGCATCTCAATAGGATTCATCCTATATGGATATCTATAGGTTGGTTCTACTCTTGGAATAAGGTCAATAGTGAAATCAAATTCTCACATAGGAGGAAGTCCAGGTAAATCCTCAGGAAATACATCCTTAAAATCTTGTAAAATTGGGTGTTTCTCCAACACCTCTCTTTTCTGATCTTCTCCAACTTAATTGAGTTTTATAACATAGACTATCCCTCCCTTATTGAGGGCTTTCTTCAACTGCATAGCTGATAGCATATGGGGTTTGAATACCCCATTCTTGCTATGAATCCTTAGTCTTTCTTACCTTTCTCTAAATACTAGATCCACCTATCTTGGAAATTGATTGAGGCTTTATGAGCCTATAACCAATCCATCCCCAATATCACATCAAAGGCATGAAATAGAGCTATATACTAGATTATATATAAAATATATATCTATAAACGTCGAGAGTTATCAATATCGAGGCACCTATATCATTTCTTGGGGGTGTTATAGATAGGTGCTATCTCATTTTGAGGAGAGAAGCAAACAATATTAGAAATTTTGGGCACCATTTTAGTTTAAATAGTTTAAATATTTTAAATCCACCGTAACCCTTAATGTCAACAGATAATTTTATTAATGTCAGCTTTTTTAATAAAATATTAATATTGTTTACGGCCTGGCTGACCTTCTTGGCTGCCATTGTAGGACGTCTATTGGCGTAAAAATAACCTTTAGTGATCATTGGAAAACATTTGTTTATTGAGTAGGTTTACCTAGAAATATACTCAATCTTCCATCCATGAGCCAAATATCCTAGAATTTTTGGCATATCCATTGATAAAATAGAAGAAATAAAACTAAGAAAATAATTCTAACTAAAGTTAAAACATTTATTAGAAACAAAAAAAAAAATTATATTTGTAGATCAATGGCATGGATGCTTAATTTCGGTCCCGATTTCCTATTGTCACCTATATTCTATATTTTGGTTTCCTTAGCTTGAATGCTTTGTCTTTATTTGCTTGGAAAATTAACAACATAATGAGGGTCTCCACACCAATATCAACCTTCTGTGAAGGTTTATTGTTTTTCCTCCATTACATTCCCTAATTGCATTATTTGAGGTGATCCAATTCATTCTTATTTCCTCAAGGTTGAGTGGGTTTTGGGGGTTGGCCCTTCTGTCCACTTACTCATATTTGTTTTATTGGGGCATTTGATCACATAATGAGGTCCTCCACATATGTGATAACCTTATTTGGCCCCCTCCAGGTTTTTTTTATTCTACCTTACTCATCCTTTCTGTTGAACTTTAGCTATACTTTTATTTAGTTGAGCGGGTTCAAGCTAGCTTACTCATCCTTTCTATTGACATTTCCATTCTAAATAACTAGCACTTTCTCTTCCCATTAGGGACTATTAGTTTTTATTTGTTAATTCTGTAAAATAGGAATCATTCAGCTGCTTTTGTTGTTATTTTTGTTCTCTTTGCTAGTCTATTAGCTCCCTCTGGTGTTCTATTTGTTATTGCAACACTATAGCAATGGTGATGAGGTTTTCCACATCTTTGCTTAAGTCTCTCGAACCCCTTTCTTAGATCATTTTTTTAGCATTGTCCTTATGATGTTGTCTATTTAGGAAATCAATATTTCCTCCTCTCATCTTGGGTGCCATCTATCCTGGTCAGAACCAAAAAAGAGAAAATTAGGTTATAGCCTCCACCTAAAATATACTGCTAATTCAAATCTCAACATAGAGTTATCTTACTAAAAATGTCAATAATTTAATTAGGATAATGTTCTAAGGTTATGATACAACTTCAATGCCAAAGTTTGTACTTATAAATAAGGCATCATAACATTCCAATCACCCCTTAGGTTTATCCCCAATAGAATCTAGCAAGTAGGAGATTCTAGGTCTTCCTCACTTTAGCTTAAAATTAAGAAATCCTTCATATAACTACATCCAAATCCCTAAAACACATTAAGAAGCTCTATAATGTTGAACCTAAAACTCTGATACCAAATGTAATGACCTAAATCAAGCTATAATAAAACACAAGAAAATAAATAATTTTTTTTAAAACTATGGAGAGGGATTCATAAACATCTATCCAACAATTGGTTACTATGGTTTAGTTTACTAAGTTTCCCAACTATCCCAAAGAGTTACATCTCACTCAATATCCTACACAAGTTCATTTGTGTAGGTATTCTTTGTGTTACCACAAATAAGCTTATCTATCTCATCACTCTTGATGAGATAGATAAGCTTATCACCTTCAGTACAGTTGAAGGTATATTACCATCACCATACCATACACAAATCTATCTATGTAGGTATGCTACGTGTATTACAAGTTAAACTATCCATATTACCTTCATGATGAGCTATCTTAACTCAGATATAATATTTTAGTTTACTTAACTAACATACTCCCCAAGGGGTTTCAATCCCTTAGGTCTTTCTACATTCACCCTAGGAGGTCTTAATCTCTTAGGTTCATTCTAGGTTCACCCTAAGATTTCATTTTCTTAGGTTACTTTCATTATTAGCAAGAATATAGGTTTAACTCTATATACTTAATCAAATAAAGAACAAAATTCATTAAACATACATGAGATACTCATAAAGAAAACAACATTTAAAAGAAAGTAAGCATTAAATAGAAAGAGAATATAAACAATAAAGCCTAGATAAATCATAATGGTAAATTAAAGATACAGTTCTCATCCATTCAACAATTTATTACATATATTCAAGTATGGTAAAACATCCATACTTTTAAAGAATAAAGTAATACATTAATCATCTAGGGATATCTCCCTATAATTCTAGTCTATTTGAGCATAAGTAAAACAAACCGATGCATAGGTTCCAACTACCATATTTGGTCTTCCTTGTCCTTCCATCGTTCGTTTGAGGGTAGTAGGGGATCAGGGCAACTCATGGTTCCATGATAGGCATGCTTCTAAATGCATCTACTAGTAACATGAAACTAGTGCATTTACTGATTACTTTGCCAAATTGCAACTATACAAATTTAATTAAAGTAAACATCCATCTACTATCTAGTTGATATCATAAAAATCTCTTCATTTTTATTTTCACCTCTCCTTTGCCCAAGAGAGTCATTTCAATAGATACAACTAGATCATAAGTCATACTTTAATCAAATCATTTCACAACCCTTTATTCAACATAATCAAAGTCCCATACCTTCAATTATTTAAATAAACTAGGTTTCTATATTCAACATAATCAAAATTCCATAACTTCAATTATTTAGATAAACTATGTTCCTTTTTTTAACATAATCAAAGTCTCGTATCTTCAATTATTTAAAATAAACTATGTTCCTTTATTTAACATAATCAAAGTCCCATATCTTCAATTATTTAAATAAACTATGTTTCTTTATTTAACATAATCAAATTCCCATATTTTTAATTATTTAAATAAACTATATTCCTTTATTTAACATAATCAAAGTCTCATACCTTCAATTATTTAAATAAACTATGTTCCTTTATTTAACATAATCAAAGTCCCATACATTCAATTATTTAAATAAACTATGTTCCTTTACTTAACATAATCAAAGTTTCCTAACTTTAATTATAAAATAAATCAATTCCTCTATTAATCAAAGTTCCCTAACTATAATTAATAAAGTAAAGCCATTCCTCTATTTTCATATTTCATTTATGTCTAATTTCTTTAAACATAACCAATAATTCATTTATGTCTATTTCCTTTTAAACATAAACATAGTCTAAATTATAACATAACCTACTTTATGTTAATTCTTTCAAGACTAAATTAATTCCATAACAAGTTAACTTATTAACATAGTCTCTAAACCATTAGCTCAAAAAGGAGTATTTTAACTTAAAATACCTACCCTTCCAACTAGGCATCCACAGCTGAAACTGAGTCAAACAACCCACACCTCATGGCAGAAAAATGTAACACATCAATGAGCCAAACAAAGCCAAGGTGGTCAAACCAATATAATCAACTATAACTCAATAGGCGACCAGGGTTCCTTGTTTCCAAAGTGAGCACTACAACTAGCGTTTGGGTGGTCCAAAGGGCAGCCCACATGATCAAACCAGTTGGTCAATTCATAAGGGGAGTGTTTTCCCTTATGAATCGACCAATCCCAAACACACAACGAGTGTGGGATGGATGAGGGAGAGGCCCAAATCTGTCCTCCTTACTCAGGCTTGCCAAAGCGATGATGATGCCCAAAAAAATATTATAAGATTCTAAGCTTAAACTTTAGATTCATCACTCAACTAAGCATGAGGAAACACACTTTATTAAGTTGTGATAATAGACATGAGGATATATTTACCCACTACTCAGATTACTACATGGTTTAATCCCAATGTAGACCAACTTGATGTGAGAAAAAGGAAACATAAATCAAACTAGGCACTCATGCTCTCACTACTCTATGGCAAAGGTGAAGTGGAAAGTCTAAGAGTAGATGTAAATATCGAACCAAATGTTTTCTCTAGACTATGGCACTGGTAGTTGAGGTACCCTCAGATAAATATAGAATACCCCCAACCCCACATAAAGTTGAGGTACCATTATGAGCACCATCAAAATAATCCCATGCACCAAATTTGTCAATATGAATTTTATAAAACTTTCTATTCCTTTGGCACTTAGAATTCTTCTTGAGACCTTCAAATAAGAACCGAATCTATTGAGAGCATTGGAAATAAGGAATAGATTAATTATTAAAAATATCAACATTCCTTGAGAGCCATATTCCCCATATTGTGACTAGAGGTAAAACTTTAAAGATATTCAGTTCTTTTCTTTCAAACCAACTTTTGAAACATTCCTCTAGGAACTGCCCTTTCCATACATATTTGCATCTGGTTAAGATTTCAATTTTTGACCAAACATTTTTGGTGTATTTGCAGTCCACAAATAAATACTCACTAGTTTCCTCAGTCCCTTTGCACAAAGTACATATGTTGGGTTTGTGCCAATTTATTTTCATGAGAATATCCCATGTCAAATCCTTTCTGCTTAAGACCAGCCACATAAAGGTGCAGGTTTTCATTGGCGACTTTATTTTCCATATTTGGTTCCACCACCATTTCCACTTAGCATGATCCCCACTATCAAAAAACTTTGTATCCAAGATTTGGAATGTAGTTACCTATAAGTGGTTTTTTGGTCCATATTAATTCATCAAACCTTTCATTTATCCTAACATTACTACTGATAATTTTTTTGCAAAGGCATTTGACTAATTTGCATGATCATTTTATAAACCTAGCTAATTTTCGCTCTTCGATCCTTATTGCCAAAAGGTAGAAGCATCATTTTTAGAAACATGTGCAACTGTACAAATACCAAGACCATGGAGTAGGTATATGATTTCATTAGAAATTTTATATTGATCTCCATTGCCAACCCACATATCAGAACCTAACCTGACTTCTGTTCCATTGCCTATCTTCCATGCTAACCAGTTTCCTATTAAGGGAAAAGTTAGATACAAAGTTTTCCATATAATTGATACCTTGTTTGTGGACTTATTTGGGCTTCTGATCCATTCCACCATGGTAAGTGGTTCAACATATTTCTGTATTATAATTTATTTCCAAAGACTTTCTTGAGTAATAATTCTCCACAAACTTTTGGAAGACAAAGATTTCCCAAAATTAAAAATATTTTTCATACCCCAACCACCTTCCATTTTTGGTTTTGCAATATGCTTCCAGTGAACTAAATGAATACCTTCTTTGACCCTGTTCCCTGACCATAAGAAACTAAAATATTTCCTTATGATCTTGTCAAGGACCCCGTTAGGAATGTATGCCAGTCCATGCCAAAAAACTAGGATATCTTTCAAAACTATTTTTACCAAGGTTAATATTCCACCAAGGGATAACCATCTATTACACCACATATTTATTCTTTTATCTATTTTGTCAATAAGCCAGCTCCGGTATTTTTTCCCAAATAGGAGTGCTAGTTGAGATTCTGCCTTTGAACCTTGATAGTCCTCCCATCGCCATACAAACACTCGCCCACACCCTCACACACTCGCCCACACCATGATAATAAGCAAGAAATATTATCACAAACATCTAATTATTCAACATTAAGTTCAAGTCCTTGCATAGCATTAACAACCTCATCAACTCAAATTAGACAAGTACTAATGTTTTCCTCATCCTTCATTCTTAACTCTTCAAATTTTCCTTTGAGATTTTGTATCTTTGTGTTCTTGAAACCTTTATCTCCTTCATATATACTTTGCAACTTATCCCAAATTCCTTTTGCATATTTACAATGCATAACTTTTATGGACTATGTTCTATGCAAACCTCTCAAAATTGCATTCATTGCTTTTGAATTGTAAAGTTGTAGAATCGTACCTTCCTTATCTATAGGTGGATCAACTGGTGGTATGTATCCATTTTCAACTACTTTCCAAATTTCATTACCAAGTGCCATCAGATGAATCTTCATTCTCATACTCCAATATATATAATCACTTCCATCAAATATTGGTGTTGAATTATCTGAGGACACATTCTTAGAATCCATTATGTTCTTGAAAGCTTTTCCTTCTAGTTTTTAAACTCTTCTGAAGGAACCCACTCTTATATCAATTGAATAACACAAGCTTATACTGAGAGGGGGGTGAACAGTGTAAGACCACTTCTTACTTTTCCTTCCCAATCAATATTATGCAATGTAAAGATAGCAATATCAACATCAGTAATTAAAGCAATCCACAAATCCCCATACACAATAGAGACACTAATTTAACATGGTTCATTTAATGTGGGCTACTCCACAGAGAAAATCTTTCATTAAAATTTGCTCAACCAATCTCTTGGGAATCCTTTCCCTATTACAATATTTATGGACCTCTATCCAAAGGAGACACCAATCCCCTAATCAAGTTTGTGGATCTCTATCCATAGGAGAACTCATTTCTCGTTAGCTCTAATTGGTGATCTTCTAGAATAACGATTACCCCCACTGCTTTGGCTAATGGATCTCTATCCATTGAAGATACCTATCCTCACTTCCCTGGCGAATGAATCTCTATCCACTAGATACTATCATCCTTTATACTCTATCACCTTTAAAGCTTTGTCTCAAATCTACACTAAACACAATCCTTCGGTCTAGAAAAAATTTGCTCAATATTTATCTCTGGTCTGGCATAAATTTATTCTCAAATATGCATCAAACTCTATCCTTGAATCTGTACTAAATACAGTACTTCGGTTTAGCACAAATCCATCCTCAATATTTCTCTTTGGTCTGGCACAAACCTATCCTCAAATCTACACCATACTCTGTATTTGAATCTGTACTAAACACAGTCCTTTGATCTAGCACAAATATGTCCTCAATCTTTGTCCTCTGATCCGCACTAAACTCAATCCTTTGATCTAGCATAAATTTATCCTCAATATTTATCCTCAAGCCTTAAATCAAATCTTGATCCAATCACACATCAATTCTATTGGATCTGCCCCAAACATTAACTCAATGTTTGAAAAAATCAATCAATCAACTCTACTCTCAAGTCTTCTCAAATACTTGTCTCAAATATACCTTGTAAGCTTCCACAAAATCTCACACTAATCTGTCCAAAAGTCCTCTCTAGAACTTGTCCAAATCTGCTCAATAAGTCCTCACTAGAACTTATCCAAATTTGATCTCAATATTTATTGTAATCTTCCACAAGTCTTCTCAAAGACTTGCCTCAAATCTGCTCAACAAGTCCACACTAGAACTTGTCCAATCTCATAGAAACATAAGAAAATTTGTTAAAGACTCAATATGTTTCACATTCATTACAATACTCAATCACTTTCAATCACTCTTTTAGAAACATATAGAGAATTTTTAAAGACTCAATATGCTTCACATTCACCTTAATGCTCAAACATGTTCACTCACTCTTTTAGAAACATATAGAGAATTTTTAGAGACTCAATATGCTTCACACTCACAAAATTTTAATCACTTTCAATTTCTCTTTTATTACAGAAACATATAGAGAATTGTTAGAGACTCAATATGTTTCACACTCATCAACTCTCAACCTCTTTCTCAAATCAATTCAAAATATATAACAATTTGTTTCATAGAACTTGAGCTATCACTTCACACATCCACTTGACTAGGCTCAACCAACTCTACTTAATCAATCACTCAATGAAATAATCCTTGCTCACAAATCCTAGTCCAAACATATGAACACTCACTCAAATGTTTCCAACAATGCTTATCAACCAATCTCACATAACAATGATACTCATGTTCTTTGTAAACCATAGTTCAAGTTTTTCACTCAACATAATCACTTCAACAACAATGCTTATAAAATAATTTTTTATCAACAACTCTCAATTCCAAAAAACCTTGAAGCATTAATTGAAAACACACTCAATAATACTTAACCAAACAATCCTTTTCACTTCAAATTTTCATTCACAACTTTCAAAAATCATTCATTAGGAAAAATATGCCCATACCTTTTGTTGGATGTAAAAGTGCCTTTATAAAAACCTGTCTCAATCACAATTTTCTTCTTTCCAATTCCAATGGTTAGACACAACAATATTACTTCAACACTTTCTCAAAAATATTCCTTAGACACAAAATAATCACAACACAATTTATGCCTTATTGCTCCCATTTAAAATAACACTCATCATACCATACATGAAAAATAATTTATTTGATACACCTTATAAACTCCAACTTAAAATAATATCCAACATCACAAGTTTTCAAACAATCTTCCTAAACACCTTACTACCCTTTCCTAAACACTAAAGTAAATAACACAAAAATTTAATTTTGCATAAGCCTTATAACTCCCCTTTACAACCTTATAAACAATTTTAATTATGCAAAAATTAATTTTTAAATGCTCAAATACTACCCCCAAAATTTTTGACGTTCACAACTTTAGTGCATACCTTTTCTTCCCCCAAAAGGTTTTGACGTGATTCGAACCACTGTCTCCTCAAGCCTAAGTGCCTTAGTGCTTGGGAGCCCACCGCGTGGGCTAGAGGTGCCCACATGAAGGGAGGAAGGCTTCCTTCCTAATGACCCTTCGTGCACCGTTGACTCCCATGAAAAACAAAGCAATTATCCCCTTTGACATAGAACAATTCGCATGAGCTCGCATTAATTTTGATCGATGGCTTAGGTAATGTTGGGTAAGGTGGGTAACCTCCTTTTATACACACATGGGTATTTGCTCCCCATGTCGGCGCTTAATAATTTGAATTTGAAATTCGAATTTAATTCAATAACCCACCTTAGGGTTAGTTTAAAAATTAATATAAATTAACTTATAACTTGTATTAAAATTAATTTAAATAACTTATAAGTTAAGTAAATTAATTAATAAATTAATTTTTAATAAAAATTATATTAATTAATTTAAACTTCCCTTTATAATATTATAACAAATTATTATAATATTATTTTCTTGGGCTCTTTTCTTGCACTTTGGACCATTTCAAACTTTCGGAGATTGGGTCTTTGATCAACTGAAATTGGAGAACCTGAAACTGATGTTGCCCACTGAACTGCCACTGACTGGTGCTGAAAGCTTGACATGAATGACCATTTACTGTTGACATAAATGACAACTTATCTAGTCAAAATGTCCAACAAAAAATAGGTTTATTGATCCTTGATCTATTATTTTCAACATTTAGGTGTACAATTTGCTTGTGTCCAAAAAATTATATTTTTATGTTTCTTACTAAAATTGAGAGAGGAAAGGAATAAACCTAGTTTAAATCTTAATTGCATAGGGGATATATCTTTATATTCTGATATTTAAGAATTAAATTAAACTTGAATATAGTACCATTAGTCTAAATATTATTTGTTGCATCTTCTCTTAGACCCTTGCTCAAAAGGAAAGAAAATAATTATGTTGTTTCATTCAAGTTAAAAAAATATTTTTTGTCTTAATTTTGTATGTTGCATTCTTGTATGCACATATTTGATTAAATTAATGTTAGGCTTCACAAAAGTGGGATCTTAAAAGAAACATAGTTTTCTTTTGAAAGTGTATGTGTCCTCAAGTTTACACATCAAACTAGTCATTAGGATCATAACATCCCCTAATCTCCTTCAAAGTGAGAAGTGCAAATAGGAAGAGATGTGTTGGATCCCCTTTGAATGGATCTTTACTAATATCTTCCTCGTATATCAGAACAACAACAACTAATCCATTCACACGAGGCCTTAATTAAAACTATATTTTATGTGAATATCATGTGGAAAAGTCTAGCAAACCCTATCATATGCTTTGTTCATATCTAATTTTACAACTGTACCTAGCTTTTTCATAGAATTAAGAGAATGTACAACCTCTTGTGTAATTTTTACACAATCAAGAATTGATTTACCACAAACAAAAATTCCTCTAAGATAACATAATCTAGAATGTTTATCAAATTTTAAATTTAATTAGTTATATGTTTTTTATATTAGTGGGCACTCCCATCAAGATACTAAAATATTACATTTGTTGTTAGGTCAATTAAACCATATCTAGCATGCGTTTTTATCATAAATATTTTTTATTTCTTTTTCTATCAAATATATTCTCTAACTTCCTCAAAGTGCTATGTTTCCACAATCAATTTCTTGACATCATTTTGATTAAGAAATAAAATTTCACTTGGCCAATTGCCTTCTAAAATTTTAATTGCACTAATATGAAGAACAACATAGTGATTGGCTAAATTATCTGCTACATGATTCCCTTCTCTATAAATATATCCACATTTTCAAAATATTACCTCCAATAATAGATAATGAACATCAACAATGCTATTATTTTTTACATAATTCCCACATCCATTTTTGTTGATAGCATTAATGCTAATTTGTGAACCCCTCTCAATTGAAATATATTTCCATAATTTTTCTATTGTAATTTTAATCCCTATAATAAGTTCCCTAGCCTCTACATAGTTAGTTGAAGTTTCATATGATTCTAAGTGAGAAGAATTTTTCCTTTATTATTTAAAAAAACATCACCTCCATCAAATTTTTTTGGATTTCCTTTCTAAACATTTCCATTTTACTCTATATCAAAGTAGATCCTTTGTTTTAATGTCATTATTGCATATGATTCTTCCATGTACGTTCAAATCATGTAGCGAAGTTTATCTGTTTTCCCATGTTAGAGACTTCCCATGATGAACACCATACCTATAATATTATGCAAAAGAGGTAATACTATAGTTCTAAACTTGGGCATCCCATGATGAACACCATATCTGGAAATATTCTAAAAAAGAGACAATAATATAGTTTCAAACTTGAAAATTATTTTGAGATTTATTTTAAAAACATTACTATTCATTTCAAGCCATTAATTCCAAAAAAATGATAGGGTCAATTTTCCATAGAATACAAAATGCTTAACTTTGAAATAATTAATCCAATATTTCATTAGCTCTTTCAATGTTTATGGAGCTACCCAATATATATTTGTATTTTGAAAAAAGTAACACTAAATAGTGTGAACAAAGGGACAGTAAAGAAGTAAATGATTTGATGTTTCTAAATCCTTCTCACACAAGGAACATTTGAAAGGTCCATGGTACCTTCTTCTTTATAGGCTCTCTCCTATAATAATCTTACTTTGAATGGTTAACCAAAGGAATGTTAAGGCTCTAGTTACCAAACATTCTTCCAAGGAAAATATTTGAGAGTAGAAATTATTTATTTCTCTAAATTCTCATATTCCAAATTGACTGAGTATCCACCATGTTTTGATAGTTTCCAAACCAACAAATTATTTCATGTAAAAATTGGCAAACAAGACTCTTAAAGCATATTTTTAAATTCATCTACAATTTGTTTGAGTTCCTCTCCTTCAACCAGGTTACTAATAGAAATCCATGATCTAGATTTGTTGTTCATATTAATATAGTCTTTGATCTTTGGACCTTTACAATCTAGGCATGACTAAGCCAATGGTTTTTATTTTGAGTTAGAGATGAGAGGATAAGGCTTCAACCAAGCATCATACCATTTTTTTTATAATAACCCTCATTGATTGGCCATATAATATGTCTCTCTATCAATTGCAAACTATGTAATATGAAGTTCCATGTTGATGATCCTTTGGGTAAGGTTCTTTTCCTAAATAATTTTGTTGCATCAAGAGGACCTATATGTATATATTTTTGAATGAAAGAATATTTTTCAATTTTTTTGCCATAATTTTTTAAATTTTATTATAAATCTTATTGCAAAGGCTTATTTGACAAAAATATCAAACTATTTGTGTTACCTTTCTTAGGACCCTCACAATAAAGGTGGTATTTATCTCACGTATTGTAGTGTGCTTTCTCCTAGCCTCTTAAACTGTAGCTAACTATCACTCTTCAACAAATCCCAAAATTTCTAAAATAAAATTGCAAGAAATCAATCAAGGCCATGTGCCTTGTTAGGATGGAAAGAGAAAATTGGCTCCTATAGTTCCTCCATAGATATTTTCCTCATAAAGATTTTATTTTATTTATATGTGATAATTGATAGAATATTTTATAAAAACTAATCTAAAGTCTCCTTATCTTGCCCAACATCTAACAAAAAATATTTGAAATAGCTTATTTATTCCTTTTCTAATATCTTATTATTCCTCAATATTTCTTCCATCCAAAGTTGAATTTCTTTTTTATTTGACAAAAAGATAAAATTTTCTAGACAGGATCACAAGAATAGGGAATCAGAAAGATACACAATTTTTTAATGTCTTTGTTCTTAAAACAAGTACCATTGTCAGAGATGAGATTAGATGGAATTCCAAATCTACAAATGATTTTATTAAAGATAAATTTAGAGACTTGAACTCCTGTACAAGAAGCTAAAGGCATGGCTTCCACCCACTTTGTAAAATATTCTATTGTAGTTATTATAAATTTATGACCATCAGATGAGACAGGATTAATTTTGCCAACGATGTCTAAACCCCATTTAGAGAAGGGCCAAGGAGAAGCTATGGTTTGGAGTTCCTGAGCAGGAGCATGGACAAGGTTAGCATGTCTTTGATATTTTTCACAATGATGCACATAATCATTGGCATATTTTTCCATGGAAGGCTAAAAATAACCCATTATAAGGAGCTTTTTAGCGATGGTGCCTCCACTAAAGTGTTCTCCGTAGGATCCATCATGAGATTAACTTAAGGCTTTCTCAGATTCTTCTATGTTTAGACATCTTAACAAAATACCCTCAAATGATCTTCTATATAAATTATTACCAACAACTACGAAGTGGACAACTCGCTTACTAATAAACTACATTGGTTTCTGTCTAATCCTTTAGGGAAAGTCCCATTTTGTAGGAAATTAAATATATCTATATATCAAGGTTCTAGGGTAATATCATTAATTAGAAACACATCCAATGGTTCTAAGAAAGATTTAGAAGAAGCGGGTTCTTGGAGTTTGTGAATAATAATAGTAGCATATTCATCATCCAACTCTAAAGGCAATAAAGAGGCAGCTGCAGCCATATCATCGGTAGCACGGTTGCTAGTTCTAGGAATGGCTTCTAAAGTCACTTTTTCAAACAATGAAATAAACTTAACCACATATTATTTATAAGGTCTCAATTTCTCATATTTTTTTTGATAAACTTCATTAATTTGATTTATCACAAGTTGAGAATCTCCAAAAATCAAAAAAATCTTTATTTTTAAGGCTAAAGCGGCTCATAATCCAAGGATGAGGGCCTCGTATTCTGTAATTTTATTATTACAAGCAAACTATAATTTAAAAGATAATGGTATCAGGTGCTTCTAAGGAGATATTAATATAATTCTTGCACCTGCACCACTCATACTTCTAGCTCCATAAAAAAACAATGTCCAAGTTTATGAATGATCCTCTTCTAAATTAAGGCATTCATCAGGAAATTCAATGTTCATGGGTTGAGTAGATTCTATAGGAGCAGCAACTAACTAATCCGCTATAACTTGGCATTTTATATATTTTTGATCAATAAATGTGAGTTCAAATTCACTAAGAGCAAGAACCCACTTAGATGTGCATCCTGATAAGTATGGTCTACTCATTAAATACCTTAGTGGATCAGATTTTGCAATGACATATGTTTTCTGGCTAAGCATATAATGATGCAATTTTTGCATAGAAAACACAACTACTAAACAAAGTTTTTCCAATGGAGTGTATCTTGTTTCATAACTTGTCAAAGTTCTACTTATGTAATATGTGGCTCATTCTTTCTTTTCATCATCTATTTGAGCTAACATAGCTCCAAGTGCGAGTTTCAAAGCAAAAATATACAAAATGAAAGGACGGTCTATTTTGGGTGGAACAAGCACTGGAGGGTTGAGAAGATATTGTTTGATACTATTGAAAGCTTCTTGACATTCCTTATCCCATTGAAAGGAAGTATTTTTCTTGAGTAATTTAAGAAAAGGTTATGTTCTATCTGCTAGTTTATTAATGAAATGATGAATAGCCTGTAACTTTCCTTGTAAAATTCTTAATTATGATATGTTCTTAGGTGGTGGCATATCATGGATAGCCTTAATATTTAAAGGATCTATCTCTATGCCTCACATAGAAACAATGACTCCTAATAATTTTCTAGATTTTACTCCAAACACACATTTATCTGGATTTAAATGTATAATATATTCTCTTAATCTGTCGAACACTTTTCTTAAATATTTAATATGATCCTCTTCTTTAGTATAATGAGCAATGATATCATCAACATAATCATGTAAAATTTCATACATCATATCATAAAAAATATATGTCATAGCTCTTTGATATGTTGCACCAACATTATTTAAACCAAAGGGCATGACTTTTCAACAAAAAATTTCCAAGGGTGTTATAAAGGTTGTTTTAACTTGGTCTTCAGGAGCTATTCTAATTTGGTTGTATCCTAAAAAATAATCCATAAGAGACAACATCCCACTCCCAGCTGTGAAATCTATGATTTGATCCATATTAGGGAGAGGAAATTCATCTTTAGGGCATGTAGTGTTGATATCTCTAAAATCTGTGCAAATCCTAATTTTGTTAGCTTCTTTCTTGGTTACTGGAACAACATTAGATATCCATTCTACATAATCTATAGCTTGTATGAATGTGACATTTAAAAGCTTTTATAGTTCACTTTTAACTAGTAATGCTACTTTTGGATGCATTTTTCTAAGTTTTTGTTTTGCAGGTTTAGCATCTGAGCACACTACTAAATGGTGAACAACTACAAAAGGATCTAATCTTGGCATATCCTCATATATCCAAACAAAGACATTGAAATATTCTATAAGAAATTCAATATATAATTTTTGTTTTTCTTCACTTAGCTCAGATACAATATTGACCATGCGAGGATTTTCTTTTGTTCCAATGTTAATTTTTATAAAATTTTCTATAGCAATATTTAGTTCTCTTTTAAAATTAAGAGGTGCATGTGACACCCCCATTTCTTGTAATTCTTCTAAAGTGCACTTAGCTAACTCTTCTTGTGGATCAGTTGATTCTATATGAGCTATACACGACATTGATCCATCAAAGAACTTATTTTGAAAAATTTCCTCAATGGATATATCATGGCAAATATCTCCTTCTAAACATTCATCCATGGAAGCAATCATTTCTAGATAAGCCATAGTTAACATATTACAAGTATGTACCTTTTTAGAGAGCTATTTTTTATCCATATATTCTTGATATGTTATAATATGGTCATCATATTTATATGGGAACGATTCTATTTTTGTAGGAATATACTCAAGACCACATCGAACCGGCTAATCCATGACTTCTAAAGGTTATTTTATCCCATTTTCATGGGGTCATAAACCTTTACCTCTATAACCCATATTATACATCATTGGTTTTGATTTTTTATATCCATTAGAAAAATAGCATCTAGAAAATCCTTCTTGATCAATGTTGAATTGAAAATTTTCCCCAATCATATCCCGCATATACAAATGTGCAGCTTCCAATATGGCAAATGCTCCCTTTCTTAGGCAAACCTAATGTTCGGGGAGATGGTGGTAACTTGGATAATACCAACGAATCTTGTGTAGCAAAATTAACCTCTTTTGTAGTTGCAAGGACTTGTTAGAGTTACTATGTTAGTAACTATGATTATTACCTCATTTAGGTAATATTTAAGTTTCACCTAGGTAGATATAATTTACCACGTGGTAAAAAGTAATTTCTTACATTTTACCACTAGTAGTTACTATTACCAATTACCTTGGTTAGTAGTCTATCTTACCGTCATTTCCCTTTGGATGGTAGATAGGTTAGTTGTTAGTAGGTTAAGCACTTTTATCTCATAGCGTGTTAGTTGTTAGCATAGACATAGGATCTATTGTTAAATACTCTATTTTGTAACCTACTTAATCATATAGCTATCCTATGCTATAGTTGATGACATTAATCAAACCTTAATTATTGTCTTACCTCTTCTAACATTGGTATCATCGCAGCCAGGTGGCCTAATACGAGCTCCACTCATTCCACCCGACCTAGACCTAGCACGATATTTGAGGGCCCTACTAGCCCTCAGGACTTGCATGGATTCCTATGCAGGCCCGCAGGCCCACATCACCGAGTAGACACTAGAGAGGGCATGCAGGCCCACGTCATCGGGCCACCACGAGATATGGCCCACAGGCCTAGACAGATCCGACAACATTTTGTTGTCTGACCTGTCAGGCCTGACAGACTGACATAGGAGGGTCGACGACAAACCCAACCTAAGCCCTACATGTGAGAATCCCCCTATCAGTGATCAAAGATTTTTTTCTTCGGCTCGATAGTGGGACTCGAAGCTGACCTCCACAAGAGGGCAAGAGCACCCTCCGTGGGAGGCCACATGGCAAAACCAATCAGGAGTGCCTAGAGGGCAAGAGCGCCCTCACACTCTCGACCAAGCCCATTGATAGGGGGACAACCCTGTCAGGACTCCTGACCACCATCAGCAACCAAAAAGAGATGGCAGGCACACCCTCCTTATTCGATGATCGGACCAACAACTGGCGATCGGCCACCTAATGCGGGCAGGTGTGCCCTCCCCCAGGCGATGATCGAACCGACCTACCATCTAGCGATCGAAATCCAAGAGGGTAGGCAGCCCTTCAATTTTTGGAAATCGGTAAGGTGACCACCGACTAGAGCTAGGGCAGGAGCACCCTAGCTCAAAACAGGTGCCACATGGCACATGCACCTAACAGACCATGTAGACCAGAATGACCCACGTGCACTTGGGCATAGATCTCGAGGCACTAACATGGACCCATCATCTAGCGACATGTGGTAGATAGCCACTAGCTAGTCATGACCTCGGTCATAGATCCTGAGGTGCTGATGTGGCACTACCACTAGACTCGACATCGAGCATAGATCTCAAGGTTCTTACATGGCACTGCCATTGGACTCAACCTGGATCAAACTCAACATGTGGCAGATAGCCACTGGATGACAAGATGAACATGAACATGACACATGGCGAATAGCCACTGGACGATGAACCAGACTAGACACATGGCAGACAGCCACTGGACGATGGATCAGACTGGACACATAGCAACACGTGGCGAACAACCATGTGTGTCACCTGACATTTGGACCCCTCCGACCGCGCCATGTGGGCGACAATAAAAGGGGTCCGACAGGACCTGATTGCCCATAGGCAATCAAAGAGCACTGTGTGCTCTATTGCTTTTAAGCAACATAAAATCGCCCGCATGGGCGATGTGGGATAAATCCCACTAATTTCCCCATCGCTCAATGGGGAAGCCTTCAAGATGAAGGCGCGCCACCTCCCTTCCCGTTAGGCCAGCTAGCCCGATCGGTGGAGGGGCTAGCGCTAAGGTGCTGCCCAACGGGAGGTCGCGAGTTCGACTCCCGTCGGGGCAAAAATATTTTTTGCCACAAGGAGCCCGTGGCAAGAAAATCCAAGGTTATTCAATATTAAAAAAAAGCTTATTTTTTATTTTTTTAAGTTTATTTTTTTTAATTAATTAAGCTTTAATTTATTTAATAGTAATACAATATTATTTTATTTTAAAGTTATTTTTTTATCAAAATGCCTTTAAAACTAAAATAATTTTTACTATTTATAGATTTTACTTATATTAATTAGAGAAATCACATAAACTTAAAATATATATAAAAAAAGGTTATATTTTTTTTGCAATTTACAAATTTAAAGGAGCTTTTGTTTTTTCTCCAAGGGAGAATATAAGACATAGAAGAGCACCTACTTTTATTGCAAATAAGAAAACCTTAAACTCTTCTCAACCTTGTTAGTTTTGCAAAATCCAAGAGGGACAACATCATAGACATTTGATTCTTTCTTGCACAAATAGCAAACAAGGAGACTAAATTTTTTTGTAAAATCCAAAAGGCAAAGTTTGCATTTGTTTTCTTTGAAGGGGGATATAAGACATAAAATTGCACATTCTTTTTTTGCATAGATTTGAGAAGAAATTGTAACCTTGGGTCCATTAAAACCAAGTCGTTTGTCGATTGGTTTTGGAAGCCTTCCAAATGTGGGTCGTGTGTCGACTTGTCTTGGAAGGAGTGCTCAAAATTGTTAATTTTGCAAAATTCAAGGGAGAAGACAACATTGTACTTCTTTTGCAAAATTGGAAAACAAAGTAGGAGACATAAAAATATCATTTTTTTTTCACAACACAAATACACATTTTGTTGCAAAAATTAAAAGGTGCATTTTCGATTTTACTCACACCTTCATTGGAAAATTAGGTTTATTTTCGGTTGCATCCGACACCTAGGTGATAAGAATTTCGAGGGCATTTCTTGTTTGATTGTTGCATCATTCTTTTTGCAACTATAAGTCATAGAATAAACAACACACTCAACCCCAAAATTTCATAAATTTGTGTAAATCCTTGCACAGATTTAAAGCCAAAATTACTTGATATTCTCTCCTAAATCAACAAAACCCCTAATTCACTCTTATTTTTTTGGCTTAATTTCCTCAAACTTTTCATCCTTCTTGAAGGGAGTTAAGGCAGGTGCCATTAAATATTTGTTTGAGTGAATTATATTTTGGTACTCTTTTAGGGTAATCAAAAGAAAGAACAAGTTTTTTGAAAATAAGGAACCTTAAAAGTTGCAATCCTTTGCACTAAGGGGGGATAATTCCTTTCTTCCTTCAAACATAGATTTTGATAAGAGGGAAATAAAACTTGTAAAGGCAATAAAAAAAGTTCAAATCATCAACATTTAAACCTTTTTTTTTAGACTTCATAATAGCAATCATGCTTGAAGTACTTGCAATAAGAAAGGACAAATTGGTGAACTTTTGTGATCAAATTGCCTAGAAAACATAGTTTTGCACATATTGTAAAAATGACAACCAAGACACCATTCAGTGTTGGTTTCAAAACAAGAAAAACTAAAATGGCAAAGGCACAACACAGAAGCCATCTTTCTAGTGAAGTGTTTCATTCTGATGTTTCTGGTTCAAAGATAGCACAAGGAGTGCTCATTGCTAAAACAGTTTTGTAGAGGGAGAACACATGTGTCCCTTGGGCAACAACACCATATTCTCTTTCTCATATTTTAGGCTTCATAAATAGCATAAGTTTTTTGTTTGAATACCTTGCAATAAGGGGTGCTTGTACCTCTTTTAGGCTTCATAAATAGCAAATTCTAGGTGTTTGAAGTACTTGTAACAAGAGGAGCAACTTTTTGTGATGTAAAAATTGCCTAGGAGGCAATATTTGTAAAATCCTTAATAATACTCTTGAGTTGCAGACTTGTTGCAATCAAGGGGGGATATCCATTTCTTTTCTTCACTGATCTTTGTAAATAGGAAAGATGACTTATAAGGGTGCATTTTCGGCTTTGACTGACACCTTAGTCACACTTCCTTCAAAAATCAATTTCACTATGTTTTGTAAAGAGAAGGCGGGAACTTATAAGGGTGCATTTTCGATAGAGACAGACACCTTAGATACCTTATCTTTTGTAAATTCATATTGTAAATGAATGAACCTTGTATGAAGTGATCTATTCTACTACACCTAGCGATTGCAGCGGCTAGTTACCCATGCAATTCGATTGGATGATGTGATTACCATAAGTACATTCGTTGGCGTGAAGACAAAGTGAGGAATGACCCGCTTTTTGCTTAGAAGCAGCCATAGTACTGTGACAGAGCAATGAACCAGCAGATCAACATCTTCTTCACTATATTGGGGCAGTTATATACTTCACCCAAATATTGTTGTATAGAGGGATATGTATGTATTACCCAAATAATGTAATAAGGGGGGATGTTAGAGTTACTATGTTAGTAACTATGATTATTACCTCATTTAGGTAATATTTAAGTTTCACCTAGGTAGATATAATTTACCACATGGTAAAAAGTAATTTCTTACTTTTTACCACTAGTAGTTACTATTACTAGTTACCTTGGTTAGTAGTCTATCTTACCGTCATTTCCCTTTGGACGGTAGATACATTATTTGTTAGAAGGTTAAGCGTGTTTATCTCATAGTGTGTTATTTGTTAGCGTAGACATAGGATCTATTGTTAAATACTCTATTTTGTAACCTACTTAATCATATAGCTATCTTATGCTATAGTTGATGACATTAATCAAACCTTAATTCTTGTCTTACCTCTTCTAACAAGACTAAAGATAAATCCAATAATACTTCATCCGAAATGGCATATGAAATAGATGGTTTATCTTCCCTAGTTTCTTTAGATGTTGTAAATTTAAACACTGTAGGTTCAAGTGGTAATTCTGGCACTATAGACTTAGGAAATGGATTAGGTATATTTTTAGCAAATGATGATGGTAATGATGTAGAATTTACTGTTGTTGGTGATTTAGAGTGTGTTTTGGACGATTTTGATTTAGAAGGTGATTTATATTTAGAAGGTTTTAAGGATGGAGATGTACTAGGATGAACAACAGACCTGGCAGGACAAAATGGGACCCCTACAGGTTCTGCCACAACACACATATCAAAAGGCCTAGGATCACCACGAATAGTGACTAATTGATTTTTAAATTCAAACTTAACACATTGATGTAGTGTGGAGTGTATTGCTCTCATTGCATTGATTCAGGGTCGACCTAAAATAATATTGTACGATGCAAAACAAGGTACAACAAACACAATCATATCCAAAATCCTTGGGCCAACTTGCAATGGGATTTTCATGACTTCACATGTTTCTTGGGTTTCATCATTAAATTCCTTAATGATAATTTTAGTCTTTTTCATATCTTCTTTCTTGAATCCAAATATTTGAAAGAAATCATATGTACATATGTTTAATGAAGATCCATTGTCAATTAGAACTCTCTTAACTCCTACATCTCAAATCATTTATGTAATGTACAAAGGATTATCTCCAGACATACTTTTAGGAGGTATATCCTTGTCTTTGAAATATATGAAATTTGTTTCATCCAAAGTGACAACATTTACTACAATTTTATTTTACTTAGATTTTTCATTAGTTCTTCTCTATGCATGGAAGAAGTTCTTAAAAGTTCTAGAAGAGAAATTTTAGCTGTAATGGTAGCTAATTGTTTGTTGATATCATAATGTGATCTTTGTTGTGAACCTAACACATTATTTCCCCTAGTAGGAGCTTTAAATACAAATGGGGTTTCTTTCTCACTTTGATCTTGAGAATTTTGGTTTTGTTCTTGTTGTCTTGTGACAACTCCAATGGTACCTATAATGTTACTATGTTATGGATTACCAAAATGGGGTCTAGTACTTTCTGCTTTTTCATTTGTAAGCCATTGTTGAGGTGATGGTCTAGTAGTTACCCTTCTTGGAAATGGTTCTTCCGAAACTGATAAATCCATAATAGGTGTGATAGGATCTAATTCATATTCTGAACTGTTTGAACCAATTTTTGCTTCACTACCTATTTCACTTTCTTCATCACTTTCTAAAGGTGTAATTTGTCATTTTTTCAAGGGTCTCATAGTAAATTGAGTTTTTGTAGTTACAAATGATGTTTGCAATTTTTTATGGGGTATAAAACCACTTATATTTCCTACATATCGAGTTGTATGAGGAACATTATGGTGTTCTACTTGGTTTACAACTTCTTTACCATGCTTTGGTAAAGGATGTTGAAAAATATCCAAACTTTGATTTGCATTTTGATTTTGAGGTTTCTGCATGTTATTTTGAGCATCTCTTGGTGCAAATTTTTCTACTTCCATTTTTCCATTATCAATTAAGTCTTGTATCATATGTTTTAATCGTTTACAAGAGTTGGTTGAATGACCATCATTTCTATGAAAATTACAGTGTAAATCATCTCTGAATCCAACTACAGTTATATCAGGTTGTCTTATCTCAGGCAAACATATCAAGCCTTGTTCTAATAATTGATGTAAAACCATATGTAAAGGTTGATTTAATCTTGAAAATTCCCTTGGTGGTTTATCAGGAGCCTTTAATACAAACTTCTTTATGGCTTCTGTAAGATTAAGATTTGAATTATTTCTACTATCAATAACTCCATCATCCACTACTTGTTTGTTTTTGTATTGATTTTTAGCAGCTTTATCTTCATCTTTCTTCTTAAATTGACCTCTTCTAATGAGGTCATCTTCTGCCCTCCTTGATAAATCAATGGCTTGGTAAAAGGTTGTTACTGTAGCAGTAGAAAGTTCATAAGATAACTGTTCTTATAGATTACCTATAAATATATCCAACATTTCTCGATGAGGTAATGCAAAGTGTAATTTACCTAGAAGTTGTCTCCATCTTGTCAAAAATTCAGCAAAGCTTTCATATTTTTCTTGCTTCAAGTTGTATAAATCCTTAATGGTCACATGCCTTTCTGATGGCGAGGTCGAGATTCAAACAAACAATTTTCTCCTTAATTTGCAGTAAATTTCATTAATACAGTCCTCTGTTACAATTTTCCCAGCATACTTCTTCTCCCACAATCCCGAACTCACCATCCCTCCCATTACAAATTTTTGGGTTTTTTATCGAGGCCCCGATCCTCTCAGCAATTAATGCCCGCCTAACAAAATTTTCAAATTCGAATTTTCCCCCTTCCTGGGTTTTTCAAATTTTCGGTCATAAATGGGCCATCTGCCCGATCTACCAGGAGGCCTTCATTAATGGCCTCCCTGCATCGGCCGCTTTGCTCTGACCGTCCTTCGCACTGATGTCTCCCTCATAACTCCGTTTCCTGCAAATGCTGTGTTGCCAAAAATAATACAATAAAATACGTGGCCGACACCTTCCTTGACCCGCATCGTTGTTTTCTTCTATGCGGCCATCTGGCCGTGTCTCCTCCTTGTTATAACTTAGTTGATACACGTGTCCTCCACACTGCCCACGTGTCGAGTCGGCCTTGCCCTTCCCTCCATCGTCTCTAACTTCTGCAGTTATCAAATGTTACGCCACGCGTCGGCCTTTGACTGGCTGGCCGCGTGCGTTCCTTGGTTATCTTCTTCTGGGCCGCGATACCGCGACATGTCGCGATATCGCGACATGTCGCGATATCGTGACCCAACCGACGCCCTGCTCTTAACTTTGCAAAATGTCACGTCGTCGCGATATCGTGACGTCGCGATATCGCGACAAAACACCCCCTGCACTTGTTACTGCCTTTGAGGTCGCGAAATCGCGACGTGTCACGAAATCGCGACACGTCACGATTTCGCGACCTCACCTCCGCCCTTTGCCATAGCTATTGAAACCGTCGCGATATCGCGACGTCGCGATATCATGACTCCTCCGCAACTTATGCTTCAGTTAACAAAACCGTCACGATATCGCGACGAAACTCGCCCTGCCTTTGCCACAGCCAACGAGGTCACGATTTCGCGACCTCACTCCAACCCTTGCCTTAGTTCTTTTAACAACTTTCCCTTCTGCTTTACTACATCTTCCCCCCCGAAAAAGAACCAAAATACTTCAAAATTTAAGTACTGAAAGAAAATACTTAAAGGATGCAAGATTTCTCATATTGACACCGGATGCTCCTGCATCAAACACCCGGGGTAGATTAGAAGTGATCCTCACTTCTGTTTTGTTGGGGGAAGACCCAAGCGGTCAACCTCCGTCTTCGACACCCAAGTTGCATCTTCAACAGGTCTGCCTTTCCACTTGATCAAATACTCAGTATACTGTTTGTTCCTGGTGCTTCTGCCTTCACGAGTGTCCAATACTTCCTCGGCCTCATCTGTGTTTGGAGTAGATGCTGGAATTGGCCATAACTCTGCATTTGGTACCTCTGTACTTTCCCCTTCATGATATTCCACTAAATCTGAAATATTAAAAATAGGTGAAATGTCAAGCCAATTTGGTAATTCTACTTTATATGCATTTCCTGACTCCCGTTTCTCCAGTATTCTGCATGGTCCAAATTTCTTCATCTTCAATTTATTATAAGTCTTGGCAGGAAATCTCTCCTTCCTGAGATGCACCATGACCTCATCTCCGACTTCAAACTCCTTGAACCGCCGCTTCTGGTCTGCCCTTGTCTTGTATTGAGTATTCATTTTCATAATTTGTTTCCTTACTTCTTCATGCAGACTTTTCATGTGTTCCGCAAATTCTTCTGCCTCGGCACTGCACTTTTCTGTCTTGTCCAACTTTCTCAGTTCAGACACATTTCTTGGATTGTTCCCGTATATTATCTGGAATGGAGATTTGTTGGTGCTCTTATTAACTGAACTGTTATAAGCAAATTCCGCCTGTGGTAGGACCAAATCCCATCCCTTGGGCTATTCTGCTATCAAACATCTCAATAAATTACCTAGGCTTCTGTTCACCACCTCTGTCTGTCCGTCAGTTTGTGGGTGGTATGCAGAACTGAATTTCAGATCTGTCTTCATCTTCTTCCACAGAGTTCTCCAGAAGTACCCAATAAACTTGGTATCTCTGTCAGAAACTATACTTCTTGGTAGACCGTGAAGTCGTACCACTTCCTTGAAAAACAACCCTGCAATATGAACTGCATCACTCGTCTTCTGGCAGGGAATAAAATGTGCCATTTTGGAGAATCGGTCAACCACCACAAATACAGAGTCATTTCCCCTCTGTGTTCTCGGCAATCCGAGGATAAAATCCATGCTTATGTCCTCCCATGGCCTCTCAGGTACAGGTAATGGCTGGTATAATCCTGTGTTTTGCCTTACACCTTTTGCCATCTGGCATACTCTGCAACTTTGCACAAACTTCCGCACATCTTGCTGAAGTTGAGGCCAGTAGTAATTTTCCTCCACCAGGGCAATGGTTTTATCCCGACCAAAATGCCCAGCCAATCCTCCGCTGTGCTTTTCTTTGATTAAGTTCTCCCGCATGGAGCTCCTTGGAATGCATAACTTGCTTCCCTTGAACAGCATTCCATCTTGGATTAGGAAATCCAGCCACTTTGTTCGGTCCACCATAACAGGTGTTAAGCAAGCCTTCCAGGCTTCCGCAAAATCCGGATCTTCAGGGTACAAACCCTTCAGTTCTTCAAATCCCACTACTTCCACTGTCAATCTAATCAGTAAAGTCTGCCTTCTGCTCAAGGCATCTGCAACTCTGTTTGACTTCCCACTTCTGTGCTTCAGCACAAAGGTATAACTTTGGAGGAACTCCACCCATTTCATGTGCCTTTGGTTCAGTTTTGTCTGACTGTTAATGTACTGTAGAGCCTGATGGTCAGTAAATAGTACAAACTCCTTTGGTAATAAATAGTGTCTCCACTTCTTCAGAGCCTGAACCATAGCATAAAATTCTTGGTCATAAACTGAATACTTTTTTCGAGCATCATTTAACTTCTCACTGAAATAAGCAACTGGCTTGCCTCCTTGACTCAAGATGACCCCTATTGCATCTGCCACTGGCATCACAGTCCACCTGAAATAACTTGCCAAAGTCTGGAAGTGCCAAAATAGGCTATTCTGTGACCTTTCTCTTTAATGTATCAAAGCTCCTTTCAGCCCCTAACGTCCACTTAAACTCTTTTTTATCCCCCCTCATTGTTTCTGTGAGAGGTGCACAAATGATGTTGAAGTTCTTTATGAACTTCCTATAAAAGCTGGCCAGACCATGAAAGGATCTCACTTCCGTTGTGCTTCTTGGGGTAGGCCATTCGATGATGGCTCTCACCTTCTCTGGGTCCATTTTTAGGCCTTCTGCTGAGATTACAAATCCCAGGTATACTAACTCCTTCTTAACAAAATTACACTTTTTCAGATTTATTAATAACTGCTCCTCCCGCAGCTTTTCAAAAACTCTCCTAATATGTATTAGGTGTTCCTCCAGGGTTCTGCTGAAAATTAATATGTCATCTAAATACACAATGACAAACTTTCCCAGAAATTCCTTTAGCACTTCATTCATCAGCCGCATGAAGGTACTTGGTGCATTGGACAGCCCAAATGGCATGACCAACCACTCATACAAGCCCTCTCTTGTCTTGAAGGCTGTCTTCCACTCATCTCCCTCCCGGATACGGATCTGATGATAGCCACTTTTTAAGTCGATCTTTGTGAAGTATTTAGCTCCACTTAAATAGTCCATGATATCATCCATCCTTGGCAACGGGAATCTGTATTTAATAGTGATTTTGTTGATGGCCCGTGAATCTGTACACATCCTCCATTCTCCATCCTTCTTTGGCGCCAAGACTCGCAGTACTGCGCATGGGCTCAAACTTTCCCGAATCAATCCCTTCTCTAACAATTCCTGGACCTGTCTATTTAACTCCTCGATTTCTACAGGTGTCATTCTATGTGCAGCTTTATTTGGCAAGCTTGATCCCGGTACCAAATCTATATGGTGGCTAATTTTCCTTACTGGGGGTAAACCCTCAGGCACATTGTCAGACACAATATCTAGAAATTCCTCCAGCAGATCCAGGACTTCTGCTGGGGTATCCTGGCATTCCTTCTCTCTTGCTCTAGGGATTATTGCATAACATAAATGTTCATGCTTCAATCCATCCAGGAACTTTCTCCCCTCAACTAAACAGATTCTGGAATTGTTACATACCTTTTCATCCGCATCCTTCAAGGGCTTTAGTTTATGGCGTACACCATTCTTTGTCAATGAATAGGTGTTGGCACGGCCATCATGCACTGCACTCCGGTCAAACCGCCGGGGCCTCCCCAGCAACATGTGGCAAGCATCCATGGGCAGGATGTCACACAGGACCTCATCACAATAATTTCCAATGTTAAATTTAACGGAGCACTGTTCATTGACCAAAGCTCTGTGGTCCTTCTGTAACCATGCGACCCGGTATGGGTGTGGGTGCTTCTTCCTTTCTAACTGTAGCTTTGTAACCATTTCCTCAGAAACCAGGTTATCCGTGCTACCATTATCAATAATAATATTGCAAACCTTGCCCGCACACTTACATCTGGTGTGGAATAAACTTCTTCTCTGGTCTGTGTCCTTCTCCTCATTCAACAGGACTCTTCTTACAATCATTGCTTCCCCTCTCTCCGCTTCTTCGGAATGCTCAGACTCAAGATCTTCCTCTGCCAAAGCAGCTCTGGTTGGACCCTCAGGCCTCTTGTTCGTCCTTTCTCGGTGTTGTGGACACTCAAATGCCCGGTGTCCTTCTTCACCACAGTGGAAACATGTTCCACGAAATACTCCTCTTCCAAATCCTCGTCCAGATCCACCCCGTCCTCTTGGGTAGCTGTTCTATTCTCGGGGCTGATAAACATCCTCTTCCCTTTGATCTTGGTTACTACTGGCTTCACCAGTCTTCTTCGGGTCTTTGTACTTTTCTCCATTGGTCCTCCCACCAGCTTCTTCCACCTCGGCCCCTTCCTCTTTGCTTGCCTTCAAACCGCCTATTTAGCTTTTCTTCCACCTTTAAGGCAAATTGGTAAGCATCCTCAATGGTGCTTACCCGAACCAGGCTCGGTTCCTCCTGGATACCGAGTCTCAACCCGTTGATATAACGGGCCACCTTTTCTTTGTTGGCCTCTAAATGCCCAGTTCTAATGGAGATCTTGTAAAACTCCTCGGTGTACTCTTGGACAGCTTTTGTTTGTCTCGCCTCAAACTTCGCATTTTTCTTAGCAGATCCAACTCGTAATCTGCCGGGATGAACTGTCTTTTCAGCTTCTCCACCATTCTGTCCCATCTTGTTATTCTCTCCTTCCCTCGTCTGTTCCTCTCCAACTGTATTCCCCTCCACCAAATGCTGGCATGACCCTTCAACTTGGTCTTAGCAAATCTGACCCGATTAGGGTCTTCAACCTCCTCGTACTCGAAATACTCTTCTAAATCATTTATCCAGTCAATCACTTCTTCTGGATTTAAGTTACCCGAGTATGTGGAAACCTCCATTTTTGGTTGCTTTCCAATCTGAGAGATGGCCTTGTATAACCGGGCTTGTGCAGGATCCATGGCCTCTTCCTCTTCCTCAGATTGGTCTTCTTCTTCAACTTCGTCCTCACTTTCCTCATCCCTTCCGGGCTCGTGCCTTCTGCGTAACTCTGCTTGCAGGGCTTGGACTTGTCTCTGCAAGGCTCGGAAGTCTTCGACCGGCACCACATTTCCTACTCCGCCACGGTTTCTTCGTGGAGGCATTATATTATATATATTTTTTTTATAAAATCCTTCCACAGATCCTGGTGTAACTGCCTCTCTCCGGCGATCTGTTACACGCTCAGGAGCTCCCGCTCTGATACCACTTGATGGCGAGGTCGAGATTCAAACAAACAATTTTCTCCTTAATTTGCAGTAAATTTCATTAATACAGTCCTCTGTTACAATTTTCCCAGCATACTTCTTCTCCCACAATCCCGAACTCACCATCCCTCCCATTACAAATTTTTGGGTTTTTATCGAGGCCCCGATCCTCTCAGCAATTAATGCCCGCCTAACAAAATTTTCAAATTCAAATTTTCCCCCTTCCTGGGTTTTTCAAATTTTCGGTCATAAATGGGCCATCTGCCCGATCTACCAGGAGGCCTTCATTAATGGCCTCCCTGCATCGGCCGCTTTGCTCTGACCGTCCTTCGCACTGATGTCTCCCTCATAACTCCGTTTCCTGCAAATGTTGTGTTGCCAGAAATAATACAATAAAATACGTGGCCGACACCTTCCTTGACCCGCATCATTGTTTTCTTCTACGCGGCCATCTGGCCGTGTCTCCTCCTTGTTATAACTTAGTTGATACACGTGTCCTCCACACTGCCCACGTGTCGAGTCGGCCTTGCCCTTCCCTCCATCGTCTCTAACTTCTGCAGTTATCAAATGTTACGCCACGCGTCGGCCTTTGACTGGCTGGCCGCGTGCGTTCCTTGGTTATCTTCTTCTGGGCCGCGATACCGCGACATGTCACGATATCGCGACATGTCGCGATATCACGACCCAACCGACGCCCTGCTCTTAACTTTGCAAAACGTCACGATATCGCGACATCGCGATGTCGCGATATCGCGACAAAACACCCCCTGCACTTGTTACTGCCTTTGAGGTCGTGAAACCGCGACGTGTCGCGAAATCGTGACACGTCGCGATTTCGCGACCTCACCTCCGCCCTTTGCCATAGCTATTGAAATCATCGCGATATCACGACGTCGCGATATCGCGACTCCTCCGCAACTTATGCTTCAGTTAACAAAACCGTCGCGATATCGCGACGAAACTCGCCCTGCCTTTGCCGCAGCCAACGAGGTCACGATTTTGCGACATGTCACGAAATCGCGACATGTCACGATTTCGCGACCTCACTCCAACCCTTGCCTTAGTTCTTTTAACAACTTTCCCTTCTGCTTTACTACATCTTCCCCCCCCCCGAAAAAGAACCAAAATACTTCAGAATTTAAGTACTGAAAGAAAATACTTAAAGGATGCAAGATTTATCATATTGACACCGGATGCTCCTGCATCACTTTCTATATAGGCACTAAACTGGTGCACAAATGTATTTGTTGTTTCCTCAAAATTTCTTAAAGAATTATTTGGTAATTGGTAATACCATTCTAGGGCCATACCCCCAGGCTTTTAGGGAACATCTTTAGCAATAACAAGTCATCATGTGAAACATCATGATATATTATTATAAACATGCGAAGATGCTCTATAGGATCTTCAATTCCCTTATATATTGGGAAGACAAGCATGGGAAAATGTTTAGGATAAGGTTGTGCTACAAATATGGGATCCAAAGGTTGACTGCATATTTCTTTATAGCTATAAGAGGGATGATATGGATCAATTTGATCTAGGTGAGAAGCTAGTTGTTTAACTATAGCTTTGAGCCCTTATTGTTGTGGTCCACCAAATTGGTTTGGTTGCATCATACTATTGTGGCTTTGATAATAAGGTGTTGTTGTTGTGTGAAGATTTCCAACTGGAATACTATTGTGTAAAGTTTTTGTAGGTACTACATTTTGTTGAGTGTTTTGTTGATAGTTGGTATATTGTTTTTGTTTAGCTTTTTGCTATTGATTTGATATTTGTTGATTTAGAGCTTGAGAGAGAATGGAAGCAAATGGTGCTTTCTGTTGTTTAAAGTTTACCTTAGTGTTGCTAATAGCCATATTAGATGATTGCATTTTTGTTTTTGGAGCATTTTGGTTTAAAGGTATCATTTTTTGAGTAGATGGTCCTGCTTGATCATCCTCTTGGTCTGTTGAAGGCATATAAGGCAATGGATTTGTATGTATTTGAAAATCGTTTGCTAAGGCTACTTCCATAGATCCTTCTCTTGTATTATCCATGTGTATTGCTTGACCAAATTCCTCTATATTATCTTTCATGAATTGAGTACTTGCAAGAGATTCAAATTTTAAATATCCCTTTTCATATAAAATGGGTTCATTAGGGTCTCATGTTTCTTCTTCCCCATTATCACCTTCATCTTCTGAAGGTGTGTCTTCTTCAATGAGTGGTCTATATTCATCATTTCCTTGTTCTTGGTCTTCCATATTATCATTGTCTACTTTTTTACCACTTCTTAATATGGGCATTTTATCTTTAAAATAAATTTGTTTTTGCAGATATATATTTTATATATATATGCTAGGTTTTGAGGTATATAAATTATATATACCTAACTAAATAAACAAAATACTATGATTAGTTTTTGGTTTTTTTTTTTTATTTTTTCTTGGTTTTTATATGGCAACAATAAAGCAAACACACTTATATAATATTACGCCTTAATTTTCTTCAAAAAGTCTATATATATCGTTAATAGGTTCAAGTTGATCTAGTGTCATATAATGTTCTTCGAATTGGAAATGTTCTTTTAGAAATCTTACAAAGTGTGCTAGTGTAATACAATCAACTTCTAAGTTTGATGTATAAAAGTATAACTCGTGACAATATTCTCTATAAATCACAGCTCTGGGAACTCTATTAAATCTTCTCTTATCATCCAAGACAATCTCTTGGTTTTCAACACGTGATAAGAACTTATGTACTACTATTGCATCTTCTAGATAATCTTCAAAGGAATAAAATCTTGGAGTAATTATAGCTCTTTTGTCGGCTAACCACCTATCGCATGCTCTCTAGAGGTCGAAATAGGAAGGTGCACTATAGGGATCCAGGATTCTGGATAGGTCAAACCTTAGAATTTCCTTAAGTTCGAGTTCTTTAGCTCCTATAATTTCTAACCTTCTCCAAATCTCAGGGTATGGCACACTAAATGAAGAAAATTCTTGGTTTACTAATAATAGTTCAACATTTATGTGAACGACTCTCCTTATTTTATAATCTACCATCTATGGGATGTAAAATTATGTGTTTTAACTAATATTTTTGTTTGATTTTTGTTTTGTTTTTGAAATCAAAATAAATGCCTATGTATTCACGTCGGGTTCACCAAATAATGTAGGCCTAAAATTTTTGCACTCCTTTCCTCTAGGCTGATGGATCTTTGCCTCAAAGGGGAATGGAAAAATAATAGAGCTACAGATCGAAAGAGAGGCACTTAATCGTGCCTTCTTGTGGTGATTTTTCAATGAATTAAGGGTTCACCAGGAAACTTTTAGCAGCAGTTTCCATACCTAGGTTTGGAATATGTTTGATAAATCGTTCACATACACCTAATTTTGGCTTTTATCCAACTAAACTATCTATATGCAATTTTGATTTATTGAAGACAGTAGATAGTGGATACAAAATAAAATGCAATGCCTAAAACTAGGGTTAAAGAAATTATAAACCTTACTTGAGCCAGACGTTTGATGAATATTCTAAGGCTTGTAGCAGGACATAATCACCTTTATTTTTGATAGAATCGCCTCTATTCTAGATAGAATCACCTCTATTCCAAATAAAATCACCTACGATTTAAGAAAATTGTAGGTGATTATGTCACAATCCTACAGCAAAATAATTGACAAGAAATAGTGGATAGAAAAAAAGGTTTCTTGTAAATTATTACATTTTCTCGTTCTCCAAGTCACTGATTAGCTTTAGTTTCTATATGAAAGTGGATATGAAATAACATCAAAATAATATGATGAAAATTCAACCTATTATGCCATGAATTTATGCAATTTTAATCTTGATTTCATAATGTAATTAATTGGAATGATTGTGAACACCAAGATGCGATATCTAAATCTGAGTAATAAATTAAATGGACATGATGTAATGCATAGACAAACAAAAAAATGGAAAATAAATGCAAACATTGATTTAAATCCTTGCCCCTAGCTAATCTGAAGATAGGATCACCTATTCTCTAACGAAATCGCCTACTCTCTAACAAAATCGCCTGTCGCTTTTGTCAAAATCACCTGTCGCTTCTATTGATCACCAGGCGATTATGATGATATTTGGGGTGATTACAACTGAGACCTGCAATGACAAAATAAAAATAGGGATGTTGAGAAGTGGAATTACATAGAAAATTGATGCGAGTGATCCTCAAGGAAGTTATAGCAAATTGATGTGAGGGATCCTCAAGGAAGTTCAAAAACTATCTCAGGGGATCATATTCCAACCATCCAAGGGTAGAAAGGGAAAGGAGGCTAGATTAAATAGGTCCAAGATATATTTGAGGAATTTGGGAGGTTAGACTAAACATGGAGGAGGTTTTGATCCCTCCTATGTTTGACACATCCAATCTGCTCGTCAACCTACCTGATCTAAATGACGGCTTAAACCAGGTAAGAGGTTTTAAAATGAATTTTTTCTTTTAGAAAATTTGTTAAAATTCTATTTTGGGACAAAATCGCTTGGCAATTTTTTCAATCGTCAGACTATTTTTTTGATCATTGGGCGATTTTTCCAAATGGTCAAACAATTTTTGGTTTATTGGTATGGAAAACGAGGATATTGTTTTCTCATCGTTTTAGCTGACTTTCGGATAAATTTTGAATAATTTTGAATAATTTTTATGATGTTTAGGTAAATTAAGTGTGTCAATTTTACCCTACTACAATATTGATATTTTTGGCTCATTATGTGTACTTGTTATTTATATGTTTTATATTTATGTTTATGCACATGGATGTAGATGTTCACATTGATGTTATGTTTATATGATGTGATGTATTGATGACATGCACTAGATAGCTATTTTATTTTATGATGATGATGATATGCAGTGATCTATATACTTAGATGTGCTACTTATGATGGATGCATATGGATGCGATATTTACTTTTAAATGCATATTTAATTTTGCTTTATTGTATGCATTTAATTTATGACGATGTCACAATATGTTGGTGCAATGTATGTAATGCATTATGTACATGATGGTAATCTAATGTAAATGAACCTGTATGTTTTACTCACTTAAAACATAAGGAATGAATGTGATATGTTTTTAACAATATAATGGACAGCACCACCAAATGTATAACAATCATGGATTGTAATTGCTTTATCTCTTTGTGAAATATAATACACCAATATGTGAGATGTAATGATGTATGTTTTAATGTGTCATAAGCTTTTCCTTTGTAAATTAAAAGAATATGTATGATATAATCAGTTGCCATCTAAATATCATTTCTGACATCTATCTGGTATCTAGTCATATAATACACATAATTTTAATAAACAAACTCTTATAAAAATAAATTGATGTTTAATTATTGTATTTGAAAAATTTATTGTTGTTATTTGGGAATTTTTGAGGTTTACCATGAGACTCAAACACCCTAGTTGGCTGATCAAAAGTTGTATATTGACCAAACTAGACTTCTAAAATGTAAGGCTCTTGCTAGGATAGGCCCTAACTATTCATTATCCCTATGTGTGCACATGAATATATTAAGATAAAGCATAAGCATACCTCAATTTCAGGAGAGATTCTTTTAGTCCATTTCTAAGATAGGGGGTTCACAAATGTTTATCCAATTTGAGGTTTAGATTTTAATTGGACTAGACCACTAGGCAATACAAGACACCTAAAGCTAGATCTTCCATATTCAAACATTGGTCTGTACACAAGCAAGGTACAAATGCATCAGATATATCATCATGCATAAGGTACAATAGTGCTAGCAATTCCATGGATTCAAGTTCACACCCTTATTTTCTTCAATTTTTTGAAATACTTGCTCATATATAATTGTGCAAGGGATTTGATTCCACTTTGAATTTGAACTTTATTTGGATCTTCATTTGATCTTCATTTGAACTTGCTTTCTAATCTTCATTTGATCTTCACTTTTTGGAATTTACATTTGATAATTTTCTTCAAAAAATTCCCTTTGGGGATTTTACTTTGGGTAACTATTTCTAGGATATCAATTGAGGATATCGATCTATGATATCAATATGGGATATCAATATAGGAATTCAATCTATGATATCTATCTAAGGTATCAATATTGAGGATTTATGTGGGATATCACTCTGTGATATTCTCACAATGACACTGAGAGGGGGGGGTGAATCAGTGTAGCTAAAAATCTGATCTGCAATTCTTAAAACTGAATCAAAGAGAACTAGAAAATAGATAAAGCAGTAAACACAAGAGAGCACACCACAACACACAATGTAACGAGGTTCACCAATTTGGCTACTCCTCAAGAATGACTGCTTGGACTACGGTCCAAATCCAGCCTTTGCAAAACACCAATTTTACAAAACTGCTTACCAACACCCACCGGAAGGAGCACCAACCCCTGATTTATCTGCACCTACAGAAAGGAGCACCAACCCCTATCCAAGCACCAACTTGGATCACAGATTTGAAAGTTATATCAATGACATACAAATGCCTTCACTATTACAAGACCCTGACTGGTCTCCAATTTAAAACATAGTAATTACTCACTGCTCAGCTTGTTGCTCTCTTACAACACTCTTCTCACCCTCTTTCGGCAGCACTTTCACTATTGCAGCAGCAGCCTGACTTCTCCACGTAGACCTGCTTTTATAACAGATTAATCTCTATTTTTAAGCTTTAATTTTTATGCATGCAGCCCGTAACTGTTCTTCTAAAAATCACTTCTGCCACTTGACAACTGTAACTGCTTCTTTGCGTAATTTATTTTCGTATATAAATGAGGGGCTTTTTGTCGAACACGTTGCATGCTTCAAATACCTCTCCTATGACTGTTCGTATTTATTTCTGTGCATGCATGCAATTTACGATTCTAAAAATATGACTGTTCGATTTCTCCTTCTACGACTGTTATTAAAAAGCTGCATGAATTCTATCAGTAAATCCACCTGTAACTGTCGCATTTACTCCAGTTAACTGTTATTAAAAAGTTGCATGCCTTTTCTCTACTACTGCCCCTTTAACTATCGTTCTGTTCCAGTTAACTGTCTGTTTAACGTGTTGTTGCGACCTGTCGTGAAATCGTGACACTTCTGTCTCTTTCTGCCCTTCTCGGCTTTAACCCGTGAAAAAATAGCATGTCACAAAATCATGACATTCTCGGCCTCCTAGTTCTCCTTCTGTCTTGCCATCATGAAAACCAGCATGTCATGAAATCATGACATTCTCGCTTCCTTACTCTCTCTCTTCCCTTCGGGTCGTGAAAACCCAACATGTAGCGATATCGCTACACTTTTGTTCCTTGCACTTTACCTTTGCTTCGACCCGCGATGCTTCAACATGTAGCGATATCGCTACACTTTTGTTCCTTGCACTCTACCTTTGCTTCGACCCGCGATGCTTCAACATGTAGCGATATCGCTACACTTTTGTTCCTTGCACTCTACCTTTGCTTCGGCCCGCGATACTTCAACATGTAGCGAAATCGCTACACTTTTTCCCCTTGCACTTTTTCTTTGCTTCGGCCCGTGATAATACAACATGTAGCGAAATCGCTACACCTTTTTCCCTTTGCACTTTCTCTTTGCTTCGGCCCGCGATATTACAACATGTAGCGAAATCGCTACACCTTTTTCCCTTTGCACTTTCTCTTTGCTTTGGCCTCCGAAAATGCAACATGTCATGAAATCGCGACAACATTTTCTCTCTCCTCTTTCTCTTGCACTATGTCATGAAATCGTGACACTTTTTCTCCTTAGCGCTTCTTCTCGCAACTTGTCACGAAATCGTGACACTTTTTCTCCTTAGCGCTTTTTCTTGCAACTTGTCACGAAATCGTGACACTTTTTCTCTGCAAGCGCTTCTTCTCCAAACATGTCACGAAATCGCGATAGTTTTTCTACTTGCTTTCTTTTCTGCCAACATGTCATGAAATCGTGACAACTTTCTTACTTGCCTTCTTTGCTTCCAACATGTCATGAAATCGTGACAGTTTTTCCACTTGCTTCTTTGCTCCAACATGTCACGAAATCATGATAGCTTTTCCACTTGGCTTCTTTGCTTGCAACATGTCACGAAATCATGATAGTTTTGCTTGCGCCTTCTCTCTCCTCGTCCATGTCATGAAATCATGACAATTTTACTTGTGCCTTCTCTCTCCTCCGATATGTCATGAAATCATGACGTTTTTCTTTCTGCCTTCTAACTTCTCAACCTGTCGCGATATCGCGACAGAAAACATGTCACGATATCGCGACAGTTTTCTTACTTGTCTTTTTCTTTGATTTTTTGAATCTGGGTCACTTCTATTTTCTTGGAATTTCACTGTACATGATCTGACTGACCTCTGAACTCCTGTCCACTGCTTCAACTGCATCAATTGATCTATCTGTCTATGTTGACAACAATGACAATACTTTTGCTGCACCTTGCTCAACAATCTCCCCCTTTGGAATTGTTGGCAACACTCATGCACTCTCCTATAATTCTTCTCCCCCTTTGACAATAATACCAAAGGGCTCGTCGTAGACTCCCCTGAGTCTATGCACAAAATTCTCATATACACATTGTTATAGTTAGCAAAAATCATGAATATGAGCAAAACTATAAACATAGGCATAAGTACTCCCCCTGAGAATGTGATCCCAATTGATAGTCAGTTCTTTGGAAATGTGACTACTCCCAACTTACTCCGAAGGTACTCAAAAACTTCCTTGGGCAATGGTTTTGTGAATATATCTGCTACTTGCTCTGTAGTTGGAACAAAATCCAATTTGACCTCACCTTCTACAACTTTATCCTTCAAGAAGTGATACCGGATTGCAATATGTTTGGTTCGAGAATGCATAACCGGATTCTTTGATATGTTTATAGCACTGGTGTTATCACATTTAACTGAAATTGGCTCTTTGAAGTGAATACCAAGATCTTTCAGTGTTTGTCTCATCCATAATATCCGTGTACAACATGTTGTTGCTGCAATGTATTCTCGCCTCTGCTGTGGATAGAGAGACCGATTCTTGTTTCTTGTTGTGCCATGCTACCAACCTGTCTCCAAGATAAAATGCTCCTCCACCGGTACTCTTTCTATCATCAATACATCCTCGCCCAATCTGCATCGTAATATGCAATAAGAGTGAAGTCCTTACCTTTTGGGTACCACAACCCATACTCCATAGTACCCTTGAGGTACCTAAAAATCCTCTTTATAATTGTCACATGAGTCTCTTTGGGACTAGCCTGAAATCTTGCTACCATGCATACCGCCCGTAATATATCTCGGTCTAGTGGTCGTCAAGTACAACGAGGCTTCCAATCATAGACCTGTACATGGTTTGATCTACATCTGGAGATTTGTCATCCTTGCTCAACTTGCAACCTGTTGTCATGGGAGTGCTAACAGGTTTACTATCCTCCATTGTGAACTTTTTCAGCATTTCTTTCACATATTTAACTTGAGAGATAAAAATGCCCTTTTCACTTTGATTGACTTGCAGTCCGAGGAAATAAGAAAGTTCACCAATCATTGACATCTCAAATTCAGTCTTCATTTTATTTGCTATGTCTCTACAAGATTTATCATGACTGCTGCCAAAAATGATATCATCTACATAAACAACAAGGACAATAAGATTGCCATTTTCTGTTTTAACATACAGATTGTTGTCCACCAAACCTTTCTTGAACCCTTGTTTAATAAGATAGTTATCCAGCCTTGCATACCATGCTCTGGGTGCCTGTTTCAGACCATACAACGCTTTCTTTAACCTGCAAACAAAATCGGGATTGTCACCGAGTTGAAAGCCATCTGGCTGTTCAATGTAAACCTCTTCTTCCAGATTTCCATTCAAAAATGCTGATTTTACATCCATTTGATATACTTTGAAGTTTTTATGGATCGCTAAAGCCAGAAACATTTTGATTGCTTCTAGTCTGGCAACTGGTGCAAATGTTTCCTCAAAATCAATGCCTTCAACCTGAGCATAGCCTTTACAGACCAATCTTGCCTTATTTCTGACAACCTGCCCGTCTTCATTTAATTTATTTCAAAAAATCCATTTAGTGCCAATTATGTTTTTATTTGCTGGTCGTGGTACTAATTCCCAGGTTTTGTTTTTCTCAATCTGATCTAGTTCTTCATTAATTGCCTTCATCCAACTTTCATCTCGTGCTTGCTTCAACAATATTTTTGGGTTCAATGTTGGATAATAAAGAGTAGTTCCAGTATTACTGCTCTTCTTGTCTGAATACCAACTGTTGGGTCCCCAATAATTGTTCTCTGGGATGATTTTTTTGCCAGCTGCCTATTTTGAATTTATTGTTCTCTTCTTCTTCTGAGTCGATTCTTAAATCAGCTGGGTCAATTTTTTGATTTTCTTCTTTTTCTATTTCTTCATCTCCTTCAATGACGTCTTCATAAATAGGGTAGTTTTCTTGATACGTAACTTCTCGTTCTCTACCTTCATCAACTTTAACATCAACACTCTCAATAATTTTCTTTAGCCGCTTGTTGTAACATGTGTAGGCTTTGCTTTTTGTTGAGTATCCAAGAAAAATACCTTCGTCAGCTCTATCTTCAAATTTATCGAGATTATCTTCAGTTCGTTTGATGTAGCACTTGCTGCCGAACACTTTGAAATATCTTGTTGTAGCCTTTCTGCCGAACCACAGCTCATACGGTGTTTTGCTTTCATGTGTTCTTAGCATGCACCTATTTTGAATATAAACTGCAGTATGAACTGCCTCTTTCCAGAATCTGTCAGCTATTTTGTTCTCAGCCAACATTGTCCGTGCCATTTCTTGCACAGTCTTGTTCTTCCTTTCAACAACACCATTCTGCCGAGGTGTCCTTGCTGCTGAAAACTGTCTTCTAATCCCATATTTTTGATAGTATTCTGCAAACTCCTCTGAGATAAATTCTCCTCCTCTGTCTGATCTTAGGCATTTAATTCTTTTTCCAATCTGATTCTCAACCTATTTTTTAAAAATCTTGAACATCTCAAAGGCATCTGATTTAAGCTTTAAAAATAGTACCCATGTCATTCTGGAGTAGTCATCTATGAACAACATAAAGTATTTGTCACCATTTATGCTTTGTGTTCTCATGGGTCCACATAAATCAGTATGTATCAGCTCTAACGGTTTGCTGGTGAAATATTCCTTTGCTTTAAATGTGGATCTGGTTTGCTTCCCTTTTTGGCATGAAGCACAGATGCTATTTACTGGTTTGCCAATGGTAGGTATATCTCTTACTACTCTTTTTGAACTTATTTTTACCAGATTGTCAAAGCTAATATGACCGAGCCTCTTGTGCCACAACCAATTTTCATCTTCCTGTCCAATCAAGCATGATCCTTCTGAAGTTTCTGAGAGAGTGTATAGATTTCTAGAAGTCCTCGATCCAAGTAGCTATCAGCTTCCCACTGTGAGCTTTTCTTACTTCACAGCCCCACTTTTTAAAAGTGACTTCATGACCTCTGTCACAGATTTGACTTACGCTTAGTAAGTTGTGCTTCAAACCAACCACAAATAGAACTTCTTTGGAATTGATCTTTCCATCATTTATCTTGACCGATCCTTTTCCAACTATTTTGGCTCCATCATTATTTCCAAACTTTACCGAGCCCCCTTCATATTTCTGTAATTTTTCAAATTTTTGTTTATCTCCTGTCATGTGACTGGAGCATCCACTATCCAATATCCATGGTGCTGATTTGTTCTGTGCTTTGAATGCTGTCTGGACAATCAAGGATTCCTTTTCTTCCTTGAGTTGCTCTTTTTCTTTCCATTCTGATTTGACTGTAGTTTTGGTCACTTGTTTAGACTTTTCTTTGTCAGTGGCCTGTGCATGTTTATCTGGGAATTTTCTGTTTTGCCTTAAACTGTTTGGTTGAGTTCTTCTTCCCTAATATTTATTTGCTGCATATGTGCTTCTACAGTTTCTTGCAATGTGACCAAAGTTATGACAGTTATAGCATTCTACTGTATAATCTATCAAGGGTGAAAATACATTTCTACTGGAAAAATTTCTTTGTCCTATATTATAAATGCAGTCTGAAATCTTATGACCGTAAGTATTGCATTTAAAACAATAACCTAAAAAAAAATGATTGAACCTGGGAGTTGGTCTTTGCCAATTTGTAGTAGGAGCCACAAATTTTCTTCTCCTTTGATGAGTGACTTTTGTGAATCCCTCATTATCAACAGCCTTCTCGTGCCTGCCATTGTTGCTTTCTTTTGCAAGATTCATTTTTCTTTGGTCAACCTTGATTTTATCCTCTTTCTTTACTGGTTCTACAGTTATGGCCTTTGATCCACTTGATGATTCTCCTTCGACAAACCCCAAGCCAAACTTGATGTCTGTAGTCCTCTGACTATTTATAATCTTTTCAAGCTTTGCAGAACTTCCTTCAAGTTTGTGATAGCAACTCAATTTTTTATTCTTTTCTTCTAGCCGCATTCTTAAAATAACAATCTCTTCTTCTAGTTTGTTGCACTCATCTATTCTCATGGTTAACTATACTTCAAGTTCTTCAGACATTTTCTTAAATTCTTCTGTCTGTACTTTTAAACTGTTTATTATGTCATTCGCATCTTCAAGCTTTCTTGAGACCTTATTATTCTTTTTCCTTTCTGACTTCAACTCTTTAAGTGCCGCAACCAACTCACCTTCCAGATAAACTTCAGCCTCATCCTTATTTTTTGTATCATCTTCCTATTTTTCTTCTATTTTTGCTTCTTCAAATGCCATGAACAGAGCTTCACCTATTTCTTCTTCAAATCTTCACCTGAGCTATCTTCGAAGAGTTGACATTCTTGGATATGAAACTTTTCCTTTTGAAATTGCTTTTCTTAAAGTTTGGTTTCTTCTTCCAGTCACTTCTTTCTTGGTGTGACCCTTCATTACTTTTGGTTTTCTCATTCATGGGACACTTAGCTGCAAAGTGACCGACCCCTCCACAATTGAAACACTTAAATGGCAACTTTCCTCTATATTTTCCTTTTCCTTTTGTAAGTTTACGAACAAAGTTGGCTTCCGTTTCATCCGATGTCTCTTCAGCCTCATATTCTTGTTCAGCTTTTGTATTCTTGTGTGCTTTAAAAGCAGCTTCTTTGTCTATGGGCTTAGTTTGTCCTATTCTCATTTCGTATGCAGTCAAGGAACCATGCATCTCGTCCATGCTAAAATTGTTTAGATCTTTAGCCTCTTCTATTGCAAAAACTTTAGAATTAAATCTTTTGTGAAGAGTTCTAAGTACCTTTTTCATGACAACCGCATCTTCGATCTCTTCGTCGAGTCCTCTGATTGCATTAATGACTCCATTGACTCTCAACATATATGTCTTAATGTTCTCTTCATAATTCATTTGTAATGCCTTGAACCGAGCTCAATGAGTTTATAGTTTGGCTTCCTTGATCTTGTTGTCTCCTTCATGGATGCTCTTCAGTTTGTCCCATATGTCTTTTGCCGATTTACAGCTCATGACCCTTATCGCTTCACCGTCTACTAGCCCACACATTATTGCATTCTTTGCTTTGGAGTTATTCTCAGATAGTTTCTTATCGACAGCATCTGTTGGAGGAGTAGTGGGTGTTGTGTATCCACTTTCTACCGACTCCCAAATGTCGTATCCTAAAGCATTCGGATATGTCCGCATCCCGAGTCTCCAGAATGAGTAATTAGTTCCATTGAACAAAGGAGCTTTGTTTGATGAGAATCCTTCACTACCCGCCATTGTGTTCCTTCCAAGATCACCTTAGCTGATTAAGCTTGTTTAGGAACCTTGCTCTGATACCAATTGATATTCTCATAATGACACTGAGAGGGGGGGGGTGAATCAGTGTAGCTAAAAATCTGATCTGCAATTCTTAAAACTGAATCAAAGAGAACTAGAAAATAGATAAAGCAATAATCACAAGAGAGCACACCACAACACACAATGTAACGAGGTTCACCAATTTGGCTACTCCTCAAGAATGACTGCTTGGACTACGATCCAAATCCAGCCTTTGCAAAACACCAATTTTACAATCTGTTTACCAGCACCCACTGGAAGGAGCACCAACCCCTGATTTATCTGCACCTACAGAAAGGAGCACCAACCCCTATCCAAGCACCAACTTGGATCACAGATTTGAAAGTTATATCAATGACATACAAATGCCTTCACTATTACAAGACCCCGACTGGTCTCCAATTTAAAACACAGTAATTACTCACTGCTCAGCTTGTTTCTCTCTTACAGCACTCTTCTCACCCTCTTTCGGTAGCACTTTCACTATTGCAGCAGTAGCCTGACTTCTCCACGTACCTGCTTTTATAACAAATTAATCTCTATTTTTAAGCTTTAATTTTTATGCATGCAACTCGTAACCGTTCTTCTAAAAATCACTTCGCCACTTGACAACTCGGAATTGCTTCTTTGCGTAATTTATTTTCGTATATAAATGAGGGGCTTTTTGTCGAACACGTTGCATGCTTCAAATACCTCTCCTATGACTGTTCGTATTTATTTCTGTGCATGCATGCAATTTACGATTCTAAAAATACGACTGTTCGATTTCTCCTTCTACGATCGTTATTAAAAAGCTGCATGAATTCTATCAGTAAATCCACCTGTAACTATCGCATTTACTCCAGCTTAACTGTTATTAAAAAGCTGCATGCCTTTTCTCTACTACTGCCCCTTTAACTGTCGTTCTATTCCAGTTAACTGTCTGTTTAACGTGTTGTTGCGACCTGTCACGAAATCGTGACACTTCTGTCTCTTTCTGCCCTTCTCGGCTTTAACCCGCAAAAAAATAGCATGTCACAAAATCATGACATTCTCGGCCTCCTAGTTCTCCTTCTGTCTTGCCATCGTGAAAACCAGCATGTCATGAAATCATGACATTCTCGCTTCCTTACTCTCTCTCTTCCCTTCGTCACGAAAACCCAACATGTCACGAAATCATGACATTTTTGCTTCCTTCACTCTCCTCTTGCTTCGCGATGAAAACCTCAACATGTAGCGATATCGCTACACTTTTGTTCCTTGCACTTTACCTTTGCTTCGACCCGCGATGCTTCAACATGTAGCGATATCGCTACACTTTTGTTCCTTGCACTCTACCTTTGCTTCGCCCAGATTTATACATGTAGCGAAATCGCTACACTTTTGTTCCTTGCACTCTACCTTTGCTTTGGCCCGTGATACTTCAACATGTAGCGAAATCGCTACACTTTTTCCCCTTGCACTTTTTCTTTGCTTCGGCCCGCGATAATACAACATGTAGCGAAATCGCTACACCTTTTTCCCTTTGCACTTTCTCTTTGCTTCGGCCCGTGATATTACAACATGTAGCAAAATCGCTACACCTTTTTCCCTTTGCACTTTCTCTTTGCTTCGGCCTCCAAAAATGCAACATGTCATGAAATCGCGACAACATTTTCTCTCTCCTCTTTCTCTTGCACTATGTCGCGAAATCGTGACACTTTTTCTCCTTAGCGCTTCTTCTCGCAACTTGTCATGAAATCGTGACACTTTTTCTCCTTAGCGCTTTTTCTTGCAACTTGTCACGAAATCGCGACACTTTTTCTCCTTAGCGCTTCTTCTCCAAACTTGTCATGAAATCATGACAGTTTTTCTACTTGCTTTCTTTTCTGCCAACATGTCATGAAATCGTGATAACTTTCTTACTTGCCTTATTTGCTTCCAACATGTCATGAAATCATGACAGTTTTTCCACTTGGCTTCTTTGCCTCCAACATGTCACGAAATCATGATAGTTTTTCCTCTTGGCTTCTTTGCCTGCAACATGTCACGAAATCGTGACAGTTTTGCTTGCGCCTTCTCTCTCCTTGTCCATGTCATGAAATCATGACAATTTTACTTGTGCCTTCTCTCTCCTTCGATATGTCATGAAATCATGACGTTTTTCTTTCTACCTTCTAACTTCTCAACCTGTCGTGATATCGCGATAGAAAACATGTCGTGATATCGTGACAGTTTTCTTACTTGTCTTTTTCTTTGATTTTTTGAATCTGGGTCACTTCTGTTTTCTTGGAATTTCACTGTACATGATCTCGACCGACCTCTGAACTCCCGTCCATTGCTTCAACTGCATCAACTGATCTATTTGTCTGTGTTGACAACAATGACAATACTTTTGCTGCACCTTGCTCAACACTCTGGGATTTGCTCATTTTAATGTAAGCAAGGGATTATGGGTAGGGAATGAACTTGTCATTTTGCCAATTACCAAAATTTTCCATATCGTCCGCATAGGGGGATAAGCAAGAATAACTCTTTTCACCTCAGGATACCTAGTCCTACTTCGTGGCTTTCATCTTCCTCTAGTCCTTATTAGGATTGTTTAATTTCTTGATTAGTGATAGAATTATGATATGCTAAGGCCTATACTAACTGGACCTCAACTACAAAAGTAAAGCAAGATTTCTATCAACTCTTGAGAAGACCTCTAGGTATGGTTGAGTGATCAAAAAACCCTAGTATATTCCTCATAGCAACATTATGGGTTGTGTTGAAAAATACAATTACTCACATGAATGATGGATTATGATAAATGCAAAGGTGCATGATTGAAAAACAACGTGACATCATTTGTAAGACTAACAAACACCAACCATCCTACTATGAAATGCAACGGATGTAAAAATACCTATATGCAATGTAATTAAGTGAATGCATGTGTAAATGAATATGCATAATGCAAAATACAATTGTTTTTGTATTTTATGCTTTACCAATTTTTTTTTTGGATTTTATTGATTTTTTTAATTTTTATTGATTTTGAGCTTTTATATTTAACCAAATGGTGAGTACATGCCTTTGGATCCTTTGTTATTTGACCAAGTGGTTTTAAGAATCCTTGGAGCCTTTTGGATTGACCAAAGAGCTAACAGACACCTTTGGAGCCTTTAAATTGACCAAGAAATTTTTCAAAAAATCCTTGGGACTTTTAGGTTGACCAAAGGGAATATGAGCACCTTTGGAGCTTTTAGGGATGACCAAGTGGTTCATAGGAATCCTTGGAGCCTTTTGGGATTGATCGAGTGGTTTTAAACATACCCTCAAAGCTTTTAACTAACATGACCAAGTAGTTTTAGGAACCCTTGGTGCCTTTTGCTACGCTTTAAAGCATAGAATGCCTTAAGGTGGATGATGTTGAGAGGTTCAGGCTCTTCAACACCCCCTAGCGAAATTAGGCGATAGGTACCCAAACCAATATTTTTAGATATGATATAGGATACTAGCCAATTAGTCGTAAATTTTTCTCACATATCATGAGGTAAATTAGAGTTTTGTTGGTTCTCTTTCAAGACACGATCCCCAACTTCAAAGTATCTCTGATGGACTTTGTTATTATAAGCTCATTTTAGTCACTCCTGATAAACATGAAGATGCTCCAGGGCATTCATGCAACGTTCATCAAGCAATTTCAATTGATCTATTCGACATTACCGCATGGTGTCATTATCAATAAACTCTTTTAATGCAACGCAGAACGTTGAAATTTCTAACTCTAAGGGTATAATGGCCTCAACACCATATACTAGTGAAAATGGGGTTGCCCCAGTGGGTGTTTGAATGCTAGTCCTGTAAGCCCATAATGCAAGGGGCAGCTGGATATGCCAATCTTTGTGGTTTTCTTGGACCGTCTTTTTCAATATAGCCACCATTGTCTTGTTTGAGGCCTCAGCTTGCTCGTTTGCCTACGAATAATAAGGAGTTGCAAAACTATGTTTGATTCTATACTTAGACATCAAAGCTCTCATATTTTCTCTTAAATGATGTTCCATTATCCAAAATTATCTCGGATAGAATCCCAAAATGACATATGATATGATTGAGTATAAACTCTGCTATGTGAGTTTCAGTCATTGTTGTTAAGGGTATTTCTTCCACCCATTTGGTAAAGTACTCAGTAGCCGTAATAATAGAAGTATGTCATCTTGATGATGGAGGAGATATCTTATCGATAAGATCTAATCCCCACTGAGCAAATGGCCAAGCTGCTTGAAAGGGCTATAAGGCCTGCGATTTCAAGTGCATAAGATTAGCATGATGCTAATATTTGATGCATTTCTTGACATACACATTGCACTCCTTCTCCATAGTGGGCCAATGGTAACTCATTTGAAGGATGTGCTTGATGATGGCCATGCCACTAAAATGGCCACCGCACGTACCGTCATGAGCTTGCAAAACCATCCAAGATGTCTCTTGGGGCTCTAGACAACAAAGAAGAACTCAATCGTAGCCTCTTCGATGCAAAATGTCTCCTAGAAATACATATTTAGTCACTTTCTACTTGAATTTGTATTTTACGACACACAAAAATCCCTCTGGGATCACACCAAGTTTTAAGAATTCTTGGATTTTCAACATCCAACTTTGGTAAGCCTCAGATTTGACTACCAAGATGACTTTCTCCCCCTGTGTATCTACATGTGTAAATGCAGACTAGGAAACAACCTTGTGGTGAATGGTGGTACCACTCCCCATTGGAATCTGAGAGTTTAATGATCCCCATGGTGCCTTCTTTAGAAAGTCTTCAACTCTGCAGAACCATTCATATTTTGGCTCCATGCTAATCATGTTGATTGGCTCTTTATTATCAAAGGCTTTGCACTCCACTGTGGTATGCGAGATTATTTTAAATGGATGGTAGTAAAATCAATAGATATATTATGAGGGATTAAGGATCCCAAATATGCCATGGTATCTACAAACCTATTTTATGAATGAGGGATTACCTCGATGTCAAACCATTCCAATTTAGCCAAATATGTAACAACAAGATCTTTATAAGCTTTTAACATGGGACATCGAAATTGAAAAGCCCCTTAACTTGGTTGACTATGAGCAAGTAGTCACCAAATATGTTTAATCTTTTAATATTCATTGTGATGACTTTATGGAGGTCCAACAGTAGGGCCTCGTATTCAACATTGTTTTTGGTGCACGAAAAAGTCTAATTTGAATGACAAGGACATTGGAGCTCCTAACAGCATGACAAACACTATTCATGCACAACCCCCTTGCTCACACTTCAAACCATCGAAGGACAAGATCATATCAACATTATTCTCTAGTTATTCAGGTTCAAGAGCTTCGGATACGATGAAGACCACATCATCCAGAAGCTCGATGATCAAAGGCCTATTTTTGACAGCGGTGCCTCAGGCTAGCTAATTATCTATGACTTGTCCCTTAATGGACTTTTGGCTTATGAATTCCAAATCGAATTCTATCAGTAGCATGATCCACTTTGTAGTACGTGTGTTATGATATGTCTTACTCATCATGTACTACAAAGAGTTTTTTTTAGATATAACATATGTTGCATGACTTAGCATATAGTGTTGTAATTTATTTGTAGTGAACACTACTACTAAACACAACTTCTCCACATATGCATATCCGAGCTCATAGCTCACTAAGGTTTGACTAATATAATATATGGCATGTTCTTTGCCTTGCATGTTATTTTGGGCTAACATGGTCCCTAATGCAAAGTCGATTGTCGATATATAGTAGAAATGGTACATCTGGCCTTGGTGGATCTAATATTGGTGGCATCACCAGGTACTACTTTATTTTAGCAAAGGTTGCTCGACAGTACTCATCCTAGTTGAATGGGATTCCATTGTGTAGCAGTCGATTCATGGGTCAATATCTATCTAATAATTGAGCGATAAATCACTTTATCAATGCTACTTTGCCCTGTAGGCTTCTTAATTATTTGATGTTTGCGAGAGAACGCATCTCTAGAATAACCTTGACCTTTACTGGGTTAAATTTGATGCCTCACTTTGAAACTATGAACCCTAAGATCTTTCCTAAAGTGACACCAAATACGCACTTCTTAGGGTTCAATCTAACATTGTGCTCTATTAGGTGATCAAAGACCTTCCTTAAGACCTCTGCATGCTTAGGACGCAGTAATGACTTTGTCAAAAATCCATCAATATAATATTCTAATATTTTATGCATATAATCATGGAAGATATATGTCATGGCAAGTTGATATGTGCCACCAACATTTTTAAGGCCAAATGGCATAACTTTATAGCAGAATGTCCCCCATGGCGTTATAAACATGATTTTATGCTGGTCTTTGTGCTTAATCCAAATTTGATTGTATCCAAAAATTATCCATCAAGGAGAGTATCTCATGACCTACAGTTGCATCTACAAGAGCATCAATATTTGATAATGGAAATGAATCCTTTGGTGTTGCATTATTCAGGTCTATAAAATCCGTATAAATACGGATCCTTCCATCAAGTTTTCCTATAGGTACCATATTGGATACCCATTCTGGATAGTCGATGTAGATTACAAACTCTACGTCCAATAGATTTTGTAGTTCATCCTTCACCATTAAGGCTACTATTGAATGCATCTTTCTAAGCTTCTTGTTGAATGGCTTCTTTGATAGATCTAGTGAAAGGTTATGGGTAACCAATTTCGGGTCTAGACCTAGCATATATTTGTAAGTCCAAGAAAAAATATTAGGTCTCTCTTTTAGTAGAGGGATGAGGGTGGCACGCTCATCTGGAGTGAGACTCTCCCCAAATTTAACCTTCCTTGGATTTGTGGGATCATTACTTATATCCACATCACAGGTTTCCTCTATCGACATGTGTGATCCCTCCTCAAGCTGATGAGGTGTAGGGATCAAATGGATGTCATATGCTAGGTTTATAGGTTCTCATTGGAAGCATCCTCAGCATTATAGACATCATAAGAATAGCCTGGTGCAAAGTGAAATGGTTGCAAAATTTCTTTGTTAGGGAAGAAATCTTTAGGGTCAACAGGAGAGTCAGCACGATCTTAGTCAATAGCATCTACATTTAAATGCAATGGTTTGGATGGATCGGTTGGATTGTAGAGTGGAGTGGTCAAATAAATGGAGACCATATTGATGGAATGGAATTGATCTCCAAGACCATGTGAACAAGCATTTACATCATTGATGTAGCTCCCATACCTAAGATTTGGCTCTACCAGCATAGGCAAAAATGGGTCCTCTCTATGCCAGCTATGGATAACTAGGTCCTCTCTATGCACAGATTGTAATATTGGACCATTCAGCTCAATGAGCTCCATGTACATAGGCAATTCAAGAAACAACATGTGATAGATCACATCAAAGTTTGGTGGTCTTCCCCTAGGGTGAGGATTCAAATTGATCTCTCTATGCATGTCCTCAGCTGTATACGGTGCATTACGATAACGTAAGTAAGGAGGTCCTAGGCAGGCTCTCTCCATCGCATCTTCTTCATCGCTATCATAATACAATTCTTCATTCGCCCCCACTGGAATGGGACGTTCTAGAAAATATGGCCCCATATAGGATATCTCCTGATAACTATCATCGATGTCTAATAAAATTAGGTACGAGTATCGTAAATATGATACTGCCTCATAAACTGGCTCAACCTCATCCCCCAATTGATTATCGAGTGAGGACTCGCTATCCACCAAGATATTCTCATGATACATCTCGGGTGGTGCTATGGTGACGTAAGACACCATCCATTTATCCCTCTTGAACATAGAAGGATTAGGGAGATATGGGTTGAAATCCACGTCATCCCCCAGACTAAGGTACAGGCGATCTAAAGATGCGATAAGCAAATCATTCTATCCTCATATTTGCAACCCTAGCCTAAACCTATCAGTTGCCAACTGATAATTCAACTCAAGCAAAGTCCTACATCCTTGATCAAAAATACCAAGGTCATACCCATGCCAATGTTATAATTCAAAAATATGCATGGAATATTTAGGGTTGGATAGGTAACGAACATTCACTGCAAACTATTCGCCATCATCTTCATCCATGGATGTTCAAGTAGGAAGCTGATCTAGCCCAGTGTAGATGAAGTTTGTTTTATTGGGTGGCTCTCCCAATGGCACTACTGATACAACCAAAAAATGATGAGCATGTGGTTGGTCCATCTCTTGGGCAGTCTCTAGAATTGGTCCAAAGGTAACATTCTACACAATATATTCAACTAACCTTGTGTTGGCAAAATGAATAGTCACCTGCGGTGTGGATGACCCTACTAATGATGTAGGCAAGGGAGGCTGCGGTACTTCCTTGACTTTATCCTGGGCTTCTTCCACTTCCATGGGAGTGGGATCCTCTTTGGTGACTAGTTCAAGAACCTACTTCCTTTCCTCTTTACCCATTTTCACATTTATCTTCCTTTCATCCTGAAGCATTGCTAATGCAGTCAATTTCAAAGATGTACTATACTCAGATCTGAGTGATACAGATGTCAATAGTTGAGCACACACTTTTTGTTTACCTCATGGATTCTTAACTGGTGATGTAGGACAAACATCCAAGTGCATTGATGGGAGTATGAATCCCCCTAGCAAATGAGCTAAGTTCATGAATTTGAAGCGCTTCTCATCGGATGGAATCACGTGAACCTGTCCCTCATGAATGTATTTTACACATTGATGTAGTATGGAGGGAACGCAATACATTTCTCAAATCCAAGGTCTTCCAAGAAGGATGTTATATTGCATGGCATCTTCGATCACGTGACACATCATGAGGATGGTCTTTAGGCCCATATGAATAGGTAGGATGATTGTGCCAACCGTTGAGCATAGCGCATCATTAAACACTCTCAATGTAAATGTGGTGGGTACAATATGTGACTTGGGAAGCTTCAAATGACTTAATGCCTTGGTCATTATAATATTGATTAAAAAACCAGTATTGATCAAGATCCTCTTGAATGACATGTGATTAACGCATGCAATTATATGTAACAGTGGGTTAGTCATATCTGTAGGAACCGTCCTAATTTCATAATCATAGAATTGGATCCTAGGTTTCTGGCACTGTTGTACGTGTCCCACAAAATTGGTGAATGTTTGAGCATCCTGGGACTACACCTCGATGTACCTAGAAATATTCATGAGAGTCTCCTTATGCTTAGGGGACTTTTGTATCAACTCATAAATAGAGAACTTCATAGGAGTTATCTACAGATTTTGAACCAACCTACTTTGTATGGTCACCATCGGTCTATTTAGTGGGCCTGGAATATTCTAAACTGGTCACTGACTCAGCGTAGCTTGTATCCTAGTGGGAGCATGAGGTTGATTTGGCTACTCATACATCCCATTTTTGGTAATAACATTAACCATACCTATGAACCCCTAAGTAGGTGGTTTGATGCACACTTGATTGACGTGGCTAGCATTGTTGCACGGTGCCTCATGGTTTGGCAATGGATTTTTATAAATCCCCATGTTTTGGTTGTCAGGTGCCAATGGATTATTCGGCACTATAATATCGCCTTTATCAATCATATTCTGCACAATATGTTTGAAGGACAAACACACCTTGATTTCATGGCCCTTTGCATGATGGTAGATGCAAAATAGATCATCCTGATACCCCTTTGACTTGGGCTGATTAGGATCGGCTAGCTTAATCTCGAGTAACCTAATTGCCTTAGCCTCGCACAACTGATGGAATATCAAATTCAATTATTCCATCAAAGGCATGAATTGGTGAGATGGGAATTGCTCCTTATTTTTGCCCTTGTAATTATTCTTGTGTTGCTTTTATTGTGTAGGAGGAGGTTGGGCCTGATAATTCTGCTTCTTTTACCACTTATCCTCTCCTTGGAGGTTTAACCTCACCTGATTGATATGAGCCTATTTTCCCTGATGTTTTGTGGAGCTCTTCTTGTGCCCCTCCTTCCTATTCTTGAGCTTCAAATTGCCCTCTTGCAACTTGATATCCTTAATTACTTTGTCTTGTGCCAAAGATTCCTCGAATGTCTGGTATTGCTGTAGTTGCAACAATAATGAGATGTGCTTGGCACAAATCTTCATGAACATTCAGGTCAATTCTATAGTAGGAATAGGGAAAGGTAAATTTACCATTAATCTCCTCCATATATTTCCATATTCTAGGATTGGCTCATCATCGTGCTAAGCTAGCACAGCCAAATTGGAAAGGTTAGCTTACTTCCTGATGCTGAAAGAAAAGCATTCTAGAAAGGCATCAGCCAGTTGCTTAAAATTGGTGAGACTATGCTTCTTTATCTAATTAAACCACTCTTGGGCTATGCCTGAGAGGGTTGTGATGAATGTACACAAAAGTAAGGTATTTTTGCTTGCAATATGGAAGCATACATCCAAAAAGCTTGTGACATGCTCTTGCGCATCTTCATCACATTTGAATTTATCTAGCTTGGGCATGACAAAATGCTCAGGATATGTTGGAGTAGGCACCAAGGGGTTCAAAGGCTTGTTATGAATCTTGCTCAATATTGGCTTTTGAAAAGTCATGCCTTGTCTCTCAATTGCTTTCACTTTCTTTGCTAAAGCCTTATAGGCCTACGACGAAAGAAAGTCCTCCTCCCTAAGCTGACATGAGGGTGATCTTGGAGGTACATTCTTCCTCTATCAAGGTGGAGGACGTTGCTCTTCCTGCTTCTCAACATGGAAGCTTTCGGGATACCCATGATTGCCTCTGTATCCATCTTCTTACTCATATTGTCTTGCCTTTGATCTTCGAATGATGGTTGCCATTCTCTCTGTTGGGCGTTGACATGAGTATGAGCATCTCTGCACTCTTGATGCATGTTGGTTTATGAAAAAGCCCTCCTATGAATGCGCTCTTTGTGCTCATCATGAGTGAATAAACTAGCCTTGGCTAGCCTATCCTCTTATTCTACACACTCCTTTTGGGTAAGGATGCGTTCCTCAGGCATACGCTCATATAATCTGTCTAATGAGCCTTTACGACTGAAGATTCTCATCTTCAATGCACTGCCTCTCTGCATGGGCATCCTCCAATTTATCTTGAAGGAGTTGTTATCTCTTCTCGGATACCAGTCTATGAAATCTATCAATGTGATCGACCGTAAGAGGCCTCTAGTATGTGTGCTCCGTACGAGCAACCTTATGGGTTCTGTACTCATCTAGAGAATTTCCTATACCTTTACCTTTATCTATGAAGATAACATTAGAGTCATCCTGATTCCTATGTTGTGTGCCACCATGTGCGGATGGTGTATACAATCCATGAGGGTGCTTGGAAGCCTTTCCATGTTCTTTGGTAGCCCTAATAATGCTTCCACTATGCTCACTCAGAGCATGAGTGGGTGGAGCTGAAGGATTGTAGCCTAACTTCTCGAGGATGCCACCTAAACCGTCCAACTGTCTAGATTGTCACAACTCATGTGATGGTGTACCATTAGCTCCCACCTTCGATATGTCGATAGTGATCTTGTGAGGTTCACTATGCATGGGAGTGTGAATAGACCTATACTCAGAATTGGGCCTATCATCATACCCCTGAATTAGCAGATCTCGATCTTCTATACTCTGAATTTGGAGGTATGGAACCTCCTGTAGACTTAGTATGTAGGGGTACCAACTTGGCACCATGTATGACATACTCATCGACCAATCTTGTAGATGCACGTGCAATGTGATCTTGGTAATGTATTTATAGTGGAGCACCCTCATGTTAATAGGCTTCATGCTCTATCCTACATCTATAAGAGTGTATAGAAACTCCTCTATCAGGGGTACGCTCAATGGGGTCCCCTTGTATCGAATTGTCTCTTCTAATGCTCATAAAATGATGTTCGAGAAGCACATGTGGGTGAGGGTTCAACATATTTTGTTGTGATTTAGTGGGGCTTGGTCATTGGCATCAAAATTAAACCTCTACCGACCTCCCCGTGTCTCCACCATGGTGCACCTAGTGTCTAGATTTATCTTTTATTACGCAAACAAGGTATACAATGGTGATTATCTCGTATTAACTTTAAAATGTGAGCCCTAAAGTGTTTTATATGTTTTCAATTTGTTGTATCAGTATTAGAAACTCTTATCATGTTTGAAAGATTGTTGGATGATAATCTCAGTTTAATTGTCTTTCACATGTATACTCGCAACTCGACAACTTGGCTATGAACTCCAAGTCATGTAATCCAACCTATAATGTGTTGTAATGAAGCCCACACATGGTCAAGGAGCATAGGTCCTCCCAGATCCTCACCCGTTTTCCCCCAGTCAGCGTCATACCCTCTGAAGAGAATACATGCAAATTTTCTAGGGTATGAAAGGTTCTTGAATCCGGTATTGGTCTAGTATCCAAGGGTATGTAGGATTTGGGCCAATGGATGGAAATCACCTCCACCATTGTTGAAATCCTACTAGTGGTTGGATGTCACTTCCAACTTACTAGAATTTAATTGAAACATGGTGTGTGTGTGTTTCTTTTTAGATTTGCATAAAAGGAAAGATGCATATTATAGCACTCACATGATCATTTCCAACATGATATGCATAAAAATAACATTTGATATTTAGAAAACATGCATGCTACATCCTACATGACCTTTTGACAATGCAAGTTACGATGATAAATGGCCTTTGATTAGGCCTAAAGCATGCAAAGCCACCACATGAAATACTATAGCACACTGGATTCTAGGGTGGAATGCAATCAAAGATCCGCTATTCCTAGCAACTCCTAGCTAAAACATAGAAAATGAAACCATAAGGACCTAATTCATTTTCCCTTTTTCCTTTAATGTGTCCTAATTAATTTCCATTTTATGTGTCCTAGAAAAACATAGAGGTAAAATACAGAGACAAAAAGTGTCATAAGGGCCTACCTCAAGTCCTCATATGATCTAGATTTGAACTCCTATTTTTTGTTGTGTCTATTGTAAATCGTAGATCTGTGGCATGGTTGCTACTACAGACTGCATTTTGCAGTCGTGGGCCAACAATGAGACCGTAGATGTAAGTTGTGGTTTGCACCTGATATAAAGAAACACAAGAATGTCAAAAATCCAGGGCATGAATTGAGTTCCATCGTGATCACCTTCTGACCTATCCAAAAAGCAATGGACCTATATAATATATCAATTAGAATCAACATCAAAGCATAAAATGATACAATATTGCATAAAACAAGAAAATAGATGCTTATTTTATTAATATTGAAAATAATCTCAGTTATAATCATGCACCTCTTAGGATCACCCAAATGTTGATACAATTCCAAGGCCCCAAATGGGGTAGGCACAATACTAATGCTCTCTAAATAGTCACAAACTGCTCTAGGGTGGAGTTGACCCTCTTCTTCACGTTGAGGAAGGAATTAGGTGCTTGAATCTCCTTCGAACCTGCTTTCCTACGGTCAAGAAACAACACAAAAGCATTAATAGCATAGGCAGCCTCTCGTGATGAGGCCCTTTTAGGAAAGTAAACATGAAGATGCCATAACAACTATGAAATCAAGAAAATGAACAAAACATGCTATACTTATGCAAAAATCATAAAGATTGTTTGAAACATAGAAACAGAACATACTGCTATTTACCTATTGAATCAATTGCACGAAATGATGCATGGAAATAAGAGATTAGTGCAATGTTACTTAAATGAAAATAACTCACATATAACCCTAATTAAACCAATCAATATCTTTAAAACATAAAATAAACCACTAAAATGCCTAATCTAGCCTAATTAAGCACAATGTAAAATAAATAGTAAGGATATCTATCACCTATTGCAAACCATAGCTTAGATGAGCGATCTGCACTACATACCACGATTGTCGGTGACGACGAGTAATAAAGTATATTTTCCCTCCAAATTAAGGATTATGGGCTTGATATTCCTTGTCTAATTGATGATCAAGGGTCGCCTTGATGTCCTCTGATTGGATTTGTGATTGAATTCCACAATTGGGCCTCTGTTTGACTGAATTAGCGTTTCTTGGCACTCTAGATCCTTAGGGCATCCATGGCACAAATTGACATGATGCTTGGTGAATTGGAAAGTGGATAGCAACCAAAATCCCTCTCAATACACTCAAGTGAGTCCACAATTTGATAGGGCTTTGTTGCTCTAATATCCAATGCACTCTTTGATAGTTTACCCTAATTTTAAGGGGTACTTATAGGACTACCCAAGGGCTAGGGGTGGCTTCATGGAGAAGCCAATGATTGTTCAAATCGATTTGGATTGAATGAAGGCCAACTGAACTTTAGTTTAGATCGTAGGTGACATCTAGGGCCTAGACTGTATATCGTAGATCTCAGCTATGGTTCAGACTATATACCATAGGTCTCAACTGCGATTCAAACTAATTAGGCCAAAGAGCCCAAATTGAGTGGTTAAAACCACTACTCTATCTTGGAGTCTATCCAAGATCTTCCATATGGTCTTGTAGCATGTCCCATATGAGTAGTCACCATCGACATGACACATTTTAGGTGTCTAAAAAACCATAGAAGAATGTGGTATCCATGATAGACTCTGGTTAATGAGGGCAGTCTGAGTAGAGATTGTTAGAGGCTTAGGGTTGACTTGTACTTTTTTTTTAGTGCTTTAACGTTGCTTAAGAAATTTTTTCAAGTGTTCCCATGCTTCATTAATATCTCTATTAGAAGTGGAGGGTATGGAAGAATATTGTATGGAGAATGTGGATTGGGGACAAGTTACATGCAGTATGATAACTTGTGAGGTTGAAACTTGTGAAGTAGTATTTACATGTGCTTCATATAAGGGGTTAGTGTATGTAGATGTGTATGAAGTGCTAGGATCACATGAGGGTTTGGGAATGGACATATGAGAGGAAGGTGCAATTGATGCCTCAAAAAGAGGGTTAGTATATACCTAGGTAAAGCTAGATGGTGGATGGGAATAAACAAGTTCCTGCTATAAAGTAGGATCCTGTCTAGGTGAAGTGGGAACTAACTCTAAGACATAGTTAGAAGACTTCATGAGAGCTTCTACTCATGTCATATCTATGTGGGTAATATGGTGATCAATGGTTGATGAGGTTGAATCTACTTGGGGAATAGGCATATGAAATATTGTGGGTGACAAGGAATTTGAGGGACCTATAGAAAAATTTATCTGTTTCACATTTACGAAATATACCATAGAAGTGGTGGGAAAGGTGGATGAAAGTTTCATTGAATTATCCTGATTTAATGCTTTATTTTTTTTCTAGTTAATACCATAATAAATTAAACCAAAATATAGATTATACAGTAAAATGAAACACAAATTTTAAATTTCACAAGAAAATAATGAATTGATGCTAAGTTTGTTTAACGCATATGTCTTACCTCATCCATTGATTATCTCTTTTTAATGTGAATTTATTCTTTTAAATTTTGATCTTGTGTGTTTCAAATGTGCTAATCTGAATTAATCAAAGAAAGGTAAAAACTATGGCTAAGTTGGGGCAACAATATTCTTGCTGGTTATGAAATCTAGCAAGTTTTCTCGGGGTAACCTGAGGTCTTTAAGGGCAGAGATTAGTGGGTGGAGATGAAAGCCATCGTCACTAAATATCAAGCAATGGTTGGTGAAGAAATCTAGCCACTACTGTTTAATGTGAAGCATGAAGTGTGTGATTATTTTTAAAGTTTTTGATTTATTATTATGTACATACAATGTTAGAAATATAACTACTTTTCAATAGTCTAAATCAGAAGCCAATATCCAAAATACCAATTTTTCCAAAGGATGTAGAGTACACCACTTAAGACCCACTCTAGATAGTTGGGGGTTTGTCTACTCCTCCATATGGAATCACCCAAGTACGAGGATACTTTTGGTATCTAAATAATGTTCCTACTTAGACCTACAAAAATAGGAATCCCTAACCCTATAATGCAAACTAATTATGCAATTTTTCAATTCACATGAAATCAGAATGCAAAATTTTTCAATTTGTGAATACAAAAGAAAGCCAAAAACTTCAAACATAAAGTGTGGATGGATGCAAATAACTAATATAAAACATAATATGCAATCTAGTATGAATTTTTTTCCATATTAATTAACGATGTTCTTTTTAGCTTAGAAATCTGAAAAAACAAAATGTAAAATTACAGAATACGTAAATTGAAAAGTTAGGGTTTTAGTTGTAAACTTACAAGAAAGCCTATTCTTCTACTCCAACTCTCTATAAAACACCTTTGGTTATTTCTAAAATGCACCTGGGTGTTTCTAGAACACACCTAGACATTTTTGGATGTCCCTCGAGCACCGTCGAGAATTTGTGCACCTTCGACAACCTTTTGCAAGTTTCCAGAAACCCTAAATACAAAAAAAAACTATGAAATCTATGCTTATGAAAACCTTGCAAGATGATAGAAAATAGTAAATAAATTAGCAAATAAAATCATAAAAAGAATCCTTAGTGGGTCCCACTGTGATCGCCATTTGAAGATACAAAAATGCAACACTAAATAACAAGATATAAATTGAACTGAAAAGAAAATATTTCATAATGAATGAATTTATATTAATATGAGGAGCCTCAAAGCTTCATTGTTACAATAAGGATCTTTTAATCCTTTGATATATATTTTACAATAGTTAGGGTTCTCTGAAACCCTAGCAAAACAACACTAGTGGTGTCTTCAGAATGCATTCTTGCTCCCAATAGAAGTGAGTGGGCATCTGATTATCTGATGTTAGGCCACTCCAACTTAAGAAGCTACACAATGCGAATGTAATACTGCTAGATCTGCACACAATAAAATAGCAAGTAGGTTAGTAACAACTATGAGGGCTCCACAATGTGAGACCCTTTATAATCAATACAAAAACCCTAGTTATATGATGTAAATAGCATGAACAGAACTGAAAGTGCATAGAATGAAATAAAAATAAAAATATTTACCTTGCTTATATGTTGTTCTATGATCTGATGTAGTCTGTTGTAGTGGATTGTTACGATGATGCCCTAGCATCACTCGAGGGCTAGGAAGGCTACAAAAATTTGGTGTAAAATGCCCATGGGCACTTGGAAGCTACAGGAAATGCCCATGGGTTCTCGAGAATAATGGAGGATACCCAGAGGTGTTTGGCAGTGGAGGGGAAGTGCCCAAGGGTTCTTGGGAATGACAGGGAGAGCCCGAAGGTATTCGATGGCTGAATGGAAAGTCTGCAAAAGCAAATCTAGCTGAGCAAGGGAGGCAGTGGCGGATGCAGAGGCTATGGCAAGTTATTATGGAGGATGAGAGCACTTGGATACTCTAGGGAAAACTTAGGGTATGAATTGCTTAGGGAACTCAGGGTAAAAGACTCTAGATTTAGGGGTTGAGCCACCAAAATGACTCCTACTTATAATCTCACCTAGGGCACATTAGGGTTTTAATGACACAAATTGTGCGATCAATATTAAAATGTGACAGAGGGTGGAGATTAAATCTAGGTAAGTGGCATGGATTTTTGTGGATGAATGGTTAAGATTAAGTGAAATTGGATGGCTAGGATTAATTCACTTATATAAATATATATTCATTAAGTATATATAAAATGTTAATATTTAAATTATATAAAATAAATATATAAATATATATGAACAATGGGTGGAAATGGTGGGGAAGACCTAAATGGATGACAAGTGGCTAGGTTTTTGTGTTTATAGTTTTTATCAGTTACTCACCCATGCAACTAACTTACACACATGGTTAACAATATCCAAAGAATTTATTAAACACATAGACATTAATGCTTTCAAAATTGCAAACCCAAAAACAGCTAGGTAATTCACCTTATAATTTTATTATTCACTTCAATATTTCGAAGGTGAAGATTATTTTCCTATTCAACATGTTGCTAATCTCCTTAAGTTTTTCGAAAGATGAGAGACAACTAGGGATTTATTAATAACATTCAAGTATATGGTAATATTTGACTCCAACATACTATGGTGAAAGTAATATGTATGCAAATAAAAAATGAAAGCTCTACTAATGTGAATATACAACCATGGAAAATATTGATGTTGTACAGACGCCCATTCGCTACACTAGAAAGAAAATAATGCCTGTCAAACTTTTCATTTATTTTTGGAAAATCATACACAAGGATTGTAGTAGGATTTTCCCACGCTAGTGCACTTAACTACCATTTATACCATTATAAAGAAATTTTGATAATAAAAATTACAATCTATTCACCTCCTCTTATCGTTTATTGTTGAACAATGACCATACCTGGTCACATTTCTTTTTCACAACCAAATAATACTTTCTTGTTCTAATTTGTGAAAACTAACAACCAACATAAACCAAGTCAAAGTATCTTTTTATCTCACAGGATATACAGATATATGGATTTAAATCAATAATTAACATAAAATAAATATACCATCATCTATACTCTACAACATCAATGCCCAACTACATGTTATACACTAAATATATTTTAAACTTTACAAGAAATATATGGGTATCGACTAGCATTGGGTAATGCATTCATTTTAGCCTATCAAGCTTAATAAACACAACCATGGCATCTTGGGCATCATCGCACTAAACTTTAATGCTCCATTGTTGATGCTTGATAAAATAGTGGTTGGTTCAACATTCCACATGTATATTATCTCTCCACTACCATACTTATGATCGAAACCCAGATGGCACCGTGAGGGATCAAAATGGCTATAATGTATGTACATGAATGGATGCAACTAAAGCCTAAATATGTTTATTACTTTTCAAAATGAACACATGCAAAAGTGTATAACAGATCGATATTTGTTTAATATCATCAAGGATATATGTCATATAGACTAACGTTTCTTCAAGAGCAATAGGTAGCACAACAACCATTAAAATAGGATATGTTAAAACTATCCTATTTCTTATTTTTGGAACTCCTAATCCATAATTTTAGACTCAACTAGAGTACCCATTGCATGACCATCATTCCAAATTACATTCCAAGAAAAATATCATATTAACTGGTCAAAAGCATAGGACTGCAAAGTGTCTCCTATGTAATAGTTCATAAACACTCTTTTTTTTCATTTAGCACCAATATAATATATAAGATCCATAAAATTGTTCTAAAATAATTTTTACAATCATAAATAACACCATTTATAAAATAACAGAGACATAAAAAACACATTATTTAGCATACAAATATTATGGACTAATATATAGAACTATGACCTATTTCAAAATGATCCTCAACACATTTCTTTCAACTTTTTCCAAGCTTTTCTTCCCAATTCCTTCTTAGTGAGAATCTAGTTTTGCATAACCTAGCATAACAGAGCACCACCCAGAATAAAAAGCATAACAAAACAAGATATCCTTCAATTAAAATTCCATCCCCCTTTATCTTGTTCTCCTATGTTTTCACTTTCAAGAATATGGAGGTGGGTTAAATTAATCATTAAAAGTTGATTTCTTTATCCAGCTCATTACATTCACCACAATCCCAATATGCCCATTTAAAAAAACAATTTAATTTTTATTATTTATTATTTTTTAATATCAATTCCAGATGGATATATCTCACATTACCAACCACTCCAATGCAGATATATGATATTTCCCCCCTGATGCCAAACATACCATACAAAAATATTCTTCATTCCCTCTCAAACAGACTTTCCTTTTGTATTGCTCTCAAGAACATGGAGGGGGTTAGAAAGCAATAATGAGGATTATGTGTCATTATTACCCATCACATCATCCATCCAAACCTTTATATCATAATATAGAAAAAGTTACTTTATTTTATATATATCCATTTTGATTTTAAATTTTAACTTCTAATTTATTAATTATCATTTTTATTTTTATTTATTAATTCCTATCTTACTTTATAAATTCCAAGGCAAACATTAAATGATTTTCACATCATCAAATTGCCTCCTATGCTCTTGGTACTTTTATCACCATCAAAAGTGCAAATATTTAACTATTCAAAGTCAAGAACACACGATCCAAGATATTCACACAATGCAAGTCAAACATGCCAAATGCTCCTATATGAATGCAAGTGTGAGCTTTCATGTACTCATGAGCCATGGTGTTATTTCACATCGCCATCATATCCCAATTACATTTTTCCATCGACCTTATTTTTTCCATTGAAGGAATGTACCTAGTCCTGCATGCACAATAACCATCAACAATACCACATTCTAGGAATAAAAGGTAAGTATAACTCATCAATTCATCTATAATCAATAGTCGTACTAGGAGGGTTGTTACACCTGATGCTATCTTTTTTCCTTGTTTAAGAATATGACATTATTTTCTTCCATTGAAAACTTTGAACTCTATAATCATGTTTTGATCCATGAGTTGAGAAACTAAAAGAATATTAGTAGCCAATCCTGGTACATATAATACATTTTTTATTATCCCTTTTTTATTTGTTAGATCTACTAGAATGTTTCCAATCCCCTTTACTTCATAAGTTTTACTATATGCTATAGTAACTGGTTTCTCATTTATCTTTATAGAGAATTAAACCAATGTATATTTCCAGTCATATGTTTGCTTACCCCTAAATCTATATACTAATGATCCATAGTTTATGACACCTTATTTTTTTTGAGTAACCAAAGTTGATAAATGTTTTCCAAAACTTAGATTTTTCAGGATTACTTATGTCTCCCTAGTGGTTAGAATATGCTATAAGCATGATAAAGTGCTTAGCAACTATTATGGCAATGATAAATATCAACTCCTATTTCACCTTATTTTCCTATGAACTATGTGCTTATCAATTTAATGGAGTTATTTATGGTTGGATTTCTTTTGTTCTTTAATGTGACTATGATACAAGAATGTACAATAAATTCCAACTCAATTAACCAACCAATAATTTTTCCTCTTCTATCCTTAAAATTTTCAAAGGTTTAATCTTCTAAATTCCAATTAATTAAATTTTGATGTAGCACTCCTTATATCTCCCTAATTTTAGAATTTTAAAAAATAATGATATTTATAATACTAATAATTTGTTTCCAAGTAGAAAACCTTATACCTCCTATGATATTAATTGCAAATATTGTATTTCAACTAGAATTATTTGAAATGAAATACTATTTAAGGATAAGAATATGAAATCCTTTGGTTTTCTTTCAAATGTATTAAGGTTGATTTGCATATAACTTCAAATGATAATAATAATTTCAATCTTATAATATCCCTTATTACTCCTTATGAAATCAAATATGAGATAATACCTTTATAAATTTGATGGGCACTATGCTTGACTTCAAATTTATTGAAATGTGTTGTATCTCCTTGTTGGTTTATGATAGACTTGGTGGACATCCTATTATGATAGTCTTTAATGCACCTTTGACTCCTTTACTTCATGCCTTGAATATGCATTCACTTAATGCAGGATGAAGATATGCTTCCCTCCATGAGCACTCTTTTTTATGGTGGCTACAAATATGCTTCTACCTTCTTGATGCATGTACCAAGTGGTATGAGGTGTTAACAAGATCCTTTAGCCTCCTCCTTGAATGACGCTTATGTAAATAAGACATTACTCCAATCACAGGTGCTCTCCTCTCTTGGAAAAGCATTACTCCAATTGATAGCACACTCCTCTCGAGCGTTACTCTAATAGCTAGTGCTCTCTTGTATGAGCATTACTATAATGAGTGCCTATTTTCGAGTGCTCATGTTATGGCTATGATGGAAGGTTTATTGTGTTGTGTGCCTTTCTCTTGAGCATTGGAGATAAAAGGGTGAAGATACTCTTTATGCCAAGTGGCACAATATTTTTACTGCCTTTCGGATAAATGTAGATGTCTCCTTTAAATGCATACTCTCTCCAACATACCAAGAAATAACCTTAATTTTTTCTCAATTCCTATTCTTTCCAACCATTTGCAACATTGCTTTGCTCCTTCGATAATGAACAATTTATTTTTTTATAATATGTTCTATCGATAATGATGATATCTTTCAAGGTTAGCTCCAGTTGTGATGATTCTATGAGATAATTATGCTCATTAAATGTATTAAAATGAAATATTATAATGCTTATATAGGCTCTAACAAGCGCTAATTTAGACTAGGACTAGAATAGGCTATGATAGAAATTCTCTCATTATTAACGAATCAACTAAACATGGACCCCCAAAATATTACGTATCACAAATATGTTAATCAAATATTTCAACATTATCCCCCTTGATTCTAAAGGAAATCTTTCAAGAGTTCTGAAGCATCACTAATTTGGAAAAAATACAATCTCTTACATTTCTGGCAATCTATCACCAAAAAATCACAAAATACAAAATGATGTCTTGGGCACTCCTTCCATGGTTTGTGTGGGATCTCTTTCATCTTTGTTGTTGCTTTGTCCTGCAAGTAACCGATTGTCTACTTTTGATGAGCTACTCCCCCTTTATCAAAAACTCCTTCAAATTATGGTATTCCCATAATGCCACAAGTATTGATTCTCACTAACCAATCTAGAAAATTTTTGTCATCATTCTTTCTATGGTCTTCAAACCATATTTCAGCTCTTAATACTCCTCTTGAGTATGTACAATGCATCATCTTATGTAGATGGTTTTACCATATTACAATTTCACATACCTCTACACAGATTTTCAAACAAAATATAGCTATGCAATAGCTAGTTACAAATGCAACAAACAATTGTTGCTCCTCACACAATGTTTCACTCTTTACTATGGTTGTACAATATTCCTTCTTCCAAGGAATTTTAAACACAAAATACTCATTTCTCACAATGAGATGCCACAACCAACACATATCCATGGTTCTCATCACCATGTTATCCATGTTATTTGTAAATGAAATAACTTCATCTAATGATGTCTCTACAAGACAATCATCTCTCAATAATACCTTTTTAAGACATTCTCCTCCTTTCTTCAAATACCTGTTCACAAAAAACAAATCATTAATCACAAAAACATTACCTCCAATGTGATTAGATTTGGTGCTCCCCATAAAGCTATTTTGTGGCATATCTCTTTCACTGTATGTTGCTTCAAAATCAACCATCAACTCTTCACTAAGAGTTCTCCTCCTTTGTTCAATCCATGTTGGTGTGTTGAAACACCATTCATTCAAACAATCATACATTGTTGCCTTTTCAAGACAACTCTTTTTCTTCAATGTAGACACTCCAAGTGAGTGATCTTCATTCATGAGTGATGTTTCATTTGTCATTACAACAAGAAAACCATTCTCCTCCATGATAATTTTAGGTGAATTCTCCATAATACATTCTTCATTTGTCTCCTCCATGAGACAAATGAAGAGTGTATTATGGAGAATGCACATTACAAGCTTAAATAGGCTTTGATACCAAAATGAGATAATCATGCTCATTCAATATATTAAAATGAAATATTACAATGCTTATATAGGCTCTAACAAGCTCTAATTTAGACTAGGACTAGAATAGGCTTTGAGAGAAATTCTCTCATTATTAATGAATCAACTAAACATGGACCCCAAAAATATTGTGTATCACAAATATGTTAACAAAATATTCCAACATCCTAGGGTGTTAGAATGGATATTCTATGGTGCTTCAATGGCAAATTTTGGTGCTTTGTTCGGTTGGTGTATCTTGGATATTGCACCTTTGTTTTCTCCCTTGTACCTTATTATTTTATGTAGATGTCAATCACCTCTTCATGTAGATAGTTTGTTCTATATCCTACGTAGATACCTTGTGATATAATTACTTGTAGATGTCTTGTGCTATAATAGCTCCTTTACATAAAAATGTTGTGCTACAAGTTGATGCTATCATAGGTGCTAGATGTAGTGATGAAAATGATGTCTTTAAACACCCAAAAACCTAGCCTTGTGAGCCCTTCCTTGGGTCTCTACTATACTGAAATTTTACTTCTCAAACTTTAGTGATGTGGCTACTTGGAAATCATACCCTATTACTTATAGCAATGTCTTTAAGACACTCCCTATTTGTCCTCTTTTGCTATATTTTGAAAGGACAAAACTAGTGCCAATGTAATGCAAAATTTTTTGCAATAGATTAGGATGAAATACTGTATTTTGCACTAAATTTATACATCTCCTATTGAAGCTTTCCTTACTTCTTAGATATGGTTACTCTCTACTCTAATCCTTGAGAGCAAGATGTATTGTATTGTTGCCTTCCTCTAACTCTTTTTCTTGGATAACTTAGCACCAATGAATCCAAGCTCTTAATCATGCAACTAATAAGCTATTTGAGAGGTTTAACTTTGCATTAATGTTCACTTCAACTAAAAACCCTTAGTGTACTTTGAATAATTAATATAGTGCAATAATAATCTCCCCTTATTACTCCTTCAAATGAACCTAAAAATATGCACTAGTAATTGCTCCTAAATGCACTATAATCTCTACAACTCAATGTAGTCTTCTTTGCTTCAACTTAAACAATAGGAAGATGATATATTTATTTATATAAAAATATATCTAAATTCTATTTTAATGTGCAGGTAATAACTTTAAAATAAACTCTCTTCTGCACTCTTGTAAATAATTTTTAAAAATAATTCACTCCTTACAACTTTTAAACTAATATGGTGCTTAACGAAACTTAATAAACTAAAAATCTAAAGTTCAACTAGTGAACCTTTTGCACCCAATTTGCTTACCTTTAAGATCTCTAAATATGGTGGATATCTTGGTGATTTGATTCACCAAATTTTTACCTTTAATTGGATGAATTTGCAATTGTTCTTGGCTATCCAAAACAACTCTCTAACTCACCTATTTGCAGCTTTGAAACCCTCTAACTTGCTACTCTAAAATTATAGTAGGTGACTCCAACTCTCCTTCTTTCTTGAATTATTATTATTTTGGGCTTGTTGTCATATGGTGATAATTATCCCAATTTATTCTTCTAGAATATGCTCTTCCTTACAATCTTTTTTAGGTCCCTCATAGCTCTGATACCGATGATAGTTTTTGCACTATTCTATCTATTCAAGAATTATAATTACTAAGAAGGAAATGATATAATAGAAGAGCTACATGAACAACATATCATATTTTATTATCTGAATAGAATTATACAATTGTGAATGGAACTAAAAGTCCATTATATAGGAGGATAGGTTTCTTGTTCCTTACTCTACCTATGATACTTGGTCTAACTTAACTGACACTTGGTATAATTACCAAAGAATGGAATATATTCCAATAACTATATGCATAAAGGCTAACTAATATACTTTGAAAGAAAGAAACAATGATACCTAAAGTTTATTTATTTATATTTATTTTGATTACTAAAATATAAGGCAAAATTATTTTTTAAATGATTTATTTTGTGTATCAATTGGAAGTGTAATTGATAGTATATAGAACACTTCAATTTTTATAGAATGCATAATTAATAAATTAACTAAATTAAACTAATTTTTTTTATTTTAGACAGAAGCACTAGATTAAAATCATGCTAAAACATAGCAATTCTAATTAAACCACTCCTATAGAGCAACACTATTGTTTAGATTACAATTTTTATAAAAGTAAAGGTAGCAAAAGTATCCTTGATATGCAAATGTAGAAAAAAATATTTCTATGATGTAATAAGAACAAGAGGTCTTTTAAATAAATATGTGTTATAGTTATTGAACTATTGAGACTCCAGATTAATTAAATTATTCTAATCCTAAAAATAGGATGGGTAAGAGACTACATGTAGACTTGATCTTAATCATTTGAAGATGATTTTAATATTTGATGTTGCACCTACTAATTTGAGCTTCTTCTTGACTTAACTCTACTTTTAAAATCTTGTGCATAAAATAAAAAAATGATTAGTTTTCTTAGGATTCTACTTTAGCCATACCACTTGTTCACTTATGTTTTGTTAAACTAAACACAAAGGTTGAATGCTTAGAGGTTATACCTAATAATAATTTATGAAAGTTAATTTAACTAGCCTAATGTGATGGTTGATGACCAAAATATCTCGAACATGAAGGATCAATTTTAGGTGCCTACACATTTTTAATATCCCCTTTTTTGTGTGTCTTGTGGACCCCACTCATCCTTATGTTATGCAATGTAAAATTCGACTAGAAAAAGTGGGATGCACTTTTATGTATTAATAGGAGTTGTAAGTTGCACATATTTCAGATCTGATTTTTATTTGTATGGTACATAATTTTATTGGATAAAAGTTATAATATTTTTAGCTAGGGTTTGTAAATTTTAATTGGGGATATTACAGTGATATCAGAGTTGGTTTCCTGCAACCTGTGAGGGTTTTTTATGCAGCTAAGGCATAATTATTACACAAGGAGGAACTCAAATAAATCAACCACCATGAAGATTAATGAGAAAATTTTGGATGCAATGCTTGATGTGTTGACTAAATTGGATTCCAAGCTAGGTCAATGTGGAAACCCTCAGCCACAGAAACCCATATCTCATGGGGTTACAAGATATCATGGATGTGAGATCTTAGCTTCTCATTGGGCAAGAATTTTGAGAGGAAATGCAAGCACTCATAGATCTGTCATTAATGATGATGAGCTTGGAGAGAAGCAAGAAAAATCAGATCCTGAAGTGAAAGTTTCATCAATTTCAGATTTGGAATAAGATGTCTTGTATCAAGAGGTATGCAAAAATGAATCTACCACAATGCATGAGTCTTCTTCCATGGAATATAGTGATATTTTTGATAACAGGTATGAGGAAACATGTTTATTTCCTAATAGCAATTCTTTCATGCATAATGGTGGTGTTTTTTATGAAGTTTGTGGGAATAGGGGATCTCCAACTCCTAAATTTAATGAAGAAATTGATGTTAGAGAAGATGCATCAAAATTGGAAAGCATCAAAAGGAAGTTGGAAGGAGAGTTTTCCAATAAAATTAACATTGTTGTAGATATAGAAGATGAAATTAATTCATATTGTGCATCCATTATTGGAGAAGTGTTCCCCACCAAATATGGTATCAAGTGATGCAAAGATTGAAGATTAAATCTTCTAACGACAACCAACTTAAAGGGAATGTGAGTATTAGTAAGATGGATAAGACAAGAAATTGGCAACCTCCTCCTAAGGATTTTGGAAAATTCAATACTTATGGAGCCTCTAGAGGAAACCCTGGAAAATCCAGTGTAGGAAGAATTGGTAGACTTTCAGATGGCTCCCTAGTTTTTACTTTTGCTGAGAATTTGGGTATTCTTTCCAATAACCTTGCTGAGGGGTATGGTATCCTCAGAAGCCTTCAAGAGGATACTACGGTTGTATGGGAAAAGATATTAGTTGAGTCTGACTCTCAACTTATGATTAATCTCTTGAAGAATCCTTCTAAGAATCATAAGGTGGATTGGAGAATAAAAATAATTATTGAGAAGATTCAATTAATCAAGATGAGATTTTTGAAAGTTGATTACAATCATGTGGTCAGAGATCAAAACAAGAGTATTGATGCTTTAGCTAATTGGGCTTTGGACAAAGGTGATCTTACTTGTTATGGCCACCCTCCTAGATGGTGTGCTTCTCAAATTAGGGAAGCTCTTCTTTCTATCATTTCTTTGGATGGCCCCAGTTTTGAAGGTATCTAGTTTCTTTTTGTTTTTTTTTTGCTTCTCTTTGGTTCATTTAGTTTTTTTTTGTTCCCTAGCTCATTCTATTCTTTCTTTTGTTTCCTCTGTTGATTCTTGCCTTAATAGTCTTCTGGTCTAGATAGGTCATTGTTATGTTCAATTTTTTTTTTTTTTTTGTTTTTTTTTTTGTTTTTTAAGGTGGGTGGGTTCTTTTGTTTTGTTTTGTTTTTGTGTTCTTTGTTTTGTTTTTTGTTGTTCTTGTGTTTTTGTTGTTCTGTGTTTTTTTTAATGTTTTTTGTATTGTTCTTGTGTTTTTGTTGTTCTGTGTTTTTTTTAATGTTTTTTGTATTGTTCTTGTGTTTTTTCGTTCTTGTTCTTAGGTTTCTCTTTGTTTGTGTTAATTCATGTTTTTATGTGTGAGTGTTTTCTATATTTTTTGTTTTTTTTATTGTCTATTGTTGGTTGTTTTTATTTTTATTTTTTAGGTTTTGGTTGTGTTTATTTTTCATGTTTTTTTTTGGGTTATGTCTTTGTAGTATTTTGTTGTTTTTGTCTTGTTTGTGTTTTGTTATGTGGTTCTTATGTTTTTCTATGTGGTTCGTGTTGTGTTTTCTTTTATCTTATTGTGCGTGTTTGGTTGTGCTTTTGTTTTTTCACACTCAAGGAGCATGTTTTTTATTTTATTTTATTATTTTTGTTGTTATTTACTTATTTTTAAATTGGTTTTGTGTGTTTGTTTGCTCCTTGAGTATGTCAAAGGTGGTAGGCCAGGTCCAAGTCCTGGGTGTTTTTTGTGAAATGGATACCCCTGCCTCCTTGGGTCTTACCCAAAAGTGGAATCCCTTTTGGGATGTTTTCCACAAATAAAAAAAAAATGGAGAAGTGTTCAATGATGATGAGATCATAAAGTGCCCTGATATAGACATTGATAAAACAACAATAGATAAGGATTTGTAGCCATGGAGTGATTCATGGGTTGAGCATGAATCTGCCCTAACTTCAGTGAACAAAATTGAAGTGTAATGTTGTTGATTTTGATAATTGTGCTGATAAAGATAAATCAAAATTACTATTTCATGGAGTTGATTTTGATCTAGGGCATATAAAAAATATTTTAAGAAGAGGCACTTGGGTCTTGGGACATCCATGAAAATATTGCTAAAAGGTATGAACTTATTTATGGTTTTGATATGCATTATAACAGTAGTTCATTAAATAGGCATAGTCTTGATATTCATGAGGATTGGAAGAAACAATTGTTAGTTAACACTGAAAAAGAGGTGTATACCCTGTCTAAGTTTGATGATGCTAAGAGATTTGTTGAAAATCTGATCCAAAAGACACATACAAATCATAATGAACAAACTATTTCCATTTTTTATTTGCAAATTTTAAAAGCATAATTGAGGAGTTGAAGCTAGAAGATGAAAATAATTTTTAGTTTGTTGATAACCCACTGTCTGAGATGGATGTTGAATTGTCTTTTGACAATCCAATTTTTGAATTAAATGATGTACCTCCTGATGTTAGTAACACGAGAAATATGAGATCCAGGTGTGATGTGTAGTCATGAGGTAGAGATAGCTAGAGTCAAATTTTGTGAAGAATTTATATTAAAAGTTGTTCTGAAAGAGGCGACAACATCAAATGGATAGACCATTCTCTTTATTGATGAAATTCATATAATTGCTGGAGTAGGTGTTATAAGTGGAGCTATGGATGCAAGAAAATTTTGGAAGCCTATGCTTGAAAGAGGAGGGATACATTGTATTTAGAAGGATGTTTCTCTTGAATGGTGATTCCAACAAGTGGTTGAGTACACTTCAGATCAGTACTTTTAGGAGGAATTTACTCTCACAGGGTGGAAGTACTGCAGATAATATTTGAAGATAAGAAACAATTGTGGCCATGTCTTGCAATGTATTTACTATATTTCATCCACTTTTTTAGAAGACACACCACTTCCTTGTGTTATTTACTGCCATGGAAATAGTGGTTGTCAAGCATATACAAATGAGGCAGCAGTGATCCTTCTACGTTCAAACACAACTGTGTTCACTCTTGATTTATCTGGATCAGGTATGTGGGATGGTGAATATGTGAGTCTTGGATGGCATGAGAAATATGATCTTAAATTAGTTGTTTCATATTTGCATGATATGAAAAAAAATTCTTGTATTGGACTTTGGGGAAGATCAATGAGAGCTGTTACAAGACTCCTATATGGAGCAAAAGACCCATTGATTGCTGGAATGATATTGGATAGCCCTTTCTCTAAGTTATTTGATCTCATGATGGAGTGGGTGGATTTCTATAAAATCATCTTCCCAATTTTATGATGAAGGTATTTGTCTAGTATATGTGATGGGTTATCCAAAATAGAGCTAGTTTTGATACTATGAATCTAAATGTCACTCAGATAACTTCAAAAACCTTCATTCCAACACTGTTTGGACATGCAATAGAGAATGCATTCATCCAGCCACACCATTCTGACATCATTTTCAAATCATATGTGGGGGATAAGAATATTATCAAATTTGAGGGTAATCCTAACTTTGCATGGCCTTAGTTTTATTATGATTCTATTTTTATTTTCTTTTTATAATGGCCTTCGTCCTCCACAATTGTTAGCTACAGTCATTCTTGTAGTTGATAAGCATTTCAAATTTGGAGCTTTACAGGTTGGGAATGTAGTGGATCAAACTTTGTTGTATGAGATTATTACAGACCTCCGTATGATAGAACCTAGCACAGCTAGCTTTTTTTTAGCTCCCTATACATCTAATGACTCTAGCATACCTTTACCAAATAAAGAACTTCAACTATCAAAGTCTTCCTCTAAAATTGAAAAAAAAATTACACTAGAAGGAAATTTAGAGCAAAATAATGTTGTCATTGAGATGGGAAGAGATGAGGTTAAGTCATGTTCACGATAGGGTAAAGGAAATGGACCAAATGATGAATGCTTCTTATATTCAAGCTCAAATAATGAAATCTAGGAAATATGTTCTTCCTTAGTAATGAGTGATGAAGAGTCATCATCCTTGAAAAACTTTACACCTTTCACTTTGAATGCAAATGATGAATATGTGGATAAAGCAGAAGTTGTTGAGATATGTTTCCATGTTATGATGTCCAAGACTACAAAAGAGGAAATTTATGATGTAGTTCACCTTGGTGGGGAAATAGATATTGAAAACATCCCTACTCATATTCTTAAAGCAAGGAAGACGTATTTGGTGCCAATATTTGAGCCTCATCATAACTTCAAAAGCATGTAGCAGGAAATAAATCATGTGTTAAACTTCCATTCAGTTATTTCAGCTTTCCAAATGAATTGGTTGAAAAATGGTTGTATACAAGAAAACATGACTTCAATTCATCTACAAGTATCAATTAATGGAAGCAATTGTGGTTCTCAAGGTGGAAATTTTGAAGGGTACCTAAAACTCATGAATGAATTTCATAATTATAATAAATATTCTGAAGAACATGTGAGAGTTGTGCCTAATTTAAATCCTCAAAGTTTGGAATGTAGTCGAACATCATCAGACATAGAAGAAGTATCTAGAAGCTTAAGAAAGCTAAACATTCCAAATCAAAATCCTAATGGAAAATTCTATTCTAAAGCAAGATATTTTGAAAGTATTGCAGCCATGGATATCCCTTTGGGTGGAGAATATGTTGTGATCAATATGCAGATATCTAAAGTTTTAAGAGTGACTAGTGGCTCAAAAATCCTACCATGAATGAGTTTGAAATGGACAAAAGATCCAATCACCCAAACAGGTTCATTCAATGGTCATTGTTGGAAGACATATAGTGAATAGCAGTGTGTCCTATGGATGTCTGATTCAGCTGTATACAACATATCAAATAGTTGTTGAAATCCTTTGGATTTATATCAGTCATGATCATATTTTGTTCTCTCTGATTTCAAAACAACCTTATGTAGCAGTTTTCTTCAATATTTTACTTTGAATTTTTTTATGATGGTTTCACATTTAAACCTAATATACTTGGATCTGCAGGCTTGACATATTTTCATATTAAAGCTAGCATGAGGAGTGTTGAAGGTGTATTAGACACACTCACTTATGGCCCATGTGAGATTGAAGTGAGAGTATTCTTTCCAACTAAGATGGTATTTTATATGGGACAAAAATTGGTTGTTATGTCTGCATTTTTAGACTTTGATTACGTGGTAAAAGGAACTGACATGCAATCACCTCTAAAATATATTCAAGGAGAAGTTGTTTCCCTAGAATAATAAAGAGTGCTTCAATGCTGATATACCATCTATATTGGGTAGGAATGAGATTCAGTTGGTATCAGATCTTATTTTAGAGACCCAGAAGAAGAAAATATGAGCAAATATATTGCCAAATACCTGATTCAGTGGAAGGGATTACTATATTCAGTTTGCATTGCTTGAGGACAAGCAATTTATGAGGGATAGACTTGTAATGTCCCCTTTTTTGTGTGTCTTGTGGACCCCACTCATCCTTATGTTATGTAATGTAAAATTAGACTAGGAAAAGTGGGACACACTTTTATGTATTAGTAGGAGTTATTTTATGTTTTAAACTTGTGTTATATTTTAGTAATAAAATGGGCCCCACTTAATGAAGAATTAGAAGCTCATGTTATATAATGGAGAGGTGCACCCCATTTGAGGAGGTTATTTTGGTATTTGTGATATTGTATGAGAGTTGAGGGTTGAACCCTTACTCATCTTCTATAGATTTAGGTGATGTGCCCTAGTCTTTAGGAGAATCCAATATTATAGACAAGGTGATGTGCCCTTGCTCTTGATGGGAGATTGCTGGATCTACCTCAGGATTCACAATTTGGGCTTCAGATTTCAATGTTTTTTGTGTGCAATTGTGCTTAGAGTGGGTCACCCAATTTTGGAGGCCATATTTAGTGTGTTTTCAAATCCAATTTACCCTAGAGGAGGGTCGTCCAGCTTTGGGTAATTGTTTGGTGATGTTTGGAGGGAATTTTGTGGAGTCTATTGTGTGTCATACCTCCTAAAGGAAGACGTCTATCCTAGGGCTTCTATTTTATGCAATTTTATGGTGAATTTGAGAAGTATTTGGGTTGATCTATCCATTGCAACTTGAAAACTATTTTTAGTAAATTCGTGTCCACATTTGTCACTTTGGGGTTTCTTGTATCAAATTTTTTGCATATATTTTCAAACTTGATTTTTATTTGCATGGTACAGAATTTTATTGGAGAAAAGTTATAATATTTTCAGCTAGAGTTTGTAAATTTTAATTGAAGATATTACAACATCCATAATAATTCACCAAACTACCCAATTAAACTCCTCCATCTACTTGTTTGTCCATATTAAAATATATATGCAAAATAAAGAGTGGCATAGTGAACAATCATTATTTTAGCATGTCACTTCCAAAAATTTCTAACAACCCCTTATGTGTTAGTGCTACCCTATACCCCTTTAAAATGTCTAGTTTCTCTATTTTACTCCATAATTTGATTTTAAACATTACATATTAATTTTTTTTTTTTTTCTTTTGTTAAATCAATAATAATAAAATATACCTTCTTTTTACACTATTTCATAATTTTCCCATATAAATTTTTAAGTGCACTACAATAATCTAATGTCATGTATAAAGTTAACTCATGTATGAAGTTAACCCCACCTATGAACAACACAAAACTATCAAGCATCAAATAAATATATAATAGTCTACTTGAATTAACACACGTAGATAAATTACCTAAAATGAAAGAAGATAAAATGTATATACTATTTACCTCCTAAACACTTTAAATCTACTCTTTAATACCTATGTTGAAATTTCGTTCCACCTTAATATTTCTTTTTCAATCTTAAATACAATAAAAATTTTAATATCTCCAACAAAAATATATATATGATATTAACTTTTCTACTTACAATTTCATTCCACTTTAATACCTCTTTTTCTTTTTTAAATACAATAATATTTTTATATCTCCAACAAAAATATATATTTAAAATTAAATTTTCTACCTATTTACTTTATAATTTTTTTCCTTTATTAATTAATATATTATGGATTTGTTAACTTCTATTTAGCCAAACCAACTACAGATTTAATGTACGAATTTGTTAACTTCTATTTAACCAAACCTTTCACCTTAAGTCAAGTAAGACTGAACATTATACTCTTTCCTATGTGTTTACCTCATTCAACCTTTGCACCTATGCTGACCAAGATCGATGCTTCTAAATTTAGTATGATGTCTCTCCACTTGTTTTCGCTATTCCACAAACCGCCTTCTTCAATGTCCCAAACACATCAGACGAGTTAAAATCCCAAGCATGCACTTTAAAAAGCATTCGTGGTAGTATAGTAAATTGCAAAAGCAAATATGTCGATCACAAGATACTCAGACGAGCCAAAGCCAGGTAGATAACGAAATCCAAATTGCAGAGGTCAATTGACAACAATGATTTTTCGTATTTCATAATTTTTGAAATTGATGATTCTCCTCCTCATATTCTTTCATCTCCATGCAAATGAATCCTACTCCACCATCGACCTTATTTTGTAAATTGAAGGAATGTACCTGGTCCTGCATCCAAAACAACCATCAGCAATACCACATTCTAGGAATAAAAGGTAAATATAACTCATCAATTCATCTGTAATCAATAGTCGTACTAGGAGGGTTGTTACACCTAATGCTATCTATTTTTCTTGTTTAAGAATATGACATTGTTTTCTTCCATTGAAAATTTTGAACTATATAATAATGTTTTGATCCATGAGTTGAGAAACTAAAAGAATATTAGTAGCCAATCCTGGTGCACATATTACATTTTTTATTATCCCTTTTTTATTGGTTAGATCTACTAGAATGTTTTCAATCCCATTTACTTCATAAGTTTTACTATCTGATATAGTAACTGGTTTCTCATTTATCTTTATAGAGAATTAAACCAATGTATATTTCCAGTCATATGTTTTCTTACCCCTAAATCTATATACTAATGATCCATAGTTTATGACACCTTGTTTAATTTGAGTAACCAGACTTGATAAATATTTTCCAAAACTTAGATTTTGCAGGATTCCTTATGTCTCCCTAGTGGTTAGAATATGTTATAAGCTTGATAAAGTGCTTAGCAACTATTATGGGAATGATAATTATCAACTCCTATTTCACCTTATTTTCCTATGAACTATGTTCTTATCAATTTAATGGAGTTCTTTATGGTTGGATTTCTTTTGTTCTTTAATGTGACTATGAGACAAGAATGTACAATAAATTCCAACTCAATTAACCAACCAATAAATTTTCCTCTTCTATCCTTAAAATTTTCAAAGGTTTAATCTTCTAAATTCCAATTAATTAAAGTTTGATGTAGCACTCCTTATATCTCCCTAATTTTAGAATTTTAAAAAATAATGATATTTATAATACTAATAATTTGTTTCCAAGTAGAAAACCTTATACCTCCTATGATATTAATTGCAAATATTGTATTTCAAATAGAATGATTTGAAATGAAATACTATTTAAGGATAAGAATATGAAATCCTTTGGTTTGCTTTCAAATCTATTAAGGTTGATTTGCATATAACTTCAAATGATAATAATAATTTCAATCTTATAATATCCCTTATTACTCCTTATGAAATCAAATATGAGATAATACCTTTATAAAGTTGATGGGCACTATGCTTGACTTCAAATTTACTGAAATGTGTTGTATCTCTTTGTTGGTTTATGATAGACTTGGTGGACATCCTATTATGATAGTATTTAATGCACCTTTGACTCCTTTACTTCATGCCTTGAATATGCATTCACTTAATGTAGGATTAAGATATGCTTCCCTCCATGAGCACTCTTTTTTATGGTGGCTACAAATATGCTTCTACCTTCTTGATGCATGTACCAAGTGGTATGAGGTGTTAACAAGATCCTTTAGCCTCCTCATTGAATGACGCTTAGGTAAATAAGACATTACTCCAATCACAGGTGTTCTCCTCTCTTGGACAAGCATTACTCCAATTGATAGCACACTCCTCTCGAGCGTTACTCTAATAGCTAGTGCTCTCTTGTATGAGCATTACTATAATGAGTGCCTATTTTTGAGTGCTCATGTTATGGCTATGATGGAAGGTTTATTGTGTTGTGTGCCTTTCTCTTGAGCATTGGAGATAAAAGGGTGAAGATACTCTTTATGCCAAGTGGCACAATATTTTTACTGCCTTTAGGATAAACGTAGATGTCTCCTTTAAATGCACACTCTCTCCAACATACCAAGAAATAACCTTAAATTTTTCTCAATTCCTATTCTTTCCAACCATTTACAACATTGCTTTGCTCCTTCGATAATGAACAATTTCTTTTTTTTATAAGATTTTCTATTGATAATGATGATGTCTTTCAAGGTTAGCTCCAGTTGTGATGATCCTATGAGATAATTATGCTCATTCAATGTATTAAAATGAAAGATTATAATGCTTATATGGGCTCTAACAAGCGCTAATTTAGACTAGGACTAGAATAGGCTATTATAGAAATTCTCTCATTATTAATGAATCAACTAAACATGGAGCCCCCAAATATTACGTATCACAAATACGTTAACTAAATATTTCAACATTATCCCCCTTGATTCTAAAGGAACTCTTTCAAGAGTTCTGAAGCATCACTAATTTGGAAGAAATACAATCTCTTACGTTTCTGCCAATCTATCACCAAAAATTCACAAAATGCAAAATGATGTCTTGGGCACTCCTTCCATGGTTTGTGTGGGATATCCTTCATCTTTGTTGTTGCTCTATCCTGCAAGTAACCGAGTGTATACTTTTGATGAGCTACTCCCCATTTATCAAAAACTCCTTCAAATGATGGTATTCCCATAATTCCACAAGTAATGATTCTCACTAACCAATCTAGAAAATTTCTGTCATCATTCTTTCTATGGTCTTCAAACCATATTTCATCTCCTAATATAAAGAATTTGATGAAGCAATTATTCATTCCGATTGATATCAATTATAAAGATTACAATGTGGTTACAATAAGTTGGTTTATTAAACCAACTTGGTGGTTATTAAACCAACCTAGAGAGCGCCTACGTGCGCTACCCTTTTGCTCAATAATGTAAGACATATATGCTAACATCCCCCCTTATTACATTATTGGCAAATTCCAATAGTATCTCAAAACTTTTCATATTTGATACGCCCAAGTGCTTTGGTAAAGATATCTGCAACTTGCGCATCAGTAGGAATGTATTGAAGTTGTATATGGTGCTTTGGAACTTCATCTCGAATGAAATGACATCTGGTATCAACATGTTTGGTACGTTCATGAAAAATTGGATTTTTGACAAGATTCAAAACACCTTGATTGTCGCAAAACAAATGAAGAGGAAGATTCTTTGGAAGACCCATGTTTGTAAGAATGCGACTTAACCACATTATCTCATAGACTGCTTCATTGGCTGCATGATATTCTGCTTCTATAGAAGATAAAGCAACCACATGCTGCTTCTTACTATGCCATGAGACAGGTCCAGATCCCAGATGAAAAACATATCCAGAAGTGGATTTACGATCATCAATGGATCCAGCATAATCCGAGTCCGTGTATCCTAGTAAGAAAAACTTATTATTCTTTTTGTATTCCAGACCATAATTTGTACTACCACGAACATAATGAAGAACTCTTTTTGTTGCTTTCTAGTGACTCATCTTAGGCTCTTGCATGAACCTTGAAAGATAGCCCACAGCAAAACTAGGATCTGGCCTGGTATTTGTCAGATATAGGAGACTCCCAATCAATTGATGATAGAGAGTACCATCTACCTGAGGTGATTCATCATATCGTGATAACTTAAGTCCTTGCTCCATTGGAGTTGCTTTTGACTTACAGTTAGTCATCCGATATTTTTCTACTAAAGTCTTGGCATATTTCTTTTGTGTTACTCTAATATGAAATATTTTCTGAGTAACTTCTAAACCAAGACAATAGTGCAGAAGTCCTAGATCTGTCATTTCAAATGATTGCTTCAAATCATTTTTCACTAAGTCAATCATTCTTTCCGAGCTTCTTGTTATGATCAGATCATCTACATAAAGTACAAGAATCACTATATCAGAACCATTTTTCTTAATATAGAGATTTGCATCTGAAGGACTTCTTTTGAATCCATGTTGCACAAGGTGACTGTCTATCTTGATATACCAAGCTCGAGGAGCTTGTTTGAGCCCATACAAGGATTTGATCAACTTGCATACTTTTTGTTCTTGCCCCTCGACCATGAATCCTTCTGGTTGAGTCATGTATACTTCTTCCTGTAAGTCACCATTCAAGAAAGCACTTTTAACATCCATCTGATGCAACTTCCACCCAAACTGAGCTCCCATGGCACAAAGTACTCGAATGGTAGTCATTTTTGTAGTAGGGGCAAAAGTCTCTTCATAGTCTATGCCTTATTTCTGAGCATAACCCTTCGCAACAAGTCGGGATTTATGCTTATCAATAGATCCATCTGCCTTATACTTCACTTTGAACACCCATTTGCAGCCTATGGGTTTCTTTCCTGTTGGCTAGATCGACTAACTTCCAAGTATTATTTTTTATGAGAGACTTATGTTCTACATCCATGGCCTCTTTCCACTGTGGTTTATCAAGTGCATATTGAACCGTTGTGGGTTCATTTGCATTCAATGTAGACATATAAATATTTTCTTCATCCTCATCTTCTTCTCTATCATTTTTTGTACCCACTGACAAATCATCAAAGTGTTGACAAAGTTCGTCAACCTCTGAAGTAGATTCCTCTGCTCTCATTTGTTGAGTCATACTGCGAGTACATGGCCTATCTAGAGATAGATCTGGAAGGGAATTCAACTTAGCATCTCTCAAAGTGCTAGTATACCATTTTGGGACTTTCTGTTGTTGTTGTGGAAGTTGAACCTCCTTCTTAGGTTCTTCTTCATCTAGGTATACAGTTGTAGATGTGTCTTTTGATGTGAAAGCTTCATCAAATACAACATCTCTACTTACGTGTGTCTTCTTGGTCTTAGGATCAATCAATCGATAACCTTTTGAATACTCATCATAGCCAAGAAAGATACACTACAGGGTTTTCTCATCCAACTTCCTCCTTTTCTATTTTGGAATGTGCATGAATGCTTTACATCCAAACACCCTTAAATGAGAAATGGAAGGTTTCTTACCACTCCAAGCTCCTTGTGGTGTTTTCCCTTGTAGAGCTCTAGTGGGTGCTCTATTTAGGAGGTATGATGTTGTGTTTACTGCTTCTACCCAATATTGATCCTCAAGATGTGCTCCCTTTAGCATACATCGAACCATTTCCATAATGGAACGATTTCTCCTTTCTACAACTCCATTCTGTTGAGGTGTATAGGCTGTAGTCAGTTGTCTTTTGATCCCATGTTTCTTAAGAAAATCTGAAAACTCTTCAGAGGTGTATTCCCCCCTCGATCTGAGCGGAGGGTTTTTATGAAACAACCTGACTCCTTCTCGACAAGTTTCTTGAATTGTTGAAAGTAGAGAAATGCTTCTGATTTCAACTGAAGAAAGAAAACCCACATCTTCCATGAGTAATCATCAACAAATAGTTGAAAATACTTCTTTCCACCATAGTTGGTTGGCATAGGACCACACAGATCGGTATGTACCAGCTCTAAAGGGTTTGTAGCTCGAGAGGAGCTAGTTTCAAAAGGTACTCTGTGTTGCTTCCCTGCTAAGCAATCCGAGCACACTGGTAAGATAGATGAGAGTGGAGGAAGACCTTTCACCATCCCATATCTATGTAATTCAAGCAAATATCTTGAACCGAGGTGCCCATAACGTCTATGCCAGAGAGAGGTGGCCTCCTTTGTAGTTGCAGCCAGAGCAACATGAGGAGTTGAAAGAGCATCTAGAATGAACAAGCCATGTTTGTAGGATCCGGTTGCAACATGTTTACCATTGTGGGTGATAAAACATCTCTTCTTGCCTTTGACAACTCGAAACACGACATCCATGTTTCTATCCAACATTTGTGTGACTGAGAGCAGATTATTGGCTAATCCTGGAACATAGAGAACCTTCTCAATTTGACAATTACCATCAGGAAGGGACACAGAAACATCCCCTTCTCCCTTTACTTGATAGACTTGATTGTCAGCAATTGTGACTGGCTTACCCTCTTTCTCCGCAAAAGTATCAAACCATGATTTGTCCCCAGTCATGTGTTTGCTAGCTCTTGAATCAATATACCATACAACATCTATCTAGGAAGACGAAGTATGGGTCATGAGCACCTTGTGTGCTCTTTCAGAGTCAGAATTTGAATCGGACCCAGGAGAATCTGAGTCTGAGTTGGAGTCAGCATAAGCAACATGGCCTTTAGGTTGCTTATGTTTGTTGTATTTCTGTTTGTCTTTGCCCTTCTTCTTAGGACCTTGATCGTTTTGTTGCTTGTTTTTGAACCAACACTTGTTGGTGTCATGGTTATTCATATCACAAATCTTGCAATATTTTGTATCCTTCTGCTGATTTTGCTTCCCTTTTCCTTTGGAAGAAGGACCCCCTTTTTGAAACTGACCTTGTTTCTTACCACTTTGTTGTGTGGAAAGGGCATTATCTGGCACGTCATCTTTCTGAACCTGATTTGCCTCCTCAGTCTGAAGCAAATTTACCAGCTCCACAAATGATACTTGTCTACCAGAAACATTGAGAGAAGTGATCAACATCTTGTAGGAATCTGGCAATGCTCTCAAGATGACAGATTTCAAGATATCATCATCCACTGGTTTTCCCATGGCATTCAATTTGGCTTTCAAGTCAGCCACTCTACAAAGGAATATATCAACTGTTTCCCCAGAATTCATACTGAGAGTATGTAGTTGAGTTTGAAGGTTTAGAATAGTGGATTGATTCTTTCCTTCATATACTGTGATCAAGGCATCCCAAGCTATCTTACTAGTTTTTGCATCACAAATATGAGGTTGCACCTCATCTGTAGTAGCAAGCAAGATAAACATGAGACTCTTCTTGTCCTTCTTATCCCAAGCATCTTGATCTATTCCTATTGTCTGAGGGCGCTTTGCAGTGCCAGTCACTACATCCCATAAATCTTCCAACTGAAGAATGGCTTTCATCTTTGTTTTCCATGGAACAAAGTTAGGACCTTTCAACAACTATGAATCTGAGAGATACTTATGAATTGTGGCCATTATGAAGGTTCCTTATATCACCAATTGGTCTCCCTTTCTTTATACCTACCAGATCTTTATATCGTAACCATTCAATATATACCCGCCCTTACGTGAGGGAGACTATAGGTATATATGAATAGTATACTACTCAATATGTACCCGCCCTTACGTGAGGGAGACTATAAGTACATATGAGAAGCACAATATATTGAACATAGGCGATACTGAAAGGGCATCGTGTTGTTAATGACACCTACCATAGAAAGTTTTATTCCTCATGCGTGGGGCGTAACTTCCCCTAAACACTTTGGAAAAAAAAACTTTCGTCAGGATTTACGCCTAACAACAATCACGATGTGGGTATGAAATGGAAAAAAAATAGATCTGGTTTGCCTTATTTCTCCCCGACGATTAATAGAGAACAAGCTCAGACGTCATTGTTGCAGCTATATTAGGCGGCGAATACAGTAGTCCAAAGCACGACAACATTACTTGTAAGTGTGGACCAGAGGTATCTCAAATACCGAACGTTGTTGTGCAATAAATTGCACAAATAGGGTATAAATTTGGGGTCTTATTTTTTTTTGTAATTTATGATTGTTAATGCAAGAAAAAATAGAATATTTAAATGCAAAAGAAACAATCACAAATGCCCACAAATTTAAGCACCTATTACAAATCTAGCAATTATTCACTTCCAAATGGTTTGATTTCCCCCCTTTATCTTACAATTTTGCAAATGAATCATGTGAAGACTGAGATTTCCCCCCTTCGTATTGCAAAATAGACAAGGAAAAAAAATTGTACCTGAACCCCAAAAAAAAAATTTTGGAGCCTTCAAGGCGTCAAATTTGACTACACAGGCATCAAATGACTTGTTGGCGTCATCAGGACACTTCCTGGCATCAACAGGGCACTTCCTGGCATCAACAAGGCACTTCGAGGCGTCAAAAGGTGCCACCCGCCATCACAGCATGCGCGGGGCATCAAAAACTTGCCACCCACCGTCACAGTGCACACGAGGCGTCAAAAAAAAACCTTATACCTCCCCGAAGAGACTTGAACCCGCGACCTTCCGCCTAACAATCACCACGCATACCACGTGAGCCAGAGGGCCCGACGAGAACAAACAAGGAGCAGGCACATCTTAGCAGCATCGGGTGTGGAGAAGGGAGAAAAAAAACTTTAATCCCACATGGCCTATGCTGCCACTATGGGGGTCTTTAAGAACAAGGAAAGCTACTATAGCTTTCGGTTGCCTTCGGGCAACCACCCCACCCTTTTGCCTCCACAACCGTCGACCTCCTCTGTCTGCATGCCCAGTCTGCTCTCCTCTGTCTACGTGCCTCCAGTCTCGAATCACGTGCCCGATCTGCTCTACTTTGTCTGCGTGCCTCCAGTCTCGTTGGCTGGTAGTCTGTCCTCTGTCTACGTCCGTCAGTGTCTCCTCTGTCTGCGTCCGTCAGTGTCCTCCAGTCTACGTGCCTCCAGTCTCGTTGGCTGGTAGTCTGTCCTCTGTCTACGTCCGTCAGTGTCTCCAAGAACCGTGTTGTTTAGGGAAGTTGGAGTAGTTAGAAATGATAACTACCTTACCCAATGTCTGCGATCATCCCTAGCTCTGATACCATAAAGAATTTGACGAAGCAATTATTCATTCCGATTGATATCAATTATAAATATTACAATGTGGTTACAATAAGTTGGTTTATTAAACCAACTTGGTGGTTATTAAACCAACCTAGAGAGCGCCTACGTGCGCTACCCTTTTGCTCAATAATGTAAGACATATATGCTAACATAATACTCCTCCTGAGTATGTACAATGCATCATCTTATGTAGATGGTTTTGCCATATTACAATTTCACATACCTCTACATAGATTTTCAAACAAAATATAGCTATACAATAGCTAGTTACAAATGCAATAAACAATTGTTGCTCCTCACACAATGTTTCACTCTTTACTATGGTTGTACAATATTCCTTCTTCCAAGGAGTTTTAGACATAAAATATTCATTTCTCACAATGAGATGCCACAACCAACACATATCCATGGTTCTCATCACCATGCTATCCATATTATTTGTAAATGAAATAACTTCATCTAATGATGTCTCTATAAGACAATCATTTCTCAATAATGCCTTTTTAAGACATTCTCCTCCATTCTTCAAATACCTGTTCACAAAAAACAAATCATTAATCACAAAAACATTACCTCCAATGTGATTAGATTTGGTGCTCCCCATAAAGCTATTTTGTGGCATATCTCTTTCACTTGTATGTTTCTTCAAAATCAACCATCAACTCTTCACTAAGAGTTCTCCTCCTTTGTTTAATCCATGTTGGTGTGTTGAAACACCATTCATTCAAACAATCATACATTGTTGTATTTTCAAGATAATTCTTTTTCTTCAATGTAGACACTCCAAGTGAGTGATCTTCGTTCATGAGTGATGTTTCATTTGTCATTACAACAAGAAAACCATTCTCCTCCATGATAATTTTAGGTGAATTCTCCATAATACACTCTTCATTTGTCTCGTCCATGAGACAAATGAAGAGTGTATTATGGAGAATGCACATTACAAGCTTAAATAGGCTTTGATACCAAAATGAGATAATCATGCTCATTCAATATATTAAAATGAAATATTACAATGCTTATATAGGCTCTAACAAGCTCTAATTTAGACTAGGACTAGAATAGGCTTTGAGAGAAATTCTCTCATTATTAATGAATCAACTAAACATGGACCCCAAAAATATTGTGTATCACAAATACGTTAAAAAAATATTCCAACATCCTAGGGTGTTAGAATGGATATTCTATGGTGCTTCAATGGCAAATTTTGGTGCTTTGTTCGGTTGGTGTATCTTGGATATTGCACCTTTGTTTTCTCCCTTGTACCTTATTCTTTTATGTAGATGTCAATCACCTCTTCATGTAGATAGTTTGTTCTATCTCCTATGTAGATACCTTGTGATATAATTACTTGTAGATGTCTTATGTTTTAATAGCTCCTTTACGTAAAAATATTGTGCTACAATTTGATGCTATCATAGGTGCTAGATGTAGTGATGAAAATGGTGTCTTTAAACACCTCAAAACCTAGCCTTGTGAGCCCTTCGTTGGGTCTCTCCTATACTCAAATTTTACTCCTCAAACTTTAGTGATGTGGCTACTTGTAAATCATACCCTATTACTTGTAGCAATGTTTTTAAGACACTCCCTCTTTGTCCTCTTTTGCTATATTTTGAAAGGACAAAACCAGTGCCAATGTAATGCAAAAATCTTTGCAATAGATTAGGATGAAAAACTGTTTTTTGCACTAAAGTTATACATCTCATATTGAAGTTTTCCTTACTTCTTAGATATGGTTACTCTCTACTCTAATCCTTGAGAGCAAGATGTATTGTATTGTTGCCTTCCTCTAACTCTTTTTCTTTAATAACTTAGCACCAATGGATCTAAGATCTTAATCATGCAACTAATAAGCTATTTGAGAGGTTTAACTTTGCACTAATGTTCACTTCAACTAAAAACCCTTAGAGTACTTTGAATTACTTAATATAGTGCAATACTAATTTCCTCTTATTACTCCTTCAGATAAACCTAAAAATATGCACTAGTAATTGCTCCTAAATGCACTATAATCATTACAACTCAATGTAGTCTTCTTTGCTTCAACTTAAACAATAAGAAGATGATATATTTATTTCTATAAAAATATATCTAAATTCAATTTTAATGTGCAGGTAATAACCTTAAAATAAACTCTCTTCTGCACTCTCATAAAGACTTTTTAAAAAGAATTCACTCCTTACAACTTTTAAACTAATATGGTGCTTAATGAATCTTAATAAACTAAAAATCTAAAGTTCAACTAGTGAACCTTTTGCACCCAATTTGCTTACCTTTAAGATCTCTAAATATGGTGGATATCTTGGTGATTTGATTCACTAAATTTTTACCTTTAATTGGATGAATTTGCAGTTGTTCTTGGCTATCCGAAATAACTCTCTAACTCACCTATTTGCAGCTTTGAAACCCTCTAACTTGCTGCTCTAAAATTGTAGTAGGTGACTCCAGCTCTCCTTATTTCTTGAATTCTTCTTATTTTGGGCTTGTTGTTAGATGGTGATAATTATCCCAATTTATTCTTGTAGAAGATGCTCCTCCTTGCAATATTTTTTAGGTCCCTCATAGCTCTGATACCAATGATAGGTTTTGCACTATTCTATCTATTCAAGAATTATAATTACTAAGAAGGAAATGATATAATAGAAGAGCTACATGAACAACATATCATCTCTTATTATCTAAATAGAATTGTACAATTGTGAATGGAACTAAGAGTCCATTATATAGGAGGATAGGTTTCTTGTTCCTTACTCTACCTATGATACTTGGTCTAACTTACATGACACTTGGTATAATTACCAAAGAATGGAATATATTCCAACAACTATATGCATAAAGGCTAACTAAGATACTTTGAAAGGAATAAACAATGATACCTAAAGTTTATTTATTTATATTTATTTTGATTACTAAAAGATAAGGCAAAATTATTTTTTAAATGATTTATTTTGTGTATCAATTGAAAGTGTAATTGATAGTATATAGAACACTTCAATTTTTATAGAATGAATAATTAATAAATTAACTAAATTAAACTATTTTTTTTTTGTTTTAGACAAAAGCACTAGATTACAATCATGCTAAAACATAGCAATGCTAATTAAACCACTACTATAGAGCAACACTATTGTTTAGATTACAATTTTTATAAAAGTAAAGGTAGCAAAAGTATCCTTGATATGCAAAAGATATGGTAGAAAAAAATATTTCTATGATGTAATAAGAACGGAAGGTCTTTTAAATAAATATGTGTTATAGTTATTGAACTATTGAGACTCCAAATTAATTAAATTATTATAATCCTAAAAATAGGATGGGTAAGAGACTACATGTAGACTTGATCTTAAGCATTTGAAGATGATTTTAATATTTGATGTTGCACCTACTAATTTGAGCTTCTTCTTGACTTAACTCTACTTTTAAAATTTTATGCATAAAACAAAAAAATGATTAGTTTGCTTAGGATTCTACTTTAGCCATACCGCTTGTTCACTTATGTTTTGTTAAACTAAACACAAAGGTTGAATTCTTAGAGGTTATACCTAATAATAATTGATGAAAGTTAATTTAACTAGCCTAATGTGATGGTTGATGACCAAAATATCTCGAACATGAAGGATCAATTTTAGGTGCCTACACATTTGTAATGTCCCCTTTTTTGTGTGTCTTGTGGACCCCACTCATCCTTATATTATGTAATGTAAAATTCGACTAGAAAAAGTGGGATGCACTTTTATGTATTAATAGGAGTTATTTTATGTTTTAAACTTATGTCATAAGTTAGTAATAAGGTGGGTCCCCCTTAATGAAGAATTAGAAGCTCACATTATATAAGGGATAAGTGCACCCCATTTGAGGAGGTTATTTTGGTAATTGTGATATTGTATGAGAGTTGAGGGCTGAACCCTTACTCATCTTCTACAAATTTAGGTGATGTACCGTAGTGTTCAGGAGAAGCCAATCTTGTAGACAAGGTGACATGCCCTTGATCTTGATTGGAGATTGGTGGATCTACCTCAGGATTTACAATTTGTGCTTCAGATTTCAATGTTTTCTATGTGCGGATATTCTTGGATTGGGTCACCCAATTTTGGGGGCCATATTTAGTGTGTTGTCATATCATATTTACCTTAGAGGAGGGTCACCCAAATTTGCGAAATTGTTTGGTGATGTTTGGAGGGATTTTTGTGGAGTCTATTGTGTGCCTTACCTCCTAGAGGAGGACGCCTAGCCTAGGGCTTCTCTTTTATGCAATTTTATAGTGAATTTGAGATGTATTTGGGCTTATATATCCATTGCAACTTGAAAAATATTTTTAATAAATTCGTGTGACCACATTTGCTACTTTGGGGTTTCTTGTATCAAATTGTCTGCACATATTTCAGATCTGATTTTTATTTGTATGGTACATAATTTTATTGGATAAAAATTATAATATTTTTAGCTAGGGTTTGTAAATTTTAATTGGGGATATTATAGTGATATCAGAGCTGGTTTCCTGCAACCTGTGAGGGTTTTTTATGCAGCTAAGGCATAATTATTACACAAGGAGGAACTCAAATAAATCAACCACCATGAAGATTAATGAGAAAATATTGGATGCAATGCTTGATGTGTTGACTAAATTGGATGCCAAGCTAGGTCAAGGTGGAAACCCTCAGCCACAAAAACCCATATCTCATGGGGTTACAAGAGATCATGGATGTGAGATCTTAGCTTCTCATTGGGCAAGAATTTTTAGAGGAAATTCAAGCACTCATAGATCTGTCATTAATGATGATGAGCTTGGAGAGAAGCAAAAAAAATCAAATCCTGAAGTGAAAGTTTCATCAATTTCAGATTTGGAATAAGATGCCTTGTCTCAAGAGGTATGCAAAAATGAATCTACCACAATGCATGTGTCTTATTCCATGGAATATAGTGAGATTTTTGATAACATGTATGAGGAAACATGTTTATTTCCTAATAGCAATTATTTCATGCATAATGGCGGTGTTTTTTATGAAGTTTATGGGAATAGGGGATCTCCAAATCCTAAATTTAATGAAGAAATTGATGTTAGAGAAGATGCATCAAAATTGGAAAGCATCAAAAGGAAGTTGGAAGGAGAGTTTTCCAATCAAATTAACATTGTTGCAGATATAGAAGATGAAATTAATTCATATTGTGCATCCATTATTGGAGAAGTGTTCCCCACGAAATATGGGATCAAGTGATGCAAATACTAAAGATTGAATCTTCTAAGGGCAACCAACTTAAATGGAATGTGAGTATTAGTAAGATGGATAAGATAAGAAATTGGAAACCTCATCCTAAGGATTTTGGAAAATTCAATACTTATAGAGCCTCTAGAGGGAACCCTAGAAAATCCAGTGTAGGAAGAATTGGTAGACTTTTCGGATGGCTCCCTGGTTTTTACTTTTCCTAAGAATTTGGGTATTCTTTCCAATAACCTTGCTGAGGGGTATGGTATCCTCAGAGGCCTTCAGGAGGCTACTAAGGTTGGATGGGAAAAGGTGTTAGTTGAGTCTGAATCTCAACTTATAATTAATCTCTTGAAGAATCCTTCTAAGAATCATAAGGTGGATTGGAGAATAAAAAGAATTATTGAGAAGATTCAATTAATCCAGATGGGATTTTTGAAAGTTGATTACAATCATGTGGTCAGAGATCAAAACAAGAGTGTTGATGCTTTAGCTAATTGGGCTTTGGACAAAGGTGATCTTACTTGTTATGGCCACCCTCCTAGATGGTGGGCTTCTCAAATTAGGGAAACACTTCTTTCTATCGTTTCTTTGGATGGCTCCAGTTCTGAAGGTATCTAGTTTCTTCTTGTTTTTTTTTTTTATGCTTCTCTTTGGTTCATTTAGTTTTTTTTAGTTCCCTAGCTCAAACTATTTTTTCTTTTGTTTCCTCTGTTGATTCTTGCCTTAATAGTCTTCTGGTCTAGATAGGTCTTGTTATGTTCAATTTTTTTTTTTTTGTTTTTTAAGGTGGGTGGGTTCTTTTGTTTTGTTTTGTTTTTGTGTTATTTTTTGTTGTTCTTGTGTTTTTGTTGTTTTGTGTTTTTTTTTTATGTTTTTTGTTATTGTTCTTGTGTTTTTTCGTTCTTGTTCTTGGGTTTCTATTTGTTTGTGTTAATTCGTGTTTTTATGTGTGAGTGTTTTCTATGTTTTTTGTCTTTTTTTTATTGTCTGTTGTTGGTTGTTTTTTATTTTTATTTTATTTTTTTAATTTTTTAGGTTTTGGTTGTGTTTATTTTTCATGTTTTTTTTTGGGTTGTCTTTGTAGTGTTTTGTTGTTTTTGTCTTGTTTGTGTTTTGTTATGTGGTTCTTGTGTTTTTCTATGTGGTTCGTGTTGTGTTTTATTTTATCTTATTGTGTGTGTTTGGTTGTGCTTTTGTTTTTGACACACTCAAGGAGCATGTTTTTTATTTTATTTTATTATTTTTGTTGTTATTTACTTATTTATTTACTTATTTTTAAATTGGTTTTGTGTGTTTGTTTGCTTCTTGAGTATGTCAAAGGTGGTAGGCCAGGTCCAAGTCCTAGGTGTTTTTGGTGGAATGGATACCCTTGCCTCCTTGGGTCTTACTCGAAAGTGGCATCCCTTTTGGGATGTTTTCCACAAATAAAAAAAATTGGAGAAGTGTTCAATGATGATGAGATCATAAAGTGCCCTGATATAGACATTGATAAAACAACAGTAGATGAGGATTTGTAGCCATGGGGTGATTCATGGGTTGAGCATGAATCTGCCCTAACTTCAGTGAACAAAATTGAAGAGAATAACGTTGTTGATTTTGATAATTGTACTGATAAAGATAAATCAAAATTACTATTTCATGGAGCTGATTTTGATCTAGGGCATAGAAAAAATATTTTAAGAAGAGGCACTTGAGTCTTGGGACATCCATTAAAATATTGCTAAAAGGTATGAACTTATTTATGGTTTTGATATGCATTATAACTGTGGTTCATTAAATGGGCATAGTCTTGATATTCATGAGGATTGGAAGAAACAATTGTTAGTTAACACTGAAAAAGAGGTGTACACCCTGCCTAAGTTTGATGATGCTAAGAGATTTGTTGACAATTTGATCCAAAAGACACCTACAAATCATAATGAACAAACTATTTGCAATTTTTATTTGCAAATTTTAAAAGCATAATTGAGGAGTTGAAGCTAGAAGATGAAAATAATTTTTAGTTTGTTGATAACCCACTGTCTGAGATGGATGTTGAATTATATTTTGATAATCCAATTTTTGAATTAGATGATGTACCTCCTGATATTAGTAACACAAGAGAAATATGAGATCCAGGTGTGATGCGTAGTCATGAGGTAGAGACACCTAGAGTCAAAATTTGTGAAGAATTTAGACTAAAAGTAGTTCTGAAAGAGGCGACAACATCAAATGGATAGACCATTCTCTTTATTGATGAAATTCATACAATTTTTGGAGCAGGTTTTATAAGTGGAGCTATGGATGCAAGAAAAATTTGGAAGCCTATGCTTGGAAGAGAAGGGCTACGTTGTATTGAGAAGGATGTTGCTCTTGAATGGTGATTCCAACAAGTGGTTGAGTACACTTCAGATCAGTACTTTTGGGAGGAGGAATTTATTCTCATAGGGTGGAAGTACTGCAGACAAGATTTGAAGATAAGAAATAATTATGGCCATGTCTTGCAATGGAGTTACTATATTTCATCCACTTTTTTAGAAGACACACCACTTCCTTGTGTTATTTACTGCCATGGAAATAGTGGTTGTCAAGCATATACAAATGAGGCAGTAGTGATCCTTCTACGTTCAAACACAATTGTGTTCACTCTTGATTTATTTAGATCAGGTATGTGTGATGGTGAATATGTGAGTCTTGGATGGCACGAGAAATATGATCTTAAATTAGTTGTTTCATATATGCATGATATGAAAAATATTTCTTGTGTTGGACTTTGGGGAAGATCAATGAGAGTTGTTACAAGACTCCTATATGGAGCAAAATACCCATTGATTGCTGGAATGATATTGGATAGCTCTTTATCTAATTTATTTGATCTCATGATGGAGCAGGTGGATTTCTATAAAATCATCTTCCCAATTTTACGATGAAGGTATTTGTCTAGTATATGTGATGGGTTATCCAAAAGAGAGCTAGTTTTGATACTATGAATCTAAATGTCACTCAAATAACTTTGAAAACCTTCATTCCAGCACTGTTTGGACATGCAATAGAGAACGCATTCATCCAGCCACACCATTATGACATCATTTTCAAATCATATGCGTGGGATAAGAATATTAGCAAATTTGAGGGTAATCCTAACTTTGCATGGCCTCAGTTTTACTATGATTCTATTTTTATTTTCTTTTATAATATCCTTCGTCCTCCACAATTGTTAGCTATAGTCATTCTTGCAGTTGATAAGTATTTCAAAATTGGAGCTTTACATCTTGGGAATGTAGTGGATTAGACTTTGTTGTATGAGATTATTACAGACCTCCATATGATAGAACCTAGCATAGCTAGATTTTCTTTAGCTCCCTGCACATCCAATGACTCTAGAATACCTTTACCAAACAAAGAACTTCAACTTTCAAAGTCTTCCTCTGAAATTGAAAAATTTATTGTATTAGAAGGAAATTTAGAGGAAAATATTGTTGTCATTGAGCTGGGAAGAGATGAGGTTAAGTCATGTTCACGATAGGGTAAAGGAAATGGACCAAATGATGAATGCTTCTTATATTCAAGCTCAAATCGTGAAATATGGGAAATATTTTCTTCCTTAGGAATGAGTGATGAAGAGTCATCATCCTTGGAAAACTTTACACCTTTCACTTTGAATGCAAACGATGAACAGGTAGATAAAGCAGAAGCTGTTGAGATATGTTTCTATGTTATGATGTCCAAGACTACAAAAGAGGAAATTTATGATGTAGTTCACCTTGGTGGGGAAATAGATATTGAAAACATCCCTACTTGTATTCTTGAAGCAAGGAAGAGAGATTTGGTGCCAATCTTTGAACCTCATCATATCTTCAAAAGCATGTAGCAGGAAATAAATCATGTGTCAAACTTCCATTCAGTTATTTCAGCTTTCCAAATGAATTGGTTGGAAAATGGTTGTATACAAGAAAACATGACTTTAGTTCATTTACAAGTATCAATTAGTGGAAGCAATTGTGGTTCTCAAGGTGGCAATTTTGAAGGGTACCCAGAAGTCATGAATGACTTTCATAATTCTAATAAATATTCTGAAGAACATGTGAGAGTTATCCCTAATTTAAATCCTCAAAGTTTGGAATGTAGTTGAACATCATCAGACATAGAAGAAGTATCTAGAAGCTTAAGAAATCTAAACATTCCAAATCAAAATCCTAATGGAAAATTCTATTCTAAAGCAAGATATTTTGAAAGTATTGCAGCCATGGATATCCCTTTGGGTGGAGAAGATGTTGTGATCAATATGTAGATATCTAAATTTCTTATAGTGACTAGTGGCTCAAAAATCCTACCATGAATGAGTTTGAAATGGACAAGAGACAATCACCCAAATAGGTTCATTCAATGGTCAATGTTGGAAGACATATAGTGAATAACATTGTGTCCTATGGATGTCTGATTCAGCTATATACAACATATCAAATAGTTGTTGAAGTCCCCTGGATTTATATCAGTCATGATCATATTTTGTTCTCTCTGATTTCAAAACAACCTTATGTAGCAGATTTCTTCAATATTTTACTTTGAATTTTGAATGATGGTTTCATATTTAAACCTAACATACTTGGATTTGCAGGCTTGACATATTTTCATATTAAAGCTAGCATGAGAAGTGTTGAAGGTGTATTAGACACACTCACTTATGGCCCATGTGAGATTGAAGTGAGAGCATTATTTGCAACTAAGATGGCATTTTCTATGGGACAAAAATTGGTTGTTATGTCTACATTTTTAGACTTTGATTACGTGGTAAAAGGAACTGACATGCAATCACCTCTAAAATATATTTAAGGAGAAGTTGTTTTCCTGGAACAATAAAGAGTGCTTCAATGCTGATATACCATCTATATTGGGTAGGAATGAGATTCTGTTGGTATCAAATCTTATTTTAGAGACCCAGAAGAAGAAAATGATGAGCAAATATATTGCCAAATACCTAATTTAGTGGAAGGGATTACTATATTCAGTTTGCATTGCTTGAGGACAAGCAATTTGGGAGGGGTAGACTTGTAATGTCCCCTTTTTTGTGTGTCTTGTGGACCCCACTCATCCTTATGTTATGTAATGTAAAATTAGACTAGGAAAAGTGGGACACACTTTTATGTATTAGTAGGAGTTATTTTATGTTTTAAACTTGTGTTATATTTTAGTAATAAAGTGGTCCCCCCTTACTGAAGAATTAGAAGCTCATGTTATATAAGGGAGAGATGCACCCCATTTGAAGAGGTTATTTTGGTATTTGTGATATTGTATGAGAGTTGAGGGTTGAACCCTTACTCATCTTCTACAGATTTAGGTGATGTGCCCTAGTCTTTAGGAGAAGCCAATCTTGTAGACAAGGTGATGTGCCCTTGCTCTTGATGGGAGATTGGTGGATCTACCTCAGGATTCACAATTTGTGCTTCAGATTTCAATGTTTTTTGTGTGCAATTGTGCTTAGAGTGGGTCGCCCAATTTTGAAGGCCATATTTAGTGTGTTTTCAGATCCAATTTACCCTAGAGGAGGGTCGTCCAGCTTGGGTAATTTTTTGGTGATGTTTGAAGGGATTTTTGTGGAGTCTATTGTGTATCCTACCTCCTAGAGGAAGACGTCTATCCTAGGGCTTCTCTTTTATGTAATTTTGTGGTGAATTTGAGATATATTTAGGTTGATCCAGCCATTGCAACTTGCAAAATATTTTTAGTAAATTCGTGTGGCCACATTTGTCACTTTGGGGTTTCTTGTATCAAATTTTCTGCATATATTTTCAAACTTGATTTTTATTTGCATGGTATAGAATTTTATTGGAAAAAAGTTACAATATTGTCAACTAGAGTTTGTAAATTTTAATTGAAGTTATTACAACATCCATAATAATTCACCAAACTACCCAATTAAAATCCTCCATCCGCTTGTTTGTCCATATTAAAATATATATACAAAATAAAGAGTGGAATAGTGAACAATCGTTATTTTAGCATGTCACTTCCAAAAATTTCTAACAACCCCTTATATGTTAGTGCTACCCTATACCCCTTTAAAATGTCTAGTTTCTCTATTTTACTCCATAATTTGATTTTAAACATTACATATTAATTTTTTTTTTCTTTTATGAAATCAATAATAATAAAATATACCTTCTTTTTACACTATTTCATAATTTTCCCATATAAATTTTTAAATGCACTACAATAATCTAATGGCATGTATAAAGTTAACCCATGTATGAAGTTAACCCCACCTATGAACAACACAGAACTATCAAGCATAAAACAAATATATAATAGTCCACTTGAATTAACACACGTAGATAAAGAAACATAAAATGTATATACTATTTACCTCCTGAACACTTTAAATCTACTCTTTAATACCTATGTTGAAATTTCGTTCCACTTTTATACTTTTTCTTCAATCTTAAATACAATAATATTTTTAATATCTCCAACAAAAATATATATTTGATATTAACTTTTCTACTTACAATTTCATTCCACTTTAATACCTCTTTTTCTTTCTTAAATACAATAATATTTTTAATATCTCCAACAAAAATATATATTTAATATTAACTTTTCTACCTATTTACTTTATAAAATTTTTTTGGATTTGTTAACTTCTATTTAGCCAAACCAACTACAGATTTAATCTATGAATTTGTTAACTTCTATTTAGCCAAACCTTTCACCTTAAGTCAAGTAAGACTGAACATTATACTCTTTCCTATGTGTTTACCTCATTCAACCTTTGCACCTATGCTGACCAAGATCGGTGCTTCTAAATTTAGTATGACGTCTCTCCACTTGTTTCCGCTATTCCACGAACCGCCTTCTTCAATGTCCCAAGCACATCAGACGAGTTAAAAGCCCAAGCATGCACTTTAAAAAGCATTCGTGGTAGTATAGTAAATTGCAAAAGCAAATATGTCGATCACGAGATACTCAGACGAGCCAGAGCCAGGTAGACAACAGAAACCAAATTGCAGAGGTCCTTTGACAACAATGATTTTTCGTATTTCATCATTTCTTAAATTGATGATTCTCCTCCTCCTCATATTATTTCATCTCCATGCAAACGAAGCCTACTCTGCCGCTGTTGCCGCCGCATGCCTTGAGACGCTTCATCCCACTCTCTGTATGTCCCTCGCCTCCCATGCCCTCACACACAACCAGAGCAACCCTAGCATTCCTGCCATCGATCTCCTTCACACCACCGTCTCTCATAGCATTTCTCAAGTTTCCCAGCTCTTGGAAGTGGGTTTAGAACTGTCATCCCAATTTGTGGAGCCCAGGAAAAGATACAAGGTTGAGGCTACCTTGCATAACTGCATTCATCTATTTTATGTGTGGGGGTTGTTATTTATAAATTATGTCAGTTAGTACCATTAGCTGAAGGAACAATTTAATATATGACTATCATTTTATTATTATCTCATTTTTTTCCTTTTCATTATTTAAAAAATATATTTATTTTTGATTAAATAAATATAAAATTATTATTTAAATTTCAATAAATAAAAATTTAATAATTTTTGTTTATATTAATAATAAATTTATAATAGTTATTATAAAAAATACAAATTTATGTAAAAAACTAAAAGCCTAGCTTTATGGTGTAAGGACTTTATAATAATTTATAGAAACAATAATTTTTCATATTGTAATCCAAGGTTTCACTCTTAATTAAGTGTATTTTATATATTGAAAATAATCAAATACTTTTATGCAATACAACATAGCTTGTGTGCAGGTCTAATATTTATTATATGTCATATTATAAAATATAATATTTTAGAATTATCCTAGCAATGTTATAAAAAGGATATAATTGAAATGACATTTATAGATGAAAGATTATTAAGAATTTCAACATGATCTTCTTTGTCATCACCTAAGAAGCCATGTGTAATTTCCAAAGGGGCGTTTACAATTTCAAGAATATAGATCAATAATAATGGATCTCTAAATAAAATTGGATAGAAAGGTCCATGTAAAAACAGTATATTTATTTAATTATTTATTTATTGGTGTGAATTTTTTTTTTTACTTTATTTTAATTTAGAAAAGTGTTATTATTGCATGTCTTCTTCATTTGATATATTGTTTAAATTTTTTTATTGTTTAATTTAATTGATTAAAAATATATCTTTATCTTTTAATAAACTAAATATAAAGTTATATTTTACATTTAGAAAGTAATTTCATATTTTTTATTGGTATAATTAATAAATTGTAATAATTATTTTATAAAATAAAGTTTAAATTTAAGTAAATGAAAAAGATGATGGATGCAAGTATCTTCATATTATGGAACAAGGTTCCAATCTCATTAATAAATTTTAATATTTTAGGACCTGAAGCATGTAAAGTAAGTGGTATGGAGTAAGGAAGAATGGTTATTGGACTACTACCTATTCAAAAATCTAAACATTCTCACCCTCAAGATGTCTGCCCTTTATTTTTGTTGCTTAAACCTCCAACCTTTTAGCCAAAACAATATTAATAAAATTGTATATGTAAATGCGAAACATCAATTATAACAGATAAAATGAAACCAAGAGACAGAGACAATATTGCACAAAAGAGATGATTTTATTGATATGGTGGGAGCCTCAAATCTTCAATGTTACAACAAAGAATTTGATTTCTTTTGATACAAAATATTACAATACTAGGGTTCTTTGAAACCCTAGTGAACAATGTTGGTGGTGTCTTCAAACTCGTTTTTGATCCCAACAGTGGTGAGTGGGCTTCGTGCTATCCAATACTGGGCCACTCCAACTTAAGCAACTGCATAATGTAGGTGTAGTATCTCCATATCTGCACACAAAAGACAACAAACAAGTCAGTAGTAACTGTGAGGGCTCCACAGTGTGAGACCCTCAGGAATTAATACAAATCCTAGCTATGCAATATAAATAAAATGAGCAAAATATGAAAATACATGAAATGAAATAAATCAATGTTGGATTTATCTTGTTCACTTGTTCTTCGGTATGTAGTAGCTATTGCAGAAAAATGGTGCGACGATGCCCTAGCGACATTTGAGGGTTAGTAGGGCTGCTGAACTTTGGTTTTAAAATACCCGCAGGCGCTCGATGGTAGTAAAAGATTCCCGTGGGCGTTTGGGGATGGTGAAAAGCACCCAGAGGCGCTCAGGAGTAGCGGAGGGGCATTCGTGGAGTGAGGCGAGGTGTGTAGAAGCATATGTACTTCAGACAAGGGATGCGGCGATGGATGCAGAGGCAAGGGCGACGATGGGATTGCTTAGGGCATTCCAAAATCTCAGGTAACTTAGATTTAAGACTTAGGGAATTCAAGGACATGAATTGCTTAGGAAAACTCTAGGGCAAAAGACTTAGGGGTTGAGCCATCAAAATGGATCCTATTTATAATCTCACCTAGGGCACATTAGGGTTTCAATGACACACTTTATGCGGTAAAGATTAAAATGTGATGGAGGATAAAGATTAAATCTAGGTATGTGGTATGGATCAAGGTGGATGAAATGGTTGTGATTAACACAAGATGTATGGTTGGGATTAATTTACACACACACACACACATATATATATATATATATATAATATAATATTAATATTTTAATATTTTAATATATATTAAACAAATATACCTAAATATATGTAAGTAAATGGGTAAAAATGGTGAGAAGACCTGGATGGACAATAAGTGGTTAGATTTTGGTATGTACAGATGCTCGTTTTTGTATTGCGTTGCGTGAAACACAATGCAATGCAAAAACACAAGACACTTGTTTTGGCCTAATATAGAAGTAGCTTTGTTCAGATGTGAACATGAGCTTGGAGATAAAATAATTTTGATTTGCGTAGCTTACCCCCTCAATTGGCGAATGATTTTGCGGATGAATCTCATGATCCAATTGATAAATAAGTGCAAATGATTGTGTGAGTGAATGGTGCAATTATGGACAATATGCATGATGTAAATGTGATATCATTTTTTCCCCAATGGTGGGAAGGGGTTTGATGGATAACGTGAAATGATTGCATCTATTTTTACCCCAACAGATGAAGGGTTTTGTGAAGATGTGATAAAAATGTGTCTATTTTTGCCCTAATAGATGAAGGGATTTTTGCCAAGTGTAGATGCCATGATCATGTAAGATGTATCCCATTGTGGGAAAATCAAAACCCAATGTGGTTGACCCAAATTTGGGGTGATTCAATGCTATTGAAGAATGTGTCGTTTGGCATCATTGATATGCAAATATGAAGATGCATAAAGAAAAAAAAATTCAACTTCAGAGGGTCAAATAGCGACTGTCAGATAATTCCTATGATCGAAACCAATCACCCTAGCTAAGGCCAGTCGCCATGATGATTGTCGAGAAGATGGGAAATGATGAAATGTGATTTCATCCATGTTTTAAGCCCCATGAACTAGGCCAACAATGATAGCTTTTGTGCAAATTGTTCTTAGCAAGGTTTCATGCAAAATTTGAAGTACCAAATGTGATGTTTTTATCAATGAGATACTGAATGATAAATATGGTCAAGTGTCCTTATGGTAATTTATTCATCTTATTGAATTGCATGGATGCAAATCGTTGCAATCGCCAAGTAGATAGAATAAACCACTTGATACGAGGTGAACTTGGCAAATATGCAACTATCATGATTGATGATTGGAAATGATGTGAAAGTGAATTATTGATGATGAGAACGATGATTATGTACATTTTGTGAAAATTTGGACCATTTTGGAGTGTTTTTGAATTTGATAAGTGATTTTACTCCTTTTTGGGTGCAAATAGCAATTACGCATCCAAATCGGATTGGACCTTCACAAAACTTGATAATATGATGAAATAGATGCATGTATGAAATTTGGAGTGATTTGATGGGGGTAAGCCACTGTTTTGCATTGATTTGGTGTTTTTGTCAATGTTGATGCCAAACACTATTGGAAATTTTGAGTAATAAGGTTGTCATTGATGTCAAGTGTTTGGTGCAAGGCAAATTCCATTTTGGTACAAGCAAAGTAGTAAAATAACTGGCTATAATATTTTATATTATAAGCCAAAAAGGTTGGCTAACATGGTTGAAGACAAAATATTATGCCCATGGTTTTAAGCAGAAAGGGAGATATTATAATATTTTAAATATTATAATAATCAAGCCATTAATAAAAAGAAGAAAAAGAATTGGAGAAAATCCCATGCAAAAGTATTATTTAATACTAGATTAAATAATATAATATTTAGTAAGAACTTTAACTTGGAGGGAAGAAAGTAGAGAGGGGAGGGCTCTGGTCCCTCCCCTGCTCCCCCTCCCATGGCTCCTGGTTCTGCCCAGTCCCTGGCTCAACCCAGGTCATCCCTCCCGGGGAGTGGTTGTTTGCAGATGATCTCCTGGGGGGAGATCCTTCTCCACTATCTGCGCCCCTCCCGGTCGGCTAGGGTTTCCTTGGTTATTTTTTTGGACTGGTGCTTCCCAGGGATCCCTGTTTGGTTGGGGATCCCTTCCCTTTTTCCCTCAGGCTTCCCCCTGGGGTTTTTTGTAGGTTATTCGCATGGATCTGGTCCCCTGCGTTTCTCGGTGCGGTGGAGGTGACGGTTTAGGGTTTGGACAGCTTCCCCCTTTTTCTTGTGAATCCTCAACGAGCTCTGTGCTTGGACGGGATTCTTGGTCCCTGCTGCTGGGATCCTCTTCTATTTTCCTGGGGCGGGTTCCTTATGGTGCAACTCTCTGGTCACTTCCTAATGGGCTGGATCCTCTCTGTGCTAGCTGTCAGCTTCTTGCAGGATGGCTCTCGCTGAACGGAATGTTTTCCCGATGGGCGGGATGGTTTCTCCATAGGGCGAGATCCGCCAAATCCGTCGGTTTTCCCGTGAGGCGGGATCCTTTCTTTTCTGCTGGTTTCTCGGATGGCAGGATTTCCCTATTGCTTCCCGCTAGGCGGGACTGTTTGTTGTGGTTTTGACTGCTTCCCGCGAGGCGGGATTTTATTGTAACGGTTTTTCTTTGCATCCTGCTGGGCGGGATCTTCTCGATGGTGGTTTTTGGCTACTCCCCGTTGGGCGGGATCTCCAAAACTACTTTCTTTCTTATTTGTTTGTTTCCCGTGAGAAGGATTGTTTCATGCTTACTGTTACCATTGGGCGGGATTTATGTTTTGGTGTTCGGTTTCAAGGGATTGATGCCCTAGGCCCATTTCTTATGTAATCAGGTTTTGGGATCCTTGTTAAAACCCGCTGTAAATACAAACACTACTTACCAAAAAAATAATATAATATTTAACCTAAGGTTAAAATATTATATTAATATTATAATTAAATTTTGAATTTGGCTAAGGAGCCAAAAATTCAAATTTAATATTGGAGGCATATATTTTGCCGACGTTTTAAACATTACCTTGGAGCATATAAAAGGAGGTAATAAAAATCAAAATGAATGATATTTGAAGGCTCAGGAAATAAGCACATGTGAACGAATTCGAATGCTAAGCGTTGAAGTCCATGTGAACGAAATCGAATGGAGGAGAGAGGAGAAACGTGGATGTTTCTTATTTGTTGGATGAGCACAAGGAATAAAGAGAGGGTGAAGAATATTTTTATGCACCAAGGGCTGGTAGCCCAAGTGGCAAGCGGGTCCTGCATTAAGTCATTGGCAAAAGAGAGGTACGGGGTTCAAATCCCCCAACACTGGTTTGAAGGTTTTGTTTTGAGATTTTGTGGAGGTAACAAGTATTTGGTGTGGGAGGCTAACGCTTAGCCTCAACCGCTTGGCTAGCGCAAGTGGTCAAGGCATTGCGCTTGGTGGCTGAGGTTGGAGGGTCGATTCCCGTTCGCGACAAAGCAAAGGAAATATTTTTTAAAGGTATGCACTTTGGTTTGGTTTACAAGGTATGCGCTGCATTATTGATTGTTGGCTATAGTATATTTGGCGGATGTTAATTTGACCTATGGTTTGAAAACTTAGGAGATATAAGGTAAAATATTTTTACAATATTTTTAGGGTTTAAATATCATTTATTTAAATCTGTTAAGCTTGGAGTGATAAGTTTGTGAAGGATTTATGAATGTAATGTATTTGTTTTTGATATAAAAGTGGAGTGAAAAATTGTTTTGAAAGTGTGGAGATAAAAGGTGTAAAAGAGATTTTATTTGATTGTAAATTGTGCTTTATGAAAGGGAAATTATTGAGAGAATTTTGAGAGCTTTAATGTAGTGTCTTTGAGAACTAAGGAAGTGCCCTAGAAGTATTATTTTCAGAGATCATTGAAGAAAATTTATGAGGACATTTTGAAATAGAAATTTGCTATCTAACTTGTGAAGTGGCACATAGAAAAGTGGTTGATTGTGAAACATATTTTGAAGACATATCTCCATCAAAGCAAAAAGGTATGGGCACATCATCTTTTGTTTGAAGTGGTTGTTGGATTGAATGTTGTGAAACATAAGGTGGAGTGAAAAGGATTGTTTGATGAGCATTGTTGGAAATATTTGAGTGAGTTCTATGTGCTTCATTGTGGAATGTTTGGAGAATATTTGAGATAGATATTATGAATTATTTGAGTTAGGGTTTGAGATCTACATTGTGCTCTTTGTTGGAAGTAGTGTGAAACACTTGGTTAGGGTTTGTAAGCAAGTTGTGCTTCATTGGTTGAATGATTGAGTGAAATTCTTGAGCATTGGTTTTGAGTGATATTGAAAGTGAATGTGCAAACATTAGAAATCAGATTTGTGAAAGTGACAGACTTAATGATTGAGTAGGACATATTGAGTTTTTGATAGAGTACATCATACTCTATATGTTCCAGAGGTTAAATAAATTTTGAATAGAATATGTCTAAACTACTTCAAGTTAAAGGAATTACTTTGAAGATTAGACAAAGCATTTGATAGCATTGTGTGCAAGATTTGAGATTGATTGAGCATATCTTGTGAGCTATTTTGAGCATGTGTTAGAGTAGATTTGGGCAAGTCTTTGTGAAGGCTTGAGAGCAGATTTGAGCAAGTCTTGGTGAAGACTTGAAGGTAGATTTGAGCAAGTCTTGGTGAAGACTTGAAGGTAAATTTGAGCAAGTCTTGGTGAAGACTTGAAGGTAAATTTGAGCAAGTCTTGGTGAAGGCTTGAGAGCATATTTGAGCAAGTCTTGGTGAAGACTTGAAGGTATATTTGAGCAAGTCTTGGTGAAGACTTGAAGGTATATTTGAGCAAGTCTTGGTGAAGACTTGAGAGCAGATTTGAGCAAGTCTTGGTGAAAGACTTGAAGATAGATTTGAGCAAGTCTTGTGAAGACTTGAGACAGAATTCAGAGCAGGTTTGATTTGTTCAAGCTTTGTGTTAAGGCTTGGGACAAATCTAAGCAGAGTTGATAAAGCTTTGTGTTAAGGCTTGGGGATAGATTTGAGACAAAGATTTATGAGCAGATTTATGAGTTAGAGTAGATTTGTACTACACTTGGGATAGAGTTTGGTGCAGATCTGAGATAGAGTTGAGAGTAAGCTTTGGAGGTGATAGAGCAAAGGACAACAGTCTCCAATGGATAGAGATCTATTAGCCAGGGCAGTGAGGACAGAGGTCTTCTATGGAGAGAGATCCACAAGCCAGAGTAGTGAGGGTAGAAGTCTTCTAGAAGATCATCCAGAGCAGAGTGGAAAGATTTATCCTATGGATAGAGATCCACGAACCAGAGCAAGGGGAAATATTTCTCCTGTGGAGTGTGATCCACGAACCAATTGGGAAGATAAAGTTCTTCTATGGAGAGAGATCCACGAACCAGTTGAGGAGAAAGAGTTCTCCTGGATCAAGTTCCACGAACCAGAGAAAAGGGGAAAGAGTTCTCCTGTGGAGAGAGATCCACAAATCAGAGTATAGGGGATTGGTGTCTCCTTTGGACAGAGGTCCATAAACATTGTAATAGGGAATTGATTCCCAAGAAGATTTGTTGAGAAAATTTAGTAGAAATATTTTCTCCATGGAGTAGCCCACATTGGGTGAACCACGTTAAATTGGTGTCTCTATTGTGTGTGATGATTTGTGCATTACTTGATTATTGTTATTGATATTTCCATTGATAATATTGGATAATATTGTTTGGGAAAGAAAAGTGAAATTTGATCTTATACTGTTCACCCCCCTCTCAATATAAGCTTGTGTTCTTCAAACGTCGATTGGAACTTTTGGCATGCGTAGATACCCGCTAGTGTTTGGGCATTTTACAAATGCCCTGGTGCACTTCAATGCACTAGGAAACACCCCTGGATGCACCTAAAACAGCTATAAATAGCTTGCAAGGCAAAAATGAAGCTTATTTGTGTGTTTCTGAATTTGTGAAGTTATGTCTAGGAGAGTAAGGTGAGGTGGAGTGGAGTGAGGGAAAGTGAGGTGAGCACGAAAGCTATGATGATGGAGGGAGTGGACGCAGGGGTCGGAGCCGACACTGCATTACGATTTGCTGAGGTAATTCCCACTTGGAGGCTATTTTTTTTGGTGCAAAAAGTTTTTTTTTTTAATTATGAGCATGTATTAACAACAAATATTTTGTGTTGTGTTGCAGCTGAGGATTTTGGAGGCTCGGCATCGGTTCTTGCCTCTCATCCCTAGGATGAGGAAGGCGTTGGGGAAGGAGGAGTGGGATTTGTTGAAGGCTATGGGGCTAGAGGAGGTATCCTGGATAGATGTGGTGAGGGCGGATGAGGGGTACCTCTCTGCCTTGGCGGAGAGGTGGGATCCAGAGAGGGGGACCTTTAAGCTCCCTACTGGAGAGGTTACCCTTACACTTGAGGATGTATACCACATCCTCAAGCTATCGGTGGAGGAGATTCGTGTCAAGGTTGGACGTGATCAAGGGGTAGAGATGAAGATGTTTGGTGATAGTTGGAGTGTGAGGGTGGAGTGTGGGGATATTCCATACTTGTCCATGTATGTGGATAAGGAAATAGATACCCTTCGATATTTGGTAATATTCGTGTTGGCCAACATTGTGGACCCAAATAGTACCGGCTATAGGTTCCCTTGGAACTTGATAGGGTTGGTGAGCGATATGCTCGCTACATTGTAGGTGTATGCATGGGCTCCTACCTTATTGGCGTAGGTGTACCGGGAGCTCTATGAGGTGAGGAGGTAGAAGAGGAAGGGTTTGGGGTGCAGTTTGCTACTAGTAGAGTGGGATGCGATGGTGATGGCTCGGGATGAGAGGATTATGAGGCTCTAGGCAGAGCTGCTAGAGAGGGAGCGTCATCATAATATTGACATAGCGCGCCTTCGATCTCGATAGAGGTATATCGAGTCTTTGGAGGATAGGTTGATGGAGCATCATATTCCACTTCTAGATCCTCCTACCTCATTTGTATCTGAGGCATAGTGAGTCTAGGCATAGCTCTAGGTCTAGGGCTCCTTCTAGGTCACAGGGGTCCTCTTGGAGGGCTTAGCTAGTGCTTAGATACACTTTTTGTATATGAGCCTTGGTGCTCCATTGTATGTAGCCTTTTGGCACTCATTGTATATGTGATATTTATACATATATATACATGGCTTTTACTTTTTGTGTTATGTGTTTGTGTAAATGCTTTTTGTGGAATGCATGTTTATATGGATGATTAATGCATATGATATATTATGGATGATTAATGCAAGGTATGGAATGCAAATGTTCTAATGATCATTTATAGCTTAGATTTTGCTTGGCCATGTTCTAGCATTGTTGTTTAATCAGGGGCACCAAACTTGGTGGTATGTGGAGTGGATGACTCATGAAATGACATGGATGTTGACATGGAAGAAGATATGGATGTTGATATGGAAGAAGATATGGATGTTGATATGGAAAACTTACTATTTTGTAGAGACTCAGACATACTAGTGGCATCAAACAAACTCACTAAAACTACCTAATTCCTCTAGGACCAAATGTGTGTGCAGTGAATTCATTTACCGAATCAAGAGCATGGTAATGACTCGAGGTAATCAAGAACCAATGTGTGTGCAAGTGAGTTCATTAACTCATCTTGAGTAAATTGGGTGTGACCTATTATGGATGAGACCAAGAAGCTAGCTTGTTTGTATGTGCGGTCAGAGGTCTCTTTGAAAGAGATGTGTCACCATGCATGAGCGTACTCCACTACCATTCAAGCATCTATAGCTTCGGTGGAGGCTAACTCCATAGTCCAAGGATTTTGATCTCTTAAGTTTTGGGGATGACTACCTAACCGTCTGACTAGAAATGTAGTATGATCCTTACAACCCAATGATCAGTGGTGTGTGATGTAAAATATTTAGAGTTTTTGTTAGGGATTTTTCCCTACTCTTTCTTTTATTTTGGAATTGTGATAGTGGTGAAAACCACTATTTTTGTGGACTATGTTGCATGATGGGACAGGCGAGGATTACCCTTTTCACTTCGAGGTTCAAACCAAGTATGGTGTTATCCCTCTTTGACACAAGATGTTTTTAAGATGTGAAATTGTGGTTGGTTCAAGAATGTTTTGGAGTCAATTCCTAGAACTCAATATTTTCTTAGTGAAGATGTGTAATGGTCCTAAAAAGAACTCGACATGTAGTTGTGGTTTGCTTAAAACACTAGGAGTGGTTGAGTGACCGAAAACACCTAGGAATTATGGATATATGGATGCAAATGATAATTTGGCTTGGTGGAATGTTGTGGATGATGTTGTGAAGGTGCCCCTGATTAAGGCAACATGACTTTATTGGACCAATTAAGACCTTGAACTTAATAAATGATCCCTACTATGAAATGTGAAATGGTAATGGAATTTGTGAAATGCTATTTAAATGAAATGTATGAATGCAATTTTTAAATGAAATGTGTGCAAATGAAATGCAATGTTTTTGAATGAAATGTGTGCAAATGAAGTGCAATGTTTTTGTGTATTAGCCATGTATATGTACATATATATAAATCACATTATGCATAGAATGCTCTCAAGTGTATAACATTAAGTGGTTTGGGTTCTTCCTCTCCCTCTAGACTGGCAAGCCTATAAGTACCTTTACCCACTTTTTGAGTGATAATGTATGGACCCAACCAATTAGCCATGAATTTATCATGAAGATGCGGTAATGCATTGGTGTTTTGTTGATTCTCTTTAAGGACAAGATCTCCTACTTGGAATTCATGTAGATGAACTTTGGTATTGTAAGCATGCTTTAGGTAGTCTTGATAAACTCGTAGATGCTCTAAAGCATTGACTCACCTCTCATCAAGAAGTGTGAGTTGGTCAAGATGTGCTTGTCTAGCAGTGTCATCATCTATGAATTCTTGCAAAGAAATTTGCAAGGAGGGGATCTCAAGCTCAAGAGGTATGATTGCTTCGGCTCCATAGACCAATGAAAATGGTGTTGCCCTAGTAGGCATGTGGATGCTTGTTCGATAAGCCCATAATGCCAAGGGAATTTTGGTATGCCAATCTCTATGATTTTTGTTAACAAGTTTCTTGAGAATAGCAATTAAGATCTTGTTGGTAGCCTCAGCTTATCCATTTGCTTGTGGGTAATAAGGAGTCAAGAAACTATGTTGGATGTTATATTTCTCACAAAGTGCTTGAACATCCTTGTTCTTGAAAGACTTACCATTGTCAGAGATGATTTTCGAGGGGATACCAAAATGACAAATGATGTGGTGAAGTATGAACTCCACAATTCTAGGTCCTATCGTACTGGTTAGAGGAATTACCTCAACCCACTTTGTGAAGTATTCAGTGGTTGTGATGATGAATGTATGTTGTCTTGAGGAAGGAGGTGAAATTTTACCAATTAAATCTAGACCCCATTGTGAAAAGGGCCAAAGGCTTTGAATAGGTTGTAAATCTTGTGATGGCACATGAGTTAAATTAGCATGTTCTTGACATTTCTTACAATGTTTGACATAAGTGCAATAGTCTCGTTCCATGGTGGGCCAATAATAACCCATGCATAGAATACACTTTGTGATGGCCATCCCACTAAAATGACCACCACAAGTACCATCATGAGCTTCAGCTATGGCTCTTTGTGCCTCACTAGACTCGAGATATTGAAGGAGGACTCCATCATAACCACGCTTATACAACACATCCCCCAAGAGAACAAAATGAGCTACTTTTTCTTGAAAGTGTATTTAGTAGTTCGAGACATGTCATATGGGAGTGTTCCAAACTTGAGAAAGGCTACTATTTGGCTTGACCAAGGCTCATATGGATCCGATTGGATGAAGCAAACATCCTTTTCATCCTTAGATTCAACACGAACAATTGCAGATTTAGAGATCATTGAAATAATAAGGGGTTGTACCTCTCCTAAGGAGTCTTTTGGAATCAATGATCCAAGGGAGGCCATTGCATCTACAAATCTATTAGTCGAACATGGCAAACTATTGATTTCATACCAATCAAACTTAGAGAGCAATTTCATTGCTACTTCATGGTAAAGTTTAATGGTAGGTTCTTTGCATTGGTATTCTCCATTGATTTTCTTGACAACAAGTTGAGAATCACCAAATATCCTGATACACTTAATGCCCATAGCTATAGCTGATTGAAGGCCTAAGATTAAGGCTTCGTACTCTAGTGTTGTTTGTGCATTGGAAGTCAAGTTTGAATGATAAGGGGATAGGTACCCCCTAGGGTGTATGAAACATGACTCCAACACCTTGACCTTTCTGCACTTAGAGCCATCAAATAATAGTGTGATATCGATGTCTTCCTCTGGAATGACATCTTCTTCTTGTTCGGTGATAGAATACCGAATCATCTGGGAGCTCAATAATCAAGGGATGATCACTAGGTAGTGGAGCTTCCACAAGTTGATCGGCTATGACCTGACCTTTAATGGATTTTTGGCTAATGAACTCAAGGTCAAATTCAGTAAGAAGCATTATCCATTTAGCGGTGTGGGTGTTATTGTAAGTGTGAGACATCATATAACGTAGAGGATTTTCTCTAGCTATGACATATGTTGTGTGACTAAGCATGTAATGTCAAAGTTTCTTAGTGGCAAAAACCATTGCTAAGCACAATTTTTCTACATAAGCGTATCTAGTTTCATAGCTTACCAATGTTCGACTAATGTAATAGATAACTTGCTCTCAATTTTCTTCATTCTTTTGTGCAAGCATTGTCCCTAATGCAAAGTCCATTGTTGAAACATAAAGATAGAATGGGACCCCCGAATGAGGAGGAGCTAAGACTGGTGGAGAAGCTAGGTATTGCTTAATGTCATCAAAGGCTTTTTGGCACTCATCTATCCAAGAAAATGGCACCCCCTTTTGTAGTAGGTGATTGAATGGCCTGCATTTGTCAGAAAGTTGCGCAATGAAATGATGGATTGATTGGATATTTCCTTGTAAACTATGCAATTCCTTTAAATTTTTTGGGGGAGGCATCTCCATGATGGCCTTGACCTTGTTTGGGTCCACCTCAATGCCTCTTTTGGAGATAATGAACCCTAGTAGTTTGCTAGAGGTAACACCAAAGACACATTTCTTGGGGTTCAACCTTACATTATGCTCTAGAAGTCGATCAAAAACTTTCTCCAATACACCAATGTGCTCTTGTCGAGTTTTAGATTTTTCCAAGAGATCATCCACATAATCTTCGATAATATTATGCATGTAGTCATGGAAAATGTATGTCATGGCATGTTGATAAGTGGCACCTACATTTTTAAGGCCAAAGGGCATCACCTTGTAACAAAAAGTTCCCCAAGGTGTAGTGAATGTTGTTTTGTGTTGGTCATCAGGATTTATTTGAATTTGGTTGTATCCTGAAAAATCATCCATGAGAGAAAGCATTTCATGGCCAACGCAAGTGTCGACAAGAGTATCAATGTTTGGAAGAGGAAAGTCATCCTTAGGATACGCTTTGTTAAGATCTCAAAAGTTAGTGCAAACGTGTATCACCCCGTTAGGCTTACGAATGGGTACCATGTTTGAGAGCCACTCAGGATAATCAATGGGTATAATGAAACCCACATCTAATAGCTTTTGGAGCTCTTCTTTGACCAAGAGGGCAATGGTAGGATGCATCCTTCTAAGTTTTTGTTTGATCGACTTAGCATCAGGATGTAAGGTGAGATTGTGGACAACCAAGTTAGGGTCAAGACCAGGCATGTCTTTGTAGGACCATGCAAAAATACCCTTCTTCCTCTTGAGGAGAGCAATTAATTGCTCTTGTTCATCGTTGGATAAGATTTTACCAATTTTGACAATTTGGGGATTGTCTTTGTCTGAACTAAGGTCCACATCGATGGTATCTTCAATGGACATGTGGGAACCTTCCTCAAGTTTATGGGGTGTAGGGATTAGATGAATGTCATCTATGATGTCATCAAACTCTTCTGACTTATCCTCATCTATGTCTCCTGGAAAACCTCAGGATTCAAAGGTGAAGGTGAAGGTGGAGGGGATGGAGGAATGTAGTTGGTTGAAGCCCTTAACAATTCCTTGGATAAGACAAACTCGAAGAAGGATGGAGGTGAAGAGATCCGGTCCATATCAATAAGGCTTATGTCAATTGGAATTGGTTTTGCCAAATCATATGGATTATGGAGTGGGGTGAATAAGTCAATAGGATTCATGTTGACTTATAGGGAAAAATGGAGGTTGGAATGGATGGGATGGATAGAGCCTAAGAACCGATGCTAGGACCTTGGTAAACCTGGACAACAGTAAGCAACACAAATAAATGCACTTAACTAAATGCTATATACATGCAATGCAAAAAAGAAAATGTTTTTGTTTGATTTTTTTTTGTAGTGGTGAAAACCACTATTTTTTTTTTGTGTTATGTACATATATTACAAGTTTGGTTGATGAGATGGATTAATGAGATGGAGGTGGTGGTTCACCGGTAGGTGTGGCTCGCTCTTGTGGAAGAAGCAAGTGAAATATGGGCTCATGGATGGGGAACATTCTGAGATAAAACTCATCCTGTTCGGTGTGGGGAATGATGGGCTTTGATTCCTCTTCAATTCATCAAAAATTATCGACATGAGTTCGAATTCTTCATAGATTTCATCGTCAGAGTCATCGGGGTGGAGAGCTTCTTCTCCTAAATTTAGATTAAGCCTTTGGAAGGCTTGTTCAAGAGAAGAGGTGGTGGAAAGTGGAGTGTAACCTAAGCTTGAATGGTCATGCATTTCTCGATATGGAACATCAATAATGTCGTGCATTCCCTGTTCATGCAGTCCTAAACCATGTCCCTGCCAATTAACTATGTGAAAATAATGGGATGGAAATCTCGACATGTTTTGTATGTTGGCAGGTGTTGGTTCTTTGGGTTTTTCTAGGGGAGCTAGATTGGATGAAGAATCAATCCCCCATATACAAAATTTATGTTGTTGGGAGCTGAACCCATGTCATATACCACTCCTATAGATAAAGGTGGGTCACATGGGTGATCAAAATCCTTAGTAGTTGGAATGGTGAGTGGTGTAACTGTGATGTCTTGGACCACATATTCACCAATACCAGGATTAGTGAGGTGGACCTCGACTTGGGATGATGTGGAAGGATCATGGTTGGATAATGGCTCGGGAATGGTGGAGATGAAGATGTCTCACAATCCATCAACTCGACTTGTGAAACATTGGCTGATGGAGATGGATTGGATTGGGAAGGTTGTTGGATGGATGATGATGATATGGAAGGTAAAGTTGTGGAAGGTGATGATGTTGATGATGTGGATTGACTTTGACCACATGTGCATGTAGTCAATGATGAAGATGATGGGGGTATGGAAGCTTGGTGGGGATTGGTGATAAGGGGCTCCTCAGGAATGGGAGATTTTGATGAAGAAATGGGTGGAGTGGTAGATGGATTGGTTGATGGTGATAGAAAAATGTGGGTGGAAGGAAGCATGGATTCATAAGGATTTGAGATAAAATTACAATACTTAAATGGTTTGACATCTACTGGTATGCAATGTACTTGTCCCTCATGAATATATTTCAGGCATTGATGTAGTATGGAGGGGACACATCTCATCTCCCTCATCCAAGGTCTTCCAAGGAGTACATTGTATACCATGGATCCTTCCAAGATGTGGAACATAGTGTGCAATATTTTGACCCCCACTTTGATGGGCAAAATAATAGTGCCAATTATGGAACATAAAGCATCGTTGAATGCTTTTAGGGTGAAATATGACTTGGTGATATGAGATGGAGGAAGGTTAAGATGATGAAGGGTAGATGTGGTGATGATATTAATGGAGGAGCCGATGTCAATTAGAACTCTTTTGAAAGGCTTCCTATCAATTAGAGCCATGATGTGCAATGGAGGATCTATTGATTTCGATGAGATTGGCTTAATCTCAAAGTCATAAAATGTAATGGAAGGCTCCATGCATGTTTGAATGCTCCCTACAAAGTTGTTGAAGGTATTAGCATCTTGAGATTGTAATTCAATGGATTTTAGAATGTCCATTAATGCCTCATGATGTGGGGGAGATTGTTGAATTAGCTCATATATTGACAATTTGGTGGAAGCCATCTTTAGGCTTGTGGTTAACCGACTACTCAATGAGATGACTGGTCATGGAGGATGATTGATGGGATGAATGGGAGGATTTGGTTGGCTAGGAATATGAATTGGTGAGGAAGGATTAGGGGAAATTTGAATGGGAGGTGATGTGGTAGGTTGTGACACACTTGCTTGAGGTTGTTGCCTTGCATTTTGTTGGTTATTTCGTTGACCTCTAGTTACCACATGAATGGCACCTACAAAACCTTGGTATTGTTGAACATGGTTAACTTGATTGGGAGGAGTTTTGGTGTTAGCCCCTCCCATAGTTGGTTGCACCTCCTCATGATGAGGAAGTGGTGTTTGAAAAATACCAAGATTTTGGTTTTGTTGAGCAAGGGGGTTGTCAAGCTTGATGGCCCCCAAGTCAATAAGGTCTTGAACTATGTCTTTGAATACATGGCAATTATTGATGTCGTGCCCATTTTGCCTATGGTAAGGACAAAATAAATGTTCTCGATAATGTTTACCATGTTTAGCGGGATCATCTGGTCTGATTTTGGGTAAGGCAAGTTTATTTGTGTCGTACAACCTTCGAAAGAGGGAAGCATATGACTCGAACAAGGGGGTGTATTGGTGATTCTATCGGATAGACTATCATCGGGGATGGTTCTCCATAGTTGGCACTATGCTTTGCATTGATTGGGATACTGAGGGCACCGCATGATAAGCAATTTGTTGTGGTGGTTGTTGCACTGATTGTTGTTGAGCCATTATCGGTTGGCTCATGACCACTTGATTGACATGATTAGGTTGATTGGTCGGAGTGGCCTATGTTGATTTTGATTGGCCAAAATAATTGCTTTTGTATTGGCCCTTGTTTTGCCATTCCTTTTTCCTAGGCTTAAGTATGCCCTCTTGGATTTTTATCTCCTCGATGACACTAGCATGTGCTAGAGCTTCTTCAAATGAGTGATATGTCTATAATTGAAGCATCCAAGAGATGGGTTTTAAACAACTCTTGGTAAATATCTTGATAAGCTCTTCCATTGGTAGGGTGAATGGCAATTTGGTAATGATGACCCTCCAATGGTTGCCAAAATCATAGATAGACTCATCGTCATGTTGTCTTAAAGCATAAACATCGGATAATGAGACTTTCTTTCTAACATTAAGGACAAAGCGCTCAAATAATTGGTCAACCAATTGTTCAAAAGTATAAATACTATGACTAGGCAATTGGTTGTACCACTCTATGGCATCTCCACCTAATGTCTGAGGAAATGTTCTAAGCATGAGAGCATTGTCATTTTGGATTCTAAAGCATGAGTGTACAAATGTGCTTACATGCTCTTTGGGGTCCTCAGTCCCCTTGAATTTATCAAACTTTGGCATCGTGAAATCTATCGGATATGGTGGTGATGGTACCAAAGGGTGAATGGGTTGGTTAATCAGCTAATGTAGGGTTGGCTTCTGGTTTGTCATACCAGGAGTATGTTGTATCAATTGATCTATTTGTTGTTGCATGGCCTTGATTCTAGGGTCTTCCCTAGGGATGTGGAAGCCCTGAATCACCTGATGATTTTGAGAAGGTGTGGTAGAAAAATGTTGTGGGGTAACTAGATGATGATGGGATTGATGATGATGACTAGGTGAGGTTGATGGGAATTGATGAAGAGGAGATTGATGATGAAGAGATGGAGAATGTTGGAATGGGGATAATGCATGGGGACTATGGTTGGGTTGGCCTATGGGAATGGAATTGGTATTGGTATGGTTTGGTGGAGGATTAGGGATGGAAACCATAGAATATTGTGGTACCCATGATGGACTTTGGTTAATGAGGATGGGCTGAGTAGAAATTGGTAGAGGCTTAGGGTTCACCTGCACTTGTTGTTGAGCATCTTGATGTTGCTTAAGCAATTTTTTCAAATGTTCCCATGCTTCATGAATTTCTCTATCAGAAGTGGAAGGTATGGATGTAGATGGCATGGAAGATGTGGCTAAGGTGTAAGTTACACTTGGCATGGTAACTTGGGAGGTTAAAACTTGTGAAGCAACATTTACATGTGCTTCATACAAGGGGTTGGTGTAGGTAGATGTGTATGAAGATGGGATAGAAGTGCTAGGAGCACTTGGGTATTGGGGAATGGATACATGAGAGGAAGGTGCAACTGATGCCTCAAAAATAGGGTTAGTGTACACCTGGGTAAAGTTGGATGGTTGGGAATGAGCAAGTTCCTATTGTAAAGTAGGATCTTGACTAGGGGAATTATGAATGGGCTCTAAGACATAATTAGCCGATTTGTAGAGAGCCTCTACTTTGGCCATGTCTATGTGGGTGATATTGTGGTCAATGGATGGTGAAGATGATTTAGTTTGAGGAAGGGAAGTGTTGGTATACCTGTACGAGACATCAGTAGTTTGTACAATGTGTGATGGGCCCATAGACAAATCTGTCTGTGTCACACTTGGGGAATCTACCATAGAAGTGGTGGGGAAGGTGGATGAATATTCCATGGAATTGTTTTGATTTAATGCTTTCTATTGATTTCTTGTTAAGACCATAAGCAACTAAACCAAATACAAATTGTGTAGTAAAATGAAATGTAGAATTGAAACTTCACAAAAATCAAATTAAGATAAATCAATGCTAAGTTTGTTCAACAGATGTGTCTTACCTCATTCATTGATTATCTCATTTTAGTGTGAATTCATTTTTTTATATTTTGATTTCATGTGTTTCAATGTGCTAATATGAATTAGAAATGGGTGAATACTATGGCTTGGATAGGGCAACAAGATTCTTGTTGGTGATGAAATCCAGCAAGTTTGCTCGAGGGTAATCTAAGGTGTCTAGGGGTAGAGATTGGTGGATGGAGATGAAAGCCACCGTCACCAGATCTCAAGCAATGGTTGGTGATGAAATCCAACCATTACTATTTAATATGAAATGTGAAGTGTGTGTGAGATTCCTTTTAAGGTTCTATTTTCTATGGTGCACATACAATATTAGAAACAATTGATTTCACTAGTCTAAATCAGAAGCCAACATTAAGAGTATCAATTTCTCCAAAGGATGTGAAGTACACCACTTAAATCCCTCTCTAAACAGTGGGGGGTTCGTCCACTCCTCTGCTTGGAATCACCCAATGCGGGGATACTTTTGACACACTAATGATGTTCCTACTTAGACCAGCAAAAGGAGGAGTTTCTAACCCTACAATGCAGTCTAATTTATGCAATTTAATAATTCACATGCAACCAAAATGCAAGATTTTTTAATTGCAATACACCAAAAAACCATAAACTTTAAATGGAAAATGGAAATGTGTGAATGAATGCAATGACTAATCTAATGCCTAGAATGCAAACTAGAATGATTGTTTTTACCAGATTTATTAGTGATGTTCTTTTTAATCCAAAAATCTGAAAAAAATATATATATGAAAATACGTAAAAATAGAAAGCTCAGGGTTTCTTCTGTAGACTTATAGAGAAGCCTATGATCATTGTATCTTCTCTGTAAAATACCTCTGGGTACTTCTGAAATGCCCTTGGGCATTTTTGGATGACCCTCGAGCGCCACAGGGCATTCGCGCACCTTCTGCAACTTTCTATGAATCTTCAGAAACCCTAATCTAGCAAAAATCATGTGATCTATGCTTCTAAAAACCCTGCAAGATAAGACAGAAAATAACAAGTTAGTCAACAAAGTAAATCAAAATGAGAAACCCTTAGGGGGTCCCACCGTGATCGCCATTTGTAGATGCAAAAGTGAAACACCAAATATAACAGATAAATGAAACCAAGAGACAATATTGCACAAAAGAGATGATTTTATTGATATGGGGGAGCCTCAAATCTCCAATGTTACAATAAAGAATTTGATTTCTTTTGATACAAAATATTACAATACTAGGGTTCTCCAAAACCCTAGTGAACAGTGTTGGTGGTGTCTTCAAACTCGCTTTTGATCCCAATAGAGGTGAGTGGGCTTCGTGCTATCCAATACTAGGCCACTCCAGCTTAAGCAGTTGCACAATGTAGGTGTAGTATCTCCAGATCTGCACACAAAAGATAACAAACAAGTCATTAGCAACTGTGAGGGCTCCACAGTGTGAGACCCTCAAGAATTAATACAAACCCTAGTCAAAGCCTATGTTGGAGCATATGTTGGAGCCTATGTTGGAGTCTATTATATGGTTCTCAAGTGCTTCATGTTTTCAACACATTGTCCTAGTCAGAGCCTATGTTGGAGCCAAATTTGACTCAAACTTTGAAACCCCCAAATTTAAATTTTTGGTTTCAATCAAAATGATAATAATACTGGTCACTTATTCAATTGGTGTGAGCATCTTAATTTTTCGTTGGTTGGTTTGATGAAGTCTAACCTTGGTTGTTAATAATGTGTGTCCCTTTAATAAAGCTCCATGGTCTTCAATAAAGGATATGACAGGATATTATTAATCAAATGTTTAAAAGCCTAGCTCCGAACCTCATAAAAAAAATCTCTCCCTTAAGCTTAAAATCAAATGATAAATCTTTAAGTTCTAAGGTGTGCTAAAATTAGGAGAATAATTCAACACCGTGGTCTAAGACCCAAAAAATTTAAATCTAAAAATGAAGAGCTTAATTAAAATCTCAAAGGCACGTATCCCATTTAAATTAACAAACGAGCACCTAAGATCTAATCTGAGGGCCGCGCTCGATCCAAGTTTAATCGGATGGTTGCGCTTTGATAAAATGATTAAAGGTTAAGTCAAAAGTCAAATATTCCATTAAAGTTATAACCTAAGGTCATAAGTGATTAAAATCAGTGCAACTTTGCAAATCTGGATGAATGCACTTGAGATAAGCTTAATCCGATGGTTGCACATTCTCCAAAGAGTCAAAGTATTAAACGAGTCAACTCGGGCTTAAGCTTCAAGATAAAAATCTAACTAGTCCGTCGGATCGGACGATAGCACTCAAATTTACTCAAGATCAATGGTAGCACTTGTTTTAATTAAATCACGTATTAAAATGCTATGGTAAAATGATTGAAGGGTATGCACCCCCTTTGGAATAACCATCGAGCTAATTTGGAAAATCGGACGACAACGTTCGATCCAAATCTAATCCAACGGTCGTGCGCCCATACAAGATGCATTAAAAAGGTAAAAGCCCTAAGAGGTTAATTAAAATATTAAACAGGGTTAACAAGGGTATAACACGTTGGCTAATCTCCCCCTTTTCGGCTTAATCAAGGTTAAACATTATGAACCCCTTGGAAACTAACCTGTAGGTTGATTAAAATCTACGACCATGACAATAGCTATCGAAGATCCAACGATCGCAAAAATTATGGATGGTAAGATGATAGATAAAGACAAAGGTAAAGTTAATTACGTATTAGTGAGGGTGTAATACATTGCTAATTACCCCCCTTCGGCTTAAACCAAGTCTAATCAAATATGATAATACACCCTTTTTGGTTATTTAATATGCACCTTGCAGGAGATCTACGACGGCGCTCGAACGAGCCCAAAGATCAATGGATGCGAAGGTCTATGATGGTGAAAGATCAAAAGCAAAACAAAGGTATAAAGCGATTCAAAGATCCGATGATAGTGCTCATCACCGCTCAAATCCGACGGTGCGCATCGGTAAAAGTGATCAAGGTTTAATCTAAAGGTTTTCTTTTGGTTAATTAAATACTTTATAATCTGCCCCTTCTATCTTATGTTAAACCTAGCACATGGTCGAAAAATCCAACGGTCGTGCCTCCACCATGGTATGATCTAATGGTGATCGCAAGAAAATGTAAATGTATTATATGATACTTATGCTTAATACGAGTTGTTAGGGTCAAAAATCATGGGGTTAACATTGGATAATCATGATTAAATAAGGACTAATACACCATGTTATTTCAAATGTTTATATAAGAAAAGGTATACTAACAATCATGCAGGTCCCAAGACATCAATGGTTGCGCTAATTCTTTTCAGGATCTAATGGTGGCACGTGAATCAAAATATTAAGTGATGAATCAACCATCGGGATCTAATGATAGTACATCATCTAGAGTAAGAACATCCGATGGTAGCGCTTAATCATGGTTGACTCAAGGAAGCTAAGGGCATCCAGATAATAACAATAGGCACTCACACCAAAGACCAAATCTCATGAAGATACCGAGGGTGATTGCTACTTGAGCGAAGTATAATCAATCCCAAAGATTTAGTTATCATTCGGGTTCGATGTGGCATGAGGTTCAAAGTGGAAACCACCCCCATTACACATCTCAGTTCCACGTCAGATAAAAAGGGTTCCAATGACAAATAGCTGAAGTCTTGATGATTACAGGCACATGAATCAAAAGGGCCCAGGGCACGTAGGATGAAGGACTTTACCCATCATAAATGCTCAATTCCAAAAAAGGACAAGTTGGCAAAATTTCTTTGGTTGATTTTAAACAATAGTTGGTGGCATCATATTGATGACAAAACATGTGGATTTATCGAACCCATTCCACCACCCTGTATATATGAACTCATGAAACCATTCAAGGCTATTACCCTGGTAAGCTAAGAGTAGAAGTTGATATACCAAAAGTATAGAGAGAAGAAAATTTTCAAACTACGCAGTCACAGAAAGACCCGATCGACTACTGTAAGATCAAATGGCATCATGGGGAGACGTATTCGTACCTGAAGACACTAGGGAGGCCATAAAATTCATCATAGATAGGTCACCATACTCTGTAATCTCTGGACCACCTATTCTCGGTAGCACCATGTATGAATTTTCTCAAAAATGTGGGGTGGATAAAAGACCAAACTCAGCCCAACAGTACGAGATCGACAATGCTTGTATCAAGAGTTTCACCGAGTGATGGAAAGCGATAATAGAACCCCATGGATAATGGCTGACTTATTTCATAAAGCTCATAGGTTATAGTATAGGGGTTTCCCTAGAAATAATAGATGGAACAGTAACCTTGGGAAGCTGGTATGTCCGAAAGTACACTTCTCCTCAGATTTGATGGTGTGGCTAGTAGTAGCGTATGATGAAAGAACGAGGACCTTTCGAGACAATAAGAATCGGTCGGTGTTCAACATCAAAGTCGAGCATATCCAGGAAGTTTTCAAATTGATAGATTATACCACCTTTCTGGTGGACAAGGTAATCGAACACCAATCTCGAATGTTTACAAGTATGGAAGTTTTTAAAACTTTGTTTGATACGCATGCAAGAATAGATAAGGAATTCCCAATCAACAAAAATGCTCTTAGGCCATGGGTCCAAGATTTTTGCGATATGATAAACATAGTTTTGGGAGTACAGGATCTCAGTAGGATAACTAAAAGGGTTTTGTATTTAGCTGCACAATGCAATAGGGCATATAACACCCCAATTTATGCCTGGGAATTAGAATTAAGTACCCAGATGCATAAAGAAATGATAGAATTAAGGAAGGCAATTTTCGAACAAAGGCAAGAGATGCCCCGTTTTTCACAATACTCAATTTTTATCCATCTGATAGCGGGACAATTAGGAGAAGAAGCCCGTAAATGAGTATGGGCCATCGACAACCCCTATGTTCAGAGTAGCTTCTAGAGAATACATGAAGGACGAACTCACATGGGCTGGTTCTGCGATCATTTCATGGTAGAAATTCATTGGGCTTTAACTGGGCTAGTTCCTGAGAGATTAGGGCCAGGGGTAAAAGCCTTTATTAAAGAGAAGGAAATTGGGGACTTCTTCTTCATAGAAGGTTTTACTTATATCAGATTATATGGGGCTAAAATCCCTCCTAAGATGTTACCACAGTACTGCCCGTTATCCCTAGCAGCTTTGGAATTATGCAGGCAGGTGGCAGAAGAGGCTAAGATGAGACTGGTAAAGAAGCATGGTAAGGTCCCCTGGCTCGATGTTCCCTGCCATTTTGGGGATTTTGTATTTGTTGGATATCCTTCCCTGCTCAAAGGAATGTTTGAATTAGATAACATGGGATTCGATGAAATAACTTGGAGATTCTATGACCCAAAAGGAACGTACAACAAAATGATGGAAAAGAGAGAATATGCTCGAATACGACATCGGGAAGATGCTTTTGAAGAAAGCTTGTTAGAAGCTATGGAGAAAGGATTAGATTTGTAGGTAGTATGGGATAAATTTCCTCTAGAAAAAAGAGGTAGCACGTAGGTTTATGAAGCCTATGATTACCCTATAGAACTAAGGAGGCTTCGAGAAGGTTCAGTAGATGTTGTGGCACCTATTATACTAGAAGCAGGCAAAGTGGTCAAAGAAGACCCCTTGTTGGAGTTGATAGAAGAATAGGGTATTGATCTAATGGAAGTCACTATCAAAACTACAGATATAGTAGAGCAACAAGTTAGGCCTTCTAAAGTGCTCACCTCAGAATAGAAGCGGCACCAAGCACTTCCCAGGAAGTTTCCAAAAACTAGAGTACAAAAAAAGGGAAGGAGATTGTGACAATACCTACTCAGGAGTCTTCCCTCCCAGAACAAGCCATAGTTCCTATTTTTGATAGAGTTCTAGCCGTAACAAGTGTAAATAAATTGGCACCCATGGCTGTCCCTACCACTATAAAAATAAAAGGATAGGAGATTATAATCCCATCAGTAATACAAATGAATAGCAAGAGAACTGGTGGACTTGTTGGTCTATTCAGAAGTCATCTAGTGAGAAATCAAACAGAGATAACTCCTGTAGAAAAGAAGAAGCCCAGATTATCTCTACCCTCTACAAAGGTTGTTTTGGAAAGAACAGATGAGCAGACTACTTTCACTATTGTAGATGAACAAGAGTTACAGTTAGTAGTAGGGATGGGAAATATAGGAGAGCAGTTTATAGAAGGGTCATAATCAGAAGCAACTGCATCAGATATAGCAGAAATACATCTTCCTGCTCTGCAAGACCCACTAGTCTTCAGATTCAATGAAGAAACAGGGGGCTCATCGGTACTAGGGAAAGAAGGTGAAGTGGCCAAAGTTGTCAAAGCAATGCAAAATCAAGCCATAGATCAATTCATGGGAACAATTACAGAGCTAAGGAAACAATTGGAGAAAGAGGGGAAGGAAAAGGCAGAGCTAAAGGCATTAATAAATAAGCAATAGGAAGAATTAAACCGAAGAGATGCCTCAAGTACCCAACCCCCTTCGATGGTAAAAATTCAAGATCATGCTTATTATCTTAATACAATGAAGAAAAATATGTCAATAAAGATAAGAGCTCATGCCAAGGGCTTTACTGAAATGTTCAGACAAATAAGGGTGATTCAAATAACTGCTCAAGAAATTCTCACCTTGATGCAAGAAAGAGAAGAGGATTTTGGAATCATTCACCCTACCCTAGATTTTATAGGAGACCATTTTGAAGAGTTACAAGGACAAGAAATAATAACACATGATGGTAGCAAGATTCAAATTAATTTTGAGTTCTTTAAAGCAGCCCTATTTGGAGCAAACAGGGGGAGATGGATCAATTCTGTGACTGAAATGAATGACCTGATAAAAGATGCTACAGGGAAATTGGCAGACATTGGACTATCCTTAGACCAATGCTTAGAGGCCTCAGACATAGAAGAGGTATTCAAAGATACCATTGATAGGTTTGAGTGTGAACTAGGTGATGAGGAAGAAATGATTAGGCAAACTACCCTTATGGTGAATGTTGTGGAGATGTTACTTTTTCAATGTGAAAGGAACATGCCTATTATTGTTGTATAAAAAAATAGAATTTTGTAGGAAATGAACATGTTGAGGATTGCAACCACATTTGATACAGGAGTTTGGAGATTGATTGATGAACATATAAAATGGCTGCAGCAAAGTCAAAAGGGGAAAAAGGTTAATACCTACAGTCAACAGCAAGAAGCGAGTTCATCACAATAGAAACCTGCACCTACAGAAAAAGTTCTCAAAATAGTAAAGGAGGTAGTTCAAGAGAAGGAGGTCCAAAAAGAAATAGTTGAAGAGGAAACAATTGAAGGAATAGAAGTAGGTTCACCCAACACCACCATCACCGGTTAAATTGAATCACTATTTGAAAAATTCAAAAGGAAAGAGCATAACCAAGACAGTAAGGGCAGTGGAAGCCAGTTGTACCAATTTTTGAAGTCTGACCAGATGCTGACAAGTGTAAGGCCAGATGTGAACCAAAAATAATAGAATCAAGAACCAGCAGCTATAAAAGGAAGCAGGCAGGTCCAGATTCTGCATCAAGCAATTAGAGAATAGCATTTTTGCTAAGAGGTATTCTTGAGTGCCTAGTTAGTTGTGTTGTTGTATCCCCTTCTGTGTCTATTTTTCTTTCTCATTTCTTATTCTTCCCTTTGCTTTGCAGGATTGTGATAGGAAAGTGTTCAAGAAGCTGAGATCATTTCCTACCTTTTTGAGCCTGAGATTTAGAGACTCTGCTGTTACCAGATTGGAACAAGGAGAGTAGGAGAGACCTGTTACATTATTTGAATAGGATATTTTCATTGTATTGATATATTTTCTTTGAGAAAAATAGAGTTAAAAGGCATTCTGCCCACTCTGCATGTAAATTTTATGAAATCAATACAATTTTGAATCTCTTTTCTATTATATCTTTTGTCTTAGCTCTGTGTGTCACTGTGTAATGGGTTACATTATTTGAACACATTATATACGTTTCTCTCATTGGTTAACTCTTGGTTTTATTGCGATATTCGAATAAGATTAAGAACGCCAATTTTTCTCCTCCCCTTCTTTCTGTTTCATGATAGAATTGTTGTTAAATTGCTATAACAACCCAATGAATCTAGGCACCGGTCTACATAAGGCATAACAAATGGTTGTTTTCATGCTTGGTCATTTTAATACATATAATATAATATAAATCTAGAGCGTGTAATTAGAGTTTTAGTCATAGAATTACCGTTGGGGTTTCCTTACCCGTTCTGTAGTTTTCTTTAGCAATATTTGTGTTTAGCAGAACAATGAGGCAGGTTGACCAGAGCCTGTAATAGCTCATTGGTTTCAAATGGATTCTTGTAGCATGACAATCGAAATCCTACGGATGCAAGAATCGGTTCCAATAGTTTTTTGGCACCGTTGTTGGGGAGGACTTGATAGAAAGAGTTAATGACCTTCTTAAAAGTTTTTCTTCAATGACATTATCTTTAAATCAATGGGTGGCCAATTGGAATAGAGAACGTTTGTTTTAATTTTTACATTTTCTACGTTCTTTATTTTACCCGTGTTTTTCAATATTATTTTCTTTACGTTTCTTGATCTTCTTGAAATTTTGGTTTCTTGATTTTCTTGATTTATCCCAAGAACTGACTCTTGTGAGGATGAGTGATAATATCAAGCATTCTTGATAAAAGCGTACGTTGTTCTTTCTGCACCCCAGTGTTGGCGACTCTATTGGATGAACCTAGAAGAAAAAAATAAAAAGGAGAGAACAGAATGTGTTGGCTAACACCAGGAGAAGTGGTAAGGAGCTATTTCTAGAACTTGAGAATCTAGAGGTATTTATACATACCCAAAAAACTCCACTTTTTAAGAATATTGTTTATAGTAGTAGATTAAATTCTAGCGGTAAAAGGTACGTAAAGAAAATTTAGAATACTATTACTACTGATATCACTGTAGAAGATGATTTAAATTCTACTGTAGATAGAAATTTGAATTCTGCTATAGAAGATACATGTAATAATAATTCAAAGGTAGATAATCCATCAGTTTACATTCAAGTTGCCCAGACCCATATCACTGTAGGTACTACTACTGTGAAATTGAATTCTATAGTAGCAATGGCCTAGGTTAATGTTCATTTATGGAGAACTAACAGATATAGGCCTTTTGCATTACCAACAAATTTAAATGCCTTACCCAGTAAAGCTCACAAATACCTCCCTAAGTTTTTAGGAAACAATGCAGTAACTGGAGAGGATCATATCAAAAGTTTCTTATATGCAATGGATAGTCTGGAAGTTGAACATGAAGATGTAGTATTAAGACTGTTTCTACAGACTTTAGAAAAATATGCTAGAGAATGGTTTAATTCCCTTCCTAACAATGATATCCCAGACTTCACCAAAATGGAAGAGGTGTTTCTAAAGAAATATGGTGAAAGGAAAAATGAACAATCATTGTTAACTGAGCTAGCCACTATGAAGAAAAAAGAAAATGAAGTTGTTAGTGATTTTAACACAAGATTTTCAAAGACTAGGAACAAAATCCCTACCAACCTTAGGCCTAGTGATATTCAATCTATTTGTTTTTATAAGAATGCTTTTCAAGGAGAGTTTAACTATGAATTAAGGCAAGAACAAGCCACTACCATTGATGGTTGTATGGAAAAAGCAATGGATATAGAAAGAAATATGCTTGACAGTGGTAAGATGAAGCCTTATTCTCTAGAAGTCAACCTACCTGAGAGAAAACCTAAAAGGGTGGCATTTGATATACAAAGAAGAACTAAAATTGATCCAATGGAGAAATTGACTAATCAAATGATTGAGATGTTCAATAACATGAACAACAGGTTAGCAAGAATTGAAAGAAATGGAAATAATGGTGAATCTTCACAAACAGAGCGACCACATGTTGACAACCATCCTCCTTTTAAGAAAAATTACAATAAGAATTGGGGAAATAACAATGGTTTTGAAGAAGGAAATAGGAATAGAGGTAATGGAAACAATAACTAGAAAAATAGAGATTCTGATAGAGATCAGAACAATGTTCCTAACCCTATACCATCTGCTAATGTAGCAGAAGGGTTTCCCTATTTTTGCTCTACTTGTGATGCACCCCATAACCCTGATGCATGTGGAATTCACCTAAGTGATCAGCGTAATGTAGATATGCATGCAGAATCAGAAGAGGATATAAGAATCAATGCATGTTGGTCCATTGAAGATGAATCCAGAGAAAGGTTGTTTGAAGAAGACATGGATAAATATGCTTCAAATCATCATCCTCAAATTTTAGTAACTGAAGGAACTAAAATCTTGCAGAAATCACATGAGTCAAGATATGATAAGATGAAGCAAGGGAAATTAATCCCCACTGCTCAAGAGGTTGAGGAATTAGAGGCAACCCATGTTCTAAATTTAAGGAATAGAACAGTCCCTGAAAGGATAGAGAAAGCCTCTACAAGTGAAACAAGAAAACAAACTTTCACCAATAAAAATATCAGTAAAGAGAAAACTGATAGGAACCCTAAAAATATTACTCCTGAAGTAATAGAATCGGAGGAAGAGATTCCCAAAGAAGAAAGTAATAAACCATTGGATATAAAGAAGATAGAATTTGATGTTGGGTCAGAACTCAGTAAGCAAAAGGTTAATATCACATTTGGAGAACTTATGAAAGTTCAACAATATAGAGAACAAGTCTGCAGAGCATTTGGATTAGTAGAACTAAAAGAAGACCCAACTTGCCATGCTGCTAGACAAAATCAACATGATACAAGATCACCATCCTCTGTCAGACCCTTCTATGTGTCATTAAGATATAATTCAGATGAAGGGGAAAGATATGTGATTCATAATTGCATGCTAGACAGTGGAGCTTCACATAATATCATGCCTAAGTTAATAGCTGACCAAATGGGATTAATCTGTACTAGAGATTCTTGCCCCTATTTCTGTAATGGACAGTAGGCAAATTCCTTGTGTAGGGGTGATAACTGGATTGTTAGTTTTCCTAGATCAACACCCCAAAAAGGGCATTGTCATGGATGTTGCAGTAGTTGACGTTGACCCATTTTTCTCATTATTACTCAGTAGACATTGGGCAGAACAACTAGGAGGTTCAATTCAATTGGATTGGTCCTATGCTACAATCCCAATATCAGATAAGGAGAATATAATTTTGAGAAGGGAACCATTCAACAAACACTCCGTAGAGTTAATTCAAACAGATGAAACCATGATTAACTTAGTTAACTCTATGGAAGAAAAAGGGATGGGAGTTTATTCAATATGGCACAACCCATTCCTGGTGGAAGTACCAGATGCAAAGAACATGGATCCAGAAGATATAAAAATAGTAGATGCCGAATCAGATAGAGTTTTGACTCAAGAAATGTGGACCATGTCTTTTGATGGAGCTAAATCCCAATCTGGAGCAGGTGCAGGTGTAAATTTGATTGATATTAAAGGAAACTACCTTAGTATTCCTTACAGATTGCAATTTCCTTGCACAAACAATGTAGCTGAGTACGAAGCCTTACTACTAGGGCTAAGGAAAGCAAAAGAGCTAGGCATTAACTACTTGACTATAACAGGGGATGCAGAGCTTATTATACTATAGATCAAAGGTAAATATCAGACTAAACATCCTAGGCTTAAGCAATATAGAAATGCAGTATTGGAAGAAATTGATAAATTTTTAGCTTTCAATATCTCATATATTCCTAGAGAACAAAATCATGTTGCAGATATTTTAGCTGTAAATACCTCAGGTCTAGATCACCCAGAGATAACTACAGAATATATGGATAGATTCCCAACTATTTCAGTTTATAAACCTTCTGTGCCAGATAACATAGTATATCTACAGGTCTTTCAAGATGACATAGATATTAAAGATTTTATGACTCTACAAAATCAGTATGCAGATGTAATCTGTGATGAAAAAGATGAAGAAAAGCTAAAAGACCAAATAGGAGAGCCAGTAGAAGTAATCCAATTGAAAACTAATAGGATACCCAAAGGATTAGTTTCTCTAGAGAGTCTATTTGATGATTTTGACAAAGCCTATAAACCTTTACGAAGAGAAGTGATATCTGAGGATATTAATATTGGTTCAATGAAAGAGCCCAGAATAGTGAAAGTAGACATGGCTTTACCTACTAAAGAAAAAGTTGGATATATCAGTTTCTTGAAAAAGAACAAAGAACATTTTTCCTGGACTTATGAAGATCTGAAAACATTCAAAATAGATGTAATGACACACATAATACCCCTGAAAGAAGATTCCAAACCATTCAGACAAAAACAAAGGAAATACAATCCAACTCTGCACCCAATAATGCAAAAGGAGGTACAAAAGTTACTGGATTCCAAAATAATTAGAAAGGTAAGATTTTCTTCCTGGATATCCAATTTAGTACCAGTCAAAAAAAGAATGGGGATATTAGACTCTGTGTAGATTTTAGAAATTTAAACAAGAGTTCATTAAAAGATAATTACCCATTACCCAACATGGAACAATTATTGCAAGCAGTAGTTGGCTCAACAAGATTGTCTCTGTTAGATGGATTTTTAGGGTACAATCAAATTCAGATAAATCCAGAAGATAGACATAAGGCAACATTCACTACACCCTGGGGCACATTTGAATATTTAAGGATACCTTTTGGACTAATGAATGCAGGTGCTACTTTTCAAAGAGCAATGGACTTTGCCTTTAAAGGATTAATGTTCAAAATTGTAGTTGTATACTTAGATGATATCATAGTATTTTCTAAGAATCCAGAAGATCATCTAGAACATTTAACTGCAGTTTTTTCTCGGTGCAAGGAATTTGGAATTTCTTTGAATCCCAAGAAATGCATATTTGGGACTACACAAGGAAAGTTATTAGGACACATAGTTTCAGAAAAAGGAATAAGCATTGATCCAGACAGAATTGAAGCCATTTCCAAAATTCCCCCTCCTAGAAATTTAAAAGGAGTCAGGTCATTCTTTGGCAAGATAAATTTCATCAGAATATTTGTCCCAAATTTTGCAGAGATGACCAAACCCATAAATGACATGGTTAAGAAAACTGGAGAAATAAAATGGACAATGGAAAATATGGAAGCATTTAACAAAATCAAAGAAGCCATATCAACCACACCAACCCTAAGCTGCCCAGATTATGCAAAGGATTTTAACATCTATTCTTATGCATCTGAACATTCTATAGCTGCAGTTCTTTCATAGAAATATGATGAAAATAATGAAAGGCCAATAGCCTTCATGAGCTCAGGACTAAAAGGAGCACATATTAAATACACCTTGCTAGAAAAACATGCTTATGCAGTCATACAATCTTTAGAACACTTCAAAGGTATATTTGGCTCAAATAAAGTTTATTGTTGTATTCCTTTTATAGCAATAAAGGATATTTTTTCCCAATCAGAGCCATTAGGAAGACCAGCAAGGTGGATGGTAAAGCTTCTGCAATATGATGTTGAATTCAAGATAGTTAAAACTATCAAAGGACAGGGTTTAGCAAAATTGTTGGCCAAAAAAGAAGAAGGGTTTGAAAATGTTCTCACAATAGATGAGGCATATGATGTCAGAAGAATCAATAATACCGAATGCAAATGGTATGAAGAAATATTATCATACTTACAAACTCTGTCATTCCCTAAAGATATGTCAACAAATAGAATGAGGTCAGTCAAGCTTCAAGCTCATAAATATTACATACAGGATGGTGTGCTATACTGGAAACACCCTGATGGAATATTATTAGTCTGTTTATATGAAAGTGAAGTCCCAAAAATAATCAATGAATTTCATGATGGTTTCTGTGGAGGACATTTTTCTCCAAGAGCTACAACTAATAAAATAATGAGAGCAGGATATTATTGGCCTTCCATTTTTAAAGATGTATATAAACATGTTAGGAACTGTCATAACTACCAGGTTTTTGTAGGAAAGAAGCATTTGGCTGCCATGCCCCTCAAGCCAGTAATCATTGAAGCACCATTCACACAATGGGGTATTGACCTAATTGGAGAGATCAAGCCTAATTCATCTGGCCAGCACAAGTGGATCATAACTGCAATAGATTACTTCACCAAGTGGGTAGAAGTTGCACCATTGAGAACATCCAATACTACCACTATCATCAAATTCTTGGAAGAAAACATTCTGACCAGGTTTGGGGTTCCTCAAAAGCTAGTTACAGATAATGCACAATATTTTGTTTCATATGAAATGGTAGAATTTTATGCTGAATATGGAATTGAATTATCCCATTCTACTAATTATTACCCCCAAGGAAATGGTTTAGTTGAGTCATCAAATAAGAATGTAATAACAAGAATAAAAAGGTCATTAGGTAAGAATAAAAGGGGATGGGATAGTGAACTTAAATTTGCTTTATGGGCTGATAGGTTGTCTATTAAAAGAAACACAGGAAGAACCCCCTATGAGATGGTTTATGGAGAGAAAGCCCTATTACCTTCAAAAATAGAAAAATTGGCACTTTCCCTCTTATTGCAAGACCATGAAAACCCCAACCCCATACAAAGAAGGCTTGACCAAATTGTCCTATTGGAAGAACAAAGAAGAGAGACCCTTAATAGAATGATGGAACAAACTCAGAAAACCATGAAATTTTTTAATAAGAAAGCCAAGGGTACTCCTTTTTCTCGGGGAGATATAGTCATCTATTGGGATCCTAAAAATGATAAACATGGTGAAAAAGGTAAATTTGAACCCAAATGGATTGGTCCATACCAAATAGCCCATGTTATCAGCCAGAATACATACAAGTTGCAGACCTTGCAGGGTGAAATGATGGCTATCCCTATTAATGGCCAACACCTCAAAATGTACAATCCTTGTTGAAGGTGAATAAAATAAAAGAAAAAAAATGAAAAGAACAGAAAACCCCAAAAACAGAGTGCTTTACTTTTTAGCTTTTCTTTTCTTGTTTAGTTTAATGCTGAGTTTACTGTACACTTGATATTCTTAGTTTGATGAGTATGCATTACTGTTGATTCCACCAAAAATGATAAGGAAAAAGGAGATTTATTTTAGATTTTGATGAGTTTTACAATTTTCAAAATATGAGTGTTTATGCAATAGTTGTTTGATATGAGATAAAATAGAAGGAAAACAAAGCTGATTGAAACATCATGTCAAAGCCTCACATTACAAATGATACTTAAAGTGACTTCAAAGGTCCAAAGAACCAAGTTATCTTTGAGAGGGTGGTTAAGCTAAAAATCATTACACTCATCCTTTTAGCCAGAAACTAATCCTCAACTCAGGCATACTCATTGCACAATTTGCTTATATATCCAAGTACTTCTCTCACGAGAAAGAAAAATAAAAAACAAAGTTAAATTGAGTCACTACTTGAGATATCTTGGAAAACCTCTACCGGGGCTATAGACGCTTGACTGGCAGTAGGGTAAAACCATATGGGACTAGAAGCAACTCCACCGGGGCTATAGACGCTTGACTGGCAGTGGAGCCCTACAGAATGGCGAAATTTTTTTTGAGTGAAATCACATATTAGGCTTAATTATTTTGCTCAGATATGGCAAAGTCCTGAAAGACTTAGAAATCAAAATGAATACACAAACACACACATGGGCTTAAACATGATGAAGCAAAAGGCTTTGACAAATTTTGTGTAATCATATCTTATAACTTAGCTAGAACAAGCATTACAATAATTTCAAAAGCTCATCTGTTTCTAAAATTTTGACCCTACTTTTCCCAAAGTGAATGAAAGGAAATTACAGTTTTTCAATACTCTCAAGCCCTGATGTTCGATCACTAGAATAGTTTTTCAGTTTTAAAATTGTAATGTTTTGTTGTTTTTAAGTTTTGTTTATCAGCCTTGAAGCTTTGGATTTTTGTTCATTTTCTGCAAATAAAACCAGGAGATTCTGTGGTTCTCAAGTGCTTCATGTTTTCAACACATTGTCCCAGTCAGAGCCTATGTTGGAGCCAAATTTGACTCAAACTTTGAAACCCCCAAATTTAAATTTTTGGTTTCAATCAAAATGATAATAATATTGGTCACTTCTTCAATTGGTGTGAGTATCTTAATTTTTCATTGGTTGGTTTGATGAAGTCTAACCTTGGTTGTTAATAATGTGTGTCCCTTTAATAAAGCTCCATGGTCTTCAATAAAGGATATGGAAGGATATTATTAATCAAATGTTTAAAAGCCTAGCTCCGAACCTCATAAAAAAAATCTCCCTTAGGCTTAAAATCAAATGATAAATCTTTAAGTCCTAAGGTGTGCTAAAGTTAGGGGAATAATTCAACACCTTGGTCTAAGACCCAAAAAATTTAAATCTAAAAATGAAGAGCTTAATTAAAATCTCAAAGGCATGTATCCCATTTAAATTAACAAACGAGCACCTAAGATCTAATCTAAGGGTTGCGCTCGATCCAAGTTTAATCGGACGGTTGCGCTTTGATAAATTGATTAAAGGTTAAGTCAAAAGTCAAATATTCCATTAAAGTTATAACCTAAGGTCATAAGTGATTAAAATCAGTGCAACTTTGCAAATATGGATGAATGCACTTGAGATAAGCTTAATCCAATGGTTGCGCATTCTCCAAAGAGTCAAAGTATTAAACGAGTCAACTCAGGCTTAAGCTTCAAGATAAAAATCTAACTAGTCCGTCGAATCGGATGATAGCACTCAAATTTACTCAAGATCAATGGTAGCGCTTGTTTTAATTAAATCACGTATTAAAATGCTATGGTAAAATGATTGAAGGGTATGCACCCCCTTTGGAATAACCATCGAGCTAATTTGGAAAATCGATGATAGCGTTCGATCTAAATCTAATCCAATGGTAGCGCTCCCATGAAAGATGCATTAAAAAGGTAAAAGCCCTAAGAGGTTAATTAAAATATTAAATAGGGTTAACAAGGGTATAACACGTTGGCTAATCTCCCCCTTTTTGGCTTAATCAAGGTTAAACATTATGAACCCCTTGAAACTAACTCGCAAGTTGATTAAAATCTACGAATAGCTATCGAAGATCCAAGGCCCCCAAATTATGGATGGTAAGATGATAGATAAAGACAAAGGTAAAGTTAATTATGTATTAGTGAGGGTGTAATACATTGCTAATTACCCCCTTTGCTTAAACCAAGTCTAATAAAATATGATAATATGCCCTTTTAGATTATTTATATGCATATTGTAGGAGATCTAAGAGGTGCTCGAATGAGCCCAAAGATAAATGAACGTGAAGGTCTATGATGACGATGAAATATCAAAAGCAAAACAAAGGTATAAAGTGATTCAAATATCCAATGGTAGTGCTCATCACCACTCAAATCTGATGGTGCGCATCGGTAAAAGTGATCAAGGTTTAATCTAAAGGTTTTCTTTTGGTTAATTAAATACTTTATAATCTGCCCCTTCTATCTTATGTTAAACCTAGCACGTGGTCGGAAAATCCAACGGTCGTGCCTCCACCATGGTATGATCTAACGGTGATCGCAAGAAAATGTAAATGTATTATATGATACTTATGCTTAATACGAGTTGTTAGGGTCAAAAATCATGGGGTTAACATTGGATAATCATGATTAAATAAGGACTAATAACACCAGTTATTTCAAAGGTTTATATAAGAATAGGTATACTAACTATCATGCAGGTCCTAGGACATCAACGGTTGCGCTAATTATTTTTAGGATCTAATGGTGGCACGTGAATCAAAATATTAAGTGATGAATCAACCATCGAGATCTAATGACAGCGCATCATCTAGAGTAAGAACATCCGATGGTAGCGCTTAATCATGGTTGACTCAAGGAAGCTAAGGGCATCTAGATAATAACAATGGGCACTCACACCAAAGACCGAATCTTGTGAAGATCCTGAGGGTGATTGCTGCCTGAGCGAAGTATAATCAATCCCAAAGATTTAGTTATCATTCGGGTTCGATGTGGCATGAGGTTCAAAGCGGAAACCACCCCCATTACACATCTTAGTTCCATGTCAGATAAAAAGGGTTCCAACGATAAATAGCTGAAGTCTTGATGATTACAGGCACATGAATCAAAAGGGCCCAGGGCATGTAGGATGAAGGACTTTACCCATCATAAACGCTCAATTCCAAAAAAGGATGAGTTGGCAAAATTTCTTTGGTTGATTTTAAACAGTAGTTGGTGGCATCATATTGATGACAAAACATGCGGATTTATCGAACCCATTCCACCACCCTGTATATATGAACTCACAAAACCATTCAAGGCTATTACCTTGGTAAGCTAAGAGCAGAAGTTGATATACCAAAAGTATAGAGAGAAGAAAATTTTCAAACTACGTAGTCATAGAAAGACCCGACCAGCTACTGTAAGATCAAATGGCATCATGGGGAGACGTATTCATACCTGAAGACACTAGGGAGGCCATAAAATTCATCATAGATAGGTCACCATACTCTGTAATCTCTGGACCACCTGTTCTCGGTAGCACCATGTATGAATTTTCTCAAAAATATGGGGCGGATAAAAGACCAAACTCAGCCCAACAATACGAGATCGACAATGCTTGTATCAAGAGTTTCACTCGAGTGATGGAAAGCGATAATAGAACCCCATGGATAATGGCCGACTTATTTCATAAAGCTCATAGGTTACAGTACAGGGGTTTCCCCAAGAAATAATAGATGGAACAGTAACCTTGGGAAATTGGTATGTCCAAAAGTACACTTCTCCTTAGATTTGATGGTATGGCTAGCAGTAGCGTATGATGAAAGAACGAGGACCTTTCGAGACAATAAGAATCGATCGGTGTTCAACATCAAAGTCGAGCATATCCAGGAAGTTTTCAAATTGATAGATTATACCACCTTTCTGGTGGACAAGGTAATCGAACACCAATCTCGAATGTTTACAAGTATGGAAGTTTTTAAAACTTTGTTTGATACGCATGCAAGAATAGATAAGGAATTCCCAATCAACAAAAATGCTCTTAAGCCATGGGTCCAAGATTTTTGCGATATGATAAACATAGTTTTGGGAGTATAGGATCTCAGTAGGATAACTAAAAGGGTTTTGTATTTAGCTGCACAATGCAATAGGGCATATAACACCCCAATTTATGCTTGGGAATTAGAATTAAGTACCCAGATGCATAAAGAAATGATAGAATTAAGGAAGGCAGTTTTCGAACAAAGGCAAGAGATGCCCCATTTTTCACAATACTCGATTTTTATCCATCTGATAGCAGGAAAATTAGGAGAAGAAGCCCATAAATGAGTATGGGCCATCGACAACCCCTATGTTCAAAGTAGCTTCTAGAGAATACATGAAGGACGAACTCACATGGGCTGGTTCTGCGATCATTTCATGGTAGAAATTCATTGGGCTTTAACTGGGCTAGTTCTTGAGAGATTAGGGCTAGGGGTAAAAGCCTTTATTAAAGAGAAGGAAATTGGGGACTTCTTCTTCACATAAGGTTTTACTTATATCAGATTATATGGGGCTAAAATCCCTCCTAAGATGTTACCACAGTACTACCCGTTATCCCTAGCAACTTTGGAATTATGCAGGCAGGTGGCAGAAGAGGCTAAGATGAGACTGGTAAAGAAGCATGGTAAGGTCCCCTGGCTCGATGTTCCCTGCCGTTTTGGGGATTTTGTATTTGTTGGATATCCTTCCCTGCTCAAAGGAATGTTCGAATTAGATAACATGGGATTCGATGAAATAACTTGGAGATTCTATGACCCAAAAGGAACGTACAACAAAATGATGGAAAAGAGAGAATATGCTCGAATACGACATCGGGAAGATGCTTTTGAAGAAATCTTGTTAGAAGCTATGGAGAAAGGATTAGATTTACAGGTAGTATGGGATAAATTTCCTCTAGAAAAAAGAGGTAGCATGCAGGTTTATGAAGCCTATGATTACCCTGCAGAACTAAGGAGGCTTCGAGAAGGTTCAGTAGATGTTGTGGCACCTATTATACCAGGAGCAGGCCAAGCGGTCAAAGAAGACCCCCTGTTGGAGTTGATAGAAGAACAGGGTATTGATCTAATGGAAGTCACTGTCAAAACTGTAGATATAGTAGAGCAACAGGTTAGGCCTTCTGAAAGTGCTCACCTCATAATAGAAGCGGCGCCAAGCACTTCCCAGGAAGTTTCCAAAAACTAGAGTACAGAAAAAGGGAAGGAGATTGTGACAATACCTACTCAGGAGTCTTCCCTCCCAGAACAAGCCATAGTTCCTATTTTTGATAGAGTTCTAGCCATAACAAGTGTAAAGAAATTGGCACCCATGGTTGTCCCTACCACTATAAAAATAAAAGGACAGGAGGTTATAATCCCATCAGTAATACAAATGAATAGCAGGAGAACTGGTGGACTTGTTGGTCTATTCAGAAGTCATCTAGTGAGAAATCAAATAGAGATAACTCCTGTAGAAAAGAAGAAGCCCAGATTATCTCTACCCTCTACAAAGGTTGTTTTGGAAAGAACAGATGAGCAGTCTACTTTCACTACTGCAGACGAACAAGAGTTACAGTTAGTAGCAGGGATGGGAAATATAGGAGAGCAGTTTATAGAAGGGTCACAATCAGAAGCATCTGCATCAGATATAGCAAAAATACATCTTCCTGCTCTACAAGACCCACTAGTCTTCAGAGTCAATGAAGAAACATGGGGCTCATCGGTACTAGGGAAAGAAGGTGAAGTGGCCAAAGTTGTCAAAGCAATGCAAAATCAAGCCATAGATCAATTCATGGGAACAATTACAGAGCTAAGGAAACAATTGGAGAAAGAGGGGAAGGAAAAGGCAGAGCTAAAGGCATTAATAAATAAGCAACAGGAAGAATTAAACCGAAGAGATGCCTCAAGTACCCAGCCCCCTTCGGTGGTAAAAATTCAAGATCATGCTTATTATCTCAATACAATGAAGAAAAATATGTCAATGAAGATAAGAGCTCATGCCAAGGGCTTTACTGAAATGTTCAGACAAATAAGGGTGATTCAAATAACTGCTCAAGAAATTCTCACCTTGATGCAAGAAAGAGAAGAGGATTTTGGAATCATTCACCCTACCCTGGATTTTATAGGAGACCATTTTGAAGAGTTACAAGGACAAGAAATAATAACACATGATGGTAGCAAGATTCAGATTAATTTTGAGTTCTTAAAAAACACCTTGGGAGAACATTCAGATGGATGTAACAAACGAGAGGAAGAAATGATTAGGCAAACTACACTTATGGTGAATGTTGTGGAGATGTTACTTTTTCAATATGAAAGGAACATGCCTATTATTGTTGTACAGAAAAATAGAATTTTGTAAGAAATGAACATGTTGAGGATTGCAACCACATTTGATACAGGAGTTTGGATATTGATTGATGAATATATAAAATGGTTGCAACAAAGTCAAAAGGGAAAAAAGGTTAATACCTACAATCAATAGCAGGAAGCGAGTTCATCACAACAAAAACCTGCACCTATAGAAAAAGTTCTCGAAATAGTAAAGGAGGCAGTTCAAGAGAAGGAGGTCCAAAAAGAAACAGTTGAAGAGGAAACAATTGAAGGAATAGAAGTAGGTTCACCCAACACCACCATCACCGGTTAAATTGAATCATTGTTTGAAAAAGTCAAAAGGAAAGAGCATAACCAAGATAGTAAGGGCAGTGGAAGCCAACTGTACCAATTTTTGAAGTCTGACCGGATGCTGACAAGTGTAAGGCCAGATGTGAACCAAAAATAATAGAATCAAGTACCAGCAGCTATAAAAGGAAGCAGGCAGGTCCAGATTCTGCATCAAGCAATTAGAGAATAGCATTTTTGCTAAGAGGTATTCTTGAGTGCCCAGTTAGTTGTGTTGTTGTATCCCCTTCTGTGTCTATTTTTTCTTTATCATTTCTTATTCTTCCCTTTGCTTTGCAGGATTGTGATAGGAAAGTGTTCAAGAAGTTGAGATCATTTCCTACCTTTTTGAGCCTGAGATTTAGAGACTCTGTTGTTACTAGATTGGAACAAGGAGAGTAGGAGAGACCTGTTACATTATTTGAACAAGATATTTTCATTGTATTGATATATTTTCTTTGAGAAAAATAGAGTTAAAAGGCATTTTGCCCACTCTGCATGTAAATTTTATGAAATCAATACAATTCTGAATCTCTTTTCTATTATATCTTTTGTCTTAGCTCTGTGTGTCACTGTGTAATGGGTTACATTATTTGAACGCATTATATACGTTTCTCTCATTGGTTAACTCTTGGTTTTATTGCGATATTCGAATAAGATTAAGAACGCCAATTTTTCTCCTCCCCTTCTTTCTGTTTCATGATAGAATTGTTGTTAAATTGCTATAACAACCCAATGAATCTAGGCACCGGTCTACATAAGGCATAACAAATGGTTGTTTTCATGCTTGGTCATTTTAATACATATAATATAATATAAATCTGGAGCGTGTAATTAGAGTTTTAGTCATAGAATTACCGTTGGGGTTTCCTTACCCATTCTGTAGTTTTCTTTAGCAATATTTGTGTTTAGCAGAACAATGAGGCAGGTTGACCAGAGCCTGTAATAGCTCGTTGGTTTCAAACGGATTCTTGTAGCGTGACAGTCGAAATCCTACGGATGCAAGAATCGGTTCCAACGGGTCTGCAAAAGCAAATCTGCTTCAGACAAGGGATACAGCGACGGATGCGAAGGTGAATGCAAATGTGAGGCAATGATGGGATTGCTTAGGGTATTCCAAAAACTCACGCAAATTAGGATTAAGACTTAGGGAATTCAAAGACACAAATTGCTTAGGACAAATCCAGGGCAAAAGACTTAGGGGTTGAGCCATCAAAATGGTTCCTATTTAACATCTCACCTAGGGCACATTAGGGTTTCAACGACATGCTTTGTGCGGTCAATATTAAAACATGACAGAGGGTAGAGATTAAATCTAAGTATGTGGCATGGATCAAGGCGGATGAATGGTTGGGATTAACACAAGATGGATGGTTGGGATTAATTTACACATATATACATTTATTAAATATATAATATAATATTAAATATTAATATTTTAATATATATTAAACAAATATACCTAAATATATGTAAATAAATGGGTAAAAATGGTGGGAAGACCTGGATGGATGATAAGTGGCTAGATTTTGGTGTCTACAAAAGTTATATCTACTATTAGGGTTAATGGAAATCTATACACCAAAATCAAGCATAATTAAAACTAATTAATATTAAATAAAGGTGCAATTACCTAAGGTATTAATTAAATTGATTAATTAATTTATCTATTAAATAATTGATTAATTATTACCTAAGCTACACAATCAATCACCCCTCTTCAATGGGACCACTCACCCTTGCATCCCCCATGGCCACATCATCTATAGTTAACTTCAGTTCCACCTCACATCATTCATCCCGGTTACGTGCAGGAAGAGATTGCATTATCCAGAAATAAACGCAAGTTAACTCCACCTCTACCTTATCCTTATCTAGATGGGTGAGGATTGTCCTCACCCAAATCCAATCTCTAGTTAACTACAATCACACCTCATGCAAGTTAACTAACACATAAAATATAAGGAGGTCAACATGGAGAAAATAATTAAAAATTCAAAGATAATATCTTTCACTTCAGTTTCACAAGTTAACTGAACTTAGTGGATAAAGAAATATTTATTTAAAAATAAATAAATAAGCATGCTTCTATTCAAATAAATTTAACTAATGATCAAGCATGTTAAGATTGGTTGTTTACTTGAGTGGAGGAGATCCCAAGGTGTCTTCATCCATGCGTGCATATCATTTGCATGAGGCCACCCTCCTCCATCCCAAAAGCTATAAATGCACCCCCTATGCTCTCATTATAGAGAGGATGGTTCATGCATTGAAGCGCTACTAAAATCTTGAGCACACTTCACACCCCAAATCACCCAAAGTAAATCTCGTGCAACCATCCCCGTCCTATGCTAGACCTCGATTTTAATATTTCATAGGCCCAAACCAGACTTTCATTAGTGAAAGGATACCATAGCTCACGACCATCTGGTCCTAGATGGTCTCGGTTTGCAGTCATCTAGACCCATATGGTCGTAACCTAGCATGTGCAAAAATCTCCAGATGCAGCATGATGTAGCTCAACATATCACGATGCAACCCAACATAGCATCGTGATAGAAATAGACATCGACGATAATGAAATGAGGGTAAGATCTATGTATGCTTCATTTAGTACTACTCTTTTATAGATCTTTATTCTCTTTCTTTATCTCTGGTTTCTAACCTAATTTGAAAATCAGGCCTCACTTTGGGAGGCTCGACTGGTATTACTAATCATCTACATTTCATATGTGTGTAGGCATATAGGTTCAGAGTGAGAAGACATAAGAACAATATAAAACCTAAGTATGATAGAAGACCCCAACTACTGGTTGTCTGATCCTAGATGGTTGAAGATCAAAATTGTTTGACACCTAGATGGTTAGAGCACATGATCTTCGCCTTCCTTGATGGTCAACATCTAGGTACAGTTCTAGTAGATGCAGAGATGCAAACACAGTTCTATATGTAGATACCCATATCTAGAAGTAACGATGATCCTGACAAACCTCCCTTCTAGTGTTATAGTGATGAAAGGACCGAGGTACCATTGTTACTTATAAAAGGGGATTGATTCCTTATATCTTTGTATAACTCCTACGAGAGTAAACATTGCAATCAAACATAAAGCACAATACAATACTCTACAAATCATTTACTACTTTTTATTCACATGATTTCTATGATGTATCTTTTTATCATCTACAATATGGAAATCATGGTGGGATCGTCCCTTTGATTTTATTTGCATGGTAGTTAAATATTGTTGTTGGTATGCTTAACATAAGTTTACTTTCTACATTCTAAAAAGTTTTGATATTTATGTGTTTTGAGTGTTTACACTAGCTGCATACAGACGTAATAGTTTGACCCTTGATGTTCATAGTTTTTAGCTATCTATCATAGGACGGTCTAATATAGAAACCGTTCGATCCCAGATGATCATAGAATACAAGCACCGCCAACCTTTGGTCTTCGACACAACATAGGATCACAGGTAGGGGGATATTATTCCTTTCTATTCTGAGTTTTTAGTTAGTAGTAGGCTTAGATAAACAAATTTAGAGTTATTTTCTATGTGTTTGCTTTTGTGTGGTAGGCAGTAAAGAGTTGCTTTTGCTTAGGAAATAATAGTTAGTGATTTTTCCTTTCATGCAAGGTTTAAAATTTACATCACACACTGCATGTTTTGCATAAACATCGACGAGTTGGATTTCATCACCAACCGTCGATCGAGACCAATGATGTTGGAATTCATCTCCTTCCATTGGCTCACCCCATAGATACCATAGTAGCCCCCATGAGCGGTTTTTTGGATTTCATCATCGGGAAATCCCCCACTCTTGAGGATATCTTGGGGTGGGTTAGGTTAGATACCCCTTTGTTCATGAGGTTTAATAATCAGTGGACCCTTAGCTATCGTTATTGTCCAAGCTCGCATAAGGGTGAAGCAAAAATTTGGTTGGGCAAGTAGTAGGACTTAGACAACACGACCTCCTTTGGGAGGGTCATTTTGTCCCCTTAGGTTACCATAAGCCATAACCACCTTAGGAAGCCATTTTAGCCATTGTTGTATCACTTCTCATCAGAGAAGTGGGCATCAACACACCCATTAGATTGCATTCCACCACCACATTCATAGTTTTAGGTTAGGTGCATCAAACACACAAAACAAAAATCCAAATAAAAAAATAAAACAAAACAAAATTCCAAAAAATTTAAAAATAAAAAAAATAAAAAATAGCTCCAAAAACATCTAACAAACACATCAACTCAAACATCATCATACTAAAACAAAGAAAATTAAAACTATTATTTGTTTGATTGCTTGTTTGTGTAGATAGAGAAATCCACCATCATCGTCACACCATCAAATCCTACATTTCATCCATTACTCGCTCAGCTTATGGTCTTGACTCAAAGTCAAGTCCAAGCCCAAGCTCGAGCCCAAGCCACTATCCAAGTAATGGACCAATCTAGTCAGGCTTCCCATCCATCCACCACTCCTCCAACTCAACAGGAGGTAACCTCACAACCACCCCAAGGTAGCTTGTCTAACTACACCCATCAGACCACCACCAATCTACCTGAGACACACAACTCGGGCACTACCTACCACCACATCCCCACAACCATTCTTGAATCCACTAGTCTAGGGACACCTATGTCCTTGGGCCACATCACCCTCATTGACCTTGAAGTCGCACTAGCCCTCCAAGGTGGCTCATTTCCCCTACTAGATTCACCATGATCATCCCTTCACCATTGACCATTCCACCTCGTTTGATATCCTTAATGCCCCAAGAGCAGGTGTATACTCATGCAACCCATCCTATCGAGCCATATCTTGAGTATGGCATGCTTATCGAATACTTCCCACTCGAGGTTCTAACCCCCAATCTAATGTAGGCCATATATCCACATCCATGGATCTAAACCAATACCAGTAGGCCTATGTTAACATGACATCTCAATTGCTTGTGTCTACTTCACCCACCTCATCCTATCCACCACAACCACCACCCCAAGGGTTAAGCCACCCAACTTCCATAGCCACCCAATAATTGTTCTTTGCATAATCTCCATCATGGGCCACTTGACCACCAACCATACTAGCTCTAATGCCTTTACAACAATACCAACCACAATCCACTCAACCACTAGAGCTAAATGCCTATGACCAACCACCACCCCAATAATACCAACCACAATCACCACCTACACAATAGTACCAATAACTACTATCAATAGTACTACCAACCACAACCTCCACCCACACAATAGTACCAACAACTACCATCACAATAGTACTACCAACCACAACTACCACCCATACAATAGTACTAACAACTATCATCGTAATAGTACTACCAACCACAACTACCATCTACACAACAATACCATCAGCTTCCACCGCAATAGTACTACCCACAACAACCCATCCAACATCAACAAGTCATCCAACATCAATATCAACAACCACCCATCCAACATCAACAACAATACCAACAACCACCCCTCACACATCAACAATATTTCAACCAACATCCATCGACTCATCCCACCTATGTCCATCACCAATCTATACAATACAACCAATATCCATCCTCGAGTTTTCAAGTTGGCACATATCATACAATCATCCTAATTACTCTAGATAAATTTTAAATGTTGGTCAATAAGGTTGATAGTTTGGCATTACAAGTTATGGGTATTGGATATTATAAATTGATGCTTAATCAATTATAGAACTACCCCATTCACCCTTTGGTACCATCATTGCCATATCCTCCCTTGTTTGTAATGTTAAAATTTGAGAAATTTAAGGGGAAGGAGGACCCCTAGGATCACATAAGCTCATTTATCAATGTGTGCTACCTTATCAATGATATTGACCCTCTCATGCTTTACACATTCCTACTATCCCTTGGGGGGAGCCTTAGATTGGTTCAACCATTTGCCTAGACACAACCTATATACTTTTGAGCAATTGGCCAACCTATTTTTGGAATGTTTTGCCATTATTTTTAAAAGGAAAATGACACTCATTGATCTGTACAACCTCCATCAATTTGATGATGATTCTATCTTAGACTATGGTGCATGATGGAGAGTTGTAATAATTAAACTCCCCTTCGCCCTCCCCATCATAGAGTTGACTCGATTATTCATGAGGAGTTGTTTAAAACCAATATCATTACTACTACAACTCCAACAATATCATACACTCAAGGAAGCTTTAGCACAAGCTAAGACCATTGAGGATATTAAGATCCAAGAGGGTGAAATAAAACTCAAAAATAAGGAATGGCCAAATAAGAATTCCAAGGGCACTTCTAACAACCAATCAAAACCTAATCAAGTTAATCAGGTAGTATTGAGTAGCCCAAGCATACCTAATCAACAACCACATCAACCACAATAAGTGCAACTACAACAAGGACAACATCCATCATAATGACCAACCTACAATGCCATGCCACCTCCCACCCAACTGCAAAACCCCCAACTAGACAACCACACCAAGCATCCTGCTAGGCCCCCATAAAATTTCACCCCACTTCCTGAGCCCTACTCGATCATATTTCAATAACTTTATGAGGCATATGCAATATCATTACTAGAAGTAAGACCAGAAGACCCCAACATGCCTAAGCCCACATCATACAAATAATATCACCATTGTGCTTACCATAGGTGATAGGGTCATGACATCAATGATTGCATTTCCTTCAAACATCTGGTCCAAGACCTTATCGACAAGGGGGTCATTACCATAGATAATCTGCTTGCACCACCCAATTAGAACCTTAGCATTTATTAGGACCCCTTGCCACAACATGGGTAAAACCAATAATTTTAAGCACCACCAACCACCAACACCCCTCCAAACTAGGTCAACCACCTCAACACCATGCAACATCATAATTTTGTAGGGATGATCCACGTCGTTACTTGAAATCAATGCTATCTTGATCGATAGATCCCATCGAGTACTACTCCCAATATACCTTCATCCTCTACTATGCCACCCCCACCAGTGTAGGTCGTACCATACCCTCCATGACCAATCATATCTCTCACAAACCACCTCACACAGAGCCTCAGGATGGCATCAACTAAACTCTCAATTTATGAGCTCATACAATAGTCACCCCCACATCATGAGGCATTGATGGAAATCTTGAAATCCATTGACCTTCACACTCAAGATCCAAATACCTTCACAAATTTTATGGGCAACGTCAGAACTTGCATGGAGCCTGCAATCACCTTCTATGATTATGAGATCAAGACATTGTCGATAGAAGTGCCAGATCCTCCACTACATATTGTAGCTCTTATCGACCATAAGCCCTTTAAATGAGTTTTGGTTGACACGGGTTCCTCGATAAACATCATAACATCTATGGTACTCCAACACCTCCACCTACCACCCTCACACATAGCCTCATCCACCTTCACTCTACGGGCCTTCAATGATGCATTGTGCTCAACACTTGGGATAGTCATTCTACCTATTCAAGTAGGTGGGAAGACTATTCATACTTTGTATCACATCCTTGAAGGAGAAATGTAATACAATATCTTACTTGGAAGACCATGAATTTAGGATATGTGATGCATCCCCTCAACATTACATCATTATCTCAAATATGTTCATGAGGGTCATGTACATTGCATCCCCACTAACGAGGAACCTTTCAAGTATTGTAACTTGATTTCCAATCCGTATGAGCCACCACTACCATCCACACACCTATACCTCACCCCGACCTTACCCGAACCAACCCCCCAACTAATATCATCACACCTTGACCCATATTTTCTACCACTAATTACCTATCCACCCACCCAACCTACACCATCCAATTCCCATTTACCCCCCATTCCACCACACCCAACTCACTACATCACCCTGACTACTTTGTATAGTCCACAACCTCCACCATCATCTTACCATCCACTTGCCTCCACTTCCATCCAACCCCATACCATTGGGCAAAGCCAACCCCATCCTAGCTAACCTTTGTCTTCACAAAGTGCCCCCTTTCATCCACACATCCATCCCATACCTTCCACAAACACCTAACCACTTTCAAACAACCCACCTACACCTACACTACCACATCCCCCACATCACTCATCCATTGATCCCTTTGTCCACCAACCTTGACCAATCATAAACACTTACCCATCACCTTCATCCACTGAAGCCCAAAATATACCTTCCACCATGCAACTTGAGCTACCACCTCAACCCATCACTAGACAAGTTATCACAACTCACATCTCCACCTCCATCAGTCCCCATTCCATCATAGCACCCCAAGACACTTCCTTTTCCATGTAACCTGATCCACCACCATCACCAAATGCATCCATCGTAGATCCATCAAATCTAGATATCACCCTAGGTTCATCCATAACATCACCCCATCTGAAAGAGGATGTTGGACCAGCTCCTGCATCCCCTTCCCAAACTGCATAGGTCATAGTCCACATAACCAGTCTAGGAATAGGTGAGTATCTAGTATACAATATCATATTTATACCTCCCACCATCAAATCGATTAGGGATTTTGGATACCCATGCATAGGCACCATTATTCCCATGGGTCCTACATCTAATGCTACAAATTTTGTATATGTTAGAGTGGATACCTCCTCCGATGTCCCTCATGATGATAGACCCAAATCACCATTTTTTGGTGATATCAACTTCTTGGCAAATCCCTCCTTTGTGCTATGATATTTTTGATGCTCCCATTAGAGAGGATTTGGCCTTGGTCACTATGAGCAGGGAGCTCACCACATTATCAAACCAAATTACCAGCTCCCTGAATAAAATTTTGGATTAGGGTATGATAACCATTCACCAGATGATCCCTTTGAGGAACATTTCCAATGCATTACCCTCGATCCTGAATAGAATAGAGATGATGAGTACATTGATCTTAAGTGTATTTATTGTCCACTAGATGGTTTCTTCCAAGTTGCCACCATTCACACCATCCCATCGGATACCTTGAAATATGAATTAGATGAACTACTAGAGGCACTTTCAATTGCTTCTGATAGCTCTAAAGAAGACTCTTCCCCCATAGTCCCCCTAATGGAGTTCTTGGATGATGATGATATTTATCAATGAATGTTCCCCATTCCACTCCCCATTTTTCCTATGCTCCTTCCTCAGGAGCATCCAAATGCATCAATGCATCCATCATGACCATTACCACTAGTCCAACCAAATTTGTGACCACACATCTTGGACCAACTCCTACCCCATGAGCATGCCCTTAGGAATCCTCCCCCTAATCTACCAAACCCCATCACCCCACAAGTCAACATGGTCTCCATTGACCTATTTGCACCCCTTTGCAATCCAAGCAATCCATCGAGGCCCATCCACATCGATCCAAGTCTCATCAACTTTGAGAATATTTCTACCTCATCATCCCCCATAGATTTCCTACCATCCAACCAATTGATCCATCAAGCCAATGCCTACATCCTACCTACCTCATTGCCTTCTCCATCTATCATTCATCATGTTGACATGAGTGATTTTGAGTCACCCATTTTTGAAAATGTAGTGGATGACATCCACCTCATTCCCACTCCTCACCAATTAGAGGAAGGTTCCCACATGCTCATCGAGGACACCATAAACATAGACCTCAACGATGATCCAGAACACTCATAAATCATTAAACTTGGAGAAAGCCTTTCTATTAAAGAATGAGCATAGTTTATCGCCTTTCTCACTGAATACAAACAAGTGTTCGCATGGTCTTACAAAGATATGTTGGGCCTCGACCCTAATTTAGTGGTCCACAATCTCATCTTGAGCTCGGATGCAAAATCGATAAAGCAAAAACTATGGAAGCTTCATCCTACCATAGCCCTGATGGTTAAAGAAGAGTTACAAAAATTGTTAGATGTGGGTTTCATTCAACCCATTGACTACCCATAATGGGTTTCTAATATGGTACTCATTAGCAAGCCTAATGGGGGGATACACATTTGCACAGATTTTTGTGACCTCAACAAAGTGTGCCCTAAGGATAACTTCCCACTTTTAAATATGGATACACTCATGGATTCTACCATTGGCCATGAAATGCTCTCCCTAATGGATGGTTTCTTAGGGTATAACCAAATTCGAGTTAATCTCGAGGATCAACATAAAATAACTTTCACAACACCTTGGGGGACATTTTGCTACAAAGTCATGCCATTCGGCCTAAAAAATGTAGGTGCAACATATCAATGTACCATGACTTATATCTTCCATGACTACATGCATAAGATAGTGGAAGATTATGTAGATGATCTATTGGCCAAATAAAAAATGCATCATGAGCACATAAGCATTTTGCGTAAGATCTTTGATCGATTACTTGAACACAAGGTGAGACTTAACCCCAAGAAATGTATTTTTGGTGTCACATCTAGAAAACTCTTAGGGTTTATAGTCTCCAAACAAGGCATCAAATTCAACCCAAATAAATTCAAAGCAATTGTCGAGATGTCACCCCCTACAAACCTCAAAGAGCTACATAGTTTACAAGGAAAAATCCAAGCGATCCATCGCTTTATTATGTAACTATCCAATAAATGTAAACCTTTCAACCAACTATTGAAAAAGGGGGTCACCTTTACATGGAATCAAGAGTGTCAAGATGCTTTTGATGCCATCAAGCAATATCTTGCTTCCCCACCTATGTTGACACCACCTCGACCAGGTGTTCCATTTCATCTGTATATATCTACCATAGACTTTGCCCTTGGTACAATGCTAGTACAAAAGAATGAAGCAAATAGAGAGTAAGCCATATATTACATTAGTCAAATTTTGGTGAGCTATGAAACCAAGTATGCATATGTCAAAAATCTATGCCTAGTAGTTGTCTTTGTAACTAAGAAACTTTGATATTACATGATTGGCCATACCACGTATGTCATAGCTAAAGAGAACCCTCTACGCTATATGATGAGCCACACCTATATGAATAGTAGAACTTCCAAATGGATAATGCTTTTGATAGAATTTGATCTTGAATTCATTAGCCAAAAATCCATTAAGGGCTAGGTAATCATAGATCAACTTGTTGAAGCTCCATTACTAGATGAGCACCTACTTATTATCAAGTTGCTTAATGAAAATGTATTCAATATCATAGAGCAAGAGGAAAATGTTGAACCTAAGGAGGAGGTTGATGTTGTCCTCTTCTTTGATGGTTCCAAGTGTGAATGAGGGCAAGGTGCTAGAGTTGTCTTCTTCACACCTCAAGGAGCTCCTATGCCCCTGTCATTCAAACTTAGCTTCCCTTGCACCAATAACAATGTAGAATATGAAGCCCTAATCCTAGGCCTCCATACTGCTATTGCCTTAGGCATTAAATGAATCAATATTTTTGGTGACTCCCAACTCATTGTCTATCAAGTTAAGGAGATCTACCAATGTAAATACCTAGTCTTGAAGCAATATAAATAGATCATTGATAAATTGCTTAAGCACTTTGACTAGTATGAAATCGATAACATACCTAGGTCAAACAATCGATTCATAGATACTATGGCCTCTCTTGGATCACTCATACCATAGAATCTCATTGATAGCACTACATGCATCAAAATCAAAATACTATCTCAATCAACTATTGAATGAGAATCATCTCAGATAGAAGAGAATGTGAACTTCATTCAAATCGAGCCATACAATGATAGCTTCTCACAAATAAAGGACTTTATAAAAATGGGTACTCTACCTGTAGATTTATCCTCAATCGCTAAACATACGTTCAAGCAAAAAGTGGTTCATTACACACTCTTGGGTGATATCCTTTATCATCGTAGCTTTGATGGTATCCTCTTATGTTGTCTCGAACCACAAGAGGTAAATTGGGTCATTGCTCAAGCACATGATGGAACGTGTGGTGGTCATTTTAGTGGGATGGCCATCACAAAGTGTATTTTATGCATGGGTTACTATTGGCCCACCATGGAATGTGATTGTTGTACATATGTCAAGAAATATCTAAAATATCAACATCATGCCAACTTAACCCATGTACCATCATAAGCATTACAACCAATTCAAGCTCTTTGGCCTTTCTCGCAATGGGGTCTCGATCTTATAGGAAATATATCTCCTCCTTCCTCAAGACACCATACATTCATCATCATAACTATTGAGTACTTTACCAAATGGGTTGAGGTAATTCCTCTTACTAGTATGATTGAACCTCGAATCATGAAGTTCATACTCCATCACATCATTTATCATTTTGGTATCCCATCAAATATCATTTTTGATAATGGCACTCCATTCAAGAATAAGGATGTTCGAGCACTTTGCACTAAGTATAACATTCAACACAACTTCTCGACTCCTTACTATCCATAGAGTAATGGATAAGCTGAGGCAACCAACAAGACTATCATTGCCATTCTAAAGAAAATAGTCAAAGAAAATCATAAGGATTGGCATCTCCAACTCCCCTTGGTGTTATGGGCTTATCGAACAAGCATACACATGCCAACTGGGGCAACACCGTTCTCACTAGTCTATGGTTGAGGCCATCATACCTCTTGAGCTCAAAATCCCATCATTGCACATATCATTACAAGAATTCATCGATGATGATATTGCATGACAAGCGTACCTTGATCAATTGACCTTGCTTGATGAATAATGAATTAATGCACTTGAGCACCTTCATGTCTATCAAGACAGGGTCAAACATGCTTACAATAACAAAGTGCATCCTCAAGAATTTCAAGTAGGGGATTTAGTTCTTAAATAAAATCAATAAAATTCGAGCCTTCCACCACACTTGCATGATAAGTTTATCATCAACTAGCTTGGTCCATTCATCATCATGCAAACATTTGGCATCGAAGCATACAAACTTGCCACCCTTGAGGGAATTGAGGAACCTAAACCCATCAATATCCTTCATTTGTATGCCTTCTATACCTAGTTCATAGCTAGCATTGTACATACATAAACAAAATTTAAAAAACTAGAAAATCACCAAAATATAAAACATGAAAAACACAAAAACATTAAAAATTGTCAAAAACATTAAAACATTAAAAAATCATCAAAAAAAATACATCAAAATACAAAAACATCACAAAATCATCAAAAATACAAAAACATATACAAAATCATAAAAAAAAAGGAAAATACTAAAAACAAATCAAGCAATAAATTTTCACACCGCTACAAAGCGCGTTGCATTCACACATTTCATTATTCACCATCACCAATAAAACTTTGGTCATCATTCGATCTATGCTTTAAACTATTTGCTAGGATTGATTTTGTCACATTAATCAAGGGTGTCTTCCTTATGGTATTTGTCTTGCATCATCCATCATTATATACATTTGTGCTACATCCACAACACACCCCCATCATTCATCCATGCATAATACACAGATGACATCTTGACTTTTTCAAGACTCTGGTTTGGAGATTCTTTAGGTTCTTTCGATCGTTCAGCCATACCTAGTGTCTCATTCAACCTCCATTGAACATCATTAGTTCTTGAAATACTATAGGTCTTCCTGGTGACCTTAAGTTTTCTCTAAGACCATGCACAAATCACACATTAACAAAATTTTGGTGCCTAGGAAAGATGAACTCATGAGTCACTATCACCATAAAGCAAATGGTTTCCCTTGCTCATCCTATCATGCACATGAGCTAACCCTGAGAATTGGAAAAAGGACAAGCACAAAGCCAAAAGACAACTATCTTAAAAAAAGAGCTAATAAAAGCTTGAATCCCTAGAATTCTTAGGTCCTTAGATCATGGGGTTAACCTCCATCGGGGCTATAGATGCCTGACTAGCAGTGGAGTACACCTTGCATGGTGACATGTCTATCACATTAGCGACCTTATTTTGTACAGACCTATGTACGCTCGTGGATGAGCTAGCTTATTGGCATAAGTCACAAATGATTAGTCCCTCACCCAAAATTAAAAATGAACAATCACTGCACACACATTGGTCTTTGAGTAACTTGAATAACCTGGTTGGTCTTAGTATCTTCAAGTGCCTATATGATCAGTAGATGAGTTTGATCGATGTCACTAGGGTGTTTGAGCATCATGAAAGCACTTTCAGAATCTTCATCCCTAGGACACGCAAAAGTACAAGTCATGTCATCTTGGCCTTCACAGTAGCACAATTATTGCAACCCACCACATAACATTCCACAAAATCCATTTCACACAAAAGTTAGTACCCTTGGGTTGATGCCCTTGATTAATTGATTAAAGTCATGAATAATAATACAAGTTTATGCATTTTTTGAAAGATAATCAAAAGTATATGCATACATTCATTGCATCCATCAACATACATTCAATCATGCAATAAAACATTACATCAAAACATAAACAAATAAGCATTACACACAAATTAAGCACAACATCGCATCAATAAATGAATCATATATATATATATATATATATATATATATATATATATATATATATATATATATATATATATATATATATATCATCCTAATAAAATACATATACATGAAGAACACAAGTTTATACTGAGAGGAGGGGTGAACAATATAAGACCACTTTTTATTTTTCTTTCCCAATCAATATTATGCAATATATCAATGGCAATATCAACAGCAATAATCAAAGCAATGCACAAATCACCACACATAATAAATATAACAATTTAACGTGGTTCACCCAACGTGAGCTACTCCATGGAGAAAATATTTCACTAATATTTTCTCAACAAATATCTTGGGAAACCTTTCCCTATTACAATTTGTATGGACCTCTGTCCAAAGGAGATACCAATACCCTAATCAAGTTTGTGGATCTCTATCCACAGGAGATACCAATCCCCTTTGCTTTGGTTTGTGATCTTCTAGAAGAATTGCTACCTCCACTACACTGGCTTATGGATCTCTATCCACTAAAGACTCTTGTCCTCACTCAGAAGACATGTATTCACTGCCTTGGCTAACGAAACTCTATCCACTGCAGACTATCATTCTCTATACTCGGTCACCTCCAAAGCTTGCTCTCAGCTCTGTCTCAAATATGCACTAAACACGGTCCTTTGTTTTAGTACAAATCTGCTCAATCTCTGTCTTTGATCTACACTAAACACAATCCTTCGATCTAGCACAAATTTGTTCAATATATGTCCTCAAATCTGCACTAAACATAGTCCTTTGGTCTAGCACAAATTTGCTCAATCGTTGTCCTTAAATTTGCACTAAAGACAGTCCCTTGGTCTAGCACAAATCTGCTCAATCTTTATCCTCAAATCTGCACTAAACACAGTCCTTCGTTCTAGCACAAATCTGCTCAATCTTTGTCCTCAAATCTGCACTAAACACAGTCCTTTGATCTAGCACAAATCTGCTCAATATCTGTCCTCAAATCTGCACTAAACATAGTCCTTCGGTATAGCACAAATCTATTCAATATCTGTCCTCAAGCCTTAACACAAAGTTTGACTCAATCACAAATAAACTATTCTAGATTTATCCTAAACCTTAACCCAAGGTTTGAACAAATAAATCAATCAACTTTGCTCTTAATTCTTCTTAAAGACTTGTCTCAAATTTGCATTGTAAGCTTCCACAAAATCTCACACTTATCTATCCACAAGTCCTCTCTAGAACATGTTCAATCTACTCAATAAGTCTTCACCAAGACTTGTCTCAAATATGCTCAACAAGTCCTCACTAGAACTTGTCCAATTTGCTCAACAAGTCTTCATTAAGACTTGCCTAAAATCTGTATTGTAAGCTTCCACAAAAGCTTACTCAAATCAACTCAATCTAACACAAAATCCTCTTCAATCACACAAACAAGCTTCACATAGAATCTTGTTCAATCTCACATAAACATATAGAGAATTGTTAGAGACTCAATATGCTTCACACTCACAACAATCTTCAATCACTTTCAATCTCTTTCTCAAATCAAATTATAATATAGAAAAATTTGTTTCACAGAACTTCAACTATCACTTTCAACACTTCCACTTGACTAGGCTCAATCAACTCCAATCACTCAATGAAACACTCCTTGCTTACAAACCCTAGTCCAATCATATGAACACTCACTCAGTTATTTCTAACAATGCTTATCAAACAATCTTACATAACAATGATACTCATGATCTTGCACAGACCCTAGTTTCAAGATAGTTCTCAACTTCATATAACAATGATACTCATGATATTGCACAAACCCTAATCATGCATATGAAGGCTCATTCAATGTTTCCAACAATGCTTATCAAACAAGGTTTTTATCAACAATTCTCACTCATAAAAACCTTTAACAATCAAACTCAACAATGCTTATCAAACAACCCTTTTCACTCCAACTTAGCGTTCAAAACATTCAACAATCACTCACAAGGTAGATGTGCCCATACCTTTTTTTTGGTGAAGGATTAATCACAATTACTCTCTTTGCCAATTTCAAAGGTTAGATGACAAAATATCACTCTAAAACTCCCTCAAAATATTTCACAATTACAAAAATAATTAAACTCAAATACACCTTATTACTCTTTGAAATTAGCATTCACCAAAACATATAAAAATAAATCTTTTATTAAACCTTATAACTCCACTCTAAATAACTCAATCCACCAAACAATTAAATAAAATAATTATTTAATTTCATCAACCTTATCTCTCCCTAAGCTCAAAAGTTCACCATAAAGTCTTAGGAGCAAAAACTCTTTTGTTACAATAAAAATTTGTACCTCTCAAAGTGCTCTTGGTGGGATTCAATCCCACATCACAGTGCCTCCAATGCCTTAGTCGTGGTTGCCAAGCCGCGTGATCTAAGCACTCACATGGAAGGCAAAAGCGCCCATGGCGCATTTTCTTCTACCTAGGCGCAAAAAGCCAAAAGGCTTTGGCGTCTTCGGTGGACAAAACAACCTCACAACCTCCCTGTTGCGAATCGAACGTGGTACCTCGCATTCCCAAGTCGCTGCCAATTGTCGCTAGCCCACTTGGCTAGGTGGTGACAAGGCCTTCATGCCTTGTGCATTCTCTTCCTTCTCTACCTGCCAAAGAATTCAAACATATGACTTCTCCCCTCTTTGCTCACCGAATATTGCGCACACGATTTGCTTGGGAGTGTTATCAAAATCATGGATGGGGTTTGAAGCCTCTTAGGCTTCGGGTATTTATACCCATGCCTTGGAAATCGTTGACATCGACGGAGGAGATAAAATATGACGTCGACGCTTTATATTTGCCCTTATAACCCTAACTTTAGGGTTATTAAATAAAATTATAATTTAATTAATAATAAAATTATTATAATTAATTTAATAACTATAAAGTTAATCAAATTAAATTATAAATTAATTTATAATGAAATTATTAAAATTAATTTAATTTCTTTAGGTCTTACCATTAGACCTTCAGTATTATAATAGAATATTATAATATTATTTTTCTTGGGCCTTCTCATTTCTCTTGTAGACCTTATTTGATCACCTTGAATATTATAATGGGAAATATTATAATATTATTTTCCTTAGGTCTAGAAGCAATCTTTCTATGACTCTTGACATCCTTCCTCTTACACTGCTCACTAAAACTGACTCTTGACATATTTCCAAAAATCTCCCCATTTGTCATTGATGGCAACCTGTTTTCCTTTTATCATTCTTTTTACCTTTTCTTGTTCTGCTCCCCTTGAGAAACTGCTCCCCATAACTGAATATTCTCCCCCTAACTCAAATCTCTCCCCCTTTGTCATTGTTGGTCACAAATTTGCCTAAGTACAAGATATTATCACTTGTGTGCCCTAGACTCGGCCAACATTGAAAGGCCGAGGGAAAGAGAAAATTCCTTCGGACCAATCTCTAGAGAGGGTTGGTTCCCTTACTAAATCCTACACTGTTAAAGACTAGAGTTGTGGGAAAGAAACTAAAAATAATGAAAAGAAAGGGAAATATGGCCACAGGTCAAAGATGTAGGATTGGGGCAGACTAACAACAAAAATTCCACCAAGTTTTATAACAACATATAACAGAAGGAAAGCAACAGAATTTTACTCACACCTTTGTAGGGACAACCCTCAGATCACATTTCAAAACTTACTCACTCACCAACAATGTTTTAAATCCAGAAATAGAATTTGAAACTTAACAGCAGGAACATGAGCATAAAAAGAAATGCTTAAAAATAGAAGGAAATCACACACATAATAATGCTTGCAAATTTTAGAAGCCAAGTCTCTTCTATTGATGTAGAGAACTTAAGAAGTTTTCTTGCAAAATGTCCAACCTCCTTTACAATGAAAATTTGATTAGTATTTATAGAGGTTTTTGCCTCTTTCATTAAATACATATGGAGGCAAGGTGTCGACCACTCAGAGACCAATAGTAGCAATTCTCTCCTCGACAACAATAATGAACCAATGAACAAATGCCAAAGAAAATATCTACTAATTTTATCACATGGCATATCAGGCTTCAGCAGGAATCAACGATCTTATTTCATTCTCTATGGTGGCGCCTTGGAAATGCATACCCACGAAGTGGTCGATGCCTCGAAAAATAAACAATATTGCACTAGAGTCCAAAGCACCTGGCAGTTTTGGTGATAATATTGCCATAGGAATTAACTTCATCAATCTTAATCCTTTTTCAAAGAATATTTTCATTGAAAACATGAAATTTCACCCAAAAAATGGGCCTTCATCTTCAATTAGCCTGAAATGAGATTTTACTTCGAATGTGCACTTAATACTTTTATCCTATGTGAAATAAAATTGTACCCCAATATTTGTCCTTTTCTTCCGACTTCTTCTGGGAAAATATTCTATTGCCATAAGTGGGGCCAATATTGGAAACTTAATTTCTTTGAAAATTAATGAGAACAAAACTGCCGAAAAGCGAAAAGGCATTTCGGAGAGTGAAAAAGCATTTCGGAGAGCGAAAAGGCCATTTCAGATAAAAAGCATTTCGAAGAGCGAAAAATCCATTTCGTACAAAAAGCATTTCGGAGAGAAAAAATCCATTTCGAACAAAAGGCATTTCGGAGAGGGGAAAAGTATTTTACTTTAATTGCACCCGAAATTACATCCATCAAAAATTTTCCAAAAACAATGTTCAATGTGTGAAAACACTCAAAAAGCATTTGTAAGTTTTACTGGAAAATTTACAACAAAATTTCAATGTGGCAAAAATGCCAACATTTTTGGCGGCTCACGGGGTATTCAGCTCGCCTGAATTCGATTGATCCTAGGCCTTTATTCATTGGGTGCAGAGTCCCCGCTATTAGTTGCATCTAATGGTCGGCTACTAGTACCAACTTCATCCTAATTTTTGAGATGTGTCGCTATAGATTCATACACTGCAACTGCATCAGCCCATGCATCTACAGTAATTGCCTCACAAAATTTGAGTGTATCCACAAGATATTGAAAAGTCTCAACCTTTTCTAGATCAATATATTTAGCCTTTTGGCTGAGCTCTAGTAATCCAGACTCAATGCGAATGAATTTTCTCATCAACGACAATACATGCTCTTCAGTGATGGGCTCCTCCAAGTTATCAATATCTGAGGTATCATCCATGAAAACAGACCCATAATGCATCTAGGTCTTTCTTCGCCAGAATATTCCCCTGATCATCAACAAAGCTAGGGAAACCATTAGCTGCGATGGTTTCAAAGTGATCCAAGGAAATGCGCCTCTCATGCTCAAATATTTCCTGCAACTTACGGGCTTCTTTAAGCAGTTCCATCTTGGAGAAAAAACTATGCACGGTGATCTTGGCACTTGCCCAATCATGGGCTATTTCACTCATTGGACGAAACCAAAGATCCATTTGAGTCATTGACTGGATCTTCGTGGCCATTTCCAACTTTGGCTCTAAATCTTGCTCTATGTTGTCCACTATAGGCCCACCATATGAAACAACTGCTTGTACCTCCTGAAGAAACATGAGAACTAATGTAGCCTTGGTTGCCATCTTCCTACAATCATTCAACAATTGACTGTGAGCTTCTTTAATTTTATCCTTGGTGAGGGTCACGGATTGTATAGCTTTTTTCGCCAACTGATTTTGCAAGTTCTGAAGTTGGTCCTGCAAGGCTTGGATCTTCAATTGAGCTTCTTGCTCTGTTGTCTGGAACTGAGAAGCTGCCTGTTTGATCTCCATGATTTCACCCTCCAAATGTATTGCTTGCTACTGCCATTGTTGAGATTCAGACTGTGCAGTATCCAGTTTGGCCTTTTGTGTTGCCAAGGCCTCCTCTAGCTCCTTGATCTTTGCTTCAGCCTGGATGAAACAATCCTTATAATGCTCATCTTGTAGGTAAATTGAACTTGATGCCACTTGTATGGTGCCCATTTGCTCTACTGGATCCATCTTTGTGAGGTCCTCGATGACTGCTTGGTAGGAATAATCAGTGGGCACCATTTCTCCTTGAGGTTTATGAACTTGAGGAACCATCATCACCGTGTGCATCTCCATTGCTGCTGGATCAAAAGTTACTTTCTTCATTGGTTTTGCCATGGCTAGCGCATCCTTTCTCTTGCGATTCTTCAACCATCTTGATGAACTTTGTCGTGCCCTACTAATTTTTTTTGCTATCGGACGCTCAGGTAGCAACTCCATCTCAAAAGCTAGTGGCTCCTGTACTGCAAAAATTGGGGAAGATAGGAAAAGGGCTTGTTGAGGATTTGATTCAACCACATGGATGGAAGTGGAGGGTGCTTCAGCCACGCTTACTCGAAGAGGGGCTTGCATGGTTATAGAAGTAACAGGATGAGAAGGCATGGAAGATGAAACAGAGGGTAATGGAAGGGCAAATGGATTTGAGGTGGATGCGAATGAACTAAAGGAAAGAGAAAATGATGAAATGGGTGAAACTAGGGAAGCACTGGTGACCTGTGACTATGGGATAGAAATGGGAATGGAAGAGGTGGATGTAGCAATTGGGGGTGAAGTTGACATGGGAACTACAGATGAAAAGACAGTGGTCACCAAATGCTTGTTAGAAAGAGAAGAAGAAATAAAATGCATACATGCGGGCTCCGACACCATTTGAGTCGATGGTGAATATTGTTGTGTCACAATATTGTCCTCTCCTTCCGATCTTGCCTTCTCCACATTCGGATTTACTGTTATCACCATTGGAACTGATTGTCCCAACTGAGCCAAAGAAGATATATCCGAAGAAACAATTGGCTCAATTGTTGGTGAAGGAAGCGATTTGGTGCTCAATGCAGAAAGGGCCCCACTCCTAGGTTTCTTCACTATGTTAGGAAAAGGAACTCTCATAGTTGCGCTTCTCTTCTTTTGTGGAAGTTTCTCCTCCAACAGAAATTGCTCTTCTTATTCATCTTCAATCGTTATCCTCTCTTCTTTTGATGCTTCCTCTTGTCTCCTTATATCTTCCTCTCTATCTGGACTGCTAATACTTCTAGGCACTAAATCAACAAGGGAGAGGGGCTGGTACTTTTCATACTGTTCATCATAGATCATTGAAAATGCATCATCCATAACCAATGGATAATTTACCTTGGGCTTATTTCGGTGAATCCTCATGATCCACCAGCTAGCAATCTTCTCATCAGACCAATCAGGCAATTTTACCTTCATTTGTTCAAACAAACCTAAAGGAGGAACTTGCTCTAGATGATTTTATGGATCATATTCGACCTCCATCTCATAAAAATCATGCCAAGGAGGAAGTGACATCATCTTCTCCACATGCCATTCAAGGTCATGTCCTTCGGGATTATTCCTTTGTTGTACGATGTCTTCTCTGGGGCAACAATGAAAAGTCTTGGCCTTGATGTGACTGGAAAAAATACCCAAAGGATCATACTTCCATCATTGAGGAATCTCAACCAATCCATGGTCATAGAGCGTCTCGGCAATTAATTCATTCTACCCACTTTGAGTAATTGTTATATCACCAAACTTGAAAGGCATAGCACATGTATTCTTCTTTCCCCGGCCTGACCCATAGGTATCATTGATGAAATCACTTTGTCGGGCCACTTCCAAGGCAAAAAGGTGTTTAGTTGTAAAATATGGCAGTAGAAAAGGTTTACCAGTAAAACCAAACATTCTAACCACCATGCCTTGTGTTAGTAAAAAGACATCACCTCTTTTCTGATCAACCACTTTTGCTTGCATTGCCCGAGGCATTCTGTTACATACTCCATAAATTAACTCCAAGGCGGGTCCTAAAAATATCCTGTTGAAATTATAATAGGACTCCTTCTTTGACAAACTTTGAGTCCATGAGTATACCGACAACGCTTTTCCTGCTTCATCTGTCTTATTTATTGCTATGAAGGCAAAGTGAGAGTGCATATGATAGAAAAAATACCATGCCAAAAGGGAACAATGCCTGAAAGTAATATCTTCTCCACTTTGTACCTTTTGCAATTGTGAGTGTATCCTCCATTCCAAGAAATCTGCCCAATCAAAGAAAATCGGGTTTGGAGTTGTTGTCATGGCGGTCGGAGCATAAAACCCTACTCGTGAAATGCGTTGCACCAATGATGCTTGCCACTTGTGCACTATGGAATCTGAATATAGTCCCGTCAGCCATGCTATCATTGAATACAAATCTAGGCTCTTGAAATTCTTTAATGGCGTTGTGAGTTTTTGCAACTCCCCAAATCATGGTGTCTTCAATAACTGGCTCTCCATGAACTGTCGCATGTGAATAGTGGATTGATACCTCTCTTCCTCTTCTTTAAAATTGAGCTTTTTATGTGTGGCATAAGATGGAGGTTGCGCTCCACAAGCAAATGCATCTCGTATGGAACTAGTCGAAATACTGAACAATTCTTCTCCGTGGGCATTTTGGACAGTTCTTGTACCCGTATTATAACATTGCACGATGGCCCAAATCAGCTCGGGACATGGGTGCACGGGTGTACACAAGAACCAAAAAATATGGGAATGAAATGCTATAGTACGGGGATGTTCAACAGACATGTTTTGTGCTAGCAAATTCGGCATCCAAAGGTAACTTTTCCACTTCTTTGTTAGTGATATTGCAATCATTAATATGCATCAAGCGATCATCATAGGACTTTAATTCTACATATTCATCCTCCTCTTCTCGAGCTTTTCGCTACTTCTTTTCAATTTCAGGTTTTTTCTGCACCTTCACCTTTTTGGCTTCCATGGCTTTTTTCCCCATCCTCAACTTCCTTTGAATATACAGTGAAGAACGACAAACCCTGGAGCAAAAGAAACTTGGAAGACCTCTACACAAGAACTCTGCAAATGCTTTGATTGAGAACCGAAGAGTTGGCCTCCTTTTATAATTTTTCATGCATATCCGTTGGAAATCTTGCTAATTTTATGGGCACCGCATGCATTCGAATGTGTAGAAGTGGTTGTTTTTTGTTTTGTTTTGGAAAGTGTGATGAGTGGGTGGAGTGTATGACGTGGAGCGAGAAATGAAAAATATGCGAATATTACGGGCCGTGTAGGATGGAAATGGAGGTTCGTGGGAAAAGAAGAAAAGATGGAAGGGTTTGAATGCATGTGTTTTTTTTTCTATTATTATTGCTTCATTTGGTTTTTTGTTTTTTTTTTTCTTTTTTTTCTTTTTCGGGAAGAAGGGGAGAGGAAGGGAAAGCGGAAGGTAAGGGCTTTTCGAGGAGGAAAATTAATTTTCAGAGGGAAGGAAGGCGAGTTTTTTTTTTTAAGAAAATTAGAGAAAAAAACTGGGAAGTTTTTTATTATGACTGAAATAGGCATTTCGGGATGCGAAAGAGGTTTTTTGGGTTCCGAAATGGGTGTTTCGGAGTGAAGTTAGGAAGGTTTTGGAAAAGTGGGTTTTTATTTATATTTTTTTTGGTTGGGTGGAATGGGTTTTCGGAATCCAAAAAAGGTATTTTGGGGTCCGAAACAGGTTTTTTGGAAGGAAGGAGTGGTTATTTCAGGAAGGCAAGAAAAGTGTTTTTTTTTTTTTTTTTTTTTTCGGGACCCAAAATAGCTAATTCGGGATCTGAAATAGGTATTTCAGAATCCGAAATAAGCTTTTTGGGAGCAACTTTGATTTTTTTTTTAAGTAAGAATAATAAAAAACAGAAAGCAGGGAAGGAAGAGGAGGGATGGAAAAGGTTTAGACGAGAAATGAATTGAGGGAAAATTTGAAATCCAAAATTCAAATTTTGAATTTCTGGGGGGGAAAGAAATGGGACTTTTTTTTTTTAACTAGGAAGGGAAGGCAGCGAAGACCCAAAAACAGGGGTTCCAAGGTAAGGCCATGGCATGGTTTGGAAAGGGCCAAAAAAGTGGAGCCTTTTTTTTTTTTACACCTCCAAAATTTTGGATCCTCAAAACACATCATCCAATTTGATGTTCTTGTTTTAATTTTTCTAAGAACTACCTAGTTAAGCATAACCTTCCTAGAGTAGCACTCGGATGGGTGACTGCCTGGGAATTCTCGGCTTTGACCACTTTTTTTTTTTTTTGCTTGCTTGATATCAGAACCAGAAAGCAACAACGTAAAATGAAAATATGTACATATTTACATCCATAATCTCTACTTTTACTGATAATAGGCCTTCAAATGAAGACCATTAATTGGAATTGACAGTGCATTACCGTCCATATCTTGCAAATAAAAAGAATTAACTTGATTGGCACCTGTGATCTGAAATGGACCTTCCCATATTGCCTCGAACTTGTGATGTTTGCTAGGCTTTGACTTATTTTCATTCCACTTCAATACAAGGTCGCCAACCTTGAAGGTCCTTTCAGAAACCTTTTTACCGAACCATTTCTTTGTCATCTCAGTATGCTCTATGAAGGCTTGGTACGACTTCTCCCTTTCTTCCTCCAATTGTAAAATTTGAGCCAATCTCATACTCATGGGATCAAACTCATGCCAAGTTTGGAGGGTCGGTAATTCAATATGGATAGGCAAAACCGCTTCTTTACCGTATACCAAGGAATAAGGGGACGTCTTGATAGATTTTTTTACAAAGATGCGATCGGTCCATAATGCTTGGTTCAAAAGAAAGTGCCAGCTCCACTTATTGTCGCCAAGGGTCCTCTTCAAAATTTGCAAGTATGAAAATTTTGAATTTATAATTTCTTGAAAATGATGCCATCATAATGAAGTCAATGTTTTTGTAAGCAATAACTATTTTGCGAAAAATAATGGATACCTTTTTTTCTTTTCTTTTTTTAAATTTCAAAATCATATTTTAATTTATTTCAAAGAGAAATTTAAATTTATCCAGAACCAGTGTGTGCAAATGTGAGTTCATTACCCATTTCGATTTAACATAATGACACAAAATCTCCCAAAGATCAATTGTGTGTGCTTTGTAGTGTTCATTTACCGATTTTGAGTAAGGTATTTTGATGCAAGCAATTTGAATGAACCAATGTATGTGTGATTGAAGATTCATTAACCATGATTTTTGTGCATGTAACCGTACCAAACTACTATGTAAGTTAGGTCATCAAAAGTTAGCTAATCCACAAGCTAACATAGGTCTGTACAAAAGAAGGTCGCTAATGTGACAGACGTGTCGCCACGCGAGGAGTTACCCAAGGCCAAGCAAGTTGGGCACAAATCACTTGTTATGGGGTTTACCTCACAGTTTTCGAATAATTGAGAATTCCAGGGATTCAAGCTCATTCACCCTTCTTTTCTTTTCAAAGGGTAGGGGGGATTTTATTGCTTTTATTTTTCTCTTTTCTTGCTTTTTCTAATTTTTCTGGATTTTTGACTTTGATATTTGATATTTCTTGGATATTGCTTGGATTTCTTTTTGTATTTTGAACATTGCTCTTTTCTTTTTTTCTTTTTCTTTTTTTTCTCTTCTTTTTCTTTCTATTCTAGGGATACTTGCTCAGCTTAGATGTGGAGCAAGGGATTTTTATTCCGGGTAGGGGTGAGCTTGTCCTTTTGCCAATTCTCAAAGATTCTAGACCATGCGCATGATAGGATAGCAGGGGAAACTTTTCACTTAAGAGACCACAACTACTATGTAGTATTGTTTTCCGAATTTGCAACAAATCATTTTAATATGTAAAAGTGGATTTGATTCAAATAAATAGCGAGATCAGTTCCCAAAACTCAAAATATTAGTTATTGCAATAGTGCTTCGATATAAGAGAGATTTATAGTCATAATGCTAAGATCAAAAATATTTATTCATGTGGATTTAAAGTGCATGGTCCAAGATAACTTTTAAATTCATCCGAAACAAAGGAAAATATAACTGCAAAATTTCAACTTTGGTAATGTAAATGAACATGTTTTTGATAGTTTTAATGATTTTTTATTTTTGTTTGATTTTGAATTATTATGTAAATTGCTTGAAATGAGAAAAGCTATGCAATGTAAATGTTTTTGATGGTTTTGAAGTTTTTATATGAATTGCTGAAATGAGAAAACATATACAATTATGTACAATGATGAGTCATTTTGTTTTTAAGCATAATATCGTTTAAGATGCATAATGTTCATGGGTTCCTTGAGATATTTTCCATCCAAGGTTGCCAATCGATATGCACCCGATCCAAATTTAGCAGTGATGATGTATGGTCCAAGCCAATTGGGCTGAAATTTGCCTTTATTATCTTTAGTTGCATTAGTATTCTTTTGATTTTCTTTTAAGACTAGATCATCGACTTCAAAAGATCGGTTATGCACTTTCTTTGAATATGCTCTTTTGAGCTTGTTTTGATAGGCACGAAGATGTTCCAGAGCATTGATGCACTTCTCGTCTAGAAGCTCCAGCTGACTGAATCTGCCAGCACGATATTCATCTCCTACTTCAGTATCTTGAAGTAGCAGAGCCAAAGAAGGAACTTCTAGCTCGAAAGGAAAGACAACTTCAGCACCGTAAACCAAAACAAAAGGTGAAGCGCCTGTGGGAGTACGAACACTGGTGCGATAAGCCCACAAGGTAGGATATAATTGCATATGCCAGTCATGGCCTGATTTGTTAACTAATATTTTGAGAATTTTAATTAAGGTTTTATTTGATGCTTCAGCTTGGCCATTACCCTGAGGATAATAGGGAGTGGACCAACGATGTTGAATTTTATATTTTTGACATAATTTTTTAACATATTTATTTTTGAAACAAGTTCCATTATCTGAGATGAGATTTGAAGGAATTCCAAACCTACAAATGATTTGATTGAAAATAAATTTTGAAACTTGGGCTCCCATGCAAGAAGCTAAAGGCATAGCTTCTACCCACTTTGTGAAGTATTCAATTGTTGTTATGATGAATTTGTGACCATCAGATGATATAGGATTGATTTTTCCAATGATGTCTAAACCCCATTTAGAGAAGGGCCAAGGAGATGAAATAGCTTGGAGTTCTTGAGCAGGAGCGTGGACAAGGTCAGCATGCTTCTGGCACTTGTCGCAATGGCGCACGTAATCATGTGCATCCTTTTCCATGGTAGGCCAAAAATATCCTATTCTAAGGAGTTTCTTAGCTATGGCACTACCACTAAAGTGTCCTCCACAAGATCCGTCATGGGCTTCACTTAAAGCTCTTCTAGATTCGTCTAGATTTAAACATCGTAATAAGATACCTTCAAAGGATCTCCTATACAAAGTATTGCCAACTATTACGAAGCGAACTGCTCGCTTACATAATAACCAGCATTGGTTTCTATTGAAGGTTTATAGGAAAGTTCCTGTCTGGAGAAAATTAAGGATGTCGATGTACCATGGTTCAGGAGTAATTTCGTTGATTAGAAATATATCCAATGGCTCTAAACAGGATTTGGTGGAAGCAGGTTCCTGGAGTCGATGAATAATGATAGTAGCATAATCGTCATCCAACTCCAAGGGTAATAAGGAGGCGGCTGCAGCCATAGCATCAACAACACGGTTACTAGTTCTAGGAATAGCTTCTAAGGTGACCTTATCAAACAAGGACAACAACTGTAATACATAGGCTTTATATGGGTGAATTTTATCATCTCGGGTCTGATAAACATCATTAATTTGATTTATCACTAATTGAGAATCACCAAAAACTAATAAGTCTTTAATTTTTAGTGCTAAAGCGGCTCGCAATCCAAGGATTAGAGCCTCATATTCGACAGTATTATTTGTGCAAGCAAATGTTAATTTAAAAGATAATGGTATAAGGTGCTTCTGAGGGGATATTAAAATAATACCTGCACCAACCCCACTCATGCATCGGGCTCCATCAAAATATAAAGACCATTGTTTCGAATGATCCTCCTCTAGGTTGAGGCATTCATCAGGAAACTCAATGATGAGGGGATGAGTGGCTTCTAAGGGTGCAACAGCTAATTGGTCTGCTATGATTTGACCCTTAATGGATTTTTGACCTATGAATGCGAGCTCAAACTCACTCAGAGCAAGAACCCACTTAGTTGTGCGACCGGATAGATAAGGTCGGCTCATGAGATACCTCAGGGGATCATATTTGGCAATGACATATGTCTTTTGACTAAGCATATAATGGCGCAATTTTTGCGTAGAAAATACAACTGCCAAACATAACTTTTCTAGTGATGTATAACGAGTTTCATAACTTATTAATGTTCTGCTAATATAATAATTTGCTCGTTCTTTCTTCTCATTATCAAGTTGAGCTAACATAGCTCCTAAGGCAAATTCTGAAGCAGAAATATACAAGATGAAAGGACGATCAGTTTTGGGAGGCGCAAGCACAGGAGGACTTAAAAGATATTGTTTTATTTGTTCAAAGGCTTCTTTACATTCATCATCCCATTGAAAGAGGATATTTTTCTTAAGCAATTTGAGAAAAGGTCCAGTTTTGTCCGCCAACTTATCAATGAAATGATGGATAGCTTGAAGTTTACCTTGTAAACTTCGTAACTCATATATGTTTTTAGGAGTTGGCATATCAATGATAGCCTAAATTTTAAGAGGGTCAATTTCTATGCCGCGCAAAGAAACAATAACCCCCAACAATTTACCTGACTTAACTCCAAATATACATTTTGTTGGGTTTAAACGGATATGGTATTCTCTTAACCGATCAAATACTTTTCTCAAATCATCTAAATGTTCATCTTCTTCAACAGAACAGGCTATAATATCATCCACATAATCATGCAGAATATCATACATCATATCATGAAAAATGTAAGTCATAGCTCGTTGATAGGTTGCACCTGCATTCTTTAATCCGAATGGCATTACTTTCCAACAAAAGGTTCCCCAAGGGGTGATAAAAGTTGTTTTAGCTTGGTCTTCAGGAGCTATCCTGATCTGATTATAACCTGAGAATCCATCCATAAGGGATAGCATCCCACTTCCAGTAGTAAAATCAATGATCTGATCCATATTAGGAAGAGGGAAATCATCTTTAGGACATGCAACGTTGATGTCTCTAAAGTCTGTACAAACCCTAATCTTGGTTGCTTCTTTTTTAGTTACAGGGACAACATTAGAAATCCAATCAGCATAATCAATGGCTTGAATGAATGTAACATTTAGGAGTTTTTCTAACTCACCTTTGACTAGTAGGGCAACCTTAGGATGCATTTTTCTAAGTTTTTGTTTAACTGGTTTCGCATCCGGTCGTACTACTAGATGATGCATAACTACAGAAGAGTCTAAACCAGGCATATCTACGTATGTCCAAGCAAAAACATCACTATATTCTGTAAGAAATGCAGTGTATTTGTTTTGTTTTTCTTCATTTAATTCTGATCCAATGTTGACTATGTGAGAATTCTCTTCTGTTCCAATATTAACTTTTATGACACTTTCCACTTCCATATGTAAGTCTCTTTCAAAATTAGGAGGGACGGGTGACACACCCAGTTCTTGTAATTCTTCTAAGGTCAACTTAGATAATTCCTCTTGAGGGGTTGTGGCCTCAAGATGAGCTATAGGTGGTATAGACCCATCAAAATAAAAGCCATTATGCAATAATTCTCCAATGGAAATATCATGGAAAATGTCACCCTCTAATTGTTCATCCGGCTCAACAATCATTTTGGGGTAAGCTATAGACAACATATTACAAGAAAATAACTTACCCATAGACTTAAGGATCTCTTGTTCATCTAAATAATCTTGATAGGGTATTAAGTGATCATCATCCTCAAATGGAAATGGCTGACACTTACTAGAAAATAGGCCTATACCGCATCGGGCAGGCCATGCTTCGACCTCAAAAGGTTCTTTCATGCCATTCTGGAAAGGTCCCAAACCTTTCCCTTCATATCCTAATTTAAGCATTATAGGTTTAGCTTTGATATATTTATCGGTAAAATAACATTGAGCATATCCATCATAATTGGTTTTAATATTTCTAGGTATTCTACCCCAATCATATCCCTTATAAATGAAGGCACAACTCCCGACTTGGTAAATACTTCCCATAGGTTGTGGCAAGCCCAAAGTGCGAGGAGACGGTGGTAATTTGTTTAAGGCAAGGGAATCTTGTATGGAAAAAGATGTTTCTTCTGATGTTATGAGGATTTTGGACAAATCAGGTAATAGTTCATCAGACAAAGCATATGAGGTAGAAGGAGCCTCTTCTACGGCTTTAGATGCAAAAAACACAAATTTGGTAGATGTGGATGGAATAGAGGTTGTAATAGGTGGAATTACTATGGATTCAGATGGTGTAGGGGTAGAACAAAGAGGAGTTATCGTGGGACTAGTATTAGATGTAGATTTTGGTGGAGATTCCTTAGGAGAAGGCTGAGGAGATGGAGATGTAATAGGTGTAGATGGAGGAGATGATATCTTAGGTGTAAGTTTCACACGTTTAGAAGGAAAGGCAGAATTAGGATGAGTAGAAGATAATGCGGGGCAAAATTGAATCCCAATAGGTTCTGCCAAAGCGCACATATCAAATGGTCTAGGATCACCATGAATGGTGACCAATTGATTCTTGAATTCGAATTTGACACATTGGTGTAAGGTAGAGGGTACAACTCGCATTGCATTGATCCAAGGGTGACCCAAAAGTATATTGTATGATGCAGGGCAATGTACAATAAACACGGTCGTATCCAAAGTTCTCGGACCAACCTGCAATGGAATTGTAATAACTCCACATGTTTCTTGTATTTCATCATTAAAGGCTTTTATGATCATATATGTTCTCTTCATCTCATCACTTCTAAATCCAAATCTCTGGTAAAAGTCAAAAGTACAAATATTTAGGGATGAACCATTATCAATTAAAACTCTTTTGACAGCTACATCTCCGATTAATGCAGTAATGTACAAGGGATTGTCTTTATGTAAACTATGAAGTGGGATATCTTTATCATGAAAGTCAATACAATCAACTTCACAAGGTATAATAGTATTTGCCATAGCTTCAGGTTGTATGTCTTGTGGTACCATCATCTGACTTAATGTACGCATTAACTCTTCCCTATGTGTGGGAGATGATCTTAGAAGGTCTAAGAGAGAAATCCTTGTTGTAATATTAGAAAGTTGTTCATTGATATCATAAGGGGGTTTGGGTTGAGCATTTGATGCATTATTTCCTTTACTAGGAACCTTCAAAACAAATGGGGCTGACTTATCATTATGATTTTGATCTTGTTGAGAATTTTGGGCCTGTTGTCTAGTAACGGCTCCGATGGTACCCACAATATTATTGTGTGCATGGTGAATGGGTCATGGTCTAGCATTTATGGCTTGCTCATTAGGGAGGATTTGTTGTGAGGATGGTCATGTCGTGACCCTTCTTGGAAATGGTTCCTCTGGAACCATCTGAGTTGTGATAGGGAGAATAGGTTCTGACTCATCTTCAGAGCTATTTGATTGTCCGGATGTAATATCTAGGTCACTTTCTATTTCAGAATCCGTATCACTTGGATATGTTGTTGGAATGTTATGTATGGGTCTAGTGGTGACCACAGATAATGTTGTCCCAAATATCTCAAAGTCTTGAGAAGGTACATGTCCACTAATGGTTCCCACATATCGGGTTGGATGGGGAACATTATGATGCTCGGCTTGATTAGCCACTTCTTTACCGTGTTTAGGTAAAGGATGTTGAAAAATATCCAATGTTTGATTTGCATTCTGATTCTGATTTTGTTGTGTATCTTTCTGAGCATTGTTTGGAGCATTTTGTTTTGGTTGGAAATTTTGTACTTCCATTTCATTGTTATCAATCAAGTCTTGTATTTTATGTTTTAATCTCTTGCAAGAATTTGTTGAATGTCCAGGTCCTCTATGGAAATCACAATGTAGGTCAGCTCTATATCCAGGTATGGTTGTATCAGGTTATCGAATATTAGGTAATTGTATTAGACCTCTTTCTAATAATTGTGGCAAGATAGTGGATAAAGGTTGATTTAACCTAGTAAATTCTCTCGGAGGTCTATCAGGAGCCTTCAATACAAACTTCTCTATAGTTTTCACAGCATTAACATTCGTAGTATTTCTACTGTCGGTGACTCCATCACCCACAACCTGCTTATTCTTATATTGATTTTTAGATGCCTTATCATCATCCTTCTTCTTAAATTGGCCTCTTCTAATGAGGGCATCTTCAACTCTTCGTGCTAAGTCTATAGCCTGATCGAAGGTTGTCAATGTAGTAGTTGAAAGCTCATAGGACAATTGTTCTTGCAAGTTATTGATAAAAATGTCCAACATCTCTCTATGGGGTAATGCAAAGTGTAATTTCCCTAGCATCTGTCTCCATCTTGCTAGGAAATCGGCAAAGCATTCATCTTTGCCCTGTTTCAAGTTGTACAAATCCTTAATTGTCACATGCCTCTCTATGTAGGCACTAAATTGGTGGACAAATGATTCAGTTGTTTCTTCAAAATTTCTCAAAGAATTGGTAGGCAATTGATAATACCATTCCAATGCCATGCCTCCCAAGATTTTTGGGAACATCTTTAGCAATAGCAAATCGTCATGAGATATATCATGACATGCTATTCTAAACATACGAAGATGCTCTATGGGATCTTCGGTTCCTTTATATATAGGGAGAACAGGCATAGGAAAATGCTTAGGATAAGGTTGGGCAACCACTATGGGATCCAAAGGTTGACTACACATCTCTCGATAGTTATATGAGGGATGGTAGGGGTCTATCTGGTCCATGCGGGAAACTAATTGTTTCACTATGGTTTCAAGATTACTGGATTGTCCACCATACTTGATTCGGTTGCATTATGGTATTGGTTCTTTGAGTGTATGAAGGGGTGACATAAGGATTCGATGCCAAATTACTATTATGCAAAGCATTACTAGGAAGGGTGTTATGAAGTGGATGTGGGACAGTGTTCTGTTGAACCTTTTGATGTTGATAGTTGGTATTTGGTTTCGGTTTAAGTTTCTGTTGTTTTGAAATTTGTTGATTAATAGCTTGAGAGAATAAAGCGGTAAATGATGGTCTCTGAGGTGGAGGATTGTTCTTTGGTTTATTGACAGGCACTTTAGAATGTTGGGTTGTCTGATGTTGTTGCATGTTTTGAATCAGGGATGCCATATTTGCATTTGATGGTCCTGCTTGGTCACTTTCTTGATCTATGAATGAAAGAGGGTTTGTATGCATTTGAAATGCATTTTCTAAAGTGGCATGTGTTTCACTAATTCCAGCTTTATCTGCTAATACTGCTAGGTTGAAATCCTCAATGTTGGTTTTTACAAATTTTAGAAGGTGTTCCATAGATTTAAAGTTAACAGTTCCTTCTGGAGTCACCTTAGGTGATCCAATTTCATCTTCTCTATTGATTTCTTCTTGTTCATAGTCTTCAGCAAGACTCCCATCACGGTGGTCATGAGCACCTTCCTCTTGATCTTGTTCTTCAAGAGGGGGATTTTGAGTAGGTGGTGGTTCCACCCACTCATCATCTATTTGTTTACCACTCCTTAGTTTAGGCATTATGGTAGATTTGAATTTTTGCAAATATATATGTTCTTATATATATATATATATATATATATATATGCGGTGGAATTTAAGGAGGTATATATTTTATATATATACCTAATTAATATAATGTATATATGTATGTTTTTTTTTAGATTTTTATAGCTTTAATTTGCAAAAATTAAAGGAAAACAAGAAATACAAAATATTATAATATAAGTATTATAAATATTATAACCTAGCTCTCCAGAAACAACTTATAAATATCATTGATGGGTTCAAGTTCATCAGGTGTCATGTAATGCTCTTCTTCAAATTGAAAGTTGTCTTTCAGAAATTGGATAAAATGTGCTACAGTGATATGATCAACTTCAGAATTAGACACATAAAAATAGAGTTCGTGACAATATTCTCGGTATAAGACTGCCCTAGGAACTCTGTTGAATCTTCTTCTATCAGTCAAGACAACCTCTTGGTCTTCTATACGGGATAGAAATTTATGTACTACCACAACATTTTCAAGATAATCTTCAAAGGTGTATATGTCAGAGGAAATGATTGCTCGTTTATCTGCTAGCCATCTATGGCAAGCTCTCTGAAGTTCATGATAGAAGGATAAGTTATCGAAATCCAGGATTCTGTCTAAATCAAACCTCTTGATTTGTCTAAGTTTGGGTGCTCTGGACTCAATAATAGTTAACCTTCTATCCAATTCATCCCAATGTGCTTGAGATCTAAATCTAGGACCTCTAACTAGAGTAGAAATTTCTATGGTTGCTAGTTGAACACCAACATTAATCAAAACACCACGTCTTCTATTGTAATCTACCATCTAATGGATTGATAAGTCAAATGATCTAAAATTTTAAGTTCTCTATATTTTTTTTGTTTTCAAAATATTTTTAATGTGTTTCACGTCGGGTTCACCAAAGAATGTAGGTCTAAAATTTTTGCACCCTTACCTTCAGGCAGATGGATCCGCACCCGGAAGGGGGATGGGAAAAGGATAGGTCTACACCTCGGACGGAGAGACACTTTGAATCGTGCCCTCTTTGGTGATTTGTCGATGGATGGTGGGTTCACCAGGAAGCATTTTGGGGCAGCTTCCGTGCCTAGGCTAGGAATGAATTGGATGTGTTCGTTTTAGTTTAAAAACACTTCAAATACCTAGGTTGGCCAGAATGAAGCTAAACTATTCTATATGCAAATTGTGATTTATATGCAGACAGAAAACAGAAATAAACTCTAAATGCAATGCTTGAAAGGAAAAGGAAAGATCTTACCCGGTTTCGGATGTCTGATGAAGGTTCGACTTTTTGAAGCAGTCCAAATCGTCTCTAATTCTGCAAATTCATCTGCAATTGGACAGAATCACCTGCAATTTTGCAGGTTCATCTGTAATTGTGCAGATTCATCCGAAATCGGATGAAATCATCTAAAATCAGATGAAGTCGCCTGACCGATTTCATCAGAAACCTGCAATAGAATAGATAGATGCCAAAACAAAGGAAAATACAGTGCAAAATACTATTTAAAAGGATAAAAACATTAACTGAATGCTTAATTGATCCTAGAAAATCCGATAAAATCTGAAATAATGAAATGCCCTTATGTTTTAAGTGGAATTGATCCTAAATGCAAAATGTCATTAAGAATGAGGTGAACACCAGATGCAATACAGAATAAAGATCTAAACTAATGTAAATTGATTAATTGAATCACTAGGAAATGCAAACCTCAGATCTTGATTGCCCCCAAGAGGAGTACAGTCAAGATCACCTGAAATGGTACCGGATCATCTCCAATAGAGACGAGATCGTCTCTAATTTGAACAGGATCACCTGCGATGATCCAAGCTTCCTCTGACTGATGCAAAATGAAAACCTGCAAATGGATCTGGAAAACTTATGCGAATAATCGAATTTCAAGATGTTCTAACAGGGTATGGAGCTTGGGTTGTAGGAAATCGATCAGCCAGGGTGGGTTTAATGGAAATCAAGGTTTAAATAGGATTGAGGGGGGAGTTAGGAGGTTAGGAGTCATCCCAATCTGGGAGATCTCCAGCGGAACGTCCTCCAACGATGTAGACACGCTTCTGCTAAGCTGGGAATGGGAGTTGGAACTGTTTCCAATTATGAAAATTTGGTTTTTGAACGAAATCGTCTGGACGTTCGGTTCCAGACGATCTCATCCAATTAGGGATGATATCGTCAAATCGATGATGATATCATCCAACTACCATAACTGCCTCTATATTTGGTGCAAAAAATGAGGCGGGTGGTTAAAAGGTGGTTTTACGGTTGATTTTCGAATTATTACCTTAGGGTAAATTAAATTGCGTCAATTTTAGGGTGTTACACTAATGTTTTCTTCATCCTTAATTTTTAGGTCTTCAAATATTCCTTTGAGATTTTGAAACTTTACATTTTTGACCTTTTTATCTCCTTCATATATGCCTTGCAATTTATCCCAAAATTCCTTTGTTGATTTGCAATGCATAACCTTTATAAACTTTGATTTATGCAAACCTTTCAAAATTGCATTCATTGCTTATGAATTGTAATGATGTAGAAGCTTACCAACTTTATCTGTAGGTGAAGTAGCTGGTGGTGTGTATCTATTTTCAACGGCTTCCCATATTTCATTTTCAAGTGCCATCAGGTGAATTTTTATTCTCATACTCCAAAATATATAATCGCTCCCATAAAACACTGGTGCTGAATTATCTGAGGCTCCACTCTTAGAATCCATCTGTGTTCTTGTGATATTTTTCTTCAAGCTATTAAAATATTCCGAAGGAACCTGCTATAATACCAATTTAAGAACACAAGCTTATACTGAGAGGGAGGTTGAACAGTATAATACCACTTTTTATTTTTCTTTCCCAATCAATATTATGCAATATATCAATGGCAATATCAACAGCAATAATAAAATCAATGCACAAATCACCACACACAATAGAGACAACAATTTAACATGATTCACCCAATGTGGGCTACTCCATAGAGAAAATATTTCACTAATATTTTCTCAACAAATCTCTTGGGAAACCTTTCCCTATTACAATGTTTATGGACCTCTATCCAAAGGAGATATCAATCCCCTAATCAAGTTTGTGGATATCTATCCACAAGAGACGCCAATCCTCTTTGCTCTGGTTGGTGATCTTCTAGAAGAATTGTTGCCTCCACTACATTGGCTTATGGATCTCTATCCACTGAAGACTCCTTTCCTCACTCAGAAGACTTGTCTTCACTGCCTTGGCTAACGAAACTCTATCCATTGGAGACTATCGTCCTCTATACTCTGTCACCTCCAAAGCTTGCTCTCAGCTCTGTCTCAAATATGCACTAAACACGGTCCTTTGGTCTAGCACAAATCTACTCAATATGTCTTTGATCTACACCAAACACAGTCCTTCAATCTAGCACAAATCTGCACAATATTTGTCCTCAAATCTACACCAAAAACAGTCCTTTGGTCTAGCACAAATCTGCTCAATATTTATCTTCAAATCTGCACTAAACATAGTCCTTCGGTCTAGCATAAATCTGCTCAATATTTATCCTCAAATCTGCACTAAACATAGTCCTTCGATCTAGCACAAATCTGCTCAATATTTGTTCTCAAATATGCACTAAACACAGTCCTTCGGTCTAGCACAAATCTGCTCAATATCTATCCTCAAATATGCACTAAACATAGTCCTTCGGTCTAGCACAAATCTGTTCAATCTCTGTCCTCAAGCCTTAACACAAAGTTTGACTCAATCACAAATCAACTCTGCTAGATTTGTCCCAAACCTTAACCCAAGGTTTGAACAAATCAATCAATCAACTTTGCTCTCAAGTCTTCTCAAAGACTTGTCTCAAATTTGCATTATAAGCTTCCACAAAAGCTACTACTAATCTGTCAACAAGTCCTCTCTAGAACTTGTTCAATCTACTCAATAAGTCTTCACCAAGACTTGCCTCAAATCTGCTCAACAAGTCCTCACTAGAACTTGTCCAATCTGCTCAACAAGTCTTCACTAAGACTTGCCTCAAATCTGTATTGTAAGCTTCCACAAAAGCTTACTCAACTCAACTCAATCTAACACAAAATCCTCTTCAATCACACAAACAAGCTTCACACATAATCTTATTCAATCTCACATAAACATATAGAGAATTGTTAGAGACTCAATATGCTTCACACTCACAACAATGCTCAATCACTTTCGATCTCTTTCTCAAATCAAATTAGAATATAGAACAATTTGTTTCGCATAACTTCAACTATCACTTTCAACACTTCCACTTGACTAGGCTCAATCAGCTCCAATCACTCAATGAAACACTCCTTACTTACAAACCCTAGTCCAAGCATATGAACACTCACTCAATTATTTCCAAAAATGCTTATCAAACAATCTCACATAACAATGATACTCATGATCTTGCACAAACCCTAGTTTCAAGATAGTTCTCAACTTCACATAATAATGATACTCATGATCTTGCACAAACCCTAATCATGCATATGAAGGTTCATTCAATGTTTCCAACAATGCTTATCAAACAAGGTTTTTATCAACAAATCTCACTTAGAAAAACCTTTAACAATCAAACTCAACAATGCTTATCAAACAACCCTTTTCACTCCAACTTCGCATTCAAAACATTCAACAATCACTCACAAGGAAGATGTGCCCATACATTTTGTTTGGTGAAGGATTAATCTCAAAACCTGTCTCAATCACAATTACTCTCTTTGTCAATTTCAAAGGTTAGATGAGAAAATATCACTCTAACACTCCCTCAAAATATTTCACAATTGCAAAAATAATTAAACTCAAATACACCTTATTACTCTTTGAAATTAGCATTCACCAAAACATATAAAAATAAATCTTTTATTAAACCTTATAACTCCACTCTAAATAACTCAATCCACCAAACAATTAAATAAAATAATTATTTAATTTCATCAACCTTATATCTCCCTAAGCTCAAAAATTCACCATACAACCTTAGGAGCAAAAACCAAATTATAATAAAAATGTGTACCTCTCAAAGTGCTCCCGGCAGGATTCGATCCCACGTCATAGCACCTCCAGCGCCTTAGTCGTGGCTGCCAATCCGCGTGAGCTAAGCACTCTCGTGGAAGGCAAAAGCACCCACGGTGCTTTGTCTTCTACCTAGGCACCAAAAGCCAAAAGGCTTTGGCATCTTCGGCGCACAAAACAAACTCACAAGCTTCCTATTGCGAATCGAATGCAGTACCTCACATTCCCAAGTCACTACCAATTGTCGCTAGCCCACTTGGCTAGGTGGTGACAAGGCCTTCGTACCTTGTGCCTTTTCTTCCTTTGCTACCTGCCAAAGAAGTCAAACGTATGACTTCTCCCCTCTTTGCTCACCGAATATTGCGCACACGATTTGCTTGGGAGTGTTATTAAAATCGTGGATGGGGTTTGAAGCCTCTTAGGCTTTGGGTATTTATACCCATGCCTTGGAAATCGTTGACATCGGCGGAGGAGATAAAATATGATGTCGATGCTTTATATTTGCCCTTATAACCCTAACTTTAGGGTTATTAAATTGAATTATAATTTAATTAATAATAAAATTATTATAATTAATTTAATAACTATAAAGTTAATCAAATTAATTTATAATGAAATTATTAAAATTATTTTATAATTAATTTAATTTCTTTAGGTCTTACCATTAGACCTTCAATATTATAATATTATTTTTCTTGGGCCTTCTCATTTCTCCTGTAGACCTTATCTGATCACCTTGAATATTATAATGGGAAATATTATAATATCATTTCCCTTAGGTCTAGAAGCAATCTTTCTCTGACTCTAGACATCCTTCCTCTTATACTGCTCACTGAAACTGACTCTTGACATCAATAACAACAAATCTTGCTCATATTTCCAAAATCTCCCCATTTGTCATTGATGGCAACCCATTTTCCTTTTACCATTCTTTTTACCTTTCCTTTTTCTGCTCCCCTTGAGAAACTGCTCCCCCTGACTGAATGCTCTCCCCCTAACTCAAATATCTTCCCCTTTGTCATCAATGGTAAAGGGTCAGCTTTGGGGCTCGGGGCGAAGAATGAGACTCTTAGCTTAGCCCCTCCCCCACCTCCTTTTGAGGTGGTTAATTTTGGGGTGGAAGTATTTCTACTCCCAGCATGCACTGATCTTTACCTTTGTCCACTTTCCTCCTCATTTGATCCTTCTAATTCCTCTGACTATTCATGTTCCTGCTTGTCTCTGGAATTTCTACTCTACACCATTCTAAGGCAAATGGTAATGGTCCTTTAAAGATGCCTTGTTTAGATTGTGAAAGTCAACACACAACCGAATGTCTCCATTCTTTTTCCGTACTGGGACCAGGTTAGCCACCCATGTTGAGTGCTTGATTGGATAGATTATCTTGGCCTCCAGCATCTTCAACAGCTCCGCTTTCATGAGAACTTCAATATTGGGATTAACAGGTCGTTGTTTCTGATGAAAAGGTTTTACCCCTTCCTACAATTCTATAGTATGTTGGATTACATTTTTATCGTAACCCCTCAAATCATGGTAGTTCCAGGCAACAATATCTGGATACTCAAAACACAATTTCTTGATATCTTCCGGTTCTTATGGGGTGCCATCTATTCCAACCTTGATAATTTTCTTAGGTTCCAAATGCAACACTTTATAATCCTTCACATCAATTTTAATCCTGTGCTTCTTAGCCTGATCACTCTGGTTGAACAGACTTTCAAGTGTAATCAATTCCCTAGGGATGTGATTATTTTTTAGCTGAATCATCCCTTCTCTCTCTTCTTCAACAAGGACTCTATCATCAGCGCTTGTAGTTTCTTTAAGCAAGAAGTTAACTATCTGCTCATCATTGTCAAATACTTGCCAATAGAGATTTTTGTTAGGAACTGATGGTCTATAAATTACCCTAATTGTCTTAGGCTTTCTAACTACTTTCTCAACAGGAGAGTAGTTAGAACCAAGAGAGGCCAGAATATCTGCATGTTTATTTGGCTCTCTCAAAATCGTCTGAACATTTAAAGCAATGAAATATTCAAACAAGTCCCAAACTCTGTTGCGGTAGGCCTTCAAGTAGTGTTGCTTTGACACACACCTGTTAGTGATCTGATTAATAACGAGTTCAGAGTCACCAAAAATCTGCATCTGCATAATCCCCAACTTCTCAACTTTCTTCAATCCAAGGCATAAGGCCTCATATTCTGCTACATTATTTGTACAACCCCAAGTTGGTCTATAAGAATAATTCTTTTGCAACCCTTCGAGAGAGATCAATACAATGTCGGCTCCTACACCATTCTTGCATCTGACGCCATCAAAATACATTCTCCATAATTGATCTGCAATAGGATCGAGGGAAACAGGAACCTTCTCTTCAATCTGCTCTAGCTTCGTGATAGTATAGCAGCCAATGTCTGTTCCAACCATCGCATTGAAGTCCATTAATGAAAACTCATCCTCGAGTTAAAGCTCACCCAGTGCCTTCTTCCATTAAATCAATTTCTCCTAACTCCTCGATCATCATGTTAACTGCTCTTGGGGAACTTTCTTCTTCCTCCAACTTCTCAATGTGAAAAGGCGAGGGCTTCTCATTATGAATGCGAATTTTCTTTCCCTTGAATGGTATCTCCAAATGCGAGTAGTCTAAGGAAAGATATCCTCCCAACTTAGCCGTGAACTCCCTCAAGAGCCACATGCTAAAGTACTGTTCCAGGTCAACTACTACCACTTCCTGGATGACCGTGATTTGTGGCATATTGTGAAGTACAATGGGAATATCCTTGATCACACCTACTGTTTTCACAGGTGTCCCATCCAACTGCAAGACTTCAGGGCTACTCCTTGTATACTCCATACCCATGACTTCAAAAACTACCTTTGGCATGACAGTTGTCGCAGCACCATAATCAATCATGCAGTTGTGCACTATCCAACCCTCCATCCTAAGTGACAAATAGAAAGGGGGTTGTCTATTCTTTCCAGTGGCTGAAGTAGTTAATGCTTGAGCAAAAATTGTCTGGGTAGGACTCTTCCTAATATCTTTCACAGACTTCAATGATTCTTGTAACAGATCGACTGGCCCAAGCAATTGTAATGCATCATAAAGACTAACCTTAGCAGGAATCTTCTTCAACTCTTCAACAATGTTGTATGTGGATGAACCAGACTACTTGTTAGTGGTCTCATATTTGCTCCGACATTGTTGTTTGGCTTCTACCTTCTGTATTTTAGTCAAAGATGGGTACTTGAGCTTTTCTCTGGCTTATTCCTCTGTTTCAGCTCTTGCCTGCGAAATCGAGGCTTTATCTTGCAATCTTTCCTTCGCTTATGGTGGTAAAAGCTCTTTTAACAAAACAGGTGAATCTGGCTTTGGTGTTGAAGCAGAAACTTTCACTTGTACTTGTTTCTTCTCATTTTGCATCTTTGGGTTAGTGGGTACCCTTAACGGTTCCATCTCAGCTAGGTCTACTGTGACTAGCTTCTTCCCAGCTCTTGTGAGAACTAAAACTTGTTCTTCGGATGGAACCATGAAATTGTGATCCATTTCGGTAATCATGTTAACCTGACCTCTAGAAGAGCTTGCAGCTAGTGTTTGCATGTAGTTCAAATGAACCATACAAGTCTCCTCGCCGTGTGGATCATTACATGTAGAGCACCAGTATGTTCTATCTACGGGGCCAGCTTCCTCATTCGTCGATACAGTTGGGTGCCTCTCAGGTGCCTTGCTTGTTGAAGTCGCTTGTTCCCTGGTTATTGGTGGAGGTTGAAATCTCTCTCAGCTTGATTTCTTTCAATAACTGTCGTGTGATTTTATTGCCCATTGCTCTTATAGTTGAATTAGCAGATTTCACTTCTTGCAAAAGTGTCATGTAAGGATCAATATTTGAGAGGGCAGGAGGTGTCAGTACAGGTAGAGGTGCTGGTGGTGCAGGTAATGCGGGAAAAGGGACAGATGGAGGTCGTTGAGGAGCTGACAGGGCAGGTAATTGTAGGAAACTAGGAGCTGATTTTTGTGGTACCGGGATAGGAGTGATCGGAGGAGGTGTCGAATTCCATGAGGGGATCGGATACATTGTCGGCATTGGCTGCAAGAACACACTAAAATGAAGGTATTGTGGGAGATCGAGAATAATGGGCATGGTTACCTTCGGAGGAAGCCTACCTACAACAATTAAATCAGCTTCGGCCTTTTGAGCTTGCGTATACAAATTTGGAAACGTGTTCACATTGGCCTAGCTCACTGCCATACCAATATTAGTGTTGAGCGCTCAGAGGTAATAAAATGTCGCTTGTTCATGTGTAGGCCTCAAACCATCTGGAACTCTTTGCCAACTTTGCGCAAATCGGACATTGAAATCTACAATCTCCTTTTGAGGATACCTCTGAATGGTGGTAAATTGGTGCAGCAAAGAATATGGATCATCTTGCTCATGAAAATTCTTGATCAACAACTCGGCCAACTGATCCCATGAAGTAATGGTGCCATGCTCCAATGATCGGTACCAATAGAGCAATTTTCCTCTTAGTGATAAGACTAATAACTTAATCATCACATCCTCATCTACAATGTCATGAATCGTCGCCAAAACAACTACATCTTGGATATGCTCATATGCAGTTTTTCCAGTACCATCATAAGTAGGAAAAGCTTTTAATGCAGCTTGAGGGACCGAATATTGTGCTTGTATATTCAAGGCTCCTGAGTTGTTCCATGCTGGGAACTGCCTTGGTGGTTGCTGATGTTGATGTGGTTGTGCCATGTGAACTGGAATATGAGGTGGGGGAGGAGGAACATTGGTGGCAGTACTAACTGGACTTGAAGAAACAGAAAACACACCAGCTATTTGTTAGGATGTTGCGAATGATGTAAGTGACGGGGTGACCAACCTAGGGTTTTCACCTATTTTTTGGATATCGAGTTCAAAAAACTCAACGGGGTTTTCAGATTTTTTAGCCTTCGATCTTGTGATCATTGAGTACAACTTTCATCATCCCCACGTTTGGAGATTTTTGGATATGATCGAGTCGCCAGATGCTCTAATCATTCAGTAGAAAAAAGACGAACATCAAACCTAAATTCTACTGGAATGGACTCTTTTGAGTCCCATCGGGTGTGCCAAAAACTGTTGGTCACAAATCTGCCTAAGTACAAGATATTATCACTTGTGCGCCCTAGACTCGGCCAACATTGAAAGGCCGAGAGAAAGAGAAAATTCCTTCAGACCAATCTCCAAATAGGGTTGGTTCCCTTACTAAATCCTACACTGTTAAAGACTAGAGTTGCGGGAAAGAAACTAAAAATAACTAAAAGAAAGGGAAATATGGCCACAGGCCGAAGATGTAGGATTAGGGTAGACTAACAACAAAAATTCCACCAAGTTTTATAACAGCATATAACAAAAGGAAAGCAGCAGAATTTTACTCACACCTTTATAGGGACAACCCTTCGATCACATTTCAAAACTTACTCACTCACCGAAAATGTTTTAAATCCAGAAATAGAATTTGAAACTTAACAACAGGAACATGAGCATAAAAAGAAATGCTTAAAAATAGAAGGAAATCACACACATAATAATGCTTGCAAATTTCAGAAGCCAAGTATCTTCTATTGATGCAAAGAACTTAAGAAGTTTTCTTGCAAAATGTCCAATCTCCTTTACAATGGAAAATTTATTAGTATTTATAGAGGTTTTCGCCTCTTTCATTAAATACATATGGAGGCAAGGTGTCGGCCACTTAGACACCAATAGTAGCAATTCTCTCCTCGACAACAATAATGAACCAATGAACAAATGCCAAAGAAAATATCTACTGATTTTATCACATGGCATATCAGGCTTCAGCAGGAATCAACGATCTGATTTCATTCTCTATGGTGACGCCTTGGAAATGCATACCCACGAAGTGGTCGGTGCCTCAAAAATAAACAATATTGCACTAGAGTCCAAAGCACCTGGCAGTTTTGGTGATAATATTGCCACAGGAATTAACTTCATCAATCTTAATCCTTTTTCAAAGAATATTTTCATTGAAAACATGAAATTTCACCCAAAAAATGGGCCTTCATCTTCAATTAGCCTAAAACGAGCTTTTACTTGGAATGTGCATTTAATACTTTTATCCAATGTGAAATGAAATTGTACCCCAATCTTTGTCCTTTTTTTTTACTTCTTCTAGGAAAATATTCTACTGCCATAAGTGGGGCCAATCTTGGAAACTTAATTTCTTAGAAAATTAATGAGAACAAAACTGTCGGAAAGCTAAAAAGCATTTCGGAGAGTGAAAAAGCATTTTGGAGAGCGAGAAGGCCATTTCGGAGAAAAAGCATTTCGGAGAGCGAAAAAAGCATTTTAGAGAGCGAAAAAGCCATTTCGGAAAAAAAGCATTTCGGGGAGCGAAAAAGCCATTTCGGACAAAAAGCATTTTGGAGAGGGGAAAAGTATTTTACTTTAATTGCACCCGAAATTACATCCATAAAAAATTTTCCAAAAACAATGTTCAATGTGTGAAAACACTCAAAAAGCATTTGTAAGTTTTACTGGCAAATTTACAACAAAATTTCAATGTGGCAAAAATACAATAGTCATTAATGGCAAAGGATCACCTTTGGGGCTCGGGGCTAAGAATGAGACTCTTAGCTTAGGCCCTCCCCCACCTCCTCTTGAGGTGGTTAATTCTGGGGTGGAAGCATTTCTACTCCCAGTATGCACTGATCTTTCCCTTTGTCCACTTTCCTCCTCATCTGGTCCTTCTGATTCCTCTGACTATTCATGTTCCTGCTTGTCTCTGGAATTTCTACTCTACACCATTTTTTTGTATGTCCATCATTATTGTACTTATAACACTTAATGTTATTATTTCTTGGAGATGCAAATGTCTTGGGATTGCTCCTAGTGAAACCATATCTATTCCTATCATGAACCCTGTAATTCATTGCCTTGTGATTAAACTGATTACAAGAGTAGCAATACCCTTGAAAAAGCTGTTTATTTCTAAAACTTCCATATTCCTGTTTTCCATGTGTTCTGCACTGTGTAGCCTTGTTCCCAAACCTGTGACATGAGAAGCATCGTCCATTGAAACTACCTTGTCTTGACCTTATTGGTCTCTTAGTTTCTTTTACCCTGTGTTGGTTCTTGTTCCATTTGTTCCTTATTTGTGCATTGTTCCTTTTCTTGTTGATTTTTCTGTTGTCCAACTCATCCTAAGAAGTCTCACTTTCTCTTACACTCTCTTCTTTTGAAGTTTCTTCTTCTTCAGAGCATGAGATTGACTCCTCTCCATGTTTTCTTTGTACATGTTCAAAACCAAGACCTATCTTGTTTCACAAAGATCTGTGTACCTTCTTATCCAAGTTCTTTGAGCTTCTTCCAAACATGTGTATCATGTCCTTAGACTCTTTTACTTCTTTTCTTAGTAGATCCACCTCATGCTCTAACCTTTCACATTCTAAAACTTTTGCTTCTAACTTGTCTTTGAATTTCTTTGTCTTAGCTATTGAGTTGGTTAGATCCTCTATATTCTTTCCTCTCTTCATCACATTCTTGAAATTTAAGCTTGAGTTTTGAGTTTTGCTTTCTTAGCTCCCTTAATGCATTAAGGGCATGAATAAGCTCACCCTCAAGATCAACTTCTCCTTTCTCTGATTCTTCCTCTATTTGTTTGCCCTTAAAAACATCTTCATTCTTTTCTGAATTTTTTCTACTAGAAGCACTTCCTTCTTCTATTGCCATAATAAGATTCTCTTCTGGTCCTTCAAGTGTATCTTCATATTCATCATCACTGAAACTGAATCCATTCCTTGTACAACCATATTCAAGATGACCAAAGTTACCAATCCTTGTACAACCATATTCATCATCACTGAAACTGAATCCATTCCTAACCACTTCTTTTTCTTTAGCCAAAAATAGAACTTCATATTTATCATTATCTAAGGAACTATCATCACTATCACATAACTTCAACTATCACTTTCAACACTTCCACTTGACTAGGCTCAATCAACTCCAATCACTCAATGAAACACTCCTTGCTTACAAACCCTAGTCCAAGCATATGAACACTCAATTATTTCCAACAATGCTTATCAAACAATTTCACATAACAATGATACTCATGATCTTGCACAAACCCTAATCATGCATATGAAGGCTCATTCAATGTTTCCAACAATGCTTATCAAACAAAGTTTTTATCAACAACTCTCACTCAGAAAAAACCTTTAACAATCAAACTCAACAATGCTTATCAAACAACCCTTTTCACTCCAACTTCGCATTCACAACATTCAACAATCACTCACAAGGAAGATGTGCCCATACCTTTTGTCTGGTGGAGGATTAACCTCAAAACCTGTCTCAATCACAATTACTCTCTTTGCCAATTTCAAAGGTTAGATGACAAACTATCAATCTAACACTCCCTCAAAAAATTTCACAATTACAAAAATAATTAAACTGAAATACACCTTATTACTCCTTGAAATTAACATTCACCAAAACATATAAAAATAAATCTTTTATTAAACCTTATAACTCCACTCTAAATAACTCAATCCATCAAACAATTAAATAAAATAATTATTTAATTTCATCAACCTTCTCTCCCTAAGCTCAAAAATTCACCATATAATCTTAGGGGAAAAAACCAAATTATAATAAAAATTTGTACCTCTCAAAGTGCTCCCGGCGGGATTCGATCCCATGTCACAGTGCCTCCAATGCCTTAGCCGCGACTGCCAATCCGCGTGAGCTAAGCGCTCACGTGGAAGGCAAAAGTGCCCACGGCGCTTTGTCTTCTACCTAGGCACCAAAAGCCAAAAGGCTTTAGCGTCTTCGACGCACAAAACAACCTCACAACCTTCCTGTTGTGAATAAAACGCGGTATCTCGCATTCCCAAGTCGCTACCAATTGTCGCTAGCCCACCTGGCCAATTGTGCATTTTCTTCCTTCGCTACCTGTCTTTTCACAAGTTAACTGAACTTAGTGGATAAAGAAAGATTTATTTTAAAATAAATAAATAAGCATGATTCTATTCCAAACAAAGTTAAAAGACGATCAAGCATGTTAATATTGATTGTTCACGTGAGTGGAGGAGATCCCAAGGTGTCGTCATCCATGCGTGCATATAATTTGCATGAGGTCGTCCTCCACCCCAAAAACTATAAATGCACTCCCTATGCTCTTATCAAAGAAAGGATGGTTCATGCATCGAAATGCTACTAAAATATCGAGCACACTTCGCACCACAAATCACGAAAAGTAAATCCCATGCAGTCATCCCTATCGCATGCTAGACCCTAATTTTAACATTTTGTAGACCAAAACCAAGATTTCATCAACGAAAGTATGACATAGCTCACGATCATCCAGCCTTGGATGATCTTGGTTCATGATCATCTAGACCCAAACGGTCATCACCCAGCATGTGTAGAAATCTCCAAATGCAACACGACGCAACCCAAAATATCATGATGTAACCCGACGTAGCATAACGATAGCAACAGAGACATCGATGGCAATGAAATGAGGGTAAGATCTATGTATGCTTCATTCAATATTGCTCTTTTATAGATCTTTATTCTCTTTCTTTATCTCTGGTTTCTAACCTGATTTGAAAATTAAACCTCACTTTAGGAGGCCTGACTAATGTTATTAGTCATCTGCATTTTATGTGTGTAAGCATATAGGTTTAGAGCGGGAAGATATAGACACAGCAAAAAACTTGAGCATGATAGAAGACCCCAGCACTTGACCATCTGACCCCAGATAGTCGAAGATCGTAACCATCTGATGCCCAAATGATCAAAGCACATGGCCATCAACTTCCTTGATGATCAACATCTAGGCACAATTCTAGCATATGTAATTCTAGATGCAGATACTCAAATCCAAAAATAGTGGCAATCACAACAAACACGTCTTCTAATGTTGTAGCGATGAAAATTCTAATGCATCATTGTTACTTATAGAAGGGGATCGATCCCTTATATCTTTGTATAACCCTTATGAGGGAAAACATTGTAATTGAATAGAAAGCACAATACAGCACAATACACGTCATTTAATGCTTTTTATTCACATGTTTTCTATGGTGTATTTTTTTATCGTCTATAAGAAATAATAACCTTTTCCTTTTGAATGCTTCTATGAACCTACAAAAATGGAATTTTTAAATGAATTTAGATCCATCCCTTGCTTATGTAAACACAAATATGTGGCTTCATTCTTCTCACTATATTCCTTAACATTTTCCTCTTTCTCCTTCTTGAGTAATTTTATTTCTTTTTTATATTCTTCATTTTGTTTCTTGAAAACTTCCCATAATCCTTTCATTTCATTTCACTCATTTTGAATCCCTTGTATTTTCTTTTCAAGGTCTTTGATGGCATCCATTAGGCTATCTATTTTTTTATCCCTTCCTTCAAGAACTCTCTTACAAAGATATAACTTTCTTTGTAATTGAATAGGTTCCCATTTACTCAAGAATGTTGGTTCCATTTATTTCCAAGTGCATAAGGGGTTATCCCTAATAAAGCTTTCTACCCATTGTAAAGCTTCTCCCCCCAAAAATCCATGAAATCCAAAATGTGACATGCTTTCACCATATTGAGATTTTACTATTTTCAACCGCTCTATCACATCAATAGCATTTTCTCTAGAAAACTTTTGCAGCTCCATAGTTCATACCCCATCAAAAGTACAATGCAAACTAGGGTATTATGAACTACGATTTCATAAAAAACATATATCCTTACTCATTTCAAGCTAAAATTCCACATAAAAAATTAGATCTAAAAAAAATCCAAACAAAATAATTTGCAATTGATTTGTTTACCCCAACTAACAAATTTTCTCTTGAAAAAAATCATGATTTGAAAATTTGTCATTGACCTTGTTCCAGATGACTGACTTCATAGGGTTATATCTCCCTCAATACTACTTGGATTCCTTTATATGACCACTCATTTTAAAGATCTTCAAAACACACATAAAATGGTCCAAAAATCATCTGAATCGGACAAACTTGCATAGAGATATGGCTCCTAAAATATGAGATACTTTTGCAAAAAAACTATGCCTTAATTTTGCAATCCACAAAAGAATAATCTCTGCTTTGCCAAAATCATTGCTCGGATACCACTTGTTACAAATATTTATTCTCATAAACGAAATTAATTCACCAATATGCATATATATCAAATCATTCATCCACAAATAATATCCACATAATGAGACAAAGATAGATAATTCCCTTAAGGTAGGAAAGTACCAATAATACTCCTTAAGGAAGCAATAACTCCACAAGATCTCCCAATATGAGAGTGCCACTTAGAGAGGGCAGAGTCCCATAAGCCACTTTGTGGGTAAAGCTTATTACATATGATTGATCTCCCAAGATGATTACAATGATAAATATCTCTTCTTTATATGCCCATATTCTAATTCTACTTTGGAGAACCAACTACTAATATAATATTATAATATAATCAACCTTGGGTTATGTGTGGCACATGCCAAACCCTTATATAATATAATATCATATCCCCATATATCTATTCCTAGGTACCCTAACACTCCATAGACCTATAGATAAGGTAGTCTAGGATATTTTAACCAACTAGGCTTGGTGTCCCAAGTCATAAAAATGTATTACAAAGTACTACCTTAAACCAATGGTAAGTAACTTAACAAAATAAGCTACACACAAGTGAAGAGGAGCCTTGAGTAAAATAGGGAGTTAGAATTTTTGTATATCATTGTTGATTTTGTAATAACCAAGTAGTAAGGGAATCTAAAAGACCAAGGAAAATACCTAAGTCAATAAAATCCTGATCTGTTGAACCAATGATCCATCAAAATCTAGTGATTCATCAAAACAACTCCCAACAAGAATGATCAATAGCCTAAAAGTGGCATGTTCTTCATTTTGTTGTAAAATATAATGCTCAAAATTCATTACTTAGGGTGAAAAGGGTAAAACTAAAAATTCCTAGAACTCATTGTAAATATATTTTATCCATTTTGATAAAGACTAAAGTTATACCCTTTATTTGTAATCCTTTTTCATGTGAATGAAAAACTAAGATTGGTTTTTTTGTTGGATTGTGTCCAGGACCTCTCTACTCATGAATGATATTTGTGGTGATGCACTTATACTTTCATATCAATTATCTTTTCCATTGGATGCATTCTCATTGGATAAAGATAAATTATTATTCGATTTCTTTGAATGACACAACTGATTACATACTAACCTTGTTATGGTCTTTGACTCTATTTTATTTCTTAAAACTTATTTTATATATCACACTCTTAGCTTCTTGGATCTCATTTTCTTACATTTATTTTAGGTATATTTGTGCATGTCAATGGGATTTGGCCTAAATCTAGAGGTCAAGAAGACCTAAACCTTTCCTTTTCCAAGGCATTAAATGCAAGGTCATAGGTACAATTCCAAATCATTCAACCCATGAATCAAAAGCAATATATCTATGAAAGTCTTATTGTTTTAATACTCTAATGAAATTACTTGTATAGACAAGATGATCAAAGCAAAATGTAAAAATTTTCTCTTTTATTAAAAACAAGTCTAATGGTAATTTTATAAAATATTTTGAACATAGAGTTTCTAATTAACTAATAAAAAATTAAGTAGAGAATTTTCTTTTTTATTTCAAAGTGAAAATTAGACATTGCCTAGCAAATATTGTTTTGTTTTTATTATTTTAATAATAATTCTGGCTCACCACATAATGCATGCATTACTAAATTGTTTTGAGTTTTTTCCCTACATTTCAAAAAATATTGTTGTATTACATTAGATAAATGTTGATTTAAATAATATTATTATCAACTTTGAAGCTTGGCAAACTTGAAATTTTAATTTTACGTCTATTTAAACTACTTGAATGCTTTATTCAATAATCATTTTTGCTAAATTTTAAAGTTTATTATTTTATTTTTATATACTTTCAAATTGAAACTTATCCTATGATAAAAGAACAAGGATACGAGATTTACTAATTTCTCAGTCACTAAAAGGTACAAATTTGTCATGAGGATGTAAGAGAGTAAAGGTAAATATAATGAGTAGATCTTCAAAGGGCTTGTAATTTTGAAATCGAGAAAAGAGAAAGTGAGAGGTATAAAACAAATGTTTTTTACAAGAAAATATTTCAATTAGTGAGGGTTGAAGTACTTCACCTCTTAAAAAGAATATTTGTAAAATTGCTAGAGAAAAGGTACTAATTCAAAGATCACATATAAAACAAATCAATTTAAATATATATTTTTAAGGTAGTAAGAGGAAAGGTTATTAAAGTATCAATAATAATAGCTAGTAGAATAAAAGTAGGTAAAAAAGTTGGTGAGCAAGCAAGTGAACCTCCAACTATTGTTGATGTAAAGGATAAAGTTCAAACTTGAAATAAAGAGGGAATTTGAATATGGTTGCAATGCCACCACAAAGGGCAATCTATTATTTTAGTAATCCCTTGCTCATATTTTACCACTATCAAAGGTAGAATTACCTTCTACTAAGTTTAATTTACCAATATACATATTGAGACAAACTATAAAAAGGAGGTAGCTCATAGTTTGTCCTTATATCAATGTCACGACCCTCCCTTGACAACCTTTTTTGTATGATGGACTGATGAATTATTATGTTGTTTTGAAGATAGACTAAATGACATCATGTTTGTTTATTTGCAGTATATGATTGGTTTATTTGAGGATATGATATTACTAATAGTTTGCTTTAGTTGCATGGTTGTAGGAGTAGATATCCTTCAGATAAAGTAGACACAAAAGTCACCTCTGAGGATGAGAAAGAAGTAAATATGGATGAAATCCATAATGATCCTAATTAGGAGTTAATATTAATTACAGGTTTATGTAATTAATTGTAGTTAGCTTAAATTAGATAATTTTATTATTTAGCCTATTTTGTAAAATAGGAAATTAAGTTGGATATTTGGTGACTAGGACCCCTTCCAAACCAAGGGAGGAGAAAGAGCATCTTCCCTCTTGCAATTAAATAATAATTTGCTAAATTGACCCCTCTTCCAAATGAAAGGAGGAGGATTGGCATCTCTGCAATAGGTAATTTAATATTGATTTAATTAAAGGCATATTACTATTTTAATAGTAGCCTTCTTAATTTTAGTAAAGAGGCCAAATTGGTATTGTCTAAATAAGATTTGGACACCTCCAAATGGAGGGAGGAGAATGAAGGGCTCAAAGTGGCATATATATATTATTATGATAATTAGCCACCTTCATTTGGATTAGGACTCTACTCCCCAAGGTGGAAGTGTTTGAATCAAATTGAAACTCTATGAGGAATTTCAATATATATAAACCAAGAAGGATAGCCTTGGAGCTTAAGAAAAAACTTGAGGCACGAGGAGTTAGGAAATATTAGGGCTTAGGGAGTATGCTCTCCACTTTGGTGGATCAAAAACCAAAAAGCTTTGGGAGAGTAATAGGTTTTAGGTAGAGACATTTGGCCAAGACAATCTTGGATAAGCATGAGGAAGGAGCTTTGGAGGTCATTCTTGGATGATTCTTGGAGCATTTTTGGAGGTCATTCTTTGAGGATTTTTGAAGGTTTAGTCGAAGGAGCTTTAGAGAGAAACGAGGAGGGAGACACTTAGAGGCAATTGGGGAGACAAGCACAAGAAGGCTGCAAAGGTGAAGATTTTGGAAGTAATACCTTGTTGGAGACTAAGGTTGGAGAATTCCATACCTTTGCTTTAATTTCTTCCAACGGTGTTTAGATTATTTTAAAGTTCCTATGGGATATTTAGTATTTGGTAATATGAAAATTGATTGACCCCTCTATTTTATATAAAAGGAACCCTTTCTAAACGTAGGTTTCATTTGATAAAGGATAATTATTTTAGTTGATCACCATAAAAAAATAAAAAATAAAAATCCTTCCTCTTTTATAAGACTTAATTAAGTGACCATCGATTAGCCTTATTGCTTTAAAGGGATTATGATTTTTGAAGGAAACTTAAGCTTGTTATAATGGAAAGATTAAATTGTACAATTATAAAATATTAACTTATACATATATTGATTAGATTAATTTGTGTAATTTTAGAAGATTAACTTATACATTGAAAGAATAGACTTTATGTTTATTAAAAAAATTTAATAATAGAATAATTGAATAGCCAATTGGAGTTTAGATCCATTGAATGGATAGTTGGAACGATTAAATGAAAAGAAACTATTTGAATTTAAACTTTGATTAAATGGAAGATTGTTTAAGATTAATTGAAAGGATAGTTTGTGGATTAAATGAGAAATGTATACTAGTGGATAATACATCTCATTTGGATGATTCGAATCTGAAGTATATTAGGGGATAATATATTTCATATGGAGGAACTAAATTGGAAAATGTGATAGACAACATATTCCTTGATTGCTTATATAATGATATATGCATAGTCAAAGGATCATTTCGACAAGAATACTTAATGGATCAAATGTGTAACTTGTTTATCTTATTTATCAAAGATACTTGGCTAGCATCAGTTGGTTGTTATAAGTGTTAGACCCATAGTTGATTGGTCAACCTAGGGTAAGGATTAACATAAAGAAGGTAAAATGGATGGCCACATGGTGACCAGGAGCTAGGTATGAAAGAGGGCTTAGGTAGCCAAGCGGGTTAGTGAATAGTAAATGAATAGTGGAAATGGGGGTTTAGTGAATAGTAAATGAATAGTGAAAATGTGAATAATGAATAGTATAGTAAGTTTAGTGCAATTTGGTATCTACAGATGTTGGTTGCGTGCAAAATGATGAACGTGGAGCTCATTCTATAGTGAATAGTGAATAATGAGTAGTAAATGAATAGTGGATTTGTGAATAGTTGATAGGGAAAGGAAAACCCTATTAGTTGACCTTAGAGATTAAATGGACTAATCTCCCCTTTATGGAGTAATTAGAGATTAGGAAAACTAATCTCTTCTATAAAACAAATGAGATTTAAAGAATTAATATTTTTGGAATACTTAGAGATTAGGAAGACTAATCTCTCCTTTGATACAATTGAGATTTAATGGATCAATCTCCCCTATTGAATTCACTAGAGGTTAAATAGATTAATCTCCCTGATGGGTATTTTTGAATGCGTTCTTAGGTTAAATTTAGGGAAAATTTGATAGGATTTGTAAAACAAATCTTAGCTTGTTTGTAAAGATAATTTAGAGAATATTACCTTGCTTATTGAATGGTTGTAGACATTCATGGCTAGAATTATAGAAGGTTTAAAATGATGTTAGAACTATGGAAGTTCTAATCCGATGATAGAACTGTGGAAGTTTTAAGTTGATTAGATGAACGTGGAGTTCATTCTAAAACAAGGGAAGTTCTAGGGTTTTTTGGATTAAAAAATCTTAGGAAAAGAATGAACGTAGAGCTCATTCTTGAAAGAATTATAAGGTCTCTTTGTGAACATATTTTATACTATATGAAATTATAGGGTCCCTCAATACTTATTTTATACAATATGAATGTTGGTAGTTGTTGGCATCTCTACCACATTCTTTTTTGTAAAGATTTTGTTTAAAGTTCTAAAATGCTTTTCTTCTTCGAATCTCATTGTAAAACTTCCCGCTCCTCTTTCCCTCTGAAAAATATTTTGTTTAAATTTTCTTTTCATCCAAGTCTAAAGAATGAAAAAAGATATTTCCTCGGTATGCAAGTGAATTTCTGGTTTATGTTAACAAGGCGAAGGCCAGGTTTTTCTAGTCCTTCGTAGCAAGCGCTCTTCCATGAACAAATTATGTTAAACACTCCTTGTGACGAGCACCATGGATGAAAACGTCGAAGCCGTGGGCAAAAACAAGCATGCGTTAACAAGCTAAGTAAGGCGTTTCGCGCCCACACACCAGCAAAGCCCCCTTTACGACCTCGAAGGATCGTTTCGAACGATATAAAGGCTGAAAAGCCTTTTCGAACTATAAGTTGGGCGAAAGAGAAGCGCCTAAGTTGAAGTTCGTAGCGGGCCCCACTAATGACCAAGGTTATTTCGGGCGAAGAGGGCTTTGAAAAGCCTTTTTGGGCTTACGTTTGGGTGAAACTCGCGTGGGGCCCAGTCTCTTTCGCGCCCACTAAGGAACGAAACTCCTTTTCGTGGCAGGAAAGGGTGAATTACCATTAATCGAAGTCACGCACTGGCCTGCCACACCGCCCAGCCAATAGAGCATAAGCCAAAGTAAATGCAATATATGTGGCCACTTTTAGAGCGCAACGCTGGTGGGGCCCACAGTTCTAGGTTGGCGTTTTGCTCAAAGAGGGTGGCGAGACTCTCTTTCGCCTCCCTCTTGGGCGAAACTCCCCTAGCACCTCCCTTTTGGGTGAAACTCCCCTAGCACCTCTCTTTTGAGTGAAACCGCCCCAAAGCACTGATTCAACAATGAAATCTAGTTTAGAGGGCACACTTTCATCCGTTTAAAGGTGGTGGGTATAAGTATGATTCGATCTTTGCCATTGAGGCGATGTCGATAGTAAATTACCAATCGCATTGATAAGATGTGACGTTTCCAGCAATGGAGTCAGACATTGCCATGCCTCAGACGTTTCCAAGTGGGACCAGTTGGCTGAGCAGCTAATAAAAGGTTTTAACGAGCAAGCAGATCCCTTTTCACTATTGCATTAGTTCACCACTATTCAACGACACCCATAGGAGATAGCTGATTTTAATGTTAGGTTTGCTCGAAAATGGCAGAGTTACCGACGGCCTCTGGCCCACCTCAGAGCAAGCAACGTTTTATTACCTAAGACCTTTCTATTCGGACATCAGCATGAACATTCGACATGCTAATGTCAACGCCTTTCCAGCCTTGTACGCTCAGGCACAAAAGGCCAAGGCCGAGATAGTTGTTATCGGTAAGTTACCTCCGAAAATGACTATGCCAATTTTTTATGATTTACCTCAGCATCTGTATCCTAGTGCATCCTCTCAATTGAAACTGCAACAACCCTCATGGCGAAGAGACTTGCATGGTTCATCTGAACTATGTACAGACCCCTGCAAACAGCGCTCCTGACGGGCAGGTAAATATGATAAGGGAAACTGGTTGTAATTTTATGATTCCCCCTGTCGAGAAGGTCTTCGTACTAATGAGGACGAGTAAGAAGCCCATTGAGGTTGATCCGGTTCAGATGGAACCGTTGAAGGTGCCTGCCAATTCCAAGCCAATCAAGTGAGAAGGCGCCACCACCATAAAAGGAGCAAGTTCAAGCGTCAAAACCGGTAGATTATGCCCGATTAAAAGACTTCCTGCCTCCAAGAGCAAAAGGGAGAATTCCCCAACCGCAAGCTTCAACCTCTCAACCCCAAACCGAAGTGAGGGACCAAGCGAGAGAAAAGCTCAGATACCCTTCGCTGACCAAGCGCCAGAGAGTAGAAGCGACTCAAAAGTACCGGACCTGTTACAAAACTGCAGAGGGAGGCGATTCCAGTACGGGAGCATACAGCATCGTCGAAGAGCTATGGAAGACTCCGGCAAAGGTAAGCCTCTTCGATGCACTTCAACTGCCTGGTCAGGTCGATTTGTTGCAGGAATCCCTAAAGTCTGCCAAACGCAAGGGGATGTCGGTTCAGACCATCTTGACACAACCGCTGATTACCTTCGCCACCGAAAAAAACAGGTCGTTGTCATTTTATCTTTCCCTCGGGATGGAAGGGTGGGTCATGCATAACTACATGGTGGATTCTGATGGTGCCACTATTGTGATGCCCAAGGTTATTTGCGAGATTATGGGCATGGAGTACACCAGGAGCAATCCTGGAGTGCTTCAAGTGGATGGGACTCTAGTTAAAACAGTGGGGGTCATCAAGGACATCCCGATCATGTTGCACAAGATGCTACAAATTATTGTAATTCAAGAAGTTGTGGTAGTAGATCTAGAGCCCTATTTTAGCATGTGCTTATCAAGGGAGTTCACTGCCAAGCTTGAATGCTATCTGTCTCTAGACTATTCACACCTGGAAATCCCCTTCAAAGGAAGGAGGATTAAATTTTTTAATGAAAAGCCTTCCACCTTTTACATTGAAAGGATCCAGGATGTGGAAAACAAATTGGACTCGAACAATATGATTGAAGATGAGGAAGAGAAGGTAGATTTGATGGAAGAAGCTCTGGACAAGCTCTGCATAGAGGATGAGTTTTCTATGCACGACTTTAACACTATGATCGAATTTCACATGGGGTGTTACTCAATTACCAAGCCTGAAAAGGCTAAAGTACCAAGTGACGAGGACCCCATAGCCGATCAACTGTGGAAGCTATTCTTTGACAGCACCCGATGCAAGAATGTCGCTAAAGCAGTAGTCCTTGTCTCTCCTTCTGGAAACCAAAAAACATACTCGTACAGGCTCACTTGGAGCTGTACAAATAATGTTGTTGAGTATGAAGCCCTATGTTTGGAGTTATGAAAGGCAGAAAAGCTTGAAATAAAACAGTTGAAGATTTTCGAAGACTTAGAGTTGATCTGCAACCAGGTAACCAACAAGTGTGTTGGCAAGCAACACTATCTGAAAGCATACCATAATAAGGTATGGGATCTGCTAGAGTCCTTGGCTCTGAGCATTCCATCTATTTCGCGAGAGCGAAATAAGCATGCTAACGTCTTGGCGTCTATTGGAGCCAGAAGCCCCCCTGCCGAGAACATAATGCAAAAGCCGAAGGCAGTGAGGATCATCCATCGGCCTTCGGTACCGGACAAAAACATACATTGGCAGGTCTTTGACAACGACGAGTAGATCGTCAATTTGTTGATCGAAGAAGCAGGCAATATTGAAGATAGGACCCTCAACGATGAAGAATATGAGGGTCTGATTCAACTGAAGAACAACCACGTCCCGAAGGGTTGAATCACCCTTGAAAGTTTGTTTGACCAGGACGACAGGTCCCTCGCCCACAAGATCAAGGTGGACGCAAGAGAGTACGAGGAGCTGGAGTTGGAGTCTGGGAAAGCTATTAAGGTGGGAACTAATTGCACGACGTTGGAAATTGAGCAAATCAAAACCCTCTGCAAAGAATACCCAGATATCGTCGCCTGGAACTATCAGGTTTTTGAAGGGGTATGACAAGAGTGTCTTCCAACACACTATTGAACTGTAGGAGGGGGTCAACCCTTTCAAACAGAAGCAAAGGTCGGTTAACCATAAAATATAAGTGTTGATGAAGGTCGACCTTCTGAAGATGCTGGAGACCAAGATCATTTATCCTATCAAGCACTCTTCCTGGGTGGCAAACCTGGTCCCAGTCCGAAAGAAGAACGGAGACATCCGCTTGTGCATCAACTTTCGGAACCTTAACCAAGCGTCTTTGAAGGACCACTACCCTCTGCCCCAAATCGACCAGATCCTTCATGTAGTGGTGGGAGCACAGAGATTCTCTCTATTGGACGACTTCTCCGGGTACAACCAGATATGGGTAAGATACGAGGACCAATACAAGACCGCCTTCACCACCACGTGGGGCACTTTCACCTACCAGCGCATGTCGTTCGGTCTCTCAAATGCTGACGAAACTTTCCAGAGAGTGATGGACTTAGCCTTTGGTGAGTTACTCAATTGCATCATCGTGATTTATCTTGATGATATGACTGTTTTTTCCCACAAAAGGGAGGAACACGATCTACATTTGCGACAGGTGTTTGAGAAGTGTAAAGAGTTCGAAATCTCCATAAACTCGAAAAAGTCCATTTTCGCAGTAAAGGAAGGCAAGCTCCTGGATCATGTGATATCCAAGAAGGGACCAGCTGTTGATCCTGCCAGGGCGGAAGCCCTCCTCAAGCTACCTTTTCCAGTAAGCAAGAAGGGCCTCCAATCCTTCTTCGGGCAAATTAATTTTGTTCGAAAATTCATTTTCGACTTCGCCCAGGTAGTAAAACCGATGACGGAACCCCTCAAGAAGGATGTCGAGTTTCAATGGACCAAGGAGAGGAAGCGGACGTTCAAAAAAAAAAATCGCTCAGGTCCCCGTTCTAGTGAACCCCAACTACTCCAAGTATTTTATCCTTTATGTTGTCGGAGAACCAGAGAGCTACGCAGTTGTCCTGACTCAGAAGAACGAGGACAGGGACGAGCGCTCGATAGCATTCGTAAGCCAATTCATTCACCTGCATGAAGAAAAGTATAACTTCATTGAAAGACAAGTGCATGCGATGATGCGATCGTTGAAGAAGTTTCGTTAGTTCCTCTCCCAGAGCAGGACGATAGTGTACGTGGTGCACCCTAACGTCAGAAACTTCATCATTCAAGGCGAGCTTGGCAACAAAAGGGCAGGTTGGATCTCCAAGATCCAAGAGTTCGATATAGAGGTCCGACCCACCATGTTGGTCCGTGGCCGAGCCTTATGCCAAGAACTTGTCCGGAGTGTCGCACCAGAGGCGACAGCTTGCCAATGGGATGACCAGGGGCAGGAGAGCAATCTCACAAATCGGTCTGCACTCGACAGAGATTGGACAAAAGACCTCGTGGAGTACTTCAGTACTGGACGATGCCCTTTCGACCTCAACTCTTCGTAGAGAAGGTTCGGGCTCCAAGCCTGCAGATATGTATTGCTACCAAGTGAATTGTTTTACAGGAATATTGACGGAGTCCTCCTGAGATGTATCAGGGGGACAAAAAAAAAATCCTCGACGAGTTCCAATCTGGAATGTCCGGGGGACATTTTTTGGCAAGGCCTATGGCCTTGAAAATAATAAAAGTAGGCTATTGTTGGCTTACAATTTTTGCTGATACCTTCAGGGTTAGCCAAAAGTGCGATAAATGCCAAAGGTATGTCAATCGCACTAGGAATGCTTCTCTGCCCTTGCACCCAATTCAAGTCGAGGCTCCATTTCAGCAATGGGGTTTAGACTTCAATGGGGTGATAGATCGAAATTCATCCACAGGGCATAAGTACATCCTGACAGCCACAGACTACTTTACCCGATGGGCAGAAGCAGTGCCCACCAAGCAGGCTAACCAGGACGTGGTCATCACATTTCTATAAGGGTTGATAACCCATTTCAGGGTATCGAATGCAATAGTAACTGACAATGGCACCAATTTTACCAGTGCCAAAATGTGTGCATTCGCAAGTATATTTACCTGAAAACTTCGTCTCATTATTACCCACAAGGCAATGGTTTGGCGAAGTCCACAAATAAGAACTTACTTAGGATCCTGAAGAGGACATTGGAAGACAAGCGGAGCTGGCACCTACTTCTGGACTTTGCTTTATGGCCTGACCGCATTTCTATCAAGAAATCAATCAAGATGTTCCTATATTCCTTGGTATACGGGAAAGAAGCAGTACTCCCCACGCACATTGAGTTGCCCGCGTTGCAGTCTCTCTAATCGTTGAACGGTGAGGATGAAGGGTTTAACCCTATCAGCGTCAAAATAGCCCAACTGCTGCAGTTGGAGGAGGAAAGAGAAAAAGCCTATGAGGCTTTCATGAAGCATGCAGAGACCACAAAAAATTGGTTCGGCAAGAGGACCTCTAACCGGACCTTCCAGGTTGGCGACTTGATCCTGAAATTGAACGAGAAGAAATCAAGCCTGGAAATCATGATAAATTTGACACATTCTGGGAGGGTCCATTTTGAATTTCCGAGGTCTGTCAGGTTAACTCCTTCACCCTTCAAGATCTGAATGGGTTTACTCTTCCATTAGCAGTTAATGGCCTTCATCTGAAGGCGTACTACCAGTGAGAGGTAGTATGAAAGATTTTATCAGTTGTGCATATTTCTTTTATTTCCTTGTTTGGTTATGCATATTTGTTTTTCCGAAGTATAAGTCTCTTTGCCCCCTCTCGCGCTATCAGTAGCGCAATTTTGAGCCAAGGTTCTAACTGGGAAAGAGATGGTGTTGAAGAGCCTACGTAAGCTTGTTTTTTTAGTTCAATTTGTGCGTTTTGTAGTGCGCCAAAGTAAATAGAGTAGCAGTTTCAAGCGCCAAAAAATTCAGCTAAGGAGAATGGCGGGTTGGGAAAATTATCATCGCCTCGCAAAAAAATTCAGTGTTGTGGAAGCTGCCCCGACAAGGAAGAGTTTCGCTCTTGTTGAGGGGCGAAACCCCGTTTCGGCGCTCTAAGGAGTGAAAGCCAAATCAAATCTGAATGTCAAAGAGACAAGTCAAAGTCAAATGTCGTTTCGCCCCGACTTCCTAGCGCAATATCATTTCGAAGCAGTTTCTTAGCGAACGCGCCTTTGACTTTTCAGGAGAAGCGCGACTCAGTTTCGAGGAGAAAAGACTCGGTGGAGCCCAAGGCTATTTTGCCCCAGTTTTACAACGCAAGACCTTTTCAAAGGTTTTCTAGGACGAAATAGTTGTTGACTTTTCCAAAGGCGCACCCAAGAAGGTAAAATGCGTGTGGGCCCCATTTCCTGTTTCGCCTCGATTTGCGAGGTGCAAGGTGATTTTGGGTTTCCTAAGGGAGAAAGTCCCTTTGACTTTTCTCACCCCAGCATCCCTCCCAAGGCGACCGTTTCACTCCGGTTTAAGGACGCAACTCCTACCTTTTAGGCGAAAGCCATTTCGAGCCCCTAGGCAATGATGAAAATGTGTTTAAAACAAGGAAGAATCTCACTATTTTCAATAGCACGGGCCCATAGTCCAAGATAACGCCCAGCAAGCACACGCCCTGAGGAAGGTCGTTGGAGTTGAAAATCGCACCTGGAGATTTAAAAGAGGTGGCGCTTAGCGTCTTCCAAGGAAAAGTTTGGCCCCGTGTAGTAATTCGTCATTGGAAGGTGCGCTCAGCACACTGAATAGCACGCATGAGATCCTCCACTACGCCCGCAATCGCTCCAGGCATTTACTCTGCCCAAACGCCATTAATACGGTGGGTAAATGGTTGTGCTATAAATAGACCATCGTTGCGCCTCAATTTAACTCAAAGAAATTACTGGAGGTTTTGTTGCAGCACTATTTTCCTGAATCGGAGTGAGAAAATTGTTGGTAAAGCACAGTCTGGTTAAGCAGCAGTAAGGCGTTTCTGTCATTTTTAGGGCAAGCGTTTAGGCGAGTGCTAGGTCAGAATGGGAAAGAAGAGCTTTGATCCTAAGAAATAGAATGCCACGAAGATGGATAAGGCCCCAAAGAAGGCGAAGGGTGAGAAAAAAAAGAATAAAGAGAAAGCGTCGCCGCCTCCACTTGAGGACAGATTGAGCAAAATCCGTGACTATGTGCTCAGCAAATCAAGTGTAGAGAAGTTGTGTGAGACAGTCGAACTCATGCTCACAAAAGTATTTACCAAAAGTGGGTGAACGGTCGCCTATAATTCCCACCTATACTGGTATCTGTGCACACATGTGTACCACTGGCCAGAGTTGGTGCGCGCCATCGCGAAGTTCTATGACCCTTTGACTGGAATGGTCTTGAATGCTGAAAAGAAAAAGTTGTTCTCCATCTCCACCGAGGATATTCAGGAGGCTTTCGCCTGTGGAGAGAAGCCCCTTGGGGACTTCATAATCAGGAGAATTAGTTGTACTGAGCAGACGGAATGGTATACCAACACGGAACAAATGTGCCACTTTATGGAGGCGCAACTGAAGGAAAAGCCAAAGTTTCCCGGAGTATTGCCTGACCTGCCTAAATCCTTGAGGGTATTTAAACACCCTGACTTGTACTCAATGCTAGTATGGGTTATGGGGTTGTCCTCGGATGCGACAGTGTAAAAGTGGCAGGTTTCACTTGTTGAGTGCATTTCGCATGGCGAGTTCTACGCGCCCGCCACTATGAAGCTGGGTACCAAGCCCATATTTTTCGACTGGCCAAAGTGGGTCGCACAGCAAATGCACTTCCAACTAACTGATGTACAGAGTGGGAAAGACATGACATTCCAACCCTGCTCTTTTCTTGCGTGGTATTTCTTCTACCACATGCACAGCAGCTTTGTGTTCATCGACACAACCCACGCGAATGGATAAGGCAAGGTGCTCCTTGTTTATCAGTGGAATCAGAGTCTGTCAAGACACGAGTCTTATTATAACTTCAACAGGATGTTCCTTGGTCCGACCCTGAAGCATATTTACGGTGCCTGCGAGCGAGTGTCGAGGAATATGAGAGATTACATAGTAGAGGAGCAGTTGGGTGACGTTTTTCAACTGACCCAGGGCCTTGTTGTCAAAATCTACGGGTTTATTGGGAAACCCTTCTTGTTGCCATACTACACGATGGAATACTTGTTTGCCCTCGAAGTCGCCCGGCAGTGTGACTTCGTTGATGACAAGTATGGACATGGGCGAAGGAAGCCGCACACTTGCCCTTGGCCTTTCTTGGCGACATTAAGGTATTTGCCAATGGGCAGAACACCTTTTTGGCGATAACACTGTATGAATTTGGTTTGGTTGGCCTCCCTCAGTGATGGAAGTACAACCCGCTAGGTGTTTTCAAGGATAAGATCAGGGCGAAGGGCTTTCATAGTTGTTCGCGCCCAGATATCATGGCCCAGTGCAACAATCCTTCGAGGCATGATTTGGAGTGGCACGTGGAAATAATGATGTTGTTTCCTCCATGGCACGACTTCTATGTAATGGAAGCAGAGTATAACCCCTCGTCAAATCCGACACATGACCCTGATAATGAGCTGTTCAAAATGGTGACATCTGATTGGTCGAACAAAAAAATTTCCAACTGGTGGATCATGAGGGTCCACAACAAAAAAGAGACGTTTGATCTAGGTCTTGTGATAGACGAGACCTTTTCCCAAGCATACGATGCAAATTGTAACACTTATCGACCTATCCTATTCGTTAACATCATGCCTAAGAGTACGCAAAGCCCTAACCGGGTGGAAGGCGCAATGCAAGTACAGCAGCAACACACTGAGCAGGACCCACTTGTCAAAAGGAAGGGCAAGCGACCGCTCCCTGAAGAAGAGGTCACTCCAAAAAAGTGTTGTTGCGACGCTTTTACCCACCAACGTCGCAAAGAAGCATCGAACTAGTACAGCTCGTCCCTTTGGTGCAAATATTCCTATAACATCAGCAGTTATGGAAGGAAGCGCTACAAAAGTTCTTGTGTCGACGCAGCAGGTGCAGCAAATTCAGCAGGCACAACAAGAGCAGCAGGTGCAGCAAGAGATAGAGTTTATTGATCTGGAAACAGAAGCATCGGACAAAGAAGGGGGAATGAGTCCAATTATGCAGCAGTTCGCTACTTCGGCTTTGGCATCGTCTGAGCCCACAAGTGCGTTCTCTCTCTCTCCCCCTCTCTCTTTTGTTCCTCTGACGGCTTTCCCTTTCAACTCTGAAACTCCAGTTTCACCCAAGTTGCATTCAGCGTCCCCATCTCAGTCGCGCCTCACCCGACGTCCTAGTCGTTTCCCCCTTCATCCTTGCCTCTTGTCTCTCAGACGTTTGATATTTTTGCATTTGTTTCCAACGCATTCATGTTTCTTATATCTTCTTCCCCTGCCCTTCAAGATTTTGTCCACCCTATTACTGATTCTATTGTTGTAGTCAACCCTAGCCTATTCTCACCCTCGCGCACCTCTTCAATAGCAGCGACGCCTCTTGATGTCTCAGCCTCGACCCCTAGAACTTCAGTCACCGTTGTACAAACCCTGACGTCTCCCAAGGTCGCCACAGTTGCCTCCCCAACTGTCCCTGAGTCCCCTATTGAAGCCAATCCACAACGAGCTTTGTTTCCTTTCACGCCAATCTTCGGTGTAGAGGAATCAATAGAGATGGAGTTGGAGGACATTTAGGAGGGTCCGATCGCAAAAAGCATACGCTTGGCGCAGTAGAGTTCCTCACGCTGGCTCAAGGATCCGAAAAAAAGAAAAGCGCAAGCTCCAGCTCGGACGGAAAGGTCATATTTGATCCAGAGAACATGCGACTCCACAGAATGGAGAAGGTGCCCAAGGTCCAAAAGCCCCTGGAGGAAATGACGCCAGCAGACTATTCCTTCTGGCATACAGTCAAAGACATGAAAACGATCAATCTGGAAGACGAGATGGAAAACATCGCGGTTGAAATGGGCACCATCTATTTTCACTGCGAGCATTACAAGACTCGCTTGTATGAGACTGAGTCTAAAAACGCAAAGTTGGAAGAGACCTTGGCACACACAAGAGCGCAGCTAGAAGAGGCTTGGGCTAAATCTGAGCAGTTGCAACAGCGTGTGACCAACCTGGAGCAGGAGGTGGAGAATTATAGAAAAGACTATGTGCAGCGCCTCAAAGCACATGTAGAAGCAGAAAGCCAGTTGCAGGCTTCGAATGTTCAGGTCCAAGAGCTGCAGGCTCAGTTGACGGGAAGGACAGCGCAAATAGAGGTCTTCACAAAAGACCTCATCAAAGAGATTCGTCGTCACTTCCTATCAAACTTCAGAGTAAGGGCACGTAAGGTGGTAACAGTCCTCACATTCATTTGGGAGGCTAAGCAGAAGGTTTCTAACGATGGACCCATTGTGGAGGATGTCGAGAGGCACATTGAGCGATGGCTGGAGTTGGCGATGAAGGCACAAACCCTAGAAAAAACAGACTTCCAACTCGCTCCTATGTGCCTGTTTGCTCGATCATGGGCAACTGCAAAGATGACATTATGAGCTTTCTTCACGAAGCAGAAAAGAGCCTAAGAAGCGAGAAAGTTGTTAGATGCGTTCGAGCAGGAAAGGCGCATCTCTTTGATGTATTTTGCTGCTCTCGCGCAACTTGGTTTCCCTAGCTTCACTAGCGAGGACGAGATTATTTTGACAAAGGAATATCTGGACCCAGTGTGGGATGCCTTTGAGGAAGATACTTCGGAGATCGACGGTTGGAGTGAGCCTATTACAAAAGCTCAGGTACTCCAGTTGACGGCAATGTTCGCACGGATCGAGTCCTATTTGGTGGACTTTAGCCAGAGGGCTAACTTCGTTGATGCGGACCAGCTTGAAACTTTCAAGTACCTGGTTAAAGAACTCCAAGATCGAGCTCTGTTCCAATAAGAAGCCTAGGCCCTAGTCGAAGCCACCTATGAATCGATCCGTGAGCGTCTCCCGCAAACGCAGCCTCCCCAGCACGATGAGGACCAAGAAGAGGGAGGAGGCCAAGGAGAAGAAGAGGGTCATGAGCCCCAAAAAGAAGAGAAAGAATCAGAAAGGGAGAGGTTGTAGGAAGAGTCTACTGCCAGCAGTGAGCACTCAGAAGAGGACAGTGATGATGACTTTGAGCTCCCCAACAGATAAGGCTTGGGATTTCAACATTGAGGTGAGCTCAATTCCCCCGCGAGCCGCCAAAGATGTTGGCATTTCCTGCCACATTGACTTCCTCTGTATAATTTTTTATTGTTTTGTAATTTCTCCTTCCCTGAAGCTTTCTTCTTTGTACAGAATGCATTTTCTCTTTCCTGCTTTCTCTGTCAGAATTTCTCAGTTGTGCCCAAGGCCTGGTGCAGTTTTTCTTTTCATCCATCATGCAGGGCGTTTGTCTTTTGGAGGGCGAGGGTAGTTCGCACCATGTCTCCAAGCGCAGGTCAGTTTTGGAGAAGAAGAAAAGCGCAGGTTGTTTCCAGCCAGAGAGCAGTGAAGTCCGGTTTTGGAGAAGTAGACGTAAGCGATGCCCAGGTTATTTCGCCCCTGAAGGAGAGCGCAAAGTCTTTTCGGGGCTAGACTGGGCGAAGGCGCCTTCATTCTGTCTAAGCTTAGTGTAAATCAGCTTCAATGCAATGTGGGGTCTAGTTCTGTTTCGCTGCAATCTGGAGAGCAACCTGATTTTGGAGTTAGAGAGAGAAAACACCTTTGACTTTTCCTGGAGCAACAACAGTTCTTAATGAAAAAATGCTAAGTGTGGCCAGAGGCGTTTCGCTCCAGTTTAAGAGCGCAAGGCCGTTTCGCTCCTGCTAAGGGAGAAATGGCCTTTGACTTTTCAAAGGCTCAGCCCAAATTCCAAGGAAGGTGCAGGTGAAGCCAGAGGCGTTTCGCACTGCTTCCCCAGTGCAAGGTCGTTTCGGTCCAAAAGAGAGCACAATGACCTTTGATTGTTCAAACTCCGGTGCCACTCTCGGGGCTGCAAGACATTTCGCTCCCATTTTCAAGCGCAAGGTAAATCTGAAGCAGGTGGGAGTGCAACACCCTTTGACTTTTCAAAGCGCAGCAGCAAGTTTGAGGAAAAAAGGCTAAGTAGTGCTCCAAGGCATTTCGCCCAAATTTTCGAGCGCAAGGCAGTTTCGGAGTAGGTAGCAGCGCAATGCCTGTTGACTTTTCAACGCCTGCACTACTTTCGAGGTTGCAAGCGCTTTTCAGAGACTGCATCAGCGAAACGTAGGTGAGACCTACATCCATTATACGCCTGTTTTTGTCTAGCCCCTTTTGCCTCAGCCAGAGTTCCTCGGAGGCACTTCTCAGCGACACAAGGTGCATTCTTATCCACTTAAATGCAGTCGGTCTGAGAAGCTTCTAGACTTGATGTTTTCAGATTTCAGAATCCAATCCTTCATTGAGGCGGTTCCAGCAAGCAAGGAGACGACGCCAACCAGCTCAACCTGTCAACGCATTGAAGGGGTGCAGCTGCATTTCAGCGAGTCATCAGTTTCAGGTCATGCCTCATTATTGTCTGATGAGTGCTTATTTTGCAAATTTTATCCTTGTTGCCACCATCATGTTTTGTGGGTGTGCATTTATGTTTCAAGCGGCAAAATTCTCTATAAAAGCCGATAATTTCAATGTAATATGATGGACGTTTTGCTAGAAGCTTGTTGTAACTTGAATTCTACTATCAATACAGAGAATGTTTGGCTCTAACTCTAGACTTCTATTTATGTGTATGTCTTCTATTGTATGTGGGTTATAATTCTATGTCTGGATTTGACTCCCGATAGAGGGTGAACTCTAGAATAATTCTGGAGATTGCACATGTTAGAGGTTTGGTTTTAATTTATGTTAGTTTTTTGTGTTGAGTGCTATTTGATTCAACATGCAATTAAGTTATCGTGCTGCTTGTCCATCACCCCTATTCTATCTTGGCCTGAGGCCATATTTCCCATCCCTTTCAATCATTTCCATTTCTTTCCTATTCCTTAATCTCAAAACCCAAGTTAGAATAGAAGGGGAACCAGCCCTCTCTGGAGATTGGCACGGGAGGCATTTCTTCCTCTCGGCCTTTCAATGTTGGTCGGGTCTAGGGCGCATGAATGAGACATTTTATACCTAAGGCGGATTCTTGACCAACATTAACATTGTGAAGCAACTAGTAGATGGAATGCAATTGTGTAAGGAAGCTAAGTTCAAATCCTCACAATCTAATGAACATTCCCAAATAATGCAACCTATATTAATAAATTTGTTGTAATACAACATGTGGTTGTTGAAATACCTCTATAATGTGGTCATGGTGTAATACAGATGGGCCTATTTCAACCTCGTGTAACCAATTAACAAAAAATATTAATAATTATAATATAATTGAAGTTAGTTAAAATTTAAATTTAAAATATATTAACTTAAAAACAAAGCTAACTGAAATTTAAAGCTTAAACCTAATATATAATATTTCATAATACAATATAAAAAATAAAGTTAAAACACATTTTGTATACTACATAAATACAACATATTAATTTTTAGTGTTGTACAAACCAAATCAAACTTGGAAGTTATCCTACAAGGAGTGGGGCCCAATAATGTTGTCAATGTGAGCAAGTTAAGGTGGTAGATGACATGTCACTTGAGGGAGGAGGTTTTTGTCACTCATCTTGAGGATCCCATCCTAGATTGTTAACCCCCCTTGCTGAATGACACTTTGCTCGATGTTCATACTCATACCAATCGCTAGAAGCAAACTGCTACTTACTTAATAAAATGCAAAGCATTTTTCTAACACAAGCCAAGTGGTTCTCCAAGATCTGGCAATGATGTTTCCTCATCTACTCTAGACAGTAGGGACATCTTCCACTAAGCAAAAATAAAATGATGGGTTTTATGATAGTTCCCATCCTTGCCACCATCTCCTTCCTTCTCATAATTATCTCCGTATTGTAAATTCCATCTTGTGCACTTGAAATAGTATGCTACCAGGTGTTTGTTTCCATGTCCAGTTCATCTTAGTTAGAAACTAGTCTTAGTTTGCATGTTTAGTTCAGTTAGAAACTAGTCTTAGCGTGCATGTCTAGTTCATCTCTGTTGGACTATATAAGATGTTCATGCACATGTAGAGTTCACTTACTGCATGTATGTTAGACTAATTGAGGTGTCAAGACCAGTTTGCAACCATGCAACCTCATTATTTTCAATCTACTCATATCTCACTACTGAAGTTTTGGTGTCTATCACCTCTGGTTTACATATCTATTCATGATATGTGCTATTTGCATATCAATTAAAGCCTTCTGCTATCTTCATTTTATTGCAGGTTCATATCATTAAAATGCACATATTTCAGGCTCTTATAAAATGATCATTAAAGGAGGATATTACTAAATATTGCTCATTTTTGTACTTACCATGTGATGTTGAGTAAGACAGATCTGTGATAAGGACAATGTGAATGTGAGTTATTCCAATAGGAAAACACGATATAGTGAGTGAAAGGTCATGCACAACTTGAATTTTACAGTCATTATAAAAGCATAGAAAAGGAGGTACACAAACTTTTGTAAGTTAAGAAGACTTGAAGAGACTTGAGTAACAAAGATTCAAGTGTCGCAGAGATTGCCTCTCTTCCACTGTACATATTTTTTTTTTTCCTTTTTCTTTTTTTTGAATGTACTACTTACTGCATATTAGTGAGGTTAACTGGTTAGAACAGAATCATCTAATTGTTCTTCAACTCTTCTACATTTCATCCTTCACTCATCACATTTCTAGGAATTGGACTAAAAAATTCTCTTTCAATCATAGATCAAGTTGCTGGTCTTTTGGGGCCCTATAATATCCACTTTAAAAACTTAACTAGTTCAAAAACTAATTGAAATACACCTCAAACCAATTGCATCCAACTTTTTATTCAACTCTCGTGGACCTCAAAACTATAAGATCAAGCTAGTCTTATCGCTCAAGTTATAATTATGACTCCAACATCAAAATCACTTTTATCTTCTTGGATAGGCAGGTTCTTTTAGCAGTAATAAGTTTTTTTGAAATATTGTTAAACAGGTACATCAAATGGAGTTAAGCAGATACGTTTTGCCTTCTAAGTTAACAGAGTTTTCAAAAACAACCTCTTCTGGTTGTCCTTATCTGCTTCCTTAATGACATTGCAGTTTTTTCCAATTTAGGTGGTTTTAGTCTGTGTTATTTGCATTCTAAAGCTTTACCCTCTCCAACAAACTAACTTGAATGAGGTAAAGTTTTCAACTGCCTTGGTTCCAACTTCGTGTCTTCCATATCTTTAGTGTTCTAGAGTTTAAGGTTTTATGTGCAAGTGCATAAAGGGTATAAGCGTCTGAAGCAACAAAGGTCAGCATCATCTCTTTTTTTTCTTTTTTTTTCATTATTATAGAAGAACTTGGGCAGTCAGAATACATCATAATTGTCCATAGCAGAGATCCAAGGCTAAGCATCACCAATAGTATAAAGCATGTGACAATAAGCTCTAGTATATGAGATTAAATATGTTAATCAAAATTCCACATATAAAATAATATTCTTATTTTCCAGAAAAACACCTACTATTCACAACACGAAACTTTCAAACTTCAGACTACAAAAACTTGCTGGAAAGTATTAAACTGTACAGCTCAATATTTTCTTCATTCAGAATGAATTTATCAGCTTATACAGATTTCCAGTCTTGATGTTTAGTTCTACTCTTTTAATTCAGCCCAAATATCTTAGCTCATTTCTTACTTCTCAACCCTATTTTCACAGAAAGTCAATAAGACAGAAGTGAGAAATAACATCTATATGAATCATATGTAAGCATTTATAAAATTTAAAATATTTTGTTTTCCTCCTTTTCAAACTTTTTGTTATCTTCCAATTTTTATAAGAAGAAAAGTTGAGCCTGCATAGAGCAACAACGGGCCACTCATGTCACAGCCCGACTATGTTGGTTGTCCTCTGTGGCATTTTGTAATCTTAATTCATTGATAAAACAAGACCTAATGATATTGCCCCTAGTTAAAGTTTACAAAATTTTCAATCTGCGTCTACATACTTCTCTTTTCTTTTAACATGTATTTCTTCAATTAATCAAGAGCCACATGACCTAATCTTATTCCATCATCGTAGCAGGTCAGAGCCATTGCAATTTCACAACTATATTACCAGAAACGTAATCAGGCCCTATTTGTTTGGTACCTTCACATTTCCTCTTTCAAGTAAACTATTGACTTGCCTCACAGTCCCCAGGAGATGTGTCAGGAGTGGGTAAGGCTATGCGACTGTCTCGGACCAGGATACAGGGGTTTGAGACATATCGTATGTCTAATACATGCACATGCAAAATTCAAAATTTTTAAATTGAATACAAAAACTGCCAAAAACATTAAACAGTAAATAAAAATGAAATTGTTCCTCTCATCTTGCTAGCACCAATACGGAGACTGGGAAACATGGTAAAACACCAAGACAGAAGATAGTACAAGACAAAGATCAAGAATGGACACAGAACACAACAAAACTATTTATATGGATGCAGATATACAATACAAAATTCTGCATACTCACACTTGATCTATTGAGAGGTATTTATAGGTATGTCATGGTGGGTGTTTGAAGCTTCTAGACAATTACCTCCCTCGCTGTTACAACCACCACTTCATCTACCTGGTCGGTGTACTGAAATAACAGTTACACAAAATGAATTTATATTCTAACACCCCCTCATAAATTTATCTTGTTTAGACATGAAGATCCCCCCCCCCCAACAAACTAAGAATATGGGTACCGCCTGCCTCTTTGGGTCTTATAGCTGATTAGGTACCCATTTACAACATGGGTCTTCATCAAGTCTTCCACTCTCAGGTACCCTCACCATGATCATGTTGCATATCTATGCAATAGCTGAAATATTGGATGCCTCCCCATCCTACACTTGGGGTGTCTCTTCTACATAATTGCATCTCTCTACAGTCCTCCTTGGATGTCTCTCCATCCCCATCAAGCATCATGTGCACGTACCAAGGGCTTTTAACTGGATAATCCATAACGACATCACACAAGGGTTTTCATGTGGTTAACCCATAACCGCTACCAGATTTCATTGCAGTCTCCCTCAACCACCTCCATGATTGTGGCTACTTTCAACCACCTCCAAACTTTTGGGTACTCTCAACCACCTCCAAGAGTTTTTATGGTTTACCCACAACCACTTAATGCACACATTTTTCTCACTTATGTTCAGACCACCATTTTCATCACCATGACCTTCATTATACCCAACAATAATCCTGCAATTGTTTTCAACACCTTCATGCCACGTCACTTTTTGTCTTACTCACTATGCGGTTACAAACATCGTAACATTTTAAGGGTGTAGGATACCACCAATCATGCCCCTTTTTATGCGTTATATCCATTTCATTATTTACAAATAACAAATTATAAACTTTTTGAACACAAGGTCTTTGAGACCCTCAAATCTACAACATTTTGACACTTCTCTTCTAAACATAGTAAATGCCTTTTCTTTCATATAATACAAACTATCCCTTCATATTAACCTTGTCTTTCACATGGAACCCATGACAATTTTATTAGGACCTTCCATCTTGATTCTCCAAATATAACACCATGATATGACATAGCCCCAAGTAATGTATTTTATTTCATTCATGATTTTTGAAATGACAAAAGCCCAAGAGGTGACCATATTCATTTTGGATATTAATTCTTAATATGACACACCATTACACTCTCAACCACCTCATACATTCATGACATTGTTTTGACCTGACGTGATTTTAAATAACTCACCATATCTCCTTGGATACACTATCTCAAATACTATAGAAATGGGTCCAGCCAAAGTATTTACATATTGTCTTTTTTTTTCATTGTTTTTAATTTAACAGATTGCCCTATCCATTTACAGTTGTACTCTTGTGATACAAACCTCATTTACATCAAGAACATTTGAAAATAAAAAAAGGACTATGTTAGGAACTTTCGTATAAAAATAAAAATAACCGCAATAGCAATGCAGGAATTAAATGACCATGAAAATGAAATAACAAAAGTGCTCAAGAAAATAACTGGTTGGAAATACAACAAACTTATATTAATCAAGCAGAACAGATATCGCAGGCCTCTTCAAGGGGGAAACCTCCTTGGAAGAAAAGCTTTGATACAATTTGAGAAAAATATGAGATACATTGTACTTCAAATCCATGTCCTTATATAGACTCTTATTTACCCTAATCCTAATGCTCAAGGGTTGGACCACATGAAAGAGGGACCCGAGCTAATAACTCCTACTTATAATAAAAGCAAAGGTTACATCATTATGGGCCCATATGCACTAGGCGCCCAAGGTGCAGACATACATCAACACTAGACAAGCACATAACAATGGTTGTGCTAGGATACGGTTCTAACATGTCCTCCCCCTTCAAGAAGCTTTGCCCTTTAAAGCTTGAGGTGAGGAAACTAATGCTATAGTTGATGAAGCAGCTCCCAAGTGGTATCTTCTAGCTACAGCCATGCCTCTGTACTAAAACATCGGTGAGATTGTGGCTACGAAGTGTGCATGTATCCTAGTTTAAAAATACTCGTGGGTTCTAAGATGACTGAGCTTTCCTCATCCAAGTGGGGTAGTGTGGATTAGACTTGTATACGGTTGCCAAGGACAACCTTTAAGGATGAAACATGGAAAACTAGATGTATCATGGAAGAAGGCGGCAATTCTAGCTTGTAGGCCACCAAGCCAGCCTGTTGGAGCACTTTAAACGGTCCATGAAGTTTTGGTGCTATCTTCTGACTATCGTGGATTTTTAGTGATGACTGCTTGTAGGACTAAAGGCATAGGAAAACCATGTCCCCGATGTTAAAATTGTTCTTAGAACAGTGCTGATTTGCTTTTTGTCGCATACGGTTCTATGCAATGGCCAAATTATCTTGAAGATGTTGGAGTAGTTGTGCATGCTCCATGAGAGTGGAATTCACGACTTGAACCTTAGAACTACTCAAAATATATGACAAAAGTGACGATGGAGGGTGTCCATAAACTGCTTCATATGGTGTTATCTTAACGGAGGAGTGATAGGAAGTATTATACCCCCACTCTACCAAAGGAAGCCATTTGACCCAACAAGTCGGTTGCTCAAATGCAGAGCAACAAAGATAAGTTTCCTAGCACTTGTTGACAATTTCAGTTTGCCCATCGATCTGGAGATGGCATGTCGAGCACATCTTGAGTTGTGTGTCATGCAGCTTAAACAGTTCCTACCAAAAATAACTAGTGAAAGGGGGGTCACAATAGGATACGATAGGGGCATGCCATGAAGGCGAAAAATGGAATCAAGGAATATTTGGGCAACAATTGAGGCCTTTAAGGGTGGGCTCGAGGATAGAAATGAGCATACTTAGAGAGACAAGACGATCCATCACCACAAGAATTACCATTTTGCCTCTAGACTTTGGGAGCCCTTCAATAAAATCCATAGAAATATCTGTCTAAACGGTCTTTGGAATTGAAAGGGGTTGGAGTGTGCCCGGTGTGCCGGGTTGGACTATACCCAAGAGTGCCTTTCCTTACTAGTGAAGGCTAATGGCCACCCTTCTTGCATAAGCACTGCACCAATTCCACTTTCGAAGGCATCACTTTCAACCACAAATGGCTTGGAAAAATCTGGCATAGCCAACACAAGAGTAGAGAGCATAGCTTGTTTGAGTCACAAAAATGCATGTCTAACAGGTTCTGACCATAGAAATGAGTTCTTCCACAACAATCATCAAAGGGGATGCAATCTTTCCATAATCATGAACAAATTTTCGATAATAGCCAATGTGGCCTAGGAAACCCTGAAAACTTTTAAGAGTGTGTGGTTTGGGCCATTCTTGTATGGCGGTAATCCTTTTAGGATCCACCTTGACCCCTTCCCCTAAAACTATATGGCCTAGGTATTTCACTTCTTGCATCCCAAAAGAACATTTGGATTGTTTGGTACAGTTGATTATCAACCGAGAGTTGCAATCTCTTGGCTAAATGTTGCAAATGTTCCACCCATGTACGACTGTAAAGCAAAATATCGTCAAAAAAAGACCAAAATAAATTTACGCATAAATGGTCAAAATATTGCATTCATGAGACTCTGAAAGGTGGAAGGAATTTTCATAAGACCAAATGGCATAACGAGGAATTCATAATGACCTTCATGAGTGCGGAATGTTGTCTTTGGAATATCTTCTTCCCTCAATCTAATATAATGATAACCTAAACGAAGATCAAACTTTGAGAAGAAGCAAGCACCATGGAGTTCATCTAAAAATTCATCAATGACAAGAATGGGAAATCTGTCCTTGGATGGTAAATTTGTTGAGTTCTCAAAAATCCACACAACCACCAAAATCGTCTTCCTTACGAACCAAAAATACTGGGGAAGAATATGAGCTGACACTCGATTGAATGATCCCTGCTGCTAATAACTCTTGTACCATCTTCTCAATTTCAGTCTTTTGCATATATGGGTACTGATAAGGACAAATGTTCGATGGTAAGCTTCCCAAGACAAGCTCGATGGCATGATCGTGGGTGCACCGTGGTGGTAACCCTTGTGGTTCTGCAAATACAAGTGCATGTTTATCCACCATTTCTTGTAATTCAGCTACCTAAACGGTATCGTTTCTATTCAAGGCCTATAGTGCAAACAATTGTGCCACCACCCCTTGAGATAATTTCTTCAAAAGTTTTTCCATTTGATGTGAGTTGATGAGTTGGGTAGGACTCGGAAGCATACCATGGAGAGCGTATTGCTTCCCATGTTCAATGAATTGCATCCGTAGCTTAGAAAAGTCTCATACTATCAGGCCTCAAGTACAAAGCCATTGAGTTCCCAAGGGCCACCACAATGTCACAAACCCCAAAAGGAAGGGCAAACATGTCCACCCTGAGGTTGTAGTTTCCCATCGTCATCTTTACATTTTTGCATTTTCCTTTGCACGATAGAGTACCCCCATTGGCAACCATGACTTTAAATGAATTGCAAGAGTAGATGTAACAAGTTGCTTGTTTAGCTACCCAAGGATCAATAAAATTGTGGATACTACTACAATCAATAAGGATGATGAGTCACTGGCCTTTAAAATCCCAATTAATGCATGTACTAAAATTCTAGGTGGTTAGTCCTCTATCGTTTCAGACCCTTCAGGTTGATCTTCCTCTCTATGGTCCTCCCCTTCGTCATGTGGTTCCCTGGTAGAAGGTTCACCCACATCAAGTAAATATATTTTCTGTCGTACACACTTGCGGCCCAAAAAATATTTATCATCACAATTGTAATATAGTCCATGTGCCCTACGTGCCTCCATTTCTTCTCGGGTGAGACATTTGACCTAGGATAGTTTGTTTCCTGAGTTCAACGATGTCCGGGATGGAAACGGGGTTCAAGCTTGTGGAGGTTTAAAAGTATGCCTTTGCGCTGCAAATTTATCTTCAACAAGCCTAACCAATCCTACAATTGAGATCATGTTGTTTGACTTGAACATTTTCACTTCAACATAGATATCTTCCTTAAATCCACTTATGAAATGACTTTGGAAAAGCTCATTACTCAATCCCCTAGTGTGATTTGCCAATTTTTCAAACTATCTTGTAGTCACGGACATATGTCATTTGTCTTGGTGAGGGCTCTAGTGAAATCTTTATACTCACTGAGTCCAAAATAGGTGAGTAATTTCATCTCAAATTCAGCCCAAGTGAGACACAGATGCATATTCTCTAACCATTAGCACTATGAATCGCTTCCTATTCTAGGTTGAAAGAAGCAATTGAGAGCCTTTGATTGTGGGGAGTGGCCTGAAAATTAAAATATTGTTCGACTCTATACAAACAACTAGTTGGATCATCACCATCAAAATTTGGAAAATCTAGCTTGAACATTCTTTGAATTTTATTTAGAGGCAGGGTATTTTGTGCTCTGCCCTCAAAACTACCATCTTGACTCCCTGGTGATTGTCCTACCAGAACGTCATATTTGCATTTACGCTTGTTAAACGACTCTCGAGGTCATCAATTTTATCCAATGTCTAATTTGGATAATGCCTGAACGATTTTTGACTAAGAGTTTTCAATTTATTTCACCAACCATTCACTTTAGGGTCTCCAAAAAGGTTTATCAAAGTTATATGTCAAAACGATGGGCTCGAAGAGGGGATCAAAATGGACTATACCACAAATGTTGATTTTTAGAAGGTAGGGTTTCGAAAATAGGTTTCCTGCGTTAGGTCTCATAACAAACAGCTCAAAGAGAGAATTGCAATGGGCTATCTCACAAAATGCCGAATTTTGGCTTTTTATTTTTTGCTGACTATTGACTGCTTTAATTGTCAGACTAATTATTCTCTGCACTGTGAGACCGGATATTCTTTGTAATGTCAGACTGTATATTCTTTGTACTACAAGACTATATTCTTTGTACTGTCACACCATATATTCTATGCACTGTCAGACTATGATTGGAGTAGTCTCTTCTATAATATGCTCATATTTGGTTTTGGTTTTGAATGGGAAAGCACTTAAAACAAGGTTTCAATAGGGATAACTTAAGGTGTGTCTGATTTTGCGGGCTCTTTGGTATATAATCTTGTTTATGATTGGTGGCCGACCCAATATTTCAAATATCCAACTATGGAGGGTTCCACCATACCCATAGCCGCACTATCTATTTTTGAGGGTAAGGTGAGAGTAACTTCCTAGGGCTAACTGCTTATCTATGCACCACAAAACTCAAACAGCCAATATCTTTCTATGGGTGAAGGCTTCTCCTATGCCTAGGGGGTCTCCCTATATACCTAAGGGCACGTGGGACCTCACAGCGGTATACGAGTGTTGTCTAAGGCTTGGGTATTGGAGTTTGAACATCCCACTTCACTATATGCTTTATGGGCAATTTAGTTTAGCCAAAAACAAAGCTCCTCTATGATATTTTAAAACCCACAACACAGGATTTTCTAACCTAATCCACTAAAAATGGATACAATTTGAGAAAAATGAGATACATTCTACTCCAAACCCAAGTCCTTATATAGACTCTTATTTACCCTGTAACCCTAATGCTCAAGGGTCGGACCACATGAAAGAGATGACTGTAGTATGAATGGCAAGATTCTTGATACAGGGGAAGTGGAATGACAAACTTATGAGTCACTCGAGACTGCAGTCATAAGACTTTCCTTGCAGTAGTATAGTGTCATCATCATGAGATAGTATGGTCTAACCTGTACAGTGAAATCTTGTACAACACAATATAAGATGGTCTTCTACATATGACATGCAACACTTTGATAGTCAATCCTATTGTACGACAGCAATTGTGTGGTAGTCACATATACAATGCTACAATCCTCTCCAAGCAACAGGACGGTAATCTCCAAGACTGCAACAAAGCGGTTGTATAGCAAAGCCCTTGAACGGTCTGTAACAAACTAACTTAAATCCTTCCATGGCAGTTTTCCCTACAACATGCAACTATGAACAGTATCTCCACAATACAATATGCAATCACAATTACATGCACTATACAAATAGAAGATAAATAGACTACAATTGTAATGTCCCCTTCTAATCAGCTAGTGGGAGCACATTGAGACTAGCCTATACATGGGTTCCCGTAGGCTGTCATATGGATGAGAGCCTTTGGAGATATTTGAAACAGCTTTTGGATTCTTAGAGCTCATTTTTGGTGGTCGTTCGGGATCAAACGGAGCTAGGATGCTGGAATTGCTATTTTTAGCAATGTCGGATTTTAGGGTTTCTTGCTGAGCGGACAAGGGGATGTTGTTCTACAACGAAATGGGTATCCAGAACAGGTTTCATTTGGTCAATCGGAGTTTCATAAGGCAGAGTTTTTAAAGCGCAAAGCTTGGCTTTATTAAGTGAATTATTAAATTCATTTTATAAAGTTAAAACTTTATATTATAATTAAAGGGAAATAAATATGTTTATCCCACATTGAGCGCGCAAAAAGAGTTTGCCAAGGAGGAGCCTATTTATTCAATGACTTGGTCTCATTTTAGACATTCTGGTTTATGTTATTTTTTCTCTTGAAGATTAAGGCCGACAGCTGATATTTCTTCATCGAAAGGGACGGAAACCCCACTCGATAACCCGGTGGACGAAACCCCGAAGGGCAGATCGGTTCCATTTCAGGGATTGACAGTGTGCAGATTGTTGAAGTTCTGAGGACGGAAACCCTCAGTATTGGAGAAGGGAGCTAGACGAAAACCTAGTTCTTGGCTGGTGAATTCACTCAAGATTCACGCTTATGTGATTCAATCAAAGATTCGAGAGGTTTATAGTCCATCAGTTTGAGATAATAACAAATTGGTATGTTTATAATGATATTCTGAAGACATTTATCCATCCGGAATTTTCTAAACATTGTTGTTAATTTTCTGATATGAATTAATAAGCTATTTTGATTATGGGTTCCGCATAAAAATCGATTATTCGAGTGTTAAATCCATCCGGGTATCATTGCATGTTGTTGTTATTGGCTTCTTTCATTTGGGTATTATTGCATGTTCAAATTAATCCATAGTTATTGCAAAAACACCAAACACAGAACAGGGCAGCTCATTACAGTGGTATCAGAGTTGGTTTTTCCTGCCAGCCTGTTTAGGGTTTCATTGCGAATTTTGTGAAGTCTTCTATCAAAGACAAAATTCTCAGGTTTGATTTGGTGGAAATAATTCTTTGTCTGAAATTATATTGCTTGAAAATTTGCAATATAATTGAAATTTATAGATCAAGTTGCTGGTCTTTTGGGGCCCTATAATATCCACTTTAAAAACTTAACTAGTTCAAAAACTAATTGAAATACACCTCAAACCAATTGCATCCAACTTTTTATTCAACTCTCGTGGACCTCAAAACTATAAGATCAAGCTAGTCTTATCGCTCGAGTTATAATTATGACTCCAACATCAAAATCACTTTTATCTTCTTGGATAGGCAGGTTCTTTTAGCAGTAATAAGTTTTTTTGAAATATTGTTAAACAGGTACATCAAATGGAGTTAAGCAGATACGTTTTGCCTTCTAAGTTAACAGAGTTTTCAAAAACAACCTCTTCTGGTTGTCCTTATCTGCTTCCTTAATGACATTGCAGTTTATCCCAATTTAGGTGGTTTTAGTCTGTGTTATTTGCATTCTAAAGCTTTACCCTCTCCAACAAACTAACTTGAATGAGGTAAAGTTTTCAACTGCCTTGGTTCCAACTTCGTGTCTTCCATATCTTTAGTGTTCTAGAGTTTAAGGTTTTATGTGCAAGTGCATAAAGGGTATAAGCGTCTGAAGCAACAAAGGTCAGCATCATCTCTTTTTTTTCTTTTTTTTTCATTATTATAGAAGAACTTGGGCAGTCAGAATACATCATAATTGTCCATAGCAGAGATCCAAGGCTAAGCATCACCAATAGTATAAAGCATGTGACAATAAGCTCTAGTATATGAGATTAAATATGTTAATCAAAATTCCACATATAAAATAATATTCTTATTTTCCAGAAAAACACCTACTATTCACAACACGAAACTTTCAAACTTCAGACTACAAAAACTTGCTGGAAAGTATTAAACTGTACAGCTCAATATTTTCTTCATTCAGAATGAATTTATCAGCTTATACAGATTTCCAGTCTTGATGTTTAGTTCTACTCTTTTAATTCAGCCCAAATATCTTAGCTCATTTCTTACTTCTCAACCCTATTTTCACAGAAAGTCAATAAGACAGAAGTGAGAAATAACATCTATATGAATCATATGTAAGCATTTATAAAATTTAAAATATTTTGTTTTCCTCCTTTTCAAACTTTTTGTTATCTTCCAATTTTTATAAGAAGAAAAGTTGAGCCTGCATAGAGCAACAACGGGCCACTCATGTCACAGCCCGACTATGTTGGTTGTCCTCTGTGGCATTTTGTAATCTTAATTCATTGATAAAACAAGACCTAATGATATTGCCCCTAGTTAAAGTTTACAAAATTTTCAATCTGCGTCTACATACTTCTCTTTTCTTTTAACATGTATTTCTTCAATTAATCAAGAGCCACATGACCTAATCTTATTCCATCATCGTAGCAGGTCAGAGCCATTGCAATTTCACAACTATATTACCAGAAACGTAATCAGGCCCTATTTGTTTGGTACCTTCACATTTCCTCTTTCAAGTAAACTATTGACTTGCCTCACAGTCCCCAGGAGATGTGTCAGGAGTGGGTAAGGCTATGCGACTGTCTCGGACCAGGATACAGGGGTTTGAGACATATCGTATGTCTAATACATGCACATGCAAAATTCAAAATTTTTAAATTGAATACAAAAACTGCCAAAAACATTAAACAGTAAATAAAAATGAAATTGTTCCTCTCATCTTGCTAGCACCAATACGGAGACTGGGAAACATGGTAAAACACCAAGACAGAAGATAGTACAAGACAAAGATCAAGAATGGACACAGAACACAACAAAACTATTTATATGGATGCAGATATACAATACAAAATTCTGCATACTCACACTTGATCTATTGAGAGGTATTTATAGGTATGTCATGGTGGGTGTTTGAAGCTTCTAGACAATTACCTCCCTCGCTGTTACAACCACCACTTCATCTACCTGGTCGGTGTACTGAAATAACAGTTACACAAAATGAATTTATATTCTAACACCCCCTCATAAATTTATCTTGTTTAGACATGAAGATCCCCCCCCCCCAACAAACTAAGAATATGGGTACCGCCTGCCTCTTTGGGTCTTATAGCTGATTAGGTGCCCATTTACAACATGGGTCTTCATCAAGTCTTCCACTCTCAGGTACCCTCACCATGATCATGTTGCATATCTATGCAATAGCTGAAATATTGGATGCCTCCCCATCCTACACTTGGGGTGTCTCTTCTACATAATTGCATCTCTCTACAGTCCTCCTTGGATGTCTCTCCATCCCCATCAAGCATCATGTGCACGTACCAAGGGCTTTTAACTGGATAATCCATAACGACATCACACAAGGGTTTTCATGTGGTTAACCCATAACCGCTACCAGATTTCATTGCAGTCTCCCTCAACCACCTCCATGATTGTGGCTACTTTCAACCACCTCCAAACTTTTGGGTACTCTCAACCACCTCCAAGAGTTTTTATGGTTTACCCACAACCACTTAATGCACACATTTTTCTCACTTATGTTCAGACCACCATTTTCATCACCATGACCTTCATTATACCCAACAATAATCCTGCAATTGTTTTCAACACCTTCATGCCACGTCACTTTTTGTCTTACTCACTATGCGGTTACAAACATCGTAACATTTTAAGGGTGTAGGATACCACCAATCATGCCCCTTTTTATGCGTTATATCCATTTCATTATTTACAAATAACAAATTATAAACTTTTTGAACACAAGGTCTTTGAGACCCTCAAATCTACAACATTTTGACACTTCTCTTCTAAACATAGTAAATGCCTTTTCTTTCATATAATACAAACTATCCCTTCATATTAACCTTGTCTTTCACATGGAACCCATGACAATTTTATTAGGACCTTCCATCTTGATTCTCCAAATATAACACCATGATATGACATAGCCCCAAGTAATGTATTTTATTTCATTCATGATTTTTGAAATGACAAAAGCCCAAGAGGTGACCATATTCATTTTGGATATTAATTCTTAATATGACACACCATTACACTCTCAACCACCTCATACATTCATGACATTGTTTTGACCTGACGTGATTTTAAATAACTCACCATATCTCCTTGGATACACTATCTCAAATACTATAGAAATGGGTCCAGCCAAAGTATTTACATATTGTCTTTTTTTTTCATTGTTTTTAATTTAACAGATTGCCCTATCCATTTACAGTTGTACTCTTGTGATACAAACCTCATTTACATCAAGAACATTTGAAAATAAAAAAAGGACTATGTTAGGAACTTTCGTATAAAAATAAAAATAACCGCAATAGCAATGCAGGAATTAAATGACCATGAAAATGAAATAACAAAAGTGCTCAAGAAAATAACTGGTTGGAAATACAACAAACTTATATTAATCAAGCAGAACAGATATCGCAGGCCTCTTCAAGGGGGAAACCTCCTTGGAAGCAAAGCTTTGATACAATTTGAGAAAAATATGAGATACATTGTACTTCAAATCCATGTCCTTATATAGACTCTTATTTACCCTAATCCTAATGCTCAAGGGTTGGACCACATGAAAGAGGGACCCGAGCTAATAACTCCTACTTATAATAAAAGCAAAGGTTACATCATTATGGGCCCATATGCACTAGGCGCCCAAGGTGCAGACATACATCAACACTAGACAAGCACATAACAATGGTTGTGCTAGGATACGGTTCTAACATGTCCTCCCCCTTCAAGAAGCTTTGCCCTTTAAAGCTTGAGGTGAGGAAACTAATGCTATAGTTGATGAAGCAGCTCCCAAGTGGTATCTTCTAGCTACAGCCATGCCTCTGTACTAAAACATCGGTGAGATTGTGGCTACGAAGTGTGCATGTATCCTAGTTTAAAAATACTCGTGGGTTCTAAGATGACTGAGCTTTCCTCATCCAAGTGGGGTAGTGTGGATTAGACTTGTATACGGTTGCCAAGGACAACCTTTAAGGATGAAACATGGAAAACTAGATGTATCATGGAAGAAGGCGGCAATTCTAGCTTGTAGGCCACCAAGCCAGCCTGTTGGAGCACTTTAAACGGTCCATGAAGTTTTGGTGCTATCTTCTGACTATCGTGGAGTTTTAGTGACGACTGCTTGTAGGACTAAAGGCATAGGAAAACCATGTCCCCGATGTTAAAATTGTTCTTAGAACAGTGCTGATTTGCTTTTTGTCGCATACGGTTCTATGCAATGGCCAAATTATCTTGAAGATGTTGGAGTAGTTGTGCATGCTCCATGAGAGTGGAATTCACGACTTGAACCTTAGAACTACTCAAAATATATGACAAAAGTGACATGGAGGGTGTCCATAAACTGCTTCATATGGTGTTATCTTAACGGAGGAGTGATAGGAAGTATTATACCCCCACTCTACCAAAGGAAGCCATTTGACCCAACAAGTCGGTTTCTCAAATGCAGAGCAACAAAGATAAGTTTCCTAGCACTTGTTGACAATTTCAGTTTGCCCATCGATCTGGAGATGGCATGTCGAGCACATCTTGAGTTGTGTGTCATGCAGCTTAAACAGTTCCTACCAAAAATAACTAGTGAAAGGGGGGTCACAATAGGATACGATAGGGGCATGCCATGAAGGCGAAAAATGGAATCAAGGAATATTTGGGCAACAGTTGAGGCCTTTAAGGGTGGGCTCGAGGATAGAAATGAGCATACTTAGAGAGACAAGACGATCCATCACCACAAGAATTACCATTTTGCCTCTAGACTTTGGGAGCCCTTCAATAAAATCCATAGAAATATCTGTCTAAACGGTCTTTGGAATTGAAAGGGGTTGGAGTGTGCCCGGTGTGCCGGGTTGGACTATACCCAAGAGTGCCTTTCCTTACTAGTGAAGGCTAATGGCCACCCTTCTTGCATAAGCACTGCACCAATTCCACTTTCGAAGGCATCACTTTCAACCACAAATGGCTTGGAAAAATCTGGCATAGCCAACACAAGAGTAGAGAGCATAGCTTGTTTGAGTCACAAAAATGCATGTCTAACAGGTTCTGACCATAGAAATGAGTTCTTCCACAACAATCATCAAAGGGGATGCAATCTTTCCATAATCATGAACAAATTTTCGATAATAGCCAATGTGGCCTAGGAAACCCTGAAAACTTTTAAGAGTGTGTGGTTTGGGCCATTCTTGTATGGCGGTAATCCTTTTAGGATCCACCTTGACCCCTTCCCCTAAAACTATATGGCCTAGGTATTTCACTTCTTGCATCCCAAAAGAACATTTGGATTGTTTGGTACAGTTGATTATCAACCGAGAGTTGCAATCTCTTGGCTAAATGTTGCAAATGTTCCACCCATGTACGACTGTAAAGCAAAATATCGTCAAAAAAAGACCAAAATAAATTTACGCATAAATGGTCAAAATATTGCATTCATGAGACTCTGAAAGGTGGAAGGAATTTTCATAAGACCAAATGGCATAACGAGGAATTCATAATGACCTTCATGAGTGCGGAATGTTGTCTTTGGAATATCTTCTTCCCTCAATCTAATATAATGATAACCTAAACGAAGATCAAACTTTGAGAAGAAGCAAGCACCATGGAGTTCATCTAAAAATTCATCAATGACAAGAATGGGAAATCTGTCCTTGGATGGTAAATTTGTTGAGTTCTCAAAAATCCACACAACCACCAAAATCGTCTTCCTTACGAACCAAAAATACTGGGGAAGAATATGAGCTGACACTCGATTGAATGATCCCTGCTGCTAATAACTCTTGTACCATCTTCTCAATTTCAGTCTTTTGCATATATGGGTACTGATAAGGACAAATGTTCGATGGTAAGCTTCCCAAGACAAGCTCGATGGCATGATCGTGGGTGCACCGTGGTGGTAACCCTTGTGGTTCTGCAAATACAAGTGCATGTTTATCCACCATTTCTTGTAATTCAGCTACCTAAACGGTATCGTTTCTATTCAAGGCCTATAGTGCAAACAATTGTGCCACCACCCCTTGAGAGAAATTCTTCAAAAGTTTTTCCATTTGATGTGAGTTGATGAGTTGGGTAGGACCTGGAAGCATACCATGGAGAGAGTATTGCTTCCCATGTTCAATGAATTGCATCCGTAGCTTAGAAAAGTCTCATACTATCAGGCCTCAAGTACAAAGCCATTGAGTTCCCAAGGGCCACCACAATGTCACAAACCCCAAAAGGAAGGGCAAACATGTCCACCCTGAGGTTGTAGTTTCCCATCGTCATCTTTACATTTTTGCATTTTCCTTTGCACGATAGAGTACCCCCATTGGCAACCATGACTTTAAATGAATTGCAAGAGTAGGATGTAACAAGCTGCTTGTTTAGCTACCCAGGGATCAATAAAATTGTGGATACTACTACAATCAATAAGGATGATGAGTCACTGGCCTTTAAAATCCCAATTAATGCATGTACTAAAATTCTAGGTGGTTAGTCCTCTATCGTTTCAGACCCTTCAGGTTGATCTTCCTCTCTATGGTCCTCCCCTTCGTCATGTGGTTCCCTGGTAGAAGGTTCACCCACATCAAGTAAATATATTTTCTGTCGTACACACTTGCGGCCCAAAAAATATTTATCATCACAATTGTAATATAGTCCATGTGCCCTACGTGCCTCCATTTCTTCTCGGGTGAGACATTTGACCTAGGATAGTTTGTTTCCTGAGTTCAACGATGTCCGGGATGGAAACGGGGTTCAAGCTTGTGGAGGTTTAAAAGTATGCCTTTGCGCTGCAAATTTATCTTCAACAAGCCTAACCAATCCTACAATTGAGATCATGTTGTTTGACTTGAACATTTTCACTTCAACATAGATATCTTCCTTAAATCCACTTATGAAATGACTTTGGAAAAGCTCATTACTCAATCCCCTAGTGTGATTTGCCAATTTTTCAAACTATCTTGTAGTCACGGACATATGTCATTTGTCTTGGTGAGGGCTCTAGTGAAATCTTTATACTCACTGAGTCCAAAATAGGTGAGTAATTTCATCTCAAATTCAGCCCAAGTGAGACACAGATGCATATTCTCTAACCATTAGCACTATGAATCGCTTCCTATTCTAGGTTGAAAGAAGCAATTGAGAGCCTTTGATTGTGGGGAGTGGCCTGAAAATTAAAATATTGTTCGACTCTATACAAACAACTAGTTGGATCATCACCATCAAAATTTGGAAAATCTAGCTTGAACATTCTTTGAATTTTATTTAGAGGCAGGGTATTTTGTGCTCTGCCCTCAAAACTACCATCTTGACTCCCTGGTGATTGTCCTACCAGAACGTCATATTTGCATTTACGCTTGTTAAACGACTCTCGAGGTTATCAATTTTATCCAATGTCTAATTTGGATAATGCCTGAACGATTTTTGACTAAGAGTTTTCAATTTATTTCACCAACCATTCACTTTAGGGTCTCCAAAAAGGTTTATCAAAGTTATATGTCAAAACGATGGGCTCGAAGAGGGGATCAAAATGGACTATACCACAAATGTTGATTTTTAGAAGGTAGGGTTTCGAAAATAGGTTTCCTGCGTTAGGTCTCATAACAAACAGCTCAAAGAGAGAATTGCAATGGGCTATCTCACAAAATGCCGAATTTTGGCTTTTTATTTTTTGCTGACTATTGACTGCTTTAATTGTCAGACTAATTATTCTCTGCACTGTGAGACCGGATATTCTTTGTAATGTCAGACTGTATATTCTTTGTACTACAAGACTATATTCTTTGTACTGTCACACCATATATTCTATGCACTGTCAGACTATGATTGGAGTAGTCTCTTCTATAATATGCTCATATTTGGTTTTGGTTTTGAATGGGAAAGCACTTAAAACAAGGTTTCAATAGGGATAACTTAAGGTGTGTCTGATTTTGCGGGCTCTTTGGTATATAATCTTGTTTATGATTGGTGGCCGACCCAATATTTCAAATATCCAACTATGGAGGGTTCCACCATACCCATAGCCGCACTATCTATTTTTGAGGGTAAGGTGAGAGTAACTTCCTAGGGCTAACTGCTTATCTATGCACCACAAAACTCAAACAGCCAATATCTTTCTATGGGTGAAGGCTTCTCCTATGCCTAGGGGGTCTCCCTATATACCTAAGGGCACGTGGGACCTCACAGCGGTATACGAGTGTTGTCTAAGGCTTGGGTATTGGAGTTTGAACATCCCACTTCACTATATGCTTTATGGGCAATTTAGTTTAGCCAAAAACAAAGCTCCTCTATGATATTTTAAAACCCACAACACAGGATTTTCTAACCTAATCCACTAAAAATGGATACAATTTGAGAAAAATGAGATACATTCTACTCCAAACCCAAGTCCTTATATAGACTCTTATTTACCCTGTAACCCTAATGCTCAAGGGTCGGACCACATGAAAGAGATGACTGTAGTATGAATGGCAAGATTCTTGATACAGGGGAAGTGGAATGACAAACTTATGAGTCACTCGAGACTGCAGTCATAAGACTTTCCTTGCAGTAGTATAGTGTCATCATCATGAGATAGTATGGTCTAACCTGTACAGTGAAATCTTGTACAACACAATATAAGATGGTCTTCTACATATGACATGCAACACTTTGATAGTCAATCCTATTGTACGACAGCAATTGTGTGGTAGTCACATATACAATGCTACAATCCTCTCCAAGCAACAGGACGGTAATCTCCAAGACTGCAACAAAGCGGTTGTATAGCAAAGCCCTTGAACGGTCTGTAACAAACTAACTTAAATCCTTCCATGGCAGTTTTCCCTACAACATGCAACTATGAACAGTATCTCCACAATACAATATGCAATCACAATTACATGCACTATACAAATAGAAGATAAATAGACTACAATTGTAATGTCCCCTTCTAATCAGCTAGTGGGAGCACATTGAGACTAGCCTATACATGGGTTCCCGTAGGCCTGTCATATGGATGAGAGCCTTTAGAGATATTTGAGATAGCTTTTGGATTCTTAGAGCTCATTTTTGGTGGTCGTTCGGGATCAAACGGAGCTAGGATGGTGGAATTGCTATTTTTAGCAATGTCGGATTTTAGGGTTTCTTGTCGAGCGGACAAGGGGATGTTGTTCTACAACGAAATGGGTATCCAGAACAGGTTTCATTTGGTCAATCGGAGTTTCATAAGGCAGAGTTTTTAAAGCGCAAAGCTTGGCTTTATTAAGTGAATTATTAAATTCATTTTATAAAGTTAAAACTTTATATTATAATTAAAGGGAAATAAATATGTTTATCCCACATTGAGCGCGCAAAAAGAGTTTGCCAAGGAGGAGCCTATTTATTCAATGACTTGGTCTCATTTTAGACATTCCGGTTTATGTTATTTTTTCTCTTGAAGATTAAGGCCGACAGCTGATATTTCTTCATCGAAAGGGACGGAAACCCCACTCGATAACCCGGTGGACGAAACCCCGAAGGGCAGATCGGTTCCATTTCAGGGATTGACAGTGTGCAGATTGTTGAAGTTCTGAGGACGGAAACCCTCAGTATTGGAGAAGGGAGCTAGACGAAAACCTAGTTCTTGGCTGGTGAATTCACTCAAGATTCACGCTTATGTGATTCAATCAAAGATTCAGAGGTTTATAGTCCATCAGTTTGAGATAATAACAAATTGGTATGTTTATAATGATATTCTGAAGACATTTATCCATCTGGAATTTTCTAAACATTGTTGTTAATTTGCTGATATGAATTAATAAGCTATTTTGATTATGGGTTCTGCATAAAAATCGATTATTCAGTGTTAAATCCATCTGGGTATCATTGCATGTTGTTGTTATTGGCTTCTTTCATTTGGGTATTATTGCATGTTCAAATTAATCCATAGTTATTGCAAAAACACCAAACACGTAATCAGGGCAGCTCATTACAGTGGTATCAAAGTTGGTTTTTCCTGCCAGCTTGTTTAGGGTTTCATTGCGAATTTTGTGAAGTCTTCTATCAAAGACAAAATTCTCAGGTTTGATTTGGTGGAAATAATTCTTTGTCTGAAATTATATTGCTTGAAAATTTGCGGAGTATAGAAGATTAGTAGAAGTTAGGGTTTGGTTGTCGTTTTCAAATCTAGGGTTTCCAGTTTCTGGGTATTGGTGATTTGAATACCCATTTGGTTGATTTGGGCTTTAAGAGTTCTGGGTATTGTTAATTCAGAACTCAGGTAATTCTTGCCAGCCTGTGGAAGCCTCAAATTAATTTCAGATTCATGGCGTCTATTAATGACTGGACTAAGAGACAACGTGAGTGGGATAAGACCCAGCATGAGATAGAACAGTCCCTAAAAAATTTAACTACAATGATGAAAATTTCTCTACCAATAGGTGCTCCTCCGGTCAAGATTGAACCTTTATACACTGAGTTGCCAATACAAGTTGGAATTAAAAGAGATGAGCTTGCTGTCCCAACAAGAAATGACAAAGGAAAACAGAAGTTGGTAGGTAAAATAGTGGCTTCTGAAGTTTCACAGGATAGAGGACCTCCTCGTATAAGCAGGAATCAGTTGAGGAGAGGAACAAGTGTTTCACATGTCACCAGACTTGGACATTTTGGCATGTTTGTGGAATCAGTATTGTTAGTAATTTATTGCAGCCACACATAGTTCAGGACAGCGGAACAGTTGAATTTATAACAGATGCTTCATCTCAGGAGGTAAGCAGGATAGAGACTCAAAATGATTTGGGTGGTGATGAGCTGGTAGAAGATGGTTTGTCACAGGTTGAATCCATATCAGATTTTCTGGATGACCTGGTTAAGGAATATTTTGATGATAATAGTGATGGGGCAAAAATTGTGGGTTTACATGCAGAACAATCCATTGACAGTTATGGGATTTCTTACAACAAGTTGAGTAGCCATTTGTCTGTGCATAATGATGACAATTATGATGTTCTTGAAGATCCTAAGTACGATGAATTGGAAACCCATGATGATTCTTCTTTGAGTTCAGAGGTAGAGAGGATCACCAGGGTGTTGGATGGTGAACCGGATAACCGACAGGTCCCAGGATTGGAGAGCGGAGATGAATTTCCTTGTGATCATGGTACTGTTTTCGATGAAGATAAAGTTAATTCATCTTGTGGGTCCACTTCCGGAGAGATGTACAATGGAAGTAAGAAAGTGGAGAATGCTGATTTGGTTGCTAAATCAGCAATTGTTGACAACTCTTGGGTTGAGAATGAATCAGTTATAACTTCGATACACGAAGTTGGCGAATGTAGTGTTAAAAGGAATGTTGATTCTGATCATTATGCCAAAGATGGTAAATCAGAAACTTTATTGTGTGCTGCTGATCACAATCCAGAACTTGATACAATGCAAAGTTGGAAGGATAAGTTGCAGGTTACAGAAGAGAAGATTGTGCAAACATTAACCCATTTGGATAGCACACACAACTTTGTTGAATATCTTTTGTGGACAGCTCAGCTCAAAGATAAGCAGATAGGGTTGATTGATGTCTCCTCTGTTGAAAGCGTGCAAACTATTAAGGTAGAAACTATCAAGCATGCTTTGGAGAAAATAAAATCTGATTCCTTGCAATTGTTATCTGATAGGGATATGGCTATCCAAACTGCAGAAAAGATGTACCAAGAACTCACCAAAAAGGAGAAGATAATTAACAAACTTAACCTTGAGTTAAGTTTTGTTCACAAAGAAGAAAATTGGTCAATTGTTACAACCACTCAGAAGGAACAGCCCGAGTATGATGCTGATGCAGGTTCATTTCCTTGTGTCATGATTGGCGAAACATCTCCTGACTTCTGTGTGCAGAATGTTGAGAGTTGTAGCACAGGTGATTGTATAGACCCTCCCATGGAACCAGTTGGTGAAGTTCAGATGGACTGTATAATGAGGTATGCTCATAGTTTTTCTTTTAGTCCACATGTTGATGATTTGACCATGTCATACATGAATGGGAAGAAGGGTTGGTGTAAGGAGTTATATGTATCACCTTGGCATGAGGTGCTCTTCCCTATAGTTGTAGAATCGGTTTCTTGTTGGGTTCCTCGTTTGTTAGTCCAGAATGGGTTCTCCGTTGAGCTATAGAATAATTCAGTTGTAGTCAGAGTGGCACAACAGAAATTATCAAATTTCGGGAATGACAAAATCCCTATTTGGCTATGGGATCCAAGAATTCCTCTGAGGGATGGATTGTTGTATAGAGTGGCAGAGCTCGACAGAGTTACCGGGGCCGGTTGTATCGGATTGATGACAGAGTTTGTTAGTGTTGCCATCTTCAGTGATATCAGTGTGGTGACAGAGCTTAACAATGTTTTCAGTTTTTGGGATGACAATTCAGGGCAGTGTCTTCATCATGAGACATTCTTCAGATTTATTTGGGATCCTGGCATATGGATCATATTGCTTGAGGACAAGCAATATTTGGGAAGGGCGGACTGTAATGTCCCCTTCTAATCAGCTAGTGGGAGCACATTGAGACTAGCCTATACACGGGTTCCCGTAGGCTATGTCATATGGATGAGAGCCTTTGGAGATATTATCCTTATATCCATCTCTTCCTCCTCAATCACCTCAGATGTTTATTGTATTGACCATGCCAATTCTTCTTCTTGGTGCACAATCTTGACTAAGGATTGTTCCTGCAACACAGTCCTTTCCTATTCTTTTTGCCTCCTTGTCCTTGCAGGAATGCTTTGCTACCCTTCTTCTTCCTGTCTTTCTTCCACCTATTGCTCTTGAGGTAATTATTCAATTTGTTGTTGCAATTCAAACTCGTCTTCTATTCCTCTTCTTCCTTCATGGTGCCAACTCTTCGTATGATTCCTCACTATCCTCCTCTTCAACTAAGTCCAATCTTCCCAAGATTTTCTTAGTCCCTTTTTTGACTGGAGTGGGCTTAGTTACTGGTACTACAAATATCCATCCAAGTACCGTGGGTTCTTCTGGCAATTTCCTTGAAGTAGTCAATCTTGGACATTTAATCTTGGCAAAAGATACTGCATTCAACATTATTCCAATGGCATGGAAAGCCATTGAAAAATTCTTGGTTTGTTGCCTCAAGAAATTCCTAATACGATATGATAAATAGGATGCCCAATCATGTTGCACTCCTTTTATAATGCCTTGCACATATTATTGGGACTTGTGCAATGCAACTAATTCGTGTTGTTGTTAATGCAACTTTCAACGGATGGTCTAGTGGGTTTTCTTGCCACCATTTTCTACAAAATTCCCCAACTACTTGAATCCAAGTTATTTCACTCAAAGTTATTTTCTTTTCCCTTCCTCTCTCTAGTGAATCTTCTCCTCTTAGATTCTCATGCCTTCTCTGAGAATGACTCTCCTCTTCCATTTTATGAATGTGATTTCTTCCTCTCGTGTATTCTACCAATCCTTGTCTCCCACCGAGTCTTGTTTCCTCCACTTTCTTGATGATATCTTCTTAATAGCAAGCCAGGAGAGCGTCTACTCTCTACTTCGATCCTTGCTAGCCATTCTCGAAAGTTTATCCTCCAGCTCATGCTTCCTCGTCCTCTATCATACAATCGCTATGACTATATGGCCACTCTATTGTTTTCTATATGGTCAACCCCTTCTACTTGTACGACAGCTTCCTGCGTTTGTACAACGACTTCCACAACATCCTACTCGACTTTGAACTATGATTTCTTGGTTGCACGCGTCTTCCCCTTGTAGTTCTTTCTCGACACACTTGTATGGTGATGTGTCTTCACTAAGCCATCATCCTCCTTGGCTTTCTCGTCCATAAGGCAGCTTCCTTTTCCCTTCTTTGCATTAACCCTGTGAAACCCTAGCCTGCATTTCTTCTGAAGCTCTTCAAACTGCGGTTACCCTTTCATGCTTAAATCAATACAAGGTTTAAAAAGTTTAGCTGTCTTCTCTGAACTTTGAACAGCATTCCCTTTTCCAATGTAAGTCGTCAATCTTCCGCTAACTACACAGGTACCTCTGCCCTTCTTTGGTTTTCCGTCTTTCTCGTTGTTTTTGTATGGCTATACGGCCATTCGTACACTTACAACTTCTAGAGCAATTTCTTATGAGCAATTAGGGCACATTCTGATACCCTACTACAATTCCTCCTTTTAATATTCTCTAGTTGTACAGTAGGGTATCTGATACCCTACGGCCATGGTGTTGACTTTATAATTACCCTTCTCCTCTCTGTTGTCGATATATCCTTTGGTAGCTCTCCAATGGATAGGTACTCTCCAATCATCTTATACCATGATGGTATAGCGCTTATTGTAAATAACTGAGCATCAAAGAATTCTTCTGACACTCCTACATATTCTCCTAGGCGAATCCTTGACAATTGATTCGTTATTACATGTTTCTTTTTGAGTTTGACTCTACCCGAAACACGAATTCTTGTAATGTCACGGGCCACCTGCTAACTCTAACTCATCCATGTATGGTAAGTTTGTTTATTAAGTACAACAATGTCTGATGATCTACATAAAAGGCAAAAGGGTTGGCTAACAAATAGTGTCTAAACTTCTATACAGCATACACCATTCCAAATGCTTCCCTTTCGGTTGTACTAAAAAAAATTTTGCTCTAGACAACAACCGGCTTGCAACGTAAATAGGTTGGTCTAGTCTAAATTGCCCCTCTTCGACCAAAGCACATCCAATTGCAAAATTGGATACATCTATGTGGACATGAAACTCTTTGTCCCAATCTACAATTACCAAAATGGGCATGCATACCAACTTTGCCTTCAACTCCTCGATGGTTGCCTAATGTTCCTCTGTCCACCTAAAAGGAACATTCTCTTTTGTCAATAAATCTAGTGGGTGGGACACATGGGAAAAATTCTTGATGAACCTTCTATAATATCCTATGGATCCTAGAAAGGTCTTTGATGAACTCATGTCATGTGGTTCTTCCATATTCACTAAGATGCAAATCCCATCAAGATCTATTTTCAGTCCTTCTCTACACATTGTGTCCCAATAGTTTGCCCTATGGCACCATCAACTTGCATTTTCTTTGGTTTAGCGCTAAACGAGCATTCATACACAACCTCATGCATTCCTCAAGTGCTTGTAAGTGCTCTTCCTTCTTCCCATAACAACCAACCATCTAGGAAAGCTTTGAATTTTCTTGTCAACATTTGCTCAAATATATACAAAATAATCCTTTGGAATGTGGTGGGGCACACAGCCCAAATGACATTCTATTGTATGCGTAAATGCCATTCTCCACAACGAACATTGTTTTCAATTTGTCTTCCTCCGCAATACTTATATGATTGTAGCCAGAAAACCCATCCAAAAATGAGTAGATTTCATGTCCAACTACCTCCTCCAAGATTGAGTTAGTAAATGGTATTGGAAAGGGATCCTTTCTTGTTATAGCATTTAGACTTCTAAAGTCTACACATGTGGATTTTGTTCACTTCCTTCTTTAAAGTAATGACGATCAGTGACACCCATTCACTTACCATGACTTTAAGGATTATGCCGACATCTAGCATCCTCTCAATTTCCACATTCACCAAAGATACGTACTTAGGGTTCATCCTATATGGCCTTCTTCTCACTGGTAAGGCACCTAGGACCGATTGGATCTGGTGTACGCACAGCTCTAGAAAACTTCTTTTTATTGTAAGAAAATTTTGGAAGTTGTTACTTTCAACACTAGGTCCCACTCATCTTCACGATATATTTTCTTTGGTTCTTCTTTACTTCCCAAGTTTACCTCGACCATCCTTGGTCCTTTGTATTTGATATTTTCAGGTTCGTTTGTTGCTTTCACCACATCTACCGAGTCTGTCGGTTTCTCATCAATTACAACATCACCGATTGTATATTCTACAAAATTCTTGGGCAATGTCCATTTTTCTTCTTGTGCCTTTGGTGCGGTTTCCTTGCTACTTCCAGCAATTTCTTCAGTCTCCTTTGCTTGTATGCAGAGGCAGGTGGGCGGAAATATTTCATACCCCTCCATTTGCCAATGAAGGAGACTACTATCTAATTGATTCTCATCCTCACGACCTTCCTCTAGGTGCAGCACTCCTTCCTAATTTGATTCATATGTACCATCTTCATTCGAAGAACCGCCCAACTCATCAGTTGTCGCAAGATCTTTACTTATAGTCCGACTCTCCAAATTGACAATATATTTGTGTTGTCCTTTCTTGAATGTAATCCTATCCTTTTCCAAATTGTGATTAACTTTTGCCATTCTCAACCATCCTCTTCCTAGCAACACATCGTATGCTAGTTTTTGCATTGTTATCACAACGAAGTCCATGATGAATTCCTAGTACACAATCTTTACCTTCTGAGCCATTAAGACTCCCTACATTTCAATTCCATATTGGTCCACACTATATAACTTGAAAATTGGTAACCATAGAAATGAAGCCCCAATCTCTTTAGAGGTTTTCCCTAGTAGCACATTAACACTTGATCCTCCGTCCACAATGCCTTGTATCAACTTATGGTCTAGTATCTCAATATGAATCAATGTTGGCTTCTTACCAACATTGACCATTAACACTGTTGGATCAATAAACCGATCGTTTCTTTTCACTATTTCCTCTGATTGGCTTTACAATTCTATTACTCTCTATGGCTGCAATTCTTCTCCTATTATTGCATGTAGCATCAGTATGGCGCTAAGCAAACTTGCCACATTTACTTCTATTGTAGTAGTTAACATAGTTGAAAAAATCGGGAATCAGGAAAAAATGGACACAAAAAAAGCAAAGAAAACACAATTTTTCATTGAAAAAAGTTTTTTCATGCATATTACAATGAATTAACATTATGCAAATCAAATATTGCAATAAAAGCAATAATTCATGTCAAGACATCATATAAGGCTCAAGCTTTAACTACACATGAAAGTGACAAAACGCATCTTGTATTGCTTAAAATATGAAAAGTTACAAATTACAAAATGTGTCAAAATGCCTCAATAGGCTCGCTATCTAATGTTTTCCAATTCCTTTGCCCTTTGCCATAGCAGAAGACCTAGTCTCTCTTTGTTGATGTGCCCTTGCCGCTTCTTGTGCATGTGCCTCTTCTTGGTCCTTGGCTGCTATCTCCTCCGCTAGGTCTTCAAATTTTTGTAATTCATCCAGGGAGAAGAGAGGCTCTTCTTGCTGCTCCTCCACTTCATATGTGATTCATTCAGATGATGGATCAATGTCACTTAGGTCAATGGGCTGAGTACTTGTTTTTTCAAAAGTTCTTTGGTGGAGACAAAGGTTGTAATGCACAAACACAAGATCATTTAACTTTTCTTATGTAAGTCTGTTGCGCTTCTTGGAGTGTATGTGCTCAAACATACTCCAATTGCGCTCACAACCTGAAGCACTACATGGTTGAGATAAGATTCTGACGGCCATGTGCTGCAAATTGGGTGTAAAATCACCGAAGTTGTCCCACCATAAATCTAGAAACAACAAAAAAAATTAATATTTCACATGTAAAATAGTAAATTGAGATTATTTTTTAAAACAAAATCAAAAGACAATAAATAATAATTCGATGAGGGTTACCTAGCCTCAATGTTGAACTAGCACTCTTACATTGCTCATATGGTAATTGGCGGCCATAAGATTCCTTATAACTTTTATCTCTGCACGCGTTTTATCCGGCAATTGTTTACTAGTTGAGAACATGCGGTCAATGCAATCTTGAACGCCAACCTTCATCTCATAATTAGCACGAAATGTAAGAGAATAAACAATTTGAGGGTTCAAATAGTAACCCGTTGCATGAAGAGGGCTATGGATTTGTGATGTCTATTGGTTATCAATGACAGCCCAAATGGCATCGTATTTGGTGCAGGCATATCTATAAAATGCAACAATTGCCTCTTTTGCCTTGTCCATAACCTCATACAAATCCCATTGGAAATTGTTCTCCATCAACAAGACAGAGAACCTTCACCAAAGGCTCTGACACTTGAAAAAAAAAAAAAATTAATTTAAAGGAAAATATTTTACAACAAAAATAAAATAAAATAAATTAATAAACTTAGTCTTGTACCTTGATGGCCTCATCCATGGCCATCCAGAAGTCCTCCTCAAACAAATAAGTATATACATTATGCCCCTCAAGTGACGTTTAGTATCTTGCAACTGCTTCGGAATTCCAATCATCACTCACAAACATTTGCTTCAGTGACCCTCTTGCATCATAAATGCTCTGCAATGTCACAAAGTTTGTGGCAAAGCGTGTAATGCCAAGCAGCACTAGCTTCCTCCCATTAGTAAATCGCCTCATGAGGCTAAGGACCCATGTATGGTTGTAAATGAATTTTGTGATAGCCTTAGCCTTCCTTACAACCTCTACCACCCAAGGTAATTTCCCAATGTCCTCAAGGAGCAAATCAAGACGATGGGTTGCACATGGGGTCCAAAAAATAGGGGGAAATCTCTGCTCCAAAATCCTACCGGCTGCCTTATATGTTGTTGCATTGTCCATGATGATTTGGACAACATTCTCCTCACTGACCTCCAACAACCCTACAAGCATTTCAGCACTCTTAACATGTGTCGATGCATCTACTGACTTGAGGAACAGAAGCAACCGAAACATTAATCAGGGTTCTTCCCCTCCCATCCATCCAGTCATCAGACATTATATTGCAACCCTTGTTCCTCCACACCTTACGCTGGTCTTCAAGCACAACCTGAAGTATAAAAAAAAAATTAGTCATGCACATTGCATATTATCATATATATATATATATATTTATATATATATATATATATATATATATATATATATATATATATATATATAGTTAAGCACAACCTGAATTTTGTCGACAAATTTGGAGAGGACCTTTAAGGTCATCATAAGTCGGCACCTTAAAACCTGTGTCGTAACTTGCGATGACATCTATCATGCACTGCTAGTATGGAGACCTTGCCACATTGAAGGAAATGTCAAAATAATACCAAAAAGTAGCAATGGTTGTCCTCGTTGCATTGTGCTTCTCTTAGTTCCACGTGGCCATACCATCAAGCATGGGTTGTGCCCCTGGCACAAAACAGCGTACAAAATAGGACTCTCTCGTCCCACTAGCTACTTGTGCACACGATGGACTCAAACTTTCCTGATGAAACTGACTAAAGTTGTTGCTGATACAAGGATTTCGCGAAGGGGGGGTTGACATGGCATCGGTATTTCTTTTGAGATTACTTTTTTCCTCCGAGTCAGAGATCATGGCCTCTACTTTATTTTTAAATTCATCCGACACCTTAGAGCATATCCTGACATCTCTACGAGCTCTCTTTGCCAAATGGAATTTGAGGCGAAAAACACCTCTAGTAAGATGTTCATTACAAAAATTGCATGTAACATCCCCCCTATCTTTGCCCCTAGCATTCCATACGCCCATGCTCAATCTTTTGGTTTCATTTTTTTCTATGCCTACACATGGAAACAAGTAACAACAAAGTTACAAACAATCACTTACAAAAAAAAAACCTAAACCCTAAACCAAAATGCCAGGGTTTGTTGGTTTTCTTAACAGATTAACTTACAGAAAGCTCTATCCAAGATCTAAAATAAATGCTACTAACAATGAAACTCAATAATAAAATTACAGCAATATGTTACAGAAAATATCTCATAGAATATAACTCTAATGCACATAATATACGAAGATTACATTAATAATATAGATAGATTACATTGGGTGTAACTAAGCCTCCAATATATCCTTTTACATGACTTTTCAATTCTCAAACTATTGCTCTCCTCTTTCATCCGGGAGATGCAACCTTTCATATTCCTCTAATAAAGACAAAGCTCTCAACTTGCCACATATCATGTGACTCTTCATACTCTCTTGACACTTTGCACTCCTTCTCATATTGCCACATACATTATATAAAATATAAATCATGTTAGGAAAAACTTCAAATTTTCCACCTGCAATAGAAAACACAATAATAGAGAATAGAAAACAGCAACACAAGTGACACAGAGATTTACGTGGAAACCTGCAATGTGCAGGAAAAACCACGGGGCAATGGCAACTTCTCCTTTTCTTATTATTTTCAGCAAACTTTACATTCACGTCTTTCAACGTTTTCACCAACATTAACATATGCAAGGGATCACATCCCTTTTATAGAGCAGAAGGAAGACTCCAAACTGTTCATTTCCTCTCCCGACAGAAGCCTCCAAAAAACTGTTCGTTTCAGCTCCCAAGGCACCTGAACCCGTTCGTCTTCCACGATTAGACGTCTGTCCTAAACATCTGCAGCGCTGCCTAGACATCTAGCAGCGTTGCCTAGACCTCTAGCACTGCTGCCTAGACGTCTGCAGCCTAGACGTCTAGCAACCCAGATGTCTCGTACTGCTGCAGACGTCTAGTACTGCTGCCTAGATGTCTAGCAGCCTAGACAACTCGTACTGCTACAGACGTCTAGTACTGCTGCCTAGACGTCTAGCAACCTAGACAGCTCGTACTGCTGCAGACATCTAGTACTGCTACCTAGACGTCTAGCAGCCTAGACGTCTCGTACTGCTGCAGACGTCTAGTACTGCTGCCTAGACGTCTAGCAACAGTCTTTGCAGGCTTAAACCCTCTGTATAGTGACTTCACCTCCTAAATCAAACTAATATTGCAAGGGGGGCAAATAATGTAATATATCCAACACCCTCCTGTATTCCACTATTTGGTAGGAAGGCCTTGTGCTTTAATTCTCTGATTCTTCTTTGTCTTCATTCTTCAGCTCAGACTCTGTCATGGTTGGATATATGCAATCTTCATTAAGTCTTCCTCTATAATTTATCTGCGTCTGCTTCTAGATAAATCAATCTAAGTAGCCTTTGGGTCTCTGTCTCTAGGTCACTGCCTCTGGGTCACTGCCTTTGGGTCACTGCCACTGGATCTGCCTCTGGGTCATTGCCTCTAGGTCACTGCCTTTGGATCACTACCTCTAGAACTCTGCCTCTAGGTCATCTTTAGATTATCATTGTCTTTAAATCATCCACTAGAATATTTATAAGGCTATCATCTCTGTAGGATCATCACTACAAATGCTTTCATTGTAGGTTACCTCCCAAGGTATACTTGGGTCATAATTATTTATTTCATATTTCTTCATGATAAGATCAATATCATTCTTTTCATTCAATAGACTTTGATTTTTCATCACACTTGGTTTTCTTTTGTAGAAACCATACAACATTCCTTTCATCTTATTCCATTCATTCATACTTATCCATCCACAATCCATTTTCAATTTTTGACTTTCCTTTTTATATAGACAAGATTTTTTAGAATGATTATATCCTCCACAAGTTTCACAACAATGAAGATTCCAACATTTCTCTATCTTGTGTCCATATCTACCACAATGATTACATCTATTCTCTATTACAAAATTCTTTTTACCATTTTGTCCTTCATTATTATCGATTCTATCAATCCCTGTGATAGATTTGATGTTGCTATTTCCTATCACAAACTTAGTCTCTTGCTCATTACTACTAGTTTGTCCTGTATATCCAAGACCTTCATATTTTGGTCTTGTTTCTAGTACAATTGGTTCTTTTATTCCTTGTCCATGTTTTCCTAAACTTGTGTTTTTGTATCCCATTTGATTTAACAATTTTGAACCAATTCCTTTAGTATATATTTCAAAATAACCAAAAATATCATCAGCCTGATCCCTATTAACATCAATACAACTTTGACCATCACTATCCCTATCATCATTTGAATCTCTATCATCAGTTCTGACAACATAAGCTTTTTCTGACCAATCACAAACTACACTCAAATCATTTGAGCTACAATCTATATCTTTTCTTTTTGTGTCACAATATGCATTTGTTGTCATAGGTTCTAAGTCTTTATTGGATTTCTCATTACTTGATAACAAACATATGTGATTTGCCATAAGATCTGATTGAGCAACATACCCTAGTTGATTACTCTGATCTCTTTGATTCTTTTTAGAAGATTCTTGATCTTGATCCTTCCTAGTCAATGCATTATACTTACAAGATTTTGTATTATGTCATTTTTCACAAATATGACAATACTTCTTTTGTTTTTGTTTTTGTGATGAAGTGCAAAATTCTTTTTCTAATACAAGAGCCTTATTGGATGACTCATTTCTCAATTGATTTTCAAGTTCATATTGTTGAAGAATATTTATTAATTCCTCAAATGACACCTTTTGGTTTGATACTAGAAGAGATGTGACCAACACTATGAATGATTCAGAAGTGCTCTAAGTACAACAGAAACTAGAAGTTAATCTTCAACCTTTTCTCCTAAGGTGTGTAATTTTGATTTTAATTCTGATATCTTTCGAAGAAACTGTTCTGTGTTTTCTCCATCATGAACTTTTAGTGCATACAACTGTGATTGTAGATGTAAAATGGTTGCCTTATTCTTTCCTTCAAATATCATACACAATTTTTCCCATGCTGCTTTTGAAGTTTTTGCTTCACTAATGTGTGCTTGAATTTCATATGATATACCAAATAGAATTAACATAAGAGCTTTAGCATCATCATCTTTAAATTTTTGAATTCCTATTTTATTTACTGGAATGTTTCTTTGTCCATCCACTACATCCCAAAGTTTTTCAACAATAAGTATTGACCTCATCTTATTTTTCCATGGGGTAAAATTAGGTCCCTTTAATAACTGTGATTTAGAAAAGAATATTCTTGTATTTGCCATTTCCTTTGGAGTTGACTACCTTATAATTTCCTAGAGTTAAATAATTGATTAAATTCTAAATTTTACAAAACTATGTTTTGATGTTGAATACCTTATGGCTCCCAAATTATGAATTTAGAGGTTTTGTAAAATATATTTGCAAATCCTAATTTGATGTTGAAAACCTTATTTCTCCAAAATAGAATTATTTGCAAATATTTCAAATTGCTTTACAAAATCAAATAAATTAATTACAAAACTTGTAATTAACTTCCCAAAACTTCAAATTGACCTTTCAATTAACTTCAAAAACTTTCCAAAAATAATTAATTAGGTCTCTAAGGTATTTATTTTCCAGTTTAATACCTTATTAATCTATATTCAATTAGATTAATTCTCCAAAACCTTAGACCAAATAATAATTATCAACCTTATGCCTCCTAAATAAATCAAAGTTGATTTAAATTATCTTTACCTCCCAAGGTGGCGTGCGAAAACTTCGGTCAAGATGTTTGAACTTCCCTAAAAAGGTGTTGCCTTCTTTCTGATGTGTTTAGACTTTTTCCTTGTTGCTTGGTGAATGGAGTAATGGATGCTTTGCCGCTCAGACTTCTTGCAGCACAAACTTTCACTTGGCACTGTCCTTGATTAACTTGGACTTTTCACTGTCTAAGAAATGCCTATTCATAAATGTGATTCGCTCTGAAAATTGTGCTGCTAATGAAACACTTCAACTCAGTGTTCCACGGGGACGCGTCCCCCACCCTGGGGGACGCGTCCCACCGTTTCCCACGTCCCCACCCTGGGGGACGCGTCCCCCCGTTTCCCACGTCCCCCAGGACGGGGGGACGGCAAGGGGGACGTTTCCCCCCGTCCCCCTTTTTGGGGGACGGCTGGGAAACGTCCCCGGGACGGCTGAGGCCTGTGGCCTCCCGTCCCCGGGACGTCCCCCTTTTTGGGGCGTCCCTGGGGACGCCCAGCCGTCCCCGGGGACGGCTGGGCCCCATGGGGGACGCTCGGGCCGTCCCCGGGGACGGCCCGGGCGTCCCCCATGGGGCCCAGCCGTCCCCCACGGCTGGGCGTCCCCACCAAAGGGGAAAAAAAAAAAAATTAACTTTTTAACTTTTTAAAAAGGTATGGGGTGGGACCCATTTTGAGTCTCACCCCCCCTCCAAAACCCTAAACCTAAAACTAAGTTATATAAAGTGAAAACAAAAAAGTAAAAACTACTTACACTCATCTTTCATTTTTCAAGAGTAGAAAAAGAGAGCTGGAGAGCAAAAGGAAAAAGCAGCAGTAGCAAGGGCAGCATAGCAGCAGCAGTAGGCAGCAAAGGCAGCAAGGGCAGCATAGCAGCAGCAGTAGGCAGCAAGGGCAGCAAAGCAGCAGCAGTAGGCAGCAAGGGCAGCAAGGGCAGCAAGCAACAGCAGAAGGCAAGGGCAGCAAGGGCAGCAGCAGTAGGCAGCAAGCAACAGCAGAAGGCAGCAAACAACAGCAGAAAAAATAACAACAACAGCACTAGGTTTTTAAATTTTTTTACCTCTTCCAAGCTGTTAGGGTTTTGAAGTTTTCAAATTGAAATTTTATATTTTAATTTCAACACAAAACATGGCCAGCAGTGCATCAGGGTCTTTTGAGGTTGATTTGGAGGAGGAAAACCAAACTGAAAATCCAAACATAAACATGAATACTGCTGCTGTTAGGGATTCATCCTCTAACATCCAACCCCAAACTTCCAAAGGGGATAGCACTGCTTCTCAACCTAGTTTTGGCTGCCCATCTTTGTTACTTAAAGAATATGCCAGGGGTCCATTTAATATAAAAAAACCACTGCTGCAATTTGTAACTAACTGTGACCAAGGGAAAAAAAAATTTGGGGGCTCAAGAACATGGGCTGTGTAATATTTGCAAAACTACATTTAAGGGCAGCTATACTAGGGTTGAGTCTCATCTCACGAGATAAGGCGAGGAACGAGGGGTTAGGGCTTGCCAAAAAATGACCCGGGCACAAGTTAATGAAATCCATAAGATTGTGCAAGAGTCTAGATTTAAAAATTTTGGTTTGTCTTCATCTACAGGCAGCCCATCATTTAGAGAGGACGTTGGGGCCTCCTTAGAACAGCCACAAGAATTAACCCAAACATCCAGTATGCCACCGCTGCCCTCAAAGAAAAGGGGAACTGTAAATGAAATGTTTAATGTGCAAGGAAGAGAATCAGCAGATGATGCTATAGCAAAATTATTTTTTGCACATGGGCTGCCTTTCCATATTGCACGCTCCCCCTACTTCAAGGACGCAGTAAGAGAAATAACCAAGGCGGGGACTTCATATCTACCGCCTGGAGAAAATAGGCTGCGTACCTCTCTTTTAGACAAACACTATTCCAAATGCGGTGTGGTTATGGAGCGAGATGAGGAACACATGGTTGACTCATGGATGTTCTATCATCATGGATGGGTGGATCGACATTCGTCAACGTCCACTCATCAATATCATCGTCACATGTAAAGCAGGTCCCTATTTTCTCAAAGCCATTGATTGCACGGGAAAAAAAAAGGATGCTGAGTTCCAGTTCCTTCAGTTGAAGGAGGCTATTGAGGAGGTTGGAGCCTCCAATGTTGTACAGGTAATCAATTCGATAATTTCTGTTTTACTTTAAGTTTTAAGTTTTAATTTTTTCAGATTTTTTAAAGAAAATTAAAATCTTTAAATTTTAAAATTACAAATCTAGATTCTAAATGGCTGTTAAAAACTTAAATGAGACCATTTTAATTTTTTGCATGCAGCCCCTGTTTGCCAACGTGCAGGCAAAATGATAGAACAAGAATATAAACATATTTTTTGGACCCCGTGTTGTGTTCATGCATTGAACAATGCATTGAAAGACATTGGGAGGATAGATTGGGTGAAGGAGATGGTTGCACAAGCCAGAGATATGCAAATGTTCATTTGCAACCATCACACTTCGTTAGCCCTCTTTCGGTCCTTCTCAAAGAAGGAGTTCATCAAACCGGGAGACACTAGATACGCCACCTACTTCATTTTATTGGAGAGGATGATTGAGGTGCAAGATGCTCTACAATCCATGGTAGTATGCACGGAGTGGAAGAGGTGGCCAGAATCAAGGACAGAGGAGGGCAAAAAAATTAGAGACAAAACATTGGATGATAGTTGGTGGTCTCAAGCCAAGTAAGAAACCAAAATGTTATTTTAATTTATGATTTTTCAATTTTCATTGTTTGTTTCAAATTGGAGTGCTCATATGACAATGTGACATATAAGTTTCTAAATTTTGTTTTTGATTTCTTGTAGGTATATTGTGTCTTTTGTTGCCCCTATTGTTCTTGTCATCGAGATATGCTGACACAGATGCTCCTAGTCTAGGAGAAATATATGAGACTTTTGACAGCATGTTGGGGGAGATTAAAAAAGTCATTTCTGCTAGAGATCCATCCCTGTTATTCTATGAGGCCTACATCAGGCCTATTATACAGAGGAGGTGGGATAGGATGAACACCCCCCTTCATATGGCAGCATATGCAGTAAACCCAAAGTGGTATGAGCTTAGGCCTGGGAGAGTGCCTCCCCATGAGGATCCAGAGGTGAGAGAAGGGTTTTTGGAGGCCATTAGAAAGATATATGCGAAGGAGGAGAGCTCAAATATTAGAAATGAGTGGCTCAATTTTGCTAATCTCGAGGGCCCTCGCTTTAGCCACCCAGAGTGTAGGGAGGATAGGGCTACCATTGCCCAAAGAAATCCCATTGGATGGTGGCAGCTATATGGGGACAGCACACCTAACTTGAAATATTTTGCAATTAGGGTTCTTTCACGGAGTTGCTAGTTCCTCTGCTGCTGAGAGGAATTGGTCTACATACAACTTTATCCACAATGTGAGGAGGAATAGGCTTACCTCTCGCGAGAGCGGAGAAGCTAGTTGCGGTGCATAGCTCTCTTCGTCTTCGTGAGAGAGTTAAGCCGGAGTACAAGCAATCTCCGGCTACACGATGGGATGTTGATCGAGAGGATGCAGGACAGATTGATGAGGATGAGAGTCATGAGGGGTTGGTTGGAGTTTCATTGGAGGATCTTCACTTAGATGATGAGGGCATCTCATCAAATAGTGATACAGATTTTGATAGTGATAGCCCAACAGAAGTTCCATAGGAGTTCTATTACATTGTATAACTATACTCCTTTACTATTTTAGTTTTGAGTCTTTTTGTTGCAAATGAGCATTGATACTATGACTATTTCAAATTTCTTATTGCTGTCATATTTGAACAGTTAGTGACTGAAAATTTTTAAACATGACAGTCTTTGTTTGAACATTGGTGGCTGAAAAAATGATGACTGTTATTACTTAAAATGATGACTGTTTGAACATTGTTTGCACTTGATATCCTTGGCTGAACCTTCAAGTTATAGTTGTTGAACTTGAAACAATTAAATGGCTGCAAATTAGTAACTAATATGAACATGAAAATGTTAAATGACTCAATTATGGCTGCACTTATGTGTTAGTAACTAATCTGAATATGAATGGCTGCACTTACATAATTGATTAGTAATATGAAATATCATTTTTGTTGGGTGTAGAATTTTGAATGTGTAGATTATTCTAAATTTCTAAAAAATTTCATTTTTTATAGTATTATACCAGCCGTCCCCCCCAACCGTCCCCGAGCCGTCCCCTAAAATCGACCCGCCGTCCCCCGCCGTCCCCGGAAACCCGTCCCCCCGTCCCCCAGGCTTGTGGAACCTTGCTTCAACTCCTCAACATGGCAATCAAAACGTTCTCACTCTCTGGGCATTCAAACGTTCTATTTCCTGCGAACTCTAGAATTTTGGTGTCTTCAGATTCTGTAGTGACACTTGCCACTTTGCACTTGCTCAATCAAAAAACGTTTTGGGATGCTCCAGAATTAGGTTTTCTTCGAATTTGCATTGATTTTTCTCCCTCCAAAATGCTCTAAATGTTTTGTTCGCCTCCTTCCTGCACTTATTACTTGTTGTAAAAGACCATAGATGCTTGGCTTTCTATCTCCTTAATGATTCTACGTCTTCACTCCGAAATGGCACCCTTTCTTTGGTGCTTTGTCTCCTTTCCAATGCCTTTTCAACTTGCTTGAATAACGTTGTTCGTTGGCGCTCAAGCTCACTTCTGTGATGTATCAACTCCTCTAGAATGATACTATCTCCTTTGATGCTTAAGTTATCTCTCCAATGGCATACTTCTGTGATGTATCAACTCCTCTAGAATGATACTATCTCCTTTGATGCTTAAGTTATCTCTCCAATGGTGTTTGGACTTTGCTTGGAGAATGTTTAATTCTTCGACATTCTTGTCTCCTTTCGATGGCCCTTCAACTTTCTTTTGAATGATGCCCTTCTTGACACTCTACCTTTGTCTTCCTAATGGCATTTGATCTACGTTTGGAGAGCTCTCTTGATGCTTCAGCCCCATTCTTCAACGCTACTTCCTCCTAGCTCAGATAGCGGTCTTCCTTGTCGCTTTGGCTTTCTTTCCTATGTTCCTCCTTGCTTGGTTCCTTGGCTTTGACTGCAGTTCTCTTTACTCCATACTCGGCTCTTACTTTCAGCTTTATTCTTATCCTTACTCTTTGTATTTTTCTGCAATTTTTGTGTAGGTTCAATGGTGATAATGATGTCTCAGATTTCAGCTTCAAAAATTAAGACTCTAACGCCTCCTTTTACTGCCTTCAACATTGGCAATGGTGCTTACAAACCTTGTATAAACAAATCTTTTTGAATGCTTATACAAGATACTCATAAACACTAATTTGCAGTCCTTTTTTCAATTTTCTATCTTGCTTACTTGTTGTATGAATTCACTGAAAATTGCAGCTATCTTTTTCTTCTTCCAATGCTGCCCAATATGTTGTCCGTTGTCTCCTTCAAAAGGTTTCACACTACCTTATGGGCTTGTCGTCGGATGGCGACGATTGTCCCAAAAACTTCACTCACTCTTCGTAGCTCTCTAGCTCTGTAGCTTTGTTACCACTGTTGGCTTTCTTAACAGATTAACTTACAAAAAGCTCTATCCAGGATCTAAAATAAATGGTACTAACAATGAAACTCAATATTAAAATTAGAGCAATATGTTACAGACAATATCTCACAGAATATAACTGAGATGCACACAATATACGAAGATTACATTAATGATACAGATAGATTACATTGGGTGGAACTTTGCCTCCAATATATCCTTTTACATGACTTTTCAATTCTCAAACTATTGCTCTCCTCTTTCATCCGAGAGATGCAACCTTTCATATTCCTCTAATAAAGACAAAGCTCTCAACTTGCCACATATCATGTGACTCTTCATACTCTCTTGACACTTTGCACTCTTTCTCATATTGCCACATACATTATATAAAATATAAATCATCTATCAAACTAATATTGCAAGGGGGCAAAATAATGTAATATCTCCAACAAGGTTTAGGGTTTTAAATTGAAACTTTGACGGTTGAAATATGGGCTTGCATACATAGTTATCAAGCAACAATATTTACTTAAAAAGAGGAGGTGAAAAAAAAAACTAAACCCCAAACCCTAGACTAGGGTTTAGGGTTTAAACATCAAAGTTCAAACATTAGCAGCTGAAAAATAGGCTTGCATACATAGTTATCAAGCAGCATTAAGCAATATTTAGTTATTTACTTAAAGGGAGAAAAAAAACCCTAGACTAGGGTTTAGGGTTTAAAGTTTAACTTGAAATATTGATAGCTGATAAATGGGCTTGCATATATCAGGCAACAATATTTACTTATTTAGTATCTACTTAAAAGGAGGAAAAAAAAACCTAAACCCAAAACCCTAGACTAGGGTTTAGGGTTTAAAGTTTTAAACTTCAAAGTTCAAACATTGAAAAATCACAAAACTATTTGCAAACAGCCCTAATGTAGATTCTAAACCTTGTTTCAACTTGGAGAAAAAAAAAAAGAGTTTTCAAATATTTTCTTACCTCGAATGAATCTTCTGGACGATTGTTTTTGGTTGTTGTATTCCTTCAAACAGCAATCGCTTGCTCTTAGGATGCCCTAGCATGTTTGGCTCGGGGTGGTAGCAGGTAGGCAGAATCTTTTCCTTGTTTGGAAGAGCTTCAGTTGAAAAAGGAGGGGAAAAAATGAAGTTTTCCCTTAAATCAGCCGCAATCTCTACCCGAGCGGCTGCAACCAATTCTTTAGCAAATTTTTGCCGGTTTTTTCAAAAAATCGGCAAAGAATCGCCGATTCGGCAATTCGATGCGATATGACTCTCAGAGTCAAAGAATCGCATCGGAATCGCGATTTTTCCAATTGTTTGCTAATTTTCGCTACTGTGGTATTTAATGCTTGTGTTGCCAGCTCATAAGTTGACGACTTCTCTTCTAAGGCTAATGGAATCTTTAATTTCTTTTGCTCAATTAACCGTTCTTGCTTCGCTTTTCTCATTTCTCCTCTATCACCTCTCGTGCTTCCTTCCATATTTCTTTTTTCCACGGTAGGGTCGAAGTATTGATCTTTCTAAGCCTATCCCTACATAACAACCAATACGTTGTTCTCTTTCTGATCTATAGAAGGCTCCTCAATCTCAAGAAATTTGACATTCTATAATTTGTTTGTACTAGCTTTCTTGACACAATTCACCTCGTGATTGCCCGGTCCACACCATCTGCACATATGTGTTACATTGTTTCCTATTGTTCCTCTTGTCTAAGTACTAGGGCAGTTTTTGACAAAGTGCCCCGACTCTTGGCAGTTCCTACATTGGATAATTGGTCGTTCGTCTGAATCATATTGCAATCAGCTTTGACCTCCTTATTGATTGACTTGTTCGTACTTTCTACCTCCCAAATGGTTATTCCTGTAACCACCACTAGTCACGCCTTGCTCATTCCTCTAGGTGTTTTGTTTTTCTTCTTCCTCTTCTTGCGTCATCATCGTTTGGTGTCTTGCACCTCTTAAGTTAAATGGACAATCGCCCATCGCATGATCTAGTACATCACATATATTACAATATGCGTTTTTCGAACAATTGACATCCATGTGCCCTTTAGACTTGCAATCTGAGCACCATATATCCTTCTTTTCTTCTTCTTTAATCATTCTATCAAATTCCTTTTTCATGGATTGACTTGCATTATGCAATTCCTCCTTATCACTGCCAAAGTCATCACTTCTAACATGACTTCCAATTCCGACTATTGTTTGTTTGGCTTCACTTTCAAAATTCCTTACTCTCTCATATGCTTCTTCATATGTTAAGAACAGTATTATCTTCATATTTTGCTTATATCAACGCAATAGCCCATCGATAAACCATTGCTTAACCATGCCATCCGTTGGTTTCAACTCCATTTTGTCTGAGTTGCCACAATCGCCGATTATAAGTCTTAATGTCTTCATCCTTCTTTTGTTTTGTAGAATATATTTTAGTTATAAGCTCCGTATCATTTCTTAAAGGTCAAAATTCCTTATTGAATTATTCTACTAAATGCTCCCATGTGGTGAAGGGTTTTGTGGCTTCTCTATTCAAGTACCAATCGATAACGATTCCTCACAACGTGGCAGAAAACAATTGTAACCATTCCTCGGATTGTCTAACCTTGTTTGCTTCCCATATCGTCATGCAAGTGCCTATGTGCCTTGCAAGATCTTTCCCTTCTCCTATGAAGGTTGAGCACTATTGTTTGCCCACTCTATTTGCAATATTAGTCATTGGTGAGCAGTTACCCTCTCCCACTTCTTTGTCACTCAATGACAATTTGGATAGCACTTCAGCCCAATATGCTTCTATCCTTGGTGGTTTTGTTGGTTGTTCTGTTCTAGGTCCTTCGGCCCTAGGCACCTCATCAACTCGTGGTGTCTCTTGACCTTCCGTGTAACTTTCAAATAGCCTCCTTTTTAACTCTAATCCACCTTCACTTTGCAACCTTCTTCGCAAATATACGAGAGGTGGATCTGGCCTACTTGCCCAAACACTCACATGCGGTTGCTCTAGTGCTTGACTTCCATCCCCTACACTCCTTAGCAAACTCCTCCCCGTTTGCTCGAGTTTTACCATCCACTCTTCATTTCTCTCTGCACACTCTGCGTTGGCGTCCTCACTAACGCAAACGTTTTCTTCGACTATTTGATGCGATTCTCCTTGCACTTCGTCCTTTGTTGTCTTCCTCTTAAGGACTTCAAACTCTTTCGAGTATTGGTTCTTCCATTTCACGAAATTGTATTCCATGGTCTCTTCTTTGAGCAATCCTCACGCTCCTTATCGGCACTTGACTCCCTCCACGACCTCATCTTCCATGTCCTCGTGGTCCTATATTTGTCATTCATTTCTCTCCTTTCATGTGCTATTCTTCCACTAAGCTGACCCTCCTCACTCCAAAAATGGCAACGGCACCTATTCTTCCACTAAGTTGACCCTCCTCACTCCAAAAATGGCAACGGCACGTATTCTCCCACTAAGCTAACCCTCCTCACAAGTGGCGAGATTCCCAATATTGGGGAAGTGGAATGATAAACTTATGAGTCACTTTAAACTGCAGTCGTACGGTGTCATCATCATGAGATGGTACAGTCTCACTTGTATGATTTAGTCTTGTACAGCACAATACAAGACAGTCTTCTACATATGACGTGCAACACTTTCATAGTCAATCCTATTGTACAACAGCAATTGTATGGTAGTCACACATACAATGCTACAGTCCTCTCCATGCAACAAGACGGTAATCTTCAAGACTGCAACACAAGAGTTGCACGGCAAAGCCTTCGTACGGTCTGTAACAAACTAACTTATAGTCCTTCCATGGTAGTTTTCCCTTGGCATTCAAATGAAGTTTGCAATATACATCAATGGCAGTCTGCAATATCTGCAATTATAATACGCAAGGTTTGTCTCCTCAATGCTCCCACAACAAGCTTGCATACGCACAACATAGAGCAATTACATGGAATCATCATACTATAGTTTACCAATGTTACAAATGAAGGAGGGGGAATCTGTTTAATGCTTGTCATTGGTCATTGCCAACAACGCCTTCTCGAGACAACACATCCAACCACCACCCCTATTCGGACGTGACTTACATATTCCAACATTTAACCTTTATGCCTAAGGTCTAATTGCAATTTATCATTAAATTGCATTACATGTCATTTCATATGCATTTCATGTTATTTCATATGCCTTTCATTTCATCTAAATTTCACATGCATTTATTTACATTTCATTTTGTATTTCAAAAAGTCTTAACACAAGGTTTGAGGGCCTGGTCCACTGGTCAAAACTTTCATGTGGGAGTGAGGAGACCACGGTTCCAATCCCTCAAGCCTCGTAGTATTGGAGGGCGTGTTGTGCCAACACCGCTGGTTATGTTAAAAAGTTTACCCAGCGCAACTAGAGGTTATAGTGGCAACAAGGAGTAAGATTCGAACCCACAAAGAGGCGTAGAAAATTGTAATGAGTTACCGATTCCTCTAGTATAATCAAAAAAAAGTCTTAACACAAAAGCTATACATTTCTACTTCTTTTTCTTCTAGGAAGTTGCTGCCTACAAGGACCCGACCTACTAACTCCTTATAATAAATGTAAAGGTTACATCATAATGGGCCCATACACACTAGGTATCGAAGATGCAAACATACACCAACACTAGACAAGTACATAACAATGGTTGTGTTAAAATAGGGTCCTAACAGACTACCTATACACTAATGTAGACCTTTAAACGTACTAGAACTACATCCAAAACAAATGAGAAGAATAAATTTGTTTGCAGCTCATTACCAGAACCAGGCATCGTCCACATGGACCCAAAGCATCGAGGACAGTCAAGCTAATTCACAACAATGACTATCATTGTCCCATCAAGCACATGCACCACTGCTTCTTCTTGCAAAGCCATAGCATTCTTTACATTACTACAACCATTGTTATTGTTGTTGTTGTTATTGTAGGCAAGCAAATTGATATGTCTGCAACTAGTGAATAAGATTTCGTATTTTGTGTTATATTGTAGTTATACGCAAAGTATTTGACAAAATGTGCATACATATATTTAATAATGTTAATGTATGTGATAATGTAATGTTAAATATTAGTATGTCGACAAAGTCATAAAGTGACTTATACAATGAAATGTGAGTCAAACACAAGTGAAATGTATTTACAAAAAGAATAGGTGTCAGGTAGTTGGAGGGTGCAACTAATTTGTAGTTGTATAAATAAGTCCCTCCCCTCATTCATCCATATAGAAGGTTGGTGCGTATGAGCGTATGGTATGATGCAGATGAGTCATGTATGCAATCATGAAGAGTATTTTGCATAGGGTTTGCAGATAAATTGTAATACTAGTGCCATACAACCATTCTTAAAATAAATCTGCTCATATTTACTTATCATCTGCTATTGTTATTGTATGTTTTCTGTGTGTGTTGTTATTGCTAATGGTTGTGGATCTATAGAATTATTCAAGTAGAAATGGAATTAAGTTTCAATATGTTAAATTTAATTTCTACAGTTATGGACGTCTTTGTAAGCATTGTGTCTACCAATGGGGAAGACAGAGCACTTGGCCAACCATTTGGTTGTGCATTGCAAGTGAAAGCTATACCCATAGGTGGGCATGAGCCAGCACCACTTGCCACTCTCGAACAATCCCAGGCAAACCATGCACTTTGCCAACACTACTGCCACAGCACTACAATCTCCACCACTGCCACCCTCCATCATAGACCATTCCATGGTGACGAGCTTCCGTAGGTCCTCCATCAAGGCCCTATGGCTTCGCCACCTTCCCCTCCGCTATCGACTATCACTTATAGCAACTATCACTCATACGTAGAAACGTACTACACAAACCAGAGGTCGACCATCACCAGCAACCCCATGACCTCGCAAAGAAGGAGCAATGTCATCAGCCCCACTAACAGTATTTTCCCTAACTGAGTCCCTAGATAAGGCAGGGGCAAAACAACAGAAGCAATGTGTATTGCAAAGTGCTCCCTTTGTAGACCATGCAGTGCCACCTTGCCTTCCTCCATCCCCTATGCTCATCACCACAAGCAACTCTCAATCAACATTCTTAAACACTGCTGACTCAAACTACAAATAACTCTTAAGTGCCCAAGGTCCATATGCACTACATACTATAGAGACATCACACATCACAGAAGCATTTTGTAGACACTGTACATTCCCATTCAAAAGGGTTCTCCACTATGACATACCCATGCCCAGTCACATCGGACTCTGATACCACTCTTAGCAGCAATATTTTCTGTAGACACTGTACATTCCCATTCAAAAGGGTTCTCCACTATGACATACCAATGCCCAGTCACATCGGACTCTGATACCACTCTTAGCAGCAATATGGAGACTAACAAACACCGTGAAACACCAAGACACAAGACAAGACAGAGACCAAGCAAACAACAAGACTATTTACATTGACGCAGATATACAATAAAAATTCTACTTACACTTGATCAATTGAGGGGTATTTATAGGCATGTCGTGGTGGGTGTTTGAAGCTTTTAGACAGCTACCTTCCTCACTGTTACAACCACCACTTCATTTACCTGGTAAATGTATAAATGCACTGACACAACAATACAAAAGATGAATTTACATTCTAAAAGTGTAACACCAGTTCATCTACCTGGTAAATGTATAAATGCATTGACACGACAATAGGAAAGATGAATTTACATTCTAACACAGTTATACTCACTCTGTGGGAATCTTCCTTGTGAATCTTTGCTGCCCAAACCAACATTTTCTAAAAATATTCTCCTTTATCTTCAAAATTCGGCTGCCATAGTTTGCATGCTCTCCAATTTGTTATCATTTGAATGTGTGATCAAATGTTTGAGTGGGGTTTTTGACCTTTTAGGACCTAGGTCACCCCGTATACTTATTTGTCTTTCTTTTTGTAGCAAGAGATGACCAAGAAGGTGTAAGTGAATATCATGGGATGTCCCTTCCCTGCTAATATGTCTCTTACTAGTTTTCCCCATCTACAAAAGGTGTATGCAATTCCAAATTATGATTTTCAAGGTTTCAATCTACTTTCTCAATCTATGAAATGTGTACGTCATTCCAAATTATGGTTTCAAGGTTTCAATCCAGTTTCTCAATACTATGAATGCAATTCCTCTTGCACTTGCAATCGCTGTTTACTGATTAAGACAGCATCAGGGATCTCATGATGTATTTATCTTCCCCATGAGTAATTACAAGATATTTGATTATTCAAATTCAAAAGCATAACTCGTGGGGTGGAAGAAGAAAGAAAAGGATTATTCAATCATGGTAAACAACACACATCAATGGGAGTCCCATTGAACATAAAAAGAATTCCCGTTGATCAACACCACAAGTTTTCAAAACACCATGCCGATTTTTTTTTGACACAGCAATATAAAGATGTCCCTTTGAGAGAACAAAATCGTGACATCCACAAGGGCAAATCACCAAGTAAAAACCAAAATTAAATGTTCCCCAAAAAAATGTCACCCCCATAGAAGTGGTACTGCATCATTGTACAGCCTCATATTTCACTGTCATGGCCCAAGCATGTAAAAAATGTAAATCTGCATCCAACAAATTTCGATCTTCTGACCTGAATACCATGCCCAAATGAGGTAGGCTATGCCTGATTCCTTGGAGGAGCCCCTAGTCTTCTCCTAATCCTTTCTCCGAGTTGGACCATATCGTCCACCTGGATTTCACACACGCATAAATGCATAAAATTCATTGAAACACACAAAAAGAAAGAACGTTTTTTTTTCCGCATACCTCTGTAATCCCACAAACGTGAAGAGCTCCTCCGAGAGCACAGGCTCCAGCCCCTACAAAGAGGGATGCAATCCCAAATGCTTTAAAGGGCATCGATAAATCCCCACATCCCTTTCTGTAGGCGGCTATTGCCATTGTCAATTGCCCAGCACTGCATGCACCCCACCAAAATCCACCTCCTAAGCCTCTCTTCTCAATTACCTCTTTCTCCATTTAATCGTGAAAAATATTGCGACCAAATCTCACTTTCAGTGCTGCACCCAATAAATCAAAACCGCCATGCCATTGAGCAATGTAAACTATGTGATCCACCACTCAATACTTGGTAGTAACCATAGAAATGCGCAGCAGGACAATCTTTTAATTTATGTTATGTACACTATGCAGCACATGGCAGTAGAGATAGAGTAACACTTCATTTATAAATACAAAAAAACACTTGGAAACTTGGCAGATTTATTTGAAGACAGTAAAATAAAAAAAATTGAAGAATTGCTAACCCAAATCAGGAGAAGGAACAACCTGATCATATGATATGATTTGAGTAACAACCTGATCATATGATATTATTTGAGTAATTGTACTTCCATATTTGACATCAATAAACCAATCATATTTAAATCTCGCGGACGTAATTAAAATCTTTCATTTCATTACATTTCACTACAAAATACATTCTAATCCTTAACTCTTCATAACAAACGCACTAATTCACCCTTCTCTTCCGCTGGTCTCATGGGCAAAACTTTGCTATGTGCTTGAAGAATTCCTTTTTTTTCGATATCATCCTTTTAAAGACCAGTTTTTTTTATAATTCTTGTTTCTCCTTAGTAAATGTAGATCGTTGGTTCAAGTTAAACTACAACCTTTATTTTTATTTGACATGCGAGTTAGAGAGGAGTGGGTAGTTGAAACTCTTGTGTTAGAGAGGTTCCAGGTTCAAATCTCTCCATCTCACATGTTTGCAGATATGCTATGTAATAGTTTACTAGGGACCCTATTGGTGGTGTGTTTATCCACCCGCTTGATGTAATCATGAGCTTAATGAAAGATCAACCAACATTTTAAAAAAGTTTGAACCTAGCTCTCTTCTTGATAAGTACCAAAATCTTACCAATCCGCTAACCCTTGGGGACAAAAAATCCTCTTTTAAGTTGATAACTTTTTATTGTTAGTTTTTAATTGTTTTAATTTATTTATATTTATTTGTTTTTTTAAATACACCCACACATATTTATTTATTTAGGGTTTGAATTTAAATATTTAAAATAAAGATTAAAATCATCAGTATTTATTTATACTTAATATGTGATTAAGGTTCAAAATTAACGTTTTGCAATGGATTTTAGGACTTGATTTAGTTATAAATTATTTGAAAATTTTAAAATAAAGTAAAAATTATATCATGAAAAATATGTAATAGTTTACTAGGGACCCTATTGGTGGTGTGTTTATCCACCGGCTTGATGTAATCATGAGCTTAATGAAAAATCAACCAACATTTTAAAAAAGTTTGAACCTAGCTCTCTTCTTGATAAGTGCCCAAAATCTTACCAATCCGGTAACCCTTCAAAAAATCCTCTTTTAAGTTGATAACTTTTTATTGTTAGTTTTTAATTGTTTTAATTTATTTATATTTATTTGTTTTTTTAAATATACCCACACATATTTATTTATTTAGGGTTTGAATTTAAATATTTAAGATAAAGATTAAAATCATATTTATTTATACTTAATATGTGATTAAGGTTCAAAATTAACGCTTTGCAATGGATTTTAGGACTTGATTTAGTTATAAATTATTTGAAAATTTTAAACTAAAGTAAAAATTATATCATGTAAAAATTTAAAGAATATTTTTGGAACAAATTAAAATGTTTGAATTTTTATAATGTTTTTTATAAAATTATATATATTAAATAATAATGTTTTATTTTCTAAGTTTTAAGGGTTATAATATATTTTATATTTTTATATTTTTTATGTAGGTTTTTTTTAGTAATTTTTTTTTTTTTTAAAGGAGAACGTTTACAATTACATCAACAACCACCCTCAAGGTGTTTGAACACAAGACCACTTAAGAAACGACCATCATCTTAGCCACTAGGGCAATTAAAATATTATATTTTTTATTAAATCAATTAAATTGTGTTTAGTATACTTTTATCACATATGTTTCTACAATAAGCTTCTTTCTTTTATATATATATATATATATATATATATATATATTAAAGTCAAATATATTCTTCATCGCTCTCAAAGTGTTATGTTTTCACAATCAACTTGACATCATTTTCATTAAAAAATAAAAAACTCATTTGGCAAGTTACCTTTTTAAAAGATGAAGATCAACATCGCAATTGGTTAAATTATTTGCATATGTGATCATATTTTAAAGAGATTGTTTCTAATAATACATAATGAACATCATGAATAATATTATTTTAATTACTCAAATGGCATAGCTCAACTTATTAAATTCCTCAACATTCAAGAGGAGACCAAGGTTTGAATCTTGCCAAGCAATACATGAATAATAAAGCTTTGTTATAATACTACTATGTGGTGATGATGTAATATGGGTGGGCCCATTTCAATTCCATATAATGTTATTTTTTATTTAATTTTTACATTTATTTTTGTTGATGGCATTAATGATCATTTGTAAATCTCCTTTAATTAAAATATATTTTCATCCATCTCAGGGCTAAGCTTTGTTATAATACCACTATGTGGTAATGATGTAATATGGATGGGCTCATTTCAATTCCATATAACCATTTGAAATTTTATTATTTGTTATTTAATCTCTACATCTATTTTTGTTGATGGCATTAATGATAATTTGTAAATCTTCTTTAATTAAAATATATTTCCATCCATCCCCGGGGCTAGGCTAGGTAAATTGGTAAATTTTGGTGTTTACCAAGAAGAGACTTAGTTCAAACCTTGGAACATTCTACTAAGATTCAAACATTTTTTTTTGTAGTTAAGATATATTATCATTAATACCGGGTTTTACAGGTTAACCCAAAACCTATTACAAAAATCAGCATTATGTTGTTACGGATCAAAGCCTTATTAGGGACAGTCTGTCCACCGCTACTAGTAGCCTTCTTAGAACATACGTCCGAGGGAGCACACCGCCCCTTACCAATATTTACATACACAAAAAGCCACTGACAGTAAAAACAAGCTATACTGCATATCTCCCAGACCATATTCATAACATCAACATAGCTATTCAAGACCTATGCCCAAAAGGAAACCCCTTCCCCAGTACATAGAAAAACAAAAACTGTCACCAGATGGAGCAGAGCAGAGCTGACAAACCAACATTCTTCTGTACTAGGAGCCTCCAATGAGGACCCTATTCTTCTTCGTCTTCGTCCTCGATTTCGTTTCGAATAATTTCGTCCACGTCACTTGGGACCCCATTTTCCCAAGTGACAAGCCCATCTGCTTCCACCCCTATATTGGCCAATCTATCAGCTGTTTTATTGGCTTCCCGAAACACATGTTGGGCTAGCCGGTCATTCCTAGCCTGGAATAGGATCCTTGCCTCTTCAATGACTGTCTTAACCCGCCATGGAGGATTTTTCCCATTGTTGAGGAGATTTATGATATGCAGTGAATCTCCTTCAATTATTAATTTACCTTCAATCTCCTGAGCCATCTGAAGACCTCTCCATAATGCTCTTGCTTCTGCCTCATTATTTGTCCTTATTCCCAAATGCTCAGAAAAGGCCATCACCAGGTTTCCTTCATGGTCTCTCACTATTCCTCCAGCCCCTGCTCTGCCAGGATTATCTTTAGTAGCCCCGTCAAAGTTGAGCTTGAGCCATCCAACCGGGGGCGGGATCCACCTGACACCTATTCTGGGATTGGCCTTAATAGACCCAGGATCCTCTACCAAGGTAATGTTTAAGGAACGAGCGATCTGATTTTCCATAGGGGAAGGATTTTGGCTATCATGAGGGATAAGGCTGACGTTTTCATGGGCAAAGGCAAGAATCTTAGTGGTAATGGAGGTGACATCATGGCTCGACTCATGGAACGCTCTGTGATTTCTTTCTAGCCAGACCTGCCACAGAAAATGATGAAGACATATTTTCCACATAAACCTAAGCCTAAGGTTGACAAAGGGATTTGGCCATTGGTGGAACAGGTCAATGATGGTGGCTGGACTGACCCAGGAGATGCTAAATGCTTGGAATACCCCATTGAGAATATTCAAGGAAAAAGGGCATTCAAGGAAAATATGATGGGTAGACTCCCAATTTGCCCTGCACAAAAAACAACGGTTAGCAACTATCATACCTTTCCTTATCATGTTGTCCATCGTAAGTATCCTTCCTTGGATTACCAACCACGAGAACATTGCAACTTTAGGAATTAGTTTTTTGACCCACACCAACTGAGTCTGAAGTATGGGCTCCTCAGGATCTAACATTAGTTTGTATGCAGATTTGACTGAGAACTGCCCATTTTCTGTGGTTGCCCAGATTACTTGATCCTGTCCTGGTCTCATAGGTATGAATTGTTGATGCAGAATGCTTTGGATCTCTTCTGATTCAGCTTCAAATCCTTGAATCATTATATGTTTCCATTTAAGTCTTCCTCTGTCTTGTCTCATAAAATCAGCTACTCTCCTTTCGATGAGTTCATCTGTGGTTCTTTTGATCCTAACTAAGTTAGGCACCTGAGATAGAGCCTCCTCCTTAGCCCACCTGTCATCCCAAAACCTAATATTTTACCCATTCCCAATAACCCATCTCATCCCTTTCTTTATGACCTCCCTGTTGGTCAAGATTGCTTTCTAGAAAGTCGATCCTCTGTTGTGAATACTGTCATTTAGGAAATCAATGCCTTGGAGATATTTTCTTTTAATGATGGCGGTCCATTCATTCTCCTCATTTTTTATGAGACGCCAAGCTTGTTTGGCTATTAAGACTGTATTCAAGTGAGCAATTCTTCGCAATCCTAGCCCCCCATTTTCTTTCGGCCTGCACACCTTGCTCCACCCCACCAGGTGGATCCTCTGTTTTTCCTCCGACCCGGACCATAGAAAATTCTTTTGGAGCTTTTCAATTTTTTGGTATACCTTGGTTGGGGCCTTAAAAATGGATAAGAAATACACCAGAATACTCTGTAAAGATGCCATAGTAAGAGTAAGTTTCCTTGCCTGAGACAAAAAGTGTCCTTTCCAGCTAGCCAGTTTTTTTTGGATTCTTTCTACCACTCTATCCCACATAGAATCACCTGGAGAGCCAGAGAAAATGGGAAGGCCTAAATAGGAGGTAGGAAGAGTCACTACAGAACATCCCAAAATCCTTGCTATTCTGACTTGTCTCTGGATTGGGGTGTTAAGGAAGTAAAGCTTACTCTTGTTAAAATTCACTTTTTGACCCGTCGCGTCCTCGTAGAGTTGGAGAATATGTTTGATCCTTCTGGCTTCAACCACTGACGACTGGGTCAACATTAGAGTGTCATCGACAAATTGTTGATGACTTACTGGGTTGGTGAGGGAGGTGGCTTTGATCCCCGAGATTAATCCTGCATTGCATGCTGCTTTTATAGTTCTGCCTAGAGCCTCTACCACTATAATGAACAACATTGGGCTGATCGGATCTCCTTGCCTGAGTCCTCTATGACTTTGGAAATACCCAATTGTCGTGTCGTTGACCAGGATTGAGAACCAGGGATTGGATATGCACTCTTTTATCAGTCTGACCCATTGAGGATGAAAGCCAAATTTTAGAAGGACAACTGACAGAAAGTCCTAGTTAATGCGGTCGAACGCTTTGTTCATGTCAAGCTTTAGGGCGAAGACTGCCTTTTTGGTTTGCCTAGCGGAGTGCAGAGCTTCATGGACCATGATCACCCCATCCAGGATTGATCTCCCCTGAACCGAGCTCCCCTAACACTGGTCAATAATGAGGGGCAAGATTTCTTTCATCCTATTAGCAATGGCTTTTGTCAATATCTTGTAGGACACGTTACATAAACTGATAGGTCTAAAATCTGCCATTGTCTCAGGGGTTGGGCCCTTAGGAATCAGGGCAATAAAGGTGGAGTTAAACCCTCTCGGGATATGTTTTGAAGCCTGAAACTCCTTGATAGCTGAAATGACATCCCCTCCCACTATATCCCAGAAAGTCTGATAGAACCGAGGAGGGAACCCATCAGGGCCAGGAGCCTTATCGGGTTCCATGCTAAATAAAGCATTTTTGATTTCCTCATCAGTAAAAGGAGCAAGAAGCCTGCCATTAATGGCCTCATCGACCATATTAGGAATGAACTGAAGGAGAGAGTCCTTAGCTTCCTCTTTACACTGTGATTCTTCCCCGAGGAGGGAGCTGAAATAAGCAACCACTTCTTCTCTGATCTCAATCAGATCCTGGGTTTTGGACCCGTCAACTTTGGTTAACTCTTTAATCTTGTTATTGCTTCTGTTCCTCAATGTTGTGATGTGGAAGAACTTTGAATTCGAGTCACCATCCTTTAACCATAAAGCCCTGGATTTTTGTCTCCAGTAAGTCTCTTCACAAGCCAGGATATTATGATATTCTGAGAGCTTGATTTGCTCCTCCTTCCTGGTAGCTTCGTCGTAGGTACCATTTTGAATCATGTTGTCAATGGCCTTCAGCCTATCCCCCACTTGTTTCTTGTTCTCAAACAGGTTCCCAAAAACTTCCTTGTTCCAGATTCTAAGGTTTTCCTTGACTAATTTCAATTTTTGAGCAAGTTTGAAAGCCGAACTTCCTTGAAAAGGTTGTTGCCACCATCTGGAGATGTTTTCCTTTAATTTCGGGTGCCTAATCCACATTGACTGGAAGCGAAAAGGTTTTTTGAAGGAGTTTGATTTTGGGACCTCCAGAAGAATGGGATTGTGATCTGATGCAATTTTGGGAAGAGTTTGCAGAATAGAATCTCCAAATTCCGCAATAGCCTCCTTTGATAAGAAAAACTTGTCAAGTCTTTCCTGGATAAGTTGATTTCCTATTCGCCTATTACTCCAAGTGTACTTTGCTCCTCTTAGCCTCACATCCATTAATTGATTTGAGTTTACAAATTGATTAAACTCTTCCATACTTTTGGTTGGGAGCCCTGCTCCACCCTTTTTGTCTGAGGGGTATAAGGGAGTGTTGAAGTCGCTTGCCACCACCCATGGAATGTCATTGAAAGCATCACCCAATTTGCCCAGGTACTCCCACAAAGATGCTCTCCCTTGAACTGAATTGGGGGCATAAACATTTGAGAAAATCCACGATCTATTGTTGTCAATGTCATGGAAAAAAACACTCAACACCCTATCATCATCCTGGATAATGTTCCCTTCCACCACCCGGGGATCCCAAAGAACCATAAGCCCCCCTGAAGCTCCTCTTGCCGGTTTGCATACCATATCCCCTTGACTCCACATTTTTTTTGCTATTATTTTTTATTGAGCTTCGTCTATTTTTGTTTCTTGCAACATCAAAATTGTTGGGTTATATTGCCTTCTTATTGAACTAACCACCCTCTGTTTGGGTAGGCCATTGAGGCCTCTCACATTCCATGAGAGAACCTTCATTTAGATTGTTTAGAGTTTTTTGCTTTCCCCCTCCCTTGAGGAGGTTTCCCTGATTTGTTATCTTCCTGTCCTGGGATAACTTGTTGTATCAGTGTTTTTTGTTTGCCGCTAGCAATTTCATTGTCAGTCCTCATTTTGTTGTGTTCAGCATTTGACATCCTCCCCCTCTTTTTCTCACCGTCGTAGTCAGGCGACTTGGTAGTGCTCCTGGTCTGCTTGGGGCTAAAATGTGGAGGAACGATCTGCTGAAGAACCGGACTAAAACATTCCTCAATCTCATTCGTTTCTACCACATCAATCCTTGATTCTAACTCCTCCATATTTTTCCTGTACTCTCCTGGTTTTTGCACTGAGTCTTCTGGATGATTTGACGGGCTTCCGGTTATGATGTTGGGAAGGACTATTTCCTTTGATTCTAACCCCTCCACATGTTTCCTGTATTCTTCAGGGTTTTGATTTACGCCTACCTGGCAGTTTGAGGGACTCTTGATTATGGGATTAGAAGGACCCAACTTCGACGGGGATTCTAGGGTTTCAGGTAGTTCGACTTGAAGGTTTCCTTCTTCTAAAACCTCAATCTCCCCTTCTACCTCTAGATTAGCTAAAATTTCAAACTGATTTGAGTTCATAATTTTAGGGCTTACCTGATTTTCCTGTCCATCGATGATTTGTTGCTTGCCTTTATTCTGAGGTTGCCCTTCACCCTCCTTTGATTTCTCCTGATAGGCGTAGTTATTTTTACCCGGCCTGAACCCTCCTTTGCCAGCTGGGCCCCCTCTCGGAGGGAAATTCCTGGGGTAACCTTTATCATTTGGTCGTTTACCTTCCGTCCTCTGGTTTTCTCTACTAGCTGCTAGATTAGGGCACTGACTTCATAGATGGCCTTGGGTTTTACATTCTGAGCAAAATGTTGGCCTGTTTTCATACTCCACCACCTGTTTTCTCAGGTAGTCACCGTACCCTAGTTCGACAAAATTTGGCAGCTCAGATTCTAAATCAGCGTTGACACATATTCTTGCATGCGTCATCCTTGTCCTAGCCAAGGTTGCATGATCTATGGTTACCAGCTCCCCAATAGCTCTGGCTATACCTTGCAGCCAATACTCATTGAAAAACTAAGCTGGTAGGTTAGGAAGGCGAACCCAAATAGGGGCTATATTGATATTCTATTTTTCAAGGTCGAAATCCTCCCCCCACTGTCTGAGGAAAAGGCTACGTTTTCCTAAAAACCAGGGTCCTCCAGTTAGAACGCGATTCACATCCTCCTTGTTATTGAATCTTATAATGAAGAAACCCCTGGATAGGGCAACAACCTCCATACTCCCCACCGTTCTCCACTTAGATAGTGCCCAGGACCGTATGGTCTCTATATCCGGCCTTCCACCGAGGAACTTGCCCACTAACGAAAACTCTTCCATGGATAGGAAAGGACCCATAGAGTTTACAGGTGCCATTATCCTATTATTTACCGATATGAGAGGTGGGAGTGAAAGAAAGTCGCTCTTTCTGCCCTTTAGGGTTTCCGTGAAGGTTGGGCCTCTTCTGGGACCCGCGTCGCCCTTCTGTGACCTTTTGTCAGGATCTTTTTGAGGAGGATCGGGCCCTCTTTGGACAGCCTCTCCTGTCACAGAAGGCCTACCTTCCTCTGGTTCCTCACCTGACTCCTGCTCGAGGTTCCCGCCCGCATCCTGCGTACCTTCTCTACTGCCTTGACTGAGGTTCCCGCCCAAAGCTTTCGAATTTCCTCCGCCGCTTTGACCGCTTCCGCTGCTCCTCTCCTCCATCTCTCTCTTTCATTTTAGTTTTTTAATATATCTTAATCTATGAATTACATGCATACATTCAAAGAAATTCTCCTAAGAACGGACCGCTCAAGAAATAAGGTGACTATCTGACTCATTTCTCATTCATAGACGTCCAACAAGGAAATTAAAAAATATATCTTACTAAGATTCGAACATTCATCCAACGACGATCGCGACAAATCGGGCAACAAACATGAGCACACTCTATTTCGTTAGGACTCCACAACTCTCATGCGAAAACTCGAGTACCCAGGGTTTCCATAAATTCCCTAGCCAAGCACGCAACACTAAATAAGCACATTACTACGTATTCCAACATATATTCACTGAATATAAGCATATGCTCATTGAATATTTATGATGACAACTATATAACGAGAGGTCCAAGGTTCAAATCGTGGTGTGGGTGAGCATGGATGAGTGTGTGAGGGAGTGAATGTTTGGTGGTTGTGTAACGGTGGTACCAATATCGAGCCTTTGGTGCTCCTCCTCACACTTGGTTAAATAGGTGTTGTTAGGGGGCAGCCCCAAGATTTAAACCCTACTTGGTAGTAGAAAATGGATGTGGATGTAACCAACTCCCCTATGGATCTCATATATATATATCGAAGGTCCAAGGTTCAAACCGTGACGTGGGCGAGTGTATGAGAGGTGGGTGTTTGGTAGTTGTGTATTAAATTCCCTATTGATAGGCATAGCTCTCGGCTTTACGAGGGGTCATGGTTGGGAGGAAACTGCTCAGCCTTGTGTGTGTTGGTCGTAGGGGTTTCTCACAGTAACCAAATAAGTATATATATATATATATTATCATCCATTTTCAATTACAATTTTAATCTCGAAATCTCGGAAAGAAGTGCCCTAGCCTCTAAAGAGTTGTTAGTTGAAGTTCCATATGATTCTAGTAAGTAGAATTTTGTCTTTATTATTTCAAAAAAATATCCAATTTTATCTTTATTATTTCAAAAAAATCACCTCTCCACCAACTTTTTCTAAATTTCCTTTAAAAGCATCATCAAAATTAACTTTGATTAACATAATTTTTGGATATTTCTATCCTAGATTAAAGTCATTATTGCATATGACTCTTTCATATATGTTCAAAACTTGTAACCAAGTTGCTATAACCTCTTTTTTTACTCTTGAGACTTCCCAGGATGAGTACTATGTTGTTACCATCTCCTTTTCTGCACTTGAGATTTCCCATGATGAGTACCATATATTTAAACATTTTATAAGAGACGCAATAATACAATTCTAAACTTGGGAAGGATTTTAAAATCTATTTTTAAAAATTATGTCAATCCTTTCAACCCATAAATTCGAATAAATAATGGTAGGACCAATCCTCCATAGAATACATAATGTTTTAGCTTTGAAATAATTAATCCAACATTTCGTCAGTTGTTTCAATGTTGATGGAGCTACCTTATATATTCTTATATTTTTATAAAATTAACTCAAATGTTGTGAGTAAAAGTACAATAAATAAGTAAATGGTTTGATGTTTGTAATTCCTTCTCACAGAAGGCACATTTGAAAGATCCCATGATATCCTCTTCTTTGTAGACCATCTCTTATAATGATCTTACTTTGAACTTCTAACCAAATGAATGCCGAGGACTCAGGAAGAGCCTCTAATGACAAAACATTCTTCCAAGAAAATCTTTGGGAATAAAATTTTTGATTGCTCTAAATCTTTATATCCCAACTTGACCAAGTATCCATCATATTCTGATAGATTTCAAATCAACTCATCCATTCATGTAAAAAATGAAAAATAGAACTCTTGAAGCATTTTTGAAGTTCATCTTCAATTTGCTTGAGTTCCTCTTCTTCAAATAGGTTACAAATAGAAATCCATGATCTAGAGTTGTTCATATTAATATGATCTTTGACCTTTGGACCTTTACAAGCTAGGCATGCTTGAGCCAATGGTTACCATTTTGAATCAGAGATAAGAGGATAAGGCTTCATTCAAGCATCAAAATTAATTTCCCTCATTGAATGACCATCTAATATGTTTTTTTATCAATTGCAAACTATATTGATATGAAGTTCCATTTGGCAATCCTTTAGGTAGGGTTCTTTTCCTAAATAATTTCATTACATTAAGAGAACCTATATATTTTTTAAGTAATTTTTTTGCCCAATTATTTTCTTGATCTCTGAATAATCTCCATTCAAGTTTTGACCCTAAGGCCAAACTCATAAGTTTACAATTTTGCAAGGTTTCTCCTCTAAAATCCTCTCATTTGCAAACCCTATCCCAGTTACAAAGAAAATACCTAAATTTTCCTTGCATCCTTTCCAAAGAAAGTCTCTTTGAATTTTATCATTTTTTATGCTATAACTATTTCAATCTTGAAAGTGGCATCATATGAATAAAAATGGATTGTAATGTAGTCTTTATGAGTTGTAGCCTTCCTATGTGGTCAAAAACGTACCTTTCAAACTTGCCAAACAAGGTTTCATTCTATCCAAACAAGAGACCCAAAACTCATTTTTATTTTTTTTATGGGACAAAGGAATACCCAAGTAGGTTGATTAAAAATTTTCAATTTTAAATCCTAAAATATCCATAATAATTTGTTGTAAACCTAGGGAAATGTTAATTAAAAATATCCTAGATTTTATAATATTAACCAACTGTCAAGTAGCCTTCTCATAGCATGTCAATATTTATTTGAACTCCATGGATTTACTAATCGAGGAATGGCCCAAAAAAAAGTTTCATCAATAAATTGGAGATGAGATTCAAAGGGACCATTTTTACAACCTGAATACCTTTGATTTTTCCTTCTATTTTTGCCTTTGAGAAAGTTTTCCTTGATGTCTTTGCAAGAATAATGAAGAGATAAGGAGAGAGTGGATCATCATGCCAAGTCCACAAGATGACCTAAAATAACTAGTAGGAGAGCCATTGATAAAAATAAAATATTTTGTGATGCTAAAATAACATTTAATCCATTCACCCCAAGTGTAATCAAAACCAAAATTTTTAATAATATCAAGTAGAGAACTCTAGGAAACCCTATCATATGCTTTGTTCATATCTAATATAATAAGCATAACTATTTTTTCCATGAAATGAAGAGAATGTATGGCCTCCTATGCAATTATTACACCATCAATAATTTATTTACCATGAACTAAACCACCTTGTTTCTCTAAGATAACACAATCTAGAATGCCTTTCAATCTATTTGCCATAATTTTAAAATTTATTTTATAAATCATATTACAAAGGCTTCTTGGATAAAAAATATCAAATTATTTTGCCTTGCCTTTCTTAGGAACCAATGTAATAAAATTGCCATTGTTCTCACTTATTGTAGCATTTATTTTTTAGGCCTCTCCAATTTTATTTTTTTGTGGAAAACATCCCAAAAGGGATGCCACTTTCGGGTAAGACCCAAGGAGGCAGGGGTATCCATTCCGCCAAAAATGCCCAGGACTCGAACCTGGCCTACCACCTTTGACATACTCAAGGAACAAACAAACACACAAAACCAATTTAAAAATAATTAAATAACAACAAAAATAATAAAATAAAATAAAAAAACATGCTCCTTGAGTGTGTCAAAAACAAAAGCACAACCAAACACACACACAATAAGATAAAAGAAACCACAACACGAACCACATAGAAAAACACAAGAACCACATAATAAAACACAAACAAGACAAAAACAACAGAACACTACAAAGACATAACCCAAAAAAAAAACATGAAAAATAAACACAACCAAAACCTAAAATATTAAAAAAATAAAATAAAAATAAAAATAAAAAACAACCAACAACAGACAATAAACAAAAACAAAAAACATAGAAAACACTCACACAAAAAAACACGAATTAACACAAACAAAGAGAACACAAGAACAAGAACGACAAAAACACAAAAATAATAACAAAAAACATAAAAAAAAAACACAAAACAACAAAAACACAAGAACAACAAAAAACAACACATAACACAAAAACAAAACAAAACAAAAGAACACACACACCTTAAAAAACTAAACAAAAAAATAAAAAAGAAAAAAAGTTGAACATAAGAATGACCTATCTAGACCAGAAGACTATTAAGGCAAGAAACAACAAAGGAAACAAAAGAAAGAAAAGAGTGAGCTAGGGAACTAAAAAAACCTGAATGAACCAAAGAGAAGCAAAAAAAGCAAGAAGAAACTAGGTACCTTCAGAACTGGAGCCATCCAAAGAAATGATGGAAAGAAGATCTTCCCTAATTTGCAAAGCCCACCATCTAGGAGGGTGACCATAACAAGTAATATCACCTTTGTCCAAAGCCCAATTAGCTAAAGCATCAACACTCTTGTTTTGATCTCCGACCACATGATTGTAATCAACTTTCAAAAATCCCATCTAGATTAATTGAATCTTCTCAATAATTATTTTTATTCTCCAATCAACCTTATGATTCTTGGAAGGAGTCTTCAAAATTTTAATCATAAGTTGAGAGTCGTACTCAACTAACACATTTTCCCATCCAACCTTAGTAGCCTCTTGAAGGCCTCTAAGGATAACATACCCCTCAACAAGATTATTGGAAAGAATACCCAAATTCTCAGCAAAAGTAAAAACCAGGGAGCCATTTGAAAGTCTACCAATTCCTCCCACACTGGCTTTTCTAGGGTTCCCTCTAGAGGCTCCATCAGTATTGACTTTTCCAAAATCCTTAGGAGGAGGTTGCCAATTTCTTGTCCTATCCATCTTACTAATACTCACATTCCCTTTAAGTTGGTTGCCCTTAGAAGATTTAATCTTCAATCTTTGCATCACTTGATCCCATATTTGGTGGGAGTTTTGGGGGTGATTAAGAAGTTGATGGACTGATTCAACTAAGTTGGCTATGGTCTTTTGCCAAATATAGTGAATATCCTTCCTATCTTGATTAAAAATTTGACTGTTCCTTTCAATCCAAATATTCCAAAGAAGAATGGTAGAACCCATCCAAACTAACTGCCTAATAAAATGATCAACACCCTCTTGATTAGGCCAATCCCTCCAAAGTTGTTCAAAAGTAAAAAAATTAGACCATTGTAAGCCAAGTAAAGTGGCCATTCTCCTACATAGCTCAGATGCTAAAGTACACTCAATAAAAATATGGTTGATAGTTTCTACATTCTCTTCACACATCTCACATCTAAAAGGGCCATGAAAATCATGCTTCATAATTTGCTCACCAATAAGCACCCTACGATGCAATAAAATCCAATTAAAGAACCTCACCTTAGGCCAGAGCTTTTGAGCCCACAATTGAGAAAAAATGTCAGAAGAATGGTTGGTATTATTATGGCATAAGGTTAAATAACCTTGAGCAACTGAATAGTCACCCTTAGTAGTGTTGTTCCATCCAAAACAATATTTTTCATTGGACCAAGAGAGAGATCTCATATGAAGGATGCCTTGGATATCTTGTCTTTGTCTTTCTAGGATTTGAATAGGCCAGTCCTCAATAGGGATCCAATATCTACCAACCTTTGAATTACCAGTATGGTGCCACCAGTAATTAACCACCTTTATCCAGTTAGCTCGGTGAAGCTCCTCCATCCAAGGTCTCCAATCGGGAAACTGAGTTATCAAAGGCTTGTGACCATCCCAAGAATCTATCCAAAATTTTTCCTGTTGACCATTATGAATGATCCAAAATAATTTTTTCTTTATCAAATTCTCACTAGTCTTAAGAACTACTAAAATGGGAGAACCTTTGGTAGGAAGTTGATAGCGAAAAAGGTCTTCAGGACTTTTGTTCTCAGCATATTTAGCATAGAGATTATTGGCCCAAAGAGCATTGGGGTTATGCAACATCCTCCAATATAATTTAGGAGCTAAAGCTTTGTTGTTATTAATAGAAGATCAAAATCTAACCCCCCTTTATTCTTAGGAAGACATAAAGTGTCCCATTTCACCAAGGCCCATTTTCTTTTCTCCTTAGTACTAATCCAAAGGAAACGATGATTGATTTGATCCAGTTCTCGAAGAACAACCTTTGGAATATTCAACACGGAAGATACATAAATAGGAATAGCTTGAAGGACTAATTTTACCAAGGTGATTCTACCCCTAGAAGAAAGCCACTTGTTGGTCCACTTTCCAATTGTATTCTTGATTTTGTCCAAAAACCAATTCCAATCTTTATTTTTTTGCCTTTGAATATTTATGGGAATACCTAAATAAGTGATTGGAAGGGAGGTCTGCTTATATCTTAATTTATCCAAGACCATGGATTCCTGTCTAGCAGAGCATCTCATTGGAAATCACAAATCAAGGAAGACTTTGCTTTGAAGTCCAACGCTCTCGAAATGGAATTGTGTGTGGATCGTCAAGTCCAACAAGGTGCAATCGACACCTAAAAAGCTACTGAGAAATGTCATGGATGAAGCCAACACCTCAGTGTCTTACCTCATCAAAAAATAGGTGTGCTCAACTCTTTTTTGAGATCCAAGAGCTCAAAAAACTTGTCCAATATCTTGTCATTTCCTCTTGACCCAACTCTCGCAATCCCTCACCCTAAAATCAAAGGAGAAGGAATAGAAGTCAGAGTCGTACTCGCAGTGGACATCAACAACAATAACAACAACAACCTCAATGGTTGGGCCAATAACAACAGCAGTAGAATCGCTTCGACAAACAAAACCAGCTTTCCCAGTCAAAAAACGGGTCGCAGGACTGATCCCAGAGCAAAGTTCCATGGCAACAACCAGAGAAAGAATTCATACCTCATACGCAACAGCAATCGTGACGGGTTTTTGTCAAAAATTTCCAAGGATTTGGTTCCCAAATGAATTAGAAATCTGTGAGATCTGTTCCTAGGTAGTTAGGTCCAGGATTGCAGCAGACCCAAGGCCATCCTCGTGGGGGTGGCGTAAACCGCTACTGAATCATTGGAGTGCCATCTTCAGCCCTGTCGACAGATGTATGCTATTCTTCAACAAGAGCATGGTAGGTGTTGTGGATGGCATGATCACAAATATCGTTGGTCATAATTTGTCTGATAGACCTTTCACAGTGGTAGAAAAAGAGCTTATTGGGCTCGGATTGAAATATATCCCTATCCCACCTCTCATGGCCCATGATGATGTCTATGTGGAGTATGTTTTATTTTCCAGGCTTCTCAAGCTTCGATGGTTTTTCTGTCCAAAAGGAAATAACATCGCCAACTGGGAAGAATCTGCCTACTCTCCCTTCCGTATTTCAAATTCTACATGGGAACCTAATGTGAAATACCAACCCCTACTAGATCTTCTTAATGACGAAAAGCATCGAGTTGAACAACTTGCTTCAACGGAGAGTATCTTCTAGCCTCCCTTGCCCAAGCATCTGGCAAGAGCCTTGCACTCTCTCAGATCTGATGATTCCATTGTCATCAAACCCACTGACAAAAATCTCGACCTCACTGTTCTCAGTAAAGCATGGTACCTGGAAGAAGGGATCAAACAACTTTTAGATTTGGAAGTTTACCAAGAGGTTATTTCTGTCCCCTGGAACTCTCTTTTTTCTAGCTTGGAGTCCATTGTTCAAAATGCACAAAGAAGTCTTCTCCTCGATCAAAAAATAGTGGACTATCTTCTACAAAAGAACCCCATCATTGCTCGAGTTTGTACTTTCTACCTCATTCCAAAGGTTCACAAACAACCTATGAAGGGTAGACCCATCTACTCCTACTACGGTTATATGTTGGAGCCTGTCTCCAAATGGCTTCACCACCAGCTTCTCCCCATTCTCTTGGAGCAACCAAATCATCTACAAGACTCACTGAGCCTAATGAAAATCCTTCATGAAAGAGATTTTTCTCCAAGTTGTGTTTTGTTCACCTTTGATGTTGAGAGTCTATACCCAAGCATTCATACAGCAGTAGGATTGGCCGCTCTTCAACACTGCATTTTAGGAAGGTTCAAACTTGGTTTGGTTTAGTTGATCCTCGAACTTGTAGAACTGGTCCTGAACAGACACTATCTAGAATTTGATGGTAAGATATACAAGCAAAAAAGAGGTACAACAATGGGGAGCAATTTTGCAATTGTCTATGCCAATCTGTTTCTTTGTTACTTGGAATTGCAAGTTTTTAGTATTTTTCCATATATTTTAGAAAATATTTGCTTGTATAAATGATATATTGATGATGCTTTTGGAGTTTGGAATGGTACTAACGAGAGCCTTCAAACTCTCCTTGATGCTTATGGTTCTGTTTATCCCAACATCAACATAACTACTGCCATTTCCACTTCTAAAGTTAACATCCTAGATATTCTTGTGGTCAAACCACCCTCCATGACTATTCTAGGACGTTTGGGTACTAAACTATTCCAGAAACTAATGAATATGTATCAATATATCCCTTTCTATTCATTCCATCCTCCCCACCAGAAAAAGGCCTTCATAGTCAGCGAACTCAACAGGTTTCTGGTCAGAGAGGCAGATGACAAAGGATTCAGCAAGGTGAAGCATCAGTTTTTTCACAAGTTGAGAGCCTGAGGCTACCCGTCCCACTTATTATTTCCATTCTTTGCCCAGGTGGAGTTTTGACACCGGCCTGCATTGCTCCAAAAAATATTCCAAAAGATCTCTTTAGGACAACCAGGTCTAAAGAAATATCCCCCAATTCTGATGAAGCTATACAACTGTCAATTTGCTCATGATCTTCATCTAAACAAAAATGTGCTTGGACCTCTCTACGAAAAATGGATCAAAGACCCTCAACTCTCCCATACCGATCGTGGCATCATCTGTTGGAGAAACAATAAAAATATGAAGAAATTTCGATGCCGCAACCGGGTCGTGAGAACCCAACCCAACTTCAATCGGCCATAACTTTTGCTATAGGGCTCCGATCCTTAGACCGTTTGAAGCATTGAAAAGCTTATAAAATTTTCTATGACAAAAAACCAAAAATTTAAGAGTTTTTGTAAAGATATGGGCCCTTTTTAGAGCCTCTAGACCCCTCAAAACAAGGTTTAAAGTTTAGAATTTTTTCATAACGTCTCTTTTCAGCAATCAATGCCCCGTATTCACGGGTGCACATCCCAAGGAGCATTTTTTAATGTTTTAGGCACTTTTGACCATTATCCTTGGCAATCACTACCATTTTTGGCATATCCCAAGGTAACGGTCATTTTTTCTTGATTCTCGCCACATGGCATGTCGACTAGCACACCCACTGGCTTGAGAAATCTATATAAACAAGATCGATTGTAATGTTTGGTCATCAGCTAAACTGATGAGCACTTAAGGTGTGAAACATGTTTTCAGATTTTTTCCCTTTCATTTCAATCTTTCTTGTTCTTATGTTGTGAAGTGCCCCTTTTGCATTGATCGCTTGTGCTTCTACTTACTCTTCGTTATTTGATTTCTATTGCGATAAGGTACTGCTATGAAATTTTTCTTTCTTGTTGAATATAAAAGGCCTCTTCAGTTGCAACTAACATATCACTCTTAAATAAATCTCAAAATGTTTGAAAGAAAATTATAGGAAATTCATTGAGGTCAATTGCCTTGTTAGGATGGAAAGAGAAAAAACATCATATAGCTCCTCCATCAATATCTTCATCATCAAACTTTCATTTTGTCCCTGTGTGATAATTGATGGAATATTTTATAAAAGCTTATCTTGTGCCTCCTTAACTTGTTGACTATCTAACAAAATATTTTTGAAATAATTAATATCTTCCTTCCTTATATCTTCTTTTTCTTCAATATTTCTTCCATACATAGGTAAAATATTTTTTACACAATGAAAAAAAAATGTTTTTGCTATCATGAATTTTTTGTATTTCTATCTTCTTCCTTGAGCTATTTCTCCCTAGATTTTTGGAACCAATATAAATCATTTTTCAATATATTATGATAATGAGAAACTTTGGTATAAGCTTTTGCTTCTCGTAAATATAAAAGCATCCACAATATGCTAAATATTGAATAAATCAACCATAGTAATTATTACACACACAAGTCATGATAATGCCCTTCAGATACTATAACACCAATGGTATTCCTTGAGGAAGGAACCACTCCACAATATTTCCTAAAATGAGATTTACTCCATGAGCCAAGATTATTAAAAGAGAATACTTCATATGATTGATTATTACAATGACAATATCACTTATTTATATATATATTCTAACGCTACTTTGGGAAGTTGACTCCTAAAACCTTGACCCACTCGTTATTATAACATAATATTATAATATAATCAACCTTAGGTTATGTATGGCCTATGCAAACTATCCATGATACCCTTATACAATATATTATCATATCTTCATATTCCTATCCCTCGGTACTGTTGGTCATCAAATCCGCCTAGGTAAGGATTTTGTGTAAGTGTACGCGCCCTAGACCTGGACCAACATTGAAAGGCCGAAGGGAAGAGATGCCCCTCGTGCCAATCTCCGGAGAAAGGCCGGCTCCTATGCTAAACTACTTGGGTGTTTTGAAGACAAGAGTGCAGGAAAGAGATAAAAGGGATAAGGGTTAGAGAAATAAAATAAAAAGGGTTAAGGGAAGAGAGATTGGTGATTTAAGGTGGGAGAGAATAGGAAGCACGATCGCTAACAGACAACTTGAATAGCAGCAAGGAACACCAAGAGTAAAATGAAAGAAATGTAGTATCAACCTTCCTATGTATCCTCCCGAACGAGTTTCAGGACACTGTCCCCGATCGCACACCGGACGCAGAGTTCAGCATCTCAGTCTACAAACGAGGAGAGATAAAAGAATCAAGCAAGGCAGGCAACATAAAAGAAAGCCAATACAACACTTTTCTACTCCTATGTATCCTTTCGAACGAGTTTCAGGACACTGTCCCCAATCGCACACCGAACGCAGAGTTCAAGCATCCAGCATACAAACGAGGAGAGATAGAAGAATCAAGCACAGAAGGCAGCATAAAAGAGAAGAATTGAGCTCAAAGTCTCTTAGTATTAATCGCAGGACATCAAGTTACAACAGCTTTCTAGCAGATAGTTCCCCCCCTTTTACATTACAATACTTGGGTTTTTATAGAGGACCCGACCCTCTGAGTCATTATCACAAAATCGACGAAGTGCATCCTCGAGCTTCGAGAAGTCGGCTCCTCGCGGTTCTCGTGACTGATCTCTCAAATCAGCTACTAAAAATAGCAACTGCAACCGGGTCCATCGAGGAAATAGGCATTCAATGGGCCGCCTGAACTGTCCTTAGTTTCTGGGTGCAATACTCGAGTAGCCACCGTGCTTGACGGGTTCTCCTTCTTGGACTGGTACTTCGGGTCCAATTGCCCAAAATGATCGACGAACTTGTCGGGCAAGGAAAAATGCATTTATGAAGCAACTGACCACCTCGGGAAAATACCCGGCTTGAAGTGCGTGCCTTGGAAGCGCTTCGCTGGATCTCTTCTTGCAATTCTGCTTCACGGTGGGTTTGGGCCGAAGCAGATCCTTCCTCTGGGTTTGGTACTTCGGATAGTTGAGCTTCGCGGCACAACTTCGGGAGGTTTGAGTGCCGAAGTAGATCTCTTTTGGTGGGGCCCTTCATGCTCTACTACTTCGCTGGTTGAATTACTTCGCCTATGCCTCAAGGAAATGCTTCGCCGTGATCTTTCTTTGAAACTATGGTTCGGGAGGCTTGCGGCCGAAGCAGAAATGGTTCGCAGCGGAGGGGCCCGAGGTGGGTATTTCGGTGACTTTCTGGCGAAGCATTTTCAATGTTTGCTTCGAGATCCGCTTCGCAAGTTTTTGGGCCGAAGTAGCCTTTGGAAATGCTTCGGGTCCGAAGTAGTTCTTCTCGCCTTAGCGACTTTGGAATTTGATTTTTGGGCCTTCCTTCTTCGGGTGGAGTTGTCATTTGAATATCTCTTCGCTAGGTTCCCACCCGAAGTAGTTTTGGAAATGCTTCGGGTGCGAAGATTTTCTTGGCGCTTTCCTCATGTTTTTCTTCGGCAAAACTGTTTCACAAAATTTGGGGCCGAAGCGATCACTGGAAATGTTTCGGGCCCGAAGTCCTTTTCTTGCCTTAGCCAATTCGCCTTGCATCTTGGATTTTCTCTTTTCGGTAGGAGAGTTACTTCGCAAAACTTTCGCCCGAAACGCTTTTGGGAATGCTTCGGGTGCGAAGCTTTTTCTGGCGCCTTCCTCGTGTTTTTCTTCGGCAAAACTGCTTCGCTGATTTTCCACCCGAAGTAACCTTTTGAAACGCCTCGGGCCCGAAGTTCTTTTCATTTTATTCTTCCTCCCCTCAGCGAAGCTATCCTAGCTGCGAAGCTCTTTCTATCTTCTTTGGTGTACAAGGGGAATGGCTAGGAAAACCAAAATTGCTATAACTTACATACATTTTAAAAGGTAATAATTAATATCATACAAAATTTTTGCTATTCTTCTACCCCTTGTATAATGTGACAAAAAGTGTCAACATTCTTGGTGGCTCGCGGGGTGACGAGCTCGCCTCGGCAAAAGAACCCTTTAGCCCTGATCCATTGGGCTGCTGAGTCACTGATCCCCCTCAGACCCTTCTCCTTTTTCTGTCTCCTGGGGCGCTTCTGCGGTTTGCCCTTCCTCTGCCTCTGCTCTTCCTTCTGATTCCTCTTCCTCTTCTTCCTGCACGGCTTCCTCTAGCACGGCCTCTCGCTGCGGTGATGGTTCAAGGTGATCCCGGATACGTTTCATCGTTCGTCGGACATGAGCCCAGGCACCCTTCTGAAAAGGCTCCTGATCTTGCAATGCCTTTACTAGAACGTGAAACCGATCAATTTGCCCGATGTCAGCATGTTTGGCCCTGATGAATAGATCGTTTAGGCATGCTACCATCTTGCAGTGTCTCAAGATGAAGTCGGTTATCTGCACCTCTGAGATCGGCTCCGCCCACCCATCTATTTCTGAGACATCGCTCTCGAACTGAAGCTAGACTGGTTTGAGCTCGTCTTTAGTCAGAAGATTTTCGTCATCGTCTGTGAAACTCGGGAAACCCAAGGAAGAAAGGTCCTAAAAATAATTCATTGAGGCACGCTGCTCATTGTCAAAAATGTCCTGGAGGCTTCTAGCTTTCTGAGCTTTTTGCACCTTGGAGAAGAAGGCACGAACCGTGGCCTAGGCCGTGGACCAGTCCCTAGTTGTCCGGGTCATTGCAGTGACTTGCAGGTCCTGATATCTAGCATTCTGGACGTCAAAGGCCAACTTGAGCCGGCTCCTGGCTTTCTGCGTGACTTCATCAATAATCGGCCCTCCCTCGGCAATAGCACGCTGGGCTTCGGTGACGTAGGTCAATATGGAAAGGGCGCTGGAACACCGAGACCTAAAATTCTTAAGCAGATGTGCACGAATCTCCTTAATCCTGCTCCTGTCGAACATCGATAGGTCTTCCTTCTCGTACAGCTGAGCTTGCATTTGCACGACTTTGCCTTCAAGCTCTTTGGCCTTTAAATCATTTTTGGCCCGTCTCTACGCTTGATTCTCCTCTGTACACTGGAGCTGTAGAATTTGCTGCTTTAGAGCACGCGCTTCCTTTTTCATTGTTTTGCACTGCTCCTCAGCTTCTGCCAACTTGGAGCGAACCCTTGCCAAATCTTCCTCTAGTTTGACATTGGCGGCCTCGGCTTCAACCTGCGTTGGTTAGCAATGGTAGCATGCGCTCTAAAGGTCTCGATTCGGACATGCATGGATGCCGATTCGTTATCCACATTCAGATGCACCAGGTCCTTAGGTGTTTCCTGGTAATCATAGTCTACTGGAGTCATTTCATCCAGAGGCTTTTGTACCTTAGGGACCTTCTTGATTTTGTGCATCTTCCCAGCTTTCAAATCAAACACGGCGCATTTTTCAACCTGAGCCGTCGCTCGCCCCCTTTTCTTTCTTGCCTCCTTCAGGATTCTGTCGGTATTCTGTCGGGCTTGGAGCAGCTTCTCGACAAGGGGGCGCTCCTTGATCAAGGACATCTCTGACTCAAACAAGGTTGGGTCTCCAGCCGAAGGAGTGAACAAATATAGGGAATGGATGGGGGATGCCTCACCAGAAGGTTTGGCGGTGGGTGTGGCGGGCATTTCGGCAATGGGGGCCACTTCGTGTGAGATGGGGGATTGAAGAATGGGGCTCGGCGTCGAAGTAGCATCCCCGCCTCTACTAGAGACCAAGAGAGTGGAAGCATGGGTGGGTGAAGTGATATCGATGGACTTGTCCCGGCCGGGATCGTGGGATGGACTTGGACTAGCCACGGGTGACGCGTGAGGGGATGAGTGGCCCTGCAAGGGAGACTGATGGGAACCTTCGGCCGTGGCCGCAGTGGACATGGGTGAGTCCTGAGCAAAGGGTGGAGAATGCGTACCTGAGTGCCCTCCTGGCAAAGTGGCTGTAGTGACTTCAAGTGCAGCCGTCTCCTGTTCTTTCTCTGCCTCGACATTTTCAACCTCCATGGTTTCTGCCTCAGCGTCCCCTTCGGATTGGAGGAGTTCCTCCACATTGATGACATTGATATCCGGGACGGTTTCGGCGCTTGGTGGCGCTACGCCTTCAACGTTTGTTTCGGACGGACCTGGTGTAGGTCGTCCAGTGGAGGCACTCTGAAAACCTGTACGGGGTCGCTTCGGATAGTTCGGGGGCACTGGGCCTTGTTCTGGCCTCTTTATTTTTGTTCTCACCAGCGGTTGTTCTGACTCTTCGAAACTCGTGTCTTGGCCTCCCACAGGTACTTGAGGTGGTTTACGTGGTGTGGCTTTGGCCTTCTTCTCCTTCTTCGGCCCCGAAGTCTTATTTTCTCTTTTTGGGCTTTCGCCCGAACTTGGGATAGCTGGAGGAATGAGGTCGACGAAGGACAGGGGCTTCCATGTCCCGACATTGGCCTCATAGGCCATCGCGAAGTCCTTGTCAGATGACAAAAAACCATAAGAATTCATCTTCCGACGATGGACCCTCATTATCCACCACTCTCTTATCTGGGCCACGTCCCAATCTTTCACTGCCTCCTTCAAATCATCTTTTGCCTTCTTCTAGAAGGTGGAGTTGGGGCTCGGGAGAGGGTGCCGAACTGGGTCATATGCGACCTCCATCGGGTAGAACTCATGCCAGGGAGGTAGCGTTTCCATTTTCTCCAAGTGCCACTCCAGATCCTTCCCATTAGGATTGTTCCTTTGCTCCACAATTTTTGGATAGGGGCAAGCGTGGAAGTTCTTGAATCGAAGATGGTCCCTCATTACCCCCAAGGGGTCATAGAGCCATTGCTGAGGAAGTTGGACTAGGCCAAAATTGGCGAGCTTCTCCTCCAAGAAAACATTTTGGTTGAGGGCAAACACCTCGATAACTCCCATTTTGAAAGGGAAATCACAGGTGTGAGCCCATTTCCGTCCATGGCCATAAATGGCGTTTGTTGCATCGCTCTGCCGAGCGACCTCCAATGCGAACTGGTATTCGGAGGGATAGACTGGTAGTAGGAAAGGCTTCCCTATGAAGCCGAATATGCGAATTACGAGCCCCTGTGTCAGCTGAAAAATGTCTCCCCTCTTCTCTTGTACCACCTTGTCCCTTAGGAGGAGGGGAACCCGAGGGGAAGACCCCGTTAGCATGTGCATTGCGGGTCCCAAAAATTGTTGGTTAAAAGAATAATAGGACTCCGTCTTCAATAGGAGAAGGGTCCACTGGTATACAGGCAGAGGGTTTCCATCCTCGCCGCTTGTCGTAATAGCAACATAAGGGAAACTTTTATGTACATGAAAGAAAAATAACCAAACAAGAAGAGAACAGGGCGAGAAGTACTTATTTGTCCCAACATTCTTCATGCTGGTGAGCCGCGTATGTAGGGTCCTGGCTACCCATTCTGCCCAGTCAAAAAATACTGGGTTGGTGCTCGGCCTCGAAGCATCAAGGGCATAAAATTCCCCTCTGGAAATACACTCAGCCAAAGACACCTGCCACGGGTGCACCGAAGCGTCGGTAGATAGGCCTGCCACCCATGCAATGATGGAGAAGATGTCGACATTTTTGAAGGCCTCCAAGGGTAGGGGCATTTGGGGCAATTTGCCCGAAGGGAGCCCACTTTTGAGGCTCTACTGCAAGAAATTGATCATGTAGTTGGAGGACGTGAACCTCTCCATTTGTTCGCTAAGAATAACGTTGCGAACCGTGTACCCCTTAGGAGGGCCCTCGCTGTGGCGCAAAGGCTGCCTGGACATCTTCCTTCAGAATGGAGAACAACTTGTTGCCGGAGGCGTCTACCACTTGCCTGGAGGTGGGCTGATAGTTCCGCGCGATGGCATCAATCAGCTCAGGGCAATGATGTGTGGGAGGCGTCAGATACCAGTATATCTGGGAGTAGTAAGCGGCAGCTCTTTTGTTGTCTGTCGAGAGCCTGCTTTTCATGAACTCAATGGTGTTCCTGAGTTCAGCTATGCTCCTCGATAGCTTGGTGTCTCTGATCCTATCCCACGCATCAACTGGCGGTTCTTCAGGTTGCTCATCCCCAAAATCCTCTCTTTCTCCCATGACTTGTTTCTCAGGGCGACGGCTAAAATCAACTTTCTTTGGCCCTTTGTCATGGCCCTTTGCCTTTGGCTGTTCGGGGGCCACCACTTCTGGTTCCTTTCCCTTTTCCTTGGAGTTCTTCTTTCCCATGGTTGATGCTTAGGGCGGCGAAGTCTGCAATGTGCTGGGGTTCGGAGGCTTGAAAGCGCAGGATGGAAGAGCTTGTAGGTTGACAGCGAAGTCTGCATGAATCATTGAGCAAGTAGCTTCTCCACTGCTGGAGTCTACGTTATATAGCCTTAGAAGGCAACCACCAGTATTTATGGCACTTGCCATAATTAACTTCGCGTCGCTTCGTCTAATTCGTCGCATGGTGGAGTGGTACACAGTGGTGTGTGTTATGATGATTGCGGCTTGCTTTGGAAGCGTGACCTTCTGCCACTTTGTACCCGAGCATGAACTTTTCCCCTAACTGAATCCCTAGAGGACGTACCCGCCACCTTTTCATTTAACTCGCCCGCTTCGGACGCTTTTGAAGGTGGCTATCGGCACGTTCCCCTAGGCACATTTTAAATGCCCCTACCTTTTCCGTCGTTGGGTTGGTGAAGTCGAGGTCAGGGTTGAAATGCTTCGCAACGAACCTTTGGTGCGAGCCGATTTTCTACGCTTCGGGCCCGAAGTAGTTCTCTTCGCAGAAGGTGGTTCGTCGGTCCTCCTTCGAAAACTATTTCGCTTGGACTCTTCTTGGCGAAGCACCCTTCGTACCTCGGTCTGAGTCTTGCTCGGCCAACAAAATTTGTTGCGAGCTATTTTCTGTCAGCTACTTCGTACGCCCAGTCCCCGAGCTTCTCTTCTTTTTTTTTTTTTTTTATATTAGCTACCGAAGTAAAACTCGACCTGAGTCTTTGAGCAACACCTTATTTACCAGCCGAACTATTTACAGTATTTACACAAATTTTTTGTGACATAATCGGCATGCCGCCACCATAAATTCAACTTCGGGTGGTTATCCGACAAACCTGCAATGTCCAGACCAGATCCGATTGAACTTTAGTTGATTTTTGAGGTTCGGATCACTTCCTCCCGAAGTTGTCCATGCTGCGAACAGAGTGCAGCGTGGCAGGTTGTCACTCTTGCCAGTACCCATACTGGTGATGAAAGATGTGGCGAAGAAGTTCGCAGCATGAGGGGCCTCTTGGGGTACTGGTTGTGGCGGGGGCTGGAACCAATACCAGCATACTGAAGAATTTACTAACTGCGGGCTGGGTATAGGTTCTTCCATCCTTCTGATGGGGTAATAGGGCTCCTCCGACAAAGAGTAATCTTCTAGGGTCTCCTCAGGTTCAGCTTCTTGATGAGGCATGCTTAATGGACTCTGGCTGAATGCTTGCGTGCCATCCACTGGGATACAAAAAGGGTGCAAAAATGTGCCCTCTTTGTTCTCAGGTTCCGCCACTTGAGTCTGCTCTTCTCCTTGGCCCATCTCTTGATGGAGACTGCAAGCAACCATGTTGCTCATTGCCGGAGCAAAGCTTGCATATTGCCATTGTTGGGCTTGGATGGAACCCGCCTCTTGAGCTACAAACGACTGCAACTCAGGCATCTGCTCAGCATGAAGGGTCTGCCATGATGAATACTGTGCAGGATAGACAGGAGCAACAATTATTGGAGGAAGTGATGGAGTTTCCCCCCACTGCCACTTTCCAGATAGGAGCAGGAGCTGCTCTGCTCGTACTGCTTCCTCAAAAATTTGAGGAAACCTTCGTTCTCCTGATTGCAGTAAGAGGAGGCCCATGTCCGGGTGAAAGGCCCGAACATAGAAGAGGTGGGCTTGGGCGGGCGTCGGTTGGACCCCTCCTGGAATTCTCTTCCAACTTCTACAGAATCGGACATTGAAGTCTGTAACGCTCTCCAGAGGTGCTCTCCTGATGGTGTAGAGGTACGTCAAAAGCTGGAAGGGATCTTGGGAGCCATCAAATGCTTCGAGTAGTGCTCCCGCTAAGTCATCCCATGAGCAGATGCTTCCACGCCTGAGCAGTCTGTACCACTGCAGTGCCTTTCCTTCCAGAGACAGGAACAGGAGCCTGACCATGACATCTTCGTGGATTATGTCAAAGATGGACCTTAAATCAATAAGATATTCAAGGTGCTCTAAGGCCATTCCCTTAGTGCCATCGTATTTTGTCACTGTCTTCAAGGCACTTTCGAGAATTTCATGGTAACTTGAGAGATTCAGAGGGCCACGATCATCCCAGCTGGGATAGCATACCCTCTCCATTATAGCAGTGGCCTGCAGAGATCACGGTCTTCGCCACTAAGTCGGAGTCGCCAGGTGAACATACTTTTCTCCGCTTGTGAGGTCAAGGCTGCTCACCGAACCTTGATTCCTTCGGGATGTCTTCTTTCAGATTTAAAAAGGTGCCTACGATCAAGAAATCTGGATCTTCAGCTCAGTCAGAGTCGCCAGGTGATTTTACCAGATGGAGGCAAGCCAGAGATTCACCAACTCGGACTTCCTTAAAACATGGGGATTTTTGCCATGAAGGCACAGATTTGGATACTGGTCTTTACGACTTAGAGATTTTTGGGTAAACAGAGTCGCCAGATGCTAAGAGTCTTTCAGTAATGAGAGCATCGGTTCTCACTACCACTAGTCAGGTGAGACTGACCGGGTCACACCGGGAACTGGTTAGAACTAGTGGCCCCGGTGAAATGGGATTGCGTTAAAATATGGGACCTTGACTGGTTATGGATCTTTCTAAGACATACACAGTCGGTCCCACCGGGCGTGCCAAAAACTGTTGGTCATCAAATCCGCCTAGGTAAGGATTTTGTGTAAGTGTATGCGCCCTAGACCTGGACCAACATTGAAAGGCCGAAGGGAAGAGATGCCCCTCGTGCCAATCTCCGGAGAAAGGCCGGCTCCTATGCTAAACTACTTGGGGGTTTTGAAGACAAGAGTGCAGGAAAGAGATAAAAGGGATAAGGGTTAGAGAAATAAAATAAAAAGGGGTAAGGGAAGAGAGATTGGTGATTTAAGGTGGGAGAGAACAGGAAGCACGATCGCTAACAGACAACTTGAATAGAAGCAAGGAACACCAAGAGTAAAATGAAAGAAACGTAGTATCAACCTTCCTATGTATCCTCCCAAACGAGTTTCAGGACACTGTCCCCGATCGCACACCGGACGCAGAGTTCAGCATCTCAGTCTACAAACGAGGAGAGATAAAAGAATCAAGCAAGGCAGGCAGCATAAAAGAAAGCCAATACAACACTTTTCTACTCCTATGTATCCTTTCGAACGAGTTTCAGGACACTGTCCCCAATCGCACACCGGACGCAGAGTTCAGCATCCAACATACAAACGAGGAGAGATAGAAGAATCAAGCACAGAAGGCAACATAAAAGAGAAGAATTGAGCTCAAAGTCTCTTAGTATTAATCGCAGGACATCAAGTTACAACAGCTTTCTAGCAGATAGTTCCCCCCCTTTTCCATTACAATACTTGGGTTTTTATAGAGGACCCGACCCTCTAAGTCATTATCACAAAAAGAGAAGAGTACATCCTCGAGCTTCGAGAAGTCGGCTCCTCGCGGCTCTTGCGACCGATCTCTCAAATCGGCTACTAAAAATAGCAACCGCAATCGGGTCCATCGAGGAAATAGGCATTCAATGGGCCGCTTGAACTCGTCCTTAGTTTCTGGGTGCAATACTCGAGTAGCCACCGTGCTTGACGGGTTCTCCTTCTTGGACTGGTACTTCAGGTCCAATTGCCCAAAATGATCGACGAACTTGTCGGGCAAGGAAAAATGCATTTATGAAGCAACTGACCACCTCGAGAAAATACCCGGCTTGAAGTGCGTGCCTTGGAAGCGCTTCGCTGGATCTCTTCTTGCAATTCTACTTCGCGGTGGGTTTGGGCCGAAGCAGATCCTTCCTCTAGGTTTGGTACTTCGGATAGTTGAGCTTCGCGGCACAACTTCGGGAGGTTTGAGTGCCGAAGTAGATCTCTTTTGGTGGGGCCCTTCATGCTCTACTACTTCGCTGGTTGAATTACTTCGCCTATGCCTCAAGGAAATGCTTCGCCGTGATCTTTCTTTGAAACTATGGTTCGGGAGGCTTGCGGCCGAAGCAGAAATGGTTCGCAGGCGGAGGGGCCCGAGGTGGGTATTTCGGTGACTTTCTGGCGAAGCATTTTCAATGTTTGCTTCGAGATCTGCTTCGCAAGTTTTTGGGCCGAAGTAGCCTTTGGAAATGCTTCGGGTCCGAAGTAGTTCTTCTGCCTTAGCGACTTTGGAATTTGATTTTTGGGCCTTCCTTCTTCGGGCGGAGTTGTCATTTGAATATCTCTTCGCTAGGTTCCCACCCGAAGTAGTTTTGGAAATGCTTCGGGTGCGAAGATTTTCTTGGCGCTTTCCTCGTGTTTTTCTTCGACAAAACTGCTTCGCAAAATTTGGGGCCGAAGCGATCACTGGAAATGTTTCGGGCCCGAAGTCCTTTTCTTGCCTTAGCCAATTCGCCTTGCGTCTTGGATTTTCTCTTTTCGGTAGGAGAGTCACTTCGCAAAACTTTCGCCCGAAACGCTTTTGGGAATGCTTCGGGTGTGAAGCTTTTTCTGGCGCCTTCCTCGTGTTTTTCTTCGGCAAAACTGCTTCGCTGATTTTCCACCCGAAGTAACCTTTTGAAATGCCTCGGGCCCGAAGTTCTTTTCATTTTATTCTTCCTCCCCTCAGCGAAGCTATCCTAGCTGCGAAGCTCTTTCTATCTTCTTTGGTGTACAAGGGGAATGGCTAGGAAAACCAAAATTGCTATAACTTACATACATTTTAAAAGGTAATAATTAATATCATACAAAATTTTTGCTATTCTTCTACCCCTTGTATAATGTGACAAAAAGTGTCAATAGGTACTATAAAATTCCACCCTCCTTACAAATGTTCCATCCTCAAAATATGAGAAACAACTAGATAATATGATTTGCTAAGCAATGTTAACAACTAGTACCAACCTTGATCATCCCTCCCTCCAAATGAAATCTTGATTGGTGGTAGTTTGTGATGATGCCAAGTTGTCAATGTGCCACTTGAATATCAATAATTGCTATGTTGGCTACATGCTTCTCTTGCTTTACTATGATATTTTGAATTATTGATCCTTTTCTTTCATGATGTTGTTGTACCACTCTAAAATCTAGAATTATTATGTTTTTTTGTCAAACACTACCATACTTGATGCTTTTCTCACTCTATGTAGATCCATAATAATATTGATGCCCTAAGTACTACCTTCAAGATTATTGTCGCTCATGGTGGTGTGGGTGATGATATGTTGTAATCTTAATTGGACTTTTTGTTTCCTTTAATTCTTCAGCATTTTGTTTTAGTGTTTTAAATTCTTTTTCAAGCTCTTCTAATAGAGCTGCCTTATATTTTGTTGTTGCTTCTTCGTAGGACTCTACTATTGTGTTTGTTGTAGACTTAAGTTTGGATTCCTCTATTGGTTCTTTAATGTGTTCCCCTACCATAACTATTTCTTATTTCTCCTTGGATTCTTTTCCCTTAAGCTAAGAAATATCCTCTAGTGTTATCTTCCCTGTGTCATAAATTTATGATTTTTTTTGCACATTAATGTTAACAATAACCAAAAATTCCAACCAAGGATAACCTAGAATAATATCCACATCACCCATCTCAATATAAAAAAAAAATTGAATGTAAAACATATTTATCCATAGTGGTCTTCAAATATTAAAAGATATGAACACTCATACACTCTACTTGCATCTCTTTCATTTTTGTGTCTTGAACATGTAACCTTTTAACCAAAGCAATATTAATAAAATTTTACCTACTGCTAGGATTTATGGAAATAATAACCTTTTCTCTCTTAATGCAGCCTTGAACCTATAAAATAGAAATTTTAGATTCAAACAAATCCTTTTGATCACTATTTTGCCTATCTAACACCAAATATGTGGTTCACTCAGCCTTCACACTATCATCCTTGTCTTTTCCTTTTACCAATTTCTTGAAATTTTCCAACTCTTTTTAATTTCTTTTGTTCATCTTGGAGCATTGCTACCTTTTTGTAAGGGTTCCATTGACTCAAGAATGCTTGCTTTGTTTCTTCCCAAGTTAGTTTATAATTATAGGCCATAAGAAAAATTTGAAACCAAGAAAGAGCTTCTCCTTCAAAATAAAAAAATAATCCTAATATTCCAATAATAATCAATAGAATACAAGGATTTAAATTATTTCCACCATTCTCTAACATCAATATCATCTTCTCTAAAAAATATTTATAGCTCCATAAGTTCATGCCCCAACAAAAAGACAATGCAAACTAGGGTTTTATGAACTAAGGTTTCATAAAAATATATGTCTTCCCACACATTTAAAGTTACAATTCCACATAATCATTTAGACAAAAAAAAAACAAATGGTTTGTTTACCCCAATTGAAAGATATATCAATTTTCATTTTTTGGAAAAAAAAATATGATTTGAAAAAATGTCACTATTCTATTCCAGGCGATTAACTTCACAGATTTGTATCTATGTCAATACTACTTGAATTCCTTCATATGACACTTGATTTGAAGCTCTTCAAATTCTATACAAAAAGGTGCAAGCCAACTTTACACCAAGATATGGCTCTAAAAAAAAGAGATATTTTCTTTTAAAAAAATCAAAAAATTGTAATCCATAAAACAATTCCCATTTTGCTAGAATCATTACTTTGATACTAGATATTATATACCTTTGCTTCTCATAAATATAAAAGCATCCACAATATTCTAAATATTAAATAAATCAACCATAGTAGTTAATCCACAAAAGACAAGATGTGATAATTACCTTCAAGTAGGGCAACACCAATGTTATTCCTTAAAGAAGGAACCACTCTACAATCTCCCAAAATAAGATCTGCTTCAAGAACCAAGACTATTACAAAAGAATATTTTATATGATTGATCATTATAATGACACTATTCATAATTTATATACCTAGATTCTAATGCTACTTTGGGGAGCTGACTCCTAAAATCCTTATCCCACTTATTATTATAATATAAAATTATAAGATAATCAACCTTGGGTTATGTGTGGCCCATGCCAACTATCCATGATACACTTATATAATATAATATCATATCCCCATAATTCTATCCCTAGGTACCATAACAATCCACCCTCCTTAACACCTAAGAAGAAACATGAGAAGAAACTAGATAGTTTAATTTGCTAAGCAATGTTGACAAATGGTACCAATCTTGATCATCTCTCCATCCAAGTTAATTATTCACTGGTGATGGTCTATGATGATGTCAAGCTACCGTTGTGCCACTTAAATGTCCATAATTTCTTTATTGGCTACATGCTTCTACTGCTCTACTATAATATTATGAATGAATGGTCCTATTGTTCCATGATGTTGATATGGAGCAAGGATCCAAGGAGAAACAAGAAACAATTATGATAAGGGAACAAGTTAAGGAACCAATAAAGGAATTAAAAGCTAATTCTACAATAGAAGTAGTAGTAAAGTCCTAGGAAGGAGCAACAAAAAAATCCAGGGAAGCTTTGTTAGAAGAGAACATCGATGCACAAAAGAAGGGTGCATGAGAGAAGAGTTTGAGGAAGAATTTAAAATAGTGAAACAAAATATTGAAGAATCAAACGAAATATAATGTTAGGTTATGGTTACAACATATAGCCACCCACATTATCATAAATAAAAGTAATCTTGGAGGTAGGGCTTAGGGCACAAATATTATTATGGATCTACATGGAGTCAAAAATACATCAAGCATGACAATGCTTGGTAGAAAAAGTATAGTAATTCTATAGTTTATAGTCATGTAGCAACATCATGGAACAAAAGGACTAATCGTTAAGAATATTAGAGTAGAGCATCAGAGGCATGTAGTCGATAGAGTAGTTATGGATATTTAAGTGATATAATGGTAGCTTGCCATCATCATAGACCACCATCAATCAAGACTTCACTTGGATGGATGGATGATCAAGATTGGCACCAGTTGTTAGGCATTGCTTAGCAAATCATATTATCTAGTTTCTTCTCATGCTTAGAGGACAAAAAATTTATAAGGAGGTTGGAATGTTATGATACCTAGGGATAGGTATATGAGGATATGATATTATCTTGTTTAAGGGTATGATGGATAGTTGGCATGGGCTACACATAACCTAAGGTTGATTATACTATAATGAGTGGGATAAGGGTTTAGGAGTCAATTCCCAAAAGTAGCATGGGTTATATGTGGCCCATGCCAACTACCCATGATACCCTTATACAATATAATATCATATCCCCATATTCCTATCATAGGTCCCATAACAAAGTAATTATTTTTCTTTCACATAAGAATATTGGTTCATTCCATTGATTTTTACTCTCTATTGTCAATTTTTAATCTTAAATTCAATTTCATATTTTCTTTAAAAATATTACCAAATTATTTTAACATTCCAAATATTTATTTTCTCCTTTAAATATTTTATCTTTTTAACAAATCTATATATATGATCCTTCAAAAGTTTCTTCATCTCACTATAATGTAATCGTATGGAAGAAATTAGGGTCTTGTAGCCACATAGACTAGAAGCAAAATGGCTTTGGATAACCATTATTGGATAGATCACAAGTTAAATGAATGGGTTTGTGATCCAGTTATGTTTGCAATAAGATATTTGAAGAGATTGTATATTTTTCTTGCAACCATGTGTTGGATAACAAAAATATATCCAATATTTCTACTATATGAGTTTTCATAATGCATCTATTATCCTATATATGTTGAAAACATGAAGGACTAACATCCAAAAGACCATTTGAATTGACAAATAGAACAAAATATTGTACTGATTTAAACCATACTAAAGTACCACCCTTCTTTTCCAAAGGAGATAGACCTTTGTTGAAGTCATCCCCAAGAATCCATAGATCACAATTATGAATCCTCATGTTTTGACAAAAATATGCTAAGGTCCTTTCAACATCTTTATGAGTAACTATAGTTGGAGCATGTATATTTATAACATTTTTTTTATTTTTTCTATTTCTTGCAAAATAGTCTATCAACCCAATAAATTTTTGCTTCTAACAAATTTTCATCAAATTTGTTTTCGTCATTTGTTGTTGTAATATCACTTGAAGTTTCTATAGAAGAAACCACTAGACAATTATCTATCTTTCAAATCTTTTTAAAATAATCCTTATATTCCTCACTACCTAAACTTGTCTCTTGTATTAAAATAAACTCACGACTATAAAAACCTTTTAGTTCCTTAATAATTATTTTTTAGAGGTCTTATTCATGTCCCTAATATTCCATGATATTATTTTTATTAGCACACTTTTTTATTAGTGGGCTTAACCCCACTTCTTGTTAACACCTATGATAATTTTATTTTGCTTCCCAAATCAATCTCCCTTTGAGTTTATTTTTCTCTTTGTTCACGCTTTCATGGCCTTACTCTTCTTTTTCTACTCCCACCAACATTATTATATTCATCAATTTCTTCTATTTTTCTATATTGTTCATAACGAGACTTATCTTCTAAAGATTTATGTTTCCCTAAAAAATAGCCAGGTGTTGTAGGTGAGTTGGAGAGGAGAGGGCAATCCTCCAAGGGAGGTCCCAGGTTCGAATCTCCACCCTACCAAAAAGTTGAATTGGGTAACCAAAATCCAATTGATAATGTTGGTGTGGGCAAGGCCAGGTGCAACTCCTAGGTGACTTTGACGGTGTAGAACCCCCTATTCGTGGTCTCTCAGACCAAGGCGGTCCCGCAAGGGGTTTTTAAAAAAAAAAATGTTTCCCTAAAGTGCAAAAAATATATTCATAAACACTTTCCTTTTTATGTTTCCCCCAAAACCCTAAAGTACAAGGATGATCCTCCATAGTAATTACTTTCTTATGCTACCAAAAGCCCTAAATTTCCATGGATGCCCTTCATATGCATTTCTTTATTATGTTGCTCTTGAAACCCTAAAGTGTAATGGATACACTCTATACTACTTTCATTTTTATTGTAAGAAGAATATTTTATGGTACTTGAGAAAAATGAAGATGATTTATTTGGATTAACCTTGACCTTTGTCACTTCAATTGCTTTAAAATTTGCCTCTCCATATTCCTTCACATCTTTAATTCCTATATTCAAATTTACACATTGTACTTTCTCATCTCTTGTGTCAATTTTTTTCTAATGGTTGGTTTGAATGAATTATAATGGCCTTTGTTATTTGATGATGCAAAGGGGTTTTTCTTGCCACTATCTTAGGAGTGAAAAATCCTTGATTTGACATAACTTCTCCTTGATATGATCTTCTAGTTTCATATTGAATTTTACCTCATGCTCAAAAAATTTCATAGCTTTATCTATCATTTTCACCTTGCAATCTCTTTCCATATGTCTAGTCTCATGTCATTTATGATATTATAATCAATAATTTTATAATCCACTTATTGATCCCATTCTCTTAATTCATATTTAATCTTAATAGACTATGGTAAAGGTTTTGAAATAACTATGGCAATACATATTTGAGTGTATATGATATGCCTTCTCTCTATAATAGTTGATCCTTCCTAGATGAACTCCACTAGAGTATTTTTTTATTAGTAAGTTGATAAGGAAGTCTAAAAATCCTAATCCACACTAGAATACTTTTAATAGTATCTATCTCCACAAAAAAAATTCAATCCATGGTCTTAAATATAATGCATCTTTGCCATTAAACCAAGGGCCACCATCCACAATATTATCCCTCACTTATGAATTATAGAATATAATAAGAAAAAATCCTTTCAAAATAAAATTTATGGAATAATTGTAATTCCCCACTTCCACTTGATCCAATTTTGAATCTCATAAAAACTTGGGCAGTATCCATGAAACTTCTATATCAACCCTCTAGTTTTAAGAGCCATTATACTATGCTTTATCATCTCATCCTTGATAATCACTTATGGTGTAGTATTTGCTACCTAGTTAGGGTTTGTTATGGATTCGATCTTTGTCTTATTACTAACTAGCGCATCCATGCTTTGAACTAGAGCATCCTTATTTCTAGTAAGAACTTTCAAAAATGACTTTATTTCCATGTTACCTAAATTTCATTCATGTAAATACTTTAGTTTTTGAGTTTCTCCTAATATATAGAACAAGAAGAAGTGACACTTATTCCTTGCTCACAGTTTGCTTCCTATTTCTTACTCATGCTTATTTCTAGTAAGGACTTTCAAAAATGACTTTCTTGCCATGCTACCTAGATTTTCTTCATGTAAATACTTTAGTTTTTGAGCTTCTCCTAATATTTGGAACAAGAAGTGGCCCTCACTCCTTATTGCCAGTAAGGACTTTCAAAAATGACTTTCTTGCAACGTTTCCTAGATTTTATTCACATAAATACTTTAGTTTTTAAGTTTCTCCTAATATTTGAAGCAAGAAGTGACATTCACTCATTTTTGTTACCATTAAATGCCTATGTAATCACACATTTGTAATACGGGTCAAATTCTAAGGATGAGGTATCAATGTGTATGTAAGGATGAGGTGTCACCTTGCATGCACATATGAGTTGGTAGTGGCAGATGTTAGGGTTTGCCTTGTAAAGGCTGCAATGTAGTATTATGTTGGCATTAAATGCCTATGTAATCACACATTTGTAATATGGATCAAAGTCCAAGGATGAGGTGTCAATGTGTATGTAAGGATGAGGTGTCACCTTGCATGCACATGTGAGTTGGCAATGACAAATGCTAGGGTTTGCCTTGTAGAAGATGCAATGTAGTATTTATTTGAGATTGCTAATGGAAAAAAGTGGAATGTCTAGACATCCCCCAAGGGGGGGTTTACCCTTGTTATTATCTTATTCTAAAATAGTTTTGTGTTTGCATATTTATTTTGTTGCTCCTTGTTATGTTTAGGTCTCTTCATTTAGTATCAATGTCATGTTCAAATTTAACATTTGGTATCATCGATGGTCTTAAGCCTATATAGTTTATAGCATAGTATTAAGAGATACAAGTTTTTATGGCTTACGATAGATATAGTGAGCTTCGACAAAGATAGACCTGGTGAGCTTCAATAGAGATAGATCTAGATTAAGGGATGATCATGATAGGGTTTGATATTTAAATATTATTGAACTTTGACAACAATAGGTTTGGTGAGCTTCAACGGTGCCAGATCTGGTGAGCTTTAACAATAGTAGGTTTGATGAGCTTTGGTAGTGGTAGATATGGTAAGCTTTGATAATGATAGATCTAGTGAGCTTCAACAATGATAGATATGGTGAGCTTCAACAGTGATAAATCGTATGATCTTCAACAATGGTAGATCTAGTGAGCTTCAATAGTAGCAAATATGGTGAGCTTTGGCAATGATAGATTTGGTGAGCTTCAAAAACTATGATCGAGTGAGCTTTGAAAATGATAGATCTAGTGAGCTCTCGTAGTGTTAGATCTAATGAAGATCTGTTGGATATGTATTTTAGCTGTGTTCAAATATTTATTTTTTTAATAGGTGCTAGAGTTTAAGTCTAGAAATGCCTATTCTAGTGGTTTTATTGTGTAATTTGCAAAAGTGTCCATGCATGAGGTTTTATTTTGCAGCTGGTATTCTTCTTGGTTTTATTTTACAAAGTTTTCGAAGAATGTCTAAGATGGTTTATTGGTTGTACCATAAATTTTGGATAAGTATTAACTACTATAACTAGTGTAGCTTGTATCTAAATAAGCTATTATAACTGGTGTAGTTGGATTATTGGCTATTATAACTGGTGTATCTTATAGGATTGTTAATGCTACTGTAACTAGTGTAGTTGTACCCAAAAGAGACTAGTGTGGATGCTAGTGGTGGTTGCCTAGTGTAATGTTCTTAGAGTTAGCTCCAATAATATTTGTAATGTTTAAAAGTGGTTTTTTAAATTTTTTGTTACCTTGCCGGTATATAGTTAAGGGTAACAAGTGAAGCTAATGTGTTTAGAAGGTTAGAGGTAGCTTGTAGGGTGGCTAGGTCTTGGAACAACTGGATATATCTAGTGGAAGTTATGAGACTAGAGGTTGGTAGTATTCGAGTTAAGGCTACTTGTCTTCGAAAGGACTGGTTTTAGCTTGTGCCCATGAAGGGTTGTGTCAAAAATAATTATTTGTATTGCATAATTACAAATATGTCATTAAGGGGGAATGTTGGTATTAAATTCCTATGTAATCACATATTTGTAATATGGATCAAAGTCCAAGGATAAGATGTCAATGTAAGGATGAGGTGTCACCTTGCATGCACATGTGAGTTGGCAACGATAAATGCTATGGTTTATCTTGTAGAATATGCAATGTAGTATTATGTTGGCATTAAATTCCTATGTAGTCACACATTTATAATATGGATCAAAGTCCAAGGATGATGTGTCAATGTGTATGTAAAGATGAGGTGTCACCTTACATGCACATGTGAGTTGGCAACGATAGATGCTAGGGTTTACTTTGTAGAAGATGTAATGTAGTATTTATTTGAGATTGCTAATGAAAAAGTGGAATTTCTAGACATCCCCCAAGGGGACATTTACCCTTGTTATTCTCTTTTTATAAACTTATTTTGTGTTTACATCTTTATTTTGTTGCTTGTTATGTTTAGGTCTCTTCACTTAGTAGCAATATCATATTCAATTTTAACACTTGCTCACATTTTGCTTCCTACTCACCACTCATGCTTCATGGCTACTCCTGGATCACACTCACTCTCAGCTCACACTCTAGTTTCATAGGTTGTTTACATAATTTTTTTAATAAGTTATACGTGGCTTTTATTGGGGGCCACTCCCATCAAAGTACCAAAATATTACATTTATTGTAGCATACCTTTTTATCAAATTTCATTCATTTTTTTCTTAAATATATTCTTCAACTTCCTCAAAGTGCTATGTTTTCACAATTAGATCATTGACATCATTTTGATTAAGATATAAAGTCTCACTTTGCTAGTTGCCTTCTAAAATTTGAATTTCATCATGATGAAGATCAACACAATTTGGTAATTTATCTGCTACCCGATTTCCTTCTGTATGAATATGCTCACACTTTCAAGAGATTACCTCTAGTAATAGATGATAAAAACTAGCAATAATATTATTTTTATCCAATCTCCACATACATTTTTGTTAATAGCATTGATAATAATTTGTGAGTCCCCATCAATTGAAATATATATCCATACTTTTTCTACTACAATTTTAGTCCTTGTAAGAAGTACCCTAGAATCCACATATTTGTTAGTTGAAGTTCCATATGATTCTAAATAAGTGAGGAGAATTTTACCTTCACTATTTCTAAAAACACCACCTCCACCAACTTTTCTTGGATTTCCTTTAGAAGCACCATCAAAATTAATTTTGATAAACCCAATTTCTAGACATTTCTATTTTACCTCTTCCATGTATGTTTAAATATTATGGCTAAGTTATTAGCACCTCTTTTTATAGAATTGAGACTTCCCATGATGTGCATAATATTTGTAGATATTATACAACATAGGCAATAATATGATTCCAAACTTGAGCATAAGTATGATATTTTTTTTAATTGTTATTCCTTTCAAGCCATAAATTCTAACAAATAATGGCAAGGCCAAATGCTTTAGCTTTGAAAAAATTAATCCAATATTTCATCAAACCTTTCAATGGTGATGGAGCTACCTAATATAATCTCGTAATTTTAAAAAACTAACCCCAAATGGTATGAGCAAATGGACGATGATGAAGTAAATGGTCAAATGTTTCTAAATCCTTCTCACATAAGGCACATCTAAAGTGTCCATAATATCCTCTTCTTTGTAGACTCTCACTTGTAAGAATCTTACTTTGAACTACTAACCAAAGGAATGTTGAGGCCTTAGGAAAAGCCTCTAATGATCAAACATTCTTCCAAGGAAAACCTTTGGGAGAAGGAAATTTTGATTGTTCTAAATCCTCATATCCCAACATGACCAAGTATCCACCATCCTTTTATAAATTCCAAACCAACTCATCCTTTCATGTAAAAATTGGTAAATAAAACTCTTGAAGCATATTTTGAAGTTCATTTGTAATTTGTTTGAGTTCCTATCCTTCAACCAAGTTACTAAAAAACATTTGTTATTTGAAGTTGTTGCTCATAATAATATAGTATTTCACCTTTGGACCTTTACATGCTAGGCATGCTTGAACCAAACGGTTTCCATTTTGAGTTAGAGATAAGAGGCTAAGGATTTAACCAAGCATCATACCAAAAAATTGCATAACTCGCCTCATTGACTAACCATCTAATATATTTCCTTATCAATTGCAACTCTTTGATATGAAGTTCCATGTTGATGATACTTTGGGTAGAGTTATTTTCCTAAATAATTTCTTTGCATCAAGAGAACCTATATATTTTTGAAGTAATATTTTTATCCAATTCTTTCCTTTATTTTTGAATATTCTCCACCCAATATTTGCTCCTAATGCCAATTCATAAGTCTACAATTCCGCAAGCATGCTCCTCCAATATTCTTTCTTTGCAAACCCTATCCCACTTACAAAGAGGAAACCTAAATTTTTTCTCACAACCTTTCCATAGAAAGTCTTTTTGAATTTTATCAAATTTTGATGCTATACTTGTTGGTAATCTTGAAAGTGATATCATATAAATGGGGATGGATTGCAATGTAGTATTTTCAAGTTGTAGCCTTCCTGCCATGGTTAAGAACTTACCTTTCTAATTTGCAAAGCAAGCTTTCATTCTATCCAAAAAAGAGATCCAAATATCCTTTATTTCCTTTATCAAAAAAAGGAATACCCAAGTAGGTTGATGGAATTTTTTTAATTTTAAACCCTAAAATATTCACAATAATTTATTGTAAATCTCTGGTAGTATTAATGAAAAAAATCTTGGATTTTGTAGTATTTACCAACTATCTAGTAGCCTTATCATAGCATAATAATATTGATTTAAACTCCATGGCCTCACTAACTAAGGGATGACCCAAAAGAAAAGTATCATCAACAAATTAGAGATGAGATTTAAAGGGACCATTTTTAGCAACTTGAATACCCTATTTTTTCCTTCCATTTTTGCCTTTGAAAAAGTTCTCCGTAATGCTTCTGCTCGAATAACGAATAGATATGGAGCAAGTGGATCACCTAACATAGTCCACAAGATAACTTGAAGTAACCAACAAGAGAACCATTGATCAAAATAGAAAATTTTACAATGCTATAACAACATTTAATCCACTCACACCAACTATAATCAAAGCCAAACTTTATGAGAATAGCATGTAGAAAATTCTAGGAAACCCTATCATATGCTTTGTTTATGTCTAATTTCAAAAGCATACATAGGTTTTTCATGGAATGAAGAGAATGTATGGCCTCTTGTGCAATAATTATACCATCAAGAATTTGTTTACTATGAACAAAGCCACCTTGTTTCAATGAGATAAGACACCCTAGAATGCCCTTCAACCTATTTGCCATAATTTTTGAAATGATCCTATAAATCATATTACAAAGACTTATTGGATGAAAATTACCAAAATATTTTGTTGCCTTTCTTAGGAGCCAAGTTAATAAAAGTAGCATTGATCTCACTTAGTATAGCCTTCCTTTTTTAGGCCTCTTCAACCACAACTAACATATCATTCTTTAATAAATATTATTTTTTTGAAAGAAAATTGTAGGAAATCCATCGGGGTCAAGTGCCTTTTTATGATGGAAAAAGAAAACTAATTCATGGATCTCCTCCATATATATCTTCTTCATCAAGCTTTCATTTTGTCGTTGAGTGATAATTGATGGAATATTTGTAGAAGTTTTTCTTACGCCTCCATATCTTGCCTAAAATATGATAAAATATTTTTGAAATAATTAATTGCTTCCTTCCTTATATTTTCTTTGTCCTAGATATTTCTTCCATCTAGAGTTAAAATATTTCTTATATGACAAACAAAAAAAATTGTTTATGTTGTACCATGATTTTTTTTTGTGTTTCTATCTCCTTGATCCATTTCTCTCTATTTTTTAAAAAACAATATGACTCCTATTTCAAATCATTATGATAATCAGAAAGTAATTATTTCTCTTTCATTTAATAATCACGATCCATTCCATTAATTTTTACTATCTCTTGTAAATTTTTGATCATGAATTCAATTTCTTTCTTTTCTTTAAAAATGTTACCAAAATATTTGACATTCCAAATCTTCATTTGCTCCTTTAATTGAACAAACTTGTGCATACATAATCCTTCAAATTTTGATTCATCCCACAATAACATAACCATTTGGAAAAAATTAGGGTCTTGGAGCCACATAGATTGGAAGCAAAATGGATTTGGATGACCATTATTAGGTAACTCACAAGCCAAAAGAATGGGTTTCTGATGTGATCCTACTCACAATAAAATATATGAAGAGTTTGTATACTTTGTTTGCAACCATTTATTAGATAACAAAAATCTATCTAGTCTTTCTGCTATATGTTTTTGCCCAATGCGTCTATTATCCCATGTATATTGAAATCTTAGGGACTAACCTCCCAAAGGTCATTTGAATTGACAAATGAAGCAAGATATGACATTGAATTATACCATCCTCGAATACCACCTTTATTTTTCAAAGGAGATAGAATAATATTAAAATCACCCCCAAGAATCCAGAGATCACAATGTATCATCATTGTATTTGACAAAAATATTCTAAGCTCCTTCCAACATATTTCACAAGGAGTAACTATAGTTGGAGCATATATAATTATAACCCCAACTTTGATATTTTCGTCTTTTCTATGAAATAATCCAACAATCCAATTACTTTTTGCTTCTAATAATTGCCCATCTCATTTTTATTTATCCCATATTATTGCAATACCATCCAAAGCTTCATGTGGAAGAAATTGCGAAACAATCATCCATTTTCCATATCTTCTTGAAAGCATCCTTACATTCCTCATGTTATGAAACTTTATTCTTACTAACAAAAATCATTCACCAATATGCAAAAATATCAAATCATTCATCCACAAATGAGACAATATAGATAATACCCTTAAGGTAGGGCAACACCAATAATATTCCTTAAGGAAAGAATACCTCCACAAGATCTCCCAAGATGAGAGGGTAAAGCCCCATAAGCCACTTCATGGGTAAATATGACTGCATATGATTGATCTCAATGATGATTATAGTGACAAATATCCCTTCTTTATATACCCATCTTCTAATTCTACTTTGGGAAGTCGACTACTAATATAATATAATCAACCTTGGGTTATGTGTGGCCCATGCCAACCCTTATACAATATAATATCATTTTCCTAGGTACCCTAACATTCCACCCTCCTTACAAATATTTTATCCTCGAAACATATGAAGAAACAAGATAATATGATTTGCTAAGCAATATTAGCAACTCGTAATGAACTTGATCATCCATCCATCCTAGTGAAATATTGATTAGTGGTGGTCTTTGTTGATGTTGGTATGCCATATTTCCACTTGAGTATCCAAATATACTTTATTGGCTCCACACTTTTGCTACTTTGTTTTTATAATTTGAATGATGGGTCCACTTGTTCCTTGATGTTGATGCACCACTCTGAAAACTAAGATCACTATGCTTTCTCTACCAAACACTGCCATAACTGGTACCCTTATGATTCCATGTAGAAGCATAATATTGTTGCCTTGAGCCATGCCTCCAAGATTATTGTTGCTCATGGTGGTGTGGATGGCAATATGCTGCAACCTTAACTTTATGTTCTACCTTCTTTGACTCCTCAATATTTGGCTCCAATGTTTTAAATTCTTCTACACGTTTCCTTGTGCTCTTCTAACAAAGTTTCCTTAGATTCTGCTACTATTATTTCCATGGAATCTTGTGCTATTGCTGCTTCCATGAAATTTGTTGCTGCTACTTCCTTCTTGGATTTTATTTTAGGTTCTTTTATTTGCTCTTCAATTTATTTCTTTGCAACCACTTGGTCTTCCTTGGATCCTTGCTCCTTAAGCTAAGAAATATCCTGCAATGTTGTCTTATTTTTCCTATACCATTTGTAAACTTATTTTGAGCATAAATGTTAAAAATACCCAAAGAATCCAACCAAGGATGACCTAGAAAAATATCACATTATCCATCTCAATATCATAAAAATTTGAATGTAAAACATATTTATTTATGGTGATCTTCAAATATTTTAAAAATATGAACATTCTCACCCTCAAGATGTATGTCCTTTATTTTTTTTCTTGAACCTACAACCTCTTAGTCAAAGAAATACTAATAAAATTATATTTGTTTCTAGGGTTAATAGAAACAATAACCTTTTCCTTTTGAATGCATCAATGAACCTGCAAAATAGAATATTTAGATTAAAACAAATCCCTTTGTCAACTTTTTAACTTATCTGCTACTAAACGTATGGTTTCCTCTGTCTGCATACTGACATCTTTTTTATCTTCTATCATTTTGAAATTTGCTAGCTCTCTTTTTATTTCCTCTTGTTCTTTTTTAAGCATGTTCATTTCTTCTTCATATCCCTTGATGGTGACCTTCAAACTAGCTATATTTTTATATGAGTCCCATTTACTCAAGAATGCATGCTCCATTTCGTCCCTAGTAAATTTATAATTATGGAAACTATTAAATCTATTAAACAAAGAGAAATATTCTCCCCTAAGATAAGAAGGAAGTACAAGGCTACAAAAATAATGATTAGAATTCAAGGATTTAAATAGTTTCCATCACTCTCTCACATCATTATAAACTTCTCCATAAAATTTTTGTAGTTCCATAGTTCATGCCCCAATACAAACTAGGGTTTAATGAAAATATATATCTCCCCACTGAATTGAAATTAAAATTTCACATAAGTAATTAGATCTGCATTTTTTCTTTAAAACAAAACAAACTGCAACTAATTTGCTTACCCCAACTAACAAATTTCATCTTCCAAAAATATCATGATTTGAAAATTCGTCACTGCCCTTGTACCAAACAGTTGAATTCACAAGGTTGTATCTCCCTAAATACTACTTAGATTCCTTCATATGACTACTTATTTTAAAGCTCATCAAATTTTGCACAAAATGATCCAAGAATCATCTAAATCGGATAATATTTCAAAGAGATATGACTCCTTAAATATGAGATATTTTTCTAGAAAAATTTGTCCTGATTCTGCAATTCTACAAAAACATCCCCACTTTTTCAAAATCGTTGCTCAGATACCACTTGTTACAAAACTTTTTTTTGAATAACATAAATCATTCACTAAATGCAAAAATATCAAATCATTCATCCACAAATAATATCCACAACAATAATTCACACAAGAGACAAAGATAGATAATTCCCTTAAGGTAGGGCAACACCAACAAAACTCCTTAAGGAAGGAATAACTCCACTAGATATCCCAAGATAAGAGCACCACTTATAGAGGGTAAAGTACCATAATCCACTTCATGGGCAAATATTATTACATATGATTGATCTCCGTGATGATTACAATGACAAATATCCCTTCTTTATATATCCATATTTTAATTCTACTTTGGGGAGTCGACTACTAATATAATATAATATTATAATATAATCAACCTTAGGTTATGTGTGGCCCATGCCAACCCTTATATAATATAATATCATATCCCCATATATCTATTCTTAGGTGCCCTAACAGATTTTATTTAAATCTTTTTGGTCATTGTAAAGTCATGTTCCATATTTCCTTGGAGATGAGGTAATTGGACTATCATATGACGAAGCACATGGTTTGATGTGCCCATTTTGAATAAATTCTTGGATATACCTTCCGATTTCAATATTTTCAAGGACTAATGTGATAAATAGGTGCGTTAGACAAAGGATAACTAAGAACTAAATCAATGAAATGCTTTACCTTATAATAAAATGGAACCTCAATTGGTGACTTGAAGAAGTCATCATACTTTGCTATAATTTGGTCCATCTACTTCTATTGTGCACAACCTATAATAGATGTAGCAATTATCCATTTTCTTCTTTGTAGCATGATATTCAACGTAATAAAATTCCTTGTTTTGATTATATTTTTATATTATTTAGCATTGATTAAGGAAATAGAATTAGGAGAAAATAACTTTGGTATATTATAGCACTTACCTTTGACAATAATAATGATACTTAGGGGGTTAGACTTATAAACATCATGTCTTTTCCACATAAATGGTTGGCCTAAAATCACATCACAAACATCCAAGGGCACAACATCGCACAAAATTTTATCTTTGAAGGGCTTGATGGCATAAGAGAGGAGATATTATTAAGTGACACAAATGTCTCTCCCCTATTGTAACCATCCAAATATTATATGTTTATGGGTGTGGTGTGATAGGTAGATTCACATCCTTCACCATTTGTAACAACTCTACTAGAACATTTATTATTTATGATAATTTGTACTTTTTTTTTGCTATTAGGACGTGGTATTGCTGATGGAATTGTGATTGTAAGAACAGGTATCCAGCTTGAGGAAGGCAGAACAAAGAGGACTAGATACCCCTCCTTCAAGCAACAGGCAAGGAGGCGATCGTAAGAGGTAAGGAGGGATATGATGGAGGTATGAAAAAACACCACAGTAGATGAGTACAAAGAAGATCACACAAGTGGTATTCATGTAGCTGCATACATATAGCTGCAATTTAGATAATTGTCTTATATTGTATGTGTGCCTTATTGTTGGATTGTGTGCCTTTGAATTAAGAAAATGTTATAGCTTGAAAAGAGGAATTAGTAGAATATGCTTAAGTGGTAACTTAAATAATAATTGTTTGATATCTTGTTTTATAAGTTGTAAACTAACTAATAATAATAATATTAATAAAATATAAAATATAAAAATAAAATAATAAAAATTTATGCAATAATATATGTTTTCATTTTGAAGAACGCATATTAGTTTGGTGCACAACAGGCAGAAAAAACAACAAACGAAGCTATAAGTAGTGGTGGCGGCGAGCAACAACAACATCAAAAAATTCTGCTTGAACCTAGTTGATGGGAGTAGCAAGCAGGGTGAATAACCAACGAGGGATCGAAACCTAAAAATGGGAAAAAGGGAAACTCAAAAAATAAGGTTTTCAATTATTTTCAACCCATAAATGGGTCTTTGAGTTAAAAAATAGAACGGGCAAGAAAAAGAGCAGATGAACCAGGGTTTGGAGTGATCGAAGATAGATGGGGAGTGACTGGCACAGGAATCAGAGTAGGGCAAGGCCATACCGAGGCCTTGGAAGGTACATTAATGGATGGGGCCTTGGATGAAGAGCTGGAGAATGACTTTCTAGGAAGAAAAATCCAAGAACCTCCCAATAAAAAGGTCCCAAAGGGCAAGATGAGTCAGAGGCAGATAGTGGTCTAGAGAATAGGGAAGTGGGACAAAAATGCTCTTGGTCTTAGGTGGTACATGGTTCTAAACCTACTACTACTCTTCCTTTGTTGGTAAGCCACTTAAAATTGAGATTTAAATATGGCATTCTCAACATTCCCTCGAAGATAATTTTGAACATGAAGGCATAAGGGGAACACAATTTGGTGGGCAAGTTTTTGGGTAAGGCTAGATATAGAGACTATTCGAAGGTGGGCCTTCGCTAGATGGAAACCAACAAGATGCATGGAGATTGTGGTGCTCCAAAATTGGTTCTTCATGATCAAACTTACTGAGGTAAGTGACAAGTAGAAAATTCTAGGTGGAGGACCATGGTTGATGGGGAAGCGTAGCCTGTTTCTCAAAAAATGGGATGTGGATTTTAATCCTGACACCCAAAATCTCCACACAACTACTATTTGGGTAAGATTATATCACCTTCCCTTTCAATATTGGCACGATGAAGTTTTAATGGCTATTACAAATGGTATTTGTACCTTTGTTACGATTGATAGGGTAATTAGGCTGAAGTCTTATATGGTGTTTGCCTGAATTTGTGTTACTGCTGATTTGGACAACAAGCTTTCGAAAACAATAGACCTAACATCTCTAGTGGGTACCTGGACCCAAAGGCTAGAGTATGAAAATATTTTACCCCTTTGTGATATTTGTAAAGGGAGAGGTCATATCTCAAGCTTTTTCCCAAAGAAGAAGAAAGCTCCCAATAAGAAAGTTTGGAAGAGGAAGGAGAGTAAAGATGCAGAGCAAGGTAAAGGCACAGATCTCATGGTGGATAATCAGAAGGAAGCAAGCACCTCACACCAACCAACTGTGGTGGCTGAGGAGAAACACATGGAAGATCCCTCTTATGGATTTGTTGTAGTCCATCCCCCCAGGAGCTGTGGAACCCCTTGAATTTGTAGACCCTAGCTATTTTGCTTGCTTGAGAGGAGTTGAAGAAGATGAAATGGGAGACCCAACTGAAGTTGTGTAATTTTTGGAGGAGACACAATGGGTGAATCACGATGAGGTATAACAAGAGAGTGTAAAACCTCTAGAAGCATATGTAGAGGTTAACCCTATTGACATGATTCTTACAAATCGGGACAGGTAGGATGAAGTTGGAAAAGCATTAAGGGAAGATAAGTAGATCCTAAAAAGATAGAGGTGAAACCTGTAGCTTCAATATGGGATGATTTCAATTCATAGGAGGTTTTGACGATGCCCTCAAGGGTGACTAGGAATCAAGCAAAGAGGACTCCCCTAGATGTTGGCAAGGAAAACACTGTAGGTAGACCCCCTTTAACAGAGGTAAGAAAGAGGGAAACAATGACAAAGATAGCCAGAGGAACATAAACCGTCATCAATATGGGTGGGGGAAGGAAGAAATAAGTTAAATCTAAAAATTAAAGGTTTTGTCATGGAATGTACGAGGTCTCAATGGGACTAGAAAATATAGATCAGTACAAACATTGAGAAGAGATAATCACCTAGACATTTTGCTATTACAAGAGACAAAAGTGGTAGAAGTAAAATTAGCAATGGTTAAAGACAAGATTTGGAGAGGAGCGAACTTTTTTGCGTAACCCTCAAAGAGCTCCTTAGGAGGAATGATGTGTATTTGGGACCCAAATAAATTAGAAGGACAAAAACTTATCTCAAATTATAGAATTTGTGCTATCCACTTCTTTTTGAAGGAGGATAATTCCCACTGGATCATTACAAATATCTATGCACCCACTACTATGGTTGGAAGATGAAGGTTATGGAGGGAATTGAGTGAACTCAAGCATGTCTTTGTAGGTATCCCATGGATCATTATAGGGGAATTCAATACCCCTTTGTATCCTTCTCATAATAAGGGAGGCATTAAATGATATTCAAAGAGTATGATTGAGTTTGGTGATTTTATAAATTCAAATACTTTGATGGAATTGGAGCTTAGACAAGCAAAGCTTACCTGGACTCGTAGGTAGTTGGGGAGTCAATTGATTCAAATTAGAATGGATAGGGTATTGATTTCTCAAGAGATCTTAGTTTTGTTTTGGGACACTACTTTCACGGCCCTCCCAAAAATTGGCTCAGACCATAATCCTTTAATTTGGAAAAAAACAGATAGGAGAAGGCTCTTTGCTATCCCTTTTCAATTTGAAAAGATGTGGATCCTTCATTCTGATTTAGAGAACAGGATTCAATCTTAGTGGCAGCAAGATTTTTTGGGGATAGATTGACTCAATTAGCAAAGAAACTGAGATTTGTTAAGCATAACTTAAAATTGTGGAATAAAGAGGTGTTTGGAGATATTGTGGTTAAAAAGGCAACATTACAACAATAGCTCATGGAGTTAGAAAACTCTTTGATTTGGGGGAGTATTTGGAGGAAGTTCGGACTAGATAAAAGGATCTTCTATGTGATTAGCACAATACTCTAGAGTGTGAGGAGGCTTTCTGGTGGTAGAAATCAAGAGCTTTGTGGTTAAAGAAAGGGGACATGAGTACAAGGTTTTCTCATGTTTCGACTCTTAAGCATATAAGTTTTAATAAAATCCAGGAGATCAAGATTGCTAGTGGTTCTTCTACAAGGGATCCTTTCCAAATTAGAGGGAAGGTTGTTCGATTTTTCTAAGACATGTTAGGAGTGGATTCAGAGCTAGATGAAGAGGCGATGAACCTATTGTTAGGCCATATTCCCTTAAAGATTACAAACTAGAGAAATGACTATCTCCTCAGCCCCTTTAAGGATGAGAAAATTAAAGAGATGATCTTCTCCATGAAGGGAGATATATCTCCTAGTCCATATGGGTTTTCGATGCTCTTCTATCACAAGGTTTGGCACATAATTGGCAATGAGGTCACCTTGGTAGTTAAGGAGTTTCATACCTCTAAAAGGATCCCTTTTGATGTAAACTATGCATTTTTAGCCCTCATCTCGAATATTATAGGTGCTAAATATTTTGCAGATTTCTACCCAATTAGCCTGTGTAATACTCTCTACAAAATTGTGTCCAAAGTCCTTTCAAACCGACTGAATATGGCTCTCCCTTTTGTCATTGATAAAAACCAAAGGGGTTTTGTTCAGGGATGATAAATTCTTGATGGGATCATTTTGATTCATGAGATCCTACACCGTGTCTATAAATAAAAAAAGGAAGGTATATTTCTTAAATTGGATATGAATAAAGCATATGACAAAGATTCTTGGGATTTCCTGATCAAAGTGCTCCAATGTTTTGGTTTTTATGAGGATTGGATCTCTATGATGAAAAACTGCATCTCCAAAGTGATGATATCCATCTTAGTTAATGGGTCAACATTGGGTTAGTTTCCTAGCAAGAAGGGGTTGAGACAAGGGGACCCCCTATACCCTTATCTATTTATAATTCTAGTTGAAGTTATGGGTAGAGCCTTCACAACAACAATGGATAGAGGAGACAAAGAAGGTATCATGCTAGCTTCCACTCTAGAACCAGTCTCTTTTCAACAGTTTGTGGATGATACCCTAATTTTGACAAGATCATCTATTCCACAAGCAAGACATACTAAGATGATTTTGCATTTCTATGAGCTTGCAACAGGCCAAAAGGTAAATTTTAATAAAAGTAATCTTTTTTCCTGAATACCTCTAGAGCTCTCCAACTACAGATAGCAAGAATCTTCAACTATGGATAGGTGATTTTCCAGCAACCTATCTAGGGATGCCTTTATTCAGTGGGAGTATGAAGGAAGCCTTGTGGGATCCGATTATTGAACGTGTTACAAAGAAACTATCTTCCTAGAAAGGTTCTCTTCTTAGTCAGGTAGGAAAGACCCAGCTTATGAAATCCTGCCTTCAAAGTATACCTATTTACTTCATGTCAATTTTTAAAATGCCAATATTAGTCTGCATAAAGATTGAATAGATCTAAAGGATTTTTCTGTAGTCTAGAGCTGAGGAACATAAGAGGATATCTTTACTTGCTTGGAACAAAGTCTATACCTCTAAAAAATATGGGATATTGGGACTGAGAACTCTTCCAAAAATGAACAAAGCTCTAATGGGAAGTTGGGTTAGAAGTTGGCCAAGGAAGAAGACACACCCTGGGTCAAAATTGTAAAAGCTAAGTATTTACGTAATTCCTCCTTTTTGGAAAACCTCAACCCCCCTAAGGGGTCTAGTTTTTGGAATATCCTTCAACAGGTAAGACCTCTGATCCAGCAGGGCTATAGATGGCAGATTGGAGATGGTGCTAACATGAGATTTTGGTAGGACACTTGGCTCTTTAACTCTCCCCTTTGTGAGATCCCAAGGTTTGCAAACTTAAGAACAATCCTGACTCCTACTTATGGACTGTTGGTTCATGATTATATGGTGGAAGAAAATGACATCAATATGTGGAAGCGAATTTATGCTAAGAACATCAATGAGGACTTGCGTCCACACCTGGAAAGTATTAATAAATGCCTTAATGCTTACATCCTCAAGTCATTGGCGACTGAATGATATATTTATTTGGATGAAAACGAAGAGTGGAGATTATTATTTGAATACTAGTTAGAACTTGGCTGAAGGTGTAGGGGTAGTGTGGCCCCATGTAAAGGTTTGGGACAAAGATCTCATCCCTAAGATTATTATTTTTCAGTGGTTGGTTTTGTATAATAAAATTATGACCAAAGATCATTTGAAAAAACGTGGTTTCTTCTTACCAAATAGATGTGTTTTGCAAGAAAAAGAGGAGGAAAGCATTGATCATCTACTTCTTAAGTGCTCCTTTATCAAAACATTGTTTGATCAACTCTTTAGTGAATTCCAAGTTCAGTGGGTTTTCTCTAGAACTATCTTAGACTTGAACTTGCAATGGGAGCCTCCTTTTAAAGGTAAAATAATCAGGAAGTTGTGGCTTTTAAGCTTTCCACATATATGGTGGAGAGTTTAGAATGAAAGAAACCACCAAATATTTGAAGACTTGAATATGTACTGGGAAATGGTTTGAAACCGAGCAAGAAGTCTCCTGATGGAGAATTTTAACACTATCCGCTTCAAGGAGGGATGAAAATCAGAGCAGGAAAGGCAAATATTAGAATGTTGGGGAGTGAGAGAGAAATTACCAATGCCTCGAGTTCATCCCAGAACTCATGTAAAATGGATATTGCCATCGGTTGGGTGGTTCAAATTAAATTTTTATGGGGCCTCGAAAGGTAATCCCGATCTGGCAGGACCTAGAGGGGTGATCCATAATCATCTGGGTAAGGTAATCAAAGCCTTTACTGAACCACTGGGTGAACAAACAAGTCATTTTACTGAAGCAAGATCAACTTATATAGGAATTTCTTTGGCTATCAATTGCAATCTAGATAAGCTCATAGTTGAAGGAGACAAAATATTGTGACCATTTTAAAAGGAGGAAAGCCAACCACCTGGACTGTTGACTTAATAATGGTGGAAGCTCAAGAAATTTTGGATAGACTCGATAATGTGTGTATCAATCATATTTATAGAGAAACCAACAGGGTAGCAAATGGTCTTGCTAACGAAGGAGTTATGGCAGATGCTAGAAAGGAATGGGGGAATGATATCCCAACACACATAAATAATTTAGTTGATAATAATAATGCCACAAGAATTGACAATGGGGATCAGTAGGAAGAGGCTGCTAGAGGCTGCCAGGAAAGCATAGAGTATATGACATTTAGATATGTAAGGTGTATGCTGGTTTTCTAGTTTTGGATGTGGTTAGCGAAGTGTGTTTGTTGTTACATAGTTGGTATAGGCTTTATGCCAGTGGGAAATCTTTTTTGATGAAATGGACAGTGATTGGCTATATCTATTGATGTAAAAGGTTAGCATTCCTTTCAAAAATACACTTTTCCAACTTAACAAAAAATATTAGTTTCATAGTTTTAAACCTAACATGTTATGTTGCTCTCAAACCAGGACCCCACTACCACCTGGTTGTTGCTCGAGATAGGAAATTGCATGGAAGTTCCACCAGTTTGATTAAAATTTTCCCATACTTTCTATAAATAGATGAATGCCGAAAGACTTTGTAGAGTTCCTGCGAGACGGTTTGCTAGAGAAGAATTGAAAGCTTTAGTCTGCGTTATCTTTAATACAGGTTGGATCCTCGTTTTGTTTATTTTTTGATTGGATGATACTAATGGTTTCTGGAATGTTAGAAGGAAATTTCTTATAAAATGAACAATTTGGTAAATTGCTTTTAGAATGATAATTCTATCGCTTGTTTTCTTTTATATATTGAAATTGAATTTGAATGTTGAGCTTCTGAATAAATATTTTAAGGAAAAATATATACTACTAAATTGTCTTGAGTGCAAACAAAAACCGAATTGTTCTTGGACATCGTGATGGCCATACTGTTGTTGTATTCTTTGGTGAATATAATATTGTTGAAAATAGTATTTGAGCCTTTGTTGAAAGGTTTATCCCCTATATAATTGAATCTATATTTATCTGAATGATGAGCGGCTGAAGCTATGGCAGCGCGCTCGGATATGCAATCCTTTGGGAATTGCGGTGTTGTGTAGCAATGAATGGAATTACAAATTTATTTGACTACTTGCTATAATTTTTTCTTGGTTGAATATGATGTTGTGTACGTAATAGACCATGTAGGGTAATTAGTAATCATATTGCATAGTAGAGGGATGTTTTGATCCTACTATCCATCCCTTGCGATTGCCAAACTCGAGAAAGGAGTTCGCGGAAATACTTTAGGGAGTCTTTTTGCTAAAGCAATAATTGGAGCCTTTTCGACTAGCTAAAACTCGAGTTCATTCCAAAGTAAGGTCGAAAGCTTGGCTTTATCCGACGCGTGAGAGCGTTGGTCTTTCTTCGTCAAATTTTAGCTTGGCTTTATCCGACGCGTGAGAGCGTTTGGCTTTTTTCGTCAAATTTTGTTTTCACCCGATAGAAATCATATTGATGATGCTCTCATACATACTTTCTTAAATGTAAGCTCAGATCAGAACTATGCTTAATCAAAGTTTAGATGTGGTAAAATTTTGTTAGAGTATATATTTTCTGATATGTATATAGGAATTGTTTCAGTTTAAATATGTTCTCATAGTGAATTATCTTTCACCGTGTATTTTAAGTGATAGCAAGGTTTGGTTATATAATTGAAACCTTGTATCTTCAAACTTTCATTATAGTCATTTTAAGTTAGAATATTCAAATATGCTCCCGAGGAAAATGTGTAACGGAGTGTGCGATGTGTGCTCTTCTTAATGCTTGTAAGAATTTCAATATGGATATATGTTAGGATTTACTATATAAACAAAAAGGATTTTTGAAACTATTAATCATTAAATAAGAAAAACATAAACATGCAAGACAAGATAAAACACAACATATAATGTGATTCACCTAACACTAGTTTTCTGTATTAACACCAATACAATCTCTGAAGGGAGTAATTTTCCAACACAATCAGCTGCAAATTTCTCTTCAAAACACCAACATCTCCACACAATTACTCTAATAGTAATTCAACATGCAAACACCTTTGCATCAAGCTCTACACCAAGCTTCAGATCTCTCTACATGAGATGCACATGCAAACACCCTTGCATCAAGCTCTACACCAAGCTTCATGATCTCTCTACATGAGATGCACATGCAAACACCCTTGCATCAAGCTCTACACCAAGCTTCCTGATCTCTCTACATGAGATGCACAATCCTATGCCCTTCCCATAAACAAGATAAAATCCTCTCTACCGAAGGTATTACATAAATAAGGAAACCAGTTACATGAATGCTAAAAAAAAAAGCATCCTATAACTAACCCAATCCCTGCTTAAGGCCTAATTCAAACTAGAAAGTTTACAATAATTTTTCATAGCTTTTCTTAACTATAGACCATGCTTTAATCCTTTTTGCTTTTCTTTTTCTACAATTAAAAAAACTTAATTTTAGCCGAGATAAGCTCCACAACCTAACAAATTAAAAATATATACATATGTTTATAATAAGTGATAAAAAATGTTGAAATACATAAGCTCCGTAAATGAAAAACATTGGTGTTTATAAGCTATGGCTATTTATTAGTATATGTATTCGGACTAAGCTTTATAAGCTTACCTTTGCCATGATGCCATGTGGTGAATATGGCCGTCGCGTCAGCTGGTGTTGTTAATTGTTGCCTAATTTGGAACATAAACCATTCAGTAGGTTTGAATAGAAGACCAATAGTTCTGAATGTGGTTTATGTTATTTCGTGTTCAAATCACATGCTGGCAGATTTAACATGCCTGTGTGTTAAGTATGGTTGTGCCCTTTTAAAGGTCAAATGAATTCTAATAATTTAATTTAATATTTGAGATGTTTGGTATAAAACAATTTTCATGAGTAAGGTGCCCATTGTGAACTAGCAACCTTAGAATAGCGCTCATGAAGTTTTATTTCTCGATTCAGTAAGTCTTGCTTTATGTAGATTAATTTCTCTTTAAAATCGACCTCTACTTTCGAAATCAAATTTTAAACAGTAAGTCTTGCTTTATGTAGATTAGCCTTGCAGCATTACTTTATAAATTAATTTTTATAAATTTGATTTAATAAAATATTTTTTATAGATGATCGGATATATGTTCAGAATGTCTATAGAGGATGAAAAGTATAATATAAGTGTAGGAAGTGAAAATAATATTTTGTCTTTCTTGAATGCTAACTTTATGAAAGCATTTCAATAAGTATTTATTTATGTAATTATTTTTTAAAAATATCATTTATGGTGACCTTCAAACCTGAAAATATAACAATAGTAAATTATAAGTTGACCTACTAGTTGTCGTTTTTAATGAAAGTTGTCGTTTTTAATGAAAGGGATGATAAAGGTTGTTTGAAAAGATAAGTTTGAAATTTGGCTTCTTAATTTTCAGTTTTTCTATATTAGGATGGTTCGGTTTTGTGAAAATTGATCCTATCAAAATAAGATATTATTTTCTAGGATCCTGAAATCAAAGTGAATATATTGTTTTATTACTTCGAGATATATATATATATATATATATATATATATATATATATATATATATATATATTATTTTAGAGTTATTCATACAAAAGGGATACGGTGCTCTATATTTGGAATGATTTGAGTATACAACTTGCTCTATTTTAAGAATTTAATTTCGGTGTGTGCAAATATTAGAACTCAAGAAATAGTTGTTTATTAAAGACAAAATAAGCTTTCGGATTTTAGTGTGCTAATTAGCTTTATTATAGTTTGCTTGGTAGGAAAAAATAGTAGAAATGGTAATATGAGAATGAAATAAAGCATTCGGGTTAACTTGTGATCATTTTATATTTTCTTAATGTTTTTATTCTCCTTTTAACGTATAAAAAATATTATGAAAGTATTTGCATAAATAAAGTTTTTAAATATGATTTATTTTTAATTATTGAAATAGATGTTAAGTTATAAATTTGAATTTGAATTTGAATTTATATTAATGTTCATCGTAAAGAGGTCAATAGGACTGTAAAGTAAGACATATACAAAGCAATGGGAGTGCTTAATGTAGTTCCAAAGAAAATAAAGTAAGAAAAACAGTAAACAAAATGACATATCATATACAAGATCTGTGGATCAAGGATTACTCCTAACATTCAAGGCTGAAGAGAAGTGAGTGATATAAGAGTTGGATGTCGTCGTAGATGTTCTTTATTGGAGTCGACGACGAGTTGATCTTCTTGTATCTTTGTGATCATCCTGGCGCTTCTTGGTCATGGCCTCTGAAGGTTGGAAGAATGAAGTGATAAGTCGGGATCCTGTTATCTTTTGCAAACTGTTACTAAGTAGTTTTTTCCTGAGATTGAATAATTTCCGGATGAAAAGGGTAATGCATCTCTGATCTTCATAATTAATCCAATATTTTAGTGTAGGGGTGTCTTTGAATAAGCAATAATATCGACCTCGTATCTCGTAGTAGACAGGACAGGTGAAAAATGAAATGCTCCTTAGATTCCACATCAAGACTGCACAATCTGCAAATACGTTGATCTTTGGGGAGGTGATGATTTGTCTCAATACGCAGCTGGTGGGAGCAAACTCGTAGCTGAGCTAGAGGAAACTTGAGGTTGTGTGACATCTGTATCAAGTTATATTTTGGAGTAGTGATCAATCGATTCTCTAGTTGGATATAAAAGTGAGAGTAATGGAGCAGTTTTGGTGAAAGAGGTTCCTTTGGATCAGTCCAAGTAGTTTTTATATATGTTGAGTAAATCTCATCTCGAATATCCTTGTCGGAGTATGGTGCATTGATTGATGCTTTAGTAGGAGGAGGTCTCATGATGTCTAGACCAAGAGATTGAAGTAGAGTAGTAGTCTGAGCATACCAACAATTCTTGACCCCTTGATTTGCCAACTTTATTAAGGATTGTAGTGCTAAATATGGATATCTTCTCATGTCTGGCATACAATGCAATCTACGCAGTAAAGAGGCAACAAGAAATATTATTGTTGTAAGCAATGGATGAGCACTGAACTCAACTAGAATGATGGAATGTGGAACAGTTCTTTTGGAACGAATGAACTTGAAAAACATTAAGATGAGGACCCTTTCAATACGAGACCAACCCAACTACTTGAGGCTAGGGCCCCAAACTTCACAACCATAGAGCAGTGTAGGGCCCTAAACTTCATATAAGAGAGTTTTAATTTTGGATAGAAATATTGTGAGCATATGTATACAGGAAACTATTCTTAGCATTATTGCTGATTTAGATGACCTTTATATATATATAGTTTTTATTTTTATAATATAGATAAAACTATCTATTTGAAACTTTTATATGGGTGAAAGCACTTAAATATCCTTTCAAAAATTTCTTTTGAGGTTGCAATAAGTAGAGATAAAATTCTTTCATTTAATATATATAGATAGGTAATATAAAAGCACATATTGCATTATGGGCTCAATAAATTGGCTATGTTTTCATTCCTTTAAGAAACAAGTTACTAGTTGTATTTATTATTGGTAATGTAAGCATTATACATGTTATTTAAGCTTTGGGCATTATTTATGATATAAGTCCCTCATAAGGTATTCTTTAAAACTTGCATAAATCCAAAGCACTGAACCCTAAATTGAGACTTAAAATCCTCTCCTTCTACCTTTTCTTGTGAAGGATGATAAATTTACCATCAATAAGGACAGTAAAACTCTATACACCTAATATTGATGATTGAAAACAAGGCAATCACTATGATTCGAGAACGATCGCTTTTGGACAAACCAGCCTGGGATAAGAGGTCCTTTTACCAAGAACAAGTGACAAGGGGCAGTATGGGACATCACCTCTAGGTTTTTGTGTGAGTAGTACTGTGAGGGGTCTCTTTCTCACTGTACGGTTGAGAGATAACTAACAGGATATTGGTACTAGAAGATAGCTAGCAAAATACCAGTTCTAGTAGACTTAACGACGAGTTGGTATGGGATAACTCTTTGTCAATCGTGCCATGACAAGAGATACCTGGACCCGAGCTAGTGTAATGGTGGGCCCTAGTTGACTCTAGTGAAGTAAGACTCTCAACTAGGCATAAGGTATATTTACGCTAACCCCTTGCATGTATAAAAATATAGGACATAAATTAGGTCAAAAGGAACCTAAGTTCTTCATGCTAAGGAACGTGGAAAGTATTCATCCACCCTCTAGGTGTTATGGGTCCTAGAGGATAACCCCATTCGTGAACCCACACTCCATGCTTGGGGAGATAGGTTCATAAAAATGCACCTTTTCTATGGGATCTGGCCAATCTTGACCACTTGGGAGACCATCTGCAGCAGTTGGTATTCCCAAAGTAGGTTTTTCTATACCTCATACTAATAAAATGTTGGATGAATAACATACCAATTACATCAAAATTTCATCTTATATCATGTCTAGACCGTGAGACTAGTCAAAATTTTCACTTTGTGTTTCTAAGGAGCAAGACTAGAATGGACAACCACGTGTGTTAGATATGGGTTGTTACAACATTTGAGAAAAATGAAATTAATTTGACTCCTACTATCAATAGTGAAATGTAATGGCTTACTCTTAACCCATGTTTATGAGTGAAGTAGGTGTTCATTCTCTTATGACTCTTCTTATGACTTCTCTAGTGCATCATGTATGGTGGAAATGGTCACATTTGGTTTGACTTCCATGATCCGCGTCCCTCTATTATTAGCCTATGGATGTGGAGAAGGTAGTGCAATGGATGTAGAGCATTGTGAATCAATAAAAATGACTAAATTGCTTGATGCTACTCTCTTAAATGGTAATTGCTCTTATGATAATCATACCATTTGCTAGTCTTTGACTTCAAGGGATTATTTTCTTGAGAGTCTTTTTCTTGATTACAATTTTGATTTGGGGGATGATCACATTTATCTTGATTCTTTATAGAATAACTCTAGGTTTTCTTAGGCTACCACTTAGGATTATGGTTTTTATTATTTGCTCCTTTTTTATTTTTGTTTGTATGTTTTTGCTCTAATTTGATAGTAATTTTATGTCTCTCTCAATATATTGAATACAAATAGGTCACTATCCTATTAAATGTACCATTACATCATACTATGGTACTTAAGGATTCAATGTGTTTTAGTATCTTGAATACCTAGTTTTACTACCATAGAATAGAAAGCACCGGTATAATCTTGAATAGACTAATATTTACCTTAATGCAATTGTTGCCATCACATGTATTGGTCTTCATAGTCTTCCACTAGATAATATTCTTTCTTAATGCCTCCGTGAAATAATATCATATGAACACTACTTCATATTCTATTCCTTTTGCAATCCTATTAAAATATGTTTCCCATCAATTTGGAATGGATAATGAAGATTTAAAGAGTGTAAAAGTGATTTTCTTATTGTTGGTGAATTTATTTATAAATAAGTGAAGATAATTAATCCAACCAATTTTGTAAGACACCAACATTAATTTTTCCTTAAAAATTAGGAATATCAAAATTCACTTGCCCCTTAAAAGGTTTTGGAGAACTAAATGGTGTTAGGCCAGTGAGAGGCTATGAGAAGGAGGTTGTAGAATTTACAATAGGAATACATTGAAGAATATGGACAAATTGATCCATTATCTCATTCATAAGTTTCACAAGGGCTTCATTCCACATCTCCTTGAAAGGATAAATTATCTTGATGTTGTTCATTCTAGTTCTTTATTGAGATTGTTTGGAATGACAAGGGACATAATTAGAGGGATATGCAACTAATTTTTAAATACTTAATTGAAATATTTACTATGATAAGCAATTAGATATCCAATTTGTGTAAGAAAAACTCCCAATGTGTAGTCTGATGCATCAATCATTACCTCAAAAGTTGATGCAAATACACAAAAATAGGAGTTGGATACAATAGATTATTTTTCTCAAATATCTTTTATTGTGTGTCTTCCTAATGGAACTTAGATTTTGTCTCTCCTTTTATTACTTGATGTAGTGGGCAAGCAATGTATGAGAACCCTAATACAAATATTTAATGGAAATTGGGAGCACCCAAAAAGTTACAAAGCTCTATTAGAGTCTTTGGGGTAGACCAATCTCTAATTACCTGAATCTTCTCGTGATCAACATGGAATCCCTTTTATCAACAACATACCCAAGGTATTGAATCTTTGTCATTCCAAATAAATACTTTTTCAAATTCGCATAGAGCTTGTGTCATCAAAAAGTATAAAGTACTTGTTGAACATGTTGCAAATGTTTTTCCCCTATCTTACTATAGATGAAAATTTCATCTAAGTAGACTACCACAAATGAGCTAATGTAGGGATGTAGGATGTCATCCATCATCCTCATGAATGTGGTAGGTGCATTTATTAGACCAAAAGGCATAACCAAATACTCAAATAAACCCTCATTAGATTTTAATGCAATCTTCCATATGTCAATGGGCTCTATGGGTATTTGATGATAGTCATATTTTAGATCAATTTTGGTAAATAACTTTACACCATAAAGCTAGTCCAACAAGTCATCTATCTGATAAAGTGGATAGTAGTTCTTTACAGTGAGTTTATTTAAAGCTTTTTGGTCAATGTAGAGTCTCCATTTTCTATATTTCCTTGGAGATAAGGCAATTGGACTACCATATGATGAAGCACTTGGTTTGACATACCCATTTTGAGTCAATTCTTGGATCTACGTCTTGATTTCATCATTTGCAAGGATTGATGTGATAAACAGGTTCATTAGACAAAGGAGAACTAGGAAATAAATCTATGAAATGCTTTACCTCATAATAAAGTAAAGCCTCAATTGGTGACTTGAACAAGTCATCATATTTTGCTATAATTTGGTCCATCTACGTCTATTGTGCACAACCTATAATAGATGTAGCAATGATCATTCTTCTTCTTTGCAGCTTGATCATCAACGTAATAAAATTCTTTGCTTTGATCATATTTTTATATTATTTAGTACTTATTAAGGGAATATAATTAGGATAAAATAACTTTGGTATATTATAACACTTACCTTTGACAGTGATAATGACACTTAGGGGGCTAGACTTATAAACACCATGTTTTTTCCACATAAATAGTTGGCCTAAATTCACATCACAAACATCCAAGGGCACAACATCGCACAAAAAATTATCTTTGGAGGGCTTGAAGGCATAAGAGAGGAGATATTATTGAGTGACACAAATATCTCTCCCCCATTGTGACCATCCAACGTTATATGGTTATGAGTGTGGTGTGATAGGTAGATTCAAATCCTTCATCATTTGAGCAAAAATGAATTTATTTTGACTCCCACTATCAATAATGAAATCTAATGGCTTGCCCTTGATCCATATTAATGAGTGAAATAGGTGTTATTTCTCTTATAAATCTTCTTCTGAATCCTCTAGTGCATCATGTATGGTGGCAATGGTCACATTTGGTTTGACTTCCATGATTTGCTTCCCTTTATTATTAGCCTATGGTTGTGGGGGTGATGGCATAATGGATGTATATTGTTGTGAATCAATAAACAATGACTAAATTGCTTGATCCTCCTCTCTTAAATGTTGATTTCTCTTATGATAATTATACAATTTTTTAGTCTTGGACTTCAAGGGATTATTTTCTTGGGAGTCTTTTTCTTGCTTCCAATTTTGATTTAGGGGCTAACCCCATTTGTCTTGATTCTTTAGAGAATAAATATTACCTTTCTTAGGCTGACACTTAGTATTATGGTTTTTATTATTTGTTCCTTTTTTATTTTTGTTTGTGTGATTGTGCTCCAATTTGATAGCAAGTTTTTATGCCTCTCATAATATCTTGAATACAAATAGGTATCTATCCTCTTGAATGTACCATTGCATCCCACTATGGTATCTTAAGGATTCAATCTATTTTAGTATCTTGAACACCTACTTTTACTACTATATAATGGAAAGCGTCAGTATAATCTTGAATAGACTAATCATTACCTTAAAGCAATTGTTGCCATCACATGTATTAGTCTTCATAGTTTCCCACTGTATAATATTCTTCCTTGAGGCCTCCATGAACTAATATCATATGAACACTACTTCATTTTCAATTCATTTTGCAACCCTATTACAATATGATTCCCACAAATTTGGAATGGGTAATGAAGCTTTCAAGAATGTAAAAATGATTTTTCATTGTTGGTGAAATTATTTACAAAATGTGAGGATAATTAATCCAACCAATTTTGTAGGGCATCAACATTAGTTTTTATTAAAAAGAAGGAATATTAAAATTCGCTTGCCCCTTAAAAGGTTTTGGAGAACTAAATGATGTTAGACCAATGAGAGCTTGTGAGAAGGAAGTTGTAGATTTTACAATAGGAATACATTGAATATTTGAACAAATTGATCCAACATCTCATTCCTTAGTTTCATCGGTACTTCATTCCACATCTCCTTGAAAGGATCGATCATCTTGATGTTATCCATTCTAGTTCTTACTTGAGATTGTTTGGAATGGCAAGGGATGTAATCATAGGGATCTCACATCTGATACCCAAACTTTTACTTCCTAATCTTATGTTTATGGGCATACAATCAAAAACATAGACTACTCTGATACCACTGATCCAAAACTTATAATTTCAAGTTAAAAAATACTGGGAAAGAATGCAATTTAGAAATAATAAAGTATAACAAACCAAAACACAAAAAAAATATAAATAAAATAGCATAATGATTTTACTTCTAAAAAATAGAGTACAATGTAAGCAAACTCTAAGAAGAGATATGAGGCTATAACATTACATCCATTGCTTATTTCTTTTATAGTCATGGATGCATATCTTTTTATACAATAATTGGTGTATTGGAAATCCACCATATTGAATATGGAAGATCACCCATATGGAAATGTAGTGGTTTACCTTCCATGAGTTAGGTCACCCATGTGGCAATGTGGTGATTCACCTTTCATGAATTACAAAGTGTACATTAAATGAAAATTACATACATATGACTTGTCCTTTTGTATTTTGTATTTTATTGATGTGTCAACATAGCTAGAGTTGCAATTTGGCTGAAAAGGTTTAAAACAGAATATTACTATTTTAATTATTTTGTTTTGCTTTTTTTATGGCCTCCAAGGCATTTTTCTTCCAAAAAGTTAGTTACTTTGTCAATAACAGGGTTTCCTACAAAAATTGTTTTTCTCCCTTTAATCTTTCTAATGCTTCTTGAATGGATTAAAATGGAGTTCTCAACACAAATTTATGCCCTAAAAATATGGCTAGGATTTTAAAATTATATTTTTGGGCATAAAGCCATGCTCCAAAATGGTCACATGCCTAGATCACACTTCTTCCTATAACATTCAATGTCTTCATAGGGATTAATCAAAACAAACTCTCCAAGAACATCTCACTTCTAACATATACTCTCTTAGATATGTTTTTTATCTTATTTTTAATGCTTTTAGCATCATAATGATACATTCTTCCTCCTTTCAATAACACCTTTAGAATGATCTTTATGTGAAACAATGTATTTCTATTCTATGAATCCCTTTATTTCATTGCAACAACTTCACAAATGATCCACATTTTTAGGACTAAAAATTAAATTTGTCATGAAAATATTACGGATGGTGTGACACGCCTTTGCCTTTATGTCAACATATAATCAATGTCTTTCATGTACCACTCAAACAATGCACAATCACTAGTTATTTCATGTTGTTGTTGATAACATTGAATGTAACTACACCTCATTTTTGTGAGCAAGATGACCTTTATTTAGACATGTATGAAGGCTTTAGACAAACCATGTATTGTATGAAAACCTCTTCTTAGGATTGTTAGCTTTTGAATCTTATTACTTAATATTAATAATCCAGAATATATGAAATAAAGTTACAATCCAATGTATATGATAATGGCAATATTCTAAATATATAAAACACAAAAATAACTCTAATATCTACTCCTAAATATGGCATAAACAAATGCTCACGAAAATGGTGCCATAGCACTAAAAGAACCAAGTAATGTTATTACAAGTCATGTCACTTACATCCTCACATTACTATGCATATATAATGTAATGTGACTCTTCATATGGAGCACTCTTGGTCTTCACACTTCTAGACTCTTCATCTCCCTATTCTATGGACTCATGTACACATGGACTAATGTGCACATTTACATTATTGAATATTATGCACACTTGTGCATTTATTACATTACATAAAGTAAATACCTAATCTAAGACATGTACCAAATAATGTAATATACTCCAACACCCCCCGTATTACATTATTTGGTTATTGAAGACTTTAGTCTTCAATATGGATCTTCAATATTTTGTTGGAACTTGCACTCTTCTTCATTGTCCTCCTTGTTTGTATCCTGATCAAGAAAATGATTAGTATATTCATAAACTAAAATTGAAAGTGCCTTGGATTCATGTTCTTATGTAACCTCTTATAATTCCTATATAAGTTACCCTTTTGATTTCCTTCTCTATAATGTAGTTGAAGAGGATTGTATTGTCGTTGGAATTGTGGTTGAGGTGGTTTATATTGGTTTGGATATTGTCTTGGTTGAAACAACCTATTTGGTTGATTCATTTGATTCCCTTGAAATTGATTCCTTGGATTAAATCTGCAATAGCTTGTACTATGACCTCTTCTCTTACAAATATGACAATATCGATCATTCCATTTTGGTTTATCTCTTGGGCTTGAAGCAATATTTCCTTTCTAATTATCTTTTGAGACTAATGCATTATTAGTCATTTCATATTTAGTTGAATTCACCACTTCATGTTCTTGTAGTATATTAACCAATTCATCAAATGATGTATCTTTACCCAATATTTGTAAATATATAACCAAGTACTTGTAACTTTTAGGAAGTGCTCTCAAAACTACTTGAACCAGAAATTTATCTTCTATTGTTTCTCCTAAGGTCAACAATTTTCTCTTTATATCTACTACTTTCCTTAGAAACAACTCTATACTTTCTCCACTGTTAACTTTTAGAGAATGTAACTGAGTTTGAATATTTAATATGGTAGATTTGTTCTTTCCTTCAAATATTTTGGATAGAGTGTTCCATGCCTCTATAGATGTTCCTATTGAACTAATATATGGCTGAATTTCATCTGTAATTGCAAAAGTTATTATTATTCGGGATTTTTCTTCATCTTCTTCATATTTTTGAATTTCCCTTACTTCTTCAGTAGGTTTAGTTTTTTCTCCTTTAACTATCTCCCAAACCTTTTCTACTATTAACATAGATCTTACTTTATTTTTCCATGATGCATAATTAGGGCCTTTAAGTAATTGATATTTTGAGAGAAACAACTTATGTGATGTCATGATTAACCTTTGTAGATTTCTAAATTTCTTAATCCTATGTTGATGTCGAATACCTTATAACTCCAAACTTAGAAATTTAGAAAATATATTTGCAATTTTATAAGTCTAATTTGATGTAGAAACCCTTATTACTCCAATGCTATTTAATTGCAAATATTCCAAAATTATTTTGTAACTCCAAATAATTAGATTACAAAACCTTAAGATTACTCTCTTAATTACTTTCAACCTAAATTTAAATCCTTAGTATAAATATTTAAATATTTTCAATTTAAATCTTATCTTTTTAAAGATAATTTCACTTCCAACCTTATAAAATACTAATCACCCTTATTTCTCCCATCTTATATGTATAAGCAACTTGAAATAGAATTGATTATCTTAATTTATTCAATGGTAGTTCTCTGGTCAATTGAGCTTGACCAATTAATGCCTCCTCCATGTATTCATGCTGATTGGCTCTTCCATCTCTTTATTGGGTGCTCTTACACATTCACGTTGATTGATGCACGTCTCCTACGTGTGTTTCCCAATCAATGCCTTGATAATATTTCTTTGAAATATTTCTTTCGACTACCTTGGCTCCCAACATCTATATCACGGTATTGTGCTTCTATTTCACTATTGCTACTAGCCTTGATTGTCAACTCTGCTTCTCAGACTTCCCTTCGATGGTACCAAGTGTCTGCCTTCCTCTTTGTATCCAATAGCAATATTTGCCAACTTGTTCAACTCTTACTGTGAATTCCTGCTTTATCTTATCTATATTAATATATTTCACCTTCAAATTGGTACTAGAATCAATGGGTGCTTCAACTTAAGCGTACCATATGGCATTAAAAATATTCCACTTCACTTACGATGTCTGCCTTGGTTGTTGAGGTGTTTCCTTTTCTTGGGCGTGTCTACCTTGGCATTTCCTTTCCCTGGGTAAGTGATGATAGTGAAACAAATGTTACTATAACGCTCCTTTGAACCTAATGCTCATTCAACGTTCTAAACTAACTTCTTCCATGTGTCGTTTGCATGTAACATGTTCATCAATTCTTGTAGCTTGTTTAGAACCTTAAACTTTCTCTCTTCTAAGTATCCTTTCAAATTCTCATGCATAAGTTCAATTTGCACTTTATAAGCAAAATTATTTGTTCTCAAATGCTTTGTAGATGATAGAATCATGGAGTCCTCTCCAAACAACGATGATGCTCCTTTGGATAATCGTGGTGTCTTATTCAACCAACGGTGGTGCTCCTCAATAGTGGTGCTTCTCTCTTCAAGAATCACAGTGGTACTTCTTTGAATGATGGTCACTCTTTCAACAATGATGCTTCCCTATGTAGTGATGGCTCTCTTGGCATTTTACTAATATGAATACCTTGCTTTCCTTTGTATTATGCTTTCCAATCCATATGCTTTTGTTCTCCTTCAAATTATAGCAATATAGTGTCTTTAGACACTACAAAATTCTACCTAGATATCTTAACCCTTTGCTTGGCTATTGCTTGTTTAAACTATTGCATTTGATTTCTTCCTTTTCACTTAATAACTCTGCATTTCTTACAAACTATAATATAGCATTCATAAATTATATTTTTCTCTTCTTATTTCTCCTTTTCTATTAGTTTAAAATCTTGCTACTTTATCCTTGTAGCTTTAAGATGTAAGCAACAATATCACTTTTTTTTTTAATTCCTTTAAGTTCTTATTTTTAGATTCCAAATAATATAATGTAGATCACAAATAATAATATGATGCTCTCAAATCCTTGATGTAAAGCTTATTTCAATGTTTAGATAATAAAATTATATTGCACCAATAATGCATACCTTTCTAATGTCTATTTGCTAATTTTTTTGGTGATTATATTCACCCAACTCGCTATCTCCAACTTGTAAATTTGCACCTCTATTCTCCTTCACTCTTCTACTCAAAGCTTACCAAACTTGTAGCCCTACTTGTTGCTCAACTTTCTCCAATTTTGTTATCTATTGAATCCTCCAAATCTACTCTAGAGTTATTTAAACTCACAACTCCTTATCTTCTTCTGATGTTGTCCACAAATCTAATTTTGTGACTTCCAAACTCCTTCAAATCAATTCTTCCAAATTTTAAAGTTAGTAGCTATTAATGTTACCTCAAATACTATCCAAAAACTATAATTATATTTTCAACTCCTTCCTTATTTCACTATCCAAAAAATTCTTCAATCTCCTATTCATGGGTACTCCAAAATCTGCCCAGCTCTTCTCCAAATCGTAGCTCTAAGCTTTCTTCAATCTACTCTCCTGCAACTCTTTAATATCTACTTCAAAACTGTAATATTCTCTTATCAAGTGAGCCATCTGTGGTTGTCCTTATATTTCCCAAAACTATGGGTACTTCAATCTTCTCTTCTCCTACAATCTCTTTGTCAAATTTTGACTTCAAAATTGATCTCCTATGCTGTCCACTTTCTCAAAAATATGAATATCTTCAAATATTCAAATCCCTTATCCAAGTTTTGGTAAACTTCTTTCCAAACACTTCTTCCTTTTGGGCTTGTTATCGGATGGTGATAATTGACCCAAAAACCTATTTATCAAAAACTTATCCTTGCTTCTAATCTCTTATCGCAAACCTTCTCCAAATCTCCTTCATTGGATGCTTCTTCAACTTTGCAAAGTTACTCCTCCTTGCAATCTTCTGCTCCTAGCTTTCTTCAACAATACCTTCAACGACCGCTTCTCCAATTTTTTTAGCAGTGCTTTCTCTAGCCTTATTCCTCTTATCCAAATTATCTTGAGACCACTTCTCTCGAGTCATCTAATTCTCCAAATATTCAACTTCTCTTATGCAACTCTTCAACTTGAAGCTTCAATGGGACTTATTCCTAGTCTCCTCAATCTCCCAAATATGAGAATACTGTAATGAGATATCTTTGTTGGATCTCCCAAAATTGCTACTATCAATCTCCTAAATCTTTGAAGTCTTATGCTGCTCTTCAAATCTTCAACAAGATCTATTCTTAGGTCTTCTCTAATTCCAATCTCCAATCTGTAACGAGAACCTTCTGCACAAGTCTCTTCAATCTCCAATCTACAATATTCTACCTACAATCTTCAATATCTAGTCTTCCCAATCTTCAATATCCAATCTATAGAAAGAATCGTCTACATAGGTCTCTTCACTCTCTAATATGTAGTCTTCAATCTGCAATCTTCTATCTCCAACCTTCTATCTTCTAAAATTGGAAGTTCTTCAATATGACCTCTTCCAGGTCTCTTCGACTTCTTCAATCTGCAGCTATCTTAAAATTTACAATATTCTATGGGGACTTCCTTCTCGAGTCTCCTCAATATTCAATCTCCAATGGGGTCTTTGCCTTAGACCTCCTCACTCTTCAATCTCTAACTTTTTGCAATAAAGAATTAATCCCTACACAAGGAAAGCACATAGACTTTTAGGCAACAAAGGTGAAATTCTTCTCTATCTGTTATAGGAAGCTTCTTAAATTTTAGATGTTAATTTTTTGCAACCAGAAACTTAGATATTAGTACCAAATATATTAGAATTTCTAAAATTCTAAAATAAAACAACTTCACTAGTTATTCTCAAAACTAGTGGAACAAATTCTATGTTGAGTCCTAGTCTTCACAATCCTATGGAAAGACTCTAGCCAATCTGCAATTTACAGTCTTCTTCAATCTACCAATTTCTCCAATAGGACCTCCTTCTTGGATCTCTTAATCTCCTCAATATCCACAATATCAAGGTCTGACTTCAAGACCTAAAATCTCCTTCTATTATGAATTTGTTCTTGGAATAGAAATTCTCCAATCTTCTCTAGTTTCACCTTCTAGAGATAATATCCTCACCTTCATTGGTTTCTCCTTTGTAAATTCAAAAAATTATGCAAGTCCAATCCTTGTAATAGCTCTCCCTATCTCCTATCAAAGTCCCTTGTGGCTTTGATACCACTATTAGCTTTTGAAGCTTATTACTTAAGATTAATAATCCAAAATATATGAAATAAAGTCACAATCCAATGTATATGATAATGACAATATTTTGAATATATAAAAAACAAAAATAATTCTAATATCTACTCTTAAATATAGCATAAAAAAATGCTCATGGAAATGGTGCCATAGTACTAAAACACCAATTAATATTATTACAAGTCATGTAACTTACATCCTCACATTACTATACATATATAATGTATTGTGACTCTTCATATGGAGCACTCTTGGTATTCACACTTCTAGACTCTTCATCTCCCTATTCTATGGACTCATGTACACATGGACTAATGTGCACATTTACATTATTGAATATTATGCACACTTGTGCATTTATTACATTACATAAAGTAAATACCTAATCTAAGACATGTACCAAATAATGTAATATACTCCAACAAGGATGACTTGATCAATAATAGACAACCATATCTTTGACTCAAAATCCTTCTACATGACTTGGTTACTTCTAGATGATCCTTTATAATACATGATAACCCTTACTTTAATATATGGCTAGATGGCCCATTTCACTTGATGCTTATGCTTTCTTAGGTCTACATGACTTATGACATCACTCTAGATGACACGTTGAGATATTATTTTAAATACAAAATGGAAGATGCTTTCTCCAACAAGCAATACATAACTATAACTTCACAGAGTCATCAACTTATCTAGTAGATAGGATTCGATTATGTGATGTTATGTTGAACATATTGAATACCCATGCTCTATAAAACAACTGTAATATCAACAGATTTGGTCAAACATTAGTGTAGACACCTAAAACACATAATGTTTAGGAGACTAATCATATGGGTACATTTGCAGACCATATGAATGACCTTGGACCTTTCCAAGACCAAGAAATGGTTCTAACCACTCATTTTAGGTAATCTAAGCCTATACAACCTTAGTCATTGATGGCAACAGTGGTTAGGATCCTATTCGTTGATGATAATAACCGTTACGGGTAGCCTACCCATAGCCATGGTTGAAAACCACATCTAGGGTCCTAGTCATGCTAAGCAACCATGGCTAGCCCTATAACAAACTCAACCATATTGAGCCGAGAAAAATCAGTTGCAATGATCAAATTGTAATAGTTTTGGAGCGCTTTGAGCTTGGAAGCATCCAAAAGCTTCCTCCCAACTACCAATTCTTGTTCTTGGCTTCTCCATGAAGCTAGAGCAAGGATTTTGGGAATCTATTTAAGACCCTAATTTTGAAGAGCAAATCCTGAAGAAGATCCAAATTGCATGATAGCGAAGCCCTGCCGAACTGGAGAGTGAACTTCCACTTTTGTAGAGTGAAGAGATACTGTCAAATTCCAATTTGATACTTAGCTTTGCAATAATGGATTTTCCAAAGGATTGAGAAGCAAACCTTGTCATTCCACACAAATCTTACATGAATTCAAGTATTTCAATCGCCAGTCTGTGCCTGGACATGAAGGCGACCCTTGATCATCAATTCCTTAGAGGATTTGAGCAATCTCAACCCTAGTTTTAAGAGAAAGAAGACTTTGCCCATGGTTGTTGTTGTCAATAATGGCCCACAGGCTTAGCTACGGTTGTCAACCATGGCTAACAGAGCTGGCTACTTTAAACACCCGTGGTTAGGGTTTGATGCCCTCATTCTTCTATTTTAGTTGTAGATTTTCTTTTTTTATTATGCAATTAGGTTAATCTAGCATAGATTAGTCTTGTAGTCGATATTTCTATAGATAAATAGCAACATATTAGGTAGTTTTACCTTCATTTACATCATATATGCTTTTTTCCATTAGTTTTCATAGATTAGCTTCTTTTATGTTTAATCCTTCAAAGTTCATGCAATATTAGCTGTCTTTACACATTTCAAGCCATGCTTTATGCTTATTTGACAATTTCATAAGCATCTTTACATACTTTATGCTTATTTCAATGTATTTATTTTATTTCTTGCATTTCTTGGATAACAGCCTCATCATGAGAGGCTTCATATACATTTGATGTATTTTGTTGTTTCTTGTATGCAGGTGATAGATCCTTCCAAGCTTCAAAGCACTCTCAAAGATCAATTCCTCTTGACAATGGAGAAGGAGGCATCCTAGTAAGCCCTCATGCAAAGTTGGTGGAGACCTAAGGAGCCCTTAGAGTATATCACCCTCGTTTAGGGGCTTTAACACCATTGTAAACATGTATCATTTGGTATCCCTAAGAGGGACATATATGTAACCTATATTTCAAGTGATTAATACAAAGGAGGCTCACTTTATTTTAAATTTGGTTATACATATGTTCTTTGCTTTCAATTTAATCATTATGTTGCAATAGTGGTAGATATATGCTCTTTAGAGCTTTCTAAAATGGCGATAATGGTAGAAACCCTGCAATTTGCATTGCTTTTACTAATTTGCTTTGTTTTTTGTGTGAAGGTACCGGCCACATTTGACAATCATGGTGCAAAGTCTCAACCGCGGTTAATAGCAACGACTAGCATCCTACCTCATTGAGCAACAATGACTACAAGAAAATTGAGCAAAGATAGTAAGTAGCCTATCTTTTCATTAGATGAGGAATTCTAGGTAGGCATCCTCTTCTGTGTTTTCTTTCTTTCTGTGTTTTCCTCCCCATTAGGCTTTAATTAGGCCACCTAGCTAAAATTTAATGGGAAAATTTTTGAAAAATTCTTATCTGTTATTAGTCACGGCTGACAACAACAACCAACTCTGTTAGCTACTGTTGTCAATAGTGGCTAAGAATCTTAGTTGCTTTTCTGTCCAGCGGTCGAGTCTATTGCCTGTTGTATAGAACAATGACTAGCTTTAAAATTGTGTGTTAGAATTTTTCTTGTTTGGGGCTTGTCCAAAGGCCAATATCATTCAATTTTGCATTGCATTATTTGAAGTAAAAAAATATTTACCATTGCATATTTCTAAAAATAAAATGTTATTTCCTAGGCATGTAGGAAAATAATCATGAGTGCTTTCTGATGCATCTTTCGTTCATGCAAAATTAAATATAACCTACACACCATGACTCGAAGTGAACATTAATGAAGTTGGGCTCTCACATCCAACCCGTTGATCGAGACCAACAGTGGATGTCATTACCACTTGGTTGGATTATTTGACATTGTACTATCGAGACTCGACCATGGCCAAGGCCGATTCAAGAACTATCCTATCCATGAAAAATAGCATGCACTCCTCTTTGGGGGGGTGTATCATTGATCACAGTGTGCTAGGTAAGAATCGGTAGTACCTATGCTCCTTGTTCGATTATGGATTTTATCTCTATATCTCGGGGGAAAGACTACCTGGATGTCGTTACCGAGTTATGTCATTGTGAGTATATAGGTGAAAAAATTTAAACTATCTAAGAATATCATCAACAAATTGTAAAACACGATGATATTTATATTATATACTCAACGAAACAAAACATGCTAAACAAGTTTTAGGACACACATCTAATCCTTAAAAGAGATAATCATGTTGTCTACTTTGTGTATTTCTTTATTTTTTGCATAATCAACATAAGATCCTTGATTTAGGAGCAAAGCCTAACCCTAATTTTTCAAAAAAAAATTGCTTCTTTTTTATTCTGCATCCAATGAATCAAAAATCATGCAAATAAGAGCTATAACGAAAAAGTTATGTTGGTTTTATGATTACTCTAATTTTGAGTGATTTTAAAGCCAAAAATAGGGAAAAACAACCCTAAAAAGGCCATAAAAAGCCCTAGACAACCCCAAAAATTGCCAAATTTGTTTTGTTGTCTTAGTTAGCCCCTTGTGCACCCCTCGTATCATTTTTGAGGCCTGGCTTCGCATTTTTCCAAAATTATCCAAATTGGTCATTTTTCTACGAGCCTCGGTTGGCCAAATATTCCAAAAATACAAATTTTGATCCAAAAATCACTTTTTTTGAGTTATAGCTCATTGTGATAAGCTCGTTGCATTGATCATTTTGATATATAAAAGCCACAATTTTTTTTGAAAGTCAATTTTTTTTACAAAAAATAATGGTCAAGTGACCTCCCATGGTGAACAAGACCTCCAATTTAAAGAGGGAATCAGGTTCCATAACCACTGAACATCTCCAAATCAGTCTAGAGGACATGGACATCCCTGAATGACATCCTAAGCTTTATCATAACATCAATACTATCCATAGGGGGTCAAACCTTTGAGATATACCCATTAGGGAGACACCCACAAGTCCTCTAGGAAACCTTCCTAACTGGAACACCTTGATAGAATTCTATATAAGGAACAATATACCCACTAAGGGGCCTAGTAGGTCAATCTCGCAAGTTCACATCCTAGCTTGCTCTATACATCAATCAAAAAATGAACATGAACATACACCATGGCCTAGCCTAGATGAACAAACCACTTTGTTTGATCTAGTAAGTCATCCCCCTACTCCTCACAAAGAGCATTCTACATATGCACGTTGTGCTTCTGTGTAGTCTAAATATATAGAGCTTACATCTAAGCCTGGATATTTATCATTCCTCATAGATGAGGAAGAGGACCCAAGTCGTACCCCTACTCCTCATGAAGAGTACTTGGGGCAACCACGTTGTGGCTCTACATCGTCAGACTATACAGATCCCATTCATAAACCAAAATATCAAGTCAATGCAACCTTTAGGGAGTATGGAAAACAAGCAATAGATCCTACTAGGGGGAAATTACATGAAAAATCCATTTGTATTTCCAATACGAGGGTACACAACCCCCATATAACTAAACAATGAGATCATACACACCAGGCACTGAGGCCACAACTTAACCAACAATAATGTATGGATCAACTCTAGTTGGATCAACAACAATTAAATCAACAATGGGTGGATTCACAATAAGCACACATACAAATGTTGTATCAACGAAAGATGCAAGAACAACAAAGGATGCAATAAGAGCAAGTGTAGAATGCATTGCATGAAGTGGCACTTACACCTAGCACCCAGAGGATGCAACAACACATAAAGCTCCTAGTGAAATCTTGAAATATTTCCCCTCGGCCATGCCAAAATCATGTTCAACATCATAGGTTGTTATCTGGTTATCATCAAGAACCTTATACTTCCTAATAGTATCGATATCAATACGATGAGGAATCATATGAAGAGTCCCAATGGGAACATCAGGAAGAAGTAGATGCTTACCTTGAATCTGGTTAGGATGAGGTACCTAATGATTATATTTATCACCCACATCAACATAAAAAAGTGGCTTCCTCTGTCTAATCAAGGGCGATAACAGGAATATCATATTATTTTGTCAGGTTCATATAAAGCACTAGCTGATTGGATAAATTCAATCAAAAAACAAGATCAAATTTTGGTTTATCAAAAACCTACCCTAAAGTAGCTTAGCAATTACCCTTTGCATCCCTCAATTTTATCACCGACTTATCCATCGAATTTCAAGATGCCTACACTTGAAAAGTTCAAAGATGATGAAGATGCATAAGAGCACGTGACAATATTCATAAATATGTGCTTCCATTTTCAAGATAATGACCCCTTTATGTTAAGAATATTTCTTACAACATTAGCTAGGGATGCTTTGGAATGGTATAATCATCTACCACATCATAGCATAAACACCTTTGAGCAATTGGTCGAGCTATTCCTGCAACGTTTTGCCTCTAGTACCAAGAAAACGATAAACATGACTGACTTGGCTGGCCTTCATCAACTTGACAATGAACCAGTCATTTAGTATGGCAATAAATTGAGGAAGGTGATGTCAAAACTACCTTTCACCCTACCCACAACAGAGCTCATTCAGATGTTTATGAGAAGTTGTTCGAAACAAATCTCACTTCTCTTGCAATTACAACAGTATCAAACATTCGAGGAGACCTTAGCACAAGCTAAGGTCATTGAGGCAATCAAGATACAGAATGGTGATATCCAACTCCACAAAAAAGAATGGTCAAAAAAGAGCATGAAAGGTGGCAAAATGCAACAAAATGTGGCCCCAATCAATCAAGTTGTTTTGAGTATCCCTAAATCCTCAAACTAGGCTCCACCACCGCAACTACCAGTGCAACATAATTACCAAGCTCAGCCTCCTCTAGCCCAAAATAATATGCAAAAAAATCAAGGACAAGACCAACAACATAGGCCATCACTATTAGAGTAGTATTACCTTATTTGGTAATATCTCCTAGGTAGACTAGATTATTTCCACTAGGTTAGTTTATTTCTTATAGCATTTTATTTATCGACATTTTCTTGTTGGCAGATATTATTTTAGCATCTATTATTGCCGTCCTTTTATATTGCCATCATTTTGTTGGCCAATATTGTTTAGGACTTGCGCATATTAGGGGGATATTTATTTTATTGTTTTAGGCTATCTTTAGCCGTCACTCCTTTGTATTTAAGCTTTGGAAATTATCAATGAAGTATAAGTTTTTTCGTTCCATATTTCATGGTATCAAAGCGGGATAGGCAGATTAGCTCTCGCTCAAATCCACCTCACTTAGTTGGCATGTTTTCCTAAGTCTCCTGTGTTGAGGTTTACCAGATCAGATTGGATTGTCCCTAGCAGACTTCGCCAGATCGGACTGGATCGTCCCTGGAAGACTCCAAAACATCGGGTGATTAGACCGAATGCTTGGTGGACAAGACAAATCGTCCACACCAGTAGAGCTAACACTGGCCTTGCAAACCCGAGATGTGAATCTCATCTGGTACGGATCCCTAGATGGACTCCTACCAAAATTTGACAAGTAGGTAAATGGGCAACTACGAGACATGGATCCAACTGGGCATTGAGGCCAACTTAGACAATATGAAGATCGAACATCCTAGACAAGATAGAGATCAAACATTCTAGACACCTAAGACGATGATGTGCTTGACGATGGAGGACATTCTCAAGACCTAGATGCAACCTGACACATGGACGATGTAGCTGACCGAACGTGGCACAAGTGGCTATACGACATAGCTGATGGACATGGCTAGACCTACGGATGACCTAACCTAAGGTTGATGTGGGTATGGGGTAGATGTGATGTGTGGACACGTCGAGCAGCGTGGATGTAGCTAGCTCAAACTGACATCGAAATTTGGCGTTAACAGTAGGGTTAAACTGCCAACATGGTGGTCATGACTAACAAAAAAAGCCAAGTGGTGGAATCATCCACCCTAAGGTCAACATAAGATTATTGGCATGTTCGTTTATTTAAAACACACATATTATTATCCACATTGCATGTGGGATTTTTATCCCATTTTAAATTTTTGTTTGTAATCAACTTCATGTACCATTGAAAACCACCACAACATTTACAGGCGAGCAGAAGGTTTTGTTTTATTGGTGCATTGTAGTCTTTAGGTGCGAGCGTAGACGCAACGGGTTTCAAGTTCCAAGGTATTACAGACATACCAGTCACTAGTGTTGCAAGCAAAGGGAGGTGCAGATTGCACTAAGATGGAGAGGATTCACGTGATGAGACAGGCTTGGCAATCAAGATATGTGCTCATTTAAGAGTAAGGAGTCACCGAAATACACCTGCAACTTGATCAGGTGAATTTCTAGGCGTTTCCATAGGAAGACGTCGCTTGATTGTAGACGAAAGCTAATCATGTAGAAAGTGGTCAGAGGAGCTTTACAACGTGAGTGTGGAACAAAATTTTTAGCATTGCCTCCATTTGCAGATCTGATTGTGGTAGGAATCATCTTGCAACACCGTCAGAAAACAATATTTTACGCTCTAATTTATCATCATTGGCATCGTTGACAACATTGAAGTCGATCATGACAAGATTTGTAGCCCCCTCCCTCATCATAGCAGCAACACACTCCACAAAACATACAAACGTGATAATTTTCCACTTAGGAGGATGCGAGAGACAATAATTTTGCATTACTGCAGAAGACCATCATCATCATGGAGGAGAAATATCAGATGTCGCTCGTCGCAGAAAGTGCTACCGCTGGGTAGGAGTAGCGCCACCCGTCGAGGGATGCACCACCATCGAGAGGAAGCAAATTAAATAAGGGGTCTTACCCATTTATCATCACCTAGCTCACCAGCTGGTGTGGTTGCTACGTCGTGTGCTAAGGTTCTATATTTAGGGAGATCACGGGTTCCAAACCCGCCCCGCCCCCTAGAAGGTAATTTTTTTTTTATTTTGCAATATTATTAAAATTTTATCATTTTTTAAATAATTTAATTTTAATTTAATTAAAAATTTTATTTTTTTAAATTAATTGAATGATTTTTTAGTTAAATAAATTTTATTATTAATTAAAATTTTGATAAGAGGCAAGTTTTTATATAAAGAGGGACCAAATTTGCAAATTGTTCAAGAGGCAAGTTTTGTAAAAGCCCAAGAGGCTTTATAGTTGCATTATTTTGCACTAAGGGGGATAACATTTTTTTCCTCTATCTCCTATTTTGCACAAAAGGGGGGATACATTATAATTTTACAAACAAAAGGGAGGAAAGACTTATAAGGGTGCATTTTCGACAGTGACCGACACTTTAGTCACATTATTTTTGCAAAATTTCATTGTAAAAAGGTGCACTTTCGATAGAGTCCAACACCTTAAAAATGGGTAGATCAAAGAAAAATCAAGCCCCAAAACCAACTGATGATGTTGTTACATCAGTTAAAGGTCCTTATTTTCCACCTGAGATGGATGGACCTGATTTTTATGAGAAGGGCACATTTATCACACTAAACAATGGTTTAGTAGCCCTACTTGAAGATTCTGAGTCTTGTAAAGACCTTCAGACAAATGGTGCTCATTTCACTATTGGTGTTATAAGGGGCATATACATGTCTTTGGTTGCACTTGACATTGCCCAACATAAAGTGAAACTAAACATAAGTGAGGAAAAAGAGGTCCTAATGGTTGATGCTTGTTGTGACACAAGTGACCTTCAGCCCATGGTGGCGAATGCTTGTTGTGACACATGTGACCTTGAGCCTACTATGGCCAATGCTTGTTGTGATACAGGTGACCTCCTACCTTCAATGGTAGATATCAATTGTAGCATAGGTGATCTCATCTCAGTAGCAAATTTTTCTTGTGACACCAGTGACTTAAAAATTGAAACTCCTCAAAAAGAGCTCCATAATCTCATCAATAATGACAAATGCCATATTGTTAAAAGTATTGATGAAGATGATAAAATTGGGTGTTTTGAAAAATACACCAAAGGATTTAGATCTAAACTGATGAAGAAAATGGGATTCAATGAAAAAGGATTAGGTAAACATGGGCAAGGCATTAACACTCCTATAATGCCAAATGTTAGGTCTAAGACTGAAGGACTTGGCTATAATGGACAAGCAAGTACCAGTAATACCATGTTTGTAAAACCTAAATCTCCTACAACTCCTAAAAATCATTGTTGCAGTCATTGTGGTAGAACAGGACACATAGCAGCTAAGAGTTGGAAATTACATATTTGTGACTCATGTGGATGTACAAATCACTCTTCTTCATGTTGTTGGTACAAACTAAAAATGACCAACAAGGTTCATATCAATTGTGGATGGACAGATCACACACAATGGACCATGATGAAAGAAATGTTGTATGGCTTCTACTAAAAAGGTAAAACCTATGGTACACCTAAAGGCAGATCCAGAGATAGATCGAGTAGCAGTCCCAAAGGCACTGACCCAGAGACAGACCTAAAGATAGCCCCAGAGACAAAGTTCCAAAGGCAAATCTATAGGCAAATCCATAGGCAGATTCATCAGTAGATCCAGTGATAGACCCAGAGGTACATATCTAGAGGTACGCTTAGAGCCAGAGCTAGAGCCAAAGACAAAACATGAGCCAACATTCTTTCATTTCTCTTCTTCTTTTTTTTTTGGTAATTAAGGATCAAATTCATTGCAAACGGGTTTTCAAGGTTGACCCAAAACCTTTTACAAGAATCAGCACAGAGCTGTTACGAATCAAAAAACCAATAGGGACAAACTGTCCTACGCTATTAGAACCCATCTGGATCCCCCTTCTGAAATAGCTTCACACACCATAGCCAACAACAAACAACTACCCTCACCTCCGTGATTTCGCGACAAGTCGCGAAAATGAGACATGTCACGAAATCGCGACAGAACTCAGCCTTAAGCTTCATTTTCCAGCATCACCGTGATTTCGTGACAAGTCGTGAAAATGCGACATGTCATGAAAATGCGACATGTCATGATTTCGCGACATCAAACAACCACCTGCTTCCTTAGCCAACAACTCCGCGATTTCGCGACAGGTCACGAAAATGCGACATGTCACGAAATCGCGACAACAAACTGCCTTCTGCTTCAACTTCATGCAACACCGCGATTTCGCGACAAGTCACGACAAAGCGACAAGTCATGAAAATGCGACATGTCATGATTTCGCGACATCCAAATGCCTTCTGCTTTGCCTGCAAGCCCCTCCGCGAAATCGCGACAGGTCACGAAAATGCGACATGTCGCGAATTCGTGACATGTTTCTGCCTTCAGCTACAAATCCCAGCATCTCCGCGATTTCGCGACCAATCACAAAAATGTAACATGTCATGAAATCGTGACATCTTACAGCCTTCAGCTTCAAATTCATCATCTCCGCGATTTCGCGACAAGTCGCGAAAATGCGACATGTCACGATTTCGTGACATCTTTCAGTCTTCTGCTTCGATGCCGCCTCCACGTCGTGAAATCGTGACATTCTAGCTGGGCGCTCCCTTCTGCCGTTGTCGGTCGCGAAACCGCGACAACTTTCCATACTTAACTTTTTCCAGCATTGAGCACCACGAAACCATAACAGGTCGCGAAAATGCGACAAGCCGCGAAATCGTGACAAATTCCCTCTAAGCTCTTCACTGCTTCTTTTGGGCATGATAACGCGACATGTCGCGATATCGCGACATTTTTTGGTCAACACCTCTCCTGCTCTACTTTGATCGCGATACGGTGACACGTCGTGAAATCACGACATTCTAGCTGGGCGCTCCCCTCTGCCTCTGTCGATCGTGAAATCGTGACAACTTTCCATACTTAAACTTTTCCAGCTTTGAGCACCGCGAAACCGCGATAGGTCACGAAAATGCGACAAGCCACAAAAACATGACAATTTTCCTCTAAGCTCTTCACTTCTTCTTTTGGGCGCGATACCGCGACATGTCATGATATCGCGACATTTTTTGGTCAACACCTCTCTTGCTCTACTTTGACCGCGATACGACGACACGTCGCGATATCACGACAGTTTCCTTCTGTGCTCTTCACTGCTTCTTTTGAGCGCGATAACGTGACAAGTCGTGATATCATGACAATTCTCGATCAAAACCTCTCCTGCTCTACTTTGACCGCGATACGACGACGCGTCGCGATATCACGATAGTTTTGGTCCGTGGTCGCACTTGTCTTTTTTTGTCGCGAAATCGCGATAGGACTGCTTCGGGAGACAGAAAACTCCTCTTCCTTTTTCCAAACCCCACAGATGCATCAACATTGGTGATCATTTTGAATAATCTTGTCCACATCACTTGGAACCCCGAGTTCCCAAGTGACCAAACCATCAGCTTCCACCCCTAAATTGGCTAAGATATCAGTAGTTTTATTAGCTTCCCTAAACACGTGCTGGGCCCTTCGCTCATTTCTGGCTTGGTAGAGGATCCTAGCCTCTTCGATGATAGTCTTAAACCGCCACGGAGGAATTTTCCCATTGTTGATAAGGTTTATGACGTGCAGGGAATCTCCTTCGATGATAAGATTATCTCCAATCTCCTGAGCCAATTGAAGACCCCTCCATAGCGCTCTTGCTTTCGCCTCGTTGTTAGTCCTTGTTCCCAACTACTCAGAAAATGCCATCACCAGAAAGCCTTGATGGTCTCTCACTACTCCTCCAGCCCCTGCTCTGCCAGGGTTACCTTTAGAAGCCCCATCAAAGTTAAGCTTGAGCCATCCAACTGGGGGCGGTTTCCACCTGACATCAACTCTAGGATTGATCTTGGGGGACAAGGGTTTCTCAACCAGGGTAAGATTTAAAGAGTGAGCGATCAGTCTCTCCCAGAGGGGGGGATTGCGAGCATCATGAGGAATAAGGCTAACATTTTCACGGGCAAAGGTAAGGATCTTATTGGTGATGGAGGTGGCATCATGGCTCGACTCATGGAAAGCTCTATGGTTTCTTTCAAGCCAAATCTACCACAGAAAATGGTGGAGACAGATCTTCCAAAAAAACCTCAACCTAAGGCTAACGAAGGGATTTGGCCATTGGTGGAAGAGGTCAATGATGGTGGCTGGTCTGACCCAGCAAATGCTAAAGGCTTGAAATAACCTATTGAGGATGCTCAAAGAGACCGGGCATTCAAGGAAAATATGGAGGGTGGACTCCCAATTGGCCCTGCACAAACAACAACGGTTAGCAACTATCATACCTTTCCTTATCAAGTTGTCAATCGTAAGAATCCTGCCTTGGATCGCCATCCACGAGAACATTGCAACTTTAGGAATAAGCTTTTTGACCCACACCAACTGAGTCTGGAGAATGGGGTCCTCAGACTCTACCATTAGCATGTAAGCAGATTTGACTGAAAACTGCCCATTTTCGAAAGCTGCCCAAATAACATGATCCTGCCCAGGACTCATGGAGATGAATTGTTGATGCAATATGCTTTGGATTTCTTCTGAAATGGCTTCAAATCCTAGGATCCTTATCTATTTCCAAATAAGCCTTCCTCTGTCCTACCTCATGAAGTCAGCTACTTTCCTCCCATAGAGATCCTCTATGATTCTTTTGACCCTCGCTAGGTGAGGAACCTGAGATAACGCTTCATCCTTGGCCCACCTATCATCCCAGAACCTGATCTTCTATCCATTACCAAGGACCCATCTTAGGCCTTTCTTTATGACCTCTCTGCTTGATAAGATTGCTCTCCAGAACGCAGAACCTCTCCTATGCACCGTATCATCTAGGAAATCAGAACCTTGAAGATATTTCCTTCTAATTATGGCAGTCCACTCATTCTCCTCATTGATAATAAGACGCCAAGCTTGTTTAGCTACTAAAGCTATGTTTAGATGAGCAACTCTTCTCAGTCCTAGCCCCCCGTATTCTTTCGGCCTACAAACCTTGCCCCAACCCACAAGGTGGATCCTCTATTTTTCCTCTGATCCAGACCAGAGAAAGTTCTTTTGAATCTGTTCAATTTTTTGGTGAATTCTGGTCGGAGCTCTAAAAATAGAAAGAAAATAAACCAGAATGCTCTGTAAGGAAGCCTTAGTGAGGGTGAGTTTCCCAGCTCGAGATAAAAAATGTCCTTTCCAGCCAGCCAATTTTTTTTGGATTCTTTCTACCACTCTATCCCACATAGATACACATGGAGAACCGTAGAAAAGGGGAAGGCCTAGATACGTGGTAGGGACAGTCGCTATCGAACATCCCAAAATTTGAGCTATTCTAGCTTGCCTCTGATTTGGGGTGTTAAGGAAGTAGAGCTTACTCTTGTTGAAATTCACCTTCTGACCCGTCGCATCCTCGTAGAGTTGGAGAATGTGCTTAATCCTTCTAGCTTCAACCACAGACGACTGGGTCAACATCAAAGTGTCATCCACAAATTGTTGGTGACTAATAGGGTTGATGAGAGAGGTGGCTTTGATCCCCGAAATTAATCCAGCATTGCAAGCTGCTTTAATAGTTCTACCCAGTGCCTCTGCCACAATGACGAACAACATTGGGCTTATTGGATCTCCTTGTATGAGCCCTCTGTGACTCTAGAAGTACCCAGCTATCGTGCCATTGACCAGAACTAAGAACCAGGGTTCGGATATGCACTCTTTTATCAGCCTGACCCACTGAGGATGAAAGCCAAACTTCAAAAGAACAACCATCAGAAAATCCCAATTAATGCGGTCAAAAGCTTTGTTCATATCGAGCTTTAGGGCTAAGACCGCCTTGTTGTTTTGACTAGCAGAGTGCAAAGCTTCATGGACTGTGATCACACCATCCAAAATTGATCTCCCCTAAACAGAGCTGCCTTGGCTAGGGTCGATAATGAGGGGCAAAATTTCTTTCATTCTGTTAGCAATGGCTTTTGATAATATCTTGTAGGACACGTTGCATAGACTAATCGGTCTGAAATCTGCCATTGTCTCTGGAGTTGGGCCCTTAGGAATCGGGGCGATAAAGGTGGACTTGAACCCTCTCGGGATATGTTTTGAAGCCTAAAATTCTTTGATAGCAGAGATGACATCCGCTCCTACAGTGTCCCAAAAAGCTTGGTAGAACCGAGGAGGGAACCCATCAGGGCCAGGGGTCTTCTCAGGATCCATGTTGAACAGAGCTTTTTTGATTTCTTCATCAGTGAAGGGAGCAAGAAGCTTACCATTTATGGCCTCATCAACCAAACTCGAAATGGACTGGAGGAGGGATTCCTTGGCTTCCTCTCTACACTGGGATTCCTCCCCGAGAAGGGAGCTGAAGTAAGCTGCTGCTTCCTCCCTGATCTCAGTTAAGTCTTGGGTTTTGGATCCATCGGCTTTGGTCAACTCTCTGATCTTATTATTACTTCTGTTCCTCAAGGTAGAAACATGAAAGAACTTTGAGTTCGAATCACCATCCTTTAGCCATAAAGCCCTGGATTTCTGTCTCCAGTAAGTCTCCTCACAAGCTAAAATATTGTGATATTCTGACAGATTGGCTTGTTCCTCCTTCCTAGTAGCTTCATCACTGATACCATTCTGTATCGTGTTGTCAATGACCTACAGCCTTTCCCCCACTTGTTTCTTGTTCTCAAACAGGTTCCCAAAAACCTCCTTATTCCAAGTTCTAAGGTTATTTTTTACTAATTTCAGCTTTTGAGCAAGAATGAAACCTGAACTTTCGTGAAAGGGTTGCTGCCACCATTTGGAAATACTTTCTTTTAAATCCGGGTGTCTGATCCACATTGACTAAAAATGAAAGGGTTTTTTGAAAGAGTTTGACTTTGGGACCTCCAAGAGGATGGGATTGTGATCGGAGGAAATTTTGGGAAAGGTTTGCAGGGTAGAGTCTCCAAACCCAGCAATCGCCTCTTTGGATAAGAAGAACCTGTCAAGTCTTTCCTGGATAAGTTGGCTTCCTGAATGCCTGTTGCTCCAGGTATACTTGGCTCCTCTTAGCCTCACATCCATCAGTTGGTTCAAGTTAACAAAATCATTGAAGTCTTCCATACTTCTGGTAGGGAGCCCTGATCCACCCTTTTTGTCTGATGGGTATAGCGGCATGTTGAAATCTCCTACCACCACCCATGGGATGTCATGGAAAGCATCACCCAGATTGCCCAGATACTCCCACAAAGAGGCTCTCCCCTGAATAGTATTAGGAGCGTAAACATTGGAGCAGATCCATGATCTATTGATGTCAATATCATGGAAAAAAACACTCAACACCCTGTCGTCCTTTTGGATGATACTGCCTTCCACTACCCGAGGGTCCCACAGAACCATGAGCCCTCCAGACGTTCCTCTAGCTGGTATAAACACCATTTCCCCTTGACTCCACATCTTTTTTGCTATTGATTTTGACTGGGCTTCGTCTAATTTTGTTTCTTGCAACATCAAAATTGTTGGATTGTATTGCCTTCTTAGCGAACTAACCACTCTCTGAGTGGGCCGGCCATTGAGGCCTCTCACATTCCATGAGAGAACCTTCATTTAGATTGTTTAGAGTTTTTCCCTTTCCCCCTTCCCTGAGGAGGTTTTCCTGATTTGTTATCTTCGAGCCCTGGGATAACTTGTTGTATCAAGTTTTATGCTTACCGCTGGCAATCTCATTGTCAGTCCTCATTCTGTTGTGCTCTGCATTTGAAATCCTCCCCTTCTTTCTCTCATAGCCATAGTCAATAGGTGACTTAGTCGTACTCCTGGTCTTCTTGGGGCTAAATTGAGGGGGATCTAACTGTTGAAGAACCGGACTCACGCATTCCTCAAAATCATCCAATTCTACCATCTCAGTCCTTGATTCTAACTCCTCCATATTTTTCCTGTATTCTCCTGATTTATGAGAAGAATCTTCTAGCTGGTTTGGCGGGCTTCTGGCTATGATGTTGGGGAGGTCTGGTTTCGAAGACACAATCTCCTCCACCCTTTTTCTATATTCTCTGGGGCTTAGCCTTACCCCTCCCTAGGGGATTGAGGGGTTATTTGTTATGGGATCTGAAGGACCCGCCCTTGATGGGGATTCTAGGGTTTCAGGAAGAACACATTGCCTATTTCCCTCTTCTAATTCCTTGATCTCCCCTTCTACCGATAGATCGGCTAAAATATTGAACTTATTTGAGCTTGGAAATTTAGGGCTTACCTGATTTTCCTGTTCTTCGATGAGATGTTGCTTGTCTTTGCTCTGATTTTGCCCTGCACCCTGTTTGTCCTTCTCCTGAAACAAGAAGTTATTTTTAAAAGGCCTAGACCCTCCTTTGCCAACAGGGCCTCTTTTTAGAGGGGGGTTCCTAGGAAACCCTTTCTCATTTGCATGTTTGCCTTTCGATCTGTGGATGTCTCTACTTGCTGCTAGAGTAGGGCACTGATTTTGCAGGTGGCCTTGGGATTTACACTCAGGGCAATAAGCTGGCTTGTTTTCATATTCCACCGCCTGATATCTTAGGTAGTTGTCGTACTCTAGCTCCACAACATTTGGCAGCTCAGATTCAAGATTGGCGTTGACGCAAATTCTTGCATGTGTCATCCTTGTCCTAGCCAAGGTTGCATGATCTATGGACACCAGTTCTTCGATCATTCTGGCAATGCCATGTAGCCAATACTCATTGAAAAACTGAGCTGGAAGGTTGGGGAGCCAAACCCAAATGGGAGCAGTATTGATATTTTGTTTTTCAGGGTCAAAATCCTCCCCCCATTTCCTGAGGAAAAGACTGCGTTTCCCTAAAAACCAGGGTCCTCCAGTGAGAACGCGGCTCGCATCCTCCTTATTGTTAAATCTTATGATAAAAAACCCCTTGGACAGGGCAACAACCTCCATGCTACCCACCGTCCTCCATTTGGATAGGGCCCAGGACCGAATAGTTTCTATATCTGGCCTTCCACCCAGAAACTTGCCCACTAATGAAAACTCTTCCATGGCTAAACATGGCCCCATCGAATCAATAGGTGCCTTTATCCTATTTTTTATCGGGATGAGGGGTGAGAGAGAAAGAAAAACACTCTTTCTCCCCTTGACAGTATCCGCAAAGGACCGGCCACCTCCGGGCCCCGCACCGCCCATCTGGGTCCCTTTGTCCGGATCTTTTTGGGGAGGGTCCCGCTCTCTCTGGACAACCCCTCCTGACGCCGCTGGCCTCCCATCCTCTGGATCCTCACCTAGGTCAATCTCGAGGGTCCTACCCAAACCCTCCGAGCCATCTCTGCTCTTCCCGCCTAAAACTTTTGAAATCTCTCCGCTGCTCCTCTCCTCCATGCCGCTCCTTATCTCCAAATATCCATTTCTCTTCTTCTTCACTATATTGGGATAGTTATATTATTACCCAAATAATGTAATAAGGGGGGATGTTAGAGTAGTATTACCTTATTTGGTAATATCTCCTAGGTAGATTAGTTTATTTCTACTAGGTTAGTTTATTTCTTACAACATTTTCTTTATCGATATTTTCTTGTCGGTAGATATTATTTTAGCATCTATTATTACCGTCTTTTTATATTGTCATAATTTTGTTGAACAATATTGTTTAGGACTTGCACATATTAGGGGAATATTTATTTTATTGTTTTAGGCTATCTTTAGTTGTCACTCCTTTGTATTTAAGCTTTGGCAATTATCAATGAAGTAGAAGTTTTTTACTCCATCTTTCAATCACGATAGTATACTGATTTTCCAGAGACATTAGCATCGATCTTTGATCGATTATGTGAAGCACGAAAAATCAATCTTTCAGAGATTCGTCTGTTGAAACCTAATAAGCGTAGATCAAAGGCGCACAGGGAAAATTTATATTGTGTTTACCATCGACAAAGGGGTCATGACATCCAAACATGTTATCCCTTTAGATATTTAGTGCAAGATACGATCAAGAGACAAGAACTTCATATAGGAGTCTTCCATGACCCCTTGCCCACACATGAAGCAAACACAACACTTGCCAATCAATTTCAGCAACCTAATCAGGTGCACATTAATCAACCTCCCTAAGAATTTGTGGGAATGATCAATTTTGTAACAAAGAAACAAGAATATCAAAATTGATCTATGCAACCTATGGCATCATCCAACATTTCATCTTCGCTCATCTCATCTCATCTCATCGGGACATTGGTATTGCACAAAATTACACATCATAGTAGGGGAAGTCAATTTCTACTACTCCCTCTAGCCAAGCCAATCACGATGTATCAAACACAATGCACATTGGGGTTCTTCAAGGTGTCACACGTTCCTCATCATCCACATCACGATCAATGAAGCAAAGTGAAACCTCCAAAGGTATCCCTCACTTTCATTGAGTGGCACACACACTGGAGGTACCTAAGGTAGCGTACCTTCCCCTTTAAAAACATAAAAACAAACAAAAATCATAAAATATCAAAATCCAAAAACAATTGAAAAATCAAAATTTCAAAAACAATTGAAAAATCAAAATTTCAAAAACAATTGAAAAATCAAAATTTCAAAAACAATTGAAAAATAAAAATTCAAAAACAATTTAAAACACCAAAAATCCAAACAAATAAAAAAGCAATAAAATCCAAAAACATTGCAAAACATAAAAAATACAAAAATATTTACATTACCACATTTTAATTTTGCACATGCATTCACTTAATTGCATTGCATTAGGTATTTTCATGCATTGTACTTGCATTATGATAGGTTGTGTTTACAATCTTACAAATGACACCAGGTTTGTATGCTAATCATGCATCTATTCATCATCATCATCCATCATCCCTGTGAGTAATTGTGTTTGTCAACACAACCCTTTCTATTGCTATAAGGAATATACTAGGGTTTTTTGGTCATTCAGCCATACCTAGTGGTTTTCTCAAATTTTATAGAAAACTATCTTTGCTTTTGGAGATGAGGTCTAGTTTTGATAGCACCTAGCATATGTCAAAATCCCATAACTTTTTAAATATTAAAAATCCTAGTTTGAACAAGGAAAGATGAACACTACAAAGTGGTCCTAGTCACCTTAAGCAAAAGGTTTACTTGCTCATATTGTGATGTGCATGGTCTAGAATGCTCATCATTAGCAAAAGGACAAGCTCCCCCCTACCCAAAGAAATCCCTTTCTTTCATATAAAATAAGCAAAATTCCTTACTCAAACAAAAAAAAACATGAACAATGATTTTCATCACTAAGCATGAGCAAGTATCCCAATAAATGTGAAGAAAAGAAGGGGGTGAAGGGCTTGAATCCTTGGAATGGTTAGCACTCAAAGCTATTGAGTAATCCCTAATACAACAATGGGCTGAATGAATCTCGCCTGACATTGGGGTAGTTCTAAGCAATTTACAAGTGAGCTAGCTTTAGGTGGCCTGTATTACCTAGTGGTCTAGTATAACTGTGTCTAAAATTAGGATCAGGATGAACATTTGGTGATCCTCATTACAAAAATGGACTGAATGAATCCCACCTAGCAATGAGGTGGTCTTATATCTCATGTAATATATTCATTTGCACACACAGGGATAATGAATATCTTGGTATTCATAACAAAAACTCTTGTCTTTCAAGAGTCCTGTATAATCATTATACAACTTTTGCTTAAACAACTAAGGTGTTTGAGTCTCATGGAAAACCTCAAAAATCCCTTATAACAACAAATCATTTCATATCACAATCATCTCATCTCACATATTGATTCTTAAATGATAAATTCTTATGACAAGAGTTACCATGTACATTCATGATTTTTATACATTATGTGGTGTCATCCATTAGTTTGTAAAATACATATTACATGCATCCATTATGTTTTAAGTGATTAAAGCATATAGGTTCATTTGAATTAGATCATCATCATATGATTAATGAATTACATTATACATCATCTATCATATCATAGCACATAGATTAAATGCATCAACCATTGAAATGAATTAAACATGCATTTAACACAAAGCATTGCATCCATATATGCATACATCACCATAGTGCATCTATACATCTAGATCATAGCATCTAACCAAACATCTATCATCTAGCTAGTGCATGTCATCAGTACATTGCATACATATAGCATTATCACGTCATAATTTAGGCATTGCATTCATCATTCCGTCCATAACATAAAATAAAAGCAAAAAAATTTGCAAGCATTAACTGGGGCATGATTCATTTCATACGTCCCCATAATCAACAATCAAAAAATCAAGCAACATGGGGTAAATAAAGGTAGCACACCTTCCTAATCAATAGCATAATTCAATCCCATAATTAATCAATTGCTAGGTTTCCAAAAGGTTGTGCCCTTTGCCTCGCTATATCAATCCCCAAAAGGCTCCAAAGAAGCCCAATTTTCTTTGGTCAATCCCAAAAAGCTCCAAAGAAGTCTAAACCTTTGGTCTTTTCATTCAAGTCATAAATGTACATATTTTATCACCATAAGGAGTTTCATAATGGACATTTAAGCCTATCTACCGATCCATAATCATCAAAAATTTCAAAATTAACAAAAAATAGAAATAAATCAAAATTCAAATGTGCATCGTATCTAGTTATTTATTCTATACACTTTGTGGTTGCAGGAAATTACACTCCATGCAATCCGACAAGATGATTAAATTACCATAAGGCCATTTGGGGTAAATTAGTCATCGTTGAATTGAAACTTCTTCACTTCACTCCTCAAGAAGACCATTGCGATCGGACTGCTCTACGGGAAGGAGGTATTCATTTCCCTTCCTCTATGACATTTCATCAGATCATCGAATAGAATGATTCAAAACAAGCTTAAATGGAATCACTATCATCTTGATTCTCTAAGAAGGCCATTGCGGTTGAACTACTCCATAGGATAGAGATGTACAATTACTATTAATGATTGAAATCACAACTATAATAGGACCTACCATATAACAACATGCAAACACCTTGAATTGTCCAAATTATTCATCTTGGTCAGGCGACTCGTTGTTTTCATCACTTGTCATTTCCTCATTGACTCATCATTTGAGGGGGTAGTCATAATAACATTCATAATCAAAATCAACAATTAAACACTAAATCATTGCTAAGTGCATTCGTTCAAGAATCATTGCCAAAGACAATCATGCACCCTCCTTGCTTGGGAAAAATAAGCAAACAATCAAAAGCGAATTCAAGTAAACGAGTAAGCTTATCTCTTAATAACTACCAAGGCTAGGATTAGACTTAAGCTTATATTCTAATTGCCACCAAGGCTAGGATTAGACTTAAGCTTATCTCCAAATAGCCACCAAGGCTAGATTTTGACTTAATATTATCTCCTAATAGCCGCCAAGGCTAGGATTAGATTTAAGCTTATCTCCTAATTACTACCAAGGCTAGTATTAGACTTAAGCTTGTCACTTAATTGCCACCAAGGCTAGGATTAGACTTAAACTTATCTCCTAATTATTGCCAAGGCTAGGATTATACTTAAGCTTATCTCCTAATTACCGCTAAGACTAGGATTTTGACTTAAGCTTACCAAAATTAATATTTTCAACTCATAAAAGGCAATGATTCAATGATGTATGCTCTTTTGTGAATAGAGCATCTAATATTGATAAGATCAATGAACATAAATCAACCTATAATATGACATTAGGTTATCTATTTTTGCTTAGCATTGTGTTTTCCCACAATGCATCCCAAAAAGGAACATCTGTAGATACCTAAAATCCATCATGTTTAGGAGACTACTCATATGGACATCTTTGTAGACCATATGAATGACCTTGGACCTTTCCAATACCAAGTAGTGGTTCTAACCACTCATTTTATGTAATCTAAGCCTATATAGCCTTAACCACTAATGGCATCAACAACTAGGATCCTAGTCATTGATGACAACAGTGGTTATGGGCAACCTACCCCTAATCATGGTTGACAATCATAGCTAGGATCCTAGCCACATTGATCAACTACGGCTAGCCCTATAACAAACTCGATCATCTTGAGCTGAGCAAAATTGATTGCAACGATCAAATTGCAATGGTTTTGGAGCGGTTTGGGATTGGACGCATCCAAAAGCTTCCTCCTAACTACCAAATCTTGTTCTTGGCTTCTCCATGAAGCTAGATAAAGGATTTTAGGAGTCTATATAAGACCTCAATTTTGAGGAGCAAATCCTAAAGAAGATCTGAATTGCATTGTAGCTTTGTCGAACTAGAGAGCCAATTTCCACCTTTAAAGAGTGAGGAAATGCTGCCAAATTCTAGTTTGACACCTAGCTTTGCAACAATGGAGCTTCCAAAGGATTGAGAAGCAAACCTTGTCATTCCACACCAATATTACATGAATTCAAGCAATTTCAACCATCAATCTATGTCTGGACACGAAGGTGACCCTTGATCATCAATTTATTAGAGGATTTGAGCAATCCCAGCCCTGGTTTTAAGAGAAAGAAGACTTTACCCATGGTCATTTTTGTCAATAGTGGCCCACAAGCTTAGCTGCAACTATCAACCACAACTAATAGAGTTGGCTGCTCTGAACACCCGTGGCTAGGGTTTGATGCCCTCATTCTTCCATTTTAGCTGTAGTTTTCCTTTTTTGATTATGCAATTAGGTTAATCTAGCATATATTAGTCTTGTAGTAGACATTTCTATGGTTAAATAGTAGCATATTAGGTAGCTTTACCTTCATTTACTTAATATATGCTTTCTTCCATTAATTTTCATAGATTAGCTTCTTTTATGCTTAATCCTTCAAAGTTCATGCAAGATTAGATATCTTTACACATTTCAAGCCATGCTTTATGCTTATTTGACAATTTCATAAGCATATTTACATACTTTATGCTTATTTCAATGTATTTGTTTTATTTCTTGCATTTCTTGGATAACAACCTCATCATGAGAGGCTTCATATGCATTTGATGTGTTTTGTTGTTTTTTGTATGCAAGTGATAGATCCTTCCAAGCTTCAAAGCACTCTCAAAGATCAATTCCTCTTGACAATGGAGAAGGAGGCATCCTAGTAAGCCCTCACACAAAGTTGGTGGAGACCTAAGGAGCCCTTAGAGTATATCACCCCCGTTTAGGGGCTTTAACACCATTGTAAACATGTATCATTTGGTATCCCTAAGAGGGACGTATATGTAACCTATATTTCAAGTGATTAATACAAAGGAGGCTCACTTTATTTTAAATTTGGTTATACATATGTTCTTTGCTTTCAATTTGATCATTATGTTGCAATAGTGGTAGATATATACTCTTTAGACCTTTCTACAATTAGATGACCATTTAAATTTAGATGAATCGTTTAACTACAAATGACCATATATTTGAATTAAATACCCTCTCATGTAAATATTGAAGTAGACAACCTAAATTTAATCTTAGACAACAACATTCTTCCATTTGCATTCCTTCACATTGAAAAATTCATTCACAATAAAATAACATATCTTCTCTTTATCTCGTAAAAATGGTAGTAAGCCATCTCTAGCCTACAACACATAATATTCCACCATATACATGAGATTGAATCCCCATATATCCTAAATATATTGAAAGAATAAATCTTGAAACCCATTTGGCACTAGAGCATTGACTCATATTTTGAATATTTAGCCTCAATCTTAGTAATAATACTTAATAATTGATTTATAAAAATATTTTTATGTCTTCAAGTCATGCAACTGGAGCAAATGTCTCATCAAAGTCAATTCCCTCTATCTATGCATAACCTTTACATACTAACCTTGCTTTGTTCCTTACTACTTGTCCGTATTCATTTAGCTTATTTTTGAATACCAATTTTGTGCCAATCACATTATTGTACTTTGGTCATGGGAAAAGTTCCCAAGTCTTCCATTTTTCTATCTGGTCTAATTCCTCATCCATTAAATTGATCCAGAACTCATCTTCACTTGCTTGTTTGAAGTCTTTTGGCTCAATCTTAGATAGTAAAGAAAAATTTTCTTGTTGAGATGGTGTTATTATCCTTCTCCTTGTTTGTCTTACATTTGGATTCCCAATGATTTCCTCTTTTGTATGATGTTTCTGTACATACCTAGATGGAGTTTTAGGAAGAATTTTTTGTGTTTCTTCTTCTTCTTCATCTTATTCCTCACGAAAATCTTCTTGATGACTTCCATCTTCCTGATATACAATTTGCTAAACTGGTTCTCTTGAATCTATATTTTCATCAATTATTACATTCATACTTTCTACAATAGTGTGTGTTCTCTTGTTGAAGCATCTATAGGCTTTACTCTTTGAGGAATAACCAAGGAAAATTCCCGCATCACATATTGGGTCAAAATTGCCTAAGTTTTGATCTTCTCATCTTATGTAACACGTGCTTCCAAAAATCTTGAAGTGTTTTACAATGGCCAGTCTTCCTTTCCAAAGATCATATGGAGTATTGTGATGGTTTACCCTCATTTGAGCCCTAATGATTATGTATACTGTTGTGTTGAATGCTTCTCTCTAAAATCCATCTGAGAGCTTAGACTCATTTAACATAGCTCTAGCCATATTCTCAATAGTCTTGTTTTTCCTTTCAACTACCCCATTTTGTTGAGGAGTTCTTGTTGCTGAGTATTCTCTCTTGATCCCATGTTGTTCACAAAACTCTACAAATTTATTTGAGGTAAATTCTCCTCCTCTATAAGATCTCAAAAACTTAATTCTCTTGCCAGTTTATTTTTCAACCAATTCCTTAAATTGTTTGAATTTTTTAAAAGCATTTGACTTCTCTTTTAGGAAAGCTACCCAAACCATTATGGAGTAATCATCTATAAAAAATATAAAGAAACTCTCACCCTGAATACTTTGTATTATGGTAGGACCACATATATCAGTATGTATTAGACTTAATGGCTCAGATGACATATATCCTTTTGGCTTAAAGCTTGTTCTAGTTTGCTTTCCATGTTGATAAGGTGAACAAATTGTGTTTTATGGTATTTCTATTTTGGGTAAATCTCTGACAACCTCCTTATTGCTTATGTTGACTATGTTGTCAAAATTCAAGTGATCCAATATTCTATGCCACAACCAACTTTCATCTTCTTGTGATAGAAAGCACTTTTCCCCTTTGATATCACTAAGCATGTATAGATTGTTTGGGATTCTTCTTGCACTCACAATGACTTTTCTAGTTTTTGATTTTCTTATCTCACATATATCTGGGTGGAAAGTAACCATATGCCTTTTATCACAAAGTTGACTTACAATCAGTAGATTATGTTTTAACCCCTTATCATACAATACATTTTATGTTCTTGTTTTTCCATTATCTAAGCTTAGAGTTCCTCTTCCACCAAACCTTGTTGATCCATTATCACCAAAACTTACTGATCCTTTATTGGTTTCTTTTAGTGCAATGCATTTGTCTTTGTCTCCTATCATGTGACTAGAGCAACCACTATCAAGATACCATTGTTATTCTTTATCCTGAGCATGAAGGTCTATTTGAACTAGCATTGATCTAGCCTTTACATTTTTCCTCTCATCTTTCCTAGTTGTTGAAATTGTCTTTCCTTTACTAGGCTTAGGAAGTATCATCTTACACCATCTAGCATTGTGACCAAAATTATTACATTTGTAACATATAATATCTTTATCCATAGGAGGTACAAAAGAATTGAAATTTCTATTGACATTGGTTCTTGCATGACTAATACAGTGTATAGCTTTATGACCATATTTGTTACAAGAAAATCAATAACCATGGAAGAAATTATGTAACATGTTTGGATGCCTTTGAGATTTTGGTGGAGTGCTTCTCTTCTTGTGATTAACTTTCATCCAAGGTTCTTCTTTGCTTTCTTCCCTTTTGACATCCTTTGCTTGCCTATATTTGTTTGAAGTTCCTGCTTCTTGAAGGCTTGATTCCTTTTTCAGTTCCTCATAAGCTACATATTGTAGTACCTTGGTCCTTTCAACTTCATTCCTTAGATAATTTTTTTTTACTTCCAATCATTCACATTCTATTATTCTTGTTCTTAAAATATCTGTCATATCTTGCTCAATTTTCTTTCCTTCTTCTACCTTTATCTTGAGTTCTGTGAGATTCTGCAGAATTTCCATCCTTGCTTCTTCATCCTCTTGAATTTGTTCCTTCAATCTTGAGTTCTTATCTCTAATTCTTTTCAATTTTATGAGAGCAGCAAAGAATTCCTCTTTTATATCAAACATAGTCTCTTCTTTAATTTTTAAGTCATGTGTGTTCTTGATGGATCCTCCTCCAAGCTATTAGTCTTTTCATGGAGAGACCCACTCTAATACCAATTGAAGAACATGTGCTTATACTGAGAGGGGGGTGAACAATATAAGATAAAATTTTTTGCTTTTTAATCCAAATGATAACATCAACAATATTAAAGTAATAAACATCACACAAAGCATCACACACATGAGAGACATGATTTAACGTGGTTCACCCAATGTGGGCTACTCCATGGAGAAAATATTCCTTATAAATTTTTCTCAAATAAATTCTCTTTGGAAATCCTTTCCCTACAATGTTTATGGACCTCTGTCCAAAGGAGACACCAATCCCCTAATCAAGTTCATGGATCTCTATCCATAGGAGAACTCCTTTCTCCTTAGCTCTGATTGGTGATCTTCTAGAAGAACTATTGCCCCCACTGCTCTGGCTAATGGATCTCTATCCACTGAAGACACCTATCCTCACTTCCCTGGCTAATGGATCTCTATCCACTAGAGACTATCATCCTCTATACTCTATCACCTCCAAATCTCTATCTCAAATATACACTAAACACAATCCTTCGGTCTAGCACAAATCTGCTCAATCTCTATCTCTGGTCTAGCACAAACCTATCCTCAAATATACACCAAAATCTATCCTCAAATCTATCCTCAATCTCTATCCTCAAATCAATTTTCTCAAATTTGTATTGTAAGCTTCCACAAAAGCTCACACAAATCTATCCACAAGTCTTCTCTAAGACTTACCTCAAATCTTCTCAACAAGCCCACACTAGAACTTGTCCAAACTCATAGAAACATAAAGAGAATTGTTAGAGACTCAATATGCTTCACATTCATCACAATATTCAATCACTTTCACTCACTCTTTTACCATAGAAACATATAGAGAATTGTTAGAGACTCAATATGTTTCACATTCATCAACACTCAACCTCTTTCTCAAATCAATTCATAATATAGAATAATTTATTTCATAGAACTTGAACTATCACTTCAACACATCCACTTGACTAGGCTCAACCAACTCTACTCAACCAATCACTCAATGAAATAATCCTTGCTCACAAACCCTAGTCCAACCATATGAACACTCACTCAAATATTTCCAACAATGCTTATCAACCAATCTCACATAACAATGATACTCATGTTCTTTGCAAACCCTAGTTCAAGTTCTTCACTCAACTTAATCACTTCAACAACAATGCTTATAAAACAAGGTTTTATCAACAACTCTCAATTCCAGAAAACCTTGAAGCATTAATTAAAAACACTCTCAACAATGCTTAACCAAACAATCCTTTTCACTCCAAATTTTCATTCACAACTTTCAACAATCACTCACTAGGAAGAATATGCCCATACCTTTTGTTGGATGTAAAGGTACCTTTAGAAAAACCTGTCTCAATCACAATTTCCTTCTTTCCAATTCCAATGGTTAGACACAACAATATCACTTCAACACTTTCTCAAAAATATTCCTTAGACACAAAATAATCACAACTCAATTTATGCCTTATTGCTCCCTTTTAAAAATAACACTCATCATACCATACATGAAAAATAATTTCTTTGATACACCTTATAAACTCCAACTTAAAATAATATCCAACACTAAAAATCAACCAAACACCTTACTACTCTTTCCAAACATTAAAGCAAATAATATTAAAAATTTAATTTGCATAACCCTTATAACTCCCCTTGCAACCTTATAAACCAATTATAATTGCAAAAATTAATTTTTAATTTCTCAAACAATACTTCCAAAATTTTTGATACCTAAGATTCCAATGCATACCTTACTTTCCCCAAAAAGGGGTTTCGACGTGATTCGATCCACCATCTCCCTAAGGCCTAAGCACCTTAGCGCTTGGGAGCCCATCGTGTGGGCTACTAATACCCACGTGAAGGAAGGAAGCACTTCCTCCAACTTATGCCTCATGCACCTTTTGACTTCTTCAAAGTCCACTACTCTCTCTACTTCGCTGTAGCATGCATCACATGCAATTTACATAAATTTTGAATGAAGGCATGGTGAAGTTGGTAAGGTGGGTGGATCCCCCTTTTTATACACGATTTGATTTTTCTCCTCACGTCGATGCTTTTAGTAATTTGAATTAAAATTTGAATTATAATTTTAATAACCCACCTTAGGGTTATTTAAAATTAATATAAATTAATTTATAATTAATATTAAAATTAATTAATAATTAATTTAAATAACTTAGGTTAAGTAAATTAAATTATAAATTAATTAAATTATTAATTAATTTATAATTAATTTAAAACCTCCTTTTATAATATTATAAAAATATTATAATATTATTTACTTGGGCATCTTCTTTTGCACTTTGGTCCACATCTGATCTCCTAAAATCGGGCTATCCTTTGCACATATTGGAGAACCTGAAACTGATGCTACCCATTAAAACTACCACTGAATGGTGCTGAAATCTTGACATCAATGACCACTCACTCTTGACATCAATGACAAATTATCTACTCAAAATGTCCAACAATCTCCCCCTTTGTCATTGATGGCAACCCAAATTCTTTTTACCAAACACTTGACCTTTTTCTTGTTCTGCTCCCCCTGGGACATTGCTCCCCCTGACTCAATGCTCTCTCCTTAAACCAAATCTCTCCCCCTTACTCAAATCTCTCCCCCTTTGACATCAATGGCAAAGGGTCACCTTTGGGGCTCGGGGCTAAGAATGAGTCTCTTAGCTTAGCCCCTCCCCCACCTCCTCTTGAGGTGGTTAATTCTGGGGTGGGAGTATTACTCCCAATTTTCCTTGAAGATACTCAAAGGTCTCCTTTGAAAGTGGCTTAGTGAAAATATCTACTATCTGTTCCTTTGTAGTAACATATTCCAACCTGACCTATTTATCTATCACCTGTTCTCTCAGAAAATGATACTTAATCGGAATGTGCTTTGTCCTGGAGTGCATCATTGGATTCTTTGAGATACTTATAGCACTTGTATTATCACATAATATGGGAATAGGATGATCATGTTTTATCTTGAAGTCTTCTAGAGTTCGCTTCATCCATAATACCTATGTACAACTGGCTACTACCATAATATATTCTACTTCTATTGTAGATAAGGATATTGATGCCTACTTCTTACTTAGCCAAGAGACTAAACAATCTCCAAGAAAGAATGCTCCTCCACTTGTGCTCTTTCTATCATCAATGCTGCCAACCCAATCTGCATCTGTATATGTTGTGAGTGTGAAACTATCACTTTTGGGATACCAGAGCCCAAAATCCATAGTCCCTTTTAGATACCTAAGAATTCTCTTTACTGTTACCACATGTGTTTCCTTAGGTGCTGCCTGAAACCTTGCTACTAATCCCACTGATTGCACTATGTCTGGTCTTGTAGTTGTAACATACAACAAGCTACCAATCATAGATCTGTATAATCTTTGATCTACCTTTGGAGATTCATCATCCTTACTTAACTTGCATCCTGTGACCATGGGGGTACTTACCGATTTGCAATCCTCTAACCTGAATTTCTTTAGCATCTCTTTTATATACTTGGTTTGTGAGAGAAATACTCCTTTCTCTGATTGTGAAATCTGGAGTCCAAGAAAGAAGGACAACTCACCAAGCATAGACATCTCAAATTCATTTTGCATATTCTTAGCAAATTCTTTACACATCTTATCATTGTTTCCCCCAAAAATGATGTCATCAACATAAACAACCACAATTAGTAGATCATTCCCTTCATTTTTGATGTATAAGTTGTTGTCTGCTATTCCTTTTCTGAATCCCTGTTCCTGAAGATACTTATCCAATCTTGAGTACCATGCTCTAGGAGCCTGCTTTAGACCATACAATGCCTTTTTCAATCTGCATACATGATCTGGTTTATCTGTTAATATGAATCCCTCTAGCTGTTCAATGTAGACTTCTTCTTCTAGAACACCATTTAGAAATGCTTGACTTAACATCCATCTGATATACTTTGAAGTTTTTAAAACTTGAGAAGGCTAAAAATATTCTTATGGCTTCAAGTCGTGCAACTGGAGCAAATGTCTCATCAAAGTCAATTCCCTCTACCTATGCATAACCTTTGCATACTAACCTTGCTTTGTTCCTTACTACTTGTCCATCTTCATTTAGCTTATTTTTGAATACCCATTTTGTGCCAATCACATTCTTGTCCTTTGGTCATGGGACAAGTTCCCAAGTCTTGCTTTTCTCTATCTGATCTAATTCCTCATCCATTGCCTTGATCCAAAACTCATCTTCACTTGCTTGTTTGAAGTCTTTTGGCTCAATCTTAGATAGCAAAGAAAAATTTGCTTGTTGAGATGGTGTTATTATCCTTCTCCTTTTCTGTCTTACATCTGGATTCCCAATGATTTGCTCTTTTGGATGATGCTTCTGTACATACCTAGATGGAGTTTTAGGAAGAAGTTTTTGTGTTTCTTCTTCTTCTTCATCTGATTCCTCATGAAACTCTTCTTGACAACTTCCATCTTCTTGATACACAATTTGTTGAACTGGTTCTCTTGAATCTATCTTTTCATCAATTGTTACATTTATACTTTCTACAATAGTGCGTGTTCTCTTGTTAAAGCATCTATAGGATTTACTCTTTGAGGAATAACCAAGGAAAATTCCCTCATCACATCTTGGGTCAAACTTGCCTAAGTTTTGATCTTCTCATCTTATGTAACACTTGCTTCCAAAAATCTTGAAGTGTTTTACAATGGTCGGTCTTCCTTTCCAAAGCTCATATGGAGTCTTGTGATGGTTTACCCTCATTTGAGCCCTAGTGATTATGTATACTATTGTGTTGACTGCTTCTCTCCAAAATCCATCTGAGAGCTTAGACTCATTTAACATAGCTCTAGCCATATTCTCAATAGTCCTATTTTTCCTTTCAACTACCCCATTTTGTTGAGGAGTTCTTGCTACTGAGTATTCTCTCTTGATCCCATGTTGTTCACAAAACTCTACAAATTCATTTGAGGTAAATTCTCCTCCTCTGTCAGATCTCATACACTTAATTCTCTTGCCGGTTTCATTTTCAACCAGTTCCTTAAATGCTTTGAATTTTTCAAAAGCATCTGACTTCTCTTTCAGGAAAGCTACCCAAACCATTATGGAGTAATCATCTATAAACAATATAAAGTAACTCTCACCCTGAATACTCTGTGTTCTGGTAGGACCACATAGATCAGTATGTATTAGACTCAATGGCTCAGATGACATATATCCTTTTGACTTAAAGCTTGTTCTAGTTTGCTTTCCATGTTGACAAGGTGCACATATTGTGTTTTGTGGTCTTTTTATTTTGGGTAAATCTCTGACAACCTGCTTATTGCTTATGTTGACTATGTTGTCAAAATTCAAGTGACCCAATATTCTATGCCACAACCAACTTTCATCTTCTTGTGATAGAAAGCACTTTTCCCCTTTGATCTCACTAAGCATGTATAGATTGTTTGGGGTTCTTCTTGCACTGGCAATGACTTTTCTAGTTTCTAATTTTCTTATCTCACATCTATCTGGGTGGAAAGTAACCATATGCCCTTGATCACAAATTTGACTTACACTCAGTAGATTATGTTTTAACCCCTTAACATACAATACATTTTTTGTTCTTGTTTTCCCATTATCTAAACTTAGAGTTCCTCTTCCACCAATCCTTGCTGATCCATTATCACCAAAACTTACTGATCCTCTATTGGTTTCTTTTAGTGCAATGAATTTGTCTTTGTCTCCTATCATGTGACTAGAGCAACCACTATCAAGATACCATTGTTCTTCTTTATCTTGAGCATGAAGGGTTGTTTGAACTAACATTGATCTAGCCTTTACATTTTCCCTTTCATATTTCCTAGTTGTTGAAATTATTTTTCCTTTACTAGACTCAGGAAGTATCATCTTACACCATCTAGCCTTGTGCCCAAAATTATTGCATTTGTAACATATAATATCTTTATCCATAAGAGGTGCAAAAGAATTGAAATTTCTATTGACATTGTTTCTTGCATGACTAATACAATGTACAACTTTATGACCATATTTGTTACAAGAAAAGCAATGACCATGGAAGAAATTATGTAACCTGTTTGGATGCCTTTGAGATTTTGGTGGAGTGCTTCTCTTCTTGTGATTAACTTTCATCCAAGGTTCTTCTTTGCTTTCTTCCCTTTTGACATCCTTTGCTTGCCTATCTTTGTTTGAAGTTTCTGCTTCTTGAAGGCTTGACTCCTTTTTTAGTTCCTCATAAGCTACATCTTGTAGTACCTTGGTCCTTTCAACTTCATTCCTTAGATAAATAATTTTTGCTTCCAATATTTCACATTCTGTTTCTCTTGTTCTTAACATATCTATCATATCCTGCTCAATTTTCTTTCCTTCTTCTACCTTTATCTTGAGTTCTGTGAGATTTTGTAGAAGTTCCATCCTTGCTTCTTCATCCTCTTGAATTTGTTCCTTCAAGCTTGAGTTCTTCTCTCTAATTCTTTCCAATTTTTTGAGAGCAGCAAAGAATTCCTCTTTTATATCAAACATGGTCTCTTCTTCATTTTTTGAAGTCATGTGTGTTCCTGATGGATCCTCCTCCAAGTTGTTAGTCTTTTCATGGAGAGACCCGCTCTGATACCAATTGAAGAACATGTGCTTATACTGAGAGGGGGGTGAACAATATAAGATAAAACTTTTTGCTTTTTAATCCAAATGATACCATCAACAATATTAAAGTAATAAACATCACACAAAGCATCACACACATGAGAGACATGATTTAACGTGGTTCACCCAATGTGGGCTACTCCACGGAGAAAATATTCCTTATAATTTTTTCTCAAATAAATTCTCTTTGGGAATCCTTTCCCTACAATGTTTATGGACCTCTGTCCAAAGGAGACACCAATCCCCTAATCAAGTTCATGGATCTCTATCCATAGGAGAACTCCTTTCTCCTTAGCTCTAACTGGTGATCTTCTAGAAGAATTGCTACCCCCACTACTCTAGCTAATGGATCTCTATCCACTGAAGACACCTATCCTCACTACCCTGGCTAATGGATCTCTATCCACTAGAGACTATCATCCTCTATACTCTATCACCTTCAAATATCTATCTCAAATATATACTAAACATAGTCCTTTGGTCTAGCACAAATCTTCTCAATCTCTATCTCTAGTCTAGCACAAACCTATCCTCAAATCTACACCAAACTCTATCCTCAAATCTATTATCCTCAAACTCTGTTCTCAAATCACTATTCTCAAATTTGTATTGTAAGCTTCCATAAAATCTCACACAAATCTATCCACAAGTCTTCTCTAAGACTTACCTCAAATCTTCTCAACAAGTCCACACTAGAACTTTTCCAATCTCATAGAAACATAAAGAGAATTGTTAGAGACTCAATATGCTTCACATTCATCACAATATTCAATCACTTTCAATCACTCTTTTATCATAGAAACATATAGAGAATTGTTAGAGACTCAATATGTTTCACATTCATCAACACTCAACCTCTTTCTCAAATCAATTCAGAATATAGAATAATTTGTTTCATAGAACTTGAACTATCACTTCACACATCCACTTGACTAGGCTCAACCAACTCTACTCAACCAATCACTCAATGAAATAATCCTTGCTCACAAACCCTAGTCCAAACATATGAACACTCACTCAAATGTTTCCAACAATGCTTATCAACCAATCTCACATAACAATGATACTCATGTTCTTTGCAAACCCTAGTTCAAGTTCTTCACTCAACTTAATCACTTCAACAACAATGCTTATAAAACAAGGTTTTATCAACAACTCTCAATTCCAGAAAACCTTGAAGCATTAATTAAAAACACACTCAACAATGCTTAACCAAACAATCCTTTTCACTCCAAATTTTCATTCACAACTTTCAACAATCACTCACTAGGAAGAATATGCCCATACCTTTTGTTGGATGTAAAGGTGCCTTTAGAAAAAACCTGTCTCAATCACAATTTCCTTCTTTCCAATTCCAATGGTTAGACACAACAATATCACTTCAACACTTTCTCAAAAATATTCCTTAGACACAAAATAATCACAACTCAATTTATGCCTTATTGCTCCCTTTTAAAAAATAACACTCATCATACCATACATGAAAAATAATTTCTTTGATACACCTTATAAACTCCAACTTAAAATAATATCCAACACCACACAAACACCTTACTATTCTTTCCAACCATTAAAGCAAATGACATCAAAAAATATAATTTGCATAACCCTTATAACTCCCCATGCAACCTTATAAACCAAATATAATGTGCAAAAATTAATTTTTAAATGTTCAAACAACCACTTCCAAAATTTTCGGCACCCAAGATTCCAATGCATACCTTGCTTTCCCCAAAAAGGGGTTTCAATGTGATTCGATCCGCCGTCTCCCTAAGGCCTAAGCGCCTTAGCGCTTGGGAGCCCACCACGTGGGCTACTAGTCCCCACGTGAAGGAAGGAAGTACTTCCTCCACCTTATGCCTCGTGCACCTTTTGATTTCTTCAAAGTCGCACTACTCTCTCCACTTCGCTGTAGCATGCTTCGCAAGCAATTCGCATTAATTTTCGAATGAAGGCATGGTAAGTATCGTAAGGTGGGTGGATCCCCCCTTTTATACATGATTTGATTTTTCTCCCACGTCGACACTTTTAGTAATTCGAATTAAAATTGGAATTATGATTTTAATAACCCACCTTTGGGTTAATTAACATTAAGTTTAAATTAACTTTATAATTAATATTAAAATTAATTAATAATTAATTTACATAACTTAGGTTAAGTAAATTAAATTATAAATTAATTTATAATAAAAATTATATTAATTAATTTATAATTAATTTTAAACCTCCTTTGTATAATATTATAAAAATATTATAATATTATTCACTTGGGCATCTTCTTTTGCACTTTGGTCCACATCTGATCTCCTGAAATCGGGCTATCCTTTTGCACTTATTGGAGAACCTGAAATTGATGCTGCCCATTGAAGCTGCCACTGACTGGTGCTAAAAGCTTGACATCAATGACCACTCACTCTTGACATCAATGACAACTCATCTACTCAAAATGTCCAATATAACCTTCAACGGATGCATCTAGAGCTAATATTTTTGGCCTTTGGTCAACTAGGATAGACCTTGTACTGCCAAAATCATTAGGGCCCAAACCTCCTCCTTGGTATCCCTACCTCTGCATTAGGTGGGAATCTAGCCCATATGTTTGTAATTCCCCTATCATGGATTGGAAAGTATATTGTTTACCCTTTACACCAGAGAAATTCTTTGTAGAAATCTTTGTTCATTGAGGAGAATATGGAGGTGTCTGAATAGTAAATGGCTTCAACTTTGACCTGATGACTTGGTCATCATTCATCACCCTCCTTTGGTTTGTAGGCCTCTTGAATATTAGTACTAGAAATGTTTTGGTTCCCTACCAAGTTTTAGCATATTCCTAAAAAATTCTATTAGTCTTGATAGGGAATCTAGATTTTATAGTATCTATCTCTACTCACATTCTCTAGAATTCAAACAATTTTATAAGATTCCAAGATTTTGATTTTACCAAAGCTTTAACATCATCCTCTATGTAAACATGTGTCAGATAATCCTTTGGATCATAATCTACAACATGGTCATATAAGTCTCTCAAAGGAGGTAATTCCTCCATATGTTGGACATCCCACTCTAATTATAACTTTTCATCATTGTTTCTGAATTTCTCATAGTGGGGTCAGAGAGTTCTCTTGAATATTTTAGTTTTAGCTTTTGGATTATTTATTCTCTCAAAGAACTTGTTTTCTGGATCATACCTCCATCTATGGAGAAGCTCAACCAATCCTATTTCTTGCATGTAGTTGGTAATAATTTTGTGTTATCCTTTGCTAACAATTATGATGCTTATCTTAAGGAGATAAGTGTAGGTGCCCTTTCTACCCTTGCCTATTCCAAAATTTGATATTTCTATAATCCTTTTGATGAAAATATTCTAAAGAAAACATTCACTCAGTGACATAGTGGGGCAAGACAAATGGTTTCTCAGTTAAATTATATACACGAATAACTATCCCCTCTGTCAAACTATACCAGTCGTCATCTTCTTCACCTTTTGTAACAACCCTTCCAAATTTAACTTTTGTTTTTCTTACATATTATATTGGCAATAATAATGTACTGCTGATTCATCTATGGATGCAAGAACAAATGTCAACTTTTATGGAAATAATGTCTCTCTCAGGTACCAGAATAGGTTAACCGATGAAAGGTAAGATGAGGGGTATGAGGAGCGGTGGTGTAATTACCTCAATTAGGGATTCAATAATCCCTATTGGAATTGCATTCACCAGCAGTCCATATAGATGCATTTCATGTAGCTGTATAACTAGGCTTGCTTGGTATCAGTTATTAAAAAATATATATAATAATAATAATATAAAAAAATAATAATGATAATATAAAATAAATAAAATAATATTTATTATTAAACAATAAAAAAAAAATATACATATATCATAATATAATAAATAATATTAATATTAAAGGAAAATAAAATTACGGAACTTAAAAATTATAATTTAAAATTATTATGGTGAGTAGGCTCACCACGTGGTAAACTTACGGAAAACCAATTAAAAAATGTCCAACATAGAAATAAAGTGCTTAACTATAAATTTAAGGAACTAATAGAACAAAGACTATCTCTTCTTCATTATCGACATGAGTGGAGGATGAAGGAATTTAACAGAAGGCAGAGGTTATTCTGAGAAGAGAACGAGCGAATCACCAGAAAGGTAGGCTCTCTGAAAGCTTTTCTTTTAGTGTTGTAATATTAGATGGAGTGTTTGGATATAGTGTTTCAGATAATAATGTGACCTGTGAATAATTCTAATAGTGGAAATACTGATGTTTGTTCTGTTATTTTATTAAATAAAATAGAAGCTTAGAGTACTTGGTAATGTTTGTTGCATGGCTTGACCATTTAGGTTATAGTTGCATTACATATAAGATAAAACCGCTCTGACCCCTTATAAAATTAACCGGTAAGCCATAGTCTATGGAAGGGAATCCTCAAAAAAGAATGTTGCAGTGAAGCTCTTGATATTTATGTTCTTTATCCTTTCTCCTTAAATGAGGTTGCAACATAGCTACGCTATTCATTTAAGGGGAGGAAATTAGCCATTACGCTCTCGTTGGATTGGTTGTGACTGAAGGGGATGGCTATATTACATCTACAAGGTTTATGAAAAGTAAAAAAAAATATATGTATATTTTTATGTCTGGATGAGGTTGTTGGTTGCTTTGTGAAGCACTCTCGAATTCAAGATTATTTATTTATTTTTATTATTATAATGAAAGCATTAAAAATTTATCAATTCTAGTATAATATTATGGCATGGAACGTTTGGAATCCATCTATTATTATTAGACATAAGACACCTTGTTATTTGAGAATAGTGTGTTTTAGGAATGTTAGTGAAGCCCAACTGAACCACAACTGAACCATAGTTTTAACCAAGTTTCGAGTACAGTGATGTTTCAGTCTTCTTTTCTCTTGGAGTATCCATCCTAAAGTAAGTTATGATATCTGTATATTTTTTTTTATACAACCAAAATTAAATTTGTAATAAGACCTTAGTGGAACTTGAAAATATTTAAATATAAGCTTTTTCAAGAAGCATGCAAGTTGTATGAGGAACATAATAATTACATCGGTAAATGTGTTGGTAATTTAGTTTTATAACATAGGACTCTGTAGTGAATAAAAAAAAATTATATTAGGACTTCATATGGTTTGTCTAGGATGAATTATCCGCTAGGATAGTCATCAAGAAGCACTTAGAATCTTAATTGGCAATTAATGAAAAAGGAGAAAAACACATTTACAAATCTAAAAAAACAATATAAAAAAAAAAACATTAAAACTTAGGAAAAATATCACATTTAAATTACCAAAACATATTGAGATGAAGACCTTATGTGTACTTTTTTTTACACTGCATCACAAGTAAAAAGAACAACATTCTATAAGGGGTATTAAGCTTCCTAGTGGACAACTATAACATGGGATGCACAACACTTTAGATAACAAGTCAACCTAGATGTTTAAAGAATTGTTAGTACTTTAGGTTCTCTGCATTAGCTCAAAATAAAGCAATAAACTTACTCACTGTTGGATTGTATAAAGGGATGTTTTGTAGTAATCTTATAAAGAACATTTTAATAGACACCTACTATAATCAGTTGAGAACATATCATAGAAAACTAATCACTTAGAATGACAAAAGTAAACACCGTATATCATTATTAAAGCTGGACATAATAAATTAATTAAAAAATAATAATACAACATAATGTATAATAGGTAAATGAACGTTTTTCTTAAAAAAGGACACGCTGTCCAAACTAATGATTAACCAAAAGAAGCTTCGAACTCTATAGTGGACAGAGAAAATCACAAACTTTATCACCTCGTGAAGAAAAGTTTTAGAGACTTTAAAGTTTGGAAGAGACGCAGGGTCTTTTTGGGTTGACAGAATAACATTGCAATTTTTACCCTTATGTTAGAAGGTTCTAATGTTAGGTTGTTTTTTTTTTTTTAAAAGGTATTTTTTTATTTTTATTTTGGTAAATAAAAGTCTTCATTAATTACCGGGTTTTGCAGGTTAACCCAAAACCTATTACAATATCTAGCCTTCTGTTGAGATTGTAGATCCTAGTCATCCTTGAAACTTTCTTACCCGAAATTGTGTTGAATCCCCTACAACACCTTACTAACAAAGCACACCCATACCTAAACATAACTGTAAACATTACTTACATTGACAGGAATTGAAGTTTGGAACTTTACACTTGTGAAACCTGTTGCTTGCCTATTTCCTATTCTTTGTCGGAATCTTCTAAGGCTTACACCCTGTTACCTTCATTTCCAATTTCGTATGATTTAGAGGGAAACCCCATAGTTATTACCAGCTCCATGGGGAAAGAACACCCATTCATATTTCTCCTTAAAAGGTAGGTTTCTTTTCATGACTAATAATGTTTTCCACTTCACGTGGCAGACCTTGTGTCCATGTCACCAAACTACCAAAATCAACACCTATGTTGGCTAATTTGTCAGCTGACCTATTGGCCTCACGGTACATGTGATGAGCCCTCATGTTCTATCTTGCCGCAAAAAGGATCCTCACTTCATGGATGACTCCCTCGATTCTCCATGGAGTTTTTTTGCCATTGTTTAACAGGTTGATGATGTTCATAGAATCACCTTCAATCATCAAGTTACCTTGAGTTGGTTGGGCTACTTGCAACCCTCTCCAAAGGGCTCTAGCTTCTGCTTCGTTATTAGTTCTAATTCCCAATGGTTCAACGAAGGCCTTGACCAAATTTCCTTGATGATCCCTGATTATTCCTCCAACTCTAGCTCTTCTCGGGTTCTCCTTGGTTGCACCATCAAAATTTAGTTTAAACCAACCCTGGGGGGTGGCTCCCAAGAAATCCCATTTTTGGGATTGGGCAAAGGAATGGAAGATTTGTCCTCAATACCTAAGGCATGAGCTAATTGTTTTTCTTAGAGAAGAATTGAGTGGTTCTCATCCACTAAGGTGCTAAGGTTTTCTTTCGCAAAGACAATAATCCTGTTGAGGATGGTTTTTGGGTTGTGAATGGTATCCTTAAAGGCTCTATGGTTCCTTTCTAGCCAAATCTACCAGAGAAAATGATGCCAACATATTTTCCATAGGTACTTAAGTTTTAGGCTAACAAAGGGTTGAGGCCATTGATGGAACACTTCGGATATAAGAGTAGGCTTAACCCACGAGATCCTGAAGGCTTGGAAAAGTTCATCTAGGATGGACTCCGCTATCGAACACTCTAGAAACAAGTGTTGGGTTGTCTCCCATCCTGCCCTGCACATGTAGCAATGGTTAGCAATAACCATACCTTTGGATAACATATTGTCCATAGTGAGGATTTTTCCTTAAATCACCAGCCATGAAAAAAAGGATATTTTAGGAATTAAGCCTTTGATCCAAACCAAACTCGATTGAAATTGTTGACCTTCCACATTGAGAAGAAAATTATAGGCAGACTTAACTGTGAAGTCACCACTTTCAGTCTCAGCCCAAACAATGTGATCTTCATCCTGTCTCAGCCCAAACATTGTGATCTTCATCCTCTCTAGAGGGAATAATTTGATAAAGCTCTTCAGACTTCACTTCAAAACCCTGTACTCTGATGTGTTTCCACTTGTTGATATTTATATCCTGCCACATATAATTTGCAACCTTCTTCCCAATATGTTGCTCCATATGTAAAGGTATTTTTTTTATTATTCATACATAATGATAGGTAGTAGATCTGATAAATGAGAAATAACTTATAATTAACACACATTATGGAAGTCTTTTATTTGTGCACATAAATTCTTGGAAATAATAAAAAATATGTGTGGTTTGAATGGGAATTTGGAATCTTTAATAATGAAAATAAAATGGGAATGAGAAACGCAGCCAGATTCTTAGGGACTAAGAAAAAATAATAATTAAAAGTCATTAAAACCATTGAAGTCGTCCAAAGTCTTCTTAGCATTCTGTGCATTTAATATAAAAATAATTTGTTAGACTAAAATGGAAGTAGAGGTTCTACATAGCTATCTTCTTTTATTTTGTTTAAAAGCATTGTGACTTGATCAGGTTATGTATAGAATTAAAATCATTATTTTATTAGATATGTATATTTATTTGGTTATGTATTATTTTATTAGATATTTTATTAAAATGGTTATGTATTCTTTTATTAGATATCTTATTGGTTATATTGAAAACACTATTCTATGTTGTAGAAAAGGATATTTATAGTTTCTATAGATAAATATGGGTTAAATGATAAATATTATAAAGCTTGATAATTTTAATAGTTACAACTTTAGATTAATTAAAATTAGTTTAAATATTTTTAAAAAGCTTGGGTCTACCATCAAACTAAATTATATTATGGACAAAAAAAACTAAGTTGTGGACAAGAGACAACTAAGCAACCTAATAGATTGTGAGTAGACAATATTAATAGATGTTGTGGGCAGACACACATCTTGACAAGAGTTTATCGTATCTCTAGTGGGATCTCTAGTGGGAGAGGCTAGGGTGGGAGGTAAAGGAGAAATGATATGGGTATCTCTCCTAGGCAAACTCTACTAGTACATAGTAGTGTTCTTAAGCTTGGAATGGGTAGGGAAGTTCCTTCGACAGAATGGAATGGGGTATTCTATTGTTAGACAAGACAAGAACACTGGGTTACTACCTGGGTAGAGGTAGACCCTAGACAAACATCAGGATTGGTGATTTTTCATCTAATCTCTGTATGTATACGCTAACATCTCAAATCCATATGTAGGGAACTATGCGTTCAAATTTTAGGTGAAATGGGTTCTAAAACTAAAAACCACACCTAAACTTGGATTCTCGGGTATCGAGAAAGGAAAGTTCTTCAAGGCAATACTATGAGAATTGGCCATTCTCGATCTCATGGGTATTTTGACTGCAACAAAATTATGCTCATGAGGATATAACATGCTCGTAATAGAACAAAAGTGTAATGAGGTTGAAAATTTTTTCTCTGGGCCAGCACAACCAAGTAGGTTGACTTGGGTTGTTTCACCTTTCTTCCTCAAAATATTGACTACCAATTGAGGTATTCTGGGTATTTTTCTCTTAATCATATTCATGGTTGACCCTAGGATTTCTTTTTGAAATTATAAAAAGACTCTTTTTTTCTTAGCATATTCGTCCATGCATATATGGGGTGAGCAATTCCATTAGGGTTTGCTCTCTTTGTTGAGATGAAAGGCAATACTTCATGATTGAAGTAGAAGAAGAGCTAGGAAAATGGGAACAATACCTAAAGGAATCCCCATCCTTATTTTCTTTCATTCAACTTAGGTACTCTTAGGACATGCCTACTAGATATTATGTCCAATTGAATAATATTGAATGATTATTGTACCTAGAAGATTCATAATTCTTGGGGTTGGAAATACAGTGGGTTGTGGCTATCTTCCAATTGTATACTTATCTATTAGAGAATGACCCAACTATCACAACCAACATAGAGTAGAGCTTTGGATATTTAAATTATTTTATATATTAATTGGGGTTGGGGGTAAGGTATTGCTACTCATTTGCCTATCTATTTGGCTTGATACCCAATTTAGAAAATTCTTTCCCCCCTCAACATGTTTGCTTAGCACATAATATTGAGCTTGAGAATTTGTAGAAAATGGTTTAGATTTTATGCTTGGTTTTATCCCTAGGGAAAAGGCATTATTGAAGGATTCAACCTTGAAGTACATTAGCATTTTACCTTTGATTCTCTGTAGCATCTTATGCTTAGGGTTATAATATTGTACGATTGCTTGAATGAGCTTGATACATGGGTGCACATAATCACACATATAAAAATATAGTAAGGAAATTACCACTATCACCCTTTGAATTGAAGGTGATATTCCCTTATTTACTCTTTGCTTCACTTCCATTCTCAGCTAATATTTATCCTTGAAGGTGGTAACAGTATTGGAAATCCTACTCGCATTGTCATGGAAATGGCTACTTATTTGGGTTTCCTTAGAAGTAGCCTTCTTGGTAGCAGTAGATGATGAAGACATAGCTCTAGATAGAATTGGATTATTCTTCTCAGAAAGATAAAATATAAGATCTTGATATTTCTACATAAAATTACCCTTTCTGTTCATTTGCACAAAATTTAGCAATCAACTTACGCAACAAGAGTGAATTTTACTAAGTAACATAGAACATATAGTTGTCTTAGTATGTACAATTTATTTGAGGTGGTTACAACATTCTTCTTTATGCGAGACTATGTTGATGCTATTCATTTATATGATTGGATCACCTTTGAGGTTGATGGCATTACTTTGACACATGTGTACTTTACTTGGGGTTATGAAATACCATGCTGGCTCTACTTTGTATCATGGGCCCCACATTTATTTTGAATCTTTTCTCGATTGAGTGTAATATTCCTCGGGTATATTTTTTTTCTTTTATATAGTAGAGCTTCCCTTCCTTGTAACAAGGTTGTGCTACTATGAGCCATGTAGCATAGTTGACTTATGATCCAACTAGATATTGCATCTTTTGGAAATGCTTACCACCATGGAGCATATTTTATTTTTAGTCACTCTTTTCATAAAGTACAAAAACAAAAAAATTATTTACAAGGTATGATACATATGATACACATGAATAGCTCACTATTTGATGTACAATTTGAGATGATATCCATTCAATGGGATGGGTAGCACCTCTCCTTCTTGATTTTTGAGTTGGAAAGCATTTTTCTGTTTGACCAATTCTATTTTGAAATGACCCTCCCAAAATGAGTCAAAATTATCATGTTTACTTAGCTTGGCCTTGTGCACATTTTATTTTAAAACCAAGTCATCAAATTTAAACTTTTTGGATGTGGTCTTCTTGTCAAACAAGCCCTTTGTTTGTGATAAGTGCTTTTGGAACATTTTATAAGATTCATCCCTCTGTTCTTCCAATTGTAATTGTTGAAGCAATATTTTTTTTACAGGATCTCCTTTGTCAGAATCATTATAACTGACGTACTTTAGAGAGGGTAAATCTAGATGGATTAGAAGTATAACTTATTTTCCATATACAAGAGTGTAAGATGTGCCTATAAATTTCTTCATGGTGATTCGATCTGTCCATAGTACCTGGTTCATAAATAAATGTCATGATTTTTTATTGTCTTGTAGAGATATTTTAAGCATCATGAAAAGGTCTTTGTTGCTTGATTCTGCTAAGCCATTTATCTATGGGTAATAATTAGAATAATTCTTCAATTAAATTTTAAATCTACTAGAAAAATATATATATTTAGCCCCTATAAAATCTAGGCCATTATCACTTACCAGATCGTCAAGAATGTCAAACTTGGTGATCAAAGTTTCAAAAAATTCAAGTACCACATCTTGATCGCATCTCTTGGTCGGTATTACCTCAACCCATTTGGTAAAATAATATGTGGTAGTCAAAATGTATTTGTGACCTACTGAATAATTAGGACTAATTTATCCCACGAAGTCTAGACCCCACTATTGAAATGGTTGCTCAACCTGCATTGGTTGTAGAGGCATTGCAATATTTATATTTCTACCTATGTATCTCTGGTATTTGTCACAAGCCCTAGCAATTTTAAAGGCATAACACAAATTAAATAGCCTACTATTATAATTTTTAGTGCAGTGTATATTATTGAATAATGGCCTCTAGATGGTCCATCATGAAATTATTTCAGGATCTTGTGTTTTTTATCCTCTCTTACGCACCTTAAGAGAATGCCATCAAGGTTTTTTAGTAAAGTTCTCCAGATAGCATTGTATAGTACAAAGCTTGAAGCCTATACCTTCTCCTTTGTGAAACATTAAGGTTTTAGGGATAGAACCCTATCTAAATATAATTTGTAAGCTCATTTATCTAATATACTTCTTGTAGGGGAATGTTGTCTTCTTGATCTAGCTCTTTGATCTAGCACATTACTTCCTATAGACATCCAAAAGTCACACATTGCTATCTCTACGTATCCATAGGCAATTCTAGATATCCCTAGGCTATTTTAGTCATGCGTAGATTTTTGTAGTTCACCATAGTAGTGTGTAGACTTCCATATACCACTTCATCAGCTTTCATGTCCAAAACCCTAATAAGCCTTCAAAATCACAACCCGTGTATTGGGATATCCTCCAACAACCTATTTACATTCAATTAAGGCCCCCATGGGGTATTAGTTGACAAAAGAAATTACCAAGTCAATTCTTAAAATCTAATTTAATGTTGACTTCACTTAAGTCTCCCTTTTAGGGAAATTTTGATTAATTAAGCTTTAATCCCTAATTAACACTAATTGCACCCTCCCACATGTGTGTAAGTAGTATTAGTTAGGATATTTCCCTAATCAAATCCTAATTAGGCTTAGGACCCCCTAATATTGATTAGACCTAATCCTTCCTCACACATGTGTGAGGATAGGATATTTTCTATTAGGAATGAGAGGTTGCCACCTTTCCTTCTTCAACCTAACTCTAGTTAGACTTCAGCCTAGGGTTATTTTACTTAACTCCCCCCATTACACCTTGCCTTTTTCAATAAATAGTGGGTCTTAAACCCCTAATTACCTATCTCTCCATTAATGACACAAGCACATAAACTCTGTCGAATTCAACACAAAAGTATGAATAGTCGGATTTTATAGCAATAATAAACATAGCAATAGCCAAGGAGCCTCCCTACTAGAGTATTTCAACAGAATACAACTCACAATAGGATTCACCCCTCGCCCCATGAATTCGATTTTGATTCACCCCTTGGGTGGCGATTTCAGTCTACAAAGCCCAAATCACCTCAAATTTGGCAGGTAAGCTCCCATTTATTGTTATTAAGTGTTTAATATCATTTATTACAAATTTCAATATGTTTTTGTGTTGATTTAGTCTTTATAACCAAGGGACCTGACCAAGGCAAGCCCCCTAATGCACTAACCCCCTTTTGCAAGTTCTTCACAGATCAAAAGAAGAAGAACACCATCAACTACAACCCAACGGTGGATCGCAAACCCACCTACATTGAGGGATGATAGAAGGTGGTATCAAGATTGTTGTGAAGTTTATTGGAGAAGACATTATGAAAGGGAAACTTGTCCCTATTGTAACCTATGTTATCTTTGAATATAAATGAAAAACAACTTTTTTGTTCAGCATACTTTGTGTTTATGTTGTTAGATCAAACACCACTTTCCACTCGTTTCATTCTGGCACGCTCGGTGGGACCCCCGCAATGGACAATGCTAGACTAACTGCTCTTTCATGAATCTAATGTTACCCCTGTAGACACCTAAAACATGTCGTGTTTAGGATAACTACTCACATGGGCACATTCATAGATCATGTGACTAAACCTTGGAACCATCCAAGTGCTAAAAGTGATTTTCACCACTCATCTAGGGTAGTTTTGGCCCATCCAAGCTTGGCCGCTATGAACAATATTGGTTGAATCTTGGTCATTCAAGCTTAGAGTGACCACTCCCTAGCCATTGTAGATGACAGTGGCTAGACCCTAAAATGCAATTTGCTGCCAAACCAACCCAATATTAGGTGGAAGTGGTGGTTTTCATGCAATAAGGCCGAGCGGGGACAACTTTACATTCCTCCTCATAGCCAATCTATATGAAAGACTCAAGTATAGATTTAGACATCAGTTAACTGGCCCTCAAGGGTAGACAAAGATTTAAATTCCCATGCTAAAAAATAGTTTGCATGTCCTAGGGTTTTTAGACCTAAACCTAGGACCTCAACACAATATAAGGTGCAAACCTAAGAGCACCAAGGAATCTTTAAGGAATTTTTTTGGAATCAATTAGAGGACTTCCTTTTATCATTTTGGAGAGCTTTTTGAGACTTGAAGAGCTTTTATTGCAGCGAAGCCTTGTCGAATTGGAGAGCAAATTGGAGCACCTTTAGGAGCAATGAAGTGCTAGCCGACTGATGGGTCATCATCTATAGGATATTCAATACATCAGATAAAAGCGACAATCATCTCAAACATCAGCATCAAGCCTAGATCCATAGCCTTGGATCAATAGAGACAGGTTTTCATCTTAGCACCCACTATCCCAGACAGTGGCCCGTAGGCCTAGTCTAGGGTTCTTAGCATTAGGTTCCTTCATTTAGATTATTACATGTTTTCATACCATGCATAGATATGACTTATTTCATTTACTCACATTCATAGAATTAGTTTCTATTTACATTGAGCATATTTCTATTTATCATTAGGGTTATCGCTAACAACCTCATCTGGGGAGGTAATCTCGGACAGCTGAGAATTTGCTATTGTTTTCATGCTTGCAGGACTACTTGCAGGACTATAGGTTCATTGGATAGGTTATCAAAATATGAAAGCAAGAGTATCCCTCTAGTAACTAGACCTAGAGAAGTAGACATCTGTAAGCCCTCATATAGTTATGTGTGTATCATAGGGAAGCCTGCAAAAGCGCATATCCCCTTGTGAGGGGACATCATACATCTACTACCCTATTTTGTAAAATCTGTATCAAATGAAGGGAATCCTTTAGAGGGATATATATGTAACCGAACTTGATAAAAAACAATAAAAAGCATTATCTATTCATTTCTTCGTATTTTGGTTGTATCTTTCATTTAATGCATGATTAAGTAAATAATATTCTTAAATAGAGTGGTGGATGGTGCACTGCTTCCTCGGGGTCACTACAGATGGTGATCATTGTGGGACCCCCACCAAATATTTTTACTCTCTTTAGAATTATTGACTCGGGTTTTTATGTGTAGGTTTAGCCACTTTGGTCTATAGCGGCTCACAGTATTAGCTGCTCCTACTAACAATGATCAGAAATTAGCCGCTCTGGGCAACAACAGTCAGAGCTGGAGTGCAGCAGGGGATACAATCTCTATTCTTTGAGCTAGATTAGAGGTTGGTACAAATTTTTTGATAATTTATGGCTCTCTGTCTACTTATATTTTTCTAAAATAGTGAAATTAAGACACATTTTGATTTGGAAACTAAGGAACGGAAAGGAAAGAACTTTCATCTTACACATTTTAAGGTTTTTATTAGATTTCCACTAGGCGTTGCTAGGAACAGTGACTTATGCTTGTAAATTCTACCCTAGAATCTAGTGTGCTAGAAATTACATGTTGGTTTGCTTGCTTTGGGACCCTACTAGAGGCCATATTTGCAAAAAATAGAGTCCATCCATGAACTCATACTAGTTTATGCATATTTTGGAAAATTGAAACATCACTTGTATTAGGCATATAGGAAAGAGGCATTCCTACTGTATGATGCATTTTATTTTATGCAAATTTAAAATGAACCCCACACATGCACATATGTCTTAAAAATTGGGGAGTTGGATTTCATCACCAACCCTCAATTTAGTTTGATGACATTGGCATTCATCTCCTTCCACCAACTTGCCCCCTAGATATTTCTAGAATAGAATAAGTAAATTCGTTATAGTGGTACTAAGTTACTCATGTTCAAACTATCTCCCACTGTTGGAACAATCATTGGTTCAGAGTGGAAGAGCTAGGTGAACCCCCCACTGGGACTTCAGTTGTGTACCCTAGTTTATTTTAAGAAAATCATGTTTGGCATGGGTATTCTTGATTCCCACTATGGATTAGTCTCTTCATTATAAATATAAAACAAAAGAGAAAATATGATCAACAACACATCAAAACACACCAAACAGTTTAGGGTAAACATAATTGGTAATCAAGATAAACACTTGCTTGATATTGTTTGGTTATATCTAATTACAACACAAAAGACAAATTCATAAACACAATGGTCAAAACCAGAAGTAAGCATCCTTGGTCCAACATCGGGGTAGAATCTAAAACAACACACACCTATATGCAAAGTCATAGTACTCATAAGATCATGGGAGGTCGTTCCACGAGCTTAAGGAGTGATAACTCAACCCTTGGGGGTTCTCCTCAAGAAACCACAGTTAGGGAGTCGCATCATGAAAGAAAACCACCTAAACACAAAGAGGCTTCATGACCATCATCATCAAGAAGACACGAGGAGGCCTCAAGGCCCTTCTCTCACCACACAAAAACTTCTCAAATACATGAGGAGGTTTCAAGGACATCCTCCCCACATGGACATAAAAGGGGTTCTAGACCCAAATCTTCACATAGGTATGATGACGGTTCTCCACCTCCATCCTCATGGAGAAAAGGTGGGGCCAAAAATCCTTCATCACCAAAAAGACACACAAGAATCACAACATCACAAACTTCACATGAGACACTTAGAATAGGTCTGCCCACTAAAGGACAAGAAACTAGAGCTACATCTAGTCATATACATCAAACAGAAGATACTCTCCACACAAGAGGAAGGTTTTTGATAGATTATGACCTCATTGGATTGAATGGCACCCCACAAGATCAACCTTGGAATTCAATGTAGTTAGATGAGTTGGATCGGTTTCATTCAAGGCCAACTCCCATAACCATAGCCACAAAAAATTATGCATCTGGAAGTTCACAAAGTGTTACTTCTAAATGCACCATCCAACTTGGGAAAGCTTCAAAGTGACCCCGTAGTACGCATATAGAGTCTGATCATAGAGGCACTTAAAAAAACACTGAACAAGTCACATTAGCTAGCAAGAGCAAATAAACAACAAAAACCCCTTCAAGGAATCTGTGAGTGAACCACAAGAAAATAATCAGATAAACATGAGTCTTCTTTACAACATAATCTGACCACGTAATATGGTTAGAAAATTCATTATGTAAGGAGCAAGAGCTAGTTGAAGCTCTCAAGCATGATAAACAAGGAGAAAGACTCTTGCACCAACATGAGCAACGTTTAAGAGAACAAGCTGAGCAACTAACTCGTATCAATTTATAAGAAAATGGTGATGATCACCAAAGAGATAAACATGTTGAATCACCAAGAGAAGGGTGCACTAGGTAATAAGACAACTCACAACACAACCACCACTCGAATCATGAACAAAATCAAACTTGTGGAGAAAGGGTAAACATGGTAAATCAGGATCAGACACATCATGAATCCCATCATAGGAGGGAAGAGAATAGAACAAGACAAGTGGATAAAGGGTTACCTCCATTACCACCATGAGTGGACCTACAAGAAGAGGAACTCCTTGCCTCAAAGGTATTCCAAGCACTCACTAAAAATATGAAGTCCTTTGAGAAGGAAGATACGGCTGGAAACTAATCAACATTGAGTAAAATAAACAACCAACCATTGTGCTCATCAGTTCCTAGTCCTGCATATCCTAAGCACTTTGAGATGCCTAGGTTAGAAAAAATCAAGGGTGAAGAGTATGCACAAGAGCATGTTACACATTTCATCAATGCATGTTTTCATCTTGAAGACAACAATGCGCTTATGCTGAGAAATTTCATCATGACATTTTTGGGGGCTACCACCCAATGGTTCAACCAGCTTCCTAAGCACAATATATCCATTTTTGAACAACTAGTAAACACTTCCCTAAAGCGTTTCTCATTTGGTTCTAAAAATAAGGTGAACCTTTTAGACCTAGCAAAATTAAAACATTATGATGATGATCCAATAATGGAGTATGGGGATAGATGGAGAAAAGTCATGGCAAAGTTATCATTCTTCATCCCCACAAAAGATATCATTCACATGTTCACCAAGAGTTATTCTAAACACATCTCCCTCTTGTTACAACTTCAATAATATCCTTCATTTGAGGAATCCTTAGCATAGGATAAACTCATTGAGGACATAAAAGTACATGAGGGAACCATTAAGCTCTGAAACAAGGAGTGGAACAAAAATGGCAAGAATGACAAATACAAGCAGAAGCAGGTAAATCCTACTTCAATTAATCAAGTAGTATTGGCTGCACATAAATATGGGGCTACATAGAAAACCTATAATTATAAAGCACAACCCCCACCAACCAATTACGATCAAAAGAACAATCAAGGGCAAAAAAAAAATGCAATGCACCTCGCTATTTCACACCTCTTTCAGAGTCAATGAAATCAATTTTCAACCAGTTGAGCGAGGTTGGGAAGATTAGGTTTCCTGGTGTACCTCTTTTATATCCCAACCATCCTAAGACAAAAGGATATAGGGAAGATCAATTTTTCCCTTATCACATAATACTAGGGCATGAAATTGAAGGGTGAATTGGTTTCAAGAACCAGGTGCAAAATATAATTGAAGTAGAAGAACTTAAAGTTGACAATCCATTGGCTCTTGATAATAGAGATACGGGCATATACAAAAACCCACCACCAAATCATGAGATCCCTAGAGGACAAGGTGCCCAAGTCAATCAAGTCCTAATAAATACACCTACCCATGGATGTATTGGGATGGTTGAAATTGTCAACATAGCAACCAGGAGTATATGATATGGTCAAACACCACCTCCTGCAACTCCCATTAATGTCCCAGCTGCATCTAGGTAGAGGTAGGGGCAAAACAACCTTCTATGTCCACCAACCCAACCTACGGTAACTATTAGGAGTAGAATAGAACAAAATTTGCAAATGACTCCGACCAAGCTATCTATCTATGAGCTCATACAACAATCCCCAAAGCATAGAGAGACTTTAATGGATATTTTAAGATCAATTGATCTCCAACCCCAAGATTCGAATGCATTCACTCATTTTATGGGGAAAGTACAACAATGCTAGGAACTTGTAATTTGATCTTATGATCATGATATTAAGATATTACCTACTGCCATATCGGACCCTTCGCTACACATTATTGCATTCGTCAATGATTTACCTTTTAAATGGATCTTGATCAATACATGTTCATCAATCAACATCATCACAACAACAACAATAGGGCACCTTAAGATCCCCAAATCCAATATCATTCTAGGAGCCTACACGTTAAGAGCTTTCAATGATGCTTTATGCTCTACTATGGGAACCATAGTCCTACCCATTAAGGTGGGGTATAAGACCATCCCTGTGATATGTCATGTCTTAGAAGGGGCTTGTTGGAGCCAAATTTGACTCAACTTTGAAACCTCCAAATTTAAATTTTTGGTTTCAATCAAATTGCTTATATTGTTGGTCATTGCTTAAAGTTGTTGTGAGTAATTTAATTTTTCATTGGTTGGTTTGATAAAAGTTTAACCATAGCTTTTAATAATGTGGGCCTCATTTTATTAATCAAAGTACCTCGAATGGTTAGGGAAGAAAATTTCAAATTAAAAACCTAAAGCCAAATTTTGACCTTCATAAATCTTTCCTTGGGCCTAAAAATTGATTAATAAAGTCCCTAAAATCATAAGTCGGTTAAAAAATTCACTATGGTCTCATGATCTAAAGAACCTAAGGTTAAAATAAATATTAATTGATTAAAAGCCTAAGGGCATGCACCCCTCTAAGCTAACTGGTGAGCACCTTAGATTTAATCCAAGGGTCACGCACGATCTAGAGAAATCAAACCGAATATAAGTCAAAAGTCAAGTGTAGTAAAGAAGTAAAAAGGTTGCACCTTGGACTTAATCGGACGGAAGCGCATCGCCTAAGAAAATCTAATGGATGCGCACTCATAAAATAGTTTGAAAGATAAGTCAAAGGGTCAATAAAACTTAACCTAAGATTTAAAAATCGAGCAAGTTGTCTTCAATCTAATGGCAGCGCTTCATAGAGGACCAAATACAATGGACGCACACTCACTAAAGACTCCAAAGGTTAAACCTAAGGCTTTAATAAAGTTAAAATCCTTGCACCTTTAACAATATCAACGATAAATCTTTGTCGAGGATCAAATCAATGGTCGTGCGCTATCCGAAAAGTCAAAATTTTAAGCATGAGTCATAATGGTCAACGTTTCTATTAAGTAGTGAGTAAGTCTAAAAAAATCGGACAACAGTGCTCAATCATCCATAAAATCAATGGCTACGCATCCTCTAAAGAGTCAAAGGTTTAAAGTAAAGTCATCATAAGTCAAATGTCAAGTTAAAATCCGAGCAAGTCCAACAGATCGGATGATCGCGTTGAACGAAGCTTAGATCAATGGTCGCGACTGCTTTGATTAAAACAAACTTTAAAATTAATATTAAGAGAACACGTCCCATTTGATTAATCATCGTGCTAGTTACCAAGATCGAATGACCATGCTCGATCGATCTTAAATCTAATGGTGGTGCACTAATTAAAGATGCATTAAAGAGGGTTAAGGATCGGGAGAAATTAATTAAAGTTAATCATGATTAGCAAGGGTTTAATACATCGGCTAATTTTCTCCCTTTTGCCCTAATCATGATTAATATTATAAATGCTTGATTAAACTAACTTGCAGGTTGATTACATACAACGGTTGTGCTTGTCTCCACTCAGATCTGACGATCATGCCAAAATCGCAGGATGGAAAGTAAAAGGCATGGGTAAGGATGAAATTAATTGACATTAATCATGTTTAGTAAGGGTTTAATACATTGACTAATCTTCCCCCTTTTTGACTTAATCATAATTAATAGAAAAGCAAAGGTTTATAACATTATTATCTAGCATGCATCTTGTTAGTGATCAAATGGCAGTGCACAAACTAAATTGAGAATAAAAAAATGCGAAGTCTTGTAACTGGTGACAAAGATCCAAAGGCTAAATAAAGACCTTCTTATAACACATGAATCGAATGACGGCGATCATTGACCACCCAAATCCAATGGTGCACATATGGGAAGATAATAAAAGGTTAATCTAAGCATTGGGTTGATTAATTTAGTCGAGGTACGTATGAATTTTTCCCAATTATTAAAGAATATGTGCATATGTATGATCCAAAGGTCGTACCTCACCACCATAAGATCCAATGATTATCACAAAAGAAAAGTAAGTGTATTTTATGATTACCATAGATTAAAACAAGTTATTAAGGTCTAACAATATAAGGATTAGCATCGGATAAATATGATTAATTGAAGACCAATAAAACACATTATTTCAAGTGTTTACATGAGAACAAGTACACTAGCTATCGTACAAGTTTTAGGAGATCAATGGATGCACTTCATATCATATCAATCTGACGGTTGCAATTAATCACAGTTGAATTAGGGAAAAAGGGACATCATAGGTAAAAATATACACTCACACCAAGAGTCGAATATCACAAAGATCCTAAGGGAGACATAATGGATCCCGAAGATGTAGTTATCACTCAGATTTGAGATGGCATGAGGCCCAAAACATATCGTTCCATGTCAGATTAAAATATCCCCATTGAAGAATGAATAGAAAGCATGAATTATTGTAGGCACACATATCAAAGGGACCCAGGCTTTCAATTTAATAGATATCACCCATCATAAAGCACAAAACTCTAGAAAATACTGATTTGGCATGATTCCATTGGCCAATTTTGAACAGTAGTTAGTAGCATCGGGTCGATAATGAAACATGAAAATTTATCAAGTTCACTCCACCATCCTGTATATGAACTTACAAAATCAGTCAAGGCCACTCCACTAGTATACCAAGAATTAGAATTGATACATCAAAAGCATAGAGGGAAGAGAGTATTCGTATTTTGAGAACTTGAAGAAGAACTTGACCAACAATCATGAGAACAATGGCATCATGGGGAGATGTGTTCATACCTATAGATACATGAGAAGTCATAAAGTTTATCACAGATAAATCACCCTATTTTGTGATTTTTGGACCGCCTGTTCTAGTGCCACTATGTATGATTTTGCCTAGAAATATGGGGTAGATAAAAAACCCACTCAGCTCAATTGTACAAGATCGACGATGCCTGCATTAAGAGTTTCACCTGAGTGATGGAAGGCGATAACAGAGTCTTGTGGATAATGGAAGATTTGTTCCATAAATCTAAGAGGTGGCAGTACAAGGGTTTCCCTAGAGAAAATAGATGGAACAATAACCTTGGGAAGCTAATATGCCCAAAAGTGCATTTCTCCTCATATTTGATGGCTTAGTTAGTAGTGGAATATGATGAAAGAACGAGGACCTTTCGAGACCACAAGAATCGGAAGGTGTTCAGTGCCAAAGTCAAAGATATCTAGGAAGTATTCAATCTGATGAAGTATACCACATTTTTGGTGCACCAGGTAATCGAACACCAATATCGCATGTTCACTGATATGGAAATTTTAAAAAAATTGTTTGATACACATGTATAAATAGAGAAAAAAATCCCAATTAATAAAAATGCTTTTAAACCCTGGGTACAAGACTTCTGTGACATGATAAACATAGTATTGGGAGTACAGGATATGAGTAGAATAACAAAAAGAGTTTTGTATTTAGCTGCACAATGTAATAGAGGACATAACACCCCTATCTACGCCTAGGAACAGGAATTGAGCTCACAAATACACAGAGAAATGGTAGAACTAAAGAGAGCAATTTTTGAACAAAGGCAGGAGATACCTTGCTTTTCACAAAATTATTTTCTCACTCACTTAATAGTGGGCCAATTTGGAGAAGAAGCCCGTAAGATATTAAAAGCCATAGATAGCCCCTATGTACAAAATAGCTTTTGGAGACTTCATGAAGGACGAAATCACATGGTCTAGTTTTGTGATCGCTTCTTGGTAGAAATCCATTGGGCCTTAACTGGGATAATTTTAGAAAGATTAGGGCCAGAGGTAGGAACATTCATTAAATAAAAAGAGATAGGATATTTATTCTTCATAGAGGTTTTTACTTACATCATATTATATGGAGCTAAAATCCCTCCTAAGGTGTTACCCCAGTACTTCCCACTGTCCATAGCAGCCCTAGAATTATGCAGACAAGTGGTAGAAGAGACTAAAATGAGACTAGTTAAGAAGCATGGAAAAGTCCCTTGGCTTGATGTTCCTTGCCGTTTGGGAGATTATGTATTTGTTGGATATCCTTCCCTACTCAAGGGAATTTTTGAATTGGACAATATGGGATTCGATGAAGTATCATGGAGGTTTTATGATCCAAAAGGAACTTACATTAAGATGATGGAGAAGAGATAGTATGCTTGAATCAAGCACTGAGAAGATGCTTTTGAAGAGATCTTATTAGAAGCTATAGAGAAAAAATATGATTTATAGACATTATGGGATAATTTCCCTCTAGAAAAGAGAGGTAGCACACAGGTTTGTGAAGCCTATGACTACCCAGTATAACTAAGAAGGATTCGAAAGGTTTCAGTGGATACTACAACACCTGTTATGCCAAGGATAGACCCAACAATTAAAGAAGACCCTTTGCTAGAATTGATAGAGGAGCAGGGCATAGACTTAATGGAGGTCATTGTTAGAACTATTGATGTAGTAGAACAATAGGTTAAACTCCCAATGAATGACCAACTTAGAATAGAAGCAGTACCAAAAGAAGTTCCTCAACAAACCTATACAAATAAGGGCAAAGAAATACTAACTTCATCCTCTTAAAAAGTACCATCAACAAAGCAGGTTGTAGTTCCTATATATGATAATGTTTTAGTTGCGACCAGTGTGAAGATATTGACACCCATGGCCATCCCAACTTCTATAAACATAAAGGGATAGGAGATAAAAATTCCAATAGTAATACAAGTAAAAGGTGGACTGGGTGGCCTCTTTCAAAGCTACTCAATAAAAAGTCAAATAGAAATAGCCCCAGTAGAAGCTAAGAGACCCAAATTATCTCCACATGTTGCCAAGGTTGTTTTGGAAAGAATAGATGAATATGTGGCCTTTACTGCTATAGATGAACAAGAGTTTTTTATTTTTGGTAGATAAGATACTATAGTATTAAAACGGTTGACCCAAAACCTTTTACAAAAATCAGCCCAGGGCTATTGATGAACATGTCCTTACTAAGGATCCTATATATGTAAAATCTACATACCGCCAAAGCCATTACATCCGGTAAGGCACATAGCCTATTATAAAAAAGAAACTTCCCATACAACATTTTGGGTATACCCCGAGAAAACATACCTGCATCATAATTACAAAAAAAGAAGCAGACACGGATCCCTTCCTTGAAATAGTGGAGAAATAAAAAGTTGTAGACACACATAGCAGAGTACTAAAAAAAACTCCCACAAGCTCTGTATTAACAATTACTTTTAATAATTATTTGGTAATTGCTTTCTTTCGTATATGACATGCTTTGGGACCACATCTCGTCTTGGCCAATCAGCCTTGGAGAAGTGAACCTACTGGCTAGATTTATGGCGGTGGCTATCTGGTGGTCCATGTGGCTCTGGTTCGAAGTCTTATATTGTCATTTCTTTCCTACCCTGTGATTATCAACCAACCTCAAATTACTAAGATGACTAGGAGCCATGTTATCTGACATGTGACTATCCCCATTAGTCTTTTTGGTATTTCCAAGAAGCATCCATGAAGACTGATAGCTCGGATAATTTTTATTATGAGTCCATTTCAAAAAAGAGACATTAATACTCCTAGCCTTCGAACTTACAGTGCCTTCCGTATTGGTAAATTTGACTATCATTGTTGGCATTCTTATTCAATAAGCTCCTTTACTTAGCTCAGGACACTGTGTTCCCATTTGAAAAGTATGTCACCATCGACACCCAAATTGGCCAGCTTATCAACAATTTTGTTAGCTTTTCGAAAGACATGTTGGGATTTTCTGTCCTATATTCCCTAGAAAATGATCCTAGCCTCTTCAACAATTGTTTTAATCCTCCAAGGAGGTGTTTTCCAATTATTGAGGAGATTTATAACATGCATAGAGTCTCCTTCTACGATCAAATTACCTTCTAGGTCTTGAGTCATTTGAAGGCCTCTCCACATAGCTCTAGCTTCAGCTTCATTGGTCTTCCTTGTTCCCAAATATTTAGAAAATGCAAGCATCATATTCCCATTATGATCTTGCACAATGCCACCAGCGCCTACTCTGCCAAGATTTTCCTTAACCGCTCCATCAAAATTAAGCTTAAACCAACCCGTAGGAGGTGGTGACCACTTAATATTGAATCTGGGGTTGACTACCCTAGGCACAGACTCATCTAACAAGGTTAAGCTTAAATATTGAGCAATCATAGTCTCCTCCAGATGAGGTTTACGACTATCAAAAGGCATAAGGTTCACATTCTCATTGGCAAAGGATAGGATCTTGGCAATGATAGTTTTATGATCATGGATAGACTCATTATAGACTCTATGGTTCCTTTCTAACCACACCTGCCAAACATAGTGACTGAGTCAAATTTTCCACATGTATCTAAGTCTTTGGATTGAAAAGGGGCAAGGCCACTAGACAGAACAAATCAAGTACGATGGTTGGTTTAACCCAAGAAATATTGAAGGCCTAAAAAACCCCACTTAGGACAGTCAAGGAAAAAGGGGACTCAAGGAAAATGTGATAAATGGTCTCCCAATTAGCCCTGCATAGGTAACAACGATTAGTGATACAAATACCTCTACCCATCATATTATCAATGGTTAGAATTCTTCCTTGGATAACCAACCATGAAAAGACTACAATTTTTAGAATTAAATTTTTTATCCAAACTAAGTCCTTTTGGAGGACAAAATTCTCGTCATAAAGCAGAAGCTTGTAAGATGATTTAACAGTGAACTGCCTATTTTCCATAGGATCCCAGGTCACTTGATCTTCCTTGGGTCTCATGGGGATAAACTGTTGCCTAAGAATATTACAAAGATCATTTGATTCCACTTGAAATACCTAAATCCTTATTTGTTTCCACTTTATTCTGCCTCTATCCTAAACCATATAATCGAAGAATTTTATACCAATGAGTTATTTCGTGATATCTTTTATTCGGGAAATACAGAAGAACAATATTCAGAAAAGATAAAATGGAGACAACTATGTCATATATTGCTAAGGTTGATTTCCCTCCTCTACAAAACCCACTAGTCCTAAGTACCAATGAGGAAATAGGAGGATCATCACTACTGGATAAAGAAGCTGATATGGCAAAGCTTACCAAAAATATGAGTAATCAAGTCATAGACCAATTTGTTGAAAAAATTGAAACACTCAAAAAGCAATTGAATCAAGAGGAGGAAAAAAAAGCAGAATTGAAAGCAGTGATAAGTAAGCAACAAGAAGAATTAAATAAGAAAAATGCTTCAATTTCCCAACCCCCTACAGTGATCAAGGTTCAAGATCATGTATATTATTTGAATGTAATAAGGAAAGACATGTACAAAAAAATAAAAGCTTAAGCCAAAGGTTTTATTGAAATGTTCAGGAAAATAAGGGTGATTCAAATAACTGCTCAAGAAATCATGACCTTGATGTAGGAAAAAGAAAAATATTTTAAATTTATTCACCCAACCCTGGACTACATAGGGGATCATTTTGAAGAACTGCAGGGACAAGAAATAACAACACTTGAAGGCAATAAAATTCAAATCAATTTTGAATTTTTCAAAGCAGTCCTGTTTGGATCAAACCGAGAAAAATGGACAAATTCTGTGACTGAGATGAATGATCTGATAAAGGATGCTATAGATAAATTGACATATATTGGCCTATCCTTAGATCAATGCCTGGAAGCATCAGACATAGAAGGAATATTCAAAGAAACCCTTGAGAGGTTTGACTATGAACAAGGTGATGAGGAGGAGATGATTAAACAAAATACACTCATGGTGAATGCTACATAAGCCTTACTACTTTAGTATGACAGAAACATGCCTATTATTGTTATATAGAAAAATAGAATTCTGGAAGAAATGAATATTCTCAGGATCGTAGCCACTTTTGACATAGAAATATGGAAGTTGATTGATGAGCATATTAAAGGGTTGCAAAGGAGTTTAAAGGGAAAAAGGGTCAATACCTGCACTCAAAAAAAAGTATATTCTGCACCACAGACATCTACAATAATAGGAGACATATCTGGGGTAGTCAAAGGTTCAAAGGATCAAGGAAAGACAACTCAGAAGAAACCATTTCAGAGAGCAGCAGCTAAACGCACCAAGAAATAGCAAAAACAAGCAAAAGTTCTCCTCATACTTAAATCACCAGTTGAGTGGGAATATGTTTGAACAAGTCAAAGAAGAGAGCACAATTAGTTCAGAACAAAGCCAGTTGGACAACATCAATTTTGGAGATTCAATCAAAAGCTACCAAGTGTATAGTTAGAAGTAAACCAAGAATAACATAATCAAGAACCAACAACTATAAAAGGAAGCAGGCAGGTCTAGATTCTACATCAAGCAATTAGAGAATAGCATTTTTACTAAGAGGTATACTTGAGTGCCCTGTTAGTTGTGTTGTTGTATTTCTTTGTGTCTATTTTATTTTATTCATTCTTTCTTCCTCCCCTTGCTATGCAGGATTGTATGATAGGAAAGCATTCAAGAAGCTGAGAATATTTCCAGTCTTATTGAGCCTAGGATTCAGAGATTCTTCTATTACCAGATTGGAACAAGGAGAGTTGGAGAGACCTGTTACATTATTTGAACAGAGTCCTCTTCATTGTATTTATGTATTTATTTAAGAAAAATAGAGTTAAAAAGCATCCCGCCCACTTTGCATGTAATATTTTATGAAATCAATACAATTCTGGGTTTTATTCCTATCATTTCTTTGTCTCAGTATTGTGTGTATCTATATAATGGGTTACATTATTTGAACGCATTATATACATTTATTTCGTTGGTTAACTCTTGATTTTATTATGATATTCGAATGAGATTAAGAACACCAATTTTCTTCTCCCCTTCTCTCTGTTTCATATTAAAATTATTGTTAAATTGCTATAACAACCCAATGAATCTAGGCACTAGTCTACATAAGGCATAACAGTTGGTTATTTTCATGCTTGGTCATTTTAATAAAAATACTATAGTTTAATATAAATATGGAGCATGCAAATTAGAAGTTTAATTAAAGAATTGTTCGTTGGGGTTTCCTTACCCGTTCTGCCATCTTCTTTAGCAATATTCGGGTTTAGCAGAACATGAGGCAAGTCGACCAGAGCCTGTAATAGCTCATTGGTTTCAAACGGATTCTTGTAGCATGACAATTGATTTCCTACGGATGCAAGAATCGGTTCCAATAGTTTTTTGGTGCCATTTTCGGGGAGGACTTCTTAGAAAGATTCAATTATCTTCTTAAAAGTTTTCTTCAATGATTATTTTTAATCAATGGATGACCAGTTAAAGTAAAGAACCAACATTTTAATTTTCACTTTGTTAGAAGTTCTTTATTTTTCTTATGTCCGTAGTTTATGTTTTGAAGTAAGTTCTTTATGTTCTTGATTTTCTTGAAAATTTCCCTTTCTTGATTTTCTTGAAATTTTGGTTTCTTGATTTTCTTGATTTTCCCCAAGAACCCACTCCTATGAGGATGAGAGATAATATCAAGTATTCTTGATAAGAGTATACACTATTATTTCTGCACCCCAATGCTGGTGACTTTGCTGGATGAACCCAAAAGAAAAATATAAAAATAAGAGAACAGAACATGCTGGCGAACACCAGGAGAAGTGGTAAGGAGCTATTTCCAGAACTCAAGAATCCAGAGGTATTTATACATACCCAAAAAACTCCACTTTTTAAGAATACCATTTATAATAGTAGATTAAATTCTAGTGGTAAAAGGTACGTGAAGAAAATCCAGAATACTATTACTACTGATATTACTGTAGATGAACGTTTAAAATCAGTAGTAGAAGATATATGTGATTATCCTCATTTAAAGGTAGATAATTCATCAATCTACGTTCAAACTGCCCAGACCCATACCACCGTAGGTACTACATCTATGAAATTAAATACAATAGTAGCTATGGCTCAGGGTAATGTTCATTTGTGGAGAACTAATAGATATAGGCCTTTTGTATTACCAATAAATTTAAATGCCTTACCCAGTAAAGCTCACAAATACCTCCCTAAGTTTTTAGGAAATAGTGCAGTAATTGGAGAGGATCATATCAAAAGTTTCTTATATGCAATGGACAGTCTGGAAGTTGAACATGAAGATGTAGTATTAAGACTATTTCTATAGACTTTAGAAAAATATGCTAGAGAATGGTTTAATTCCCTTCCTAACAATGATATCCTAGACTTCACCAAAATGGAAGAGGTTTTCCTAAAGAAGTATGGTGAAAGGAAAAATGAACAATCATTGTTAACTGAGCTAGCCACTATGAAGAAGAAAGAAAATGAGGTTGTTAGTGATTTTAACAGAAGATTTTCAAAAACAAGAAACAAAATCCCTGCCAACCTCGAGGCCTAGTGATATTCAATCTATTTGTTTTTATAAGAATGCTTTTCAAGGAGAGTTTAACTATGAATTAAGGCAAGAACAAGCCACTACCATTGATGGTTGTATGGAAAAAGCAATGGATATAGAAAGAAATATGCTTGATAGTGGTAAGATGAAGCCTTATTCTTTAGAAGTTAACATGCCCGAGAGAAAACCTAAGAGAGTGGCTTTTGATATACAAAGAAGAACTAAAATTGATCCTGTGGAGAAGTTGACCAGTCAAATGATAGAAATGTTCAACAACATGAGTAACAGGTTAGCAAGAATTGAAAGAAATGGAAATAGCGGTGAATATTCATAGACAGAGCGACCACATGTTGATAACCATCCCCCATTTAAGAAAAATTACAACAAGAATTGGGGAAACAACAATGGTTTTGAAGAAGGGAATAGGAATAGGGGTAATGGGAATAACAACTAGAAAAATAGAGATTCTGACAGGGATCATAACAATGTCCCTAACCCAATGCCATCTGCCAATGTAGCTGAAGGTTTTCCCTATTTTTGCTCTACTTGTGATGCACCCCATAACCCTGATGCATGTGGAATACACCTGAGTGATCAACGTAATGTAGATATGCATGCAGAATCAGAAGAGGATATAAGAATCAATGCATGTTGGTCCATTGAAGATGAATCCAGAGAAAGGTTGTTTGAAGAAGACATGGATAAATATGCTTCAAATCATCATCCTCAGATCTTAGTGATTGAAGGAACTAAAATCTTACAAAAATCACATGAGTCAAGATATGATAAGATGAAGCAAGGGAAATTGATTCCCACTTCTCAAGAGGTTGAAGAATTAGAGGCAACCCATGTTTTAAATTTAAGGAATAGAACAATCCCTGAAAGAACAGAGAAATTATCTACAAATGAACCAAGAAGACAAAATTTCACCAATAAAAATATCAGTAAAGAGAAAACTGATAGGAACCCTAACAAAATTACTCCTGAGGTAATAGAATCAACAGAAGAAGTTCCCAAAGAAGAAAGTAATAAACCATTGGATATAAAGAAGATAGAATTTGATGTTGGGTCAGAACTCAGTAAGCAAAAAGTTAATATCACATTTGGTGAACTTATGAAAGTTCAAACATAGAGAGAACAAGTATGCAGAGCTTTTGGATTAGTAGAGCAGAAAGAAGACCCTACTTGTCATGCTGCTAGACAAAATCAACATGATACAAGATCACCATCTTCTGTAGACCCTTCTACGTGTCATTAAGATATAATTTAGATGAAGGGGAAATATATGTGATTCATAATTGCATGCTTGATAGTGGAGCTTCACATAATATCATGCCTAAGTTAATAGCTGACCAAATGGGATTAATCTATACTAGAGATTCTGCCCCTATTTTTGTAATGGACAGTAGACAAATTCCCTGTGTAGGGGTGATAACTGGATTATTAGTTTTCCTAGACCAACACCCCAAAAAGGGCATTGTCATGGATGTAGCAGTAGTTGATGTTGACCCATTCTTCTCACTATTACTCAGTAGGCATTGGGCATAACAACTAGGAGGATCAATACAACTAGACTGGTCTTATGCTACCATCCCCATATCAGATAAGGAGAATATAATTTTAAGAAGGGAACCATTCAATAAACACTCCGTAGAGTTAATTCAAACAGATGAAACCATGATTAACTTAGTTAACTCTATGGAAGAAAAAGGGATGGGAGTCTATTCAATATGGCACAACCCATTCCTGATGGAAGTACCAGATGCAAAGAACATGGATCCAGAGGATATGAGAATAACTGATGCTGAATCAAATCGAGTATTAACCCAAGAAATGTGGACCATGTCATTTGATGGGGCTAAATCCCAATCTGGAGTAGGTGCAGGTGTAAATTTGATTGATATTAAAGGAAATTACCTTGGTATACCTTACAGATTGCAATTTCCTTGCACAAACAATGTAGTTGAGTACGAAGCTTTACTATTAGGGCTAAGGAAAGCAAAAGAGTTAGGTATTAACTACTTAACTATAACAGGGGATGCATAACTTATTATACTACAAATAAAAGGTAAATATCAGACCAAGCATCCTAGACTTAAGCAATATAGAAATGCAGTACTGGAAGAAATTGATAAATTTTTGGCTTTCAATATTTCATATATTCCTAGAGAACAAAATCATGTTGCAGATCTCTTAGTTGTGAATGCCTCAGGTCTAGATCACCCAAAAATAACTACAGAGTACATGGACAGATTTCCAACTATCTCAGTCTATAAACCTTCTGTGCCAGATAACATAGTCTATCTTCAGGTTTTTCAAGATGATATAGATATTAAGGATTTTATGACTTTGCAAAATCAATATGCAGATGTCATCTGTGATGAAAAAGATGAAGAAAAGTTAAAATATCAAATAGGAGAACCAGTAGAAGTAATCCAGTTGAAAACTAATAGAATACCCAAAGGATTGGTGTCTCTTGAAAGCCTATTTGATGATTTTGACAAAGCCTATAAACCTATACGCAGAGAAGTGATATCTGAGGATATTAATATTGGCTCAATGAAAGAACCCAGAATAGTGAAAGTAGACATGGCACTACCCGCTAAAGAAAAAGCTGGATATATCAGTTTCCTAAAAAATAACAAAGAACATTTTGCTTGGACCTATGAAGATCTCAAAACTTTCAAAATGGATGTGATGACACATATAATACCCTTGAAAGAAGAGGCCAAGCCTTTTAGACAAAAATAGAGAAAGTACAATCCAACTCTGCACCCAGTAATGCAAAAAGAAGTTCAAAAATTGTTGGACTCCAAGATAATAAGAAAAGTCAGATTTTCCTCCTGGATATCCAACTTAGTACCAGTTAGGAAAAATAATGGGGACATTAGACTATGCGTGGATTTTAGAAATTTAAACAAGAGCTCACTGAAAGACAATTACCCATTGCCTAACATGGAACAACTGCTGCAAGCAATAGTAGGTTCAACTAGATTGTCCCTGTTAGATGGATTTTTAGGGTACAATCAAATTCTGATAAATCCAGAAGATAGACACAAGGCAACATTCACCACACCCTGGGGCACATTTGAATATTTAAGAATACCTTTTGGATTGATGAATGCAGGTGCTACTTTCCAAAGAGCGATGGACTTTGCTTTCAAAGGACTAATGTTCAAAATTGTAGTAGTGTACTTAGATGATATTATAGTTTTTTCTAAAAATCCAGAAGATCATTTAGAACATTTGACTGCAGTTTTTGCCCGATGCAAGGAATTTGGAATCTCTCTAAATCCAAAAAAATGCATATTTGGAACTACACAAGGAAAATTGCTAGGTCATATAGTTTCAGAAAAGGGGATAAGCATTGATCCAGAAAGGATAGAAGCCATTTCTAAAATTCCCCCACCCAAGAATCTAAAAGGAGTAAGGTCATTCTTTGGCAAAATAAATTTTATCAGAATATTTGTCCCAAATTTTGTAGAAATGACCAAACCCATAAATGATATGGTGAAGAAAACTGGAGAAATAAAATGGACATTAGAAAATATGGAAACATTTAACAAGATCAAAGAAGCCATATCAACCACTCCAGCTTTAAGTTGCCCTGATTATGCAAAGGATTTTAATATCTATTCATATGCATCTGAACATTCTATTGTTGCAGTCCTTTCACAAAAAGATAATGAAAATAATGAAAGGCCAATAGCCTTTATGAGCTCAAGACTAAAAGGAGCAAGTCTTAAATACACCCTGCTGGAAAAACATGCCTATGCAGTCATCCAATATTTGGAACACTTTAAAGGTATATTTGGCTCAAACAAAGTTTATTGTTGTATTCCCTTTATAGCAATAAAAGATATCTTTTCTCAATCAGAGCCATTGGGAAGACCAACAAGATGGATGGTAAAAATTTTGCAATATGATGTTGAATTCAAAATAGTTAAAACAGTCAAAGGGTAGGGTTTAGCTAAATTGTTGGCTAACAAAGAAGAAGCAGGATCTAAAAATATTCTTACCATAGATCAGACATATGATGACAGAAGAATAAAAAATGAAGAATGTAAATGGTATGAAGAAATTTTGTCCTATCTACAAACTCTGTCATTCCCCAAAAACATGTCAATAAATAGAATGAGGTCAGTCAAACTTCAAGCTCAAAAGTATTATATACAAAATGGAGTATTATATTGGAAACATCCTGATGGAGTATTATTAGTCTGCTTATATGAAAGAGAAGTCCCAAAAATAATTAATGAATTTCATAATGGTTTCTGTGGGGGACATTTTGCTCCAAGAGCTACAACCAATAAAATCATGAGAGCAGGATATTATTGGCCATCCCTTTTTAAGGATGTATATAAATATGTAAGGAATTGTCATAACTGCCAAGTTTTTATAGGGAAAAAGCATCTACCAGCCATGCCCCTCAGGCCAGTAATCATTGAAGCACCTTTTTCTCAATGGGGTATTGACCTGATTGGAGAGATCAAGCCTAATTCATCTGGCCAACATAAGTGGATCATAACTGCAATAGATTACTTCACCAAGTGGGTGGAAGTTGCACCTTTGAGAACATCTACATCTATTGCAGTCATCAGATTCATAGAAGAAAATATCTTGACCAGGTATGGAGTTCCTAAAAATCTTGTAATTGATAATGCTCAATATTTTGTGTCATATGAAATGGTAGAATTTTGTGCTGAATATGGAATTGAATTATCTCATTCTGCTAATTATTATCCCCAAGGAAATGGTCTAGTCGAGTCATCAAATAAAAATGTAATAACAAGAATAAAAAGGTCATTAGGAAAAAACAAAAGGGGATGGGACAGTGAACTTAAATTTGCTTTATGGGCTGATAGGCTGTCTGTTAAAATAAATACAGGAAGAACCCCCTATGAGATGGTTTATGGAGAAAAAGCCCTACTACCCCCAAAAATGGAAAAAATGGCACTTTCCCTTTTATTGCAAGATCATGAAAACCTTGATCCCATTCAGAGAAGGCTTGACCAAATTGTCTTGTTAGAAGAACAAAGAAGAGAGACCCTCAATAGAATGATGGAACAAACCCAGAAAACTATAAATTTGTTTAATAAGAAAGCCAAGGGTACTCCTTTTTCTCAAGGAGATATAGTCATCTATTGGGATCCTAAAAATGATAAGCATGGTGAAAAGGGTAAGTTTGAACCTAAATGGATTGGCCCATACCAAATTGCCCATGTTATCAGTAAGAATACTTACAAGCTACAGACTTTGCAGGGAGAAATAATGGCTATCCCTATTAATGGCCAACACCTCAAAATGTACAATCCCTATTGAAGGTGTACTTTACAAAAAAAAAATAGAAAAACAAAAATCCAAAAATAGAGTGGTCTATTTTTTTATTAGTTATAGCTTCCCTTTTGTTCTTGAATAATTTTGAGTTTATTGTATACATGATATCTTAGTTTGATGAGTATATCTAACTATTGATTCCACCAAAAACAATAAAAAGAAAAAGGGAATTTATTTTAGATATTGATGAGCTTTACAATTCTATCAAAAATGAGTGTTTATGCAATAGTTGTTTGATATGAGATAAAACAGATAGAAAACAAAGCTGATTGAAACATCATGTCAAGCCTCACATTACAAATGATACTTAAAGTGACTTCAAAGGTCCAAAGAACTGAGTTATCTTTGAGAGGGTAGTTGAGCCAAAAATTATTACACTCATATTTTATAGCCAGAAACTAATCCTCAACTCAGGCATACTTATTGCACAATTTGCTTATATATCCAAACACTTCTCTCACGAGAAAGAAAAATAAAAAATAAAGTAAAATTGAGTCACTGCTTGAGATATCTTGGAAAACCTCTACCGGGGCTATAGACGCTTGACTGGTAGTAGGGTAAAACTAATATGGGATTAGAAGCAACTCCACCGAGGCTATAGATGCCTGACTGGTAGTGGAGCCCTGCAGAATGGTGAAAATTTTTAAAGAGTGAAATCACATATTAGGCTTGGCTATTTTTCTCAGATATGATAAAGTTCTGAAATATTTAGAAATCAAAAAAAAAATGCACAAACACACACATGGGCAAAAATATGATGAGACAAATGGCTATGACAAAATCTATGTAATCATATCTTATGACTTAGCTAAAACAAGCATTACTATATTTCAAAATAAAACTCATTGATTTCTAAAATTTCTAAACCTTTGTTTCCAAATTGAATGAAAAGGGATCTACAGTTTTCCATACTCTACTTGCTTTGATATCATGTTTTCAGTATATATAAAAAAAAAAAATAAATAAAAATAAAAATGAATGATGAAGAAAAGAAAAAAAAAGAAGGAAGTTTTTTCTGTTATGCATTTCAAGTTTTGTTTAGCAATCAAAATTTTGTTGTTTTTTGTTAAATTTTTGCAAAATAAAACCAGGAGATTCTGTGGTTCTCAAGTGCTTCATGTTTTCAACACATTGTCCCAGATAGAGCCTATGTTGGAGCCAAATTTGACTCAACTTTGAAACCCCCAAATTTAAATTTTTGGTTTCAATCAAACTGCTTATACTGTTGGTCATTGCTTAAAGTTGTTGTGAGTAATTCAATTTTTCATTGGTTGGTTTGATAAAAGTTTAACCATAGCTTTTAATAATGTGGGCCTCATTTTATTAATCAAAGTACCTCGAATGGTTAGGGAAGAAAATTTCAAATTAAAAACCTAAAGCCAAAGTTCGACCTTCATAAATATTTCCTTGGGCCTGAAAATCGATTAATAAAGTCCCTAAAATCATAAGTCGGTTAAAACATTCACTATGGTCTCATGATCCAAAGAACCTAAGGTTAAAATAAATATTAATTGATTAAAAGCCTAAGGGTATGCACCCCGCTAAGCTAACTGGTGAGCACCTCAGATTTAATCCAAGGGTCGTGCACGATCCAGAGAAATCGGATGATAGCGCTTTAATAAAATCAAACCGAAGATAAGTCAAAAGTCAAGCGTAGTCAAGAAGTAAAAAGGTTGCACCTTAGACTTAATCGGATGGAAGCGCATCGCTTGAGAAAATCTGATGGATGCGCACTCATGAAATAGTTCGAAAGATAAGTCAAAGGGTCAATAAAACTTAACCTAAGATTTAAAAATCGAGCAAGTTGTCTTCAATCTAATGGCAGCGCTTCATCGAGGACCAAATCCAATGGATGCACACTCACTAAAGACTCCAAAGGTTAAACCTAAGGCTCTAATAAAGTTAAAATCCTTGCACCTTTAACAAGATCAATGGTAGCGCTTCATCGAGGATCAAATCAATGGTCGTACGCTGTCCAAAAAGTCAAAAGTTTAAGCATGAGTCATAATGGTCAACGTTCTGATTAAGCAGTGAGTAAGTCTAAACAAATCGGATGACAGTGCTCAATCATCCATAAAATCAATGGTTGCACATCCTCTAAAGAGTCAAAGGTTTAAATTAAAGTCGTCATAAGTCAAATGTCAAGTTAAAATCCGAGCAAGTCCGATAGATCGGACGATCACGTTGAACGAAGCTTAGATCAACGGTCATGACTGCTTTGATTAAAATGAACTTTAAAATTAATATTAAGAGAATGTGTCCCATTTGATTAATCATCATGCTAGTTACCAAGATCGAATGACCGTGCTCGATCGATCTTAAATCTAATGGTGGTGCACTAATTAAAGATGCATTAAAGAGGGTTAAGGATCGGGAGAAATTAATTAAAGTTAATCATGATTAGCAAGGGTTTAATATATCAGCTAATTTTCCCCCTTTTGCCCTAATCATGATTAATATTATAAATGCTTGATTAAACTAACTTGCAGGTTGATTAGATCCAATGGCTGCGCTTGTCTCCACTCAGATCTGATTGTCGCACCAAAATCGTAGGATGGAAGGTAAAAGGCATGGGTAAGGATGAAATTAATTGACATTAATCATGTTTAGTAAGGGTTTAATACATTGACTAATCTTCCCCTTTTTGCCTTAATCATGATTAATAGAAAAGCAAAGGTCTATAACATCATTATCTAGCATGCATCTTGTCAGTGATCAAATGGCGGTGCACAAACTAAATCGAGAATCAATGGATGCGAAGGCCTATAACTGGTGACAAAGATCCAAAGGCTAAATAAAGACCTTCTTATAACACATGAATCGAACGATGGTGGTCATTGACCACCCAGATCCAATGGTGCGCATATGGGAAGATAATCAAAGGTTAATCTAAGCATTGGGTTGATTAATTTAGTCGAGGTATGTATGAATTTTTCCCATTTATTAAAGAATACATGCATATGTATGATCCAACGATCTCGCCTCACCACCATAAGATCCAACGATGATCACAAAATAAAAGTAAGTGTATTTTATGATTACCATCGATTAAAACAAGTTATTAAGGTCTAACAATATAAGGATTAACATCGGATAAATATGATTAATTGAAGACCAATAAAACATGTTATTTCAAGTGTTTACATGAGAACAGGTACACTAACTATCACACAAGTTTTGGGAGATCAATGGATGCGCTTCATCTCAGATCAATCCGATGGTTGCGATTAATCACGGTTGACTTAGGGAAAAAGGGACATCATAGGTAAAAACCTACACTCACACCAAGAGTCGGATATCGCGAAGACCCCAAGGGAGACATAATGGATCCCGAAGATGTAGTTATCACTCGGATCTGAGATGGCACGAGGCCCAAAACATACCGTTCCACGTCAGATTAAAATATCCCCATTGACGAATGAATAGAAAGCATGAATGATTGCAGGCACACGTATCAAAGGGACCCAGGCTTGCAAGTTAACAAATATCACCCATCATAAAGCACAAAACTCCAGAAAATACTAAGTTGGCATGATTCCATTGGCCAATTTTGAACAACGGTTGGTAGCATCGGGTCGATAACGAAACATGTGAATTTATCAAGTTCACTCCACCACCCTGTATATGAACTTACAAAACCAGTCAAGGCCACTCCACTGGTATACCAAGAATTAGAATTGATACATCAGAAGCATAGAAGGAAGAGAGTATTCGTATTCTGAGAACTCGAAGAAGAACTTGACCAGCAATCGCGAGAGCAATGGCATCATGGGGAGATGTGTTCGTACCTACAGATACACGAGAAGCCATAAAGTTTATCACAGATAAATCACCCTATTCTATGATTTTTGGACCGCCTGTTCCTGGTACCACTATGTATGATTTTGCCCAGAAATGTGGGGCAGATAAAAAACCCAACTCAGCTCAACTGTACGAGATCGACAATGCCTACATTAAGAGTTTCACCCGAGTGATGGAAGGCGATAACAGAACCCCGTGGATAATGGTAGATTTGTTCCATAAAGCTAAGAGGTGGTAGTACAAGGGTTTCCCAGAGAAAATAGATGGAACAGTAACCTTGGGAAAGTTGATATGCCCAAAAGTGCATTTCTCCTCAGATTTGATGGCTTGGTTAGCAATGGCATATGACGAAAGAACAAGGACCTTTCGAGACCACAAGAATCGAAAGGTGTTCAATGCCAAAGTCGAAGATATCCAGGAAGTGTTCAATCTGATGAAGTATACCACATTTCTGGTGGACCAGGTAATCGAACACCAATCTCGCATGTTCACTGATATGGAAATTTTAAAAAAATTGTTTGATACACATGCAAAAATAGAGAAAAATTTCCCAATTAATAAAAACACTTTTAAACCCTGGGTACAAGACTTCTGTGACATGATAAACATAGTATTGGGAGTACAGGATATGAGTAGAATAACGAAAAGAGTTTTGTATTTAGCTGCACAATGTAATAGAGGACATAACACCCCTATCTACACTTGGGAACTGGAATTGAGCTCACAAATACATAGAGAAATGGTAGAACTAAAGAGAGCAATTTTTGAATAGAGGTAGGAGATGCCTCACTTTTCACAATATTCTTTTCTCACTCACTTAATAGCAGGCCAATTGGGGGAAGAAGCCCGTAAGAGATTAAAAGCCATAGATAGCCCCTATGTACAGAATAGCTTCTGGAGACTTCATGAAGGACGAACTCACATGGGCTGGTTTTGTGATCGCTTCCTGGTAGAAATCCATTGGGCCTTAACTAGGCTAATTCTAGAAATATTAGGGCCAGGGGTAAGAGCATTCATTAAAGAAAAAGAGATAGGATATTTCTTCTTCACAGAGGGTTTTACTTACATCAGATTATATGGAGCTAAAATCCCTCCTAAGGTGTTACCCCAATACTGCCCACTATCCATAGCAGCCCTAGAATTATGCAGACAAGTGGCAGAAGAGGCTAAAATGAGACTGGTTAAGAAGCATGGAAAATTCCCCTGGCTTGATGTTCCTTGCCATTTTGGAGATTATGTATTTGTTGGATATCCTTCCCTACTCAAGGGAATGTTTGAATTAGACAATATGGGATTCGATGAAGTGTCATGGAGGTTTTATGACCCAAAAGGAACTTACAACAAGATGATGGAGAAGAGAGAGTATGCTCGAATCAAGCACCGAGAAGATGCTTTTGAAGAGAGCTTATTAGAAGCTATAGAGAAAAAATCAAATTTATAAATAGTATGGGATAATTTCCCTCCAGAAAAGAGAGGTAGCACACAGGTTTGTGAAGCCTATGACTACCCAATCGAACTAAGAAGGCTTCGGGAGATTTTAGTGGATACTACAACACCTGTTATGCCAAGGATAGACCCAACAATTAAAGAAGACCCTTTGCTAGAATTGATAGAGGAGCAGGACATAGACTTAATGGAGGTCACTGTTAGAATTGTTGATATAGTAGAACAACAGGTTAAACTCCTAGTGAATGACCAGCCTAGAATAGAGGCAACACCAAAAGAAGCTCCTCAACAAACCTGTATAGATAAGGGCAAAGAAATAGTAACTTCATCCTCTCAAAAAGCACCATCAACAAAGCAGGCTGTAGTTCCTATACCTGATAATGTTTTAGCTATGACCAATGTGAAGAAATTGGCACCCATGGCCGTCCCGACTTCTATAAACATAAAGGGATAGGAGATAAAAATTCCAATAGTAATACAAGTAAAAGGTGGATTGGGTGGCCTCTTCCGAAGCTACTCAATAAAAATTCAAACAGAAATAGCTCCAGTAGAAGCTAAGAAACCCAGATTATCTCTACCTATTGCCAAGGTTGTTTTGGAAAGAACAGATGAACAGGCGGCCTTTATTGCTACAGATGAACAAGAGTTACAGTTAGTAGTAGGAATGGGAAATACAGAAGAACAATCTTCAAAAAATGCAGAAATGGAGACAGTTGTGTCAGATATTGCTAAGGTTGATCTCCCTCCTCTACAAAACCCACTAGTCCTCAGTACCAATGAGGAAATAGGAGGATCATCACTATTGGGTAAAGAAGTTGATATGGCAAAGCTTGCCAAAACTATGAGTAATCAAGTCATAGACCAATTTGTTGAAAATATTGAAACACTCAAAAAGCAATTGAGTCAAGAGGAGGAAGAAAAAGCAGAATTGAAAGTTGTGATAAGTAAGCAACAAGAAGAATTAAATAAGAAAAATGCTTCAATTTCCCAGCCCCCTATAGTGACCAAGGTTCAAGATCATGTATATTATTTGAATGTAATGAGGAAAGACATGTACAAAAAATAAAAGCTCAGGCCAAAGGTTTTCTTGAAATGTTCAGGCAAATAAGGGTGATTCAAATAACTGCTCAAGAAATCATGACCTTGATGCAGGAAAGAGAAAAATATTTTAAATTCATTCACCCAACCCTGGACTACATAGGGGATCATTTTGAAGAACTGCAAGGACAAGAAATAACAACACCTGAAGGCAATAAAATTCAAATCAATTTTGAATTTTTCAAAGCAGCCCTATTTGGATCAAACCGAGAAAAATGGACAAATTCTGTGACTAAGATGAATGATCTGATAAAGGATGCTACAGATAAACTGACAGATATTGGCCTATCCTTAGATCAATGCCTGGAAGCATCAGACATAGAAGGAATATTCAAAGAAACCCTTGAGAGATTTGATTGTGAACAAGGTGATGAGGAGGAGATGATTAAACAAACTACACTCATGGTGAATGCTACAAAAGCCTTACTACTTCAGTATGACAGAAACATGCCTGTTATTGTTATACAGAAAAACAAAATTCTGCAAGAAATGAATATGCTCAGGATTGCAACCACTTTTGACATAGAAATATGGAAGTTGATTGATGAGCATATTAAAGGGTTGCAAAGGAGTTTAAAGGGAAAAAGGGTCAATACCTGCACTCAGCAAAAAGTAGATTCTGCACCATAGACAACTGCAATAATAGGAGATATATCTGGGGCAGTCAAAGGGTCAAAGGATCAAGGAAAGACAACTCAAAAGAAACTAGTTCGGAGAGCAACAACTAAACGCACCAAGAAATAGTAGAAACAAGCAAAAGTTCTCCTCATACTTAAATCACCAGTTGAGTGGGAATATGTTTGAACAAGTCAAAGAAGAGAGCACAGTCAGTTCAGAACAAAGCCAGCTGGACAACATCAATTTTGGAGATTCAATCAGAAGCTGCCAAGTGTACAGTCAGAAGTAAACCAAGAATAACAGAATCAAGAACCAACAGCTATAAAAGGAAGCATGCAAGTCTGGATTCTGCATCAAGCAATTAGAGAATAGCATTTTTGCTAAGAGGTATACTTGAGTGCCCTGTTAGTTGTGTTGTTGTATTTCTTTGTGTCTATTTTCTTTTATTCATTCTTTCTTCCTCCCCTTGTTGTGCAGGATTGTATGATAGGAAAGCGTTCAAGAAGCTGAGAATATTTCTAGTCTTATTGAGCCTAGGATTCAGAGATTCTTTTGTTACCAGATTGGAACAAGGAGAGTTGGAGAGACCTGTTACATTATTTGAACAGAGTCCTCTTCATTGTATTGATGTATTTCTTTAAGAAAAATAGAGTTAAAAGGCATCCCGCCCACTCTGCATGTAATATTTTATGAAATCAATACAATTCTAGGTTTTATTCTTGTCATTTCTTTGTCTCAGTATTGTGTGTATCTGTATAATGGGTTACATTATTTGAATGCATTATATACATTTCTTTCATTGGTTAACTCTTGATTTTATTACGATATTCGAATGAGATTAAGAACGCCAATTTTCTTCTCCCCTTCTCTCTGTTTCATATTAAAATTGTTGTTAAATTGCTATAACAGCCCAATGAATCTAGGCACCGGTCTACATAAGGCATAACAGTTGGTTATTTTCATGCTTGGTCATTTTAATAAAAATACTTATAGTTTAATATAAATATGGAGCATGCAAATTAGAAGCTTAATTAAAGAATTGTCATTGGGGTTTCCTTACCCGTTCTACTATCTTCTTTAGCAATATTCGGGTTTAGCAGAACATGAGGCAGGTCGACCAGAGCCTGTAATAGCTCATTGGTTTCAAACGGATTCTTGTAGCATGACAATTGATTTCCTACGGATGCAAGAATCGGTTCCAATAGGGCCATGCAATACAACATCCTCCTAGGATACCCTTGGATAAGAGATATGAAGTGTGTACCTTAGATTTTACACTAATATGTAAAGTATGTGCATGATGACAAAGTATACATAGTTTTGGATGATGAAGAGCCATTCAAATATGTCCATCAGATGGATATTCTAGGATATTTTGTGATTCCTTCCACCCACCTATATGTGGAACCTTCATCCCAACTATGCAACTAGATGACAGAGACAAAGGGGTATGAAAAGACCCATCCACATCAGCACCTCCTCTTATGCCCAAAACAACTAACACTTCTAAGAGACCATCAACATCTAAACTTAAAAATAATTAGAATTTAAAGGTGTCCTTGATAGAGGAATAAAAACCCAAGGAATTTCTAACCATAACCATTGCAAAAATCCCAAGTCTCATGGAAGAAGAAGATCTCCAGGATCAAGCAAAGGAAATACTAAAGCCTGCTTCGCCAGTGTTATCTATAGGGTCATCCACATCACATGTGACAATACACTTGGAAAGTATAGGGATAGGAGAGCACCTTGTGTAGAACATAACATTCACACCCATCATAGAGTCTGCACAAGACATGAGATGACCAAAATACCTAAGACCACCAGTGGGAATAGTAATTTTGATTGGAATCCCTCCCAACCAAACCAACTTTATCTATGTTGGCCTGGACTGCATCCATAAGTCTTTGGACATAGAAGAGGATAATGATGATTTATTCACTATTAATGCTCATTACCTCTCTAATCCTGATTTTTCTCTAAGATACTTTGAACGTTGCCAATGGCATGGTTATGGTCTGGGTATATATGAGCAGGGGCATAGACGGCCATGCGAGCCGTAGTACCAACTCCCCAATGACAATTTTGGGTTAGGTTACCACATTAGAGGTTAATATGACTCTCTAGTGGCAGCCTTGGATAGATTAAGCTTAGGGTTAGGAGAAGACATCGATTTTATTCCTTATCACCCCACAAGAAATCTGATCAATACAAAAGTGGTCATGGTAAACATATGACCACCATAGAATTACCATCCAAACTTCTCAACTAATGCCATCCCTATGGGTTGCACCTTGTGGGATGAAGAATGGGAAGAAAATAGATATGTGGTAAGCAATTATGAAATACAGGTAAACTTAACCTATCATGGGCCGTTCTATTTACAGATCCTTACCTGGTCCAACCACAATGAGAGTGGATACATATAAAAAAAAAGTGGCTATGAGTCAGAGAACTCAAAAAAAATAGCCTACCTAGGGCCAAGGCACTGGTTCCATAGCTTGGGGTAAGAAACTAATGCAAATGTCATCTTCATAAGTGATGAAGAATGAGGATGAAACAGAGATGGCCTACTTAGGGCCAAGACATGCACCCCTTATCTTAGAGCCACATACCAATGCTAATGGTTTTTTGATAAGTTATGATGACTTTGAAGATGAGAATGAGATGGATTATCTTGGGCCTTGCCATTTACGACAAGTCAACATGATGGTAGAAAGAGAAGCGGCACTTTGTGCCATAGACCCTGGCTTATAGTTTTTGGGAAGACGTGTCGACTTAAATACCATTTACCATGCAATCAATCCCCCTCCACCTATGTTCAGAGAGATCTTGGAACCCAAAAATCCTATCATCTGGCCTGCTCATGGGCCATATTCATAGATTCCTTTTCCTCTAAAACCACATCACAAGTATGAGGGGGAACCTATGAGACAATATTTCACCCATGTGGTCCTGGAGATTTCATTCCATCCATCAATACAATCTCCATTGATTTGAATACTCCACTTCATAACCCAAAAAATCCTACAAAACCATTATATCTTGATATAGATGTTGTCAGCATTATGCATAGCGACAAAACTTCGCCATTGGGGCAAAAAAACCCATTTTCAAAAATTCAAATTCGCAAAATTTTTGAGACCCGGACGTCGGCCATGTAGCCAAAATTTTTGAGAAAAAATAAATTTTCGGTGTCGGTTAGCCATCCTTTGATGAGAGTATCATGAATATTTTAAAAAAATTGCAAGTAATCCCACCTAAATAAAGTACCCTTTTAGCCCTAAAATTTTAGAATTTCTAAATTATCCCCCCAAACTCGCCAAGTATACCTCTATATATAATTAACACCCTAGGAAAAATACCTACACAATTCGTCACAACATCGAAACCTTTTCTGCTACCGACCGCAACAAATTCAGCAACCGAACGGAACAGTGTCTTGTTCTGCTACCGGATGGAACTAATTCTGCAACCGACCGAAATAGTGTCCTGCTCTACATCCTAATGGAACTAATTCTAAAATCGATCAAAATTGTGTCCTGCTCTGTAGCCGAACGGGACTAATTCTAAAATCGGCTAAAATTGTGTCCTACTCTGCAGCTGGACGAAACTATAACCTACTCTACAACCGGATGGATCTGTGTCCTGCTCTGTAGTCGAATAGAATCGGACTCTCTCTTGTAGCCAGACGGAACCTGCTATGCAACCGGACGGACACTTTTGTATTTGTAACCTTCTGTGCAACCGGGCGGTGCCTTCCCAACTTTTGGTCACTATCGTGCAACCGGGCAGACTTTTTATGCTTTCGAATACAACCGCACAATCGGGAAGGACTTTTATGCAATCGAACGAAACCATTTCTGAATCCGTACACTTCAGTGCAATGAGACGGAACCATTTCTGAATCCGGACACTTTTGTGCAATCGAATGGAACCATTTTTGAGTTCGGACACTTTCGTGCAATCGGACGGACTTGTGTTTACCAGGATCATTGTCTACGTCTGACCGAAACCAGTATCTCTGCATACGGACATAATATCTTTTAGCACCAGGTTCTTTGTCACTTCTCTGCTTTTATTTATATTGCCATGTTCTGCTTGTTATTTTTCCAGGTTTTGAATGTCATTGCTCTGTTGAGTGTGTTCCCTTTTTTTCTTTGTTTTGTCATTGCTCTGTTGAGTTTGTTCCCTTGTTTTCTCTGTTTTGCTTTGATTCTTAGTTTTAATTAAGATATTTTTTTATTGCTAAGATTATACATAAGTAAATGCTTTGGTTCTCTATTGACATATTGATGCTCTTTTCTCTCGTTAGAGTGCTTTCACCAGAATAATAACTAGTGGCATAAACTGATAAATTCACAATAAAGAATGGCTGGAAAAAAGTATGTATAATTTACTACCCAACAATTGTTTATTCTATTTACAATAATATCTAAAGGCCTCCAGAAAATACACCCTCTTTAACTTTATTTTGTCACTAGTAAATTGTCACCCAGTGATGGAAAGAAGGGCACCAAATCTTCTGCTAAAAAGAGTATCCTCAAATATTTTAGCCAAACTTTGAAATGCGATGAGCCAACGACATCTATGCAAATTCAAGGTACAAATGATTTTTTACTTCCTAGTATGTGCTTGATTGACGATTTGTATATTTTTTTGTAAATTTTTTCATCCAATAGTGATAAAAAATATTATGGTATCCTACTATGCAGAATACCCTGTCGATCCTGATATGCCTCCACTTGAAGATATTCCCCAAGAAGAGATGACTTTCATTGAAAATCCCCTTAGAAATGACATCCAACAAACACCTGATGACAACACGCAAAATGACATCACAATTGAAAATGAAAGTGATAAATCAAAATCATTACAAGCATCAATTGAATCTTCAACCAAAAATTCCAAAAAAAAAAAGCATCTCTCTGGATACTTGGAAGGGGATTTAGGAAAGAATGGGCAAAAATATTTCCCTGGCTTGAGCCTATCATGACTGAGGATAACCAAATTGATGAAAAAGAATGTAGATGCAAAATTTGCAGTTGGAGACTTGGTAAGGATCATAGGCTTCAAAACAAGATTGATACAATTGAAAAACATGCTGGCAAATGTTATGTTAAAGTTATAAAAAGTAATGGTGAAGTTAGTAAAGAAGTTAAGTGGAAGGATGCATCAGAATGTATGCATTTAAGATATGCTATAGAATATGACAATCACTTAAAGCAACAACAATCTCTTGTTGAGAAAGGTGGAACAATTGGAGCCCAATTTGACAAATTACAAAAGACTATTTTAGCTTCAAAAAGTAAGCAGTTTGCCATTGTTTACAATATTCTCAAGAAAGGTAGACCAATGTCCGATTTTATTGATTATAAGTAGCTATTATGCCTTTTTAATGTGCAAAACCTTCCTAGTTCTCATTGGTCAGACCGAAGTGGTTGGGAAATGGCAAAATGTTTATCTTTGGTTGAGAAAGAAGACCTAAGGCAACAAGTAAAACTTGCCAAATTCATTTCACTTTCTATTGATGAGGTAATAGTTGTGGATAACACTTCTTGGATTTGCATGCATGTGTACACATTTCAAAATCATGTTAGAAGGCCTATTTTGTTGGGAATACATAAGATGTTGGAAAGTTCAAATGCAAAAAATATTTATAATGTTGTTGTTAAAAGTTTAAAGAATATTGCGGGAATGAATGATATAGACATTGCAACAAAGTTAATTTGTGTTGGAGCTGATGGAGCTGCTATTATGCAAGGTCACAGGTCCGGTCTGTGTGTTCGACTCCAAACCACAGTTGCACCATATATGATCCCCATTCACTGTATGGCTCATAGAGTAAATCTTGCATATAAAATTGTGAGCACATTTTCAAATGTTGCTAAAGTTGAAAACCTTGTTCGTGATATTCATTCTTATTTCTCATTAAGTCCGAAAATATTTGCAGAGTTTCAAAAATTTGCACTAGGAGTTACAGAAGGGAAAAAAATGTTAAAAGATGTGGATACAAGATGGATTTCACTGTTTCAACCTGCTCAGAGAGTTTTGGCAGAATATCAATCACTGACAGGGTTTATGCATGCAAATCGCATAATAGTTGATAAGGCAAAAGATATGTTGTTCCATTTGACTGACTTGGAAACACTTTTGACATTATGTGGTATTCTTCCAATGTTAAAAGAAATGAACAGATTAATTAATCTTGCACAAGAGAGATCTATCTATATCGTTGATTTTATGAGGATGAGAAAACAAATATGCATGCTTCTTGATTCATTATATGTGTCTAATGCAGATTTTACAGAACCTGTATTTGATAGTTGGAATACATTGATAAACAGTGAACAATCCAAAAAGCTTTTTGAAGTTTGACATCAATGATCATCTCTGTATTAATGTTCATGAAAAGATGATACCTGTTTATTGTTTTGAAAGGCAATCAAGTATTGTTGTGGAATATTTTGAAGAAGTTCCTGTAACACATAATAGATTTCATGTTGTAATACAAAAAACAAAGAGTAATTTTTCAAATATAGCAAAAAATTTGACAGGTGAGATAAGAGAACGATTTCAGAGAGATGAGTTGCTTGAGTCCATGGGTGTGGTTAACCCCATGTTTTGGGGGCCTTGTACTGAATACAATTTTGCAAATGAGTTGTTTATTAAATATATGGGTAATCTCATTGACCATTTCAGTAAGAGTGTGGAAGTCAATGGTGTAGCAATTAATGGTCTACTCAACAGTGAACTTTTGAAAGAACAGTCATCGCATTTTGGAAGAACAATGGTTTTGCAAACATCACTTATGACAGATATCCATGAGATTGGTTCCACTACACATTTGTGGCAAAAATTGTATCCAAGCACAGCATTAAAAGATACTATAAGTGAATACTTTTGTTTATATGAATTATGTGAAACAATGATTTTGGGGTCAATCGAAGATGAAAGAGTTTTCAGTGCACTTGCTTTTGTTAAATCTAAAATCCGCAACAGACTTGACAAGAATTTAGAAAATTGTTTAAGAATTTATGTGTCCTCATATCAGTTGGATACATTTTCGTATGATAGGGCGTTGGAATACTGGAGTTCCTTGGTAGACAGAAGAGGAACGTTGAATACGATTGATAACGATGATGATGATGCTTTCAGTGATCAGATGGTGGAGACACAGATTTTTGCTATGCTTCATAATGATTCTGGACAAGCTGATATGTTTCAGCTTCCATAGTGATAATTTTCCATGATTTCATTGACAATAATAAACACGAAGTGATTTGATAGCAAATTTCTCAATATTGTTCCAGATTTATATGATTTCAATGAATTGTTGTTTTAAATCATATTATTGTTTTAAAATTACATGGCTTAAATCATTTTTTGTAGATTGTAAAATTTTATGTTTGGGTCTTAGTGTCTCAACTCTCATTTCATGGAATATGATAATAACGAATTGATTTGATAGCAGATTTCGGAATATTGTTCCAGATTTATATTATTTCAAGGAATTGTTTTTTAAATCATGTTATTGCTTTAAAATTACATGGCTTAAATCATTTTTGTAGATTGTAAAATTTTATGTTTGGGTCTTAGTTTCTGAACTCTCATTTCATTGACAATGATAAACACAAATTGGTTTGATAGCAGGTTTCATGTATATTGTTCCAGATTTATATTATTTAAATGAATTATTTTTTTCATAACTTTCATGTGCATCATAACTTTTTCAAAATGAAATAAGCTATTGCGGTCTTTTTAAAATGTTTTCAAACAAAACTAGATATTGCATCATAACTACAAATTAGATATTAGATATTGCAGTCTTTTTCAAACCCAAATTATGTGCATCATATCTTTTTCAAACCGACATTAGATATTGCAGTCTTTTTAAAACATTTTCAAACAAAAAATTTCAAATTAACTAGTTCAAAAAGATTTATATTACATCGTTCAAAATTAGATATTACAATATTTTTAAATCAAACATAAATTACATGACATTTTCAAACATAATGTTTCATATCAACTAGTACAAAAAGAAACATAACATTTTCAAACATAAATTAATATATTGCAATATTTTTTTAAACATTTTCCAACTCATATCTCAAATTTTACATACCAATTACAAACAGAAATTCCCAAATATTAGATAACATTTTCAAACTCAAATATTACATAACATTTTCAAACCCAAATTTTGTGCATCATAACTACAAATTAACTATTTCAAAAAGACATATATCACATCTTTCAAACACTTTAAACCCAAATATTACATACCATTTTCTAACTCTACTACATAACATTTTCAAACCGAAAATAAATATTCCAGTCTTTTTAATACATTATCAAACATAAATTACATGACATTTTCAAACAGAATGTTTCATATCAACTAGTTCAAAAAGAAACATATTACATCATTCAAACATTTGTAAACATAAATATAACATAACATTTTCAAACAGAAATTAATATATTGCAATCTTTTTTTAAACATTTTCCAACTCATATCTCAAATTTTACATACCAATTTCAAACAGAAATTCCCAAATATTAGATAACATTTTCAAACTCAAATATTACATAACATTTTCAAACCCAAATTTTGTGCATCATAACTACAAATTAACTATTTCAAAAAGACATATATCACATCTTTCAAACACTTTAAACCCAAATATTACATACCATTTTCTAACTCTACTACATAACATTTTCAAACCAAAAATAAATATTCCAGTCTTTTTAATACATTATCAAACATAAATTACATGACATTTTCAAACAAAATGTTTCATATCAACTAGTTCAAAAAGAAACATATTACATCATTCAAACATTTGTAAACATAAATATAACATAACATTTTCAAACAGAAATTAATATATTGCAATCTTTTTTTAAACATTTTCCAACTCATATCTCAAATTTTACATACCAATTTCAAAAAAAATTCCCAAATATTAAAAAATTTTTAAACAAATTTTACATATTTTTTAACCCATTTTTTGTGCATCTAACTACAAATTAACTTTTCAAAAGACATATATACATCTTCAAACACTTTAAACCCAAATATTACATACCATTTTCTAACTCTACTACATAACATTTTCAAATAGAAAATAAATATTCCAATCTTTTTAAAACATTATCAAACAGAAATTACATCGTTCAAACATTTGTAAACTCAAATATAACATAAAATTTTCAAAGAGAAATTAATATATTGCGAGTATTTTGAAAACATTTTCAAACTCAAGTCTCAAATATCACATACCAAATTCAAATAGAAATAACATATTTCAGTCTTTTAAAAACATTGTCAACATTTTCAAATTTCAATTTTTTGATTGGTGCATGGATGCTTCACTAGTGTTTGGAGTTGTCGTTTCTTTTCCTTTATCAGCTTCTGTTTCTTCTGGCAGTGCTCCAACTCTAACAAGGTTGTCACGTACTTTCACAATACTTGACACACATGCAACTTCTTCTTTGTTTGGATCTTCAAGTATTGTTGGAAGTGTTTCTTTCATTTTATCAAGCACCATTTTTGGATCTTCATGCAACTTCTCTCTAATGAATTTTTTTAACTTATTATTTTTTGCAATCTTTGACTGCATTTTCTTTTTCATTTCCATTGATTTCATCAAACATGATTTTGTTGTAAGAATATTGACATCCATGCTCTTAACCTGTGTTTTCAAGTTTTCAAAGTTTGACTGCAAAACAAATTGAAAACTTTATTCAAAAGGGATATATTGAAATTATTACAAATTTTCAAGAAATATAAAAATTTAAATGCAATAGAAAATTGGAATATATATAACTTTTTTACCTCAGCCAACTCTTTTGCAGCCTCAACAACTGCAACCCTATCCTTATCAGAAGCCCATAAGTTGTAAAATGCTTGGGCTTCAGCATTAACATTCTCCAATATACCAACAAAAACATTTAAGACATCATCTTCATAAATAAAATCAGATTTAACTATTCCTGAAGTAGCCTGTTTTAGCAAGCCATCAAGTTTTTCAGGTTCATATTTGACTAAAGAATAAATAGAATCTCTTTTTTTCATAATTTTTATATCGGGAATTAATTTCCTTAATAAGGACCTTTGCTCGATATTCCCATTCTTTCAACTCCTACAAATATTTCAAAACAAACTCCTAAATTGTTAACTTCATACTATCTGCCAATGAAATATTTTCATTAAAATTAACATCATCCTCAGTTTGAGGACCTTGAGGATGACGGTTGTCTCCTTTGGCGAGTGGTTTTGATGTCTAATGAGTTGCAAGGACTTCTTCTCATGCTCTATATTTAAGCACATATGTTGCCCTGAAGCCTTCAATCGGGCCCTACATCATGTAATCCTCATCAAGTGGAATATTTTCCAATTCCTATCCAGAACATTTAGGTGCCTATGAATTTGAAGAAAATGTAAACTGAGAGAATCCAATTCTTGCCAAACTTGGTGCTGGTCTTTGTGATCTCTGTGGTTGGGAAATCCCATGCCTAGAACTTCTCTAAGTGGCTTAAAACATTGAAAATTAATAAAATACATTTAACAAGATTTATACCTGCCAAATATTCTGATGAAAGACAGTAATTGTTATCGAGGTGTTCTTTGTCATGTGGATAAAGTTATGACCTTGATGACACTTGATTAAAACCAATAAATGGAAGACCTGTCAATCGATGAATATCTGCAAGGGTGATGTTGAAAACAGCATTTTTAGATCATAGATTAATACTTGTAGTACCCCTGTTGTGGTCATAACCAGAGATAATATGTTGTAGGAGCACTTTGTCTATTTTGAAATGTGGCATGGAAATGAGGGTTGATAAACCTACGTTATACAACCATTGAAAGTTCATCCCTGGCATTGTCATGAGATTTGATATCAAAGTGCATGCAAAATTCTTGAATTTTGGTTGGATTATGGAAGGGGTATCCATTGGAAGTAGTTGGAAGTGGAAGAAAAAGGATTGGGAATGGAAACTAAAATGTCGATCAAAAATGTTAGCTCTGGTTGTAGTTGTTATAGAAAATAAATGGAAAAATGACTTTTTGATGCCATTTTATAGACTTGAAACATATGTGATACATGGCAACATCATATTAGACATGCAGGACGAAACATGCAGTATTAGACACGTGGCAGTACGATGGCGATTAGATTAAACTATGCTACTGGTTCATAATATACATCCAACTGTTAAACATAAGTCGAGTGTTATCCTGGATGCATTTTATATTTTAGGTAATGGCAAGATCCATAATATGCATCTAGTTTAACACCAGAGCATAGTATGCATCTGAGGTACCGAGCGGTTGCATATTATGCAACCGGTTTAATGCCAAAGCATGGTTTACATCTGCTTGGTACCTGGACACATAATATGCACTCATTCGGCACCCAAATGCATAATATGCACCCATTCGGTACCCGAATGCATAATATGCTCCAGTTTTAAACCAGTTGCATAATTTACAATGGTCTGGTACCAGGATGCATAAATGCATCTGCCCGATGCTCGGATGCATAAATGCATCCACTCGATACCCGGATGCACCCAATGCCCTGATGCATAAATGCACTCTTTCAATGTTTGGTACCATTGTACCATCATGACATTAAATGCATCTTTCTGTTGCATCTGATTCGTTGTCGTAAAAGGATAATATCTAGGACAAGACACGTTGGTCTTCTTCTTGATGAATGTAGTTGATTTCTTGCCTACTACACCCGTCAGAGAGAGGCCACCCTTCTTGTATTGAATCTTCGCCTACTTTACTATGAAGGAAGTTTCTTATTTAAGCTTTGAAATTAGAGTACACTAAATCATGTGGGATAAATAGTTATGTGGGATCAACTTTGCCAATATTGCATGTGTTTTCCCCCTAACAACATCAATAGCGATAAGTTGTGTCGTGCTACAATCCTTATGTTTACTAGATGCCATATCATATCTCTTACTCGAATACCCAAATTTTAAACATTGTCATGCATCTGATTTGAGAATGATACTTATTATGCACCCGGCTTGAGACCGTTTCATGTTTTACAACCCGTTCAAGGCTAGACTATATTATGCATCCGGTTTGGATCCGGACCATATAATGCATCCGATCTGAAACTAGATCATATTATGCATCCATTCCATGACCGGACCGTAATTCACATCCAAGATTTTGCCAATATTTTAAACGTAGCCGGTATCTTTTTGGCCTGGTCCGAAAAAACTTTAAAATTCACCCTTTTTTGCCAATTTTTTGAGAAAAATTAAAATCATTCGCCATGCCAGCATACATGCAGTTCGATAGATTTTGCCATCATTTCGAAACAATTTCACCAATTTTTATAAGTACCTTTTAGGTCCTACCTCTTATGCATAACCTTGGATGTTGTTGATTGGGATCACGTTGATTCACTTGTAGAGGCTGAAGATCTTTTCCCTAATAGAGAGGTGTTACAACATTTTCATTTTGAATCAAGTTGTGCATATGATGTGTTCCATGATGGTTTGGATCCTGAGTCAGTAGGTCCTATAAATCCTGTCGATGACATTCACTTAATACCCACACCTCACCAACTAGAGGATGGGTCGCATATGGCTATAGAAGCAATTTTTGAGGTGGACATTAGCTATGATCCTGCTCAACCGAAGAAATTTAAGTTCATAAAAATTCTATCTCCATAGGAACAAACCATCATAATTCCTCTCCTCAAGGAGAGGCTAAATATTTTTGTTTGGATTTACAAAGACATGACAGGGCTTGATCCAAAGTTAGTTGTACACAACCTTTCATTGTATCCCATGAAGAAGTCAGTCAAGCAAAAGTTGAGGAAAATGAATCCAACCGTAGCTTTGATGGTTAAGAATGAGTTACAAAAGTTGTTGGATGTGGTTTTCATATTCTTTATTGACTATCCTAAATGGGTCTCAAACATGGTGTCCATAGGAAAGCCTGACGAAAGAGTCTGCATTTGCACAGACTTTAGATATTTGAATAGGGCAATTCCAAAGGATTCATTCCCATTTCCAAACATAGATGCTCTTTTTGATGCCACTATAGGTCATGAGATGCTCTCCCTAATGGATGGTTTTTTGGATACAATCAAATCTGAATCAAACCTGAAGACCAGTATAAGACCGCTTTCATTACTTTGTGGAGGATATTATGTTACAAGGTAATGCCATTTAGCCTAAAGAATGCTGGTGCCACGTATCAATGGGCCATGACATATATCTTTTATTAATTCATGCACAAAATCTTAGAATACTACATGGATGACTTGCTGGCTAAGTCTTTAGTGCGGCAAGAGTACGCTAAAATCCTTGAGAAAGTTTTCGATTGCCTCATTGAGCACAACGTCAGGTTGAACCCTAAGAAATGCATGTTTGGCATGACTTCTAGGAAGCTCTTGGGTTTCATCATTTCCAAGAGAGGCATTGAAGTTGATCCTACAAATGTAAAGTCTATATTGGAAATGGATTCCCCTACCAAAATTAGGGAGTTGATAAGCCTACAAGGCAAGGTATCATCTATCAAATGGTTCATTGCTTAATTATCAAACAAGTGTCAATCCATGAATCGATTTCTACGCAAAGGAGTCCATTTTCATTGGGACAAAGAGTTCTAGAAGGTCTTTGTAGATATCAAAACTTAGTTGGAAACACTACCAGTATTGGCTCCACCAAGGCCAGACATACCATTTTTACTATATATATCAGCTACTAATTTCACTTTGGGCACCATGTTGACCCAAAATAATGCACAAGACAAAGAGCAAATTTTATATTAAATCAGTCGCACCTTGGTAATTTATGAGCTAGGGTATGCGTATGTAGAAAATTTATGTTTGGTAGTGGTCTTTGCAACCAGAAAGTTACGAAACTATATGTTGAGCCATACTACCTATGTTATATCCATACAAAATCCTTTTTGGTACATGATGAACAAGACCTATCATAATACACGTACAACAAATAGATCATGCTATTTATAGAACTTGACCTAGAATTCATAATCTAAAAGTCCATCAAGGGACAAGTCATAGTTGATCAATTATCAGAGGCACCTCTTCAGGATAACAAGACTCTCACCATAGAATTTCCTGATGATGTAGTCTTTGCATTATCAGATCTTCCTAAATCTAAAGAACCTGAGAAAGAAAGAGATATGACATTATTCTTTGATGGTTCAAAGTTCTAACAAGGAAGCAGAGTAGGGATTGTCTTTATCACATCGTAGGGTGCTCCATTTCCCTTATCATTTAAACTAGACTTCCCTTGCACAAATAATAACATAGAGTATGAGGCCCTGATCTTGGAACTCCAAACAACTATCGCAATGGGTATTAAAAGATTGAATATCTTTGGTGACTCCTTTCTCATAGTAAATCAAGTCAAAGAATTGTTCCAATATAGGTGCCCACTCCTAAAATCTTACAAAGAGTTGTTGACACTTACCTAGCCTAACTAGAATGGTTTGACATTGAGGCAATCCCTCGTACATCAAATAGATTTGCAAAAACCATGGCATCTTTGGGATCCTTAATCCCTTAGAATCCATCTGTTGACTTCACAACCGTTCACATTCAGGTGCTCATACACTTAGCGATACAATGTGAGGCTATGGAAATTCTAGAGTTAGTCAACATGATCAAAATTGAACCAAATTAGGAATGGTCCTTCAGAGCTAGAGAGTCCTTACAGATGGCACCTTGGGGATCTTTGATCTCCCATGGTTCTATAGAATGTGGTGCAACCATTCACCACAAGGTTGTATCTCAATTTGTATTCACAAGTTCTAAAAAGCAAGGGGGACATGCTATCTCTTTTATAGAAATCATGGCTTACCAGGATTGGCTTTTCCAATTATAGGATTTCTTGAAGCTTGGAATGGTACAGTAAGGCCTATCGCATGTTGAAATATGAACATTTAAATAGAAGGTAACAAGGTACATCTTATTGGGAGAGATTCTTTATAGGTGAGGTTATGATGGAATGCTCATCCATTGCCTTGAACTGCAGGAAGCATCTTGGGTAATTTTGTAGGCTCACAACGGTACGTGTAGTGGTCACTTTAGTGGCATGGCCATCATTAAGTGCATCTTGAGAATGGATTACTATTGGCCCACTATGGAAAAATACTATTGCAAGTATGTCAAGAAATGCGTTAAATTCCAGCATCACACAAACCTCACATATTTACCATCAAAAGCCTTGCAATCCATCCAGGCAGAATGACCCTTCTCATAGTGGGGACTAGACTTAGTTGGGAAGATCTCACCCTGATCCTCAGGCTGACACACGCTCATCATAACGGCCACTAAGTATTTCACCAAATGGGTCAAAGCGATCCCCTTGACATCGACAACTGGACCCAGGATTATGGAGTTTATACTCCATAATATCATAATTCATTTTGAGGTCCCTTCAAAAATAATATTGGATAATGGGCCATCTTTTAAGAAAAAAAATATGCATGCTTTGACAAAAAAATGTCATATTCAGCATAGTTTTTTGAAACCCTATTATCCACAAGCAAATGGGCAAGCAAAAGCCTCAAACAAAACAATAGTCTCCATATTGAGGGAGACGATGAAAGATAATCACAAGGATTGGCACCTGCAATTGCCTCTTGCATTATGGGTATACAGGACTAGTGTGCAAACGCTCATTGGGGAAACACTGTTTTCACTTGTATATGGTACTTAGGCCATCATGCCCCTAGAGTTGGAAATTCCAACCCTGCACATAGCATTGCAATACTTCATAGATGATGACACCGTGCGATAAGCTAGCCTTGATCAATTAATGCTTCTTGATGAATATCGAGTCAATGCCTTGGAGCATCTCCACATTTATCAAGATCGCCTTGCGTGAGCCTACAATAGTAAAGTCCACTTAATAGAATTCAAATTTGGAGATACGGTGCTCAAAGAAAACCAACAAAACTCAAATTTGTCGTTGCACCTATGAGACAAATTTACATAAAATTGGATAGGTCCATACATAATCTTGGAAAGGGTTAGGCCTAGATCATATCACCTCACATCATTGGATGGTGTTGAAGAGCCTGATCCTCTCAATATCATCCACTTGAAGGCATTTTATACATAAAAAACAAAAACATTCAAATATACATAAAATACAAAAACATTTAAATATGTCATAAAATTAAAAAAAAAAATCGTAAAAGCATAAAATATTCAAAAAAAAAAATTCTCCAAGGGTATCCTCATGTCGCTTGGTCAAAATCAATCAAAAATGCTCCAAGGGTATCTTCACACCGCTTGGTCAAATTCAATCAAAAATTCTCCAAGGGTATCTTCACACCACTTAGTCAAATTCAATCAAAATGCTCCAAGGGTATCCTCTTGCTGCTTGGTCAAAATAAATTGAAAATGCTTCAAGGGTATCTTCACTCCACTTGGTCAAATTCAATCAAAATGCTCCAAGGGTATCCTCTCACCGCTTGGTCAAAATCAATCAAATATTCTCCAAGGGTATCTTCACACCGCTTGGTCAAATTCAATCAAAATGCTCCAAGGGTATCTTCATGTTGCTTGGTCAAATGCAACAAAAATTCTCCAAGGGTATCTTCATGTCGCTTGGTCAAATGCAATCAAAATGCTCCAAGGGTATCCCAATCGCTTGGTCAAAATCAATCAAAATGCTCCAAGGGTATCTTCATTCCGCTTGGTAAAATGCAATCAAAATGCTCCAAGGGTATCCTCATGCCATTTGGTCAACCCCTAAAAGCCCCAAAGGCACAATAAACCCTTTGGTCAAGAAATAATCAAAAGCATAAAAACAATACAAAATAATCAAAAGCACAAAAAATAATGCAAAAATAAAAAATACAAAAACATTTTGCATCTTACATTTGCATCCACATAGCTCATTAAACATTCATATCCATTGCACTTGCACATGTCATTATCACAATCTTGCAAATGATACCATAGTTTGTATCGCAACCACAAATCCATCTTCACCTATTCATCCATGTGTGTAACTATGTTTTTCAACACAACCATTTAATGTTGCTATACATAATAGCATAAGGTTTTACGGTTATTCAACCATATCTAGTGGTCTTATCAACTTTTGTGGAAAGACATATTAATTAGTAGAGGGCAAGGTCGAGTGGTGATAGTGCCTAGCATACTTCAGAATCCCATCACTAATTAAAAACAACAAAATCCTAGTTGGTACAAGGGAAAGATAAAAGCTGCAAAAGTAGTCTAGGTTACCTTAAGCAAAAATAATCTTCCTTGATTATCCCCCTGTGCAACCGGTTCAAAGGTGCTGAGAATTGGCAAAAGGACAAGTTCTGCCCTACCCAGTTGAATCCGTTGGTTTCATTAAAATAAGAAAAAATCCCAGAGTCAAGCAAAAGTCAAAAGCAAAACAAGTGATTATCATCACTTCATAAATCCCTTGCTTTCATTAAAACAAGCAAAAATCCCAGAGTCAATCAAAAGTTAAAAATCAAAATAAAAAAACAATCATCATCCCTACATAATTCCCTTACTCAAGAAAAAAATTAATAAAAAATAAACAGTGATTTTCATCACTAAGCATGAGCAAGTATCCCAAATAAAATGAAGAAAATAAGGGAATGGAGCTTGAATCCCTAGAATTCTCAGCATTGTACAAAATCAAAAGGTGATCCCCATTACAGGTTTGGTGTACAACCATGCCTGACAATGGTGATACCCTTACGCATGATGATATGTCTATCACAATAGCATTTTGCATTTGTGTAGACCAATTTTTGCATGTGGATGAGCTAGCTTTAGGTAACCCAATGCTACCTAGTGGTACAGTCCAACTAAGTCCAACATAGGATCGGATGAACAATTGAGGATCCCCGATCTTAGCAATGGGCTAAAAGAATCCTTCCTAACATAGGAGGAAATGCTTGAGTTCTATATAAATGTATTCATTTGAACACATGGGTATAATGAGTATCTAGGTCCATGATGAAAGCCTTGTTTTTTCAAAATTCTTATGTGATCAATTAGCATCTATTGATAGGGTAACTAGAGTGTTTGATTCTCAGGAAAAATCTCAAAAACTTCCTGCATAGCAAAATTGCATCATTAATTTTCTTTATGAGGTTTTGTGAATTAAAGGGTATTAACAAAGTAGGCTAGATACCGGATAGATGTCAGAAATGATATTTAGATGGCCACCGACTATTTTGTATCTTTTAAATTATAGAAGTTTATCGAGAAACTACACACATTCCATGCCATTACATTTCACATATGGATGCTTAAATAATTAATTCTTGCGACAATAGTGATTATTCACATTCACAACTAATATACTCTCTGTGGTGTCACCCATTGGATTATGAAAATCATATCATATGCATTCCTTATGTTTTAAGTTATTAAAGCATATAGGTTCATTTACATTAGATCAAAAATCATGTAGATAATGCATTTCACACATTGCATTCGCCACATCATAACATAAGTCGACTACATACAACTAAAATCAAAATTAAACATGCATTTAACAAGTAACATTGCATCCATAAATACATAGATCATCAATCATTCATATGCACCTAAAATCAGATCATTACATCCACATGCATCACATCATATAACTATAATCAAAGCACATGAAACCCCATAAACATCCACATATTCATACATCATAATCCATCTATGCACCCATCATAAATCCATCACTAAGTCAACTCATGATACATCACATCATGATACGATAATCAAATCATATAAGCATTCACATAAGCATCCATTCAAATATCCACATCATCATAAATATTGCCTATCATCTAACACATACATCAACTCATCATAATGCCATCATCACATTGCATAAATAAAATAAAAAACGTAAGCAATAAATGACACATAATGAATCATAATGTAAATATCTCATATAAATATGTTTCTCAAATACATGGATGTACAAAAATACCCATGGGCTACAGTCATATAGCTCAGCTGACCTTAAAAATAGAAAGTCAAAGTGCATCATAATCAAACTGGGCCTGTGTCCCTTGTAGCACCACTCCTTGTGGTGGGATCCCTAGGAGTATGATGTGATCTAGATCCTACTAGTCTCTCTGTATAAGTCTAGATCCTCTGCTTAGGCCAGATGAAATACTACCCTAATGTGGAGTACCCACTAACTTGTGATCCACCTACACCTGCCCTCTCCCTAGGAGTGGCTCCTAGCCTCCTAATCTACATCGAGAGAGCGAAAATGTAGGCTATATCGTCAAAAATATTTACCTCATACTCATATAGAAAACCCTACATATGATTAGTATTTTCCCTTGGATCTGCCTTTGTAGGAACCTATGGTGTGGGAGGATCAATAACAATCTGCATCCTGCTAGCACCTCCCCCGATAGAAGCTTGCAATACCTATATCTAAGCTATGAGCTGTGCTATAGTAGTATATCATTGTACTATAGTGGCATCTCATTGTGCTATAGTGGCATCACACTACTATACCTAGATATTGGCCTACTAGATCTTAACCTCTACCTCATGCAACTGTACCCTAAGAGGAGAATTGTTCTCCTCGAGATCCAACTCCTCCTCCTCCTCAGGAACCTCCTACTCTGTCGTTGCCACCTGCTCTGTTGGCTGGCCCCATACCTTAGTCCTAGTCTGAACTCTATACCCTACTAGATCTTCACCTCCTCCATAATTGCCATTATCCTCACAATCCAGACTGCCATCACCATGCCACATGATACCTCCACCACTATGCAAAGGCATCCATCACTCCCCCATCGATACCTGCATCAACTGCTAGGGCATCCTCCTCATCAGTAAGCTTTGTAATCCATGGTTGGTGAAGGTCTCTCTCTACTGTAATGTGTCTATAAAAGACTAGGATGAATGGCACATCCTATTGTAATCCATACTAATGAAGGATGCAAGAGTAGAAGAAATACTCTCTGATGTTGGCCTTACGACCAATGATCCATCACTCATGCTACATCTTGGATGTGAATCTGGCTAGATCATCCCATGCTAGGTACTCATGATATGGGCACCATATGATATCTTTGGACTACATCCTAATGAAATTAGCAATGTAATGGGGGAGCTCCCCTGCATGAGGATGGCTCTTGCACTTCTCGTGCTCTTGAGCCCATCGACTAGCATTACACTACATCGAATCATCAATCTCGATAATCTCTATGGGGAGCCCTCTGGGATGATCTATACGGATATATTCCCATCCCCATATCTATAGGATTAAACTAGATGCAATGCTGACACAACCCTGATTGTGGATGTGATACATATCATTATAGCACTGTGCTAGCAAAGACCTACCCCATGCATAGATGATAGGCTCCTCGCCATCCACCAAATCCTGAACCATCACAAGGAGGTTCCACGGGAACCTCAAGCCTAAGCAGTCTGGAATAAGAACATTGTTGACAACCAATAGCAACACCGCATACCTCACAAAGAATATTGTCTCCCTGTACCACCATAGAATAGATACATCTCCAGATTTGTTGTCTTGGAAGGTAGCCGCAGCATGCCTCCTGAACACCTTGGCAAAGACTACCTCATGGTAATTAGTGGCCAAGGATATGATGGCCACTCCATCAAAAGGAAGTCATAAAATCCTATACACATCTTCCAGTGTGATAGTCATCTCACTATGTAGACACTAAAATGTGGTTAACCCGATTAAGCACCCACAAACAATGATCAAATTGACATCATATGGCCCCTTGGGCAGCCTTCAAAAGGTTCATAGTGGTTATAGCCACTCCAGAAGGATTTATGGAGGCTACTGGCCCAATTTTGGGAGGTTTTGGCCCAAAATTCACCACCGTCCCACCCTGGGACAATGGCAGATTCCCATCATCCCACCCTGGGACGATGGTGAGCCATCGTCCCAAGGTGGAACGGTGAGCAGGTTTGACCTAAAAAAAGTCAAATATGGGACATTTGGCACCTATAAACTGCCATTTAGCACACCATATGGAGCATGGGGGTTATAGGGCACTGAATCCTTATGACATGCCTCATAATAAAGGCCAAAAATGGATATTCCCTTCCCCATCCAGTGCATGCCCCCCTTTTGACAAATGATGCCTCCTGCCATGCATGCCCTTGCATGCCTTTTTGCACATGAGCCCATTTGGGCTATAAAATGGACACATGGTCCACACCAAAACAAGGATAGGAGTTCTAGGATATGCAATAGAGTGCTTCTGAGATTCCCCCTAACTTATTGAGCTTTCTTGCCATCGAAATCTCCTCTTAGCAAAGGAGGTTATCGAGTGACTTCAAGAGGGCCTTTTGAGTGTAACTTTTCCATCCGGGTGAATTTCTTCACCAAATTTGATGAAAAAACCCCTTAGACTATTTAGGATCATTCCCTAGTGGGATTGGTAGCAAAAAGTGCACATAATTGGTGGGTATCCCTTCCTAGGGTGCCCCCCAATTAGTTGCAGTCACCACCACCCCCCAATATGAGGACAAATCCTTGCATAATTTTATTACTATTTTTTAATTATATTATTCTATATCCTCATATGATGTTGTGGTTTAAATTTCATGTAATTTGGAGTTAAATTGACCAAGTTATAGCATTTTTAAGTTTTTGCTTATTCGTAGGGCCCATCCGGGCACCCCAGTTGTATGCAAGTGGATCTGGGCCTCAAATTGAAAATATAACCATATGGGTTGTCTTGAAATGTCAATTTATGTATTCTATCCAAATTTCATTATTTTTGGATATGTTTAGGTTTAGGATTTGCTTGTCTTGGTTTTCGTAAGTTAAAGGTGAGCAATGCAAAATCAAGGGGTCTACATATGCTATTTCTAATATTTTTTTGATGATATCCTCTCAAAACATCCTCTTTGACATCTCCACAATTTTTCAAGTCATTATGAGTTGATTTGATTTAGTTTTAATATATGTGTTCTTTTACCCCTATGGGGATTGCATGTTTTCCACCATACATCCTTGCTATTTGACCCCTTTGGCTTCCTTGTGTGTAGGTTTAGGTTCTTAGAAGGCATTGTGAAGGAATATAAGATGTCAAATATTGAATATACAAGCAGCAGTGGCATTTTCCCGCCCACCTCGATTGTGTGTATGAGGAAAGGCACTGGATGTGCACCTAGATTTCTTGGAGGATTTGATCCTTGGGCACCCAAAATTTGTAACAATTGTATCACATTTTGAGACCTCAAGGGGACTTCTGTGTAACCTTGGATTTGATCCACCCAATTAATAAATAAGACACTCATTTCATTTCATTCTTTATTGTTTGGTATTGCTTCATTTTCATATGCATGCTTTCGTTTGATGCTCATGTGCAATATAGGATAGATACACATATTTTTTCTCTTAATTAGGTGCATCAATTTTCCCTAATTCAATGGTGATCATGGTGGGATCCTTGTCCCTTATGATTTGGGTGAAAATCTGACCTCATTTTTTGTATTTTTGCCCTTTTTGTGTTGTAGGTGCTCTCCTCCCCACCCTGGAACGATGGTAGAGCCTTTATCTGGCACACCCTGGTATGGTGGCTTCACCATCCCATCCTAGGATGGTGGTGATTCTTCTAATTGTTGCACCCTGGAGCAGTGAGATAACAGAGAGATTTCTGCCCAAAATTTCAGAATTTGGAGAGCTCAAAATGGACAAAGTAAGTGCCTAAACCCTCTGTTTTTTTGCTACATTTATAGAGACTGTAAAAAATAGTTTTCTTACTTTCTTTGCTTGCATAGAAAAGTTAAAATTTACATTTTTTCTTTTATTATAACATCACATAGCAAAGGAAGAAGAAAAATCAAATAAAATTTGAAGTAGCAATGCATCTTTGTGGCTTGATTGTTCATGGCTTACCCAATGGGTAAGGTAGCATTTAGGATTTGCATTCATAAGTTGCATTTGTAGGTTTATTTAATCCTATATTTATGAAAGTAAAGTACACTTATTTGCATACATTTAATGAATTATCATTAAATGTTTCTTTGCTTACTTTATTTGTATTAAAAGGAACCACACACACACTTGCACATTCCACTATAACATTGGTAAGGTTGGATTTCATCACCAACCCCCAATTCATATTGGTGATGTTGGATTTTACCTCCTTCCACCAGCTTGCCCATATATATCTTAGATATAATAGGACACTCTCTTAAGATGTAATAGGTCACTAATTTTCAAACTGCCTCCCACTATTGGAAACACTATTTTAGAGTGGAAGAGCTAGGCGAACCCCCCACTAGGATTTAAGCGGTGTACCCTAGAATCTTTTGAGAAATCATGTTTGGAACTAGTGTTCCTAGTCACCACTTTGGTTGAGTTCCCTCATTCTAATTTCACAACAAGAGAAAAGAGCAACAACAAATCTAAACACATTGAAACCAGTTTAGGACACACATTTAATCAGTAAAAAGATAATCATATTATCTGCTTTGTGTGTTTATTTGTTATTTGGGACAAAACCCTAACCCTAATTTTTCAAAAAATAGGGTTTCAAAAAAATCTATTTTTTTATTCTACATCCAACGCTTCAATAATCATGCAAAACAGAGCTATAACGAAAAAGTTATTTTGGTTTTACTTTCACTCTATTTTCGACCTTGAAAATAGCAAAAAACTGCACTAAAACAGTCATAAAGTGGGCTAGACAACTCCAAAAAGTGCCAAATTTGTTTTGTTATCTTAGTTAGCCCCTAGGACACCTCTCCTAGAAATTTTGAGTCCTGACTCTTCATGGTTCAACATTTACCCAAAAATCCTAAAAGTGGGCATTTCCCCACGAGTCCCGGTGGGCCAAATATTTCAAAAATACAAATTTTTGATCCAAAAATCAAATTTTGGAGACCTATCCCATTATGATCAGCTCATTAAACTAATCATTTTGATATATAACACATAAAATTTTTTGGAAAATCAAAATTTCTAAAAATGGTCGACAGACCCCCGTTTTACGAATTTGGTCCAAAGGTGGTTGAAAACAAGACCTCCAATTTGGTGAGAGATTCAAGCTACATAGCCAGTGAATATATCCAAATAATTCTATAGGACACGCCCATACCTAAATGGCATCCTATATCCTATCATAACAACAAAATCATCCCTAGGGGGCAAACCTTCGATATACCCCTACTAGGGAAGCACCCATAGGTCCTCTAGGAAAACTCCCTGATTGGGATACCTTGATAGAATTCTATATAGCAAATAATTTTCCCACTGAGGGGTCTCATAGATAAATATCATGGGTTCACACTCCAACTTACTCTATACATCAATCATAATATGAACATGAGAGTACACCATGGCCTAGCTTGGATGAGCAAACCACCCCATTTGATTGAGCAAGTTGCCCTCATACTCCTGATAGAGAGCACTCAACATCCACACATCATGCTTCTGTGTAGCCTAAATATATAGAGCTTACATCCAAAATTGAATATGAGTCTTTCCTAATAGATGAGGGAGAAGATCCCAACCATCTACCTACTCCTCGTGAAGAGTACTTGGTGCAACCATATGATGGCTCTACATTATCAGACTATATAGAGCAAATTCATAAATCAGAGTCTCAAGGTAATGTGATCCTTAGGGAGCATGAAAAACAATAATTAGACCCTACTAGGGGGGAAAGACATGATAAACCCATCCATATTTCAAATATGAGGATACACAAACCCCATACAACGGAGCAACTAGGTCATACTCATTAGGCAATTAGGCCAAATATTAATAGGCAAAAACATACGAATCAAATCCAGTTGGCTCAACAACAATTACATCAACAATGGGTGGACTCACAACGAGCACACCTACAAGAGTTGTATCAATGAAAGATACAAGAACAACAAAATATACAAGAGCAATTACATAATGCAATACCTAAAGTTGTGCTTACACCTAGCACCTATAGGATGTGGTGAGCAGAAATTCATGTCCCAAAAAACACTCATTTCTCTTCCATAAATTATCAATCCGGTAAGTCCATAAACTTACGAGTGTCACGCACAGTATATGCCTACAGTGTTGGGGAATAAATCTGATTGTACCTTATTTAGTTTGGTGGGGGATGTATGTGCATTTCAATGTTAGCCAAACTAAATAAACTGAGTGCAGAGAATTTAAATAAATAAAATACAATGCTAGAAATAAAATGCTGAAAATAAAAACACACACCTAAATTAAATAAATCAAGAACTAAAGAAATAAAATAATCTATAGAAAATAAAGAACATAAATAAATAGGGGAGGACTACTACAGGGAGTGGGCCCAAGCTCCCACAGATAGTCCGCCCAGCTAGCTGCGTAGATCTTGCTCAGATAAGAGAAATTGCACTCTTAATAAATTTGACAAGAAATAAAATAGAATAATTTCTCCATAAATTTTTCCTCCTCTCAAGGAAGACCTATGCATTTATACAATGCACAACCTTCCTCTGTTACAAATTTAGGCAAGTCTATTCTAGACTTGCGATTACAATAGATATGCAATGAATATTGCATCCGTTCAATTATAACAACCATATATTAATTAAAACAATCACACACTAATTTTCCTCGCTTGCAGGATAAATCAGGCATGTTTTGTTTAATCATAACAGAATATGTCTGGCAAAAAATAATGGATGCATTATTCTATTTTAATAATATTGCATAAAATATAATATCTCCCACATTGATCATTGGAAAAATCATTGCTCTTGGTTCATCCGTGAGCATGAAAGAATAATGCTCATGTTACAAAGGTATCCAACCAATAAAATAATAGAAGTGTTCATTCTATTTTAATAATAGTAAATAAAATAAAATATCTCCTTTTTGTCTTCATGTGCAACCTCCTCCTTAGCCCATTGGTCAATCGGTCAAAGCTGGCTTGGTCAATATTGCAAAGTATGGAGGCATGGAGGCACCTTCTTCATGAGGAAGGTGCCTACTTTTGTTGGGTGCCTTCCTTATAAGGAAGGTGCCTACTCCTACTGGGCACCTTCCTTGAGGAGGAAGGTGCCTACTTCTGTTGGGCACCTTCCTTGAAGAGGAAGGCACCTACTTTTGTTGGGCACATTACTTGAAGAGGAAGATGCCTACCCTCATGCCTTAGTCACTAAAAGTAGAAGTATTCCAGGTCCAAGTGGATGTAGACTGAAAAACACCATATTAATAGCAAAACCTGTATTTATACACAATTCCCACTAAAAACACCAATCAAGCATAATACCGAATTTTCTATCAATTATATGCATAAGTTATATAAAAATGCATCTCACATGCTAATTAAACCAGTAATGATGCCCCTTAATAGTGTATAAAAATGTACATTTTTGGGACTCATCAGGATGCAACAATGGGCAATACACCCAATACAATCTTAAAATATTTCCCCTCGGCCATGCTAAACATGCATTCAACATCAAAGGCCATTATCTAGTTATCATCAAAAGCCTCATACTCCTCAACAGTACCAATATCAATACAAGGAGGAATCATATGAAGAGTCCCAATGGGAACATCATAATCAAATAGATGCCTACCCTGAACCTAGTTATGATGAGATACCTAATGATCATACTTATCATCCACCTCAACATCAAAGGTGACCTCCTTCATCTAATAAAGGGTGATAATAGGATGATCATATTATGTCGTCAGGGCCATACAAAGTGCTAGCTGATCAGTTGAAGATCTAAGAAAAGCCAGATCAAATTTTGGGTTATCAAAAACCCACACTAAAGTAGCTTAGTAATCAGCCTGTACATCCATCAGTATCATCACTGACATACCCATCGAATTTCTAGATGCCCAAGCTTGAATATTTCAAAGATGATGAAGATGCAAAAGAGCACGTGACAAGCTTCATTCTTAAGTGCTCTCATATTCAATATTATGACCCTTTTATGTTGAGAATATTCATTACAACATTATCTGGAGATGCTTTAGAATGGTATAATCATCTACCACATCATAGCATAAACACTTTTGAGCAATTGGTCGATGCATTTTTGGGACGTTTTGCCTCTAGCGCTAAGAAAAGGATAAACTTGACTAACTTGTCTAGCCTTCATCAACTTGGTGATAAGCCAGACATGGAGTATGGTAATATATGGAGAAAGGTGATGTTAAAACTACCTTTCACCCTACCCACAACGGAACTCATCCGAATGTTTACTAGAATATGTTCAAAGCGGATTTCACTTCTTTTATAATTACAACGATATCAAACATTCAAGGAGGCCTTATCAGAAGCCCAAATCATTGAGGACATCAAGGTCCAGGAGGGTGATGTATGACTCCACAAAGGGGAACAACCAAACAAGAACATTAAATTTGGTAACATGTAGCAAAATGTAGCCCCAATCAATCAAGTGGTTCTAAGCATCCTTAAACCCTTAAAACAAGCTCCCCCATCACAATTACCAGTGCAACCTAATTACCAGTCTCAACCTCCATTGGCCAAAAACCATCTACAACAAAAGCAAAGATAATATACTCATTTGTCAGAGCCCTTAGCATCAATATTCAATCGATTGTATAAGGCACGAGCAATCACACTTCTTGAGATCCATCCATTGAAACCTAACAAATGTAGATCAAAGGCACACAGGAAAGATCTATAATGTGTTTACCATAGACAAAGAGGTCATGACATCTAGACATGTTATCCCTTTAGATATTTAGTTCAAGATATGATTGAGAGGTAAGAGCTTCTAGTGGGCAATCCTCTTGCTCCTAAAAACCAACCAATAGGAGACTTCCAAGACCTCTGGCCCATACACGAAGCAAACACAACATCTGCCAACCACTTTGAGCAACCCAAAGGTAGCATACCTTCCCCACCATCCACATCACAACCAATGAATCATAGTGATAACTCTAATGACATCATGCCTTTCTCACCTTCATTGAGTAGCACACACACTAGGGGTGCCTAAGGTATCGTGCCTTCCCTCTCACAAAACACTCAAAATTCAAAAACAATTTAAAACATCAAAAATTCAAACAAATCATAAAATGTCAAAATCCACAAACATTCAAAATAATAAAAATTTTAAAAATATTGCAAAACATTAAAACACAAAAATATTTGGCATGTACCCTTGCATACTTTAATTGCATTGCATTAGGTATTTTTCAGCCATTATACTTGCATTAGGATAGGTCTTGTTTAACATTGCATCAATAATAGTAAATGCTCGGGGTATATAAGGTATTGCACCTTCCTCCTAATAACACAAAGTAAGAAAAGGTACAAAAGGCTCCAAGGGTATCTACATATTGCTTTGTCAACCTAAAAACACTCCTATACTATCTACGATCATCTAGGTCAACCCTAAAATCCCCAAAGGCATCCATAAGCCCTTTGGTCACAACCAAATACCCCTCGACAGTCATAGCCACTTTTTAAGTGCCATTGAATGTCTAGGTCACCCAAAAGGCTCCTAGCAGGTTTTCACTGTCTAGGTCAAATAAAAATTCTCCTAGACTATCTACGATCATCTAGGTCAACCCTAAAAGCCCCAAAGGCATCCATAAGCCCTTTGGTCACAACCAAATACCCCTAGGTAGTTGTAGACAATTTTTAAGTACCAATGAATGCCTAGGTCACCCAAAATACTCCTAGCGGGTTTTCACCATCTAGGTAAAATAAAAATGCTCCTAGACTATATACGATCATATAGGTCAAACCTAAAAGCCCCAAATGCATCCATAATCCCTTTGGTCACAACCAAATACCCCTAGGCAGTCATAGACACTTTTTAAGTGTCACTAAACATCTAAGTCACCCAAAAGGCTCCTAGCAGGTTTTCACCATATAGGTCAAGTAAAAACACTCCTAGACTATCTATGATCATCTAGGTCAACCCTAAAATCCCCAAAGGCATCCATAATCCCTTTGGTCACAACCAAATTCCCCTAGGCAATTGTAGACACTTTTTAAGTGCCACTGAACGTCTAGGTCACCCAAAAGGCTCCTAGTAGGTTTTCACCGTCTAGGTCAAGTAAAAACACTCCTATACTATCTATGATCATCTAGGTCAACCCTAAAAGCCCCAAAGGCATCCATAAGACCTTTTGTCACAACCAAATGCCCCTAGGCAGTCGTAGACACTTTTTAAGTGCCACTGAACGTCTAGGTCACCCAAAAGACTCCTAGCAGGTTTTCACCGTCTAGGTCAAATAAAAATGCTCCTAGACTATCTACGATCATCTAGGTCAACCCTAAAATCCCCAAATACATCCATAAGCTCTTTGGTCACAACCAAATGCCCCTAAGAAATCATAGACACTTTTTAAGTGTTGCTAAACGTCTAAGTCACCCAAAAGGCTCCTAGCAGGTTTTCATCATCTAGGTCAAATAAAAATACTCCTAGAATATCTACGATCATCTAGGTCAACCCTAAAATCCCAAAAGGCATTCATAAGCCCTTTTGTCACAACCAAATACCCCTAGGTAGTTGTAGACACTTTTTAAGTGTTGTTGAATGTCTAGGTCACCCAAAAGGCTCCTAGTGGGTTTTCACCATCTAAGTCAAATAAAAATGCTCCTAGACTATCTATGATCATCTAGGTCAACCCTAAAATTCCCAAAGGCATCCATAAGCTCTTTGGTCACAACCGAATACCGCTGGGTAGTCATAGATATTTTTTAAGTGCCATTGACCATCTAGGTCACCCAAAAGGCTCCTAGCAGGTTTTCACCATCTAGGTCAAATAAAAATACTCCTAGACTATCTACGATCATCTAGGTCAACCCTAAAATCCCCAAAGGCATCCATAATCCCTTTGGTCACAACCAAATGCCCCTAGGCAGTTGTAGACACTTTGTAAGTGCCACTGAACGTTTAGGTCACCCAAAATGCTCCTAGCAGGTTTTCACCATCTAGGTCAAGTAAAAACACTCCTAGACTATCTACGATCATCTAGGTCAACCCTAAAAGTCCCAAAGGCATCCATAAGCCCTTTGGTCACAACCAAATTCCCCTAGGTAGTCGTAGATACTTTTTAAGTGTCACTGACTATCTAGGTCACCCAAAAGGCTCCTAGTGGGTTTTCACCATCTAGGTCAAATAAAAATGCTCCTATACTATCTACAATCATATAGGTCAACCTTAAAATCCCTAAAGACATCCATAAGCCCTTTGGTCACAACCAAATTCCCCTAGGTAGTCGCAGACACTTTCTAAGTACCGCTAACCATCTAGGTCACCCAAAAGGCTCCTAGCGGTTTTCACCGTCTAGGTCAAGTAAAAATGCTCCTATATTATCTACGATCATCTAGGTCAACCTTAAAAGCCCCAAAGGCATCCATAAGCCCTTTAGTCATAGCCAAATACCCCTAGGTAGTCGTAGACACTTTCTAAGTGTTGTTGACCATCTAGGTCACCCAAAAGGCTCCTAGCGGGTTTTCACCGTCTAGGTCAAGTAAAAATGCTCCTAGACTATCTACAATCATCTAGGTCAACCCTAAAAGACCCAAATGCATCCATAAGCCCTTTGGTCACAACCAAATACCCCTAGGAAGTTGTAGACACTTTTTAAGTGTCATTGACTGTCTAGGTCACCAAAAAGTCCCCTATCAGGTTTTCACCGTCTAGGTCAAATAAAAATGCTCCTAGACTATCTACGATCATCTAGGTCAACCCTAAAAGCCCCAAATACATCCATAAGACCTTTTGTCACAACCAAATACCCCTAGATAGTCGTAGATACTTTTTAAGTGTCGATGAATATCTAGGTCACCTAAAAGGCTCCTAGAGGGTTTCACCAGTTAGGTCAAGTAAAAACACTCCTAGACTATCTACGATCATCTAGATTAACCCTAAAATATCCAAAGGCATCCATAAGCCCTTTGGTCACAACAAAATACCCCTAGGTAGTCGTAGACACTTTCTAGGTGATGTTGGCCATCTAGGTCACCCAAAAATCTCCTAGCAGGTTTTCACCATCTAGGTCAAGTAAAAATGCTCCTAGACTATCTACGATCATCTAGGTCAACCCTAAAATCCCCAAAGATATCCATAAGCCCTTTGGTGACAACCAAATATCCCTAGGTAGTCGTAGACACTTTCTAAGTGCCATTGATCATCTAGGTCACCCAAAAAGCTCCTAGTAGGTTTGCATCGTCTAGGTCAAGTAAAAATACTCCTAGACTATCTATGATCATCTAGGTCAACCCTAAAAGCCCCAAAGGCATCCATAATCCCTTTGGTCACAACCAAATGTCCCTAGTTAGTAGTAGACACTTTCTAAGTGTCGCTGACCATCTAGGTCACCCAAAAGGCATTTAACAGGTTTTCATCATCTAGGTCAAGTAAAAATGCTCCTGGACTATCTACGATCACCTAGGTCAACCCTAAGAGCCCCAAAGGCACCCATAATCCCTTTGGTCACAACCAAATGCCCCTTGGTAGTCGTAGACAATTTCTAAGTGTCGCTGACCATCTAGGTCATCCAAAAGGCTCCTCACAGGTTTTCACCATCTAGGTCAAGTAAAAATGCTCCTAGACTATCTATGATCATCTAGGTCAACCTTAAATGCCCCAATGGCCCCCAAATAAGCTCGTTGGTCACATGTATATACATATCAATCAAAAAATCGAAAACATCATCAAAACATGAAAATACAAAAACATTGCATTGCATTGCACTTCCGTACATATATATCAATCAAATTTTCAAAAAAAGAAGGGCATTATCAAAATTTCAAAATTTCAAAAAAATATTGCATTCTCATCAAGTTGCATACCATTGCATTATCACTTGCATTAGGCATAACCATCATTTGCACTTTGCATTTTTAGAGTGGCTCATACATGGCTAGCATTAAAATAGTACACTAAGTGCAATTCATAATCAATGTTGTCAAGGTCATCTTTCAACTCATTCCATATTTTTCTTATCATTTCCATCTACATTTCATACATTTCCATAGTCGTGTCCATTCCCTTCACTTAGCCATTTGTTTTAGAATTTCATTAGGGTTTTCGGTCACTTAGCCATATCTAGTTTCTTCTCTTCTTAGATTTTGTAGAAGGCTAGTGAATTTTTTAGGAGGTAGTCTTGCTGAGATTGTGCCTCATATACATCAAATCCCAACACATTTCACGTTAATAAATCCAAGTTTATGAAAGGAAATATGAAACCCACAAAGTGATCTAGGGTACCTTGAGCGAAATGTTTATCCTGCTCATCCCCCTATGCGAATGGTTCAAGAATGCTAAGAATTGGCAAAAGGACAAGTTCTTCCCTACCCAATTTCCCAAAATAAACAATGGTTTTCAACACTATAAAAAAACCCAAACACCCTTGATCCCTAAAGTCATAAGGATTCATACTACACATCACTGAGAAGGATGGCTAGTCATCCCCAAGACCTAAAATATCAATACCATTCCAAAGAAAAATCCCAAAAGCTCCCCATAAAAATTCCCAAATACCCTTGATCCCTAAAGTTGTAAGTATTCATACTACATATCCTTGAGAAGGATGGGTAGTCATCCCCAAGGCCTAAAATCTCAATACCATTCAAAAGCAAAAACTCCCTTAAGTTCAAATTTGAAATCAAAATTCAAAATCAAAATCCTCAAAAAACAACAATAAAAAATAATAGTGGTTATCACCACTCCCCAAATCCCTTGTTCAAAGAAAATCAAATACAAAATAAATAGTTATTATCATCACTACATATGATCTAGTATCCCAATAAAATTGAATAAAACAAGGGAGCTTGAGCTTGAATCCTTGGAATTCTCAGCATTTGACAAACCATTTTAGGTGATCCTCATTACAGGTTTGGTGGATAGCCTACTTGTCAATGGTGATATCCTAAAATGCATGATGATATGTCTACCACATTAGCTTTACATGTGTGTAGACCAATGTTTGCATGTGGATGAGCTAGATTTTGGTCACCTATACTACCTAGTGGTCTAATATAACTGAGTACAGAACTTTGGATTGTGGCATTCATAGAGTGATCCTCATTTTAGGTTTGGTGGATATCCTACTTGTCAATGGCAGTATCTTTATGCATCTCACAGGAATGAACTCACTTACACACATAGGGATATTGAGTATCTTGGTTATCCTAACAGATTCATACCTTGTCAAAAATTCATGCATGGTTAGTATACAAATTTTGATCAGTTGACTAGAGTGTTTGAGTCTCATGAAAACCTCATAGTCCTTCTAGAACATTCATTTTATTCATTCCATTTTATCACTTATATGTCAATTTCCATTTGCATAAATCCATTACATAGTCTCATGACAATATTCCATATGAATTGATGAATTCTATACAGTCTATGGTGCTAACAAAGTATGTCATATAGTGTTCATATTCCATCAATGCACATCAATAGATCATCCATTTCATTATGAATACATTGCATATCATCAAATAACATCATAGTACAACACATGCATCCATCAATGCATCCATAGATCATAACACATAATGCATCTAACATTCCAAATTATCATAATTTCAAATCAAGCAAACATTTTTGTAACATCAACTGGGGCATTATTGGTATCATACCTCCCCTAATCAACAATAAAATAGTTAAGCAATCAACCTCAAAAAGCCCCAAAGGTATCCATAAACCCTTTGGTCACCCAAAAGCTCCAAAGGTATCCATAAATCCTTTGGTCACCCAAAATGCCCCAATGACATCCACTAAGCCCATTGGTCATAATAACATGTTTAATCCAAATCAACAATGGATAACTTAATCAATTTAATCATGTTCATCTTGCGAATAATTTTCGAAGATAGTCATGCACCCCCTTTGCTTGGGGAAAATAAAAAAAATATCAAAAGAAAATTCAAGCAAATCTCCTATTGCCATCAAGGCTAGGATTTGATGTAAGCTTATCTCCTATTGCCATCAAGGCTAGGATTTAATTTAAGCTTGTCTCCTATTGCCATCAATGCTAGGATTTGATTTAAGCTTATCTCCAAATTTCCATCAAGGCTAGGATTTGATTTAAGCTCATCTCCTAATTGCCATCAAGGCTAGGCTAAAGCGTAGACTTGAGCTCGTCTTCCAATTGCCACCAAGGCTAGGATTAGACTTAAGCTTATTTGCCAATATGCCAAAGAAAACCAAAATAAATTTCCTTAACTTGTTGAAGGTATTAATTTCGAGAGGCATACCCTTTACATGGTTGGGGCATCCAATTTTTATGAGGTATTCTTCTATGAAATCTCATCAAAATTCAAAAATTCAAAAACAATTAAAATAATTAAAACACAACAAAAACAATAGAAGAATCTAAATAAAAGATTCAAAACCCACCAAAATTAAGTCAAATATGGGTCAAGCAACTCGTTACTTTTCTCACTAGGTCATTCCCTCAACAACTCATCGCTTGAGGGGGTAGTCATACTTAACAAATTCATAATAAAAATAAAAAAATTAAACTCTCAATTATGCGAATTACGTTCGTTCAACGAATCTTTGATAAAGACAATCATGCTTCTGCTTGGGACAGAAAACAAGCACACAATATCACATCATAATGCTTAACATTACTGGCATCATGAAATCATAGGCCCTATCCCTTCATGACAGACAATATTTAAGCATAGGCATGTTCATTTAATGAGTCAGAAACAAGGATTCAAGAACACACGCCCTTTCCATGATTAGGGCATCTAAAGTTGGTTAGGTTATCGAGTAACCTTAATCATTCAACATATTGGTCATCTATTTTTACTCAGTGTTGTGCTACACATAATGCATATCAAAAATGGGCATCTATAGAAATTAAAATGTGGTTAACCCGATTAAGCACCCACAAAGAATGATCAAATTGACATCATATGGCCCTTGGGCAACCCTCAGAAGGCTCACAGTGGTTCTAGCCACTCTGGAAGGGTTTTTTGAGGCTACTGGCCCATTTTTGGGAGGTTTTGGCCCAAAATTCACCACCATACCACCCTAGGATAGTGGAAGATTCCCACCATCCCACCCTGGTATGGTGGTGAGCCATCATCCCAGGGTGGGACGATGAGCAGGTTTGACCCAAAAAAAGTCAAATCTAGGATATTTGGCACCCAAAAACTGCCATTTAGCATGCCATATGGAGCATGCAGGTCATAGGGCACTACATACTTATGAAATACCTCATAATGAATGCCAAAAATAGATATTCCCTTCCCCATCCAGTGCATGCCCCCCTTTTGACAAATGGTGCCTCCTGCCATGCATGCTCTTGCATGCCTTTTTGCACATGATCCCCTTTGGGCTATAAAATGGACACATGGTCCACACTAAAAGAAGTATAGGAGTTCTAGGATATGCAATGGAGTGTTTTCGAGATTTACCCCCAACTTATTAAGCTTTCTTGCCCTTGAAATTTGCTCTTAGCAAAGGAGGTTTCCGGGTGACTTCAAGAGGGCCTTTTGAGCATAACCTTTCCATATGGGTGAATTTCTTCACCAAATTTGATTAAAACACACCTTATACTATTTAGGATCATTCTCGAGTGGTATTGGTAGCAAAAAGTGTGCATAATTTATGGGTATCCCTTCCCAGGGTGCCCCTCCAATTAGTTGTAGTCACCACCACCCCCCCGAGACAAGGACAAATTCTTGAAAAATTTTATTACTATTTTTAATAATATTATTCTATATCCTCATATTATTTTGTGGTTTAAATTTCATGCAATTTGGAGTTAAATTGACCAAGTTATAGCATTTTTAAGTTTTTGTAGGTCCGTAGGGCCCATCCGGGCACCCTAGTTGTATGCAAGTGGATATGGGCCTCAATTTGAAAATATAACCATATGGGTTGTCTTGAAATGTCCATTTATTCATTTTATCCAAATTTCATGAGTTTTGGATATGTTTAGATTCGGGATTTGCTTGTCTTTGTTTTCATATGTTGCAGGCGAGCGATGCAAAATCGAGGGGTCTATGGATGCTATTTCTGATATTTTTTTGGTGATATCTTCTCAAAAAATCCTCTTTGACATCTCCACAAATTTTCAAGTCATTCTGAGTTGATTTGATTTAGTTTTAATATATGCGTTCTTTTGCCCCTATGGGGATTGCATGTTTTCCACCATACATCCTTGCTATTTTACCCCTTTGGCTTCCTTGTGTGTATTTGCATGTTCTTAGAAGGCATTGGGAAGGAATATCAAACATCAGATATTGAAGATACAAGCAGCGGTGGCATTGGCCCGCCCACCTCGATTGTGGGTATGAGGAAAGGTACTGGATGTGCACCCAAATTTCTTGGAGGATATTATCCTTGGGCACCCAAAATTTGTAACAATTTTAGAAATCTAAATCATGTTATGCTTAGGGAAGCTACTTACATAGACACACTCATAAGATCATAAGACATAATATTGGACTTTCCAAGCATCAACAGTGGTTCTCACCTCTCATTTGTAGCCTTTTCAAGCCATCCAAGCTTGGTTGCTCAAGCCAAGAGAAACCATATTCTAGGTGCTCAAGCCTAGAGTGGCCATACCTTAGCCACTATAGATAATAGCAGCTAGATCATAGCCACTATAGACAAAAATGACTAAGCCATAAGAAGCGGTTTGTCGACAAACAGGCCCAATCTCGAGCGAAAGTGGCAGTCTACATGCAATAAAGGTGAGCGGGAGTGACTTTGCATTCCTTTTCATAACCAATTCACATAGGAGACTTGAGTTTACATTTAGAATTAATTTAACTGACCTTTAAGTATAAACAAAGGACAAAATCTTCTCATGCTTATGAACAGTTCGAATAGAAGACTCAAGTGGGCAGTTAGATTTCAGTTAACTGGCCTTCAAATATAGACAATAGACAAGGGCTTCTCATGCTAACTTGCACTACACATGAGAAATTAATTTCTAGGGATTGGACATAGACCTAGGGTTTCACACTATAAAAGGTGCAAGCCTAAGAGCACCAAGAAAAAGAGAAAAAGAGAGACACATGATCGATATATGACATATAGAGACATATGATCGATATATGACATATAGAGACCCGAATCACATACAGGAGATCATTTTTAGAGAAAGAGTTCTATTTGGGATCACGTGTGCGATGAAGATTTGACAAATCAAAGGGCATAACACCTACTTTCTTCAACATCAGATCATAGTCTTTGACCCATAGCTTTGGGGCAAGGAGAGCAAGGTTTTCTTTAGCGACCGTTGTCTTGGACAGTGGCCTACAAGCTTAGCTTAGATAGACATAGCATCTTTTATCTTGTTTTCTTATATCATTAGATTATATTTACATGATTTCATGGCATTTTTTATCATAGTTCCGTTACATTCTTTGATTGCTAACAACCTTATCCAGGGAGGCAATCTTGGACAGCTAAACATGTATTGTTGTTGAATTGCATACAGGGCCATAGGTTCATGAGACATAATCCATGATATACAAGAGCAAGATGATATGTCTAGGAGACGTACCTGGAGAAGGAGGCATCTATAAGCCCTCAGACATTTTTGTGTGGAGAACTAGGAAGCATTTTAGAGCACACCACCCTTTTACAAAAGGGGACATCTCTTCATCCACTTGTAAATCATTGTATCAATATGGGTATCCCTAAGAGGGACCGACATGTAACCGGGGTTCAATATTAATGAAAGATCCATTAGTTGTCATTTCTATGTTATATGTTTTCTCATAATATTTTAGCTTTATTTTTTGTATAATAATAACATCACAAGTAGAGTTAAGAGTGGTGCGTGCATCCCGGGGTCGCTACAGATGGCGATCACGGTGGGACAACCACTAATTTTTTATTTTTGGTCAGAAAACTAACTTAATTTTGTGTGCAGGTCTTGCCACTCTGAGCTACAGTGGCCAAAAATTAGCCGCTCTGATCTACAGTGGCCAAAAACTAGCCACTCTGAGCTACAGCGGCCAAGAACCAACCGTTATGGTCAACAGCGGCCAAGACTAGAGTGTAGTAGAGGTCAAAACATCAACTCTCTGAGCTGGATCAAAGGTTGGTATAGCTTTTCTGATATTTTACAGCTTTCTATTTGTTTCTATGTGTTCAAAATAGAGAACTTAAAGCACATTTATGTTTGGAAATTGAAAGAATAAAGAAGAAATAATTAAGCATTTCGCATATTTTAGATCTTCTTTTAAATTTTCCACTAGGCGTTGCTAGGAACAGTGGCTTATGCCTAAAAATTTTGCCCTAGAATCCAATGTGCTAGACATTTTATGTTGTTTTCTTGCTTTGAGGCCCTGCTAGAAGCCATAGTTGCACGAGATAAAGTGCGCTCATACAAATCATAGTAGTTCATGCATCTTTCTGAATATTGAAACGTATTTTTGCACTTAGGCATATAGAATAGACTCATTGCTACTATATGATGCACTTTATATTACGCAAGCTTAAAATGAACACCACACACGCATGTCTCATTTAAACATTGGAGAGTTGGATTTCATCACCAACCTTCAATTCAGTCCAGTGACATTGGAATTCATCTCCTTCCACTAGTTTGCCCCCTAGAGCTTCCTAGAAATGGATTGGGAAACTTACTTATAGTGACACTAAGTTACTTGTGTTCAAACTATCTCCCACTATTGGAATGATCATTGGTTCAAAGTGGAGGAGCCAGGCAAACCCCCATTGGGTATTCAACGGTGTACCCTGGCTTCTTTTGAGAAAATCATGTTTGGCATGAGTGTACTTGATTATCAATATGGATGAGTCTTCTCATTCTTAATCCAAGAACAAGAGCAAAGAAATCAAGAGAACTTCACATCAAAAAACAACAAACAGTTTAGGGCACACTTAAATTGATAATCAAGATAAAAATTTGTTTGGAATTGTGTGGTCATTCCTAAATAGCAAACTCAAAATATCAAGTCACAAAAAAAAAAGGTCAAAACAAGAAGTAAACACCCTCAGTCTGATTTCAATGGAGAGATAGAAGTAATTCATACCCATAGGTAGAGTCATAGTAATGTTGAATGACCTACCCGTAATACTGTGAGACGTAGCTCCACGAGCCTAAGGGGTGATAACTCAACTCTTGGGGGATCTCCTCGAGAAACCCCAAGTAAGGAACCACATAAAGGAACACAGTCACATAAAAAAAAAGATGCTTCACAGCCATCCTCATCAAGGAAACATGAGGAAACCTCAAGGGCCTCCTCTAAACACATAGAAACATCTCAAAGACATGAGGAAGCTTCGAGGGCTTCCTCCTCACATGGACATAAAGAAGGTTCTAAGACTCATTCTTCACATAGGGATGATGAGACTGCCACATCTCCATCCACATGGAGAAAACATGTCACCACTAAGCCCTTTTCATCAAGAAGGCAAACAAGAATTGCAACACCTTAAGACTCACAAGAAACATATGAAATAGGTCTGCCCACTGAAAGACAAGAAACTAGAGCTACATCTAGTCGTGGAAATCATATAGAAGAAACCCTTCACACAAAAGGAAATATTCCTATAGACTATGACCTCATAGGAGTAAATGGCACCCCACGGGACCAACCATGGAGAACGAGACAACTAGATAGGTTGGATCGATTTCCTACTCAGCCAACCCAAAGAACTGTAGCTACTAATAAATCTGCATCTAGAAGCTCATGAACTGTGACTTCTAAACATACCTCCTAGTCTGGGGGTACCTCAGAGTGAACCTACAGAAGATGTGTGGAGTCTGATCATAGGGATATTCAACAGTACACTGAACAAGTCACATTAACTAGCAAGAGTATAGATACAACAAAAATCCCCTCGAGGAATCTGCAAGTCAAGACTACAAGAATAGATTCTAATAAACATGAGTCCTACAACAGCATAAATTTACAAATAAGGTGGTTAGAAAATTCATTACGCAAAGAGCGATATTTAGTGGAAGCTCTCGAATAAGAGAAACAAAGAAAAAGACTCTTGCGCCAACATGGGCAGCAGTTAAGAGAGCAATATGAGCAGCTAGCTCTTAACAATTTATAGATAAATGGTGGTGACCACCAAAGAACAAGACACACTGAATCACCTAAGGAAAGGCACACTAGACAAGATATCCCATAATGGAACCCCCCATCAAATCATGAACAAAATCCAACTAATGGGGGGAGGGCAAACATAACAAATCAAGATCACAATCCTGATTCCCCTCGTAGGAGGGAGGAAAATGGAATAAATCAAATGGATAGAGAGTTACCTCCATTGCCAATGTGAATAGGCTTGCACAAAGAGGAAATCCATGCATCAAAGGCATTTCAAGAGCTTGCTAAAAAGATGAAAACCTTTGAGAAACAAGAGGCAGATGGGAACTCACCAACATTGAGCAAGATACACAATCAACCATTGTGCCCATCAATCCCTAGCCCTCCATATCCTAAGAACTTTGAGATACCTAGGTTAGAGAAGTTTAAATGTGAAGAGGATGCACAAGAGCATGTCACCAATTTTATCAATGCTTGTTTTCATCTTGAATACAATGATGCTCTCATTCTAAGAACATTCATAATGATATTTTTAGGTGTTGCCACTCAATGGTTCAACCAACTACCTAAGCATAGCATAACCAACTTTGAACAACTAGTAAACACATTATTAAAGTGTTTCTCCTTTGGTGCTAAGAAGAAGGTGAACCTTTTAGACCTATCAAACCTAAAACAGTATGATGATGAGCCAGTAATGGATTATGGGAATAGGTGGAGAAAAATCATGGTAAAATTATGATTCTCCATTCCCACAAAAGAGATCATTCGTATGTTTACCAAAATTTGTTCTAAACATATCTCCCTCTTGCTAGAAATTCAACAATATCCTTAATTTGAGTAAGCTTTGACACAGGCCAAGCTCATCGAAGAGATAAAAGTAGATGAGGGAACCATTAAGCTCCAAAACAAAAAGGAGTGGAACAAGAATGGTAATAATGACAAGTACAAGTAGAAGCAGAGTAACCCTGCTCCAGTCAATCAAGTTGTATTGGCTACACCCAAGGATGGGGGTGCACAACAACCACAGAACTATCAAGCACATCCCCCACTAGCCAACTATGACCAAAAGAACAATCAAGAAAAAAATCGAGAATGCTAGCCACCTCGTTATTTCATGCCTCTGACAGAATCAATGTAATAAATATGTAATCAATTGAGTGAGGCTAGGAGGATTACATTTCTTGATATACCTCTTGTAGATCCCAACCATCCTAAGCCAAAAGGATATAGGAAAGATTAATTTTGTCCTTGTCACATGATATCTGGGCATGACATTGAGGCTTGTGTCGGGTTTAAGCATCAAGTGCAAAACATGATTGAGGTGGGAGAGCTCAAAGTTGACAACCCACTAGCTCTCAATAACAGATACATGGGCATATACAAAAACCCATTGCCCAATCATGAAGCACCTCGAGAGCAAGGGGCCTAAGTTAATCAGGTTTGAGCTGACATACCTACCCACGGATGCGTTGGGATGGTTGAGATTGTTAACATAGAAATAAGGACTAAGCATTATGGTCAACTGCAACTGCCTACAGCTCCCATGAACATCCCAGTCGCTCCTAGGCAAAGGTAAGACAACCTTCCAGGTCAACCAACGAGACCTATGGTAACTATTCAGAGTAGATTGGAGCAAAACCTATAGATGACTCTAGCTAAGTTATCCATATATGAGCTCGTACAACAGTCCCCAAAGTATAGGGAGACTCTAATGGAGATTTTAAGAATAATTGAGCTTCAACCGCAAGATGTTAATGCATTCACTCACTTTGTGGGACAAGTGCAAGAATGCCAGGAACCTGTAATCCAATTTTATGATCATGAGATTAATATAGTTTGTGCTGCCTTACCAGACCCTTCGCTAAACATTGTAGCGGCCACCATGACTTACCTTTTGATGAGTGTCATTAATCTCATCATTTAATCTCAATGATTTATCAATCTGGGGTGGTGTCCAAGGCTATCTACGATAGAAGGTTAGGGCAGAGTACAATTCAAGCATTCATATTTCAAGCAATTATTGGGTGAAACAGATTTGGTTTAGCCTTTTGGTGTCACACTAAACCTAATCTACAGAACAAAAACTTGCAAGAAATAAAAACTAATTCTAAGTTCAGAAAATTAAAGTTAACTACAATTGCATGAATTGAAATTGCTGAATTGAAATCTAATCTACTTTTGCATAATTGAAATAACATAATTGAAATTGCTAAATTGAAATGTTGCTAAAATGAAATCCTAAATTACACTTGCAAAATTGAAACCTAGTTTACTCTTGCAGAATGGAAGTGATGCTTGGAAATGAAACACCTGTCAATGCCCTGCCACAAAAGGTCGTCAAGCTTCTGCTATAGGAATTGACAACAAAATGAAATCTACTGGAAATTGAAAGCTACTGAAACATAAAAATAACAGAACATGGAAAGCAAAGGAAACAAGAAATAAATGTTTAATCTAATTTGTCAGCTGACACACACATAAATGTTGTACACAAACATAATAGAAAACATCAATCACATAATACAAAATAAAAACAAGAAAATGAAATATGGCAAGCAATCTATTAATTTTGTTGTAGCAAAATTACAGATTAAAACCTGCCATAAAATCCCTCCTTCTAGATCTAAAAGTGGGCCCATACTTCCTGATCTAGAAGGAGGTGAAAAACACTCCTTAACTAATTTAAAATCAGAACAAAATCTGACAAAAGAACTGCAATTTATTACTCTGAAAATGGCATTACAGTTCTCTGCTACAGATTGTTACAAAGCTAAAAACTATCTATTTTTCTATTACTTATTCTCCTTAAGCTCAACCGACATGGGAGCTATCCTTTTATAGATGCATAAGATTTATTTACAAATAGAAAATATACTATTTCTATCCTGCAGATCAATTCCTATTATGCTGCAACATTTCTTGGTTTTATCCTAGAAGAGGATCAATTGATCTTTTCCCATGAATGGTGGCTTTTGGATGACAAGGATGACAAAGACAACTGGGGGATATTTTCCCTTAACCTTCTCAACCTTCTTTCCTTTTTTCCACCGTCAAAAAATAGTCAAAAAGTCAAAAAGTACTTTTTGTTGTCAATCCAAAGATAACTGGCTCAATCCGAAGAAACTGCATTCTATCAATCCGAAGATGTCTACTCAATCCGAAGCTCTTCGGATTGACTAACTATGTGGTCTTCAGGTGATCTCAGCTGCTTTTCTCAGGTGGGTTATCTCTCAGGAACTGATTGCAATAGCTTTTATCCTTCTTTATGTGTGAATTCCATGCCTTGCTATTCATTGGTAGTTGGCTGAAATTTATATGGTAAACTACTGCATTTTCTAGATTTGCTACACAATTATAAAATGTTGGCATTTCTTGCAAGTTCAACAAATTAGAACATGGAAAAATAATTCAAATATCAACATGAATAAGTACATCAAGTTGCTACCAAATTTATACACTTTATTCACCAAGTAACCATGCTGAAATAGTGCAACAGTGCTGCACAATTATCCTTGCTCTGTTATACCCTATTGCTGCCTATTTAGACCATGTGGGAATGCTTCTAAATAGATCATATGTCTTCTGTAGTCCTTCTAAACTTATTCCATCCATTTCCTAATGCTTTTCTTGACAAATTCAAGGTGCTCCTATAAAGTGACAACTTGCTGATTTTTATATGGTTGTTTTCTATAGATTTCTAGATTTAGAACAGTCCTAATAATTTGGCTTCAATGTGGACTTCAAACAAGTTGAAGGGTAGGAAAACATTCATAAACCATTGTGAAGTTAATGGATATCAGCATACCACATTTGGCTATTTGAAATGCATATTTTTATTTGCTACTTAATCAAGCAAAAGCAGTCACAAAATGCTGAAAATAGTCAAAAATAGAGATATAATGCTCCTAACATAAAATCATGCAAACACTTAACAAATATATATTCTAATCAACTATTTGGCATTTAACTTAATAATATGACAGTTTTTATATGTCAAACATAGTGTAAAAATGAGGCATTTTCAGGCCTCATCATCCCCCCAGCTTGAACTGATGCATGCCCTCATGCATCCTAGTAGGCCATAGTAATATGCTGGTTTTATCCTTGTGAAAAACATCCTTTGCCACCTACTACCTGAGAAATTTCTCCTTGCTGCACTACACCAAGCATTTTTCAATTTAAGCACAGGTATTTCACTTTTCTACAACCTTGCAAAAAAAATTTCAATCAATTTTTTCAATTTTTTTTTTATTCTATTTTTTTCTTTTCTTGCATATCTTTTTTTTTCATTTGCAACTTGCAACTTTTTGACTTCTGCACTTTCATCCTTCAATATTGCAATTTCTGCAACTACTGCAATTTTAACTCTTTTTCTGCCCTTCTACAAGTTTTAGTGCTGCAAGGTACCTCTTAAAGGCTTGGTATCATGTGATTCATATTGCAATAGCCTTATTGTGGAACCATATTTGGCAGATGCACTACTACTAGTGAAATTTTCTGTTCTTAACAACATTTCAGCCTGAATGCCTATTTCTATTGTTTGCACCTTTTGAACAAAATTGATAAAATTTTGATTTTGAAATGCTTGAGGGATGTACTTACATGTGGTAGAGCCTTAGGAACCTCAATATTTGATGTACCCTACTCTTTTTACTATTCTGCAACATTTTCAGCAATTCTGGTATAGTTTTTGCTTATTCCAAAGATATCTTGTTCATTTCGAAGATAACCTATTTTATTCTGAAGATTCATCCAAAAATGCAAAAATGACCTTCTATGCAAAAGTTAGCTACAAATTCTATTTTGGATCCATCTCTAGGGTATGTAAGCCTTCCATAACATCAAAAATCTCATCTCTATCCTTTTGTTTAGATGTTATTCATTACTATTTTATTGCAGTAGTAGTAAAATAGAATCTTCAAATGCTCCCATGCAACTAAGGGCAGAAGGGGGTGTTTCTTGACATCTTAAACATGTTCCATTTTCAACTTGTCAATATTGTATGAATAGTTTTATGCCAAATACCGATTATCATACATTAAATGCTAAATGCTTACTATGACTTAAATGCAAGAAACACATACCTTACTATCCTAAAAATTGATCATGCACCTTACAAGCTGCTTCTGATGATTGTTAGCAAGCTATTTGAAAACATAAATATACACATGTGTAGTGTGATATTTGTACAATGGTGAAACAAGGATGGGTGGATCAACACGGCAATGCATGCCGAAAAACCGGTTTTCATGCAAGCCAACTCAACAGTGCCTCAAGGAGGTTTTCACTACTGAATTATTCATTTTTTTTTCTTTTTTTTCATCTCTTTTTTTCATCAGAAGAGGCTGCCATTTCTGGTTTTCAACCAAGTTCTATCATTTTTTTTTCAAGTGCCTCAATAAAAGAGTGTCTCTCATGAGGCTACAATGAGAGAGAATGTCTCTCAATCTTATTTGGATGAGAACAATTCTTATTCTACAAAAACATGTCAATATTTGTATGAAAACACCATCTTTTTCTGTTGAAATCTGTAACAATGATGCAACCTTCCTTTCTAGATGAGTAGTAAGAATCTTCTTATGTCATCATTTAACTCCTTATTGCTGGAAATGAAGTGTTGACTTCATTGTTCCTCCTCCATGCTGAAATTGATGCTTGTCCTCATGTATCTCCATTTTGTGGGACATGCTTTTTTCTGATTTTTTTCTCTTTTTTTCTTTTCTTTTTTTTTTCTCTTTTTCATACTTTTCTCTTGTCTTGCTTGTGCCCATGAAGGAAGTTCACAAGCAAGATTATTCTTTTTTTTATTTTTTTTTTGTCAAACTTTTATCATCACTCTGAATCTGACATGGAAGAGAAATTCTCCTCCATTCTGTGTACATCCAATTGTTCACCTCAAGAACTCCTCCTTAGTTAATGGTGCATGGTATACCCAAAGGCAATATCCATTCACCACTAACTTCCTCTATGAATCACCAATGGGAGAAAGAAACACTGCTTCATATCTAAAAATTTCTTCAATCAAGTGTTTGTCCATGCCTCCTAATCTGCAAAATCTTGTCAATCTGTACTTGAAACAATTCAATACCAATTCTCAAATATGTTAAGTGCATACATCAAGATGAAATCTTGACATACCCTTGTAATTCTATGCAAAGAGATTGAAATATTGTTTCAAAACAACAAACAATTTTATTTTTTGTTCATAAGTCAACCGGTCAATAATGTTCAAGAATTTCCTTGGTTGTACTTCAATTTATTTCATTCTTAGGAGGACAAAATTTATCCTTAATGGAAGTAAATTTTCTATGTGCAGATTTTCCAGTTTTTCTCCTTTATCCAAAGCTGATTTCTATGTGTCTGGACTAAAGGGTTTTTGTGTATCTCCATTGACTTTTATCTCTTCAAGCTCAGGTAAGTTCTTGTTTGAGCACAATTGGATGTTGCTACAGTCAATAACATTTCCTACAATTTTTTTTACCAGATTCAGCTACATAAACAGGGGCTGCCTATCCTGTATTATTCAAACTGATCACAGGTTGGGCTAAAAAAGACAATACATATTTTTGGGTTTGCATAATAAGACAAGAAGTGTACAACTTAGCAGATCAACTACTTGTCAGGTAGGATCACCTCTAATGAGATCAACTATTGTCTTTGTAGGCTAAGAATTGATAGGTTGCGGTTTAGCACGATAAAACCCTAACAATATTTAAGCAATAATGGCAAAACTCTAGGATCACCGTTGAGCTCCAAACTTCTATTTTGATTGTGCAAAAGTTTTGTGATGATTTTTTTTAATAGACTCAGCTTACATAGACAGGGGTTGCCTGTCCTGTATTATTCATATTGGCCACAAGTTGGGCTGAAGGTGGTGGTTGATTTACTTACCCTATTTGTTGTTGTTGGGATCTCTCTTTGAGAAGAATTCAGATTAGGCAACAAATTTTGCATCTCTAAGTTGTGGAAGTAAATGGCATTCATCAATGATATGTCCCTGTGAACAAATGCTACAGGTAGTTGATATGGCTATTTTGTTCAAGGGATAGTCTTGTATATCTACCATGATATCTTCCCAACACCTAGTACAAATTTTTTTATACTACCCTGATGATATGGATATAAAAAGGGCAGTACTAGCAGATGGCTCTTCTAAATTTTTTAAGAGATCTTATGTTTCTTGATAATGAGGATGATGAATTCTTTCAATTTTTATCAAGAATTTCAAACATAGGCAATTTAACCCCCAAGTGTGAAGATCACCTCCCTGTGGTTGCTTGTTTTCTAAATGGACTGAAATGCAACTATCAATAATTATTATTTATACCAGCTATTACATTCAGATTTTACTCTGAACTTCATAACTTAGCACAATAATAATTATTTGACTGCTTTTACCCTCTAACAACACCATGATCCCCGACAATGGTGCCAAAATGATGAGTGTCATTAATCTCATCATTTAATCTCAATGATTTATCAATCCGGGGTGGTGTCCAAGGCTATCTACGATAGAAGGTTAGGGCAGAGTACAATTCAAGCATTCAGATTTCAAGCAATTATTGGGTGAAACAGATTTGGTTTAGCCTTTTGGTGTCACACTAAACCTAATCTGTAGAACGAAAACTTGCAAGAAATAAAAACTAATTCTAAGTTCAGAAAATTAAAGTTAACTACAATTGCATGAATTGAAATTGCTGAATTGAAATCTAATCTACTTTTGCATAATTGAAATAACAGAATTGAAATTGCTAAATTGAAATGTTGTTGAAATGAAATCCTAAATTACACTTGCAAAATTGAAACCTAGTTTACTCTTGTAGAATGGAAGTGATGCTTGGAAATGAAACACTTGTCAATGCCCTGCCACAAAAGGTCGTCAAGCTTCTGCTATAGGAATTGATAGCAAAATGAAATCTGCTAGAAATTGAAAGCTGCTAAAACATAAAAATAACAGAACATGGAAAGCAAAGGAAACAAGAAATAAATGTTTAATCTAATTTGTCAGCTGACACACACATAAATGTTGTACACAAACATAATAGAAAACATCAATCACATAATACAAAATAAAAACAAGAAAATGAAATCTGGCAAGCAATCTATTAATTCTGTTGCAGCAAAATTATAGATTAAAACCTGCCATAAAATCCCTCCTTCTAGATCTAAAAGTGGGCCCATACTTCCTGATCTAGAAGGAGGTGAAAAACACTCCTTAACTAATTTAAAATCAGAACAAAATCTGACAAAAGAACTACAATTTATTACTCTAAAAATGGCATTACAGTTCTGTTGCTATAGACTATTACAAAGCTGAAAACTATCTATTTTTCTATTACTTATTCTCCTTAAGCTCAACCGACATGGGAGCTATCCTTTTATAGATGCATAAGATTTATTTACAAACAGAAAATATACTATTTCTATCCTGCAGATCAATTCCTATTATGTTGCAACATTTCTTGGTTTTATCCTAGAAGAGGATCAATTGATCTTTTCCCATGAATGGTGGCTTTTGGATGGCAAGGATGGAAAAGACAGCTGGGGGATATTTTCCCTTAACCTTCTCAACCTTCTTTCCTTTTTTCCACCATCAAAAAATAGTCAAAAAGTCAAAAATTACTTTTTGTTGTCAATCCGAAGATAATTGGCTCAATCCGAAGAAACTGCATTCTATCAATCCGAAGATGTCTACTCAATCCGAAGCTCTTCGGATTGACTAACTATGTGGTCTTCAGGTGATCTCAACTACTTTTCTCAGGTGGGTTATCTCTCAGGAACTGATTGCAATAGCTTTTATCCTTCTTTATGTGTGAATTCCATGCCTTGCTATTCATTGGTAGCTGGCTGAAATTTATATGGTAAACTGCTGCATTTTCCAGATTTGCTACACAATTATAAAATGTTGGCATTTCTTGCAAGTTCAACAAATTATAACATGGAAAAATAATTCAAATATCAACATGAATAAGTACATCAAGTTGCTACCAAATTTATACACTTTATTCACCAAGTAACCATGCTGAAATAGTGCAACAATGCTGCACAATTATCCCTGCTCTGTTATACCCTGTTGCTGCCTATTTAGACCATGTGGGAATGCTTCTAAATAGATCATATGTCTTCTGTAGTCCTTCTAAACTTATTCCATCCATTTCCTAATGCTTTTCTTGACAAATTCAAGGTGCTCCTATAAAGTGACAACTTGCTGATTTTTATATGGTTGTTTTCTGTAGATTTCCAGATTTAGAACAGTCCTAATAATTTGGCTTCAATGTGGACTTCAAACAAGTTGAAGGGCAGGAAAACATTCATAAACCATTGTGAAGTTAATGGATATCAGCATACCACATTTGGCTGTTTGAAATGCATATTTTTATTTGCTACTTAATCAAGCAAAAGTAGTCACAAAATGCTGAAAATAGTCAAAAACAGAGATATAATGCTCCTAACATAAAATCATGCAAACACTTAACAAATATATATTCTAATCAACTATTTGGCATTTAACTTAATAATATGACAGTTTTTATATGTCAAACATAGTGTAAAAATGAGGCATTTTCAGGCCTCATGACCTTTCAAGAGGATTTTGGTCGATATAGGTTCATCGATAAACATCATCAGAACTGCAATAGAGCACCTCAAGATACCCAAGACCAATATCGTTCTTGGAACTTACACATTGAAAGCTTTTAATGATACTTTATGCAATATTGTGGGAATGATAGTCCTACCCATCAAGGTGGGGCACAAGACCATCCCCATGATGTGTCATGTCTTGGAAGGTGCTATGCAGTACAACATCCTCTTAGGGTGCCCTTGGATAAGGGCCATGAAGTGTGTGCCTTCGATAGTGCACCAATGTGTCAAGTATGTGCACGAAAGCAAAGTCTATGTGGTTCTGGCTGATGAAGAGCCTTTTAAATACGTTAATAAAGTGGATATTTTGAAATAATTCATGATCCCTTCTACTCACATATACGTGGCACCTTCATCCCTAACCACACAAGTTGATAACAAAGACAAATGGGTAAGAAAAGACCCAGGCACATCAACACCTCCTGGTGCACTCAAGATAGTCAATGCTTCTAAAGTACCATCAATGTCAAAACCAAAAGACAATCAGAAGCTAAAGGCCCCCGTAGTTAAGGAAGAGAGGCCCAAATAAATGCCAACTATAGCCATTGCTGAAATGCCAAGTCCTATGGAAGAGGAAGATCCTCAAGATCAATATGAAGAAAGTGATTATCATCCTGCTTCACCAGTATCATCCGTGGGGTCATCCACATCACATGCATCAATACACTTGGAAAGTATAGGCATAGGGGAATACCTTGTGCAGAACATCACCTTTATGCCTATCATTGAGTCTGCACAAGACATAGGGAGGCCTAAATACTTGAGGACGCCTATAGGAATAGTGGTTCCACTAGGAATCCCTCCCAACCAAACCAATTTTGTCTATGTCAGCCTGGACTACGCTCATAAGTCTTCAGATATAGAAGGATATGGTGATGAATTATTCATAGTCAATTTTTGCTACCTCTCTAATCTTGAGTTTGCTCTAAGCTACTTTGAGCATTGCCATTGACATGGCTATGGCCTTGGTGTATATGAACAAGGGTGCAAGAGGCCTTACGAGCCATTATATCATCTTCCTTATGATAGATTTGGCTTAGGCTACTATAGTAGAGGTCGATATGACTCACTTGCAGTAGCATTGGAAATATTAAGCATAGGGTTGGGAGAAGATATTGATTTCATTTCTTATCACCCCTTGAGAATAGAAAATTTGAGCAATAGACAAGTAGCCATGGTAAACATACCGCCTCCAAAAACTTATCATCCAAACACCTAAATTGATTCCACACCAACAAGGTACAACTTGTGGTATGAGGAGAATGGATATGAAGCAAGTGATGATGAGGCGCAACTTGTCTTAGCCTAGGGCCTTGCTATTTACAAAGGTTCACATGGTCCATCCACGATGAGATTAAATATACATTAAATGAAAGTAAATATGAATCATAAGACTCAACAGAAAGAGCTTACCTAGGCCTAAGCCACCAACCCCTAACTTTGGGGTGAGAGACAAATGCAAATGGGTTCTTCATAAGTGATGAATAATATGAAGATGAAATAGATATGGCCTACTTAGGGCCAAGACATGAGCCCTTTGTCTTAGGGTCGCATACCAATGCTAACGGTTTCTAGATAAGTGATGATGACTTTGAGGATGAGACCGAGATGGCTTATCTTGGACCTCACCACTTGCGGCAAGTCAACGAGCTAGTAGAGAGAGGTGGCACTTCATGCCATAGAACCTCAAATCCAATTTTTGGTGAGACCTATTAACCTAGCTGCCATTCATCGGATGGTTAATCCCCCTCTGCCTAAATTTAGAGAGCAGTTAGAGACCAATGATCCTATTTTCCACCCTACTCATGGGCCAAATCTAGAAATTCCCATTCCTCTAGAACCTCATCATGAGTATGGAAGAGAAACCCCTGAGACAAGATTGCACCCATGTGGTCCTGGAGATTTCATCCCATCCATCAACATGATCTCCATCGATTTGACCACTCCACTTCATAATCCAACATATCCTACCAAATCATTGCATCTTGATATAGATGCTATTGATTGGGATCGTGCTAGTTCACCCATAGAGCCAGAAGACCTCTTCCCCAATGAAGATATGTTACAGTTGTTCCATTTTGCATCAGGTTGTGCGTATGATGTCTTCCATGTTGGTTTGGAACCTAAGTCAATAGGTCCTATGAATGTTGTTGATGACATCCATTTGATACCCATGCCTCATCAGCTAGAGGATGGGTCACCTATGGCTATAGAGGCAACTTTCAAGGTGGACATCAGTGATGATCCTACCCAACCAAGGAAAGTCAAGTTTGGAGAAAGTCTATCTCCATAGGAACAAACCATATTGATTCCTCTCCTTAAGGAGAGGCCAAATATTTTTTCTTGGACTTACAAAGACATGCTAGGGATAGATCCAAGTTAGTTGTTCACAAACTTTCATTGGAACCCATGAAGAAGCCAATCAAGTAAAAAATGAGGAAAATGCATCCAACCGTCGCTTTGATGGTAAAGAACGAATTGCAAAAACTATTGGATGTAGTATTCATAGTTACTATTGACTACCCTGAGTGGGTGTCAAACATGGTACCCATAGGGAAACCTGAAGGAAGAGTACGTATCTGCACGGATTTTAGATATTTGAATAGGGCAACACCAAAGGATTCATTCTCATTGCCAAACATAGATGCTCTTGTGGACGCAACCGTAGGTCATGAAATGCTCTCCCTAATGGATGGTTTTTTTGGATACAACCAAATATGGATTAAGCCTAAAGATCAACATAAAACTATTTTTATTACTCCATGGGGAACATTCTATTACAAAGTGATGCTATTCGGTCTTAAAAATGTTGGTGCCACATATCAATAGGCCATGACATACATATTCCATGAATATATGCATAAGATCTTGGAATATTACATGGATGACTTACTATCCAAGTCCCTATTGTGGTAAGAGCATGTCGAAGTCCTTAGACAAGTCTTTGATCATCTCATAGAACACAATGTCCGATTGAATCCTAAGAAGTGCATATTCAGCATAACTTTTGGCAAGCTTTTGGGATTCATCATGTCCAAGAGATGCATCGAAGTAGATACTACAAAGGTAAAGGCTATACTAGAAATGGCTGCCCCTACCAAAATTAGGGAGTTGAGGAGCCTACAAGGCAAGATAGCATCCATCAAAAGATTCATCGTGCAATTATCAGACAAATGCAGACCTATGAATAGGTTGCTACACAAGGAAGTCCCCTTTCATTGGGATGAAGAATGCCATCAAGCCTTTGCAAAGATCAAGACTTATCTGGCAACGCTGCTAGCAAGGCCAAATATACCATTTTTACTATATATCGGCTACTGATTTCGCATTAGGCACCATGTTAGCCCAAAATAATGCACAAGATAAAGAGCAAGCCATATATTACATTAGTCACACCTTGGTGAGTTATAAGCTAGGATATGCGTATGTCAAAAAATTGTGTTTAGCAGTGGTCTTTGCAACTCGAAAGTTGTGACACTACATGTTGAGCCATATGACCTACGTCATATCAAAACAAAATCCTTTACAATACATGATGAGCAAGACATATCACAATACATGTACCGCAAAGTGGATCATGCTATTGATAGAATTTGATCTAGAGTTTATAAGCTAAAAGTACATCAAGGGAAAAGTCATAGTAGATAAATTAGCAAAGGTACCTCTTCAGGATAACAAGCCTCTCACCATAGAGTTGCCTGATGATGTGGTTTTTGCATTATTAGATCCACCAGAGCTCAAAGAACCTAAGAAAGAAAAATACATGTCATTTTTCTTTGATGGTTCGAAGTGTGAACAAGGAGGTGGAGGAGGGATTGTCTTTATCACAACATAGGGCGCTCCATTACCCTTATCATTTAAACTAGACTTCTCATGCACAAACAACAATACATAATATGAAGCATTGATCCTAGGACTCCAAACAGCCATAGCGATGGGCATTAAAATATTGAATATCTTTGGTGACTCCTTGCTCATAGTAAACCAGGTCAAAGGACTCTTCCAATGCAGGTTCCCACTCATGAAGACTTACAAGGAACTTGTTGACAATTACTTAGCTCAAATGGAATGGTATGACATCGAGGCAATCCCTCGTATGTTGAATATATTTGTAGACACTATGGCCTCTTTGGGATCCTTAATCCCTCAAAATTTGTCTGCTAATTTTACAACCGTTCATGTGAAAGTGCTTTTACACTTAGAAATACGTCGTGAAGCTTTTGAAAATCAAGAATCAGTCAACAAGATCAACATCAAACCAAATCAATATTGGTCCTTCACAGCCAAGAGTTTCTTACAAATAGCACCTTGGGGGTCATTGATCTCCCAGGGACCCATAGAGTGTTGTGCGACCATATACCATAGATTTGTTCCTCAATTCGTGTTCACTACCTCAAAAATGCAGGAAGAGCAAGTTGTCTATTCTATAGAAGTTGTGGCCTATCAGGATTGGCTTTCCCAACTGTGAAACTTCCTAAAGCTCAAAATAATGCCTCAAGGTTTATCACATATAGAAAGGCAAACATTTAAATAGAGAGCAACAAGATACATTTTGCTAGGAGAAATACTCTATAGACGAGGATATGATGGAGTATTAATCCGTTGTCTTGAGCCCTAGGAAGCATCTTGGGCAGTTTCACAAGCTCACGATGAAACATGTGGAGGCCATTTAAGTGGCATGGCCATCGTTAAGTGCATCTTGAGAATGGATTAATATTGGCCTACAATGGAAAAGTATTACTGTGAGTATGTCAAGAAATGTAGTAAGTGCCAGCATCATGCAAATCTAACACACTTACCATCGTAATCTTTGCAGCCCATCCAGGTAGCATGGCCATTCTCGCAATGGGGACTAGACTTAATTGGGAATATCTCACCCCCGTCCTCATATCGACATACATTCATCATAACAACCACATAATACTTCACTAAATGGGTAGAAGTGATCCCCTTAACATCAACAACTAGACCAAGGATTGTGGATTTTATACTCCATAATATCATAAGTCATTTTGGGGTCCCTTCTAAGATAATATCGGATAATGGGCCATATTTTAAGAATAAAAATGTGTATGCTTTAATGAAAAAATATCATATTCAACATAGTTTTTCAATGCCTTATTATCCAAAAGCAAAAGGGCAAGCAGAAGCCTCAAACAAAATAATAGTCTCCATTTTGAGGAAGATAGTGCAAGAAAATCACAAGGATTGGCACATGCAATTACCTCTTGCACTATGGGCATATAGGACTAGTATACAGAGGCCCACTAGGGCAACACCATTTTCATTAGTATATGGCACTAAAGCCATCATGCCTCTAGAGTTGGAAATCCTGACTCTGTGCATAGCATTAAAAGACTTCATAAATGATGAAGCTGCGCGGCAAGGCCACCTCGATCAGTTGATGCTTCTTGATGAACACCGAGTCAATGCTTTAGAGCATCTTCATGTTTACCAAGATCTCCTTGCGTGAGCTTACAATAGTAAAGTCCACCTAAGAGAATTTAAGGTTGGAGATCCTAAGAGAATTTAAGGTTGGAGATCTAGTGCTCAAATAAAACTAGTAGAATTCAAATCTATCGTTGCATCTGCAAGATAAATTCACGACAAACTGGATAGGTCCATACATGATTTCACAGAGAGTTGGGCCTGAAGCATATCGCCTTATATAATTAGATGTTTTTGAAGAACTTGAACCTCTCAATATTATTCACTTAAAGGCATTTTACACATAAAAAACAAAAACATTCAAATATGTCAAAAATAAAAAATTTCAAATATGTCAAAAAAAAAACAAATCATAAAAACATAAAATTCAAAAAATAAAATTAAAGGTTCCAAGGGTAATTCAAGCCGCTTGGTCAAAATTCAAATCAAATTCTCCAAGGGTAATTCAAGCCGCTTGGTCAAAAATCAAATCAAAGGCTCCAAGGGTAATTCATACCGCTTGGTCAAACAATCAAATCAAAGGCTCCAAGGGTAATTCACGCCACTTGGTCAAAAATCAAATAAAAAAGGCTCCAAGGGTAATTCACGCTACTTGGTCAAAAATCAAATCAAAAAGGCTCCAAGGGTAATTCAAACCGCTTGGTCAAAATCAATAACAAAAGCCCCAAAGGTATAATAAGCCCTTTGGTCAAAATAATCAAAAATACAAAAACAACATAAAATCAAAAATACAAAAATAATTGCACTTCACATTTTGCATCCACATCATTACATTGCATTTTAACATACATTACAATTATATATGTCATGAGAGCCTTAAAAGTGATACCACAATTTGTCGCACAAGTCATTCATGTCCATACCTCCATCTACATGTGTGTAATTGTGTTTTTCAACACAACCATTATTTGTTGCTATACATAATTACTAAGGCTTTTCGGTTAGTCAACCAAATCTAGTAATATTATCAACTTTTGAGGAAAACAACTTTGATTAGTAGAAAATAAGGCCTAACTGTGAGCCTTGAATATTCAAGATCTTGTCACTAATTGAAACATTAAAATCCTAGTTGGTACAAGGAAAATACGAAAGCTGCAAAGCGGTCTAGGTTACCTTAAGTGAAAAGGATTATCCTTGCTTATCCCCCTATGCAACCGGTTTAAAAGTGCTGAGAATTGGCAAAAGGACAAGCTTTACCCTATCAAAATCCCTTGCTTAAATCAAAATAAGCATAATTCCCAAAGCAAAAGTACAAATTCAAAAGGCCAAGCATATAGTCTAGATTTCAAAAGCACAAATACAATACAATCATATATTCAAAATACAAAATAATAAGCTCAAGAAAAAATAAAAAATAAACAGTGATTTTCATCACTAAGAATGAGCAAAATAAACAGTGATTATCATCACTACAAAAAAATCCCCGCTCAAAGAAAAAAAAAATCAAAATAAAAAATAAATAGTGATTTTCATCACTGCATATGAGCAAAAATCCAAAGCCAAAAAGAAGGGAATAAAGCTTGAATCCCTGGAATTCTTAGCATTGTACAAAATTGGAAGGAGAAATCCTTATGCATGAAGATATGTCTATTACAATTGCTTCATGCATTTGTGTAGACCAATTTTTGAATGTGTATGAGCTAGCTTAGGTAACCAAATATTGTCTAGTGGTATAGTCCAACTAAGTCCAACATAAGGATGAGATGAACACCTGAGGATCCTTGATCTTAGCAATGGGCTAAAAGAATCCCGCCTGACATCGGAGGAAATGCTTGAGTTCTACCTCAAAATATACAATCACATGCACACACAAAGATCATGAAAAACCAGGTCCATGGTAAAAGCCTTACCATTCAAAAGTCTAAGTGGTAAGAAGACAACTATTGATAGGGGAACTAGAGTGTTTGAATCTCCGAAAAGCCCCAATTTTTTTTACATAGCAACAAATAATAATATCAATCACACCATCACTTTCTTTATAAGATTCTATAAATGAGGGGGTATCAACATAGTAGGATAGATACCGCATATATATTAGAAATAGTATATAGACGACCACTGACTACTTTATATATTTTAATTTACAGAAACTTATTAAGAAGATACATTACACACCATTATATCTCATATATGAATACTTAATCAATTCTTATGATAAAAGTGATTATTTAAATTCAGTATTATTTTTAAACTTTCTATGGTATCACCCATTAAGATTGTCAATGTCATATGCATTCCGTATGTTTTTAATGATTAGAGCATACAGGTTCATTTATACCATTCCATCACATAAGTTAGATGCATATAACTAAAGAAAAAATTAAACATGCATTTAACAATAACACTTGCATCCATGAAAACAAGTCATTAATCATCCATAAACCACATCATAAAACATATAGGCAATATCCATTTGCATATCATAAATTCATCATTCATCATCAAAATACATTGCATCATATCATAAAATCATATAAACATCTACACATCCATCTAAGCATCTTCAAATATCATCTATCATCTAACATATCCATAAAATCATCATAATATCATCATCGCATCATATCATAAAACAAAATAACAACAAAAACATAAGCAATAAATGATACACATAATGAGTCACAAAAGGTAAATCTATCATAAAAATATGTGTGTCAAGTCCAATGGATATACAAAAATGCCCATGGGCTATAGTCATGTAGGTTAGTCGATCTCAAAAATGGATCAAGAACCAAGTAGAACATCTATCTAGTGTCGGGCCTGAGCCCCCTGCATCACCTCCTCTAGTGCCACCTCCCCCTATGGCAGTGTTGCGAGTCAAGTGATGTGAGCCTGTAGGTCTCTCTGTATGAGTCTGATTCCATTGGCTAGGATGAGTGGAATACTACCCCGAGGTAGAGCGCCCGCTGACCTACGAACCACCTACATCTACTAGATCCTTAGGGACAATATCGTGCCTCCTGAGATGCATTTGAATGAGGGTAACATGATTCGTAAGACCCCAAATTTGAGCCTCATGCTCATACAACAAGGAATGAAGCCATCCCACCTCTACCCTTGAGCCTGCTACTGGAACCTCCTATGGTGTAGAAGTAGGAACAATAAACTGCATCCTAACATCGCCACCCCCAATAGTATCCTGTAGAGCCTGTATCTGTGTTGTGAGTTGCTCAATCATAGCATACCACCACTGTACCTAGATCTTAGTATCCTCGAGCTCAGCCTTGACCTCGTGCAACTGTGCTCTTAGAGGAGAGTCTTTCTCCTTAGGATCTAACTCCTCCTCCTCCTCAAGAACATCAAGATCCTCTATTGCCACCTGCTCTATCGACTAGCCCCATACCTCGATCCTGGCTCGAACCCTACGTCCTACCGGATCTATGCCATCACCCCCACCATCATCCTCATACCCTAGGCTACCAACACCATGCCACATCCAATCATCCCACCATTGAGAGTAGGCCTCTATAACTCCCCCAGCCACTATAATGTCTACAGTTAGGGCATCCTCCTCATCTGCAAGCTCTATGACCTATCGTGGAGGTAGGTCTCTCTCTGCTGTGAGGCACCTATAAAATAATGGTACCAAGGACACATCCTACTGCAATCCATACTGACAAAGAACCCGAGAGTAGAAGAAATACATGTCGTTTCCTAGCCATCGCAATCTTATAATCAATGAGCCATCGCTCGTGTCGTTTCCTAGTATTTATGTCTAATGCAGTGACTCCTCACTACTGATTTGCACTTAAGGCAAATTTATGATGGGAATTAAAGTTTAGATCATAAGCAGTCACAAAATTCATGGAAGTTAAAAATGAAGAAAACAAACCAAGATCCTAAGAGTGCATGATGTGTTTTGCAAGCAAAAAGTTGAGAAAGTTCTCGATAAATGAATTTTTTGAGAAATCTATAAAATAGAAGAGAAAGAAGTTTTAACAATATTAATAATATGGGAACTAAAGAAACAAATTCCTCCCATATAACCCCAATATCAAAATTTTTGCAAGATCTAACAAAGGTCAGCAACAAGAAGTTTTTACTAGTAGATAGGAATGCATTGGGTTTAAAGATATTGAAGGTGTTCCAGAGAACTCAAAGTCATCGCCAACATCTTAGACAAGCCAAAATATGAAGGGTAGGTGAAATGAATTAATTAAACAACTCATGAATGTATTAGTTTAGATGAATTAGGACTACCTTCCAATGTCATCTTAGTCAAACAACTCAAGAATGTATTAAATGTGGGTATGGCAACCACAATTCTACATCTAACAGTTATCATGTCTAAGGGTACCTCATTCAATTTTTAAAATATATAAGTGGTAGATAAAAAATTTAGAATCACTTATAATATTTTGGAGGAAAACTCTCCTTATTATATCTATAAATAGCAATAATGTTAGCTATAAAAAGGATCAACAAGATTTGTAAAGTTTTCCTTTCATTTCTTCTTGTATAGTAGTTAGCGAAATCCTAAGTGGGCAATTGAACCCTTACTCTAGGCACAATATTTGTAATATTGCTTGCATATATATATATATATATATATATATATATATATATGCTAGAGGACTACACGTTTATTTTGGATAGCCATATGTGGTTCTCATGCTCTAACCCATCTCTATTATGTATGTGTGTTTGCAATCTTTACCTATTTTTGGGTTTTACTTGCATATGTGTGTATATTGGAGGCCTATGTGTCTATTTTGAGTAGCCATATATGGTTCTCATGCCTTGACCTATCTCTTTATGTTTATATACTTGTAACTCTCATTTGGGCTTATTTGTGTTGAGGAGAGGAAGTGTTCACACTGGTACATAGCATTTTGACCTATTTTATAGGAGGATCTTATTTTATCTTTGGTGCATCGAAGCTTTACTTCTTTTTTTTTGAATTTACATGGTGGAATCAGTAACCACCACGAATTCGAGCAAACTATCAAACTTTTATGGCCACCATAAAATTTTGCATTGTCCACCCCAAAAGCTGCCACACAGTTCTTTGCGTAGTTCGTCCCTATAACTACCATACCACAATCATTTTAAACCTTTTATGTCATTGAAAGCACCAGGAAAGGGACAAGAATTCAGTCCAATGAGACCCAAGATTTGAACCTTGGATCTCTGCCCCATTTACGGGGTTTGGTCTAACCAATTGGTCTACACCTCAGACCTTGCATCGAAGATTTGTTAGCTTAAGACTCTTTTTCCTTTTTGTTATCTTTGCTTTTCTTGTTTTCCCTAACCCTTTTTCCCTCCAAGTTGTTATATTAGGAAGGTGCACCCAATGATCACATCTTAACAAGGATTTTACCTTGTAAAAAACTCTCAAACCCAAATCCCTACCACATATATTCAATTACCATAATAATGCAATATAGTAGAATATCTCAAGAAAGCCACTATAGATGTACCACTTTAGAAAATAATGGCCATGATAGAGCAAAGACAATACTTAAAAGAAACACTTAAGGAAGGGATACATGAGCACCAAGAAAAAATCCAATCAAAGATGAGGGTAATTGATGAAAAATACATTAGGATACTAGAAATAATGGATAAATCAATAGATTGATATACACATATATAAGTCTTATCGAAATTATAGGAAAATAGGTATGGGAACATATATAATTCAAGAAGAAAATATCGTCATCCCAAAAAATTTCAAAGAAGAAGAGAAATCAACTAGGCTATGAAAACTATCCTTTGATGGTGCTTGAAGCAAGGGATTGGTGTAGTGTTATGCTTGATTTCATTGGAAGGATATAAATTTTTTTAGGCATATAGGTTGCAATTTTTCTGTTCTAAAAACAGGGCTGAGTATGAGGCTCTTGCTCTAGGACTCTAGATGGCTGAAAAAGAGGAATCAAAATGCTTTAGATCTTTGGTGATACTAAGTTAATCATTAAACAAGTAAGAGCCCAATGTCAAGCAAAAATAGGCTAATGAAATCTTATAGACATAGGGTTTGGGACCTAATGGATTATTTTTATGTTGTTGATATAAAAGTGATTCCAAGATATCATAATGTGGATGCAGATAGAATTGCATCTATTGGCTCATAATTTAACCAAGTCAATGATATATGTCAAAATCATCAATTAGTACAAGTAATAAGGTCAACGATACTTAATAATGAGGAAACTTGGCAAGTATTTCAAAATTATGAATAGATTGTTCGATTTCTATAGCAAGCAGATGAATATGCAGAAGAAATATCCCAAAAATTTGAAGAAACGTACAAAGACAAAATCATCTAGTTGAATTTGAATAAATTGCCAAAAGGATTAATCGCCTTGGAATTCCTCTTCATACCAAATGATGGGTTCAAAAGAAAAAATAAAATCACAAATAAAAAGGAATATTATTAGGAAATAGAAGTATCCCTAGGAAAAACATTGAAGATATCTAAGATAGTCGTGCAAAAGTAAAATGAGTAACTTATCAAATTATGTCAATATACAAATAAGTTATGGTTTGAAAATATGAAGACCTTAAAGGATATGACAAGGAAATTATTCAACACACAATTCAATTGGATCCTAAGACCAAGGTGATTAGAAAAAAATAGAGGTCAATCAATAAAAAAAATGAACCCCTCATGAAGAAAGAATTGAGTAAGCTAATTGAATAAAAAGTTAGATATTTAATCAAACACGTGACATGGGTTTCTAACCTAGTACTAGTAAGAAAGAAAAACGGTGAAATAAAACTATGTTTTGATTTTAGGGATTTAAACAAGGCTTTGCTAAAGGATCATTATCCCTTACCTTCCATTGAGAAAATCCTCCAAATAATGGTCGAATCTAAGAGGTTTTCACTTTTGGATGGGTTCTCTGGTTTTAATTAGATATGGGTCAAAGACGAAGATCAACACAAGACAACTTTTATAAAAAAATAGAAAACTTTTACATATCAAAAAATGCATTTTAGATTATCTAATGTTAGATCAAATTTTTAAAGGGCCATTGATATTGCCTTCCATGACCTAGTAAATAATATAATATTGATCTACCTATATGATCTCATAATATTTTAAAAAGAAGAGAGAGAGAATCATTTAAAACACTCAAAAAAAAATTTACGATGTCAGGAATTTGGAGTGTGCCTCAACCCAAAGAAACGTGTCTTTTGTGTGCCGCAAGGAAAACTATTAGGGCATGTTGCATCTAAGGATAGTATTGAAATAGATCCAGATTGAATTGAGGCTATTATAAATCTCTCGCTACTAAGGTACAAAAATAGGCTACAATCATTTTTTGGGTAAATCAATTTTGCTAGAAAGTTTATCCTAGATTTTGTAGCTATAGTCAAACCCATGACACTTAAGTTAAAATATAACCAACCTCTTATATGGACGAAGGAAGAAAAAGAAGCATTGGAAAAAATATAAGAAGCCATTACAAATGCTCCAATATTGGTCAAACTAGATTTTAGTAAGGATTTTGTCATCTATGCATATGGATGAGAGCTCAGTATAGCAACTTGAATGACATAGAAGGATAAAAATCAACAAGAACACCTAGTGGAATTTTTTATTTTGACTTTCAAAGGATATGAAAAAAGTATAATTTTATTGAGAAACAGGTGTATGATGTGGTAAGAGGATTAAAAATAATTCAAGCATATGGTTGTAAATAATAATATTATTGCTCATGTCATACATTCCAGTGTCAGGTAATATATAATGGGTAGGGAAATGAGTGAAAAAAGAGCATGATGGATTACTAAAATTTTGGAATACAATATAGAGATAAAATCCACAAAATTGATTAGAGGAAGAGCACTCTACCAACAACTAGCTAAATATGCAATACAAAAGAAAACTAATTTAGAAAGTGATAATGAAGAAACTAAGTCAAAAAAATATCTAATGAATAGAGAGGAGAAAGAACCATACTGGATAGAGCAAAGGATCAAATAAATGAAGACAAGAAGATATCCCTTGAATCTAGATAAAGTCCAAAGAAGAGCTTTTCATCTACAAAATATTTATTATACAATAATTGACGAAATCCTATTTGAAAGGAATTTTAATGGGGCACTGCTTTGTTGTGTAAAAGGGAGGGAAGCACAATCCATATTGTAATAATTTCACCAGGGATTGGTGTGAGGAAATGTTTTAGCTCAAACAACCACCAACAAGATTATGAAGGTAAGGTATTACTAGTCTAGCATGTTTACAAATGTTCACCAATGGGTTAGGAACTATGACAAATACACATTTTTTACTAGAAGGAAGAGAAACACCCCTATGCTCTCAAGACCCATATAAGTCAATAAGCCTTTTTCCCAATGGGATTAGATTTCATAGAAATGATAAATCCACCATCTAGTGATGGGCACAAATGGATCTTGATAGTTATGGATTATTTCACCAGATGGGTTGAAGCAATTCCTTTGAAAGAGGCCACTGAAAATGTCATCATAGAACTTTTAGAAGATACCATAACTAGATTTGGTTTCCCCAACACAATAATAATAGACAATGCCAAGGCATTTACAGGTTTAAAAATTACCTAATTCACATTTCAACATGATATATATTTCAAATTATTATCCCCAAGGTTACAGTTTGGCATTACAAATATGAACTTACTAAGGATCTTAAAAATGTTTGGATCAAAAAACCAGAGGCAATGATATTTTCATCTAAAAAGAGCTCTTTGGGCAGATCATATTACTCCAAAAAAGAAATTGGGATGTTCCCCATACAATTTAGTATATGGTAAAGAATCCAAATTACCCATTTCCATTGAATTACTAGCACTCCAACTACTGCACCAATTAGAATTGTAGGAAAATGAATCGATGATCGTAAGGATGGGAGAGTTGTTAAAATTTAAAGAAAAAAGAAGGAAAGTTGGGGAACATTCGTCAATATATCAAGGAGTGGTTAATAGATGGTTTGATAAAAATGCTACCCCTTAAATGCTTGATATTGGTGATATGATCCTAATATGGGATGAACATAAGAGTAAATTAGGAAATTATACCAAATTTGATACATTTTGGAGTGGGTCATATATCATAAATATGGAAACTCATTTGAGCTAGGAACCATGGAAGGGAAATTTCTCCCTATACTATAAATAAAATTCATCTAAAGAGCCACCCTTGAACCTATTCAAGCCCCAAGAACCAGAGCAATGTGAAGAGATAGAACAGACATGGTGCACATCTATAAGAAAAGTTGTCAGAATATAATAGGCACTTGAAAGATTATTGGTATTACAAATTTTGTTATTACCTTTTGTTTTTCTTTTTGCAAGATGCATGGAATACTAAATCTGCACCTAAGGATGAAGGCAAAGATTTCAAGTTTCCCCTCAAGCAAGATAGAGGACCCCTGTGAGCTACCAAAATTGTAGTGACTCCTCACAATTAAATTTATAATTAGAATCAGTCACAATTTTGTGAAAGTCATAAATGAAGTAGATAGACCAAGATCTTGAGCACATAGATTGTGTTTTGAAAGCAAGAAGTTGAGAATGTTCAGTATAATCAAAAATTTTGAGAAACCTACAAATAGAAGAGAGAAATTTTGACAATCATAACAATGTGGGAACTAAAGGATAACTTTCTTTCTAGATAACCTTGATATCAAAAGTTTTGCAATATTTAACAAAGACTAGCACCAGGAAGTTTTGACCAATGGATAGGAATGTATTGGGTTTAAAGATATTGAAGGCACACCATATCACTCAAAGCCATCACCAACATGTTGGATGAGCCAAAATACATAGAACCACAAGAAGGGTAGGTGAGATGAATTAATGTGCTCTTATTAGGAGCAAGGAATGCCTACCAATGTCATCTCAGTAGACCAACTCAAGAATGTATTATTAGCAAGTATGACAACTACAGTCCTACATTTGACAATTATCATGGCTAAGGGTACCTTGTTTAATTTTCAAAATCTCTAAAAGGTATGGCTGAAATTGTTAGAATCACCTATAATATTTTAAAGGGGAAATTTTCCTTACTGTATCTATAAATAGCAATAATGTTAGATGTGATAAGGATCGACAAGCTTTGCAAATTTTTCCTTGCATTTCTTCTAGTATAGTAGTTAGCGCAATCCTAAGTGGCTTGTGGGAAATGAACCCCCACTCTAGGCATAATCTTTGTAATATTGCTTGCATATATATATATATATATATATATATATATATATATATACTACAGGACTACACATCTATTTTGGGTATCCATATATGGTTCTCATGCTCTGACCTATCTTTGTTATGTATGTGTGTGTTTGCAATCTTTACCTTTTTTGGGTTTTACTTGCATGTGTGTATATGGGAGGCCTATGCATCTATTTTGAGTAGCCATCTATGGTTCTCATAAATTGACCTATCTATTTATGTGTGTATATACCTATAACTCTCGTTTGGACTTATCTATGTCAAGGAAAAAAGTATCTACACTATCACATAGTGCTTAGGCTTATTGTGTAGGAGAATCTTATTTTATCTTTGGTGCATCATCGATTTGTTAACTCAAGACTATTTTTTATTTCTGTTATCTTTGCTTTTCCTGATTTCCCTAACCATTTTTCCTTCAAGTTGTTATATTAGGAAGGCGTACCCAAACATCACATATTAAACAAGAGTTGACCTTGTAAAAACTCCCAAAGGTCCATGATTGAGCCAAACCCCACGCTCTTAGGACCGACACTGTTGTGTCACTCCATGCAAGGTGTGATTGTCCTAACTCTTCTCCCTAAGACAATTGGAGAGGACAACAACTCATATTATGTCCTATTGGATTTCTTTTTTACATATTTCATTGTATGATAATTGTTCCTCAAAGTAATGAACCAAGTGTTGGTGTATATCCTTATTTCCAATTCTCTCTCTTTACATTGCATCATGTGGATGTTTCTCTAGATTTATGATTGATTTCTATCTAATATTTTTTTTCTATGTTGTTGCCCCCTTCCTTTAAGCACTTAACCAATGATTTTTATTTCAAAAGTATATCCTCTTATTTGTAAAGATTTTGTAACTAGATTCCCACCTTTTTTTTCTGATATACTTTTTTCATTTAAATTTATGAAGTAATTTTGATCATTAATATTTTATGTTTACTTTCCCAAAAAGTATTTTTTGTCTAAATGTATATCTCGAAACTTGTTTGTTCCATCATCTTAGTTTGCTTGTAGAATTTTAAACTTATATACCAGTAAGAACATTAGCATTCCTTGAATTGAGGAGATTTGACATCATGAGTCTTCTACCATATCATCAAAGCAATTTGGGTATAACTAAAGGGATGTCAAGTAGGAGTAAAATATTTTTTTTATTGATTAACTAATTATAAGTATGTCATATTTTGAAAAATTAAAATCCTTCTTTAATTTGTTTCTCCTAGAAAGTGATTTAAGAACCTTGTTATACATACGAGACATACATATATATATATATATATATATATATATATATATATATATATATTGTTTTGCTTGAGAAAAGAGGGTTGTAATCAAGTCTTCCACCATTGACAAATCACAACCCTCTCATTTAGAGCTTAATAGTTTACAAACAAATTCGAATTTTATCTCAATTGAGTTGCTAGAGCTAGATATGTGCATTTTTTTATAAAAAGTTTGAATTCTTGATTTTTATTTTCTCTGTCTTCTTCAATTATATTTTCAAATACAAATATTCCAAAATTCAACATTTTTTTCTTGGTATTTTCATGTAGTAACCTTCACAATACAAAAACTTTAGCTTTACTGTCTACACATTGCATCTTAGTAGAGCAATATTTGTAAAACTTCACACTATCATAATACGCTTTACTAGATCTGGATTGATAGTTTCCTTCTTGAAGCATAAGTGCAATCACAATAATTAGAATAAATAGTTTATATAAAAATACATTAATATTTTTCCCATTACGAATTGACAAAGCTAGGGCAATTTAAAAAAAAAAAAACTAATAATATTTTAGGAGCCATATCTTTGCATGGAGTTGTTTGATTTAGACGATTCTTGTGTCATTTTATGCAAAATTTGAAAGTCTTTGAAATGATCAGGCATTCAAAATAATCCAAGTAGTATTGATGGGGGTATGACCATGTGAATATAGCCATTCAAAACAAGGGTATCATGAGGGTAATTTTTCTTGAAAAGCGTATTATCTTTTAGGACTCATTTCCTTGTGAAGGATTGTCTAGTTTAGATGATTCTTAGATTAATTTTTGTAAAAATTGAAGAGCTTTAAAATAAGTGGTCATATGAAGGAATCAGAGTGATATTGAAGGGGATATGACCCCATGAAGTCAACCATCTTGAAAAAGGATAATGATGATCTTTCAAGTGGTGGAAAATGAAATTGCAAATTTATGTCAGATAGGGTTCGGATGATGGAAGGAGCAATGGAGGGCTACAACACCAACAAGGTAGTAAATCTTACCCAAACATAGATTTTTTTAGCTAAGCTTATTTTTCCCCTTCATTGTCTTAAAAATGTTACATGCAAATAATTATAGATTTATTATCAAATACTATAATATCTATAGGATATACTGGTAAATTTTAGTAGATTTTGAGTGATAGTTTCCTTCCCATAAACCGATTTATAGCTAAATCCCTAGAATTATCCCTAGTAGTAGATGTTAGTAAGGACCTCACAAAGTAACAATCCTTGGTGCACAAAGGTAGGGCAATTATTGGTTAATTTAATGGGTCTTGGCCAAGGGCTTCGACCTTGAGAAAAAGTATTGATAGAAGTTGGAATTCTCCAGGTGTGAGTCTATCCTTTCAAAGGTTTCTTCCTAACCATTTTTCTTTCCATGGAGGAAAGAGATATAATCCTAAAAGGAGGTCCTTCATTTATGAGAAGAGAAGGAATATTCCTTACCTATTGGTATGAAGGCTTTGTACCTAAAAATGTAAATCTATCCCTAGTACCAATCTAGGTTAGGATGTATGGATTACCCATTAAATTTTGGAAAATAGATACCTTTAAGGTAATAGGCAACACACTTAGATAATTCTTTGAAATTTCAAAAACTATACAAATGGATTCTTAGCTATTTATGGTTGGATATTGGTCATTATTGATGTAAATAAACCTTTGCCATAATCAATCATTCTTAAGTATGGGGGTAAGTTGTGGTCCTAAACCATATATTATAAAAACATATATTTTAGATGCAGATAATGTCATGAGGTGGGGACTATTAAGAGATCATGCCCTAAGAAGATTCTACTAGAAATATATGTAGAAATGTACAAGATAAACTTACAAATGGATATGGATGAGGATGGTTTTCAACTTTCAATAAATAGATCCAAATAGAGGAAAGTAAATAAATAGTGGAGACCATTAAGGAAGGATACTAGAGGAAATACCAATTCTTGTGAAGTTTTAGCCTATGAAGAAAAAGCATATTAGAGCTTAGAAGAGATTGTATAACAAGATCAATGTATTAAAAAGGAATCACCTATTCAATATGATCATGATTTAAGTACAAACATTCTTGCTAAACCTAAATTACCATGTGCCTCATCAAATTTTGAAGGATCTCTTAAAGTACCATGTGTCGTTTAGGAGAAGTGGTAGAGAAAATACAATGTTAGATATTAATACCTCTACCATTAATAAGAAAATACTAGAAAATGAGCTGGACAAGTCAAAAGCTTTCATAGTAGAGCCAAGAGAGGATAAATCTAATGAAAAGGAAAGTTATGAAAAAATATTGAGGAATAGAATAATAAGACCTACTCCTGATACATGCAAGGTAAAAAGAGGAAAATCCTCAAATTATCAAGTGAGAGCTAGGGAAGTAAGAGTAAACATAGAGAAAGGAACACAATCTAAGTTGGTTGAACTTCTCTTTACCAAAAAGCAAAATAATATTTGTTATTCATAGGTGAGGGGAGTAGCCCCTAATGAGGCATGATTACCATCCCATGGAATATAAGGGATGCTAATGCCCCCTCAGAGCAGAGGTGTATCAAGGACCTTTGTTTGAGTAATAAGCTTGATATTTTTTGTATCTAGGAAACTAAAATAAAAAATAAGAAGTTTATAAAACTATGGAAGCAGTATATGCAATATATGAATGGGATGTTGTAGATTCTAAAGGAGCAACTAGAGGTTATAGTGGTGACAAGGATCAAGATTCGAACCCACGACGAGGTGTATAAAATTGTAACGTGTTACCGATTCCTCTAGTATAATAAAAAAAGAGCAACATGGGGAACTCTAACATGTTGGAATCTTGTTAGAACCTCCTATGCAACCATTCATAAAACCAAGCATTGGATAACCTCATTAGTCACATGTTGCTTTGGAGATATTTGTTTCATCCTTATCAATGTCAATGGACATACAACTCAGTCATGTAGATTATACGTATCAAGTGGTATTGAAGCCTTTATGAGAACTAAAGACCAAGAGACTTGGTTCATGATTATATGATATTTTAATGCCATAACTAAGTTGGATAAGTGTTTTTGGGGAATTAGGAAAATAACCTAAAGTATTTGAGATTTCTCAACTTTTATTCAAAACAATCATCTATGAGAGATCAAGTTTGAAGATGATGACTATACATGGACCAACAATAGGAGAGGCTAGAACCTAATAGCAAATAAATTAGGTACATGCATACTCTCATATCATTCCTAGATGAAGGGGCTTGTGCTAAAACTAACACCTTAACAAGGACTTGTTCAATTCATTGGCCAACAAGAGTTAAAATGATGGTAAGTGAATTAAAAAATATCATATTTTAAATATAAGCAAACATGGGAAGACCATCCTTAATATTGATATGATAGCACAAATGTGGAATTCTTTAGGAAATGGTGGGTTGTATACACTTCCAAAACAAATTAAATCAATGACATCTAGATTAAAAGAATGAAACGAGAACATTTTTGGAAATATTTTTTAGAAGAGATAAGAACTCAAATAGAAACTTTCAAAAATCTAAAAAGGTGAATATAATAATCCAAGCTCATAGGAAAGGGAGTTGCTTAGTGAATATCAGAATATTTTTTGTAAGGAAGAGAAATTTTGGTGATTAAAATTGAGATAGGCTTGGTTAAAAGGAGATAAAAACACAACTTTTCATAGGATAAAAATAGTACAAAGATCAACATCTATAATTAGTAGAATTAAATCAGTAGAAGGGGTTTGGATTGAAGACTAGAGTTAAATTAGAAAGGAAACAAGGTTTTTTTTCCATAATATTTAAGGATCATAGGAGTTTGAAGTTCTTAATGATTAACTACTACAACAAGTACCTTCAACTATACCATATGAAGACAATATGAAACTAATGGATCCTATTGCTCTGGAAGAAGTTCATTTATCTATTTTCTCTTTTGTTAAGGAAAAACCCCCTGGTCTGGATATGCTCTCTACAATATTCTATCAACATAATTGGGATATAATGAAGGATTATTTATTGGTGGTAGTGGAACAATCTAGGGTAAAATAATGCATTCTATTTAAAATAAATGCAACATATCTTACCCCGATTCCAAAAAAGAAGGATGCATAATTGTTTGATTCATTTAGGACCATAAGCCTATGTAATATGCCATATAAGATAATCTTGAAAGTGATGGCAAATATGTTAAGATTGTTATTAGATAAAATTACTTCAAAAAAGTAAGGAGGATTTGTAAAAGGGAGACAAATTCTAGATAGGATCATAGCAGCTCATGAAAAAATGCATTCAACAACTTCAAGAAAAGAAAGAGCAATGATCTTAAAACTTGATATGAGTAAATCCTGTGATAGGGTTAAATGAATTTTTTTTTGTAGTATTAGAAAAGTTTGGATTTGGGAAGAAATGGGTTGGATAGATTAAAACTTGTGTCTCTATAGTATCATATTCGATGTTGGTCAATGGGTTAGTAACATAACAATTTAAATCCAAGAGAGGTCTTAGATAGGAAGATCCTCTATCACCATATTTTTTCATTATTATGGCAAAGGTATTAGAAAGAAACTTGAAGAAGACTAATAAATATGGACTAGTAAGTGGATGCTAGTAATAACATTGACAACATCACCTATCAACAGTTTGTAGATGATACAATCCTTTTTGGGGGGAAAGGATTAATGAGACCATAGCTTTAAAAAATGTATTAAAAGAATATAAAAGAGCTTCAGGGCATAAATTTAATAGGCAAAATCCAAAATTTACTTCCTAAATACTCTAGTTAGAATCAAAGTAGGGATATGCAGGTTACTTCAACTAGAGGAGGTAAATTTACCATCAACTTATTTAGGGATGCCCTTATCTAAGGGGAGAATGAGGATAGAATTGTGGAATTCAATTATAAGTAAAGTTTAAAATAAACTATGGACATGGAAAGGTAGATGGTTATCATTAGCAGGAAGAATGTAAATAATTAAACTAGTCTTACATGTCATTCCAACATATTATATGTCCTTGTATACTATGCCAAGATCAATTAAAAAATTTAAATCTATATTAAGTGGTCATTTTTGTGTTTAGGATTACATAATAAATGGAAATTTCCTTTGATGAAATGGAGCAAGGTGTGTGATGATAAAACTAAGGGAGGTCTTAGTTTAATATTTCTTATAGATGCAAACTTAGCTCTTAGGGGAGTTTAACTTAAAATATTGTACAAAGAGAGTCAAATACAATGGGTAAGAATTCTTTTAAGTACATTGAGGCCAATGACTCAAGCTTAATATTTACTGCATTCTCTCTACCAAATGGTTCTGCACTATGGAACAATTTAAAAAAAGTCAATTGGTCTAGTGATTAAAGGTCTAAGATGGATGTTGGGAACTGGATAAAAAAATATATTTGGATGGATAAAAATACTCAATCTAAGTCCAATTTTGAAACAATGGAAGAGATTACTTCAAAATAAATATGGTGACAGGGTTTCAAGCATTATGTACAGGGATCAAGAAGGAAGATTCAACTGAAAAGAATATTATTTTACAAGTATACAAGATATTAATGCTAGGAGGTAGTTGAGCATAAAGATAACACCAATAATTATTCCTAGGAGAGATGCGAATAATCTAATTTGAAATTTGAATAGCTTAGGAGAATACACAACAAGATATAATGTAAAGCAACAACAAAATAAGAATACTGCAAGAATATGGAGAGATATTTGGGGTAGCCTAAGCATTCCTAAAGTCCAAATATTTATTTGGTTAGTAGGCCATAAAATAATTTAATTTTGGGATAACCTTGTGAAAAGAGGTTTTCATGGCCCCTCACAATGTGTTTTATGTAAAAAAGAGGAGAGTATAGATCACATCTTAGGAAACTACTCAATAGTCTGGAAACTTTGGTAATGGATTCTTCATATATTTGGTAAATGCATGGTGATGAATGGTAGAATTGAAGAATGATTAAAGCAATGGCATAGCACTTTTAAAAGTGAGGCTTTATAGACAATTTGAGATATATCAAAAGATACAATATTTTGGATTGTATGTCTAGAAAGAAATAGAAGGATATGCAAAGGAAAGAAAAATAGTTTAGAGATCATGAAATAGAAGATTTGTTTAGCCATGTAGGAGTCTAAACCAACCCAATCCCTAATATTGAAGCATAGAGTCTTGATAGATGGATTCAAGTCATCAAATGGAATGATGATGTTGGGTAGAAAAGAAATAAGAAGAAGACCAAGAATCTAAAGTGGAAACCACTAGATGTGAAGTTGGTCAAATTGAATTTTAATAGAGCATATAAAGGAAAATAGGACCAACATGAGGAGAAGGAATAATTAGAAATAATTAGGGAGATATTTTATCTCGTAACACTTTCAATAGTGGACTTAAGACAAATAATGAATTTAAAGCTTGGGCAGTTTTGGAAGGGTTAAAAATATGCAAATAAATGAACTGGAATAGAGTATGGATGGAAGATGATTCATTAATAGTTATAAATACAATTTTAAGGAAAGCAAAGGCTCAATGGAACATACAAGAGATAATTGTGGAAATGCAATACCTTGCTAAAAAGTTTGAAGAAATTAGGTTTACACATACATTAAGGAAAGGAAACAAATGTGCAAATAGACTAGCCAATTGAGGGGTTTTAATTGAGGATCATGAAGTCAAATTTATTTTTCCATGGTTAGAGGAAGTAGTAAGTTTAGTTGAAATTGACAAGAAAATGTTTATTTTCTGAATCAAATAATGATTCAAATATACTTAAATATGTTTTCCATTGGTAATATTTATCTTATTTAATAACATTAATTTTTTTCATATAAACTATTTATTACGGTTCTTGTGGTTGCACTTATGCTTCAAGAAGGAAACTAACAAGAAATCTAGATCTGGTAAAGTAAACTATGATAGCGTGAAGTCAATGCATAGACAATAGAGGTGGAGTTTTGGTATTGTGAAGGATCCTAAGTTTTGGAATATTTGTATTCACATAGAAAATTGAAGAAGATCCAAAAATAAAAATCAAGAATTCATACTTTTATGAAAATGATGTAGGTATCTAGCTATAGCAACTCAATTGATATGAGAATTAAATATATTTATAAACTCTAAAGCTCTAAAGGAGAGAGTTGTGATTTATCAAGAGTCGAAGACCCGAGTAAAACCCTTTGTTCTCTAGCAAAAAAAGAAAAAACACTTTAATGTTATAAAATACAACAAACATTAACAATGGAAAACATTAAAGTAAATCTTAATCATTATTTTATTTAGATAATCAATATTTTCTTGTCAGCTTTAGTTAAACATATTCTTTCCTCTAACCATGGAATAGAGAATTTAACTTCATGATCATCGATTAAAACCCCTCTATTGGATAGCCTATATGTACATTTATTCCCTTCCCTTTTTTAATTGGTTATATAGGATTGAAACATGTCCCACCCATATTACATCATCACCACATAGTGGTATTACAACAAAGCTTAGATATTATCCATGTATCGCTTGACAAGATTTGAACCTTTGTCTCCTCCTTAAATTTTGAGGAATCTAATCAGTTGAGCTAATGCCACTTGATATTTGTTCCCTACCCAGGTGTTGTAGGTGAGTTGGAGAGGAGAGGAAAATCCTCCAAGGGAGGTCCCAAGTTCGAATATCTACCCTACCAAAAAGTTGAATTGGGTACCCAAAATTCAATTGATAATGTTGGTACGAGCAGGGTCGGGTGCGACTCTCGGGTGACTTTGACGGTGTAGAACCCCTGTTCGTGGTCTCTCACACCAAGGCGGCCCCGCAAGGGGTTTTTCGCTAATTAAAAAAAATAAAAAATAAAAAAAAAAGTGCCTTGTTAGGATGGAAAGAGAAAATTGCTTCATGGAGATCCTCCATAGATATCTTCTTCATAAAGCTTTCATTTTGTCCCCGAGTGATAATTGATGGAATATTTTGTACAATTTTTTCTTATGCTTCCTTATATTGCCTATAATTTGACAAAATATTTTTGAAATAATTAATTACCTCCTTCCTTATATCTTCTTTGTCTTCAATATTCCTTCAATCTAGAGTTAAAACATCTAGAGTTATAATATTTTTTATATAATGAATGAATTATTTTGTTTTTGTTGTATCATGAAAAATTTGTATTTCTCTCCTTCCTTGAGCCATTTCTCTCTAGAATTTTGGAACCAATATGACTCCATTTTCAATGCATTATGATAATCATAAAGTAATTGTTTTTCTCGTATAATAATCCTAATCCATTTCATTAATTTATACTATCTCTTGTAACTTTTTTAGCTTGGATTCAATTTCTCTCTTTTCTTTAAAAATGTTACCAAAAGATTTAGCATTCCAAATATTCATTTTCTCCTTTAAATATTTTAATTTTTTAACAAAACCTGTACATACACAATCCTTCAAATTTTGATTCATCCTACCATAACATAACCATCTGGAAAAAAAAATAGGATCTTGGAGCCAGATGGACTGGAAGTGAAATGGCTTTGGATGACCATTTTTAGGTAACTCACATGTCAAAAGAATGGGGTTGTGATTTGATCTTGTTCACAATAAAATAATTGAAGAGATTGTATACTTTGGTTACAACCATTTATTGGATAACAAGAGTATATATAGTTTTGCCCAGTGCATCTATTAGTCCATGTATATTGAAAGCTAGAGGGACTAACATACAAAAGGTTATTTCAATTGACAAATGAAGCAGAATCTTACGTTGATTTAGACCATCTTGGAATACCACTCTTCTTTTCCAAAGGAGATAGAACAATATTAAAATCATCTCCAAGAATCCATCATTGTATTTGAAAAAAATATGTTAAGGTCCTTCCAACATCTTTCACAAGTAACTATAGTTAGAGCATATACATTTATAACCCCAACTTTGATGTTTTCCTCTTTCTTGCAAAAAAATTCAGCAACCCATTTACTTTTTAGTTCTAATAATTGCCCATCCCATTTGCATTTGTCCCATATTATTGCAATACCACCTTAAGCTCCTATAGAAGAAATTACTAAACAATCATCCATCTTCCAAATCTTCTTAAAGGCATCCTTACATTCCTCATTGCTTAATTTTATTTCCTCTATTAAAATAAACTTGGGACTATAACAACTTATTAATTCCTTAATAACTAGTTTTTTAGGGGTTTTATTCATACCCCTAATATTCCATGATATCATTTTCATCATCAACACTTTTTTATTTTTATTAGTGGGATTAGCCCCACTTCTTTTTTCAATGAGTTTACATAGGTTTTTATGAGGGTTCTTGCTCCCCTCATATTGAGTGGGGTTTGAACCTTAGACCTCTTAAAAAGAGGACAAAGCCTTACCACTGCAATAAGCTTGCAACTAGCTTAGCCCCACTTCTTGTTAACACTTGTAATATTTTTATTTGGCTTCCTATATCAATATCCTTTTGAGTTTCTTTCTCTCTTTGTTCCTGCTTTGATGGCCTTCCTCTTCTTCCATTCTTGTCAACACTCTCATCTTCATTAATATCTTCTATATTTTTCTATTTTTTCATATTGTTCATAATGAGACTTATCTTCTAAAGATTTATGTTGCCCTAAAGAGTCGAAAGTGCAAGGAATAGCCTCATTTGCATTTTCTTCTTTATGTTGCCCTGAAAACTCTAAATTGCATATATGATTTCTTGCATTTTTTTTTTAATTTTTAGGATTTATTGAAGAGTGATATATTAGTTATAGTTGAAGAGGCCCATAAAAGGAAGGCTATAATAAGTGAGATCAATGCTACTTTTATTACCTTGGTTCCCAAGAAAGGTGACAAAATATTTTGATAATTTTCATCCAATAAGCCTTTGTAATATGATTTATAAGATCATTTTAAAAATTATGGCAAATAGGTTGAAGGGCATTCTAGGGTGTCTTATCTTAGAGAAACAAGGTGGATTTGTTCATGGTAAACAAATTCTTGATGGTATAATTATTGCACAAGAGGCCATGCATTCTCTTCATTCCATGAAAAAACCAGGTATGCTTCTTAAATTAGATATGAACAAAGCATATGCTAGGGTTTCCTAAAATTTTCTACATGTTATTCTCAGAAATTCTGGCTTTGATTATAGTTGGTGTGAGTGGATTAAATGTTGTTATAACATTGCAAAAAAATCTATTTTGATCAATGGTTCTCCTGTTGGTCATTTCAAGTCATCTTGTGGACTTTGTCAAGGTGATCCACTTTCTCCTTATCTATTTATTATTCTGACATAAGCATTAGGGAGAGACTTTTTAAAGGTATAAATGGAAGGAAAAATCAAGGGTATTCAATTTGCAAAAAATGGTCCCTCTCAATCTCATCTCCAAGTTGTTGACAATACTTTTCTTTTGGTTCATCCCTCAATCAGTGAGGCCATGGAGTTTAAATCATTATTATCATGCTATGAGAAGGCTATTGGATAGTTGGTAAATACTACAAAATTCAAGATTTTTTTCATTAATATTGTCCTAGATTTACAACAAATTATTGTGAATATTTTAGGGTTTAAAAATAAAAAATTTCCATCAACCTACTTGGGTATTCTTTTGTCTTCTAAAGGAAATAAAAAGGATCTTTGGATCTCTTTTTTGGATAGAACGAAAGCTTGCTTAGCAAGTTGGAAATGTAAGTTCTTAACCATGGTAGGAAGGCTACAAATCATAAATACTACATTGTAACCCATCTCTATATATTATGATGTCACTTTCAAGACTGCCAATTGGTATAGCATTAGAAATTGATCAAATTCAAAAAGAATTTTCATGGAAATGTTGTGCGGAAAATTTTAGTTTTCCTCTTTGTAAGTGGGATACGGTTTGCAAAGGAAATAATATTGGAGGAGCAAGCTTGCAAAATTATAGACTTATGAATTTGGCATTAGAAGCAAAGCTTGGGTGGAGATTATTTAGAGATCAAGGAAAGAATTGGGTAAAAATACTACTTAAAAAATATATGTTTTCTCTTGATGCAATGAAATTATTTAGGAAAAGAACTCTACCCAAAGGATAATCAATGTGAAACTTTATATCAAAGAGTTTACAATTGATAAAGAAACATATTAGATGGTCAATTAATGAGGGGAGTTATGCAATTTTTTGGTTTTATGCTTGGTTGAAGTCCTGTCCTCTTTTCTTTGACTCAAAATGACAATCATTATCTCAAGCATTTCTAGCATGTAAAGGTCCAAAGGTCAAATATTATGCTATTATGAGCAACAACTCCAAAACGTGGATTTATTTTAGTAACCTAGTTGAAGGAAAGAAACTCAAAAAAATTGCAAATGAACTTCAAAATATGCTTCAAGAGTTTTATTTGCCTATTTTTACACAAAAGGATGAGTTGGTTTGGAATTCATCAAAGGATGGTGGATACTCGGTCAAGTTGGGATATGATGATTTAGAGCAATCAAAATTTTCTTCTCCCAAATATTTTCCTTGGAAGAATGTTTGGTCATTAAAGGTTCTCCCTAAGGCCTCAACATTCCTTTGGTTAGTAGTTCAAAGTAATATTCTTATAGGAAAGAGTCTACAAAGAAGAGGATATTATTGACCCTTTAAGTGTGCCTTGTGAGAAGGATTTAGAAAAACTAGATAATTTACTTCTTTGTTGTTTGTTTGATCACACCATTTGGGGCTATTTTATAAAAAATATGAAATTATATTGGGTAGCTCCATCAACATTAAAGGAGTTGACGAAATGTTGGATTAATTATTTTTTAAATAAGTTTACACAGGTTATTATGAGGGGTCCCAGTTCCCTCATACTGAGTGGGGTTTGAACCCATTCTTTTTACTTGTGATAGTATGAGAGCAAGATGAGATCACAAACGCATTCTTTTGACTTTTGAGTTACCTAATAATGGTCATCCAAAGCCATTTCACTTCCAGTCTATCTGGCTCCAACACCCTAATTTTTTTCTAAATGGTTACATTATGGTAGGATGAATCAAAATTTGAAGGATCGTGTATGTACGGGTTTTGTTAAAAAATTAAAATATTTAAAGGAGTAAATGAATATTTGGAATGCCAAATCTTCTGGTAACATTTTTAAAGAAAAGAGAGAAATTGAATCCAAGCTAAAAAGTTACAAGCGATAGTATAAATTAATGAAATGGATCAGTATTATGTGAGAAAAATTTACTTTATGATTATCATAATTCATTGAAAAAATGAGTCATATTGGTTCCCAAAATCTAGAGAGAAATGGCTCCAAGAAGGAGATAGAAATACATTTTTTTTTCATGCTACAGCAAAAACAAAAAAGTTTGTTTGTTATATCAAAAATATTTTAACTCTATATGGAAGAAATATTGAAGACAAAGAAGATATAAGGAAGGAGGTAATTAATTATTTCAAAAATATTTTGTCAAATTATAGACAAGATAAGGAAGCATAAGAAAAATTTCTAGAAAATATTCCATCAATTATCACTCGAGGATAAAATAAAAGCTCTATGAAGAAGATATCTATAGAGGATATCCATAAAGCAATTTTCTCTTTCCATCCTAACAAGGCACTTAGCCCAAATGGATTTCTTACAATTTTATTTCAAAATATTTGGGATTTATTGAAGAGTGATATGTTAGTTATGGTTGAAGAGGCCTAGAAAAGGAAGGCTATAATAAGTGAGATCAATGCTACTTTTATTACCTTGATTCCCAAGAAAGGCAATAAAATATTTTGATAATTTTCATCCAATAAGCCTTTGTAATATGATTTATAAGATCATTTTAAAATTTATGGTAAACAGGTTGAAGGGCATTCTAGGGTGTCTTATCTTAGAGAAACAAGGTGGTTTTGTTCATGGTAAACAAATTCTTGATGGTATAATTATTGCACAAGAGTCCATACATTCTCTTCATTCCATGAAAAAACCAGGTATGCTTTTGAAATTAGATATGAACAAAGCATATGATAGGGTTTCCTGGAATTTTCTACATGTTATTCTCAAAAAGTTTGACTTTGATTATAGTTGGTGTGAGTGGATTAAATGTTGTTATAACATTGCAAAATTTTCTATTTTGATCAATGGTTTTCCTGTTGGTCATTTCAAGTCATCTTGTGGATTTTGTCAAGGTGATCCACTTTCTCCTTATCTATTCATTATTCTGACAAAAGCATTAGAGAGAGACTTTTTAAAGGTAAAAATGGAAGGAAAAATCAAGGGTATTCAATTTGCAAAAAATGGTCCTTCTGAATCTCATATCCAATTTGTTGACAATACTTTTCTTTTGTGTCATCCCTCAATCAGTGAGGCCATGGAGTTTAAATCATTATTATCATGCTATGAGAAGGCTATTGTATGGTTGGTAAATACTACAAAATCCAATATTTTGTTCACTAATATTGTCCTAGAGTTACAACAAATTATTGTGAATATTTTAGGGTTTAAAAATGAAACATTTCCATCAACCTACTTGGGTATTCTTTTGTCTTCTAAAGGAAATAAAAAGGAGCTTTGGATCTCTTTTTTGGATAGAACGAAAGCTTGCTTGGCAAGTTGGAAATGTAAGTTCTTAACCATGGTAGGAAGACTGCAACTCATAAAGACTACATTGTAACCCATCTCTATATATTATGATGTCACTTTCAAGACTGCCAATAGGTATAGCATTAGAAATTGATCAAATTCAAAAAAAAAAATCATGGAAATGTTGTGAGGAAAAAATTAGTTTTCCTCTTTGTAAGTGGGATACGGTTTGCAAAGGAAAGAATATTGGAGGAGCAAGCCTGCAGAATTATAGACTTATGAATTTGGCATTAGGAGCAAAGCTTGGGTGGAGATTATTTAGAGATCAAGAAAAGAATTGGATAAAAATATTACTTAAAAAACATATGTGTTCTCTTGATGCAATGAAACTATTTAGGAAAATAACTCTACCCAAAGGATCAATGTGAAAATTTATATCAAAAAGTTTACAATTGATAAAGAAACATATTATATGGTCAATAAATGAGGGGAGTTATGCAATTTTTTGGTTTTATGCTTGGTTGAAGTCTAGTCCTCTTTTCTTTGACTCAAAATGACAACCATTGGCTCAAGCATGCCTAGAATGTAAAGGTCCAAAGGTCAAAGATTATGTTATTATGAGCAACAACTCCAGATCGTGGATTTATTTTAGTAATCTAGTTGAAGGAAAAAAACTCACGCAAATTGCAGATGAACTTCAAAAGATGCTTCAAGAATTTTATTTACTTATTTTTACACAAAAGGATGAGTTGGTTTGGAATTTATTAAAGGATGGTGGATACTCGATCAAGTTGGGATATGATGATTTAGAACAATCAAAATTTGCTTCTCCCAAATATTTTTCTTGGAAGAATGTTTGGTCATTAAAGGTTCTCCCTAAGGCCTCAACATTCCTTTGGTTAGTAGTTCAAAGTAAGATTCTTATGGGAGAGAATCTACAAAGAAGAGGATATTATGGACCCTTTAGGTGTGCCTTGTGAGAAGGATTTAGAAAAACTAGACAATTTAATTCTTTGTTGTCTGTTTGATCACACCATTTGGGGTTATTTTATAAAAAATATGAAATTATATTGGGTAGCTCCATCAGCATTAAAAGAGTTGATGAAATTACCCAGGTGTTGTAGGTGATTTGGAGAGGAGAGGGCAATCCTCCAAGGGAGGTCCCAGGTTCGAATCTCCACCCTACCAAAAAGCTAAATTGGGTACCCAAAATCCAATTGATAATGTTGGTACGGGCAGGGTTGGGTGCGACTCCCAAGTGACTTTGACGGTGTAGAACCCCTGTTCGTGGTCTCTTAGACCAAGGCGGCCCCACAAGGGGTTTTTCGCTTTAAAAAAAAAAAAAAAGTTGATGAAATGTTAGAATAATTTTTTTTAATAAGTTTACACAAGTTTTTATGAGGGGTCCTAGTCCCCTCATACTGAGTGGGGTTTGAACCTTAGACCTCTCAAAGAGATACCAAAGCCCTTACCACTGCAGTATGCTTGCATTTCAATGTTGGATTAATTATTTCAAAACTAAAGCATTATGTATTCTTTGGAGGATTGGCCCTGCCATTGTTTGTTGGAATTTATGGCTTAAAAGGAAAAAAAAATTAAAAAAAAATCTCAAAATCATGCCCAAGTTTGGAACCATATTATTGCCTTTCTTGCACAATGTCTACAAATATAGTGCTCATCATGGGAAGTCTCAATTGTAAAAAAATAGATGCTAATAACTTGGATAAAAGATTTGAACATAAATGGAAGAGTTATCTGTGATAATGGAATTAAAACAAAGTATCTACTTCAATCGATGGTAAAATGGAAATGTTCAAAAACTAAGTTTATCAAAATTAATTTTGATGGTGCTTCTAAAGGAGATCTAGGAAAAGTTAGTGAAGGAAAAATTCTTCTAACTTATTTAGAATCATATGGAACTTCAACTAACAACTATGAAGAGGCTAGGGCACTTTTTACAAGGATTAAAATTGTACTATAAAAAAGATGCAAATATATTTCAATTGAGGGGGACTCATAAATTATCATCAATGCTATCAACGAAAATGGATGTGGAGATTGGATAAAAAATAACGTTATTGTTGATGTTCATCATCTAATACTAGAGGTAATATCTTGGAAGTGTGAGCATATATGTAGAGAAGGAAATTAGGTAGTAGATAAATTAGCAAATTGCATTGTTGATGTTGGCTTTTTAAGCCTTACTACCACAAAATATCATAGGTCCCAATATAAAATAACCACAATATTAAGGGTCAAAATAATAATAATATGAAGAGTAGAATAATATATGAGAAAATTAATATGTATATCAAGACCTATATAATAAAGAAAATAATGTTCATTTATATCCTAAAATATGGAGTGATAGCGAGCAAATACATGAAATTCTATTTTACGACAGGCGAGAAGCAAAAAGACGGGAGTAAGGTCCCATGAAGCGGTCCGAGAGTACGCACCAACAACGCCAATGATGGATGCACCAGCCAAGAGATAAGGAGCGAAACAACAAGCAAAATTTTCCTGAGGGTGGCAAAAGATGAGAATAGAGCTCATGGGGGGAAAGAACCCCCGAACAAAACAAATGCGGGTGACAGTAAAACCAGCTTGATAAGATTTGTAGAAGCGCTTAAGGGAAAACCTAAACCCTTGCCTATGGCACCAAACGCCTTCATCACCCAAGGCTATGATGTTTTCTATTCACAGGAAGTAATAGAAGACTATGCTACCCTCGATTCCTTTTCCCTCGTGGGAAAATTTGTAGGAGGGAGACCCGATATGGATTCACTCCGTCACTGGGCGACGATAAAGTGGAAAACCTGGGGCTACTTGGAACTGTTAGCTATGTCCATAGGGTTATTCATGATACATCTCAACATGTAGGAAGATGCAGATCATATTTTATCAAGAGGCCCATGGTTCTTCGAAAGAAAAAGTCTCTTCCTCTATAATTGGGGAGCAGACTTTGACTTCGAATCTCAAAGCATCAACTATGCTCCCATTTGGGTTTGGCTCCCAAATTTATCCCCACATTTCTTTCATGAGGATGCGCTACAAGGGATAGCTCGAGCAATCGGGGAACTAGTTACTATCGACCTGACAACTTGTGCTCAATCACGATTAACGCAAGCCCACATATGCATTAATGTCAATTTGGAAACCCAGCTCCCAGACCATGTTAACCTAATTTATGGGTCTTACTATCGGATCCAACCAATGGAGTATGAAAATAAACCCACTTTTTGCTTTGAGTGCCACTCACAGGGGCATCTCCCAACCTAGTTCCCAACTCACAAAAGCGTGCAAAACGAACCTTAGATTTAAGCCCGCTTGACCTACGAAGAAACTCAGAATATGAAAACTAAAGTAGGACAAAGCCAAAACCACAAAGGAAAGCAGCATGCCCTATCTCCTCCAGTTTGCGACATGAGTAAGGCAAGTAGTTTGCTTACCTCCTCTAAAAGGTTCAATTTACTTGGTAATTTTGGTCTTAATGATAAAAATGATGAGGAGCTCCCTTGCAAGGAAATCCCTGTCCCAAACCAATTAGAAAAACCCCACCCCAAAGCAAATCTCCCCCAAAAATTCTATCTCCCATCCCCATCCTCGTGCCCTAATTCCTTGCTTGAAATCGCCCTTAAGTCCCAAAGCTCTCCTTCCAAACCCCCTCATTCTCCCAAAACCTAGCCCAGCTCTCCCCCACCCAACGAGTTTGCATCACCCGACTCCCCATCTGAATTCCACGATGTTGAGGCTAATAGTGGTGAATCCTCCCATGAATCCCCAGAAGCATGGAGCCCAAAACAAACCCAAAGATTCAAAAAATCCCAAATAGATGTGGGAGGTGACAGGAAAAAGGGCAGGCTCTCTGGTGCTGACCTGAGAAGCAGAGACACAATAGAAGACATAGCCAATGGTACCCAAAGAACCCTATTCCAAGAACTGGAAATACCCAACAGAGAAGAAACTAAGAGATCCAAACCCCCTACGTAGCAAGGCGAAGGGGACAAAAAATCCTCAAACAGTTCCAAATGAAAATCCTCTACTGGAATGCGAGAGGGTTAAATGGGGTAGCCAAACAAAGATTGGCTTCTGTTATGTGAAAGGATTCAAATCCCACTATTTTTTTGATTTAAGAAACCAAATTAGGCGAGCACTGGCTGCCCAAAATTGCCAAGGTCATTGGGAGAAAATATGAGTTCACCTTTACACCTGCTTTTGGTACCTCATACGAACTCCTCTGTCTTTGGGACCCAACTAAGATGGAAGGGAGAATCATTTCAGGTGAAGGACGCCTATCCAACATCTACTTCCATGACTCTAACACCCAACATTCCTGGGTTATGATGAATGTGTACACCCCTAACAGTCTGTAGGGTAGATCAAATATATGGAAGAATCTCACCCAGATGAGAGAAGCTTTCAATGAAATCCCCTAGATTTTAGCTAGGGACTTCAATACCCCCTACATCCCTCAGAGAAGAGAGGTGGAAATGTCATCATCCCCAAATCCACAGATGACTTTGCGCACTTTGTAGACACAAATAAACTTATGGATGTCCAACTAAGAGGATCCTAGTTTACTTGGAGCAACAGAAGGGTGGGTGGAGACCTTATCCAAGAAAGACTTGATCGTTTTGTGCTATCCCAGGAAACACTTCCCCTATTTGGAGATGCCAACTTGCAAGCTCTACCAAAAATTGGGTCTGACCATAGCCCCCAAATTTTAAAATTTGCCAACAGATCCCAATTAAAAACCCCTTTCCATTTTGATTCAATGTGGACCCAACATCTGAACCTCAAAAATCGGATTGCCAAGTGGTATGGGAAAGGTTTCCTGGGACTATAAAAAACCAAGTGATGTATAAATTATGGTTGATAAAAGCTAAGTTGAAGGTCTGGAACATAGAAACATTTGGAAACATCTTTGAAAATAAATAAAACATCAAGAATAGGCTCCAACAAATTGAGGACAGGTTTCAGCAGGGATAGTGGGATGACATCCTGAGAACTGAGGAGCGGTTTCTATTGTTGGAATACCATAATACCCTATGGAATGAAGAAATATTCTAGCACAAAAAATCAAGGCAATTGTGGCTTAAGGAAGGAAACTCCAACTCCAAAAACTTTAACATTTTCACTCTCAGGCATAGAGGGGCTAACAAGATTAAAGGCATCACTAAGCAATATGGTTCGTTCACCTCAGATATCCACGAGATTCGAGATGAAGTAGTCTATCATTTTGAATCCCTCATTGGATCCCACCCCTCCTCCTCCAATCAGGCCATGGACTCCCTCCTTGAGAATATTCCCATATCCATCCTCGATGCTATGAACCCCCTTCTCCTTAGCCCTTTAAACCCTAAGAAAATTCACCAAGATATTTTTTTATGTAGCCAGAAAAAAGCCTCTGGGCCCGACGACTTCCTTTGGACAGGGACTAACAACCATAACAAGTTTCATCTGGTGGCCTGGGACAAAGTTTGTACTCCAAGAGACAAAGGCAGGCTCGAATTCACAGGATCAACCTCATGAACCAACCTGTCCTTGCCAAACAGGTGTGGAAATTGGTCACCAACATAAACATGGAATGGGTTTTTATCATTAAGAGAAATATCTACAACAACATTCCTTCTGGGATGAAGGGACTCCTAGTGTTGGGTCCCACTTTTGGCGGTCCATAACCCACACCAATCACCTTCTTTACCAAGGGATCATGTGGTAACTTTGATATGGTAAGGACATCGATTTATGGTATGATTTGTGGGCTAGGGACGAGCCCCTCATCAAAGACCCCGACATTGCAGCAATTAAACATCTCATTGACAATAGATTTGGACCCAAAGTTGCATATTTTATTTCTAACATCCAAGATAGTCGCAGGTGGAAGCAACTCCATTTTAGAGTCAGAAATGCTATCTTAGATAAAGCCATGTATGCCCTGCAGTCTGCACTCAGGGTAAACTTTATCCCTAAGACTCAGATGATAGATAATATTTTTTGGAAAGGCATCAATGATGGGAAATTCTTGATGAAGTCTATTTTTCATTTGTTTGAAGCTTCCCAAAAAATACCCAACACCATGAACAACCCTGCCACAGCTAGGACCATATGGCTCAAGCATCTCATTCTGAAGGTGGCTCATTTCTATTGGCTCACGGTCCATAAAAGGATCCTCACCATTGAAAATCTGATCAAAAGGGGCATCATTGTCCCCAACAGGTGCTATCTCTGCACTCAAGCTTAGGATTCCACCCAACATCTTCTACTTGAATGCCCCTTTGCCTTCAATGTGTTCTCATCCCTGATTAGCAAGTTTCACATCAATTGCGTGTGGTCTAAGTCTATCCTTAACTTATTCACTCAGTGGCCCACTATTTTTCGAAATCCCAGGCTCAAATTCCTTTGGAAAGCCCTGCTGCACCACACGATTTGGTAACTTTGGCTCAAGCGAAACAATCGCTTCTTCAATGACCATCCTAGAGACCTTGAAGTTGTGGCCAATAGAGCTTTGTGCTTTGCAATAAAAAATGCTAACATAATTCCTTGCCTGAAAACACCTACGACTGGGCTGGAGTCATCCTTGATCAAGACTTTGGGGGTTTCCATCGAGTGTTCCAGAACCCATAATACCACCAGCATCAAGAGTAAGGCCAAGTGTTATCCTCCCCCCCAAGATGGCTCAAAGCAAACTTTGATGGATGCTGGGGCTGGCGGGGTCATCAGGGACCATGATGGCAATGTCATAAAGACATTTCTAGAAAACTTAGGGATTCAGACTAACAACTACACTGAAGCTCAAGCTCTGTGGAGAAACATCGAGGTCAGCAAGGAGTTGACCACCCCGATCATGTTTGAAGGTGATTCACTAAATGTGGTTAACCACATTAATAATAACAATAGCGAAGGTTGGAATATCCAAAACATCATTCAAGAGTGTCAAGCTTCCATTAGTCAATACCCCCAGAACACAATCCAACATGTGTTCAGAGAGGCAAACAAGGTAGCAGATCTTTTGGCTAACAGAGCAGCCAATCAAAGTAACATGATCATCTGGGAAGATTCCTTCCCCTAGGAAGTCATCGAAGTAGCCAATCGCAATGTGGAGCGTATTTTCAAATAGTATCTTTCGCTGCCCTGAAGGTGTTTGTTTAACACCAAAGGTGTTTTCTTTCAACACCAAGGAATTTTGTGTCTTAACCCTTATCATCATTTCCCGTAGTTTTGACTATACGTTTAATCATGTGGACTTCCATGTTAGTGTCAAAGTATCCAACCATTCCCACTGGCCTCCACCCTCCTTGTGCCTCCACCCCTTCACCCTTGTTTTACCACATTCCTTGATGTTCGCTCGCCACCCCCTCCTCTTCCCCCCTTTCTCGCTTCTTGCACCACTCATTTTGTCACTCGTCTGTTTCCCTCCCCTTCTAGTAGTCATTCACCCAGACTGTGTCCCCATGCCCCCTAGGTCTTTGAGTGTTGATAAGGCTAGCCTCTCCTCTTGCCATTTTCATTTTTATCTCAAAAAATGCATGTTGCATGGTTGTCCCCCATGCCTCAGGTTTCGTCCTTATAATATTTGACCCACCCTTTCTATGCTTATTTGCTTATGGCACTTTAATAAGTTACAAAGAAGTCATTACATCAGCTCTATCTTTCTAAGTTTTTCTAGCACGATGGCCACCATCGAATCCACAAACCTTCTTCTTGATTTGGTAACTGAAGCTTTGCTCGATGCCAAGGGGTTCATCCCTTTTTTAAGATTTTCAGCGATGTTGACGATCAAGTCACCAGTGATTTTATCAACTCATGGAATAATGGTGCAGTGCAGGTTCAAGAGTTCTCTTTGAGGTAAGTGTTCATCTAATTGTAGAAATTTTTGGTTTACCTCCTAAAGGCAGGGTTGTTCGAAGGGATAAGCACAACTTCAAGGATGAAACAAAGCATCTCCCTGACAAAGGGAAGGACCTGGTTTGGGAGAAATGGGGTATGGTCCGCTTGTCCCTTCCTCATCCATGGGACATCATTGTTATCCCTGTTATCTAGTATATTACTTTCGATGATCCCTTCATCCCCCTTTACGCCAACCACCTCGTATTTTTTAACCACCTCCGTGATGTTAAACCAGTCAATATTCTTGATTTTCTCTTTTTATATATCAATATAACCATCGAGAACTTCAGGTAAAGAAATTCATCTAAGCCCCCTCAATCCACCCCCAAGCCCCGAGCCTTCCTCAACTTATACCCACAAATCCAAGCCGAGCACCCCTCTCTCCTTGACGAACTCCCCCAACCCCTCCGTTGAGTCCCCTTGCTGTTAGATTCCCCTGTTGACTTCCCCCTAGATAAGGTCACCCTTGCCCAGGCCAGCAGTGAGAAGGAGGCCACCTCGACCCCCACTCCTAAGGACTCATGCCCTTCAGATCGATGCCCTCCTGGCTCCATCCTAAGAAGCAAATGGAAAGCGGTTCAACCCACTTAAAAGAGCAAGAAATCTCATCGCTTGAATACTAAGAGCAAGAAATCTCATCAGGGTTGAAGACTAAGAGCAAGAGTGTTTCACACCACCCCCAAGAGGTCATCATCGACAATGATGAAGAGGCTACTAACAGCGCAAAGGATTTGTTGTGCACCTCCACCTTCAACCACATCAACAAAGTAGTGGATCACCTTAAATTTGTTGCCAACATCATCAAGGAGGTGGGCTCATTCCTATCCAGTGCCATCAGTGAGATCTAAGAGCTCCCCACTGTGATCAGATTTCTTCTTGCCCCAGATCAAAAATATGCCACTAAGGAGTAGGATAAGGAGGAGTCCCAGTAGGAGTAGGAAGGTGGTAGCAGGTAGTAGAACTACCTTTGTCTGTGGTGGCTCCAGTCCTATTTTGTGTATGTCATCTTTAGGGGTTCCACCCCTGTATTTGCTATCTATTTTTTTGGTTTGTTTAGTCTGTCAGTTGATGGGTTCCCAGACTATTAAAATTTATAGAATGTGCCATTTTTTTTTTGCTGGTAGTGCCAATGCCCAATGTAATAGGGATGGGACCCTTCAACCCGAAAAGTAAATAATTTTTTTTTACCTACCAAAAAAAAATCTTGAAATATGAATGTAAATGACCTATGTTATTCATGTATTACGCATGAAAAAAACTTACAATATTTATTGCTCAAAAATGTATACAAGCTTTATTCCAAACTAGATCTCTTAAAATCAGATAATAGGCTTCTCCTTTATAAATTTGGATTTGGATTGCTTTTTCATGGAGTATTGTCTCTAAAATATATCCATAGTAGTATGACTCTTCAAGTACTTGATTATTGCTCTCCATATGCCAAGTCTCATGACTCTTGGCTTATCATCTTTTCACTTGCATACTAGATGGACACTTGACTCTAAGGCACTTGCACACATGACTCTTACACTTCTACCTACACTCCTAATCTAAGACACTTGTGTACATCCTCACATTATCTATTTGCACTCTTACATACAAGACACTTATGCACATTCTCTCAATCTACACTTGCACTCTAACTTATATGACACTTGTGCATTTCCTGCACATTGACACTTACATAAAAGGGGGAATATAAATCACATGTCTAAACTATAAATTTAACCCTAATTAATTACATATTTACAATTGTATCATGGAGGTATATTAACATTTACCAAATAATGTAATATTCCTCAACAGTTGATCTTCATCCTGATGAAATTTAAATTTTAGAAGGCAACTGGCCAAGTAAGATTTTATCTCTTAATCAAAATGATGTTAAGGATTTGATTGTGGAAACATAGCACTTAGAGGAAGTTGAAGAATATATTTAAGAGAAAAATAAATAAATAATTATGATAAAAAGGTATGTTGGAGCAAATGTAATATTTTGGTATTTTGATGGGAGTGGCCCCAATAAAATCCAATAATAACTTATTAAAAAAGATGGTATGCATAGCTAAAATAATTAAGGAAAAATGAAACTTAGATGAAAATTCTATACCTAGATAGAATGTTCCACCTTTGTTGATGCCCTAGCCCTCCATTGCTTCTCCCATCATCTGAACCTTGACTAACATATTTTTGCAATTTTATTTCCTACAACTTGAAAAATCGTCATTGTCCTTATTTTGGATGGTTGACTTCATAGGATTGCATATTCGTCAATACTTCTCAGATTCTTTCATATGACCATTCATTTTAAATCTCTTTAAATTCTACACAAATTTGTCAAATAATAACCTAAATCAAACAACCTGTCACAAAGATATGGCTCCTAAAAGATGATATGTTTTTCTAGAAACATCTGCCCTAAAACTGCTCTAGTCCCGGATGACTATCTTTGCATGGTCATATCTCCCTGAATATTGCTTGGATCCTTTCATATGTAAGAACCCCACTATTAATCATGATATTTTATTTCTTTTATTCGATGTGTTTTTCATAAATAAGAAACAATGCCATGTAACTTAAACTAGACATGCATGTTAGATTATCCAAATTATCTACCTTGGAGAAAGAAGAACCACTTGTTTTTAGGAAGAGTTAAAATGTTATGTTAGAATCACCTCTTATGATCAATTTATTCTTAGCATTCTCATCTCATGTGACTTTCATCTTTTGCTAGTATTATTTCATTCCCTCTACATTTGTAGGACAATAAATATTAATCACTATGTAAAATAGTTTTGTCCTAAAACTTCTAATAATAAAACTTGTTGAAACGATTATTAAATTTAGAATTTCACTATTGATTTTATAAGGATTTTAAATTGTGACTAAGCCTCTATAAAAACTCCCACAAATTTTTGGTCCTTTCTTGTTAGAAGCTTGTCCTTTTGAACTTTAGTATTTATAATCATTATTAAATATACTATCAATTGTTCTAGTATCCTTCTTTTTGGAGGGTTTCCAAACCCCTTAATGCTCCATAATATTAATTTGGATTTGGATTTCTCCAACACATCCTTGAGCACTAATTGTCTTTCCAATACAACTTCTACCATTTTTCTTTTTGAATATGATTTTAAAGTCCTCTTTCTCTTTTCTTTGATCTTGTATCTTCTAGTTTCTTCACTTAAGAATTGCTAAATAGTTTTTCCTTACCTTTCTCCTTGCCCAAAATTTTCCAAATCTATCTCCATATGTCAAATTGTTATATTTTCATGATCTCTTTTCCTTATTCCTATTGACCACCTTTGAGCTTAATTATTTTCTTCATATTTGAAAGGTTTCTTTGTATCCTTTATGAAGGCATATTGCTCTATTCTTACCTCCTCGACATGTTTCTCCCCCTTATTTTCAAACCATCTCCCAAAATATTATCTTCTCTATCCCTTTGTTCTATGGAAGAAAGAGAAAGAATCCTAAAAGGGGGTCCTTGGTTTATGGGAAGAGCAGGGCTCTTCCTTACCCTCTGGTATGAAGGCTTTTCACCTAAAAATGTTAATTTATCCCTATTGGTCATCAAATCCGCACAGGAAAGGACTTTCGGTGGGTTTGCGCGCCCTGGACTTGCGACCAACATTGAAAGGCCGAAGGGAAGAGATGCCCCTCGTGCCAATCTCCGGAGAAGGCCGGCTCCTATACTAATCTACTTTTGGGGTTTGAGATAAGAGTGCAGGAAAGAGATAAAAGGAGTTCGGGTTAGAGAAAGAAATAAAAAGGGGTAAGGGTTAGAGATTGATGATTCAAGGTGGGGAAGAACAGGAAGCACGATCACTCACTAATAACTCGAATAGCAGCAAAGAACACCAAGAATAGCCGAAAGAAACGCAGTGCCGACCTTCCTATGTATCCTCTGGACGGGTTCGCAGGGTTCTCCTCTCTTCTCTCGCTGGAATTCAGGGTTCAGAGTAACAGCGATTAAGACGAGGGAATAACAGAAACCTCGATCCACCAGGCAGCATAAAAGAAAGCAACAAATACGTTTTTTCTCTCCTATGTATCCTTCAGGGCGAATTTTAGGGTACAGTCCCCAATCGCACACCGGATTCAGGATTCAGAGTCTCAGTATACGAATGCAGACAGACAAAAGAATTAAGCACAGAAGGCAACATAAAAGAGAGAAATAGAGCACAAAAGATCTTTAGTATTAGACGCAGGACATCAAGTTACAACAGCTTTCTAGCAGAAAGTTCCCCCCCCTTTTACATTACAGAGCCTGGGTTTTTATAGAGGACCCGGCCCTCTGAATCATTATTACAAAAACGGCGGAGTACGCCCTCGGGCCCTGAGAAATCGGTGCCTCGCTGCTGCTGCGAATGATCCTTCAAATCGGCTACCAAAACTGGCAATGGCGACCGAGTCAACCGGGGAAAGATGCATTAAATGAGCCACCTGGGTGTCCTCGGATTGCAGGTGCGGTGCTCGAGTGGCGGCCATGCTTGCCGGGCTCTCCTTCTCGGACTGATACTTCGCATCCAATTACCAAAAATGAGCAGCGGGCTTATCGGGCAAGAAAATACGCATTTATGAGGCTCTCTGACTGCCTCGAGAAAAATGCCCAACTTGGGAAGCATTCCTGGAAAGCGCCTCACTGATTTTCGCTTCGCAGAATTACTTCGGGGGCGTGGCATGCCGAAGCCGATCTCCTTCCATCTTTCGCTGCTTCGTCGACAAAATTACTTCGCTGACGGGTCGGGAAAAAACGCTTCGGGCCGATCTTCTTTTGAAAAGGCGGCTCGGGGGAGTTTCGGCCGAAACACTTTCTCGACTTGTACTACTTCGGGAGAAATCTGGCCAAAGTGGATATTAGAAATACCTCGGGCCCGAAGTATTTTCCTTGCCTTAGCCGATTCGGGCTGTCTTTTCTTCTTCGACGAACTTACTTGGATGCCGCTTCGCAAAATTTTCACCCGAAGTAGCTGCTGGGCATGCTTCGGGTGCGAAGCGTTTCTTTTGCTTTCTCGGCAACTTCTCGCCCGAAGTGATGATTTGAAGCGCTTCGGGCCCGAAGTTCTTTTCTTTTCATTTTGTCCACCAGGGGGTGATAGGGAATTCAAAATTGCTATAACTTGTACACAAAGAAAACTTTCAAACAAAACAAATATCATACAAAGTTTTAATTTTTCTGCCCCTTGGTGGAATGTGACAATATTGTCAACATTCTTGGCGGCTCGCGGGGCAACGAGCTCGTCTCGGTGGTAGAACCCTCAGCTTTCATCCATTGGGCCAAAGTCACCTCCAGACCCTTCTCTTTGTTCTTTTTCTGGGGATGCTTCCACAGCTTGTCCTTCTTCCTTCTCTTCTCCTGCTTCTGCTTCTTCCTCTTCTGTCGCCATTGCTTCTGCTACTTCTTCGGCCGTTGGCAATGGGGCCAGGCGGACGCGGATATTTCTCAGGGTTCGGCGAACCTGAGACCAGACTTTTTTTGTGAACAGCTCCTGATCCCCCAGAGATTTGACCAAGGCACGAAACCTATCGATCTGCCCGATTTCTGCATGCTGGGACCTGGTATACAGATCGTTTAGGGAAGCGACGATTCTACAGTATTTCAGTATGTAATCAGCAACCTGCTTCTCTGTTATAGGTTCGGCCCACTCGTCTATCTCCGAGACGTTGTCTCCAAACTGCTGCCACTTCGGCATGATTTCTTCCTTGGCTAAGGGCTTTCCATCATCATCCGTGAAGCTCGGGAAACCTAAGGAGAAGAGGTCTTCGAAGTAGCCCATCGACGCGCGCCTCTCGCTTTCGAATGCATCCAGTAGGATTTTTGCCTTTTGAGCCTTCTTGGCTATGGAGAAAAAGGCGCGAACTGTGTCCTGGGCTGTTGACCAATCCCTTGTTGTCCGACTCATTGCTGCGAGCTTCAAATCCTGATATCCTGCATCTTGGACTTTTAGGGCCAGCTTGAGTCGGGCTTTGACATTCTGAATGACTTCTTCGACGATTGGTCCTCCTTCGACGATAGCAACTTGGGCTTCTACGGTGTAAACTAAAACTGAAAGAGCACTGGCAGCCCGAGACCTAAAATTTTTGAGCAGACATGAGCGAATCTCTTTGATTTTGCTCCTGTCAAATAGCCCTAGGCCTTCCTTCTCGTGCAGCTGGATCTGAGCTTGCAAGATCCTACTTTCAAGCTCCTTGACCCTCAAATCATTTTTGATCTGCCTTTGTGCCTGATTCTCAGCTGTGCACTCCAGCTGTGCTATATGCAGCTTTAGGGCGTGTGCTTCTTTTCGCATCAGCTTGCATTGTCCTTCGGCTTCTACCAATTTGGAGCGAGTCCTTGCTAGCTCCTCCTCCAGCTTGATGTTAGCACTCTCGGCTTCGAACCTGCGCTTGTTGGCAATGTTGGCGTGCGCCTTGAAGGTCTCGATTCCAATGTGCATAGAGGCGGACTCCTCGTCCACGTTCAGATGCTCCAGGTCCTTTTCTTTATCTTGATATTCATAGTCCGCTGGAGTCATTTCATCCAGGGGCTTCTGGACTTTGGGTATTTTCTTTACTTTATGCATCTTTCCCGCCTCGAAGTCGAAGACGGCACATTTCTCAACTTGAGCGAGCGAACGCCCTCTCTTCTTTCTTGCCTCTTTCAACATTCTCTCTGTGTTCTGTCGGGCTTGGAGGAGTTTTTTGGCCAAGGGGGACTCCCGTATTGAGGACAGCTCGGAGTCGAATGCGGTTGGGTCTAAAGCCGAGGGATTGAACAAATATAGGGAGCTGAAAGGGATAGCCTCACCCGAAGGTTCGGCAACAGGGGTGACGGGGGCTTCGGCGAGTGGGAGCACGTTATGTATAACGGAGGAACGAGCTTCGGGGTTCGACGCCGGACTATTAGCTTCACCCTGGTTGATGACTGGAGGATTGGCGGTGTGGCTGGGCGAAGTGGTTTTGATGGGTTTGTCCTGGCCGAAAGACTCAGGGGGAGTAGTTAGGGGCACAGCGTGAGGAGGTGACTGACTTCGTGGAGGCAGGGCGGATGGGTGAGAGCTTTCGGCCAGGGCTGGGGTGGACTTACGAGCAACCAGAGCATAGGATGAAGAAAACGTACCTGCGTGCCCTCCTGGCAGAGCGGCCATGGCGATCTCCTGGGTGATTGGCGTTTGTTCCTTCTGGGCCTCGGTACTCTCGGCTTCCACGACCTCCACGAGTTCCTCCACGTCGATGACATCTACGTTTGGGATTGCTTCGGCACTTGGTGGAGTTCCTTCGTCATTTACTTCGGTCGAAGTCGATATTGATCTTTCGGTAGGGGCGCTCGGCATGCCTGTACATGGTCATTTTGGGAAGTTCGGGGGTGCCGGGGTAGGTTCCCGCTCCTTTCTTTTCCTCCTCTCGAGGGGTTGCTCTGATTCTTCTATCGTCGTCTCGAGATCTTTGGATGGACTCTGTGGTAAAGCCTTAGGCGCGGGCCTGGCTGCTTTTTCCTTGGGGACACTATCAGTCCTCCCGGGACCTTCGTCTAAACTTGGAGTGGCCGGTGGAATGAAATCGACGAAGGACAAGGGTTTCCAAGACCCAATATTGGTCTGATACACAATTGCGAATTCCCTGTCCATTGTTAGAAGCCCGTAAGAATTCATCTTTCGACGATGGACTCTCATAATCCACCATTCTCTCAACTGCTCCTCGTCCCAATCCTTCAACTCCGCTTTTAAATCGTCCTTCGCCTTTCTCCAGAAAGTGGAGTCGGGAGTTGGGAATGGGTACTGGTCTGGGTCGAATTCGACCTCCATAGGATAGAAGTCATGCCAAGGAGGCAACGTCCTCATCTCCTCTAAGTGCCATTCGAGATCCGTACCATTAGGGTTATTCCTCTGCTCCAAAATTTTGGGGCGAGGACAGGCATGGAAATTTTTGCTTTTCAAATGATCTCTCATCACCCCCAACGGGTCGTAGAGCCACCTCTGTGGTATTTGGAGCAGACCAAAATCGGCGAGCTTCTCTTCCAGGTATATGTTCTGCTTCAGGGCAAAGACTTCGATGACTCCCATCTTGAAAGGGAAATCGCAGGTGTGTGCCCACTTTCGCCCGTGGCCGTAGGCTTCGTCGGTCGCGTCACTTTGTCGAGCAACTTCCAGGGCAAATTGGTACTCCGAAGGGAAAAAGGGCAGTAAGAAGGGCTTCCCTGTGAAGCCAAAAAGGCGGATCACAAGCCCTTGTGTCAATTGAAACACATCCCCTTTTCTCTCCAGTACCACTTTATCTCTAAGGCAGAGAGGCACCCGAGGGCTAGACCCTGTCAGAATGTGCATCGCAGGTCCCAAAAACTGCTGATTGAAAGGGTAATAAGACTCCGACCTCAGCAAGAGTCGGGTCCATTGATATACAGGCAAAGGGGTCCCATCCTTGCCGACTGGTGAAACATCACAATGGGGAAGGGCTTTATGTACATGAAAGAAGAAGAGCCAAACCAAGAAAGAACAAGGCTGGAAGTGAGGCTCCTTGCTAGCTTCCTTTATGGATGACAACCGCATATGCAGATTTCGGGCTACCCATTCTGCCCAATCGAAGAAAACTGGGTCGGTGTTCGGCCGCGAAGCGTCGGGAGCGTAGAACTCTCCTCTAGAAATGCTTTCGGCTAGCGACACCTGCCATGGGCATACCGAAGTATCGCTTGACAAGCCCCCTACCCATGCAATGATAGAGAATATATCTGTGTTCTTAAATGCCTCCAAGGGCAAGGGCATCTGGGGTCGCTTGCCGGAAGGAAGTCCGCTCTTGAGACTTTCGCGCAAAAAACTCAGAATGAAGGGATTAGAGGCAAACTTATCCGTTTGTTCGCTCAGGCTGACCTTGCGAATGGTATAGCCTTTTGGTGGCCTTTGCTGCGGTGCGAATGCTGCCTGCACATCCTCCTTCAGAATGGAAAACAATTTTTTACCCGAGGCGTCAAACACCTGCCTGGTTTCTGGCTGATAGTTCTGAGCAATGGCGTATATGAGCTCGGGGCAGTGATGTGTAGGAAGAACCAGGTACCAGTATATATGGGAATAATATGCCATGGCCCTCTTGTTCTCAGCTGAGAGCCTGCTTTTCATAAAATCGATGGTATACCGAAGCTCGGCCACCGTTCTTGAGAGCTCTGGGTCTCTGATTTTTGCCCACTTGTCGACAGGTGGTTCTATGCTGGGCTCGTCATCGGATTCTTCCCTTTCTTCCACCACTTGTTTTCTTGTGCGTGGGGGAGGATTGACCCTCTTGGGCATCTATTTCTTTTCTTCCGTGGCTCTCGCCTTCTCTGGAGTCGTTGCCTCTGGTTCTTTTCCCTTCCGCGTGGGGTTCTTCCTTCCCATTGTGAGCGATTGCAGCAGAAGGGTTCAGCGCCTCAAAACAAAGGATGGGGTAATCACGGCGAACAACGGAACCCTTGATGCAGGAGTTCTCCGAGGTGGCAAAATGCAGACTCGACTCTCACACTTGCAAATGGTCTGTTCTTAACTGGCACCTGCATTTTATAGCTTCGGAAGGCAACCTCCGACATTTATGGCAACCACCGTAATTACTTTGCTGGCCTGGCCCGAAAGTATCGCTGCGGCATCTGATTGGCTATATGGCGGCGTCGTACACGGGGCCATGCAATTCGGTAGTTTGATTTTGTATCGAGAGCACGGATTGCTGCCACCTGGTACTTTTGCGTGGCTTTTCGGTCAACTAACCGCCTCGGGATGAGTGCCACCTCTTTCGTATTGAGTTTGTCTGATTCGGTCCCCGAGGCACATCTTAAATGTGTTCGCCCCGAAGCGGGGTTCGGCGAAAATACTTCGCCGCGAAGCTCTTCTTCGGGCTGATTTTCTTCATTTCGGGCCCGAAGTTCTTCTTTGCCACGCTGTTGCTTGGGTTTATGAATACCGCCGACCGAAACCCATTTCATCGAGGAGGGCTTCGCCAAGGATTACTTCGGACAACGCCTTCGGCACATTCCTTTAGCGAAGCATTTTCCACGTCCTTGGCTTGCATGTGGTTTGGCTCTCCGAGGATGAACTGCTTCGCGGTGAACTTCCCTTCATCGGGTACTTCGGGCCGAAAATCCCTCGAAGGCGATTCCGACCGTGCTTTGTGAAGCCGAGGCCAGGAATCTAGCTTTTGCGGTTGAAGAGGCGCTTGCTCGTCAACATCTTTTGAACAGAGTATATACAAAGCATCGAAATCCTATATACAAAATATATGCAAGATTTTTTTTTTTTGAGCTGTACATACTTCAGCGATTGAAGGTCTTCAGGTGAAGACCATTGACTGAGATTGGTAAGACTTGGCCATTCGCATCCTTGAGGATGAAGGAGTTGGCCGAATTCGCTTTTACTATTTCAAACGGTCCGTCCCAGAACGCGTCCATTTTGTCATGATTCCCAGGCTTGGCCTTCCATGAATCCCACCTCCATACCAGGTCTCCTGCTTTGAATGTGCGATCGGATGACTTCCTTTTGAACCATTCTCGGGTGACTTCAGCATGCCGTGCGAAGTTCTGGTAGGCCTTTTCACGTTCTTCTTCTAGTTGTAATAGTTGAACCAGGCGTTCCTCCATCGGGTTAACTTCATCTTCTTCTAGCAGCTGCAATGCAGGTATCTCAATGTGAGTGGGCAGAATGGCCTCCTTGCCGTAGACCAGAGCATAAGGCGAAGTCTTGATTGACCTTTTGACAGAAACCCGATCGGCCCACAAGGCCCGATCCAGAAGGAGGTGCCAAGTTCTTTTGTTTTGATCGATCAACTTTCTTAGAATCCTCAACAGGGTTTTGTTGGTGGATTCTGCTAATCCATTGCCCTGGGGGTAATAGTTGGAAGACACCTTGTGATATATCCCATACTTGTATAGGAATTCGTTGATCTTTGCGCCTGTGAAACCAGGACCGTTATCTGTAATAATTGCTTCGGGGATGCCGAAGCGGGTAATCAATCCTTCCAGGAAGGTGACCACAGTATCTTGATCGACATGTTTTGTGGGGACTGCCTCGGCCCACCTGGTGAAGTAATCCATCGCAGTCAGAATGAATTTGTGCCCAGCGGAGGAGTTCGGCGATATGGCTCCTATGAAATCCAGTCCCCATTGCTGAAAGGGAGCTTCCACTTGTATTGGTCGGAGTGGCATCGAAGCATTTCTGCTTCGGCCGACGAATCTCTGGCATTGCTCGCACCTTCGACAAACGGAGAAGGCATCGACAAAGAGGGTGGGCCAATAGTAACCCGCCTTGATTATTTTTAGCGCCGTCGCCCTTCCAACAAAGTGTCCTCTAGATAGTCCTGAATGAAATTCGCCCAGGATTCTCCTCTTATCATCATCTTTTATGCATCTGAGGAGGACGCCGTCAATGTTCCTGAAAAATAGGCCTTCTGGGCGCATAGTGTATCGGGCGGACCGCATCCTGAAATGTCTTCGCTGCGAAGCATTCAGATGTGAGGGGCATCTGCCGGTGTTGAAATATTCCACTATTTCGCTGACCCAATCTTTCTCGGCCCCTTCCTGATTGGCGACGCATTCTCCCGTTGGCAAGTCATCCGACTGACAGTCCGTTATTTCGGCCGTTGCGCTCTTCGCCAGCTCTTGACATAGTGCGCGACCGCGAACTAGTTTGGTAGGCTTGATCTCGATATCGAACTCTTGGATTTTGCTCACCCAACCAGCTCTCTTGCTTCCCAGTTCCCCTTGGATAATGAAACTACGCACGTCGGGGTGAATGACGAAGACTGTCGTGTGACTCTGAGAAATGAACTGTTTGAATTTCTTGAGAGACTTCATTACTGCATGCACTTGACGCTCGATGAAATTGTACTTCTCTTCATGGGGATTGATTATCTGGCTGAGGAACGCGATGGGACGTTCCTCTCCATCTTCTCCCTTTTGCGTCAAGACTGCGGCGTAGCTTTCAGGTTCTCCTATTGCATACAGGATAAAATCTCGACTGTAGTCGGGGTTGATCAAGATCGGTGCCTGAACAATTCGGGCCTTGATTTCTTTGAATGCTTTTCTCCTTTCTTCTATCCAGACGAATTCTGCGCCCTTCTTTAAAAGCTCAGACATCGGCTTAATGACTTGGGCGAAGTCTGGGACAAACTTCCTTACGAAGTTAATTTGATCGAAGAAATATTGAAGGCCCTTTTTATCTGCTGGGATTGGGAGCTTCATCAGAGCTTCGGCTCTGTCGGGATCCACGACGAGACCCTTTTCTGAAATTGCATGTCCCAGCAGTTTTCCTTCACTGACTACGAAGATAGACTTTTTTGGATTGATTGAAATGCCAAATTCTCGGCATTTTTCGAAAATTTGTTGAAGATGTTCTGGGTGGTTTTCTCTCCTTCGGGAGAAGACGGTCATGTCATCTAAATAGATAACAATAACCTTGTTCAGAAGCTCGCCAAAAGCAAGGTCCATCGCCCTCTGAAAAGTAGCTCCCGCATTCGAGAGACCAAAAGGCATCCGCTGGTAGGCGAATGTGCCCCACTTGGTCGTGAATGCGGTCTTATGCTGGTCTTCGTCCCTGACCCAGATTTGATTGTATCCGGAGAAACCATCGAGCAGGGAGAATCGTTGAGCTCCAGCCACAGAATGCAAGATCTGATCGATCTACGGGAGAGGATAGTGGTCCTTGAGGGAAGCATGATTCAGGTTGCGAAAGTCCACGCATAACCGGATGTCTCCGTTCTTTTTTCTGACAGGGACCAAGTTCGCTACCCAGGAAGAATGCTTGATGGGATAAATGATCTTTGCTTCGAGCATTTTTAGCAGTTCGGCCTTCATCAGGACCTCGATCTTTGGATTAACCGGCCTTTGCTTCTGTCGAAAAGGTTTGGCCCCTTCTTGTAATTCAATTGTATGTTGGATCAGCTGTCGATCATATCCTTTGAGGTCGTGATAAGACCAAGCCACAATATCTGGGTACCTCTTACACAGACATCGGATTCGCTCTTTTTCTTCCGAAGTACAATCGGTCCCGATCTTTATTACTTTCCCAGGCTCCAGTTCTAAGTCTTGATATTGCTGCACGCTGATCTGGATCCTGTGGGAGAGCGATCGATCATTTTGATCGAAAAGGCTCTCAAGCATGATCAATCCCTTGGGAACGTGGTTGTTCTTCAACTGGACCAATCCTTCGTATTCTTCCTCATCAGGGCTTCGGTCTTCGACTGTAGCGGCTTCTTGGATCATGAAATTAACAATCTGCTCGTCATTGTCAAAAACTTGCCAGTGTAAATCTCTGTCCGGGACAGAGGGTCTATAGATCATCCTTACAGCCTTCGGCTTATGCACCATATCATCCACTGGAGAATATCGGGCTGCGATGGATGCTAAGACATCTGCATGTCGATTCTTTTCTCACGGAATAGACTGTAGATTGAGAGATTCAAACTGGTCAAACAGGTCCCATACCCTATTGCGGTATGATTTAAGATAGTGTTTCTTTGAAGAGCATCTATTGGTGACCTGGTTGCAAACTAGTTCGGAATCTCCGAAGATTTGAAGATGCCTTATGCCTAACTTGTCAGCTTTCTTGAGTCCTAAGCACAAGGCTTCATACTCTGCTGCATTGTTGGTGCAACTCCACGTCAATCGGTAGCAATATTCTTTTTGCTCACCAGACGGGGAAATCAGAAGGATTCCTGCCCCAGCGCCGTTCTTACATCGGGCACCATCGAAGAACAATTTCCATAGTCCTTCTTGAGCAGAAACCTTCCCTTTCATTTTGGCTGGTTTCTCGGACTTGGCGATGGTGTAGCACCCCACCTCAGTCTCTATCATGGCATTGAAATCTGCCAATGAAAATTCATCTTCACAACACAACTGTGCGAGGGATTCCTGGACCAGATCCACTTGCTCTAGCTCCTCCGCGATCGTATGCACAGGGCCACTGCTTTCTTCTTCGGACATCTTCTCAACCAGGAACGTAGAAGGTTTTTCATTATAGATCTTCACCTTCTTCCCTTTGAAGGGGATCTCCAGATGAGTGTAGTCCATGGACAGATATCCGCCCAGCTTTGCCATGAATTCCCTTGACAGGCACATGCTGAAGTAGGGCTCAAGGTCCACGACTACCACCTCTTGTATGACTACGATTTGAGGTGTCTTATGTAGCCGAATAGGAATGTCTTTAATGACACCTACAGTTTTTACTGGGGTACCGTCCAACTGGAGGACTCCATGACTACTTCGTGTGTATTCCATGCCTATCTCCTCGCATACCGCCTTCGGCATTACTGTCGTCGCAGCTCCAGAATCTATCATACAGTTATGCACAATATATCCTTCCATTCGTAAGGATAGGTAGAACGGTGGAGGTCTATTTTTTCCTGTGATGGACGCGGACAAGGTCTGCACCAGGGCGAGCGGCTCTGCCTTCTTTGTATTGATCTTCTTCAATGATTCTTGCAATAGGTCTACTTGTCCAGGAAGCTGGAGAGCATCATACAAACTGATTTTGGCTGGGATCCTCTTTAATTCTTCCACAATGTTGTAGGCTGGGGAGCCATGCACCTCGGGTTCCTTTCTTGGTTCGTACTTGGTGCGATATTGCTCTGTCGCTTCGACCCTTTGTCGCTTGGTGAGCGAGGGAAACTTGAGCTTTTCCTTAGCCTGTTCTTTGGTCTCCACCTGAGGTGGTTCGGCAGTGGCCTTTTGGGCCTTTTCCTTGACTGGAGCTGGCGGAGGAGCTTCGCTCGGGGCCGAAGAGGATGGTTGTCCCTTTTCAAATCGAGCATGTACCTTCAAAGGGGCCATCTGAGTAGCATCCACCTCTATCGACCTTTTACCTCCCCTGGTGAGGACCGCGACTGGCTCTTCCTCGTCGATGGACAAATTTTGATCCGATTGTCGGATGACATTGACTTGGCCACCTTGACTGCTGCTTGTTAGCGTCTGCACGTAGTGTTGATGCAACATGCATGTATTCTCCTCGTGAGGATCATTACATGTAGAACACCAGTATACATGATCGAAAGTGCTTGGGACTTCATCTATCGCAGCATTTCTTGCCGAAGCTTTTCCTTGATGGGCCGCTTGATCTTTGGTAAGTGCAGGCATGGGATAAGACCTTCTTGGTAGAAACTCTTGTTGCGCTTGCTTCTTCTTGACAACGGTCATGTCGTTGGACAAGGTCTGCACTGTGGCATTTAACGATTGCATTTCTTGCAATATCTTGGCTTGCATATCATCGGCCTTAGGAACTGATGGTAAAGAAGCCATAGTCGGTATCGGAGGCAGGGCAGGATGTTGGAGGGGTGCTGGCAACATTGGAAATGTTGGAGTAATAGTGGGTGGCGTAGTTGAAAGTGTGGGGAAATGTATCTGTGGAGCGGTGATCTGCGACACGACAGGATTCGGGTTCCAAGATGAGATCGGATATGCAGGGATTGCAAAAATCTACGGAGTGACTGCGCTCGCATACTGGGCTTGAAGGAACTCGGGGAGTATGGGCATTGGCATTCTTTGAGGGAGTTTACCCATGGCTATGAGGTCCGTTTCTGCTTTCTTGGCTAACCCATATAACTCTGGAAAAGTATTGACATTGGAATACCTTATCATAAGGCCGATATCAGGGTTGAAGGCCCGAAGGAAGTAGTACGCCGTGGCTTCGTCAGTTGGGCGAAGTCCAACTGGGACTCTTTGCCAGGTTCGAGCGAACCTAACATTGAAGTCTGCAATCTCTTCTTGTGGATGTCTTTGGATTGAAGTGAATTGCTGCAGAAGAGAAGTTGGATCGGCGGACTCGTTGAAGCCTTGCATCAATTGCCCGGCTAACTGGTCCCATCCCGTAATAGTGTCGGGTGGCAGAGATCTGTACCAATAGAGGAGTTTTCCTCTAAGGGAGAGAACCAGGAGCTTCACCATCACTCGCTCTTCTGTGATATCGTGGATTGTCGCCAGGGAAATGATGTCCTGGATATGCTCCAGAGCAGTCTTTCCAGTTTCGTCGAACGTCGGGAGTTTTTTGATTGCAGCAGGTGGAACTTGCCCTTGGCCCACGAGATTCAACGGTGACGAAGAATTCCATGCTAGAAATAATCTGGGTGGCGGTTGCTGCTGTTGTTGTTGTTGTTGTGCCATATTTGTGCCTGGGTTCTGTGGAACAGAAGTCCCCGAAGTCCTTCTTGGGTTGCTCGTCGGAAGGGCAATGGGAACGGAGGCACTAGGATGCTTCGGTGAGTTGGGAGGATTCGGAGGAAAACTAGTCGTTGTGCTATCGAAAGTTAGGCCTTGCTCGTCAACAATAGCCTCTTGCGAGGATGTCCCGCGTAAGAGATATTCGGGGGTAACTAACCTAGAGTGTTCCCCAGAGGCGTCAATATCAAGCTCAAAGAAATCGGTTTCCTCTCCTCTATTCCTAACTCTCCATCTTGTTTGCATGAAGGCACAGGCTTTAGTACCGGTCTTTACGACTTGAAGATTCTCGGGTAAGACAGAGTCGCCAGATGCTAGGAGTCTTTTAGTAATGAGAGCATCGATTCTCACTACTACTCAGGGGATGAGACTGACCGGGTCTCACCAGGAACTTGTTAGAACCACTGGCTCCGATGAAGACGGGCTAGGAATTTTCTCAAATATGGGACCTTGAGTCCCACCGGGCGTGCCAAAAACTGTTGGTCATCAAATCCGCACAGGAAAGGACTTTCGGTGGGTTTGCGCGCCCTGGACCTACGACCAACATTGAAAGGCCGAAGGGAAGAGATGCCCCTCGTGCCAATCTCCGGAGAAGGCCGGCTCCTATACTAATCTACTTTTGGGGTTTGAGATAAGAGTGCAGGAAAGAGATAAAAGGAGTTCGGGTTAGAGAAAGAAATAAAAAGGGGTAAGGGTTAGAGATTGATGATTCAAGGTGGGGAAGAACAGGAAGCACGATCACTCACTAATAACTCGAATAGCAACAAAGAACACCAAGAATAGATGAAAGAAATGCAGTGTCGACCTTCCTATGTATCCTCTGGACGGGTTCGCAGGGTTCTCCTCTCTCTCTCGCTGGAATTCAGGGTTCAGAGTAACAACGATTAAGACGAGGGAATAACAAAAACCTCGATCCACCAGGCAGCATAAAAGAAAGCAACAAATACATTTTTTCTCTCCTATGTATCCTTCAGGGCGAATTTTAGGGTACAGTCCCCAATCGCACATCGGATTCAGGATTCAGAGTCTCAGTATACGAATGCAGACAGACAAAAGAATTAAGCACAGAAGGCAGCATAAAAGAGAGAAATAGAGCACAAAAGATCTTTAGTATTAGACGCAGGACATCAAGTTACAGCAGCTTTCTAGCAGAAAGTTCCCCCCCTTTTACATTACAGAGCCTAGGTTTTTATAGAGGACCCGACCCTCTGAATCATTATTACAAAAATGGTGGAGTACGCCCTCGGGCCCTGAGAAATCGGTGCCTCGCTGCTGCTGCGAATGATCCTTCAAATCGGCTACCAAAACTGGCAATGGCGACCGAGTCAACCGGGGAAAGATGCATTAAATGAGCCACCTGGGTGTCCTCGGATTGCAGGTGCGGTGCTCGAGTGGCGGCCATGCTTGTCGGGCTCTCCTTCTCGGACTGATACTTCGCATCCAATTACCAAAAATGAGCAACGGGCTTATCGGGCAAGAAAATACGCATTTATGAGGCTCTCTGATTGCCTCGAGAAAAATGCCCAACTTGGGAAGCGTTCTTGGAAAGCGCCTCGCTGATTTTCGCTTCGCAGAATTACTTCGGGGGCGTGGCGTGCCGAAGCCGATCTCCTTCCATCTTTCGCTGCTTCGTCGACAAAATTACTTCGCTGACGGGTCGGGAAAAAATGCTTCGGGCCGATCTTCTTTTGAAAAGGCGGCTCGAGGGAGTTTCGGCCGAAACACTTTCTCGACTTGTACTACTTCGGGAGAAATCTGGCCGAAGTGGATATTAGAAATACCTCGGGCCCGAAGTATTTTCCTTGCCTTAGCCGATTCGGGCTGTCTTTTCTTCTTCGACGAACTTACTTGGATGCCGCTTCGCAAAATTTTCACCCGAAGTAGCTGCTGGGCATGCTTCGGGTGCGAAGCGTTTCTTTTGCTTTCTCGGCAACTTCTCGCCCGAAGTGATGATTTGAAGCGCTTCGGGCCCGAAGTTCTTTTCTTTTCATTTTGTCCACCAGGGGGTGATAGGGAATTCAAAATTGCTATAACTTGTACACAAAGAAAACTTTCAAACAAAACAAATATCATACAAAGTTTTAATTTTTCTGCCCCTTGGTGGAATGTGACAATATTGTCAACAATCCCTAGTACCGGTCTAGGTTAGGATGTTTGGGTTGCCCATTGAATTTTGGGAAATAGATACCTTCAAGGCAATAGGCAACACTCTAGGAGAATTTATTGAGATTTCAGATACAACAAAAGATGGTTTTTTGGCTATTTATGCTCGAATACTGGTCATGATTGATATAAGTAAACCTTTACCAGAATCAATCATTCTTAAGTATGGGGATAATATGTGGACCCAAACTATAGATTATGAAAACATATATTTTAGATGTAGAAGATGCCATAAGGTGGGGCATATTGGGAGATCATGCCCTAAGAAGAGCCCAACGAGAATCATTTGTAAAAAATCGTAAGAGAAATTGACAAATGGTTATGGATAAAGATGGTTTTCAACTTCCAAAAAATAGATCTACAAAAAAATGAACAATGGAGACCAATAAGGAAGGATACTAGAAGAAATTCCAATTCTTTTGAGGCTTTAGCCGATGAAGAAAATGTAGATCAAAACTTAGAGGACATAGTACAACAATTTCAACATATTAGCAAGGAATCGTCTATTCAGTATGATCCTAATTTAAGGAAGAACATTCTCGATGAATCTAAGGAATGTGTCTCATCATATTTTGAAGACTCTCTTGAAGTACCATGCACCATTCAGGAGAAAATAATTGGTAAAGAAAATGCAGTTTTAGAAGTTAATACCTCTGCCATTAATAAGGAAATACCAGAAAATGAGCAGGACAAGTCAAAAGATTCTATAATAGAGCCAAGAGAGGATAAATATGTTGAAAAACAAAATTGTGAAAGAATATTGAGGAATAGAATAATAAGACCTACTCTTGATATAGGCAAGGCAAAAAGAGGAAAACCCTCAAATTATCAAGCAAGATCCAGGGAAGCAAGAGCTAACATAGAGAAAGGAACACAAACTAAGTTGGTTGAACTTCTCTTTACCAAACAACAAAATGATATTGGTAATATGCAAGAGGGGCCAAAAGCCCCTAATGAGACATGATTATCATCTCATGGAATATAAGGGGTGCTAATGCCCCCTCAAAGCATAGGTGTATTAGGGACCTATGTTTAAGTAATAAACCCGATATTCTTTGTATCCAGGAAACTAAAATGACAAAAGAAGAAGTTTCAAAAACTATGAAAGTAGTTTGGGCAAGATGTGAATGGGATGCTATGGATTCTGAAGGAGCAACAGGGGGAATTCTAACTTGTTGGAATCCTTCTAGAACCTCTTGTGTAACCATTCATAAAACTAGGCATTGGATAGCCTCTTTAGTCACTTGCTACTTTGCAGATATTCGCTTCATCCTTATCAATGTCTATGGACCTACAACTCAATCAGGTAGATTAGAATTTTGGAGTGGGATTGAAGCCTTTATGAGAAGTAAAGACCAAGTAACCCGATTCATGATCATTGGAGATTTTAATGCCATAACCAAGCTGAATGAAAAATTTGGGGGAATTAGGAAATTGACCCAAAGTATGAAATATTTCTCAGCTTTTATTCAAAACAACAATCTATGGGAAGTTGAGTTTGAAGAAGACAACTATACTTGGACCAACAACAGGAGAGGCCAAAACCTAATAGCAAAAAAATTAGATAGATGCATTCTCTCAGATCATTGGCTTGATGAAGGAACTTGTGCTAAAATTAATACCTTAACAAGGATTGGTTCAGATCATTGGCCAATAAGAGTTAAAATGGTGGTAAGTGAATTCAAAAAAATATCATATTTTAAATATGAGCAGATGTGGGAAGACCATCCTCAATTTGTTGATATGATAGCTCAAACATGGAATTCTTTAGGTAATGGTGGGTTGTATGCTCTTCCAAACCAAATTAAAGCTATGACATCTAGATTAAAAGAATGGAACAAGAACACCTTTGGAAACATTTTTGAGAAGAAAGAAGAACTAAAAGATAAACTTTCAAAATTCCAAAAAGGTGATGAAAATAATACAAGCTCGGAGGAAAGGGAGTTGCTTAGTGAATATCATAATATTTTGAGTAAGGAAGAGAAATTTTGGAGATTAAAATCAAGACAGACTTGGTTAAAATAAGGAGATAAGAATACAAAGTTTTTCATAGGATGGCTATAGTACAAAGATCATCTTCTAGAATTAATAGAATTAAATCAATAGAAGGGGTTTGGATTGAAGATCAAAGTGAAATTAGAAAAGAGGTAAAGTCATTTTATCAAAATATTCTAGGTTCAGAGGAGACCGAAGTTCTTAATGATAAACTTCTTCAAGATGTTCCTTCAGTTATAACAAATGAAGACAATAGGAAACTGATGGAGCCTATTACTCTAGAAGAAGTTCATTTAGCTCTTTTCTCTTTTAATAAGGATAAATCCCCAGGTCCAGATGGGCTCTCTACAGCTTTTTACCAACATAATTGGGATATAGTGAAGGATTCTTTATTGGTGGTTGTGGAACAGTCTAGGGTAAAACAATACATTCCTTATAAAATAAATGCAACTTATCTTACCCTAATTCCAAAAAAGAAGGATGCTGAATTGTTTGATTCTTTTAGACCCATAAGCCTATGTAATATGGCATATAAGATTATTTCCAAAGTGATGGCGAATAGATTAAGGCCATTGTTAGACAAAATCATTTCAGAAGAGCAAGGAGGATTTGTGAAAGGGAGACAAATTCTAGATGGGATCATAGTAGCTCATGAAGTTATACATTCAACAACTTCAAGAAAAGAGAAAGCTATGATCTTAAAACTTGATATGAGTAAAGCCTATGATAGGGTTAAATGGGATTTTCTTTTTGCAGTTTTAGATAAGTTTAGTTTTGGGAAGAAATGGGTTAGATGGATTAAAGCTTGTGTCTCTACAATTTCTTATTCAGTGTTGGTCAATGGGTTAGTGATAAAATATTTTAAAGCCAAGAGAGGCCTTAGACAAGGAGATCCTCTATCTCCTTATTTGTTCATTATTATGGCAGAAGTTTTGAGTAGGAACTTAAAGAAGGCTTACAAATATGGGTTTATTAATGGACTTAAGGTTAGTAATAACATCGATAACATCACCCATCAATAGTTTGTAGATGATACAACCCTTTTTGGAAGGGCAAGGATAAATGAGGCCAGAGCTTTGAATAACTTTTTAAAAGAGTACGAAAGAGCTTCAGGGCAAAAAATTAATAGGACTAAATCCAAAATTTACTTCCTTAACACTCCTAATATCAAAGCAAGAATTTGTAGGTTGCTTCAAATGGAGGAGGCAAATTTACCAACAACTTATCTAGGGATGCCTTTATTTGAGGGGAGAATGAGGATAGATTTATGGAATCCAGTTATTAGTAAAGTTCAAAATAAACTTCCAGCTTGGAAAGGTAGATGGTTATCGTTAGCAGGAAGAGTGCAGTTAATTAAGTCAGTCTTACAAGCCATTCCAACATATTATATGTCATTGTTTTCTATGCCAAAATCAGTTGAAAAAAGTTTAATCTTTATTATGCGATCCTTTTTATGGTCAGGTTTACATGATAAAAGGAAATTTCCTTTGGTGAAATGGAGCAAGTTGTGTGATGACAAAACTAGGGGAGGTCTTGGTTTAAGAGCTCTTACAGATGCAAACTTAGCTCTTAGGGGAAAAGTTATCTAGAGATTGTACAAAGAGATTCAAAGACAATGGGCAAGAATTCTTCTAAGTAATTATGTTGATCCCAATGACCCAAGTTTAATATTTACTGCATTCTCTCTCCCAAATGGTTCTGCTCTTTGGAATGGTTTAAAAAATCTATTGATCTTATGATTAAAGGTTTAAGATGGGTGGTGGGAACTGGAGAAAAAATTTCTATTTGGATGGATACTTGGTGTGATAAAAAACCACTCAATTTAGATCCAGTTTTGAAACCTTGGATGAGATTGCTTCAAGACAAATACGGTGATAGGGTTTCAAACATTTTGTACAAGGATCGAGAAGGAAGATACAAATGGAAAGAAGATTTTTTATAAGTATACAAGACATTGATGCTAGGAGGCAATTGAGTAGAAAGATAACAACTGTGATTATTCCGAGGGGTGCCAAGGATAAATTGATTTGGGAGTTGAATAGCTCAGGAGAATACACAACAAGAAGTGGATATAATGTTCAACACCAACATAATAATAATGTCACTAGAATATGGAGAGATATTTGGGATAGCCCAAGCATTCCTAAAGTTAAAATGTTTGTTTGGCTAGTAGGTCATAGAAGAATTTTATCCTGGGATAACCTTATGAAAAGGGGTTTTCATGGCCCCTCTCAATGTGTTTTATGTAATAAGGAGGAGGAGAGTATTGACCATCTCTTGGGACATTGCTCAATAGTTTGGAATCTATGGCAATGGATTCTTAATATGTTTGGTAAATGCATGGTGATGAATAGCAAAATTGAAGATTGGTTAAAGCAATGGCAGAGCACTTATAAAAGTGAGGCTTTACAGACAATATGGGATATATCAAAAGATACAATACTTTGGACTATATGGCTAGAAAGGAATAGAAGAATATTTAAAGGAAAGGAAAGCAGTTTAGAGGTAATGAAAAAGAAGATATGTTTAGCCATAGAGGAGTCTAAACCAACTCTATCAACTTACCCAATTCCTAATTTGGAAGCAGAGAGTCTTGATAGATGGAGTCAAGTCATTAAATGGAATTATGATGTTGGGTACAAGAGAAGCAAAAATAAGGTAAAGAATATAAAGTGGAAACCACCAGATATGGAGTGGGTTAAATTGAATTTTGATGGAGCATCTAAAGGAAATCTAGGACCAACAGGAGGAGGAGGAATAATTAGAAATAATAGAGGAGAGATTTTGTCTCATTATGCTTTCAATAGTGGATTTAAGACAAATAATGAAGTTGAAGCTTGGGCAGCTTTAGAAGGGTTAAAAATATGTAAACAAATGAAATGGAATAGAGTATGGATGGAAGGTGATTCTCTCATAGTAATAAATGCAATTTTGAGGAAAGCAAAGGCTCCATGGAACATACAAGAGATAATTATGGAAATTCAAGATCTTGCTAAAGAGTTTGAAGAAATCAGGTTTACACATATATTAAGGGAAGGAAACAAATGTGCAGATAAGCTAGCCAATAGAGGGGTTTTGATTGAGGATCGTGAAGTTAAATTCTCCTTTCCATGGTTAGAGGAAGTAGAAAGTTTAGTTGAAGCTGACAAAAAATGTTGATTGCCTAAATCAATTAATGATTAAGTTTTACTTTAATGTTTTCCATTGGTAATATCTGTTTTATTTTGTAACAATAATGTGTTTTCATTTAGACTATTTATTATAATTTTTGTGGTTGCACTTGTGTTTCAGGAAGGAAACTAGCAATCCAGATTTGGTAAAGCAGACTATGATAGTGCGATGTTTTGGAAATATTACTCTACTAAGATGCAAGGCATAGATAGTAGAGGTGAAGTTTTGGCATTGTGAAGGCTGCTATAGGAAAATGTCAAGAAAGATGCTAAATTTTGGAGTAATTGTATTCAAACAAAGATTTGAAAAGATCCAGAAAATGAAAATCAAGAATTCAGACATTTTATGTAAAATGATGTAGGTTTCTAGCTATAGCATCTCAATTGAGATGAGAAGTGTATCTATTTGTAAACTCTCAAGCTCTAAATAAGAGAGATGTAATTTGTCAAGGGTGGGGGACCCGAGTACAACCCCTTATTATCAAGCAAAAAAAAATTATCTTCTTTGGCCTTTTTATTCTGAACCTTCTTAGAAACTTTTTAACCTTTTGTTCCTCACATATCTTGTTATGATTCCTTAGTTCTTGTTACATGTTTGTTTTTGGGTTTTTAAAAACATTCATGATCTCTCTTTCCCAATATTTGCAGATAGTGTATGATTTTGTCTTGGTGCTTTACCATATTCTTGAGTAGATGTCCATATTCATGGTAAACTATACACCTAAAATAAATGCTCTCATAGTATATTTGTTGTGTCCATACAAATCCTCCTACATCCATAGGAATAGATTGACCGAGGATCAATCTAAGATTTCATTGGACATATGCTTAAGAAATATGCTAAGCTTGTTCAAAGTATAATCTTATCAATTTTTATGAACTTTCTAATGGAGTTCCTTACAATTTTAAGGTATAGTCTCACTATAAATCTTATGGTAACCCTACAAACATATCCAAATGAGTGCACTCAAAGAAAGTTTCTTTTTCAACATAAATCCAATATGTAAATATTTCACAAACCAACTTGTGTCTAAACAATGAAGGAACCCATTGAAATCTTCTTTCAATCCTCTCTACACGCAAAAACTACTACAAAATAACCTTTGGGTAAATATTGACCTTGAAATAAACTTGTGTTTTTCCATCTTTTAGCTACCCACTCACATATATCCCTCAAAGAGAGTTGAGTTCTTAAAAATCAACATATAAGGGCTTTCCCTTCTAACTTCTTATTGTTTTTATTCAATATATTCCAATTTAACTTTAGAATGAAGCCATTGTTAGCTTTTGATGCTAGATACTTAATGAGAAATCAACCACAAGATATAAAATGAGCATGCAATATTAAATATATGATAATGGCAATATACTAAGCATGTAAAACTCATAAGAAACTTTTGTAACTACTCATAAAACTACCATTAATGAAGGCTCACAAAAATAGTACAATGATATAAAATGGAGGTCTCATACTCTCCATATTTCTTACATGCTCTACATTGTATCTAGCATATCATCTACTATTCCTCTACCTTATGCTATCTACCTTCACTTATATCTTATCTATCAAAGGCCTATATATAATGAGATGTGACTCTTGGTCTTCCACCTACCTATGACTCTTCATCTTCCTATTCTATGGACTCATGTACACATGGACAACATGCACATTTACATCATCAAGTACTTTGCACATTCTAACAATACTTGTGCATTTATTACATTGCATAAAGTAAATACTCAAACCCTAATCTAAGACACACTTCTAATCTAAAGATGTACCCAAGGTGGTACATTAGCATGTACCAAATAATGTAATATATTCCAACACCCCTTGTATTACATTATTTGGTTATTGAAGACTTTAGTCTTCAATATGGATCTTCATCTTTCAAATGTTCTTCAACTTGATCAGGTTCTTCTTCTTCTTCTTTAATTTGTAGATGGCCAAGTAGTCCAAAGTATTGTTGTCCTCTCATATTTCTCATTATGAATCTTCTATTTCTCCATCAACTTTTATGATATATAGATTTTTTATTTCTTGCAATTTGTTCCTCAAAAAATCCATTAGTGTTGTTTTGAACTACAACAATATCTTGTGAAATCTCAATTGAGTCTAGAGCATATATATCATTGTGGATTGATCCTATAGCTTCTATCTCATTTTGATTTATGATGAGACACTTATTGACTCCATTTATATATCTAAAATCAACCATCCTTTTGCTCTCTACCAACTTGGCTACTGAAATAAGATTTGATGTTAATCTAGGAACATACATTACATCATGTAACAAAATATTTGGAAATGATGTACTAGGTGTTACACACCCATATCCATGTATAAGATAGGTTTTGCCATCTGCAATTTTCAACCTAAGATTGTTAGTGACTTCAAGATAATCAAACCATTGTAAATTTCTTGTCATGTGATGACTTGCACCATAATCAATAAACCAAATATCTTTTTCATGATGACTTGTGCTTGAAGTAATTTTACATTTTTTATATGGAATATTGTATGGATTTTGATAGTAGATCTTGTGATGATATGTACCTCTTGCTAACTTATCCATTATAATATTTAAAAATTAGTTTTGATGTTGTATTCCTTATGTCTCCCAATCTCTTCAACTTCTAAATTTTAAGTTGAATATATGATCAAATTTGACTCACTTTCAATTCTTCAAATCTTGTAGTATATCTTGTTTTCCTAATGTTTTGAGAATGATCAAACAATAGTCAAATCTCTAGGTAGAATTCCTTTTTGCTCCCTAGTATTTTGAATGTAAAATAGCTTTGGTAAAATACTTAGCTTTCTAAGTTTTCCTTTGAGTTGAATCCCTTTTGTCTCCCTAATGTTCAACTTCAAGACAAGTACTTTATTTCATCCTATTTATGAATAGAAAGCTAAAGATAATTTTTGATGCAATTTCAATTGATAAAATTTTCTATCTTCAAGAACTTTAAGTTGGATTCCTTATGTCCCTTCAATTTGAATAAGAGACTAATTCCAATGTAGTTTTCCAACTTTCTAACAACTCTATGTTGTGCTTCCTATATCTTTCAATTTTCAATAATATAGTTTCTAAATTTCAAGAATCTATGTTGGTGATGAATTCCTTATAACTCCCTAATTAGAAATTTAGAAAAACAAATATATTTGCAAATTCAATATTTCAATTTTGATGTAGAAAACCTTATTCCTCCAAGTTAAATTATTTGCAAATATTTCTATGCTTGAATTTCAAATAAAGCAATTTCAAAAAGCTTTCAAATTAAATCCTCCTTACTTCAAAAGTCTTTCAAATCATTCAATAAATCATCTAAGGTTGTAATTCATCAATTCACTTCCTTATATCTCCATTCATTTAATTAATCTTAAGCATAATAGATTAACTAAGCTTAACCTTAGTATTGATATACCTTATACCTCCTTGACCTTTATGAAATGCAAATTGATTTAAATATTTTGTACCTTCTTGAAAATGGAGCGCTACGTATTCGGTCTGCTTCTCCTATGACTGCAACTTGCACACTATTTTAGGTGTTGTCCACCTTTCAATCTTCAATGCTAGATGATGTCTTTTCACTACATTTAATGTTCTTCCTTGTGTATGGCACTCTCTTTTTGGACTTTGATTATCCTCCTAGTGCTTGTTATACGTTCTCTGATCATTGAATGTGCTTAATATGCATGCTAAAGATCATTTGGGCTCCTCCAACCTATCAATATTCCTCTTCTCATGTGCCACATGGCACTCAACATCTTCTTTAGGTATTTTCTTCTTGCTACATTACTTCTACCTAGTTTGGTGATGTTATGACAATATGGGCATTACCTTTGACAAGTGTCTTCCTTCCTCAAAGAGTGCTCATAGCTGGTTTGAAGCATTTTCTTTCCCTCAATGGTTGTTGGTGCTCCTTTTCCTCTATGCCAAGTGGCATCCAAGTTCTTTCAGGTTCTTAACCAAAGTGACAAATGGTAGCTACACTCCTCTCAACACTTGCATTTAATTCTATAATATCTTAGCTTTCTTTGGTGCTCAAACTTGCTTGCCCTTCCTTAATACTCACAATATCTTTTGCTACTTGATAGTTGTAACTTCCAACTCTTCTTTCCTCCAATGTACTTTGTAACTCTCCAATGCTTGTTGGTGCTTCTTTGTTTCTAATGCTTGGTGGTGGCTCTTCTCCATCAATGGTTGCTCCTCTTCTATGGTGGTGGCTCCTCCTTTGGTGGTACTTCAATAACTCTTCCTTGGTGGCTTTTCCACCCCTTTGCTCGATAGCTTCTCAATGTTGTTCGACCAGATATCCAAGCTTCTTAACTTGGGTAAAATATTTGCTTTTTAATTTATTTATCTCCCAAGAAACTTGCACCTTAATCCTTGCTTTGGCTCTATCCTCTAACTTCTTTTTTCTACAGATTTTAATCCAATGTGAATGTTACCTTCTTCAAGTTTTGGTGCCTTTACTTGGTGTCTTTAGACACCTTGAGCACGTTGTCTTTGAGCACTTATTCGACCTTTCCTTAGACAATAATATTGCCTCCTTCGTTGGCTTGAAGACTCTTTCTTTTGCAGATTTTAATAGCTCTAATATGGTGCTCTTATAACTTTAAAGTAAACTGATTTTAATGCTTAAATAATAAAATTTTGTAGCACCAATGTGGCATACCTTTTGGCCTCCTTTTGTAGCTAATATTCTTGGTGATTTGATTCACCTTTTTGCTGCCCCAAAATTGTAAAATTTATAGCTCTCCTTTCTACTTAATTGCTACCTCAAACTTATCAATTTTGTAGCTTTCAATGTTGTTTAAAAATCAGCTTCTATGTTGTCCAAATGTCTTTATAATTTGCAGCAATTATCCTTCTTCAAATGCTGCCAAATCCTTCTTTGCTTTGTTGTCCAAAGCTCTCTCAAATCTGCCCTAAATTTCTCCAAAAATGTAACTCTCTTTTCTCCTTCTAATGCTGCCCTAAAATCTGATTTTTGTGGCTTCAATTCTCCTCCAAATTCGTTCTCTCGAACTCTAAAATTTGCACCTATTAGTGTTGTCCAAATGTTGTCATCTTTTGCATGTCAAGCCTTCCTTCAATTGGATGTTCAAGGGCACTTCAAAATCTGCCCAAATATTCTCCAAATTACAACTATATGTCACCTTCAATTTGCTATCCTATGACTCTTCAACTTTTGTTGTAAAAATTAGCAATCTTCTCCTTCGCAAATCAACCTTCAAATCCTTTATGGTTGTCTTCAAAATATGGTGGCCTCTTCTATCTTCTTTCTCTCCAATCTTCTTGAAATCTGACTTCAAATTGGGCCTATTTGTTGGCCTCTTCCTCAAGAATCTAAATGTCTTGAGATCTTCAAAAATCCTTTCCAAAATTTGGCAAACTTCTTGCCAAATCCTTCTTCCTTTTGGGCTTGTTTTTGGATGGTGATAATTGTCCCAAATTCTTCTTTTCAGGAGCTACTCCTTCTTGCAATCTTCTACCTTGAGATTTCTTCAAATCTTCTCCAATGGCCACTTCTTCAACTTTTCAATAGGGCTTCTCTAGCCTTCTTCTTTCTCCTTCCAAGTTTGCTTGAGACCTCTTCTCTTGGATCTTCAAATTTTGCAACTCTTCAATTGGACCTTTTCCTTAGTCCTCCTCTATCTTCAATCTTCAATCTTCTATCTTCCAAATCTAGAAGTTCTTCAATGAGATCTCTTCTCTTGGATCTCCTCCTTCTCAATCTTCAATAGAGTTGCTTTCTTCTTTCTTCAATTTGGAGTCTTCAATATTCTATGGGAACCTCCTTCTTGGTTCTCCTCAATATTCAATATATCTCCAATGGGGCATTTTTCTTGGACCTCCTTTATCTTCAATGTCTTATTTTTTGCAACAAAGAACTAATCCCTGCATGAGGAAAGCACATAGACTTTTAGGCAATCGAAGATGAAATTCTTCTCTATCCATTGTAGGAAGCTTCTCAACTTTTGAGAACTAATTTTTTGCAACAAAAACTTAGACAATAGCAAGAAAATACATGCAAATCTCTAGATCTCTAAAAATCAATAAACTTCACTAGTTATCCTTCAATCTAGTGGAATGAGATCTATGTTGAGTCCTAGTCTTCACGAGTTTTCTTGCAACCCTATGGAAAGACTCTAGCCAAAAAATAACTTTAAAATTTTTGAAAATGAAATCTCCCTATCTCCTCTCAATCTCTCTTGTGGCTCTCCCTATCTCCTATCAATCTCCCTTGTGCTCTGATACCACTGTTAGCTTTTGATGCTAGATACTTAATGAGAAATCAACCACAAGATATAAAATGAGCATGCAATATTAAATATATGATAATGGCAATATACTAAGCATGTAAAACTCATAAGAAACTTCTATAACTACTCATAAAACTACCATTAATGAAGGCTCATAAAAATAGTACAATGATATAAAATGGAGGTCTCATACTCTCCATATTTCTTACATGCTCTACATTGTATCTAGCATATCATCTACTACTCCTCTACCTTATGCTATCTACCTTCTCTCACTCTATCTTATCTATCAAAGGCCTATATATAATGAGATGTGACTCTTGGCCTTCCACCTACCTATGACTCTTCATCTTCCTATTCTATGGACTCATGTACACATGGACAACATGCACATTTACATCATCAAGTACTTTGCACATTCTAACAATACTTGTGCATTTATTACATTGCATAAAGTAAATACTCAAACCCTAATCTAAGACACACTCCTAATCTAAAGATGTACCCAAGGTGGTACATTAGCATGTACCAAATAATGTAATATATTCCAACAACCATCCTCTGTGTCTACTACAAGTATGTTTTTTTTGGTATTATGTGGGTTTTTGATTTGTTGTTTGCCTTACCCAATGGTAATGGCATCCTTCTACATTCATGCAATGCATTTTTTTTGTTATGTACAATCGGACACATGCACACCCACCCCCTCACACACTCACCCACGTTGTGGTTTGAACCTTGGACCTCCCAAAGAAGAGCTAAAACATGAACCGTTACATTGTCCCCCTGGGACGCAATGCATTTTTTTAAGTTAGGTATTATGGAGAAAAAATACCATCTTGTATTTATGCATGTTGAAAATTCTAGCTAAAACAAACAAATTATACTTCTTGATTATAAAAATATTAAATCATTGTAGAAACCAACGCTACGATACATATTTTCTTATGCAACTATTAGAAAACCATTCCCAATTGATTAAGTCTTTACTTCTATAAATGATAATACTTTAATTTATATCAATGATTATGCCCCCGAGGGCTAGGTGGATTGGTAAGTGCTTGTTTGGACACACACTTACCAAGAAGACACCCAAGTTCAAACCTTGAGGGCAGCCTGTTTGCAAAGGTAGTAGTTTGATCTGAATCCTTTAAGTGCACGTCAGATCAACGATGACGATATGAATCCTGAGTGATCGATGGTCCCCTTTACACCGGATTAACAATAACGAGGCAGAATAGGTTTGATGGGAGCAACCCCTATGATTTGAACCCTGCACTTGTCAGTTACTAAAAATAGTGTGGTTGTGACCAACTCTCTTATGTAACAAAAAAATATCAATGATTATATTCATATAAATTATAAAAAAAAAATTAATATAAAATTAAAAAAACATTATGATATAAATAAAATAAAATACATTAAATATATAAAAAAATATGTCCCCTTCTAAATTTAAAAAATCTTTAATTAAAATTTGAAATTAAATAATAAATTATTATTTTTTTGTTTGATAAGAGAGTTAGTTACAACCACACTATTTTTTTTTTTTTGAAAGAATTGAAAAAAGCTTGCATTAAAACAAATTACAGTTACAAGAGGGAGAAAGGGCATCCCAACCAAGAGCAAAGAGACCAGAAGAACAAAGGGCACGAAAACGCGACAAGTCGCGAAATCGCGACACCAAACCTAACAACCGCCGCGCCACGACAATCGGTCGCGAAAACGCGACATGTCGTGACATCGCGACAAAACTGCGCCGAGGCCACACAACTCAAAAAATGTCGCGAAATCGCGACAGCACAGCACCAAAGCACCCAAACGCCAAAAACGTCGTGAAATCGCGACGAGAAAGCCAGAAGGCACCTGCTCCCCAAAATTGTCGCGAAATCGCGACGAGTTCTCCTTTAAACAGCAACTTTGAGAAAGTGTCGCGATATCGCGACGGCTTTTCCTTAAAGCCCCAGTTGGCCGGAAGTGTAGCGAAATCGCGACAAGAATTCCAATGGGCGTCCCTTCCGCACAAGTGTCGCGAAATCGCGACATGTTCTCCCCCATGGTGCCCTTTTCTTAAACTAATCGCGAAATCGCGACGTTTATCCTTCATGCAGTTTGTTCTCCAGAACTGTCGCGAAATCGCTACAAGTTTGCCCCTTTGCTTCCTTTCCTTAAAAATGTCACGAAATCGCGACAGATTATCCTTTGAGAAGCTTTTCACAAAAAATGTCGCGATATCGTGACGGTTTTTCCACTTAACGCAATTTTGCTCAAAGCGTCGCGAAATCGCGACAACTTTCCTCCAACAGCGGAACCGACAAAAAAGGTCGCGAAATCGCGACATGTTCTCCCCATGGTGCCCTTTTCTCAAACTAGTCACGAAATCACGACGTTTATCCTTCATGAAGTTTGTTCTCCAGAATTTTCGCGAAATCGCTACGGGTTTGCCCCTTTGCGTCCTTTCCTCAAAAATGGCACGAAATCGCGACAAATTTTCCTTTGAGTAGCCTTTCACAAAAAATGTCGCGATATCGCGACGGTTTTTCCCCTTCACGCAATTTTTCTCAAAGCGTCGCGATATCGCGACGCTTTTCCTCCAGCAGCAGAACCAACAAAAAAGGTCACGAAATCGCGACACCTTCTCATCAAAGACCGCGACGACGCAACAAGTCGCGAAATCGCTACAATTTTCCTCCCAAGGCCGGGGCAGCAAAAAGGGTAGCGAAATCGCTACAATTTTCCAGGAAAGGTCGCGACAGAGCAACATGTCGCGAAATCGCAACAGCTTTCCAAACAAGGTCGCGACGGCGCAATATGTCGCGATATCGCGACAAAAACTAACCTTAGCCATTTTTGAGCTCATGGATGCAGGGATCGTTCCAGACCACTCCGAATCTCTTCATCTATCATAGGCATATCACTGTGCAGCTGAACACCTACCTCTTTCTCAGCACCCATCTTCGCAAGGAAGTCAGCTACCGTGTTCAAATTTCTACTCACATACACAGGGATAACATCATCTAACTCCCTCCATAACTCCTTGATTTGGGATATCAAAATCTGCAGTCTCCAGGCTTTTAATGAGAAATTTTGCAAGCAATCCAGAGCGCCGATCAGGACTTGAGAATCTGATTCAAGAATTATCCTTCGGTAACCCTGCTTAACAGCCCAGATAGATGCTGACTTAATGGCAAAGGCTTCGGCTTCATTGTTCGTGGCTCTGCCCAATCCTCGCAATTCCCAGTAAAGAACCGCACTCGAGTGATCCCGACAGACAACACCAATTCCTGCGCTACCCGGGTTGCCTTTTGCAGCCCCATCAGTATTGATCTTTATCCGACCAACTGGGGGAGGTTTCCAGCATGCTCTGCCTTGCCTCTCATGTCCCTCAACCCCCTCTTCAAGATGCCCAAGAGCAACCTGATTCTCTTCATCAACATAAATAGCAACAGTTTCTGTGACTTTGCTCCAGATGACCTGCCAAACACCGTCAATCGAGGAGAAAGTGTTTCTAAAGATCCGGGCGTTTCTCTCCAACCAAACTTGCCACCAAATGAAGAGAAAGCCTAATTGTCAGCCAGTTCGAAGAGCTATGGAGTTGAACCTGCCCCTTTTCCATTTTTCCCAAATATTGGTACGATTGAAAACACCATTAGCCTGGAGTTTAAATTGAGAGAACCAGCGTTCCCAAATCTGATGAGTAAAAGGGCACTCAAAAAACAAATGATCTGCAGTTTCCTCATGTTGGAGGCATAAAGCACATTGAGAGGGGCCATTGAAACCCCTACGTCTGAGATTGTCAAAGGTGAGAAGACCATTATGCATAAGTTGCCAAGCAAAGAAATTCACTTTCGGCCAACCCTTTGAATGCCAAATCCTTCTCCAATGTTGAACCGAAAAAGAGTGTGGGGGAGGCTCAGGGAGGATCTCTTCGTATCCAGCCTTAACTGAGTAGACCCCAAGGCTTCCATAGCCCCAGGCTAATTCATCTTCCTCATCCCTCCCCGTGAGGAACCTTTCTGACAAGATTTTTTGCAGGATGGGCACCAACTCCGGAGAGACAGTAATTGGCCACTCCTCCCATCGCTTAAACGTTTTAAATTTATACCCCCCAATTGGTGGTAAGTAGATAATTATCAATATGGATCCAGCCCTGGGCTTCTAAGGCGGTCTTGATTGGTTGTAGCTCAGGGAACATGACAATAATGGGCGGATGTTGGTCCCAAGAGTCAGTCCAGAAGCGAGCCTTGTCCCCTCTCCCCACTTTCTAGAATAATTGATCTTTGATAATTTGGGACCCAAGCTTGAGAGTCTGCCACACTAAGGATCCAGTACCTTCCAAGGGAAAGCGACCCACCTCATTGGGATGAACATGCCCCAAATATTTACTGGAAAGAATTCTGATGAACATGCCCCAAATATTTGCTGGAAAGAACCACACTATTTTTAGTAGCTAACTACCTTTGCAATAGACTTCCCTAAGGTTTGAACTTGGGTCTCTTCTTAGTAAGTGCCCACAATAATAAGTTATTATTATTATTTTCAATGGGTTATATGAGATTGAAATCACCACGTAGTGGTATTACAACAAAGCTTGGATATTATTCATGTATTGTTTGCCAAGATTCGAACCTAGGTCTCCTCTTTGAAACGTTGAGGAATTTAACCAGTTGAGCTAATACCACTTGATAAATTATTATTTTTAATAAATAAAAAAATTTAAATTGTAAAAAGATATTAAATATACAAAAACTTAAGATAAAATTTCTATTTTATTTATTTTTAATTAATTTTATTATATAAATTGAAAGGTGCCTCATATCTCTCTCTCTCTCTCTCTCTCTCTCTATATATATATATATATATATATATATATATATATATATATATATATATATATATATATATATACATCATTTTATCCCCGTGGGTTTTAAATCTAAAAATGAAATGAAAGATTTTAATTACGTTCGCGAGATCCAAACATGGCTTATGGGACCCCAAATATAGAATTACAATTATTCAAATCATATGACCATTAATATCTTTGAGAAGGCTATTTCTTATCTCCTTTGGGTTAGCAACTCCCAATTTTTTTTTATTTGTGGAAAACATCCCAAAAGGGATGCCACTTTCGGGTAAGACCCAAGGAGGCAGGGGTATCCAATCCGCCAAAATCGCCTAGGGTACGATCCTGGCCTACCACCTTTGACATACTCAAGGAGCAAACAAACACACAATAAGATTTAAAAAATAAATAAATAAATAAAAATAAAAATAATAAAATAAAATAAAAACATGCTCCTTGAGTGTGTCAAAAAGAAAAAGCACAACCAAGCACACACACAATAAGATAAAAAACCACAACACGAACCACATAGAAAAACACAAGAACAACATAACAAAACACAAACATGACAAAAACAACAGAACACTACAAAGACATAACCAACAAAAACATGAAAAACACAAACAACCAAAACCTAAAAATTAACAAATAAAAATAAAAAAACAACCAACAATAGACAGTAAAAAAACAAAAAACATAGAAAACACTCACACACAAAAACACGAATTAACACAAACATACATAAACACAAGAACAAGAACAACAAAAACACAAGAACAATAACAAAAAAACACAAGAACAACAAAAAACAAGAACAACAAAAAACAAAACAAAACAAAAAAAAAATATACACAAAAAAATAAAAAAAAAAAAAAATTGAACATAACAATGACCTTTCTAGACCAAAAGACTTTTAAGGCAAGAATCAACAGAGGAAACAAAAGAAAGAATAGTTTGAGCTAGGGAACTAAAATACCCTGACCGAACCAAAGAGAAGCAAAAATAAAGCAAGAAGAAACTAGGAACCTTCAGAACTGGAGCCATCCAAAGAAATGATAGAAAGAAGAGCTTCCCTTATTTGTGAAGCCCACCATCTAGGAGGGTGGCCATAACAAGTAAGATCACCTTTGTCCAAAGCCCAATTAGCTAAAGCATCAACACTCTTGTTTTGATTTCTGACCACATGATTGTAATCAACTTTCAAAAATCCCATCTGGATTAATTGAATCTTCTCAATAATTATTTTTATTCTCCAATCAACCTTATGATTCTTAGAAGGATTCTTCAAAATATTAATCATGAGTTGAGAGTCAGACTCAACTAACACCTTTTCCCATCCAACCTTAGTAGCCTCTTGAAGGCCTCTGAGGATACCATACCCCTCAACAAGGTTATTGGAAAGAATACCCAAATTCTCAACAAAAGTAAAAACCAGGGAGCCATCTGAAAGTCTACCAATTCCTCCCGCACTAGCTTTTCCAGGGTTCCCTCTAGAGGCTCCATCAGTATTGACTTTACCAAAATCCTTAGGAGGAGGTTGCCAATTTCTAGTCCTATCCATCTTACAAATACTTACATTCCCTTTAAGTTGGTTGCCCTTAGAAGATTTAATCTTCAATATTTGCATCACTTGATCCCATCTTTGGTGGAAGTTTTGGGGGTGATTAAGGAGATGATGGACTGATTCAACTAAGTTGGCTATGGTCTTTTGCCAAATATAGTGAATATCCTTCCTATCTTGATTAAAAATTTGATTGTTCCTTTCATTCCAGATATTCCAAAGAAGAATGGTAGAACCCATCCAAACTAATTGCCTAATAAAATGATCAACACCCTCTTGTTTAGGCCAATCCCTCCAAAGTTGTTCAAACGTTAAAAAATTGGACCACTGTAAGCCAAGTAAAGTGGCCATTCTCCTCCATAGCTCAGAGGCTAAAGTACACTCAATAAAAATATGGTTGAGAGTTTCTACATTCTCTCCACACATTTCACATCTAAAAGGGCCATGAAAACCATGCTTCATAAGTTGCTCACCAGTAAGCACCCTACGATGCAATAAAAGCCAAATAAAGAACCTCACCTTAGGCCAGAGCTTTTGAGCCCACAACTGAGAAAATATGTCAGAATATTGGTTGGGATTATTATGGCATAAGGTCAAATAACCTTGAGCAACTGAATACTCACCCTTAGTAGTGTTGTTCCATCCAAAACAATCTTTTTCATGGGACCAAGAGAGAGACCTCATATGAAGGATGCCTTGGATATCTTGTCTTTGCCTTTCTGGGATTTGAATAGGCCAGTCCTCAATAGGGATCCAATATCTACCAACCTTTGAATTACCAATATGGTACCGATAGTAATTAGCCACCTTTATCCAGTTAGCTCGGTGAAGCTCCTCCATCCAAGGCCTCCAATCGAGAAACTGAGTTATCAAAGGCTTGTGACCATCCCAAGAATCTGTCCAAAAATTTACCTGCTGACCATTATGAATGATCCAAAATAAATTTTTCTTTATCAAATCCTCACCAGTCTTAAGAACTGCTAAAATGGAAGAACCTTTGGTAGGAAGATGATAGCGAACAAGGTCTTCAGGACTTTTGTTCTCAACATATTTAGCATGAAGATTATTGGCCCAAAGAGCATTGGGGTTATGCAACATCCTCCAATATAATTTAGCAGCTAAAGCTTTGTTGTTATTAATAGAAGACCGGAATCCTAACCCCCCTTCATTCTTAGGAAGACATAAAGTGTCCCATTTCACCAAGGCCCATTTTCTTTTCTCCTTAGTACCACTCTAGAGGAATCGATGACTGATTTGATCTAGTTCTCGAAGAACAACCTTTGGGATATTCAACATGGAAGAAACATAAATAGGAATAGCTTGAAGGACTGATTTTACCAAGGTGATTCTACCCCTGAAGAAAGCCACCTGTTGGTCCACTTTCCAATTTTCTTCTTGACTTTGTCCAACAACCAATTCCAATATTTTTTTCCTTTGAATATTGATGGGAATACCTAAATAAGTGATCGAAAGGGAGGACTTCTTATATCTTAATTTATCCAAGATCATGGATTCCTGTCTGGCAGAGCAATGAAAGAAAATAACTTTAGATTTGTCTTCATTGATCAACTGCCCAGTAGCCTTAGAAAAATAGCTAATGATTTGCTTAATATTAGAAGCTTCCTTAACTGTAGCTTTACCTAAAAGAGTAGAGTCATCAACAAATTGAAGATGAGAGATAGGTCTAGCTCCATGAGCAATGGTAACTCCCTCAAGGGTTTTGTTTTCCCTCTTTTTGGTTATAGTCCTACCCAAGCATTCAACAAGAATGATGAATAAATAAGGGGAAAGCGGGTCACCTTGCCTAATACCTCTGGAAGCTGGGAATGACTGAGAAGGTCTGCCATTGATAAGAACTAAGTAGGAAACTGAAGAGATACATCCCATAATCCAATCCATCCAATCCTTAGAGAAACCAAATTGCCTCAAAACTTTGATAAGGAAGTGCCAATCCACTCTGTCATAAGCTTTGGATAAGTCTAACCGAATGAACATGGAAGGAGATTTTTGCATATCCATGGAATGGATGGCTTCCTGAGCAAGAACTATCTCATCTACTATTTGACGCCCTTCCACATAACCCCCTTGCTCAGGGGAAATAATCTTATGCAAAAGAGGCTTCAACCTTTCTGCCATGATCTTAGTAATGATTTTGAGGAGAACATTACATAAAGCAATAGGTCTAAAAGTTGAGATGTGATCAACCTCTTGAGCTTTTGGAACAAGAGTAATATAAGTTTTATTGATAACCTTCAAAATTTCTTTGGCTTTCCTGGCTTCTTCCACCACCTCTAATAAATCAACATGAAGGATATCCCAGAACTCTTGGTAGAACTCAATGGGAAAACCATCAGGACCTGGGGTTTTCCCTTTTTGCATTTTAAAAACTACATGTTGAAGCTCATTGATAGTAACAGGAGCAGTCAAAATAGAGTTCTCCTCATAAGTGATAAGAGAAGGGATTGCTTGAAGAACATTTTGTTGAGAAGTCGAGTCAAGAGGAGTAGCAACAAAAATATTGGAAAAGTAATCGACAACAATAGAGCTCATGCCATCCCAAGTATAGACAACATCTCCAGAATCTGATTTCAGGGAAGAAATAAAGTTGTGAGATCTACGAGCAAGAAGAGATTTGTGGAAGAAATTTGTGTTTCGATCTCCTTCTTTGAGCCATTGAATTCTAGATTTTTGCTTCCATAAGAGTTCTTCTCTTTTTCCCATTCCTCTAACTGAGTTGTGAGTTTAATTTCATCTGCACTTCTATTCTCTGTGAGGCCATCTAAATGGATTTTATTATTCAAATTTTCAAGTTGAGCAATAACTTCATGTTTTTTTATGAACATCCCCAAACTCCTTCTAGTTCCAAGTCTTGATTTTGGATTTAATGTATTGCAGTATTTTGGCAAAAATGAACATCTTAGTCCCATACCTAGGCTTACCTTCCTTCCACCATTGTTGCACATGAGGTCTAAAGGAACTGTCTCTAAGCCACATTAATTGAAAATGAAAAGGAGAGAAACTCACATTAGTTTTCCACATTTCCACCATGATTGGCCAAATGATCCGAACCAACATTGTTAAGAGTCTTCACTTTAGGAATGTGACCATGGATTAAGAAATTTTTAGAGAGCAAAAACCTATCCAATCTCTCCATTATACATGCTAAGCCTTACCTTCTGTTAGACCAAGTCATAAGGCCATTATCTGGTTGGATGTCCACAAGATGGAGGTTTGAAATATATTCACTCATGAGGTCATTGCTTTTGTCCAAATTTCTATTTCCTCCCATTTTCTCATCTAGAGAGAGGATGGTATTGAAATCTCCTCCAATCAAGATCCAAGCTTCAGGAAAATGAGAGATAATATGAGTTATATTCTTCCACTGTCTTCTTTTTTCCTCCAAAGCAGTTGGAGCATAAACAGTAATGCAGAGCATAATTTGGTTGGAATGTCTACTTTGAATAGCTATAGCTAAAATACCCCAACTACCAATCATATGGTGAATAACTACCTCTTTTGGGTCCCAAAGACAAGCAATGCCACCAGAAGTCCCCTGGGAACTGAGGGAAACCACTTTTCCAGCTGGCCAAATTTTACTAGCAATTGAGTCCATATCCTCCATTGACATCTTCGTTTCTTGAAGGAAAACAAGATGTGGATGATTTATCTGAATCATTCTTCTAATTTCATTTTGTTTTGAAAGACTCCCTTTGAGTCCTCTAATATTCCAAGTGATGATCTTCATTAATACCAATGCTAAAAAATTTGGGAAGGGCATTAATCTTACCTTCCTCTACAAGCTTTTCACCTTCTTTTACCATATGATATTGATTGGTCTTGCGACCCGCCTTTTGATTAGAATCCATCTTCAATTTTTTTTCCTATTTCTTGACTTACTCCAATTGAATCTGAGATGGCTTCTAACCTTGAAGAATGCTCGTACACAACCAAAATTTTACTAGAGGGTTCAACAGTGTCTATATTGGGACTTGTATTATTTGAAGTTTTGACATTTAAAAGATTGTTTTTCTTGTGTAAATTTTCTCCTTTTTTTCTCGTTGAAAACCTTTGATTTGTTGGTTTATCTCTGAGTTCTTCCCTTCATATTTATATTGTGTTTCTAAGATTTTTGTTTCCACTATTTCCCCTTCCTCACTTGGGACATCATTTGTGGAAAGGATTTCAAACATATTAGCACATGACTTTGATTGATCCTTCATAACTGGTTTTTTTTGAGTGTTCTTCTTCTTAGGCAGTTGGAAACCTGTTGAGTTTATATCTTCTTTCTTTTGATCAAGAATTTTATTTGGGCAAGCACTAGCCAAATGACCATATTCATGGCAAATTCTACAACGAAAAGGAATGTTCTCATAGTCCACTACTTGCTCCCAAGTGTCTTCCCCAAATTGTAATGTGATATTTTTAGGTAGGGGTTTGTCAAAATCCATTAAAACACAAATCCGAGCATAAATAATATGTTCAAAATTTTGAGTACAATCAACAATCATCATAAAAGTTCCTAAAGAGTTTCCAATTGAAGAAAAAATAGTAGGATTCCAAAATTCAATAGGGAGGCCAAAGAGTCTAACCCACACGGGAGCTATAGAAGGCATCTCTTCTTCGACTTTAAATTTAGTATGCCAGGGCTTCATGAAAAGCCCTGCCCTTCCAAAAAACTAGGGACCCCCTTGAAAAGTTTTCTCTCTATCTTCATTATTTGCAAATAAAACAAGAAAATAACCATTTGGATAAATAGAGATTTGTAACTCACCTTTAGTTTTCCAGCTTTTTGCAGCCCAGACTTTGAAAGCAGGTAGGCTCGGACGAAAACCCACGAACCGACAAATTAGTCCTCTTTTTTCCAGATCTTCAATGCCAGTCCGAATGTTACCCATATCAAGCTTAACAATAGGAGTTCCATCAACTGCTTTAAGACATCCTGACTCCATTTTCCTGGGATCAATCTTGGGCATTCTTAGAGGTTTATGGGAAGCCCTAAGATTAATATTAGCATTGGGCTGAGGCTGTCCACCATGGAGGGCATCCCTAAAATTCATTTTTGGGGCTGAGTCTTCAAAATTCTTACCCTTGACAGGGGTTTGCACAATAGATTTATTTTGTGGGTGCACCTTAGCACCAGATTCACTTGAGATCTGAGCCATTTTTTGATCAGCTTCTTGAAACTTGTTTCGTGATCTCTTTAATCCTTGCCCTAGACGTCGTGGAAAGGTATGGTTTTCACTTTTATTTTGTGCAACAAATTGGAAGTCGTTGTCACTCAAGTTCACAACATGATCTATTGAAAGACAGATTTCTAACCCATCTTGGATCCCTTGCAACATATCCTACTAAAATATTGAGTATAAACCACAAAAATATTGGCCGCTAGGGCCCGAAGGCCCTAAAAACCAACCTCTGGATCTGCTTGCACTCAACCCAGATGAAACCCTCGCACAATCGCTTGCCAAAAATCTCGTTCACACATAGGGATGCGCTAGGATCTGTGTTGCTCCAAATGATCTAAAAATTGGTGGAGACGTTCTAGGGTTTTTCAGGCATCTACCCTCAAAATTTTAGCTCAATCCGAGTCCGGATGAGTGAAATATGGCCGAAACAAGTTCGATAGTTTGGGCAGTCCTACGAAAAACGTCCCTCCAAAAAAGCTCAATCATTCTCCAGCAACTCCCAATTTTTTTTTATTTTAATGCCTTCAATTAACTCTATCATAAACCCTTTTCCAAAGGTTTCTTTGTATTTGCCACGAAGGTCCGAAGGCTACCATTATACCTACCTCCACCTTGGTAAACTTTTACTCCAAGTGAGGGGACCCTAAAGAGGCTCGGTACTGGAACCATGACCTCAAGCTATCAAACTCAGTAGAAACCAATTCACCCATATTACATTATGTTGTCATTATATAATAGTTTTTTATTTATATTACAACAAATTATACATGTATCAACTAGAGGGGACCCTAAAGGGGCTCGGGATAGGAACCATGACCTCAAGCTGTCAAACTCAGTAGAAACCAATTCACCCATATTAAATTATCATATTATAATAGTTTATTATTTATATTACAACAAATTATACATGTATGAGGAGCTAGAAGTGGAAGATTCTCCAGTGGAACTTAAGTCAGATCACAACCCAATTGCTATGAAACTTCGAATGCATGGAGACAAACCAAGGGAAAAACACTTGCAAGGCAATCAAAATAAATATTCTCACAAGGGAAACATTCTCTTAACAGATGAAAATCGATAGAATTTTAGAGCAGTATTAAATAACAAGTTACAGGAAAGGGAAGTACTACCTCACAATAGCATTACAGTAAGAATGAATGGTTAATTCATGTTATCCAAGAAGCTCTAAACAAATGCAAGAGAGGTAAACCTAAAAAGAAAGAAATGAATAACTTCCCAACCAACCCATGGTTCGATGAAGATTGTAAAAAAGTGCGAAGATTACTAAAGGAACCAACGTGTAAAACAAGAGCAAACATAAAAGCATATGAGAAACTGGTAAGGGCAAAAAAAGAAGAATACACTAGAACAAGGAGGAAATAATTGATTTACTTAGGGAAGCATGAACCAAAGAAATTTTGGAAGAAACTAAGCGTGAAAAGGATGCAAATTGAAAATAACATAACAATTAATCAGTGGTTGGAGTATTCAAAACAATTGTATTAGCATAGTAACCAACAAAAGACAACCCTTATTATCATTATCAAGAAAGAACTTTTCACAAATGAAGACATTATTCAAGGGATAACAAATTTAGCAACTAGTAAAGCCCGTGACATAGACAATCTTCAAGCAGAGCATATAAAATGGGAGGTAGATATTCTGGCATCGTAGATCAAAGAAATTTTTAACTAGGTCATACAAAATGGCTTCCCTACCGAGTGGAAAACTAGCTTGACCATTCCTTTGTTTAAAAGTGGAGATGTAAATAATCCCTCAAACTATCGAACTATCATGATTAACCCTCTCTTTGCAAAGTTGTTTGGGAGTATGATATAGCCTAGGATCAGTATATGAGCAGAAGAAAAGGGAAAGAGAACAAAGGGACAAGCGGGTTTTAGGCCCAAGCACTCAACTATTGATCACTGTATCATGCTTAGACACATAGTGGAAAAAATATGAGACAAAAAAGAGGAGGCTTTTTGTTGTTTTGTAGACTTCAAAAAGGCATTTGACACAATGCCAAAGAAAAATTATGGAGCAGAACGAAAGAGCTAGAGGTTCCAATTCATTGTAGGGAAACAATTCACAAACTATATGAGCATGTAAAGGCTAGAATCAGAACACAGGAAGGGTTGAATGTTTTGGTAGTGATATAGGTGTCAAACAAGGTTGCCCTCTATCTCCGACCTTATTTGGGTTGTACATTGACAAGTTAGAAGAATGGATAAACAAATTTGGGGGAGAGGGTGTGCACTTAGCCAAATATGTGGTAAAACTCCTCATGAATGTAGACGATGTAATTATTGTGGCGAAAACAACCAAAGACCTAGAAGATCACCTTTGAGCTCTAGAAATCTTTTGTAAGGAAGTTGGGGTACAAGTGAACACGAGCAAAACAAAAATTATGATTTTTTCAGCAAAAAAGAAGAAGCAACAACTCAAATTTTAGTTTGCAAGAGAATCGCTTGAGGTAGTAGTAGGATACAAATACTTGGAAATAGACTTTCATGACAAACTTAATTGGAATACATGTAGGATGAAAAGAACTCAAAGTGGTTGGAGATCACTATATGCACTTCAGAACAGGTGTAGGAATGTTGAGTTGTGGGACTAGAAGACCACCAAGGTCTTATTTGACCTACTTATTACACCGGTTTTGTTGTATGGTTGCGAGGTGTGGGCTAGTGGCACAACAAATGCAAAATGGAGGCAAATAAAAAGGATTAAAAAATATCTAATCACAATTTTTCTCAAAATTAAGGCCACAACCCCTTATAAAATTATTCTAGCTGAAACTGGAATGTTCCCTTTAGAAGCAATTGCTATGACAAAGCTGTTATGTTCCTTGACAAAAACAGAAAACATGAAAAACGACATGGCCTAGGGCAGCTAGGGACGAAGAGTTGCATAGGTGGAAGAATACATGGATGAAACAAAATAAAAAATGGATGAAATGTTAGGAAATCAACATAAATGAATGCCCAAATGTCAACAAAGACATAAAAAATTATGTGAATGAAAAGTTTAGAAGTGGAATGTGGAAAAATGCAAGCAGAAAGGACAATATTATATTATAAAGTTTAACCCAACGTATGACCACAAGGAAAAAGTGTATATAGGCGTTGAAATCAAGTGGAAGGAAAAAATCCTCATTGCTTAGATAAGGACTAACTTTCATAGGCTTAGATGTGAAACAGGGAGATGGACAACGCCCAAAGAATAATGGGAAGAAAGGATATGTACTTTATGTAGCACAAGGACAGTAAAGATAGATGAACACTTCATCTATAAATGCCTGAGTTCTTTAGATATTCGTGGCAAATACAAAGAAACACTTGGAAATGGGTCTATGGCAAAGTTATTTGAAAACAATAAAATAAAAAAAAGTTGGAGAATTGCTAATCCAAATCAACAGGAGAAGGAACAACCTTCTCAAAGATATTAAAGATCATATGATATGATTTGAGTAGTTGTATTTCCATATTTGAGGTCCCATAAACCATATTTGGATCTTGTGGATGTAATTAAAATCTTTCATTTCATTTCAATTAGATTAAAATCTCATTCATTTTTCAAATATTTGAGATATATAATTTATTAAAATGTCCAAGGTTCAAACCGGGGTTTGGGAGTGTGTGAGGGGGTGGGTGTGTGGTGGGTGTATGTTAAATTCCCTATTGATAAGCATAGCTCGTCTTTACTTTACGAGAGATCATGGTTGATGGTTGAGAAGAGACTGCTCAACCATGCACATTAGTCATAAGAATTTCTCACATTAACTAAATAAAAAAATATTAAAATAATATATATTTAAAAAATTAATTAAATATTAAATATTATTTAAATTAAATACACCTATAAAAAAAAAAATATATATATATATATTTCTCTTAAAAAATACTAATTTCGACGCTATGAACGTGAACCTTCTATTTTAATGTACCGGATGCAAAGGTTCTTTTACATATTTGCCGAGAGCCTACGGAGAACCGTATTTTTGGGCATTCGTTCAAATTACTAAATATTTGGAGTGTGCCAATGACCCTGTCCCTTTTTAGGTTCTTCCCTTAACATTTTAAACCGTGGTCATTTGATAAATTTAAATGTAATTCCTTTGTCCGTGTAACGGAGGTAATCCACTCACAAAGGTGCTTAATCCTCTAAACATAGAGCTTATTAAAATAAAATATTCATGTCCCTCTAAATGAGAGGCATTAGTATTATTTGTTGTATTGTATTGAAGCGGCGGATCCTCGGATTTCATCGCTATGGTTTCACAATTACGAACAAGAGGGGTTTAGCGAAGTCGATCTGGTGAAGGATGTTGCAGGTGCGGAGTTCGAGTCTTCACAGATACTTTGCCATGAAGATGAAAATGAACATGCGTCATGGGCTTCTTTGTTGCCTTGTGTTTCTTGCCTGCATTTCTCTGGTATGCACATGCCCTCATTTCTATATTGGTATATACTTCATTTAATTGCATGAGGACAAACCGAGATTACTATAGCTAATGGCTTCGAATCATGACTTTACATCCGGTGGAGGTCAATATTATTCAGGGACATGACATGATATCTAATGCCGAGATTTGAATTCCTTTGAGGATCATAAGCCTTGAGAAATATATTCACAACCGTGGGCCTGTGCTTGGATTGTAAGTCCCTAGAGATGGCTACTCACATGTATTTTCATTTTGAAAATCTTTTTTTAATTCTACAGAACAAAAATAAGAAATAGTTAGGATGAATCCCTGAGATGATCACTGAGGTCTTGATTTTCGTTACAATTACAGTTTTGCCATTCGTGTTGACTTCCCCTATATGCAATCGTGATGACTCAAATGTGGTTAGGCCGGGGCGTGTTTCTTTTGATCATGAGTTGGTGGGGCTTTAGGGATCAAATGCTAACCCACAACTAGTTGGAAACAGGAGAAATTTTTCACCACGATATATGTTATCTGTTGCCAGTGACCAGACAATTATGGTGACCATGTATAAAACCTAATTGCAGAAAGAATGATCTCAAACCTATGATTTTAGACTTCTAGGGTGTGAGTTGTTAAAAATAGATTCTGGAATCACCACTACGTGTTGCAAAGTTCCGAACGTTTCGCACCCGCATTCCCAATCCGAAGATCTCAAACCTACAAATTGTAAGAGAATTTGGCCTTTTCGACCAGGCATCAACTTGCTGTTAGATTAGCTTGTGGGTTGCCTGTTGTTTCGGGGGCTCTATATTTCCAGGGAGATTGATTCTATTACATGCTCCTACCAAAGACAAACAAATTTTCAATCCTTATAAACATCTGGACTTGCATTACATGATTTATATCAGCAACAAGTTCCTTACTTTGCATGGATGAAATTGTATTTAAAATCTATTATTAACATTTTATGAGCAATTAGTTAGAGAATTGAGTTGGAATGATTTCCAATCTGGACTTGCATTACATGACTTTTATCAGCAACAAGTTCCTTACTTTGTATGGATGAAATTGTATTTGAACTCTATTATGAATATTTTATGAGCGATTAGTTAGAGAGATTCAGATTGGTATGCTTTCCAATGTATCTAAAGCTAAATCAGTTTTTAACATCCACGAGACCATAGGCCGTTTGAGACGATTCTCATAGAGGATGCTATTTACCCAATATATATTTATTCAACCAAACTCCAGTTATGGAAGTATGGTATACAACTCTACCACCCATTGGATTCAAACCTTACTTCTTATTCAGCGTTCGAAAGTCTTACCATTAGGCCCACTCAAGTTGTCATAGTCTGCAACTTAGAAAGTGTCCATCATGAAGAGTCATGTGAAGATTCAGGCCTTTGCTGGTTACAACTTGTCTTTTGTGGTGGCGTGTGTTGTGTTGTAATGACAGGCAGAGAGTATTGATTTTGTGACATACAGAGCAGAAACAAATTCAGAAACAACTTGTAGTGAACCTAACAAATTACCTTATTATATATCCTATAATATATTTATATTAAATTATATTTTATAATTTTAATATTATCCTATGTATAACCTACCTTATTAAAAACCTATTAAGTGGTCATTTAATAAGGGGTGGGTATGAAGGGTTATGAACCTTTATAATGTAATTCTTGGATAAAATTAAAATATATATATATCTCTTTGGTGGAGAGGGTATCAATCCATCCATTCATATTTTTTTTTTTATCTGGAGAACAAGGGGTTGTACTTAGGTCCCCTACCCTTGACAAATCACAACTCTCTCCTTTAGAGCTTGAGAGTTTACAAACAGATTGAGTTGCTATAGCTAGAGACTTAAATCATTTTGCATAAAATGTTTGAATTCTTGATTTTCATTTTCTGGATTTTTTTTAATTTTCTATGTGAATACAAATATTCCAGATTTCAGCATCCTTCTTCTTGACATTTTCCTACAGCAGCCTTCCCAATACCAAAACTCCACCTCTAGGCATTGCATCTTAGTAGAGTAATATTTCTGAAACATCACACTATCATAGTCCTCTTTACCAGATCTGGATTGCTAGATTCCTTTTTGAAGCATAAGTACAACCACAAAAATTGTAATAAATAGTTTATATGAAAACATATTAATGTTATAAAATAAAACAAATATTACTAATGGAAAACATTAAAGTAAATCTTAAACATTATTTGATTCAGACAGTCAACATTTTCTTGTCAGCTTTAGCTAAACTTACTACTTTTTCTAACCATGGAAAAGAGAATTTAACTTCACGATCCTTAATTAAAACCCCTCTATTGGCTAGTCTATCTCCACATTTGTTTCCTTTCGTTAACGTATGTGTAAACCTAATTTCTTCAAACTCTATATTAAGGTCTTGTATTTCCACAATTATCTATTGTATGTTCCATGGAGCCTTTGCTTTCCTCAAAATTGCATTTATTACTATTAGTGAATCACCTTTTATCCATCTTCTTATTCATATCACTTTTATAGATAATAATGTACATTGAATCCTTTATGCATTTCGCGTAATAGACCTATTGGATTATTACAATTGGTATACACTTTTGAACTTGTGGCTCAAATTCTAGTTGGTGATCAATTTTTTTTGGGCTTGTAGCTTATACTCTTTTTGTCTTGACAATTTTTGTTTGTGGCAAATTTTTTTTCAAGTGGATATTTTCAATTAGTTCTCACTGGTATTCATATAAATCATTCAATATTTAACAATTGCTGACTCAAGATACGGAAGGGTGCAACTTGAGATACAAAATGGTGTGACCCAACATATTGAAGGGTGTGACCTAAGATATGAAAGGGTGCTGCTCGAGATACCAAAAGGTGCGACCCACGACAACCCGAGATACAAAAGGGTGTGATTGAAGATTTGAAAGGTTGCAACCTAATATCCAAAAATTTGAATAGATAAAAATTTAAAATATAATGGGTTTTACTCCAAACTTTTCGGGGAAGAAGGATGCAAAAGCTTGGTTAAATACCTCTAAAGAAAATCATCCAATGAGCACTTTAGTTGAGCTTATTTTAATAGACGAAGTAAAGAAATGGTGATGAAACCTCTATTAAAAATAATGGAAAATTTAATTTTGGGCAAGTTTGAAAAGATCTTCTTAGATAAACGGTCAAAGAATATATCAAGGAAAGCAAGTCTAGAAGATGATTCTATGTCATTAAAGGTCAAATTGAAAGAAAAATGACGAAATCCATAGATTCAATAAAATTTTATCAAGGCAAAGTAAAAATCATAAAAATCCACCACAAGATTTGTATAAGATTTTGTTCGACAAGGATGAAGAAATTGATTGATTGAAAAATCATAACCAAGTTTTGCTTATAGAACTTAAAAATTTGAAGAATGATCGAAAGTTACCTTCTAATGCCGTAATACAATTTTATTGATAGAGAATCATCTACAAGTGATATTAAGCATGCTCATGAGTTTGTTGTTGCTAATGAGGCAATTACAACATAATGACCTAATAATACACCTAAAAGAAACTTGTAGTCAAATTATTTCTTTAGAATATCCTAAAATTTAAACCTTATAAATATCGTAATCATGACAATTAACATCATTAAAAGTCCATTTATTAATATCCACATCAACATGGAAGACAAAAAGGTTTTGGTTCTTACCAAAAGAGATCATATATTCCTAATTTTTGACGACACTCATGGATTCCAAATCGAAGGAATAATTCTCACAAGATTCTCACTCTAATTCAATGCCTCTCAAGGTCGATATACGATGGATTGGTCTTGATTTTATGAGACAATATTCTTAGTATTTGCAACTTTCATATCATTACATATCTTCTCATGCTAGTATTAGCAACGTGCAATGAATCCGTTAATAAGAGGCAAGGCTCCTTGTTGTAGCTAGTATGGATATTGTGGAAGTGGCCCGCTCTATTGCAATCATGGAAAATGATGGCACATATTGAGCCACGTGTTCGTGATTGTGAATTTACTTGGTATAGTGTAACAAGGATGGTGGATTTTATATACTGACTATATCTCTTTGTCTTGATTAGTTGTGTAGGTGTGTTTGGCCTATTCTTTATGTAAGAAGGATGACCTACCAGCTGTTATAAGCATAACAAAGTGTATGCAGTTTCACAATTGAATTTGCTACGTTGCACATAAAAAAAGTGAAAGGTGTAGGTAAAGATTGTAAAACTTTGCTCATAAGTTGTACTTTGAAAATTTTAAGTCCTTGAGTGATTGGCTCATAAGAAGGCCAATTCCAAGGCAACTAATAATAAAGTTTTTCTTGTGTGGAGGTGCTTCGAGAGGCTTACTTTCAAGCCTCTTGTGCTTGTGGTGGTCTTCTTGTCTTCTTAGGCTACTACTTCAATCATGGGCTCAAATGATAACTACATGGTATCGGAAAAACTAAATGGCACAAATTATGAGACATGGAAGATGGAAATAACACTAATATTACAAATGAAAGATCTATGGGATTTAACAACACAAGATAGACCAATAGATCCAGATGAACATATTAAATGGGATAAAAAGGACATGAATGCATGAGCACTCATCTTGTGGTAGATAGATCCATCAATTAGGTCTCATGTTCAAGAGCTTCAAACATCAAAACAGGTTTGGGACACTCTTTCTACTATGTATGAGAGGACTAGCAAACTTAAAATAATGGATCTAAAGAGACAATTGACACATCTCAAGTTGGAAGAAGGAGAGAGCATGAATGACCACCTCACCAAATTAAAAAGGATAAAAAATCAGCTATCCACTATGTAGGTAACATATAGATATGAAGATATTATGGATTTTCTAATTGACAACCTACCTAGAAAATATCATAACTTTGTATCCACCCTTGAGCTAATAGAAAAATTGGGCATAATGAGATTGGATGAGCTATGTGGGGCCTTACTAAGTGAAGAAGAGAAACTTAAGAAATTCAATGGTGAATCTAGTAAGACTGGATAAGCATTGATGACTAAAGGAAAATGGAGATCTACTAATCAAGGGAAACAAAATAAATATAAGCCAACACAACAAATGGAAGAAGCATATGGCAGCAAACCACAAAATAGACAAGGAAGGCAACAAAATTGACATCAAAGAAACATCAATCAAAGGCATAATAACAATCATACAAGGAATAACTTTAAGCTAACTTGTTATAAGTGTGGAAAATATGGGCATAAAGCAGATCAATGTTACAAAAAGAACACAGGTGGCTTTCAAAGATTCCAACCAAAGAATCAATCAAATTTTTTCCAAGAGGATGAATGTCCCAAAAATATTTTGCTCACTTCTCTTGCTACTTGTGGAAGCTCTACATATGCTTGGTATATTGACTCAGGTGTAAGTCAGCATATGACTCATCACAAGGAGTATTTTGACTCTCTAGAGAAGAAAAATGTCTCCCACAAGGTTATTTTAGGTGATGACTCTTCACTTGGTGTTGAAGGTGTTGGCACTATTTCCATGAAGGATAATAATGACAAGAAATGGGAAATTATAAATGTGCTTAATATACCAAATTTGAAGAAGAATATTCTCTCAGTGAATCAGATAACAAAGCATGGATACAAGGTAAAATTTTATCAAGACAAATGTTTGATTAAAAATATGAGGGATGGCTATAGAGTCATAGCAGAAGGAATAATAGAAAATAGAATATATAAACTTGATTTAGAGCTTGCAAACAAGGTTGCTTATGTGACAATGCATGATTATGTTAGTGAATTGTGGCACCAAAGGTTTGGGCACTTAAATTATCAAAGTTTATCTACATTATCAAAGAAAGATATGGTTCTTGGTCTCCCATGGATCAAAGCAAACATAGGTGTTTGTGAAGGTTGTATGATTGGAAAATAACATAAAGACCCATTTGACAGGAGTACATCAAGAGCAAAAGAATTGCTTGAGCTTGTGCATAGTGACTTATGTGGACCCATTACTCCTAAATCACTAGGGGGAGCAAAATATGTATTAACCTTTATAGATGATTTCTCTAGAAAGACATGGACATACTTTCTCAAGACCAAGGATGAAGTATTCAAAAAGTTTAAAATTTTCAAGGCCCTAGTGGAAAATCAATGTAACAAAAGAATCAAAAGGATAAGAACTGACAATGGAGGAGAATATGTCAATCACAACTTCAAGAAATTTTGTGAAAGATATGGCATTTGGAGAGAGATAACAAATAGATACACTCCACAACAAAATGGAGTGGTTGAAAGAAAAAATATAACTTTGGTTGAAATGGCTCGATGCATGATTCAATCTAAGAACTTGCCTATGGAACTTTGGGTAGAAGCAGTGAATACAACAACTCATATTTAGAATAGGTCCTCTACATCATGCCTTAACAATATCACCCTAGAACAAGCATGGAGTGGAAAGAAGCCCAATGTGGACTATTTCAGAGTGTTTGGTTGTGAAGCATATGCTCATGTGCTAGATGAGATAAGAACTAGGAAGTTTGATAGTAAGAGCATTAAGTACATTTTTGTTGGCTATGATGATCACAAGAAGGGATACAGGCTATATGATCTTACAACTAAAGATGTTTTTATCAGTAGGGATGTGAAGTTTAATGAAGGCATTCAAAGTAGTGTCACAACTCCTCCATGTCATCCTCCTCAAATTAAAATTGATGACTTTGAAACTAGTAATAATTCAGAAAAGGAACATCCTAATGGTGATGAAAGTCCTCCTAAGAAGACAAGAAGCCTTCAAGAAATCTATGACAACTCTAAGGAGGTCCAAATGACAAATCAAACTGTCAATTATGCTTTGATGACAACTATTAAGGAAACTGGTGATGCTCATATTTTTGAGGAAGCCCAAGGAAAAAGGGAATGGGAGCAAGCCATGCAAGATGAATATAACTCCTTGATCAAAAATCATACTTGGGAGTTAGTGGAACTACCCAAGGGAAAAAATATTGTTGGAAGTGGATGGAAGTACAAAACTAAGTACAAATCCAATGGGAGTATTGAAAAATATAAGGCTAGACTTGTGGCCAAGGGTTACTCTCAAAAAGAAGGAATTGATTATGGAGAAACATTTGCTCCTATTTCTAAAATCAACACTATCAAAATAGTCATTGCACTTGCAACTAATTCTAGGTGGGAAATTCATCAAATGGATGTCAAGAATGCTTTTCTTAATGGTGAGATAGAGGAAGAAATTTACATGTCTCAGCCTCAAGGATTTGTGAAAGAGGGGGAAGAACACTTAGTATGTAGATTAAAGAAGTCACTTTATGGATTGAAACAAGCTCCAAGGGCTTGGTATGCAAAGATTGATGAATTCTTCAAACTTGAAGGATTTAATAGTAGTCCCTATGATCCAAACTTATATGTGCAAACCTTCAAAAGTGGAATACTCCTCATTGTACTCTATGTGGATGATCTCATCATCACAGGTGATAATCTACAAAACATCAATGAAGTGAAGTAATGACTAAGGGACAGGTTTGAAATGACTGACTTGGGACTTCTTCATTACTTTCTTGGCTTTGAGGTATGGCAAACTAAAGAGGGTATCCTCCTTTCTCAAAAGAAATATGCCAAGGACTTGTTAGTCAGATTCAAAATGCAAAATTGTGTAAAAGTATCCACTCCAATTTCTACAGGTACAAAGTTGAGCAAGTATATGGAAGGAGATGAAGTCAATCCAACACTTTATAGACAACTTGTGGGCAGCCTGATATATTTGACTCATACTAGACCAAATATCTCCTATGTAGTCAGTATGGTATCTAGATTCATGACTTCTCCAAAAGTTCCCCATTGGAAATCTGCAAAGAGGATATTGCGGTATGTGTAGGGTACACTAAGCATGGGCATTGAGTATTCATCTAGTGGACAATTACTTCTTACAGGATATTTCGATTTAGATTGGGCAGGTTGTGCAGATGACAGAAGATCTACTATAGGATATGTCTTCTCACTTGGCTTAGGTCCTATATCTTGGTATAGCAAGAAACAAAGTACAATTGCCTTATCTACAACAAAAGTAGAGTACATAGCAACAAATGAGGCAGCCAAAGAGATCAGGTGGTTAAGGAACATGGTAGGACTTTGTGTCCTAGCGGTTTTTATGGATGAAAACAATTGGTTTTGGATGCAAGAAACAATGAAAAGCCAATAGAATCACCTTTGAAACAGAATCACTTTTACACTGGAAGGGTAACCTGTCCAATGGATATTAAATATTATTGTTCTTATTTTTTGATGGATGCCTACTTACATCCATTTGAATGATTATAAATATCTACCCTATAGTTGTGAGTGAAAGGACACAATGGTCCATAAACATAATGAGTGATTAATTAATGGTTAATGGTTAGGATTAGGATCCTAACATGCCACCCTCCTTTAAAAGAGCTTTGTCCTCAAAGTTGAAAGTTAGGAGCTTTGTCCCTTGTTTGCCAAGTAGCATTTGCTCAAGTTCTTGCACTATTTTAATGTCATCTTTCCGTAAGTAGGGATATTGTGAAGGTTGAAGTGTTGGTGGGTGATTGTGAGGAAGGATCGTAGGATCAAAACGATGGCGGGAGGGCAACCCTTTTGGTGCATGAAATATGCTAGAATGGCATGGTAGTTGTTGGAATTTTGGTACCTTGTTTGGGGCCTCCTTGGTGGCTTGGATAGAAAAAATGTGGGCAACCATTCCCTTGCATCCTTGGCGAATAACTTTCTCCATTTGGTGAGAACTTACGTTTTGGGAAGAGTCGGATTGTAATCCTTTAAGAGTATACGTTTGATTCTTTATTGTGAATTTCATCCATAATTCCTCAAAATCCCATTGGATTGTACCGAGCGTTCATAACCATTGCACTCCTAAGACAATATCACATCCTCCTAATGGAATTGCATACATGTCATGTTTCATGTTGTAATCGCCCATGGTGAGCTTAACATTTTGGCATTTCCCCTTACAGGTGATTCGTCCTCCATTACCAATCATGACCTCAAAACTATTGCAAGGATGTATAAAGCAGTTAGCTTGTTTTGCCACACATGGGTCGATGAAATTATGGGTACTACCGGAGTCAATAAGCACAATAAGGTTTTGTCGTTTGAAGGATCCTGGAACTTTCATAGTTTGGGGAGAAGAATTTCCGACAAGTGCATTAAAAGAAATTTCTAGTGGACCTTTAGCACTATCATCGGGTGTATCCGTCACTACTTCTACCTCGATCTCATCTTCATCGTTGGTTGAACTACAAGGAATAGCTGCATCTAGAATATATAATTTGGGTGTAATACATTTATGATTGGGTACAAATTTCTCATCGCAATGATAACAAAGGCTTTTTTCTCTTCTTTCCTTCATTTCCTCGGGGCTGATACGTTTAATTGGTAAGATTCGGTTAAGTTTTGGGGTGGTGTAAGTATTTTGTGATTCCCCCATAGGTGGTCTTCCTAGTTGACGCTGGTTATTGAATTTGTCTTCCGCCATTTGGGCTAATCCCATGGTTTGCATCATGGTAGTGGGATTGAACATTTGTACTTCTAATCGAATTTCTTCCTTTAAGCCACTGATGAAACAATCTTGAAAGAATGAGGTATCTAACCTTGATGTACGATTGGCCAATTTTTCAAATTGAGCTTGGTATTCGTGTACTGAAGTGGTTTGATGGAGCTTGGTAAGGGCTCCCATGAAATTCTCGAATTTACTAGGGCCAAATTGTACTAATAGATTTTCCGTGAAATCTAGCCATGTAGGGGTGCCATTAGTTTTTTCGTACCACTGGCATCATTGGGTGGCGTTTTTTTGCAGTTGGAAAGATGCAATGCTAACCTTTTGTGCCTCAGGAATCTGGTAGAGGGAGAAGTATTGGTTGGTCCGATAAATCCAGTTAGTGGGGTCACCTCCTTCAAATTTGGGAAAATCCAATTTAGTAGTTCTGGGTAGGATGGACGTTTGTGGCCTCCCAAGTGGTGCTTGGTATGTTGGTCCTCCGGTAGATTGGCCAGCTTGGACTAGTGCCATATTTTGTTGTATCATATCGACGGAGTGGTTATGGGCGTTAATTTTAAATCCATTGCTGCCATTCTGTTATCATATTCCTCCCTTCATATAGTACTGTTTGTAATTTCGTCCTTCCATTGGCGGAACTCTTCTCTTCGTATAGTACTATTTGTAATATCGTCCTTCCACTGGCGAAACTCCTGGACGAATTCCTTGAAGGTAATGTCCTGTGATCTCCTGCCGTCGGCCATTTTAGGGTCAATTTGCAAAATTTCATTGAAATATAATTTAAATTTGGAATTTTATGTGAGGGTTGCAAAAAATTTGGCACAAATTTTGAGTTAGTTTGGCAAAAATTTTTGAAAAAAAAATTGGGTCAAAAATTTGTTTTTGAGCAACTTTTTATGATCCTTCAATGGTCAGTTTTGATTTGAATTTGAATTTCGGCAGCGACAGAAAGTGACGTCATAGGTGCGGGCGGCAGACTTTTGAATTTGAATTTCGGTAGCGGGCGGGAACACAAGGTAGCAGGTGGGCGTTAGCGGCAGGAAGAACGCGATTAGGCGAGCGGCGAGGGAGCGCTGGATAGGCGGCGACAAGAGGTGCGGAGCATGAGGGAAGGCGTGGGGCGGAGTCAACTGGACAGATGGAGGAGCGAGTATGAGCGGTCAAGTGAGGGCAAGTGTCGCGCGTGTGTGACTACCGGGTGGTAGTCACAACCACCTTATGTCGTGCGAGGACCTTTAAACTTTTGTTAACGCTGCTGTTTGCTAAATGTGGGATTATTATCCCTTTTCTTTTAAACCTGACTTTCCCTGCGATATTCTGGTGTCGCCGATTTCGATTTCCGGTGCCTGAAAGGCCTTAAGGTTTTAAATTTTAATTTTATAAACTTCTGCTGGAAATTTTGATTGCTTCGTCGGAGATTTTAACTTCGTGCCGCAGCCCTAAATTTTTTCACGATTTTGAATTCTGCCTTCGATCTAGGATAGTTTCAGAAGTCTCCAGTGGCTTGTAAATTTTTTTTAATGAATTTTGAACCTGTTTTCACCGTTTATGTTCTCAGAGTTTGTTATGCTTCACTGTTTTAATCGCCGGCATTCACAGTGGTCTGCGATCATTTTTGTGACCCTTTATACTCTGTCAATCGCGGTCTCTGCGTTGGTTCTTGGTACAGAACGGAGTTTGTGTGATTATCTAATACATAATGGTAATATGAGTGGTGTTATAATGATTAATTGGTAGTGCTGAGGCCAATGTTTATGAATAGACGTTTGGCAGAAAGGATAATGGATGTGATGTAGATGATTTTGCACACTTTGTACATAGATCTCCAATGAGCGAGTGGTGATGAGGCATAGGAGTGGAATGGCTCTGATACCAGATGGTAGGACTTTATGTCCTAGCGGTTTTTATGGATGAAAACAAATGGATTTGGATGCAAGAAACAATGAAAAACTAATAGAATCACCTTTGAAACTGAATCACTTTTACACTGGAAGGGTAACCTGTCCAATGGATATTAAATATAATTGTTCTTATTTTCTGATGGATGCCTACTTACACCCATTTGAATGATTATAAATATCTACCCTATAGTTGTGAGTGAAAGGACACAATGGTCCATAAACATAATGAGTGATTAATTAATGGTTAATGGTTAGGATTAGGATCCCAACAGAACATTCTATCAGAATTATGGCAACACCAGACACAACCCACCATATTGCACTATGATAATTAGAGTACCATTAAGCTTACCAAGAATCCAGTGTTCCATGCCAAGACTAAGCACATTGAAGTCTACCATCACCACATTAGACAACTCATTCAACATGTAATTCGTCTCCAGTACTGCGAGATAGAAGATCAGATTGCAGATATCTTCACCAAAGCCTTGAATGAAGCTACATTTGTCTGTTGTAGAGGTCTTCTAGGCTTGAAAGATCTTACTCGAGTTCAGATGCAGAACTTATTGTAACCCCCAAATTTTGATGTAACACTTTAAGTCTTGTGTCTTTGTCTTGGATCATGCCAAAATGAATTTATGGGAGGGGGTTGAAAATATATTCATTTTGCTGGTGGTCGGTGTCAACCTTCCATAATCCTTAGGCACCAACCAAACACTCTTCTATAAATGCAGCTCCTGCGCTCATCTTCTGCATCCTTCGTCCTCCTTCCTGTTCTTCCTCTTTCCTCCCTATTCTGCTCCAGTCAGCAGTCTCTTGTGTATTTTTCAATCTGTGTATGCTGTTTACAAATAGATAGCTCCATGACTTGCTTTCTGTTTTGGATATTTGTACTGGTTGGGCATTATTTACATTTATGCAGCACCTGATGTTAACACTTCACATTACCCCTTTCAGCATTTCATCCATATTAGTGCAGCTTGACTCTGGCCATTGCATTATAAATTTGTGTTTGTACTTGGTGTTTGACAACGTCATACTCAATGTGAGTTCCCAGAGTTAATGTGATGTCAAAATTCCACTTATATGGGTTTAAACAGCTTCTTATAAGTCTTGAAAAGCTTTTCTATCAAATATTATGGGCTGAACCGTTATCATCTTTGACCTTTGGTGTTTGGACTATTTTCCAATGTTTTATGGATATTAGATATATTAATATCATGTTTTTAACTGTTACTGTTATGTATATGTTGCTGTTGGATCTTTTGCTAGCGGTACTTTGCGGACTTTTTCACCTATCTTTGTTATGGTAATGGCATAACTTAGTTTCAGGTCAGGATGATTGATGTTCAGAGCATTCATTACTAGTTTCAATTTCTTATAGCAGTCTACTGGTTTGTGTGCAAGTTTTCTGGTCAGTCAGGAGAGTGATTTGTTGAGGGGTCTTTCTTAATTGGATGAAATGAAATGAAAGATTTGAATTACGTCCGCGAGACCCAAATATGGTCTATGGGACCTCAAATATGGAAGTACAATTACTCAAATCATATCATATGATCTTTAATATCTTTGAGAAGGTTGTTCCTTCTCCTGCTGATTTGTGTTAGCAATTCCCCAACTTTTTTTATTTTACTGTCTTCAAATAAATCTGCCATAAACTCGTTCCCAAGTGTTTCTTTGTATTTGTCACGGATATCTGAAAAACTCGGGCATTTATAGATGAAGTGTTCCTCTGTATCTACTGCCCCTGTGCTGCATAGAGTACATATCCTTTCTTCCCATTGTTCTTTGGGCGTTGTCCATCTCCTTGTTTCACATCTAAGCCTATGAGAGCTAGTCCTTATCTAAGCAATGAGTATTTTTTCCTTCCACTTGATTTCAGCGCCTATATACGCTTTTTTCCTTGTGGTCATACGTTGGGTTAAAATTTGCAATATAATATTGTCTTTTCTTGCTTGCATTTTTCCACATTCCACTTCTGAACTTTTCATTCACATAATTTTTTATGTCTTTGTTGACATTTGGGCATTCATTTATGTTGATTTCCCAATGTTTCATCCATTTCTGATTTTGTTTCATCCATGTATTCTTTCGCCTATGCAACTCTTCGTCCCTAGCTGCCCTAGGCCATCTATCATTTGTCATGTTTTCTATTTTTTTCAAGTAACATAAAAACCAATCCATTTTCAATATTTATTTACATAGGCAAAAATGCCAATTTTTTGGTGTATATTTTAAAGCTGGGCTTATGAAGATCAGTCACATTTCTTCTTGCACATGTTTTAATAGGACTGTTAATCCTTCCTATTTTCTTTCTTTTACAATTTCTTGAAGAATAAGCATTCATAATTTGTGTGTTTCAGGTGTCAGCAGCAACTCCTTCAGAAAAGATGATTTTAGGGGCACGTAAGAGCGCAGGATCTTCTGTACTATCCCTGTTCAATCTTAAGGGCAAGAGCAAATTCTGGAGTGAGACAATCTTAAGGGGTGGTAAGTTCATAGATATTTACTTTCTTTGATTAAAAAAGGTTTTGATGATAAGGCTGTCATTGAAATATATTGCAGGGTGTCGACTTTGACGCTTTAGTGTAGATGCTCTGCATTTAGCTTTGATGATTTTTTTAGTGACTAAATCGAGGACCCAGCTTTTTATCTAAACATGTACCTTCTGCTATTGTTTCCTTTGTAAAGATGTAAAATTGCTAAAATTTACGTAGTAGAAAGTTTCACAAAAATGTGGAAAATGACATGGCATTTTTTAGATTGGCAAATGAAAAAGCATTAAAATTAATATGAACATATATAGTGTACAAAAGTTTGATATGTTTGAGGAGTGTGCCAAATTCCCAAACAAATTGAGAGGGCATTGCATGCTTTACAATGTTTTACCATTCATAATTAAATGCCTGTCATCATTAGTGTAAACTAGTAGTATTGACAGAAAATATTTACTAAAGTTGAGGGCAAGGCCATAGATAGAACCTGTTTTTCCAGGAGAGCATTTAAAGCTCCATATCACATCAAACTAACATAGACTTGGGTATTAGGTGATTGGCAGTAATTAGGGTAAAGTAAAACTATGTATTGTAAGAGAGACTGATAGCTAGCTGAAAAAATAAAGCATTATTCTACAGGATCTACAAAATAGCTGATATTATGTGATTAAACTCCTGCTTAAGTTCTTGGTTCCAATATGTTTAGAGAGCTGAAATGTGATGTGGTACATCAATAGAAAGGTATGTGAAGAAACAAGGATTAATCACCATGACTGAAATAAGGGCTAAGCAGACGGCATCAGAGCGGCTACATTGCCAGAAGGTTGGAAGACTTCCAATTCATAAGACATTTGAGGTGTAGAAACTTCCAAATGAAGAGTAATGGCCCCCATTTTCTTAACCAGTGGATGTTGACAATTCAGCCAGATTATCTCACAGGTTAATTTCTCCAGGATCAAATATCAATCACAAATAACACAAGTATTTGACAATAAAAAATCTCTCTATTATATTCATAAATATCGAGTTCTCAAAGATGCAGATTCAGATTACATAGCATGGAGCTTTGTCTCCAATATATAACCTTACAAATGACTCTTCAATACTCTTAACTATTGCTCTCCTCAAACTCATGGGAGATGCAACCTTTCACATACCTCACTTATGACAAAGCTCTCATAATTACATAACCTCTCACTTTACATCTTGACACATCTTTATGACTCTTCACTACCATACTTGACACCTAACACCTATGACTCTTCACTTGCTCTCTTGACACCTTGCACACACACTTGCACACGTCACACCCGCACACCTCACACTTGTACTCTTGACACTTGCACACTTTATTACATAACACATATTACTTTCCACACTCTGACATACGTAAGACAAATATAAAGCACACACCTAAACTAATATTTACAATAGTACTCCAAGGTACTTCAAAGTACCAAATAATGTAATATCTCCAACAGTGGAGCCTACAGAGCTCAGACTGTCATGTGCAGAATACAAGTTTGTCTGACTGGCTTCTGCACTGGACAGCTGCACATCACTGTTCTGGGTAATGGTCTGAATCAGGCATGGGTCCAGGCAATGAAAGTCCCAGTCTGCCATACATCCGACCAGCAATGATTTTTACAGGCTATCATGCGAATTACTGTCTCAACAAGTGATAATTATAATTTTGTGGTGACCAAACTGCTCTTGGAGTTGGCCTGGGTTGGTGCTCATACATCCTCAGGAAAGGTCTGTTCTTTTTCATCAATATTGAAACCTAATTATTTTCTCGCAATACAGTGCCTCCCTGTCTAGGCACAGTGGACATATGGGGAGTATGGGGTGGTCTCATACGTTCAGTTTTTGGAAGATAGGCAGTTGAAAAAAAACAGATGTCTCTTGTTTGAAATTGTATATCAGAAAACCAATCTGTTTTTAAGGGTTTTATACTTTAGTTCTAAGACTTCAGTTGTAAGAGCTGCGTTCTTGATATTGACCACTGTTTTAGATCTTATGAATTGAGTGTTAGCTTTAAAAAATCATATTTCAATTTCAGTTAGTGTGTTTCAAGATATTTACAGATATCAGCAGTCATGTTTTTTAACCAGAAATTATGCATTTTCAAATTGTAAACATAGCATTGGTATTAGAACTGATTTCTAGATTGGAATCTGTTTGAATTTTAGAGTTGATTTCAAGTTCCAAATTTCTAGCCAGTTCCACATCAGGAATACAGGCATGATATTAGAGCAGATAATTAAATTGGATTATGCGTAGTTTCGTTTCGGACTGAAAGTACCAGATTTAAATTTGATAGTGGCACCAGATTCATTTTGTTGGCCCTGTTTAGAAGTCCTAACAGTGCCAAATTTTTTAGGAGAAACACATCTATTAGTCCTCATTGATGACTATCTGTAACGTCCTACCCGGATCTGTCTTAGAATTTTTTTTTGGATTTTTGCTATATATAATTTCTTTTGTATTTTTAAATATAAGGTGAAGAACAAGGATCTTCTAATCAGCTAATTTGAACACACTGTTACTGCAGAATTATACAGTCTACACACCAGAAGCTTGAAATAGAAATAGGACTAATACTAATATCCAAAACCCATCACAAAATACACTCTGAAATATAACAGTTCATACATTAACTTCCAGAATTTAGCATCAGAATTGTACCAGCTGATCAGAGTTGACTGCTACAGGCTCTTTCCCCACGTGGTCTGGGCTGCTGAGACTTCCTCACTAATGTTCGTCCCCTTGAGACACAGTAGTCACTCCCGGCACTAAGCGATTTGGCTCAGATCTGACACGTCCTGCCTCTGACAGCAGCAGTCCGGACTAATGATGACTGAATGCCCTTTTTGTTCTGCTGATACTCCTCTCTAATAGCCTCGAATATGCCTATCTCTGACTGTTGTGAAGAAGTTAGAACCTTCCAACACAAAACCTGATGCCTGCAACTCAAATCGAACCAATGATGGCCCTGTATGGTACGGCCCAGGAGGAAGCTGGCAGTAAATGATATCAACTGAATATTATGCCACAAACCCTTGCAATTCTCTGCTCAAACTTCTCAATGCTACCTTATTATAATTTCTGGATGAAATCACCACAACCAATCCGCCAGGGGTAATATTGCATACCCGAAGAGGATGTCCTCACTGGAAATGGTCGTCCCCAATGAGCTTGACGCCTGCAAATTATCTCTGCAAGAAGTCTCCAATATATCCCCAAGCTTGTCTTCTAATCTCCCTTAAAATGAGAGCCAAAATCCCAATTTATAGAATTTCCGATAAGGCTGGTGGCTTGGAGGGAACTTTTCAAATTTCAAATTAGCTTCTAGAATCAACTTCACAAGTATTATTAGATTAGGAGAGTGTCTTAGATTAAGGCTTGAGTATTTACTTTATGTAATGTAATAAATGCACAAGTATTATTAGAATGTGCAATGATGTAAATGTGCATGGTGTCCACATGTACATGAGTCTGAAGAGTCTTAGGAAAATGGAAGGCCAAGAGTCATCTCATTATATATAGGCCTTAGTAGAACATGTAAGTAGAACAAGTAAGTAGAGAATAGAAGAGTTAGTAGAGTAGAGAGATAGTAGTTACAATGTAGAACTTGTATGAAGAATGGAGCATTGAGATCTCCACATATTGTAACAAGTTCAAATTTTCGTGAGCTTTCATTAATGGCTATTTCATGAGTTATTTCAGAAGTTTCTCATGCTATTTACTTGCTTATTAGATTGCCATTATCATAGTTATAAGATTGCATGCTTATTTCATTACTTGTGGTTGCATTTCCTTTAAGTCTATAGCTTCAAAAGCTAACAGACCCTTGCTCTCCTCAAAAACTCACGGGAGAACCAACTCTTCATATTTCCCTCTTACATAATAAATCTCACATATTACATAAAGACAAAGTCTCTCATGATTGCACATTACTCCTTATTTCTAAGCATGGCACATAATCTACAAAATCACACTTACTAACTTGACACCTCACATATATAACTCACACTTATTTACATGACACATCCCCAAACTATTCACATGAGCAAATAATGTAATACCTCCAACACCCCCTTGTATTACATTATTTAGTACAAACACCAATTTCTGATTTTGGAATGCGTCTTAGGAAAGACATAGGTTAACACCAATAATAACTTGAAGACCAAAGATTGCACTTCCAAAAATATGCAGCTATAGCTGGCAGCCGAATAGAGTCGATGTTTTTAAGGTTATCTTCAGAAGTCCTGGTCAATGCATATGCTGTCTTTTCTTTGTACTATTGGTACCGGTGGATGCCTTTTCAATATCTGGTGTGTATTTTTCTTTTAATCCCGATGTTGATAATCAACTTGAAGGCTGCATTTCTTCTTTGCAGAGAGGCCGTGCCTGTTTCATTTTATCCTCCATACTTATAGTAGCATGAGGCACTAACGCTTTCTGTTGCATTCTTGATTCGTTTGCTTTGTTTGCACTTCTCATGGGAATCGGATCAACTTCCAAGTTCTCAGTTATTTGGACAATTGATCAATAGTAGTATTCAAGATCCCCGTGAGTGTGGTCTACCGGCAAGGACGCCACTTGCATTATCGGTGATGTGACCCGTGTTCAATCCCCATGGTGGATGTGTATAAGAAATATTACTCCAAAAAAAAAAAATAGTAGTATTCAAGTAACCAGAACTACTAACATCATTCACTTCACCTTTCGTGTCATTTAACTGTTCTTTTTATACGAGTTGAGTGTTTCTTCTTAGGAGTAATTACAATGGATTTTGCAATTTCTCTCATTGACCTAAATCTTTGCTGATCTGGTGAAAAATAAACTTTATATATAACTTTGTTTTTCTTTGTCACTTGTACTTTCTATTCCCCTCCAATGCATGTGTGCTTCAGGCATTCAAATATAGTAGTTTTACCTGCGCTGTTTGGGCCAACATTAAGAGTGAGAGGCCTGTAGAATGTGATAACGTTGGTATTTTTTGGGCTGAATCTCCCGATTCTCTTTATCAGCATCTTATCCAATGTACTCATTGTTCCTTTTTCACACTTGCAAAAACTTTGAAGGAGTTTTATTTTTAGTTTACGATATTCCTCCACATATTGGTAAATTTTTCCTTATACCTCAAATGTTCGCTTTTGAATTGATACAACTGCCTATTCCGCATGTATCTCAGATTACCTTCCACTATTTTCTTTCTCCAATTATTTATTCTCTTCTTATAATTCCAATTTTTCTTCTCAATTAAATCTCCTCCAATAAAATGACTGCCTTTCAACTTTGCGGCTCACTATAAATTCACAAATACTTTAAACTGCTTCCATGCCATTTAAAAAACCCTGTATGTGTTTAAATAAAGCAAGGATTAATAATTTTTTAACCTCAATCTTTGCTGCGTAACGTCCAAAATTTCCAGCTGATTAAATATTCTGTTGTAGTGTCCTGAGTTACACGTTATCCAACGTTTTGACGTTTAAATTTTAAATATGCTTTCTCTTCCAACCTTAGGATCTGAATGTTGTCGCCGGTTACAATGCCTAGCGTCTGGCCTTACACTACAGACTGAAAAAATAATGTTTCTTGCTTGAATGTTCTCTTCGGACCAGCCTCCAAACGTTAGCTTCAACTTTGGATTTCCATTCTCAGCATAGAATGATTTCTGCAATTACAATATAAGCCTGCTGCTCTTCTTCTCCTTTCTACGTCTGCCACAAGTGCTTCTTTGGCTTCTGCTGTCTGCTCCAACAATTTCTTCTGCTTGCAGCATTTCAAATGTCCGTCTTCTGCAATTTATTCTATGGAGCTCTTCCTCAGTCGTTGTATGTAATGTTGTTCTCTGACTTTCTCCAATCTGTTTCTTCGGCTGGTATTTTTATATTTTCATTTCTTTAATTCTCTTCACTTCTCATTAAATTTTTTTTCTCTAATCTTCTTTCAATATTCTTACAACTCCCTTCAATCATTCTTCTTTAAATTTCTTCTCTTTTCTTTCTTCCTTTTCTTCAAATTTTCCTTCAATTCTTTCTTTTTCAATTTTTTTTTTTTTTTAAAGCGAAAAACCCCTTGTGGGGCTGCCTTGGTCTGAGAGACCACGACCAGGGGGTTCTACACCGTCAAAGTCACCAGGGAGTCGCACCCAACCCTGCTCGCACCAACATTATCAATTGGATTTGGGTACCCAATTCAACTTTTTGGTAGGGTGGAGATTCGAACCTGGGACCTCCCTTGGAGGATTGCCCTCTCCTCTCCAACTCACCTACAACACCTGGGTTAAAAAACTAATTTATAGTGGAAAACACCCCTTTCGAGGTGCCACTTTCAACAGGTTGGGCATAGGAGGAATGGAGCCTTGTCGGCCTCTACCAGCACATAGGACATTCCTAACTATACCATATATCTGCAGGATGGAGACAAGGGGAATGGAACCTGGGTCGGCCTCTACCAGCACCCAGGGCATTTACCACTGCACCACAACAAGCAGATTTTCTTTTTCAATTTATTCTTCATAGATCTGGTCAAATATTTATTCTTCAATTCTTCTTATAACACCTGTAAATTTTCTTCCTCCCAATTTTTTTTTTATATCTCCCAAAAATAATATTAATTCGTTTCCCCTTCAAATATTAGTTTCTCCTCCCAACAATTATTTTATTCACTTTAATTCAATCTTCTTCCAAAATAACTTTCTTCAAATAAATTTAATTCTGCCTAACCTTGGCAATTCTTCTCTTCTTCTGCAATTTCCAAAGCTCTTTTTTTCTTTCTTCTTCTTCTTCTTTCTCTCTGCCTTCTCTTCACTCCTCTTTACTGTATTTCTCCTTCTCTAGACTTCTTGTACAATAGCTCTTCTCAAACCTGGACTTGACTCTTGCTTGGCACAATCAAGGTGGCTCTTTCCAACAAGGTCTTCTTAATGCTATTTCTTCCAAACTTTCCTTTGTGGTAAACCTTCTACTTGGGCTGAGGCAAATTCAATTTTGCTCTACCCTAGAAGTCTAACAAATGTGGCTCTGATACCATTGTTAGCAAATCACCACTATTCTCACAAAATTATTAATCACCAGGATCAAATAATATCTCAAGAATAATAAGGAATCAATGAACATAAATCACTCAAACAATTCACAATAAACTCACTGAAATATTTATTGAAAATACATCTACTAAAGCATGCATAAATGCAATGCTTCTTCAATACTTACTACAGAGCTTTGTCTTCAATATATACTTACATGAGACTCTTCATATTACATGACTCTTGACCTTTGCTCTCCTCAAACTCATGGGAGAACCAACTCTTCATATTTCCCTCTTACATAATAAATCTCACATATTACATAAAGACAAAGTCTCTCATGATTGCACATAACTCCTTACTTCTAAGCATGACACATAACCTACAAAACTCACACTTTCTAACTTGACACCTCACACATATAACTTACTTATTTACATGACACATACTATAGACATAAAATATTAAACACTTTTTAAAGTAAATACTTAAATACTAAACACTCCCTAAACTGTTTACATGACCAAATAATGTAATACCTCCAACATTTATACCCTGCTTTTGCATTTGGCAAATCACCTACTGTGTGAGTTCTATGCATCTGTTGATGATACTAACTGATGCAAAAATAAGTCTATGATTGTCCAGGCCGTAGTGATATCTGGAAACCAAACAAACATTGGTAGAGTCTTCATTTTGACAGGTAAAAATTCAAGGTACATGGGTTTGATTTTTAATTTTTGAATACGAAGTAATTGTTTTATTCTCTGGTGCTCTAACTTTTAGAATTTCTAATCATTCACCACTTTCAAAACTTTATAAATTCTTATATCATGTGGTATCTAAAGTTAAACAATGGATCTGTAGTTTTGAGCATAGTTATGAAACTTTAGTTGCCTGAGTTGGCCCTACTAGGTTTTTATGAACCGGCTTGGCGAGTTTTTCTGGGCTTGCTGAGTTTTTTCCTTACTTGCGAGTCTGACAAAAAAAACTTGGCTGTGGCAGCAAAAACATAGAAAAATGACATCAATTTTTTTTCCCCCAAATTGGCATTGTTTTTGTTGTTTCCACTTGTAGAGAGAGCAGAGAGAAGCTGAAAACACTCATTTGCATCCTAAACCCAAAATTTTCCTAGTTTTTAAGAATCTAACAGCCAACCAACAGTTACATTTGAGGTCAAAGAACAAGAACTAAAAGGAAAGCTAATGCCACAAGGCGCACCTGATTAGAAAGGACCAAAATGAAAGGAAAATAAAAATTAGTCAACAAAGTATAGGGATAAGGTCAAAGAAGATCAGGAAAGGAAATTGAGACCAAAAGGGTGGACAAATTTAAGAGGAATCTAAACCAATCTTGTATGGAGTTTCATGGCAATATGTCCAACCCCTTGCAAAGTGTAATGCCTTCAATAACCAAGAGCAAAATTTCTTTGCACTTCCTTCTAATACATTCTCTAGAACATTCATCTTACCACTAGGCCCAGGAACAAACAAATGCTTCCGAAATCCTAACCAACACAGGAAACATTCACTGTGTTTAAGGCAACTCAAAGGCGCCAATAATTAGACATGAAAGATTAAAACATATAGTGCTTGGGCCCTCTCACAATCCCAGTGAGATTATAAGACACGTAAAAGAGCAAGAGGCCATTTGAAGAAGTACAAAATGTTCTTTAGGTTTCTTTCTAAGGAAGACAAGTTGACTAATAATTGTGATATGTACTTACCCTTTGAAGAATAATATACTATCCATACTCTGCCAGAGAATAACATCAACCATATTCAGTGTTGGTTTGAGCATTGCACCTGTGTATGGCTACAAAATTAGAATGGGAGATACCATGACTCAAAGGATTTTCTAACAGTAGCCACTAGCCCATATATAACCATTCATCCATGGGAGGTATCCCCTGGTACAACCACAATCTGAGAACCATGAAAATTAGAAGGGATATGTAGAAGCCTTATGTACTCTCTTCGGATTCTGACTCAATATGAAATATTAGCAAATACTACATATTCATCAGGAGGGAGTATATACAAATAAACAACACGTTAAATGACAACAAAAGGACTTGCAGATGTTCGAAGGCTGAATCTAACAGCCACCCAGTAGTTACATTGATGTGTGTTTTGTCACTTTCATGTGTAGTTTAAGGTTGTGTCGCTTACAATATTAATTTTGGTTTTTTATAATATCAATTAATTGTGATATGCATTAAAAAAGCTTTTTTCCAATGAAAATTTGCATTTTCTTCGTTTTTATTTTGCTTAGCTTTTCCAAATTCTTTGCCGAGTCCAATTCTGAAGCCGAGTAAAAAATTGTCCATTCTGAGTCCGAGTTTCTTCGTTTTTATTTTAGTTAGCTTTTCCAAATTCTTTGCCGAGTCCAAGTCTGAAGCCGAGTAAAAAATTGTCCATGCTGAGTCCGAGTTTCTTTACTATGGTTTTGAGTACCCACAAAACAGTATAATCTTGGACTCTTAAAGTCACATGCTTAGAGCTATTTTTAGCAATTTCTTCTTTGCATTGTTTGATTTTCATATTACTTCGTATACTGAATCTTTTCTCCTAAAAATTATAATTGGTCTACTCTCTTTTGCAGCCTTTGAGGACCTTGAAAGTTCAGACCATGTTGGTTCAGGAAAGATGGCTTTGTTGAACTATACAAAGGCAGGTACTGGTCTAGAGCCTGGGCCTTGTAGTTGTGGAATTCATTGTATTAGTTAAAATGACAGAAATGAGACAGAAGTGAATCGCATATTAAAATCTGTTCTTCATTACTTCTGCCCTTTATGTAATGAAGAGGAAGTCAAAATTATATTCTAATGTTTGTTACTGTCTATGACTTAGTGGTAGTATATTGATCACAGAATCACATGCGGATATTTATGATTAATGTGTAATCTGAATTTTCCTACAGGCACTATTGCATATTACATGAAGATGCAACAAGTTGAGGCCATATATCTTCCCATTCCTATAAATTTCATCTTTGTAGGGTTTGAGGGGAAAGGCAATCAAGGTAATTATATATCTCTTCCTGTCAATACCCAAGGTCTATTGAGTATGCATATTAGATGTGATACTCAAGTGTGAGGAGCTTATCCTTCCATCATAGGATCAAGATATCTGATTTGATACTGTTTGTTTTTAATTGGTTATATGAGATTAAAATGGGTCCTACCCATATTACATCATGACCACATCGTGGTATTACAACGGCTTGGCAAATATACATGTATTTCTTGGCAAGATTCAAACCTGGGTCTCCTCCTTGAAAGTTGAGGAATTTAACCACTTGAGCTAATGCCATTTGATATGGATTACTGATATGTTAATACAGCTTTTTGATATATTTTTTGTTGCATGTTTTGACAGAGTTCAAACTTGGACCAGAGGAACTTGAAAGATGGTTTACTAAAATAGATCATGTTTTTGAGCATACACGAATTCCACAACTTGGAGAGGCTTTGACCCCGTTTTACAGGGTGAGAGGAGATGGCATTCAGCGCCACCATCTTCCACTTATAAGCTCTGTTAATTACAAGTATGGCTTGTAGCATATAACTTCTTGAAGTCTTCTTTTCCTTTGTCAATTTCTTTTGACATGAAATATGGACGTTAAAAAAAATTGATGGGCAATTTTTAGTTGAATCACACAATGCATAATTTTTTCCCTTTGCAATGGTGGTCACACATTGTTCTAACTTGGATGATGTCTGATATCCTTTGCAGTTTCTCAGTACATGCTATAGAAATGAGTGAAAAGGTTACAGAAGTATTTGAGCGTGCAATCAAGCTTTTGTCTCGCAAGGAAAATATAGCAGATACCAGGTGTAGATTTGTGTTAAAATTGCTTTAAATTAAGACATTTTATATGTGCAATTGTTTATATAAATTCATAAAATGGCATGAGCTTAAGAGGTTAAAAAGTGAGCTCTTAATGTGGAGACCTAGGTTTAAATCTTGCCAGGTGATATATTCATCAGTTGCAAGACCATTATGTTGTTTGTTCAGAGATCATGGTAATGTAGTCGTGATATAATATGGGTGGGAAGCCTTTTATTTCAATATAACCAGCTATTAATATGTATATTTATTATAGAAAAAAGAAAAACCGTTCATTTTAAGTGACTGTATAAAACCACTTTTTACATAAAGAGAGCTTCTTTATCTTTTATGAATAGACGTTCAAATCTGTCATTGCTTCTTTGGTCTTTCGTTAAATATGCAGGTCTGAGAAGGAGATTCTTTGGCAAGTCGATATGAATGAGATGGAATTTTTCTTTATCACACTTGTTGAGTACCTTCAACTAGACAATGCCTACAACATCTTCATTCTTAATCCCAAGCCGGCTTCCAGTCGACACTCATATGGCTATCGGTAAGTGTTCCAGCAAGATAAGAACAGGAACAATCTATGATATCATTCTGGGCGTGGTCATTAGGCATATTAGAGCAAAGAATTGGACCCGGAATTTCAGAGTAATTGTTTTTTGTTAAACTTTTGTTTTTACATAAAATTCTTGGTCTTTGTGCAGGAGAGGTTTGTCAGAATCAGAAATTAACTTATTGAAGGAGGTACATTTCTTGACAGTATCCGTGTTCCAAAATATTCTTCTTCCTTACTTTTGTCTACTTGTTGCCAGCAACTGCTGGTCTTGCTGTGGATCATTGTGCTTTGCCCAAATTTCTTCATATGGCCAATGAATATTAGCCATCTGTTTTCCTGAAAAATCATGTGGGACAAATAGATGCATTGAAGTTACAGCATGGTTGATCATAGGACTATTGGTTTTTACTGGTAATGGATCCTTGCAGCTTATATAATGTAGAACTTACTATAGATTATAACAATAATTGTGTGATCTTTACAGCTTTTGAAAACATCATCTTTTCTTTTTAAAATGTTCACTGAATATAAAGTTTTCAGATTGTAAAGTTGGGTGGCATGGCTGGAATAATTAGAAATTTGAGCAAAGCGAAACAGCCAATAATAAACTGACAGTGAAACTTTAGCTTTCACTCTTACACCTTTTATATTGCAGAACTTATTAGAGTTTACTGCAAAAACTTGCATGAACTTTACAACATCGAATAGCATGCCTTAATTTTGGAGCAGTCATTGACTGTAATATTTCAGATCGTAATGCTGGAATAACTTTAGGAATGTTGAGAAAACCAAACAGTGAATTATAAATTAACAGTCAAACTTTAGTTTAGAGGTTCTAATCCTCTTATGTGGGCTTTAATCATATGTGACATAATACCATATATCCTATATCATTGTAAATTTTAGTCTAGTGAGTAGTTGTCATGTGCCGAACAAAAGTTCAGAAGGAAGTGAATATAAATGCTATCCATATTCTCGACTTCCAGGAAATTTTCTAGTGTCTGCCAAAATTAAAATTCTTGCATTTTCAAGGAGGAAACTAGACTCAAATGCCATTTTTTTTGTTTTGTTTTATAATGCTTCCCATCACTTAACCCCAACTTTTGTAGCTTTAATTTTTGGGCAGGTTTGGTTAGATTAGGTAGTAGACATGAAGGCAATGTTATTGACAGCTGCATACCAAATAAATCTTGTATCTTCTAGCTACTAGTTTTTGCTTTGCCTGTTGTTTATATATATATTTTAAAATTTTGCATTTAGTTTGGAGATATGTTAATGACTCTCACTGTACATGGAGCTGTTTATGAGTTTAATTAGGACCAGCAATATCTTACTGAAAATATCTCTTGATGTTGTCTAAGGACCTATAGCCCAACACGAGATTCCTTGAATAATCGGGGTGATCCTTGTGCATGATATTAACTTGTCAAAATAAAATCTATACATGTACTAAGTCATTTTCTTTGTCTTGATAACCCCCTTTTGGCACAGAACAAAGGATTTAACTCCAGAACATTTACAATTTAACTGGAACTAAGGACAATCTCCTATTACCACAAGGATCATGTATGCTGGATTTGATTCTGGCTCATGTGTTTGACTTAATATTTACTTTAGTGTTTCACATTAATATGCCTAATGCATTTTATATTATTATCTTGTTAAAAAGATCACAAGGGTAACAATTTAATGTTTTAATACCTAGATATAACTGAAAGGACTTATTATGAGAGTCATGAGTTTATGTTACATTATAGTGGTCAAAGCTTATTCTTGCAATGCCTAGTGCTAATTCAAGTTACTAAGCGTATGTTATTTCTCTAGGTTTCATGTGAGACAAGTGTCCAACATGCAACGATCTTGTATGCATACGTGAAAAAGAAAAAATATCGAACATGTAGACTAATATCAAACAACTTATTGAACATGTAGACTAATATCGAACATGTAGACTAATATCAAACATATCGAACAACTTATTGAGAAGAACAGAAAAATTGAGGCAATCGAATGGAATGGTAGACTAATGTTATCCAATTTCCTCTATCTTGTTTGATTGTTTTGTGTACTCAGATCAAGCTGAACCAATATTTGGCATCAAAGCTTAGTGGCAATGGTCCTAGGGTGAATATTTTCATAGGTAGCCACTACAGAGGATTGAGAAGAATCATACTTTATGATTGGTTCTGCTAAGATAAGAGAAGAAAGCAACTGGATGTAGATGGATCAATTGACACACACACATTAAATATATATATAAGTTAAGACTTGTGGCCAAGGGCTACAATAAAAAAAGAAGGCATTGATTATGGAAAAGACCTTTGAACCCATGGCAAAGATGATCTTCATTAACATTGTACTTACATTTTTTACCCAAATCAAGTAGAATATTGACATATATAAATTATGCATTGATTATGGAGAGACCTTGCACCCATGGCAAAGAAGATCTTCATTAACATTGTACTTACGTTGTTTGCCCAAATCAAGTAGAAGATCCATAAATCAGATTGGAAGGATTAATTTTAAATTGAGACCTTGGAGAAGAAGCATATATGGAGCAAACGGTTGAAATCTTTATGTGCAAAGAAACAAAAGCTCTCTATGGGCTAAAGAAGGCTCTATGAGCTTGGTATGCTAAGATTATTTGATACTTCATCTACAATGGCTTCATTAGATTCTTTATAAAATCAAACCTGTCTCAAGGTTAAACATGGTAAGATTGTCATTCTAATAGTAAAGCGTGTGGATGATCTTATTATAATTTGGAGCTCTAAAGAAATGCTTGAAACTTTCAAAGCAAAGATGAAAGAAAATACTTTCTTGGAGTGGATGCGCAATAGGAATCAACAAAATTCTTCATCTTGCAAGCAAATTATTAAGGAAATCTTGACAAAGTTTAGTATGGAAAGCTGTAATCAATTTCTACATAATAGAGGCAAGAACTCAGTACCAGGAGCATTGGTTGCCATTGTTGAGTTACTCTATAGGAGGTGGTAACTCAAATAGATAGGCAAGCGCACTTGTTGGAGACAATTTGGTGAGCATATTCTTGTGCTTTGTTCACTTGTCAGGCTTGTTTGAGCAATGTGGTACCACCTTTTGCTATTGTGTGTATTTCTTTGTGCCATTTTCTTTATTTCTTTTGTGCATAAGTACTTTTTCCAAGTGTGCCATCACTATATTAATGCTGCACATTGAGAAACAAGATCGCATTTTAGGGCCTGGCCATAGATTTTGTTGATATCAAGAGTTCACATTTTTGGTTATGTTGTTGGATTGCTCCTCATGGTGGTGTTTAGCCTTTCATTGAGGGTAAATGCTTATGGTAATTGCATTGTTACCACTACAATCCTTGTGTTAGTTTTTACGTTTATTGTGGTAGTGCTGGTACTCCTTGTGGTCATTAGTGTCTAGTGAAGTCAAAGACCCAATTAAAAAGATGTGACAATTGGCAATTATCCAAGGAAAGGAGGTTGGAACTCCATGTTCCCAATCTGGAGACGAGATTACAACGAAGAATTTGTTTGAAGTGGGTTGCTACGTATAAGATAAAAGAGAACTATAAAATAAATTGTCCCAATACAGCTTTTACATCAGGGACAAAGAATAATGAAAAAGGTAAAACTTCAATAAATTTAGTACATCTTGTTAGAAGATGGCAAAGAAGTAGATGGAATGGCAACAAAATGGGCTTGGCGTCGAGATTCTTAAGAAGGAAAAAATTGAAAAAAAGAAAGAGAAAAAAGGACCAGGGTTTTCTAGTTATGGAAGGCTAGGTGCCATATTTAACCTTGGAGGATCTTTCAAGGGAAACAAACAATATCACATATGGGTTGTCACTGGTTTTATCTTTAGAGAAGTGAAGGGATTGTGGAAAATCACAATACTATGAGAAGAACAAACAAAATCAACACATTAACTAGATACTAGCATAAGGGGGATGAGGAGAACAAAAAGGCACAAATACATGTGAAAGGTGCTCTTGGACACCAATTATCTTCTTCACTAACAATAAGAATGACACTAATTGATCAGTGGGAGATGGAGTATAAATATTCTTTTAATGACATGTCTCACTAAATTTTCAATGAGGTCATACAAAATGGCTTCCCTACTGAGTGGACAACTAGCTTGACCATTCCTTTGTTTGAAAGTGGAGATGTAAATAATCCCTCAAACTATCGAACTATCATGATCAACCCTCTCTTTGCAAAGTTGTTTGGGAGTATGATAGAGCGTAGGATCAACATATGGGCGAGAAGAAAAGGGAAAGAGAGCAAAGGGGCAAGCAGGTTTTAGGCCCAAGCACTCAACTATTGATCACTGTATCACGCTCAGACACATAGTGGAAAAAATATGGGACAAAAAGAGGAGGCTTTTTGTTGTTTTGTAGACTTCAAAAAGGCATTTGACACAGTGCCAAGGAAAAAATTATGGAGCAGAATGGAAGAGCTAGAGGTTCCAATTCACTACAGGGCAGCAGTTCACAGACTATATGAGCATGTAAAGGCTAGAATCAGAACACAGCAAGGGTTATCTGAATGTTTTGGTAGAGACATAGGTGTCAAACAAGGTTGCCCTCTATCTCCGACCTTATTTGGGCTGTACATTGACAAGTTAGAAGAATGGATAAACAAATTTGGGGGAGAGGGTGTGCATTTAGCCAAATATGTGGTAAAACTCCTCATGTATGCAGATGATGTAATTCTTGTGGCCAAAACAGCCAAAGATCTAGAAGATCACCTTCAACTAGAACTCTTTTGTGAAGAAGTTGGGATGCAGGTGAACACGAGCAAAACAAAAATTATGATTTTTTCAGCAAAAAAGAAGAAGCAACAACTCAAATTTCAGTTTGCAGGAGAACCGCTTGATGTAGTAGTAGAATACAAATACCTGGGCATAGACTTTCATGACAAACTTAATTGGAATACATGTAGGATGAAAAGAACTCAAAGTGGCTGGAGAGCACTATATGCACTTCAAAACAGGTGTAGGAATGCCGAGTTGTGGGACTGGAAGACCACCAAGGTCTTATTTGGCCTACTTGTTACACCGGTTCTGTTGTATGGTTGCGAGGTGTGGGCTAGTGGCACAACAAATGCAAAATGGAGGCAAATAGAAAGGATTCAAAAATATCTAATCACAAAATTTCTCAAAATTAAGGCCACAACCCCTCATGAAATTATTCTAGCTGAAATTGGAATGTTCCCTTTAGAAGCAATTGCTATGACCAAGCTGTTATGTTACTTGAAAAAAACAGAAAACATGACAAATGATAGATGGCCTAGGGCAGCTAGGGAAGAATTGCATAGGCGAAATAATACGTGGATGAAACAAAATCAGAAATGGATGAAACGTTGGGAAATCAACATAAATGAATGCCTAAATGTCAACAAAGACATAAAAAATTATGTGAATGAAAAGTTCAGAAGTGGAATGTGGAAAAATGCAAGCAGGAAAAGACAATATTATATTGCAAATTTTAACCCAACATATGACCACAAGGAAAAAGCGTATATAGGCGCTGAAATCAAGTGGAAGGAAAAAATACTCATTGCTCAGATAAGGACTAGCTCTCATAGGCTTAGATGTGAAACAGGGAGATGGACAACGCCCAAAGAACAATGGGAAGAAAGGATATGTACTCTATGCAGCACAGGGGCAGTAGAGACAGAGGAACACTTCATTTATAAATGCCCGAGTTTTTCAGATATCCGTGACAAATACAAAGAAACACTTGGAAACGAGTTTATGACAGATTTATTTGAAGACAGTAAAATAAAAAAAGTTGGAGAATTGCTAACACAAATCAGTAGGAGAAGGAACAACCTTCTCAAAGATATTAAAGATCATATGATATGATTTGAGTAATTGTACTTCCATATTTGAGGTCCCATAGACCATATTTGGGTCTCGTGGACGTAATTAAAATCTTTCATTTCATTTCATTAAATGTCAAACTGGCATATTATTGGTTAAATATAATATCACATCCTTACGAACTGTCATATGGACCCTCAAGTTTATACTGTATATTACGTTATATGATATTAGTCTTGGCCAGTGAGCAATAAATTATGCATTTCAACACCACCCCTTTAATTTGAATTGACAGGCCAAGGAGAGAAGACATTTGAACATCCCCCCTTAATAGAAGCTCACCCACACCAATATTCTTTTGCGACTAAGTGAAGATAACCTTAGGCATAACCTTCGTGAAGATATCTGCGAGTTGGTCTATTGAACCCATACACATTAGATGAAGCAAGTGCTGAGAGAGAAGCTTCTAAATCTTAAACATCCACAACTCAATGTGCTTGGTTTTCTGATGCTCCATTGGATTGCAGATCAATTGAATAGTGCTTTGGTCATTGCAAAAAAATTATGGCTGGCCCTCCTGAGGAAGACCCAATTGCTCAAGAAACATCTGCATGGAAAATAGATGCCTCCTCACATGAATAGCACTCCAATATTATTCTTTTGTGAAATACAAAAATATGGTATTTTGTTGCTTTGGGTCCAAAACCATAAGAAATTAAATAGCCTGAAGTGGATTTTTGCCCATCTAGATCCTTAATGCAGATTGAGTACCCCTCTAAGACAATGATAGCGCTTGTTGCATAATAAATGCCCATATTAACGGAAACCCTGATATAGTGAAGAATCTGCTTGGCAGCCTTCTAGTGACTCATGAAGTGCTTGCATATACTTTGAACTATAGTTGGAAAAATTGCAACTCGGAGAAAACTTGACGACCAAATTTTGGAGAGTTCTTGGCAACTTGGCAATTCAGCAAAAACTTGGATAAGAACATCGAAAAAATAATTTAATTCGAAAAATAAGAAAAAAAAATTCAGACAAAAATTATAGATCTAAGAAGTTGATTTTCTATTAGATTCTTATAAATAGAGTATAATTACAATTCCTAACCATAAAAAGAAAAACAAAATACAACATACTAAAGTAGTTTAAACTGCTCGTTGCTTTCCCATCCTTCCCCTCAAATTGGATGCTTGGACAGGTGGCTGAGGTTCCTAAGGTCATATGATCTTCCATTTCTCCCAATCCTTGTGCATGTGCTGCTTCCGTCAACAATGTCTCGATCTCATCCTCAATGAACAGAGTATCCTATGCACCATAAACAATCCAATCTGAAAGTGTATCCATTTCATCCAAGTCAATTGCATCAAAGTTTTCTGTTCCCTCTCCTTGTTTGACGTGAAGCCAGAGATTGTGCTTATGAAGTGAAGATCATTAAGGCACTCTTGGGTCAATCTGTTGTGCTTATTGGTGTGCATGACCTCAAATAGAGGTTAATTGCGCTCACACCGAGAAGTGCTACAAGGCTGACTCAAAATTGCTAATCTTTTGAAGATTTGGTGTTCTACCACCATTAACTTCCCACCATAAATCTGCAATTTTTTTTTTTATAAATTGTAAATTTTCATTTGTAATTTGTAGGTAAAATTAAAACTAACATATCCACAAGGTCTTCCTTGATTTAATTAAAAAATGGTATGAAAGCAAACTGGTTTGTATGCTTGCAACTCAACGGGCATAAGGTGATGTTTGTTTGGGTCATCTATCATCTTCTCAGTGTAAGTGTAGAAGCCATCCTAGACCTCTTCATCATTAGAAAAAATGAGACTTGAAAAGAATCCAAGGTTCAAGACACCCCATTGCATGAAGAAATTTATGGAGTTGCCTTTTCCATCTCTTATCAGTAATTTGCCAAGTGGGATCGTATTTGGGCTTATTGCTTCCATAGTAATTTTCAATGGCCTCTTTTGCCCTATCCATGGCCGCGTATAAATATCCCATTGGCAATCTAACTACATCTTCAAGGCAAAGGGCCTTAACCAGATGTTTTGTCACCTGAAATTGAACAACTAGAATTAATCATCAAGAATTAATAATAATTTGTAAATAAATTTAATTAAAAATCACAAATCTGAATTTGTAATTTTTAATTAAATTCAAAAATTCTAGAAAAATCCTAAAACTAAGAATTTAGATTCTAGGAAGTTAAATAACTACCTTGATTTTTTCTTGCATGTGCATATAAAATGCCTCGTCAAAGTTCTGATGGAAGACTCTTTGTGTCATCCTTTCCAGGATATGTTGAGGCATACCATTCCTTACTGACAAACATCCTCTTAAGAGTAGGCGATGTAGTTTGAAGCCTCTATAGTGCGATGAAGTTGGAGGCCAATCACGTGACACCTAGGTGAAGAATGTCCCTCTTGTCATTGTGTTCTCTCATCAAGTGGAGCACCCATGTGTGGTTGTAAATGTATCAATGTTCTTTGCCTTGTCAACCATGGTCTTCACATGATAGTTTGCCAATGTCCTTTAGGATGAGGTCAATGCAATGGGTGAGACATGAGATCCAAAAAATAGAGGGGTACTTCTCCTCGAGAAGTTTTCCCGAAAATACAAATGCCACTAGTTTGCTTGTCACTACTTGGACAATGTTCTCCACTCCCACTTAGAGCAAAACCTCTTCCAACAAACAGAATAAGAGTTGCACATTCTTCACCTCTCGAGAGGCCCATCGTGGACATTAATAATATTTCATTTCATTTCTCGAGAGGCATCAACAAACTTCAAGAAGACCAAGATCCACTTGAAACCACTAAGATATTTAGGAGGGTGCGGTTCCTTGCACCTGCCCATCCATCAGATAAAATGCTGCACTCTTTTCGACTCCACAACTGCCATTGATCGTCTACAAGAGCACGCGTGTTTACGACAAATTCCTCGAGTAAAAAACCACTATCTTTTACAATAGGGGGATTCATCCCTCTGCCAATATCACATAGTCCCCTCACCAAAGCTTCCTAATAAGGTTTTTTTTTGTGAAATTTAAAGGAATGTTGGAGTACTACCAAATATTTGCCATTGTGGTCCAAGATTCCTTCATCTTCTCTTCCCCCTGTGCAGTATTCCCAAGGGTTGTCTGCCTCGTACTTGAAGGAGGAAATAAAAACCCTCCTCTGTTTGTATTCTAACTCTCCCTAGAAGAGCGCCAGGCGCAAAGGCCTAGGATGGACTCTAATGCGCTACTAGGAACTTCCTCATATTTAGTCTCATCCTCATAAAGAAAGCCCCTAGGCCCTACCTCAGCTCCAACTTCAAGCTTTGTTCTTTTGGCCTCTAACATTTTTTGCTCTTTGGTGCACATCCAACACTTGACCTCATTTTGGGCTGTTTCGTCTACTACTGGACGCTTATCTACATTGCGGCCTCCACCCCTAACAAGGTTGAAATTTGAGGTGATGGATACATCTCACGTCTTTGCTGCAATACTTGCAAAAGACCTGTTTTGGCTAAGTCCCTTTTCTCCCATGTTTCCACATCAGGTCCCTCATGGGACTTGGAGTTGGGGCTGTTGGATTTGTCTCCTTGCTGCCCTGGTCCATTCCATGGCCTTCACTCAAAAAAGTCCATCTGAAGAAAAGGTGTAAGTGTTAAGAGTCTATGACATGGCCTTAGAGGCATTAGGAACAACAAAGTAGAGAGAAAACAAAGCAAAAAACCCTTTGGAATAGGACAGGCCTAGTCCAAGTACAGAGTACAAATTAGGAGTGGAGAGATGTTATTATCAAATTTTTTCGTGATATTTATATGTATAATGTAATAATAAGCATGGGAAGATTGCGACACCCATCAAACAATAACAATGCTGCAAAGGGAATGTGTTGACAACAATGCTGTAATGGTCAAAGTACATTTATAATATAATTATGAGGATGGATCATGGTAAGTAGTAAAAGAAAAAGTTAATAATAAAAGTGTCATTGTCATGGTGAAAATGTCTTCTTCACAAGGTGAAAGTGTCTTGTGACACAGACACTATATCATATATGTCACGAGTCATATTCAAATAATTGAATGTATGATAATATCTTGTGGGAATATTTGAGAAATGTCTAGAAGTCCAATATACTTTGGAAAAGTAAGATATTTTTCAGAAATATCATGTGAATATCCACAAAGAGAGGTATCTAGAGCTATGTGCTATTCTGGATTTCTCTACCCATGTAACATCTACGTACCATGAACATACAAATATGTGGGATACCTCCCTAAGGCAAGTCAGAAAACTTATAAGCAATCAACCAACAGTCAGCAAGTCAGCATGAAAGCTAGTTGGCATAGGTAGCTAGAGGAAGAGTGAAACATTGTAAAGAGTGTCTCTGAAGGATTGTCCATGAGTGTTGGATGTGGTCATTGGGTTAATCTATAGGAGATGGTAACTCAATTGAAGGCCAAGTCTACTCGTTGGAGACAATACGGTGAGCACATCCTTGTGTTTTGTTCACTCTATGTGCAATAAAATGTTATGTCTTGTTTGTTTGAGCATTTTAGTGCCATTTTTGTGCCATTGTGTGTATTTCTTTGTTGCATTGTATATTTCTTTTGTGCATAAGTAATTTTGTGCCATCACTATATTAAGACTGTGTATCAAGAAACAGGATCACAGCACTAGGATGTCCTGGACAGATATTCTGGTACTGTTGACAGTAGACATTACTTAATTGTTGCTCTTACAGATATTCTAAATGCAGTAGGGATGCTCTTCAGATTTATGAACAATCCAAAGTAATATCATTGAAATGCAACTAAAAAGGTGGTAACTTGCAGGTGCCATCTCTTATGTTTTCGAGTATGTCAATAACTATGTTGCAGGGAACAATTCACATAGAAATGACCTAGGTTGGAATCAAAGAAGCAAAAAACTAGATTTTGCATTCTAAATTTGTTTTGCATCTCATTAGAAACAAGACTACATAGCAGGGAAATAAAAAACTAATTTGTAGATTCATAAACTCTTTAGTATGAACTTTGTGTTGGCTCTTATTTGATCTCAAAATTGCACCATGCACATAAAAGGGAGGTCCTCTTGATTGAGTCATTGAGAGATGTTCTGCAGCTACCCTTCCTTAGATTCAACCTAAATGTTAAAATCTTATACAGATAATGACAACATACATGGTCTTCTTTTTTTCATCAGGTTGTTTGCCACATAAGATAATGGTTTATCACTAATAGAGAAGGGATTACTGTGGAGATAGCATGGAATATTGTCTACAACGTAAGTCATCCCTTTAGCAGTTGATTGGAAAGTTTTTTAGAACAACCTGTGTCTATCCCCATGAGTGTGGTCTACCGGCAAGGACACCACTTGCATTATCGGTGATGTGACCCAGGTTCAATCCCCATGGTGGATGTGTATAAGAAATATTACTCAAAGGAAAAAAAAAAATGGAAGATTTAATAGATGTTTTGAATCACCCATCATGAACCATCAAGAGGATACAAAAGCGGAATTGGATTGCAATACAGCAATCAATTAAACAACGTGTCAAGCTGGCCCTCATCAGTTTAAATTTAAATTTAATTCAACAATTGAATTTGAAGGGTAGAATCAAGACTTAAGTTGAAAAATTCTTTGAATACTTGATTATAATCACGTCTCAATGGTTATTATGGAAGTTTCCATGAAGAGGTTTCAGGTATGCCCTTGCCAGCACCTTTGGGTTGAATATGCTACCATATAACTTCTGTGTCTAATTATGGCATTCTTATTGTCATATCCGTTTTATTCTTCTTGTAATGTAATTTCTCTTTACTTTCAAAAAACACTTGGAGCTCATGTAGCTTACCACTGCTGAACTGACCAACAGCAAAAAAGTGAAACATGAGCATTAAATATCTGTATATTTGATCAGTGAATTAGAAAAAGATCTTCATGAACCCAGAACAAAAAAAAGAATAGAATGGTTAAAAGGTTCAAGGCATTGAGAAGGTTTGTAAGACTTTAGAGGAAGTGCCATTTAAATAATATAGTCTCAGACATTGCTCAGATTCTTGTACCAGAAGATTATGTGTGGTCAGTTTCAACTCATTTATTAAGAATTTTAACTGAATCAGTCGGTCACCCCTTTAGATTGACAGAAAAGGAATGGATACTATTGAGAGAATACCCACAAACAATTCTTTGATGAATGCTTCTCTTCTTGTTTTTGCAATTTGAAATAAGGAATTCCTTTTGTGTTGAAGTCTGTCCAGTTGCAAATGCTTATGTAAGAAGGGCCAAGAACAACTGAAATACCTAGAGTTTTGCTTTTGATATCCAAGCATCCATCCAATTGATCAATTCCGTAGATAAGATAACAAATGATCAAAGTAGGTCAATGGTAGTCAATGTAAAAACGCTGTTGCAAATCACTTTAGTTACCCAGAAGGTATTAATAAAGAAAGTATTGTACATCTGATCACATCCTCAAGGGACCCAAAAGTGGGTAAATCCTAACATGTTACAAGGAATGATGAAGAGATAGGAGAACCAGTGGACAAGGGAAAGAAAGAATTAGAGAAGAGCTCAAGAGGATTTAAGCGCCAACCCTAATTAGTGGTGGAATGCTGAGTAGAAGTAGAAGCAAACAGCAGAAACATTATCATCCATAACTATTCCAAAAGAGTCAACGCAATCTCTAATGATGCTCCTATGAGAATGGCCAAGGGGTCCTGGTTGTATATTCTTGGGAGGACACACAGTCTGATTTCTTGAAACTCTCTTAGCATTGATTGCCGAGGAATTAGTAGAAGAGGGAAAGAACTTGGTAAGTACCTTTTATCTTCAAAAGGGAGAAGGCACTAGAGCCTTGGTGGCTACTCTCGGATCTAGGCAAGAACACATATCTATTGTTTTGATTTTGGAGATTTGGAGCATCGGGAGAACGCTTATTACTTGTGATGATGGAGATATAAAGTGAAAGGAGGTGATTAGTCGAGTGGTAGTTGCTCTCTTTCGTAATATTTGATGCCAAAGACTGATAACTTCCATACAGTATAAAGCCAGGCATTTCTAATGAAGATAGCAGAAAAAGGTGGCAAGTGATCTACTTGAGTCTCTAAATGAGGAATAGTTTGTTCCTAAAATTTCATCATGTGCAGGACATTTTAATATGAAATGCTCTTTATTCTCAACTCCAAAATAGAGCAAATATGACATACCATATCCTTTGAAGAATATGGTGATCTCTCTCCATGCGCAACTGAAGTGAGTTGACTATTTTTTGAACATGACGAATCCTTAGTCCATGTGTCCATTTATATTGGATATAATCTTACCTATCAATAACGCCACCTCAATTGTCATGAATATCTCAATGTAAAAGGCTAAACTTAGGACTAAGACAATAGGCTATGGTGATCCAAGTGACTTGAATATATTGCTGATATATATATCATCCCTAATCGTTGGGTTAATAACCTTCTTACCAAGAAGAAGATGGGAGGATGATTCAGGCAATATTTGACAGGAGGTGGCCAATCTATAGGTGCCAACTAACTAATGGAGTGATCTAACTTTAGAATCTTGTTGACAACCATAATTGTTTATGGAGGAAACCAATTATGAGGAGCAAAGTGCTAAGTATTGTTGGTTACGAATCCGCCACGAGGAAAGGATTTGTTGCTATTGCGCCCTGGACCCGCAAACCAACATTGAAAGGCCGGAAGGAAGGAATGCCTTCCGTGCCAATCTCCGGAGAAGGCCGGCTCCTGTGGGTTTTTATGGTTTGAGATAAGAGTGCAGGAAAGAGATAAAAATGCGGAAAGAATTTACAAATGTGATTGTAGTTGGGTGGGGGGAACTAACAGTACGACAACACATCAATCACCACTACTTACTGCATCATAAATACAAAGCATAACCAGGAACTGCAAAACCTAAGTATACTTTCTGTATAAAGCAGTGTATGCATAGCTACAATGGCTCCCTAACAGACATTCCCTACAAGGAACTAACAGTACGGCAACGCATCAATCACCACTACGGACAGTAACATAAACAAAAAGCAACCAAGAGATGTCAGATCCAAGTATGTGTGTTGTGCAGAGAATTTGTACGCACAGCTACAATGGTCCCCTAGCAAACATTCTCCCTACAAGGAGAACTAACAGCACGGCAATGCATCAATCACCACTACGGACAGCAACATAAACACAACACACAAACTGAAGGAACTGCTACTGAATTCATTCTATGTATCCTCTAATCGATGAAGTTCAAGAGTACTTGGCCACCAAATGCTGAAATGAATCAACAAGCCATGACACAAGCAATGCCTCAGGAATACCTGACCACCAAATGCTGAAGCGAATCAACGAGCCATGACACAAGCAAACGTAAAGCAGAAATGTAAAGGAGAGGCAGCATAAAAAATAAAAGCAGTAGAAACAGATCCAGGCATATACTTTATATTGATAAGCAGAAGCACAGTTACAATGGTTCCCTAACAGACATTCCCCTTCCACCCCCTTACAATGAAAATGTGGTGGGTATTTATAGCCCGAGTCCCTCCCGTTACATTAATGGGCACAAAGTCCCAGTCAAACATTAGCTGACAAAAGCAGCCGCGGAACTGCTGATGCTGACATCTGCCGGGCTGGATTGTACTCTCGACATGGTCTCCCTGAAGGTTGAACAGCCACGTGGCAGCGCGTTGGGTAGAACTTTACATCGGTAGGAATGCGGGTAGCTGAGGCAGGTGGAAACTCACATCAGCCTTAAATGAGGCAGCTGGCATAAATAGTGCGGCCCATGCTTGTCCTTTTGCTCGGCATGTCTTGGCTCGGATCCCAAAGTTGGACACTTGTCGGATGATGCTGCTTGACACGTGTCTGCCTTGAAAGGCAGTTTATCCAACTTCGCCCAGGATCTGAGCGCCATCGGGTTGCGCAGGCAGAAAACAGCGCAGTCGGGAAGGCCTTCATGCCTTGGGTGCATTTCTGAGTTTATTTCCCTACTGCGCACCTGTCAAAGGGCGCACTCCGACTTCGCTGCGAAGTCGGGCTGCGCACAGGTGAAAGCTGATTTCTGCCGCCGTACGGACTTCGCCCTGGAAAGGGGGAGCAGTCCGACTTCGCTGCGAAGTCGGACTTCGCCCCAGCACTTAGTCATTTTTCCTGCCAGACTGTTTCCAAGTGCGCTCAGGAAGAAGGGAGAAGTCGGACTTCGCACCAAAACTGGGAGAAGTCGGACTTCGCACCAAAAACCTGGGTTTCCTGGTTCTGCTTCCCGGGGCCATAACTTTTGATCCGCTGACCCGATCGCCTATTATAATATATCGTCGGAAAGCTGGCGAGAAGATCCGCAATGATAAACGATCCAGAGCTCATTTTGTCCATTTTATCGCCCCCGTTTATGGCCCGCAAAAAACCCGAACACCTCAGCATGCTCTTTGCTGCTTTAAAACTCCAACTGGAGGGCGCACTTCGACTTCGCTGCGAAGTCGGATTGCGCCCTGACACTTAGCCATTTTTCAGGGCAACTGCTGTCATTTTGAGATCTGACCGAGGGGCTCAAGAGAAAGAGGGAAGAATGAGAATGTAGGGAAGAGAGAGAAAGGGGGAGAAGAGGAAGAGGAAAGAGAGGAAGAGGAAGAGGGAAGAGCAGCTCTCTTACAAAAATTGAAAACATTGCACCCCGTGCAAAATGTGACAACAAGTACAAACATCTCTCACAGATTAAAGTGCGGTCACCCATGGATCTAAGGTGATGAAAATGAAAAACAATTCTAAAGATGATCTCAAGATGAAGAAGATGAGCTCCAAACGCAGCCTGAGCTATACATTGTGGAATTGTTCTCTTACTTCGAATGAGTCATCGGAGGAATATAGTTTGGACCCTTTCCATACGAGCCCAATCAATAACCCTAGACTTAGGCCCTAGCTCTCAAATTTGATAATGTAGTAAATGAGGAGCATCTTCGTATGCATGTCTTAATGTAGTAAATGAGGAGATCTCAAATTTGGTCATATCTAATTGAATGAGCATTGTAGAATTTGTTTTCTTTTGACCTCACTAGTGTTTATCGTCTCTTGAAAACTGGTGATAGTATCTAATATTTACCTTCCTTTAAAATAACTTTGTGATTAGGAAACAAGTTGAGGCTGTATAAGGTGAAACATCTCACTGTGATTTGGAGGTTATTTTTTATAACGGTAAGACACAACAAATTTGATTTAATTGATATGGGTTATGAGGATGTTACTTTTTGGGATTAACACAATGCTTGTATTGAGCAAAGGAAGAATCTTCTACTTTCTTACGTAGTGAATCTTTTTTAATTATTTGCATCATCTTGTGAAAACTACTCTGGGACTCCATCCAAACTTGGAGCTTTAGCTACCTTCTAATATAGGTCTTGTCATTACTTTGTTTTGCTTTTGTGCTATACATCTAGGTTGATTCAAAGAACTAGATTTTGAGAACTTTACTTTTGATGTTTCCCATCGCCATTGGTTCCTCTACAGTAGTGCTTCGTAATTTTTTGAGGGGCAACTTTTATACTCTTGTTAATCTTTTGTTACCTTTTTTTAAAGAAAATTGTTTATACGGGATATAAAATGGGCCTGACCTCTATTACATCATGAATGCATTACCAGGTATTTCATCTATGTTACTAAATTTGGCAAACTTTAACCATGATGTTTGAAAATCGTCGATTTTGTATGCATGCTGTCTAAATTTGCTTATGTTTGCGAATCAAATTTGTCCCTAATGTGGATGGGTGGTCTAAAATTACTTGCATCTTCCTTGGTACACCATTAGCTGGGTTTCAAACAATGTTCGTATTGAAAAGGCCAAGCCATTTGCTGGCATTTAGCTCCTGTGCACAAAAACCCAAGGGTGTGCTATGAAGAAAGTGAGATGGTTGTTGGGGTTTTCAATGACAATCTCAACATGAGTAGTGAAACTCACGACTGCTGCAGAGGATCTGTCTCATATTGCAATGGATTTCATATAGATGGCCCAGTGGGAGCTGTAGGTGTTCCCGTTCAGATCTAAGCCGAGTTGTATGACCCATATTAGAGAAATTCAGACTCGACAAGGCCAATTTTTGACTTGGAATTCGACTTGAACTTGGCAAAAAATTTGGGGGAAAAAAACCAAAGAAAATGCTGTTTTCTGAAATTTTCCTGCTGCTATGGTTTTTCTTTGGACTGGCTAGTCCAAAAAAAAAAAAAAAGTGCGAGTTTTATAAAAAAAACTTGACGAGTTTCGTAACTATGGTATAACCCTAAGGTCACCATTGCTCTAAAAGCACAATTCTTGGAAGAGCTTACTATCGTCAACAATGGATTCATCTATTATTTATTCTTTATTCATGGTTTGTAGTTGCTTGTTCTCCATTCATGGCCATCGACCAGGTTGTTGGTCTGGCCTGTGTTTTCTTTCGCCTTATCTTATTTTCAAAAGGTTTTAAATGTTTTAAAAAGTAAGAATTTAGAAAAAAAAAAAGTTACGGACTTTAAAATTTCAAAAAATATATGTATTGAAGATATATTACAGAGAATTAAAAAAATATTTATCATTTAAATTTTTACCATAAACAAAAATATATACTTTGAAGTGTGAAATAAGAAAACAAAACTATTGTCCTGAATATTTAAAATTTTAATTTTTTTTGGATCTTTATCTAAATTTATGTATTTAAAAATATATTGACATTTTTTTAACAACTTGATATTTTTTTTCAATGGGTTATATGGAATTGAAACGGGCCCCACCCGTGTTACATCATCACCACATAGTGGTATTGCAACAAAGCTTGGATGTTATCCGTGTATCGTTTGGCAAGATTTGAACTTGGGTCTTCTCCTTGAAATGTCGAGGAATCTAACCGGTTGAGCTAATGCCACTTGATTTAACAACTTGATCTTTATGTTGAACTTTATTTTGATTTTTTTTGTTGAATTTATTTTGAATTTCAATGTGGCCAAATGTGAACACTAACCTAAATGTACTAAATAAATTGTGATATCAAAATAAAGTATTATCTCAATATCCATAGGGATTGACCCTCAATGGGATCTTTGTGAGCCAAACATTCTCACTAGTCGGACTTCAACCTCATGGGCCATTCTCTTTTATTAATTGGTTTTATGGGATTGAATCGGATCCCACCCATATTACATCATGACCACATAGTGGTATTATAATAGCTTGGCTGTTATTTATGTATTGCTTGGCAAGATTCAAATCTGGGTCTCCTCCATGAAAGTCAAGAAATTTAACTGGTTGAGCTAATGCCATTTGATTAATGGCCATACTCTTGTTAATCATTGATTTGTGAAATAAGTTTGTATTTATCTTCCCTTTGTTGCTCTATTATGCTCTTCTTTTTGCCTCCATTTGCATTTTTTTGTCACCGTGTGTTCAGTTGTTTTATGGACTTTACAAAGGCCTTTGACACCATTCCCAGGCATCTTATATTTTAAAGACTACATGACATCGGCATCTCGAAGCTCCTTATCACTGCCATCAAGAGACTATATGAGGTAGTTGTTGGTTGTTTTCAGATAGCTTTTGGTTTCTCAGAGGATGTCTAGAGCACCATTGGCATCAAACAAGGCTGTCCTCTTTCTCCTTCACTCTTTGGGATCTATATTGATGAGCTTGAAGAATTTATTCATCAATACACATGTTGATGACAGTTTCCTTCTACATCATGTCTTGATAGCTATATTACTGTTTGTAGATGATGTTCTTGTTCATACTTCTGAGGGCCTACAAAGACAGTTGGATGATCTTGCTCGCTTTAGTGACTTAAAGCAGATGGTAGTCAATCTTAGCAAGACTAAGGTGATAATATTTAAAGCAGCAAAGAGTACCCTATCTAAGTTTTAGTTCTTCTATAAGGGCGAGTCCATTGAGATGATCACTGCTTACACCTCCTTGGGTGTTCAGTTTACAGGTCTTTCCCTTAATATTCGGCCAACTTCATAGTCATGTTTTTGCAAGGGACACACATCTCTCTCAGTCTTGGAATGCCAATGCTTCCAACAACACTTTCAAGACATACCTTCAAAGATGCACCTCTTTGATTACATCATCAGACCCACAGTCCTTTATGGATCTAATATTTGGGCTCCAAGTTTAGGGTGCGTTGATTGGGATCGCATTGAGAGGGTCTAGCCTATTTTGCTTCTGCCATTTATCTAATGTAAAAGAACAATTCCCCAATGTAATTATTTAGGTTGAGTTTGGCGTTCATCCTCTTTGTCTTGAGAGCATCTTTAGAATTATTTTTCAGCTTCATCGCCTTAGATCCATGGTTGATTGCACCTCAGGCCAAGAGAGATACCCATATTTGGCGCTTTGCTCCTCAGAATGCATTACCTTGGGGGGCTCTTTTGGTCCTCATTGTGGATGTTACTGAAAATTTATTTCTCTTCTCCAGTCAGATGGCATCTCCATAAATCAGTTACCTCCTTTCAAATACTCCTTAAATGCTCCTCCTTGCCTTATTCCTAATAAGAGGGTAATTAATCAAGCATTAAGAGATGATGTTTATCAAAAATATATTCAAATCACTTGGGTCTCTCCATCTCAACCTCTTAGTCCTAAGTTGGCCTTCAACAATAAGCATTTCATGAGAATTAAGAATGGCATTATTACTTGTCCTAATTATGTTGAGTGACATTGGGCACATAGCCTTAGGATTCCTCTTGGTCAACTCAAAGTATGCTCACATCAGTTGCGGGTGGAGACAAGCAAGCATATTTCTCGAGAGGATAGAGTATGTCGTCTTTGCACTATTCAAGAGGTGGAGACTAAAGAACATTTCATCTTCAGGTGTCCTATTTATTATGAGATTCGAGGGAGGTACTATTGCTTGTATAGAGACTCAAGTGGATCACTTGCCACTTTTTTTAGTTATCTTGACCAAAGATGCTTGGCTCTTTACCTCAGGGAAGCTATGACTCTTAGGCATCGGTTATAAAAGGGAAGACATACTACTACTCAACTAATCACCTCATTCTTTCACCCTATCCAAAATATTAATGACATATTTGTGCCCCCTTGTTTGCATACAAGAGTGGCTATTAGGGCTTTAGTTCTTTCTTTTTGTTTATGACAGGACAGGACTACAGTTCTTTGGTGGCAGGTTTTGGCCACCGCTCACACATCGAGGAGTTGTAGATAGGTGCAACTTACTAGTTTCTTGTCCTCTTCTATTGGTTTGACAGGCATGGATGCTAGAAGAGTCTTGTGGGATCGAACTCCATGTCCATCCAGGATTATCCAACCAGCCCCTCTTAGTCATGGCCATTCTCCTAGGAGCATCATTAGATCTTGTGTTGGCCTTTTTGGGATAGTTGGTAACGGCAACGACTGTGTTTCTACTTTACATCCCACTACAGATTAATATTGGCGCTTGGATCCATTGGATCTCCTTTCTCTCTCTGTTGTACCTCAACTTCTAGATCTCTCTTAATCATTTCTTTTAGCATGTTTTGGTTTATCCATTTTGGTTAACCCTTGAGGTTGTAATTTTATGCCATACAGTTGTTCCACTTTAGAGTAGTTTACTCTAGTTTAGCTTATTTTCATAGTACTTTGTGGTTACTACAATGCATTGTAATTTGTAACAGCTCTTTGCAATGACTCTCAGTAATAGAATTATCTTATCTTAACTTATCTGTCAAGGATATTTCTCCATTGAGCTAGCAGCTCTCTTTTCTACTTGAAGTTATGATTGATTGGTCTTTTGTGTTTTAAGTTCTTCTAAATTTGAACTTCATCCTGTTGATTGTCTTCTTTTGACTACAATATGTTTCCAAAGGAATATTATTCCTTTACTGTTTTCTTCCATAAGATATTATGTTTATGGATTGCACAGATACAAATAGTTTTCTTCCTTCCTTACCCACATGCCAAAAGTAGCAACATTTCTGATCCTAGTATATAGCTACTCAAAAATTAAATCTGCCTTTACCCCTCTTCTAGGAGAAAACATCAAACTGCTTTGGATATTATGTTTATGGATTGCACAGATTTTACTTTTCCAATGTTTTCGTAATGCTCATATTATTAATTTTCATAAGCCAAATTCGAAGCTGAATCCAACTTGAGATAATGAAGTCTTTATCAATACCATTGTTTCTTTTTGCTTCTCAGTATGTAGATTCATCACTCTATTAACAACTTGTTATGAACTAGGTGGGGCAGAAGTCCTCCAATGAGCCATTTTTTGAGAGGGCTGTATATAATGGGAATATCCATTTCATCATAAGATATTTCAAATTCAGATTGTGTATTTTAACACCGTGGTATCATATCTGTGTGAAATTAAGGAATTCCTTAACAGATTTCAATCTTCATGACTGTCACTTGAAGATTGAAATTCTTCTTAGTTGTAGTTTTTTGCAATTTTTAAAAAATATTATATTACATTCCGTAGTATTGAGTAGGAGCATGAGATGTATTTAGCAGTCCATTCACTTTTTTCTGGCTAGTGTAATTTCTTCATTATATTTTCAAATATTTCATTATATGCATTTGGAGCTACTGACGAGGGTTTTCTTCAATATGGAAATGGATTTTATTAATCTAGACTCTTCAAGTTTTGATTCTTTGACCATTGTCTCTATTCTTAGGATGGAGGCATGAGGACAAATCTTCTGAAATCTAAAGGACCACTAGAAAATCCATTAGGTATGTCAAAGCTGGAACAAGTATGTTTTTTCTGGCTTAAGATTTCAAGTTTCTTGCAGCAGTAACATATGAAATCAGGAATCATAATCTTCTTTGTGCTTGGAGCTAGTATTTACAAGTAATGGAAGTATGCTAATAATCTAGGGTTGAAATCAGAAGAAACAGTTAATTTAATTTTTTCTTTTGTAGATGTTGAGAAGACAAGAAAGCCTTTGTATTCGAAGCACCCTATGGTCAAATTTGCATGGACAGCTGTTGAAAGTGTTGAAACGGTATGTTCGTTTTCATTTTCTTTATGAGATAGGTCAGGCCGTGTTGCTTTTCTTAATCACCTCCCTTCTTTCTCTTTTTCCTTTAATTGTTATAAGATCTATAGTACAATTGAATTATGAGGATATATAATCTTTAACTTTTACCTTTTCCTGGCAGATTGGAAGCTTTCACTTAACTAAAATCACAATTATTGAAGCCAATGGTAGGAATATAACACGAAAATAGCAATAATGTCACAATGTATTTAGTTATTGTATTCCTGTGTAAAGATTTCTGTTCATATTAATATGTTTGTCTGTTCGGTGGACAAATTGTCATAACCATATATGGTGCCATAAATATGTAATATAAGAATGGTGTTATTGATGAAGTGAGATGTACTTGATAGCTTATCTTAAGAGAGGCATATGTATAATCTATTGGACCCATATCCAAAAATACAATATTATTCGTTCAATATTCAGTGAACTGAATCCATCCAGTTGTTGCAGAGCTGAAAAAAGCCCATATGATATTGTTTATCCCTAAATGGAAGTGACAGAACTGAAAAGCCCTTGGTTGTTGCAGAGCGAGCTAAAACCCTATTTCATGTGGAGACTACTGTTTCGACAGGGATGTCACTCCATGAGGGCCTGCAGTCTTGAGGTCATGCCATATCGTGAGGTGTAATCAAGGGACGTCTGGTGGTGTAGTATTGCCATCAACATCTCCAGCAGGGGACAACAGGTGCTCTGAGAGGATTTGAAGTTTGCAATAGGCATCAAACAGGTGTTGTGTAGTGTTATAGTGGGGAGGGGTGTATGCTATGGCAGGTGCAGTGTTTCTACAGGGAGGAGCCAAGGCCATGTGTAGAGTTGTCATGGGAGATGCCGTTTGTAGAGTGGTCAAAGGGGACACCATGTGCAAAGTGGCCGAGGAGGGCGACATTGTGCATTCACAACCAAAGGCTCAAAGATAATATATTGAACCCCATGTGTTGCACATTGCATTGATTTGCTGTTGCATGTTATGGGGAAGCTTCCATGGGTTAATTAGGAATTCGGTGGGCAAAAACAATAGCAAATTTCATAGTTATCCATTGTCTTACAATGAGTGTCTACAAGAAGCATTCGTCCAGAGAACTCTTGAGGCCTTGTTATACTAGATTTGCTGCATTTTACATCACTAGAAAAAGTGTTTTAGGAAAAATCAGCGTTGAGGAGTGTTGTTTGCAGTGCTGAATGGGAAGTGTCGTCTCTTTTAAAAAGGACAAAAGGCAAAAGGCAAACATGTAGAATTAATCAGTTTTGGAACTACCTTTTAGGAAAGTTCTATCAAAATTTTATTTTTATGTGGACTGACTGTTGACATGCTTCAAAAGTTTGATAGTGATGAACTTTCTATGATTTCCATTTATGAAGGCATGGATCGTTGCAAGGAAGCCATTGCAAAAGCATTCAATAATGCTGAAACTTATTACAAACGCTTATGGGACATAATAGATTATAGATGGAAGATGTTGCATGATCCTTTATATGCTATTGCATCCTTGATGCTATTTAGACCCTAGGCTATTTAATGAAGTGATGAGTGGGGTTTATGATGCCATTGAAAAATTGAATCCAAATCTAGACATTGCAAAGAAATTAAGAGAACAACTCAGGGCATATAGATTACAAGAAGGGATATTTGGAAAAGCTACAACAAAGGAAGATAGCAAATACTCTTCTAGAAATATGTTGGCAATTCTTTAGACATGGGGCATCTGAGTTACAACGATTTGCAATCCAAATTTTAAGCCAATGTTCAAGGGCACTAGCTTGTGAAATGAATTGAAGCAGCTTTGAACACACCCAGTACAAAAAGAGAAACATTTTCTTATCCAGTCGGTTGGGTGATCTTGTCTATGACCAAAGCAACTTGCATTTGGCACCAAGCAATGTGATCAAAGGTTCAGAATATTGAGACTCTCCACCATTAGAATCTGGTCCATATTCCTTGGAGGATCAAGAAATATGTTGCAGGAAACTCCTAGTGTGCCCTTGTTTCCCCATTGTGGAAACTCAGAAACTTCTTAGAAACTCTAGGAAACCCATCATCTTGACTTCCCATATTTCTTGGCATTTCTAAGAAGTTTTTTTTAATGTTTCCAAGGGTGTTTCCAACATTTCTTGTCATTTTGAACCAAATAAAAAGTTCAAATTTTAGGATTTTAGAGGTTTCATGGGTATTGCATAATGCTTGTATGGGACACAAAATCCATTTTAAGAAAAATATAGAACAAGTAGCAAGCTTTTAGTAATGAAGAGGAATTGAATCACATAGGGGTTCATTTGCTTGGTGAAGCAAAGCAAATAAAGAAAAGCAGAGGATCTTTGTCTTTTATCTTACCAAAAAGAACAGTACACAAGAGGGAAAACAATAGATTTGGTTGTGGATCCTAAAAATTGACTTAAATATTTCCATGGGTGCAGTTGATCTTGAAGATGATGAAAGTTCTCATACATTTGATTGTGAAGCCACAAGAGTTGGGTCCTCTTTGAGTTTTTGTACTGAGTTTGATGACTTGGAACATTGAGAACTAAGATTATAGTGTATCCCATGTAGTTTAGTTTGCATGAATTTTGTAATTTGATTTATAAAGATTGAGCATTGACATTAACAATTGCACTCTCTGTGAGATTTAATAATTAAATGTGTTTCCATCCATTTGCAATCTCCTTAATTCAATTTTGTCTACAAATTTTAAAAATATTTCATACTTTTTCAATTAGACATTTCCTTTGTTGTTTTCTCATTTTCAAAGGGTTTGAGGACTTGCGTTTTCTAAGGCCTTTCTGTTTTGGAGGCTTTGCCTGTTTCCAAAATTATGAGCATGAGTCTATTGGCCTTCTTTGTGCACTTGATGATATGGAGCTTGATGATGTAACACTTGGATAACGAGAAATGGAGCAACAAGAGTGATAAATGTGTTATAATCCTCTAGTTTGTGAATAGAGGATTACATTTTATGTTTGTTATCCCCCTTTGATTCATCAAAGATTTGGTTTATAAGCTTGCTATTTAACTGCTACTTGTAGTTGCAACTTAACTCAGCTTTGTTTCTAAGGAGTTTGTTGGGTTATTTTAATTCAACAAGCACATTTGCAGCTTAACTCAATGTTCAACTGCATTTTTCAATTCTGCAAAGCTTTGATATACAAGGTTAACTGTTCCATGTGTTTTTGAACTTTTGTGTATGATTATTTTTATATATTTTAATGATATTTTTCAATATTTATAATGTCGAGAATGTCATGCCAAATTTTATTCTGAACCTATTAATATTCACATTGGTATTATAGAAGTTGGAGAATTAGTATTCAAAACAGAATTGAAGTTAGTTACTAATATAATGATTGAATAGTTAGTTACCTTATTTAAAATATATTTGAATCCAAAGTTCTAGCTTATTTGGAGACCATTTGGTGGGGGTCTAATTTGGGTCTCATATCAGTGTTTTGTGAGATATTAGGTTCCATCAGTAATCATTCAAATAATATGATAAGTTTAATGCATTCTTTTACAATGCCAGATATTTTCAAGATATTTCCTTACGCATATACCATTCCATTCCTTTGGTTGTACAACTCATTACTAGTTACTTCTAAATATGAAGATTATGTGTATTCAAGGATACATGTGAGTGTTATGTATTTGAGGGGAATGAGATACATTGAGAAAAAGGAAAGCTAAAAGAAGGCTGCAAACATAGTTACAAAACTCCGAGTCTGCATATGAGTCACAATTCCTGGGTTTTTGGGAACTGACTCGGTGAGTTATTTTGACTTGTCAAGTTTCTTTTAAACTTAGGCTTTTCTTTATTTGCGAGTTTTTCTTGACAGAAAAAATTCAGAGAACAACATTTTCTTTGGTTTTTTTTTGGATGAGTTTTTTTGCCAAGTCCGAGTCTAAGTCAAAAATAGGTCTTGCCGAGTCCAAGTTTCTCTACTATGGTTGTGAAGATAATGGATTATTTATCCATGTCAATGGGCATGTATAATAGGGCGTGTTGCAGTTATGGAAGTTAAATTAGGTATATAACAAGCATTCAGTGTTGCTAGCGCTACAAGTTGACTATTGATACGTTCCATGGAATGCATCCCAGGATTTATAAGCTGTCTCAAAGATTCATATTTCCATCTTGGAAATGCATCCCGTCATCCTAATGCCATCTCAGAAATGTGTCCTGTTGTACTAATGTTATCTGAGAAATGCGTCCCATTGTCCAAGAGACACGTGCCAACATCTCACACCGTCCCCATTCTGGAAACTTCATGGAAAATAGTAATTAAAGAAGTTATTTAGATACATAACATGCTCTTTCGTGTTGGAAAAGCTTCATCCTTGAAATGAAATGAAAGATTTTAATTACGTCCACGAGACCCAAAACATGGCCTATGGGACCTCCAAATATGGAAACATAGTTATTCAAATCATATGACCATTAATATCCTTGAGAAGGCTGTTCCTTCTCCTACTGATTTGGGTTAGCAACTACCCAATTTTTTTTATTTTACTGTCTTCAAATAACTCTGCCATAGACCCTTTTCCAAGCGTTTCTTTGTATTTGCCACGGATGTCCGAAAAACTCGGGCATTCATAGATGAAGTGTTCCTCTGTCTCTATTGCCCCTGTGCTGCATAGAGTACATATCCTTTCTTCCCATTGTTCCTTGGGCGTTGTCCATCTCCCTGTTTCACATCTAAGCCTATGAGAGCTAGTCCTTATATGAGCAATGAGGATTTTTCCCTCCACTTAATTTCAGTGCCTATATATGCTTTTTCCTTGTGGTCATACGTTGGGTTAAAATTTGCAATATAGTATTGTCTTTTCTTGCTTGCATTTTTCCACATTCCACTTCTAAACTTTTCATTCACATAGTTTTTTATGTCTTTATTGAAATTTGGGCATTCATTTATGTTGATTTTCCAACGTTTCATCCATTTCTGATTTTGTTTCATCCATGTGTTCTTCCGCTATGTTGCTCTTCGTCCCTAACTGCCCTAAGCCATCTGTTGTTTTTCATGTTTTCTGTTTTTTTCAAGTAACATAACAGCTTGGTCATAGCAATTGCCTCTAAAGGGAACATTCCAGTTTCAGCTAGAATAATTTCATAAGGCCATGCTATATTTTGACAATAACATGATCCATTCCAAATTGACCTCGGTAGGCATAGACTAGTGTTGTAAGTTAGAATTTAGTGGTGACTTGGTGTCCATGAATATTTCTTACAATTTTGATTATTAGAACTTCGTCCTTGAAATTGAATACTTTTATATGAGGATGCTGCTAAATTTTGATCTTACGTTTCTTTTATTCTTATTGACTGATACTTTCAATCCTTTGAATACTATTGTCACTATTTTTTGCATTTGGTGAATTGATATCATTTTTATTTTGAGCATGCCCATTTCTTGTTTTTTAGTCCTACTAACATTAATTTGTTTTTGGTTTAATTCTGTTTCCAAAGGATAATCAAATATCAGTTAAAACATCAATACTTGATACATGTTTAGTTTAAAAGTCCTTAGTTAACAAAATTGTTAAATAGTGAAGTTCTATTATTAGTCCGTGAGGCTAGGTGGATTGGTAAGCTGGGGCACTTACCGAGAGGAGACCTAGGTTCCAATCTCATGGGCGTGCCCATGCATAGCCAGTAGTCTGATCCGAATCCTTTGCATGTTGCGCCCGACTAACGACGGTGGTCCGTTCCTTGCATGTCCAGCAGTCCCCATCTCCTGCCGCGTGTTGAACCAGACTGATGACGACGGTATGAACCCTATGCGTCCGACGGTCCCCATCTCACGCTAGGTTACCATCAACAAGACGGATGGGTTTGTTGGATGCAGTTGCTGATGGTTGGAACCCTGCCTTGGCAGTTACTACAAATTGTGATTGTAACCAATTCACCTATGTACCAAAAAAAAAAAGAAGTTCTATTATTGACTAGAGTTGATTATGGGTTTCACAGTTTTCTTTTCTTACTTATATGGTTAACAAGATTAAAGTGTGATTGGGTATCTTTAGTTATTCAAGGAATACTAAGAAAATTAATGAGATTGTGTGTAGTTTAAATCATAGTTACAAAACTCGATGAGTTTTTGGAAAACTTGCCGGGTACGTGCCTGAGTTGACCCTCCCAGGTTTTTTTTTGACTCGGCTTTACGATTTTTTCTGGACTTATCGAGTTTTTTTAATTCGCGAGTTTGAGTAAAAAACTCAGACGTGGAGGCAAAAATACAGAAAAACGACATCAATTTTTTTCTTATAAATTGGCATCATTTTTGTTGTTTTCTTCTAAATTGGCATTTTCTAAATCAGACCTAAAAACACACTCATTTGCATCCTAAACCCAATTTTTTTCCTAGTTTTCAAGAATCTAACAACCACCCAACAGTTACATTTGAGGTGAAAAAAGAAGAACCAAAAGGAAGACTAATGCGACAAGGCCCACCTGATTACAAAGGACCAAAGACAAAATGAAAAGAAAAATTAGTCAGCAAAGTACAGGGATAAGGTCAAAGAAGATCAACAATGGAAGTTGAGACCAAAAGGATAGACAACATTAAGAGGAATCTAAACCAATCTTGTATGGAGTTCCATGGCAATATGTCCCACCCCTTGCAAATTCTAACACCTTCAATAATTAAGAACAAAATTTCTTTGCAGTTCTTTGTAATATACATTCTCTAGAACATTCATCCAACCACTGGGCCTAGGAACAAACAAATGCTTCCGAAATCCTAACCAACACAGGAAACATTCACCATGTTTGAGGCAACTCAAAGGCGTCAAGAATTAGAAGCATCAAGAATCAGACATGAAAGATTGGAACAGTACAGTGCTTGTGCCCCTTCATAGTCCCAATGAGATTTATAAGATGCACATAAAATGGCAAGAGGCCATTTGAAGAATTACAAAATGTCCTTGAGGTTTCTTTCTAAGGAAGACAAGTTGACCAATAATAGTGATATGTTGTTATACCCTTTGAAGGATAAAATTCTATCCACACTCTGCCAGAGAATAGCATCATCCGTATTCAGTGTTGGTTTGAGCATTGCACCTGTGTGTGGCCACAAAATTAGAATGGGAGATAACATGACTTGAAGGATTCTCTAACAGTAGCCACTAGCCCGTATATAACCATTCGTCTATGGGAGGCATCCCCTAGTACAGCCACAATCTGAGAACCGTGGAAAAAAGGGATATGTTGCAGCCTTGTGTACTCTCTCTGGGTGCTGATTCAATATGAAATTTTAGTGAACACTACATATTCATCAGGAGGAAATAATTACAAATAAACAGCACATTAAATGACAACAAAAGGACTTGTAGATGCTCCAAGACTGAATCTAACAGCCACCCAGCAGTTATTGATGTGTTTTTTGTCAGTTTTATGTGTAGTTAAAGTTGTATCGCCTATAGTATTAATTTTGTATTAGTAAAATGTTAAATAATTGTGATATGCATGAAAAAAACTTTTTCCAATGAAAATTTGCATTTTCTTCAGTTTGTTTTTTTTGCCTAGTTTTTGTTGGTTTTCTTCAAGTTTTTTTGCCAAGTCCAATTTCAAGTCCGAGTCAGAAATTGGCATTGTCGAGTCCGTGCCAAGTCCGAGTTTCTCTGATATGATTTAAACCCTTTTAAACTGACCATGACAGTTCCTAAACTCTTTGTCATATTGCCAATTTAAAGAAAGGTATGAAAGAAAGATGCATAATACATTCATCCTAGTTTTCAAATTAATTCTTTGCTGCCCGTTCGATTGACTTTACAAGCAAGAATCAAAGGAAAACCTACATATTACTTTTGCTTGTCTTTAGACTGCTTCATTTTTTTCATAATGACTAGCCCATTCAAAACAGAAGAAAGAGTTCCTCTTTGGTGCAGCTGAGAATTTTCTTTTCCAAAACACCTGAAGCAGCTGAATGTTGAGTCCAAAATGCAAGAAATCCACATCCAATTGCACCCAAAGAGGAGCAGAAATCTATGCACAATTCTGTTACAGTAGCGTTTGAGAGCATAATGAGTCAACTATTTACATGTGACAAGATTTGGGAGGCTTGTCAAAGGGATTACCCTTTATATTTCATTGGATGCTGCTTCATAATGAGACTTGATTGTGAATTAATCTAAAAGCAAGGATTTTGATTTGTAGCTCTTTAACAGCTCAAAAATCTCACATACACAGCCTGGGAAAAAGTAAATCCAGAAGTTGGGAGAAATGATTTCCACAGCCCTCAATTCAGCAACTGGAATCAAATGGTTGGTTTTGTCAGTTGTGCACAGCAGACAATTATAACTGTCAGTTTTTCAGAAATTGAAAGCTACTTGGAGATCATAGTTTCATCCACCCACAAGCTGCACAAAATATGTTTCTTCCATCCTCCACATACCGTAGCAGCTGAAGTCTTCTGGCAGTTTTATATTTGTCAAAACAAGTAGCAGAAGATATAATATATATATATATATATATATATATATATATATATATATATATATATATATATAATATACTGCATGTGGATGACTCTATTTGAAGCTTGTTATGGTTATCCTCCACATTCACTTCTTATCTACGGGCATTTATAACACCAATCACATGTCCTTCGCATTCTGTTGGAAAACTTGGCATTGGCCCAAAACAAGAAAAGCAAGAGGCCAATCAGCACAGGAGTAGAGCCATTTTAATATTGAATGTCTGGTCTTTCTTCATTGCAATCTTATAAGCAAATGCTTTTGAAGGCTTAAAATGGAAACAACTTCACACCCAAGTTCTCAGGTCCTTACAAGGTAATCCACAAAATTGGCAATGTTGCATATAAATTGGAGTCACCTCCCATTGCTTGGAGCTATGTAGTTTTATCATGTGTCGTACTTGAAGAAGGTTGTTGGTTAACATGTTTCAATTTGAATCTGTCCCATGGGGATGCGTCTTGAGTTTTGGGAGCCATCTTAGAGATGTGCCTGCCATCTCAAAGCCTTGTACCTTTGTCTTGGGGGCCATTCCAAAAATGAGTCACATTCCCTCAAAAATGCGTCCCATTGTCCTAGAATTGTGTCTTAGTGTCTTTATGCAACTTTATGCAACACATCCTCGTCCTAAAAACTCTATGCAACACAGGTTTGAATGGAGTTAGTAGAATAGGAAGAAGACAAACTCATCTTGAAAGTAGAAACAATTTTGGACAAGCATGCCAAGTAGCTAGGCAATTGAGAAATCATTGAGTACTTGATCAAGTGGAGGAATCTATTAATTTGAAGAATGGGCCGTCTATTTATAATATTTGAATGCATTCATGTGAGATGATACCTCACATGTGGGAACTGCAAAGGAAAGAAAAGAACTATCTAAAATTAAATCATTATTGACACGTAATTCCTAAAACTAGTATCGAGTCTCAACGAAAAAGGTGTCTACCTTGACCCTTTGGAAATCACCCGACCTCTCCCGCGTTTGGCATGACTAGTCCTTTACGTCAACACAAAGAAAGTTCCATATTTGATTCTTGTTGTAGCTCCATTATTTTTCACACACAGCTCCTAAAAAAGATCTTTGCTTGTGTTTAAGTAAGAGGCTATAGGGTTTACCAACATCCAAACCATCTACGATTAGGTCTCCGGGGATTGGAACCTAGTGAAAAACCTACATGGCAGTCACCATCACACACCAGTGTAGGAGGAATCACCTCAACCCATACACTAGCACCAGTTCCCATCAACCTTGTTTCAGGTCAATCGAAGGGAGGACCCACTGCCCTGACTGTTTTGCCACAGTCTCAGGAGTTAGGAGACTAACTCAGTACTAATTGCATTCTAGTGCAAGGGATTGGCCTATCAACCTTGTTTCGGGTCAATCGAAGGAAGGACCCACTGCCTGACTGTTTTGCCACAATCCCAGGAGTTAGGAGACTAACTCAGTACTAATTGCATTCCCGTGCAAGGGATTGCCCTACACATATGACGAGTTTTTTCCAAGTTATAGTGTCTTGTAACATACCATGAACAACATATGATAAGTACAAACTATAAATTAATGGGACCAACATTAACTTATGACATTAGAAATAATATTTCCAAACATAGGAATTGAGATTTTTTTTCCTTTAATTTAAATTGAAATTTTTGGTAAACCTCAATGTTTGGAGGAACTTTCGACTTAGCTAGAATGACCATGGGGTATTTCTTTTGGCAAATTTGCCAATGACTTGCACTTAACCTTGTCAAAGAGCGTTTAAAAAACAGCAAAAGGGAGAAAGCTTGTCGATAGAGATTGTGATGGATTCGTGGATGAATCTGTTTAAATCTCTTTACCGCTATCCTTCTCTCTCATTTCTTGTGACTGTTATCCTTTCCAAAGAGCATTCAAGGAATAGCTAAAGGGAGGAAGCTAGTCGATGGAGATGCCATTGGAATGGAGGAATGAGCTAATATCAACATACCAGAAATATCAACGTCTGGTAGGACCTAAAGAGACATTCTCTTTAGAAAAAGGTTAACACATTGGTTTCCTTTTGAATAGGTGGTTACAAAAGCCAACTTGAACTTTAAGGCCTAATACAGGAAATTCTCCACTTTTCTGCTAAACGACAACCTGATGGACATTATAATGGTGTTCATTTTTATATTAGTGGGATTAAATCTAATATTAGGGTGGAATCAATTATTACCATTGTTGGTTCTTGTCAGTAAATGTTGTAACGGTATTCCAGCTTTGCCTATTGACAAAAGTGTGTTCTAATTTGGAATTTTGTGCTCTACAAACTTCATCCATTAGACTCTTCTGAGTCTATATCTTTGCTCCCTACAAAAGCTTAACTGTTATAATATTTAATTGCATATGCAAATGTTGACTTAGCTTCATCAAAATATGTTGCCCCATAGACTTTGAGAAATAGGTTCTTATAGGTAGAACTGTGCAGCCAAATACGTATGCTTTTAATCTGGAACCTGCTGTGGGTGTTAAAATAGTTTCTTTTTTCTCATAGTGTGTCTCATAAGTCTACATAGGAACACCTTTTATTTGTGATCCAGTGAATGTCATCAAATAGATTTCCTTTTTCTTCAGAACCTCAGTTCTCATACATGTTGTAACAGTAATTTTATGAATTTTATATGCTTCAGGCTCAGTGGGTGAATTTTTGTACTGAAGCTCTGGATAATATTGAAAAATCTCTCAGTGGCAAGACGACAAATGACATTGTTTATGAAGAGGCTGAAGAGGTAGTGTTTTTGATTCAGGGATTTTACTAAACAAGTGGTGACAGTAAGGTGTTTTAGGGCCTTCCTGAAATCATAAATTTTGTGCTTTAAGAGTTTTTAGTAAGAATACTTTCTCTTTTTCACCACAGCTTTTACATCATAAGAGCTTTGATATTGCTCTGACATTGCGTGAAGAGCTCAAATCTGGAAAAATGAGTGGGATCCACCCAGAATGCCTTGTAGATGCATGGATCGGTAAAGAGAGGTTGGTGGAATCTTGGACTTGGTTACAATATTTAAGTTCAAATAATTTGAATGCAATTATTTTCCTTACTGTCAGCAGAAATTGGCATTTATTTCAACTTCTAATGTGTTCTGGATGTTGCAACTGGTTAGGTGGGCATTTATTGATTTGACTGCTGGTCCTTTCTCTTGGGGTCCAGCAGTTGGTGGAGAAGGTGTCCGTACAGAAACAAGCTTGCCAGATGTAGACAAAACCATAGGAGCTGTTGTAGGTAATCCTTTTGAGAAGGCTTATTTCATCTGAACTCTCTTGATTGGTTTTAATGAATGACTGATAATAATAGCAAGCCTTTCTTCTATTATGGTTTATTTATCCTTAGGGCGACTTATTTTTGTAAATACATTCACATACTAGCTGTTTTCTAATGCACTTATACTGGAGCTACATGTTATGCTTATGAATGTGTTTTCCCTTTACTGGTTTTTATTCTCTTACAGTTTTTCCTGCCCATAGACTTTAAAAAATAAAGAAGATATTATTATTGTAATTTTTTGCATCCTTCACAATGTGGGTAGTTTGCACATGGTGTTTATCACAATTGACGCATCTTTTGTGTTGTAATCATTGGATGTTTTTGTTAGCCTATACTGGGCATATTTGAAATATTGAATTGAAAATATTCACATCAAATCGGTTCATATTAGGTCTCTTTAATGATTAGGTGCACTAATTTTTTTTTTTAATAGTTACATATCCCTGTGCTATAAATCTAAATAATATTATATTATGATCATATTGCAAGATTATGTTCTTACCTATGTAACCTCTTATCCTATCTATATCGAACATTCTATGATTATTCATTACGTTTCTATTCAATATTGCATTACACGTGTTTACCCTAAACATATCACATAGATACATGGCAGTGGCATCATAGCCATAATACCCAAGATCAAATCATATCCAGGAAGAATTGTTTTACTATCTACTATTGTGAACATTGAACATTAATGTTTTAAAATCTAGCTGCACCACAAAACAAAGATTAGATGCAAAGATTTGTACTCTATGTTGAGTGCTATATACTGAGAACCATTAAAGCAAAATAAAATAAGATGAAAGAAAACTTTGCTAGTTCTGTAAATGATGTGATTATCAGACCTGGAGAAAAGGCAAAACAAGTAATACTGATATCTTATTTACACTTTCAGTCTTTAGGTAATTCTTGCTGAACATCTTATTATCAACCGGCAGCCACCAAATTTAAGGCTCCCAAATGGTTAATAAGTAAATTAAGCTTTATCCTATGGAGATTATTTTTCTGTTTCATTCTTGTCAAGAATTAACCATAGTCTCTTTACCTTTAAGATCAGAGTTTATTTCATTTGTAATGCTTTTTAAGAAAAACTTCATCTGTTGCAATCAAACAAAGCATTCATTAATTTGTATTATAAAATATATGGACAAGGGCTTAATCAGTTATCAAAAAGCTGTTGAAACAACAGATTTTAAGTGTGTTTGTGTTATCATTATATAGGTTAGTGGAATTTAAAAATGAAAGATTTCATGTCTCTTAAAAAAAACATATAGCCGATGTGTATCATAAGATGTTAACTGAATGTTAACTGAATACACACGTTAGAAAGTGAAAGATATTTATTAAATATCAACCATCATTAAAAGGGGTCATCCAAGGGTATTCAAGTAAGTGTGAAGGAGGATTATAATCATTACAAATTGATGATTATAGAAGGGTCTTTGTAAGAAATGGTTCCTCAAAATTTGAACTATTACCTTCTATCCTGTTTGCAAGGGACATTAATTTGGTGGCAACCTTGCCATTAGTGTGAAATATGCCATTAAAAGTCACTAAGAAAAGGAGATGTTATTCTTATCTATATTGGAAATTGATTTTTCTAAAAGAATCACAAAATGGTTAGTGAAGCTAAAAGAAATATTATTTGGTTTTATTAAAAACAAGAGAAAAAAGTTTTGACAAATTCAATTATTGAACTTTTCTGGAAGGGTAAAGTCGTGGGACCTCTATCTTCTCTCAGTAAAATGGCATCCTGAAATATGATTTTGGATTGTTATTGACACTGACAAATTATTAAACCGTCGACAAGTTTTAATAAGTCAATGCAGAGGTCTGTCTCTGTTAAATTAGGGTGGATTACTGACTTGACATTCTATGTTCATGCCTATGTAATAGGCTTTGATTTCATTGCAGTCCAGCTCTGATTTTTGTATACTGCTCATGAATGACACTGTGTGATCCAAAACATTGATTTTCTCTTTTTTTGTCAAATCAGTATCATTACTAGTAATACCATGACCAAAAGCACAACTGTCTATCTCAAACTTGCTATGATAATAAATCACCTCAGCCTATTAAGACTCCAGAAACAATGTTTATTGAAGCTACATAAACATTATCAAATTACCTAAGTTACCGGTTCGTTTCGGGTTCGAAGAACCCAGTTCTCCGATACGGCAAAAGTTTTTTTTGTCTTGGGTTTGTTTTGGGTTCGAGAGTACAAAAATTAATAAAAAACATATATTATTTTACTAAATCAACATTTACTAATCTTTATATTCAATAATCATATAAAATTTTATGTCTTGTTTATCATAGAAGGATAACTTATTTAAATATTAATTATTAGAAGTGTTATGACTTCTAGGAGGGCCAAACAACGTGATATCATTTAATAAAAGGAATGGAGACTGCACTTGAAAGAAGTGTCCCTCTGTTTTTATATATAAATAAATAAATAAAAATAAAATTATATATATATAAATTTATAATAAATACAATATGAACCTAAATAAATATCTGCGATCCTGCCATGTCACATGGGCAGGCCGTGACACATCCCTTCCACACGACAGGCCTGTGTAGCTCTATGCGCACGTCACAAAAAAAAAAAAATATAAATGCAAATAAATAATAAATGGACAGTGCAACGTTTCGGGGTTTGGTTCTTCTCCCGAAGGTCTAAAGTTCAAACTGCGGTGTGGGCGAGTGTGTGAGGGGGTGTGTGTGGTGGTTGTGTGTTAAATTGAAGAGATTTACATAAACTTATTCCAGAAATAATGCAGAAATAAATAACTTAGAAGAAATGACACCACACAATGCACATATAACACACGAGATTTATCCTGGTTCACCCAATATGGGCTACGTCCAGCAAAACAAGAGCCACACCTCCTTGATATTATTATTCACTTTCTTGCCCGAAAATGGGACATTACAATAAATATAAAGGAAACTCTCACAACCCTAAACCACTATGTGGTATTAGAATACAATGGGCACAACTCCGTGGGCTAAACCACCCACACCCACCAACCACCCACCAACCGTGGGAATCCCGGAAATCGCTCTGCTCCGCAAATCGCTCCGGAAAAAGGGGGCAAAAAATTTAAAATGAAATAAACGTCCTAACCCATTTTTATGAATTTAATCTTTATGACTTTTAAATTTGGATATCAATGTGTGAAACGTTGGACCACACATTTGCGCTTAATGTCCAACACTCAGGTTTCCCTCGATTTCTATTTAAAAATATTACTTTTATTAAATATCACGATCAATTTACATTATTTACATTTTTCCGACTATCTACCTTCAAAGTACTTTGTATTAAATTTTAGAATTGATTTTTTCTGATGTCTTTTTTTTTCAAGACTCTGAAAGGAAGGAAGAGAGTTAAATTATTATTATTGCAATTGCATTTCTTTGTAAGGCTGTTGGAAAACTCTTACATGACATAGTTGGCTATATATATATATATATATGCATACATGCACAGGACTAAGATTACGCAACGACGACGCTTGACCATATATTTTTAATAATTGAAAAATATTCCTGGTACGTTTATCTTCGTCGAATAAAAAATTTCTGGTACCATGGTCTGATAAGCAACGGCAAATATATTTTTATTAATTGAAAAATATTCTTGGTACGTTTATCTTCGTCGAATAAAAATTTCTGGTACTGTGGTCTGATAGTCGAATAAAAATTTCTAGTACTTGTAGTGTGCACATGATCGCCCTCCATGGTTTGGGTCCGTCCAGGGTCCTACCCGGGGGACCCGGATAGCGTATCCGGGTCCCTCGGGCAGGACCTTGGACGGACCCACAGGCGAACCGGACCCGTATCGGGACCGGATACGGACCGAACCAGGATCCGGGGGTCCTAGGGGGTGAACCGGTAACATAGCAAATTACAATGCCAATTCAAGAGAATCAATTTTTTTTTGCAAGAACTCAACAGTATGAGCATCGCAGTATTCAAAAATAGTTAAAAATTAGTATCCATACAAATTGATATGAATGTTAAAAGGCTTGTAGACAAAAATAAAAATAAAAATAAAAATCAAGTCATTTGATGCAGTTTCTGCCATGAAATCAATGTTCTTAATTAATGTCTTCCACTTTTGAATTTTCATTCTTAGTTTTGTCTTCTAATAGTCAAGAATTGATCACCTTGAAGATACATATAAGTGAATTTGCTACAACAATCGTGCCAATCTCTTAATTTTGAAGTGTCTCATCTATTTCAAAAGGACCAAACAAACATATAAAAGACCTAAAGACAGAATTAGACGACGGATGTATCAAGCTTACATAAGACAGAGATCATTTGTTTAAGTGAGGCATGGTGAATGATGCTAGAGTTAGAAAAACTATTGTTGTAGAATAGAGAAATGGCATAAATAAGCTTGAACGAGCAGAATTGAATAGTGGCAAAATGTTATTTGAGGCGGGTAAGTTGGTGTGAAAGCAGTATGGTGTTAATGCAATAACATCAGGCGAGAGCAAGACTTGAAGTTTTCTCTTTGTAAATCATGCAGATGGAGAAATATCCATGTTTTGCATATGGAATGGAATACAATGGGAACATGCTACTTGTGAAGTCTATGAAGCGCAGTGATAACACAAGTTATTACCCAATTTCAATTTCTTGATTGTACCCAATGTTGTTCATCTCATACAAGTTAGTTTATAAAGTTTAAACTGTAGATATGATTTTTAAACTGAACGAGCCTTTGTCCTCACAAGGCTTAGTGGTTTTATTGGGTGCCCATTGAGTACAGAGAGTAAATGATCAAACTGATTGTGATTTTTGTTTGGCTGATTAAGGAAAATATATAAAATCCATGTATGTGAAATCCAGTAGTGGAGAAAAAAATCCATCATCTTAATGATGCAATTGCATAAGCATTGCTGCATTACTAATGGGGCATTTCATGTAGTTGATCCGACTTGATTGTAATTGCACTTCTGATGCTTGTACCAAGCTTCATAGATCATGCATTCTATTTAAATAAATTTATGCATGCATTCTCATTTACAAGGAATGGGTTATCTTACTTATGTTGTATTAAATTCATTTATTTACAGACAGAGATCATGCATTCTATGTTAATAATTTACGGATGCATTCTCATTTTCCAGGAACAGATTATCTTACACACCGTTGTATTGAATCCATTTATTTACAGACAGTATGGCCAGGTGCTGTCATGTTCTGAAATGTTCTGTTTATGGTGATTTGTGTCCTGTGACAAATGGACAGACAAATGACCAGAGAATATTTAAAACCATTTAAAAAAGAAGACAACTAATTCTGTTCATGATCAAGTAACCATTTCAACATCCTACTCTAACAATTGTGTCTTCTTATCATCATCCTGACATCGAGATACACTTATGTTCAATCACTCTCCTGCTTAGTTTTTTCACAGATTTTCTGTTCTTTAATTTATATTTTATATTCTGATTTAATGATGTCATCTGGCCAAACTAAATTACACGGTGATTAAGCTTTTACTCCTTTCTGAACAGTGCTTTTTTAGTAAGTCAGTGATGAATCTGCATATGATAGATCTTTGTGCTTGTAGCATGTTTAGTGCTTTGCAACAGTTTTGAGTGATTCACAATTCTTGCATGTGCATTAAACAGACTAAAATTACCTCTGAAATGGTAGAATTTTCATTTTTCAGTTTAAACCCATTTTTTTTCCTTTTTCCCATTCTCATTTCTGATACCATAGCTTCTCGGTACTTATGTTAAATGTAAGTATATTATGGATAATGATTAATAAGTGTTCTTTTCTACTGTGCAGAGATTACTGAGGAGGAAGCTGAGGATAAATTTCAAAGTGTGATTCAGGAGAAATTCTCTGTTTTTGGAGATGTAAGACCTTGCTCAGTTTCTTTAGCTCTTTGGTGATATTCCATTTGGTTTAGTAAATGCTGATATAATTATGGTATACCTGTAGTCAGCCCTAAAAATTAAGTGTTGGAAGTGTCTTATTGGAATTATTATCTATCTTATAAGATCCAATATTATTCATTGGTGTTAGGAGGTGAAGTCACTATGCAGTGTTTTAGCCAGCAGAGACTGCTGCTAGACGTGACTGCTGCTAGACGTCTAGGCAGCACTGCCAGACGTCTAGGCTGCCAGACGTCTAGGCAGCATTGCCAGACGTCTAAGCAACAAACGTCTAGGCAGCAGACGTCTAGGCTGCTAGACGTCTAGGACAGACGTCTAAATGCGGAAGACGAACAGTTTTAGACACCTTCCTTGGGAGTGGAAACGAATAGTTTTCGAAGGCTTCCTTTGGGAGAGGAAACGAATAGTTCAGGGTCTTCCTTTTCTGCTCTATAAAAGGGAATTGATCCCTTGCATGTAAGGTTGTAACGTGAATGTAAAGTTTTGCTGAAAATAATAAAAAGGAGAAGTTGCCATTGCCCCATGGTTTTCCTGCACATTGCAGGTTTCCACGTAAATCTCTGTGTTACTTGTGTTGCTGTTTTCGTTCTCTGTCATTGTGTTACTACTTGCAGGTAGATAAATAAAATCTGAAGTTTTTCCTACCATCTGGTATCAGAGCCTAAGGTTTTGTGCGAGTGGGAGCTGCAACAATAACAGGAGGTGTAACCAAGTTCGAGATTGAGAATTTTGATGGCAGGAACTTTGCTCTATGGAAGATGAAAGTGGAGGATTTGCTAGATCAAAATGACCAAGCTGTAGCCTTGAAAGGGGTCACGAGTAAAACCGAGCAGCATGAAAGATGAGGAGTGGGCAACGCTTGACAGGAAGGTGGTTTCTACAATCCGTATTTGCCTAGCGGACTCCGTCCTGTTCAATGTAGCTGAAGAGAAGACCGCGGAAGCCCTTTGGCAAAAGCTTGAAAAGTTGTATGAGACAAAATCAGCAACAAATAAGGTTTTTTTGAAAAAACAGCCTTATAGCTTGAGGATGAAGGAAAGCTCTGTAAATTTTCCAATTCCAAACCCTAGATAATTGCTGTCCTATGTTATTTTAAAATAAATCAGATCTGAGAATAATTTATTCAAACATGCAACAGTCACACAGATGGCTGGAAAAAATAAACAGCGTGAACAATGAAAGTTAAATATATTTCTGAACCTGAAATATTACAAATAAAAGAGGCTACAGCTACAGCAGAACACTTCTGCTCTCTTGCTGCTTTTCTAGCCAGCAATCATTGTTCTTCTCCTCCTAAGCTTGTATTTTTCCTTCAACAATCTGTTCTCCTCCCATTCTTTTCTGTGTGTCTAAAACACTCTTGATCTTCTCCTTTTATCCTTGAAAAAGGTAACCCTAATCTCTCTAACCCTAAGATTAGATCTCATCTCATCTTGAGATGTAAGGTTAAAAATAGAAAATCACTTAAGTGAATATCAAAATAGAATCACTTAAGTGAATTACAAAATAGAATCACTTAAGTGAACTTAAAAATAGAAAATCACTTAAGTGAATTTCAAAATAGAATCACTTAAGTGAATTACAAAATAGAATCACTTAAGTGAACTTAAAAATAGAAAATCACTTGGATTTCAAAATAGAATTAGAAATGTCTCGAACCACTTCTAGCACGTTCATACTGAAGCTTGTGCAAGAAGTTCTGTCCGAGCTACATTTCTCAACACTCCCTCTTAGCGAGGAAGGAATTCTGCACCAATCCAAGTTTGTCTCTGAATGCTTCAAACTTCCCTTTCACTAAGGGCTTGGTCAGAATATCGGCTACCTGCTGATCTGTGGGAATATACTGGAGCTTTACGGCTCCCTTCCGAATCTTGTCTCGTATGAAGTGATATTTGATGTCTATGTGTTTGGACTTGTCATGAAATATTGGATTCTCGAGAGAGTTTGATACAACTCTGATTATCACAGTATATCACCGTGGGATCCAACTCTTGATCAATCAATACTGTAAGCAACTTGCGAAGCCAAATGGCCTCACAACTAGCAATATTGGCTGCCATGTATTCGGCCTCTGTTGAGCTAAGTGCCACAGAAGTCTGCTTCCTGCTGAACCAGGATATCATGCCTGATCCCAAGCTAAAGCAGCACCCTGAGGTGCTCTTCCTGTCTGCTACATTGCCTGCCCAATCTGAGTCTGTATACCCTTGCAACCTCACTTCACCATCTCCAAGATATCTTAGACCATACTCCACCGTGCCCCTTAAGTATCTGAGCACATGTTTTGCTGCTACCCAATGCTCCTGCCTTGGCTCCACCATGAACTGACTCAAGGTGTTCACTGCAAAACATATATCTGGTCGAGTGTTGACCAAATACATCAAGGATCCTATCAATTGCTTGTACAACGTAGGGTCCACCAATTCTGAATCTGAAGTTGTCACCTTCTTCAGATTAGTGATCATGGGTGTGGCCATAGGTTTGCAGTCCTCCATCCGAAACCTCTTCAGGATCTCAACTGCATACTTACCTTGCCCAAGGAATATCTCCCCTGGTCTCTGCCAAACCTCCAAACCCAAGAAGTAATGCATCATGCCAATGTCCTTCATCTCAAACTCAGCTGCCATATCTGCTTTGCACCCTGCAATGAGCTTCTCTGCACCTGTAAGAAACAAGTCATCTACATATAGCACCAAAATGAGTAGATCAGTCCCAACAAATATGTAATATAGATTAGGATCTGCATCACTTTTGGCGAAGCCCACACTCTGCAAGTATCCATCTATCTTGGAATACCATGCTCTCGGTGCCTGTTTGAGTCCATATAAGGCTTTCTTCAGCCTACAAACATGGGACTCCTTCCCTTTTACCTCAAAGCCCTGAGGCTGCTCTATGTACACTTCTTCCTCAATGATCCCATTAAGGAAAGTTGTCTTCACATCCATTTGATGAATCCGCCATCCCATAGATGAAGCTAAAGACATAACTGCTCTAATGGAAGTGTATTTGGCGACTGGAGCAAAAGTCTCCTCATAGTCCACTCCCTCTTTCTGGGAGAACCCTCTCGCCACAAACCTTGCCTTGAACTTCTCGATGCTGCCATCTGCAACATGCTTAATTTTGTAGAGCCACTTGGAACTCACAACTGACTTCCCCTCCGGTCTTGGCACTATGTCCCAAACATCATTCTTCATGATGGAGGTGTACTCCTCCACCATGGCATCCCGCCAAACCTGTTGGTCTGTTGCCTCCTGAAAACTGGTAGGCTCTGAATTTATGATGTTACTCATCAATGCCATGTAGCTTGAAAACTTCCTTGGAGGTCTGCTCTCCCTAATCATGCTGCTAGGAGCCTCAACATACTCCTCAGCATCCCTCAATGTCTGTGTAAGCCATTGAGGTCTCCTGATAGAACTGGAAGGGGCTAATGTCTCCACCTCCTCACCTGAAGGTTGTTGTTCTGAACTGGAAACCACTAGTGTCTTTGGTGACCCTGGCTCAACCTTCGGAGCTTCTTGCTCCTCATTCTCTATCATTGGAATAGGCTCATGGGACTTCCTGGATGCAACGTCCTCCTCAAACTTTACATCCTTGCTCACTACTGTCTTCCTCTTCTCTGGAATATAAACCCTGTAAGCTTTTGAAGTCTCACTGTATCCTACAAATAAACCCTTCCCTACTGGAGGGCTCCAACTTGGTCCTCTTCTCTACCGGAACATGGATATAAACTGGACATCCAAAGATGCGGAAATGACTCACCTCTGGTTTCACACCAGTGAATGCCTCCTCTGGTGTCTTGTCCTCCAAGATCCTGTGAGGACACCTGTTTTGGATGTAGACTGTTGTGTTGCATGCTTCTGCCCAAAGAAACATCGGCAAGCCCTGGTCATGAATCATGGCCCTAGCAGCCCCTATGATGGATCGATTCTTTCGCTCTGCAACCCCATTCTGTTGTGGGTTGTATGGAACAGTCAACTCCCTCTTGATTCCTGCCTGCTTGCAGAAACCATCGAACTCCTTGGAGGTATATTCACCCCCATTGTCTGATCTCAAGACCTTGATCTTCTTCTCTGTATGGTTCTCAACTAGAGCTTTGAACTCTTGAAACTTGCTAAAGACTTCATCCTTGGTCTTTAAAAAGTAGATCCATGTCTTGCGAGAGAAATCATCAATAAAGGAAACATAGTACATGCTACCTGAAATTGATGCTACTGACATCGGTCCACAAACATCCGAATGTACTAGATCTAGTATCTTCTTAGACCTATGCTCACTGTTTGGGAAAACAGCCTTGGCATGCTTGCCAAGCGTGCACCCTCTGCATACTCCTTGTTGCTCAATGTTGAACTCTGGAAGACCTGTGACTATCTCCCTCAGAATAGGCAACGCTCTATGATGCAGGTGCCCCATCCTCTTGTGCCACAAATCACACAAGTTGTTACTGCTATGAACTAGGGCTCGAACAGGTTCACCCTGCAACCTGTATAGACTGCCTTCTCTAACCCCTATTACTTGTGTTGTTTTCGGGCTAGATTCTTTTGGTCTAATAAGGACATGTTGGTTCTTGAACTCCATTGCATAACCCTTATCCTCCATAACTGAAACTGAAAGCAAGTTCTTCCTGAGACCTGGAACAAACAAAACATCATCAAAGTCTAAAGATTTCCCTGATTGGAGTCGAAAAGGAATGGTACCAATTCCTACAACTGGATATTTGGTATCATCACCAAGCTCAACCTGAACCCCTGAGTCCTGCTCTTGTAGACTGGTAAAACATTGTCGGGCTGATGTCATGTGCCGAGATGCCCCACTATCCACATACCATGCATTCCTTGGAACCGTTTTGGTAGAAAGGCAAGAGACCAATGAGAAATCCTTCTCGAATTTGGCAGCAAACTCACTCATCTGAGTTTCTGCAGAGGCTGCTACTTGCATCTGCTGTTGCTTCCCTTTGCCCTTCTTGTCTGGACACTGTGATGCATAATGGCCGTGCTTATGACAAATGAAGCACTTGATCTTGCTCAAGTCCTTCCTTGACTGTGAGGTTGACTCCTCATTCTTTACCTTACCCTTGTTGGGTCCTTTACCTTTGCCCTTCTTGGTTTGCCCAAAAAGAGCTAGGTTATCGTCACCACCTTTCTTGTTGGCCTTTGACTCCATCCGAGTCTCCTCCTGGATGAAATCATCCCACAGTTTCTCAAATTTGGGAAGGTTCTCACGAGCACAAATGCCTTTGACAAATGGTTCCCATGAAGTTGAGAAACCATTAAGTGCCACGTTCACCAACTCTGTGTCTTCAACCTTCTCCCCTACTGCTGCCAGTTGATCACGAATCTGCGTGATCTTCATCAAGTAACTGGTAACGGTGTCAGATCTGGTCATCTCCATAGATCTGAGTTTGTTCCGCAATATCATCTTCCTGTTTATGTTCTCGCTCTGGTAGAGGCTAACCAGGGCATCAAACATCTCCTTTGCCTTAGTCTTCTCGGATATGTGAGGAATCAAGTGATCCTTCACTGCATCCAAGATCATCCGCTTGGCCTTCACTTCCTTCTTTTTGTGAGCTGCCAATTGCTGCGGATCTGTAGGCAAAGTCACATCATCCTTGACAATATCCGAGAGATCATTCTCTTCCAATAAGAACATTACCCTAACTTTCCAGGGCAAAAAATTTGAGGCACCTTCCAATCTATCCTCAAATCTGAGGCTAGCTGCTGCCATCTTTGAGATCTGCTGAAATATTAATGACTAAAAAAAAAAGTCCTGCAAATAAGCTTAGTCCTTCAAGCCAAAAAAAATATGAAACCCTAACTGCTGTTTTTTTTTCTTGAAACCCTAACTGCTATTTTTTTTTTAATATCCAGCAGTGATCTACTGCTGTAAACCCTTGAGGATCTCAATCACAGAACCTAGCTCTGATACCATGTAAATTTTCCAAACCCTAGATAACTGTTGTCCTATGTTATTTTAAAATAAATCAGATCTGAGAATAATTTATTCAAACATGCAACAATCACACAGATGGCTGGAAAAATAAACAACGTGAACAGCAGAAGTTAAATATATTTCTGAACCTGAAATATTACAAATAAAAGAGGCTACAGCTACAACAGAACACTTCTGCTCTCTTGCTGCTTTTCTAGCCAGCAATCACTGTTCTTCTCCTCCTAAGCTTGTATTTTTCCTTCAACAATCTGTTCTCCTCCCATTCTTTTCTGTGTGTCTAAAACACTCTTGATCTTCTCCTTTTATCCTTGAAAAAGGTAACCCTAATCTCTCTAACCCTAAGATTAGATCTCATCTCATCTTGAGATGTAAGGTTAAAAATAGAAAATCACTTAAGTGAATATCAAAATAGAATCACTTAAGTGAATTACAAAATAGAATCACTTAAGTGAACTTAAAAATAGAAAATCACTTAAGTGAATTTCAAAATAGAATCACTTAAGTGAATTACAAAATAGAATCACTTAAGTGAACTTAAAAATAGAAAATCACTTTCAAAATAGAATTAGAAATGTCTCGAACCACTTCTAGCACGTTCATACTGAAGCCTGTGCAAGAAGTTCCTGTCCGAGCTACATTTCTCAACAAGCTCATTCGTGGCAGATCATTTGAATGAGTTTAATACTCTTATCAGTAAATTGGTTTCAGTTAATGTGAAGATGGAGGATGAGGATAGAGCTATCACCCTACTTTGTTCCCTCCCGGACACCTGGGATCATATGGTGATGACCATCAGTAATGCATCATTAGGAGCTTTAAAAATTGATGATGTGGTAGCCGCTTTGTTGGCAGAAGAGTTGAGGCAAAAAATGTAATAACCCTAACTCAAAACACTAGGGTTTAAACAAATAAAAATCAGATTTCTGCAAAATAGATCAAATTTGCAATAACTACCCAGAAATTACTCCAGAAACCCTAAAAAATGGACGTTCCAGCCATACAGATCTTTTATTAATTTTCTGAAAGTGCAAACAGGCCAAACAACTATCCAACAACAAAAACAACCCTTAAAACTGGCTAGAAAATCCCCAAAGTTGGGCGATCCTCCTATGAGGGCAAAACAGGTCACAAAACATCCACAAATGGCCTCCCAAAGCTGGACGACCCACTCCCAGACTCCAACACACCAAAATCTACAACACAATTATGAATCCTGAGATAGATCCACCCAATCTCCAATCAAGAACAAGGGCACATCACATTGTCTACAATATTGACTATTTTTGAAGACTTAGGGCACACCACCTAAGTAGCAGAAGGTGAGGAAGGGTTCAGCCCTCTCTCTTACAATTCACAAGATGAACATGACATAATGAAACCCCAAAAGTGACTTTCCAAGCCTATATACCTAGTCGCCCCACTAGAGGCTTCTAATCATTGATTAAGTGAGGGTTACATCAACATTAATCCCCAACACTTGATTTTTATTACATAAAACACCTGTTAGCCTAGCAAAAAGGGGACATCCCACTTCCTTGTCCACAAATGACAAAAATAATACATTATACTGCGTGGGGTCCACATAGTCTTCAAAATAGGACATCACAAAAAACATCTCTGGAACCCTCAACCAATGAAGCCCTATTTGTGAGAGGTCGATCTTTCAAGAGGAGTAAACAAGGTAGAAAACAATCCAAATCTAATTCTAAAGGACATAAGCAGAAAGGGAATTGCTAACATTGTGGGAAGCTTGGGCACTCAAAGAAGGATTGTTGGCAATTAAAGAATGGTGAAAAGCAAAATCAGCCATCAACTGAGGTCAATGCAACAGATTCAGGAGAGACGACAACATGTGAAGCCTTCTGTATCAGTAACAACAAATCTGTTTTATATACCTGGGTTTTGGACTCAGGTGCATCTTTCCACATGTCTTCCCACAGAGATTGGTTTGACAAATATCAGCCATACTGTGGTGGAAAGGTCAATTTGAGTGATGATCACCCTTTAGAAATTGTGGGAAGAGGGAATATAAGGATCAGGCTTGACGATGGTAAAGAAAAGATGTTATGTGATGTACGACATGTGCCCGATTTGCGGAAGAATTTGCTCTCAATCAAGATGATGGATAAGCTAGGGTATTTTGTCACTTTTAGTAACAACTACTGCAAAATTACCAGAGGAGCTCTTGTAATAGCAAAGGGAGAATCTTATGGGACCACAGTATTGTTTATGCGGTGATACGGTGATAGACCATGCAGCAGCAACAACTTCTGTTCAGGATGCAGTAATGCTATGGCATCAACGCCTAGGCCATATGAGTGAAAAGGTCTGAAAATTCTGCATGACAGAGGTATGCTTTCTGGGATTAAGTCTTGCAATTTAGACTTGTGTGAGCACTGTATTTTTGGTAAACAAAAGAGGGTTCGGTTTACTGCAAGTCCTGGTAAGAGTTCTGATTTTCTACAACTTATACATTCGGATATATTTAGATCAGCCCCCACTCAGTCCTTAAATGGCGCCATCTATTTTCTGACTTTTATAGATGATTATTCTAGGAGAGTGTGGATTTATTTTCTGAAGAAGTCGGAAGCTTTGCAGAAATTTAAAGAGTTCAAAGCACGAGTAGAGAAGAGTTTGGGCAAGTCGATTTTATGTCTTAGGTCAGATAATAGGGGTGAATATTGCTCCAAGGAATTTGATAAATTTTGTATGCAGGAAGGTATTAAGCACCAAAAGACTGTACCATACACTCCACAGCAAAATGGTGTGGCTGAGCGGATGATTCACTAAATCATGGAACGTGCAAGAAGCATGCTCAACGCAGCCATGTCGGAGAAAAAGTTATGGGCAGAGGCTGTTAATACAACTGTTTACCTTATCAATAGGTCACTTACAACTGCGTTGGATAGACAGATTCCGGAGGAGGTTTGGTGTTGTAAGCCAATTGATTACTCTCATTTGCGTACCTTTGGTTGTGATGCATTTGCCCATGTACCCAAAGAAAAAAGGTCCAAGCTTGACCCAAAGTCAAGCAAATGTGTTTTTCTCGGCTATGGAGATATAGTGAAGGGGTATAGATTGTGGGATCCTATTGCCCACAAGGTAATTATTAGCCGAGATGTTATTGTTGATGAAAAATCCATGCAAAGGAAGGAGGTACAACAAACTCCTAATGTTGTACCAGTTGAAGTAGAAATGAATGAAGATGAATTTGAAAATCAGCATGCTGAAGTTTTTGATCTGCATGCAGAACAACAAGTAGAGCAGCCACAACGGTCACAAGACCAACAGCCACAATCAACAGATCATTGGTTTAAAAGATCTACACGTCCACAAAAGTGTCCGGAAAGGTATTCTCATGTTTATCAGTCCTCTTTTGCTTTGTTAACCGATGATGGTGAACCTAGTTCATTTCAGGAAGGTATTCTCATGTTTATCAGTCCTCTTTTGCTTTGTTAACTAATGATGGGGAACCTAGTTCATTTCAGGAAGCTAGAGAGTCTGAAAATGCAGAAAAGTGGAGGAAATCCATGGAGGAGGAAATCGAGCCACTTCACAAGAATAAAACGTGGGAACTTGTGGATCTTCCTCCTGGAAGAAAGATTGTTGGAAACAAGTGGGTGTACAAAGTGAAGAAGAACAACAATGGGTTGTTGGAACGCTATAAAGCTCGCTTGGTGGCAAAAGGCTATGTGCAAAAGTCAGGTATTGACTTTAATGGAATTTTCTCTCCAGTTGTGAAGATGACTACTATTAGAGTTCTACTTGCTCTTGTAGCTGCACAGGATTTAGAACTAGAGCAACTTGATGTAAAGACTTCTTTCTTGCATTGTGATCTCGAAAAAGAGATTTATATGGATTAGCCTGAGGGCTATGAAGAAAGAGGCAAAGAGCATTTGGTTTGCAGACTGAAGAAATCACTGTACGGGTTGAAACAGGCGCCAAGGATATGGTACAGGAAATTTGACACCTTCATGAAGAGCCAAGGTTTCAGCAGGAGTGAAGCTGACCATTGTGGATACTATAAGAGGTTTGATGATAGCAATTTTATTATTTTGTTGTTGTATGTTGATGATATGTTGGTTGCAAGCCCCAACATGAAGAAAATTATTGAACTTAAGGCTCAGTTGGTTAGGACATTTGAAATGAAGGATTTAGGAGCAACAAACCAAATTTTAGGGATGAAGATACACAGGGAAAAAAAAGGAAGAAAGATAAGTCAAAAGTCATATGTGGAAAAGATTCTGCAACGCTTCAATATGCAGAATGCAAAACCGGTTAGTACCCCACTTCTTTCACACTTAAAATTGTCTTCCAACCAGTGTCCTAGAACAGAAGCAAAGAAGACAAGCATGTCTCGTGTATTGTATTCATCAGCAGTAGGAAGCCTCATGTATGCCATGGTGAGCATCAGTCCGGATATTGCCCAAGCAATAGGAGTAGTCAGCCGATACATGGCAAATCCTGGTAAGGAGCATTGGAATGCGATGAAGTGGATATTTAGATATTTAAGAGCCACTTCAGATGTTGCCATTTACTTTGGATCAACAAATTTGCAAGTTATAGGTTTTGTGGATTCTGATTATGGTGGAGATAGAGATGGGAGAATGTCCACTACAGGATATACCTTCACTCTTGCTGGTGGAGCGATGAGTTGGGCTTCTAAGTTGCAGTTTGTTGTGGCTTTATCAACCACTGAAGCATAATATATTGCAGCGACTCATGCCAACAAAGAGGCAATTTGGCTAGAGCGACTGTTGGGTGACTTCAAGGTAATGCAGGAGAAAATTACGTTGCATTGTGATAGCCAAAGTGCTATTCAGCTAGTGAAAAACCCAACATTCCATGATCGCACGGAACACATTGATGTCAAGTACCACTTTATAAGAAATGTGGTGGAAGAAGGTAGGATCCTATTACAGAAAATCGACATTGAAGTGAATCCTGCAGATATGCTTACAAAGCCGGTCAAGGTAGAGAAGTTTGAGTGGTGCAAAACTTCTTTGGGTTTGCTGAAAAAGTAACAAGGCAGCATTGGGCAATTGGCACTGGCTGAAAATCTTTGGCAGAAGAATTCCTGAATACTGACTTCAAGTGGGAGAATGTTAGAAGGTGAAGTCACTATGCAGTGTTTTACCCAGCAGAGACTGCTGCTAGACATCTAGGCAGCAGTAACAATTATGTGTACAATATCATTGACTAGAACAGCAATAGTATTTGGGGTAAACTTATGGACCTACGCAAAGTTGTACATGCATATACATAGGTAAAGGAGAGGCTTCTGTGAATATTTTTAGCACACAGTGCTGTGCTATCCTACTTAATGTATATTGGTCAATTATGAATTAGTGTATTCCTGCTGAACCCTCACAAGAAGGATAGGAATATGGCTATCCCAAAACGTACTCTGTCAATCCTTGATAGGAACAGTTTGGTACTCATAACCAGTCTTTTGTTGAGAAGTTGCAACCTATATCACCTGGTTTGAATTTGATGAAGATAGAATTGAGCCTATAAATTGTGACTCTCTTTCCCTCTCTCTCTCTCTCTCTCTCTCTCTCTCTATATATATATATATATATATATATATATAGAATGCTAGTTAATAAGCAAATGAATTTAATTTTTCATTTTCATTTTCAAAGGTTCTTTAAACACTGGTGCAAGAGGCTGTTCACCAGTGTGGAAAGACTAAGCATTTCTAGCTGCAAGGAAACCATCTCAGGCACTTCTTTTTATTTTATTTTATTAAATTGGTTATATGGGACTAAACAGGATTCATCCATATTATATCATGATTGTGTTAATATATTATGTTAACAAACTACATAGTCATACTACAACAGTTTGTCAGTTATGCACATATCGCTTGGCAAGACTTGAATCTGGATCTCCACATAGGAGCCCATGTTTTTAAAGACTTGAGCTCATTCCGTTTGATCATCTTTCATACTTCTGATCTTAGCATGAAATAGATTTTCTGAAACAATTTACAACCTGCTTAAACTAATGTGTTTCACAAACAAATTATGTTTATTAATTTTCGTGTATCTAATAATTAAATCTCTATTGTGTGGTGACTATCTAAACCTGTAGGAATTTCCAAGTTCATGACATTGCAAGTCTGGACAAGACCTGATCATGCAAACACAAGGCCTTAAGTTTAACAACAATAATTCCCAAATAAAAATATATACTATTTCTCAGCAGAAGATCAACAGCATTTTTTATTCTTTTAATTTGTTTTCCTGTGGCAGGATCATCATGCAGTTGATGTACTTTTGGCGGAGGTTGATATTTATGAGCTTTTTGTATTCAAACATTGCAGAGGAAGAAAGGTTAAGCTTGCACTTTGTGAAGGTAAGGATTTTTTTTTCTTTCCCTTTCTCCATGTATGGATTTGTGGTACTTTTTAAAATTAGTAACATCAATTTCTTATTGTAAACAATTCATAAGTGGTTATCTGCTACCAGAGTATCTTGGTTTTCACTAAGGCATATTTTAACTTTGGTCTGGAAAAATTCTCCAGTCATACTTGGGGAGGCATGCTCTTCTCTATTCATATGGTTTATTGTTTTAGTTATCAAACATGTTTTAAATTCAGGGAAGGATGAAACAATTAATCAAGTTCGGAAGTGAGGATGTCTTTGAGATGGAAGTTTGATAATATAAAAGTGTAACTTTTGTCAGTTTTCAATATGTTTTGCTTGGGTTCATTCAGAAAGAGTCTTTAATGTGCCTGGTTCTTAATGCAGAACTTGATGAGAGGATGGGTGATTTGAAAAATGAACTACAGAATTTCCAAGGTGAAGAGCATGAGGAAGTACACAGGAGAAAGGCAGCTGAGGCATTGAAACGAATGGAAGAATGGAACCTTTTTGCGGATGTGCATGAGGTATGATAGCTTTCTTTGGAATCTCAAAAGATAAAATTTCTGGGAGTATTCATGAGCATTTTACAGTTGTTATCCAATCAAGTTTCATGAAAAGGATTTTGGACTCTTTGAGTCTTTAGATTGTCGGCCATCATCTATGTTATCTTGAGCTAAGGAAAAGTATAACTTGGATGATTTGCAAGCAGGAAAGGGTATGTTTCTTTCTTCATATTAAAGATCAATTCTTGCTAGCTTTTGCACACCAATTATAAGCTAAGAATTGATGTTAATGCATGATACTCGAGAGTTAAGTGCATGTGAAAATATCATATTTTTACATTGCTGTATGGAGAGATGCAGTTACAGGGAAATATGACCAGCCAAACCTTCCCATGTAGTCCCTCCTGTAACTTCTGAAAACAAATTAAGAACAAGTAGCAATAAGTTGCAGTGGATTGCACCCTTTAACCATATGCCACAAGGTATATTATCCTTTAGCACCAAAGTTACCCTAACTCAACTAGGCTGGTCAAAAAGAGACATCGGTAATTGACCACTGGACTTGGTGGGAATAAAAGAATTGTTCGTCTATTATTTAAGGTCTATTGCACAATTAAGCTTTAGATCTATTTTGACTCGTGACCTTGTACCATGCTCGCATTGGTATTCTTTACCATGCAACCTTGCTCCTAGTTACACCTGGTGTAGTCATTCATAGGTGAATGCATATTTCAATACATTGCAGGTCTTGTAGAATCAATATAAGCATTGTGAAGAGGGTTTTCTTTGGCGGCATCTTGAAGCATTTTCCAATTTCATTTAAATTCTGACTTCCGCTAAATGGACCTGGTCATTCAATTGACAAATTTCTTCAACAGGTACGTTGAAGAAGTTTGCAGAAATCTTAGCACATGCTGCTGTTTTTCTCTGCGGCATAATGCTCTAATTGAGCCCTTATTTCCTGTACCTTGTGGACAGAGGCTAAAATAATTCAACATACTGAGGTGGACCCTGGTGAAATGACTGAGAAGTTTAGCCCCCCTAGACCACTTTAATACCATTTCTGTAATCATTATATCCCCATTTTGAAGGATTTCAGCACTTGGGAGTACAAAAATTTAAACCATTTGTTTTTGTACCTCTGTGTGAGACTTTGAGATCACCCTTGTGTCAAATGAGGCAACATTGGAACAAGCTTGTTGCATGTTTTCTGTTAGAAATGTAACAAGCTATTCTATCAACAAGCAAAGCTGATTTCTGGGTCTGAATTTTCTTGATTTGATTTTGTAGGGCTTGAATTTGATGAATTCTGTAACATTTGGAGTGCTGCTTTCCTATGTTCTTGATTATCTTCCATGGCATCCGCTTATCATCATATAGGTAGATTTTTGTTTTTGATCAAGTTTTGCTCAAGAAGACCATGAAAGCATCCTATTGTGTGAGCTCATTACTTTTTCTGCCACAAAAATTCGGGTTTGGAGTAGTGAAGCGCGTAATCATTGGAAGAAATCTTCAAATAAATCCCATGTTTGGTCTTGCAATGCCAACAGCAGAGGATCATCACAAGACTATATTGCAGTATCTATTGCTGGAACAATAATGTTTTTCTCACTTTTGGATCTTGGCAACAAACCCAAGAATGTTAGTTGAATTTCTTGAACTTTTGATTTTGCTGTCCACTATAGTGACTTCTTGCTGCAAAAATTTGATTGACAAACATAGGAATAATTGACATATTTTCCCTCTGTAACAAAGGGACAGCTCTCATTTACAAATCAAAGTTCTACAAATTTTATTTATCCTATACAATGAGAAAGTATTTTATGTTTTTTTTTGTTAGTATTCCATTTTTAACCATAAAATAATATAGGGCATATTTTACAAAATTATGAATCTAGGGAAAGGTAAGCTGAGGTTGTCTTGGCATAGCCAAGAAACATTAAGGAAGCTAATTATAAATGCAATACAAAGGTGAAGTATCCTGGATAGAAGACAGACTAGTTGAGAGATGCGCTGGGACGCTGTATGAATTTCTCTGCTTGTCATGAAGATATAATTGATTAATTGTTATGATTATGGAAGTCAATAATTCCTGGATTGAGTTTTCTAGATGATGCCACAAATTGCTTTGAGACAGGAGACAGGAACAGTTAGTCTCCAATTCTCTTGCTACTTTCAACTTTAGTGAGCAAATTGATCACATGGATCTCTCTTCAAAAGTACAACTAGAAGAAGCAATCTTCCCATAATTCAAAGCAAATGTGATAAATAAAAATACCCAAGATAACTTGGCAAACTTCTGAAATGTCTTATGTCTTATCTTAATTAGTATTGCAGATTAGAAGATAACCGCATCAAGTTCAAACAAATGCACAATAAGTTATCTCAAGTAGCATATTTTATGATGAGAATTCTCACGCATAGGTTCATTGTCTTTTGCCAAAAATGATTTATTTAACGCATATACACCTTGATTTTGTTAAGCATAAATTAACATACAAAACCCATGAATAATTACAACACGGAGAGGAGGTAGTGGGTGGTTACAAAACTAACTAAAGTAATCTCCTTATAAGCCACATCAAATCTTATTCATATCCTGTATGACATTGGTCTCTTTCCCTAGATTTCATAAATATGGATTTTTATAATTGTGAAAATCTGTATGGAGAATGTGTCATAATTTTGCTTATCTAGATAACATTAAAAACAGAGGTTTTATGCAAAATTTATGGCCAAAAAACTATTGTCCTTTTGATAGTAAATGCTCCCTGGCCAGGTGAGGATGTTGCAATTATTGACTGACATAGAAGTGATGGCATGGAACCAATGGGCCCCACATATGACAAGGGAATTATTGGACACTTGGCAACGTCTCACTTGCTTAAGACATGTGATTCATATGGGTCCATAACAGGTCACTTGGAAGCATGACAAGTTGATGGCAAGAAAGAACAACCAAGTGAAGGTGATTACCAGCATCCAAAATGGGGCAGCATCATATTTTGCCCCTAACTCCTTCAAAAGAAGTCTGTTTTTGAAGGTTTTTGACATCAAGATGGATTCTCAGAATTAAGTTGAACTCAAAATTCCATATTTTGCTTCCTGAAATAGAGGAAAGAAGTAAGAACAATCAAAACCAGTGATTTATATTTTGGGAATAAGTGAACCAAATTAAGTAATTTCTTTTTCAGTTGAAAGAGGGCTCATAGGACTACATTTGATATACATTACATCCCAAATACAATTACATCATTGCTCATGTTTCCACAAAATTTCAGCTCAAAATTCATCCCTTTTGACCTTCGAAAAGCCAAAAAACAATCTAACTGTTGCCACATTTTGCACGGGGTGCAATGTTTTCAGTTTTGTAGCAGTGCTGCTCTTCCTTTTCCCTCTTCCTCTCTTTCCCTTTCTTCTTCTCTCCCTTTCTCTCTCTTCCCTACATTCTCTTTCTTCCCCCCTTTCTTGGAGCCCCTCAGTCAGATCTCAAATTTGACAGCAGTTGCCCTGAAAAATGGCTAAGTGTTGGTGCGAAGTCGGTCCGACTTCTCCCAGTTTTGGTGCGAAGTCCGACTTCTCCCATTTTTGGTGCGAAGTCCGACTTCGCCTAGTTTTCTGGGCGCACCTTGTAGCAGGCTGGCAGGAAAAATGACTAAGTGTTGGGGCGAAGTCCGACTTCTCCCCCTTTCCAGGGCGAAGTCCGTTCGGCGGCAGAAATCAGCTTTCACCTGTGCGCAACCCGACTTCGCAGCGAAGTCGGAGTGCGCCCTTTGACAGGTGCGCAGTAGGGAAACAAACTCAGAATTTGACCAAGGCATGAAGGCCTTCCCGACTGCGCTGTTTTCTGCCTGCGCAACCCGATGGCGCTCATATCCTGGGAGAAGTTGGATAAACTGCCTTTCAAGGCAAGCACGTGTCAAACAACATCATCCATCATCTGACAAGTGTCCAGCTTCGGGATCTGAGCCAAGACGTGCCGAGCAAAAGGACGAGCATGGGCTGCACTACTTATGCCAGCTGCCTCATTTAAAGCTGATTGGAGGTTCTACCTGCTCCAGCCTGCCCGCATTCCCGCCGATGAGAAGTTCTACCCAACGCGCCGCCACGTAGCTGTCCAGCCTTCCAGGGAGACCATGTCGCGGGTACGACTCCGTCCGACAAAGGTCAGCATTAGCAGCTCCGTCGCCGCTTTTGTCAGCTAGTGTTTGACTGGGACTTTGTGCCCATTAATGTAACGGGAGGGACTCGGGCTATAAATACCCACCGCATTTTCATTGTAAGGTGGTGGAAGGGGAATGTCTGTTAGGGAACCATTGTAACCGTGCTTCTGCTTATAAATATAAAGTATATGCCTGGTTCTGTTCTACTGCTTTTATTTTTTATGCTGCCTCTCCTTTATATTTTCGCTTTACGTTTTCCTGTGTCACGGCTCGTTGATTCGTTTCAGCATTTGGTGGTCAGGTATACCTGAGGCATTGCTTGTGTCATGGCTTGTTGATTCATTTCGGCATTTGGTGGCCAAGTACTTTTGAACTTCATAGATTAGAGGATACATAGAATAAATGTGGTAGCAGTTCCTTCAGTTGTGTGTTACGTTGCTGTCCGTAGTGGTGATTGATGCGTTGTCGTGCTGTTAGTTCTCCTTGTAGGGAGAATGTTTGCTAGGGGACCATTGTAGCTGTGCGTATAAATTCTCTGCATAACACATATACTTGGATCTGACATCTCTTGGTTGCTTTCTGTTTATGTTGCTGTCCGTAGTGGTGATTGATGCATTGTCGTGCTGTTAGTTCTCCTTGTAGGGAGAATGTTTGCTAGGGGACCATTGTAGCTGTGCGTACACTCGCTTTATACGGAAAGTACACTTAGGTTTTGCGCTTCCCGGTTATGCTTTGTATTTATGATGCAAGTAAGTAGCGGTGATTGATGTGTTGTCGCATCGTTAGTTCCCCCCACCCAAATCCAATCTCATTTGTAAATTCTTTCCGCATTTTTATCTCTTTCCCGCACTCTTAGCTTAAACCATAAAAACCCACAGGAGCCGGCCTTCTCCGGAGATTGGCACGGAAGGCATCTCTTCCTTCCGGCCTTTCAAGCTGGTGGGCGAATTTGGGCGCGTTAACACAAAATCCTTTCCTCATGGCAGATTCGTAACCAACAGTTTCTCTGGCACGCCCGGTGGGACCAAGGTCCCACATTTGAAGAGAGATTTTCTGATCAGTCCCCACCTGGCGCAACAGTTTCTGAGCACTCGGTGGGCCAAGGAAGTTTCCCACCCCCAAACAGAATCGAAGCACTGGTGTTCGCTTCATTGCTGTTCAAAATCAGAACACCTGGCGACTCTGCACGAACAAATCCTCTGAGTCCAAAAGACCGGTCCCAACACCTTCATGCAAACAAGAAGGTGGCGAGCAAGGGATCCGAGAAACCCGCCTGACTTTTACGAACTGGACATCAACGCTCGAGGCGAAATTGCCAGGCTGGCTGATCCGCAAGCTCGTGTCGACGAAGCCGAGGCTGAAATCCAAGAAGAAGCCGAAGCCGAGGTCGGAGGAGCTGAGTACGAAATAGAAGAGGCCGAGGAAGAAGAGGCATCTGCATCCTCGGAAAGTACCGACACTGAGTATACAACCGACGGAGGAGAAGAAGAAGAAATGGCTGCCCAGCAGCAGAATGACGATGATCTCTTCCCGGCGGTGGACTCTACAGGGCCCTTGGCCCTGGTCGGACAGCAAGCTGTGCCCCCTGCTGCTTTAAAGTCTATCCCTACGTACGACGGCTACGGCAAGACGGCGTACGAGCACATCCAGGACATCCTTGCCCTGGCCGCATTGCATTCCATTACCGATGAGAGTGTGAAGACCCGTTTGCTGGCCCTTTCCCTGAGGGGAAAGCTTCTCTACTGGTGGAGATCGCTGCCAGAGGGATCTATCACAGGGTGGCCCCGGCTTGCCAGAAGGCTCGTGAAAGGATGCAACGAGTCTGCTGACCCTACTTCTTTGCTGCATCAGTTCCAAAGTATCCAGAGACACCCTCAAGAGGAGGTGTCTGACTTTAACATCAGGTTTGCGAGATCCTGGAAACGGGTACCTCGCGAACTTCGGCCTTCAGCTGGCATGGCTGCTCACTATTACCTGAGATCCTTCAACTCAGACATATGCCTGGCCGTCGAAGATTGCCGTAATAGACGAGTTTCTGCTTCGTACGAGGCTGCCCAAGCAAGCCGAAGCCGATATCATTTCCATCGGCAGACTCCCGTCCAGGGTGCAGGAACCCATTCATCCCGACTTCCCTGCATCCCAGTATCCGCCCGCTTCTGGTGGTGCGCCGTCCACATCGGGCAAGCAACCCCAGCAGCAATGGAATCCGGCGCCGGTCGTAACTCCTTATGGCCCGCCGCAAATGCATTATCCTCACCCGCCTCCTCCTGCTCCGCATTTTCCAAGCACTTCCTGCTCCCCCGCAAGTACGCACCTTATTCCAACCCTCCTCCATTAGCCGCATTGCCTCCACCGGCACAGTTGCCGCCTCCTGACAATAATATTCGTAATACAATCCTCCAGGAGGTACGGGCTTTGGCCTCAGGTTATCATGCCATGTCCAATGACATGACCGCTCTGAAGAAGAAGCAGCCCAGATGGACCTCGCTCCTAGGAGGCCATATCCGCCCTCGACGCTGACAAAAGACAAACCCCCAGAGCACTAGCTACAGAGGCGTCCGCCTCCGAGAAATGCTGCTATAGAAGACCAACCCGGTCCCTCTGACCAGGTTAACTGGTGCACTACGTGCAATGACCCGCATTCGGAGAAAGACCGCACTCGCACCAAGCACTACATCCAGACTTTGGCCGGCAACGCCATAGAGGACGATGAACTCTACATGATCCTGGACGGCGAAGCCAACTTTGCCCTCCCAGAGGAGAATCTAGTGCCGCCCGCCAAGGAAGAAAAGAAAACTGCAGATGCTGCCAAGCCTTTGCAGGTATATGCCAGAAGAGAAAAGGCGCAGCCCGGTGGGCTGCCACCATACAAGCGGCTGTGGCCCTACACAGCCCAGGAGAAGGCATCCAAAGACAAAGCTCCAGCCAAGCCTCCTCCGGCAAAGGCTGCCCCTGTTCCAGCCAAGCCTCCTATAGCAAAAGCTCCAGTTCCGGCTAAAGCTCCCGTACCTCAGCCTCCAGCTGAAACCAAAGAACAAGCCCAGGAGAAGCTGAAGTACCCGTCTCTGACCAAGAGACAGCGAGTTGAGGCTACCCAGCAGTACCGGACGAAGTATGAGCCGGCAAAAGAAGCAGAAGGAGCTAGCACCTCGGGCTACAGCATAGTAGACGAGTTAAAAAGAACACCCGCTAGAATCAGCATGTACGATGCTCTTCTGCTCCCAGGCCAGGTGGATCTGCTGCAAGAATCTCTGAAAAACATGAAGAACGGCAAGCAGATACAGCCCGCTGTCCTGGTTCAACCTCTGACAGTCTCAGCCACTGGGAAGAACAGACCGCCTCCCTTCTATCTGTCTTTACGGATGCAAGGGCACATAGTTCACAACTGCATGGTGGACTCTGGCGCTTCCACGACTGTTATGCCGAAAGCCGTCCGCGACGAGATCGGGATGGAGTACACAAGGAGCAGCCAAGGCGTGCCGCAATTAGACGGCACCCCCGTCAAGACAGTTGGTGTCATAAAGGACATCCCTATCCGGCTGCATAAGGCTCTCGACATCGTGGTCATCCAAGAGGTCGTGGTTGTTGACTTGGCTCCCTACTTCGGCATGTGTCTCTCCCGGGAGTTCACTGCGAAGCTGGGCGGGTACCTGTCTCTAGACTACTCACACATGGAAGTGCCCTTCAAAGGAAGGAGACTGAAAATCTTTAATGAGAAGCCTTCCACCTTCCTAGTAGAGAAGATACCCGGAGAAGAGTCGGACTGCATGGTCCAACTTGTCTGAGGAAGAACCGGTGACAAGAGAGCCGACAGAGCAAGCCCTCGAAGTGCTACAGCTTGAAGATGAGTTCTCTTTGCGGGATTTCAATGCCGTAATTGAGACAGAGCAGGGCTGTTACACCATTGTACAGCCCGAGAGGCTTGACAAGTCAGCTGCAAAGGAAGTAGGACCTGCACCTGAGAAGCTGTGGAAGCTTTTCTTTGACGGCGCGCGATGCAAAAATGGCGCCGGTGCAGGGGTGCTTCTGGTTTCTCCGACCGGAATCCAGAAGGACTATACCTACAAAGTTGGCCCGGAGCCGCACTAACAACTCGGCGGAGTACGAAGCCCCGTGCTTGGGTTTGCGAAAGGCGGAGAGGTCGGGGATCAAACACCCGCAGATCTTTGGAGATTCAAAGCTGGTGTGTCACCAGGTTACGAACAAGTGCGCCTCCAAACAACACTATCTTAGGGCGTACCGCAACCGGGTGTGGGACCTGATGGAGTCGTTTGACTCGTTGAATGTCAAGGCGATATCGCGTGAGAAAAACAAACACGCTGACATTCTGGCGTCTGTTGGAGCCAGGTACGTTCCGGCTGATGACGTTGTCCAGAAACCGAAGCCGGTTCGCACTATTTACAGGCCTTCTGTGCCTGATAAGGACACCCACTGGCAGGTGTTCGATTGTGACGAGGAGATCGTCACATTTTTGGTTAACGAAGTTGGTTCAATCGAAGGTAGAGACCCTGATGACGAGCAATATGAGGGGTTGATACAGTTAAAAAATAATCATGTCCCAAAAGGACTGATTACATTGGAGAGTCTGTTTGATCAGAATGACAGAGCTATATCTCATAGGATCAAAGTAGACCCGAAGCAGTATGCCGACTTGGAACTTGAACCTGGTAAAACTATCAAGGTCGGGACAGACTGCACTTCGGAGGAACTTGAGCAGATCAGATCACTGTGCCGAGAGTTCCCCGACATCGTGGCCTGGTGCTACGAGGATTTGAAGGGGTATGACAGAAATGTAATCCAGCATACCATTGAGCTAGAGGATGGCGCCAAGCCATTCCGACAGAAGCAGAGGGCCGTAAATCCGAAAATTGAGGCCATGATGAAAGCCGAGCTCTTGAAGATGCTGGAGGCCAAAATCATCTACCCCATCAAACATTCATCCTGGGTCGCGAATTTGGTGCCCGTGAGGAAAAAGAATGGCGACATTCGTCTCTGTGTCGACTTCAGAAACCTAAATCAAGCTTCCCTCAAGGACCACTATCCGCTTCCCCAAATCGACCAGATTCTACACATCGTTGCTGGAGCCCGAAGATTCTCACTTTTAGATGGATTTTCCGGCTACAACCAGATTTGGGTCAAAGATGAGGACCAACATAAGACGGCGTTCACCACCAAATGGGGGACGTTCGCCTATCAACGCATGCCTTTCGGCTTATCCAATGCTGGTGCCACATTCCAAAGGGCCATGGACCTGGCCTTCCGAGAGCTGCTCAATAAGATCATTGTCATCTACCTTGATGACATGACTGTTTTCTCTCACCAAAGAGGGGATCATGTTTCCCACCTGCGGCAAATATTTGAGAGGTGTCGAGAATTCAGCATTTCTATAAACCCGAAGAAGTTCGTCTTCGCGGTAAAAGAAGGTAAGTTGTCGGGACATGTCATCTCCGAGAAAGGTCTCACCATTGACCCTGACAGAGCAGAAGCCCTCCTTCGCTTGCCAGCCCCAATCGATAAAAAAGGGCTGCAGTACTTCTTCGGTCGATTAACTTCGTGCGGAAGTTCATCCCGGACTTCGCACAGTGATCAAGCCTATGACTGAACTGCTGAAAAAAGATACAACTTACGAATGGACTGATGAGAGAGAGCAAGCCTTCGAGGAAATCAAGGCTCGAATTGCGCAAGCTCCGGTGTTGATAAACCCGGACTACTCCAAGGACTTCATCCTTTATGCGGTGGGAGAACCGGAAAGTTACGCCGCAGTCCTAACTCAGAAGGGAGACGATGGCGAGGAGCGCCCCATAGCGTTCCTGAGCCAAGTGATTCAGCCGCATGAAGAAAAGTACAACTTTATAGAGCGGCAAGTTCACGCTGTCATGAAATCCCTCCGAAAGTTCGGCATTTTGTCTCCCAGAGCAAAACGACCGTCTTTGTGATTCACCCGGACGTTCGAAGCTTCATCATACAAGGAGAGCCGGGTCACAAGAGAGCAGGATGGATTGCAAAAATCCAGGAGTTCGACATCGAAGTGCGGCCCACCAAGCTTATCAAAGGCCGAGCCTTGTGTCAGGAATTGGCCCGAAGCGCTGTAGCCGGCATCTCCGCCCGTAAGTGGGAGGACACAGCGACAAGCATCTACCTAGCCAACTCCTTATTGGAGGAGGAGTGATTGGACAGATGAACTGGTGAAATACTTCTGCACCGGAAGATGTCCGGATCACCTGAACGCCTCACAACGAAGGAGATTTCGGCTAGGTGCACTCAAGTACACTCTTCGCCCCGAGGGGCTTTACTTCAAAAATATTGACGGCATCCTGTTGCGGTGCGTCATGAAATCAGACCAGCCCAGGGTCCTCGGAGATTTTCATTCCGGGATGCCTGGAGGTCATCATTCTGCAAGGCCTACGGCCTTAAAAATAATTAGAGTCGGGTACTATTGGCCCACTCTATTTACAGACGCTTATGCGGTCTGTTCCAAGTGTGATCAATGCCAGAGGTTTGCTGGCAGAAACAGAAAAGCACCCCTGCCCCTTCAACCGATTCAAGCCGAGACTCCGTTCCAGAAATGGGGTCTAGACTTCATTGGGGTGATTTCGCCTAGTTCCTCTGCCGGACACAAGTTTATTCTTACAGCCACCGATTACTTCACACGGTGGGCAGAGGCAATCCCGACCAAGAACGCAGACCAAGAAACGGTCATCAGGTTCCTTGAGAGCCTGATTACCCGCTTCGGGGTTCCAGAGTCAATTGTGACAGACAATGGTCCGGGATTCGCAGGCGCTGTACTCACGGAGTACACTGGCAAACTTGGCATTTATCACAAAATGTCTTCTAATTACTACCCGCAGGGGAATGGCCTTGCCGAGTCCACTAACAAGAACCTCCTGAAGATCATCAGGAGGACCATTGACAGAAACAAGCGGACTTGGCATTTACTCCTGAACCGGGCGCTGTGGGCGGACAGAGTTTCATTCAAGAAATCCATCAGAACGTCCCCTTATGCGCTCGTCTATGGTAAAGAGGTCGTCATGCCATCCCACATTGAAATCCCTGCCCTATGGATGTTGGACGAAGACAGGAGCAGTGGAGACCCGGTGGATGACAGACTGTGCCAACTCCTGCAGTTGGAAGAAGACAGAGAAAAAGCATACCAGGCCTTCACCAATCATATTGCAGCCACTCAAGGCTGGTTTGCAAAAGGCACCACTGCCCGAGTTTTTAAAATCGGGGACCTGGTGCTGAAGTGGGACTCACTTAAGGCGAAGCCGGGCAACCACGGGAAGTTCGATGCCCTCTGGGAGGGCCCTTATCATATTGCCCGGGTAAACCAGTTCAATGCTTACGTGCTTCGGGATATGGAGGGTCAGCTCCTACCTATCCCCGTTAACGGGTTCCACTTAAAAATCTACCGCTGCTGAAGGTGCCCGAGGGGCCCTTCTTTGTAAAAATTTCCCTTATGCATTTTTATTTTTCAGCATGTACAGTTTTCCAGCTTTCAGTTTTCCATTTGTTTGAGCCAAAACGGGACATTGGGAGAGAGCACAGACTTCGCAGCGAAGTCTGTTGTCGCCCCTCAGAAGGGGCGAAGTTCGTGAAGGGAGCTGCTTGAAGAAAACAGAAAAAACAGCTAAGTGGCGGTGCGCTGCCCGACTTCGCAGCGAAGTCGGGCTGCGCACCGGCCAAAGGGCGCAACTTGAAAGAAAGAGGCTGCAAAGGAGTATGTTCGGACTGCGCTCAATTTTGAGCGAAGTCCGACTTCGCGCGCGAAGTCCGTATACGCTCGGCTTTCGCGCGAAGTTCGAACTGCGCTCAGCTTGCGCGCGAAGTACGAACTTCGCGCAAACTTCGCGCGAAGTGCGAACTTCGCCCGAACTTCGGGCGAAGTCCGAGCGCGCTCCATCAAAAGGCAACGAACGTTCCAAGCATCATCCGAAGGTTGCAAAGGTCGGACTGCGCCCGATCCTCGGCGCAGTTGAAAAGAAAAAGAAAGGCAAGTCCTAATGCAGGTGGCAGTTCGGACTGCGCCCAGTTTTGGGGCGAAGTCCGACTGCGCGGCGAAGTCGGATCGCGCCCAACTTTGGGCGAAGTCCGATTGCGCCTTGTCTTCTGGGCCAGCTCGGACGGTTTAAAAAAATGAATAAAATATTCCAAAGTTCCAAGCATGGGCCCAAGGCGCATTGCGATAGTAAGAGGTGGGTTTCCGCACCAAGGGGTTTTTTCTTGAGCAGTGTGCCCGGATTGCGGCAGTGACGTCAGCCATGGCGCAGCGTTCAAAGGCAAATTTAATGATTGCGCAATCTTCAAGGAAAGCGCAATCAAAGAAGCATGGCACGGCAGCCGGGGTACATCTTTCAAGACATTCTCCTGCGCGGCCACCCAAAAATCATAACGCCTTCACTTGCCGACCGACCTACCCCCTCCTGCGCGACATTAATGACGCTGTCATTGTCTAGAAAAGGGGGTCTGATGCATCCAGACATGCCAAATTGTGCAGATTATTCCTGTGACTGCGAAATCTGCTGCAGACGCCCAGAATTCGTAATTATTGTTGTTTCGGAGGGATGGACAAAGGAAAGTTGCCAATGCCAGCGCAATCCAGCGAAGGGCGCGAACCCGGGGATTTACCGCAGTCAAGTGTTTTCAGGAGTGAGACACCGCCGGAGCAAAAGTCAAAATCCCGGCCAAAGAAAGTACAGCGTGGGCAAGCCCCACCACCACCGGTTAATTACCTGGCGGGATACAAGGACGGCTCGTTTTCCATGAGCCTGACTAAGCTGCGGATAAACGTGGAGAGTTGGGCTGACAAGGTTTCGCCCTCTCACCATTTCGGGGCGGCGTACAAGTCGAACCTTTTCCGGTTCTTGTGCCCTCCTGTCCATCAATGCCCGGAGCTGGTAGACCTGATTGTCAGACATTACAGACCAGCTACCCGGCAAATTTGCAGCTCCAGCGGTAAACCCTTGTTCGCACCGCGCAAAGAGATCGTCCAACCGGCTTTCGCCCTGTGGTTGGAGTATGACTCAAAGACGATTGTCGAAAAGATAAATCGGGCGAGCAAGCGGGACGCTTCACGCATACAAAAAGGATGAGGGATTTCCTCAATTCAGAGCTGAACGCCCCGCTTGCAGCTGGACAGTGGCCAACCGGCCCCATGCCCTTGGCGAGGTTTCAGAGCAAATACTTATACACCATTCTGGCGTGGGTCCTCGGTTGCGACTCTGACGAGCTGGTACAGCCGTACCAGCTAGCGCTGGCAGAATGTCTCCTGTGCGGAGAATCCTATGAACCAGCAGCGCAGAGAAGTGGAAAGCGCCCTATCTTTTTCGACTGGGCGGACTGGCTTGCATACGCCATTCACTCCAGCCTGGTGAAGCTCCAGAAAAAGCAGTCAACTGAATTCCGGTTCAGTTCTTTCTTGGCTTGGCTTTGTTTGTATCATTTGCACTCCCGGATGCAGATCCCTAACCTGAAGAAGGTGAATGAGAAGGGAGAGCCACAGCCCGTCTATGACTGGACGGATGACCTATACCGGAAAGGGTCTTACTACAAGTTCAACTTCAACTTTCTCGGGATTGGTCATGTCGCTCTTCAGCCGATGGCGAGATCCCTCGCCCCCGCAGAAATGACGAACTATTTGTCGAATCGAAGCTCGGGGACGTTTTTAGACTGACGCAGGGGATTGTGGTCAGAATCTACGGATTCAAGGGCAAACCTCATCTGCTGCCCTACTGGTGCACGGATCATCAGTTTGGGATGGAGGTTGCCCGGCAGATGGACTACGTTGAGGAGGAGTTCGGCCAGGGAAAGAGAAAGGGCCAGATCTTTCAATATCCTCTTTCCTGGGCGAACGTTGAGATTTCTGAGATAGGACAGCATGTCTATCTCGAGCGGGAGCTTTTTGACATTGGTCTGATTCTGCTGCCGCAGCACTGGAAGTATGACCCACACGGGATAAGGGGAAAGTTTGTGCATATCTGCCCCCGGGCGGATATAATCGAAGACAGATGCGATGTGGTCCATGTTGACCTCGACTGGGAAATTGACTCGATGGAAGCATGGCCTCCGTGGCAGGATTTTTACTGCGAGGAGGTAGCATATGACCCCGAGCGAAACCCGGACCACAAGTTCTCTTCTCCAGGATTTAAAAAATTCATCTCCAAGCTAGCAGGCCTTAACTGGCCAAAAGAAAAGATTGTTGAATGCTGGAAGATGAGGTGCCGCACGCAGCACGATAAATCCATCAGGAGAAATCTGGCCGTTGATGACGACTTTTCAGCTCTATATGACCAGCACCATGACAGCTGGCGGCCTTTCGCATTTCGAGATTACGTTCCCCGAGGTCCCTTTGAGGGTTATAAAGGGGGATCTTCCTCCCAACAGTTGTACACTTTTGCAACTGCCAGCGTGGGCCCAGCAGACATCCAAGTGGACCCAATGCAGCCTGTGGCTTCCAAGGTGGCGCCTGAAAAGGCGAAAAAATCAGTCAAGTCAACGCCCGAGGTGATTCCTCAGGCACAAAAGACGCCAGCGCCACCAGCGAGCGGACCGGCCGTGGCAGACCTTCTGCAAGTCAAACCCCGGTACAAGTTTACCGTGGGAACATCAGCGCCTGTTGTACCTGCTTCATCTCCTTCTTCCGAACCAGCCCTCTCTCTAGAAAAGAAAAAGAGGAAGAGAGTTGAGAAAGTCAGGCGACCTAGTCTGACAGTGCAGCAGCCAGTCGCAGAGCCGCAGCCGCGTTCAGCCGCTCCAGAGATTGTTTCTCTGGACAGTCCTGAGCCAGCCGTCGGAACCAGAACCGCAGACATTCATCCAACATCGGCTCAGGCGGAGCCCGCAGGTACGTTTGCTGCCCCGCTCCCGTTGATCTCATCTAGCCCTACTCCTACTCCATCTCCCGCTCAATCCGAGCAAGCCGTGGCCGCGTCTTCCTCCCCATCTCCACACCCTTCTAGCGGCCCCCACTCTTTCAACCAGTTTGCTCAGGACCCCAACGCCTCCCTATCCCTGAGTCAAACCCCAAACCCTTCACCTGTGGTTAGTGCTGAGGCCGCGCGTTCACCGTTGCATCCACCGCCTCAGCCGCTTGAAACCCTTCCAGCATCAACCGCTCCGATCTCCACTTCCCGGTCGCCCTCAGAAGCGGCCGATCCTTCCAAAGTCCGTCCGGTTCCTCCTACTTCCCTTGTCGCAGGAGAGACGTCTCAGCAGAACCCTAGGCTGGGGGAACCAGACTTCATGGACGACCTCCAGAACACGGACGATTTGCCTCTGGCAACGAGAGCTGTAGAATACCCTATCTCTTTCCTCCAAAACCTGAAGCGGAGGAGACCTGAAGAGATAGCCGCCCCGGTAAAGCGCACCAAGTTTAACTTCGAGAGGAGAGTGCTTACGACAGAGAAGATAATCCCGAAAGTGAAGAAGCCTCTCCGGGAAATGACCAGGGCGGACTACGAGCTCCAGACAAAGGAGAAGAGCTTTGACGATATTCACCCGCAATACGAGATTCAGGGAATCCTCCGTAAAGCGGATAATCTCCTTGTCAAAAATCTGGAGGAACAGGAAGAGCTTTTCCGGTTGCAGGACAAGACAAGACAGCTTGAAGAGGACTCGTCCAGGTCCACTGAGCAACTGGAAGCGGCGCGACGAGAAATAGATGAATTAAAAGCCCAGCTGGCCGCTTCTCAGCAAGAAGCCGCAACGGAAAAGCAAGCAGCCCCGGAGCAGATTTCTCAGCTCCAGGAGTCTTTGAAACAGGCGCAGTCGCAATCTGCAGAGAGAGCATCTCAAGCGACGGTCTTTTCAAAGAGCAAAGTTAAGGGGATGCGGGCTGATCTGCTGCGGGGATGCAAGCCCCACACGTATAAGGCTATGTCAGTTCTGGATTTCGCATCCAGAATTCAAGAAGTTTCTGCCCAGGGAAAGCCTGTGGTAGAGGAGGCCGAACGCCAAGCGAAGCAATGGCTGGACCTGGCAATAAATCTTCAAGAGCGCGAGCGCGATGGCCTCCAATTCTCCCCCATGTCCTCATTCGCCGCAGAATGGGCAGATGCAAGGGTAACCTTGCATAAATATTTTAAGAAAGTAGAAGAGGTGAGGGTTGCCAGACGAATGTTGGATGCATTTGAACATGAAAGAGACATTTGTATGGCTCCCTTTCACGCTCTCTCCGAGCTAGGGTGCCCGGGCTTTGTTGAGAATGGTGAGTTTCTCACCCATGAGCAGGTGAAAAAGAATTGGCGGTCCTTTGAGGCAGATACAGCTGAAATCGATAGCTGGACCGAGCCAATTCAAGAAAGTCAGGTCACCCAGATGGTGTCCAAGTGTTGCAAGATCAGCTCCTACTTCCAGGAGCTGGGAAAAAGATACCTCACCATCGACCTGCACGCGGTCGCTGCTTTCCACGCAGCATTAGAAGAAGTTGCTGACCGCCGACCATTCGAGCGTAAGCCCGGGGCCAAGCCCGAGCCGCATACAACCGCATCTGCGAGGCAGAAGCCAGAGCTGGAGAGCATTCGGAAGATGATTCTGAGGAGGCGACTGCCGGAAGTGAATCTGAAGAACAGTTGCCGCGAGGAGAACGGCTAGAGCAGCAGAAAGCAGGGGAAGCAAGTTCCTCTGCACCCAATGGATGAAGGCATGGATTCTTTGCGCCGAGGCGAGCTCGACACCCCGCGAGCCGCCATAAATGTTGCCACATTTTGCACGGGGTGCAATGTTTTCAGTTTTGTAGCAATGTTGCTCTTCCTTTTCCCTCTTCCTCTCTTTCCCTTTCTTCTTCTCTCCCTTTCTCTCTCTTCCCTACATTCTCTTTCTTCCCCCCTTTCTTGGAGCCCCTCAGTCGGATATCAAATTTGACAGCAGTTGCCCCGAAAATTGGCTAAGTGTTGGTGCGAAGTCGGTCCGACTTCTCCCAGTTTTGGTGCGAAGTCCGACTTCTCCCAGCTTTGGTCGTCCGCTTCTCCCTTGGTGCGAAGTCCGACTTCGCCCTTCTTTCTGGCGCACCTTGTAGCAGGCTGGCAGGATGGCAGGAAAAATGACTAAGTGTTGGGGCGAAGTCCGACTTCGCAGCGAAGTCGGACTGCTCCCCCTTTCCAGGGCGAAGTCCGTTCGGCAGCAGAAATCAGCTTTCACCTGTGCGCAACCCGACTTCGCAGCGAAGTCGGAGTGCGCCCTTTGACAGGTGCGCAGTAGGGAAACAAACTCAGAATTTGACTAAGGCATGAAGACCTTCCCGACTGCGCTGTTTTCTGCCTGCGCAACCCGATGGCGCTCATATCCTGGGAGAAGTTGGATAAACTGCCTTTCAAGGCAAGCACGTGTCAAACAGCATCATCCATCATCTGACAAGTGTCCAGCTTCGGGATCTGAGCCAAGACGTGCCGAGCAAAAGGACAAGCATGGGCTGCACTACTTATGCCAGCTGCCTCATTTAAAGCTGATTGGAGGTTCTACCTGCTCCAGCTGCCCGCATTCCTGCCGATGAGAAGTTCTACCCAACGCGCTGCCACGTAGCTGTCCAGCTTCCAGGGAGACCATGCTGCGGGTACAGTCCTGTCCGACAAAGGTCAGCATTAGCAGCTCCGTCGCCGCTTTTGTCAGCTAGTGTTTGACTGGGACTTTGTGCCCATTAATGTAACGGGAGGGACTCGGGCTATAAATACCCACCACATTTTCATTGTAAGGTGGTGGAAGGGGAATGTCTGTTAGGGAACCATTGTAACCGTGCTTCTGCTTATAAATATAAAGTATATGCCCGGTCTCGTTCTCATTGCTTTTATTTTTTATGCTACCTCTCCTTTATATTTTTGCTTTATGTTTTCCTGTGTCACGACTCGTTGATTCGTTTCAGCATTTGGTGGTCAGGTATACCCGAGGCATTGCTTGTGTCATGGCTTGTTGATTCACTTCGGCATTTGGTGGCCAAGCACTCTTGAACTTCATAGATTAGAGGATACATAGAATAAATGTGGTAGCAGTTCCTTCAGTTGTGTGTTACGTTGTTGTCCGTAGTGGTGATTGATGCGTTGTCGTGCTGTTAGTTCTCCTTGTAGGGAGAATGTTTGCTAGGGGACCATTGTAGCTGTGCGTATAAATTCTCTGCATAACACATATACTTGGATCTGACATCTCTTGGTTGCTTTCTGTTTATGTTGCTGTCCGTAGTGGTGATTGATGCATTGCCGTGCTGTTAGTTCTCCTTGTAGGGAGAATGTTTGCTAGGGGACCATTGTAGCTGTGCGTACACTGCTTTATACAGAAAGTATACTTAGGTTTTGCAGTTCCTGGTTATGCTTTGTATTTATGATGCAGTAAGTAGCGGTGATTGATGTGTTGTCGTACTGTTAGTTCCCCCCACCCAACTCCAATCACATTTGTAAATTCTTTCCGCATTTTTATCTCTTTCCTGCACTCTTAGCTTAAACCATAAAAACCCACAGGAGCCGGCCTTCTCCGGAGATTGGCACGGAAGGCATCTCTTCCTTCCGGCCTTTCAAGCTGGTGGGCGAATCTGGGCGCGTTAACACAAAATCCTTTCCTCATGGCAGATTCGTAACCAACACTAACCAATAAGCTGGTTGGGAATGGACTGATTTGGCATGTCCAAGGTGCTCGTAAACTGAATTGGGCATGTGTCAAAAGGAAATATATGAGAGGGAAGCGTAACGCATCATTGCCATGCGTTTTTACACTTGGATGAACCTAAGGAATCAGGAAACATAAGTTTCTATCCTGGATTTGGAAGAGTAGGAGACTCAATGAGGCTTATTTCGGCCAAGGCTAGCATGGAAGAGGAGGATTAGGAGAGCTAGTAACAAGGACATTGTAATTGTGCATCTTAGTAAAGGTAAAGTTGATGGCATCAACTCTTGTGATCTCTCTATTTTGCATGGAATACCATTTTCCATTGGGACACATATTGGGATTTGTGGGTTGTCGCAGGATCCCAAAAAGCTGTCCCGATGTCTGGAAACATGTCCCATTGTCCTTAAAAAGGTGTCCTGCTGTCCCTCTCCCCGAACGTTGTGGAACATAGATGGAATACGAAGACTGAATGATTTATCCTTGGGTTTTCTTCTTGAAGAGGGTTTCCCACATTAAATAAGTGTGTTATTTGCTGTTGTATGTGTGTTCTTTCCAGTCTAAGATGATGGAGAGGCAGTCAGCTGAAGAATAGGACCAAAAAGACAGGTTGATACAATGTCATGGTGAACTGAGTTTAAGCATGAGACTAAAGCATGAGATGATGTGGTAGACTGGGGAGACTGTCCCCATGATGCATTCAATGTATTTTGGGAATACATCCCAGACTCTTAAAAATGCGTCTTCAGTAGAACAATGTGTGATATTGTGTACACACACATGCAACATATACATCTGTATGAATCTGCTTGCTACTGTCTGTACGAAGTCTAACTGATAGTGGCATACAGGCTGCAAGTTGGGTAAGCTGGTTCTATTTAGATATAAGCATGATTTTCAGTATTTAAAATGCATCAATGAAATGTGATGCTTCTTGAAACTTAAATGTCTCAAAGCTATACATGAGAAACTTATCAAGGTTCCAGAGAAAGTATTCTGCTTTGCAATATGGAAGATAGAGGATAACATCAGATATAACATACAAAGAATGAAGCCAAAGAAATTTTTTCAGACATAGTTGGGTTTTAAAGGAGCAATTTAAATGAGATGAGCATCAACAAAACACAACAACAAAATGACAACTATTAAGTGCATTTAGTTTTTAAACAATGTTTGCAAAACTAAATGGAAGGTTCTCTGTAAAACTAAAAATCTGATGTAGATGTAGCTGATTTTATAAATATTTAAATTTGGATTTTGCCTTCACATAACAGGATATTCAACAGCTTCTGCAAATTTGCAAAGAAGCGTATGTAGAATTTTTCTTTTAAACTGGCAGGATCTCTTTATCAAGAACTATCATTCTTTTTAGAAGCAACTCAGCTCATTTGATAAAAAATTCATTAAAGGTTTTCTTCCATAGTCGAGTAGAATTTGAATCTGTTTTGCAGTTCAAAAGAACAAATTTGATCTTCTGAGAATTATTAACCACTTTCAGCACCATGTAGATTGAACAAAAAGCTCAATAAAGAAGTGTTGCCTATGAAAAATTTACTAGAGAGGAATATATTGTCTGGGAAGAACACGTTATAATCACTTCTTTCTACTACACACACCGATTAAATGCAAAGGTGTTTGGTAGGTGACAGCCTGTTTCAATCCCATATAACCAATAAAAAAAAAAAAAAATCATAACTACAACTATGAGCTTGAGTGTGCAATGTTCAGTCCTTTGATTTTGTTTTATGCTATTTGTAGGCTCTAAAATTATGCTTTGACATCTTCAGGATGCACAGAATTACACAGTTGCACGTGATTCTTTCCTTTCTCATCTGGGTGCCACTTTGTGGGGATCTATGAGACACATTGTTGCACCTTCTAGTGCTGAAGGAGCATTCCATTACTACGAAAAAGTATCTTTTCAGCTATTTTTCATCACTCAGGAGGTATGCTATTATTTGGGGAAGAATTCTTTTAGTATTATGAAGTGTTTACATTGACTGACTTTGTAATTGTAATATTCCAGAGAAAAAAACATATGAGTCTTTTGCCTGTGGAAGTGAGTGCTCTAAAGCAAGGGCTTTCATCACTTGTAGTTCCTTCTCAGAAGGTTCAGTTCAGTCTTCATATGTATGTCTCTTTTCTTAATATACATGTTTTTTCCAGTCTTTAGAAAATTCTGGCTAAACTCTGTTACAGTTGAAATGTGTGGTTAAATTCATTTTGGTTGGCTAGGTTGCCTCTCTCAGAGGATCCTGCTTTGGCAATGGCGTTCTCAGTTGCAAGGCGTGCATCCACTGTCCCAGTGCTGCTTGTGAATGGAACATATAGAACTACTGTTCGAAGCTATATAGATTCCTTTATTCTACGACATCAGCTGCAGAGACTGAGTGGTAGCGGATTCCTTCAAGGTGCATATTTTCAGCTGGCATGTATTTCAATTTTAAAAGTAGCTGTAATCAACTCAATAATGGCCTTGGACTGTATCCTACTGTGGCTCTGTTAAGATAGATTTTGTCTGCTGAATTGCTGTTGTGCAGGCTTCATGTGGTTATGTATCTGATACTTGTTTCTCAATAAATGTTGCTGATGTTCAGTTTTATAATGAAAATTAAGAGTATGTCCATTAAACCTCCATTGTCATGGAAGAAAAAAATAGGTCCACATTTCATTTATCAGATAATAAATGACCATCTACCTTATTTTCTTCCTGAAAAGCTTAACAGGAAAGGATGGAATCTGCATCTTTTTTTACTTCTAAAAATTTAAAATTGCTGCATTTTTTGAAGAAACATTTGAAATTAGACATTGATGTTTGCACCAGCATAGATTTTTACAATACTATTCTCTGTGTTCTGCTTCCTAACATAATGCTTGATCCAGTCAGCTCCCTACATAATCTGTTTTTGGTTCTTCGACAGGGGCACAGCCTAATAGTCGGTCTACTCTGGAAGTTCCAGTTTTCTGGTTTATACAAGAAGGGGATGATCCCCTTGTTATAGATAAGCATTACCAGGCAAAGGCACTTCCAGATATGGTTATTGTCACGCAGTCCAGTCAGTCTGACTGGGAGAGCCACTTGCAATGCAATGGCCGATCAATATTATGGGACTTGAGGTAAGCTCTCTTGATCACAAATCAAATTTTGCCTGCTTATCATAGTTAAATTTGATCTATATGTCTAACTGTATATGCTGAAAACAAATATCAGAATCTTATATGTTGCAGTGCAATGAATTTGCCTCTGATCTTAAATGCAGTTATAAAATATTTAATTACTGCAATTTTTGGCATTTTCCAATAATTAAATTCTGCCTCATTTGCATTTTGAAGTTGATATACGTATTTTTCAGAGGAATTTTATGTCGTTGATGGATAAGGTCATTTATTGACCGGCTTTTGCAATGATTTCACAGGAATCCTATAAAATCTGCTTTAGCTGCAACTGCTGAACATCTAGCAGGTCTGGTGCCACTTCATCTAACATATAGCCATGGTCATGAAAATGCAATTCAGGTGTGCAGCTCACCATTCTAGTGTTAATTTTAAGGGCATTGTGATGTTCTGCATTGGATCATCTTCATAAGTATTGATAGGTGTGCTTGGACAGGATTGGATTTGGTCTGTGGGATGCAATCCCTTTGTTAGTACCTCATCAGGGTGGCATACTTCCATGTTTCAGTCTGATACAATAGCTCGAAATTATATCATAACCAGTCTTGATGAGTCTATTCAACTTGTTAATTCTGCAATTGATCTTTTGGCCATGGAGCAGACTTGTATCCTTCGCTTATTTGCAGATATAGCTTTTGTGTAGTATGTTTATTACTTCAATAAAATCACACTAGTGAGTTCTGTTATATCAGTTATACAATTTGTTTTGACTTAATTTATGATAAGATGAACATACCTTTAAAGTTTTCAAGGCTCAGGAGCATTCATTAGTTACGAGTTACAATACAGTGGTTAGCCTTTGGAGACGGGTAAGATTTATTTTTTGCATCTTTTGTATTTTCTTCTGTTATTTTTCTTGGTACATAGGGACCTATATTTTAGGATTGGGCACCCCTTCTCAAACATTGCCCTGCTCAACAGCTGAATCAACACATGGGGTGTTACTGTTGGGTTTTAAACATGGTCATTACTGAAAGCACCTGAACTTACCACCAGTCCACAGCGTGGCTGGCTTGTTTCTTGCAAATTTATGTGAGCAATAACTGATAAGATTTTGCACTATTGAGAACAGATTGCAGGGGCTGTCGGAGAAATGCGTTTTGCAGATTCAATGAGATTGCTTTCAGTGCTTGAAGACGCGTCTCTAGGGTAATTGACAACTCTTTAGTATCAGTCTTTATCTTGACATGACACATTTATTGATAACACCATTTCAGTGACATTAATCATATTAGTTTAACCAATGCACTACTGTGCCCTGTTTGTAAACAGTTTTATGGAGACCACAAATTCCACTCTTGCTTCCTTGCATCCAATTCACTGTACACGTCAACGGAAGGTGGAAGCACAATTTGATATTTTTGATGTATTTGCTTTATTGGGATTCTCGTTGGCAGCAGGTGTACTATGGTTCCTCTTGAGATCAAAACGACCCAAGCCAAAGATCAATTGAAAGTAATTGGGCTTTCATGTTTCTTGCAAATGGACTGTACGAAGCAAGAACAGTAACTGGAGGGCAATTGCTTCCTGAGAAACTAGCACTGTAGTTTAGTTTCATTTAATTTGAAGCGTTTTTAATTGCTTCTATTGACTTATTGTTGCTCTTGAACAAAACAAACGTGGTCTTATATAGTTGGACGTGTCGGTCCATTTGGTTTTTATCTCTATGTTGATTAGCAGTGCAGGGAATATGCATCAATGAGTCTAGAATTGCCAAGAATGTAAGACTGGCTTTCCTATGTGGGGTTTATAAGATAAAACAAAGCAAGACCCTTTCAAGTCTGCTGTTACAAAATTTCTGTGACCGTAAGGTCAACTTTTTGAATTTGCATTAAGAATAGTGTTTTGTGACAAGATTAAGACCACAACACTGTATGTTATTATTAGCCATTCAAACCATGAAAGCAAATTTGAAAGCGTTTCCAATCAATCAAGTTTACTTGTGCGTTAAGGAATGGAGACCGTATGCAGTAGCAAAGTTCTAAACAAAGATTAGCATTCCACTTTTTTAATTGTGTTATATATATATATATATATAGAGAGAGAGAGAGAGAGAGAGAGAGAGACTAGATGAAGACCACAACACTGTTGTATTTATCCATTCAAACGGTCCTCTCATTCATAAACATTATTCCAGTTGGATTTTAGAACTCTCAAACAGCTTTGAAATTTGACTGGCAATGTTCTTCATTTGCCATTTGAGCTATCGTATGATGGTTGAGAATATTTTGAAATCCTTACCAATAAATAAAAATCAAGTTTATATGTGCATTTATTTGAAAATGTTATTATGAAGGTTCCGACATGGGTCCATTGTTTAAAATGGAGATGTGAAATTTCCAGATGTTACATTGATACCGGTGTCTCTGCCCTGAATTTGGGCTGATATTGCAGATAAAAAATGTTCATCTCCCATTGGTTTTTATTGGCTAAGCTTCCCGTAATAATTAGTTCATTTGTGTCTATAATAATTAAGTAATATTTTGGAGTAAATTTCTCCAACATGGTATAGTAATTGTGAGATGACTTTAGACCATTTGGTTATTGCCTAATAGTTTTATTCTTTCAATTTTAACGAGTTGAATAGACATACCTAATATCTCTGCAAAACATAATTGACAATACATCTATAGGATCTAGATTAGTGGCCTTTTTATATGATGCATAAAGGACAATACAAAAATCGGACACGGCTTTGGTTTTAGCAGCCAACATCATTTATCCTTTTATACTACCTTAGGGGCCTGTAGGTAAATATATTGCATTTAGCTTGCTTTACCATGTTATAGAGCATTCTTGTTTCATACCAATGTAATTACTTTTAGTTGTAACAGGAAAAGACGTGAAGAACCAACATAACAAAATAGGAATCAAAACAGCATGAATTTTCTGTATACAAAAAAACATTTTTACATGTGATTTGTAACCATTAGGGATTAGTCCACTGGGGTAAGGAAGGAATTCAAGCCTGCTTCAACCAAAGACTGCATGCTCACTAGGGCAATTAGTGTTTCAGTGTGGCTGTGTATTGTGTAGAGTGGTATATTCCAGCTGTAGGGGAATCATGTGGCTACCTCTTCTTGTGTCATCAGACCTGTAGCGAATGAGGAGGCTCAAAAGGGCATTTTTTAACTCGAGCATTTTTAGAGAGAGATGGCCTTGGGGAAAGGGGAAGAATGGGAATCTCTCTTAAGGCAGTGATTGCGGCAGAGTGGGTGTCAAGAGACCTCCATCAAGGTGATCATTGTGTTATTATGGTATTATAACAAACAATTATGCATATATAATTTGGGATGACCTTAACATGGGTTTTTGCCTTAAAATCCTATGCTTTTAACCACTTAAGCTCATGAAATTTGATCAGAGTAAAACTATTAATATAATATGCCTTTTGATTAACAAGAGATGGAAAGGCTATAGGAAATTGCTGAGGCTAACAAAATCTTCCAATGGTTAAAACAATAATTGCACTTAACATGTTCCAAGTTACAAGGTAGAGAATTGTTGGAGAATATTACATTATTTGGTAGATGTTTTAAGTACCCCATGGTACATTTGCGCTATTGTAAGTATTAGATTAGAGTGAGAATTATTAGATTTGGAAGTGTGATTTATATTTCCTCTAAAATGTGTCAATGTGAGAAAAGAGTTCAAGTGTCATGTAATAAAGTGTGCAAGTGTGTAATATATAAGAGTCGTGTGTAGGTGTCTATACAAGTGAAGAGTAGCATTTTGTGGCAAGATGTAAAGTCAAGAGACATGAAATGTTTGTCATACGTGTGGAATAGGAAAGGATGTATCTCCGATATGTGAGGAGAGCAATAGTCAAGTATAGAAGAGTCGTCTTCTAAGGTTATATTATAGAGACAACCCAATGTATTGCATCGAGAAAGTATTTGAGAATCAAACAAATCTCAAGTATATTTGATTCATCAATAATATTGTGACTATGTTTATTGAGTAATATTATTATTGTTTCGTGAATGTTATATTCATTGATATTAATATGATTTTGGGAATGAGCCTTAATATAATTTATATGATTTGTATTTGATCTTGGATATCGAGACCTATTATTTAATCTGGCTAAAAAGTATCAATGGTATTAGAGTCACAAGCCTTCAGTTTGTGTGAGAAGAATTTGAAGGTAAAAGTTGCAGATTAAAATACCTAGCATCATAAATTTGATGTGAGTTGAAAGATAGTAAAGCAGAAAACATTGAAGAAAGTTTGTTGGTGAAGATAAAGTCACCAAAGAGATAATTGAGGAAACAAGGCAAAAATACGTTATAAGCACAATATTAGGAGGAATAGATTGCTTTGAGCAAAAGACCAACATTTAACCTATTTTGGGGAATATAAAATTGCTACTTCAAAGTAAAAGAGGAAGTCCTCATCCAAAGCATCGAGGACCTCGAATAGAAGTCCTCATGAAGGACAAATTGAATGAGAAGACAGTGAAGACAATCTCCACTAGACTGAAAAAAGAGGATGTATAGATAAAGCTTAGGTGAAAGTCTTAAGTTGAATTGGCAGAGCCGAAGTAAAGAGGTGAAAATTAAAATAACTTGAGGAGAAACAACCAGGAGCTAGATAATGCCTATGACTGAAGTCTAGGAATTGGAGAAAACTGACAAGGATAGAAGTTGAAGAATCGAGGATAGTATCAACGAGCAGAAAAGCTGAAGAGTCGAGGGTAGCAACAGGCGAAGGATAGAAGTCGAAGAGCCAAAGGTAGCACTAGTGAGCGTAGAAGCCGACAAGCCGAAGAATAGTGCATGTGAGCAGAACACAAAGCCATAGAGAGCGCATAAGAGCTAATCATTTCTGAAGCAAAGGATAGATGTCTATGACGAATAGTAGCCACAACTAGTGCTTGTGAAGTGAAATACCAGGAGTTTGCCCTAAGAAAATTGTTTTGATTTCTTTGGAGTAAAGACCAACGTGGAGCTACTTGAATTGGAGTTGCACTCGTCAATGTAATGCCTAACATGGAGATATTTGGGTTAGAAACACCTTGACATATTGCTATGCAAATTAATAGTGAAAAGTGAAGTAAAGTGAGCGCTAAAAGAGGTAAAGTCAAATTGTTACCTCGAATCTCAAATTTATGTGCTTTATTGGGTAGATAAATTATTTTTGGATATTATAAAGTTTGGAGAAATAAGCGAATATAATTGAATGAAATATTGAATAGGAGAAATAAGAAGTGAATATAATATTTGAAATTGAATTGAGATTTTAGAAATCTGAAATGAATTAAAGAAATTAAATTGGAGTGATAAGAAGTAAATGAATGATTGAGATTAAAAATTGAAATTTAAAAATTTGATTATCAAAGATGCAAAATTTGTTGATTAAAATTTCAAATTGAAATTTGAAAATTGGAAAAGAATTTGTGGGAATTATAGAAAATTTGATAATATTGAAATTTGAATTTCTACATGAGTTCCATTGTCAAATAGCAAAATTTTCTTTTTTGAATCTCAACTTTTGAAATGACCAAATTTTGTATCATGGAAAAACAAAATAAAATCAATTCTCATTGTTGAAAAACTTTGGGAAATAGTGAATGGAACAAAAAAAGCTAGAAGATGAAAGTGGAAAACAAAAATTTGAAGAAGATGATGCAAAAGCCCTTATGTTAATCACATTTGGGATAATTGATGAAATTCAACCATACATAAGTGAAGTAGAGACTTCAACAGTTGCTTGGGAGAAATTATGTAAAATATTTGAAGGAAAGAACAAAGCAACCATTTTACATTTGCAATCACAATTGTATTCATTAAAGGTTAACAATGGAGAGAGTATAGAAATATTTCTCCAAATATTAGCAGATATAAAGGCTAAGCTAATAACTCTGGGAGAAAAAGTAGAAGATGAGCTTCTTGTTCAAGTCAGATTAAAAGCACATATGGTTTCAAATATTTTAGTCACATCACTTCAAGTGTTGAAAGAAACCATAACCTTTGATGAATTAGTCAATATTCTTCAAGAACATAAAGTGGAAATTTAGTCAATGATGAAATAACTAATAATGCTTTGATATCAAAAGAAAATTTACCAAGTAACATTGGAGCATCATCATAGTCTCAGCCAAAATGGAAACATACATTTTGTCACATATGCAATAAGAAAGGTCATACTACAAAGATTTGTAGATAGAATTATTTGAATCAAAGAATTCAAATGATTAGAGCCTAGGTAATATCAATCTAAGTATCAATATGCCCAACAACAACGATCAAGAGAAGAGAATCAAAAGGATAGTCCAATAAATTCAAGAAGTACAAGAGACAAAAGAAGCTAAAGAAGGGAATGAAATTAGAGCCCTTATAGCAAGGATTCTAGTTGAAGATCAAATTGAAGACAATCGTGAAAATGATGAAAATGAGAATCGTCTAAAAAATTCTAATGGCACTAATGTCTTAGTTAATGAAATAAAAGCAGTTGAAAATAAGACAACATAAATAAATGAAAAACAAAAGTTAAAATCTAGATCATTCTAGAATTGTAAACTTTGTGAGAAGACCAAACCAAAAATAGGTCATGAAAAGAAAATTGAAGTTCACTATGGATGGATAAAGAAATTAGATTGGAATAGAATCATGAATATGTTACAATGCTTGTATCGTCACAAAGAAAGTATAATGAATAGTGCCACTAGCAAATCAACACCAAAACCTCAAGTAGTGCCAGAGCTAAAATAGAACAAAACAATAATCATATATTAAAGACAAAGTATTCAAACCAAATAATATAATATAAGGGGTTGGAGAATATTACATTATTTGGTTTGAAAACTTTTAGTTTTCAATCTCTTATTCTTGTTTTTGTCCTATTTTTACATTATTTTGTAGATGTTGAAGTACCCCATGGTACATTTGTAATATTGTCAATATGAGATTTGAGTGTGAGTTATTTGATTAGAAAGTGTGTTTCATATTCCCTTAAAGTATGTGTCAATGTTTGAAAAGAGTGTGCAACTTCAAAAGATGAGCATGGGGCTATCACGCAATATGGAGAAGAGTTTTTAGGCCTCTGTAGCATACACAACTTGATTATTTACAATGGGATGAACAAATGGAAAAATTTAGGAAAGTATACATGCAAAACATACAAGGGACAAAGTTGTTATGAAACTTAAAATGCATGGAAACAAACCAAGGGAAAAACACTTGCAAGGCAATCAAAATAAATATCCTCACAAGGGAAACACTCTCTTAACAGATGAAAATCAACAAAATTTTAGAGCAATATTAAATAACAAGTTACAAGAAAAGGAAGAACTACCTCACAGTAGCAGAGATAACAGTAAGAATGAATGGTTAATGCACTTTATCCAAGAAGCTCTAAAAAATGCAAGAGAGCTAAACCTAAAAAGAAAGAAAGGAATAGTTTTCCAACCAACCCATGGCTCGATAAAGATTTCAAAAAAACACGAAGATTACTAAAGGAACCAATGGGTAAAATAAGAGCAAACAGAAAAGCATATGAAAAACTGGTAAGGCAAAAAAAGAAGAATACACTAGAACAAGGAGGAAATAATTAATTTACTTAGGGAAGCATGAACTAAAGAAATTTTGAAAGGAACTAAGCGTGAAAAGGATGCAAACTCAAAATAACATAACAGTTAATCAGTGGTTGGAGTATTCAAAACAATTGTATCAGCGTAGTAACCAACATGAGACACCCCCTACTATCATTGTCAAGAAAGAACTTTTCACAAAGGAAGACATTATTCAAGGGATAAAAAAGTTAGCAACGGGTAAAGATCGTGACAGACAATCTTCAAACTGAGCATATAAAATGGGGGATATATATTCTGGCACCGTAGATCAAAGAAAATTTTAATGAGGTCATACAAAATGGCTTCCCTACTGAGTGGACAACTAGCTTGACCATTTCTTTGTTTAAAAGTGGAGATGTAAATAATCCCTCAAACTATCGAACTATCATGATCAACCCTCTCTTTGCAAAGTTGTTTGGGAGTATGATAGAGCGTAGGATCAATATATGGACAGAAGAAAAGGGAAAGAGAGCAAAGGGACAAGCGGGTTTTAGGCCCAAGTACTCAACTATTGATCACTGTATCATGCTCAGACACAGTGAAAAAAATATGGGACAAAAAAGAGGAGGCTTTTTGTTGTTTTGTAAACTTCAAAAAGGCATTCGACACAGTGCCAAAGAAAAATTATGGAGCAGAATGGAAGAGCTAGAGGTTCCAATTCACTACAGGGCAACAGTTCACAGACTATATGAGCATGTAAAGATTAGAATTAGAACACATGAATGGTTATCTGAATGTTTTGGTAGTGCCATAGGTGTCAAACAAGGTTGCCATCTATCTTCGACCTTACTTGGGGTGTACATTGACAAGTTAGAAGAATGGATAAACAAATTTGGAGGAGAGGGTGTGCACTTAGCCAAATATGTGGTAAAACTCCTCATGTATGCAGATGATGTAATTCTTGTGGCCAAAACAACCAAAGATCTAGAAGATCACCTTTGAGCTCTAGAACTCTTTTGTAAGGAAGTTCGGATGCAGATGAACACAAGTAAAACAAAAATTATGATTTTTTCAGGAAAAAAAGAAGCAATAGCTCGAATTTCAGTTTGCAGGAGAACCGCTTGAGGTAGTGGTAGAATACAAATACTTGGGCATACAATTTCATGACAAACTTAATTGAAATACATGTAGGATGAAAAGAACTCAAAGTGGTTGGAGAGCACTATATGCACTTCAAAACAGGTGTAGGAATGTCGAGTTGTGGGATAGCAAGACCACAAGGTCTTATTTAACCTCCTTGTTACACCGGTTTTGTTGTTTGGTTGCAAGGTGTGGCTAGCGGGCACAACAAACGCAAAATGAAGGCAAATAAAAAATATTCAAAAATATATAATCACAAATTTTCTCAAAATTAAGGCTACAACCCCTTATGAAATTATTCTAGCTAAAATTGGAATCTTCCTTTTAGAAAGAATTGCTATGACCAAGCTATTATGTTACTTTAAAAAAACTGAAAACATGAAAAACGACAGATGACCTAGGGCAGCTAGGGACGAAGAATTGCATAGACGGAAGAATACATGGATGAAACAAAATAAAAAATGGATAAAACGTTGGGAAATCAACATAAATAAATGCCCAAATGTCAACAAAGACAAACAAATTATGTGAATGAAAAGTTTAGAAGTGGAATGTGGAAAAATGCAAGCAGGAAAAGACAATATTATATTGCAAAGTTTAACCCAGCGTATAACCACAAAGAAAAAGTGTATATAGGCGCTGAAATCAAGTGGAAGGAAAAAATCCTCATTGCTTTGACAAGGACTAGCTCTCATAGGCTTAGATGTGAAACAAGGAGATGGACAACGCCCAAAGAAGAAATGATATGTACTATATGCAGCATAGGGGCAGTAGAGATAGAGGAACACTTCATCTATAAATGACCAAGTTTTTCAGATATCCGTGGCAAATACAAAGAAACACTTGGAAATGGGTCTATAACAGAGTTATTTGAAGACAGTAAAATAAAAAAAATCTTTGAGGTCCCATAGACCATATTTCGGTCTCGGACGTAATTAAAATCTTTAATTTCAATGCAATAAGTATAAGTGTCAACCTACATAATATTGTAGTAAGATGTAAAATCAAGAGTAAATCAAGAGACATAAGAGGTTTGTCATGGCAAAATATAAAATCTTGTCATGATTATTTCCGTCTTCTTAGAAACTTGCTGGTATACGTGGTTCTCCTCACATTTTTTCCTCCTTCTAGGAGGAAACTTGCTAGTCTACGTGCTCCACACTCACTATGATCCTAAGCTAAATGCTCTCATCCCTGGATCAAATCCTAAAAATCTAAGATAGATGAAAAAAAATCATGTCGACTGATATATATTCGATATTCAAGGGTACACAACCTTGTGGGATCAGGTTCACCGCAAACTACTCTGACCCGAAAGATCGCTTGCAGCCTCGAGATCCCACAAACCATGCCTCTTCAAAACCACCTGTCTGGTCATCAACTATCAGCCTGAATGTCAGGCTATAAAGGAAAGATTTTAATTAATCCGCGAGATTTAAATATGGTTTATGGGACCTTAAATATGAAAATACAATTAAATCACAACAAATGATTTTTAATATCTTTGAGAAGGTTGTTCCTTTCCGATTTGGGTTAGCAATTCTCCAACTTTTTTTATTTTACTGTCTTCAAATAAATCTGCCATAACAAGTGTTTCTTTGTATTTGTCATGGATATCTGAAAAACTCGGGCATTTATAGATGAAGTGTTCCTCTGTCTCTACTGCTTCTCTGCTGCATAGAGTACATATTCTTTCTTCCTATTGTTCTTTGGGCGTTGTCCATCTCCCTGTTTCACATCTAAGCCTATGAGAGTTAGTCTTTATCTGAGCAATGAGGATTTTTTTCTTTCTACTTGATTTTAGCGCCTATATGCGCTTTTTTTCCTTGTGGTCATACGTTAGGTTAAAATTTGCAATATAATATTGTCTTTTTCTGCTTGCATTTTTCCACATTCCACGTATGAACTTTTTATTCACATATTTTTATGTCTTTGTTGACATTTGGACATTCATTTATGTTGATTTCCCAGCATTTCATCTATTTCTGATTTTGTTTCATCCATGTATTCTTTTGCCTATGCAACTCTTCATCCCTGGTTGCCCTAGACCATCTATCATCTTTCTTGGTTTTTTGTTTTTTTTCAAATAACATAATAACTTGGTCATAAAAATTGCTTCTAAAAAAACATTCCAGTTTGAGAATAATTTTATAAGGGGTTGTCAGCGAATGTGAAGCCTAACAAAGTGAAAAGTCGTTAATTGCTATGCAGTTGGATCGAAGTGGAGGCCCCCCATTATGTTGCATCCATTTGACGAATGTCAAAAACCAACGTGGATTGACGTAGTATGTCTGCCACTCATCGGAAAGGAACATGAGCTGGCCTGCTTTCAGTTGTATGATGTTTGGATCGTGGCGCGTGCGACCTGTTTAGCGAGCTGGGACCCACGACTAAAGTGGGCATGTTGTGCATATGAGTGCAAGATGGGTGGAGCGAAGAGAAGACCGCGCTCACGTCACCAAACCTGCCAGCCACGTGTCTTATTCAAGCACACGTGGAGGTACAAAACCATGGACCTCTGTATGCTGCCAGCAAACCTCTGCATGGTCAAACAACTTGACTCTCTTGTGTCCCAGTCCCATGTGGGAAGGCAAATGCATGTGTTATAATTTATTTTAACCGCTACAACCAACCAACGCAGTAGGTTGATCAGTCTCTTTTCAACCATGACCTCTCGTAATAACGAGAGGTATGCTTTTCAATAGGGAATTTAACAAACAGCCACCATACACCCAATCCCTCAGACACTCATCCACGTCCACGCCACAATTTGAACTTTGGACCTTTTGAAGAAGAGCCAAACCCCGAAACATTGTGTTGTCCACTTACAACATTTTTTTTTTTCCATTTTAAATGCGTGGGAAAGAAGGCATGTAATATTTTTTTCTACAAAATATTCTGAAGGAAGGAAAATCATTCCTTTGGAAATGCTACGGAATATTCCCCAAAGATTTTGCTTGGAGGAAAAATCACCTCCATCAATTTTTTTTTTTTTGTCGAAGTGAGTAATTATTTTCTCATAAATCAAGGAACTTCTTCTTTCCCAAGGATAACCTTGTTTATACTCAATGGAAAGCGTTTTTCGGGCATAATATTTTAGAAGCAAATATTTAAAGTTTTGTGAATGTTTCACATAACTTTTTAGTGCTCCAAAATTTCAATCAGAGAATATTCTAAAGATGAAAACAATCATGAGTAGGACCATGCAAACCAACAAGTTTCCTCTTTGAAGAAGGAAAATCGTGAGCAAAACCACACAAACCAACAAGTTTCCTAGAAGGAAACAATCGTGAGTAGGATCATGTAAACCAACAAGTTTTCTCTTAGAAGGCAACATTGTGAGTAGGACCACATAAACCAACAAGTTCCCTAGAAAAAAAACAATCGTGAGTAGGACCACATAAACCAACGAGTTTTCTCTTAGAAGGAAAAATTGTGAGAAAGATAATGTAAACTAGCAACAAGCACCACTTGTACTTCCAAAATTTTGACCAGACTATAAAAATTTGACCCTCTAGATTGAGAAAAAATATTCTAGGGACTATAGAGAACTCGACACCCTAGCATCAAGAAATACAAAATTTGAAGACTACGAAGTTTTCGACACTTCGAAAATCAACCACTTTTGAAAAGTACAGAGATACAAACAGTTCAAAAGATATTCCTTTTAAATCTTGTAATTTGGGTATTTTTTAAGGCTCATTTTTTTAACAATTTTGTTGTAATATAGAGTGCATTTTTTGTGGTACTCGACACTCCAAAACAATACAAGTGAACCTCATAAGGACACTTGTAATGGCTCTAAAATTATTGTACAAAGGTGCATTTTCGATAGAGACCAACACCTTCATAGTACAAATGATGAGTTCACCTTGAGGGGGAAAATACTGATGAATCAATAGTGAACCTCGTAAGTAGTGATCTACTCTAATATACCTGGCAGTTGTAGCAACTGGTTATCCATGCAATCTAGTAGGATGAGAAGATTACAATAAGGACACTCATAGTTGTTGAAGCAAAGTGAGGCCAGACCCACTTTTGCTTATGTACTCTAAGAGTACTTGACATGTTTAGATACAAAGACCGACTTAGAGGTGACAAACCCAAAGGTAGACCCAGAGGCAAACCTAGAGGTAAAAGATCCAGAGGCAAACCTAGAGGTAAAATATCTAGAGGCAAACCTAGAGGTAGACCCAAAAGCGGATCCAGAGGTATTTATCTAAGTAAAAGCCAAAGCACCCAGAGTAACCAGACTAAGAACCAAGAGCCTAGACATTATCCCAAATAATGTAATAAGGGGGGATGTTAAGATATTATTACATTATTTGTAATAAATAAATGTCATCTACCAAGTACGCATATCAAGAACATAAAGTAGTACACATCCCAAGAAGATAAAGGAGTTGGTAGGTGGGTAATATTTTATTGTAATAGTTTGTCTTCACTATAGGCTCATATGCCTATAAATATGTACACCTTTGTAATGGTTAAAATATCGAATGCATTTTCTAACAAATAAGAAAGGATGCATCTCCGAGATATGTAAGGAGAACAATAGTCATGTATTGAAGTCACCTTCTAAGGTTATATTAAGAAGTCAAAGCTCCATGTATTGTATGAATAAAATATCTGAAATCAAATAAATCTCAAGTTGTATATATATATAGGAGAAGGGGGTTTAAAAGGGTCTCCAAACCTATTACAAGTAGGGTTTTGAAAGGCACCCCAAAACCTTAGATCTAGCAATAAGACATAAAGAAATATTGAGTTAGATTCCACGAATCAAACTCAAAAATCCAATGAAACAACCTCCTAGCAAATAAGTCACAGATTTTTATCAAGAAAATACAAGAGATTGTCCCATGGTCAAACCACCATGTGCTTTGAATCTAAAGCAACGGAGAAAAACAACAAAATAATGAAAATGCTATCGATTAAAAATAAATTTACAAATAAAAACTACCCAAACCGAAGCATTTGCCGCCTAACATGAAAGGAGAACAGAGGAATCCTATCATCACAATCAACAAATCTATCCAACAAAGCACATAACAGGAGAACCCCTCATGAGAATAGTCGGTTTAAGAAAACAACACTAGAAATACCGACCAACAAAATCCACAACATAAAAACCATCCAGGAGATCTGCACAAGAAATTCCATGAAACCCGCAAATCCCGTTGGAGCCAACCAAAAAAGTTTCAAGAACAATCACTCTCAAGTACAAGAAAAAGGAGATAACAACATTTCACATTGCACCTTAGTGGTGGTGTGTTTGATTTCAAGTTGTATATTTGATTAATCAATAATATTGTTTGTTTATTGAATAATATTATTGTTATTTCATGAATGTTATATCCATTGATATTGATATTATTATGTAAATGAGCCTTTATATAATTTATTTGATTTATATTTGATCTTTGGATATAGGGACCTATGATTTAATCTGGCTAAAAAGCCATCAAGAATATTATCTTGAAAAATATTAAGGTGATATAGACATACCTTCCAAACATCTTATAATAAGTTTGACCTAATTGTAAATATTTATAGAATAAAAAATATGATACAAAATTTCCTAAAGGACAACTTACCTTGCAATTCCATTCAATGGTAACTACTTCATTAAGTCCAATATTTAAATATTTTAGCATTAAAATTAATCCAAGTGAACTTGCAAACTAGCACAAAAAAATAATGGGTTGGAAGTTTTTTATGCTTTAGAAAATAATGCCATAGTGTTAAACTTTAGGACTAAGGAAAACGTCCTATTTTATAGTCTATAGTCTCGTGACACCTATCATCCTCTATGATGGTGAGGTACATGGAAAAAGCCTTTTTTGAACTTATAGAACATAATCAAGCAAATACAAACAATTATTGACAAAGCACTATAAGATTAAAAATTAAAATTAAACACTTTTAACTTTTCTCCTTAATAGTGCATGTTCACTTTTGAAAGTGAAGCCTTACGTGTTACTTGTTACCTATTACAAGCTATCTTAGTCTCAAATATGACAATCCTTTTGCCACCCAAAAATTATGTGCATCTCAAATGTGATTAAAAAAGATCATCCAAAAGATGCAAATAATTGACAATGCTATTGAAGCATCAATAAAGTATAATATAAACTAGATTTATAAATACATAAAATTTACCATTAAATTTTGGGATGAAACATGATAAAAAATTAGAAAAAAAGTTTATTAGTATGAGAATACCATAAGGTTGTATGAGTGTGTGGTTGGAGGTAGGCAAAGCCAAGGAATTCGATATACTATGATAAAATTGTAATGTTGAAATATGAATTTGAATAGGGTAATAAAATTATAATGTTAAAATATAAGATCAACTTACAAATACATAAAATAATAGACTGAATTCAAATAAGGACAAAAGTGTTGAGTAAGCGATGCAATATAGCTTGTCAATGAGGGGGATACGAATGAATAATAACTTTTTCTTTTGTCTATTTTTCTTCTTGTTTCTATTTTGCTTTTTTTTTTGGAAGGTTTGACTTAGGTGCATGCCTAAACCTACTACATCACAAGTGTGCCATCTTGCAAGGAGTCATCTCTAGTATGATAAGGGATGCATCACCCTGTATCGAGTGTATCTCAAGTGAAGCAAAGCATGTATTTCACACCCATACTTGAGTATGTGGTATGTTTGAGTCTAGTTGCAAGAAATAATGGGTATATGTAGCTAGACAACATAGGAATATTATCAATCCCTAACTAAAATATTTAACCTACCCTAATAACATGACAAAATCTAATAAAAAGTATTGTGATTCTAAATTAAGAACCAACTTCCATGATGTGTATAATGAAATTGTTAGTTGACATACTACAAAACTTTGTTCTCCTTGAGAACAAGCAGATTATGTAATTCAAATAAAAAAGGAAAGTATTTTTAACATATTAATCCTATAATAATTTCATATATAACTACACAAGCATTCCCAAGCATAATAGAATAGACAAAATAGTGAATCAAACCAATAAAACTAAAATGAAAATCATCATAGAGTTTCAATACTGGTAAAGTTTATCTTCTAACTTAACAAGTGTAAACATACTTAAAATATGTCATACATACTGATTTGGTTAACTAGCATGGAAACTTGTCATCTTCATGTAATATGAGGTAGATTATATTAACATGTATGAAAATATTGTAAAAATATTTTATCCAAAACATAAAATAGATATGATGTAGATTTTATAAAAATCAAAATGATAAAAGAATAAGATCTTTGTAATCAAATAAAAGTAGAAGCCTTGATATAATTAAAAGTTAGCCAATGGGGCCATGGTTCAATGGTTTAGACATATAGGTGATGTAGCTCACACCAAGATTCAAATCCTGATGGCACCAAATAGGCTATATAGCTTGATGTGACTAAGTTGATGTAAAAGGGAAAGGGGAACCCTTTCAAAACCCTACTTTATAGATATATAATTAAAAGTAAAAAATCATAAAATTGAGAAAAAGGGAGAACGAAACTTGCTCTTGGGAAATCAAAGACGTTGGAGGTTATATAGATGAAATGCACAAAATAGAAAATTTTGTTGTAATGAATATTATTCTTTAAGATGCCATTTGGGTAGGGATTTGCAAAAAATTAGATTGAAATCTTTATCATACATGAGTACAAAGTTGGAGACAAAGGCAATGTTTAAAAGGACAAATATAATGATTTATGTTTTATCCATTAACTTATTCAAAACCTTGTAAGAAAGAACAACAATCCGATGGTTCAATGGTAATAAATTAAGAGTTAGATTAGTTTCAAAAATCAATGTTATATAATAGAATAAATCATCTCAATTTTGTTTTATAATAATTACTTTTCCTTTCTATTTTACACATTGTTTTGCAAACTTTTGAAAAGGCTCGGATATTATCCATAGCACAAATACTTGGAAATGAACAATAGATAAAAGTATTCTTTTTTATCCGAGGATGTTACATATAAAGACTATTTGAACATATTTTTGAACTTAAGGAATGCTGGTATTGCCATATGGAATTTAAATATAATTGTCTTAAATATTAACAAGAAAGATTTTGGAATTCCAAATAAAAGATCCAAAGTTCGAATCTCATGGGGGTAGGGTTGTACACCATAATACAGTGTTCTTCGATGAAAATTTAATTTGGGAGTGACAGTGCTTCCCTAACAAAAGGCATAGTCCCATATGGCCTATGGTTTCTTGGATATTAAAAATATTTTTATTTCCTCTTTTTTTCTACTATTAATAAAGATGTAAATTAAAAATGATGTGTACAAATAAACTTGTCTATTTTCCTTTTTGAGTAATATTAATGAAATCGATAGGGTTTGTGACAAGTGGTTAGGAGTAAGGAGTTTCACATTGTAGACTAATATCCCAATCCAATGGGTAAACTTTAACCATTCTAGTGGGTATTAATGACACTATAGCCAACAATAGTGATCAAGCTATTTCAATAGTGGGGGTTAGATTTTATTGGAAATAATAACCCACTATCAAGCATAGATTATGGGTGGATTCTAACAACAACAACCATATTACCCATGTGGGTAGAGGTAAATCCAATTAAGACCACCAACCAAGAGATAATAATGCAACTATTAATGCAACTAAGAAAAGATATTATCACCAGCTATTGTGTTTCTTCAGTGATTCTTACCAATAAAAGTATTCATCGAAGTCAAACTAATACAATTTGTATTAGAATGTGGATTTATTTTGAATTTGTCACCAAATCATTATCCTTGAGAGAATTGTCTAGAAAAATTAATAAAAAAATATGATTTGGATTTGAATAGGACACTCATAAAATCTCAGAGTGATTTGCATATGAAGTAGAAGACAATAATTTAGGCAAATAGAGTAACTCCAAAAGCTTCTATTGGGACTTCATTGTATAAGCTTGTGTTTTGAAAGAAGGTAATTTTTCTTATAAGCTCATACTCCTCTCACTCCAAATGTCTTAACAAGTGAAGTTAGAAAAATAGATATAATGCCCCTCTAAGTGAGACTGAATGCCTTATTATTTCTAGAGGAAGAGTAGAACAAAGCGTTCAAATGCTTCAGTAGGCATCAAATGGCCATCAAGAGGTGGTTTGATTAAAAACCTACAGGTATTGAATTCAAAAGAAAATTTAGTATTGAAGTGGGATGAGGATTGAGTCAAGCCAAGGAAAAATACAAAGTTTAATTCCCTTTGGAGTGATCTATATCAAAATACTAGAATGCAAGGAAATAAATGCTTATGAATTGGCCACACTAGAGGGTCAAGTGTTGCCTGTTTCACTAAATAGAAAACTCTTGAGACACATCTAATCAATCTAAAAGGATCACCAAATTTGCATATATGTATATATTTCTTACTTCTTCCTCTTATTTTCTTGTCTTTTCTAAGAATCTCACTTCTTGTTTTTTATTTTTACAGAGAGAGAGAGAGAGAGAGAGAGAGAGAGAGAGAGAGAGAGAGAGAGAGAGAGAGAGAGAGTCCCTTATCTTGTTTGGGAAGAATATTGAAAGAGACATTCAAACATCCCTCTCTTTCTTATCCTTTTCTCACAAAATAAAGTCTATTCCCATTATACCATTACAAAAATAAAAGGAGCTTAAAGATTTTAAAAAAATTGTTCTAGGGAAAAATGACTTGCTCTTATTGGTCAAGAGATGTAGAAATTTTCCAAGTAGAAAATAGAGTGTTTCACTTTCTTCCAAAAGAGTGAATCGCTCCCTTAGATTTTTGCAAACAAATGGTTTACCCATTATTCCAAAACAATAGAGCAAATTAATATTTAAGTAAAATAATGTTAAAAATATATGGTTGGATGCATGTTAATAGTGCAAGGAAAGGGTTTTAACACTCGTGTGAGTTTTAAACCCCATTTTTATAGTGCCCAATACCTAAAGACCCATTTAAGATTTTATGAATTTATGAACCCTTATGGTTTTGAGGAAAATCCCTTTAGCAACCTTCTTCCTTAGATAAGAGGAAGACCAAGATTTCAATAATAGGGTCACCCATAGAAATTTGTTTTAGTTTCCTCATTCATTTTTCTTTATGATGTATGTATTAGAAGAGTGTTTTACCTAGGTTTGTATCTATTTGTGTCATCCAAAAAGTTATCATCTCCCATAAGAAGTGATATACTCCTTAGGTAAAGGAGTTTATGCCCAACTAAACCAACAAAAGATAAAAAGCATCTGAGTTCCCCATAAAGTGATTCCCTCTCTAAAAAGAAGGGAGAATCTCTCTCCTCAAGTACAATTCACTCCTCTAAAGAATTCGTTAACAAGTCTTCAAGTTCTTAACAAAGTGAATTGTTCTCCTCATTGAATAGTGAATTGCTTTCCCTTTATAAGTAAAATTTGTTCGAGTTTTAAGTAGAGCCAATCGTTTCCCTCATTTAGAAGATATTTTTTTCCTAAATACTAGAAAGAATGAACTCCCTCATAATCAACTACTAAAAATATAATCACTCTTTTTAGGACCAATTATGAGGGAGTTCAATCCTTTCTAAAGGGACCAATTAAAGGGAAAACAACCTCGTGTCTTGGGTTATGCTCTTGCCCCTTATTTGCTTTTGTCTCTTTGTTCTTGTAGTTTTAAGCTTTTTTTTGTTGTACTTAGAACTAATTTTGCATGCTATTTGCATCTAGCTAGTATCTCATTTTATCGTTTAATCTTAATCTTAAGCTAGTAAATTTTATTTTTGTTGTTGTTGGATAAGGCCTTTGTACTCCTAGATTAGGTCCCTTCATTATAGTCATCATAACCTTAGCTCATATTGTCTTTAATATTGTTGTTTTGCTCTTAGAAGAAAAAGTGCCACTATATTGTAGGTCGTTGGTGCTATCACTCTCTAGTTTACACAATGAAAGTATTGACAACACTATCATGGCATAGTGGCACTTTTGTCTCCTAGTATTTATTTCTTGCATTCTACCATTTGTATCATATTTATTTAAACGAATAGGGGCGTAATTGTTTCTCAATGAAGTCTAACTTCCTTTGTCAACTTAGACATGCCCCTCTACCACTAAGTTTACCTTTTTCTATCTGTTTTGTAGGTCAAGCAATAGCATCACCAATAGGCAATAGTATTGGTGGTCCTTTTGCAAATTGATGATGTTTTTACCTAGATAAAAAAAAAAGGTCATTCTACCCCTAATCTTTGTGATTTAACCATTTAGGATTTAAAATCTATTTGTTGTCTATGTAAATAGATAAAGAGAAAATAAATAACTAGTTAGTATTAATCATATAAGGAAACAATCTAATATTTAAGCTTTGACAATAATTTGAAATCACATATATCTACATCTTAGGCTTTGTTTGTTGCATCTTCTTGTGCCCTTGCCTCTTAAAAGAAAAATCATTATTTCCTTTCTCATAAAAATCAAAAGAGCTTTTTAATTTTAGGCCTTGATTGTTGCATTTGTTTATGCATTAGGGCTAGATTAAGGTTAATATTAGACAAAGAAGTATCTTAGGAGAAATGTAGGTGTTCTTCAACTAATCCAACAAAACTAGACTTTAAGCTAACAAACTTTCCCTAGTCTCAAAGTGAGAAGAGGAGAGAGTGGAAAAGTGTGTGAGGAGGCCCTTCATGACACCTCCTATCTTTTTCTTCTTCCATATTTTAGTGAATTTGATGTGAACACCACCATGGGTCCCAAGATCCTTGTTTTTCTAAACTAGGCCTTAATCAAACTAAAATTTATCAAACCTTAATCAATATCACCTATTGTTTTTTGTTTATATTAGATCACATAAAATCTAGATAACAAGAACATAACCAATTGTTTGTCCTATGAAGGGTCTTTACAATCCTTTGATAAATTATCGTATGAGCTACTAGGCTATATTAGATATATAACAAGCCTGGGCCACCAAACTACCCATATAGGGTCTCACACGTACTTACACCTAGTAAGGAGTATATTACAATGGGATAGTGGAAGTCATAAGGAGGTATATTATTACCCATCATATACCATCTTTGCCATGTATCCAAATAGTCACTTCCATGTATTGTTGGCAATCCATGTATAAAATTTCTCTCATGTATTGGTAGGTATATAAAGAGGAGTTAGGTATATAGGGAGGCCCTTTAGGTATATATGTCGAATTAAATATATTGAGGGAACAAGATATAAGGTTGATAAAACATCTTGTACTCTATAAACTTTAGAAATTAATTAGTTAAACCCTCATTTCTTTCTAACCCATGGTTGAGAGATGCTACCTAACCCATAGTGTTACTCATAAATTGGCCATAAATACCCACCCATCAATGGAAGGTCCTAAGGACCAACCCACCTTTAAGAAACTAAAATTTAAAGAAGAAAATGAGGACTCTCCTTCCTTAGGTTCTCTAACCCCCATCTATGATGATCAAGGAAAAGTAGTTTTCAAATCCTCTAATTACATGAATTTGTTGTTGCATAAGCATAGGGATGTCATGGAATCCTTTATTAAGGAAGCTCATGACAACATAGGTGCTTCTATATTGGGGGTTTACTCTTGGACTATCCCTAAAAACCTAGATCCAATACTTTGCTTTTAAATTAAACGAATCCATCCTTTGGATATTTAAATGCAAACCTTAATATATTAACTTCTAATTTCATTCATTCTAATACCCCTATCATCACCACTTTCGTAGATTTTTGGATGCAAAACCTCCCATACTCTTTGTGATATCATTGATTTTCCTTCTCTTGAAGAAATTTTACGAGGTAAAGTGAGTTGCCTTGTATGTTAATAAATAGGAACAAGTTATATTCCTAACTTGTATGTACCGTCAAGTGTCCCAATTTCTAATCCTCATGTTAATAAGCTTCATTCTGATCCCATAAACATGAGCATAGTTTTTATTAAATCTTGCAATCTATTATCTTTAACCTTCTAATCCTTTCACTTTAAGCATCTTGGGAGCCAATCATATGATGGTAATCTCAAAATCATATCCCCAAGAGTATCAGCCATCTTCTTATCTCAAGTATTAGTTTCCTAGTATCTCAACATATTCCTTTTGTGCAATAAAATATGGTTTCCTCTCAAATTCAAGTTTTAACCTTTTAATTAGATCTACTAAAACAACAAATTATTACAATATAAGAGTCTCTAGTGATAAGTACTCAAATGATGACTTGTACAACCAACCTCTAGATCCCTTTGTAGCTAGTTGTCATTTTTTCCCTAGATTTGAAACTACCAAGTTTCAAAAATATAAAGGGAAGAAATATCCCATTAACCAGACTATTTAGGACCACTTATAGCAATATATCTCATCATGAAACATTTCTAGTCAATATATTTCCAAGATCCTTAGTTGCCTCTCCTTGGAATGGTATTATCAAATACCAAGGCACTCCCTTAATAGATTTAGGGATATTGTCATGATGTTTTTAAAACAATTCTCTATCTATATTGAGGATAAGGTCATTATTAGTGACCTATATTAGCTCAAGGAATATAAAAATGATAGCTTCACTAACTTCTTGAAAAGCTGTCGAGCCTTAGTGGGGAGACTTCATGTATATCTTCATAGGCAACCTAAATGAGCAATTGGCCTACTATTTAGAGATAGCTAATGTATCATTTTTTGAATATGTCATTGACATGACCAAGAGAATAGAGAATTACCTCCTCAAGATAGAACAATTGAAATCCAAATCCTATAAGGAGGAAGATAAGTCTTCCTCCCACTCAAAGGGATAGTACACAAACAAACATATTGTAGTCAATGGAGGTACAAACTCATGCCAAACCAACAATGTTAGTGTTGCGAAAAACCTTAAAAATATTATCTTAAGGAATCCATAACAAGTAAAACCTAGGAGAAAGTATTATTGATTGGAAAAACCTCATTTAGCCATCCTAGATCAACTCTTAAAAGCCAAAATGGTGGAGCTTCCACCTACCAGTCCTTTAGAACCCAAAAGGAAAAAGCTTTTTGGTTTCATCCCAATGAGTAATTTGCCTTTCACCACATTAACAATGTGATCAATAAAATCTCAAGCCTTAGGAACCTAATCGATAAAGGTTAAGTTGTTCTTAGTAGCTCAAACTCTTAACCTTCTAACCAAGACCTTAGAATTTTTTAAAATCCACTACCCAATCATAATCAAAATTGAAATGCAATGGATAACATTTACTCTAGGAATGTACAACCTCCAAATTAAATTATAATTGGGACAGTCCATTTTTTTTTATCTCATTTTCATTGTAATCAAATAACAACACAAGAATCCCTCTTCTGATCAAGCTTATGGACCTCCTTTAGTCCATACAAAAAGAACTTTTCCCCTCAAAGGACCTCCATTAATCATCCAATTAAGAGACAATGCTAAGAGTACTTAAAAATTGCTCTATCAACTTGAAAGTACCCCAACTAAAATCTCCCTTATTGAACTTCTTAGGACCTATCTAAACCACATATTAGTCAAACTTTGGAGTGAACAAGTTCTTTCTCAAGACATCAACACAAATGATCTCACTTTTATGGTGGGATCCATTAGGGTTGACCATGCAACTATATAATTTCATGAGGATGACATACCTCAATCCTCTATGGTTGTAGATATCCCATTATACATCACATGCTATATTGGTGATAGGTTCATCAAATGAATCCTAGTTGATAATGGATCTAGTTTTAGTGTTTATAGCCTAATATTAACTAGTCATTTTAGGCTAACCAAATAATATAGAGAAATTTTATCTTGATATTAGAGAATTCAATAATGGGGAGCATGAGGTCAGTGGATCTGTAGTCTTAGCCCTCAAAGTCAAACCCTGCATTCTCAACACTATTTTCTATTTTATCCCTTATGAAATAACATACAAAATTATTTTTAGGAGGCCATGGATCAATGAGATATGGGTTGTTCCTTCAAATCTCCATAAATACCTTAAATATGAATATAGGTGTAAGATTTATAATATTCTAGTAAATTAAAACCCTTTCCCTATTACTAGGTGACAAGGTCGACAACCCTAAATTTAATCTTTTCCCTTCTCTTAATTTGGCTCTTCAATTATATTCTTCTCAACTTTGAATCATTGATGCATTAAGGTTTCTCACCTTGATAACCCACTTAACAATGAGTGTGAGGGTCAAACCTCTAATCTAATAAATATTAACATTAATAATCAAGATAATAATCAAAATTTTGTGGACCTAACTAATATTCCTCTATGTCTTCAAACCTTAGGTTTTCCTTCTAGTAATAAGGGTAAAAGAGTGCAAAGTGGAAGTTAATCCTTTATTTTTACTATTATTGCTAACGATCAGAAAATCCAGGATAGTAACCCTCTCTTGGCTAAATGATAGTATGCTTCATACCTCTTGTCAAAATCATATTCCATTCTAAAATAGATGCTTTCTAGCATGGGATATTAAGGTAAAGAATTAGATCTATATGAGTAGGGCATAAAAGAATTCCTATAGGTTGGAAATTGGTTGGGACACTATGAGATAGGTTATATCCCTAGACATAGTTAGCCTCTTCCCTCTTATTCTTTGTCCAACAACAAAGATGAAGTTAGCTTCCTTTATAGGAAGTCCCATGATGACACCATTTTATTAAGTGTATTGGATTGGGATGAGGAGGATGACAATGGTTAATTGCTCCTCGTAGATCTTATCTTTTATCTATTTACACAATTTAATATTGTAAATATTCTAACCCTATCCTACCTTGAGTTGATTGCTAATGTAAATAAATATGAGATGGAGGGCATACAAAATCATCCTCAAGATAGTCCCTTGGACTATCTAAGCCAAAATGACTTATATTTTGGTGGATATTTTTCCTAAATTATGAATTTCACTCTCTCATAGTTTATCAATTACAATCATCCATCCATAGATCCTATAGATATTGAGAGCTTAGGAGTGTTTCTTGCTTCCCTCAATTGGAATAAAAGTCTTGTATTCTAATTGAGAAAAATATGAACATTGATATTAAGACTCCTAAGGACCCCAATATGCTTACTCTAGGAAAAGTCTTTACCCCAATCAAGCATGAGGAATACACTAAGTTTTTGATGAATTTCAGTGATATCTTTGCTTAGTCCCACACTCATATGTTAGGTCTTGACCCTTCCCTAGTTGTCCACCACCTAGTTGCCACTCCTGATGCAAAGCCTATAAATAAAAAATAATAGAAAATACATTCAAAAGTAGCCTTGCTAGTTAAAGAGGAGCTTCAAAAACTCGTCAATGTTAAATTCATTAAAGCTATTAACTATTTTGATTGGATCTCTAATGTTTTCCTTGTGGCCAAGAAAATAGACAACATTAGAGTTTGTACAAAATTTGAGGACATCAATAAAGCATATCCCAAATATGACTTCCCTATGCCCAACATAAACATAATCATCAATTTTACTATAGGATTTGGAATGATTTCTCTAATGGATGTATTTTTAGGCTCTAATCAAATCAAAATTAATCTTGAGGACTAAGCAAAAATAGCTTTCACTAGCTCATGGAGAACCTTTTTCTATCAAGTTATATCTTTTGGATTAAAAATCTAGGAGCTACCTACCTGTGATCCATCACATATATCTTTCATGAAATGATACATGATATCATGAAATATTATGTTGATGGTATTTTTAAGCCATTTTTGCATCGAGAAGATCATGTTTGAGATATGAGGTACATATTCAAGTGGTTATGGGGTACAAGGTATGCCTAAAACCTTAAAAATATATATTTGGCATTGCATCAAGAAAATTGTTGGGATTTGTTGTATCCTAACATGACATCAAAATTGATACTGACAAGATATTGGCTATAGTCAATATACTACTCCATTAAGCTTTAAACCAAATTTAGAGTCTTCAAGATAAACACTAAGCCATTCAAAGATTCATTACCCAATTTTTTGACAAGTATCAACCTATCACCAAGATTTTGAGAAAAGGATGTAGTATTTAATTGGGATGATAACTTTCAATTGGTCTTTATTGCTCTTAAATCATACCTCTTGTACCCTCCCATCCTTGTCTCTCCTAATACTTCTTAACCCTTACTTTTATATATAGTAATAATATACCATGCCTTAGGTGATATGTTGGTATAGTACAATGACCAACATAGAGAGTGAGCCATTTTCTATATTAGCAAGACTTTGGTCAGTTACAAAGTTTATTATATTCCTTTATATAATATTTGTCTTGTTGTGTTGTCTGCTTCTCAAAAAATTAGATATTATATGTTCAACCATAAGATATTTATCATCACGAGGATCGATCCCTTATGGTATCTCATATCTAATCCTTATCTCTTAAGACAAACTGATAAGTGTGTCATTGCACTTAGTGAATTTGATCTTGAGTTTATCACCCAAAATTCTATGAAAGGTTAGGTCATTATTGAACAACTAGTAGCATACCCTTAGAAACTAGCATCCCTTAGCCTTAGACTTCCTAGAGCTTAGAATCCAATTGAGTAGATTTATGGACCCTATACTTTGATGGTGCTTGATGTATCAAATGAGAAAGGATAGGATGTATTGATTACTTAGTAATAACTTATCCCTTTTTTATTTAAGCTCAAGGTTTCTTATACCAACAATATCATAGAATACAAAGCTCTTATCCTAGGGTTTTATGTAGCCTTAGCTTTGTAGGTTAGAATTCTCTCCATTTTTAAATATTCCTAACTTGTAGTCAACCAATTCAATGGTGTTTATCGAACAAAATATGAAAAGCTTAAGCTACACAAAGACATCATCACTAAGCTAATGGATAATTTTGGTAAAATTATCATTGAAGCTATACCTAGGTCTAGCAACTACCATGTTGATGGTATGACAATGGTTGCATTCCTTATCCCCTTGGATGATAAATAAGACATGCTCCTCATTCAACAAATTAAGGAGCCTTCTATAGAGGGGGAAAACCGCCCTACCACGTACAATTCCCAAAAAGGCTAGATCCACAAGAGAGAGAGAGAAGCCTTATGGGGTGAACCACAGGGGCTGTGTTGTTCTCTACACTCGATGCTAGGGGGAAGGGTTCACCAGGAATGAATTTAAGGACTCGCTCCAAGTCCATAGGAATTTTAGGAATGTTTGATGTATTCGATTCAAGACAAACACCTAGATTTGGCCTTTCTAGATCTATGCTATAAAAGATAAAGGACAATGCAAAAATACAGAAATGCAGGAATACAAGAGCTAACCCTAGAATGATTCTTTCTTTGAATGCTTTCTAACCTAGGGTTCTAAATAAATAACCTTTAAGCAAGGGCTCAAGAAGAGATGCACAAACAGAATTAACCCTAAGTGCACACTATATGTTGTTTATCTTTCAAATGCCTAGAAATCAATTAAATATACTTCTATTAAATCAGATCTAGGGTTTATAAAAAAAATATAAGGCACTCAACAAATAACCTAAAGACTAATCAGAACACTTAGCTTATCCGGTGGTTGATCCTTGCTTTTATCCTTTGTCCAATGCTATCAACAATACTTGTTCCTGCAAGATAACTCAACAAACACTTGAAAATGGAATTAGCATTAGGGGGCCTACTTAGGCCACTATACAATAGTGCTTGGAGGTGCAATAGTCAAGCCCCCTAGGTCCTTTTAGCTGACCTTTGATAATTAAAAGTGAAAATTGACCTTTGGAGGAAAACAAGCATTAATGCAATACAACAAAAAAGAATGCAGAAATCATAAAATAGAATATGCCACTATGCTCTAGATGTAATTTAGAATGCAATGGTGAAAATAGGGACAACTGGTTACCCCCAGATTGGTCTCAGGTGAAATCACACCCCGTAATGGGCGACCACGATAATGCTAGGCGAAGTCATGCCCCATCAAGGATCGAGCACGATTTCGTAGAAGTGAGACAAAACATCTCAGATGGAAGAAAAAAATTAAATCAGGATGCAGTGAATGAAATAAGACATGCAACAAAACGTCTTCACCTAGAAGAGAGCGAGGAAGCAAGTAGAAAGGTTTGAGATCTCCCGAGTAGTCAATCTCTCCTTAGGGCTTCAACAACAATCCACCAAGAGCGAAGAAGAACAATCCAATGCAGCAGATAATCAAACTCCAAACTTCAAAGTTGCTTGTGAAGAAGAAGAAGGATGCAGACCGAATAAAACACTTTGTGAGAAATCAAATCATTAGTAAGCGTGCATATGAAATTGTGATCACTTGTGTGTTATCGTGTGTGAAAAGTGAATTCAAACCCTCCTTATATAGCGGATTTGAAGGTGAAAAGAGTGGGAAAACCAAGGAGGGCCGACGTAAAACATGCCAACCTCAAAAAATTAGGGTTTTAATGTGTCAAACCCTAAAAAGGTGAAATCATGCCCCATCCGGGCTGATCACGATATCGCAATGCGAAGTCGCACCCCATCAAGGATCGGGTGCGATTTTGCATAGAGAGGGAAAAAAGGCAAAAAAGAGGGAAAGCCTTGCCCTTGCCCTAGGCAAGTCTAAGGGGTCCCCTAGAGGGCTCAGGGAAGATTGCCCACTAAAGTGGGTCAATTTTTTGTGTCTACATTTTGCCCCCTCTTTGACGCATTTATGGCCTAATAAATGTGTCAAAGAAAATATGTAAACACCCACAAACAAAAAATGACAAGCAAAAATGGGGTGGCTGGTTTAGAAGAAAGGGATGGTGCAAAAATAGTGTTACTCCGAACACTTTCAAGTTTTACATGCAAATCGAGGCATTAGGGACATTAATGCCTCTAAGGCCAGGGTGCCCCCTCGAGTTTTATGAGGGACACGTTCCTCATAAAAACTTGAAAAGGTAGACTCAAAGAAGAAGAAGCGAGAAAAACAAAAAGGAGAAAAAGCGCACGAAAATAGGGTTAAAAGGTGAAAAGGGGGCAAAACCCTAATTCATTTTAACCGCACGAGGGAGAAGAAAGGAGCTCTAGAGAAATGGAGGAGATGGCACTACCGATACACCATTCAACGATCATGAGGGGTGAAGTCGGCATGAAAGCGGAGCGGGCACAGGTAGGGTCGAAAACCACTCCTTGCATGTCAATTTTTCAAATTTTCATGCATTTTTTAGTGGTTTTCCGCCAAAATCGATGGTTTTGCTAGATTTGATTTTCTGGCCATGATTTTCCCTAGGTAGTAGTGGTGAAATCGTGCCTAGGCAAAAATTGACTAGCGGATTTTCGAAAAATGCTAGGGCGCGATTTGAAAAAGAGAAAAAGGAAAAGAAAAGAGGAAAAAGAAAAAAAAGGAAGAAAAGGGAAAAGGATGCAAGCAAACAACTTTAAAGATGTAGAATTTAATTGTGCTATGAATTTTGATTGATTTTAAATTAATTAATTAATTTTAATGTATTAAATTTATTAATGGAAAAATAATTATTTTGTTGTTATTGCAGCTTAGGGTACTCGAGAGTGGAGAGCAGGCTCCTTGGAGGTGGAGCTAGAGGCACTCAGAGAAGTAGAGAGGGATACATTGGTAGTAGTGGGGCTAGACCACCTAGCTAGACTACCTCGGGTGGAGGTAGATAGGGCTCTACTGACGACACTAGTAGAGAGGTGGTACCCGGAGTCGTCTACCTTTCGGTTACCCATAGGAGAGATGACCATCACACTAGAGGATGTGTGGTGCATCTTGCACATCCCCATCAAGGGAGAGTAGTTTATAGAGTGTGAGGGAGACTAGCTACCTTGCAATGATTTTTAAGAGGTTGGACCCACTAGGTGCGAGAGAGCACCATAGTCGTAGATGACCTGGTGGGGCGGTATGGGGTAGACCCATTGATGATCATGCTCTATGGGGTGGTTGTGGGTATGCTGATGTGCCACACTAGTAGGTGATATCTACCATGGGTGATGGTGGGTGTAGTGGTAGACATGCGAGACTATAGGGCTAGGTTCACATGGGGTCCATATGTGTTGACCCACTTGTACAGGATGTTGTACAACATCATGTACAAGCGGTATATAGGGATAGTGTGTATAACTTTGCTCTAGGTATGGAGCTGGGAGCACATAGTGGTGTAGATATCGGATGCACTACTAGGTCCATTGCCCATTTAGAGTGACCAACAACATACAGGTGGCCTAGATCCCTAGAGTAGCAGAGGACCTACATGAACATCTACCACTAGCGAGGTGGATAGTAGATGAGCTGAGGGAGGCCAAGATAGTATGGTGACCCTAGCATCTACACCCAGGATAGGCTGAGGATAGGATAGAGTTAGTGAGGGTCAGGAGGATCAGGTGGTTGACTATGAAGAAGGGAGAGCTAGAGGTCTTCAGATTTGATCGAGTCCTGAGGTAGTTTGGGATCTTGCAGGGCATCCTAGACCTGGGGGATCACTGGTACCAGAGAGTCTACTAGGACCCAAGGGTAGGAGGTAGACCTGACCTGACTAGGTGGGTCGAGGAGGACCTAGATGATCCTCCTTACGTGGATCCTAGGGTGGATGATGCGGGAGTGGCCTTCGACTACTAGCGGTGGTATAGAGGAGTCATGCCCTATAGGGTCTCCCTACTAGTTTTGATATAGAGGTACTAGGTGATGGGCTTGGGCATGCAATGAGCATTTTGAGAGGTAGCTCGTAGGGCCATAGAGAGGGCTTAGTAGGGACCAATAGATTTGAGATAGAGGTTAAGACACTTGTTGGAGACTAGGGAGGTAGGGGTATCCAGAGTTACCCCCATAGAGGCTAGGGTACTACCATGTGGAGGATCGAGAGAGACCTCCACATCAACAGTAATCAACCAGGTCAGGCTCTAGGATGAGGGGATCCGAGGGAGGAGGTAGAGGTGCTATGAGCATAGGTGGTGACTCTATAGAGGTAGGTGGACCTACTCTAGGAGGATAGGTCCAAGAGGATCGAGGGACTATGAGGCTCATTGAGTACCATAGAGAGGGAGAGGGATGCAGCTCTAGTAGAGGTTAATCATCTTTGAGGAGAGGTGAGCCATCTAGATATAGAGTACTAGAGGGCTTAGGTAGAGGGGATGGCTATCATCGGGAGCAGCTAGGCTAGCGATGGAGTCCATCTTCTATAGGTAGAGCTACAGAGGGTAGGGTAGAGGCTGGAGGTGGCCATTCAATGGGCTACCTTTTATGAGACTATGTACTACTAGGTAGTACCAATGGAGTAGAGAGTGACACTCCCTCCATCCCTCTAGTTAGCTAGTAGGTCATGGTCTCGATCATGGATATTCTTGGCATCATCATCTATGGGTATGTGGCTACTTGGACCACCTCCTCCTCTGGGTGGAGTAGAGGAGATAGGCTCTCAGAGCTAGGCTAGGGATCGGGATGACATACCAATTTTGATTGTGGCATGCACCCCTAGGGATTGGTTGAGTGTACTAAGACTAGACTATGGTACACCAACTAGACATGATTGTATCTCTCTTTTTCATCGAGTAATACATAGCTGCTTTCTCTTTTTATATTTTGTGAATGTGTGCATGTGATTTGAATTGTTATCTTGATTTAATATTTTATGAATGCAATCTATCTTAAATGCAAGGCTATATGAAATGCATGGATGAAAATGGATGGAAGAAAAGAAAGAGAACATGAGAAAAAGATAAAGAAAGAAAACCAATAATACGAAGAAGAAGAAGAGAGAAGAAGATAAAGAAGAAGACAATCCAAAGGTCAACCATCTAAAATAGAGAAGGATGGGTGAAACATAGTATTGAAATCAGCGTAGGTCGCAAGGGACCAATGTGACTAAATACTATGAATCATACCAAAAAAGAGGGGAGCTAAACCCGCTATGGGTGTAGTGCTCACCAAGAGGTATGAGGTGTTGGAGTCTGACCCACTATGGATGGTTGCTCACTTATTGACTATTGTGGGGTGATTACCCACTAGGATGTATGTCGAGGCCTGCTAAAAATGGCCAAGGAGCTTATCCTGTAATGGGGTGTTGAGCCATTGAGTCAAAAGGGAGTATAACCCGATAGAAGATCATATCCGATAAGATACCCACTAGGATGTATAGCTATCCCATGTGGGGTGTAATATAAGGATAAATATATATATTAGGTGAGTGCTACCCTCGATAGGGGTTTAGAGCAGAAAACAAGATAGTGAGTGTGTGCAATTGTGTTGAGAAGACAACTTGAAAGACAAAGGAAGAAACACACATATTTCCTTGTCAAAAGCAAAGGAAGATAAAAAAGAAGAGCAACTAAAAAGTGACAAGGAAATATTAATGAATTATCATCCTTGATCTAAGAGATACTCTCACTATTTCCAAGATTAAGGAAGACATTTGAAGAAGCAAAAAGCAAGAAAGAAGATTGAAGAAGAAAGCCCTAGGTGGGGATCTTACTAGGCATCAGAATCCTAGAGAGAGTGCAATGCATGTGAGCTATGACCTAACTAGGTATCATCACATGCCATTGTCATAAGATCCCCAAAATCTATATGATCAAGCAGTCATGAACAAGCAATCATGCAAAATATGACATTCAAGCATGCAAGTTGAATTAAATGTCAGGCAGACAATGCAAAAGGATGACAAGCAACAATGCAATATGAGCAAGCAGATGGATGCAATGAAAATGCAAATGCATAGCTAAATGATGATTAATTGATTTGATGCAATTTTTATTTGTTTTTATGTTAATTAATTTAATTAATTAATTTAAGCAAGTAGAATGAAATTCGACACAACATCTAAGTGTGTCACCTTTCTTAACAAAAAGAATAGGTGTGCCATGGATTATTTTATCAAAGAAATCTCTAAAAGGTAAGCCTTCTCGATAATTAGAATTATGGAGAGGCTCCTTCATAGCTCTTTCTTTGGTAGCCATAGCATGATAATCAATGCACTCTTGAACATAACCATTCTTTTTAACATAAGGAGGAGCAATTCCTAACTTTGCAAGATCTCTATAGGACAACGAAGTAGGGTCCTCTTCTAAAATAGAAGGTTTACTTTTAGAACACATAGAATCAATCATATTACAAAACAAGACATCAGAAGAATAAGGGGGACCATCATCCTCATCACCCACTCCTGACTTTTGATAATCCATATATTCAGCATAAGTCATAAGATGATCATCATTGTCAAATGGTAAAGGTTGGTCTTTACTAGGTATAAAACCTATGCCACATCTCCTAGGCCAGATCTCGACATCCAAAGGCTCTTGAATGCCCTTCTGTTGTGGCCCCAAGCCTTTACCTACATATCCCATACTAGATAGGATCTGTTTAGGAAGTGGGTAATCATTGGAAAGGTAACAATGAGCAAAAGAATGCTCAATGGGAGAGGGGTTGCTACCACGTATCTTATCCTCGAAGGTAGTTCCTACGAAGATAAAGGTACACATGCCAAAGTGTACAACATCACCTTTCTTATGGGGTAAACCCATGGTTCTTGGTGATGGTGGTAGCTTAGCTAGATCCAGAAGAGGTTCTTGAAGAAACTGATTATCATGATCCTGAGATGAAAAATTTAAGATATGTTCCTCACTCATTTTTAAAATTTGAAATTGTTCTAATATTTGAGATGAGGAACATGGAGAAACCATTGAAGAGATTGAGGGACATAGGTTGAACTCAGATCGAGCTCACTCTACATTTGAACAAAATTCAAATGGTCGAGGGTCACCCAAAATGGTGATAACTTGATTCTTAAACTCAAACTTGAGACATTGATGAAGAGTAGAAGGGATGACCTTCATTGCATGAATCCAAGGATATCCAAGAAGAAGATTAAAATATGCAGGACAATGTACCACATAAAACAAAGTATCCAATATTTTAGGCCCAACTTTGAGAGGAAGAGATATGACACCACAGGCTTCTTGGGACTCATTGTTGAAAGCTTTTATAATGATATCAGATTTTGTTAAGTCTTCCTCTTTTAATCCAAATTTTTGAAAGAATTGATATGTACACAAATTGAGGGAAGAACCATTATCAATCAAAATTCGCTTGATAAAAGTATCCCCAATAAGTGCAGTGATGTAAAGTGAAGAATCTTCTTGCAAGTTTGAGGAAGGTTTATCATCATTCGAGAATGAGATATGATGTATCCCAAGAGAACCTACGACATCAACTATAGCATTGGGAGAAATATCTGAAGGAACTGATTGTTGCTTTAAAAATTCCATCAAAGCATCTCTATGGTTGGGAGAAGTTTGAAGGAGTTCTAAAACTGAAATCTTTGTTGGAGTACTAGCCAACTGCTTTTGGAGATCAAATGAAACCTTAGGTTGTGGTCTCAATACAATAGGTGGAGTCCCTGTATCTGAAACTTTTCCTTGATTATTCTTCAAAATTGAACTGGGTTGTAACATAAAATTCTATCCTTGTTGAGGATGTTGAGTTTGAGCTTGTCTTCTTGTAGTTATCCCAACCATGCCAACCATATTACCATAGGGAGGAGGCTCATTCTGATGAGCCACCTGATTTGCTACCTGTTGATTATGTTTTGGTAATGGATCTTTAAATATTCCCATATCTTGATTGGTAGTCAAATTTTGTTGGACAGGTACTTGATTATTCACTATTTGAGAATTGCTTAAGTCAATACATCCTGCATCAATCAAATCTTGAACCACATGTTTCAACTTCTTACAAGAATTCATCCAATGTCCTTCCACTCTATGATATGCACAATGTTGACCTACCTTATACCAATGAGTTGTAGTATCTGGTTGTCTAATAGGAGGTAACTCAATTGCCTTAGCTTCTAAGAGTTGTTTCAAAACTACTTCCATAGACATATTAAGCCTTGTAAAATTCCTTTGTGGAGGTTTCTGAAGTACTATCTTTTGTAGGTTGTTAGTAACATTATTAACATGCCTACTATCCATTCCATTATCACCTCCTATATGTCTATTTTTATGTTGAGACTTAGTAGGTTTCTCTTCCTTAACTTTGAGTTGACCTCTCCTGATGAGAGCTTGTTCTACTTTCCTTGCTAAATCAATTGCTTGATCAAAAGATGTAATAGTAGTAGTCTCTAATGCATAAGATAATTGTTCTTGTAAATTACCAATAAATATCTCAAGCATATCTTTAGGAGGTAAAGTATATCTCAAACATCCAACTAAACTTCTCCAACGAGCCAAAAATTTTGAAAAGCTTTCTTCTTTACTTTGTTTTAAATTATAAACATCTTTCATTGTCACTTCTTTCTCAATGTAAGCACCAAATTGTTGAACAAATAATTATGTTGTCTCTTCAAAACTCTTTAAGGAATAATTAGGCAACCGATAATACCATTCTAATGCCATGCCACCAAGACTCTTAGGAAATGTTTTAAGCAACAACATATCATCATAAATGAGATCATGGCAAGTTGTTCTAAATCTTCTTAAATGCTCTATTGGATCTTCTATCCCCTTATAGATAGGTAAAACTGGCATAGGAAAGTGCTTAGGATAAGGCCTAGCAACAACAATAGGATCCAATGGTTGATTACACATTTCCTTATAACTGTAAGTAAAACTTGAAGGTTGAATCATCTCAACTTTTGAAACCAATTGCTTCACCATATTTGCCAAATTTTGTACTTTTGGATTACTATTATGCATTGTTCCTAGATTCCCATATGTGTGTTGAGGAACCAATGCTTGATTCAGGTTGGAAGTATGGATATTATTGTTATATGTGGCACCTTGTGAAAGTGGACAACTAACATTGGGAAGAATAGAAGCAAAAGTGTTGATATTAGAAGATTGAGGAAGAAATTGAAAACACTTTTGAGTGACACTACTAATTGGAGGAGCTTGCATATTCCTTCCAATGTTGGTGGTAGTAGTAGTATCAATAATTGAGTTCAACTTATCAAGATGTACTGATTTAGGCAAGGGGTTTTCCTGGTTAAGCATAGGGGAGCTTATTGGAGGAGGTGGAGGAGTCTCATCTCTTTTGAGGTGAGCTTCTCGCTCCATGCCTCCCAATATCCTATCCCTATTAGCTTTCATAAAGCCCCAAATATGCTCAAATGATGAAAAGACAAAGCTACCATTAGGTCCCTCATAAGGATCAAAACTCATCTTAGTATCCATGTTGTCTTGCTCTTCTGGATCTATGTTAGGATCCTCTCTATCAATCTGATCATCTTCTAGAGGAATACAATCAGATTCAAGATGCTTTCACTGACTTCTAAGGATAGGAGCCATTAGAAAAGCGAAAGGATAGAAGAGAATGCTAACAATAGAAACAAAAATATTTTTAAAGATATTATTAAGATTCTCCAATCACACAAACAAATTTAATGATCTTGTTTAAAGATTTTAAAAGAAAAGGAGGTGTTCACGTCGGGTTCACCAAAGATGTAGAGGGGGAAAACCACCCTACCACGTACAATTCCCAAACAAGGTTGGATCCACAAGAGAGAGAGAAGCCTTATGGGGTGAACCATGAGGGCTGTGTTGTTCTCTACACTCGGTGCTAGGGGGAAGGGTTCACCAGGAATGGCTTTAAGGACTCGCTCCAAGTCCACAAGGAATTTTAGGAATGTTTGATGTATTCGATTCAAGACAAACACCTAGATTTGGCCTTTCTAGATCTATGCTATAAAAGATAAAGGACAATGCAGAAATACAGAAATGCAGGAATACAAGAGCTAACCCTAGAATGATTCTTTCTTTGAATGCTTTTCTAACCTAGGGTTCTAAATAAACAACCTTTAAGCAAGGGCTCAAGAAGAGATGCACAAACAGAATTAACCCTAAGTGCACACTATATGTTGTTTATCTTTCAAATGCCTAGAATTAATTAAATATACTTCTATTAAATCAGATCTAGGGTTTATAATAGAAATAAAAGGCACTCAACAAACAACCTAAAGACTAATCAGAATACTTAGCTTATCCGGTGGTTGATCCTTGCTTTTATCCCTTTGTCCAATGCTATCAATAATTCCTGTTCCTGCAAGATAACTCAACAAACACTTGAAAATGGGATTAGCGTTAGGGGGCCTACTTAGGCCATTGTACAATAGTGCTTGGAGGTGCAACAATCAAGCCCCCTAGGTCCTTTTAGCTGACCTTTGATAATTAAAAGCAGAAATTGACCTTTGGAGAAAAACAAGCATTAATGCAATACAACAGAACAGAATGCAGAAATCACAGAATAGAATATGCCACTATGCTCTAGATGCAATTTAGAATGCAATGGTGAAAATAGGGACAACTGGTTACCCCAGTTTGGTCTCAAGAAAAATCATACCCCGTAATGGGCGACCGTGATAACGCCAGGTGAAGTCGCACCCCATCAAGGACCAGGTGTGATTTCATAGAAGTGAGACGAAACATCTCAAACAGAAGTGAAACAATTAAATCAGGATGCAGCGAATGAAATAAGACATGCAATAGAATATCTTCACCTGGTAGAGAGTGAGGAAGCAAGTAGAAAGGTTTGAGATCTCCCGAGTAGTCAATCTCTCCTTAGGGCTTCAACAACAATCCACCAAGAGCGAAGAAGAACAATCCAATGCAGTAGACAATCAAACTCCAAACTTCAAAGTTGCTTGCAAAAGAAGAAGAAGGATGCAGACCGAATAAAACACTTTGCGAGAAATAAAATCATTAGTAAGCATGCATGTGAAATCATGATCATTTGTGTGCTATCGTGTGAGAAGTGAATTCAAACCCTCCTTATATAGCGGATTTGAAGGTGAAAAGAGCGGGAAAACCAAGGAGGGCCGACGTAAAACATGCCAACCCCAAAAAATTAGGGTTTTAATGTGTCAAACCCTAAAAAGGTGAAATCGTGCCCCATTTAGGCCGACCGCGATATCGCAATGCGAAGTCGCACCCCATCAAGGATCGGGCGCGATTTCGCATAGAGAGGGAAAATAGGCAAAACAGGGGGAAAGCCTTGCCCTTGCCCTAGGCAAGTCTAAGGGGTCCCCTAGAGGGCTCAGGGAAGATTGCCCACTGAAGTGGGTCAATTTTCCGTGTCTACACCTTCAATGTTAGAGTCTAGTCAAATTTATCTAGGAGTTGTTTTCATAGAATTAGCTCCTCCCAATCCTTGACATAAGAATATATTTACCTTCCCTAGGGATGACATGTTATCTGAAGCATAATGTAAATTAATGTAACTTGTATCTTTCATAATGAAAGTAAAATAGAGAGAGAGAGAGAGAGAGAGAGAGAGAGAGAGAGAGAGAGAGAGAGAGAGAGAGAGAGAGATTTTGCTTTATGTCTCCACTATCTCTTGTTCATCTTTCTTACATTTTTTTTGCATTTTTTGTATTTTTCATCTCAACTAATCTAACTACTAACTTACTAACTTGCTACTAAAAAATATAAAAAATATACTAACCAACTAACTTGCAATTTACTAATTTTCTTATTAATCAAGAAGGTTAAAAATGAATCAACTTACTAACCACAACTTTAGTATTTGATTAAAATTTACTTAATCTTGCAACACAGTTTATATGTGTTAAACACCTATTGAATCCAAAAGAATCTGCTCTATCGATAGCAAGTCATTTTCGGGTCCTCGTACCCGTACCCTTTTGGGTAGCTTGGTTGACCTTGGGTGAGATGAATTGGCTATTCATTAGGCTATAGCAAAAACTTAAAATGAACACTAACTTACTAACTTATTGACTATCTAACATTTGACAAATATTTTATGGTTCAATTCAAGTTAGTTTATTTTGTTGCAAGATGGTTGTTATGATTAGTTACCTTCTTATTGCAAGTTAATCTATTGCAAGTTGATCTTGGTTTATTTCATTTATTCAATTGCAATATGGTTATAGTTGTTTATTGCAAGATGGTTATAGTAGTTCATGATAATGTTGATTATATTTCATGATGATGATTATCTCTATTGATGATGATTAATTTTAATTATCTTTCATGATGTTTATCTTTCATGATGATTATCTTTGATGACTGAAAAGTAGATTACTTGAAAGTTATGTTTTTTTATATATGCAAGTATGTTTATCTCCTTTCTTATTGCATCATTTATTTCCTTTGTCAATGCATCTTATGTTTTGATTATGTTCACTTTCTAGAATGGCTGATAATGGGATCTCCTTCACACCTAAGCACATACTTGATGGATCAAATTTTAGAATATGGGAACCAAGGATGAGGGATGAATTTCAAGCAAGAAAATTATGGCCCATTGTGAATGGAGATGAAGCAATCCCGACCCAAGCAAGGGCACTTGAGACATACAACAACAAGAGTCACCTTGCACTTTCCATGATTATCAATAGTGTGAGTGATGATATATTTCTCACTATAATCCATTGTGAGCATGCTAAATATGCATAGGATTTGCTAAAACAAGTCCATCTAGGGTCCAACACATCAAGGAAATTCACTTTATTGTCAAAAATTATTAGCACTATGCAAGGTGAAGAAGAAAGTGCCTTGATCTTCCTCTCAAATATGAAAGACATGAGAACTCAACTATTGACTTGTAATTGTGATTGGATAAGTGTGAAGCTCTTAAGCTTTATCATTTTGAGGAACTTGTCAAGCAAGTTCAAGAATTTTGTCACCATTATTGAGACTAGGCTAGAGCAAAAAGAGGATGGCATTCCTTTCAACACTCTTTCACAATTATTGATTCAACATGAAGAGCCTCTTAATAGAGACAAAGTGAATGGTCAAGTTGTCAAGGAGAAGAATATTTCCTTGAGTGCCAATAAGGCTTCCTTCAAGAAGAAATACAAGGGAAGGAAAAATCAAAATTTCCAACCCAACAAGCCTAGAGTTGATTTCACTTGCAACTTTTGTGGCAAGAAAGGCCACAAGGAACAAAATTATTTCAAGACAAAGAAGATTGCAGAAAAGGAAGAGCGAAAAAAGGCTAAGGGACAAGGACCTAAGAAATGGTTTTGCAAGGGAAAGAAAAAGAACAAAAATGTAAAGAAAAATTCTAATAAAAATTCCTTTGTTTGTGCCCTCTACTCCATTGACTCATCTACTTCTAATGAATGGGTGTTAGATTATGGATGCACTAACCATATGTGTTTTGAAAAGGATAAGTTTGTGGACTTTCATAAGCACTCTTAAGATTCAGTTGTCATTGGTGATAATACTAGACTTCAAGTAGAAGGTGTTGGCAATGTTGTAATTGAAGGGAAATTACTTTATCATGTCTTATATGTGCCTAACCTTAGGAGAAATTTAATTTTAGTTTTGCAAGTTTCTAGAAGTGGTCACACTATTGAGTTCAATGCAACTTCATGGAGCATTAGGAAAGGCATGCTACCAATCATTACAAGTTATGTGAAGAATAATATTTATGTGTTAGGTGATGCTCCTCCTAAAGTGTGTTTAGCAACTAATGTTTCTCCTAGTAACAAGCTTTGGCACTTAAGGTTAGGCCATACAAACTATCAAAATATTCAAATTATGAAGTCCAAAAATTTGGTTGAAGGCTTGCCTAACATTTCACCTATTCATGGTTTGTGTGAAACATGCATCTTAGGCAAGATGAGCAAACAAAAGTTTGAAAAGGACAAGTCAACAAGGGCCACACAAATTCTTCAACTCCTTCATACAAATATTATGGATCCATTACATGTTAGATAACTTGGTGGTGCATCCTATATTCTCACCTTTATAGATGATTATTCAAGAATGATCTTTGGGTATCTACTTAAGAATAAATCAGATTGTTTTGAGACATTCAAGGAGTTCAAAACTTTGGTAGAAAATCAAAAGGGAGCAAAGATCAAAATTATTAGAAGTGACAATGGAGGGGAGTACAATAGCAATTATTTCAATGAGTTTTGTTCTTCTCATGGGATCAAAATGCAGTTTACTTGTCCATGATTGTCCTTTTTTTCCTCTCTACAACACCATTTTATTGACCACTTACCTCAATTTCTTTGGGGTGAAGCAGCTAGTACAAAAATCTACATTCTTAACAGGTGTCCTTCAAAATCAGTTGAGGGGAAGACTCCTTATGAGGTTTGGAATGGTAAGAAGCCAAATTTGTCACACTTAAGAGGGTTTGGATGTGATGCATTTTCATATATTCCTTCATAAAAGAGGAATAAATTGGACAAAAAGTCTCAAAAATGCATCTTTATTGGCTATGATGTAGAACATAGGGGCTACAGGTTATACTCACCTTCTTCACACATTGTATTTGTTTCAAGAGATGTCAAATTCAATGAAGATATTCTTGAGTTAGAAAAGGGTGGGCCTTGTTTCAAAAGGACCAAGTGGTTGGATCATTATAGGGGTCCTAAAGCAAAATTCAGTTAGCCAAAGGATAACTAGAAGTATGACCCTTAACATGTATCTTCTACCTAATATAGTGAATGATCATGAGCCTACTTCTTACCAAGAAGCTTCACAACACTCTTGTCGAGTTGATGCCATGAAGGTTGAGATGGATTCTCTTCTAAAGAATAAAACTTGGGATATAATGCCTTATCCTAATAAAAGAAATATTATTGGGAACAAGTGGGTCTATAGAATCAAGTATAATTCTAATGGAGAGATAGAAAAGTATAAGGCTAGATTGGTTGCTAAGGGTTATGCTCAAAAACATGGCATTTACTATGATGAAACCTTTGCACCAGTTGCCAAAATGCCCACCATTCGGCTTCTCATTGCTATTGTTGCTGCTCAAGGTTGGCAGATTTTTTAGCTTGATGTGAAAAGTGCCTTTCTAAATGGTGATTTGGATGTGGATATCTACATGAGTCAACCACAAGGATTTTTTGTACAATGTAAGGAAACACTTGTGTGTAAACTAAATAAAACCTTGTATGGTCTGAAGAAAGAACCTAGAGCATGGTACATGAAGATTTTAGGTTACTTCTTGTCTCTTGGTTTTGATAAATGCTATTCAGATACATATATCTATGTGCTTAGGAAGGATAACTTGGTCATTTTAATTGCTCTATTTGTTGATGACCTTGTTGTGATTGGAAATGAGAATGAGGCCATTTTTTATTTCATCTCCAAATTAAATTCAGAGTATGAAATGATTGACCTTGGTCTTCTACACTACTATCTTGGCATGCAAGTTTATCAACATGAGGATTGTACCTTTTTGAGTCAATCCAAGTATATTTGAAATTTTCTTAAGAGATTTGATTTAGAGTATGACAATCCTACTTCCATTCCTATATATACAGGGTTTAATTTGGAAGTACATAATCTCAGTTGGTTGATGCTACATTGTATAGGTAGCTCATTGGTAGTCTTCTTTATGTTACCATCACAAGACCAGATATTGCTTTTGCAGTTGGTATGATGGCTAGGTTCATGCAGAAACCTTATATTGAGCACTTACAAGCTACCAAGAATATTCTGAAGTACCTTTCAGGTACTAGATATTTGTCACTCAAGTATTCTAGGCTTCCTTCTTTTGCTCTTTTTGGCTATGTTGATTCTAATTTTGGAGGGGATAGAATAGATAGAAAGTCTACCATAGCATATGTTTTTAGTATTGGGTCTATAGCTATCTCTTGGTATTCTAAGAAGCAATATATAATTACTTTTTCTACAATGGAAGCGGAGTATAAGGCTATGACAACAATTGCATAGGAAGCGGTTTGGCTTCATACCCTCATGAAGGAAATTGACTTTGAGTAATTTGGTCCTTCACGTTTGCTCTTCGATAATAAATCAGCTATTGCCTTGGCTAAAAATCCTATAATACATCAAAGGACAAAGCATGTTCAAATCCAAGCCCACTTTATCAGAGAGAAGGTATTGGATGGGACTATTCAGTTGGAGTATTGCCCATCATCTTCTAATTCTACTGATTTGTTCACCAAACCTCTTCCCAAGGAGCAATTTTGTAAGTTGAGGGACTCACTTGGTTTGGTGAAGTTATCCTCAAGGGGGAATGAAGTGCAGTTACACTTGTGTGATGACAACTTCATCCTTATGAGGTGTTTTGTGCTATATATATGAGTTGATATTTGGTGGTATAATTGCCTTTTGCATCTCTTTTGAACATGGTACTTTCTTGTTTACCTTGTGCAACTTTTGTACATGTTACTTTGTATATGGCATTGTACAATTATGGTATATGATGCAATTGCTTTATGTAAATATTTTACATGGTACTTTCTTGTTGCCTTGTGCAACTTTGTACATATTTTTATGTAGTTGGCATTATGCAATTGGTTTATCATGGTACTTTCTTGTTAGCATTTATGCTACTTTTGTACATGATATTTTATGGTTGGCTTTATGCAACCAGTGTGCACACTTTATTATTTTCATATACCTTATGCAAATTCTTGTACATGGTACTTTAGAGATTGCATTATCATGGTAATCCTTGTTTGCTTTATGCAACTTTGATTATGATATTTTTTGATCAACTATATAGCACGCCACTATAAGTATGGCTTGGCACATTTTTGTGATGACTTATATTTCACTATTTGTTAGATCAGTTTTGTTATCATATTTGGATATTCATATATGTTGTGGTGAATATATTTATGATGATGTATCTAACTGATCTTATGTTGAGCTACTTGTAGCTTGTAGGTACTTCCATTTGGGGTTTTATAGGCTTACTAAAGACACCCTTGTGATGTTTTCTTCTTTTCATTTCCAACCACTTGTGGTTGATGGATGGCTTTGTAAGATGCTTGTATCTCAAGCTACTCCGTTGGGGGCTTGTAGTCTCATTTTGGCCTATTTTGTATTGGTGCCTTATTGTAGACCATTCTTGGTCATAGAAGCTCATTGTAACTATATTACTCATTTGATTCTCATCCCCGTTTGTATATTTAGGGGGAGAATGTTTCTTTGTTTCATAATTCCTTTCCCCAATATTGCATTAAGGGGAAGTGTTGGAATATGTAATACAACATTGTGTAAATTATTCTTAGACTAAAATATAAAGTCTAAAGAACAATATTTGAATTAGAAAATAATTCTATTTTATGTAAAAATATTTCCACCCAATTAATAAATAAAATAAGGGTGCTAGGAATATTTAATTTGTGGGAAAAAGTATTTTCCCTTTTCTAGCAAATATTATAAAGTAACTAATAACTTTCTAATATTTGATAGATGCCACTTATCACACATCTCAAAATTAGATTGTGATAAGATTTAGGGTTGTAGTAGAAAATTTTCTCTTTAAATAGGGGTGTTGTCTACTACATCTAAACATATCTTGTCATATTGACTTGTGTTGTAATATCATGTTGATGCATATTGTTGCATAACATTGAAGCATTCTTGTATTGTTAAATCAAATGAGTAATATAGTGAGCTTCATAGTGGATGTTTTCCTTCTTCATTTGAAGTAGGTTTTTACCTTGGTGTTGTGTGTTTTCCTCTTTTGTGTGTGATTGATCTTGTGAAGCATTCTTCAATCTTGGGGAGGCTTTGCTTGTCTCACATAATCATGAGGATATTAGTTCAAGAAAGAAGGCAATTGAAAAGGTATAATCCACTTGATTTGCATTCTACTTTTGGTTTATCTGCTACTGATGATGATACAAAAACTGTTATAGAGGTAATTGATGTAGAGGAAGGTACATTAAGGAAGAAGACCATGGTTGACAAGATGAAGGCCTTGAAAAAATATGACATGGGATTTAGTTAAGTTTCTTGTTAGAAGAAAACCAAAAAGGAGCAAATGGGTATTCAATAAGTTCAATGTAGAAGGTAAAGTGAAGAAGTACAAATATTTCCTGGTAGCAAGGGGGTATTTGTAGGTGGAGAGAATTTATTTTGGTGATGTTTTCTTCCCTATTACTAAACTAACTTCTATAGATTTCTTTTGTCTATTGTTGTTGCATTTGACCTTGAAGTAGAGAAAATGGATGTGAAGACAACATTCCTACATGGGGATCTAGAAGAAGAAATCTATATATCTCAATCAAAATATTTTATAGTAAAGAGAAAGGACTTCTCTTTATGGTCTAAAACAATCACCAAGGATGTGGTATCAAAAGTTTGATACTTATGTTTTAGGACGTGGTTTTTCAAAAATAAAATTTTATCATTGTGTTTACACAAAATTAGTTGATGATCACTTTGTTATTGTCTTATTGTATGTAGATGACATGTTGTTAATTGTCAATAACAAGGAAATCATCAAGGATGTTATGTCTCAATTGTCATATTAGTTTGATATGAAGGATCTCGGTCCTACAAATTTCATCTTGGATATGTAGATTAAGAAGGATAATTCAAACAAGAGAATTTGGTTGTATAAAAAAAAACATGTTGAGATAATATTATAAAGATTTTACATGTAGGAATGTAAAGCAGTCAAGAATCCCATTCCTTTGGGTGTAAAGCTATTTGTAGAACAATGTCCAAATACAAAAGAAGAGAAAGAGGGCATGTATTGTGTTTCTTATGCAAATGATATTCAAATTTTGATGTATGCAATAATATTTACCAAATAAAATATTGCCCATGAAGTGGAATTTCTAAGCAGATATACGTAAAAAATAGGGAAATAAAATTGAACTATTATAAAATAAGTTTTTAGCTATTTATGTGGCACATTAGATTATGCAATATGTTATCAAGGAAGGACTAAACCAAATAAGGTATTGAATGTAAAAGGTTATATTGATGTAGAATGGTTTGGATATCTTGATCATCAAGGATCCACAAGTGGTTATGTATTTAGCTTGTTTGATGGAGAAGCCAATTGGATGAGCAAGAGGCAGGTTGTAGTTGTACTTTTAACTACAAAAATTGAATAAATGGAAGTCACTCATGCAAGTAAAGAAGTAGTATGGTTATAAATACTATGTGTTGATGTTGTATTTTTATAGGGAGCTACAAAGATAGTTTGTGATAATCAAAGTCTAATTTTTCTAGCAAAGAACTCTACTTATCATTCTAAGACAACATATTGTAGTGCAATACAATTTTATTAGAGACATGGTTGAAGACAAGGTGTCACTAAAGAAAGTTAATATGCTAAAGAATGTTGTAGATTCATTAACTAAGTCAATGATTATTAAGGAGTTTTATTGGTGTAGGGAGACATTGGGCTTGGTTTTCCTAAGTAGTTGATTTTATGATTCGTGCAAGCCTTGCTACAAAGTATTAAACAAATGATAGATTGTTGGATGTGTTCTATTATTTGTAGGAAAATATTATACACCCTAGCATGATTAGTGGGGTTTGGATTCATGACCTCAACTAGGGGGTATAAGGGGCCAACAACCCCCCATGTAGGGTTTAGGGTTGGGAACCCTTGAGAATTTTTTTGGGATCCTTAGTTTTCAGGTATGGGTGATTTTAGCCCATGGTTTTATACCCATTGTGTTATAATACAACTCTTAGATTTATGGTTGTTTGATGCTATAGAATACCTATATATTATTTTCTAAAATACTTTGTTAAATTAATAATACATAGAAGTAAGAGTTGTGGCTTTGAGTTTTTGCTAGTTTTTCCCATCAAGGGTTTCAAAGGTAAATCTTGGTGTTTATTGTGGATTTAAGTCATTTTTTATTCTACTTTACAATTATGTTTGTATTATCTTTCTGGAATAGGTTTATCAAATTCTTCATAAGGCTAAATAAAAAAAGTCCGACAAGGAAGGCAAAAGTCCTTTAGACATTTGTTTAAAGAAAAATAATTTTGCTTATGCTTGTACATATTTTTGTATCATAACAAGTTGACAAAAGTCACCATGGAGAAATCAAAGTTAAAAAAAGTCCCCTCAAGCAAGTCAAAATCTAACTAATATTCCCTTGGAAAAATCTCTATGTACATAGTGTATATATTTGTACATTATTTTTGCATTATAGTTGCACCTTCTTCAACACATTTTGTAGCTCTCATCTCTCATCATAATTATAGTATTTTTACCTTAAAAAAATTTAAATTAACCAATTAATAAATATTTAATTAATAAATTAACAAGAAATCATTACATTAAAGTGTAAAAAAAAATCATCATTTATCCAAATAACCCTCACATCATAAACAAGAATCAACACTAATCATCATAAAAGTTGGTGTGTATATAATGCCAAAATGTATGTATACAAAGGTATGCTCAAAATATACAATCAAAATAATCATGATCATAATAATATACAAAGTCAAATCTCCTCTAAAATTAAGACACATAGCTCCAAATTTGGTCCTAGCTCTAGGAACCTATGTATGGTGCTCCCCTTCCTATTGATATTGGTATCCTTATCAACTACTATGATTGTTGTGTCATGGACCTAGAGTGGGTTCATGACCATGTCCTTGTTGGTTATGGGAGTTGCCAATCCATGAGCATAGCTAGATGTTATGTTGCCATGTAGTGTGTTTCACACTTTTCCTTAGCCTATAGGTCATATTGTGTATCCTATAGCTCCCCCTATGTAACCCATAGGTCTCCTTGAGCTTGGTCCATTTGGCTGACTAGCATATGGATTACATGATCCTCTCTAGATGCTTTACCTACTATCATAGCTCTCACTACTACCACATCATACTCTACAATCAAACCTTGGGTGATTTTCTACATCTGTGTGACTCATATTGTAATACGGTCCCTCTTTATAGTTTATGTGGTATCCTCTACCCATTTTTCTCTCTACCATTATTGCTATTTGAGGCGACCTACTCAATAACACCTCACTAACTATAATCCTTGATGGTGGTAGCACCAGCAATGGTGTTTCTACTATTGATGTTGTTTCTACCCCTATCTATCTTTGACCATCCCTCTTCTAGCATGCATGTATGAAGTGGTACATCTAAGTTAACATTGCCTACATTGGCATCTGTGGTTGCACCTTCAATACTATGACCCTATTGAACCAAAATACTTGGTACCACTATATTTAACTTACCACACCAAGATTATCCCACTCATGATTTGGTATTATGAGGTCATTAAAATCCATATCAACATATATTTTTGGGTTTAGTTATTTTCAAAATTCTTTCTCTCATGTGAATCTCCTATAACATATCATCCCTATTAGTATCCCTTTTTATGTACCAAACTAGTGAACCATCTAGTCAAAAAAATGGAGCTCTTTCTCCCATCATGGTCCCATAAGCCATCTTACTCATATTATATGAGCTAGATGATAGACACCATATTTACAACCAAGATAATGCCTATACAATATCTAGATAATCTACCTTGCTTATAGATCATCAATCTCCTACCTTGCCACTGTTTATGATCCTCTTTATATCCTCCCTTATCTTGCATTAAAATTCCAAACTCAACTATATTTTGCTAGTGTCTTTGGGTCATCTACCTACCCTAGTAAACCTTGTAGTCTCATCATGGCTATATGCTTCCAGGCATACACCTAGAGCAATGTACAACAAACCAAAATCCTACTTTCCTAGTAGATAATATGATATAATTTTTGGTACAAAAAGGTCAACACTACCTCTCCCCATGTGAATACCACCTACTAGTATCATATATTTACCATTATCTCTCCCCATACCTAATGGAAAACCTTCTTGCTCATGCCATCGAGAAATAATCTCAACACCAAGGCATAGAGAAGAATCATTTACCTATCTATTTGACCTCCAAAATAGGTGACATTGATGCCAATTCCAAACCTAACCAACAAGAAGGCCATATTTCCTATCAACCTCTCTATTGTCTTCCCTTGGTCCTTGTTAATCCTAACATCAACTTCTTTAATAGGGACCTACAAGATCTACCACTCATCCTCAAGAGTCATTATCATATCTTGTGTATGCAGTTGAAAGATATTTATATTTGAATACCATATCTAGGCTAGTGTAGTCAAGAATTCTTCGTCAAACTCAACCTTTGGAATCAAGGCCATGTGGTATAGCCTTTCTTCTGTAAGAAATTATAGTCCACTACATTTAGTAGCTCCTAGATGGTCTTGAGTGGATGTGGACATCAATTTATACACTCAAGTGTCACCTATATTACCTACATTCAAGTTAACCCAAGTGCTATGTTAGTCTACTTAGCATTAATTCCATATCATGCATGCAGTTACAAAAAACCTAGCTCATTGCACCTTGGCATCAAAGTGTCATTATGGCACAAAAGTGCCACTAGGAAAAAAAACCATCACTACATGCAAGCATCACCGAGGTGCATAGCACTATGACTTAACATTATCACCACTAGGAGAAAAGGTGCCACTAGTGCATAGGAGCATTGCCACTTTCTCATGATATATTGTTCAAGGAAAATGAAAATGTAGGTTAGATTTTTACTATTCATTGGCATTGACATTGTACAACTTAGGGCTAGTGTTTGTACCACATTTGCACAATGCTTTGGTTATTCTTGGTGAGCCATCAAAAATCAAATCCAAATTAGTCCTCTAGATATTTGTTTCTCCTCTCTCACACAATGAAATCAAATCTATTTTTACCCCTTATACTCCCACACCATTTTTTATTGTATGACCTTATTTTTTATCCCTTAACTAGTGTGGATCACAATCAAGTCAAGTTTCCTTGGTCCAACTTGATTTTTATTCAAAAATCAAGGGCCACAATGGGGTATGATAACATTTAATTTTGTTCAAAATGTAACATTTTATACCATTATTTCTATGCAAACAATCATAGCTCATCGACCATATGCAACAAAAAACCTTATTATATCAAAATTAGGGAATCTATGTTAGTTTTAAATAAAGGCATAAAAAATGGGTAAATGTAGACACTTATTTTTGCATGTAGGGCTAATCTTCAAGTCCACCAATCCCTTCATCAATAAATCTCTCAATCATCCAAATTCAATCAACCTTCCTTGTACCCAAATTTGGGGTATTTTTTACTCCCAAATTGATAACATCAAGGTATGATCAATAGCATTAATAGTGCTCTCACAACTTTGTAGTAATTTTACTAAACCTCTTAACTTTGACCACTAATAGTGCTATCACAACTTGGTAGTACTTTTACAAAAACCCTTAACTTTGACCTTTTTCACCCAATTTTTACCTTTGATAATCATTAGGTAAAACTGCCAATGTGATAGAACTATTGGTGTTATCAACTCGTAGCACTTTTGACTTCATGTACCAAAATTAAAAATTTTAACTTGTCTCTTTCAGGCTACCCACCATTAATGAACTAAACCCCAAAAAAATTGATCTATAACTTCTACAATGATGGAATTTGGAGCATTCAATCTAATCAAGAAACACAACTACTGATTCTATAAATTAATGAGATAAAGGAAAGAACAATAAAACACATGAACTACATGAGAATAAATGCACATAGCTTGATACTCCTTGTATGAACCTGTACAATGAAATATGGAACTAAGATTCCATAATATAGATTTTACAAATGACCTTTGGTCTACCTCAAATGACCTTTGGTCTACCTCAAATTACCTTTGATATACAAATAATGTAATATATTCTAACATACAAGAGTTCAAAATCATAGAATTTTCATTCTTATGTTATTTTATTAATTGCTTCTTGATATCTTTACAAATTTTTACCTTCTCTAATTTTGTCATCTTCAATGCAATTGTTTTGCCCAAGAGGCCATAAGTTCTTATAAAACTAGCACTTGGGGTGATCATATCATAATAGTTTTTATAGTGGATAAACTCTATCAAAATTTATATGTAATTTTTCATCAAGAGCTTTATAGTAACACAATTATGATAAATTATCTCTAGAATCATAGGTATTTTAGCATTTTGCATGACAAGACTATGCCAAAATCTTATGAAAGTGATATTTGTAATTCTTCAAGCTCTCTCAAAGCTAGTCTCAAAATTTCTCAAAGCAAGTCTCCAAATTGATTCTATAAGCTCTCAAGAAAGCATCAAGCATAAAGAATAAAACATTTAATCCTATAAGCTCAAACAGTGCCATCAAAAAGAAAGCTATCAAGATTCCAACAAGGGTAAAATGATATTTTATCTTGGGTTATGCTCTTTATCTTTATTTATTTTTGGATATTATTTGTGCTTGTATTTTTGAACTTCATTTTGTTACACTTGGAACTAATCTTGCATATGCATTTACATCTAGCTAGTATTTTTTTATTGTCATTTAATTTTATTTTAAGAAAGTAAAATTTTGTTTTTTACTATTGAACAAGACCTCTATACCCCTTGGTTAGGGCCCTATAATATTCATAACCTTATCTTATCTTATCTTTATTATTGTTGTTCTCTTAAAAGTGAAAGTGTTATTAGATGTAGGTTGGTGGTGCTATTTATCTATAGTTCACATAGAGTGAAGCATCAACACTACTATCATGGCTTGGTGGTGCTTTCATCAATTGCATTTATTTATTGTATTCTATATTTTTTACCATATCTATCTAAATGAATAGGGGCTTCATTGCTACTCAAGAAAGGCTAACCTCTTATATTAGTTTAGATATACCCCTCTACCACTAATTGTATCTTTTTTTTTATGTATTTTGTAGTTCAAGCATTAGTGCCATTGACAAGCAATAGTGTCTATAATACTTTTATAGATTGGTAACACTTTTGCCTCTATAAAAAAAAATAGTTCATTTTATCCCAATATGCATCTTAAGATTTGTTTAGTACATCTTTCTATGCCCTTGCCTCTTAAAATAAAAAATTGTTATTTCCTTTCTTATCAAAATCAAATGAGAATTCTACTTTTAGGTGTTTATTGTTCCATTTCTATGTGCATTGATGATAGATTATAGTTAATCTTATATAAAGGATTAATTTTAGGATAAATGAAGGTGTGCTTCAACTAATCCATTAAAACTAGACTTTAAGCTCACAAACTTCCCCTAGTCTTGAAGTGATAAGAGGAGAGAGCAAAAAAGCATTACAATGAGTCCCTTTGATATGCCTTCTATATTTTACCTCTCTCACATAATGTGTACTAAAATTATAATGAACTAAGTTTCTTGCTTGCCTTAAGGCCACCCTGATTGTTAAAAAATATTGAAAAGAATAAATGGGCACACTTTCTAGTCAAATAATTAAAGAAACCTAAGGAATAAAAGGCTTTGAAATACCTCTCAAAATATAGCCTATTAGCAATTATGGGAGAGGTAACTATTGAATGGGTGTAGGAAGAGCACATAGCAATATTGAATATAGTTGTAAATTATATTAGATACATTTAGACGTTATAATGTATGACTTATATTGTACAATGCATGAGAATATTAGTTGTAAAATTTTAGGAAGTTAAAATAGTTTAACTTCTCATCATATCTCATTTGGACGATTATACCTTAGAATAATATTTGATTTCTAAAGTTGTAACTAGACAAGGTGGGACCACATTGTAAACCTCTATCAATATGTGACTGCACAAATGTGTTGCACAAGGATAAAAGCAAGAATAACTATGATTTTTATGAAATAGTGTATGAGCCAATTGTTAGGGGTATAAAGGATGCAATACCAAGGATATACAATAAATACAAAGCATTAACCAAGTCATAGGAATTACTAAAAGGGAACTTATACCTAGACAAGAATAGATCATTTTATAGGCTATACAACTCTATATTGTCTTTTGAATTACCAACATATGTGCTAGACTACATTTTAAATTTAGAATTTGTCTATCAATTAGATTATATAGACCACAAGTTCTTCAAAGGGAGAAATTTGGACTTTCACAAGGTCAAGGAGAAGTGCATGATGATCACTACTTTGAAAAAATGGTGTTATATTCAGTTTGAGATCAAGTTAGAGGGCTTTGGGTTGATATTACTATAATATTACTAGGCCTTTGATCTAGAAGCCTCCTTTTTGAGTGCCTTGTTAGAGAAAGGGATCAAGACTAGATACATATATGAAATAAGGGTTAACATTGAAAAATAAGTAAAACTACTAATATGTGACTAAAAAAATCTATTACATAAGGTGAAAGCAAGGAAAAACTGAATTTTATGAAATAGTGTACAAGCCCATTAGTAGGGAGATAAAGGATGTAATACCAAGGATATTTAACAAATGTAGAGCATTATTCAAGACAAAGGAATAAAGAAAAGGGGATTTCTACCTAGGCAAAAATAGATCATTATTTAGGCTATACGACTTCTTTGTATTGCCTTTTGAATTACCAACATATGTGTCAAACTACCTTTTGAACTTATAATTTGTTTTCCAATTGGATTATGTAGACCACAAGTTATTTAAGGAAAAAAATAGCCTTCTATAAGTTCAAGGAGAAGTGCATGATGATAACTCCTCTAGAAAAATGGTGTTATATTCAGTTGGAGAGTAGGTTAGAGAGACTTGGAATGATACTATTACAAGGTTACTAGGCACATGCTTTCAAATCCACATTTTTGAGTGCCTTGTTATAGAAAGGGTTCAAGAACATATGCATGTATAAAATAAATGTTAACATGAAAAAATAAGAAACCCTAGACAAGGAGCAAGATCAAGACAAGTTAAGTGCTCTCAATAATATAGATATTATCTTATAAAGTGGTAGAGTAACCCCCTAATTGGTCTAAATAATATGCTAATATAAGGGTTAGAATAGATATTTATCTAGATAGTAAGGTAAACCCTCTCATTATAGAGGTCATCTTAAATAAAAACTAGAACCCAAAGAATATATTGGTGTGGAGAAAGATGAAGAATGAAACAAATACAATAAAGTAGTGAGTATCATAAGGTCTATTTGATGCAAATAACTCTATATCATGGGATAAGTACCATGATGAGGAAAAAGTAAAGAGAAAGAGAGCTTTGATAGACACTTACCTACTTTACCATGATAACACTAGGTATTGAACATCAACTACTATAAGACCTTATCGATATCGCAATTATAGAAATATCAGATAGGATGGGGGTTGACAAGTATACTTTATTACTTAAGACCATAGTGGAAAATAAAAATGAGAAGGATCCCATAGTACCTTCAGTGAATAGAAAAAAAAGAAGAAAATGAAGAAGGATAAATGACCAATAATCCTAAATAGGAGGACACTAGAAAAGGAGAAAGTTTATCTTTTAAGGAATAGTAACAAGAATAAAAGCCATTACTTTAAGAGTACTAATTACTTCATCGATTACTCTCACAACCACTTTCACATCCCTTCCACCCCTTACTTATTCTACTCACCTCATTTTTCTCCTTTTATTTTCTAATTATTTTTATCTCTCTCCTTACATTCCCATTATTCCTTTAATTATGTCCATCTCACCACCAATAAGCACAACTATAATCTTGATAGTACTAATAGACTCTCCTACCTATGTGATAGGGACATCACCATCATCACTACCAATATTAACCATTCCACTATAATTCTTTCCTCTATCACCCACACTACCAATATTAGATATTCCACTACCATCTATCCATCTATCAATTTATGTCACTATGAACTCCATTAGGTTACCTCATTTACCAATATTACAATCTCTCACTTCTTTTAAAACCACTTATTTTGAATCATAATTTTTATCCACTTATATAGGTGATGGATTAGTCAACATCACCCACCAAGTCAGTACTACTACAATGACACCTTACTTGGTAAATGTATCTTTCTGATTCCCTATTCTTGTGATCCTGTTTTTCTTCATAATTGTTATTTTTAGCTTCTTGAAAATTAGTTGCATAGTGACCATACTTTCCACAATTGAAACATCTAACAAATTTTGCATCTTTAAATCTTCTTGAATCCTTATTCCTTCTGCTATAATTAGCTTCTTCATCACTGGATGACTCATTGCTCGATTCTAAATTCTTACCCTTTGTCTTATTAATTGCTTTGAAGGTTGCTTCCTTTCAAATATTAGGTTCCTCTTTTGTTCTTAACTCAAAGGCTATGAGAATACCAAGTAACATATCTCTTGTCAAAGAATCACCATATTTTGATTCTTCTATAGTAGAAATATTTTCACTAAATCTTTTTGGAAGAGATCTTAAGACCTTATCACAAACATATGATTCTTCAAAATTAAGTCCAAGTCCTTGCATGGCATTAACAACTTCATCTACCCGAAGTAGATAAGTACTAATATTTTCCTCATCCTTCATTCTTAATTCTTCAAATTGCCCTTTGAGATTTTATATCTTTACCTTTTTGACACTTTTGTCTCCTTCATATATGCTTTGCAACTTATCCCATATTCCTTTTGCATCTTTACAATGCATAAATTTTATTGATTCTGTTCTATGCAAACCTCTCAAAATTGCATTCATTGCTTTTGAATTGTAATGTTGTAGAAGCTTACCTTCCTTATCTGTAGGTGGATCAACTGGTGGTATGTATCCATTTTCAACTACTTCCCAAATTTCATTGCCAAGTGTCATAAGGTGAATCTTCATTCTCATACTCCAAAATATATAATCACTTCCATCAAATATTGGTGTTGAATTATCTGAGGATACATTCTTAGAATCCATTGTGTTCTTGAAAGTTTTTTCTTTAAGCTGTTAAACTCTTTTGAAGGAACCTCTCTCTGATACCAATTGAAGAACACAAGCTTATACTAAGAGGGGGGTGAATAGTATAAGACCACTTTTTACTTTTATTTCCCAATCAATATTATGCAATGTATAGATAGCAATATCAATAGTAGTAATCAAAGCAATGCAAAAATCACCACACATAATAGAGACACCAATTTTACATGGTTCACCCAATGTGGGCTACTCCATGGAGAAAATATTTCACTAAAATTTTCTCAATCAATCTCTTGGGAATCCTTTCCCTATTACAATGTTTATGGACCTCTGTCCAAAGGATACACCAATCCCCTAATCAAGTTCATGGATCTCTATCCATAGGAGAACTCCTTTCTCCTCTTGCTCTGGTTGGTGATCTTCTAGAAGAACTGTTGTCCCCACTACTCTAGCTAATGGATCTCTATCCACTGAAGACACCTGTCCTCACTACTCTAGCTTATGGATCTCTATCCACTAGAGACTATCATCCTCTATACTCTGTCACCTTCAAATATCTATCTCAAATCTACACTAAACACAGTCCTTCGGTCTAGCACAAATCTTCTCAATATCTGTCTCTAATCTAGCACAAACTTGTCCTCAAATTTACACCAAAATTTATCCTCAAATCTATACTAAACATAGTCCTTCGATCTAGCAAAAATCTATCCTCAATCTCTATCCTCTGATCTGCACTAAACACAGTCCTTCGATCTAGCACAAATCTATCCTCAATCTCTATCCTCAAGCCTTAACACAAAGCTTGACTCAATCTCAAATCAACTCCCCTAAGATCTTCCCCAAACCTTAACTCAAGGTTTGAACAAATCAATCAATCAACTCTGCTCACAAGTATTCTCAAAGACTTATCTCAATTCTGCCTTGTAAGCTTCCACAAAAGCTCACACTAATCTATCCACAAGTCCTCTCTAGAACTTGTCCAAATCTGCTCAACAAGTCCTCACTAGAACTTGTCCAATTTTTCTCAATAAGTCCTCACTAGAACTTGTCCAAATCTGCTCAATAAGTCCTCACTAGAACTTATCCAATTCTGTTCTCAATATGTATTGTAAGCTTCCACAAAAGCTCACACAAATCTGTCCACAAGTCTTCCCAAAGACTTGCCTCAAATCTGCTCAACAAGTCCTCACTAGAACTTGTCCAATCTCATAGAAACATAAAGAGAATTGTTAGAGACTCAATATGCTTCACATTCATCACAATGCTCAATCACTTTCAATCACTCTTTTAGAAACATATAGAGAATTTTTAGAGACTCAATATGCTTCTCATTTACCTCAATGCTCAATCACTTTCAATCACTCTTTTAGAAACATACAGAGAATTGTTAGAGACTCAATATGTTTCACACTCACAAACTCTCAATCACTTTCAATCTCTCTTTTATCACAAAAACATATAGAGAATTTTTAGAGACTCAATATGTTTCACACTCATCAACACTCAACCTCTTTCTCAAATCAATTCAGAATATAGAACAATTTGTTTCATAGAACTTGAACTATCACTTCACACATCCACTTGACTAGGCTCAACCAACTCTACTCAACCAATCACTCAATGAAATAATCCTTGCTCACAAACCCTAGTCCAAACATATGAACACTCACTCAAATGTTTCCAACAATGCTTATCAACCAATCTCACATAACAATGATACTCATGTTCTTTGCAAACCCTAGTTCAAGTTCTTTACTCAACCAATCACTTCAACAACAATGCTTATAAATAATCTTCACATAAAAATGATACTAATGATACCCCCTTTTTAAAAATTTAAAACCCCTCAAATATTTCCAACAATGCTTTCAACCAATCTCACATAACAATGATACTCATGTTCTTTGCAAACCCTAGTTCAAGTTCACTCAACTTAATCACTTCAACAACAATGCTTATAAAACAAGGTTTTATCAACAACTCTTTATTCCAGAAAACCTTGAAGCATTAATTCAAAACACACTTAACAATGCTTACCAAACAATCCTTTTCACTCCAACTTTGCATTCACAACATTCAACAAACACTCACTAGGAAGAATATGCCCATACCTTTATTTGATGTAGAAGTGACCTTGGAAAACCTGTCTCAATCACAATTTTCTCTTTTGCCAATCTCAATAGTTAGATGATAAAATATCACACTAACTTTCTCACAAAATAATTCTCAATTACAAAAATAATCAAACTTAATTACACCTTATTTCTCCTTCTTAAAATAATATCCAACACCACAAAAACACTTCTTCCAAAACTCTAACTCATCAAAAGAGCCTCTTAACAATTTAATTTCATCATAACCCTTTTCAGAAATATATCTAAAAAATAATCCAAACTCTACTTATGACTCCCTACTCAATATTGCATTTAATTTAAATAACTCACTTTATAACTTAATGCAATAAATCAATTTCCACTTTCCTAAGGTGAAAACAAAATTACCCTAGCAAAAATTAACCTTTCAACACTTAGGTTAATATCAAAACTTACTTGCACCTTATCCCTCCAACAACCTTAGCATATGCAAAATAAAATAATTCAAAAACTTTATTACCCGCTTTGCAATCGGTGAGATTCGAACTTGCACCAAATGCTTCAATAGCACCTTGGCCATGGCTTCCACATTGTGTGAGCCACGTGCTCCCTTGATGCTCTAAAGCGCAATGTGCGCTTTGACCACTTCACACTCCTCTAGAGCCTTTGGCTCTTTCTTCAACATGACACCTACCTCAAACCTTGCACTTCGAAGGTGCCTTTAATTTCACATGAGCTCTCTTCAATGAATATTGCAGATGCATTAATCGAAATTACCAAACTAAGGTTTGGCTAAGGTATAAATACCTTATGCCCTTGTTCCCATGCACGTCAATGGAGATGAATTCATTGGGGGTCGGCGCTTATGTTTTAACTCCGAAATATTTAATTTATAATTATTTAAATTCACTAGAATTTAAATATTATAAATTAATATTTAAATCTTTTGGCTTTATTAAAGATTAAAGCCTCCTTAGGTTTTAATAAAAACCTTTTATTTTGCCCACTATGGTTTTTAATAAAAACCTTTTATTTTTCCCAACCATGGTTTTAATAAAAACCTTTTATTTTGTCTAACCATGGTTTTAATAAAAACCCTTCTACTTATGCTTCACATAATATTAAAAATAAATATTATGAAGCTCTTTTGCCATCAACCTTTTGCATTGCTCCTTTTGACCTTTTGGCATCAATGGTAGCTTATTCCTTGACATCAATGACAACTTCATTCCTTGACATCAATGACAACTTTGACTCAAAATGTCCAACATCTTAAGCAAATAAATTTTATGGGATTTGTTCTAGGCCTTGTATCTAAACTACTATGAAAGACTTATTTCCTTTATTTCCTTTTTATTAGTACTTGATTTATTTCACATATTTTAATTCTTTACCATTGTCACATGACTTTTGACTTTGTATTTATAAGAAGGGTCTATGATATCAATTCTTAATTAGTATCCTTTACACCTACTGTAATAAAATTTATAAAATGGTTCAAATTGGTTGAAAATAAAATGAAGCTAATTCTAGCCAATTGTTAACTTTTTGGTAAATCATATTAATTCTAGTGAATTGTAGTGATTAATACTTATGCTTGATAATATGTAGCCTAAATTTATGACAATGTTATGCATTAGCGACTCAGTCTGGCAGATCACCAAACTTGTCTGACAAATCACTAGAAGTTTGACTTAGAAAATTACTTTGAGATAAAGATGATGCATAATTGACATAAGTGTAGTTTTGATAAATTACCACCTAGTTTCAATAAGCTAGTAGACCAGACAATGAGGTAAAATTTTAAAATATTCTTAGGATCATTATCAATGATTAATGAGAAAAGAAAGTGCTTTAGAATGAATTTTTATTGTGGATTTATTTTATTAAATTGGATCCTAGAATAAAAAGAATTTGAAAATCAAATAGTATTCTATGTTTTGCTCTTTAATGGAGTCATTGTTTACGCTTATCTATTGGATTTCTATTATTAATTCATAAACTCAAGGTCAAATATTATATTTGTGGAGATATTTTTAGGTTTAGTATATTTTTTAGATTAATTAATAAACCTTTTGTGGATTTGGAAAGATTATTAGCTATTCAATATAGATCTAAGAATGAAGGATTAAGTTGATGGGGGATGTGTCCCACCAAGTGTGCCAAAAATAGGCTATTAATATATAGGGCCTACTGATTCAAAATTACACCCAAAAACCCACATTTAATACCTTTGAAAAGGGGGTTTTAGGTACCCTTGATATCTAAATTTAGGCTAGATCTTGACTAACCTATGCTAATATCTCAAAACTAATTACAAGAAAACAAGATCTGAGAAGCTAAGAGTGTGAGAGATAAAATAAATTGTAGAAAAATAAAATAAATCAAAGACCATAGTGAGGTTAGTGTATGATTAGTAGTGTCATTCACACAAAATTGAATAACTTTATTTTAGCTTCATCCAATGAGCATGCATCCAATGGAAAAGAGGACTAGTAGGCAAGTATAAAGGCATCACCATAAACATTATTTATGCCAAGATATGTTTAGCAAATCAAAATATAATTGAATAGAATAATAAGAATAATTTTCCATTCATATAAAATAAGGGATTACGACTAAAGTGTGTGGCTCTAGTCTTTCTCAGAATCGCCAAAATATGTCTATAATAAGCCTTAGGATCTTATTTATAGCAAGGGTTTTACCCTTTTACCATAAGTAATTATATTTTATAGCAAAATAATAAAAACATCACTGTTAGGCTATTGATCCTTCCTGATTATAGTTGTTTTGATAAATCATTAAATTTCAACAAATTGTTGATTTGATAAAAAAAAAGTCTAATGGATTGTATGTTTCCAAAATTAGCCATTTTTCTTTCTCCTTTAGGCTCTCTCACTACTTGGTTATTACATAAGCAATAGTGGTATACAAAAAAATTCTAACTCCTCCCCATTTTTCTCAAGGCTCCTCATGCCTACCTAGCTTGTACTATTTAGTCACTTAAAAAAAGTTGAAGATAGTGATTTGTACTACAATTACAATGCATTAATACCTTACTAAATCATAATATTTAAGGTAATTTATTAAAAAATATAGGTTTTGTTGAGACAATAAAATAATTCAAGAAATGAATAAAATCTAAAGGCTCAACAATATGGAATTTCATATCAAAGAGCTTGCAATTTATCAAGAAACATATATTAGAGGGTCGATCGACAGGAAAATTTTACAAGTTTTTGATTTGATGGTTTTTTGAAGCTTTATCCTCTTATTTCTAGTTCAAAATTAAATTTAAAGGATAAAGCATGCTTAGCTTGAAAATGTTTAAAGGTTAAAGTTAATATTAATGTGAGAATCAATTATAGTTCATGGATTCTATTAGAAATCAAATTGAAGGAGAGGACCTAAACAAAATAATGGATAAGATTCAAAAGAGGATTGAGGAGTTCTATTTTTCTTATTTTACATAAAAGGTTGAGTTGGTTTAAAATCTATTAAAAATATGTTGGATAGTCAATCATGTTACGATGTAAGATTTTAGAGCAATTATAATTTCCTAATATCAAATTTTTTTCCTTGGAAGAATGTTTGATCACTTTAGGCCCTCTCTAAGGCTTCAACATTCCTTTGGTTAGCATTTTAAAACAATATTCTTATAAAAAATATTATACAAAGAATAGGATATCATGGAGCTTTTATGTGTGCCTTGTGCAAGGAAGATCTAGAAAAATCAAATCATTTAATTCTTCATTATCACTTTGCTTACACCATTTAGGGTCATTTCTCCAAAAATATGAGAATGTATTAGGTAACATCAACCAATATTTAAAGAGTTGATATAATATTTTTTTAATTGTTTCAAATATAAAACATAATGTACTTTATGGAGGGTCTTTCAATTATTTGTTACAATTTATGACTTGAAAGTGCTAATATAATTTTTAAAGACAAATATCAAAATCATGCCCAAGTTTGGGATCATGTTATTGCTTCTATTACAAAATGTTTATAGGCATGTTACTCATGATGGGAAGTCTCAAGTGTAGAAAAGGAGATATTATCCTTATTGTTACAATAGTTTAATATACATACATGGGTTAGTTATGAGAATGAAGTTAACACAAAGGATATGCATTGATTTAGGGTAAAATTGAAATCGCTAAAAGTTGGATTCATAAAGATTAATTTTGATGGTGCCTTTGATTGAATTGCAAAAAGATCTAACTTCTTATGCACCCATAATCTTGTTTCAATAAATTGGAAGAAATGGGAGTGTACCCATATCAACCTCAATATTTAGGTTGACTCTTAATTATCCTTGCTAATTCTAACTAATCTATGCTAAGTACATTAAATAAATACAAAAATTAAAATACATGAAAATAATTTTAGAAGTTTAGGGTGTGAGAAATTGAAAGTAAAATATGATAGGCACCATAGCAAGGAGATTGTTAGATCAATCAAATCATGACAAAATTGAAACAACAATGTGTATACAAAATAGAATTAACAAGGAATGACACACGGATAAAAAGGCAATGTCACAATCATCACACATTCCACAATCCATGAGGGTAATGTCAGTAATGAAAAGCCAAAAGTCTTATCATTTTTTAATTATTCTAAGAGGAAAGAACAATTATAATGTGGGTATCACAAAGTGTATCTCTAATTATCTTAAGACCAAATTCCATGTACAATGGAGTCCATGGATCCTATTTATAGAAATAATTCACCCTTGAGTTACCTTGGGTGAGGAATCCTTACACCTAGTAAAGTAAATATTTAGGTGCATACTTGGCAAAATTATGTGCCTATAAATGTTACATACCTCTAATAAATTCCTAAATGGGTTATAAGACTTCTAAAATGCTTGGTGATACCATTAGATGCCAAAATATAACTTTATGGAGATCTTTCTTGCAAGTCATGCATTTTCATTTTTGGTTTTACCTTTCAAAGAGCAATTCACTCTAGGAAGGGGAATAAATAACTCTTGCCTAGGGGTTATTTGCTCAATTTTATAACACTTTAATTATTAGGACTAATTATTCCATGCTTCATAGTGCTTTAATTTTTAGTAGCTAATCACACCACTTTCAAAAAATTGTACTTTTGCTCAAAAGTTTGTAAAATTGAGTTTTTGGAGGTTCCAATTGATTGATTCAAGGGTTTTACAAATATTTAAAATGTGTGGGAATACCAAGGTAGTAATAGGTTTTATCTATTTTTGGTAACTTCATGGGGCACCAAGCCCAACTGGTGAGAGATTATAAATATTACCTTTATATTTGGGCATAATGTTTATAAAATTGAGATCAGTTTGTTATAAAATTATAAAATTGTTGGTTCTTCTTTTCCTATTCATGGAAATAATTTATATAATTTTTTCTATTCTTTATCTCTAGGAAGCCTTAGGTCTACAAGGTCTTTTGCATCTCCTATCAAATTCTCATATGGGTTCTCATACAATCCATCTTGTTATTCCACCATTATGTATAATATGTCTAGAAAAACCTTCAACTATCTAATCTATTTGGATGATGCTTCAACTTTGGATTTGGAATTATCTTGTTAAAATATTATATGCACAATGCCATCATCAATAATCCTATTTTAATCATTGAATATATCAAGCAAACCAATATCCACCAATCCCTTTATTTCCCTCATCATTTCTTGCACTGGCGTTTCTAGATAGAAAATTGTGTCTTTACATATTTGTAAGTCTCTTTAGGAATTGGGGGTCTATTTCAATTTTCTTACCATGTATGTCCTATATATCCCCATTTTTTATACCTATAACATTGATAAGATGGCCAATTATTTTAGCATATCTTGATATCTTGCCTTTGTAGCCAATTCTTTCTCTATTTTTTGAATTATCTTTATAGTTTGTTTGAGGATTGATTTTGTATTAGATACAAAATCAAAATACATTTTGGTGTTAGTGATACTAGTTTTTATATCATAATATAGGTATATTTCTTCATTTAATTTCAATATGCACCTTGGGTCTACCACTACTCCATTCAATTTTGCAAATTCTTCTTGGAGCTTTATCACTTCCTAGTCTATCTCTTCCTAGGAATCTTCTGTTTGCTTTATTTATTGTACCAGTTTTACCTTTTTTTGTTTAAATCATTACCTCACTTGGTTCTATTTGAGAAATTTTATCTAATAGAACCTCCAGCTATATTTTCTACTTTTTTGTTTTTAACAAGCTTGAATTTTTAGTTTCTCAACTTATCATTACAACTAGGCTTTATAAATGGCATCCTTCATAAAAGATTCAATTCCGTACTAGAGCATCAACTTCTTGAATATGAGTTGAGGTATGACCAAGATATTATAATTAGTTCTCTTTTTATTTGACTCACTTTCTATTGCTAGTTGGTTATACTACATGGTCATCCCAATGGGTAATATATTTGCAAGTTGGATCATCTAGTATGGATATATTATTGATAGAATAACTTTGAAATAAAATCAATAAATTTTTTAGATAAACTAGATATATTGCTTAAAATAGAATTAATGATCATGATTTTATTTCCACCTATAGCTGGTTATGCCCTCATGATCACAGGTGCCTTTGATGATTGATCCTTCTAGTGCTTGTACTACTTTCTTGTTTTTTCCTTTGCTTGGATTGAATCAAATGCCTTCTAGATATCAATAATTTTGTGTGCCTTAGTGACCTACTCAACATAGGAATGAATGGGTCCTATTGTTGGTTGTAGCCCTAGGGTGATCTTCATTGACTTTTTTGCATAGGTTTGTATTGGTGATAGCATTATCTTGAGCAAGAGTTGTTCACCATGTGTGCCTAAATGATATAGAGGATGAATGAACATAGTGGGTGGCATAGGGGTGAATGGTGAGGTGGTGATTAGCACTTTAGTTTTCATATATATTAAGGTTTTGACTAATACTGAGTGTAACCATGGTGGAAATGGGATTTTAGTATAGGAGACAATTAGGTATGTGGTGGTTATTTCTATGATGGGGATGGAAATGATATGATGGGTATAGTGTCAAGAGCATGAATCATTGTGGGATGTGTTGTATTTCGTGGATAAGTAATAAATATAATTATTACTGGTAAAGGATGTACAATAGAAGAATAGTTTAAGATTAAAGGAGTGCTAGGAGGAGAAAAAAAGTAAAAATAGGAGAAAGGGAAGAGGGGTAGAAAAGTGGGAGGAGGAATGATTTATGGATGAGGGACGACATCCAATATGACCCTTGAGATTATTTTTTCTCTTTGGCCTAGTCTATGTAGGCTCTAATGGCCACTAGTTCTTAGGCCCTTTTCTTTTTCCTTGCCTCTTCAGGTTTTCTTAGTTTGTCATCGCTTACACTCTTGATAAAGGTATTCAATGCTTTTAATTTTGATTTCATTGTTGTAACCTAAGAAGAGGTCTTTATTAAGGAAATTATCCTTCCTTGAGTGGGGGAAATTCCTTCCAAGGCTTCTCTTATAGAGGTATTTCAATTTTGTGGCTTGAGCCTATGCCTATTGCACCCTCCACATGTATCACCATCTTTCTAAAAAATGACCCATGAGGGTCCTCTTGTTGCTTATCTAATATCTTCCTAACCATATCTTGTACTATAGCACTGTTGGTTATGAATCTACCACTTAGGAAAGGATTTTAATCTATTTGCACCCTAGATTCGCCCAACAGATTGAAAGCTCAAAAAGAAGGGATTTCTTCTATGCCAATCTCCAAAGAAGGCCAACTCCTATAATAATCTAGTTTTTTGGGGGTTTTTAGATAAGAGTGCTGGAAAGGGATAAATGTGCAAAAATAAATAGAAATATCATTTGTTTCAGGTGGGGAAGAATAAGCAACATGATTACAAATTTGTATCCAAACTAACAACAATTAAAAAAAGCATGTAACAAAAATTGCAGCTATTATTCTACCCTATGTATCCTTCTATTTAGTATTCTAGATCCAAATAATCACCAATGCTCAAATCCATAATTCAAAATTCAAACAGACAGAAATATAAATGGACATGAAGCAAAAATACTAGCATAAGGCAACATAAAATACAGAGACAAGAAGCAGAGCCAAGGATGCTTTAAATTAAGTAGAAGGTGATCAGTCATAGCAGAGTTCTATGGCAATATGTTCCCCCCATATTTAAAATCAATTGAACTGCCTTTTATAGCAGGAATTTTCCCCCAAAATACAATCATGCACGAATCCCAAGGATTGGTAAAAGCTGTAAAAAGTTGCCTGGATGAGACCCCTTTCGGTTGTACTTGTACTTGAGATATGGTCATTCTGAAAACTTGTACTTGTACTTGTATGGGGTTGGCCTAGTTTTCTACACAATATCTTTTGCAGGAATCAACCACTTCTCCCTCGTCTTTTCAGACCTTTTCCTCTTCTTTTCTTTAGGTGCAGCCGCTTTTTCTTGTGCAGTGGCAGCGGCTGAGGCTGGGGCGTCGGATGCCGCACTGGAAACCGTAAATCTGAACTTAGGATTTGTCTTTGATGGTTTCGAGCTCTCCTTTGCCCCTTGAGTGGACTTTTCAGGTTCCCGTTCGGACTGCTGCGACTTCTCAGGAGTTGAGTGCAACATGGGGCCTACTCCTTGGCTGCTTTGTACTCCAACGCTTGAAGTCTCTTGCACTTTTAATTTTTGTTGAGGTGGGGTCCCCTTTTTATGCTTGGGACGGACACCTTGGGGCACGATGTCATGGAAGACAAGTGGCTGCCACGTGTCAACGTATTTATCATACAGGTCAGAAAACTCATGGTCACTGGCCAGCAACTTTTCTGACTTGTCTTTTCCTGTATGGCACCTCATTATCCAACATTGCGCTATTTTGTCATCTTTCCAGCCCAGCGGTTTTACTTTTGACAGCATTTTTTTGTAGCCCACGGAGTCTATCCTGTGGTCATTATTATGCTCGGGATCATACTCCACCTCTATGCAATAGAACTCGTGCCACGGCGGGAGTGATTGCATTCTTTCAATATGCCACTCCAGTGCTCTCCCGGTCGGGTTATCCCTTTCTTTCATTATTTCTGGTCGTGGGCAGGAGTGCACAAATTTCTGTATCGCCTCGATCGGATCATACTTCCAGCGCTGAGGAAGCTCCACCAAGCCAAAACTCAGGAGAGTGGCTGCCAGATATTGGTGTTGGCCGCACACATGGACCTTGACGTCGCCCCAGACGAGCGGATACTTGAAAATGCGGCCTTTTCTTCGCCCCTGACCATATTCTTTTTCGACGTAGTCCATCTGCCGCGCCGCCTCCAGGGCGAACTGATATTCGGTGCAAAAGTACGGCAGGAGGAAGGGCTTGCCTGTGAATCCGAACACCCTGATGACAATGCCCTGCGTCAGCTTAAAGACGTCGCCAATTTCTCCTTCGACCAAATAATTCCTCATGTCCAGCGGAGGGCGCGTGCATACGCCATTTATGAGGGCTAGGGCAGCACCCAAGAATTTAAAATTAAATTCATAATGTGACTCCCTCCGGTACAAGATAGTTGTCCACTCATAGACTGGCAACTGGATGCCATTTTCGTCCCGCCTCTGGACTGGAACAGTGTTCATTTGGTGATACATATGGAACAGGAACAACCATGCCAAGAATGAACAGTGTCTGAATTCCGTGCTCCTTCCCTCCTTCAGGTCCGTGAGGTTTGAATGAATTGCATAGGCGACCCAATCTGCCCAGTCGAAGAAGACTGGTTTTACTCCTGATTTCGGGGCGTTGGGGTCGTAAAATTCCCCATGTAGGATGCACTCCGCGAGAGAAATTTGATACGGGTGCACCACTGCGTCAGTGCCGCAGCCCAACACCCAGGCGAGCATGGCGTAGATGTACTGGCTTTTAAAGCGCTCCCGAGGTATCGGTTGCGTCGGCTATTCGTCGGTTGGCAAAGGTTGTTGCAGCTGGGAGTTGAGGAAATTCCTCATTTTCTGGTTATCAACGCACCGGTCTCTCTGTTCGCCTAAGCTGATATTTCTGACAATGCATTCTCGGTTTGGCGGGTGCCCTGGCGCGAAGGCCATCTGCACGCCCTCCTTGTAGAGGGAAAACAACACCTTTCCCTCACGGTCGCAAACCTGCCGGGTGCTGGGTTTGTAGTGTCTAGCAATGGCTTCGACCAGCTCCGGGCAGTGGTGAACTGGTGGGCACAGGAACCAGTACAGGTTCGAACGATATGGTGCACCGAAAGGATGCCAAGCCGGGACCTTATGCCACCATTCTTTCACGGTGAGGCGCAGCTGCGTGATGCTTTGTGAGTAATCGCCGTCCCGGTAGCCCCCCAGGTGGTCCTCAGGCGGTGGAGGAGGGCCCTTGGTCTTTTTCTTTCCTTTGCCTTTCCTCTCCTTCGGCAATTTACTTTCAGGCGAGTCGGAAGCTGCCTGTTCTCGTGACTCACTCTGAGATGCGCTAGAGGCTGCTTGCATGAGGGCTTTACCCTTTTCTGCGCCTGTCCCTTTTTCCATGGCGATGAAAAAATTCGAAATTCAATTGGCACTGGAGTAATTCTGAAATTTTTATCCTTGGCGCAGCTCGAAACTTGACTGGATTTTACTGAGTGAAATGAGCGACGAGGCTCCTTTTTATGAATACAAGTGAAAAGTTGGCATTAATGGTGAGTGGAGGAATTAAAGCCCAGGTGCGCGAAGTGGGTGGAGAGCACCGTTATTTTTTGTGGGCCGTGCATAACTCATCTTTGATTGGCCCGACATTCGTCCTTTTTCTTTAATGAAATCTGCGTTGGAGAACGCGCAGTCACTTTTTTTCCTTTTAAAACGTGCCCCTTTTGCTGACGTCATCCGCCGCTGCTTTGGCACGCGCCCCTAGGTCTATTATACTTGTAAATTGTGTCGGGGCCCGCTGTCGCTCGAAACTGGGGGCGCCTTCCGGCGTCGCTCAAAAAATGAGCGAAATCGAGCTTTTTGGCATCTTGGAGGGCGACCGGCGTCACCTGGGAGTTAGAAAAATTTTCAAACTTTATTTTCTCCCTTGTCTTTATCTTGTCGAGGGTCGCTCCAAAAGAGGGCGACGACGGGCGTCGCCCAAAAAAATGGGTGACGACGGGTGGCGCTAGAGGAATGAGCGATGGTGGGCGCTTTGACACTTAGAAAATTTTCTAACATTTTTTTGTCACTTTTGAAACTAGCCCACCAAAGTTCGCTCAAAAATAAGAGTGATTCTTGGCGTCGCTCAAAAAATGAGCAAACGGGGGGGCGGAGCTCCATACTTAGAATTTTTTTGGGCCTTTTTCTCCTCCACTTCGCCGAAGTTCGCGTTACAAACTGAGCGATGATGGGCGTCGCCCCAAAACGGAGCGACGACGGGCGCCAACACTTAAACATTTTTCAAATCTTCTCGCCCCAGGTCCTGACGGTTGTCGCGCGGGAATGTGAGCGACTCCCGGCATCGCTCAAGAAAATGAGCGACCGCGGGCAGCGCTGCCTTTACACTTAGAAAAATTTCTCTTTTTCAAACTTCCCAAGGTCGTTGAATTTGGTGCGTGACTCCAGGATTCGCTTGAAAATATGAGCGATGATAGTCATCGCCATCTAAACTACGCAAACTTGGGCATCTCTAGTTAGTGCAATCTTTTAGCTTCTTCTGCTTTCCTTCAGCTTCTTCTAAAAAACTCAGCAAACCTGGCCCTTTTCTTCTGCTGCCAGGCACTATCTACGCAAAACACTTGGCTCCTTTTTTCTTGAATTAAAGCAGGAAATTAACTCTACGAAAGCAATATTTACATTCAAAACAGAATTTAAACTGCAAGAAGGGAAATATGTACAAGGGAAACCTTTGGAACTACTTCAATGGTGGTAGGCTTTCAAATGAAAGCCATTAACTGGAATCGGGAGAATGTGGCCCTCCATGTCTCTCAGCACGAAGGAGTTGAACTGGTTCACCCGGGCAACCTGAAAGGGGCCTTCCCAGAAGGCGTCAAATTTATCATGGTTCCCTGGTTTTGCCTTCAAGGCATCCCATTTTAACACTAGGTCGCCAATCTTGAAGACTCGGGCCGTAGTGCCTTTTGAAAACCAGTTCCGTGTGGATTCCGTGTGCTTTAGAAAAGCTTCATAAGCCTTTTCTCTTTCCTCTTCAAGCTGCAACAGCTGTGCAAATCTGGCGTCAAGAGGGTCCATGTCTCCTTTTTCGCTGTCCAGCAGCCAGAGTGCAGGCATTTCAAGATGTGTTGGCAGAACAACCTCCTTCCCATAGACCAGCGCGTAGGGTGACGTTTTGATTGACTTCTTGAAAGATATTCGGTCTGCCCATAGCGCTAGGTTCAGGTGCAGGTGCCAGGACCTCTTGTTCCTCTCCACAGTCTTTTTGATGATCTTCATGAGATTCTTATTTGTGGACTCCGCCAGGCCATTTCCTTGCGGGTAGTAGTTGGAGGACATTTTATGATAAATGCCATACTTGCTGGTGAACTCCGTGAGTACAGCCCCGACGAAACCTGGTCCATTGTCTGTCACTATAGCCTCTGGGATCCCAAAACGGGTGATCAAGCTTTCAAGGAAGGCGATGACCGTCTCCTGGTCGGCATGCTTGGTAGGTATCGCCTCAGCCCATCGGGTGAAATAATCGGTGGCAGTCAAGATGAACTTATGCCCTGCCGAGGAATTGGGCGATATGGTCCCGATGAAATCAAGACCCCATTGCTGGAATGGAGATTCAGCTTGGATCGGCTGGAGTGGCATTGGTGCGTTCCTATTTTTGCCGGCGAACCTCTGACATTTTTCGCACTTCTGGCAGACTGCATATGCATCTGCGAAGAGGGTGGGCCAGTAATAACCTGCCCTGATTATTTTTAAGGCCGTAGGCCTTCCTGAGAAATGTCCTCCCGACATTCCAGAGTGGAACTCGCCTAGGACTTTCTGTTTATCAGATTCTTTGACGCATCGCAAGAGGATGCCGTCTACATTTTTGAAATACAGCCCCTCGGGGCGCAGTACATACTTTAGAGCTTGGAGCCTGAACCTCCTTCTTTGTGAGGCGTTGAGTCGATCTGGACATCTCCCTGTGCTGAAGTACCACACTATATCATCGGTCCAGTCGCTCTCCTCTGATAAGGAGTTGGCAAAATTACCTTCCATCAGTGGATCCTCCCACTGGCAAGTAGACACCTCCGCGGCAACACTTCTGGCTAACTCCTGGCATAGAGCCCGACCTCGGATTAGCTTGGTGGGTCGCACCTCTATGTCGAATTCTTGGATTTTGGCGATCCATCCTGCCCTCTTGTGACCCGGTTCACCCTGAATGATAAAATTTCTGACATCGGGGTGTATTACAAAAACTGTAACCCGACTCTGAGATACAAAGTGCTTAAACTTCTTCAAGGATCTCATGACCGCATGCACTTGTCGCTCAATAAAATTGTATCTTTCTTCGTGCGGCTGGATTACTTGGCTCAAGAAGGCTATTGGTCGCTCTTCGCCGTCGTCTCCCTTTTGTGTCAGGACTGCCGCATAACTTTCAGGCTCGCCTACCGCATACAGGATGAAATCCTTTGAATAGTCTGGGTTTATCAGTACGGGCGCCTGGGCAATCCTTGCCTTGATCTCTTCAAAGGCCTGCCTTCTCTCTTCTGTCCAGAGAAACTCAGCATCCTTCTTCAATAGTTCGGCCATGGGCTTTATGACTTGAGCGAAATCGGGCACGAACTTCCTTACGAAGTTAATCTGGCCAAAGAAGGACTGCAACTCTTTCTTATTGATTGGGGCCGACAAACGGAGAAGAGCCTCCGCTCTATCAGGATCAACTGCAAGGCCCTTTTCTGAAATTACATGGCCCAACAGCTTCCCCTCCCTCACAGCGAAGACTGACTTTTTGGGGTTGATGGATATACCAAATTCTCGGCATCTTTCAAACACTTGCCGCAGGTGGGAGGTGTGCTCTTCCCTCTTGTGGGAAAACACGGTCATGTCATCCAAGTAAATGACAATGATTTTATTTAACAACTCCCGAAATGCGAGGTCCATGGCCCTCTGGAATGTGGCCCCAGCGTTGGATAAGCCGAATGGCATGCGCTGATAGGCGAACGTCCCCCATTTGGTGGTGAACGTCGTCTTGTGCTGGTCCTCGTCTTTCACCCAGATTTGGTTGTAGCCAAAAAATCCGTCAAGAAGAGAGAACCGTTGGGCTCCTGCGACCACATGAAGAATTTGGTCGATCTGCGGGAGCGGATAGTGGTCCTTAAGCGAGGCCTGGTTCAAATTACGAAAATCCACGCAGAGGCGGATGTCTCCGTTCTTCTTTCTCACGGGAACCAGATTTGCGACCCAAGAAGAATGCTTGATAGGATATATGATCTTGGCTTCTAGCATCTTCAGAAGTTCTGCTTTCATCATAGCCTCGATCTTCGGGTTAACCGCTCTCTGCTTCTGCCTGAAGGGTTTCACACCTTCCTCCAGCTCTATGGTGTGCTGGATAATCTCTCTGTCGTACCCCTTTAAGTCCTGGTAGCACCAGGCGACAATGTCTGGGTACTCCTTGCACAGAGCCCGAATCTGCTTCAGCTCCTCTGGAGTGCAGTCTATGCCGACTTTAATCACCTTACCAGGTTCAAGCTCCAGGTCCATGTATTGTTTGGCATCTACCTTGATTCGGTGTGAGATGGCCCTGTCATTCTGGTCAAACAGGCTCTCCAAGGTAATCAGTCCTTTTGGGACATGATTATTTTTCAACTGTATTAACCCCTCATATTGCTCGTCATCAGGGTCTCTACCTTCGATTGTGCTAGCTTCGTGAATCAGAAAATTGACGATATCTTCGTCGCAATCGAACACCTGCCAGTGGGTGTCCTTATCAGGCACAGAAGGCCTGTAGATGGTACGAACCGGCTTCGGCTTCTGGACAGTGTCATCAGCCGGGACGTACCTGGCTCCAATGGACGCCAAGATGTCTGCATGTCTGTTCTTCTCCCTGGGAATAGATTTGACATTCAAGGATTCGAATGATTCCAGCAGGTCCCAGACCCGATTACGGTATGCCTTAAGATAGTGCTTCTTTGCAGTGCACTTGTCTGTGATTTGCTTGCACACTAACTCGGAATCTCCAAAGATCTGCAGTTGCTTGATTCCCAGTCTCTCCGCCTTCTTCAACCCTAAACACAGGGCTTCATACTCAGCCGCATTATTGGTGCAGCTCCACGCCAGCCTGTAGCAGTATTCCTTTTGCTCTCCCGATGGCGAGACTAGAAGGACCCCTGCCCCTGCGCCGTTCTTGCATCTGGCGCCGTCAAAGTACAACTTCCACAACTCATTTGGGGCAGGGCCTATGTCTTCTTTTACTGTCTCCTTCGGCTTCTCGGGCTGGGTGATGGAGTAACAACCTATGTCTGATTCGATCATGGCGTTGAAGTCTTGCAAGGAGAACTCATCCTCCGTTTGTAGCTGCTCTATGGCTTTCTCCACCAAGTTCACCTCTTTGTCAAATTCAGTGACCAGATGGACAACATCATCTTGCAATCCCTCCCCTGGTATCTTTTCAACTAGGAAAGTTGAGGGTTTTCCATTGTAAATCTTGACTTTACTCCCTTTGAAGGGGATCTCCATGTGAGAGTAGTCCATCGAGAGATATCCACCCAGCTTGGCGGTAAATTCTCTCGAGAGGCACATGCCGAAGTAGGGCTCCAGGTCAACAACCACAACTTCTTGAATGACCACAACCTCAGGTGCCTTGTGCAACCGGATAGGAATGTCTTTGATGATGCCAACTGTCTTCACAGGAGTGCCATCTAGCTGCAAGACGCCTTGACTGCTTCTCGTGTACTCCATGCCGATTTCTTCACAGACCGCCCTTGGCATGACGGTGGTTGACGCGCCGGAATCAATAATGCAGTTATGCACTATGTGTCCCTCCATCTGCAGCGACAAGTAAAATGGCGGTGGTCTGTTCTTCCCCGTGATTGAAGTTGTCAGGGGTTGAGCTAGCACGGGCTGTGGTGGCTTTCCTCCTGTTGAGGTCTTCAGAGACTCGTGTAACAAATCTACTTGTCCAGGAAGCTGCAGAGCATCGTACATGCTGATCTTCGCCAGGGTCTTCTTGAGCTCATCAACTATGTTGTAAGCTGAAGTACTGGGCACTTCCGTTTCTTTTGCCGGCTCGTACTTGGTACGGTACTGCTGCATGGCCTCGACCCTCTGTCGCTTTGTCAACGACGGGTACTTGAGCTTTTCTCGAGCCTGCTCCTTGGTTTCCGTTGGAGGTTGAACCTCTGGGGCCTTCGTGGGTGGCGTCTTCTCTTTTGCTGGTGGAGGCAAAGGTGCTTTGTCAGGGACTTTCACAGCAAGTGGCGCCTTTTCTCGCCTAGTGTACACTTTCAAAGGCTGCATCTGGGCTGCCTCTACCTCTATCGGCTTCTTCCCGTCCCTGGTCAGGATAGACACCGGGTCTTCCTCGGAGACCGCAAAGTTGCTCCCCTCTTCACGAAGCATGTTGACTTCTTCATCCGGCGGGATGCTGCCTTCAAGAGTTTGAATATAATGTTGATGCAGCATACAGGTAGCCTCCCCATGAGGGTCATTGCACGTAGAGCACCAGTGCACATTGTCTGGAGTGCTCGGTTGCGCGTTGTTGGGAGCATTTCTCGCTGGAGGCCTTTGAGCCGCTTGGTCTCTCGTCAGTGCGGGAGGAGGATAAGACCTCCTCGGAACAAATTCTTGTTGGGCCTGCTTCTTCTTCATGATGGCCATATCATTGGACAACGTCCGGTAGCCAGAAGAAAGAGACCGCACTTCTTGCAGAATCTTAGTCTGTATGTCCATATCCGGTTGTGCAGGCTGGGCTGGCGGAGGCAACAACGCTAACGGTGGTGGTGGAGGCAATGCCGGGTACTGTGGAGGAGCGGGAAGTGATGGATATTGAGGGGCAGACGGGAGTTGAGGCGTCGATGGATTGGGAAAATGCACTTGGGGCGGACCATACTGTGACACGACTGGTGCGGGATTCCATGATGGATTTTGATATGCATTGGATGAGGAAGGCGCCCCAATAGACGTCGGTGGATATTGTGACTATGGGAAATCTGGGTAGATCGGTGGTTGCATCTTATGCGGAAGTCTACCTATGGCAATCATGTCTAGCTCTGCCCTCTGGGCTGCCTCATACAACTCAGGGAAAGTGTTTACACGAGCCAACTTGATGACCAAACAGATGTCTGAGTTAAACGCTCTGAGGTAGTAGTGAGCAGCTTGTCCGTCTGAGGGACGTAGTTCAATGGGTACTCTTTTCCATGATCTCGCAAATCTCACATTGAAATCTGAGATCTCCTCTTGTGGATGCCGCTGAATGGTTTGGAACTGGTGCAGCAGCGAGGAAGGATCCGCAGACTCATTGAAGCCTTTAACTAGCCGTCCGGCCAGTTGAGCCCATCCCGTAATAGTGTTTTCCGGCAAGGATCTATACCAGTATAGAAGCTTCCCTCGCAGAGAGAGAGCCAACAGCCGGGTCTTGACACTTTCATTAGTGATGGCGTGAAGCGCAGCCAAGGCCAGGATATCTTGAATATGTTCATAGGCCGTCTTCCCAGTTCCATCATACGTGGGAATAGCCTTCAATGCAGCGGGTGGAACAACATCTTGATCAGCTAGATTGAGGGGTCCAGTGGAGTCAACTGTCGGAAACAGCTCAGGAGCATTTGGCTGAGGATTTGCCATGTCTGCGTCTTGATCGAGCTGATCAAGATCGTGGTAATCTTCAGTGCTCTCTGAAGTTGTGTCTTGCTCAGTTTTAGTCTCTTCCCTTGATGGGCTTGATAATCAATCAGCCTCGGGTGCTCTCCAGCAGCGTTGATGTCGAGCTCGTAAAACTCAGGCTCTTGTCCCGCATTCCTAACTCTCCATCGTCTTGTATGCATGAAGGAGCTCTTGATATTGGACCAGTCTTCAAGACTCAGAGAATATTCAGGTTCAGCAGAGTCGCCAGGTGTTCAGATTTGACAGCAATGAAGCGAACACCGATGCTTCGATTCTGTTTTTGGGGTGGAACACTCGTGTCCCACCGGGCGTGCCAGAGAAACTGTTGGTTACGAATCTGCCACTTAGGAAAGGATTTTAATCTATTGCGCCCTAGATTCGCCCAACAGATTGAAAGGCCGGAAGGAAGGGATGCCTTCCGTGCCAATCTCCGGAGAAGGCCGGCTTCCTATACTAATCTAGTTTTTGGGGGTTTTTAGATAAGAGTGTTGGAAAGGGATAAATGTGCAGAAAGAAATGGAAATATCATTTGTTTCAGGTGGGGAAGAACAAGCAACACGATTACAAATTTGCATCCAAACCAACAACAATCAAAACAAAGCATGTAACAGAAATTGCAGCTGTTATTCTACCCTATGTATCCTTCTGTTTAGTATTCCAGATCCAAATAATCACCAATGCTCAAATCCAGAATTCAGAATTCAAACAGACAAAAATATAAATGGACATGAAGCAGAAATACTAGCAGAAGGCAGCATAAAAGACAGAGACAAGAAGCAGAGCCAAGGATGCTTTGAATTAAGTAGAAGGTGATCCGTCACAGCAGAGTTCTCTAGCAATATGTTCCCCCCCTTTTTACAATCAAATGAACTGCCTTTTATAGCAGGAATTTCCCCCCAAAATACAATCATGCACGGATCCCAAGGACCGGCAAAAGCTGTAAAAAGTGTAAAAAGTTGCCTGGATGAGACCCCTGTCGGCTGTACTTGTACTTGAGATATGGTCGTTCTAAAAATTGTACATCCCCGAACAGGTCTGGTGGGCGGGAAAGCCAGGTCCGGTTGAATGCGGTAGATGAGGTACAGTTTGTTCTTCAATGTTCATCTACCCTGTACCTTGGCAGCACACAATCTGTCACTTCTTGACAGGCATAAATCTCGAAACTTGTGCGGTTTGCAAATGTATGGGGGCTGACCAAAGTCGCCTGCTGAAGAGAGCGCCTCCGGGAGTCGCTCCCAGATGGAGCGAACTTGGGAGGCACCCTGAGTTAGAAATTCTGGCAACTTGGTTCACTTTTTTGGTGCTTGCTGACTGGATGGGGGGAGAAGCGGTCACTGGGAAAAATCAGCGACGACAGGCGGCGCTCAAGAATTGAGCGACGACGGGCGGCGCTCCCTTTCATGCCTTAGTCAAATTTTAGTCTCTTTGCTCGCTGTCGCTGAAAAATGATAGCGATGCCCGACGTCGCCCAAAAATGGAGCGACAACGGGAGGCACGGGCAATCCGGAGCGACGACGGGAGGCTCCACACTTAGAATATTTTTCATCACTTTTCTCTTCCGCCGATGGTCGCTCAAAAAGGGGAGCGACGACGGGCGGCGCTCCAAAATGGAGCAACACCGGGAGTCGCTCCCAAACCAACACTTAGCCAAATTTTTGTCCTTTTGTCTCACTGCTAGGTTTTACTTGAAAATGAGAGTGATTCTAGGTGGTGCTCCAAAATGGAGCAATGCCGGGAGTTGCTCCAAATTAGACACTTAGTCAAAATTTTCAATTTTTAAACTTCAACTAATTTTCTCTCCGAAAGCAAGCATCACCCAGAAAAGGGAGTGACAGTGGGAGGGTCCATACTTAGCCATTTTTTGAACTTTTTTCAAATTTATGGAACACTTGAAAGCAAAGCATGAAAACAAAAAATGAAATATATGAAACATGAAATTGCATGAGGAAAACTGAAAGAGAGGAAATAGGGAGGCAACAACAATTTCTTTAGATTTGTAGAAATTTTACCCCTTTAAAAAATGTAACAACAAGCACTAACCATTGACAAAGTTGTCAATACTACAGGTATGGCTATTTTTTATGCAACAATAGATCTTTTTATTGGGATGCATGTTATGTATTCTTGTATAATTCTTAACCTCTTGGTTACTCTGTTGTAGTTTTAGTCCTAAATTGCTAAGAAGTGTTTGTTAAATGGATCCTATTATACTTGATTCTTAGTTTTTCCTATTTTATATCTCATCTTCTACAGAGCTAGGATCCCCCTTTATGAATAGCCCATATCCTCCAAGACCTTCAACACCTAATGGTTTATCTTGTAATTAGGATGAAATTCATATTTAACTTTGGTCTTGACATAAAATGTGAACCATTCTAATGGGTGAACTATTGAATATTATCTTTGTATCTCTGCTCCTCCTCCAATTTAGTTGGGGCCACTTCTTCTAATAGGTTTACTTCCTTATTGATTCTATATATCTTTTCATGTGCAAAGAAGTTATGAAACCCTTTATTTTCAAGCTATGGAAGTTATCCTTTAAGTCATAAGACTACATGTCACTTAGATACTTGAGATCCATGTCCCTTAATTTTTTTTCAATAATTAGGTGAAATTATCATAGCTTGGGAGCGATTTGCATTACCTATTGCTTTGGAGGGTAAAATGTTAGCTTCTTTTAGACCTTGAAATATTTAAGGTCAATATAATAAAGATACCATGCATACTTAATATTGAAAAGGTAGTTGGTCACGAATGTAGGTAACTCAAAGGACATGGTCAAAAATATAAAGAGGTAAATTAAGAACATGTTCTAACAAGTATAAATCCTTATTTGGCCACTTATGAAGTTCCAATATATTCTTGGATTTATTAGTTAATGTTTGAGATCTTCCCTTCATGTCATGACCCTCCCTAGTAGGACTTATGGCATGGAAAACTATGTGTTGATCAATGTTAATTTGATTATTAGTTTAGTTGTGAATGAATGAATATGCAAGGATTGGATTAATTCATTTTTGAAGAACATGGTATTGCTGATATATTTTTAATATGAAGGATCAAGTACACTTGTGTGTGGAAGAGGTAGAATCATCCACCAATAATGGGGGTACTTGAAAAAGGGGAAATGATGATGATGATGGTTCAGGGTAACATGGATGACTACCCTCATATAGGTATGCATTATCATTTTAGAGATAATCATCAACTAGCCAGCCACCTAGAGCCATAGTTGGTAGCCTAGTAGCTATCATAAATTCTTTAGCTGAGATAGGTGACTAGGTTGATGGAAAAACTCCCACTTTGTTTGATGCATATGATTGATTATCTTTTACTTCATCACTTTATTGCATCATTGGTTTTGGAAAAGAGTGCATACATTTGGTTGTCTTTGAACTCACTGAATTGTTGTGTAAGTCTTTTGAAGAGTAGCATGTTGCTAGTTTATGATAAAAGAACCTATATAAATATATAGAAAAAAATCTATTTAAATAATAATAGAATTTTATTTAAATAGGTAATAAGAACTATTATTTAAATAATAATAGAATTTTGTTTAAATAATAGTAAGACCTTAATTTGAATAATAAATGAATATTATATAAATGTATGGTAAGATCTCTATCTAAATAATAAAAAAAAATCATTTAAACCAATATAAGGAGGTCTTATTCTGATTAATAAAATAGCATTGTACGCTCATACGTTCTTAAAGATAAGAAGCTTCATGACGACCAAAAGAAAAGAAGCTTCATTTATGTTAAATTTTGAAATAAGAGAAAAATGTTTAAAAAATAAAATATCTTACCAACGCCTGATGGATGAGGAGGAGTTAAGGACAGGCAGGTAGAAGGAATAAATGTGGAGATTAGAATAAGTAGAGGGGATTCAAAACTAAAAAAATAGAAAAAAAGATAAGAATTTGGAGAGAAAGAACCAAAAAGGGAGGAAGAACTCGATGTTCTAGAAAAGTTGCACTCCAACAAGGAAGAAGGAAGGTTGTCACTAATTAAACCGTAAGTTAATATAAGAAAACCATCTTCATTCATTTAAAGCTTAGCTAAACTTGTTTAAACCAGACACTGTCACTGGTTCCTTTTGGATCAATTTGCTAGCTTTCTTTTAGCATGATTGTTGGCTTTTCTATAAAAATTAAAGCACCTTCTATTGGGGCATCTTTTCAGAACCATGAGTTTAGTTTTCTTTTTGAGTCAACCATAGCTATTGGGCCACACTTTTGTATTCCTTACGGAGTTGTGAGCTTGGTGAACATCATGTTTTGGTTGAGTTATGACTTGTGTATTATCGTCTTAGTCCAAGTGGTGTTGTTTGTGTTTATGGTTAAAATTGTGACTGTGAGCAAGTTGCTCCCTACCTATAAGGTGGTCAACCATTTTAGCCATCATTTGGGTGATGTCTCTATATTCAGTGGATGCCTAGCCAATTTGGCTATGGTTTTTTTCCGTCTATACGATTTTAGTGTTGTTCGCATCTTTAGCTATGCTATATGCTAGGTAGTTCTTGTATGTTCCTTTCTTATTTAAAATGTTTGTCACCGCCTTCTACTGACTAGGTGTTTTGCTTCCTAAGAAAAACCCCTTTAAGCATCACCCTACGTGGATTGCATCACGATGGGATTGAGTGCCTACCAACTGGAAACCCGGGGTTTGACTTCTCCACTATTAGGGTTTGGTAAGATGTGTTAAGCCTTTGGTCTGCAATCTATAGACCACAACCTTACCTCACAACCCTTAGCTCTCCTCTATTGTATCGTTTGTCTTTGAATCTTTTATTTTAAAAGTTTTGAACATATGTTTTATGAATTAAAGAATAGGTTCTTTAGCTTTTAAAATAAATAAACACGTCGTTATAAATTAAATAAGAGATTTAGTGGATGATAAAAGGAAAGAACATACGATATTATAAATTAAAGATGAGGTTCTTTAGTTTATAAATGAGAAGAACGTATGTTATTATAAATTAAATAAGTGATTCTTTTATTTATAAAGGATAGGAACTTATTTAAGTTATAAATTAATTTATAAATTATTAAATGAGAAAGAAAGAATATAGATTATATAGTTAATTAAATAAATGGGACTTTAGTTAATTAAATAAGTGTTTTATTTGATTATTTGGTTAATTAAAGGAATGGGACTTTAGTTAATTAAATAAGTGTTTTATTTGATTATTTGGTTAATTAAAGGAATGAGACTTTAGTTAATTAAATAAGTGTCTTATTTGATTATTTGGTTAATTAAAGGAATGGGACTTTAGTTAATTAAATAAGTGTTTTATTTGATTATTTGGTTAATTAAAGGAATAGGAATTTAGTTAATTAAATAAGTGTTTTATTTGATAATTTGGTTAATTAAAGAAATTGGACTTTAGTTAATTAAATAAGTGTTCTATTTGATTATTTGATTAATTAAAGGAATGGAACTTTAGTTAATTAAATAAGTGGTTTAAATCGAATATTTGATTAAGGATTGAGACCTTAGTTATTTAAAATAATGATTTATTGAATTATTTTATTTATGGAAGAGTTGTAAGCAGTCTATATTTGATGAAATAACTCTCCTTTTGAGTTAATAGAAATAAAAATAGAAATGGAAAAATTATTATGAGATCAACTAGACAGTAGATAGTTGAATGTTTGAAATAGATTTGTACAACTACAATTTGGCAAACAATCTATATATGCACTTGCTTTATGTTTTATTAGAAACATTTAGATACATGTTTTCATAGAACCACAAGTCATCCTGATCCCCTACTACCCTTCAAATGAATGATGGAAAGATAAGAAGAGCCAAAGAGGACAATTGAAACCAATGCACTACCTCTGACTTTGAACGCATTAATTATTTCTGTTTAGTATATTACACTCTTTGGGAGTATCCCCTCGATGGACATGGATGTAATAACTTATTCTTTTAAAGTATGGAGGTTTTACCATACTTGAATTTATGTAATGATTTATAAATAAATGATGAATCCCCTCGATGGACATGGATGTAATAACTTATTATTTTAAAGTATGGAGGTTTTACCATACTTGAATTTATGTAATGATTTATAAATAAATGATGAATGTATCTCCAATATTTGGGAGTATCCCCTCGATGGACATGGATGTAATAACTTATTCTTTTAAAGTATGGAGGTTTTACCATACTTGAATTTATGTAATGATTTATAAATAAATGATGAATGTATCTCCAATTTACTGTTGAAATTATGTAGATATTGTGGTTATGCAACTTTTCCTTTGCATTAATATTTATTTTATGCATGATGTCTTAATTAAGGTATTTATTAGATGCTTGGTAGATAATGTTCCTTTTTTAAATTAAATAGATAAAATTAGCCTTGTCCTTCTAAAGAACATAAAATGAACATAAGAGATTAGGATCTCTTAGGGGGCACTTATAATGAACCTATAAGATTTGGATCTCTTAAGGTGAACATAGAATGAACCTAAGAGATTAGGATATCTTAGGGTGAACATAGAAAGGACCTAAGAGATTAGGATCTCTTAGGGTGAACAATGAAAAGATCTAAAATATTAAAACCTCTTAGGGTGATTTTAATTATGAACCAACTTAATTATCTACAAATAATTTAAGTTATCTTGTCATTAAGATGAGATGGATGACTTAACTCACAGTACCCGTAGCATACCTACACAAATAGACTTGTGTATGGTATGGAGATGGGCGTATTCATTTGATTGTACTAAAGGTGATAAGTTAGCTCATCTAAAAGATGATATGGATAGCTTATCTACATTATGTATAATATACCTACACAAACAAATTTGTGTAGGGTATAGAGTGCAATGTGACTCTTTGTAGATTTAGGAAATTGGGTGAACTTAAACAATAGATTAAATTAACGTGCATTCTAGTTAGGTATTTATAGATCCATCTCAGTTGTACGTGTTTAAAAATATATATATTTTTAGCTAGTTTTTGGGTCATTACATATGGTATTAGAGCTTTAGGTATGAGGGACTAAAGCTTCATGGAATACATAGGGTATTTGGATGTCTTTCTATTCAGGATTTTCTTAGACCTTGAGATAAATTTGAGAAGATCTAGAATTTTCGATTGATAGAATATAATGGGGACTAACCCAAAGAATGGTTAGAACATTATGACACCGTACTTATAGTAAGAATGGACTTGTGCACTAAAGTTACTTTATATATTTAAAACACCACCTTGATTAGAATTGGATGGTTCTAGCAAGAGAACTTTGTATTATAGCTAGAATTAATAGTACAATTCAAGTTGAAGTTGTAATCAAATCTCCTCTTATTTCTTGTGACCAAGTTAAATGCTACCTAAGGTTTGATAAGAGAGGCCTATACCTTCAAATAGGTGAAACAATAGAGCAATGTCGAGTAAGGAACCCGAGATGAGAATTTGGAAAATTCCAACAAAGAGGTAGAAAACCTCACTAGCATAATTACTAACATGTAGGATCAAATGAAACAAATGTTAGAAACCATTGTGAATAAAAATTCATAGGCTATAGGTTCAAAGGTTGGTCAAGCCAATGAACTAACTACAAAAAAATAGGAAGCCCAAAATCTGTTAGAGAAGGACCTGGCTAAAGATCTGAAAACATCCATACCTATAAATTTGATGGATAAGGGGAAGGGGATGCAACAAAAGCCTAGCTAAGAGAGTTAGAGATTTACTTCATAATGAAAAAATACTCGCTAGGAACCCAAATAGTTTGGGTGACAATTTACCTAGAAGAGGTTGCATTAGATTGGTGGGAAACCTACCAAGAGAAAAATAAGATAAACTTTGTCAATATTAAATGAAAGTACTTTGTTGTAATCTTTAAGAAAAGGTTCCTTATAGATAATTTCTATGCATTGAAGTTTGAATAAATTTCCAACTTTCGATAAGGTACCAAAAATGTGGAGACATACTATAAAAAGTTAATTTGGTTGCTTAAATATGTACCCACTTATGATGAAAATATGAGGGTCCATAAATTTATTCTTAGGTTAGAATCTAGGGTGAGACATGATGTAAATATGCATGAACCTAATTCACTGTAAAATGTGTATGAATTGGAAAAGAAGGTAAAGTCTCACCTACAATTCAACTATGTCATCGTATCTAAGAAAGATCAACAAGTACTTAGGAAAAGGAATAATCAAGGATTCTTGAAATGGGAATAGGAATAAGATCAAAAGGCCAAACCCCCCCAAAACCTAAGAAGAGAATAACGAGAGATAGATAAGGTTCAAGAAGAACTTCCAAAAGAAAAACAACAACCTCAAAAATGCTAAACCCCAACTCCAAAAATTGCTAACTCTGGTCCTGTTGGTCATCAAATCCGCACAAGAAATGACTTTCGATGGGTTTGTGCGCCCTGGACTTGCGACCAACATTGAAAGGCCGAGGGGAAGAGATGCCCCTCGTGCCGATCTCTAAAGAAAGGCCGGATCCTATACTAATATACTTTTGGGGTTTGAGACAAGAGTGCAAGAAAGAAATAAACAGAGTAAGGGTTAGGAAAAGAAATAAAAAGGGGTAAGGGTTAGAGAAAGAAATAAAAAGAGTAAGGGTTAGAAGATGATGATTTAAGGTGGGAGAGAATAGGAAGCACGATTACTCGCTAACAACTCAAATAGTAGCAAGAAATACCAAGAATAACATGAAAGAAACGAAATGCCAAACTTCCTATGTATCCTCTAGACGGGTTCGCAGGGTTCTCCTTTCTCTCTCGCTGGAATTCAGGGTTCAAAGTAACAACGATTGAGATAAGGGAATAACAGAAACCTCGATCCACCAGGCAACATAAAGGAAAGCGACAAGGCATTTTTCCTCTCCTATGTATCCTTTAGGGCAAATTTTAGGGGTTCAATCCCCGATCGCACATCGGATTTAGGATTCAGAGTCTCAGTACGTGAACAAGAAAAGACAAGAATTAAGCATAGAAGGCAACATAAAAGAGAGAAATAGAGCACAAAAGATCTTTAGTATTAAATGTAGGACATCAAGTTACAACAGCTTTCTAGCAGAAAGTTCCCCCCATTTTTCCATTACAATGCCTAGGTTTTTATAGAGGACCCGACCCTCTGAATCATAATTACATAGAATGGTGAAGTATTCTTGAGATCTGAGAAGTCGGCTTCTCGTAGCCCTCGAGACTGAGCTTTCTAATCCATTACCAGAATGGGCAGCTGTGATCGGGTCAACCGTCGAAATATGCATTGATGAAATGCCTGAGTATCCTTGGTACAATGTTCGAGTGGCCGCCATGCTTGTCGAACTTCTCCTTCAGGGACTGACACTTCGCTTCCAATTGCCAAAAAAGAACAATGAGCTTATTGGGCAAGAAAGAATGCATTTACAAGGCACTTGATTGTCTCGAGAAAATACCCGGCTTGAAGCGCGTGCCCATCATGAAAAAGCAACATGTCGCAATATCATGACATTTCTATGCCTTTGTCTTCTTTCGTTGCTTTGAGTCGTGAAAACGTGACATGTCGCAATATTGCAAAAACTTTTCTTTTTGGCACTTCTCCTCACTGTCGGTCGCAAAAATGCAACATGTTGCTATATCGTGACATTTTTCTCTCATGCGCCTTCTCCTTGCTTTGAGCCATGAAAATGTGACATGTCACAATATCTTGACATTTTTTCCTTCTAGAACTTCTTTGTTGCTCTGAGCCACGAAAACGCGACATGTCGTGATATCGCGACAAATTTTCTCTTTTGATATTCCTTCATGCTTTCGGTCACGAAAATGCAACATGTCGCGATATCATGACGGTTTTTCCTTGCTGCTCCTTCTCCTCTTTTTGCATCATGAAAATGCAACATGTCGCGATATCATGATGCTTTTCATCCATTGGCTTTCTCCTCGCTTTCGACCGTGATTTTACGACATGTCACGATATTGCGACAAATTTTCCCTTCATGCGCTTCTTGCTGTGAGCCGCAAAAATGCGACATGTCGTGATATCGCGATAATTTTTCATTCTTTGGATTTCTCCTCACTCTCGGCCATGATTTTGTGACATGTCACGATATCGCGACACCCTTCCTGCTTGCTCTGCCTTCTTGCTTTGAGCCGTGAAAATGCAACATGTCACGATATCACGACACTTTTCATGTCACGATATCGTGACAACTTTTCTTTCTTTTGGCGGAGCTATTTTCTTTGGCCTGCTTGGCAGTGAAGCTTTTTCTTCTTCATTATGTATACAAGGGAGTGGCATGGAAAGCCAAAATTGCTGCAACACTTACAAATGCTTTTGAAGCAACAAAAAGAAACACTTTACAAAAGGAAATTTTTTGATTTTTTTCTACCCCTTGTGTAATGTGACAAAATTGTCAACATTCTTGGTAGCTCACGGGGCATTTAGCTTGTCTGAATGCAGAGATCCTAGGCCTTTATCCATTGGGCAACAGAGTCATTCCCATTGTCTTCTTCTCTGACCATCCCCTAATAGCATATATATATATATATATATATATATATATATATATATATATTTTTGTTTGTGCCTAAGCTTCTAAGCAACCTTAGTGCTTTCGGCTCTTATTTACTAGCCGGGTTATTTACAATTTATACAAAATTTGTGGCATGACAGACATACCGCCATCACAAACTCAGCCTCGGGTGTCTATCCGATGAATCTGCAGTGCCCGGACCAGATCAGATTGAACTTTAGTTGATCTTTGAAGTCCAGCTGGCTTCTTCCTAAAGTTGTCCATGTTGCAAACAGGAAGTAGTGCAGTGAGTTGTCACTCCTGCCAGTACCCGTGTTGTTGAAAGTGTGGGTTAGCATGAGGGGCCTCTTGGGGTACTAGCTGTGGTGATGGCTAGAACCAGAGTACCACTGAATCTAGTAGCTATGGGCTGGGTATAGGTTCCTCCACCTTCTCGATGCGGTAACAGGGCTCCTTCGGCAATGAGCAATCTTCTATGATCTCCTCAGGTTCAGCCTCTTGAGGTACGCTTGATGGATTCTGGCTGGACACTTGCGTGCTATGCTCTGGGATACAAAAAGGGTGCAAAAATGTCCCCTCTTCGTTCTCAGGCGCTACCACTTGAGCTTGTTTCTCTTCTTGGCCCGTCCTCTGATGGAGATTGCAAGCACCCATATTGTTCATCGTCGGGGCAAAGCTCACAAATTGCCATGGTTGGACTTGGATGGGATCTGCCTCTCAAGCTCCACATGACTGCATCTCAAGCTTTTGCTTAGTATGAGGAGTCTGCCATGAAGAATACTATGTTGGATAGATAGGAGCAACAATTATCAGAGAAAGTGATGGGGCTTCTCCCCACTGCCACTTTCTCGATAGAAACTGTTCTGTGCGTACTGCTTTCTTGAATATCTGAGGGAATCTTTGTTCACCAGATTGTAGCAAGAGGAGGCCTATGTTCGGGTGAAAAGCCCGAATGTAGTAGAGGTCAACTTGGGTAGGCATCGATTGGATCTCCCTTGGAATTCTCTTCCAACTTCTGATGAATCAGACATTGAAGTCCATGACGCTCTCCAAAGGTGCTCTCTTGATGGTGGAGAGGTACGTCAAAAGCTGGAAGGGGTCCTGAGAGCCATCAAATGTTTTGAATAGTGCTCCTGCTAAGTCATCCCATGAGCAAATGCTCTTAGGCTCAAGCAGTCTATACCACTACAGCGCCCTCCCTTCCAGAGACAGGAACAGAAGTCTGACCATGACATCTTCATGGATTATGTCATAGAGGAACGCTAAATTAGCAATAGCTTCAAGGTGCTCTCGGGCCATTCCCGTGGTGCCATCGTATGTTGTCAATGCCTTCAAGGCGATGTCAAGAATATTGTGGTAGCTTTGGAGGTTCAAGGGGCCTCGGCCATCCCAGCTAGGAAAGCTAACCCCCACCATTATAGCAGTGGTCTGCAGAGATCATGGTTATCGCCGCTAAGTCAGAGTCGCCAGGTGGACATTCTTTCTCTGCTTGTGAGGTCAAGGCTGCTCACCGAACCTTGATTCCTTTAGGATATCTTCTTTCAGATTAAAAGGTGCCTACGATCAAGAAATCTGGATCTTCAGCTTAGTCAGAGTCACCAGGTGATTTTACCAGATGGAGGCAAGCCAGAGATTCACCAACTCGAGCTTCCTTAAATCATGGGGACTTTTTGCCATGAAGGCACAAGTTTGCGTACTGGTCTTTACGACTTAGAGATTTTTGGGTAAACAGAGTCACCAAGTGCTAGGAGTCTTTTAGTAATGAGGGCACCAATCCTCACTACCACTAGTCAGGTAAGACTGACCAGGTCACACCAGGAACTGGTTAGAACTAGTGGCCTCGATGAAATGGGATTGTGTTAAAAATATGGGACCTTGACTGGTTACAGATATTACTGAGACAGACACAGTCGGGTCCCACTGGGCGTGCCAAAACTATTGGTCATCAAATCCGCATAGGAAAGGACTTTCGATGGGTTTGCGTGCCCTGGACCTACGACCAACATTGAAAGGCCAAGGGGAAGAGATGCCCCTCATGCCAATCTCTAGAGAAAGGCCGGATCCTATACTAATCTACTTTTGGGGTTTGAGACAAGAGTGCAGGAAAGAAATAAACAGAGTAAGGGTTAGGAAAAGAAATAAAAAGGGGGAAGGGTAAGAGAAAGAAATAAAAAGAGTAAGGGTTAGAAGATGATGATTTAAGGTGGGAGAGAACAGGAAGCACGATTACTCACTAACAACTCGAATAGTAGCAAGAAATACCAAGAATAACATGAAAGAAATGAAATGCCAAACTTCCTATGTATCCTCTGGACGGGTTCGTAGGGTTCTCCTTTCTCTCTCGCTGGAATTCAGGGTTCAGAGTAACAGCGATTGAGATAAGGGAATAACAGAAACCTTGATCCACTAGGCAGCATAAAGGAAAGTGACAAGGCATTTTTCCTCTCCTATGTATCCTTCAGGGCGAATTTTAGGGGTTCAGTCCCCGATCGCACCCCGGATTCAGGATTCAGAGTCTTAGTATGCGAATGAGAAAAGACAAAAGAATTAAGCACAAAAGGCAGCATAAAAGAGAGAAATAGAGCACAAAATGTCTTTAGTATTAAACGCAGGACATCAAGTTACAACAGCTTTCTAGCAGAAAGTTCCCCCCCTTTTTACATTACAATGCCTAGGTTTTTATAGAGGACCCGACCCTCTAAATCATAATTACACAGAATGGTGAAGTATTCTTGAGATCTAAGAAGTCGGCTTCTCGCGGCCCTCGAGACTGAGCTTTCTAATCCATTACTAGAACGAACAACTATGATCGGGTCAACCGCCAAAATATGCATTGATGAACCGCCTGAGTATCCTTGGTGCAATGTTCGAGTGGCCGCCATGCTCATCGAACTTCTCCTTCAGGGACTGACACTTCACTTCCAATTGCCAAAAAAGAACAACGAGCTTATTGGGCAAGAAAGAATGCATTTATGAGGCACTTGATTGTCTTAGGAAAATACTCGGCTTGAAGCACGTGCCCATCGTGAAAAAAAAAAGGTCACGATATCACAACATTTCTATGCCTTTGTCTTCTTTCATTGCTTTGAGTCATGAAAATGTGACATGTCGCGATATCACAACTTTTCTTTCTGGCACTTCTCCTCGCTGTCGGTTGCGAAAACACATGTCACGATATCGCGACATTTTTCTCTCATGCGCCTTCTCCTCGCTTTGAGCCGTGAAAACGCGACATGTCGCGATATCACGACGCTTTTTCCTTCTGGCACTTCTTTGTCGCTCTGAGCCATGAAAATGTGACATGTCGCGATATCGCGACAACTTTTCTCTTTTGATCTTCCTTCATGCTTTCGGTCGTGAAAATGCGACATGTCGCGATATCGCGATGATTTTTCCTTGCTACTCCTCTTTTTGCATTGCGAAAATGCAACATGCTTTTCATCCGTTGGCTTTCTCCTCGCTTTCGGCCATGATTTTGCGACATGTTGTGATATCGTGACAACTTTTCTCTTCATGCGCTTCTTCTTGCTGTGAGCCGCAAAAAATGTGACATGTTGCGATATCATGATAGTTTTTCATTCTTTGGCTTTCTCCTCGCTCCCGGCTATGATTTTGCGACATGTCGCAATATCGTGACACCCTTCCTGCTTGCTCTGCCTTCTTGCTCTAAGCCGTGAAAATGCAACATGTCACGATATCGCGACACTTTTCATGTCGCGATATCGTGACAACTTTTCTTTCTTTTGGCGGAGCTATTTTCTTTGGCCTGCTTGGCAGCGAAGCTTTTTCTTCTTCATTCTGTATACAAGGGAGTGGCATGGAAAGCCAAAATTGCTGCAACACTTACAAATGCTTTTGAAGCAACAAAAAGAAACACTTTACAAAAGGAAATTTTTTTGATTTTTTTCTACCCCTTGTGTAATGTTGACAAAATTGTCAACAGGTCCTAGTAAGTAAAGAGAGGGCACAAAATCTAGAAAAACATTAAGGACCCAAGAATGGGTTTTATAATTGTAGAGGCCCTCACTATGCTAGCTAGTTTCCACATCAAACAGGGCCAAGTACATCCAGTGCCAAGGGAAAGGAATCCACCCACTATAATTTTTGCTACAATCGAGAATCAAAATCTAGAAGAGCAAGCCACCCCATTTCTTGTAAAAGGTAATATTTTTAATAAAGAAGTAAATATTTTTATTGATAGTGGAGTCACGAATAGTCTAAAAATCAATAAATTTGAAGAAAATTAGAAGAGAGAGGTTTTGGAGAAATACCCAATTTTGTAGGACTTTAATGATGTGTTTCCTGAGGATTTACCTAGACTTCCTCATGTGTGAGAATTTTATTTTACTATTAAAATTATTCCAAGAGCAAGACCTATCCATAGATCTCCATATAGGATGAATCCTATTGATATGCAAGAACTAAAGGTACAACTACAAGGGTTTTTTGAAAAGGGATTGATAAATCCAAGTGTATCACCATGGGGTGCACCTATGTTATGCGTTAAAAATAAAGACAGTTCATTAAGGTTATGTATTGACTACAAAATGCTTAACAAAGCTACTATCAAGAATTGATACCCTTTACCAAGAATTGAGGACTTGGTCAACCAACTAAAGGATACCACAATATTCACAAAGATTGATTTAAAATTAGGGTACCATAAATTAAGAATATGTGAGGAGGATACTCACAAAATAGCATTCAAAACTAGATACATGTATTATGAATTTACATTCTTGCCCTTTGGACTGAATAATACCCAACTACATTTATAAATCTAATGAGAAGTGTGTTCAGGAGACATCTAGATCATTTTGTCCTCATATTTTTAGATGATATCCTAATATATTCTCACTATAGGAAGGAACACGATAGACACTTCAAAATCATGTTAGAGTTGTTGAGGGAGAACCAAATCTATGGAAATTTGGTAAAAAGTAATTTCTATGTCTTGAAGGTATGATATCTTGGGTATATATTATCTGTAGAAGAAATTATTGTAGATCCAAAGAAAATTGAAGCCATTTTAAACTAGCCACCCCTACAAATGTGATAGAAGTGTGAAGCTTTATGGGGTATGATGAGTTATTATAGATGTTATATAAAGGATTACTCCAAGATTGTGGCTATAATAACTAACCTCCAAAAAAATAGAAATGAATTCAAGTGGAAAAAAAAGTATGAGATTGTCTTTACATTGCTAAAGTAGAAACTTACTACGGTACCAATATTGAAAATCCCAGAACCTCTAGGGAACTTATCAGTATGCATTTATGCATCACTTTAAGGGGCAGAAGGAGTACTCTTCCAACATGAGTCAATAGTATACTATACATCAAGGAAGCTTAAGAAGCATGGAACCAATTATGCTACGCATGATTTAGACCTAACTGCAATAGTGCACGCTCTAAAATATTGGGGTCGTTACTTGGTAGGAAGGCTCTTTGAGCTAAAAAATAACCATAAAATTTTGAGGTATATATTTACCCAACCTATGCTCAATGTGAGACAAAAAAATGGGTCAAGTTTCTCACTGAATATGACTTTGATATTTAGTATATCAAAGGAAAATAGAATAAGGTTATCGAAAAGAAAGCATATAGTAGCCATAACCAGGAGTCATGTAGATCTAATAGATCAAGTAAGGAAGAAGCAATATCAAGATGAGTATTGCAGGGAAATTTGGGTTAAAATGAGCAGGGACCCCGAGGGAAGTAAGAGTTTCAGCATGAAAGACAATATTTTATGCTACTAGGATAGGATTGTCATACCAAATATGGGTGATTTAAGGAAGCTAATAATTTAAGAACCCCAAGGGAGTACTATGTAGGATATAAATTGTTCTTAAGAATTAAACTGATGAAGATTGCCATAAAATCCACAAAGTTGGATCCATGGTTTATGGGGCCCTTTGAGATTACTAATAAGATCAACCCAATTGCGTATCGACTTGCCTTACCACCTAACCTATCAAAAATCCATGATACCTTCCACATATCCCTACTTAGAAAATATGTTTGATGCTTATGATTGATTATATTTTACTTCATGGAAAAACTCCCACTTTGTTTGATGCATATGATTTATTATATTTTACTTCATCACCTTATTGCATCATTGGTTTTGGAAAAGAGTGTGTATGTTTGGTTGTATTTGAACTCACTGAATTGTTGTGTAAGTATTTTGAAGAATAGCATGTTGCTAATTTTTGATAGAAGAACCTATATAAATATATATAGAAGAATATATATTTAAATAATAATAGAATTTTATTTAAATAAATAATAAGAACTTTATTTAAATAATAATAGAATTTTATTTAAATAGGTAATAAGAACTATTATTTAAATAATAATAGAATTTTATTTAAATAATAGTAAGACCTTAATTTAAATAATAAAAAAATATTATTTAAATGTATGGTAAGATCTCAATCTAAATAATAAAAGAAATTTATTTAAACCAATATAAGGAGGTCTTATTTTGATTAATAAATAGCGTTGTACACTGATACATTCTTAAATATAAGAAGCTTCATGCCGACCAAAAGAAAAGAAGCTTCATTTATGTTAAATGTTGGAATAAGAGAAAAATTTTAATAAGCAAAATTTCCTGCCAACCACCTAATGGATGAGGAGGAGTTAAGGATGGGAAGGTAGAAGGAATAAATGTGAAGATCAGAGTAAGGAGAGGGGATTCAAAACAAAAAAAAAAAATAGAAAAAATGCAAGAATTTGGAGAGCAAGAACCAAAAAGGGAGGAAGAACTCGATGTTCTGGAAAAGTTGCACTCCAACGAGGAAGAAGGAAGGTCATCACTAATTAAATCCACAGGTTGGTATAATAAAACCATCTTCATTGCTTTAAAGCTTAGCTAAAATTGTTTAAACCAGACATTGTCACTGGTTCCTTTTGGATCAATTTTTTGCCTTTATTTTAGCATGATTGTTGAATTTTATTTAAAACTTAAAGCACCTTTTATTGGGGTGTCTTATCAAAACTGTGGGTTTCATACCCATGAGTGTGGTCTACCGACAAGGACACCACTTGCATTATCGATGATGTTACTCGGGTTCAATCCCCATGGTGGATGTGTATAAGAAGTATTACTAAAAAAAAAAACTGTAGGTTTAGTTTTCTTTTTGATTTGATCGTAGTTATTGGGCCACACTTCTATGTTCCTTACTAAGTTGTGAGCTTGATGAACATCAAGTTTTGGTTGAGTTATGACTTGTTGTGTATCATAGTCTTAGTCTAATCATGGCACTGTCCATGTTTGTGGTTAATGTTGTAACTATGAGCAATTTGATCCCTACCTATAAGGTGGTCAGCCATTTTAGCTATCCTCTGGATGATATCTCTAAATTCAGTGGATGCCTCGCCACTTTGGATATGGGTTTTCCCCTTCTATGGATTTTTGTTGTTTTATACATATTTAGCTATGCTATCAGCTGGGTAGTTCTTGGTTGTGCCTTTCCTCTTTGACGTGCTTGTCGTCACCTTATATCGATTGAGCATTTTTCTTCCTAAGAAAAATTCCCTTTGAACATCATCCTACACGGATTGTATCATAGCGAGATTATGCACCTACCAAATGGGAACCCAAGATCTGACTTCTCCACTATTAGGGTTTAGTAATATGTGTTAAGCCTTTGGGCCATAGTTTGTGGACCACAACCTTACCTTACAACCCTTAGCTCTCAGTCGTGTCATTTGTATTTGAATCTTTTCTTTTAAGTGTTTTGAAAATATGTTTTATGAATTAAATAATAGGTTCTTTAGCTTTTAAAATAAATGAACACATGTTGTTATAAATTAAATAAGAGATTCAGTGGATGATAAAAGGAAATAACATACGATATTATAAATTAAAGAAGAGTAAATTAAGTTGATAAATGAGAAGAATGTATGTTATTATAAATTAAATAAATGATTCTTTTATTTATAAAGGATAGGAACTTATGTTATTTATGAATTAATTTAGAAATTCTTAAATGAGAAAGAAATAATATAGATTATTTAGTTAATTAATGGAATGGAACTTTAGATAATTAAATAAGTGTTTTATTTGATTTTTTGGTTAATTAAAGGAAGTAGACATTAGTTAATTAAATAAGTGTTTTATTTGATTATTTGGTTAATTAAAGGAATGGGACTTTAGTTAATCAAATAAGTGTTATATTTTATTATTTGGTTAATTAAAGGAATGGTACTTTCATTAATTAAATAAGTGTTATATTTGATTATTTAATTTAATTAAAGGAATAGGACTTTAGTTAGTTAAATAAGTGTTCTATTTGATTATTTGGTTAAGTAAAGGAATGGAACTTTAGTTAATTAAATATGTGGTTTAAATCGATTATTTGATTAAGGATTGAGACCTTAGTTATTTAAAATAATGATTTATTGAATTATTTGATTTATGGAAGAGCTGTAAGTTGTCTATATTTGATGAAATAACTCTCCTTTTGAGTTAATAGAAATAAGAATAGAAATGAAGAAATTCTTATGAGATAAAATAGATAGTAGATAGTTTAATTTTTGAAATAGATTTGTATAGTTGCAATTTGACAAACAATATATATATATGCACTTGTTTTATGTTTTAGCAGAAACATTTTAGATGCATGTTTTCATAGGACCATGAGCTGTCTTGATCCCCTACTACCCTTCAAATGAACGATGGGAAGATAGGAAGAGCCAAATAGGACAATTGAAACCAATGCACTAACTCTGAATTTGAATACAATAATTATTTCTATTTAGTAGATTACACTTTTGGGGAGTATCCCCTCGATGGACTTGGATGTAATACCTTATTCCATTAAAGTATGGAGGTTTTACCATACTTGGATTTATGTAAGGATTTATAAATAAATGATGAATGTTTCTTTAATTTACTATTGAAATTATGTAGATATTGTGTTTATTCAACTTTTCATTTGTTTTAATGTATATTTTATGCATGATGTCTTATTTAAGGTACTTATTAGATGTTTGGTAGATAATTTTCCTTGTTTAGATTAAATAGATAAAATTAGCCTTTTCCTTCTAAAGAACATAGAATGAACCTAAGAGATTAGGATCTCTTAGGGTGAACATAGAATGAACCTAAGAGATTAGGATCTCTTAGGGTGAACATAGAAAGGACCTAAGAGATTAGGATCTCTTAGGGTGAACATGGGAAAGAACTAAGAAATTAAGACCTCTTAGGATGATTTTAATTTTGAACCAACTTGATTATCTACAAACGAGTTAAGTTAAATCATCGTGAAGATGAGATGGATGACTTAACTCATAGTACACGTAGCATAGCTACACATATAGAATTGTGTATGGTATGGAGATGGGCATATAACTTCGATTGTAATAAAGGTGATAAGTTAGATCATTGGAAAGATGAGATGGATAGCTTATCTACGGTATATATAATATACCTACACAAATGAATTTGTGTAGGGTCTAGAGTGCAATGTGACTCTTTGTAGATTTGGAAAATTGGGTGAACTTAAACAATAGATTAACTTTTATTTTTTTGATTGGTTAAAGGAATTAGATTATGAAAGGGTTTTGATAGGGTCCCAAAACCTGATTACAAAAGGGCTAAAGAAGCCCATAGATCAATTTTTTTTAGAAAAATATACATTCCATCAAAAAGCCAACCCTCCAAGGTTGTCCATAGGTAGAAACCAATACAACAAGCCAAAAAGAGTGAAATACTTGAATAGAAACAAAAAACAATAGGACTTGAGAGGGAAGAAAGTAGAGAGGGGAGGGCTCTGGTCCCTCCCCTGCGCCCCCTCCCATGGCTCCTGGTTCCTATGGTTCCTAGTTCCTGCCCAGTCCCTGGCTCAACCCAGGTCATCCCTCCCGGGGAGTGGTTGTTTGCAGATGATCTCCTAGGGGGAGATACTTCTCCACTATCTGCACCCCTCTCGGCCGGCTAGGGTTTCCTTGGTTGTTTTTTTGGACTGGTGCTTCCCAGGGATCCCTGTTTGGTTGGGGATCCCTTCCCTTTTTCCCTCAGGCTTCCCCTTGGGGTTTTTTGTAGGTTATTCGCGTGGATCTGGTCCCCTGCATTTCTTGGTGTGGTGGAGGTGACGGTTTAGGGTTTGGATAGCTTTATGGGGTCTCCCTTGAGGTCCTCACAACTTTGGGGGTGGTCTGGGGGGTCCTCTTTCCCCATTTTGCTTATGAATCCTCGACGGGATCCTGGCTGCTATTATTCCCACATGGAGGCTTCTTCGTGCTGGCTCTGCTCCTTGGTGGACATCCTAGGCATCTGGTTTGGCCTTGTGGGGGGATTTTCCCTGTCTGGGTTGTTCCCATTCCTAGTCCCAGTTCCCTGAAGCTGCCTCTATGCTTGGACGAGATTCTTGGTCCCTGCTGCTGGGTATCCTTTTTCTGCTGCATGTTTCATTCTTGGGGGGGTATGATATATGCATGCAAACCATAGATCCCACTATTTTGGTTCCTAAGGATCCCATCCTTGTGACTGTTTCCTCTTCCCGCTCGAGATTCCTAGTCCCTGGATCCCAGGTCCCTTAACCTGCTATTTATTTTTGTTTTTTTGGGATGGGATCCTCTTCTATTTTCCCAGGGGGGGTTCCTCATGGTGCAGCTCTCTGGTCGCTTCTTTATGGGTTGGATCCTCTCTGTGCTGGCTGTCAGATTCCTACAGGATGGCTCTCACTGAATGAAATGTTTTCCTAGTGGGCGAGATGGTTTCTCCATAGGGCGAGATCCGCCAAATCCGTCGGTTTTCCCGTGATGTGGGATCCCTTCTTTTCTACTGGTTTTCCGGATGGCGAGATTTCCCTGTTGCTTCCCGCTAGGCGGGACTGTTTGTGGTGGTTTTGAATGCTTCCCGTGAGGCAGGATTTTATTGTAACAATTTTTATTTGCTTCCTACTAGGTGAGATCTTCTCGATGGTGGTTTTTGGCTACTCCCCGCTGGGCGGGATCTCCAAAACTACTTTCTGAGAGGGATTGTTTCATGCTTACTATTACCGTTGGGCGGGATTTCTATTTTGGTGTTCAGTTTCAAGGGATTGATGCCCTAGGCCCATTGCTTATGTAATCAAGTTTTGGGATCCTTGTTAAAACCCACTATAAATACAAACACTACTTACCAAAAAAAAACAAAAAACAATAGGAAACTTATGAAGAAGGTAGCAAAAAAGTAACCAGAAAAGCAACCAACAACCCCCTTGCAAAGGAAAGAAATAGTTAAGCCTCCTCCTTAGGTACAACACCAACCTTTTGGATTTCATCAATGGAAATATCCATTTCAGCCTCTTTACCCTTGCCAGGGACATCCTCAGGAACGACAATAGTCTTTGTATATTCAGTAGGAGCATTAACTGCACTATTAGCAAAGGATTTCCTAAAGAAATAGAGGTTAAGAGAATTACGTAAATCAATCAGACAGGAAATACAACTTGAGACAAAGTTGATGATGAACATCTACATGCAGTGGTCTGGGTTATCATTTTTATCATCCTCCAACTCAATGATAAGGGATTATTTTTATTGGGCTTTATTATTTAGATGAAAAAAGTATCACATAGGTTTTAGCTCAGGATCAGATTCAATTTTAGGAGATTCATTGTAGGCCCACTTCCTTAAACTACAAATATTTTCTACCACTTTTTGCTTCTTAGAAGAAAGCTTAAAGGTGCCTGAGGATTGTGGTGTAGTTTGAGAGGAACTAGACTTTATGGAGCTCGACCTTGGTTTAGGAGGGGGAGTCACACTGATTCCTTGAGGGCAATGGATAAGCCAATGCATATACAAGATATTAAACAAGCCATAATGAGTGGGTAATTCAGACATATTTTTCATTCTACAGTAGTCAATGGTGTAGCTAATAGAATTAAACAAAATTTGAGGAATGTTAACCACACTCACATCATAAAAATGATTGAAAAAGGTAAAATAAAAACTACAAAGAGCCTTATATAGATCATCAACTATTAAAAACTCCATTATAGGTTTTAAAACACTTACCTAAGGAAAAGGAAGTTCATCTCTATGAATCCCCAAATGATACTTTTTGCAAATCTCCTTATCTTGATATTTTTCAACTCAACATCCCAATTATGCTTTTCTCTTTTGATGGATCTTCCTCTGGCAGGCTGGCTAGTTAACTCGATCAGAACATTGATGTCAACTTCATAAGTTTTGTTATGGATGGTGACCCTACCATTGTCCCATGTTTCCATAAAATCCAAGGTAATTTCTGGGTCTTCCCCTTTAAACTTGTGAAAAAAAATGAGGAAACCCTTATCCAAAAGGATACCTTCAATAATGGCATCCATACAAACAATGGAAGGCTCAACAAAACTCATAATGACAACATTGTGATAGGGATTTCTTTTTTTTGGTAAATAAAAGTCTTCATTAATTACTGGGTTTTGCAGGTTAACCCAAAACCTATTACAATATCTAGCCTTCTACTGAGATTATAGATCCTAGTCATCCTTGAAACTTTCTTACCAAAAATTGTGTTGAATCCCCTACAACACCTTACTAACAAAGCACACCCATACCTAAACATATTGACAGGAATTGAAGTTTGGAACTTTGCACTTGTGAAACTTGTTGCTTGCCAATTTCTTATTCTCTGTCAGAATCTTCAAAGGCTTACACCCTGTTACCTTCATTTCCAATTTGGTATGATTTAGAGGGAAACCCCATAGTTATTACCAGCTCCATGGGGAAAGAACACCCATTTATATTTCTCCTTAACGGGTAGGTTTATTTTCATGACTAATAATGTTTTCCACTTCACGTGGCACACCTTGTGTCCATGTCACCAAACTACCAACATCAACACCTATGTTGGCTAATTTGTCAGCTGACCTGTTGGCCTCACGATACACGTGATGAGCCCTCCTGTTCTGTCTTGCCGCAAAAAGTATCCTCACCTCATGGATGACTCCCTCTATTCTCCATGGAGGTTTTTTGCCATTGGTTAACAGGTTGATGATGTTGATAGAATCACCTTCAATCATCAAGTTACCTTGAGTTTCTTGGGCTACTTGCAACCCTCTCCAAAGGGCCTAACTTTTGATTCGTTATTATTTCTGATTCCCAATGGTTCAGCGAAGGCCTTGACCAGATTTCCTTGATGATCCCTGATTATTCCTCCAGCTCCAGCTCTTCCCGGGTTCTCCTTGGCTACACCATCAAAATTTAGTTTAAACCAACCCTAGGGGGGTGGATCCCAAGAAATCCCATTTTTGAGATTGGGAAAAGGAATGGAAGGTTTGTCCTCAATACCTAAGGCCGGAGCTAATTGTTTTTCTTGGGGAAGAATTGAGTGGTTCTTATCCACTAAGGTGCTAAGGTTTTCTTTCGCAAAGACAATAATCCTATTGAGGATGGTTTTTGGGTTGTGAATGGTATCCTTAAAGGCTCTATGGTTCCTTTCTAGCCAAATTTCCCAGAGAAAATGATGCCAACAAATTTTCCATAGGTACTTAAGTTTTAGGCTAATAAAGGGTTGAGGCCATTGATGGAACACTTAGGATATAAGAGCAGGCTTAACCCATGAGATCATAAAGGCTTGGAAAAGTTCATCCAGGATGGACTCCACTACCGGACACTCCAGAAACAAGTGTTGGGTTGTCTCCCATCCTGCCCTGCACATGTAGAAATGGTTAGCAATAACCATACCTTTGGATAACATATTGTCCATAGTGAGGATTTTTCCTTGAATCACCAGCCATGAAAAAAAGGATATTTTAGGAATTAAGCCTTTGATCCAAACCAAACTCGGTTGAAATTGTTGACCTTCCACATTGAGAAGCAAATTATAGGCAGACTTAACTGTAAAGTCACCACTTTTAGTCTTAGCCCAAACAATGTGATCTTCATCCTCTCCAGAGGGAATAATTTGCTGAGTTAAAATGTTATAAAGCTCTTTAGACTCCGCTTCAAAACCCTATACTCTGATGTGTTTCCACCTGTTGATATTTATATCCTACCACATATAATTTGCAACCTTCTTCCCAATATGTTGCTCCATATGCTCTTGAATCCTAGCCAAATGAGGATTCTAGGATAAATCCTCAGCTCTCACCCACCGATCCTTCCAAAATTCTATTGTTTGCGCATTTCCTAGAATCCATCTAAGACCTTTCTTGATAAGATCCCTGCTCATGAGGATTGCCTTCCAAAAAGTAGACCCCCTGCTTGCTAAGTTGTCATTAAGGAAGTTCACACCTTGGAGGTATTTCCTCCTAACTATGGCAGTCCATTCATTATTGACCTTAGTCAATAACTACCACGCTTGTTTTGCTAACAGAGTTGTATTGATATGAGCAACTCTCCTCAATCCTAACCCACCATCAGCTTTAGGTTTGAAAAACTTGTTCCAACCTACTGGATCCTTTTCTTATCCTCGGTCCTTGACCAAAGAATTTTTTTTTGAAGTTGCTCAATTTTGTGATACACCTTGCTTGGGAGCTCTGAATACTGATAGGAATTAAACAGGTATACTTTGAAGTGAAGTTGTAGTTAAAACTGCTTTTCCTGCTTGAGATAACAGATGTCCTTTCCAACCTACTAGCTTTTTTTGGATCCTCTCCAGAACTATGTTCCACATTGATTCTTTAGGTTTCCTCGTAAATAGGGGAAGACCTAAATAGGAGGTGGGAAGGGATGCAATCTGAAATTCCATGATCCTTGCTATGATGTTTTGCCTAGGAATGGGGGTATTGATGAAATAAAGTTTGATCTTATCAAAATTCTCTTTTTGTCCAACCGTTTCTTCATACATTATGAGAATATTTTTAATCCTTCTTACCTCAACCACAGAAACCAAATTCAGTAGCAATGTATCATCAACAAATTGCTAATGTGTCACCGGGGTAGTTAGTGACGTGGCCTTATTACCTGATATGAGTCCAGCTACCGCTGTTGCTTTAAGGGTTCTTCCCAAGGCCTCAGCTACAATGATGAACAACATAGGACTTATGGGATCTCCTTGTCTTAGACCACATTTGCTTTGAAAAAATCCTGTAGTAGACCCATTAACCAAAACTTAAAAACAAGGCTTAGAAATACACTCTCTTATTAACTTGACCCATTTCATGTTGAAGCCAAATTTTAATAAAACTGCCTCTAGGAATTCCCAATTTATCCTGTCATAATCTTTGTTCATGTCTAATTTTAAAGCCATGACTACTTTTTTGGTTTGAGCAGTTGTATGAAGAGCCTCATGAATAGTAATAACTCCATCTAAGATTGATCTTCCTTGTACAAAACTTCCTTGACTTAGATCAATGATAACTTATAGAAATTTCTTCAAACGGTTGGCTAAAACTTTGGACAAAATTTTATAGGATATATTACACAGGCTAATTGGCCTAAAGTCAGCCATAGTCTTGGGGTTGGGGCCTTTAGGGATCAAAGCAATGAAATTTGAATTGAAACCCCTTGGAATATTATTTGAACTTTGGAACTCCTTGATTGCAGCAATAACTTCTGCTCCAACAATATCCCAACAAACTTGGAAAAACCATGGTGAAAACCCATTCGGCCCAGGAGCTTTGTCAGGATCCATGTTAAACAAAGCCTCCTTGATCTCTTTGTCTAAAAAAACTGTTGTAAGAGACTCGTTAATCATTTCATCAATGATTTGTGGAATGAATTGAAGGAGAGCATCCTTTTATTGGGCATTATAGGCCCGTTCTTCACCCAATAAAGAACTAAAAAAATTAACAGCTTTGTCCCTGATCTCCTGAATGTTTTGAGTTAAGGATCCATCCACCTTAATTAAATTTCTAATATTATTGTTGCTTCTATTGCTCAATGTGGTAACATGGAAATTTTTTTAATTAGAGTCCCCTTCCTTTAGCCATAATGCCCTTGATTTTTGCCTCCAATACATATCTTCACAAGCTAAAATATTATAAAAATCACAAAGGGTTTCCTTCTCTTCAGTCCTTGTCACCTCATCATAGGTTCCATTTTGGATTTTGCTTTCTATTATTCTTAGTTTTTCCCCCACTGCTCTCTTATTCTCAAAAATATTTCCAAAGACTTCTTTATTCCATATTCTAAGGTTGTTTTTCACCATCTTAAGTTTTTGAGATAGTTTGAAGGAAGCACTTCCCTGGATAGGCTGTTGCCACCATTCCTCTATTCATTTCTTAAATTTTAGATGTTTAACCCACATTGACAAAAATTTGAATGGCTTTTTAAAGGAGTTAGCTTGAAATTCCTCCCATAGAATAAGATTATGGTCTGAAGCGCATTTAGGAAGGGCTTGTAACGCTGAATCACCAAACATTGTTATGATAGGGATTTATTTGGATAAGCACTCAGGGATGGCATAAAATGAGAATAAAAATAGCTTGTCAAGTATAAAAAGAAACATCTAGGAGAACGAGAATAAAAACATCCCAACGGTAATCTCGACATGCATGTCGAATGGGATGGGGATGAGTAAAAATACATGGAATGAGGCATTCATGATAGGAAAAGCAATTGCAAATGATTTAAAATATCATGTGGAAGTTCGAATCAATCACCCACATGAAATAAAGGGGAAGGTGGGAAATAAAATCATGAGGTGAGACACGAAGGAAAGAAGCAACGTGGATGAAGGAGGGAAGGGTGATGAGGCGATAGGGGAACATGGTGGCAGAAAATCAGTGGGGAGTGATGACCATGAAAATTAGGAGATGGAAGACGAAAATATTGAGGCTATCAAAACTTGAAAAACTACCATGAGAATTACCTAGAAATAAGAACATTAAAAAACCAAGGTTTATAAAACCAAAAAGGATGGGAGACCCATGTACCAAGGTAGCATGGGGAATAGAAATGAAGTGGTTAGGAATCATAAGCATTAGGACCATTAGGAAAGGGGCTGAATTGCTCCACATTAGCAATAGTTGATGACACCTTTTCTTCATCAATGATATGTTCTATTTTTTGAGGAAAACCAGTGCTCCACATCATAAAATTTGAAGACTAGGCTCCAATATTTACCAAAATGTTAGCAACTTTGTTATTTTCTTTGAAAGTGTGCTAAAAATCATCCTGGAAGGATTTACTAAGAATTTTGGCTTCGTAAATACAATTCCTAATTTTCCAGGATGGATCTTTAGAAATTTTTAAATAATTAATGATGGTGAGGGAATCACCTTCCACCAAAATTTTGTCAAAATAGTCTTTAGCCAAAATTAGGCCACACCACATAGCATGAGCTTTAGCCACCTGATTTGATTGGATTCCTAAGTATTCATCAAAAGCAAGTACAACCCTAACTCTATTGTCTCTAAGGATATTACCTGCTCCAACTCACCTAGGATTGCCCTTAGCAGCGCCATAAAAATTTAATTTAAGCCAACTTGAGGGAGGAGGAGTCCAAATGAAGTGGGTTATATTATTGGAAGGTAGAACCTGAGAATTATCCATGATAGGAAAATTAAGAGACAACCCCAAAGAAACATCAAAATGGAAAGAAGGATGAGAAGGCAGAGGACAAAGGGAGGCATTTTCAATGGCAAAGGAAATAATTTTATTCAAGATAAAATATGAATTTTGCAATGAGCTGGAAAAAACTCTACAGTTTCTTTCTAACTAGATTTGCCACAAAAAATGATACAGATAAAATTGCCATAATGATTTAAGACGAAGATTACAAAAGGGATTAGGCCATTGGATGAAAATATGAGAGATAGAAGATGATTCAGCCCAGGAGATGTGGAAAATATCTAACAATTTATTGAGGATAGTGGATGAAAAAGGGTAAGCAAGAAATAAGTTATGGGGGGATTCCCAAGCAGAAAAACAAAGGAGAGATCTGTTGGGAATGGGTAGGCCACTTTTCAGCAAATTATCTATAGTAAGAATCTATTCCTAGATGAAAACCTTAGAAAAAATGACAATCTTAGGAATAAGAAGCTTAGGCCAGACAATGTTAAAAGGAAATGAAGGAACATCATGAGACAAGAGGAGTTGATAGGCTGACTTTAAAGAAAAATCTCCACTTTCAGAGAATTCCTAAAAAGCTAATCATGAGAGTTCCTAGAGGGAATGATGGAGGAACTGAGGAGAAACTACAGTTCTCTAGACTCATCAAGGAAAGCTTGACTATAGATAACCTTCCATATCTTTCCATTATCCTGGGAGTAGATGAAACTTGAGACTTTAGGACAAAAAACAACATCAGTATATCCTTTAAGGATAACCAGATGGGGATTTTTAATTAGTGGCTTATTAAGAAGTCATTTATCATGCCAAATATCAATTTTTTGCCCATTCCCTAATCTCCATATGAGGCCCTATTTAACAAGATATCTGGCTTGTAAAATTTATTTCCAAAATAAGGATCCTCTCAAAGGAGGGATAACATTGAAGAAATCAGTTCCGTGAAGATACTTGCAATTAACAATAGTGATCCATTCAACCTCAATATTTGAGATTAACCTCTGTGCCTATTTTTCTAAAAGAGCTAAATTGAAGAAATGAAGACTTCTAAGACCAATCCCTCCAGAGTGTTTCGGTCAACAAACTTTATCCCAGGATACATGGTGAAAACAAAATTTTTTTTTTCAGATCCCGACCATAGAAAATTCTTCTTAATTTGTTCGATTTTATTGCAAATCCTTGCCAAAAATTTGAATATAGACATAAAGTAGATAGGAATACTTTGAAGGGAAGCTTGCATGAGGGTAACCTTGCCAGCTTGAGACATAAGATTTCCTTTCCACCCCACAAATTTCTTTTGTAGTCTTTCAATCACATTATTCCACATTAAGGTAGTAGGCTGCCCTATGAATAGAGGCAGTCCTAAATAAACAATAGGAAGGGATGATATTGGATATTCAAGAATGACAAAAATCTTGCTTTGTCTTTGAATCAAGGTATTTAGAAAATAGATCTTGATTTTGTGGAAATTTACCTTTTGCCCCGCAATATCTTCATATAACAATAAAATATGTTTGATGACCCTAGCCTCAAATATAGACACATTAGAAGAAATAATTGTGTCATCCAAAAACAACTGATGAGAGATTGGTCTAGATTGAGAGGCTGATTTTATTCCTAAAATAAGGTTAATATTACATGCTTCCTTGATAGTTTTACCTAAAGCTTCAACAACTATAATAAATAACAAAGGAGATATGGAATATCCTTGACGAATGCCTTTGTTGCTTGGAAAATAACCGGTAGTGGATCCATTAACAAGAACTAAAAACCATGAAGTGGAAATGCATCCTTTAATTAACTCAACCCAATCAGGATGAGATCCAAACTTCAGGAGGACTGAAATAAGGAAATCCCAATTAAGTCTGTCAAAGGATTTATTCATGTCTAGTTTTAAAACAAAAGTAGATTTTTTGGCCAAATGGGCAGAATGGAGTGCTTCATGAATAGTAATGACTCTATCAAGGATGGACCTTCCTCAAACAGAGCTTCCTTGACAAGGATCAATAATAGAAGGAAGGATATCCCTCAGTGTGAAAGCAATAGCCTTAGTAATAATTTTGTAAACCACATTACACAAGCTTATAGGTCGAAAGTTAGACATGGATTTGGCATTCAATATTTTTGGAATGAGAGCAATAAAGGCTGAGTTAAAGCTATGAGGGATAAATTTTGCAGATTGGAATTCTCTAATAGTGGAGCAAACTTTAGGGCCAAAAATATCCCAGAAGGTTTAAAAAAACCTAAGAGGAAACCCATAAAGGACAGGAGATTTGTTAGGATGCATTGAGAATAAGGTCTGGTGAATCTTCTCATTAGAAAGAGGGGCTAAAAATTTGGCATTTGCATCATCTGATATTAGCTAAGGAATGTGATAAAGCATGGAATTTAGGGTAAGGTTAGAAGGTGGCCTATCTTCACCAAGAAGGTTATTGAAGTAAGAAACAACCTCATTTCTAATTTCTAGAATATCAGAGGTAATAGACCCATTATTTTTAGTTAATTTGATTCTATTGTGGCTTCTATTTCACATGGTGGAAGCATAAAAAAATTTAGTGTTCAAATCCCATTATTTAAGCCAAAGAGATATGGATTTCTGCTTCCAAAAGACTTCTTCATGAGCTAGAATATTGTGATAATTAGCTAGGATGATTATATCTTCATCACAGAGTTGTTTGTCGCACTGACTTGGGCGAATTTTATTCTCCAAGGATTGAAGTCTATCTTCAAGAGATTGTTTGATCTCAAACAAATTCCCAAACACTTATTTATTCCAAATTTTAAGATTTTCTTTAATATATTTTAATTTATGTGCAAGACAGAAAGAAGGACAACCTTGACCATCCTGTTACCACCATTGAGAAATTTTGTCTCTTAGGTCAAGGTGATGGATCCACATTGATTCAAATCTGAAGGGCCTTATATAAGGACTATCATTGGGAATTTACAAGAGGAGAGGACTGTGATCAGATACAAACTTTGAAATAGCTAGAAGGTTGGCATCCCCAAATATTTGGATAGCTTCTTGGGATAAAAATATTCTATCCAGTTTCACTTGAATAAGTTGACTTCCTGATATTCGATTGATCCAGGTATACCTTGCATTTTTAAGATTAACCTGCATGAGGTTATTAATGTTGACAAAATCAAGAAAGTCATTCATGCTTTTCTTAGGATATCCAGAACCCCAAAATTTATCCAAAGGATAAAGAGGAGAATTGAAATCTCCTACAACAATCCAAGGGACATTGATGAAGGAATATTTGAGGTTAATAAGGACATCCCAAAATTGAGCTCTTTTAGATGAAGAGTTTGAGCATATATGTTTGAAAAAATCCAAGAGGATTTTGTATCTCTATATTGAAATATTATAGTGAGGATTATTTCACTAGATTGAATTAATTTTCCATCTATCTTTCTTGGATCCCAAAAACAAAAAAGGCCTCCCGATGAACCTCGAGCTTGAAATAAAGAAAACTCTCCTTTATTCTAGATTTTATTGGAAGCTAAGATAGAATTGTGTTGGTCAATTTTAGTTTCCTGCAAAATAAGAATAGTGGGTCTTATTTATTTCCTTAATGATCTAACAACTCTTTCTTTGGTTAGCCCATTCATACCTCTCATGTTCCATGAGAGGAGCTTCATTTGGAAACCTTGAAATATTTTTTGCCTCCCTTACCAACAATTTGGGAAGGTTTGGTGGCTTTTGATTCATCCCTGACTTGAGAGTTAACAATGGGAAATAAATTATTTTGGATTCCATTATCAATTTCATCCTAAAATTTGTTTTTCCACTGATCACTTGCAGAAGGTTGTCCTCACTTTTTGTCACTCCCACAATCACTTGGAGATTTCTTGGAACTACGAGTATGCTTGGGGCTAAATTTTGAAGGAACAATTTGCTCGACTACAGAACTAGAAGTTATTAGAATATTTGATATTTTGGAGGGACTAAAAGTCTCTGTAGGAGGAAGGGGTGGTCCAAAATTAGCAGGATAATAAAGGTTTTGAGGAAGATGAATATTAGAATTTTTGATGTTTTGTTGATTATCTTGATCAAATAGAGTTGAATCAACCAGAACTAAAAATTTATTGGGGCTATTGGAAATAGGACATACCTCTTCACTGGAATCCAAATATGGAGATGGAGATGTGACAACCTGTTTTCCCCTTCCTTCAAAAAGTAGAGGATTAGGAGGAGGTTGCACATCTTCAGGTTTGTGAATGAAAATGCCTTTATTCACTTGATGTTGTCCTTGATTAGATTGCTTGAAATCTCTTTTTGGTACTACGCTCTTCAACTCTGAGTGTTAAGATTCGAAGCTTCAAGCCTAGTTTTATTCCAACCCTGGACATGATGTTTGGGATCCTTAGGTGCTTTAGCAGGTTCTATAGATTTAGACTTTAGTATAGGACATTGGCTCTGAATATGTCCTTGGGTGCAAAATTCCACACAGAAGACCGATTTGTTTTCATATTCGATAGTCTGCTTACAATAGTAAGAACTATACTCTAGTTCCACAAATGTTGTTGAATCAAGATTTGCATTGACACAAATTTTGGTTGAGGTTATTCTAGATCAAGCTAAAGTAGTATGGTCAATAGCAACCATATTTCCAATGGTCTTAGCAATAGAAGAAAGGATATCTGGGTGCTAAAATTGCCAAGGAAGATTGGGAAGCTGGACCCAAATGGGGGCAAAATTTATACTCTGAGTCTCAGGGTCAAAATCAGCATCCCACTTATGAAGGAAGAGACTTTTACATCCTAGGAACCAAGGACCACCAGTAATAATTCTATTGGCATCGTCACGATTACTGAAGCGGATCCCAAAGAAAACATGAGTAAGACCAAAAATATCTATGGAACCTAAAGTTTTCCACTTGGAATGAGACCACATTCGAATAATTTTGAGATTGGGATGCCCTCCAATTAGCTTGCCAACTAAATTAAAATATTCAAAGGACAAATACTTTTGGATCAGGTTATCAGGGATTTTTATTTTTGACCTAGTAGGCTCCAATGTGGAATGGAAATCAGGAAGAATTTGTTGTCCTCCCCCCACCACCTTGGTGAAGGACACTTTCTCTAGAATGGGACCCTCAAAAGAAGGGGGCCCATGGGGATCACCTTTATCAGGGGTTTCATATCCCCAAAACCCAATAGGATTGATAGGAATAGAATCACAGATTTCATCATCCTTAGAAACTCCACCCGGTTGACCGCTGTCGAGGTTGCCTTGAGATCCAAAATTTTGAATTTGGATCTTCCCACCCACAGGATTTTGAAAATTCTGCTTCCTTCTCGCACATTGGATGCAGTCACTTGTCATAACTTCTTGTTTAAATAATATATTAAATTTACGTGCATGATAGTTAGGGATTTATGGATTCCTCTCAATTTTATCTAATTTTTGGGTCGTTACACTTCATATTAATTTTTTCTTCTAGTGTTCAAGGCTTTGTATTTTTGCGGTGTATATGATACTTGGGCTCCCGATGGTGGAGATGTAAGAAAAATTACGAACTTAACTCTTAACCCAAGTGCTATATTTGGTTATTTACTTAAGTCCCCTTTTGGAGGAGAGGGATGGATTGTTAGCATAGACAATCTAGAAGATATAATTGGAGGACATGTATGGTTAGGATTTAAGTAAATAACCAAATATAAAAAAAAAAATATTGTTAGGATATTTAAAAAAAAAAGAAAAATATCTTATTTCTTTTTATCTAATTTTTGGGTCGTTACACTTCATATTAATTATTATAGAATTATATATTGCACTATAGAAGTGGTGCACAATTCTTCTCTACTTATTGATAACGTATATATGTAATATGCAATATGGAGTGGTTTATTGTCAAGTCCCATGTGGTTCAATTGTATGGAGGGGAACCACCCATTTTGGGTTAAAATCAATACCAAGTAGGATATACATGTAAATTTCTTATCATTCTTCAAATATTTTAATTTCTTATTTATTAGTTTACAATATACTTTATACAGTCAATCATTTGGGAATGGCCTAGATAATTCTTGATTGCATGAAGGAGGGAAATATGCTCTTCATAAATTCTAGCATTAGTATCTTCTTCCATTACTATGGATATCCCTAAATTTACCAATTACATATCATCTTTGAAGAATTCTAACTCCAATAGAATGTTGAAATCTAGGGTCTTGTTTGGATCCTTCATGTGCAATACTAGTAAGTTCATTCAGTATTAATGATCATATCTATAATAGTATTTTTTTGGGTCTTTAAGTTATGTGTGTCCAACATCATAGGATAATTGATCACATTTAGCATTTTCTTGATGCCATCCTCCCTGATGTAGAATAATTTATTTTTACACTATAATCAATCCTTTTAGCATATGTTTCTACCAATTATAGGTACTTCTAAACATGGGGTATCAAGTCCATTGCTAGTCTAGATGTCTAAATTTGGATAATTATCTAGGTATTATTTTTGATCCCTAGGTTAAATCTCTTTAGTGCCTCCTTGAATTTTAGGTAGAGAGTGTTTAAAGCTCTACTCCTCCACCCTTCAGTATGGGTCATCAAATATTTCTTTAGGTATTTTATATGGGAAGGAGGCTTCTTCTTATTTTCTATCTTCTTACACTTATCTTAGATGAGCTCATCTATGAGGATAGAAATTTAATATGAATGGGTTGTATGGGCATAGAAGTAGGATAAGTGACAATGGTAGTGGGTGGGTACATTGGGTTCACCTATGGGATAAAATGACTAAAAAAGCAAATGTGTTGTCCATAGAAGGGGTATACGTAACTTTTTTGGAAACTATAAAATTTTTCTAAATGGTGGGGAGGAGTGATTCACTTGATGGGTGGATAAAATCACTTGAGATGGGTGAGAAAATTGCTATTTATGAATAACTTAAGTAAAGTTTTTCTAGAGAAAATATTTAGGGGTATTAGGTAAGTGAATCACTTGGAATGTTTAACAAATTACTTTAGGAAGTGGAGTTGGGTAAAATTTATTTAAGTTGGTTGCATCAAATAAATCACTTGGCCTCAAAGGAGCAATTCAATCCTGAAGGTATTAGCATAGTTTTTCAACTTTGGATGAGGTCAATTTGTTTAACTTGGAGTGAATTGATCCTAATAGCAACACTTGGAAAAAAATTCTCCTATCCTTGACCCTAGCATATATGATGCACTCTATAATTAGATAATTATGAAGGGTTTAGGGCCATGTAAGAGGTGCTACAAGTTTCACTATGGTAAAAGAGGATGCTTTTTTGGTGGTCGGCCAAAAGGTTCAATATTGCAATGTAGTGGAAGGGCTTGTGATAGCCTTGCAACCAATCAAACATCCCAAGTATATGATTGATATATGGATCAAACATTTAAATAACATGATTATGGGCTAAGCAAGTGTTATAGTTAGGAGTGAGGATCCAAGCACTAAGACAAATGATGGCAACATACAATAGGAAGGTCTTAACCTTCTCTTACCAACTATGCTACAATTATTAATGCGATGTGTGTTGGGACAAAAATACTGGTTAAATTTAGCCTAATTTTGTCATAGCCCTCGCATTTAAATTGTTAGACCAGGGAGCTCGTAAAATTTTGAAGTGCTAAGGTCAAGGCCAATGACAATACCATTATTGAGATGATTCCACTAACCTATCATTGGGGGTGTTTATAAAATGACATCGATTCATTCACACCAAAGTAAAACCATGCATAAATGAAAGTACGAGAAATTAAATCAAACCACACTGCATTGGAAATTAAATGAAAGCAGTGAAACACACCTTACGTAAATTAAAAGAAAAAACACACTAAAGTGAATGAGCTAATCTAGAAAATAGTAAAAGGTAGGGGAGGAATACTATTTTGGAGTGGACCCAGGATCCAATAGTTTTTTCTTGGCTAATCACGAAGATAAGACGTAAATGAAGGAACTCTCAAGCTTTATTGATAATGCAATGCAATGTTTACATACACCAATATTATCTTATAAAAACTCCTCTCCTATTTCAGAGAAGTCTTTGTGTTTATATAAAACACACAAGACTTCCTGTTATAGTGTTTTTACAACAAAAGACTTGGCTACATTATAAACTGAGACAGTTTAGTTACTGTAACAAGTGCACGATAAACAACTTTTCATATTTTCCTGGAGATAGAATGATCTCTGCATTTTTTGTGTTCTAATTTGTTGAGTGGTTACATGTTTCATCCACTTTGTTTGGGATAGCTCATATTTTTGATGGTCTCCCAAGGATAGCCTGCATGATGTGGAGCTAAAGTTTTACTATGGTCAAAGGGATCCTCCGTAGCCACTCGGTCAAAGCACTTAATGCTGAGTAAGGTGCCTACTTGGTACCTACCTAAGTAAGATGCCTGCTTAACGCCTACTTGAGTAAGGTGCCTACTTAGCACCTACTTGAGTAAGGTGCCTGCTTGGCACATACTTGAGTAAGGCACCTACTTGGCACCTGCTTGAGTAAGGCGCCTGCTTGAGTAAGGTGCCTGCTTGAGTAAGGCACCTACTTGAGTAAGGTGCCCAATTGAAGAGTAAGGTGTCTACTCCATATACCTTAGACTCATGAAGCAGAAGCATTCTAGGTCCACGTAGGACATTGGCTGAGCAAAATATGACAAAATCAACAAATATCTACACAACAGACTTCACACACAAATTAGATAGTGCACATAATTTTATTAAATAGATGCATAATAATTCATAAAAATATACAACTTGTATTATATTTCCATGCAAAAACTAGTAGAACTCACACAAAAATATGAGCATTTCTAATTCTCATCATCCCCCATGCCTAATATGTGCTACACCCTCATGGCACCTGAAACTAGTAGTCAACCTCTTCCAGTTGGTCGTATCCTTTTACTTTCTCTTCTCATTGGTGATGTTGGTGAAGAACACAAGCTTATACTGAGAGGGAGGGTGAACAATATAAGACCACTTTTTAATTTTCTTTTCCAATCAATATTATGCAATGTATAGATAGAAATATCAACAACAATAATCACCACACACAATAGAGACACCACAATTTACGTGGTTCACCCAATGTGGGCTACTTCATGGAGAAAATATTTCACTAAAATTTTCTCAATCAATATCTTGGAAATCCTTTCCCTATTATAATGTTTATGGATCTTTGTCCAAAGGAGATTCCAATCCCCTAAATCAAGTTCATGGATCTCTATCCACAAGAGACACCAATCTATGAATCTTTGCTCTAGCTGGTGATCCTCTAGAAGACCTCTTCCTCCACTATCCTTAGCAAATGGAACTCTATCCACAAAAGGCACCTATCTTACCTACTTTCAATGGATATCTCCATACTCAACTCTGTCACCTCTAAAGCTCTGTCTCAAATCTGCACTAAACATAGTCCTTCAATTTATCATAAATATGTCCTCAATATTGATCTCTGATATGGTATAAATCTATCCTCAAATCTACACCAAAATCCATATTCGAATCTGCACTAAATATAGTCCTTCGGTCTAGCACAAATCTATCTTCAATCTCTGTCCTCAAACATTAAATCAAAGCTTGACTCAATATCAAATCAACTATGCTATATTTGCCCCAAACCTTAACTCAAGGTTTGAAAAAATCAATCAATCAACTCTACTCTCAAGTCTTCTTGAAGACTTGTCTTAAATTTGCTTTGTAAGCTTCCATAAAATCTCATACCAATCTATCCTCAAGTCCTCTCTAGAACTTGTCCAATCTAATCAATAAGTTCTCACAAGAACTTATCAAAATCTACTCTCAATCTGTATTGTAAGCTTTCACAAAAGCTTACCCAAATATATTCACAAGTATTCTCCAAGACTTACCTCAAATCTACTCAACAAGTCCACACTAGAACTTGTTCAATCTCATATAAACATGAAGAGAATTGTTAGAGACTCAATATGCTCTATACTCATCACAATGCTCAATCACTTTCAATCACTCTTTTAGAAACATATAGAGAATTTTTAGAGACTCAATATGCTTCAACTCAATACTCAATCTCACATAAAACAATCTCACATAACAATGATACTCATGTTCTTTTCAAACCCTAGTTAAAGTTCTTCACACAAACAATGTGTTAGGAACCTACTATTAAAAATAAGCTCACACACAATATACTAAAATATAACGAAAATACATGCAATAACAAAATAATACTATGCAGAAAGTAATTGCAGAATTGAACAATCTCACAAAAGAACTCAAAATTGTAGGACTCTTCAAGGGGGCAACCTCCTTTGATATTTCATTAACTTGCAAAATGATGATTTGTACATGGCTTCATAGCTTTTTTAAGAAATACTTCATACAAAACCTAACCCTAGGCTCAAGAGTTGGCTTACATGCAAAATTCTGCTCGAGCTAGAATCTTCTACCAAATGTTAGTTACAATATTTATAACGGTTACATCAAATGGCCCCACTTGCCTAAGGGCATAACATGCCACATACATTACAAAATAATATTATATATGGGATCCCCCACGTTGGAAGTGGGTCATTACATAATAATGAGAATTACAAAATAATATTAGGATGGTATCCTAACATGTCCTTCCCCTTCAAAAAGCTTTGTCCTCAAAGCTGAATGTGAGGAAACTAGTGCTGGAGCTGATGTAGAGATTCCCATGTAGCATCTTCTGACTGGAGTCTATGCTACTGCACAAGAAATTTAGTAATGGTACGATTGTAAATAGTGTGAGTCCGATGATCCAATAGCTGGTTAGGTTAAAGGAAGATATAACCTTCTTCGTATAACTTTGGGAGTGTAGATTGAACCTGTACCTGATTTCCCACCACATTTTTGAGAGCAAAAATATGAAAAATAGGATGGAGCTTGGATGTAGGTGGAAGGGCCAATTTGTAGGCTGTGGTGCCAATCCACTATAACACCTGATAGGGCAACAACTATTTGTATGATTGCAAGTGAAGGAAAACCATATCACCCACATCAAAACTATGCTTAGAACGATGTTGATCAACCTGTTGACGCATCCATTTCTGGACTGCCTCCAAATTTAGCTTTAGTTGATGGAGGATATCAACATGCTGACTGAGAGTAGTGTCAACTGCATGGACCTTTGAGCTACTTGGAATGTAGGAAGAAGACGTCGATGGAGGGTGCCCATAAACTGCCTCAAAAGGGGTAACCTTGGTGGCTGTGTGATAGGAAATGTTGTACCACCACTTGGCCAAAGGAAACCATCTCGTCTAGTACGTAGGATGATCTGAGTAAAAGCAACGAAGGTATGTTTCAAAATATTTATTGACAATATCCATCTGGCCATCCATTTGTGGATGATACACTGAACTCATCTTGAGCTGAGTCCCCTACAACTTAAAAAATTCTTGCCATAAGTGACTAGTGAAGGTTGGGTCACGATCGAACACGATGGAGGAGGGTAGACCATGAAGGCAAAAGATAGAATCAAGGAAAATTTGGGCAATAGTGGAGGCTATGTAAGGATGGGAGAGGGGACAAAAGTGAGCATACTTTGAAAGATGATCCACTACCATGAAGATAATAGATTTTTTGCCCGACTTAGGTAAGCCTTCAATAAAATCCATAGAAATATCTATCCAAACCTAGTCCGGAATGGGTAAGGGTTGAAGAGTGCTTGGAGAATGCACTGTTTCATATTTCATTCATTGACAGGTATCACAAGCTACCATAAATTCATGAATATCATTTTTTATACCCTTACAAAAAAAGGTGCATTTGAGCCATTCATATGTTTTGAGAAATACTGAATGGCCAGCAGATGGAGTAGCATGCAGTTCTGTCATGAGAAGTTCTCGTAGTGAGGACTTGTAGGGAAAAACAAGGTATTGGTGGTAACACAAATCCTGTCCTGGCCATCCCAAGTGTATCCTGGACATAAAGTAGGCTCAATGGTTAGGGAAGAAAGCAAAGTGTACAATTCTGAATCCTGAAGTACCTCCTGGTATAAAGAATCAATCCATTGGGGGATTGACAATGAAATGGCACACAACATACTGAGAGCTTCAAATTGGTGAGAGAGAGCATCAACCAAAATATTATCCTTACCCTTATTATAGGTGATATCATAATCATAGCCCATGAGTTTAGAGACACATTTTTGTTTTTTAGGGGTGGAAACCCATTGCTCCAAAAAATATTTGATACTGATGATCTATTTTAATGGAGAAATGACACCCAATGAGATACGATCGCCAATGGGTTACATCATGCATAATTGCCATCATCTCCTTGGCATAAGTTGATTTTTCCAAATTACATCTAGAGAGAGATTTACTAGCGAAGGCCAAGGGTCACCCTTATTGCATCAACATTGCCCCAATACCTCGACCTGAAGCATCACTTTCAATAACAAATGTTTTGAAGAAATTCGGCATGGCTAAGACAGGTGTCATGGTCATGGTATGCTTCAATTCTTGGAAAGCCTATTCAGCGGGTCCTGTCCATGTAAAAGAGTCCTTATTTAGCATGGAAGTGAGGGGAGCTACAATTTTACCGTAGTTACAAATAAATTTACGATAATAACCTATAAGCCCTAAAAATCCTTGAAGACCTTTGAGAGTGTGAGGTTTTGGCCATTCCTAAATAGCTTGGATTTTCTTGGGATCAACTTTAACGCCCTCCTTAGTGACAATGTGTCCCAAATATTCTACTTTGGTCAACCCAAAAGAACACTTGGAACACTTAGTATAGAGTTGATGTTGTGCCAACAACTAAAGAGTCTGATTCACATGAGTAAGATGCTCCTCCCCTGAGCGACTATACACTAGAATGTCATCAAAGAAGACTAGAATTAAATTTCAAAGGAATGGATGAAAAATGTTGTTAATGAGGCTATGGAAGGTGGAAGGGGCATTAGCTAAGCCGAATGGCATTACCAAAAACTCATAGTGACCTTCATGAGTATGAAAGGCAGTCTTGGGAATATTATCCTCTTTGAGTTGTATTTGATGGTACCCCAAGCAAAGGTCAAGTTTGGAAAAATACATAGTCCCATGAAGTTCATCCAATAATTCATCCACCATCGGGATAGGAAACTTATCCTTGATAGTGAGTTTATTGAGCTCTCGATAATCAATACACAACCACCAAGACCCATATTTCTTACGTACTAGTAAAACTGGATAAGAGTAAGGACTATTGCTTGGTCGAATGACATCGAATTTTAACAATTCTTGTACTAACTTATCAATTTCTAACTTAAGAGCATGAGGATACCTATAGGGTCTAATGTTGGGTGGTGCATTACCAGGTAACAAGGGAATAGCATGATCATGAGAGTGACGAGGTGGTAATTTTGTTGGCTCAGCAAAAATAGAGTTGTGCTTGGTCAAAATAAGTTGCAAATCTTCAAGAACAGAGTCCTCCTTTGAAGAATGTGGTTGGATCACAAAAATCTAAGCTATGACACCTCAAGATGATTTTTTAAATTCTCCATTTGGTTGGAACTGATAATCTATGATGACCCTACTTTTAAGCCATGGAGAGTGTAGGACTGTCCATTCTGTGATAATTGCATCCAAAGCTCACCAAAGTGCCAAGATATGACTCCCAATGTGCCCAACCATTGAGATCCCAACACAATATCACATCCCCCTAATTGAAGTGCAAACATATCTTGTTTGAGCTCTTAGTCCCCAATCTTGACCTTAACATTGTGACATTTTCCCTTGCAAGGTAAAGTCCCACCATTTTCTACCATAACCTCAAAGGAATTACATGTTTGTACATAACAATTTGCCTTCTTGGCGGGGATCAATAAAATTGTGTACTGCTAGAATCAATCAAAATGGTAAGTCGTAAGACTTTGAAATAACCCACAACTTTCATGGTTTGGGGTATAATAATACCAACAAGAGCATGAACAAAAATTTTAGCCTGTGATTCATCTGGGTTTTCATCCTCTGGTTTAGGTGGTTCTTTTGCTAATTCAGTGTCATCATCACTATGATCACTGGTGTCAGGTTCATCAAAATTGATGATGAATAATTTCTTTTGGGTGCATCTATGCCCATGAGAAAAATTTTCATCACAATTGTAGCCCAATCCTTGGGTGCGTCGTGCATCCATTTCAGCAGTGGTCAAAAATTTGGGTGCAACAGTGGGTGCAATAGGTTTTTATTCATGTTGATTGTGGAATCTAGGAGGAAAAGAGTGTTTAGCTTATGGAAATTTAGATAACTACCTTTGAGCTGAAAATTTGGACTTGGCCAAATGAGCCAACTGGATAGCATGCATCATGGATTGTGGTCTAAACATTGTGACCTCATCTTGGAGATCTTCCCGCAACCCACTAAAAAAACAACTCATAAAGAACCCTTCATTCATTCCTGTAGTTTTGTTGGCCAATATCTCAAATTGTATTTGGTAATATTGAACTATCGAAGTTTGTTTCAACTTTGTCAACTGTCCTGTAAAATCATCATACTCATTAGAGCCAAAGCAAGTGAGTAACTGGGACTCAAATTTTGCCCAAGAAGGATCAGGGATAGTTTTTTGCAACCATTGGTACCATTGTAAGGCTTCAAATTCCAAATTGAAATAAGCCATTTGAACTCGATGATAAATGGGGACATCATGGAGTCTAAATAATTGAGCAACACGACATAACCATCCATCAACATCCTTCCCATTGAACTTAGGAAAGTCTAGTTTTGGCATTTTGAAGGGAGTATCACGATCAAAGTGAAGATGAGAGTCATCTATTCTCATTCCATGATGATACTCAGACTTGCTTGGACCACCTTGTATTTTAGACTCAACGTCTACGAGGTGTTCTTCTATGTAAATTTTGGAGGTATCTTGGGCAACTCTAAAAGTTTAAAATTTTGTTGTCAAGTTTTCAGTTTTTTTTTGCAAGCTAGTAACAACACTTACTAGGGTATCCAATATTGTAGTAGTGTTTTGTTCTACCTCTTTTTGATGTCCGTGAGTGCCACTTGCCATTTGAGATAGCCTTGCACTTTTTTACTTAGTTACTAGAAATAGATGTGGGATTTCAGGAGTTACTATTTTTAGTAAGGGTCCAAAAAGTTAATTTTGAAAATGGATTGCAAGACTAATTTTAGGCTAGGGTCCACTTCGATGGATATTTTATCTAAGCACTCAATGAGGAGATATACTAAATTTCTTGACTTTTTGTGAGCTTCGGTTGGTTGCAAGGCGATGTCAAGGTAATTTCCTCCACTTGGACTTAAAATTTCAGCAGTGACTCCTTGAGGGTCTTTGGTGTAGAATAACAAGTAGATTCTATTCCCAAAAATTTGGATCAATCTGATTGACCGTTGAAAAGTTATGGCCTTAGCAAGAAAAATCAAAATTTGTTGTTTTTGGAAAATGGGTGCAAAAATTGACTAGGGGCTGCCAAGGATATTTTTGTCTGGAATAGGGTGTAGAATTATCTACTAATTTTTTGAGTCAATCTGAGATCTGTGTGAAGAGATATCCCTATTTTAAGAAAATTTCAATGTTTTTTTTTTTACCTCTAGGTCAGTGGGAAAACTGAATCAACTGTCTTAGATCTATCAACTGATCACCCTGTCATTGTCCTGTCACTTGTACTACGGTTATAGACACTGACGGGTTTTTTTATGACCTTGACCACCTATATTTTTTGACTCTTCCAGTTGATTGTTACTGTTCCTACTGTTACTGTCACTGATCAGACTGTTACTACCACTAAGGCATATAGTATATATACTAATTTTCTCCTTTAATTTTGAATGCCGATGCCTTCGAAATTTGAATAATTAATTTATAAATTATTTAAATTCTTTAGAATTTAAATTTTATAAATTAACTTTTAAATCCTTTTGGCTTTATCAAAGCCTTTTTTTATTTTACCACTTTGTATAAATAATATTTATTTATAAAATTTAAATTCAATTTGAATTTAAATATTTTATAAAATAAATATTAAAGTCTCCTTGGGCTTCCTTGGATTTTTATGAAAAACCTTTTATTTTTGCTCAACCATGGTTTTAATGAAAACCCTCTTAACTTATGCTTCCACATAATATTAAAAATATTATGAAGCTCTTTTGCCTTTAACCTTTGCATTGTTCCTCTTGACCTTTTGATATCAGCAGTAGCTTATTCCTTGACATCAATGACAACTTCGTTCCTTGACATCAATGACAACTTCATTCCTTGACATCAATGACAACTTTGACTCAAAATGTCCAACAATCTCCCCCTTTGTCATTAATGGCAACCCAAATTCTTTTTACCAGAAAATTAACCTTTTCTTTGTTATACTCCCCCTGGTACATTGCTCCCCCTGACTCAATGCTCTTTTCAAATCTCTCTTCTTTACTCAAATACCAAATCTCTCCCCCTTACTCAAATCTCTCCCCCTTTGACATCAATGGCAAAGGGTCACCTTTGGGGCTTGGGGATAAGAATGAGTCTCTTAGCTTAGCCCCTCCTCCACCTCCTCTTGAGGTGGTTAATTCTAGGGTGGGAGTATTTCTACTCCTAGAAAGCACTGGTCTTTACCTTTGTCTTCTTTTATTCTTATCTTATCCTTTTGATTCCTTTGACTGTTCCTTCCCATGTCCATGTTCCTATCCATGTCCATTTTCTTGTTCCTGTTCCTATTCCTGTTATTTTTCATATCCATGTTCCTGTTCCTATTCCTATTCTTATTCATATCCATGTTCTTGTTCCTGTTCCTATTCCTGATCATACTTGATTCTGGAATGTCTTCTCTACACCATTTTGTTGCATGTCCATAATTATTGCACTTATAACACTTAATGTTATTATTTCTTGGAGGTGCAAATTTCTTAGGATTTCTCCTAGCAAAGCCATATTATTTTCTATCCTAAACCCTGCAATTCATTGCTTTGTGACCAAACTGATTACATGAGTAGCAATACCCATGGAAAAGTTGTTTGTTCCCATATTCCTATTTTTCATGTGTCCTGCACTGTGAAGCCATGTGCCCAAACCTATGAAATTAAAAATATCTTCCATTGAAGTTTCCTTGTCTTGACCTCATTGGTCTCTTAGTCTCTCTTGACCTATTCTAATTTTTGTTCCATCTATTTCTTCTTGGTGAATTGTTCCTATCCTTGTTGAACTTTCGGTTGTCCAACTCATCCTCAGATGTCTCATTTTCTCTTATACTGTCTTCTTATGAAGTTTCTTCTTCTGAAGTGTCTTATCTTTTAGAACTCGAGGTTGACTTTCCTTCCCATTTATTTTATTCCTGTTCAAATCCAAGACCTATCTTGCTTGATGTAGGCTTTTGTATCTTGATGAACTTATCTAAGTTATTTGAGCTATTTTTGAACCCTTGTAGCTTGACTTTGGATTTTTTAACTTCCAACCTTAATGAAGCTACTTCTTGTTCTAGCTTTTCACATTCTAAGACTTTTACTTCTAGCTTATCCTTGAAATTCTTTGTCTTAGCCTTTGATTTTTCTAGATCCTCTATAAGAATTCTTCTCTCTTCATCACATTCTTGAAACTAAGATTCTAATTTAGAGTTTTGATTTCTTACCTTATTTACTGTTTCAAGAGCATAAATAAGTTCTCCCTTGAGATCATATCCTTCTTTTTTTGATTCTTCCTCTATTTGTTTTCCTTTATCCACATATTTATTTTCTTTTGACTTGTATTCTATAGGATCACTTTCTTATTTCTCTAGAGTCATTAGAATATTTTCATTTGGTTCTTCAAGTGCATCCTCATATTCATCATCACTGAAACTATAACCATTCTTTGTACAACTATCTTCAAGATGTCCAAAGTTACCACATATAAAACACTTAAGAATTATTGGTGCCCTTTTCTAGACTTCTTTTTCTTCAATCATAAATAGGACTTCATATCTATCATTATATAAAAAACTAGCATCACTTTAACTTAAATACTTACTTGCCTTATCTGCATAGTAGATCCTCTTTTGCCTTTGTGGTGTAAACTCAGCTACAAGAGACCAAAAAAATGGACTCCAATCACATAACACAAATGCAATAATGGAAGAAAACTGCAAATTGATATTCTTATCATTATTGAATTCACACCCATTCTACAAAATATTACAATCCCTCTTATAGCAACCAAAAACCAAAGAAACCCTAAAACATCTTTTTTCTAAAAACTACTAAAAATGGATCTTTTTTCTAAAAATTGCTAAAAATAGAATGAGTTGAATTGCACCCAAATTCGATGCACACATCCCTCTTACAATAAAAAACCTTACTTTAAAATATTATATCTCAAATTAAGGTATAACAAAAGATAATAAACTTCTAACAGCCAAAAAAACCCAAAAAACTTGGGAACCTATTCTAAAAGCTAATTTTGGGGCACTAGATGTCGGAGTTAGGTCCCAAAAACATGATTTTTGGAGGGTCAAAAGGATCAAAGATCACACTGATATAGAACATGCACGTGGAACCACTTGTTAAATTTCAAGGCAAACGGGCATACAATTCACAAGTTATGGCTCCGATAAGGTGCATCACTTTGAAAGAACTTCTTTCCTTGTCTGCTTTGTCCATCCTTGCTTTTCTTTTGGTGCCAGTATCTTTCTGATTCCCTATTTCTATGATCCTATTTTTCTTCATCATTATTATTCTTTGCTTCTTGACAATCAGTTGCATAGTGACCATACTTTCCACAATTGAAACATTTAACGGATTTTATATCTCTAGATCTTCTTGAATCCTTATTCCTTCTACCATAATTAGCTTCTTCATCACTGGATGACTCATTGCTTGATTTTGAATTCTTACCCTTTATATTATTAATTGCTTTGAAGGTTACTTCTTTCTTGGGATTAGGTTATTTTGTTCTCATCTCAAAAGTTGTAAGAATACCAAGCAACATATCTCTTGTCAAAGTATCACCATCCTTTGATTCTTCTATAGCTGAAATATTTTCACTAGACCTTAAGTCCAATTCCATATTAAGTCCAAATCCTTGCATAGCATTAACAACCTCATCTACCCAAAGTAGATAAGAACTAATGTCTTCCTCATTCTTCAAATTGTCCTTTGATATTTTGTATCTTTGCTTTTTTGACACCTTTATCTCCTTCATATATACTTTGCAACTTATCCCACATTCCTTTTGCATCTTGACAATGCATAACTTTTATGGAATCTATTCTATGCAGACCTCTCAAAATTGCATTCATTGATTTTGAATTGTAATGCTATAGAATCTACCTTCCTTGTTTGTAGGTGGATCAACTGAGGGGTCGTATCCATTTTCAATTGATTCCCAAATTTTATTACCAAGTGCCTTCAGATAAATATTAATTCTCAAACTCCAATATATATAATAACTTCCATAAAATACTGGTGTTGTATTATCTGATGATCCATTTCTAGAATGCATTGTGTTCTTATAATATTTTCCTTTAAGTTTTTAAACTCTTTCGAAGGAACCCGCTCTGATACCAATTGAAGAACATGAGCTTATACTGAGAGGGGGGTGAACAATATAAGATCACTTTTTACTTTTCTTTCCCAATCAATATTATGCAATGTATAGATAGAAATATAAATAGCAATAATCAAAGCAATGTACAAATCACAACACACAATAGAGATACCATAATTTACGTGGTTCACCCAATGTGGGCTACTCCACAAAGAAAATCTTTCACTAAAATTTTCTCAATCAATCTCTTGGGAATAATTTTCCTATTACAATGTTTATGGACCTCTGTCCAAAGGAGATACCAATCCCTTAAATCAAGTTCATGTATCTCTATCCATAGGAGACACCAATCTCCTAATCTCTACTCTGACTGGTGATCCTCTAGAAGACATTTGCCTCCACTGCCCTTAGCAAATGTAACTCTATCCATAGAATACACATGTTTTTCTTGCTCTAGTTGGAGATCTTTATCCTCAACTCTGTCACCTCCAAAGCTCTGTCTCAAATCTAAACTAAACACAGTCCTTCGATCTAGCATAAATTTGTCCTCAATATCTATATTTTATCTGGTACAAATTTATCATCAAATCTGCACCAAAATTTGTCCTCAAATATTCACTAAACACAGTCCTTTGATCTAGCACAAATTTGTCCTCAATATCTATCCTCAAGCCTTAACTCAAAGCTTGAATCAATCTCAAATCAACTCTATTGGATCTACCCTAAACCTTAACTCAAGGTTTGAACAAATCAATCAATCAACTCTGCTCTTAAGTCTTCTCAAAGACTTATCTCAAATTTGCTTTGTAAGCTTCCACAAAAGCTCACACCAATCTATCCTCAAGTCCTCTCTAGAACTTGTCCAATCTACTCAATAAGTTCTCACAAGAACTTATCCAAATCTACTTTCAATCTATATTATAAGCTTTTAAAAAAGCTTACCCAAATCTGTTCACAAGTCTTCTCAAAGACTTGCCTCAAATCTACTCAACAAGTGCACACTAGAACTTGTTCAATATCATATAAACATAAAGAGAATTTTTAGAGACTCAATATGCTCTATACTCATCACAATGCTCAATCACTTTCAATCACTCTTTTAGGAACGTACAAATAATTGTTAGAGACTCAATATGCTTCAACTCAATACTCAATCACTTTCAATCACTCTTTCAAAAACATACAAAGAATTGTTAGAGACTCAATATGCTTCAACTCAATACTCAATCACTTCCTCAAATCAATTCAGAATATAGAATAGTTTGTTTTATGGAACTTGAACAATCACTTCACACATTCACTTGGCTAGGCTCAACCAACTCTACTCAACCAATGAAACAATCCTTGCTTACAAATCCTAGTCCAAGCATATGATCCTTTACTCAAAATATTTCCAACAATGCTTATCAACCAATCTCACATAACAATGATACTCATGTTCTTTTCTAAAATTAGTTCAAGTTATTTACTCAGCCAATGGCTTCAACAATAATGCTTATAAAACAATCTCACATAACAATGATACTCATGTTCTTTTCAAACCCTAGTTCAAGTTCTTCACACAACCAATGGCTTCAACAACAATTCTTATAAAACAAGGTTTTAACTACAACTCTTTATTACAGAAAACCTTGAAGCATTAACTCAACACACTCAATAAGGAAACCCTAATCAATTCCTTTTCACTCCAAACTTATGTTCTAGAAAACCAACCAATCAAATCAACTATGGAAGAATATGCTCATACCTTTTTATTGATGATGAAGGAACCTCAAATATCTGCTACAACCACAAATACTTCTTTGCCAAGCTCAAAGGAGTTAGAGGATGATAAACCATCTCAAAGATACAATGCAAATATCAAAGCACACATACACCTTATCATTCCATATTAAAGAAAGCATCCATAAACATATACAAAAATGATTGACCAAATACACCTTATAATCCCCCAATTAAAATAATATTTAATACCAGAAATAATGTCAATACAATATCATTTTCAAAATAACTCAATGGCAAGAATTCCTCTCAACACTATAAATCTTCAATAAACCAACATGTCAAAAATACTTTATTTAAAAAATAAAGCCAACTCCTTATTCCTCCAATTAACCAAAAATAATGATTAATTAAAAACATTTTTAACTAACCCTTTTAACTCCCTAGGACCTTATGTCTAAACGTCAGGCATCACAACACATATTAAAAAATTTATTACCTTTACCTTGGTGGGACTCAAACTTACAACATCAACTCTACCAACGCCCTAGCATCCAACCACTGCACAAGCTAACCACTCATTTGGAGAGCAAGAGCACAACGTGCTCTATATTCCTCTCCGTATGCACCAAAATAGAAAATCACACATCACTTTCTCGATGCTTCAAAACACACACACCAAATTTTACCACCATGAATTGATCAAGGATCTCTTTACCCACAAACACCTTAGTACTTCATCCACTTGCGACTAGGCCATGCTGCCTCAATGGATATGACGGTTTAGCCCATGATAATATTTAACCCTTTAACTGGCGCTTAAGACAAAATGTTTGTCTTCTTCCTCGCACAAATTCTCACAACAACAATTGCACACTTTTTTATTTTGAATGAAGGATAATTTAAATTCCACTAAGGCATATAGTATATATACTAATTTCCTCCTTTATTTTTGAACATCGGCGCCTTTGAAATTTGAATAATTAATTTATAAATTATTTAAATTCTTTAGAATTTAAATTTTATAAATTAACTTTTAAATCCTTTTGGCTTTATCAAAGACTTTTTTGATTTTACCACTTTGTATAAATAATATTTATTTATAAAATTTAAATTCAATAAGAATTTAAATATTTCATAAAATAAATATTAAAGCCTCCTTGGGCTTCCTTGGATTTTTATGAAAAACCTTTTATTTTTTCTCAACCATGGTTTTAATGAAAACCCTCTTAACTTATGCTTCCACATAATATTAAAAATATTATGAAGCTATTTTGCATTTAACCTTTGCATTGTTCCTCTTGACCTTTTGATATCAATGGTAGCTTATTCCTTGACATCAATGACAACTTCATTCCTTGACATCAATGACAACTTTGACTCAAAATGTCCAACACTTGGCTTGTCCTCCATTTCTACTAAGGGGCACTGGTTTGCTGTGGGGCATTTTTAGGCTACGCTAGTTTTTGGCTACATTGGATTTTGGATGTGCTAGGTTGGCTCTCATACTTTGGCTGCACTGACATCCTATTATGCTAGTTGCACCTTCTTATTCTACTTGGTACAACATTTGTGCTAGGTACCACAGCCACGATAATTTCTACCTTCTGGAACGTAGCTTCTACTTCATGCCAAAGATTGACATGTTGGGGCCTTAATTCTCTAAATGGAATATCAGAGTCATCCCTTTGTCGTATGACCACATTAGCCTTGTATAGCCAAACATCCTCAAGGGTGATGCCAGTGTTTTCTTCTATGATCACTTTTGCCTTTTACTCTGGTCTTAATACCCCCCGTCTTTCCAACCATTTCCTCATTTTGGAGGGCTGGCCATATGATGAACCATATATCTCCTAGAACTGGTCGTTTGTAGCAGGGTCCACACAAATGCTAGGCCCCATTTCAGCCTTCTTGGAAGCTTTTCTAGCTACCTTTTCCACCTTGAGTTCTTTGCAGAGCCTTTCAAACTTCTTCTTCTGCTCAACAAAGCCCCACATACCTTCTTCCCACTCTTCGTTCGACTGGGCACTTGGTTATGCAAACATAACCTTGGCCTTTTTCTTGGCCCTCTTCTACGATGTCTGAAGCACCTTCTCCTTGGGTTCCTCTAGTATTACAAAATATTGTGTGGTGATATCCTCCTTCCCTAAGAAATATGCCTCCCTTTTAGAGGGTCCAGGAATCTATCGCTCTTGCTTTGAATCCTTTGCAATGGTTTCCTCTATTTTGTGGTCAACCAATGATTGCTTTACGGGTACTTCAGGTACGATTCCTTCAATGGTGGTTACCTGTTGCTCTTGAGAGTTATCCTTGGCATCTAGTTTAGTGCTTTGCCTCTGGCTCTAAATCGAGTACTCCTCATCATCAACACTATCGATTATAGGGTAGAATTCCCATGTTCCATTATCGTCACCCTGTCAGGGGTGAACGAAATCTCTCCTATCTCCACTTCTTCATTTTGAGCATCTAACATGACCACCCATATGAGACTACTCTCTCTAGTGAAGTTGGAGAGTTCATGTGCACTTCAATTGCCCAATCTATTTGGGTGGAGGTGTCTCATTTTTCCACCACCCTGGCCTAAAACTATTGATTTTTTTCCCTGAGCTACTAAAATAGTTGTTGTAACTAAGCTACAGTGGCCTCCTACCTCTAAATTCTCCTTGTGGTCATCTCCTTAAAATAATCAAATAGTGCCTACATTATAAAATTCTCACTCTGCCCAGTGAGGTCTTCTTCTATTGGTATATTGAGCTGCTATTGTAGGCCTACCAAAGATTGTGGATCCTATGGACTTCAAGAGGCCAAATTCTATAAGTTTTAGGCCATGAATCCAACCTTCGTGTCTTCTTTTGTATAATCAGGCAAATAAATCTACCCTTTTTCTACAACATCCAGTGAGGTTTGGGATTGTCCTCCTTCATCAGCCATTCCTCATAATTTGGCCTCCTACCCTACTTCGATCACTGCCTAAATCTACGCACCAAAATATTTGGCCCCTATTGCCAATGAGCCTCCCTTGTGTTCCTCAACATGGTGAATTAGGGCTATAATTAGCCTATGATGGGCTAGGGTAGAAGTTGCTCCTCTTTGGTATCATGATATCTCATCCTTTAAGGTACTTGCCAGATAGAATGGCATATTAATTTTTTGCCCATGCACAAGGTGATTCAAGAACTACATGTGGTTCATGTTTAAATGCGAGTACTTCCATATGCATGTGAAGTATCTTGCAACCTATTTAGAGATCTTCTATAGGTGCATTGAAATTCCTTGCTTTGAGAGACCTCTATGGTCAAGTCAAACATTCACTTACTCGAGCAACAATTCTACACATTAGACTACCATGCCATCATTGTATGTGCATTCTCTAGTGAGGGAAAGGCCAATAACATGAGAGATGTGCTCTGGAGTGACTAGAATTTCTAGTCTATGCAATCGAATGACCTCTCCTCTCACAGCGGCAAAAAACTCCTTTGCTACCTCGATCTCCTGGTTTTGGGTGACCAGGTGATAATAATCCATCCACCTGGCCGTCTTGAACCGATTACAAACTTCACCTCTAATTCTCTCAATGCCATTGAGCTTATGCTTCTTAAGTGCATGGTTCTTTTATCGGCCTCCCATGGTGAATTCTCAACTTTTTTGACTGTTTTGATACCTTATTCTCATAGGAAGGCACCTTATTATAGAGTAAAGCGCCTACCCCACAGTGAATTAATTTTGCATTGGGGTTGACAAGGTACGTCACCTAAATTGATTTTTGGTACGACGTATTAGGCATGAGGGGCCAATTCAATTCTTGCACCAAAATTATTTTTAGAGAAGCATAACTTATGAAAAATTACGTATATATTTAAAAAATCATGCGCATACCTGATTGCTTGTTTCGTGTGTTATGGAGAATTATGATTCAGTAATCCATGCTAATGGTGATGGTGTATTTCCTATGTGCTAATTATGTTACCTTGGCTACTACAATTCTGGTTCGCTCAAGATCCCATGTTGAAAATGTGGTGGATCTGATTGGTTTGGATTGGGACGCATATTTCCTTCGATGATTGGCCTTGGGATGTGGAGAAATCCTACCCAATAATTTCAAAATATTTTTGGATGCCTTCGGATTTCCATCATGTGAAGTGATAATTTTGGCTTCGACCACTCCATGTACCACCAAGTCGTGTAGGTATTTTTGATTAAATCGATGCACCTCCTTGAAGAGTAAGGCACCCTTGATCAAGGTGCCTACTTGAAGAGTAAGGCACCATTGATCAAAGCACCTGCTTGAAGAGTAAGGCACCTACTTGAACATTTTTTTTTTTGTCCTTGATGCATAACATCAAGGTGCCTCATATTATTTTTATTTTTATTTTATTTTTTTTCCCTTGATGCATAATATCAAGGCGCCTCATATTATGTTTATTTTATTTATTTATTTATTTATTTTGAAGGAACTCTTGGGCACCTTTGGAGTAAGATGTCTACCTCCAGATTAAGGCACCTACCTAAGGAGCAAGGTGCCTGCCTCTAGAGTAAGACACCTCTTTGAGATTAAGGCACATTCTTTCGGAGTAAGGCACCTCCCTTTGGAGTGAGGCACCTACCTCTGGAGTAAGGTGCCTCCTTCTTGGAGTAAGGTATCTTATTTTGGATTAAGGCACATCCCTTTGGAGTGAGGTGCCTACCTCTAGAGTAAGGCATCTCCTTCTTGGAGTAAGACACTCTCCCACCATTGAAAAACTAGCAACAGCTAATGTGTCTATTGATGCAAGGTTGATCAAGCCTTCTAATTTTTTTTGTGCAACGTCAGTGGTTTCTTTTCCCAAGAACATGGGTGCATAATTTTTTCCTTTGTGGGGAATTAGTGCCCACATCTATGCTTATATTAGAACTCTCCTCAAAAAAATATGTGGTTTCATGGATACTGAGCCGATCTAAGCCTTGTCTCCCAAGATGCCTATTCTTCGTACAATTAGGCCATTCTCCTGCAAAAAGAAAATGAAAAAAATAAAATGTAGTTAAATACAATATGTGCCTATTAGGCCTTAGCTCTCAGGATACCTACAAATTGCATGTAGGTGTTGTCCTTACAAAATACATTGTAAGCTAAAAGTATAAAAATGTAGGGCTGGTGTAATCCGTGCCTGTTAGGCCCTGGCTCTTAGGATTCTTGCAGCTTGCATGTGAGCACCATACTTGCAAAACACATGGAAGAAAAAACTAAGACTAAATTATTTTTAGTGGACACTCTCGTATCTACTGTGTTATCAAGAAGTTGATATGTTTCAATTGGATGGGGGCTCCCCCATGCTTGTTCTAGACTCCACTATTAAATTCTTGAATGTGTGGTATGGACGTAACCGATGGTCGTTAAATATCAATATGGTGTTGCTACCGTAAATTGTCTTGATGCGCACAACACCATTTCTAATTAGATCTACCACCTTGTATGGTCCCATCCACCTCTATATTAGTTTACCTTTACATTCTTGGAACCTAAAGTACAATAATACCCAGTCTCCTTCTTTGAACTACTTTGACTTAATGTGGTGGTCATGCCACTATTTCATTTGCCTTTGGATGATTTCCATATTTTGGAGGTCATCCATTTGATATTTTTCCAGCTGATTCAGCTACCGAATTCTCTCCCTCTATGCTTCATCTAGGCTCAGGTTCAGTTCCACTACAGTTTTGAGCATTTTTATTTTGAATTTGATGGGTATCATCACACTTTTCTCGTATAGTAGTTGGAACAGGGTAAAGCCTATGGTAATTTTCCACATCATTTTGTACACCAATACTACCTCCAGTAGCCTTGCATCCCAGTATTTCCTATGTTGTTGCACAATTTTTGTTAGGATGTTCTCTATCTCCCTGTTGGTCACCTCTACCTATCCATTCGCTTGTGGATTGTAGGGAGTGGTTATGTTATGCTAAACCTTGTACTGTTGCATTAGCTCATCGATTATATTGGAGGTGAATTGGGGTTCTTGATATGTTGTAATATCCCTAGGTACCCTAAACCTCATGAAAATGTAAGTAAATAGAAATTCTGCCACCGTTTCTTCCTTGGAGTCTCTCAGCGTTGGTACCTTGATCCATTTGGTGACGTAGTCTATGCAAATGAGAATGTATTTTTTTCTAACTTAAGGTGGATTAATTGACCCCATGAAATCCATACCCCATTTTTCAAATGGCTCTATGTGTACGTGAGGTTGGAGGAGCATTTTGTCCCTATGGATTGGCCTACCCATCCTTTGGCATTCGTCACACTGGCTAAAGTATTTGGATGCATCCTTGAATAACATGGGCTAAAAATACCCAACCTGTAGGACTTTGTATGTGGTAATTTTTCCAACACAATATCCTCTGCATGGCTCACTATGGTAGGCTTTGAGAAACTTCAAAAATTTGTGCTCGACTACACACCTTCTTACAATTTGATCAGGCCTTGTTTTAAATAGGAGGCCATCAATCCACAAGAAAGAGGTGGTCTTTTCTATTATCATATACTTATCCCATGATGAAAGAGTAGGGGATGTTCTACTGGTGGCTAAATAGTTGGCGATATCTATGTACCATGATATCTATTCACTGATGAGAAACAAATGTTCATACAGGAACTGGTCTTCCACAACTACATTATCTGATGGTATTAATCTGGACAAGAAGTCTACCACTATGTTTTACTTGCCAAGTTTATCTACAATGGTAATATCAAACTCCTACAGAAGCAAGAGACACATAATGATTCTGCCACTAATGGTGGGTTTACTCATTAAATATCAAATAGCTACATGGTTAGTATGGATGAACACCTTGTACCCAGTGATGTAGTGGTAAAATTTGTTGATGGCATGCACTACTGTAAGGAATTCCTTCTCTATAACCATGTAGCTAATCTCAACACCTGCTAGATTCTTACTGAAATAGTAGATGGTGTATAATTCCTCACCATCCTTCTACTCGAGGACCACTCCTATTGTGTTATTGGATGCATCATATTAAATATGAAATAGAACGACCTAATTTGGGCCCCATAGGACAGGGGCAGTAGTCAAATTTTCCTTTAGCATTTGAAAATCTTGTTCACAATATTCTGTCTAGATGAATTCCACATACTTGGAGAGCAATGTGTGTAGGGATTTGGTGATTTTGTTGAAGTCAATGATAAATTGCCTGTAGTACCCGATAGAGTCGAGAAAAATTCTTACATCCCTTTGCATCTTAGGACTCAATAGGTCCTTTATGACCTTGATTTTATTTTTATCCACCTTAATCCCTTCTGTTGAGAGATGGTGTCCCAACACTATACCTTCATGCATCATCATGAAATATTTTTCATTACTGAGGGACATTTTTTCTTCGTATCATTGGAGCACTCATTCCAAATTATTTATCACCTCACTGAAGGTTTCATCGTAGATGGTGAAATCATCCATGTAAACTTCTACTACTTCCCCCATCATGTCCAAGAATATGCTTAGCACTACCATTTGAAATGTAGCTGGTGCGTTACACAACCTAAAGGGTAGCACTCTATAGGTAAACTTTCCCCAAGGACAAGTAAACATTGTCTTGTCTTGGTCCTCCTCTCCGATCTATATTTGGTTGTAACCACTGAACCTATATAGAAAGGAGAAGTACTTTCTCCTAGATAGTGTATCTAATACCTGATCAATTAAGGGAAGTAGAAAATGATCTTTCTTGGTCATGTTATTCAATGGTCTGTAGTCGATACAAATTTTTCATTTCTCATTTTTCTTGGGAACCACCACTAATGGTGACACCCATTTGCTATCAGATATAGGGTAGATAAACCCTGTTGACAAAAGTTTTTGCAAATCCACTTTAACAATTTCCTTCATGGAAGGGTTCATCCTTCTTTATGGCTATCTAATTGGGGTCGACTATTCTTCAAGGTAGATCCAATCAGTGTAGATTTTTGGGCTAATTTCCTTCATGTTTGAGTACTCCTAAGAAAATTCTCATTGATGCCTAGTCAAGAGCTCTTTTAATTCTGTTAGTTGCATGGGTGTTAATCCACTACTAACATTTAATGTTCTATTGGGCTCTAATTTGATTTCTTTGGTGTGGTGATCCTAGGCACCGACCAAAGGTGATTTAGGAACGATGGGGGAGGACTCTCCCTGGAGGAATATCATAATGATGTCATCTTCATCAGCTTCCTCATCCAATTATTTTAGTTCCATCACCGACTATAACATTGATAATGACTCATCCTCCTGGTTGTACCACACGGGTTCTCCCAACATATCTATAGACTACACAAAGGGAGAAATTGTCAATATTTTGATATTTTGACCATTTAAAATGGTCATTTGTCCATCATGGTAGTTGATGTAGGTGTTGACTATATCTATCCATGGCCTCCCCAAGATGAGTGGGTAGCCACCCAATCCCGATTTAGACTACAGAACCAAAAATTTTGTTGGGTACTCCCATGCATCTGCTATCACTATAATATCCTCGAGCATCCCTTCTGGTGCCATCATCGACCTATCAGCCAGTTGCAATACTGTCTTGGTGGGCTTTAAATTTATAAGCCTCAACCTTTACATAGTCTTCTTCGGAATAACATCGATGGCTGCATATAAATCAACCAAAGTATTATTTAGAAAATGCCCACCTATCTTTACAGTCAAAATTGGACTACCTAGGTCTACGTATTTAGGGTGGCACGCATTACCTATCATCAAGTCAATAAAATTCCCTACTATGTTGATGGTCTGGGTCACTTTACATCCTGGTTTCCTCATAAAGAGCTCCTTTATTGCCTTGGTGTATATAGAAACATCAAAAATATCTTGGAAGAGTGGAATACTAACTGTTAAGTTTCTCAAGCTAGAAAGGATATCGAACTCAGGTTTTGTCAGATTTCTTTGCTCTTGTAACCTCTTGGGAAAGGGAGCTTCTATTTTCTTAGCAACATGTTCTTCTTTGACCTCCTCTACTAGAGGTGGTTCTCCTATATTTTCCTTCTTCTCTACCAGGGGAGATGCTTCTACTCCTAACTGCCTACCTGACCTTAGCTGAATTGGATTACAACTAATATTATACATCAGATACATATCTCCTTCTAGTTGGTATGCAGGCTGGTTCACCTTGTTATTTGGATTAACTATTGACTGTGTTGGTAGCTGTGCAGGTATTTTTGTAGGGAGATATGGTAGGCTTTGTTGTGGTGGAGCCTACACCATGTTCTATGGGATGAGTTGCATGAACTATGGTTTCTCCACTACTACCCAGATTACTGGTATGACATCCATGGGTGTTGGTTGGGAAATGTGACCCGTAGAGGTATGTTCATCCATGGTGGTGATCCCCACCACCCCATATTGGGTGGTTGAGGCTTCCATTGTAGCATTTAAGATCCTCCTCCATAGGGTGGCATCCCTATTGACATATTCCTTGTAGGGGGTTGCTACCAATTTCTTTGATTGCCAACTTGCCCAGACCATCAACGTAGTAGGGAAGTTGGCTGACATAGCTTATTTATTACCTTGGTGTATATAGGAACATCACAAATATATTGTAAGAGTGGAATAGTGATTATCAAGTTCCTCAATCTATAAAGGATACCAAACTCAGGTTGTGTCAGCTTTCTCTGCTCCTATAACCTCTTGGGGAAGGGAGATTTTATTTTCTTAGCAACATGTTCTTCTTCGACCTCCTATACTAGAGGTGGTTCTCCTACATTTTACTTCTCCTCTACCAAGGGATATGCTTCTACTACTAACTACCTACCTGACCTTAGTTGAATTGGATTACAACTAATATTATACATCAGATACATCTCTCCTAGTTGGTATGTAGGATGGTTCACCTTGTTATTTGGATTGATCATCGACTATGTTGGTAGATGTGCAGGTCTCGCTACAGGGAGAGCTATTAGGATTTGCCATGGTGGAGCCTACACCATGTTATATGGGGCTGATTTCCATGAACCGTGGTTTTTCCATTGCTACCTGGATTGCTGGTATGGCATCCATGGGTGCTGGTTTGGAAACACAGCCCCTGGAGGTATGCTCATCCATGGTGGTGGTCACCACCACCCCATATTGGGTGGTTGAGGTTTCCTTGTGGTATGTAAGGTCCTCCTCCATAGGGTGGCATCCCTACTAACATATTTCTCGTAGGGGATTATTGTCAGTTTCTTCGATTTCCCATGAAATAAGCTTCATTTATTTTAGCATCCTCTTTAATATTGGGCAGTTGTGGACACAGTTAGGTCTTATGATTCTACTGGAAAATAACACATACTCTAAATTTATTCTTTGGACATGCATTCCTTGCATGCTTCCCTCTGCATTTTAGGTAGAAATAGGCTAACATGACTTCGTTCTCTTGTTTCTTCTTCTCTAGAAAGAGCGTGTCTAACTATAATGCCAGAGAGGAGAGCATTTCACTCTTTAGATCCTCTAGCATATTGCCTATCTCTATATTTGTGACCAAAGTGGTTGCTTTCAAAATCCTAGAAGTTCATTTACCTCTTCTTCATAAGTAGTTTCAACACAATTGTCAGATATCTTCCATTGGGTGCTGGTAAACATCACCTCCAGAGATTAAGTTGAGAGATTTGAGTGATTCATTGCTAATTCCCCTTAAAAAAATGCTTCTTAGGGACTTATCGCTTAACTTTGTATGAGAGGATTACTACAGGTTGAATTTGAATCTCTTCCAGTATTCTTCCAGGGACTCATCCTCCTTTTACGTCATGCTTAGAACTTCTTCCCTAGAGTCTTGTTCTTTGCCAAAGTCTTGGTACTATTCCAAGAAGAGACTCTTCATTTCCTCCCATGTGGCGATATGTTTGTTTCATAGCCAAATAAACCAACATAGAGCTGAGTCATCTAGTGTTGACGGGAAGAGTTTCAGCTTCTATGCATCTAATTTATAGTCGATGGACTTGCACAACACATAAAATTTAAATAAAAACATGTTAGGGTCTTTGGTTGGGTATCCTTTGAAGGTAGGGAGATGGGTATGGGATATGTTCTTCATTTTGGTTTCCCCTACACCTTCCTCTATCGGGAAACTAAATCCAATTGAAGTCTCTTTAGCCAATTTTTAGGAAATATGGTCTCTAATGTAGATTCTATAGCCTTTCGATCATTTTAAAAATTTAGTATGAGAGCCTCTAAGTCAGATGGTGTTACAGTTTGATCCTCTATGAATTTCCACAATATTTCTTCTTTAGAAGGTGTCCTTTTGAATAAAGGATTTTTTATAATTTACTCTTTTCCTGGTTTATGGGATGAGGAAGAGCTTTGCACAAAGATAAGATGTTTAATCCAGTGTACTGCTAGTGGGAATTTAGGAGAATCTAACTCAAATTCTAAATTTTTGACTGAATCAAATTTTTCTTGGGGGCTCTATTTTATGAAATGACCGTTGGGTCCTCTTTTCCTCAACAAACTCATACAAAGTTAGAATATTTTACGATATTGTAATTAATTTATTAGTGGCGCTTTCTCGACAACGGTGCCAAAATGTTGGGGTAAAATCACTGGTTAAATTTGGCCTAATTTTGTCATAGCCCTCGCATTTAAATTGTCAAACCAGGGAGCTTGTAAACTTTTTAAGTGCCATGGTCAAGCCCAATCACAATACCATTCTTGAGATGAGTCCGCTAACCTATCGTTGGGGGTGTTTATAAAATGGTATTGATTTATTCACATCAAAGTAAAACCATGCATAAATGAAAGTACGAGAAATTAAATCAAACCACATTACATTGGAAATTAAATGAAAATAGTGAAACCACATTTTCAATAGTAGAATGGTTAGTGGAACGTGCCTAGTAGGGCAAGGTTTTATGTTTGATTTGCACAATATCTCCTTTTTCTATTGTTAGATGATACTAAAAGTAAATTGGAAGGAATTTTCCTTCCCAAATATGACTATAGCAAGTGGTATTTAACACAATATATTCTAGTTCAACTCTCCATAGCTCCTTGGTATCTTTTCCATTCAAGGAAGATTCTTGGTCAACTTGTTGGTTGACATGGCCATGTATAGCATCATGAAGCAACATATTTTTCCTATTTAAACACCCCCAAAAAATAAAAAATAAGTAATTATTACAATAATACAAGTTCAAATGCCTTAATGTGACATAATATAAGTGGAGGACACCAAAAAATTATAGGATGCCAAGTGGTAGCAAGAAATTAGATTCATTTTTTTAAGTTTTGAGAGTTTAATTTTTTATTTTTAGGGGTTCAATAGGGAAAATACTCTAAAGGCCATAAATTTTACACATAGAAGCATTTTGAGCCTCCTTTTTGTTGTTTAGATCATATGATTTTTTGATATCTATGCATTAGTTTAGAGGCTTATTATAATATTAAGGATTGTATTGTGTAAGATCGATCACCAAGCCCTATACTCATCTTAATGGATGAAACTATAATATCTGGTCAACTTTAATGATTGGCCTATTATGGGTCAAGAAACTATGGTGCATCTTTTAAGAAGATAAAGCAACCACCCTTGATGAAGAATATTGCATCAAAGGGAAGAAGAAGCTCTTGGATTATTTTCCTTGTTGATTGAACTAGAATTACTTTTTTACATCAAAGATGAGAGTGAATCTATAAAGGTATGGTGAAATTACATGAATTATGTAGAAAAGTAAATACTACTAAAATTAAGTCACTTGGAATTAGATATTTCTTCTCTCAAGTTGGTTGAGTTTGATAACCTTAAGGACTTTTTAGAGTATATTACATCATTTGGGTCATGTAAATGTACCACTCTTGGTAGATAACTAGAGTAGTAGATTACTTTAGGGGATAGTTAAATAATTACTTCAAGTAATATAATAAATGTAAAGTGTCTATGTGTAAGTTGTAAATGTGCAAGGTGACTCTTTGTACAACTAGGTAGAGTGTTGGCCAAACAATCCATTTTTCTATATAAAGGACCTCATAGTAAGTGATTATATATCGCTATAGGTAGTAGTTTGTATACTACATGGATCACCATATAGATTGGTTATGGGGTACAATGTAGTTCTTTAGTATCAGTTCTAGAGTTCTTACTTCTTCTTTATTGCATTGTATCATTTTCGTCACTTTCTATTAATAGCATATTTCAGTATATTATATTTTTGCATATTTCATATCCTGTGATTGTATTCTCCCTTGGTATTCACTATCAAAAGCTACCAGCGGTATCACATTGATAGAAATATGCAGAGCCACAAGAGACCTCCATTACCAGAATAGGTATATCTCTCCTACGCTTCGTAAACTGGATTTGCCATTGTGTGTCATTTCATGCAAACATGGCTGCAAGGATTTATTGAATAGGAAAGTCACAAGAGAGATAGAGACGAGAAGCAAATATCAGTTACAAATTTTTTGAGATTGCATTTGGCTAGAGTCTTTCCACGAATTTATAGAAAACTTGTGAAAAATAGGACTCAGAATTCATTCCACTAGATTGAAAAATCAACTAGTGAAGATTCATCATTGACAAGATTTAAAATCATTTTCTTAATATCTTGTTGCAGGAAAAAAAGTTGAAGGAAGCCCTGTTGTAGACTTGCACATTGTAGAAGAAAAAGCCATAGAAGCCTTATTGAAGAAGAAAAGACCACATAAGCCTTATTGCAGAATAGAAGGCCCCATAAGCTTTATTTTAGAAGAAAAGACCACAAAAGACTTGATCTAGAAGAAAATGTCACAAAAGCCTTGATAAAAAAGAAAAGGCTTCCATAAAAGCCTTGAAAAAATCTAAAGAATACTCCAAAGAAGATTTCATGAGAAATAGAAGATAGGATACTGGTGATATCCATTGAAGACTATAAATTTCAAATTAGCTAGAGTCTTTCCACAAGACTGTGAATACCAGGACTCGACACACAACTCATACCACTAGATTCAAGAATAACTAGTAAAGTTGAAAAAGTTTGAGAAAAGACCCCATTGAAAATAGTTGATTGAAGACTTCCTCTTGAAGAAGCTGAAGAGACCCATAAAAGTGCTCATTGAAGAACTTCCATCCTTAGAAGAGATAGAGAAGGACTATCAAAAGTCTCGTTCTAGAGATCCATGAAGATCTCATTGCCAACACTTTTGTAGTTGAAGGTTGAAAAAAAGGTCTCTTCAAGAAGACTAGAGAAGTTCCAAGACTAAAAGACCTTGGAGAGGTCTCAAGGAGAAACAAGGAGAAGGCTTGGAAATCCTCATTGTAGAAGTCGAAGAAGACATCAAAGAAGTTCCTAGGAGAACTTATTGGAGAAATTCACTACAAAAGATAGTGAAATATTTGGGACAATTGTTGCCATCCGACAATAAACCCAAAAGAAGAAGAATTTGGTAAGTATTGTAAAATTCCAAAGAAGAATATTGAAGACCTCAAGACCTCTAATATTCTTGAGAAGAAATCCATGTTTGAAGTTAGAACTCAGACAGAAGAAACTTGCCAAATCCAAGAAGATTTGGATATTGTATCTCACAGTAAGAAGGCACATTTTAGAGAAGAGTTTTTTGAATCTACATTAGAAAACAAAAGATCACTTGAAGGATCAAGCCACCAAACCCTAGGCTCAAGATAGAAGGTTCAAGACCATGTTTTAGTGAACCAAGAAGCTATTTTGGACAACCAACAAGAAGCTATAGAATTCATTCATCACAAGGCAACAACTTGGTGAATCTAAACATCAAGATTTACATCATCTACAAAAGCCATTAAAGGTAAGCAACTTGGGTGTAATTATTTGAAATTTAAAGTAGGGTTCATTATCAAGTTTCATTAAGCACCATATTTGGATTAAAGTTGCAAAAAGAAGGGCTCATATTACAATCTTCAAGGTGCAAAAGATAGTTTTTTTAAGAGATTTATTTGCACATTAAATACAAGTTGGATGTATTTTGAAAGAAAGAAATATATCATCTACCTATCTAGAAATAAAGAAGACTACATCCTAAAAACTAATTGTAGTGAAAATTGTAGATTATTTAAGGGTTCTTTATAATTACTCTTAAAAGTTGCAGAGATTATTAAGTGCATTTGAAACTACTTTGAGAGTTTATTTACAGGAAAAATAAGGTGAGAATTAAAGAGCATTAATTTATAAGTATTATTTGATTCATTGCACTATACTATTTTTTCATTAAACTAGTTACTCTCAAAAGGTTATTTGTTTGTATTGATTGTTAAGATCAAAGGCACAAATATGCAAATAATCAAAGTGTTTAAAGGCACTATTCAAAATTCAGTACCTGCAAGGTATTGTGGCCTATAGAAGCCACCAAACAGATCGAAATTACTCCAATGAGTGGAGAAGAATGTAGCCATTAAATCAGTGATAAAAGCTACAAATTGAGACTTGGTGAATCTCATATTTGAGGTGCACTAAGAGTTATTTATAGGTAAAATATTAGTGCAGACATTACTCCTTCAAAAATATACTATCTATAATATTATTAGCTTGTATTCATTACCAAATTAACCAAGCAAATGAGAGAGTTGTCTAGCAAAGAAGACAAGTCAAATCAGTGCTTGCCTACAAGGATTAATATAGAAAACTTGTCATCAAAACCAGCATGAGAAGATTGTAAAAGAAGGTGCAAAAGCAAGGTATTTTATTATAATTATATTTACATTATTTTGCACCATAATATCTTGTCCTATGTAGCAATAAAGATAGAGTTTAAGTATCATAAAGACACATCCTTCACAAGCAAGGATCATCTCATAAGTGATTGTAGAGAAGCATTATCCACGTAATGTGAAAAGAGCCTTCAAGAAACTCACATCACCCACGGTTGTGGACAATCACAATGAGCAACCTACAAGCATATATAACATAGCACAAGGAAGGAGTTATCATCTACAAAGGCAAATAAAACATCAGCTTGAAAGTAGGAGAAGATTAAAGCATAAGGGTAAACAAAGTGAGCAACACCTAAGGGATAGATGTTTGTCTAAAAGGAAGCTCGAAGCCATCACTGGAGCATCTCAAAACTCCACCAAATCATTGCTCATAATCCTAGCTCGAATCCACCATTGGAGTATCTCAAAACTCCATCAAAGCGTTGCTCATCATCCTAGCCAAAGCCACCATTGGAGTGCAAAAGAACCTCCATCATAGCATTGCTCATCATCTTAGTTGGAGCCACCTATACAGGAAATACATTGGCTTGGAAGAAGGCATTGGAGATAAGATATCAAAGCATTGGCTAGCAAAATAAGAGGTAAGAAATATACGTTGGAGAAGACTCACATGCAAAAACCCTAAGCACCACTTGGCACATTCCTTCTTGGCACCCTCATATTGCTCAACGTACGTTCAAAGAAGAACATTTAAGGCATCTTCAATTACAAAACTGGGAGGTTACTCAAGCATTAGCTATCATTGAAGGTTACGAATGCCCAACCATCATTGCACAGGAAAATGAGCATTAGAAGAGCTCATATCTCAACGCTCACCTTAGTGTAACTCCCAAGCACCACTTGTCATAAGGAGGAAGGCATATTCACTATTTAATAATGCCTATTATTGGAGAATGATGGTAGATTTCAAGGTACGTAGTCAAGCCTGCAAGGTGTGGAAGCATGTTCATAGCAAGCACTATGTAAGAGTGCATTCAAGACATGAAGATTCAGCACTAGAATTAGACACCCAATGAGGTCAAAATTCCACACAAGGAGGTGCAAGATTTAGATAAAGCATCCATTAATAAAGGAGCATTAAATGCTCAATGACACCAAGCAATATCAATGCCCATTCAAGGAGTGCTAGACAACAAATACAACACTACAAAAGATACGTTGAAGGAAGCCCATATAAAGGTATATCGTGCACCCATATTACTAAGGTTATTTACTTGCTTTTATTAAAGGATATATAAGGTGATTTTTATAAGGTTTACTATTGCATTGGATAATACAAATTCAGCCAAAGCATTAGTAGATAATAAAGCAAGTTTATATTTCAGAAAATCAATTATTGAGGTGCATACACATAATATAATATTTGCAATATTCAAGTAGGAGATATAAGGTTTTCAACCTTGATTAAATCATTAATTAAATTACAAATATCATTATTTTCTAATATTCCAAAAAGTAGGGAGATATAAGGCATACTACTTCAAACTATATACATATAATTGGAATTTAGAAAATTAATCTATTGGAAAGAGAAGCAAATCAATTGCCTACATATAGAGTTGGAATTAATTGGTAAAAATTATCTCATACTCATTCTAAGGAGACAAAAAGAAATCCAACTATTAAAGCATACTTCATTAGGAGAGATAAGGTAAAATTAAAAGTTGATTATTCTCAAAACATTACAAAATCAACTTAGAAGGTGAACTAAGCATATTCTAATTATTAGGGAGATATAAGGAAGCCTACAAAACCTAATTCTAAAAAAGGTTTTATCAAATTAGTTCACATCTCTTAACTAGGGAGAAATAAGGGATTCTACAAAATCTAAGACTTGAATAGTTTTATCAAACCAACTCATATACTCTTAACTAGGGAGTTACAAGGTAGACTACTACAAAGGTCCTAAAAATACTTCATATTACAATGGAAATAAGAGCATATTATCACCAAAAAATACAAGAACAAAATACACATAATACATCATGTCTCAAATGCAAAATGAGTTCTAGCATAAACAAATCTAAAGAATAGAAGAACATCTGGTATATTGACTCAGGTGCCAGTCATCACATGATAGGAAATCTACAATGGTTTGAATGTCTTGAAGTTATTAATGGTTACAAATTGAGAATAGAAGATAGCAAGACTTATCCTATCCATGGATATGGGTGTGTAACACCTAGCAAATCATTTCCAAACTTTCTACTACAAAAAGTGATGTATGTTCCTGGATTAACATTCAATCTTATTTCAATAGGCAAGCTAGTAGAAAGCAATAGAATGGTTGATTTTAGATACATAAATGGAGTTAATACGTGTCTCATTATGAATCAAGAAAATATAGAAGCCAGAGGATCTCTCCATGAAAATACATACACTCTAGACACTATTGAGAACTCACATGACATTGTTGTATTTCAAAACAATACTAATACATTTCTCAAGGAATAGGTTGCAGAAAATAAAGAGCCCAGTTATCATAAAAGTAGGCAAAGAAATAGAAGATTCAAAATTAAAAGGATGAGAGGACCACAACAATATGCTCTACTCAATCATCTACAATTTGAAGAAGAAACAGAACCTGATGAAGATACTCATCAAGATTTAGATAAAGGAAATTGGATAGAAGAGGATGATGTCCCTGATGAAGACAAAGACTATTCAAGAGAAGAAGATCCATATTGAATACTAAAGTCTTCAATACCCAAATAATGTAATACAGGGGGTGTTAGAGTATATTACATCATTTGGGTCATGTAAATGTACCACCCTTGGTACATAACTAGAGTAGTAGATTACTTTAGGGGGTAGTTAGCTAGTTACTTCAAGGAATATAATAAATGCACAAGTGTCTATGTGCAAGTTGTAAATGTGCAAGGTGTCCCCTTATACAACTAGGTAGAGTGTTGGCCAAGAAATCCATATTTCTATATAAAGGGCCTCATAGTGAGTGATTAGATATCATTGTAGGTAGTAGTAGGTATACTGTGTGCATCACCATATAGATTGGTGATGGGGTACAATGTAGTTCTTTAGTATCAGTTTTGGAGTGTTCATTTCCTCCATATTGCATTGTATCATTTTCATCACTTTCCATTAATAGCATATTTCAACATCTTACATTTATACATATTTCATATCTTATGATTGTATTCTACCTTGGCATACACCATCAAAAGCTAACAGGACTATATGACAAGATTTAAGTCATTGAGAGGAAATATTGCATCTTCTAGAGGTAAAAATAAAGATGATGTAGAATGTGTAAAGATTATATTTGCTAATATTTTACCTTCCTTTCACATGTTGATCCTCATGGTTCATATGATTCCTATGTTTTTGGAATCTCAAAATATCTTACTATTGAACAATTTTTTTCTCTCCTAGTTCATTTTTAGGTGGCAATAAGAAATTATGATGCACTTCACAAATTCAAGATCATGTAAAGGAATTTAAATCTAAGGAAGCTAAGACCTAGGGGTCCTAGGTCCAAGTTAATTCCTCAAATAATTCAAAAAACATTTGTGGATACTATAAGAGAAAGCACATCCAACAAAGAATTACTTATTAGAATTGCAAAGGATTGAAGCTAATTTATTAAATATGGGTGGACATCTTCTAGATGATGAGGGAGATTATGAAGGATCTAATTTGTAGAGGCCCACTAAAGCATCCATTATGGGGGTAATAAATTATTGTCACTAATATATTTTCTCCTTGGCCCATTAGTTTAGATTATGGGGATTTTAAAATTATAATTTGATTCTTGGTCAAGAATGATATTGTATGAAGTAATATTGTATAGGCCTAAGGGAAATCAATTTATAATATATTAAATTTATTGTAATATTTTATTATATAATCCATTTGGATCATGATTAACCTTGTTATGGTTAAACCCACCTTATAAACTTGTAATTAACCTTAAAGCCTTTCTTGTTATGTTGGCTTAAGGTTAAGACCATTTATGTATTTGGGGTTTTGGTGTTTTGGTGTTGGTATAAATACCCCCTACACTCCATTGATTATTGGAGTGTTATGATTTTGAAAATAATATAATGATTATTTATGGTTCCTATGGGTTACCACTACGTCTCTTTCTCTTTTGTCCTTTCTTATGCTTTTTATACAAAATTTGAGTGGACAGTTTGCTTATGTTTGCTTCTAAAACAATATTGTGAATTTTGACAAAGGAAAAAAGTAAAGAAATCTCCTTTTCAAATCTATAAAATAGCACACAAGTGGAATACGATCCTAGGTAGAAATCCCCTATATCCTCTTGATTTTTCTACACCAATGGGTTGCATGTTTGATATAACTTTGGAATACCATTCGCAAGTCTTTGCAAAATGGGCATGTATAGATCAATATTAAATTTGTAGTAAAATTTCTTTTGTTGGATACAAGAAACTTTTATATCTTCAAAAATCGATAGGTTCAAAAGTTGGTTCAATGCATATTTATTTTTGAATTGGAGGTGTCTAGATAATAGCATTTTTGGTGAAATATCAACCATAAGATATATGAGGAATAAATAAAAATCCTTAAGTCTTTGAAGCATTTTAGATACAAGTTTATTTCTTTGGAGATGAATGTTTTATAGTCCAATAGACAGGGATACTTTGTAACTTTCATTTTTATATGCAACACTTCAAGATATTTCTTTCTTATTATTTGATATTACCCACTACCTATAATGAAGGTAATGGTAGACAATATCCTTTGTACCTCGCCTTTGAACATCTCAATCTTAAGTGGAAGTCTCAACACCTTAGCCTCATTAGGGTTCATCTCAGCAGTCAAAATCACTCCCAAATAATTTTATCTTTTTTCTCAAATGTATCTTGTGCTTTTGACAAGTAGGAGATCTAATTAATAGAGTCATTGGCTATGGCCATGAGGTTTTGCATGGTCTTTGATATTATCAAAATTTCATAGTTGCATTGGAATAATGTCCTAGGATCTCTTTTCATACCTTTACATAGAAGCTTGAACTATTTTGAGGCACTTCCAAAACCAAGTATAAAAAATTGCCCCACTCTCAAGCTCCACAACTATACAATTATTTGTGAGTCACTAGGGTTAGCATCAAATGGATCATCTCTTAGATTCTTTGGGAGTGAAACTTAAATCCCTATCTTGTGTGTTATCATACAAATTTTGTGTTTTTTCTGAATTCCTTTTTCTTATTTACCTACTATATATGTGGGGGTGTCATAATTATCTCCCTAATCCTTTGGGATGACTCAAAATTTTTATTCCTTCTTAATGTAGAGGGTTTTTTAGGGACTAATGAGGGAAAGTATTCAATGGGAGAGGATTCTTCTTCTTTTTATTCCAACTAAACAATTTTCTTAGTGGGGCTATGCTTGGTATTTTTGGACCCATATTGGTTTCTTTGAGAAGAGGGTGTAGGATTCCTTTTGAAAATTAGTTAATTCTTTGTTCCTATAAACTATAGGAATTCCAAAAAATTGAAGGATTTTGCTTATATTTCCTTTTTATTCAGTATTTTTTTGGTGAATCATTGAACTTATAGCAAATCATTAGAATCCACTCTTTCTATTTTTTTATTGGAATTATTAGTGGTTTAACAAGAGAGATTAATGAATCATTGGAAAATTACTCAATATTTCTATGTTAGCAGTTAGGAAAAGGTTATCAATGAATCATTAGATTTTGGACTTAGAAATTTTGAACTTTCTCTTTATGTTTTGGGTTTTACTTCTAGTGAATCATTGGGAATAATTCTAAAATATTTTGAGAGTTTAGTTTTTCAAAAATCATGTCCTACTCTAAGTTAATATAAGGGAACAAAAGGAAAGAGAGAAAAAGAGAATGACTTGGGACCTACTTAGTTTTGAACAATGTATTGTGGTTGAGCTAAAGGCAAAGGAAGTCACAAGAGTATATATAGGTTAAATATGAACTGATGGGTTGATGCAACATATGAACTTGAGTTCTTTTATGGCAGTAAGTTGGTATGGTTGATAATAGTGATGAAACTTGAGCTCTTTAAACTAACTAAGAACTCACAAATATAATTACTAGAACAAATGAATTATTGAATCAAAAGAAACACATGAGAGAAACAAATACAATAATCCTTATTGTTGTAAAAACTTGTAATACAAAATATGAAACTAAGAGTCCATAATATAGATTTACAAATGACCCTTGGTATTCCTCAAAATGACCCTTGAGCTATCAAATAATGTAATATATTCTAACACCTCCTTGTATTACATTATTTGAGATGATCTTCTCTTGATTTGCACAACTGATATTTGAATATTTGGAACTTGTTTTTGATGGGGGGCTGAATTTCAAAATCCAATCTTCTATTTTCTTCACCGAAAATCAATTTACAACACTAGCCCGTAGGCATAGTTTTCTTTACAACACTAGCCCATAGGTGTAGTTTCCTTATCCTGATGCAAGCTGCCTCATGTTTGGCGATCTTCCTGTGCTCCCAGGAAGAATACAATCTCCCAATCCCAAAACTTGGCTCCTCCACCACCTCGTGACTGTAACCTTCACCTCTTTTTATCCTAACCTACAACTGCCATCGGGTCAACCGTGAAAACATGCATTGATGAGCCATCTGAACATCTCTGACCTCTGGGCACAGCAGTCGAGTGGCCGCCATGCTCAACAAACTTATCGGGCAAGAAATCCTACATTGATGAGGCATTTGACTGCCTCGGGAAGCACCGTCTAGGAATGCATGCCTTTTTGGGTCGTGAACCAGTAGTATGTCGCGATATCACGACATTTTTTCTTTCTTGTTGCCCTTCTCTCATTCAGGTCGTGATATCACGACATTTTTTCCTTCCTTGCAGCATTTCTTTCCTTTGGGTCATGATACCGCGACATGTCGTGATATCACGACATTTTTCTTTCTCGCTGTCTTCCTCTTCGACGGGTCGTGATATCGCGACATCTTCCATTTTGGTTCTTCTTTCTTCCTTCTCGGTCGTGAAATCGTGACATGTCGCGATATCGCGACATCTTGCTCTCTGCTTTCTTCTCGCCTTTACGGGTCATGAAATCATGACATGTCGCGATATCGCGACAACTTTGCCTTCTGTTTTTGCTCTTTGCTTTGGGTCATGAAATCGTGACATGTCATGATATCGCGACAATTTCCTTCCTTGCCTCCTTTCTGCTTCTTTGGTCGTGATTTCATGACATGTCGTGAAATCATGACATTTTCTCCTTCGTCCCTTCCGGTTTTCTTTCGGTCGCGATTTTGCGACATGTCACGAAATCGTGACATTTTCTCCTCTGGCCCTTCCCGCTTGCTTTCGATCATGATTTCGTGACATGTCACAAAATCGTGACATTTTCTCCTTCGGCCCTTCCTATTTTCTTTCGATCACGATTTCGCGACATGTCGCGAAATCGCGACATTTTCTCCTCTGGCCCTTCCTGCTTTCTTTCGGTCGCGATTTCGTGACATGTCACGAAATCATGACATTCTCTCCTCTGGCCCTTCCTGCTTTCTTTCGGTCGTGATTTCGTGACATGTCATGAAATTGCAATGTTTTCTTTGGATGCCCTCTCTCTCCTGATTTGGTCACGATTTCTACGGACGCCTTCTTTCTCCTGCTTCGGTCGTGATTTTGCGACATGTCATGAAATCATGACATTTTTCACTCCTGCACCTTGCTTCGTCCTTTTGTCGCGATAATGCGACATGTCGCGATATCGCGACACTTTTCCTCCCTTGTGCCTTCTTTCATCTTTTGGTCATGATTTCGTGACATGTCATGAAATCATGACATTTTTGCTCCGCGCCTTCTCTCTCCTTCTTGAGCCACGAAAACATGACATGTCACGATATCGTGACACTTTTCTTTGTCGCGATATCGCGACATCGAGGCAAACACTTAGAAATTTTTTTGTTGATGCAAGATTGCTCTGCTGCCATCGGATGCTCCTGCATCAGACAACCGGGGTGGATTGAGAAGTGACCTTCACTTCTGTACTGTTCTGTCACCTTCTCACAACTTGCAAAATCTTCAACCTCTTCAACCTCCACTCTCATTGTTGTCAGCAACCTCTTTTCATCCATCCCCTTCAGCAAACAGATTCTAGCGCTGCTACATACCTTTTCTTTCACCTCCTTCAAGGGCTTTAGCTTATGGCACACTCCATTCTTCGTCACTGAGTAGGTGTTGGCATGGCCATCATGCACTGCACACTGATCAAACTGCCATGGCCTTCCCAACAACAAATGGCAAGCATCCATAGGTAGGATGTCACACAAGACCTCATCACAGTAATTCCCAATATTAAATTTCACCATGCATTGCTCACTGACCAAAGTCCTATGGTCCTTCTATAACCACGCTATCCGGTATGGATGCGGGTGTCTCCTCCTCTTTAACCATAACTTAGTAACCATTTCTTTAGATACCAAGTTATCAGTACTACCATTATCTATAATAACATTGCAGACCTTACCCAAACTTTTGCACCTTGTGCGAAATAGGCTCCTCCTCTGGTCTGATTCCTTCTCTTCATTCAACAAGGTTCTCCTTGTGAACATCACTTCTCCTCTCTCTGCCTCCTCAAAATGTTCTGATTCAGCACCTTCATCTGCTACAGTAGCTCTTGCAGGACCCTCAGGTCTCTTATTCATCTTTTCTCGATGTTGTGGACACTCGAATGCTCGATGTCCTTCTTCGCCACAATGGAAACAGGTTCCACGAAATCCTCCTCTTCCATACCCACGTCCAGATCTACCTCTTCCTCTTTGGTAGTTGTTCTGACCATGGGATCTGCAATCATTATCTCCCTTCTGATCCTGACTGTAGCTAGCTTCTTCTTTCTTCTCATCTCGTCCTCCATCTATTCTTCCACCATGACCTCTTCCTCTTTGCTTGCTCTCAAACCTTCTGTTCAACTTCTCTTCAACCTTCAGAGCAAACTGGTAAGCATCCTCTATGGTGGTCATCCTGACCAGACTTAACTCCTCTTGAATACTTGCTCATAACCCATTAATATAATGGGCTACCTTCTCCTTGTTGGCCTCTGAATGGCCTATTCTGATTACAATCTTGTAAAACTCCTCTATGTATTCTTTAACAGACTTGCTTGCTTGCTTCAAACCTTGCATTTTCTTTAGCAGATCCATCTCATAGTCAGCTGGGATGAACTGCCTCTTCAACTTCTCCACCATTCTATCCCATCTGGTTATTCTCTCCTTTCCTCTTCTATTTCTTTCCAGCTATACTCCCTTCCACCAGATGCTGGCATGACCCTTCAGCTTGGTCTTAGTGAATCTGACCCGATCAGGATCTTCGACCTCCTCATACTCAAAGTATTCCTCCAGGTCATTGATCCAGTCAATCAACTCCTCTGGATCTAGATTTCTAGAGTACATAGAAACCTCCATCTTTGGTTTCTTTCCAATCTGGGAGATGGCTTTGTATAACCTGGCTTGTGCAGGATCTACAACCTCTTCTTCTTCCTCAAACTGGTCCTCTTCTTCATCAACTTCATCTTCACTTCCTTCTTCTCCTCTGGGTTCAAGTCCTCTGCGCAACTCCTCTTGCAGGGCCTAAACTTGCCTCTGCAAAGCTCTAAAATCTTCTGCTAGCACCATATTTCTTCCACCACCATGGTTTCTTCATGGAGGCATTCTGCTTCACTCTCTTCTCACAACCCTTCACCACAGATCCTGGTGTAAGCTGCCTCACTTTCGGTGATCTGCTCACACACTCAGGAACTCCCGCTCTAATACCACTTGATGGGGGGGGCCGAATTTCAAAATCCAATCTTCTATTTTCTTCACCAAAAATCAATTTACAACACTAGCCCGTAGGCGTAGTTTTCTTTACAACACTAGCCCGTAGGCGTAGTTTCCTTATCTTGATGCAAGCTGCCTCACGTTCGGTGATCTGCCTACGCTCCCAGGAAGAATACAATCTCCCAATCCCAAAACTCGGCTCCTCCACCACCTCGTGACTGTAACCTTCACCTCTTTTTATCCTAACCTGCAACTGCCACCGGGTCAACCATGGAAAACATGCATTGATGAGCCATCTGAACATATCTGACCTCTAGGCACAACAGTCGAGTGGCCGCCATGCTCAGCAAACTTATCGGGCAAGAAATCCTGCATTGATGAGGCATTTGACCACCTCGGGAAGCACCGTCTGGGAACGCATGCCTTTTCGGGTCGTGAACCAACAGACATGTCGCGATATCGTGACATTTTTTCTTTCTTGTTGCCCTTCTCTCCTTCGGGTCACGATATCATGACATGTCACGATATCATGACATTTTTCCTTCCTTGCAGCATTTCTTTCCTTCGGGTCACGATATCGCGACATGTCGCGATATCACGACATTTTTCTTTCTCTCGGCCTTCCTCTCCTTCAGGTCACGATGTCGCGACATGTCATGATATTGTGACATCTTCCCTTTTGGTTTGTCTTTCTTCCTTCTCGGTCATGAAATCGTGACATGTCATGATATCATGACATCTTGCTCTCTGCTTTCTTCTCACCTTTACGGGTCATGCAAAATCGCGACAGCTTTACCTTCTATTTTTGCTCTCTGCTTTGGGTCGTGAAATCATGACATGTCGTGATATCATGATAGTTTCCTTCCTTGCCTCCTTTCTGCTTCTTTGGTCACGATTTCGTGACATGTCATGAAATCGTGACATTTTCTCCTCCGTCCCTTCCTATTTTCTTTCGGTCGCGATTTCACGACATGTCACGAAATCGTGACATTTTCTCCTCTAGCCCTTCCCGCTTGCTTTCGATCACGATTTCATGACATGTCACGAAATCACAAAATTTTCTCCTCTGGCCCTTCCTGCTTTCTTTCGATCGCAATTTCGTGACATGTCACGAAATCATGACATTTTCTCCTCTGGCCCTTCTTGCTTTCTTTCGGTCACGATTTCATGAAATCGTGACATTCTCTCCTCTGGCCCTTCCTGCTTGCTTTCGATCGCGATTTCGTGACATGTCGTGAAATCATGACATTTTCTTCGGATGCCCTCTCTCTCCTGATTCGGTCGCGATTTCACGACATGTCATGAAATCGTGACAATTTCTGCGAATGCCTTCTTTCTCCTGCTTCGGTCATGGCTGACAAAATGGCCACTTTTGGGGGTTCACCAGCTCTGGAAATCCTTACTCTTGCCTAAAAGATGAGAAACCTTTTAGACGCTCCAGCGATCAATAGGGCTTACGGAGAGGAGCCTGCCTTCTTTTTCATTTTTCGTTCACTTTGAATTCACTTTTCTTGTTCTTCTTTACTGTCATGGCTCCTCTCTATCGAAACCTCTTTTAACGGAAATCGCCCGATCTCGCGAGTTTACGTCTCATTCGTTCTCGCGGGCCTCCCAAATGAAGGCCTATCTTAGATTTTTGGGCCCCTCGATAATACATATATAATATGGATCAACATCCCATTATTTCATTTGCCCTAAAGAGAGAGGCGACATTTTTCACTCCTGCACCTTGCTTCGTCATTTTGTCGCGATAATGCGACATGTCGCGATATCGTGACACTTTTCCTCCCTTGCGCCTTCTTTCGTATTTTGGTCACGATTTCGTGACATGTCACGAAATCGTGACATTTTTGCTCCGCGCCTTCTCTCTCCTTCCTGAGCCGTGAAAACATGACATGTCACGATATCGCGACACTTTTCTCTGTCGTGATATCGCGACATCGAGGCAAACACTTAGAATTTTTTTTGTTGATGCAAGATTGCTCTGCTACCACCGGATGCTCCTGCATCAGTTTTGCCCTAGTGCCTTTGTGAATATATCTTCCATTTGTTCTTCTATAGGGACATACTTTATACTGATATGTCAGTATTGAAAATTATCTCTGATGAAATGACATTGGGCCTCAATATGTTTTATTCATTCATGTACAATTAGATTTTTTATTATATTGAGTGCTCCTTGATTGTCAAAATGGACTGGATTTGTAATTCTTTTTATTCTCATATCAGATAATATATACTGTAACCATAAGCTTCACACATTGTATCTTTGACTGCACAATATTCTACCTCTATGGATGACTGTGCTACTATATGTTATTTCTTACTAAGCCATGAAATTGATCCCAATCCAAGATAAAAGATATACCCTAAAGTAGATTTTCTATCATCAATAGACCTAGCATAATCAAAATCTGAATAAACCTATAGGAAAAAAATATTTATCATATTTCTTATAAACTAGTCCATAGTCTGTAGTTCTTTTGACGTATTACAATATTCTTTTTGTAGATTTAAAGTGGATTTATCTAGGTTCTTGCATGAATCTTGAAAGATAATTTACAACAAATACCAAATCAGGTCAAGTGTTTGTTAAGTATAGAAGACTTCCAATCAACTGACAATAATTTGTAGCTAAAACCAAAGATGTACCATCATTCTTGGATAATTGAAGTCCCTATCCCATGGATCCTTAGGTTTATAATTAAGCATATTATATTTCTCTAGTAGATATTTTGCATACTTTGTCTATGTAATTGTAATATTCTCTTTATTTTGATGAATTTCTAGACCAAGATAGTAATTCATAAGTCCTAGATCAGTCATTTCAAATGCCTTCTCAAGATCCTTTTTCATCTCACTTATTAGCTTTTTTGAGCTTCCTGTAATTACTATATCATCAACATATATTATGAGAATTAATATATCATTCCCAACCTTTTTTTGTATATAATATTGGATCTAATGTACTTCGCTTGAAGTTGTGTTGTACCAAATGATTATTGATCTTTATGTTCCATGATCTAGGAGCTTTCTTTAGACCATATAAGGATTTGTTTAACTTGAAAGCCTTATGTTCCCGATATTTGAAAACAAATACTTCTAGCTAAGACATGAAAACTTCTTCTAATTCACCATTAATAAATGCACTTTTGACATCCATTTTAATATGCTAAGGCACATACTATTCTAATAGTAGTCATTCTAGTTGTTGGTTCAAATGTCTCTTCATATTCAATTCCCTCTATTTTTGTATATCCTTTTGCCACTATTCGAGCTTTGTATTTATCATGAGTTTCATCTGCTCTATACTTAATCTTATAAATCCATTTGCAACCTACTACTTTCTTTACTAGAGGTAACTCTACTAGATTCCATGTTTTATTCTTTTGTAGTGATGAGTACTCTATTTCCATAGATGATTTCCATTATGAGTGATTAATAGCTTGAAGTGTTTTTGTTGGTTCTATTGTAACACTTAGTAACCCTCTATTCATCCTACTTTGACTACGAGTTTGAGGCCTTGTAGTAGTAAGATCTAGAATTTGTTCCAAATTAGATTCTTTAAGAGTATTTCTAAGCCATATTGATTCCTTTCTTGAAGAAATTGTAGAAGTTTCTGTATATTTTGGTTCTAACCCTATTTCTTCTAGAGACTTTGAATCTATTTCTTCTTAGGATTTTGACTTTGTTTTTTTAAATAAATTTAGAACTTCTGAATTAACATTTTCTTCTTCAGTTTCTACTTTGATTGTTTTATCAAAAACTACATCTCTACTTATATACACTTTATTTGTGTTAGGATCTATTATTATGTACCCTGCTAATTCATGATCATAACAATAATAGCCCAGGTCTACTCATCTGGTTGTCCAAAAATACAAGTAAATATTTTTGATCAAAACGTAATAATTTTAGTTCACACCCAATAGTTTATTAGTACATAGGTATATGATTATTCATTTCAAGGACGCTGACCATTGCAGATGGTCCCTTAAACATTCATTATTGGATAAATCTTGCAATAGATGCCATCTTGTGAGCACATTCATATCCTTTACTAGAGGTCTATGTTCATGGTATGGGGTTGTCCTTTTAGGGCCCATAACACCTGAAAGGGTGGATGCATAGTTCCATACCCCTTAACATGGTAAGGTTAGGATATTTATCCCAAAATTTTACCTGATACACATGTATCATATCCATGCTAGGATGTAGCATTAAAATACCTAGTGCCTGGCTGAATACCCACCTTCTCTAGATTTAGCTAGGGCCCACGATTTCTTTTGCTCGGGACTAGGTATCACTGAATATGCTACGAATTATTAAGTGTTGTCCCATACCAACACTTTGCTAGACCTTTTAACTTTGAGGTCAAGCTTCCCCTAAAACCTCCTGGTAGTCTGCTAATGATTCCCCATTCAAGCATAGAACATGGGATACCCTCACATACTACTCGCTTATCAATCTAGAGAGAGTGTCCCATACCACCCCTCATTACTTGTTCATGGTAATAGGACCTACTCATCTAAGGAAATATTACCAAAAAATGATTGATATTGATTCACAACATTTGTCCTTCTTGCAAATGTTGGTGTTGGGTGAGTGCCCATTTGTCACAATGGAGCACCAAAATAATCATACCATATTTTTTATAAGGATGTTCATCCTACTCGATGTAGCATAGTAACAATGCCATAACAATGTCATCCTTCCAAATAGTTTATAAGATTTTTTTATATTTATTTTCAAAAGTATTGAGTTTACCTTAAAGGTAATTAAAGAAATTACCTCTTCAAAATATTTAGAAAGATTAATGTTTCTTCTCACAAATTAATTGAAAAATAAATCAACCTTTTATATATTTTCCTCCTAAGAGAGTACACACAAATAAAAAGAATTTTAAAACAGAACAACATCATGCGTAATTAATCCTTTTACTTGATTTATACCACAAACCCTATAGATAAACTTAAAAAGAACCCCTTTATAACATTTCCAACAAAAATAATAAAACTTTACCCTAAACACTACTTAGCTATGAATAAAACATATTTCAAAACATATTTCTATGTTATAAACAATAAAGTACCTATTTACAAAAACCTACATTTAACCTATATAAAGCCTTATTATTATATATTAAAAATTTATTCCTAAATAAATATAAATATATATATATATATATTATTAAGCAATAAATTTTCATACATAAAAGGGTATCTTCTAAACTATACAACTTCATTAATGCAAATGGATGGCATAAAATTGAGTAATATATTATTGCAAACATCTTAAAATTCTCTCTAAAGCTTTCCCACACTGATAAAAAATGGCTATACACACATACCAAAGCGGTTTTGACTTTCCCTATGCAAACCAGCTCTAAAGGTCATAAAATCTAGGTTGTTTGACATTCTTAATAATTATTTTTGTTCATATTTCAATGCATTCTTATATTGATAGTGGTTTTCATTTAGCTTAAACACATTGTCATGATACTTATACACCTACCAAGGAGATGTTGATGGCTACTTTGAGAAACATGAAATTATTAAAAATAATTTTTATTTCTTAATTAATATCCAAGCCCCATTTTCAAGGAAAATATTATAAAGTGTCCACCACTATTAAATTTTTATCAACATGTAGTTCTATTTAATTAAAAAGGAACACGTTTACCGAGTCCAAAGGGACAAAATAATGTTTCACACGGGTAGCAACATTTAAAGACAATGTTTTTCACTCTAATATATGAGATCATGATTAAAGTTTAATCTAATCTAGTTTACCGAGCAAATATGACTATCAAGCCAACTATATTAAAACTTCCTTGTGACTAACTGTAAACCATACCTTTTGAACTACAAATGCTAACTTTCACACAAATGTCATGTGTCTGAGGATGTCTAAGCTTCGTAACATACATGCTATTGACAGTCTTCTCACGGTAAGCACTTAGAAAAAGGAGGTGGTGATTCCAATGTTTATAAAGACAATCAAAGTTTTATATCTATAAGAGCCACGAGCTAATGAATAGAATTCGAATATTCTCAATTTTATTAAAATTGAGTAATAATAATCCTCATAAATCTACCTCTCAATTCAACCATCACACAAACATTAACAATCACGTGAGATTATTAGAGCCTCTATTTTATTTTCGACTAATCATGGCTAAAGGAATTTTACTCTTAGTCTTGTCAATTTATTTATATAAACCATTACTACCTAAATCAAAACACAACTTATGTTAATTAAATTTCTTATTTTATTATTCTTACTAACACGACAAGTTGTAAAAGACTCTACGCTAACTCAAAGAAACCTAATATCACAACTTCCTTAATATTCCAACATAACCATCTTCCCAATTACCCAATTATAAAATTTGCTTTACCCGATATGCAGAGTTTGGATATTTTAACGAATTACTTTAAATATAGTATAAAACAATGATTATTAAAAAAAACTAATAAATGATTCACAATAACATTTATAAAATTAATATCCACTAATTGGAAGACTTAAATAACAATACCAAGGAAAATAATCTTTTTATAAGATACGTAAAAGAAAATACGTTTTAAAAAAAAAAAGGATAATCAATCTTAAATGAAACCTTTAGACGATATCAGCCCAACTGAATATAAGATGACAACAAACTTAAGCAAATGATAGCTAACAAGGCATTATTAAACGAATGGTTTTTTACTAGCAACTGAAATTTTAACCACAGATTACATAACTTTTCAATCATTATAAATAACTTTTATGCACCACAAACTACACTACAAACAAATCATGAAATTGTTTCACAAGGAACAAAGAAATTAAGTTTTCTAATTTAAATCATTCGGACATCCAACAATGGTAATCCTTCTTAGAATTTTTAAGGCATTTGAAATCAATTTAAGACTCTTTAAAGAATGCAAGTACCAATGCAATGCAAAACATAAAGTATCACTTTTATTTAAAGGTCTTTCTGGTATCGTCATAAGATTGTCGTAACTCGTCCTATTGATCATACATGCCTTCAAAAAGGCACGTCATTGGGAAAAGTGCATATTATAGTTTACCAAAAGGTAAAACATATAATTTATATTTAGACATGGTCTCATAAGCATCTTCTAATATGTTACTAAAAAATGATTTTAACTTCTCCTGCTATGCTCATATTTTCCTATTAACGGTAGAGGACATTGTCCATAGACAAATGGGTAAGTTACCTAAATTTAGCAAACTCGCCTATGGTAGAAGGATCAATGGTATTGCAATTTTGATACTTAATTAAAAACATTTTGATTTAACCAATATTCTAGAAAAATAAAGGTGATGAGTAATATATTTATAACTATCATATCAAAATGAAAGTAGACATGTATTCTAAAAATTTAATATTATTCATAAGAGTAGCAATAGTCCTCACAAAAAACATTTCAAGTATTAAATGTCCTCATTATTCATTGCACAAGGTCATCCATCAATTCTAAAAGAAACTATTGGTCATCAAATCCGCATAGGAAAGGACTTTCGATGGGTTTGCGTGCCCTGGACCTGCGACCAACATTGAAAGGCCGAGGGGAAGAGATGCCCCTCGTGCCAATATCCGGAGAAAGGCCGGATCCTATGCTAAACTACTTGGGTGTTTTGAGACAAGAGTGCAGGAAAGAGATAAAAGGAGTAGGGTTAGAGAAAGAAACAAAAAAGGAGTAGGGTTAGAGAAAGAAATAAAAGGGTTAAGGGAGAGAGGTTGATGATTTGAGGTGGGAGAGAACAGGAAGCACGATCACTAACTGACACCTGAATAGAAGCAAAGAACACTAAGGGTAAAATGAAAGAAACGTAATATCAACCTCCCTATGTATCCTCCCGAACGAGTTTTAGGACACTGTCCCCGATCGCACATCGGACGTAGAGTTCAGCATCTCAGTCTACGAATGAAGAGAGATGGAAGAATCAAGCAAGACAGGCAGCATAAAAGAAAGTTAATAAGACACTTTTCTAACTCCTATGTATCCTTTCGAACGAGTTTTAGGACACTGTCCTTGATTGCACCCCGAACGCAGAGTTCAACATCTCAGTCTACAAACAAAGAGAGATAGAAGAATCAAGCACAGAAGGCAACATAAAAGAGAAGAATTGAGCTCAAAGTCTCTTAGTATTAATCGTAGGACATCAAGTTACAACAACTTTCTAGCAGATAGTTCCCCCCCTTTTACATTACATGCCTAGGTTTTTATAGAGGACCCGACCCTCTGAGTCATTATTAAAAAAGATGGCGAAGTACACCCTCGGGCCCTGAGAAATCGGTGCCTCGCTGCTGCTACGAATGATCTCTCAAATCGGCTACCAAAACTAGCAACTGTGACCGGGTCAACCATGGAAACATTCATTTAATGCACCGCCCGAGTGTCCCTGGCTTCTGGATGCTGTGCTTGAGTGATCGTTATGCCCGTCGGGTTTTACTTCGAGGACTATAACGTCCCTTTCATTTTCCAAAAATGGGTAGCGGACTTATCGGGCAAGAAAGGGGGCATTTATAAGGGGCTCTTGATCACCTTGGGAAGCTGCCCGCCTTGGAACGTGGGCCCAAAAAGTGTTTCGCTACTTCTCCGCCTCGCCAAAGTCTTGGGCCAAAGTGACTTCTCCTCAATTCGGTCTTCGCAAAATAGCGCTTCGCAAAACTACTTCGGGGATGTTGAGTGCCGAGCGGATTCCATCTTTGAAATGGGGCTCTTTGTCCTTTGCTGGTGAAACTGCTTCGGCTGGAAAATGTTTCGGCCCGATTCTCTCTCAAAACTGCGGTTCGGGGAATATCCTCCCGAAGCATTTCTCTATTTTTGACACACTGTCATTTTGCTTCGGGCGCCACTACTTCGGGTGAAAACTGGCCGAAGTAGGTGTTAGAAATACTTCGGGCCCGAAGTAGTTTCCTTACCTTAGCTGATTTTGGATTATGCTCTCCTCCTTCGGCGAAGTCGTTTGGATGCTGCTTCGCAAAACTTTCGCCCGAAGCGGCTTCTGAAAATGCTTTGGGTGCGAAGCGTTATCTTTGTATTTTCTTCGGTGATATTACTTCGCAAGGCTTTCACCCAAAGTGGTAATTTAAAGTGCTTCGGGCCCGAAGCTCTTCCACATTCTCCTTCTTTCTCTTCGGTGAAGTTATTTTCCTTGGCCTGTTTGGTCGCGAAGCTCTTTCTTCTTCATTTTATAAAAGGGGCGATAGGGGGAGTCAAAATTGTTGTAACTTAAAATAAAAGAAAAACTTTCAACAAGGAAATATTATACAAAATTCTACTATTTTTCTACCCCTTGTATAATGTGACAAAAAGTGTCAACATTCTTGGTGGCTCACGGGGTGACGAGCTCGTCTCGGCAAAAGAACCCTTTAGCCCTGATCCATTGGGCTACAGAGTTACTGGTTTTCCCCAGACCCTGCTTCTACGGTCTGTCCCTCTTCTTGTTCCTCTTCTCCTTCTTCTTCTCCCTCTTCCTCTGGTGTGGCTTCTGGCTAAGGTGATGGTTCGAGGCGATCGTGGATGTGCTTCATCGTTCTTCGGACATGAGCCCAGGCACCCTTTTGGAATGGTTCTTGATCTTGTAATGCCTTAACCAAAATGCGAAACCGATCAATTTTCCCGATGTCAGCATGTTTGGCCCTGATGAATAAATCGTTTAGGCATGCTACCATCTTGCAGTACCTCAAAATGAAGTCGGTTATCTGCCCTTCCGAGATCGGCTCTACCCACCCGTCTATCTCCGAGACATCGCCCTCGAACTGGAGCCAGATGGTTTGAGGTCATCTTTAGTCAAAAGGTTCCCATCATCGTCTGTGAAACTCGGGAAACCCAAGGAGGAGAGGTCCTAAAAATAATTCATCGAGGCACGCTGCTCGTTGTCAAAAATGTCCTGGAGCCTTCTCGCCTTCTGAGCTTTGTGCACCTTGGAAAAGAAGGCACGAACTGTGGCCTGGGCCGTGGACCAATCCCTAGCCGTCCGAGTCATCGCAGTGACCTGCAAGTCCTGATATTTTGCATTCTGGACGTCGAAGGCTAACTTGATCCTGCTCCTGGATTTCTATGTGACTTCATCAATGATTGGCCCTCCTTCGGCAATAGCGCGCTGGGCTTCGATGATGAAGGTTAGAATCGTGAGGGCGTTGGAACACCGAGACCTAAAATTCTTGAGCAAATGGGCACGAATCTCCTTAATTCTGCTCCTATCAAACACCGACAGGTCTTCCTTCTCGTACAGCTAGGCTTGCATTTGTGCAACTCTGCCTTCCAGCTCTTTGGCCTTTAGATCATGTTTGGCCTGTCTCCGCGCCTGATTTTCTTCAGTATTCTGGAGCTGTAGAACTTGCAGCTTTAGGGCGCTTGTTTCCTTTTTCATGGCCTTGCACTGCTCCTCGGCCTCTACCAACTTGGAGCGGACCCTCGCCAAATCTTCTTCTAACTTAACATTGGTGGCCTCGGCCTCGATCCTGCATTGGTTGGCGATGACTGCATGAGCCCTAAAGGTCTCAATTCGGACATGCATGGATGTCGATTCGTTGTCTACATTTAGATGCACCAGGTCCTTGGGTGTTTCTTGGTAGTCATAGTCTGCTGGAGTCATTTCATCCAGAGACTTCTGAACCTTAGGGACCTTCTTGATCTTGTGCATCTTCCCAGCTTTCAAATCAAACACGACGCATTTTTCAACTTGAGCCGTCGCTCGCCCTCTTTTCTTTCTCGCCTCCTTCAGGATTTTGTCAGTATTCTATCGGGCTTGGAGCAGCTTCTCGGTGAGGGGGCGTTCCTTGATCAAGGACATCTCAGATTCAAACAAGGCTGGGTCACCAGCCGAAGGAGTGAACAAATATAGGGAGTGGATGGGGGATGTCTCATCAGAAGGTCCGACGGTGAGTGTAGCGGGCATTTTGGCAATGGCGGCCACATCATGCGAGATGGGGGATTGGGTGGTAGGGCTCGACATCAAAGTGATACCTCCACTTCTACTAAGAATCAAGGGAGTGGCATCGTGAGTGGGCGAAGTGATATCAACGGACTTATCCCGACCGGGATCATGGGATGGACCTGGACTAGCTGCGGGCGATGTGTGAGGGGATGAGTGGCCCTACAGGGGAGACTGATGGGATCCTTCGACCATGGCCATAGTGGATGTGGGTGAGTCCTGAGCATAGGGTGAAGCATGCATACCTGAGTGCCCTCCTAGCAAAGTGGCTGTAGTGACTTCAGGTGCAGCCGTCTCTTGTTCTTCTTCTGCTTCGGCATCTTCAACCTCCATGGTTTTTGCCTCAGTGTCCCCTTCGGATTGGAGGAGTTCCTCCACATTGATGACATTAATATCTGGGATGGTTTCGGTGCTTGGTGGTGCTACGCCTTCGACGTTTGCTTTGGATGGGCCCGATGTAGGTCGTCCAGTGGAAGGGCTCTAAAAACCTGTGCGAAGCCGCTTTGGATGGCTTGGAGGCACTTGGACTGATTCTGGCCTCTTTCTCTTTGTCCTCACTAGCGGTTGTTCTGACTCCTCAAAACTCATGCCTTGGCCTCCCATAGGTACCTAAGGTGGTTTACGTGGTGTGGCTTTGGCCTTCTTCCCTTTCTTCGGCTTCGAAGTAGTTTCCTTACCTTTTGGGCTTTCGCTCGAACCTGGTATAGCTGGGGGAATGAGGTCGGCAAAGGACAGGGGCTTCCATGTCCTAGCATTGGCCTCATAGACCACTGTGAAGTCCTTGTCAGTTGCCAAAAGTCCATAAGAGTTCATATTTTGGTGGTGGACCCTCATTATCCACCATTCTCTTAGCTAGGCCACATCCCAATCTTTCGCCGCCTCCTTCAAGTCATCCTTTGCCTTCTTCCAGAAGGTGGAGTTGGGGCTCGGGAGAGGGTGCCAAACTGGGTCATATGCGACCTCCATCGGGTAGAACTCATGCCAGGGAGGTAGCGTTTCCATTTTCTCCAAGTGCCACTCCAGATCCCTCCCGTTGGGATTGTTCCTCTGCTCTACGATTTTTGGATAAGGGCAAGCGTGGAAGTTCTTAAATCGAAGATGGTCCCTCATTACCCCCAGGGGGTCATAGAGCCATTGTTGAGGAAGCTGGACTAGGCCAAAATTGGTGAGTTTCTCCTCCAAGAAAACATTTTGTTTGAGGGCAAACACCTCGATAACTCCCATTTTGAAAGGGAAATCACAGGTGTGAGCCCATTTCCGTCCATGGCCATAAATGGCATTTGTTGCATCGCTCTACCGAGCGACCTCCAATGCGAACTGGTACTCGGAGGGGTAAACTGGCAGTAAGAAGGGCTTCCCTATGAAGCCGAATATGTGAATTACAAGCCCCTATGTCAGCTGAAAAATGTCTCCCCTTTTCTCTTGTACCACCTTGTCCCTTAGGAGGAGGGGAACCCGAGGGGAAGACCCCGTTAGCATGTGCATTGCGGGTCCCAAAAATTGTTGGTTAAAAGAATAATAGGACTCCATCTTCAATAGGAGAGGGGTCCACTGGTATACAAGCAGAGGATTTCCATCCTCGCCGCTTGTCGTAATAGCAACATAAGGGAAACTCTTATGTACATGAAAGAAAAATAACCAAATAAGAAGAGAACAGGGCGAGAAATACTTATTTGTCCCAGCATTCTTCATGTTGGTGAGCCACGTATGTAGGGTCCTGGCCACCCATTCTGCCCAGTCAAAAAATACTGGGTTGGTGCTCGGCCTCGAAGCATCAGGGGCATAAAATTCCCCTCTGGAAATACACTCGACCAAAGACACCTGCCACGGGTGTACCGAAGCATCGGTAGATAGGCCTGCCACCCATGCAATGATGGAGAAGATGTCGACATTTTTGAAGGCCTCTAAGGGTAGGGGCATTTGGGGAAAATTGCCCGAAGGGAGCCCGCTTTTGAGGCTCTGCTACAAAAAATTGATCATGTAATTGGAGGACTTGAACCTCTCCATTTGTTCGCTAAGAATAACGTTGCGAACTGTGTACCCCTTAGGAGGGCCCTGCTGTGGTGCAAAGGCTGCCTGGACATCTTCTTTTAGAATGGAGAATAGCTTGTGGCCGGAGGCATCCACCACTTGCCTGGAGGTGGGCTGATAGTTTCGTGCGATGGCATCAATCAGCTCAGGGCAGTGATGTGTGGGGGGCATCAGATACCAGTATATCTGGGAGTAGTAAGCGATAGCTCTTTTGCTGTCTGTCGAGAGCCTACTTTTCATGAACTCGATGGTGCTCCTGAGTTCAGCTACGCTCCTCGATAGCTTGGTGTCTCTGATCCTATCCCACGCATCAATCGATGGTTCTTCAGGTTGCTCATCCTCAGAATCCTCTCTTTCTCTTATGACTTGTTTCTCGGGGTGACGGCTAAAATCAACTTTCTTCGGCCCTTTGTCATGGCCCTTTGCCTTTGGCTGTTTGGGGGCCGCCACTTCTGTTCCTTCCCCTTTTCCTTAGAGTTCTTCTTTCCCATAGTGCTAGGGGTAATGGAGAAAACAATGCGGAGGGCTTCGGGATTGGAGGCTTCGAAGCGCAAGATAGGAGAGCTTGAAGGCTAGCAACGCAGTTTGCATGAATTATCGAGCAAATAGCTTTCTTGCTATTGGAGCCTACCTTATATAGCCCTAGAAGGCAACTACCCATATTTAAGGCACTTACCATAATTGAATCTGCATCGCTTCATCTAATTCGCCGCATGGTGGAGTGGTACATAGGGTTGTGTGTTATGATGATTGCGGCTTGCTTTGGAAGCGTGACCCTCTGCCACTTTGTACCCGAGCATGAAATTTTCTCCTAAATGAATCCCTAAAGGACGTACCCACCACCTTTTCATTTAACTCGCCCACTTCGAACGCTTTTGAAGGTAGCTATTGGCACGTTCCCCTAGGCACATTTTAAATGCCCCTACCTTTTTCGTTGTCGGGTTGGTGAAGCCGAAGTCAGAGTTGAAGTGCTTCGGGGTGAACCCTTGGTGCGAGCTGTTTCTCTATGCTTCGGGCCTGAAGTAGTTCTCTTTGCCAAAGGTGGCTCGTCGGTCCTCCTTCGGAAACTGTTTCGCTTGAACTCCCCTTGGCGCAGTACTTCTCGGGCCTTGGTCCGAGTCGTTGCTGCGAACCATTTTTCATTGGTTACTTCGGGAAACCTTTTCCCGAAGGAGTTTTTTTTTTTTTTGGAGTGCTGTCGAGTCAAAACTCAACCTGAGTTTCTGAGCAGCACTTTTATTTAATAGCCAAACTATTTACAATATTCACACAGGCTTGCGGCATAATGGGCATGCCGCCACCATGGATTCACTTCAGGTGATTATCCGGTAAACCTGTAGTGTCCAGACCAGATCTGATTGTACTTTAGCAGACCCTCGAGGTTTGGCTGGACCCTTCCTAAAGTTGTCCATGCTGCGAAGAGGAAACAACGCAGCCGATTTTCATCCTTGCTAGTGCCCAGATTATTGGCGAAGAAGTTCGCCACTTGAAAGCCTTCTCGGGGCATTGGTCTTAGGGATAGCCGGAACCAATACCAGACCCAATGCCAGAATTCTATAGATTCTTCCAAATGAAGGTTGGGTAGTGGTTCTTCCATCCCACTGATATGGTAACAAGGTTCCTCCGACGAAGAGTAGTCCTCTAGGATCTCTTCGGGCTCATCCTCTGAATCGGACAGGCTTGATGAGCTTTGGCTGAACACTTGCATGCCATCTCTTGGGATACAAAAAGGGTGCAAAAATGTGCCCTCTTTGTTCTCGGGTTCTTCCACTCGAGTCTGCTTCTCTTCTCGGTTCACCTCTTGATGGAGATCGTGAGCAGCCATGTTGTTCATTGGGTGGGCCACGCTTGCGTACTTCCATTGTTGAGCTAGTATGAGGTCTGCTTCCTGAGCTCCAAATGACTGCATCTCAGGTCTCGGCTCAGTGTGAGGAATGCCCCATGATGAGTACTGTGCTGGCCGGACAGGAGCAGTAATTATCGGAGGAAGCGACGGAGTTTCTCTCCACTGCCACTTTCTCGATAGGAGCAAAAGTCGTTTCGCTCGTATTGCCTCCTCAAATATTTGAGGGAACCTTCGTTCCCCGGATTGCAGTAGAATGAGGCTTACGTCCAGGTGGAAGGCCCGAACATAGAATAGATGGGCTTGGGCGGGCGTTGGTTGGATCTCTAGTGGAATTCTCTTCCAACTTCTATAGAATCGGACATTGAAATCCGTGATACCCTCCGAGGGTGCTCTCTTGATGGTGGAGAGGTATGCGAAGAGATGGAAGGGATCCTGAGAGCCATCGAACATCTCAATCAATGCCCCCACTAAGTCATCCCATGAGCAGATGCTTTTGGGCCTGAGCAATCTGTACCACCGCAACGCCCTTCCTTCCAGAGATAGAACAAGAAGTCTGATCATGACATCTTCATGGATAATGTCATGGAGGGTCGCTAAATCGGCAACATCTTCAAGGTGCTCTCGGGCCATTCCTGTGGTGCCGCTGTATTTCGTCAATGATTTCAAAGCACTTTTGGGAATTTTGTGGTAGCTTTGGATATTCAGGGGGCCTGGATCATTCCAGCTAGGAAAGCTTCTCCCAGCCATTACGATAGCAGCCTGTGGAAATCATGGTTGTCACCGCTGAGTCGGAGTCGTTAGGTGGACATTCTTTCTCCGCTCATGAGGTCAAGGCTGCTCACCGAACCTTGATTCCTCTGGGATATCTTCTTTCAGATTTGAAAGGCGCCTACGACCAGGAAATCTAGATCTTCAACTCAACTGAGTCGCCAGGTGATTTTATCAGATGAAGACAAGCCAGAGATTCACCGAACTCGGACCTTCTTAAGACACGGGAAGTCCTAGTTACGAAAACCAGGTTTAGGCACTGGTCTTCATGACTTCAGAGATTCTTGGGTAAAATAGAGTCGCCAGATGCTAAGAGTCTTTTAGTAATGAGAGCATCGATTCTCACCACTACTTAGAAGATGAGACTGACCGGATCTCACCGGGAACTTGTTAGAACTACTGGCTCCGGTGAAGACGGGCTAGAAATTTTCTCAAATATGGGACCTTGAGTCCCATCGGGCGTGCCAAAAACTGTTGGTCATCAAATCCACATAGGAAAGGACTTTCGGTGGGTTTGCATGCCCTGGACCTACGACCAACATTGAAAGGCCGAGGGGAAGAGATGCCCCTCATGCCAATCTCCGGAGAAAGGCCGGCTCCTATGCTAAACTACTTGGGTGTTTTGAGACAAGAGTGCAGGAAAGAGATAAAAGGAGTAGGGTTAGAGAAAGAAACAAAAAAGGAGTAGGGTTAGAGAAAGAAATAAAAGGGTTAAGGGAGAGAGGTTGATGATTTGAGGTGGGAGAGAACAGGAAGCACGATCACTAACTGACACCTGAATAGAAGCAAAGAACACTAAGGGTAAAATGAAAGAAACGTAATATCAACCTCCCTATGTATCCTCCCGAATGAGTTTTAGGACACTGTCCCCGATCGCACATCGGACGCAGAGTTCAGCATCTCAGTCTGCGAACGAAGAGAGATGGAAGAATCAAGCAAGACAGGCAGCATAAAAGAAAGTTAATAAGACACTTTTCTAACTCCTATGTATCCTTTCGAACGAGTTTTAGGACACTGTCCTTGATTGCACCCCGGACGCAGAGTTCAGCATCTCAGTCTACAAACAAAGAGAGATAGAAGAATCAAGCACAGAAGGCAGCATAAAAGAGAAGAATTGAGCTCAAAGTCTCTTAGTATTAATCGCAGGACATCAAGTTACAACAGCTTTCTAGCAGATAGTTCCCCCCCTTTTTTACATTACATGCCTAGGTTTTTATAGAGGACCCGGCCCTCTGAGTCATTATTAAAAAAATGGCGAAGTACACCCTCGGGCCCTGAGAAATCGATGCCTCGTTGCTGCTGCGAATGATCTCTCAAATCGGCTACCAAAACTGGCAACTGTGATCGGGTCAACCATGGAAACATTCATTTAATGCGCCGCCCGAGTGTCCCCGGCTTCTGGATGCTGTGCTTGAGTGATCGTTACGCCCGCCGGGTTTTACTTCGAGGACTGTAACGTCCCTTTCGTTTGCCAGAAATGGGCAGCGGACTTATCGGGCAAGAAAGGGGGCATTTATAAGGGGCTCTTGATCACCTTGGGAAGCTGCCCACCTTGGAACATGGGCCCGAAAAGCGTTTCGCTACTTCTTCACCTCGCCAAAGTCTTGGGCCGAAGTGACTTCTCCTCAATTTGGTCTTCGCAAAATAGCGCTTCGCAAAACTACTTCGGGGATGTTGAGTGCCGAGCGGATTCCATCTTTGAAATGGGGCTCTTTGTCCTTTGCTGGTGAAACTGCTTCGGCTGGAAAATGTTTCGGCCCGATTCTCTCTCAAAACTACGGTTCGGGGAATATCCTCCCGAAGCATTTCTCTGTTTTTGACACACTGTCATTTTGCTTCGGGCGCCACTGCTTCGGGTGAAAACTGGCCGAAGTAGGTGTTAGAAATACTTCGGGCCCGAAGTAGTTTCCTTACCTTAGCTGATTTTGGATTATGCTCTCCTCCTTCGGTGAAGTCGTTTGGATGCTGCTTCACAAAACTTTCACCCGAAGCGGCTTCTGAAAATGCTTCGGGTGCGAAGCGTTATCTTTGTATTTTCTTCGGCGATATTACTTCGCAAGGCTTTCACCCGAAGTGGTAATTTAAAGTGCTTCGGGCCCGAAGCTCTTCCACATTCTCCTTCTTTCTCTTCGACGAAGTTATTTTCCTTGGCCTGTTTGGTCGCGAAGCTCTTTCTTCTTCATTTTATAAAAGGGGCGATAAGGAGAGTCAAAATTGTTGTAACTTAAAATAAAAGAAAAACTTTCAACAAGGAAATATTATACAAAATTCTACTATTTTTCTACCCCTTGTATAATGTGACAAAAAGTGTCAACAGGTACTACTTCTTATACAGTCATTATTAATTTTTTTAACACCTCAGTTTTCTTTTACCTATACAAACAATAGCCAACACATTTAGCACCAACTACCGACAAACCCTTTGGGATTACGAAACATTAAACAATGGATTTGAATCCATTCTATTTGGAATTTATGAGACATCAACCAAAACCATCTCAATGAGACACAATAACTTTTGGCTTGCCATTATTTTAGATAACAGTGATTATCTTCTCTAGAGGATCAAAGCGGCCATTACTACAAATGAATGCATACTACTCTACTATGCATAAGAACAACCAAATGCATTCTTTTAACCTTTCATAACATATGAGAAATTACCAGCACACCTATGACTATATCATTTTAAATCAATCTAAGCTCAACATTCTTCTTTCTAGAAAAACCTATATAGAGTTTCTTTGTTAACCAACATCAATTTCCCCAATTTAAATCATATAGAGATTTCTTATGGTGTTCTAATATATGATTAATAAAACTTATAAAATATAGAAGAAAACAATTAATTCAATATATTATTCATACTTTAACCAATAGCAGAGAGTCACAGGGTAACCGACCTGTCAATTCGTCACTTAGCAATATCTAAATTCTATTCCCTCTCCCAACACAATTCAAGATATTGATGATCATTCTCAATCATTTTCCTTCCCATTTTAAAGATTATTAATACAAGATATCTGAAAAATTTAATATCCCACACAAACATCTAATCCCATAGTTTTCCAGGTGGTATTTAAACTCCTTTTACGGGTGTATGGCTAAATTACTTTAATTTTAGTTTAGTCTTCACTCTTCATTTTTTTATTAAATTTATTTTAATATACAATTTTTATTTCTATTTAATTCATTTGTGTATATTCTTTTTATTATAAAATAGAATACTATATCATTTATTTATTTATTATTATATATATTTTTAAAGAAGCATTTCCATGTATATGTGATTCAAAGCACAAAACCCTAAATGCAGCTAAGTAAATGCATCTACATAGACCGCTTGATGGGTGTACTTCTAGTAGGGATTTTCATCCCTTACAATTGCAAATACCCCACCGCTCATCATATCCCCTATCTTATATTTTCATCACTGCTCTTCATTTGATGTCTGGAGGAGGTGTTTAGCTCATTCGATCTACACCTCCTATGAAAATTACCTGTTTCTACAACCAAAAATTGATTAGCAGTATCTTATCCTTGTAGATGAAATAAGAAAATTGGTAGCTAAATATGGATGTTACATTCTCCCCCTCTAGGATTACACACAATCCCTGTGTTTTCAATTATGTAATTTACAATCATATTAAATATTCATGACCCAACATACTAGATTCTTTATGCATTCATTCATAAGTAAAACTAAAAACATGCTTTATAAAATCTCAATCATACATATATACATATTTCTATCAATGTTCAAACATATATCAATTCTTAAAAAAATATGGAATTATTTTTAATAATAGCCACATCTTTCCATATGGCAATTCTATCAGAATAGTGGTCCCATTGGACCTTGCATTGATCTATACTCTTTTTTCTTAGTTGTTTTGCTTTGAAACTAAGGATTTGTATAGGATGGAATTCAATGTGTTTGGGCTCCAACATCTACAAGTGGGAAATATTCCATACGTGTGAAGGATCAACCACATATTTACAAAGAAGAGACATATGGAAAGTGTCATGGATCTTAGACAAATTGGGTGGTAGGGACAACCTATAAAAAATTGGACTGAGTTTTTTAATGATATTAAATGGTCCTACAAACCTAGAATTGAGTTTGGTGGATTTGTTTGAGATTTTGGTTGGTTTTACTCTCAATAATACTCTATCTCCCATAGAGAATCCTCTTGACGTTCTTAGATAGCTCTTGTTGATCCAATGTTTTCTCAAGCCTTTTGTAAATTTCATTCAGTTGCTCTTCCATTTGTTTCATAGTGTTTGGACTTATCTCTACCTAATATTTCAAATTATTCATAACAAAGGTGTTCTACACCCATGCCCATATAGGGCTTCAAACGAATATATTCCCAACGTGGTACGATAGCTATGTAAAATCAATCAAATAGAGATATCCCATTTATTTTGATGATCTATACCATACATTTGTAGCATATTTGCTAGAATATGTCCTTGTTTGACCTAAATTAGAGTTGATCCCTTCTTTATTAAGTAAAGTTTAAATCCTTTTTGAAATGCCCTCTTAGATTGCATAGAAGACAAAAGGTGTGAGTCTTAACCATAGTGGACTCTTGATATTTTCAATAAAATATAGCCATCTCATTCTCAAGATTTAGTATATTCTAAGCTAGTCTACACCTAAAATAATGTCAAATATATGTAAGGAAGTTCAAATAGACACTGATTTTCTATATAGGTATACCCTGACCCATACCCAACCTTCCACCCATTTATCATATATCTAGGCCTTTTTGGTATATCTTTTATTAAAAATATTAAGCTATTGGTAGTGCCATTATTAAGAGAATAGGTGTATCTTAGTTGGTACGAGTAGTATTACCTATCACTGCATATATTTGATGTGAATTTTCTTCAGTCACTTTCTTCTTGTTGGCCCTATGTAGATATTGATAAGCATAATGTGCTTTGGTGAAAATATAGCAACCATATAATGGAACTTTGTTCTTCCTACCTTCTTCATTCTTGTCTTGTAGGGGAGACTCTTTTCCTGCATTTTGTATTGAGGATTTCTGATCATTCCTAAAATTTCTCTTATCTTATTTGCCTTTGTTGTTATAATATTTATCCCTATTTCTATTTCTATCATCTCTTCTATATCAAACTTTTCCATTGGACCTTCCATACTGATCCTTGTATCCTCTTGTTGGTCTAGTGTCCTTCCTCCTTTTAGGTTCATCTCTATATTTTTCCATCCTTAGATAATAGGCCTTTTTGTTTTTCTAACTCAACTCCTCATAACAAGCTTAATCATAAGCTTCTGACAAATCCTTTGGTTTCACCAGACCAACAAGAGACCCATGCATTAGATGTAATCCCATGAGAAATTTTTGTACCTTAATTTCTTCTCTAAGATCATATTCAAGTACATATTTCAACAACTATACAAATATCTAATAATATTGTATGACAATAATGTTATCTTGATTCAAATTAGTGAACTCTGTAAACTATCCTTTACTAGAGGTTTATGTTCACGATATGGGGTTGTCCTTTTAGGGCCCATAACACCTAAAAGGGTGGATGCATAGTTCCTTGCCCCTTAGAATGGTAAGGTTAGGATATTTGTCCCAAAATATTTCCCAAGGCACATATATTTTGTATCATATCCATTCTAGGATGTAGCATTAAAATACCTAGTTCCTAGCTGAATACCCACCTCTGGAATCATCTAGGGTATACTATTTCTTTCGCTTGGGACTAGGTATCATAGACTATGCTACGAATGATGATGTATTGTCCCATACCAACACTTTTCTGGACCTTTTAGCTTTGGGCTCATGCTTTCCGTGAAACCCCCCAAAATTCTGCTAATGATTCCCTATTCAAGCATAGAACGTGGGATACCCTCACATACTACTCGCTTATAAATCTAGAGAGAGTATCCCATACCATCCCTCGTTACTTGTTCATGGTAATAGGACCTACTCATCTAAGGCAGTATTACCAAAAAATGACTGATATCGATTCACAATATTTGCCCTTATTTTAAATGTTGGTGTTGGGGGAGTGCCAATTTGTCACAATAGAGCACCAAAATAATCATACCATATTTTTTATAAGGATGCTCATCCTAGTTGATGTAGCATAGTAAAAACACCATAACAATGTCATCCTTCCAAATGGTTTATAAGATTTTTTTTTATATTTATTTTCAAAAGTATTGAGTTTACCTTAAAGGTAATTAAATAATTTACCTCTTCAAAATATTTAGAAAGATAAATGTTTTTTCTCACAGATTAATTGAAAAATAAATCAACCTTTTATATATTTGCCTCCTAAGAGAGTACACACAAATAAAAGAATTTTAAAACAGAACAACATCATGAGTAATTAATCCTTTTACTTAATTTATACCACAAATCCTATAAATAAACTTTAAAAGAACCCCTTTATAACATTTCCAACGAAAATAATAAAACTTTACCCTAAACACTACTTAGTTATGAATAAAACATATTTCTATGTTAGAAACAACAAAGCACCTATTTACAAAAATCTACATTTAACCTATATAAAGCCTTATTATTATATATTAAAAACGTATTCCTATATATATGTATATATATATACATTATTAAGCAATAAAATTGTATACATAAAAGGGTATCTTCTAAACTTTACAACTTTGTTAATACAAATGGATGATATAACCTTGAGTAATATATTATTCCAAACATCTTAAAATTCTCTCTAAAGATTTGTCATGTTGATAAAAAAGGGCTATACACACATACCAAAGTATTTTGACTTTCCCTATGCAAACCTGCTCTAAAGGCCGTTAGATCTATTCTTTTTTTTTGGACTTCATTGCATTCTTAGAGATAATCCTACTATTTTGATGATTGATATAGGTTTTCATTTAGCTTAAACACATTGTCATGATACTTATACACCTAACAAGGAGATGTTGACAGCTACTTTGAGGAACATGAGATTATTAAAAACACTTTTTATTTCTTAATTAATATCCAAGCCACACTTTCAAGGGAAAAATTATAAAGTGTCCACCACTATTAAATTTATTATCAATAGGAAGTTCTCTTTAATTAAAAAGGAACGTGTTTACCGAGATGACATTCAAAAGGAAAAACTAATGCCTCACACGAGTAGCAACATTAAAGACAATGTGTTTCACTTTGATATATGAGATCATGACTAACCTTTAATCTAATATGGTTTATCGAATGAATATGAGTGTCAGACCAACTATATTAAAAATTCCTTGTGACTAACTGTAAACCATACCTTTAGAACTACACATGCTAACTTTTACATGAATGGCATATGCATCCTAGGATGTCTAAGCTTCATAACATACATGCAATTGAAAGTCTTATCTCGAAAAGCACTTATAGAAAGGAGGTGGTGATTCCAATGTTTATAAAGACAATCAAAGTTTTATATCTATACGAGCCACGAGCTAATGAATAGAATTCAAATATTCTCAATTTTATTAAAAATGAGTAAATAATAATCCTCATAAATCTACCTCTCAAGCCAACCATCACACAAACATTAATAGGCACATGATATTATTAGGGCCTCTATTTTATTTATGACTAATCATAACTAAAGTATTTTTACTCTTAGTCTTGTCAGTTTATTTATTTAGAAACCATTACTACCTAAATCAAAACACAACTTATGTTAATTATATTTCTTATTCTATTATTCTTACTAACACGAAAAGCTGTAAAAGACTCTACGCTAACTCAAGGAAACCTAAGATCACAACTTACTTTATATTTCAACATAACCATCTTCCCAATTACCCAATAATAAAATTTTCTTTACTTGATATGCAGAGTTTGGATATTTTAACAGATTACTTTGGAGATAATATAAAATAATGAATATTAAAAAAAAACTAATAAATGATTTGCAATAGCATTTATATAATGAATGTCCACTAATTGGAAGACTTAAATAACAAGACCAAGGAAAATAATATTTTTATAAGCTACGCAAAAGCAAATACTTTTTTTAAAAATGACAGTTGAAATTTTAACCACATATTAAATAATTTTTCAATCATTATAAATAACTTTTATGCACCACAAACAAATCATGAAATCGTTTCACAAGGAATAAAGAAAGTAAGTTTTCTAATTTAAATAATTCGTACACCCAAAAATGGTAATCCTACTCATAATTTTTAAGGCATTTAAAAATTGTTTAAGAATCTTTAAAGAATGAAAAGTACTAACTCTATGCAAAGCATAAAGTATCACTTTTATTTAAAGGTCTTTCTGGTATCATCATAGGATTTTCATAATTTGTTCTATTGATCATACTCGCCTTCAGTAAGGCATGTCATTGGGGAAAGTGTATATTATATCTTAGCAAAGGGCAAAACATATAATTTATATTCAAACATGGCCTCATCAACATCTTCTAATATGTTACTAAAAAATGAATTAACTCCTCCTTCTAGGCTCATCTTTTCCTATTAACATCAAAGGACAACATCCATAGACAAATGGATAAGTTACCTAAATCTAGTAGACTCACCTACAACAGAAGGAACAATGGTATTGCACTTTTGATACTTAATGAAAACATTTTAATTTAACCAATATTCTAGTAAAATAAAGGTGATGAGTAATATATTTATAATGATAATATCAAAATGAAAATAAACATGTATTCTAAAAATTTAATATTATTCATAAGAGTAGCCATAGTCATCAAAGAAAACATAATTATATTTCTCAAGCATTAAATATCCTCATTCTTCGTTGCACATGTTCATCCATCAATGCTAGAAGATACTACTTATACAATCATTATATCTTTTTTACCTTAGTTTTATTTTACCAGTACAAAAAATAGCCAACACATTTAGCAGTAACTATCAGTGAACCACTTAGGATTATGAAACATTAAACAATAGATTTGAATCCAATATATTTGGAATTTGTGAGATGCCAGCTAGAACCATCTCAATGAGACAAGGTAACTTTTGGATTGCCATTGTTCGAGATAACAATGATTATCTTCTCTAGGGGGTCAGAGCGGCCATTACTACAAATGAATGCATACTACTCTACTATGCATACAAACAACCAAATGCATTATTTTAACCTTTCATAACATACAAGAAATTACCAGAACACCTATGAATATATCATTTTAAATCAATCCAGGCTCAACATGCTTCTTTCTAGCAAAACCTATTCACAGTTTCTTTGTTAACCAACATCAATTTCCCTAATTTAAATCATATAGAGATTTCTTATGGTGTTCTAATATATGATTAATAATACTTTAATTATAAAAATAGAAGCAAATAATTAATTCAATATATTCTTCATACTTTAAAAAATAGTAGAGAGTCATAGGGTAACTGACCTATCAATTCATAGCTTAGCAATATTTGAATTCCATTCCCTCTTTGTAACAACCCAAGTCCTACCCACTTGGTTGTTCTACAAAAGAGGTCATAGTGTGAAGAAAATTTTCAACCATTTCCAAAATAACTGCTAGTATGAGGTATGCTAAATCTTCATGAGTGCCATTCCGCTACAGTATAAATACTCATGAGATCAATATTGGCCAAATCTCGCTATTTTTACCTTTAGAAGAACTTCACTCTCATTTCTAAGATTCATAGTTCTAGTTGAGATTTCTCCTCTAAGGCCCATTTCACCTAGAGGTTGGATGCGTATTTCCCCATTCCCTATCATGACTTTAGGTCATGCAATATTTAACATGTGCATACTAGAGTTAGATGAACAACCACCTTCCTTGGAGTTCGTCTAGGGCCTACCAATACCCCAGTAACTACCCGGTGTCTTGTCTTGTTTGAAAACATAATGTCATATTCTATTATGTTGATGGTATCCCTTCCATGGTTCAATCACAATATTCACCACTCCATACCAACAAGGATTAACCTAGGAGTGATACCCATTTCATCCTCCGTTACCTCCTATCCTGACCCTTCCCATATGGAGTACAATTATCCCTGATAATTGGTGTTTGTCTTCCCATAAGCACCATTAATGGTTAAAAATAATATTTTCCTGCCTACAATCTTGGGTTGCGAATCAAGATTGTCATTCCTACAATCTTGGGGCTTCTATACCATAGGTTCACTTTAGGGTTTAAGATTTTTATGAGTTCCACTAGTATTTAGGAGTAAAGCAATGGACCATGAGATCTTAATACTAAAATTTATTTCCAACCATAAATTTAAAACTATACATATAGTACTAAATGAAACTTATATTAAATACTAAATAGTTTTTATTTTCATATTTAAAAGGAAATATCTAAACTTATCTACTCTAAATATCTCTTAAGGTCATCTATAATTATTAGAAATAAATATTTAAACTAGAATAATATGATCACCATAATACTTTAAGATGTTACTAAGAATTTATTCAAGTTTCTAAATAACAAATTATTTAAATTTAATTATATTTCGAAAGAAAAGAAGTCAAAAAGGTTACTAAAACATAACAAATTTTTAAATCATTTTGTCATGCCTCTCATCTACTACAACTAAGTTAAATCAGGTTTATTAGAACTTAAATCAATGAATCCATGTTCGTAATCTTTAAGTACGTATCCAATCATGATACTTCATGACCTCAATATCTTATATGCAATTAAGGTAAGGGTACAAGTGGCTTCAAAAATAGATGGCTATTTCTAATGTAACCCTATGATCTGATCACAACAATTGATAATGGTTGTTGTGGGAGTAAGTCCAATTGGTCCAATAAACTGGATCCCATCCACTATGAATGCAAGCTTCTCAGCATACAAAGATGCCCAACCTTGGGTAAATTGAACAAAGATTACCTTAGCTTATCGACAACATCCTTGAGCAATTTGATTTTATTAGATTCAAAATTTAATATTTTCTCTACCAAAATGACTATATAATGCGACGACAACTAGTTTTTCTTCTTGTCCAAAATATTTTATAGACTCCAAGGAAACAGATGGTGGTGGCTTGCTCCAAATCTAAGTGTAAAGTTTGATATGTCCTTTTGCATTTTAGTTGACAAAAGAGCAACATGCGTGAGTTAGTTATTTAGATTATATTAAATATCATCTTGCCTAAATTTTGGTATTTCTATGTGCCAGCAAAAACTTCCATCCACTCGTCCCTCATGGCTTCACCATGCAAAAGGAGGAACGTAGAATATGCTATACTACCAAATGAGGACATGTTATGGCCAAGGGCTCTAGATAAAACTACACAACTTGCCTATATAAATGTTTATTGTTTCTTCATAAGACGTTTTAATGCATAACACAAAAATACATGCTTGATCACAATATATTTAATAGGGGCATAACAATACTAACACAAAGTCACACATTCCTAAAGGGAATTCCTTAATCAACGAAACAACAACAAATTATTATATTTATAAACTAATATGTTTTCATTAGGTAGGCCATTTCCAGCTAAATTACTTTTCTATCTATCAATTCCACAACTAACAAAGAATATTTTGATCTTTATTAAAATTAAATGACACTCTCAGAAGTTCAAATGTTACAACATCCTTCTATACATGCGATAGACACATATTGTCAGGCCAAATTGACGTCTCTCTAACAGATAACATACAGATCCTATTTGAACGGTTTAGACCTTCTTAACTATTGTTAAAGACTTGTACAATTATGGGTATATTTTCAGAGTTTGGATAGCATCATGACTTTTATATGGAGCACTATGCTTCAAAATATAACATGAGTAAACTCCTACTCATTTAATCGAGATGGCAAACCATATCTTTCTTTTGAAATAGTGCTAAGTTCCCAAAAATTCCTTCCAAGTCTTGTATTGGTATTGTCGGCTTTTCAAGGGTTAGAGCGGTCATTTCTAAAATGAGATGCAACTAATTTCTATATGCAAATAGTCATGCACAAACCATTTCATAACAAAATATACTACCATATGGTATATACATGCATCAATTAGCTTCTCACAAGAGCAAATTATTTTCCTACATATTGTTACTATATCGCTCCAAATTTTTCGTACCCTTACCTTCAGGCTATAGGATCCATGCCCGGAAGGGGGATGTGAAAAGGATGGGACAATACCTCGGACTGAGAGGCCCTTTGAAGGTCTCGCCTCTCGGGGGAGGTGTATAAGGGTGAATTTTTGATGGATGGTGGGTTCACCAGGAAACTTTTGAATGGCAGTTTCCACGCCTAGGTTGATAGTGTGTTTGATGTGTTCATTTTTATGCTTGATCATTCAATTCCTAGGTTTGGACGATATGAATCTAAACTATTCTTAATGCCAATGCGGATTTCAATGAATACAAAAAACAGAAATAGATGCAAATTACAGAGAACAAGTTAACTAGAAGAATTCATACCTGATTCCGGATGTCTGATGGAGATTCTGAGTCTTGTAGCAGTTTAGATCATCTCAGTTTGCACATTATTGTCTGATATTTCTTGGGATCGTCTCAAATCATAGAAGGTCATCTGAAATAGGACAGAATCGCCTAAAATCTGATGAATTCATCAGACGAATCCGTCAGAAACCTGCAATCACAGAAACAGCCACAAAATACCAAATATGCAAATGCAGAAGCAAGGGATAATGATAGAAATAACAGCAAACTTGCCTAAATAATAGTGTCTAATAACAAATGAGGAAAATGCAGTAAATTTGATGATTGATTTTACCTTTATCATGCAACTATGCTAAATGAGGTGAACTCCAAGATGCATAAAACATAATAACCTAAAATAGTGCAGAGATATATTATGAAAAATGCAAAAAAACTTAAGAGAATGCAAACTCTAAACTCGGACAACCCTCAATCTGGACTACAGTCAAGATCGCCTCCAATCGTACGAAATCGTTTGCAATCGTTCGAGATCGTCTACGATGATCCAAGCTAGCTTCGACTAAAAAATAGTAGAGTTCCTACAAATAAAAAATGCAAAAATACCAAATGCAAGCAATAATACGAAGGAATAAAAGAGCTAACTCTACAATGAAATCTTGTCAACAAAGGGGTTGGGAGTTCAGGGAGAATCAACAAGAATTAGGCAGGGAGGCAGGGGGATAAACTAGAAAAATCCTAGTTTATATAGGATTAGAAAGAGGTTTGGGAGGTTGGGGATCATCCCAATCTGGGAGATCTCCAACAGAGAAATCTCCAACCGCGCAGACACGCTTCTGCCCGAGTTGGAGAGGCTATTGAAACAGAAGCTAATTATGAAAATTTGGTTTTGGGATGAAATCGTCTGGACGTTCTATTCTAGACGAATTCGTCAGATCGGGGACGATTTCGTCTAATATGCGATGATATCGTCCAACGGTCAAAACAAATCCTAAAAATGGCATGAAAAATGGGGAAAGCGGGTAAAAGGCGGTTTAACGGGCAGTTTGGGGTTGAAATTCAAATTTTAATATTTTATCTTTTTACTAAGGTTTTAACCGGGCCAATTTTAGGGTGCTACATTTTACCCCCTCTTTAGTAAATTTTCTGAGGAAAATGCGTTAAATACGAGTTTTTCCTATTTTACGAGAAAGCAAAAATATACTCAATTTTTTAGACGACGATTCTTGGTCGAATCGTACGAATGCTGACTATGGATGCCCCCTCCGTGTTTTTACCCAAATCGAACGTTTGAGGTAAAAACGTGGAAAAGCAAAAATTAAAATGTTGATGTTTTAAATAAAATTAAGAAAATAGGGTAAAGCCCTAATTCATTTGTACTATTCACTTTGTCTATTCCAGAGTTCTGTAGAAAAAGAAAATGGTGGAGACAGCGCACAGAGCGACAGAGGTCCGACGTGGGCTACGGGTAAGGATCTAATCCTAGTAGATTAGGTTTAATGTAACTTTGTGCAATTCTTTTGATTTAAATTTGATTGTTTGGGGCATCATGACCGTTTTTAGGCCGTCGATGTCGTCGGGACAAAATTGTCTCGATTTCATCAAAATCATCCCTAGATCGTCGATTTCGTCTGATGGCAAAATCGATGAATTAGGGGCAATTTCGTCCAACAAGGGGCGATTCCCAAGTTGTGAAATCGAAGACGATTTCATCCTCACAAAGGATGATTTTGCCCAATGTGGGACGATATCATCCAATGGTGGACGATATCATTTTAAACTTGATTTTAAGTTGTTTAATTTGCATGCTTGAGTTATTAATGATTTTGTTGTTTTATTGTTTGTTTTGCAGAAGGGATTACTATAAATCTGGGAATGGAAATACGATGGGCTAAGGGATGACATAGCCATGCTTGACTAGGTAGAGCGTGACCGACTAGGATAGGTCGGTCTACAACATGTGGCAGAGATGCCACAAGTACCGACTGACATAGGGCTACTAACAACCCTAGCAGAGAGGTGGTATCCGGGGTCGTCCTGCTTTTGGTTACCGATAGGGGAGATGGCTCCCACTCTAGAGGATGTATGGAGGATCATGAGGATCCCCATACAGGGATGGCTAATGACGCCTATGGCCAATCAGGGCCAGGCGATGATGAGGCTGACTGGAGACCCGAGCTTCACCTTGGAGAAGGGCGGAGTGAACATCGAGTCACTACGGTAGATGCCTGGGGCATCTAGGCTGACATGAGTTTTGGCAGGGGTTGTCGGTGGCTTACTATTGTGCCACCAGAGCGGATGCAGACTACCGTGGGTGCTCTCAGACATAGTCTACGACATGAGAGACCATGGGTACAAATTTGCATGGGGGAGCTTTGTACTCTATCGCTTGTATAGGATCCTGCATGGGGTCGTATACAAGGGAGGTCGATGTCTGGTCTTGACATCATTGCTGCAGGTTTGGTGCTAGGAGCACATTGCGATGCGGAGGCCGATAGGGCTCCCATTGATAGGTGTTGACTGGGAGAGACCCCGAGTTTTCTACTGGTGGTTGCAGAGGGGTTCACAATGATGGATAGATCTGTCGATGTCTCGGAGGTTGCTAGATGACCTCATCCTAGACCAGATCACCTGGAGGCCATGGCGAGAGCACCCTAGGTGGGTAAAGGATAGGCAGGAGCTGGCTCACATCAGGCGAGTCTGCTAGTTGAGGATGGAGCGGGGAGAGGTAGAGCTCCATCGCTATGATCGAGTACTATGATAGTTCGATCTACAATAGGGGATCCCTTCTCTCAAGGATTATGAGTACTCTCAAACTATTCGAGATAGTACTACATTGAGCGGGGCTCTAGATATGTAGCGATTCTAGAGTCAAGATGTAGACGATGCCCCCATCTAGCCAATGGATGGTGACGATGTCGGGGTTGTTGATGGCTACGATGCCTAGTACATAGGAATCCACCCTCCTCGAATGATGAGGGTGAGGGGTCCAGTACATGCTACAGTGCACTAGATGGGGAGGTGGTGACAGGCTACTATTGAGGTAGTGTGGGGTCACGAGGGGAGAGAGCAGTGGTGGATCTCATAGGAGAGATGCTAGAGGATGGCACGGGCTCCATAGAGGCCGTGGGAGACAAGGCAGAGGGAGGAGAGGCTCCCTTCATAGCAGAGGGAGAGACCACCATCACCTGATAAGGGCAAGGGTGTTGACACAAGGGAGAGCAGTGAGACAGTGACTCTCCGGGCTGAGGCTGCCCACCTTCGAGCTCAGGTGCAATCACTATAGGACGAGGCCACTCAGTTGAGGATGTAGGTACGAACACTGCAGGATGAGACGACATGGCTTAGGATGCAGAGCGGAGGAGTGAGCAGGGATGATCTAGTGTGGTCAATTATGCAGACTGCATTCTACTACGGTGTATACTTCTAGCTGGTTCCAGAGGGCCAGAGGGTATAGCTATCGGCCAATATTGCAGAACCAGTCAGGCTAGGATCGATGAGGACATCCTCTCGATCGATGATGAGGACCCGAGATACATCTCGAACCTCTATGGGACCACCTCCTCCATGTCGGGGTGGGGGGAGGAGATGAGGCTGAGAGCTCGAGGGCTTCTCGAGGCTAGGTGTCTATGGACTATAAATTTTATAGAGATTGTTGAGAGGATTGAGTATGCCAAGGTATAGATTGTGGCATACCAATCCAGTTTTGATATGATGTATATAATTTTTGGATATATATATATATATATATATATATTTTGATCTTGTTTCTGATGATATGACTTGTTCATATGTTTTTATGATGCTTTACTGTTTGAATTGTTTGCTTATTGGATTGAGGATTCATATAATTATGTCGTTTTGAAATATTATAATTTTGATGTCATGCTGTAAGATTTTAAATGAAATAATCTGATGTAAACAATTGGTGGTTGTGGTGTGATTTGATAAAAAAATAAAAGGGACTTCTAACAATAATTTCAAAGGACATTGTCGCTATTATAGACCATTTCATGGAGTCACCGCTCACTCGGTCGTCAAGCTAATCCCAGTATAGAAATATTGTTAAAAGTAAAAGAGTGCTTAAGAGACTATCTTAAGACTTGGTGTTGTAATGATGGAGATAATGATGGTTTGATGATTTGTTTTCAGATTTTCATAAAAATAGTATGCATGAAAATATGATTTTGCTAGGCATAAATTCCTAAGTGTGATAAAATTTTGAACAATTCCTTAGAATTTATACCATGGTTGCAAAAACTGAATTTGAACATAATGACATAAATAGAATAGATATTTGTTTGTTTGTAAAGCATAATTGTGTAACATAATGATGCAAGTCACATGTTTTGATGAATTTTGTTTTAAAATACATGGAAAAGAAAATTAGAACGATGGTTTGCGCTAGGCATAGAATTATAGGTATAGACTTATACCATCATCGCGAAATCCAAAGAAGAAAATAGATTGTTGGTTTTATTGCAAGATGCATTTTTTGACTTTTGATAAATAGAAAAATAATAAGATGAAAATTTTGTTTGAAATTATTTTTGAGATTTTATGAGAAGATGTATGTAATTGCTTTGATACAAAACAAAAATTCTGAAATAAAAGGATAAAATTATTCTAAAAAGAGTTACAGAGATATTTTAAATTATCTCAAAGAGAAATGTAGATTTATAAGGAATCCTCATGTGCAAATGTGAGTTCATTACCAATATTGATTTATCATAATGATACAAAATCTCTCAAATACAAATGTGTGTACGATTGTATTGTTCATTTACCAATTTTGAGCAAGATAATTTGATACAAGTAATTTGCCTTGACCAAATAAATGTTTGTTGACCATGATTTATATGCATGTAACCATACCAAACTACTATGTAAGTTAGGTTATCAAGAGCTAGCTAATCCATAAGCTGATAGAGGTCTGTACAAAAGAAGGTCGCTAATGTGATAGACATATCGCCACGCTAGGATTTACCCAAGGCCAAGCGAGTTGGGCACAAACCACCTGTTATGGGGCTTACCTCATAGTTTTCGAATAATTGAGAATTCTAGGGATTCAAGCTCATTCACCCTTCTTTTCTTTTCAAGGGGTAGGGAAAGGAGTTTATTGTATTTTGCTTTTGCTTTTCACTTTTGCTTCTCTTTTTTTTTTTTGTACTTTTGTATTTTTGCTTGATATTTGAGATAATGCTGAAATATTGCTGTGATGATTCAAAATAACCTTTTTCTTTTTCTCTTTTTCTTGAAATTTTCTTTTCTTCCTATGCTAGGGATACTTGCTCGGATTAGCTATAGAGCAAGGGATTTTTATTTTGGGTAGGGGTGAGCTTGTCCTTTTGTCAATTCTCAAAGATTCTAGACCATGTGCATGATAGGATAGCAAGGGAAACTTTTCGCTCAAGAAACCATTTCTACTATGTAGCATCATATCGAATGTGCAATGAAATCATTTTAATGTGAAGAGATATACTTGGTGCAAGTAAATAACAAGATCAGTTCTCTATGTTCAAAAATTTATTTAATGCCAATGTGGACTTTGATATAAGAGAGATGAATAATCATAACAAATAAAATCAAGAGATTTATTCATGTGAATGTGAAAGTGCGGGATTCCAAATAAATACTAATTTATCCAAAATAACGAAAATATAACGACAATACTTCACAAATTGAGAGGTACAAAGATAAAAGACGGTTTTGAAGATTTTGATGATTTGGATGTTTTTGGTGTTTTTATATTTTAAGTTTATGAATTGAAAGAAATACAAGATAGTGGTTTTTTGAAATGTTTTAAACAAATATATACAATGATGAAATGACCAATTTTTATGCATAGTAACGTTTAAGATGCATAATGTTCATAGGTTCTTTAAGTTCTTTACCATCTAAGGTAGATAATTTGTATGCTCCTGATCCAAATTTAGCAGTGATGACATATGGTCCAAGCCAGTTGGGCTCAAATTTACCTTTAAGGTTTGTAGTTGCATTAGTATTTTTTTGATTTTCTTTTAAGACAAGGTCACCGATCTCAAAGGATCAAGGATGAACTTTCTTAAGATATGCTCTATTAAGTTTGTTTTGGTAGGCACGAAGATGCTCCAAAGCATTAATGCACTTTTCATCTAGAAGTTCTAGCTGACTAAATCTGCCAGCACGATATTCATCCCCTACTTCAGTATCTTGAAGTAGTAGAGCTAAAGAAGGAACTTCTAATTCAAAGGGAAAAACGGCTTCAACGCCATAAACCAAGACAAAAGGTGAAGTTGGTGTTGTGTTGGGTTGTGCGCTGGTTGGGGTTTGAGTGTGTTTCTCCCGTTGTGTTTTTTTTTTTTTTTTTTTTTTTTTTTTTGTTTATTTTTGGTTTGTTTGTTTTTTTATTGTTTGCTTGGTGGGGGGGGGGGGGGGGGGGGGGGGGTGGGGTGGTTTTTTTTATTTTTTTTTTTTTTTTTTTTTTTTTTGTTTTTTTTTTTGTTTTTTTTTTGTGGATGGGGTGGGGGGAGTGAAAGAAAATAATAAAAAAAATATTAAAAATAAAATTGGTAATTGTGTGTTGGGGGGAGGGGGTGAGGGGGATGAATCTTCTTTTTTTGTAATTGAGTGTGGGGGGTTTTAAAAAATTATTTGTTAGTTTTTTTTTTTTTTTTTTTTGGTGGGGGGGGGCCTTTGGGGGGGTTTTTTTGGGGTTTTTTTTTTGGGTGGGGTATTTGGGGGGGGGTATGGGGGGGGGGGAGAGATGGTGGGGGGCGGGACCGGGATGTCTTTATATGTCCAAGAAAATACATCTTCATAGTCTTTAAGAAATGAAATGTATTCATCTTGTTTTTCTTGACTTAATTCTGATCCAATATTAATTATGTGAGGGTTATGTTCGGTTCCAATGTTAATTTTTATAACGTTTTCAAATTCCATATGTAAATATCTCTCAAAATTAGGTGGGGTGGGTGAAACACCCAATTCTTGTAATTCTTCCAAGGTTAGCTTGGATAATTCGTTTTGAGGAGTCGAGGCCTCAAGCTAGGCTATACTAGGTATAGAACCATCAAAATAAAATTCATTATATAACAATTCCTCAATGGAAATATCATGAAAGATATCTCCCTCCAACTCGTCGTCGGATTTGGCAATCATTTCAGGATAGGCTATGGATAGCATATTGCAGGTAGAAGAATTATTCTTTGGATATAAAGAATCTTGTTTATCTAGATAATCTTGATAACATACGAGATGGTCATCGTCCTCAAATGGAAAGGGCTGACCTTTACTAGAAAATAGGCCCACACCACAGTAGGCAGGCCACGGTTCTACCTCGAAAGGTTCTTTCATACCATTTTGGAAAGGTCCCAAACCTTTCCCTTTATATCCCAATTTAAGCATCATGGGCTTAGCTTTAATATATTCATTAGCAAAATAGCATCGAGCATATCCATCACAATGTGTCTTGATGTTTTGGGGTATTCTTACCCAATCATATCCTTTATAAACAAAAGCACAACTTTCGACTTGGTAGATACTTCCCATAGGTTGTGGGAGGCCCAAGGTACGAGGAGAAGGTGGGAGTTTATTTAAAAGGAGGGAAGTCTGCATGGCAGTGTTGATCTCTTATGATATAAGAATTTTAGATAAATCGGGTAGGAGCTCATCAGTAAGAGCATAAGAGGTAGAAGGAACATTTCCTACATCGTTGGGTGTAGAAAGGATGCCAGTAGTGGATGTAGATGTCATAGGAATATTGACGGGTGAATCTAGAGGTATGGAAGATATAGGAGTAAAATGGGAAGCATTGGGTGTGGATTTAGGCTCTTTTCAAGATCCTAATGTGGTTTGTTCAAAATATGGTTGAGCTAAATGTATAGGTGTAGTTGAAAGAGTAGATGATGTTATGGGTGTGTGTTTCACACGTTTGGGCGGATGATAAGAATTAGGATGTGTGGATGACAGGGCGGGGCAAAATTGCACTCCAACAGGTTCTGCCAAAGCACACATATCAAAGGGTCTAGGATCACCATGAATGGTAACCAACTGGTTTTTAAATTCAAATTTAACACACTGATGTAAAGTGGAGGGAACCGCTCGCATCACATTGATCCAAGGGCGACCCAAAAGTATATTGTACGATGCAGGGCAATGTACAATAAACACGGTCGTATCTAGGGTTCTAGGACCAACTTGCAAGGGTATAGTAATGACTCCACATGTTTCTTGTGTCTCGTCATTGAAGGCTTTGATAATCATATCCGTTCTTTTCATCTCGTCACTTCTAAACCCAAATCGTTGGTAGAAGTCAAAAGTGCATATGTTTAAAGATGAACCATTATCAATCAAGACTCGTTTAACAACTACATCTCCAATTAGGGCAGTAATATATAAGGGTTTATCCTTATGTAAACTATGTTGTGGTATATCTCTATCTCGAAAGTCAATACAATCGACTTCTCGAGTGATGATAGTATTGGACATGGCTTCAGGTTGAATATTTTGTGGTACCATCATTTGGCTTAATGTAAGCATTAATTCATCCCTATGGGTAGGAGAAGATCTTAACAAGTCCAAAAGGGAAATTTTGGCTATAGTATTGGATAATTGTTCATTAATATTGTAAGGAGGCTTAGGTTGAACATTAGACATATGATTCCCTTTATTGGGATTTTTCAAAACAAATGGAGCTGATCCATCATTCTGAGTTTGATCCTGTTGAGAATTTTGAGCCTGTTGTTTGGTAACGACTCCGATGGTACCTACAATATTATATTGAGGATGCTAAATTGGTCTCGGTCTAGCGTTTATGGCTTGTTCATTAGAAAGGAACTGATGAGAAGAGGTTCGAGTAGTAACTCTTCTAGGAAATGGTTCTTCCGAAACCATAGAATCTATGATAGGTTGAATAGGATCTGATTTGTTTTTAGAACTATTCGATTGATTTGAGGTTATGTCTATTTCAATTTTAGTATCCAATTCTACATCACTAAGATCCGGTGTTTGAGTATTATATAGGGGTCTAGACGTAACCATGGAGAAAGTTGTGCCAAATATTTGAGGATCCTAAACAAATAATTGTCCGCTAATAGTCCCTACATATCGGGTAGGAGGGGGAACATTATGATGTTCGATTTTATTAGCCACCTCTTTGCCATGTTGTGGTAAAGGATGTTGAAATATGTCCAATGATTGATTGGCATTTTGATTTTGATTTTGGAGAATGTTCTTTTTAGCGTTATTAGAAGCATTTTGTTTAGGTTGGAAGGCTTGCACCTCCATCTCATTATTATCAATCAGATCTTGTATTTTATGTTTTAATATTTTACAAGATTTTGTAGCGTGTCCAGGTCCTCTATGAAAATCACAATGTAAATCAGCTCTGTATCCGGGTATAGTTGGATCAGGTTCTCGGATAGCTGGTAATTGGATCAAGCCTCATGCTAGTAATTGTGGGAGAATGGTTGATAAAGGTTGATTTAACCTAGTAAATTCTCGGGGTGGTTTATCAGGAGGTTTCAATATAAACTTCTCCGTTGTTTTCATAGTATTAATATTAGCAATGTTTCTACTATTAGTGACTCCGTCACCCACAACTTGTTTATTTTTATACTGATTTTTGGATGTTTTCTCATCATCTTTCTTTTTGAGCTGACCTCTTCTAATGAGAGCATCTTCCACCCTTCAAACTAAGTCTATAGCTTGATCGAAGGTGGTCAAGGTAGCAGTTGATAATTCATAGGATAGTTGTTCTTGTAAATTATTGATAAAAATATCCAACATCTCCCGATAAGGTAACACAAAGTGTAGTTTTCCTATCAACTATCTCCATCGAGCTAAGAAGTCAACAAAACACTCATCTTTGTCTTGTTTTAGGTTGTACAAATATTTAATGGTTACATGCATTTCAATATAGACACTAAATTGATGCATAAAAGACTCAACGGTCTCTTCAAAATTTCTCAAAGAATGAGTGCGTAGTTGATAATACCACTCCAATGCCATCCCCACTAAGCTTTTTGGGAACATTTTTAGTAATAACAAATCATCATGTGATATGTCATGACATGCTATCCTAAACATATGAAGATGCTCTATGGGATCTTTGGTTCCTTTATATATAGGTAGGACAGGCATAGGAAAGTGTTTGGGATATGGTTGTGCTACAACTATAGGATCTAGAGGTTGACTACACATCTCTCGGTAATTGTACGAGGGATGGTAGGGATATATTTGGTCAATACGGGAGGTTAACTGTTTCACCATGGCTTCCAAATTGCCAGTTTGTCCACCATATTGGTTTGGTGGTACATGAGCATGGGATTTGTGAGCGTAAGAAGGCGGAACATAAGGATTCGATGCTATGTTACTATTATGCAAATGATTGGTAGAAAGAGTATTATGAAGAATATTATGATGCCTAAGTTTAGTTGCTCTAGATGAAATGAGATCTAATCTCCTATTAAGTTTGTCCCACAAAGGTTGAACCCTATTTGTTTGAGGTACTCTAAGCACAAAAGTAATCTCTATAGTTGCTAATTGGTTTTCAACATTAATGGTGATAGCTCGTCTTTTATTATAATCTACCATCTAAATATGAGATTCAATCTTTGATTCTAAATGCATTTATGTTTTGTTTTTTGTTTTTTTGGATTGAATTGAATTGTTTTCAAAAGGTTTTTAGTTTTTCACATTGGGTTCACCAAAATGTATCTCTCCATATTTTTTTCACCCTTACCTTCAGGCTATAGGATCCGTGCCCGAAAGGGGGATGTGAAAAGGATGGGACAATACCTTGGACTGAGAGGCCCTTTGAAGGCCCCGCCTCTCGGGGGAGGTGTATAAGGGTGAATTTTCGATGGATGGTGGGTTCACCAGGAAACTTTTGAACGGTAGTTTCCACGCCTAGGTTGATAGTGTGTTTGATGTGTTCATTTTTATGCTTGATCATTCAATTCCTAGGTTTGGCCGATATGAATATAAACTATTCTATATGCCAATGCAGATTTCAATGAATACAGAAAATAGAAATAGATGCAAATTACAGAGAACAAGTTAACCAAAAGAATTCATATCTAATTCCAGATGTCTGATGGAGATTTTGAGTCTTGTAGCAATTCAGATCATCTTAGTTTGCACATTATCGTCTGATATTTCTCGAGATCATCTCAAATCATAGAAGGTCATCTTAAATAGGACAAAATTGCCTGAAATCTAACGAATTCGTCTGACGAATCCGTCAGAAACCTGCAATCACAGAAACATCCACAAAATACCAAATATGCAAATGCAGAAGCAAGGGATAATGATAGAAATAACAGCAAACTTGCCTAAATAATAGTGTCTAATAATAAATGAGGAAAATGCAATAAATTTGATGATTGATTTTACCTTTATCATGCAACTATGCTAAATGAGGTGAACTCCAAGATGCATAAAACATAATAACCTAAAACAGTGCAGAGATATATTATGAAAAATGCAGAAAAACTTAAGAGAATGCAAACTCTAAACTTGGACAACCCTCAATTTGGACTACAGTCAGGATCACCTCCAATCGTACAAAATCGTCTGTAATCGTCTGAGATCGTCTGCGACGATCCAATCTAGCTTCGACTAAAAATAGTAGAGTTCCTGCAAATAAAAAATGCAAAAATACCAAATGCAAGCAATAATACAAAGGAATAAAAGAGCTAACTCTGCAATGAAATCCTTTCAACAAAGGGGTTGGTAGTTTAGGGAGAATCAACAAGAATTAGGTAGGGAGGCATGGGGATAAACTAGAAAAATCCTAGTTTATATAGGATTAGAAAGAGGTTTGGGAGGTTGGGGATCATCCCAATCTGGGAGATCTCCAACAAGGAAATCTCCAACTATGCAGACACACTTCTACCCAAGTTGGAGAGGTTGTTGAAACATAAGCTAATTATGAAAATTCGGTTTTGGGACGAAATTGTTTGGACGTTCTATTCTAGAAGAATTCGTCAGATCGGGGACGATTTCGTCTAATATGCGACGATATCATCCAACGGTCAAAACAAATCCTAAAAATGGTGCAAAAAATGAGGAAAGCGGGTAAAAGGCATTTTAATGGGAAGTTTGGGGTTGAAATTCAAATTTTAATATTTTAAATTTTTACTAAGGTTTTAACTGGGCCAATTTTAGGGTGCTACAGTTACCACCAAAATATCGTAATTCAAGAATTTTACTTGCAGACTAATTCCTTGAAATTCCAATTAAAAAAATATACAAATAGACAATATACCATATAATTATAACATTAAATGAAGAACCAACCTCAGCAAAACGCTTTTCTCTTCCTTGGCTTGGTAGTCTCTTCGCCCTCCCAAGTATTTCAATCAAAGAATGAAGAATATGATAAAACATTTTACTTTACCTTACTTTATAGAAGAAAATAATATCCTCATGAAGAACATCTGTAGGCTCCATGTAAAATTTCATTCGAGGTTCACCAGGTGGTATAGAAAAGTTGAATCATCAAGTTTTGTTTAATTTAATTACTTATATGACAACTTTAATATTTATTATCTATCATTATTATATTATATATATTTTTATATTATTATTATTTTTATATATATGTATATTTTATTATTATTATTATATTTTTCTTATTTATGTATTTTATTTTATTATATTTATTATTATTATATTTATTATTATTATTTTCAAAAATAAAATTTAAAACAAGACATTCATAACTGATCTATTAATGCAACTACATAAAATGCAACTACATGGATCGCTAGCGGATGCATTGCCAATAAGGTTATTTGACCCTAATTACGGTGAATATTCCACCACTCATCATTTCCCTTGACTTACCTTTTGTCAATTTACCTTTCAACCATCTGGAGGGGACATCTTTCTTGCAAATTGCTCTTGCTAATGATGGTACATGTCCCTGCATTCACAGATGAATTAGCAGTATCTCATCCTTACAGATAAAATAGGTATATAAGAAGCTAGATTTTGAAAGGATATTACATACTCCCCCTCTAAGATTAAACATAGTCCCTATGTTTATAGTGCACATAATTAAATATGATACCATGATCAACATGCAATATATATATATAGCAACAATATTACATTGTTAAAAGATACTTAATCATAATTATAGCAAAGATAACATGCATTCACACACAACAAAAGTATTATATTTTTCAAATCAAAAGTATGATTATATCATTGTTCAAACAAAAATGGAAACTATATTTTCATGATAGCCACATCCTCTCATGTGGCACTGTTCTCAGAGTACTAGTCCCATTGGACCTTACATTGATTAATTTTTTGTTTTCTTAACTACTTTGTTCTATAGCCAAGGATATTAATTGGTCACACCTCAATGTGTAGGGGGTCATTCATCTGTAGAAGATAAACATTCAAAACATAAGAGGGGCCAGAAACATATTTCTTGAGGAGGGGCACATGGAATATAACGTGGATTTTTGACAAACTAGGTGGTAAGGCTAACTTGTAGACAACTGGGTTTATTTTATCAACAATTGCAAAAGGTTCTACAAATTTGGGACTAATTTTAGAGGATTTTATAGAGATCTTGGTTGGTTTAACCCTCAAGAATACGTTGTCTCCCACAACGAATTCCCTTGGTGTTCTTTTAAGGTCACATACCTATTTTTTTGGTCCGAAGCTTCTTTGAGCCTCCGACAGATTAAACACAGTATCTATGTTTACAATGCACATAATTAAATATGATACCATGATTATCATGAAATCAATATATATATATATATATATATATATATATATATATATATATATATATATATATATATATATAAATATTACATTATCAAAATATACTTAATCATAATTATAGCAAAGATAACATGTATTCACACACAACAAAAATATTATATTTTTCAAACCAAAAATATGATTATATCATTGTTCAAACAAAAATGGAAACTATCTTTTCATGATAGCCACATCCTCCCATGTGGCACTGTTTTCAGAGTATTGGTCCCATTGGACCTTACATTGCTCAATATTTCATTTTCTTAATTGTTTTGTTCTATAGCCAAGGATCTTAACTGGTCGCACCTCAATGCGTAGGGGATCGATCATCTGCAAATGATCAACATTCCAAACATGAGAGGGGTCAAAAACATATTTCTTGAGGAGGGACACATGGAATGTATCATGGATTTTTGACAAGCTGGGTGGCAAGGCTAGCTTGTAGGCAACTAGGTTTATTTTATCAATAATAGCAAAAGGTCCTACAAATATTGGACTAAGTTTAGAGGATTTGATAGAGCTCTTGGTTGGTTTAACCCTCAGGAATACTCTATCTCCCACAACGAATTCCCTTGGCATTCTTTTAAGGTCCACATAGCTCTTTTGTCGGTCTGAAGCTTCTTTGAGCCTCTGGTAAATTTCATTGAGTTGCTCTTCCATTTATTTAACCATATCCGGTCCGATCATCACCCGATCCTCTGGATTGCTCCATGATAATGGCGTTCTGCACCTTCTCCCATACAGTACCTCAAATGGAGCCATACCCAAGGAAGCATGGTAACCATTATTATAAGAAAATTCTACTAGAAAAAGGTAGTCTTCCCACTTTGTTTGATGATCCATGCAATACATCCGTAGCATATCCTCTAAGACTTGGTTTACCCTCTCAGTTTTTCCATCAGTTTCTGGGTGATAAGCAGTGCTGATATTAAGTTTTGTTCCCCATGCTTGATGCAATGCCTACCAAAATTTAGAAGTGAACCGAGAATCCCTATCTGATATAATCATTTTAGGAAAACCGTGTAGCCATACCACTTCCCTGGAAAATTTGTGGGCTACAGTAGGAGCTCCATATTTAATATTTCCAGGCAGAAAATGTGCCACTTTAGTCAATTTATCAACCACTACCAGGATGGCATCATGTTGAAAATGATTTTTAGGTAAACCAACTATGAAGTCCATAGACACAACCTACCATTTATATATTGGGATTTCATGTGAATATAGGCATCCACTGGATGTAGATGTTCTGCCTTCACCTTTTGACATTCTAAACATCTTGCCACAAATTCAGTGATATCCTTTTTCATTCCTAGCCAATAATAATATTTCCTCATATTTTCATGCATCTTTACATAGCCCGGATGAGCGGAATAAGGAGCACAATGTGCCTCCTGAAGCAACATATTTCTTAGGTTTTGATCATTTGGTACTACCATTCTATTTCTAAAATATAATGTATCCTCCCGAATTCTAAATTCTTTTGCTTTTTTAGAACCTTGCCAAATCAGATCTTAATATTTCTAAGAAAATTCATCTTGAAGTTGAAGGTTTCTTATTTGTTCAATTATATCAAATTGGCATTGTGTTATAGTAGTGATATGCCTTCTTCTACTCAAAGCATCTGCTAATTTGTTTTCCTTTCCCTTTATATACTCAATGTTGAAATCATATTCTACCAAAAATTCCATCCAGCGCCTTTGCCTAGCATTGAGCATTGGTTGAGTAAAGATATATCTTAAGCTTTGATGATCAGTTCTGAGCTCAAAAGGTTTACCAAGCAAGTAATGACACCACATTTTAAGAGCGTGCACTACTGTAGCCAACTCTAAATCATGTGTGGCATAGTTCAACTCATGTTTCTTAAGCTTTCGTGACTCATAAGCTATAACACCCTCCTCTTGCATGAGGACCCCACCTAATCCCTCTATGGAGGCATCAGTACATACTGTAAATGGAAGTTTGGGATCTGGTATTCTAAGGATAGGAGTGTTGTTAATTTTTCTTTGAGTGTTCTGAAAGCTTCTTCACACCGTGCAGTCCATTTAAAAGTTTTTCCTTTCTTCTAAAGATTTGTTATCGGATAGGCCAATTTAAAAAAATTCTTGACAAAGCGACGATAGTATCCCGCCAGTCCCATAAAACTACGCACTTCAAAAATATTTGTTGGAGTAGGCCAATCAATAATGGCTTCTATTTTCTTTGGGTCAACTGATACTCCCTTAGTAGAAATCACATGACCTAAATATTGTACTTGGGGTGTGTAAAACTCACACTTGGATAATTTTCCATACAACTGATTCTTTCTAAGTATTTCGAGAATGATCCTCATATGATGATCATGCTCCTCTTTGTTTTTGGAGTAGATCAGTATATCATCTAGAAATATCAGTACAAACCGATCTAGTTGTTCCTAAAATACACTATTCATTAGGTTCATAAAGGTTGTTGGAGCATTAGTTAATCCAAAAGGTAACATTGTAAACTCATAGTGGCCATATCTAGTCTGAAAAGTAGTTTTATGGGTATCTTCTTCTCGAATCCTCAATTGATGATATCCAGATCTGAGATCAATTTTTGAGAAAATTGAAGCTCCTTTCAATTGATCAAACAAGTCATCTATTCTGGGTAGAGAGTACTTATTCTTAACTATCATCTTATTTAACATTCTATAGTCAATACATAGCCTTAGTGTCCCATCCTTCTTTTTAACAAATAGAACTGGTGCACCCCATGGAGAGACACTAGGTTTAATGTGTCCTTTTTCTAATAGATCTTGAAGTTGAGTCTTGAGCTCTTGCAACTCTATTGTAGTCATCCTATAAGGTGCTCGGGCTATGGGTGCTGCCCCTGGTAGAAGTTCTATAGAGAAATCAAATTCTCTTTGGGGTGGAAGACCCGATAGATCCTCAAGAAAAACATCCTAAAAGTCATTCAATACCGGATAAGTTTGGAAAAGACTTACCCCAGACTCAGTTTCTTCCTTCTTATTAAGTTTGACTACAAAAACTCTACTACCCTTTCTTATGGCTCTTTTGACTTGCATGGTTATTAGAAGATGTGGTTCCACTGATTCACATCCACAATAAATTTGAATCCTTTGCTTGGTGTCATCAGTGAAATCCATCCATATTTCTTCAAAGTTCATCAATGCTTTATGTACCTTAAGCCAATCAATACCTAAGATGATGTCAAAGGCATGTAATGGAGCCACATACAAATGCCAACTAGTTTTTCCTTGAGGTAGTATTATCTGAGGGTCAAATAAACATTGATTAATGGTATAGGTTTGCCCAGACCCATACTCAACCTTCCACCCATTTGCCATAAACCTAGGTTTTTCTAGTATGTCCCTCAAAATGTTTGAAGAAATAAAACTATCAGTTGCTCCAAAATCAATCAAAATACGTACATATTTATTGTAAATTTTACCATTCAATAAAAAAGGTGTTGCTTGTCCATTAAGTTTAGGATTACCTATTGTTGCATATATCTTATGGGTAGGCTCCATAGGTTCTTTTCTCTTATCAGCTCTCAAAGGACACTTATCAGCATAATGAGCTTCTTGATAGATATAACAACCAGTTCGAGGTGCCCTTTCTCTCTTATTTCCATCATTGCCCTCCTGAGTACTAGCTCCTGGTGCATTAGCTCTTTGATCATACCTATCCCTAAAATTTCTTCTGTCTTGGCCACCTCGATTGTTCTGATTTCCTCTGTTTCCTTGATACCTATTCTTGTTCTTATCAAACCTATTTTTGTTTTTGTTCCTACCCTTTTTACTCCAGTTCTTATCCCATTTTTTTGAGCCAACATTTTTCTTTTTCTATGGCTCTTCTCTATCAAAGGATTTTTGATAATAGGCCTTCTTGGCCTTATAGTTGTCCTCTTCTTGCCGAGCCAAATCACAGGCAATAGTAAGGGTTGCAGGCTTCAACATGAGAATCAGGTGACCAATCTTTGGGTGTAGTCCCAAGAGAAATTTTTGGACTTTAATTTTAGTTCGTTGCTCATACTCAGGCATATATTTGAGCAGTTGCACAAACCACTGGTAGTACTCAATAACGGTCATGCTACCTTGAGTTAACCTTGAGAATTCTGTAGTCTTTTCAAGGTAAAATTGTGGTGTCAGGAACCTATCTTTAAATGCCTTCACAAATGTTTCCCAGTGCACATCTACAGCCTCCACATTATGGGTTTTCCTATAGGTGTCCCACCAATCTGCAGCTACTCTAGTCAGATGAAAAACCACCCATGAGGTTTTTGATTTAGAAGAGAGGGTTCTAATGGCAAAATATACCTCTATATTGTTCAACCATCTCTCCGCTTCTTCTCCATCACCTTTACCATCGAATTTGGCTATATCAATTCTTCGCATATCTTTATCTAACTCAGAACCTACTTGTTTTCTCCTAGGATCAACAGATGTTTCTTCCTCAGCTACTATCGGTTCCTTCCCTTTGGATAAATTTTCTATTATTTTCTGTTGTTGGGAGATCATTTCTTGTTGTTGAGTCAACTGAGCTTTTTGTTGTTCCATGTGTTCTAACATTTGAGCCTTCTGTTGAGCCATGTGCTCAACCATTTGAGCTCTCTGTTGCTCCATTTGCTCTTTCTGTTGGCTCATTTGCTCCTGCATTAATTGTATCATTCGGACCATTTTGTCCTCTTTTGGAGCTGGTTCTTTTTCCTTCCTAATCACTCGAGGAGGTTCTATGGCTTCCTCTGTAGTTTTGGTCCTCACAATCCTTCGGAGGACCCTCTTAGGATTTTTGGTCAGCCCTTCCCATTGTACCACCGCAGGTCTCTTCGAAGAACTAGCTTTTAGTCCAGATGCCATTGCCTATTAGAAAAGAGCCTTGTCAATTTTTGGTTTAGATGGTCAGTATCATAATATAATTTTTGTTTAACACAAGTTTTTCTAAGGTTTTACTACCTAGGGGTTTGTAACCTTATGCTCTGATACCAACTATAACAACCCAAGTCCTACCCACTTGGTTGTCCTACAAAAGAGGTCACAAACTTTTCAACCATTTCCAAATTAATTACTAGTACAAGGTATGCTAAATCTTCATGAGTATCATTCCACTACAATCGAAATACTCACGAGATCGAGATTGGCCAAATCTCACTATTGTTGCCTTTAGAAGAACTTCACTCTCATTCCCGAGATTCCAAGTTCTAGCATGGGGTTTCTCCTCTAGGGCCCATTTCACCTAGAGGTTGGACGCGTATTTCCCCATATCTTATCATGACTTCAGGTCATGCAAGAGTTAGCGTGTGCATGCCAGAGCTAGACGAACAACCACCTTCCTTGGAGTTCATCTAGGGTCTACCAATACCCTGGTAACTACCCGGTGTCTTGTCTTGTTTGACAACATAATGTCCCATTCCATTATGTTGGTGGTATCCCTTCCATGATTCAAGCACAAGATTCACCACTCCGTACCAACAAGGATTAACCTAGGAGTGATGCCCATTTCATCCTCCATTACCTCCCATCCTGACCCTTCCCATCTAGAGTACGGTTATCCCTAATAATTGGTGTTTGTCTTCCCACAAGCACCATTAATGGTTAAAAACAAGATTGTCCTACCCACAATCTTGGGTTGCAAATCAAGATTGTCCTTCCTACAATCTTGGGGCTTCTCTGCCATAAGTTCACTTTATGGTTTAAGAGGTTTATGAGTTCCACTAGTATTTAGGAGTAAAGCAATGAACCATGATCTCTTAATACTAAAATTTATTTCCAACAATAAATTTAAAACTATACATTTAGTACTAAATGAAACTTACATTAAATACTAAATAGTTTTTCTTTTCATATTTAAAAGGAAATATCTAAACTTATCTAGTCTAAATATCTCTTAAGGTCGTCTATAATTATTAGAAATAAAAATTTAAACTAGAATAATATGATCACCATAGTACTTTAAGATGTTACTAAGAATGTATTCAAGTTTCTAAATAACAAATTATTTAATTATATTTTGAAAGAAAAGAAGTAAAAAAGGTTGCTAAAACATAACTGATTTTTAAATCATTTTGTCATGCCTCTCATCTGCTACAACTAAATTATAAATTGTGATATTCAGGTTTATTAGAACTTAAATCAATGAAGCCATGCTCGTAATCTTCAAGTACATCTCCAATCATGATACTTCATGACCTCAATATCTTATATGCAATTAAGGTAAGGGTACAAGTGGCTTCATAAATGGATGGCTATTCCTAACGTAACCCTATGATCTGGTCACAGTGATTGGTAACGGGTGTCATGGGATCAAGCCCAACTAGTCCAATAAGTTAGATCCCGTCCATTATGAACGTAAGTTTATCACCGTACGAAGATGCCCAACCTTGTGTAAACTAAACAAAGATTACCTTAGCTTATCGACAACGTCCTTGAGAAATTTGAGTTTATTAGATTTAAAATTTAATATGTTCTCTACCGAAATGACTATATAATGTGGCGATAGCTAGGTTTACTTTCTATCCAAAATATTTTATAGACTCCAAGTAAATAGATGGTGGTGGCTTGCTCCAAAGCTAAGTATAAAGTTTGATATGTCCTTTTGCATTTTAGTTGACAAAAGAGCAACATGCATGAGTCAATTATTTAGATTATATTAAATATCATCTTACCTAAGTTCTGGTATTTCTATGTGCTAGAAAAAAATTCCATCCACTTGTCCCTTGTGGCTTCACCACTCAAAATGGGGAAGGTAGAATATGCTATACTTCCAAATGAAGACATGTTATGGCCAAGGGCTCCGGACAAAACTACACAACTCACCTATAATTATTGTTATTGTTTCTTCATAAGACGTTTTAATGCATAACACAAAAATACATGCTTGATCACAATATCTTTAATAGAGGCATAACAATAATAACACGGAGTCACACATTCTTAAAGGGAATTCCTTAATCAGAAAAACAACAACAAATTATTATATTTACAAACTAATATGTTTCCATCAGGTATGCCATCGCCAACTAAATGACTTTTCTATCTATCAATTCCATAGCTAACAAAGAATATTTTGAGCTTTATTAAAATGAAATGACACTCTCATATGTTCAAATATTACAACATCCTTCTATACATATAATAAAAACAGATCATCAGGCCAAACATGCGTCTCTCTAATAGATAACATACATATCCTATTTGAACGGTTTAAATATTCTTAACTATTGTTAAAGACTTTTACAATTGTGGGTATATTTTCAGAGTTTGGATAACATCACGAATTTTGGATGGAGCACTATGCTTCAAAACCAAACATGAGTAAACTCTTACTTATTTAATCAAGACAACAAACCATATCTTTCTTTTGAAACAGTGCTAAGTCCCCAAAAATTTCTTCCAAGTCTTGTATTGGTATTGTTGGCTTTTCAAGGGTCAGAGCGGTCATTTATAAAATGATATGCAACTAATTTCTATATGCAAATAGTCATGTACAAACTATTTCATAACACAATATACTACCATATGGTATATACACGCATCAATTAGCTTCACACCAAAACAAATTATTTTCCTACAGATTGTTACCACCAAAATATCGTAATTCAAGAATTTTACTTGCAGACTAATTCCTTAAAATTCCAATTAAAATTATATACAAACATATAAGATACCATATCATTATAACATTAAATGGAAAACTTATTGTAGAGAACCAACCTCAGTAAAATGCTTTTCCCTTCCTTGGCTTGGTAGTCTTTTCGTCCTCCCAAGTATTGCAGTCAAAGAATGAAGAAGATGATAAACTATTTTACGTTACCTTCCTTTATAGAAGAAAACAATATCCTCATGAAGAACATTTGTAGGCTCCATGCAAATTTTCGTCCGAGGTTCGCCAGGTGGTATAGAAAAGTCGAATCATCAAGTTTTGTTTAATTTAATTACTTATATTGCAACTTTAATATTTATTAGCTATTATTATATATATATATATATATATTTATATGTATATATATATTATTATTATATTTTCATTATTTATTATTTATTATTTATTTATTTTCTTTTATTATATTTATTATTATTATTTTAAAAAATTAATTTTGAAACAAGACATTCATAATTGATCTATTAATGCAACTACATGAAATGCAACTACATGGACCGTTGGCGGATGCATTGCCAATAAGGTTCTTTGACCCTAATTACGATGAACACTTCGTCGCTCATCATTTCCCTTGACTTACCTTCTATCGGTTTACCTTTTAGCCATTTGGAGGGGACATATTTCTTGCGAATTACTCCTTCTAATGATGGTACCTGTCCCTGCATACATAGATGAATTAGTAATATCTCATCCTTATAGAAAAATAGGTATATAAGAAGGTAGATTTTGAAAATATATTACACTCTCCCAACACAAAATAGAATACTGATGATTATTCTCGATCGTTTTCCTTCCCATTTTAAAGATGATTAATACAAGAGTTTACATGAAGAATGTAATATCCCATGCAAACATCTAATCCCATTGTTTGTTAGGTGGTATTTTAATTTTTTTTATGGGTGTATGGATAAATTACTTTAATTCTAGTTTAGTCTTCATTTTTTTATTAAATTTATTTATTATACAATTTTTATTTCTATTTAATTTATTTATGTATATTCTTTTTATTAGAAAAAAAATACTATATCATTTATTTATTTATATTTTTTTGAAAGAAGAATTTCCATGTATATGTGATTCAAAGCACAAAACCCTAAATGCAACTAAGTGGATGCATCTACATGGACCACTTGACGAGTGTACTGCTAGTAGGGATTTTCATCCCTTACAACTACAAATACCCCACCACTCATCATATCCCTCATCTTACCATTTCATTGCTGCTCTTCATCTGCTATCTTGAGGAGGTTTCTGGCTCACTCGATCTGCTCCTCCTACGAAAAGTACCTGTTCTTATGACCACATATTGATCAGTAGTATCTTGTCCTTGTAGATGAAACAAGCAAACTAGCAGCTAAATATGGAGGGATGTTACAATAACCAACAAATATACCTACCATACTCTTTTCATCTAATTTTGTTTGTTTCTATTTTGGAATATGCATATAAGATTTGCACCCAAAAATCCTTAGTTTTTCGATATTTGGTTTCTGTCCTGACTAAACTTCTTCTAGAGTAATATTCTTAAGTATTCTAGTAGGTAATCTATTATGTAGATATACTATTGTTTTAACTACTTTTGGCTAGTACTGATTATCAAGATGAGCCTATTTTATAATACATCTTACCATTTCCATTATAGATCTATTTCTTCATTCTATGATGCCATTTTGTTGTGATGAATATGATGTAGTAATTTATCTCTTTATTCCATTTTATTTTAGAAATAGACTAAATTCTTGTGTCATAAATTCTCCTCCTTTGTCTGATCGAAGAGTTTTGATAGCTTTCTTTGATTCTTTTTTTGCTTGAAATTTAAATTGTTTGAAATAGCTAAAAGCTTCTGATTTGTATTTCATGAAGTATACCCACATTTTTATAGTATGTTCATCAACAAATAATTGAAAATAATTATGTCCTCCAAGACTTGTTGTATTCATTGGACCACATAAATTTGTATATACCGATTCTAGTGGTTATTGAGATCTATATTGATGAATTTCAAATGGTACTCTATGTTGTTTTCCTGCTTAATATTCTAGACAAACTGTAGATTCCCAAGAAATATTTGGTATTCCTTCAACCATTTGATATTTGACCATTTCATTTAAGGATGATACACTAGTATGTCCCAAATTTTTATGTCAACTACTTTTTCTTTGATGTTTTAACTAACAAAGCCAAATAGGTAGTAGTATCTAAAATAAATAAAGTCTCCTTATAAGACCCTATAGCTATTATTTTTCTCCGTTTGATAATATGACATTGTTTTCTTCCATTTATGGTCTTAAATCCTATTGTCATATTTTGATCCATGAGTTGTAAAACTGAGAGAAGATTGGTAGTCAATCCAAGAACATATAAAACATTGCTAATTATTCATTTTTATATTTATTATATTGACTATAACATATCATATTCATTTTACTTTATATGTCTTATTGTCAGCTATTATAGTTTCTCATGTTTTGCTTGTAGAGACTCAAATAATTTTTTTATTTTCAATCATATATCTGCTTGCTACTGATTCTATATACAAATAATCCATGGTCCTTAATTTTCAATTTCTAAAATTTTATTACCTTATGTCTCCCAACATTCAAATATATGAGTTTATAAATTCTAAATTTCACATATCTTAATTTGGTTTTGAAGCTCTTATAGCTCCCTTATTTCTTCGAACTTATCAATTTGGAAATATTTCAACTAGTTTTGTAAAATCAAATGTGCAATATTACAAATATTTTAAAAATAAATACTTTGATCTTTAAATCACTCTTCAACATTTCTAAAAAGCTTTCAAATTGCAATATTCAAATGTCTAACGTTTAAATAATAGTTCAAAAAACTTATCTCTCCAATAAAATACTTTCAATATTAACCTTAGATAATAATCTCCTTTAATCCTTATAACTCCTACTTAGCATAAAATCAATTTCAAAAATAATATATTACCTTCAATATTTCAGACACTCCCTCCTTGATGCTATATTTGGACTTGTTTTAAAAAATGGGCGTTCTTACTCCACTTTGGATGGTTAAATATGCTTCAATATAGTCAAGGCACATCAACCTTCCATGTATGTCATCCTTGTAGAAAATTAGACTGTGCCAACGTATTTCTATCTCATGGAATAAATGGACGTTCAAAAAAAAATTGTCTTATTGAAAGACAAGTGACAAGTATCACCAAAGTGCTTCCTTACCTTTTCCTAACGTAACCTGCAACTCCTCAATGACTTGTACCGCTCCTTATTCCTTGTGACAAGTGGTATATGCAATGTTATAATGTTATTCAACCTTATAAACATATTCTCAATGCTTCTTGATGTTCTATTTTCCTTGACTGCATTCTATTCCTTCTCTCGACACTTGGTTGTATATGTAATGTACTCAATAGACTAATGCAACATTGCAAGGAAGGTTATGCATACCTTATCTTCTCTTCATTTCTTGATGGTTACAAAACCTAGACCTTTTGTCTCCCTTAATGCCTTTTCAATATGCAAAAACTTTATCTTATTTTATTTTTTATGTTTTTACGCTTGCAACTAGTGCTTCAACTTCCTAAATGGTGGCTCTTATCCACTTGAGTGCTCCTCTATAGGTGGCTCTTCTCCACTTAGGTGCTCCATGATGGCTCTTCTTCACTTAGGTGTTCCTCTATGGGTGGCTCTTCCTCTTTAGGTGGTGGCTCCTCTCTTCTATCTGGTGGATATTCTCCTAGGTAGTGTTTGAATGTTTACCTCCCTATGCTTCAGTGTCACATTTTCTCTCTTTCTGTGGTGCTCAAACTGTGCTATTCGGTGGTGCTCTACTTAGTGGATTTATCACTCTTTTTGGTGGATTTTCTTCACCAACATTTTTTACAAATTTGATTTTCCTCTTGGTGTCTTTAGACACCTTTGATCTGCCTTAGTTTTAATATCTATTTGTACTAAATTAAACTTAGATAAATCTGCACTTTTGTTATATATAAAACAACATATAATATTTTCCTTATCACTCCTTTTTAGCACATTTCTTAAACTCTAACTCTTGCTATTATATTTTGCATATTTTTTTAATAATAATGGTGTCTATTTTATTTTATTGGAGACACTCTACTCAAGCTTTCTTTTGCTAGATTTTAATATCTCTAAAATTTATGCTTTCAAAAACTTATAATAACCACTTTTAAAACTTGTAAAATAAAAATTTTTATAGCATAAATATTACACACCTTTTGTGGTCTTCTTTGTAGCTAGTCTTCTTGGTGATTTTTTGTCCCAAATTTATGTATTTTGTAGCTTCACTCCTTTGTCTTTAGCTGCTCCAAAATTATCAATTTATAGCTCTAATTTCTGCCCAAAAATTTCTACATTTAGCCTTTAATTTTGTGCTCAAAATTTGGTTTTTGAGACTTAAATTTTCTTCCAAAATTGTCCTCTCAAATTCTAAAATTTGCAGCTATGATTGCTGCTCAAATGCTGCCTTCTTGCTACCCAAATTTGTAGCAATTATCCTCTTTCAAATGCTTCTTACAAAATCTGATTCTTTAATGTCCAATAATCTTCAAATTTACTACCTTCTTTTACTATCAATCCTTCCTTTAATTGGCTATCCAAAAGTACTTCTAAAACTTCCCAAAGCTTCTCCAAATTGTAGCTCTATGCTTTCTTCAATTTGTTGTCCTGTGACCTTTCAACTTCTCCCTTTAAAAATAGTAAGCTTATTTTCTTTCAAATCAGCCTTCAAAATCTGACTTCTCAAAAACTATGGCCTCTTCAATCCTCTTGTTGAATTCTGACTTCAAATATAATCTCATTCACTATCCTCTTCCTCAAGAATATGAATGTCTTGAGGTCTTCAAAAACCTTTTTAAAATTTGACAAACTTCTTGCCAAATCCTTCTTCCTTTTGGGCTTATTTTTGGATGGTGACTATTGTACCAAATTGTTCTTTTTATGAGCTTCTTCTACTTGTAATCTTCTATCACGAACTTTCTTCAAATATGCTCCAATGGCCACTTCTTCCACTTTGCAATGAGGCTTTCTCTAGCCTTATTCAAATTCTCTTGAGATCTCTTTTCTTAGGTCATCTAATTTTGTAGCTCCTCAAATTTACAACATAATTTCTATCAAAATATCTTGTGGCTCTGATATCACTGATGACACTTGAGATTTTTAAATTAACTAAGAAATCACAAATATAATTACTAGAACAAATAAATTATTGAATCAAAAGAATCACATGAGATAAATAAATATAATAATCCTTATTGCTATAAAAACTTATAATACAAAATATGTAATTAAGATTCCATAATATAGATTTATAAATGACCCTTGGTCCTCCTCAAAATGACCCTTGAGCGATCATATAATGTAATATATTCTAACAAATATGTCACTACCTCAAATTGTTGTAGCCTTGATTAGAGTAAGGAAAGAGTAGGTCAATAGGCTTTTCAATTATTGTTGTGAAAGTTTTCCTATATTTATGAATCAAAGGATTTTTCATGCAAGAGATAGGTAAGGTACAGGTTTAATGTATTTCTATGCTAGGTCTCTTGCATATAGAAAAGTTGGTAGGTAGCAAGTTGGTTTTCTCACAAGTTTACAGGTGTTCTAGAAGTTGTTAGTCATGAAAATAAATGTGGAATCATCTCCTTGTAATCTATTTATAGCTTTCTCAGTCGACTAACCTTGTGCATGCAATATTAATTAATTCATCATAAAATGAAGTCCCTTCCCATGAATTTTTTTAATAGATCAATAGGTTTTTGGTATGACATCATCATAACATCATTGCATCCTTCATCTATTTTTCTTTAAATTTGATGGATCGATGCTTACTCATGTTGATGTCATCATATGTTGTAGCTATTTGTTAAATCAATAAATTATGCTTTGGTCAAGGTGATATTACTTTAATTTTTCTCTCTCTTCTAGACACCAAGATTTAGGTATATATCAACATCACTTCATTGAAGTTCCTGTAGCAAGGATGAATACTATGTGCCCAAGATCAACCACATGAAACAAGAAAAAAGGAGGAGAAGATTTCCAACGATGGAGAGAATGAAAAATCACATCTCTCCCTTTATGTTATGGAATTTTATATAGAGAAAAATGAGATTAGGGTTAGGGTTCCCAAATCCATATTACATGAAATTCAAATGAACATGAAATGACATTACAAATTAAAATAACCTATTCTAATGAGGTATTATTAAATCCTCATAACAATTAATTTGGAACCTAACTAATAAACATGACCTTGTAGCATTAACATGTCTTTAGTCCCTTGCTTTGCACAAGCTAATGAATGACATCATTTTTCTAACCAAACTATGCTTTAGAAGGAGTTGAAACTTGTGCATTTTCCACATCAACTTTAATTTTACAAATTGATCAAATTTTGAAAAATTATTGAATTTAACATGGACTTCAAATTTGATGAATTTTTTTTTATATAGGGTGACATCATCTCCAAAATTCAACGAATCAATAGAAGTGTCAAGTCAATCATTGAAATTTTACCTTAGAAATTTTTTATATTATGTTGCTAACTTTTTTATTCCTACCAACTTATTGGGTTGATACCTTTTAGAAAAAAAGAAGCAAAAGGATCAATATTTTTACGTAGTAGGAAGGTATTTACAAAGGAAAGGAAAAGTAATATATACAAATTTATAAATGATCCTTCCATTATGCCTAAAGGAGTAGTAGATGATTTCCATTAAATGAGATAAGCAACATTCATCCTTCCATCATAATTAAATTGTTTGTATTTATAGGTTGCACTTTGCTAATTTGACATGGTCCATTCCAATAGGAATCAAACTTACCATGTCAAACTAGCTTGGTATTATCTTTGTCCCATTTCATTACTAAATCAACTTATTTTATTTTAACATTGGTGGTTCACTTGTAAAACCACTTATTAATGATCTCTCTATGTTGCATGAACCATTGGAAGGCTTTATCCCTATCCACTTCTATTTATCACAAAGAATTATGGTCAGCCTACATGGGTGAGATATCAGTTTGCTCAGCAATGATCAATTTTGATTCTTCAACCCATAATGCTTTCTTTAGTTTTGTATGATAGTAACATTTTGTCATGACAATCATATTTTGTAGGATCCCGATAATAATCTTATATATTTGACCAAGTTATTATCATATGGGTAATAACTTGAGGAGGTTTTAAGGAGCAACCTATATTGTAGTACAAATTGGAGAAACTTTACCCCTATGAATGGAGTGAGATTATTAGTGATAACTACTAAGGATGCTCCAAATTTAGATATTATATCTTCTAATAGTTGGATGATTGATTCTTGAGTTATGGCTTTTACCATAATAACCTCTACCCATCTTGTATAGCAATTGGTAGTTGTTAAGAACCAACCGTTCCTCACACTAGATTGTTAGAAAGGGTTGTTTACTATTATGAACCCATTCAAATATGCTTTACAATTTTGAACCCATTCAAATATATCCATGAATAAAATTGGCCAATAATACCCTACTATCTATATTTTATAACTTGTTGTATGAGTTGAATAATGACCACATTTTCAAGATATTCTATCACTAGGCATTTGACTCTTCCCTCTTGAACACATATTAGCAACACTTTGTCTTAACCCATTTTAAAAAGAGTGTTATTAATCCAAATGTAATTCATGGCCTTTCATCTAAACGTATCTTTTTGTTTGATAGTTAAGCCTCTAGTCACATATCCTATTAGTATGTATTGCTTAAGGTCACCCATCCATCTAGCCAATTCTCCTATATCACTTTCTTTGACTAATTTTAAGTGTTCACCTGAACGTTCCATGGCTATATTTTTACAAAGGACTCTACTTATCACTAGTTTAGTGGGCTTAATATTAGTGTTAAATTTCTATATCTTATTTATTCACCTTGCTTGTTTTTCTTCTAATAACCATGGAGGACAAAATAATGCACAACAAAGATAGTGGTTTTGCTCTAGAGCATATAATATAAAACTTTTCTAAAGGCTTGCATCATAGAAAACATGTTTCTCTATGCAAATATATCATTCCTTATAGTTGTAAAGTACCTATATCATAAAGGATATGGGATGTTCCTAATCCTTATGTAACAATACTATAGCTACACTTTCATCAATGTCAAATACACATAGTCTAAAATATTTTAAGAAAATAGGGTTAGTAAGAACTAACACACTTATGATACCTTCCTTGATCTCTTGGAATGCTCTTTTTCCCTCTATAATCTAGGTGAAAGTAGCATATTTCTTTAACTTCTTAGTGATAGGCCTAACTAACTATGAAAATTTTATAATAAATTTGGATACAAGATTAATTTAGCCTAAGAAAGACCTGATACATCTAAATTAGAATAGCCTTTATAGAGTCAGGATCGATAGCAATTTTATCATTTAATACCACATGGCCTAGTAAATTTCCTTATTGTACAAAAAATAATGGATTTTTTGGGATTTAGAGATGCCAAATTATCTAAAAATACCTCTAAATATTCAATATGCTTAAACTTACCATTTGAAAAGATGATCAAACCATCTAGGTAGACTTAAATTATCTAAATAATAAAAGATGTAAAAGTGATATCCATTGTCATTTAAAATATTGCACCTATCTTTGATAACCCAAATGAAACTATTTGGTAAGCTAACATCCCCTATTTAGTTATTATGGTAGTTTTATTCTAATTATCATATTTCACCCAAATATGGTTATACCATGAAAAGCCATCAAGTAGCAACTATATTTGTGAGTCTAACATATTTTGGGTAATATGATCTATGGATGGTAGTGCCTAGTGGTCCTTTAAAGAATATTTATTAATATTTTTTAATTCAACACAAATTCTAATATCCTTATTCTTATTTTGCACAAGGACTAGATTAGGAACCCAAGTGGAATGCTTTATTGGGAAGATGATTTGATATTATAGTAACTTGAGTTTTTTATTATGATCTCTATTATTGCTGGAATTTTCTTGCCCCTAGCTCTAGGTCAATGGTATTATTGATTATTCTTCTATTGTACACCTTGAGGTATTTATAGATCTAGGAAATCACATAATTGTACATACCACATAGCTTCTTGAATGTGTGATTATCTTCTTTTTGCATTAATTTTACACCAAGAGATTCCTCCCTTTGACAACGTAGATAAGTTGGTAGGAAAAAATTACTTTAATGTTTGCTTTCTTAGTGCTATCATCTAGGTTAAACAAGCTTTCCAATTTAATCAACTCCTTAGGAAAATAATTAATTTTGAGTTGAATCACTCTATCTTTAACATCATCGTTCTTCCATTCAGCATATTATGCCTCTTTGACTAAGAGTTTAATCACTTTCTCATCATTTTTAAACACTTGTCGATGATCTGCATTCTCTAGTACCATAGGTATAGACCCTACATTTATCTCCTTGGGCTTATCTTGTATGTCTAAGGAAGGATCAATTTTATAGCTAAAGTAACTAGCTCATTTGCTTTAGGGTTCATCTCTCTTGGTATTGTGATAATGTAATAGGTTTCAAAACTTCCCAAAAGGTTCCAAAATCATTCCCTATATAATTTTAGTTGTCTATTATTGGTGATGCATGTAAATTTTACTTGGTCTCTGATGATATTTGAATCACCCAAAATATTCAAGCTCTTAGCACCCTTTTTTTTATTTTCTTCATCCTAATACATAGAGCTTCATACATTGCTACATTGTTAGTATAATTGAATAGAATTCAACAAGCATGGTTCTTTGATTTACCTTAGGGATTGATATTTTAATTCTAGCACCTACTCTATTTATTGTCTTTACAATATCAAAGTACATAGTCTAGATTATATTAGGACCATAGAACTATTAGGTTGTTAGGAATGCACCTTGATGGGATCTTCTAGCACTAGGTAATTTCCTAGATTAGTTTTCTCATATGACTCATCTATCTCTTGAATGTATTCATATTGAAGTATGCCAATGATCATATCAATTTTTGAAATAGGCTCACTTTTGGATATATAAATTCAATGAGTTCATTCCAATTGATTAGCCCATCATTACCCAACTGATGAAGAAGATATTACATAGAGGTTCATTCTCTATCATGATCATTTTTATATCAAGGCATCTTCATGTGGGTATAATCCATTACTATATATCCATCCTTTAAAAATTTTATATTCCATTATTTGGACAACAATATCCTAAACTAGGGTGGGAGATCAACCATAATCACTTCCTAAACCACCACTAATTCTAAATGTTTAGTTGTAGTCATTACTAGATCCTTTAATATACCAATAAAATTGACCTATGTCCCAACCATTTGAATAGGCTTACTAGTTATTTCTAAATATGGCAACTTTATTTCTTTACACTACCTTTGGAATAACTATTATGATCACTATTCAATCAATAATACTTCTCAAGATGTAATTTTTAGTCTTTAGAATGGTGTAGAAAGGAGGTGGCTTCTTTTTCTTTATATTAGGAACATCGATATCATTCACTTGCATGTTTAATTTATCTTGTACTATGAGGTTTTGTTTCCTTGATTTATTATGTAAGGTTTCATGGGCTAAAGTTTTACTTTTAGTGTATTATTGTTTATGCTTCCTTAGGGCTTCTTGTAACAAATCCCTCTAACTGAGTATTGTCAATGCTTTTAGTTTATTCAAATCTTGAGCAATTTTGAACCTAGAAGTAGCTAAATTATCTTCATTACATGGTGCAAACTTCATAAATTGCCTCTATGTGGTCATCATCCCTTCACTAGTCAATGAGGAATAATTCAATTTTTTTAAGGTTCTTTTTATAGTCTTTCTCATTCAATATGTTATATAGTATTATTGCTTCTCTTCCTTACCACTATTGTCTATTTTCTATACTTTAGCATATGTAATCTAAGGTGTGTTATCTCCTTATACTTTATTAACTATCATGACCCACCTTGGTAGGACCCTTTTACATGATGAACTAGGACCTAATTCTTAGTTTTGTAATGTTTTGTGAAGTAAATTGATGCTTTTGTGAAAGATATATTATAGGAAATATATTTTGGATAAAGAAAAACAAGTCAATTAAATGTGGTTTAGTTAATATAATTGCATGTCACCTCATTGATTTGGTAGGTTTTGGAATGCAATTAGGTTTCACAAAATGTGTTTGATTTTGATTGGACCAAAAGAGCACTGAGATAATTATAAATATAATGGTTATTTTATTGAATTAGAGGATTATTCATCCTCCTCCATGGTTGCTTCATGGCGGTTAATTTTTAAAGGAGATTCTCCTTTTATTCTTTAATAGTTTTAAATTTATCAATATTATTGAGAAGGGGGCATGGAATAAAGGGATGGATCACCTTATATCTACTTTTTAATTTTATAATATTTATATTGTCTCTTCCTAGCATGGGATAAATCAGTAATCTATTTCAAGGCATCTTGCTTTGTCAAGGAAGAATACTTTTAAATGAGCCTAGAGTGGTTTAGTTGAGAGCTAGTAAACACGAGGAAACTAGGAGGTGAAAAAGGAAGAATTGGTGTTTACTCGAGGGATAAACCTAACCATTAAAGAGTATTAGGTTGTATCTACCCCTTATTAAGCATTTTTTAATTTTTTTATGTTGTTGAAATGGGCATAGGATAAACATATTTATTCTTTGCTTAATATTCTTGTTTGATGCCATTTTTGGTGATAGCCTTGCTTTCTTGAGCCCCATTTTCATTGATTGAAGAGATGCCTATATTTTGTAATTAACCTAAGATGGCATGTGCTCTAGCAAGACTAAGACTTAAACCTTTAAGCCCCTCTATAATTATTTTGATAAGGCAAGTGAATCATTAATTTGGCCACATTATTCTTTGAATAGATTGACTAGATATTGATGTCTGCAACCCAATTACATGGTGAATGATTTACTCTTTTGAAAACTTCTTGCTATAATTCTTCATTTCTTATTGAAATCGTGTTTGCATCAATGTTTTTTGGATTATTATAACTTGGATTTTCAATGGATTCCAATTTTGTGATCATCGCCTAAAATCCGGTTTGATTGAAGAATGATTAACATCTTTGAAATCCTTACCTTGATCTTCCCTATATCCATTTTTGTTTGAAATCCTCTATAGGGTGAAATAGGTTCCTTTTACATGCTTAGGGTAGGTTTGGAGGGGTCATTGAACCTCTCTAAATCACCACTTGAGCATCGAACATGATCTAGATTGTGTCTAGCATGCTCAGGTAGAAGACCTTCATGGTCTTCCCTGAGCAATATCCCACATGGTATATGCTTGGGTGTTGGTGGTATTTATAAAGGGAAAGGCTCCCATAAATGTTCAACCACCAAGTGTTGGTAAAGGACTAGGCCACTTGGTAGTCGCTTTGTGCTATTCAAACCTCCCACAAAGTTTGTTGATCTGTTGACCATTGTTTAGATCTCATCACATGTTTGCTTGGTTTTGGTTATCGATTTTGAGATGCATAGTTGATAACCTCATTTTATTATATATGGGATAAATTATCCCATAATATTTATGTGGGATCTAAAGGAGATTTTAAAAGGGAAAGGACTTCCCTTATAGAGTGACCACCATCAGTGGTCAAAGTGGTCACCGAGCGGGGACCACTCCATACCATTTGAGGGTGCATGGCTAAACACTTGGATTGATTTAATTGCTTCCTGACCTATAAGTTAATCCACCTATGGTTACAATCTATCTTACCATGTGGTTGATTACATATTAATGGTTTGTTTGGAGTGCTAGTCATAAGGCATGAAATATTAAACTTATTTTTAAAAATTTACTTGTGGTAATATCCCAAATTCTCCCTGTGGGAGTATGTGAGGCTACCTAAATAGGGGTAGGCACCCCTATTATCTTGGCCACTAGATAGTGGTTAGGGTAGACCTTACCCGATGGAGGTTGAGGTTGAGCATCGGTAGTGGATGCCTCAATGACTGTTTGACTTGGATGCCTTGTTGACTATTTGACTTGGATGTCTCGTTGACTATTTGACTTGCTTGGGAATTATATTGACTGAATTGAATTAAGTTGACTATTAATTATCACCTTTTTTGACCAATTACAACCCCTTTTATTTTTGAGGATTTAGCTTAGCTTAAAACCTTTATTTTTGCAATTTGATCCTAGGAAAAAAATCTATTTTTTTAATGAAGAAGTTGATTGAGCAAACTGAAATGAAGGATAGGTCGAATTGGGTGTCTTAAAAAGGATAGACCTTGAAACATGTAACTCTAGGCAATTTTTTAATGGACAATTTTTGTAGAAAAATTGTAAGACAACCTTAGAATAATTTTGTAGAGAAATTGTAGGTTAACTATAGGGCAGTTTTGTGGAGAAATTGTAGGTTAACTATAGGGCAATTTTATGGAGAAATTGTAGGTTAACTATAGGATAAATTTTTGGAGAAATTGAAAACTATTGGAAAATAATTTTGTGGAAAAATAGTAATTCAACTATAGGAAATTTGGTAGAAAAATTGTAAGACATCTTTAGAATAATTTTGTGGAGAAATTGTAGGTTAACTATAGGACAATTTTATGGAGAAATTGTAGGTTAACTATAGGACAATTTTATGGAGAAATTGAATACTATTGTGAAATAATTTTGTGGAAAAATTGTAATTCAACTATAGGGCAATTTGGTAGAAAAAAAATTAAGATATCTTTAGAATAATTTTATGGATAAATTTTAGGTTAACTATAGGACAATTTTGTGGAGAAATTTAGGTTAACTATAGGACAATTTTATTAAATAGTTGCACTCTTACTTGTAGTGGTAAGGGATTTGGCTTCTCTTTGAGAGGTCCAAGGTTCAAACCCCACTCAATATGAAGGGACCATGACCCCTCATAAAAACATGTGTAAACTCATTGAAAAAATAAAACAAGGTTCAAGGTGTAGACCAATTGGTTCGATGAAACCCCGTAAGGGGACGAACGTCCAAGGTTCAAATCTCGAGCCTTGTCGGATTGGGAACTTGTCCTTATTCCAATGTGTTCTCAGTGACATATAAGGTTCAACATGAATATGGCTTAGTGGTTATAGGGGTGGACTACGTGGATTACCATGGTAGCTACAGATTCCACTAGGTTAATAAAAAAAATATAGGATAATTTCGTGAAGAAATTGAATACTATTGTGAAACAATTTTAAAGAAAAATTGTAATTCAACTATAGGGAAATTTGGTAGAAAATTTGTAGGATAAATTTAGAGCAATTTTGTGGAGAAACTATATGTTAGCTAGGACAATTTTATGGAAAAATTGGATGGTTTATAGATCAAAATTTAATAGAAAAATAAAATGTTTGATCCATTTGTTTAAATGTTATTTTTGTGTGAATAGAATTTAAGGGAATTTACTTTATACAAGTACCTTCTAGTTATATTTATGAGAGAATGGGTGGGGAACTCATTCTTGGGAGAATTTATGGGGTTCCCTCATATTTTTGTATGAACTAGACTAAAAGTGATTGCTTGAAATGAGGAATATTGAAAATTTAATTACAAATGCATATTCTAAGTTATGATCAAGAAATAATGGTTAGGGAATCTATTCTTTGGGGGAATTTATGGGGTTCTCTATTGCTTGGACTAGAAGTGTTTGTAATTGTAATTGTTCTAACAAAGGAATATATTTTTATGGAAAAAGGGTATGTGATAAAAGAATGAATGTGGAATTATTTCTTAGGAAGTTATGGCATTTACTTCCTTTGTTGAAATGAATGTATAATGCATTGTTACATTATAGTGAATGTTTGTTGCATGATTGCGTTCAAATGAAAAAATGCATATATTTCTTTATAATAGACTATTTAGCAAAAGTGCATTTAAGGGAAAACTACATGAATATAATGAGTTGTCTTGATCCCTTACCACCATCAATGAAGTGATGGAGAGGCAAGATGAAATAGTGAAGACTTATACAATTCAAATATTGATTCCTTTTACATATGTTGTATTAAAAGTTTTCATGATGAAAGGCTCTTTTGTAAAAGAAATTTCTAGCATGAGTATTATTTTGTAATCTAGAATGGATGTATTGCTTTAAGATATGTAAATGATAGAATTTCCAGTTATGCTCAAAATATGTATGATGTAGCTTTGTGCTCTAATTTATGTTGTATAAATAATCATGTTCTATGGATTAACAATGGAAATAGGGATTACAACTTATTTAAGTTTCATAATGAAAAGAGATTTTAAATTATTTAAGTAAATGGACTTAAATAAACATCCTATTTATGTGTTTGAGAGAGAGATGTTCAAAAAAATAAATGATAGAGTTTATACATGAGGTAATTAAATAAAGGAAATACCTAGAATATTTGCATAAGTTACACTTGGAGTGTGAAACTCAAGTGGGACCCAAATAAGGTAATATTTGGAAGGTCTAGTTTAGATCTTATCTCCTATCATGGAGGTTAGGAGAGTCTTATGCAAGTAAGTTAGGTGTTAGACAATAGATGGTCTATATGAGTTTATCATTAGAAAATGATAACCACCATAACGCTATTATGGAGATGAGGGTAACAAAGCACTATAAATGATAGATACCCCATCTTAGTGATGCAATATCTAATATGTAAGGCATACGCCTAACATCAACCTAGATGGACTTAGGTTGGGACTAACTTAGATGGACTTAAGTTAGTAAAAGGAAAATGGCTATTCCAATATTTAGGGTACTGAGAAGAGAAAAATCCCTAAATACTATCGTCAATATATTTCCCATTCGTGGAGAATTTATGAAAGGTACAGTGACCATTTAAGGTGTACTTATATCGTGGAGGTATGAAGGTAAACCCGTTGGTATTATAGGAGATTATCCATTACTATTCGTAAGAGGTAGACATTGATCATGTTATCTCTTAGTGAAGTGTTTCCTTACAACTTACATTGAGTACATTCTTGATTAATACTTGAATATATACTTTACTTATGATTAACAAAAACATTCTCTCACGATATGGTTAGAAAACGAGGTTCATCACAGTTGGTATTAGATTCCAAGCTAGCAAAAGGGATTCTAGTATAAGGTCCAGGCTAGTGAAAAGATATTGGTAAAAGAACCAAAGAGTGGTTCAAGACTAAAGGTTTTTTAATTTGAGTTTAAGGTTGTTTGAAACATTGATAAAAAAGTTTTAGTTGTTAAATCTCTAGATCATAGGACTAGAAGCTTCCATGAATAAGCTAAATATTGCTTAAAAAAATTTATCATAGGAAAGGTATATTTACTCTGATATAGTACCTTGCATGAAGCAAGGGTAACCATCATTATTAGGTGATTGAAAATGTATAAGCTTGCCTAGGAGTATTATCTTGCATGGGGTAATAATCATCATAGCCATTATTGGATGAATGATGATGAGAGAAGTTATTTCATAGGGATAAATAAACTAACTATAAATAACTAAACTCAAATCCTTTGTAGATAATGAGGATGGCACCTTTTGACGAGGCAAGTGTGACCATTGATACTATAAGTAGATGGTTAAGAAGAGGATCTTATTAGAATTCATTACTGGCTAGTCAAGATGAAGTTGATCTTAATGGGATAGTTTGAGAAATTCAGATTGAGAGATAGAAAGTCTCACCATCATAGTTATATATTATAAGAACAAGTGAACAACAAAAATAATATTTTATTTATTATTTATTTGCTTAGGAATACTAAGCAACCTTTGACTAAAAATATGGCCTTTTGCCAAAGAAATAAGTTGAACATCTTAGCCATGGCAAAATAATGTAGAGACATATCCAACATGAACCTTAAACATACCCCATCACATCTAAAGATAGAGGTAAACAGAACTTTTACCATGGTTGAGATGCCATTAAACATAACCATCTATAGAGTAGAGAAATATGCCACTTGACCATCAGATGATGGTAGATTTTTATAGTGTGTTATGCACTATTTAAATAATGGTTTATACCACAACATAGTAGATGTGGTATTATTTATATTTGCATATGAGAACCCGATGTGAAAACATTTAATAGTTCAAGGTATACACTATAAGAATAGCTCTTAGGGTATATTGTGAAAAAAAATAGTTGATGAAGGATCTACCAAAGATCCCAATTCTAAATCTAGATCCTGATCACTGATTTTGACTTCATCATAGTTAATTATTTATCACAGTTGGATGAATAGTAGTAAATTATCATGGCAAAAATATATAGAGAATAATGATACAATGGCATTTTGATATAATTTATTTTATACAATACTCTATAACCTTATTTTAGGGAGTGCATTGGCTAATCATATTATAGCCTTGGTAATAATTTTACTATTACTGGAAGAGTTGTTGATGCATACTTTGTAAGAAAGAAGCAAGTACTTGGATTCTACTTATGTTCAAGTTTTTTCCTCCCACTATTGGAACCATTGGTGAATCAAAGTGGAAGAGCTAAGTGAACCCTCCACATCTTGTGGGTCTTAAGTGGTGTACCTTAGAATATTTTGAGGATATCACTTGGTATATGTGTATCTTGGCTAAGCTTCCTCCTTATTTTGAAGTGTTGTAAAGATGACAACAGGAGTTGCTAGAATGATTTATGGAGGAACTATAGAACTAGTAGAGGTGTGGCCTTTAAAGGTTTTAAGACCTCATCACATATTCCAAGGGATATTTTGGAGAGTAATAAATTCCTTAGATCATGAGGTAAAGTTCAAATATGAGTAGATCTAGCCAAGGATTATATATATATATATATATATATATATATATATATATATATATATATATATATATATATTATAAGTCCAAATGATTGATAAATTCAGCCAAAATATGGTTACATGAATTGGAAATATAAATTTTCCTTGAGGAATTATTCTTTAGTAACCAAAATAGTAGTGTTTTCCTCCATAATAAAACTTTAAAATGGTAGAATAACTTCAAAATATAGCAAGAAGAAGTAATAAAAACTATATTAGATTGGGTTTGTTCAAACCATAATCAATTTCCAAGATAGACTTCTCTATTGTTATATGAATTATCTTTGTTTTCAAGTAGAATTCATTCTTGAGGTTTATAATTTGAGAAGAGATTTTTAATGTTCATTATAACCATAATCTAGATACTTGAGGAAAGTTATAGCAACACTTAAGTCTTCTTGTATTTTGGGTGGTGTAACCTAGAAGGTTCCCAAAAGTAGGTAGGCTTTGGAAAAGTCCTAAGCAATGTAGCTTGGATTATGATGGCACCTTGATCAAGGAGGATCAGGTGGCCAAATTATTTATCACACAAAGTGGTAAATACATATAGTAGTCTCCTAAACATTAAATTGGTCTCTTTACTTATTATGAACATAAAATATGATTCTTGTAAATTTGGATGATGAATATAGCAAATAGAAAAAGTGATCTTTGTAGTCTATTTCAGCATGAACATACTTAATTTGGAAATAATAGGTGAGGAATCTATTCTTGAGAGGATTATTGGATTATATCAAAATCCAACTATTCTTAGTTAATTTTTTATCATACTTAATGAGAAGGAATAGATGGGAAAATATATTCTTGGTTAAGCATTGATCATACTTAAGGAGAAGGAATAGAAGAGAAAATATATTCTTAGTTAAGTTGATCATACTTAACGAGAAGTAATAGAGGAGAAAATTTGTTCTTAGTTAAGTTGATTATACTTAATGAGAAGAAATAGATGATGAATCTATTGAAAATTATTAATGGGAAAGAATAGATGGGGAATCTATTCTTGAGAGGAGTATGGGATCCTCTCTCTAAGATATTTAAGAATGTACCAGATTATGAGACTATATTATTCATTCAAAAAAAGAATCATGTAAGCTAAATGGAGAGATTAAGGTTACTTGTGGACTCGTGGGTCCATGAGAAGGAAACTTTATTAACTTAAACTTCATTAATAATTGGACCAAATGATTCCAATACTTGATAGGAACTGTGGAAGTCAACACTCGAGTTTTCTTGTTTTGAGGGGAGTTACGGTAGGAAACACTCAAGTCTTATTGTTTTGAGGGGAGTTAAGGTATGCAACACTCAAATATTCCTATTTGAAGGGGCTTGCAGTAGATAAACACTCAAACCTTCTTGAGGGGAGTTGAGGTAGGCAACACTTAAGTTTTCTTATGATATTATAGGTGGTGTATCCTATAGGGTTCCAAAAAGTAGGAAAGCTTTTGAAAATTCCTAGGCAAGAAATCTTGGACTAATTATCCTACCACGAAGGTATGGATTATTATCACAAGTTTATGTTGGCACCTTAGGATCAAGGATGCCAAGATATTTAATAATAATAGCCTTAATTATCCACATGGTAATCAAGCACTAAGTCCTAGTGATGAGTGATAAATTGTGATTAAAATATGCAATTTTTATTTGGTTTTTAGATGCAAAATCTAATGATTATGGAAGTTATTTTAATGAATTTCATGTGTAGTTTACATTATTTACATTATTCCTAATGAATCTTCTCCATGAGACATTATGTGACAAATATTGGTAATTTCATGTAAAATTGTGCAAGATTTATGTGTTGTCAATAGTTGGATATTGCAGGTAGCCCGCAGGTAGTTTACAACCAAACACAGGCCAAATACAGATGAACCAACTCATGAGAAGTGTATTGAAGATACATTATGAAAACATGTTATGGAAAGCACCTACAAAAAAAAATCTATGGAAAAGTGTTAACTATATAAACCTATTTGACACGTCAAAATTCCCACGTGTACTGACAACTCACCAATTATGTGTCATACACAGTCAGCATGGTTACTGCTATGTTGCATTAGTATTTGAAATACAATAAAATATTCATTATATAATTTATTATTTGATCTGTAATATTGTTAATTTGTTAATTTTTTTAAGTCATTCGAGATTATGTAATCTGAATGTAATCCAAATTTGTTAGTATTTTTTTAAGTTAGTTATAGGTATTTGTTATGTGTGTTTGGCATTATGCCACTTGGAAAAATCCATTTGTAATAAGTTCAAAATAGTTACTAGATTGTCTTAATTTTAGATTATTATTTTTATGTAATATTAGCAATCAAATCTTCAAGTGTTCAAGATGTAATAGAAAGGCATTGAAAACTTCTATTGAAAATGTCCAAAGTGACATTATAAAATACATTGTAAAGACCTTTGAAAAGGTCTAATATGTATAAGCTATGGTTTGATGTCTATCATCTTCCATCTGAATAGTTTATTGTCTACATAGTCTATCATACATTTTATGAATAAATATTGAAGTAAAGAAATAAAATATCAATATTTTCTTCTATGAATTTGGTAATTGTGTTCTATATTTCTTTTATGCTTTATTTATTTCTATAACTTCCATCTTACTTTCCTGCAACCATGAAATAAGTAGCATTAGATTAATTTAATGAAAATAGCTTACTGAAGTTAAAGTAGAGTAGAGAAAGGGGAGGAGGTTAATACTAACCTTGAGGAGGCAAGGCCCACTCTGAAAGGTTAGTCCCTAAATCTCTTCCCCCAAAAACATGGTAGATAGAATTAGAACATAGAATAAGTCTTAAAGCATAAATTTTATTTAAAATTGCATAATATAGAATTATAAAATATATTAAATAAACAATGCATTATTAGATCATAATGTGGATCCACACAAACTTAGACTAAGTCATAAATTGTATCTTTAAATTAAGCATCAAATTCATTTCAATTTCCTTTATTGCAAACCTTTATTTCCTACAAATGAAACTAAGAAAATGGAATAAAGTCAAATATTAAGAATTAGGGAATAATCTATATGATATTTCTATTCTTTAAATCTAACCTAGATTGACAAATTAAATGTGATAACTACAATTCAATATTTTTGCACCATTTTTGGGGAGAACAGTATTGTAATATTTATCAAAGACTATTGGTGTGAGAGAGACGCTTACCTGTTTGAATAGCAAGAAGTTTCAAGTGCATGCAGGTCAAAGTTAGCACAAGAAGTTCCAACAAGTTTCTTCATCTCAATACTTTCAGGTTCCATTTTCTTAGGTTCAAATTTATTGCTTTTCTAGTTAGCATTTTATTTTAGCATTTTTGTTTTTAGTAAATTTACTTTCAAGCATTGGAATTGATTGTTACCTACTTAGGTCTAGGTTATTTAACTTGTGAAAACAAGGGAGTAGGTGCAACAAAATCAAACCGAAGTGTTCCTTAAAATCAAGTAGTAACAACAATCCAACCTTTATTTCAGCATTTCTATTTTCAACAAATTTACTTTTCAGCACTATGTGGTTGTTACCTACTTAGGTCTAGGTTCTTTAACTTGTGAAAAAAATTAGTAGGTGTAACACTATCATACTAAAGTGTTCCTTAAAATCAAGTAGTAACAACACTTTAATTTTACTTTTGTTAAAATTGGCTATTGTATTTTAGATCATGTTTTAATACAAATAAGACTATTTTAGAATAATAATTTTACTTTCCCTTTTTGTGTTAAGATTGACTATTGTATTTCAAATCTGGTCTTATAACAATAATATTGTTCTATTTGAAATTTTTTGAGAAAACAAAACTGTGAAAACCAAAAGAGAGAGAGAGAAGTAAAAGTTGCTAATGGTGGAAAGTTTCATTATTCAATCTGCATTAATAGATCTCAAAAAACTATTCATAGAACAAGAAATCAACCTACTTTTTGAACAAAAACATAGGTCATCTAGAAAATAGTGGGACTATATGTGGGAACACCTTGATATTATTAGGGAAAGGTCAAAAGAGTTGGGTATTTTAAATATATATAAATAAAATAATAATAATAATAATAAATAAATAAAATTATATATATATATATATATATATATATATATATATATATATATATATATAGGTATTGCATAGGACAAAACTAATGCAGATACGAAAGAAAAAATGGCATGATAAACATATTGTACCAAGAGCATTTCAATGAGGATATTGGGCCTTGCTATTTGATTCCCACTTCCAATATTGCTAGGGAAAGCTAAGGATGTGATGGCTTGGACCCTATGAGATTGAAAAAATATTTGGGAATGGTATAGTTAAACTTAAGCCTATTGATGATTCAACAAAAATAATTAGTTAATGGACATAGTCTTAAGCTCTATAGGAAGCCATTATCTAAAACTAGATTTTTAAACCACCTTAGGCAACAGGTTGATTTGCAGTTCATTTCTAAAATGCAATCAACTACTAAAATAAAAACTTCTCTTTTCTATCTTAAAGCAAAAAAAATACTATTTACTAAATAAATTGTTGCTCTATAATCTAATAAATGCAGTCATTAAAGATAATGTAGTCTAATCAGTCCTCTTGTTTGGATGTATAAGTACCAATAAATAATATGGATGGCAAAATATTTACACTACTTAACCAATGGGAAAAAGGTTATTATGGACTAATAATATTTCTTGAAAATAAACTAGAGAAGATCACTCAATATTTTTTAAAATATGCTTTCCTTTATTTCATGGTGGATTTTTATCATATAATGCTTTATTCATCTTATGATTCATCACCTTTTAGTCATAATATCAGGTTTAAGGAAGAAGTCAAATTCGATGTGGGAAGACATATTTTTACCTTATGGAAAGGAGGTTATATAGTCATGATGGCATCAAAAAATTAATAAAGCAAGAAAGTAAAATATTTTTTTTCATATGAGCCCACAAACAATAAAAGAAAGGAAAATATAGTAAGGATAGGAATACATTTCCATCTAGATGGTTATGTAGTCTAAATACCCAAAGTTCTAATCCCTTCCCCAAATAAAAGAGAAGGTAGTAAGGATAGGGCTACACTTCCATACAGATGGTTATGTGGTCTGAATCCCTAAATTCCTAACTCTTCCTACTTAAGGGGGAAAAGTAGTAAAGATAGGGTGATAATTTCCATCAGGATTTCGATAGAGTGGTTGGGAATTCGACTCCCAAAGCTTTGCAAACCTACAAAAACAAATATATATATATAGACATATGTAAAAAATGAGAAATAAAATAATAAAGAAAAAATGATACCAAAATGACTATCTTACTATATTCTTCCAACCATTGATGAGACCTATTCCTACAAACCAAAGTATTGGTGATTGATATTGGTTTAATTTCATTACTATTTTTCTCTCACAAAGAACTCTATGATGCCAAAGAAAGTAGGATAAAAAATTAATCTCTCTAGGACATTGGAAATATTTGTTATTAGGCCATGAAATCTTTTATTAAAAGGTCAAGGAAGACATCAATGTTTTTGCATAACATATTTGCTATTGGAAACAAACAATTCCATTCTAAGAAGATTTATTATCCTACAAACTTATTTGATGACTTGGCTTGAATAAATAGTTGGTATATAAGTAAGCACCCCCATATTCTTAACAAATAAATAAAATAATATTAAAAAAATAATAAAATAAAATAAAAATAAAAAATAATAATATATTAATATATCTAAATACATATTAATATTTTCCACAATATAAGCCTTTATAAACAAAAATTTATCTCCTTATCCTGTTTTGGCTATATAGCCAAAAATATAGTTTGGGGGGAGAAGTAAAAGATTAATGCAATAAATTCTATGATACAGTTTGAGTGAGAAAAAAAAAGAGTGGGAAAAGATCAGTAAGGTATTCTTATATTTTTGTAACTAGTTTTCTATATTTACTTTTCATAGATAGTTTCCGTAGATACTTTTTGTAGTCATTTTTGTAGTATGTTTCTGTGGGTGCGATTTCATAAAAAAAATTAGTTGTATTTTTGTAGGCACGATTTCATAAAAAAATTTAGTTGTGTTTCTGTGGGCATGATTTCATAAAAATTCTAAGTTGTTTTAGTGGGCGCGATTTCATAAAAAATATTAAGTTGTAGGTGCAATTTCATGAAATTATTTCTAAGTGTAACTGATATCTGATTGATGCATAACTGAGAACACGTGTCGAAGTAGAATAAAATGTTGCAAGGTGATTATTGTTGGTCCTTATTATCTAAAATATGGCATGAAGAAGAAATTAAAATAAGGATTCATGCATGAACATTCAAACTTTTATCTCGTGAGCCACGGTGCAAAAGTCAAGTCGTGAGCCTGACCTTGAGAACCGAGCATAGTGGATTCAAATGATCACCATTTATATCTTGGGACACAGGTTAGAAAATTGGTAGGTAATTTTATGTACATGTGAGGACATGGAGGATAACTCACCTGCCTTCATGACCATGAAGTTGATATGGCAATCATGGTCAGTTAATCATGGAGGGTCATACCATTATGAGCAGTGTAAATAGCTAAAGTAGAATTCTCAATGGATATCTGAGGATATGAATATGATAAATTGTGTGGACACTCCTAAGAAATAAAGGATCAATTGAGCCTTTTAAAATGGACATGTGCATCTTCTTTCACATGAAACATGAGTCCTCAAACTCATTGCTTAGGCAAAAAGGTAAAATCCTAGTATTTAGAGCTCGAACACACGTTATTCAAGAAGGGGTTGAAGCACCAAATGGGTCAGTTACATACGAGAGAATACCTAGGCAGGACACGATGGCATCACATATAGTTTATGTTGGTAATACATAAGGAAGTAATTAATGTTGATTGGAATCTGACGGTGCATAAATATACGAAGAGTAATGCAATATGAGCAATGAAGCAAGACCTTCAACTAATACCAAAATGTGAATGATTTTTTTTTTTAATTATTATTCAAAAATGAATATATTTATTAGGCCTTGCAAAGCTTTGATAAACATTGTGTTAATAATTCAAGGAACTTAATGAATCTCACACTTTAATAAGTCTCGATTAAAAGCAACTATCGACCAAAGTTTGATGATCAAATTTAAATTTAAAAATCACTTCACCTAAGCTCTCTCTCAGTGGATGACGTAACATCAGATTTTGGATGACTTATCACCACAAATCATGGAGATTTGGTAGATTATTGGTATTCCTCGATATAATGCCATGTTTAGCATGAAGAAAGACAACCACCTCATGAAAGAAATGATGATCAACAACATCTGGTTACACGAAGTAAGGAAGTAAAATGACATGGATCAAGCATAAAGGCCATTGATCAAAATTATGATCAACGACCATGTTTTTTCAACCATTATGCAATGAAAAGTATAGGGAAACAACCCTAATTTCATAAAATATCCCTTCTACAACTGATTAGGATGAAATCAAAATAGTTTAGTGATCAAACCCAACAAAATCTAAGCTACAACAGGGCCAGATATGTTGCATAAGGGACAAAGCCAAAGTAGGTGATAGTTTGTGATAAGGAGAATGGTGAATTGCAATCAAACACTGAAGAAGAAGTAAAAAAATTGAATGACGGTAGAGGGCATGATAGGAATTGGAAGTATTCACCAAAGAGAAGGTAGAAAAACAAGGATTGTAAGTGCTTAGGACTTCCAAGAAATTTCAATGAAACCATAGTGAAGTTCTTGTATTATAGAAAATGAACGAAATTTCCTTGAACATCCTCCATGATATAATGAATATTTTATTATGTTATATGGATATATGCAGTGTTTAAAAATTTGTAAAAACATGTATATATGAATAAAATGAAATATAATGAAATATTGTGTTTTCCCTGCATGAATTCAAAACATATTTTATCTGCATAAACTTTTTAATAAATTATTGTTCTTTCTGCATGATAATAATCGATGCATGCATCTATATGTAAATTTTTCTACAAGTTTTCATTTTGCAACTAAAATTTGAGACACAAAATCCAAGCCCATCATCCTAAAAATTCCCTATCTTTTTTTTGACCGAAACCCTAGCCTAGATCCAAACGCAGTAGGATCTACTACAAATTAAGTTGGATGGCTTTAACAAAGAATTTTTGAAGCATGCAACACTGGTGGAGAAAATCCTCTCCATCCAAACTAATATTCTAAGGCAAATTGCGACAAAAAATATGGTCAAACCGGTTAACTTGGTTCTCTAATTGATGAATGCTAGTGCCTCACCCAATAAAAGTTCCACAAGCAAGAAAAAGATAAGGAAATCAGTAAATTTTAGCAAGCATTTTAAATTGACTGATATACTAGCTAAGGACAACACAACCACTTTATTCAACTTTAGATTTTAGCAAGCATTTTAAATTGACCAATATACTAGCTGAGGACTCAAAAACCCAAGCCATCGGTCAAGATAGAGATTCTCCATAAGGTTGACAAGGTAATCAACAAGATCACCAAATTTGTAGGGTAGTTGATTGCACCAAAAAAGTAAGGATCGCCACATGACATCATGAACATAGGAGGAGGACCGAAAGAGGTTACATATTTAAAAATTGTGGCCATTGAATAGTCATCAAATCTTGAGAAAACCAAGGTACAGGTTGAAAAGGTGAAGCATGAAAGGATGCTAGTAGCAATTCCTTTTATTCCAAACTAGGTTTAAGTCTGGATCAGATCTAAACAAGTTTAAATTTTAAAACATGATCATATTTTTGGTCACAAACAAAAAAAACTTGTATATTTTTCTTTCTATGTTATATTTGCAGTATTTAATTTGTTATATTTGTATTATTTAGCTTTGCATGCATGAGTACATGCATTCCCTTTAGTTTGAGGGGAAATGATGAGTGATAAATTGTGATTAAAATATGTAGTTTTTATCTAGTTTTTAGATGCAAAATATAATGATTATGAATGTGGTTTTAATGAATATCATGTGTAGTTTACATTATTTACATTATTCCTAATGAATCTTCTCCATGAGACATTATGTGACAAATATTGGTAATTTCATGCAAAATTGTGCAAAATTTTTGTATTGTTAACAGGTGGATATTGTAAGTAGCCCATTGGTATCATTATAGCCAAACATAGGCCGAATACAGATGAACTAGATTACAAGAAGTGTGTTGAAGATGGGTTATAAAAATATGCTATGAAAATCACCTACAAAAAAGGTATACAAAAAAGCATTGACTACGTAAACCTATTTGACATGTTAGAATTCCCTCAGGTACTGACAGCTCAACAATTACATGTCATACACAGTCAACATGGTTGCTGCTATGTTGCATTAGTATTTGGAATAAAATCAAATATTCATTATATAGCATGTTATTTGGTCTATAATATTGTTAATTTGTTAAATTTGTTAAGTCATTCGATATTATGTAATCTGAATGTAATCTAAATTTATTAGTATTTTATTAAGACAGTTACAGGTATTTTTTATGTGTGTTTGACATTATGCCACTTGGACAAATCCATTTGTAATAAGTCCAAAGTAGTTATTAGGTTGTCTTAATTTTTTTTTTTTATGTAATATTAGTAATCAAATATTCAAGTGTTTGATATGTAACAGAAAGGCATTGTAGAATTCTATTGAAAATGTCCAAAGTGATATTATAAAATACATTGTAAAGACCTTTGAAAAGTTCTAATGTGTATAAGCTATGGTTTGATGTCTATCATCTGCCATCTGAATAGTTTGTTGTCTGCATAGTCTATCATACATTGTATGAATGAATATTGAAGCCAAGCAATAAAATAGCAATATTTTCTTCTATGGATTTGGTAATTGTGTTCTATATTTCTTTTATGCTTTATTTGCTTCTATAACTTCCATCTTACTTTCCTGCAACCATGAAATAAGTAGCATTAGATTAATTTAATGAAAATAGCTTACTAAAGTTAAAGTAGAGTAGAGAAAGGGGAGGAGGTTAATACTAACCTTGAGGAGGCAAGGCCCACTCCGAAAGGTTAGTCCCTAAATCTCTTCCCCCAAAAACATGGTAGATAGAATTAGAACATAGAATAAGTCTTAGAGCATAAATTTTATTTAAAATTGCATAATATAGAATTATAAAATATATTAAATAAAGAATGCGTTATTAGATCCTAACGTGGATCCACACAAACTTAGACTAAGTCTCAAATTGCATCTTTAAATTAAGCAACAATTTCATTTCAATTTCCTTTATTGAAAACCTTTATTTCTTGCAAATGAAACTAAGAAAATGGAATAAAGTCAAATATTAATAATTGGAGAATAATCTATATAGGATTTATGTTCTTTAAATCTAATCTAGATTGATAAATTAAATTTGATAACTACAAATTGAAACCTAGATGACTCACCATGAAGGAGTATGTATCTAGGCCCCAGGAAAATATGTTAAGATCCTACATAGACCTACTTATGTATGAATAGGTAAAAGGTGTTCCCTTTTGATGGACTAAAAGGGATAACCCTATGCTATGGTAAAATGGTCTTACATTCACAAAAATTGGTAAGACAATGTGGGGAGACCATTAAGGCATCCTTTGTACCATGGAGGTATATAAAGGTATCCTTATACCATGGAGGTATATAAAGGAAAAAACCCTAGTATTATAGGATGGGACCACATCCTAACCACTTGAGTGTCATCTGCAATGACTAGTTCTCAGATGTGGTATGCCTTAGAAAAGAAAAAAAATGGGATACATCTATGTGAATCTAAGTTAGCTATTCTTAGATAAGTTTTGATCATACTTAATGGGAAGGAATAGATGTAGAACCTATTCTTAGTTAAGTATTGAACATTCTTAATGGAAGGGAATAGATGGGGAATCTATTCTAGAGAGGAGTATGGGATCCTCTCTTTAAGCTAAATTATGTACCACTTAGAAAAAGTGGAGGACATATCTAAGTGAATAAATGCTTTGTTTGATGCATTTTGATGAGTTGAAATTATATTTTCCTAATGAATTGTAATTTTATTATTACAGAACTTTAATGTATGTTTGACTATGCATTGATAGATATTTCAATGCTTTGACTTTATGATGAGATTTATATATTGATAGATGTTTTAATAATTAATGGTTATGTAATATGGATGTTTTATTGCATTGAGGATATGGTACTACTGATATTTTATTGAATTACAGGTCTAGTTACTCTCGTGGGTGCAAGAAGATGATTGATCATCAGGAATGGGATATGGAAAAAGGGAAATGATGATGAAGATATCTCAGGGTAACATGGAATATTACCCTCATGTAGTTGCATTGCATTTTACTTATACTCGTGTTTGCACCATTGGACCATGATGTCTAGTACTAGTCTCCTTAGAGTTATTCGGTGGTAGTTGAGTCTATCTTAAAAGAGGCTATCCTCTTAAGGATAAAAAAATTGTATGATCTATGTGATTGTTTATTTAGAAAGTATATTATTTGTTTACTGATTTGCAATGCTTATGGAAATTTATAATTGGTTTATGATTTCTATTATAAGAAATAGAAAGGATTATGTTTAGTCCAAGGGGGGTAGTATCTCATGACCCACCTTGGTAAGACCCTTTTATATGATGAACTAGGACCTAATTCTTAGTTTTATAATGTTTTGTGAAGTAAATTGATGCTTTTGTGAAATATATATTTTAGGAAATATGTTTTGTAAAAATAAAAGTAAATCAATTAAATATGGTTTAATTAATCTAATTTCATGTTACCTCATTAATTTGGTAGGTTTTGGAATGCAATTAGGTGATTTTTATCTTCACAAAATGTGTCTAATTTTGATTGGACCAAAAGAGCACTAAGATAATTTAATAATATAATGATTATTTTATTGAATTAGAGGATTATTCATCCTCTATGGTTCATTCATGGCGGATAATTTCTAAAGGAGATTCCTACATAATTTTATAGTTCTTGAAAGAACTAAAATAGACATGGCGGTTGAGAGAAACCCTCTCAAACTTACCCTTGAGATATTTAACTAATAATTGGAAAGAAAATTTCAATGCTTAATCATACACCTTGTGAATCGACCACCTTTTTTGAAGAGAAATCATCCAATACATCAAATGGATGACCAATAATCCAATGATGAAAGGTACTATCTTCTTCTTCTTACAAAGACCCTGAGAAACAATATTTTCTTCTTTAATAGTTTTAAATTTATCAATGTTCTTGAGAAGGGGATATGGAATAAAGGAATGGATCACCTTATCTCTACTTTTTGATTTTATAATATTTATCTTGTCTATTCCTATCATGGAGGAAATTATTAATCTATTTCAAGGTATCTTGCTTTGTTAAGGAAGAATACCTTTAAATGAGCCTAGATAGGCTTAGTTGAGAGCTATAAAATACGAGGAAACTAGGAGGTGAAATAGGAAGCATTGGCATTTACTCGAAGGAGGAACCTAACCATTCAGGAGTATTAGGTTGGATCTTTCCCTTATTAAGCATTGTTTCGTTTTGTTCTATTTTGTTGGAATGAGCATAGGATAAACATATTTGTGATTTTATTAATCTTCCTATTTGATGCCATTTTTGGTGATAGCCTTGATTTCTTGAGTTTCCTTTTCATTGGTTGAAGAGATACCTATATGTTGTAATCAACCTGAGATGGCCTATGCTCCAGCAAGACTAATACTTAAACCTTTATGCCCCTTTGTAATTATTTTGATAAGGCAAGTGAATCATTTATTTGGCCCTATGATTATTTGAATAGATTAACTGGATATTGATACCTGCAACCTAATTACATGGCAAATGATTTACTCTTCTAAAACTTTCTTGCTATCATTCTTCATTGCTTATTGAAACCATGTTTGCATCAATATTTTTTAGAGTATTATAACTTGGATTTTTGATGCAATCTAGTTCTGTTATTGTCACCTAAAATCTGATTTGATTGAAGGATGATTAATATATTTGAAACCATTGCATTTATCTACCCTATATCTGTGTTTATTTGAAATACTTTATAGGGTGAACCAGGTTTTTTTTAGATGCTTGGGGTAGGTTTGGAGGGATCCTTAGAACTCTCTACATCATCATCTAAGTAGGGGATATGATCTGGATTGCATTTAGTGTGCTCAAGTGGAAGACCTTCATGGTCTTCCCTGAGAAATATCCTACATGGGATATACTTGGGCATTGATTATATTTATAGGGAACATAACTCCCATAAATGTTTGACCACCAACTGGTGGTTAGGGACTAGGCCACTTGGTGGTCGTTTGACACCAATCAAACCTCCCATGAAGTCTTTTGACTTGTTAACCATTACTTAGATCCCACCACATGTTTTCTTTGGTTTGGTTGTCGATTTTGAGATGTGTAGATGATAACCTCATTTTTTTATATATAGGATGAATTATCCCACAATGTTTGTATGGGAGATAGAGGGGATTTTAAAAGAGAAAGGACTTCCATTATAGAGTGACCACCATTTGGTGTTCAATGTGGCTACTGAGCGGGGACCAATCCATTCTAGTTGAGGTCACATGGATAGAAACTTAGCTTGATTCAGTTGCTTTCTAACCTGTTAGTTGACCCACCTATGGTTGCAACCTGTCTTGCCACATGGTTGATTACATGTTAGTGGTTTGTTTGGAGCATTGATTGTGAGGTGCAAAAGATTAAACTTCTTTTTAAAATTTTACTTATGGTAATATCCTGAGGCATCCCTATTATCTTGACCACCAAGCAATGGTCAGGGTAGGCCTTGCCTATTGGAGGTTTATGTTGAGCATCATTGGTGGAAGCCTCATTGACTATTTAATTTATAAATTAGAAAGATTTCATTAGTAATCAGGTTTTAAGGATACCAAAACCTATATACAAGAAACAACAGGAACTACTTAAGTATGACAAAAACATCAACAGGGGATGCAGCCCCAAACCCAGTTATTAAAAAAACTTAAAAGGGTATACAACCCTGCACAACAAATAAGAAAAAGGATCATAGCCCTAGAAAAACTAGACCACATAAAAGACTAACAGGATCTACGTAGGGTAGCCTCACAAAATAAGACAATTACTAATGAGGAAGCTAGTATTCAATAAATTCCTCATCACCATCCTTGTCTTAAATATTTGGTTTATCCTTGGGCTCCTCCTTGACCTCAATCTTGTCCACATCCCCTGAGTAGACCTTGGTTTCCTTGGAATCATCATGTCCTAGCTACTCTTTAAAGAAAATCATGTGGAGGGCCTCCCTGAGATCGATGATGGAATTCACCATTGCATTCATCATGTTTGTGGTTGTGGAGATGATGAATTCCTTTAGGATTTTGACTTCAAAGTTAGCATCCTCATCATCAGCCTTGATCTCGATCACTTTCTGCTTACCCTTCATGATATGCTCCTGCAGGTAGGTTGATTTTCTAATAGGTCCTTCAACTTTTTCAAACTTGATGCTCTTCCTTGCCTTTAATTCACAAACAGCTTCAATCGCCTTCGTCTTCATTTTTTCTAAGGACAAGCAAGTAGGGGGGCAGTAGATTTACCTGTAGGACTTGGTTTACTCATGGAGGGACTAGGGTTGACCTGGGGGCTATTAGACAGGATGTGATTGTAAATGACTTTAAAGAGCCCTTGGTGAGAAGGAAGGTTGTTTCCCTTTTTCTTCCTTACTGGATTGGGAGGTGAGCCACTCGGCCAGCATGGGATGGTTTTGCTCAGTCATTTTGAATCATGTCTTGGTCCACGATCCTCTTGACTTCCTAAGGAAGATTGCCTATCCACGTAATTAGCCTATTGGCTATGACATATTTTTTGTTTAGAAAATAGGTATCCTTGTTAGATTCTCTAAAGGTATGTTGACATATGATCTGCACGTGGCTAAGGATGAGGATCCTGGCCTCCTTGATACAATCCTCAATTCTCCAAGGTAGATTTTTGTTCTTCTTGATATAGTCGACAGTGTTTAAAGAATCACCTTCTACAATGATTTTTCCAGGGTAATTTTTTTCCAACTCAAGACCCTTCCACAAAGCTCTAGCTTCGATGACATTTTTGGTTTGAGAACCTAGGAATTTAGCAAAGGAAAAAATAACTTTCCCATTGTGGTCTCTGAAAATACCTCCTACCCTTGCGATTCCTAGATTACCTTTGGTAGCTCCATAAAATTTTAATTTGAGCCACCCTCTCGGGGAGGGATCCACTTAGAGGTTGTTCTATGGTTGGGTCTAGGATTAATTGGTCTATCCTCAATGTGGAGGTTCAAGAATTTTCCTAAGGACAATTCAAATTTAGTGGTAGCTCTGAGGGAGAGAGGAAGAAGCATAGAATTTTCCTTGGCAAAATAGAGGATTTTGTTGTTAATGGAGGTAGGATTGGATTTGATATCAGAGAAAACTTTGTGGTTTCTTTCAAGCCAAATTTACCATAAGAAAATATGAAGACAAGTAGTCCAAAGGAATTTTAGTTGAGGATTGTAAAAAGGATTGGGCCATTGGAAGAACAGTTCAATAATAGAATTAGGCTTTGTCCATGAGATGAAGAATGTCTGAAAAACTTACTTAGGACATCCTAAAATAAAATACAGGAGAGAAAGAGGTGATGAACATATTCCCAATCAAAAATTTAGACATAGCATATATTAGGAACAACACCTCTCTTGAGAAAATTGTCTATAGTTAGGATCTTATTATGAAAGACCAACCAAGAGAAAAAGGATATCTTAGGAACCAGGAATTTTGGCCAGACAATGTTGAGAGGGAAAGTTTGATCCTTAGGGATCAAAAGGATTTAATAGGTAGACTTGACTGAAAACTTACCACTTTCGTTAACTTCCCAAAATAGTCGGTCTAACAAATTACCAAATGGGATGATGGTTGTATTCAATAATGAATTCCAAACTTCTTCTTCTACAAGGTAAGTGATGTTCCTGATGGGCTTCCAATTTCCCCTATTTCCATTCCTATAGATAAATTCAACAAATTTTTGCCCAATGTTGACATCAAGAATATCTTTCAATTCGGACAAGTTTTGATCTTCAATTAAAGGATAATCTATGATCCATTTATCCTTTTAAAAATAAAATTTTCTACCATATCCAAACCTCCACCTGAGGCCTTTTTCCAAGATAGTCCTAGTGTTCAAAATATATTTCTACTACCCAGGTGTTGTAGGTGAGTTGGATATGAGAGGGCAATCCTCCAAGGGAGGTCCCAAGTTCGAATCTCCACCCTACCAAAAAGTTGAATTGGGTACCCAAATCTAATTGATAATGTTGGTGCGAGTAGGACCGAGTGACTCCTGGGTGACTTTAATGGTGTAGAACCCCCTATCTGTGGTCTCTCAGACCAAGGTGGCCCCGCAAGTAATTTTTTGCTTAAAAAATATATATTTCTAGAAGGTAGACCCTCTATATGGGGCTTGCTCGTTCAAGAAATCAGTTCTTTGGAGGTATTTCCTTTTGATTATTGAAATCCATTCACAAGAATCTATCATTAGGAGCCAAGCTTGTTTGGCCAACAGGGCTAAATTGAGGAGATGAATCCTCCTTAGGCCTATTCCCCCTTTATCCTTGGGCTTGCAAACCTTATCCTAGGCAACGAGATGAATACGTTGCTTATTTTTTGACCCTAACCAAAGAATTTATTTTTTATTTTTTTTAATATTTTGATAGACAAGGACCAGAGCTTTGAATACTAACATAAAATAGACAGGGATGCTTTGAAGTTAAGTCGTGGTGAGGGTGGCCTTAGCCGCTTGGGCTAGAAGGTTACCTTTCCATCCTGCCAATTTTTTCTAAATTCTCTCTAAAACATTGTTCCACATGGACTCTGAGGGGGTACCATGGAAAATGAGTAAGCCTAGGTAGGTTGACAATAGATGAGCCATAGAACATTTCAGGATTTGGGCTATTTTTTTCTACCTTTGAATTGGAGTATTGAAAAAGTATAGCTTATTTTTTTTGAAATTAATTTCTACCCTGCTGCTTCTTTGTATATCAACACAATATAATTGACTACCTTAGCTTAAAATACTGAGGCATGAGTGGAAATGAGGGTATCATCCACAAATTGTTGGTGGGTGATAGGGTTTGTCTAAGAGGTTACTTTTAACCCTAAAACAAGACCAGTATTGCAAGCAACCTTTATAGTTCTCCCAAAGGCTTTTGCCACAATAATAAAAAGTAGAGGAGATATGGGATCCCCTTACCTCATTTCTCTTTTGCTTTGAAAAAAACTATCGTAGAACCATTGATTATGATATAAAACTAGGGTTGAATGTTACATCCTTTGATCAGCTCCACCTAGTCTAGATGAAAACCAAACTTGAGTAGGATATCAATGAGGAACTCCTAATTAACATGGTCATAGGCTTTGTTCATATCTAGCTTTAAAGTGAAGGTAGGTTCCTTGGTTAGGGAAATGGAATGAAAACCTCATGAATAGTAATGACTCTATCAAGAATGGACCTTCCATGGACTAAAATTCCTTGACAAGGATCAATGAAAGTGGTCAAGAATTCCTTCATCCTATTAGCAATGACCTTGGTTAATATTTTGTAGGTCACGTTGTAGAGGCTAATCGGTCTGAAATCTATCATATATTTGGCTACAAGGCCTTTAGGAATAAGAGCAAGGAAGGTGGAATTAAAGCTACAAGGAATAGATTTGGAAATTTGGAAGTCCTTGATGGTAAAGTACACGTCATTCCCAAATGATGAGTGTCAAATTGAAACATATTTTATGCAAGGATTATCTATTTTCTATCTGCAAAATCATGAAAGTAAATGTGTTTTAATGATTGTTTTATCTTATTTATGTGATTTATCAATTAATTTGATGAATGAGGTTAAAATGATAAATAATCATATTTTACACAAATTGTGTGAAGTTTTTGTATATTTTTGGCAGGTAATATTACAGCAAAATATAGGTCATATATTGAAGAAAGGATGAACAAATACCAAGGAGACACATGGATACACGCTACAAAATGGCGCTACGAAAACTTGGAAAGATATACGGAAGAACCTATTTCACATAAATGCCATATAAGCTATGGCTTGGTCAAACACCACGTGGAAAGCTGAAAGAATCAAGCACGAAAGATTTCAAATTCCACATGGGCGGTTAGAAGAATCAAATGTGGATGACTCACCATTTATTTGGGGTATATAAGTTGTTACATGAATATTTGTAATAAATGTATCCTTCCCTAAAAGAAAGGATAAAAGCTGAAGAAAATTTCTAAATCAAGGGTTGTATTGTTATGTAGCTATCCCACCAAGTCAAAGTTAGTATTATGTTATAATTAGTTGCCACTTGGACCAATTAGAATATTTATTGAGTCCAAGTATTTTAGGAGATGTGTTAATTTAGCTTTATTCTTGATAAGAACATAGTTGTTGTGTATCAAGTCCAAACTATATGGAAGAAATACGAGGAGTTGTGTTCAGAATTTTCTGAGTGACAATATATATTTACATACAATACCTTTGAATGGGGATGGCAAGCTAATGGAGAAATATATGTAATATGTTATTATTCTTGATGTAATATTTTGTATGCAATTCTAGAAGTTGGATGCGCAACCATGTACATTTGATTTTTAATAATAAGTAGCAACAATATTTTCTTCAGGATATGGTAATTGTGTTTTATAATTATTTTATATTTTGCTTGCTTTGGTAATTTTTATTTCTTTTATTCTCTTGTAATTATAAAATAATTAAGAATTAGATTAGTTAAATGAGAGTATATTATTGAAGCTAAAGTAAAATAGAAAATAGAGGAAGGGGTTAACACTAACCTTCTGAAGGCAAGGCCCACTTCGAAATGTTAGTCCCTAAATCTCTTCCCCCCACTAACATGGTAGATAGAATTAGATTAAATATTAATTTACATGAAAATATAATTAGAAATTATAGTAGATAAATAATGCATTAAGTAAATCATTAGTGGATCCACATTAGAATAATTCATAAATTGCATATTTAATTTAATTTTATTTTATTTTCCATAAACTTTAATTTTTGTAACACATAAAACTAGAAAGACATCTGAACTAAGTTTAGTATTAATTACTACGGTATAATCTATATTGGGTTTCTACTCTTTAAATATAACCTGGATTAATCCATATTGACCAAATTACATGTAAGCTACTACAGCCAATCATTTTGGCGTCATTGCCAAGGAGAGTAGCGTCGTAGTGGTTAATCAGAAAAGTTGTTTGCCCATGCAAAGAGAGAGGCTTACTTGTATGTGAAAAGGGGTACGTACAAGACCTTGGTGTGCATATGAGTTAGAGTGGCCCGAATATGGTTCCAACAAGTTCCTTCGTTCGATACTGTCAGGTTCATTTTTCTTAAAGGAATAATTTTTACTATTTTCATAGATTAAGATTTATTTTCTGCAAATTTCAATTTCTACAAATTTCCTGCTTTGGGTAGTTATTATTGCTTAGTTGACTTAGGACCTATGAGAAAGAACAGGAAGTAGGTGAATGTTGAAAGTAACACCCTATTTTTTATAGTAGGAAGTAGTTATGTTGAGTGACACAACTGTAATGAAATCCCTCATAATAATCAAAGAAGTAGTAATAAGTTACCTTTTATTTCAGCATATTTAATTTCCTGCAATTTCTTTTCTTTGGGTGATTATTATTGATGATTTGATTTAGGACCTATAAAAAAGAATAGGAAGTAGGTGAACGCTGAAAACAACCTAAACTTTGCTTAGGACCCTATTTTTTTTAGTAGGAAGTAGTTACGTTGAGTGACACAACTGTAATGAAATCCCTCCTAATAGTCAAAGAACAATAGTAATTTACCTTTTACTTCAACAATTTTACTTCCAGTAAAAATTTACTTTCCAAGCTTTTTTACCTTTTCCTAAGTATGTTGAAATTAGTTGTATAAACGCATCTAATTTTAGTAGCATTAGGACTGTTTAATAATTTTAAATTTATTTCTTTTCTGCTATGTTAAGAGTATTTATAAGTTCTGAAATTTATATTTAAACTTGGTAGACAGTAGGATTGAAACAGAAAAATCAAAACCCAAATAGAAAATAACAAAAAATATATATATATATATATATATAAAATTAGAAATGATAATAATAAATATATATAAAATAATATATATATATATATAATTAATATATATATATATAATAATGAAATAAAATAGAGGTATATACAAGAATGAACCAACGAAATTATAAAGTGGCAGGAAAAACATATTGTATCATGAAAATCAATTAGAAAATATTTGAAAGGGTATAGTAAAACTCAAATCCTATTGATAACTCAACTAGAAAATCACTAATTAATGGGCATAGGTTTTAACTATACAAAAATCCACTATATAAAAAAAAAATGCATACACCACCTTAAATAACAAACTGATTTGCTATGCATTTCCACGACTAAAACCAGCTACTATCCAATAATTTCTCTCTTTGAAAAGAAAAAATATATATCATAATATGATTATATATATATATATATATATATAATGAAAAAAAATTAATATATAAAAATAAAAATAATTATGCTTCCTTTGTTTCATCATGAAGTATATGTATTCCCTTCCATTTTCAGTATTAATAGTTTAAATATAGCCCAAGAAAATGTTCTCTTTAAAAAAACCTTGTAGGAAGATGATTACCACATGATGCATAGTACCTTATTGCTAGATGAATTCTAGGTGTTCTTTATGCCATAAGTGAACAGTTTTCCTTGCTTATCTATTTTTACGCATGGTCTAGAATACTAACGAATTGGCAAAAGGACAAGCTCACCCTTCACCCTTGAAAAAAAAAAGAGAAAAAACGAAAAAATCCCTTGCTCCTCATCTAATCGAGCAAGTATCCCAATAAAAATCTTCTTGCTTCTCCTCAAAATAAGAAAGAACCCTAAAAAGCACTAAAAATCCCTTGCTCCTCACAAAATGAGCAAGTATCCCAAATAAAACAAAAGTAAATAAAGGGTAAAAGAGATTGAATCCCTAAAATTCTCAGTATCTCAAACACCATGGGGTACTCTTTATTGAGGTATCCTTACGTATTAGCACTAAGTTTGGATAGGACCTCTAGATGCTCATATGATAAGCTAGCTTTTTGGCATACATAACCCTTGTTGTTTTTCAATCCCTGCTCATAATGGGAAATGAATCCTCATTGCACATACAGTTGGTCTTGAAAGAAGCTTGAGAATACTAGGACAACTTTGACACTATATTGATTTGTGAAAGGAGTAAATGAAGTTGATTCAAAATTGTAAAGAATGTTTGAAGTCCTTGAAGAATAATCCTAGAATCATCACATGTAGGCAAAACTCAAAAGCAAACCCTCATGAAAGTACTATGGTTTCAATTTTTGTTTTCTTTTTCTACAAAAACATGGCTTGTGCCCATCACATTTTCATCCCTTACAAAAAGTCATTTTAATATCTATTTCACTTTTTCCCATGATTGAAGATATCCTAGAAGGCTGAAATCAAATTTCATATTCATTACCTTTCTATCTCAAAAACTTCTTAATGACATATAGGAAGCACAATCACAAAAATTATAATAAACCCCCATAAATAAAACTTATTATTATATTATCCACCAATATAAATAAAACACCCTTCATCTTATTTTGGCTAAAATTACAGTTTGGGAGGGAAGTAAAAAAGGTATACAAAGTTCACAATTCAGTTTGGGGGGAAGAATCAGGTAAAGCATTTTCTTAAACTCTTAACAATTACAGTTTTGTAGATATCTTCTGTAGATAACTTCTGTAATAATCTTCAGTAATATAGTTTATAATATAGTTTAGAGGTATAGTATAGGTAATATAATATTTTATAGTTATATAATAATAATAATAATAATAATAATAAAATAAATAAACAAATAAATAAATAAACTTTAAAAGTTAATTTAAATTTTATATGTTACATATATAATGATGTTCTTATTTTTTGTATGGGTTTGTAGATAACATTATTATAGAAGTTATAAGTCTTATTTATGCATAGTTTTGATATACATCTAAATAAGTCCAATGAGCACTATTCACTTTTGCATTGGAAAGTGTGTTTAGATAGATAGAAGTTGAAATATTGTTGCTATAGGAAGTGATTAGACTAAAATAAAACACATATTCATTGTATGATGTATAGTACCTTCTTATTTCAACTTATTTAATTTGAAAAAAATGATAGTAATCCCAATTTAGCCAAATGACAATTTGCATTGTGCTTCTTATCAAATGTATATCACATTCCAAAAGAAATATTGTTTAAAATAGAATATCAAGGTAAAGATTTGGATTTACATGAACAAGGTATCAATCATCTACTATAGACCAATTTTTGGATTTATGCAACTGTTATAACTGTAGAGTTTATCCATTGAGATTGTTGTATTAATCCTATGTGCATGAGGACATGCACTTCCTTTAGTTTGGAGGAATGATGAGTGTCAAATTGACACATATTTTATGCAAGGATTATCTATTTTCTATCTGCAAAATCATGAAAGTAAATGTGTTTTAACGATTATTTTACCTTATTTATGTGATTTATCAGTTAATTTGATGAATGAGGTTAAAATGATAAATGATCATATTTACACAAATTGTGCAAAGTTTTTGTATGTTTTTGGCAAGTAATATTACAGCAAAATATAGATCATATATTGAATAAAGGATGAAAAAATACCGAGGAGACACATGGATGCGCACTACGAAAGGGTGCTACAAAATGGCGCTACAGAAGGGTGCTACGAAAACCTAGAAAAAACTATAGAAGAACCTGTTTCACATAAATGCCACATAAGCTATGGCTTGGTCAAACACCACGTCAATAGCTGAAATAATCGAGCACGAAAGGTTTTAAATTCTACATGGGCGGTTAGAAGAATCAAATGTGGATGAATCACCATTTATTTGGGGCATATAAGTTGTTACATGAATATTTGTAATAAATGTATCCTTCCCTAAAAGAAAGGATAAAAGTTGTAGAAAAATTCTAAATCAAGGGTTGTATTGTTACATAGCTATCCCACCAAGTCAAAGTTAGTATTATGTTATAATTAGTTGCCACTTGGACCAATTAGAATATTTATTGAGTCCAAGTATTTTAGGAGATGTTTTAATTTAGCTTTATTCTTGATAAGAACATAGTTGTTGTGTATCAAGTCCAAACCATATGGGAGAAATACGAGGATTTATGTTCAAAATTGTCTGAGTGACAATATATATTTGCATATGAGACCTTTGAAGTGGGATGGTGAGCTAATGGATAAATATATGTAATATGTGATTATTATCAATGCAATATTCTGTATGCAATTCTGAAAGTTGGATGCGCAACCATGTACGTTTGATTTTCAATAATAAAGCAGCAGCAATATTTTCTTCAGGATATGGTAATTGTGTTTTATAATTATTTTATATTTTGCTTGTTTTGGTAATTTTTATTTCTTTTATTCTCTTGTAATTATGAAATAATTAATAATTATATTAATTAAATGATAGTAGATTATTGAAGTTAAAGTAAAATATAAAATAGGGGAAGGGGTTAACACTAACCTTACGGAGGCAGGGCCCACTCCGAAAGGTTAGTCCCTAAATATCTTCCCCCCACTAACATGGTAGATAGAATTAGATTAAATATTAATTTACATGAAAATATAATTAGAAATTATAGTAGATAAATAATGCATTAAGTAAATAATTAGTGGATCCACATTAGAATAATTCATAAATTGCATATTTAATTTTATTTTCTGCAAACTTTAATTTTTGCAATACATGAAACCAGAAAGAGATCTGAACTAAGCTTGGTATTAATTACTATGGTACAATCTATACTGGGTTGATACTCTTTAAATCTAACCTGGACTAACCCGTATTGACAAAATTAAATATAAGCTACTACAACCGATCACCAAATATATCCCAAAAAGGTTGAAAAAATTGGGGAGGAAAACCATCAGGGCCAGGAGACTTGTCAGCGTTCATGGAAAATAGGGCAGTTTTGATTTCCTCCTTAGTGAAAGGGGCAAGTAATTTGATATTAGCTTCTTTAGGGATAGAATGGGGAATGTGTTGGAGCAAAGACTCTTTTGCAAAGGAGGTATCAGGATTATCTTCACCTAGAAGGGTGTTGAAATAAGAGACAACTTCTGATCTTATCTCATTTATATCAGTTGTGGAAGTTCCATTTGCTTTTACAAGTTCTTTGATTCTATTGTTGCTTTGATTTCTCAATGTTGATGCATGAAATAATTTTGTATTTGCATCCCCTTCTTTTAGCCAAAGAGCTCTTGATTTTTACCTCCAAAAGTCTCTTCACAGGCAAGGATGTTATGAAATTCTGCAAGGGTTGTTCTTTCTTCAAGTCTGGTCTGCTCATCATTATGTCCATTTTGGATTCTATCCTCTATTAATGCTAATTTGTCTGAAATGGCCTGCTTATTCTCAAAAATATTTCCAAAAATTTCCTTGTTCCAAACTTTGAGATTCTCTTTAACATGTTTAAGCTTTTGAAACAAACTTGAGGTTGTATTTATGTGTCCTACTTGCTGCCACCACTAAGAAATTATGTCCCTGAGGTTTGGATGATGAATCCACATAGCTTCAAATCTGAAAGGTTTTTTGAATTGGTGACCAGTCTCCATTTCCAACAAAAGAGGACTATGATCAGATCCTATTTTGGGTAAAGAGCAGAGGTTGGCATCACCAAAAATCTGGACAACTTCCTATGAGAAGAAAAATCTATCCAATTTGACCTGAATTAATTGGTCTCCCAATCTTCTATTGCTCCAAGTGTATCTTGCATCCTTGATTTTAACATCCATGAGGTTGTTTGCATCCACAAAGTCACTAAACTCTTCCATGCTTCTGACAGGTAGGCCTGATCCTCCCTTCTTGTCTGAGGGGTAAAGGGGAGTGTTGAAATCCCTTGCTACTATCCAAGGAATATTATGTAGAGCCTCTTTGATGTTGCTTAAAGTCTCCCATAATAAGGATCTTCCTTGCAGAGAATTTGGAGCATATACATTTGAAAGTATCCAAGAAAAATTGTTATCTTTGTCAGTGAACAAAACAGTAATGATTCTATCAGTAACATTTAGAACTTTTTCTCCAATTTTGCAAGGATCCCAAATACACATTAGGCCTCCCAAGGACCCTCTTGCCTAACTAAAAGCTAATTCACTTTTATTCCAAAAAAAATTGCTACTCTTATTGTAGCACCTTCATCAAATTTTATTTCTTGTATAATAAAAATTGTAGGTTTTAATTCTCTTCTCAGTGAACTAACTATCCTTTTCTTAGTTAGGCCATTGATACCTCTCATGTTCCATGAGAGGATCTTCATTTTAGATGCTTGGAATTTTTCCTGCCCCATTTCCTTGAGGTTGGGGAGGTTTGGTGTTTTTGTTATCCTCTTGAGATTGGCTGATAACTGAAGGAAATAGGGTCTTCTGGATTCCATTGGCTATGTCTTGCTTGACATCCTTTTTCCACTATTCAATGGCTAAAGTTCTTCCTCTTTTCTTGTCACTTCCACAATCAATGGGAGATTTCATTGAGCTTCGTGTTTTCTTGGGATAAATTTATGTTGAACTATTTTATCCAAGATAGGTTTATAAGGAACCAACTGCTCTAGGACAAGGCTTGAATGTCCATTTTTGGATTGACTATTAACAAGAATGTTGGAATCAGTTGCAAGGTGGTCTTCTTGAGGAGAATATAGAGGAAAATCTTCAGGAATGTGGGATGGTCCTTATTTAGTTGGGGAATCTAGACTATTGGGAAGAACTGCAACAAGACCTAGATCTTCTTCTACAACCTCTTCTTCTACAACCTCTACTTGAGAAAGCATAACATCATCAAGGATTTAAAATTTATTAGTATCAGTGAAGGTAGAGCATACCTTATCATAACCTGAGGAATGAATGATTTGTTTTTCTTTTTCCTGTTGGAGTTGCAACGCTTTTTTATCTCCCATTTTTTGAGTCCTATTATCTTTAAGAGGATTTTGTTGGTTATTCCTTGGCCTGAAGAATCCTTTTTGCATAAGACATCTATTTCCTTGATTTCTGCTCACCTCACAGAAATCTGCATTTTTATTTTCATCAAGCTATTATTTTAGCTATAGATATTGGCTTCTAAGATGGCCTTGGGTATGGTATTTAACATAGAAATCTAGCTTGTTCTCGTACTCAACACCTTGGCACCTCAGGTAAGAACCGTAATCTAGTTCAATAAATGTGGGTAGTTTGGATTTAAGGTTCACATTCATGCAAATCCTAGCATGAGTCATCCTCATCCGGGCTAGAGTTGCATGGTCAATGGCAATGAGGTCACCAAGGATTTTTGCTATTCCTTTCAAAATATCCTCATGCCAAAACTAGAATGGTAAGTTTGGCAGTCAAACCTAAATTGGCACATAATTGATACTTTGAGTTTCAGGATCAAAATCCTCTACTCATTTCCAAAGAAATAGGCTTTGTCATCCTAGGAACCAGGGTCCTCCAGTCAAGATGCATTTGGTATCAGCTTGATTGCTAAGATGAACCATGAAAAAGCCTCTAGAGGAAGCAAAAATCTCCATATTTCCAAGCGTTATCCACTTGGAGTATGCCCATTTCCTAATGGTCTCAATATTTGGTCTACCTCCTATAAATTTTCCTATCAAGGAGAAGCTTTCCATAGCCATAGAATCAGCCATCCTAATTTAGGGACCATTAATTTGATACCCTTAGGGGTAATATTTGAAGAAATATCAACAAGTTTGTTAATCAAACCCTTGAGGGCCTTAGCAAAGGACTTTTTCTTGGTGGGACCCTAAAAAATGGTAAGGTGGGCCTCCTTATCAAGATATTTTTTGGGAGGCTTATCTCCCCAAAGCCCCTCAATTTGTTCAGGAAACTTGTCCTTTTTTATTTGTCCATTCTCTAAAATATTACCTGCATCTGGATCCTCACTTGCATCCTCGTGATATCTAGAAGTTTGAAAACCTGCTTTCCTGTCTGAATCAATTTAAAAATCTTGAATCCCGTCTGATCTGCTCTTCTCCATCTCCTTCTCAAGATATGATTAATACTTGGATGTCTTGTTGACTATTTGACTTGGATGCATCATTGACTGTTTGACTTGCTTGGAAATTTGGTTGACTGGCTTGAATTAATTTGACTATTAATTATCATCTTTTTTGATCGATTATAACCCCTTTTATTTTTTAGGATTTGGATTAGCTTAAAACCTTTCTTTTTTTAATTTGACCCTAGGTTTTGGATACTTAAATCTATAGGAAATAAATCTATTTTGCAATGAAGGAATTGATTGAGCAAACTCAAATGAAGGATAGGTTGAATTGGGTGTCTTAAAAATGATAGACCTTGAAACATGCAACTATAGGCAATATTTTTAATGGAAATTTTTTGTAGAAAAAATGTAAGACAACTTTAGAACAATTTTGTGGATAAATTGTAGGTTAACTATAGGAAAATTTTGTGAAGAAATTGTAGGCTAACTATAGGATAATTTTGTGGAGAAAATGAATACTATTGTGAAACAATTTTGTGGAAAAATAATAATTCAACTATAGGGCATTTTAGTAGAAAATCTGTAAGACATATTTAGAACAATTTTATGGAGAAATTGTAGGTTAACTATAGGATAATTTTGTGGAGAAATTGTAGGTTAACTATAGGATAATTTTGTGGAGAAATTGTAGGTTAACTATAGGATAATTTTGTGGAGAAATTGTAGGTTAACTATAGGAAAATTTTGTGGAGAAATTGTAGGTTAACTATAGGATAATTTTGTGGAGAAATTGAATACTATTGTGAAACAATTTTGTGGAAAATTTGTAATTCAATTATAGGATAATTTGGTAGAAAAATGTAGGAAAACTTTAGAGCAATTTTGTGGAGAAATTGTATGTTAGCTAGGATAATTTTGTGGAAAAATTGAATGCTAGTTGAAGGAATGTTTTGTGGAAAAATTGAATGCTAGTTAAAGGAATGTTTTGTGGAAAAATTGAATGTTATATTTACAAACAATTTTGTGGAAAAATTGGATGGTTTATAGATCAAAATTTTATGGAAAGATCAAATGTTTGATCCATTTGTTTAAATGCTATTTTTGTGTGAATGGAAATTAAGGGAATTTGCTTTATAAAAGTACCTTCTAGTTATGTTTAGGAAAGAATGGATGGGGAACTCATTCTTGGGAGAATTTATGGGGTTCCCTCATGTTTTTGTATGAACTAGACTAGAAGTGATTTATTGAAATGAGGAATCTAGAAAATTTAATTACAAATGCATCTTCTAAGTTATGAACAAGAAAGAATAGGGAATCTATTCTTTGGGGGAATTTATGGGGTTCTCTCTTGCTTGGACTAGAAGTGTTTGTAATTATAATTTTCCTAACAAAGAAATATATTTTTGTGGAAAAAGGGTATATGATAAAAGAACGAATGTGGAATTATTTCTTGGGAAATTATAGGATTTCCTTCCTTTTTTGAAATGAATGTATAATGCATGGTTACATTATGGTGAATTTTTGTTGCATGGTTGCATTCAAATGATAAAATGCATACATTGCTTTATGATAGACTATTTAGAAAAAATGCATTTAGGGAAAACTACATGAATATCATGAGTTGTCTTGAACCCTTACCACCATCAATCGAGTGATGGAGAGAAAATATGGACCAGTGAGGACTCACACAATTCATACATTGATCCCGTTGATATATGTTGTATTAAAAGCTTTCATGATGAAAGGCTCTTTTGTAAAATAAATTTATAGCATGAGTATTATTTTGTAATCTAGAATAGATGTATTGTTTTAAGATATGTAAATAATGGAATTTCTAGTTATGCTCAAAATATGTATGATGTAGCTTTGTACTCTGATTTATGATGTTGTATAAATCATCATGTTTTATGGATTAATAATGGAAATAGGGATTACATCTTATTTAAGTGACTTCATGATGAAGAGATAGATTTTAAATTATTTAAGTAGATGGACTTAAATAAACACCCTATTTATGTATTTGAGAGAGATATGTTCAAGGAATGAATGATAGAGTTTATACATGAGGTAATTATGAAAAGGCAATACCTAGAATGTTTGCATAAGTTACACTTCAAGTGCAGAACTCAAGTGGGGCCCAAAGAAGGTAATATTTAGAAGGTCTAGTTTAGATCTTATCTCCTATCATGGAGGTTAGGAGAGTCTTATGCAAGTAAGTTAGGTGTTAGACAATAGATGGTCTATATGAGTTTATCATTAGAAAATGATAACCACCTTAGCTACCCCATTATGGAGATGAGGATAACAAAGCATTATAAATCATAGATACCCCATATTAGTGATGCAATGTCTAATCTATGAGGCATACGCCTAACATCAACTTAGATGGAATTAGGTTGGGACTAACTTAGACATAATTAATTTAGTAAAAGGGAAATGGCTATCCCATTCTCGAGGGTACTGAGAAGAGGAGAATCCCTAAACACTATGGTCAATATCTTCCCCATTCCTGGAGAATGTAGGAAATGTAGGATGACCATTTAAGGTGTCCTTATACCGTGGAGGTATGAAGGTAAACCCATTGATCTTATAGGAGATTGACCACTCCTATTTACAAGAGGTAGACATTGACCATGTTATCTCTTAGTGAAGTGCTACCTTACAACTTACATTGAGTACATTCTTGAGTAATCCTTGAATATAGACTTTACTTATGAGTAATAAAAAAAATTCTCTTACGAGATGGTTGGAAAATAAGGTTCATCACATCAAATGCTATCTCATGATTGGATGTTATTGGGCCTTTATCTTTGGCATACAAAGGACACCCTATTATAAGAATGATTTTTATATTAGTATTGGATAGTTCAAGTGGATCAATTTGATCATGTAAAAATCAAGGTTGTTCTCCCACTGATTTCCTCTTACTCCTAGGTTTGATCCAATTTTGTTGATTGGTAAGGACCATTTAATCCTCAAATAATATATACCCTTATTTAGTATAGTTGCCAAAATTTACTAGAGTAGTATTCCTCAAGTTAGGTAAATTTGCAGACCACTATTGAACCATGCTTGATGAATCTACTATATTTAGGGGTTATATTATAGTATGTCTGAATATTGGACAAACTACCACTTGGCCTATCATATTTTATTGGTGTGCCTAACATTTTTTGTTATATATCATAGTTGTATATTCCTTATTGCATCAATACATTCCAATGGATTGTGTTTAATGTTACATGCAAAACATAGAGTATTTGTATTCATGTTAGTATTCACCATAGTTTATGTACTTGATTCCTTCATGCATTGGTAGTTTGTTCATGCTTTTGGCCCTTCATATGGGAAGGAGTCCTCTTTTAAAAATTCTTAGACTATTACCACCTATCACCTTGTTGTGCATTTTGATTATACCTATTTTCTACATTAGTTTAGTTTACAAAAATTTTCATAAATTCTCTAAGTTTATTCACCTAAGATTGAGTTCCAGTATTTTGGTTTTGAGACAAGGGTTTAGTGTTTATACTAGATGTTTAATGAGGAGAGGATAAGACCCTTTATTGGGTTTGGAAGACTATAATATTTGATGCATTTTGGCCTAAAAAATGTTATAATATAGGGAGCATTGGTCTATAAATATGTAGGCCTATTAAGATACAATGGGGTAGGTTGTGCCTAAGCAGTGGGAATAGGGTTGATAGTAGGTGATGCTTCTAGTACTTGTGGAATTGAGGTTGGATTAATTTATGTGGAATAAGCTATAGGTGGATCAAGAGGTAATTTTACCACTTGAATTAACACATATTCCACTTGGATAATGTAGCTTGGTGGTAAACATTCTAGATGTAGAGGAATAGTATGATAGATTAGGGACCAAACAAGACTACAATGAATGCAATTTTGCTCATCATTCTATACTAGAATGACATTAATAACTTGACTAGTATGAAAATTTCACTAGAATGACACTTATTGGAACAAGTATTGGAACAAAATGCATTGGAATGGTAGTGTGTTGGAATGACATAATGCTAGAATGGTAGGATCAGTTACTACTAGCATGACAAGTGCTCCACACCACTAGAATGACAACTTGTACTAGAATGGCCATGACCAATCTACCAGAATGACATAATCATCACCATTAGAATAAAAACCATGGTAATTCCACTTGTGCAATGTTTTGGGCTATGACTCCCTTGTTTCATGCTCAAACTACAACAATGATCCTTGCATACAAACAATCCAACACACAACTATGAACTACTAATGTCAATCATACTATAAATAAATTATGAACAAAATGGATAGAAGATGAGTCATTTGGATTACTTAGTGGTATGATATTATATAATACCACACAATGTATACACAATCCGCATACATACTACATTATCTACACATATAATTTTCTAATACACGACTCTAGTCTCTACCTAGACACATAGACAAATATCTTTGATACATAGTTTAGACACAAAAAATTAACCCACTTTAGTGGGCAATCTTCATAGAACCTCCTGGGATACCCCCTAGACTTACCTAAGGCAAGGATTAGGCTTCTCCCCCCCTATTTTGTCCTTTTTCTCCCTCTATTAGAAATCATGCTTGTCCTTGATGGGGCACGACTTTGAATAGGTAAAATCGTGGTCGGCCTAGATGGGGTGTAATTTCATATTTTTAGGGTTTGTTCTAAGAAAAACCTAATTCTTTGGGTTTGGCATGTTTTAGGTCGGTCCTCCTTGGTTTTCCTACCCATATCACCTTCAAATGCGCTATATAAGGAGGGGTTGAATTCATTCTTTGAGCACGACAAATAAGTACAATAATGATTGATGATTAATATTTTTCAAGCACTCACTAATTGATATACATCTCTCTTCTTCTTTCGCAAGCAAGTTAACTTTGGAGTGTGAAGTTTCATTGGTTTTATGTTGCATTGGATTGTTGATTTTTGTTTCTCGCTCTTGGTGGATTGATGTTGAAGCCCTAAGGAGAGATCAACTATCGGGGAGGTCTCAACCCTTCTACCTACTTCCTCACTCTCTGCTAGGTGAAAGTGCTTTGTTGCATTTTTTTCATTCGCTCACTTAGAATTTACTATTTTGCTTTGATTTTAGATGTTTCATCTCACTTCTACAAAATTGCGCTCGGGTCTCTATGGGGTGTGGTTGTGTTTGTGTGTTATTGTGGTTGCCTATTACAGGGTATGATTTCACCTGAGCCATATCTAGGGGTAAACTATTATTCTAAATTTTATAATTGCATTTTAGACTACATCTAGAGCATAATACTACATTATGTTTTGTGGTTTTATCATTTTATTCTATTGTATTATGATATGCTTATTTTCTTCCAAAGGTCAATTTTTGCTTCTATTTATCAAAGATCAGCTAAAAGGACCTAGGGGGCTTAACTGTTGCACCTCTAAGCATTGTTGTATAGTAGCCTAAGTGTTGTAAGTGTGAATAGGGTCATCACAAAGGAGGCTTAGAAAAATCTAGTTTCTAGCCTCCAGTGTGAAAACTCCTAGTTGTCAGCTGGCTAGGTTTTGTCGGCATATTTTTTAAAAATTTCACATTTTCCTAATCTCCTCTAACCTTCCCCTATATTCCCTTTCCCTCCTTCTCTTTTTTTCTTCCACGTCCCCTAACTCCCTTCCACTTATTCCTCCAACCTCCTTCTTCTCCTTATCTCTCCAAACTTCCTCCTTATCCCTTTATCCTCCGTTCTCTCTCAATATCCTATATAAACCTTAGAACATATTGTAATATGGATGGCGAACTATTGAATAAATTAAATAATTGCTGCTATTTTATATTTTGTTTATGGATTTGACCTGCACCTGCGCTCGCTCTGACAATATCTGGTATCAGAGCCATTTCTATGCTAGTTTGGGCATGAATATCGAGGCACACGATAGTCGAGGTGACACCTGTAGGCACGGTTCTCGAGGACGAGGATCGAGAGCAGGATTGGCTCGGATCTCGAGGTAGATCGCTGACTAGACATGACACATGGCGACTTGGGGAAGCGACATGTGGTGGCAGCAGAGCAGACGTGGCAGCACGTGAATCGAGGTGGCTGATGTAGCAGCTGAGCTGGCGAAGGAGCTGGCAGCAACATGGCAACAGGTGGTTGGCTAAAATTTTGCCACGTGGTGATTGCACATTGGTCGAGGTGGCAAGTGACGTGGCAGTTTGTGATTGGTGGAAGCGGCGACAAAATGCGAGCGGTTGATTGCCCGAAGGCAATCGAACACATCTCTGTGTGTTTGGGATTAAAAATCCCTCTTTTGTCTCCCACACGGTGAATGTGGGACAAAAGAAATTAAAAAAAAAAAAAAACCGCGGCACGTCGAATTTATTAGGGGCCCGCGTTACCTTCTACTCCCGTCCGGACGCCTAGCGGAGTTGGCTAGGGCGGACGCTTGCTCGGAGGAGGTCCGGGGATCGAATCCCGCCGGAGGCTAAGAAGGAAGGTTTAAATTTTTTTTTGTTTTCGTCGCTGCCGAAAGGATTAAAAGGAAGGGCACTTCCTTTTGTTGCCAGCCGAGCTGCATGGTGCAGCGGCTAAGGCGCTCCCCGCTTTGAGCAGAGGTCGCGCGTTCGATTCGCGCCAAGGATAAACAAGGTAAAATTTTTCTAAAAAAGGTTTTGGCATTTTTTTTTTAAAGGTTTTAAAATTTATTTAATAATTTTTTATATTATTTTTAAAATTATCTTTTTTAAATATTTTTTTAAGAAAAGGATAATTTAAAAAATAATAAAAAGTTATTAAATTTATTTAAAAAAAAAACCTTTATAATTTTTTTTTTTGCAAACCTTTAAAGAGAATTCGTGAAAGGAGGAATAATGTGCCTGTGAAATGGTAGATGCTCCGATCTGAAGGGTGCTATCATGCATTACTTTCAATTTTGAAGAGACAGACACCAGAATCCTTTGACCAAAGGGTTCAAAGTTTAGGACTACACACAGTGTTTTGTCAACTTGAAAATCAGGTGATAGCTCACCTAAGAAAGCCGGATTCAGGATACGAAGGAGGATCTGAAGACAATATCTTCGAAAGAAGAATTGAAGAGTCAGATACAGTAGAATTTGTATCGGATGTACCATCAAATGCCAGTTACACACCAGGTGTTCCAACAACTGAATTGAGTGAGGGCTATACTCCACGCTCTCCTGAACCTGAACCAGAAGAAGAAGAGGAAGCAGAGAGGAAGAAGAAGAAGAGGAAGAAGAAGAAGAAGAAGAAGAAGAAGAAGAAGCAGCAGAAGAAGATCCAGAGGAAGTGAAACCTAAGATCATCATCATCGATAGGGAGCAATCCTCAAGAAGAAGAACTTGAATGTAGCTTTAAAAAGGTGAGATTTGATTTGAATCATTAAATCTCTTTGTACTGCTTTAAAGTACTTGTTTGCTTCGAATAAAGTTTGTTTTTATTCTGTAATGGCATCCAATACTAGTCTACCAATCCCTGAATTTAATGGTAGTGACTATGAATATTGGTCTATTAAAATGAAAACCCTTTTGATAGGAAAAGGTCTTTGGGATGTAGTCGAAGAAGGCTATACTGAACCAACTGCTGCTGAATGGGCAGCTTTCTCTAATGCTGATAAAAAGGCTAGAAAAGAAGCACAAAAGAATAATGCTTTTGCCCTTTATCACATTCATGCTGCCTTAGATAAAAGTATCTTCCCTAGGGTTGCATCTTATGTAATTGCACAAGATGCCTGGAATGCCCTAAAAGAAAGCTATAGAGGTAGTGACCAAGTGAAGCAGGTAAAACTGCAAACTTTGAAACGAGATTTTGAGAATCTCAAGATGCAAGAGAATGAAAAAGTCGGAGACTACTGCGTGCGAGTGAAAGCCGTAGTCGACAAAATGGTCACACTAGGGGAGGATATTAAGCCAGAGATTATGGTGAAGAAAGTGTTGAGAACACTTCTTCCTAAATGGAATTATGTTGCAATAATTATTGAAGAATCCAAAGACTTAACCACATTGTCTTTTGATGCATTAACTGGTTCACTTCTCTCACATGAAGAGAGGTTACATGAAACTCCTTCCACTAGTTATGGAGGAGATGACAAAGCTTTTGCCACACATGAAGGAAGAGGTAGAGGCCATGGAAGAGGTCAAAAAAGAGGCAGAGGCAGGAATAATCAAAGAGGGGGAACTCCTAACAGAGGAGGATCATCCAACAGAGGTGGAAATCAGAATAGAGGAGGACAACAACAATATAGAGGGAAACAATCTGGCAAAGGAAAAGGAGGAGATAAATCAAAACAAGTTTGCTACAATTGTGGCAAACCTGGCCATTATGCTCGAGATTGTTGGTCAAAGACTTCACAAGGAAGCAGTAGCAACCAGAGCAGTCAGTTTGGGAATTTTGGAGAAGAGGAAGAGTCCTCAAATCTCTTTCTTTCTTATGGCCAGACAGAGCAAAATATGAATGATACATGGATTTTGGACACTGGGTGTTCAAATCACATGAGTGGCAAAGAAGAACTCTTTGCTACTTTAGACTCCTCATACAAATCCAGCATCCGGTTGGGAGATGACAAGTCATTGGCAGTTGAAGGCATTGGAGCCATGGAGGTTCCAACGAAAGAAGGCATCAAGCAAGTAAGTGATATCTATTACACTCCTCATCTTCAACACAATCTTTTAAGTGTTGGTCAAATGCTTGAAAAGAATTACAAGTTGATTTTTGATGAGGGTAAATGCACCATTTTTGACAAGAACAATAGTAATAGAATCATTACACAAGTGCCAATGTCAAAGAATAGATTATTTCCTTTGAAGTTTGGCCAGCCAGGAGGAAATAAGTTAGCAAATGTTGCTATTACCAATCCAAGTGTCCTATGGCACTTGAGATATGGTCATTTGAATTCAGCAAGTTTGAAAATGCTAACTTCACAAGCAATGGTGACTGGACTTCCCAAAATTCAAGATAGTAAGGAAGTCTGTGAAGGGTGTGCCTTGGGCAAGCATGCCAGATCAAAATTTCCTCATGGACAAGCATGGAGGGCCAGCTATCCTCTTCAGTTAGTGCATTCAGACATCTGTGGTCCGATGCAGACCAAGAGTCTAGGTAATCACTCTTACTTCCTACTTTTCATTGATGATTGCACAAGAATGTGTTGGATATATTTTTTGAAGCATAAGGATGAAGCATTTGCATGCTTTGTTGATTTTAAAGCAAAAGTTGAAAGTGAGAGTGGATATTCTATAAAATGTCTTAGATCAGATAGAGGAGGAGAATACTCCTCTAATCAGTTTTTGAATTTTTGTAAACATCATGGCATCAAGAGGCAGTTCACAACTGCCTACACTCCATAGCAAAATGGTGTAGCAGAAAGAAAGAATCGCACCATTGTGGAGATGGCAAGATCAATGCTTCAGACAAAGCATTTGAGTAATTCATATTGGGGAGATGCAACAAGGACTAGTGTTCACATCTTGAATAGAAGTCCTACTTCAAGTTTGAAAGGGAAGACACCTTACCAAGCCTGGTATGGTAAGAAACCAAATGTGAAGTATTTCAGAGTATTTGGTTCATTGGCATATGCTCACATTCCTGATGAGCTGAGAAAGAAGTTGGATCCAAAGAGTCAGGCATGCATTTTTGTAGGATACTGTGAAAACACAAAGGGTTATAGACTCTACAATCCTACGACTCGAAAGATAGTGGTTTCAAGGGATGTGATTTTTGATGAAGGGGGAGAGTGGGGTAAGCCCCAAATATACAGTGATGTTGAGTCACATGATACAAGTTCTCAGCAGGTGCAGCAGCAGATACCACAGAAAGGCAAGAAATCTCCACCTTCAAGCCCAAGTTCTTCTAGTTCATCTTCCTCACCAAGTCCTTCTCCACAGAGACCAGCAAGTTCCTCACCAATGGACATTGATCCTCCATCCAAAGGTAAGAGAACTTTACAGTATCATCCATCATCTCAGATGTTGGATAAAAATTTTCAAGAAGATATACTAGGAGTCAAGCTAGTGAAATGGAATCTGTTTTACACAGATTAGAAAGTATGCACTTGTATGGTGATGATGAATCCCAGCGGGAACCTAGGGGAGATCAAGTTAACTATGCTTTGTTAACTAGTGCACAACTTGAACCTTCTAGTTATGAGAAGGCATGTACTCAGAAGATTTGGCAAGATGCCATGAAAGAGGAGATAACCTCTATAAAAAATGACACTTGGGAGCTCGTGAAGCTTCCGAAAGGAAAGAAATGTGTTGGCTGTAAATGGATCTTCAAGACCAAGTTTAATGTTGATGGCAGCATTGAGAAGCACAAGGCAAGATTAGTGGCAAAGGGTTTTACTCAAAAATATGGAATAGATTATGAAGAGACTTTTGCTCCTATAGCCAGACAAGAGACAATCAGAACAGTTCTTGCCTTAGCTACACATAAAGGATGGAAAGTCCAACACATGGATGTGAAGAGTGCATTTCTCAATGGTTACTTGACAGAAGAAGTGTATGTTGAGCAACCACAGGGATTTGAAGTGCAAGGTAAGGAACACCTTGTTTACAGATTGAAGAAGGCACTCTATGGTCTTAAATAGGCACCAAGAGCTTGGTACTCACGCATTGATGGGTACTTCAAAGATTATGGGTTCACCAGGAGCAAAAATGAACCCACACTCTACTACCTAAAGCAAGGTAATGACATCCTCATAGTTTGTTTGTATGTGGATGATCTCATTTTTATGGGTAGTAATGAAAAAATGAATATGGAGTTCAAACACTCCATGATGACGCAATTTGAGATGAAGGATCTTGGCTTAATGCACTACTACCTTGGAATGGAGGTTCATCGATCAGATACATGGATCTTCATCTGTCAACATAAGTATGCTGAGGATATGATCAAGAAGTTTGCTATGGAGCATTGCAAACCAGTTGCAACTCCAATTGGACATGGGATCCAATTAAGCAAAGATGATGGAGCACCAAAAGTTGATGTGACCACTTTCAAAAGCATGGTTGGGAGTTTGATGTTTCTCGCCAACACCAGACCAGATATTCAGTATGTTGTATCTCTTGTTTCTAGATTTATGGCTAACCCATCTGAGCTGCATTTGCAGGCAGCTAAAAGAATTTTGAGATATGTGAAAGGTACATTGGATTTTGGAATCCAGTACCATAAATGTAACACTATCAAGCTTGTAGGCTTCAGTGATAGTGATTGGGGTAGCAATATTGATGATAGGAAGTCAACATCAGGAAACTGTTTTAGTCTTGGATCAGGACTAATAACTTGGAGTTCCAAAAAGTAGACAGTAGTAGCGCTATCTTCAACAGAAGCTGAGTATATAGCAGTTACTTATGCAAGTACTCAAGCCTTGTGGCTAAGGAAAGTACTAGAAGAGATTGGAGAACAGCAAAGTGGTCCGACTAGAATCTATTGCGACAACATCAGTGCCATTCAGTTGGCATATAATCCTGTCCACCATAGCAGAACGAAGCATTTTGATATGAAGTACCACTTCATCAGAGATATGGTGGAACATGAAATTGTTGAGCTTCAATACTGTCACACTTTGGAGAATGTTGCGGACATCTTCACCAAGGCAATGACTAAAGCTCAATTTGTAAAGCTGAGAGACTGTGTAGTCAGTCCTCTCAACTTTAAGGGGGAGAATGTTGTAAGTGTGAATAGGGTCATCATAAATGAGGCTTAGAAAAATCTAGTTTCTAGCCTCCAATGTGAAAACTCCTAGTTGTCAGCTGGCTAGGTTTTGTCGGCATATTTTTTAAAAATTTCACATTTTCCTAATCTCCTCTAACCTTCCCCTATATTCTTCCTCCTTCCCTTCCTTCTCTTTTTCCTTCTTTCCACATCCCCCTAACTCCCTTCCACTTATTCCTCCAACCTCCTTCGTTCTCCTTATCTCTCCTAAACTTCCTCCTTATCCCTTTATCCTTCGTTCTCTCTCAATATCCTATATAAACCTTAGAACATATTGTAATATGGATGGCGAACTATTGAATAAATTAAATAATTGCTGCTATTTTATATTTTGTTTATGGATTTTACCTGCACCTGTGCTCGCTCTGACAATACTAAGTAGGCCCCCTAACGCTAATCATATTTTTCAAGTGTTTATCAAGTTATCTTGCAGGAACAAGAATTATTGATAGCATTGGATAAAGGGATAAAGGCAAGGATAAATCACCGGATAAGCTAAGTGTTCTGATTAGTCTTTAGGTTGTTTGTTGAGTGCTTTATATTTCTGTTGTAAACCCTAGATCTAATTTATATAGAAATATATTTAATTAATTTCTAGGCATTTGAAAGATAAACAACATATAGTGTGCACTTAGGGTTAATTATGTTTGTGCATCTCTTCTTGAGCCCTTGCTTAAAGGTTATTTATTTAGAACCCTAGGGTTAGAAAAGCATTCAAAGAAAAGAATCATTCTAGGGTTAGCTCTTGTATTCTTGCATTCTGTATTTTTGCATTGTCCTTTATCTTTTATAGCATAGATCTAGAAAGGCCAAATCTAGGTGTTTGTCTTGAATCTAATACATCAAACATTCTTGAAAACCAGAGGACTTGGAGTGAGTCCTTAAACCATTCCTGGTGAACCCTTCCCCCCTAGCACCGAGTGTAGAGAACAACATACCCCCATGGTTCACCCCAAGGCTTTCTCTTGCGGATCCAACCTTTGGGAATTGTACGTGGTAGGGCAGTTTTCCCCCTCTACATCTTTGGTGAACCCGACGTGAACACCTCCTTTTATTTTTAAAACTTTAATCAAGATCATTAATTTTGTGTGTTTAGATCAAAAAATATTAAAAACATAATTTTTGGTGCTTGTTTTTGTGGGTCTTAGTCTCTTCCTTTTACCTTAGTCTTTCTCTCCTTTTCCAATGGCTTCCAACCTTGGGAATGGAAGAAGGCTTTTAGGGTTTGATGAGATTTTTCAAGAGAATGATCAAGTTGATAGAGAAAATCCTAACCTTGAGGAAGAAGAGATTGATAATAGTCTTGATCCTATTAAGGGACCTGATGGGAACCTTATTTTTAAATCCTTTGAGCATGTGTGGACCTTTTATAAATATCATAAGCATGCATTGGATGCAGCTTTAGAGGAAGAAGCCCTACTTGAGGAAGTTAGACCATCTCATGATAACTCCTTGAGTGAATCTTTGAATCATGGTAATCTTGTTCACCATCCAACTTATGCCACTACTATAACCACCAATGTTGGAAGGAATCTACAAGTCCCTCCAACTAGTAGTGCCATTCAAAACATTCAATTTCCTCCTCAATCTGCTTATCTCAACACTATTGCCTCTATTCCACCAAATGTTAGTCATCCTCTTCAACAAGATACCACATACCTCAATAGTATCAATATGTCCAACACTCCTCCTTTAGGGAATCTAGGGACAGTGCATAATAGTGATCTAGAAGTGCAGAATTTAACAAATATGGTAAAGCAATTGGTTTCAAAAGTTGAGATGATTCAACCTTCAAGTTTTACTTACAGTTATAAGGAAATGTGTAATCAGCCATTGGATCCTATTGTTGCTGCTAGGCCTTATCCTAAGCATTTTCCTATGCCATTTTTACCTATTTATAAGGGGATAGAAGATCCAATTGAGCATTTAAGAAGATTTAGAACAACTTGCCATGATCTCATTTATGATGACATGTTGTTACTTAAAACATTTCCTAAGAGTCTTGGTGGCATGGCATTAGAGTGGTATTATCGGTTACCCAATTATTCCTTGAAGAATTTTGAAGAAACAATAGAATTATTTGTTCAACAATTTGGTGCTTATATTGAAAAGGAAGTGACAATGAAAGATGTTTACAATTTAAAACAAAGAAAAGAAGAAAACTTTTTAGATTTCTTGGCTCGTTGGAGAAGTTTGGTTGGATGTTTGAGATATACTTTACCTCCAAGGGATATGCTTGAGATATTTATTGGTAATTTACAAGAACAATTATCTTATGCATTAGAGACTACTACTATTACATCTTTTGATCAAGCAATTGATTTAGCAAGAAAAGTAGAACATGCCCTTATCAAAAGAGGCCAACTCAAATTCAAAGAAGAGAAACCTACTAAGTCTCAACATAAGAATAAGCACATAGGAGGTGATAATGGAATGGATAGTAGGCATGTTAATAATGTTACTAACAACCTACAAAAGATAGTACTTCAGAAACCTCCACAAAGGAATTTTACAAGGCTTAATATGTCTATGGAAGCAGTTTTGAAATAACTTTTAGAAGCTAATGCAATTGAGTTACCTCCTATAAGGCAACCAGATACTACAACTCATTGGTATAAGGTAGGTCAACATTGTGCATATCATAGAGTGGAAGGACATTGGACAAATTCTTGTAAGAAGTTGAAACATGTGGTTCAAGATTTAATTGATGCAGAACATCTTGATTTGGGAAATTTGCAACAAAAACCATCTGTTAATCATAATGTAATTAGATAGGTAGCTAATAAAGTATCTTATAGAAGTGTACCACACCATTATGATAATAACATGGTTGGTATGATAACTACTACTTCAAAAAAGTCAGTGCAAAATCAACAGATTCAACGATCTCAGCAGGAAATCAGTTTCTTAGCAAATATCTCTCTTTTGGAACTATTACAGAATTCTCCTACTCATGGAGAAGCCTTAATAAATGTTTTGAAGCAACAATCTATCCCTCTAGATATTCCCCCTAGTGATATGGCCAATATTGTAAGATCTCTTGGGATACATCATCTCACATTCTCGGATGTTGATATTTCTTTCTCAGACTTGCAAAAATATTCTTCTCTTTACATCATTGCATTTATTGGGGATACTTTTATCAAAAGAGTTATGATTGATAATGGTTCTTCCCTTAATTTATGCACATATTATTTCTTTCAAAATTTTGGATTAAAATAGAAAGATATAACTAAATCTGATGATATCATTAAAACTTTCAACAATGAGTCCCAAGAAGCTTATGGTACCATATCACTTCCCCTCAAAGTTGGACCTAAAATTTTAGATACATTGTTTTATGTGGTATCTTGTCCTACATATTTTAATATTCTTCTTGGATATCCTTGGATCCATGCGATGGAGGTTGTCCCTTCTACTTTTCATCAATGTGTAAAATTTAAATTTGAAAATCAACCTATTTCTATCTTGGGTGATCCTCATCCATTTGAATTTTTCTCACCAGATGATCTAGCTCAGTTTCATTCATCATATTCCTTATCTAAAAAAACTAAGCAACCTAAAAATCTTGATAAGGAATTACCAATCAATATCTCATCTCAGGATCAAGACAACTCTTCTTGTCAAGAATCTCTCTTAGATAAATCTCATCAAAGTTTAGAGTGGAGTGTTGAGGATGAGGGGCCACCCTCTCCTTCTTTGTCGATCATAACCCCTGAGCAGTATGCCAAATATGAGGATGCACCTCAGAATGACATCTACTTTGATGGGTCTATCCCTTGTGCTGTGTAGGTTGAATCTTCTAGTTCTCAAGTGGACTTTGGTTCTATGTCCCCCGAGGACCTTGAGCACTTAGGAGTGATTCCTGCCCTACCTCCTCTTGAGGATGACTTGTCCATCCTTATTGAGGAGACCATAGATGTGAACATAGGTTCTAAGGAAGCCCCTAGAATCCTTAAGCTAGGTAAAGCCTTGTCCATGGATGAGTAGGAGCAATTGACCAATTTATTAAGAGAGTATCAAGATATTTTTGCTTGGTCATATGCCGACATGCCAGGGCTTGATCCCTCCCTTGTCATGCATCATTTGGTAGTTAAACCTAGTGCTAAGCCTATTAAGTAAAAACTTAGGAAGATGCATCCTAAGGTCACCCTCTCAATCAAGGAAGAGCTCCAAAAACTCCTTGACATCGGTTTTATAAAAGCTATCGACTATTCTGATTGGATCTCCAATATCGTTCCTATAGCTAAGAAGGAAGGAACAATCAGAATATGTACTAACTTTTGGGATATTAATTTAGCATGTCCCAAGGATGATTTTCCCTTGCCCAACATAGATCAGATTGTAGATTTCACTACCAAATGTGGAATGCTTTCGCTTATGGATGGTTTCTCAGGCTACAATCAGATTATGATTACCCCTGAGGATCAAGCTAAGACAACATTCACTACTCCATGGGGAACCTTCTACTAGAAGGTCATGCCTTTTGGCTTGAAGAATGTAGGAGCTACCTATCAATGGGCCATGACTTATATTTTCCATGACATGATGCATGATATTCTCTAGGACTATGTGGATGATCTTCTAGCTCACTCCATAGAATGAAAGGATCATGTCCATGATTTAAGATGAATATTTGAAAGGCTTCGGCAATACAAGGTTCATCTTAAACCCGCTAAGTGTGTGTTCGGAGTCACATCTAGCAAGTTGTTAGGCTTCATAGTTTCTAGGTGAGGCATTGAAGTGGATCCCACTAAGATAATGACCATCACTGATATACCTCCTCCCTGCACCCTTGATCGAACTACGTAGTCTACAAGGTAAACTTTAGTCTATCCATCGGTTCATTGCCTAGTTAGTTGATAAGTGTCAGCCCTTTCTTAAGCTTCTTAAGAAAGATGTGGTCTTTCGATGGGATTCTAAGTGTCAAAAATATTTTGATGATCTCAAATAGTATCTCACTTCCCCACCTATTTTAGTTCCTCCTATGCTTGGTAGGCATTTGATGCTTTACATAGCAGCCACTGCTCATGCTTTAGGAGCCATGCTGGCCCAACATGATGATCAAAATAAAGAATGAGCTATCTACTATATCAGTAGAACCTTGGTTAGCTATGAAACTAGGTACACTCCCTTAGAGAAGCTTTGCCTTATCGTAGTGTTTGCTTCTCAAAATTTAAGACACTACATGCTCAGCCATAAGATATTGGTGGTTGCAAAGTTTGATCCTTTGCGCTATTTGATGTCTAAGCCCCACCTTTCAGGTCGAGCTGCTAAATGGGTGTTGGCCCTTAGTGAGTTTGACTTGACTTTTATAGGTCAGAAGGCTATTAAGGGTTAGGTGATTGTTGATCAGTTAGCCTCCGCTCCCCTAGAAGCTGCCCATCCTATAGTTGTTGAGTTTCTCGATGAGTGCTTCAATGTTGAAATTGAAGAGTCTGAGTCTTGGACTTTGTTTTTTGATGGAGCCCGATGCATGAAGGGTGCTGGTGCTAGAGTCATTCTAGTCACCCCACAAAAGCAACTCATCCCCTTGTCCTTCAAACTTCATTTCTCTTGCATGAATAATATTATAGAATATGAAGCTTTGATCCTTGGTCTTAGAGCTACCTTAGCTTTGTAGGTTAGAGTTCTTTCAGTCTTTGGTGACTCTCAACTTGTGGTTAATTATATTAATGATGTTTATCAGACTCGGGATGATAAAATTAAACCTTACAAGGAGATTGTTACTAAGTTGTTGTCCTTATTTGATTGAGTAACCATAGAGTCTATCCCTAGATCCTCAAACCACCATGTGGATGCCATGGCTGTTGCTGCATCCTTGTTCCCTCTAGAGTTAGAAGATGATCAAGCATCGATTATCATTAGACAACTCTGGGAACCTACATCGCTTGGTTCTTGTCTTGTCCCGTTATATTGTTTGACCATCGAAGCTTCCCCATCTGAGCCATGGTATAATGACATATTTAATTTCCTTAAGGATGGTTTGATGCCTGATGGTTTAGATCATAATCAATGTAAGATTTTGTGCAAAAGAGCATGTCGATTCATCATAATCAACAACACCTTGTATCGATGTTCTTTTGAAGGTATCCTCTTGAGATGTCTTAACTCTGATGAAACCTGACTTGCTCTTAGTGATGCTCATAAAGGTTCATGTGGAGGCCATTTTAGTGGTAATGCTATTGCCAAAAGCTCCTTCGTATGGGGTACTATTGGCCTTCCATGGAGAAATATGCATGTGACTATGTTCGGTGCTACGACAAGTGTCAATGCCATGATCATCTCATCCATGCTCCTTCTCAGGACCTTCAGGTTATCTCTTCCCCTTGGCCATTCTCCATGTGGGGATTGGACATTATCAAGAAAGTTAACCTAGTGTCATCGTATGGTCACAAGTTTATCATTACTATGATTGAGTATTTCACTAAATGGGTTGAAGCCATGCCCCTAGCTATGGTGATTGGAACTCAAGTTTCTAAGTTCATCTTCAACCAGATTCTTTGTAGGTTTAAGATTCCTTCGATGATTGTTTTTGATAATGACACTCCTTTCAAGAATAAGGATGTTCATAATCTTTGTGCTAAGTACAAGATTTAGCATAGGTGGTCAACTCCTTATTACCCCTAAGGTAATGGGTAAGTCGAAGCATCCAACAAGTCCTTGATCAAGATCTTGAAGAAGTTGGTTAGTAAGATCGATCATGACTGGCATATCCAACTTTATCCTACCTTGTGGGCCTATCGTACTAGTGTGCGTACTCCTACAGGGGCCTCACCATATGTCTTGGTATATGGGTCTGAGGTAGTGTTTCCTTTTGAGCTTGAGGTTCCTTCATTGTACATCTTGTTGCAAGATGTTATGGTCGGTGATGAGTATCATGTAGACCATTTGCACCAATTGGAGTTGTTGGATGAAAAGTGCATTCATGCCTTAGAGCATTTGAGAGCCTATCAGGATAGACTTCGATGATCTTATTCTAAGAAAGTTTGCAATCATTCTTTTGAGGTTGGGGACCTTGTCCTCAAGGAAAACTAGAAGAACACCAATGCTCGTGCTGATATTTGAGGTAAGTTTTAGCCCAATTGGTTAGGGCCCTTTGTCATAACGACCAAGTTTGGCTCAGGTGCCTATTGTTTGGCTTCTTTGGATGGTAAAGAACTTAAAGAACCTATGAATATAATGCATTTAAAAATATATTATGCTTGATCTATCATCTACATTTTGCATTTAGTTTAGATCATATTGCATCTATTTTCCTGCTCATATTGCATGATTACCTATCATACTTTGCATGATTGCTTGAAATTCTATTTCTCTTGCATTTTTGCTTGTCATAATTGCATTGTTGCTTGCTCATGACTGCTTGTTCATATAGCTTTTGGGGATTCATGATAATGGCATGTGATGATACCTAGTTAGGTCATAGCTCACATGCATTGCACTTTTCACTAGGGTTCTGATGCCTAGCGAAACCCCAACCTAGGGCCTATGCATTTTCATCCCTTCTTCTCTTCTTTCTCTTTCCTTCTCTTCTCTCTTCTTGTATTCCTTGACTTTGAAAGTTTTTACAATGATTATCATTTCTCTCCAAATTCAAGGAATACAATCCTCTTTTGGTATATCCTTGTCCTTTGCATGATTCTTATTTCTCCTTTGTCTTCTTTGTTTATATAAGGATATACCTTCTTCTCTCCTTTTTTTGCACATTTCCTCCCTCTTGAATTTTCAATAGCTAAAACTTCAAGTTGGGGGTACACACACATATTTATTTGCTCCTCATTTTTCTTCCTCTCTTTTCTTCTAGCACATGCACACACTCACATTGTGTTATGCTCATATTGATTGGTCTATATATATTTTTACACACCCCTATCGGGTAGTACTTGCTAATACATCATTCACATCAGTAATAATGTATTCCCCTATCGGGTTACGCTTCTTTTGACTCAGCGGGCTCAACACCCCATTATAGGATAAGCTCCTTGGCCATTTTAGTAGGCCTCGATATACATCCTAGCGGGTAATCACCCCACAATAGTCACTAGCGAGCAATCATCCATAGTGGGTTACGCTCCATCATTTAATCATTTGAGCAATCACCCATAGCGGGTTACACTCCATATTTTTCCCATATATCCATCTTAGCGAGTACTACACCCATAGCAGGTTTTCACTCCACACCTAGACCATTCTTTTGGGCATAACACCCTTCATTCAGGGTTCTTTGATCAACTTCTCTCACTTTCTATGGTTGACCTTTGGATTCTTCTTCTTCTTTTTTCTTCTCTCTTTGTTTCCCTTCTTTCTTTCCCTTTCTTCTATTTATTATGCATTTCATGTTAGTTGCATTAGATTCATGTTGTACCTAGTAATATTTGCTCTTTTGTTTGCTTGCTTCGTTCTTCATGTTTTGCTCTTTCTCTCCTTGCTTTTTTGAGTTTCTTAAGGAATCTTCATTCCTTTTAAAACTCGAGGGGGCACCCTAGCCATAGAGGCATTAATGGTAATAATGTCTCACCTAGCATGCAAAAGTCTAGAGTGTCCTTTGTGATACCCCTTTTGCATCATCTTTTTCCCAAACCTGGCCACTTCTTTCTGTGCTTGTTGTCTTCTTGCCTATAGGGGTCTACATATTTCTTTGATGCATTTACTTGGCCTTAAATGCATCAAAGAGGGGGTAAAATGTAGACATAGAAAATTGACCCACTTTAGTGGGCAATCTTCCTAGAGCCTCCTAGGAGACCCCTTAGACTTGCCTAAGGCAAGGGTTAGGCTTCTCCCCCCTCTTTTTCCTTTTTCTCTCTCTATGTAAAATCATGCTCACCCTTGATGGGGCATGACTTCGCATAGGTAAAATCATGATCGGCCTTGATGGGGCATGATTTCACCTTTTTAGGGTTTTTTCTAAGAAAACCCTAATTCTTTGGGTTTGGCATGTTTTACGTCGGCCCTCCTTGGTTTTCCTACCTTCTCACCTTCAAATCCACTATATAAGGAGGGTTTGAATTCATTTTTGAGCACAATGAATAATGATAATAATGATTTATGATTATTATTTTTCAAGTGCTTGCTAATTGATCTGCATCTCTCTTCTTCTTTTACAAGCAAGTTTAACTTTGGAGTTTGAAGTTTGATTGGTTTTCTGCTGTATTGGATTGTTGATTGTTGTTGCTCGCTCTTGGTGGATTTGTGTTGAAGCCCTAAGGAGAGATCAACTATTTAGGAGGTCTCAACCCTTCTGTTTGCTTCCTCACTCTCTACTAGGTGAATTCACTCTTTTCATGTTTTTTTTATTTGTTGACTTAGATTTAGTCATTCACTTGTATTTTATGTTTCATATACTTCTACGAAATCATGCCTGGGTCTCTACGGGGCACGATTTCACCTGTGCATTATCATGCTCACCTATTATGGGGTATGATTTCACCTGAGAAATATCTAGGGGTAAATTATTATCCCAAATTTCATCATTGCATTCTAGGCTACATCTAGAGCTTGATACTACATTCTGTTCTGTGGTTCCATCATTTTATTCTGTTGTATTGTATTATGTTTGTTTTCTTCCAAAGGTCAATTTCCACTTTTATTTATCAAAGGTCAGCTAAAAGGACCTAGGGGGCTTGACTGTTGCACCTCCAAGCATTGTTGTACAATGGCCTAAGTAGGCCCCCTAATGCTAATCATATTTTTCAAGTGTTTATCAAGTTATCTTGCAGGAACAGGAATTGTTGATAGCATTGGATAAAGGGATAAAGGCAAGGATAAATCATCGGATAAGCTAAGTGTTCTGATTAGTCTTTAGGTTGTTTGTTGAGTGCTTTATATTTCTGTTGTAAACCCTAGATCTGATTTATAAGAAATATATTTAATTAATTTCTAGGCATTTGAAAGATAAACAACATATAGTGTGCACTTAGGGTTAATTTTGTTTGTGCATCTCTTCTTGAGCCCTTGCTTAAAGGTTGTCTATTTGGAACCCTAGGGTTAGAAAGAGCATTCAAAGAAAGAATCATTCTAGGGTTAGCTCTTGTATTCTTGCATTCTGTATTTCTGCATTGTCCTTTATCTTTTATAGCATAGATCTAGAAAGGCCAAATCTAGGTGTTTGTCTTGAATCGAATACATCAAACATTCTTGAAAACTAGAGGACTTGGAGCGAGTCCTTAAACCATTCCTGGTGAACCCTTCCCCCCTAGCACCGAGTGTAGAGAACAACATACCCCCGTGGTTCACCCCAAGGCTCTCTCTTGCGGATCCAACCTTTGAGAATTGTACGTGGTAGGGCAGTTTTCCCCCTCTACACATAGCATACATTCTAGATGGATAGTATCAAATGAAGGAGGGAGGTTTATTTAGAATTGTGTCTTAGTCATTACCAAAAATGACTTCCAATATAGTGCACCACCCAACCATTTCCCTATTCGAACGTTCTCATTTACCCTTAATGCAAAAATCACATGGTTAAATTCTATTACATTACTATTTTATCTATATTTGCTTTTGCATTTCACATGCATTTGACTCTCATTTACATTACATTTTATTACAGTTATTTATATTTAGTGTATTTTGTACTTATTCCTATTATGTGCACTACTTTTTCTTTTGATGTCCAAAAATGGTGCCTACATTTGCCCTTCCCTTTTTTCAACGTCTTCATTAATGTCTCTTTTATATTTTGGGGAACTTGGTTGCCACTATTGAGGTGTCAAAATAGGAACTCCTTCTATTTCAATATCTACAACTTCAATGCCTCTCTCTCATCCTTTAGTATCTTGGCATAATTATGATATATTTCTTCCTTTATACCATAATTATTGGCTCTTTGTTCCATCTTAGCCAATTTCATCAAGGTTCCTTCTCCCTCTTCACAAAGGTATCTTTGGTTTCTTTCTTAGCTTTATTAGATACTTTTGCAAGTTGTTCATATCTTTCTGCAAAAAACTACTCTTTGTGCTTCAATTCATGTCTTCACTTCCACTATTTATTCTTTGATTGAGAAGTTAGATTCTAGTTGTACAATTAGTACACTCTATTCCTCTTGCATATTTATCTTCTCAATATCCATATTTAAATCATTCAATGCTACCTCAACTTCTTGCTTCGTAGAAATCAATTTTATCTTATCTTTCACTTTTACCCTCCTCATATCCTCATATTAGTTAGTGTATATTTCCTTTGATTGGTGGATGGTCTATAATCCAATAGCTAACCACTCTATCCAGTATGTCAATAAATTAATTCTTGCATACGTCTTTACTAATTTAGGTACAATATTCGTGTACTTAACACATGTTGCATCTTCTAGACAAGGAATTAGATCTACTTCATCAATATATATTCAATTTGGCTACTTATACATTGTAATCATTCCTATTAGCAATTACTTTATTCCAACCATCTTCTAGATGTTACTAGCTTTCATTTATCGTGGCTATTTCTAATGAATTTTAGTGAGCTCCTTCATCCTGAACCCTTTGTATTAATTTATATCTCTTTATACACAACCAATTACCACTTCTTCAACTATCCAATGTAATCCATCCTAAATTCCAATATTGTTTGATCTATAATATTTGTTATCTTCTCAAAGAGTACATCAATATATTCCTGTGCATTCTCTCCTAGATCTAGCAGTTGTCTAAGATTTGGAACTTCAACCATGAAATTCTTACTTTTCTCTACTAGAATTTTAACCTCGGTCTCTTCCTCGATGAAGATCTAATTTCTCCTTTATCATAACCTTGTAGGTTTATGGTCTTATTTGCTTAACCATTTGCGATTACAAGGAATTTTTTATCTTTATATTGTTGGTTTGTTAGAGGCTCTTCAATGTCAATAAAATTGATATTCTATGAGTTGCTCAAGCTTGCCTTCTTTGGCAAGTTTATCTCCTTATGACTATATAGTCCACACCAACAACACATCAAGGTATTATTATTCCTAGAGTTATCTCCAATTTGTGATTTCTAATAATTTTGTGTGAAGTGCCCCTCTCTTCACATATTTGACACTAAATGATTGATCCTCTATCTACATCATATTACAATCGATTATGTCCTTGTTGTTGATTGTCTTATTGGAATTGCCTCTCCTCAATGAGTACTTTTATATCTAGCACTCATTGTTGCTTGTCCATTTTTTGATGTGCTCAATTTTGTCCTTTGCTTCTTACTGTACCATCAACATTTGGTTTCGTAAACTCCTTATGTTAAATGGGAAATCTCCAATTACAGGCACTTTCACTTCACAAATATTATAGAAGATATTCTTTAGATAATAAATATTTGTGTGTCATTCTATCTTACAATAAAAACACCAAATATAATGTCTCTACTTCTTTTAATCCTTTGTATCTCAAGCCATCCTTTCTAGATCCTTCCTCATGGTTTGGATTACCATGTGTAGATCATCACGGTCACTATAAAAATTAGATTCCTTGTAGTGACTTAGACCTATTATTGTTTGCTTTTCTTCACTCTTTAGTGTAATATCTCTATTATATTCCTCCTAATAGGTAGTTGGTTGGATTACCTTCATATTCTTCTTATATTTTGATTGTAACCCATCTAGGAACCATTGCCTTTACAGTACATATATTGGTACAACTTCCATCTTGTCAATGAGCTCCTTCAGTAATCTATTATAGGATTTAATATCCACGATCTTCTACTTTATGGCATAGATTTCTCCAATGATCTCAATGTCATCTCAAATTCCTCTAAATTTTTGCATAAAGTCTTTCATTAATGCTTCCCATGATGCAAATGTTTGGTCTTTTATTTTCTTTAGGTGTCAGTCCTTTGCAATTCCTCACAATGTCAACAAAAATAATTTTAAACCTGCCTTTTTCATCTTCAACTCCATTTTTTCACCATATAGTTACACATGTTTCTATATATATTCTAGGTCTTCCTTTTCATCACCTAGAAACAATGGGTACTTTTGCTTGCATGTAGCTATTGTAACTTGTATAGTTTCCATAGGTGGATGTTATTCTTCATCACTTGGGGCTTCCTTAGGTCATGTGCTATCACCAATAAATAATCTTTGACCAATATCAAAACTTCACAACCTCATTTGAAAATATACATGCATTGGTTCTAGTCGATTTTCTCAAACACTCTCCTATAGTTGCTCTGGTGCTTGAATTTTTTCCTTTGCACCTCTCAACAAACTCCCTTATGCTTGTGTTGATGTTATCACCCAATCATCACCTCTACATGCTCTCTCCTTGTTGGTGTTTTTGCTTGCATAAATATTCTCCATGGTCTTTGCTTCATTTGCTCACATAGTCTCTTCAACTTATTCCATTGTTAATAGCAACATTTGTCACTTCTCATGCTCCTAAGGGCTCCACACACGCTCAACTATTGGTTCCTCAAGTTTGATCTCTTGATATTATAGTACTTGGTTCACAATAATTTTATCAACACCTTGTTACTAAGTAATCCTCATACTTTTCATAAGAATATAGTTTTCTCTATGACCTCGTCTTCCAAGTCCTCATGGTAGTAAATTTTTCATTCACCTTCTCATAGTTCATGCATGTTGATTGTTCATCAACTGGAATTAATTTCAATTTGATAATGATGACACCAAATGTAGGATGGTGGTAAGCATTCTATATATGGAGGAATAGGATGATAGATTAGGGGCCAAACAAGACCATAGTCAATGTAGTTTTGCTCATAATTTTTTACTATAATAACATTAATCACTTGACTAGTATGAAAATTTTACTAGAATGACACTTGTTAAAATGACAAGCATTAGAACAACATGCATTGGAATGACTGTGTTTTGGAACAATATAATGCTAGAATGGCATAGTGCTAGAATAGCGGATTAATTCTTAATAGCATGATAAGTGATCCACACTACTAGAATGAAAACTTGCACTAGAATGACCACAACCAACCTACTAGAATGATTAATCATCATCAATGGAATGAAAACCTTGGAAGTTCCACTCATATGATGGTTTGGTTTGTGACTCGTTCCATGCTTAGACTATAATAATGATCCTTGCACATAGAAAATCTAACACACAATTATAAACTACCAATGGAAACCATATTATATATAAATTACACACAACATGGATAAAAGATGAGTCATTTGCATTACTCAATGGTATACTATTAAAAAATACCACACAATCTGCATACATGCTACATTATTTGCACATATGATTTGCCAATACACGGCTTTAGTCTCTATCTAGATGCATAGACAAATATCTTAAATACATAGCATAATTCTATATGGATGGTCCTAAATGAATAAGCGGGGTTCTATTTAAACTTGTGTCCTAGTCATTACCAACAATGGCTTCTAGGACAATGCAACACCCAATTGTCTCCCTACTCATACATTCTCATTTGCCCTTAATGCAACTATAGTCTATTACAATTTATCAAATCACATGATTAAAATGCATTACATTATCATTTCATCTATATTTGCATTTGTATTTCACATGCCTTTGACTCTCATTTGTATTATATTTTATTCCAATTATTTACACTTAGTGAATTTTGCACTTATTCTTAGTATATCCACTACTTTTTCTAAACTATTAGAGTAAATCAAATTGTAGACCTTTGATATAGTAAGGTACTTGCTTATATGAAGACCTAATATTAGGAGGTATTGTAGACACATAAATTTAACCCACTTTGAGTGGGAAATCTTCCTTAGTGCCCCTAAGAGGCCCTCAACCCCTTCCAAGAGCAAGGGAAGACCTCTTTGCCTCCCTTTTTTAATTTGTTTATATTTTAGTGAAATTGTGCCCCATATTTATGAGGCGCAACTTCACGCAAGCGATATCGTGCCTCGTCATGAAAGGGCATGACTTCGTTGTTTTAACCTTTATTTTTAATTTTATTTTATTCTTTTGAGTCTTCTTAGACCTAGTTTTAAACCCTCTAGCATGTTTTGGCATCAGCTTTGGGTTTATTTTACCTGTATTTTTCCCTCTACTTTTGTCTATAAAAGGAAGGATTTTTTTGCTTAGTCATATGCGAAGTTTTAATGTGCAATATTAGTGCAAAATTTTGATTATTGATTAAGCTCAAAAATTTTATGATAGTACACTCTTCTTCCTTTACTTTCTTCTGCTACAAGCTAACCTCGAAGTGTGAATTTTGGATTTGATCTTCTATTGTGTGGATTGGATTGATTTTTTGTGTGACTTGGTGGATATGTGATTTAGTTTAGAGAGATAGTGTGCCCACTTGAATACTTTGATCTTCTTTTCCTACTTCTATGACATCCATTAGGGTTTGCTTTGTTTTTAGTATTTATTTCATCTTCTGCACTCTTTTTTTATTTTTCATCAGTTTGCAGTGATATCACGCTCGGCATTAGCAAGGCACGACTTTACCTACCTTAATTAGGGAAAATTAGTCTACAAAAGTAAAATTGTACCCCATATAGGTAGGGCTTGACTTTGTTGTTGTGTTATCATGCCATCTCTAGTCGAGGTGCAATTTTGCCCCAGAGCACACTGAGGGAAATTTCTAGATTATGTTTTCACTGTTGCATTCCATTTTGTTTCTAGATCATGTTGTGGTATTTTGTTTCTTGTTTTCTATTACTGTATTTTTATTTTATGATTAATTCTCCAAAGGTCAATTTTTTCTTTTGTATTAAAAGGTCATCTAAAAGGACCTAGGGGGCTTGACTGTTGCGCCTCCAAGATCTGTTACACAGTGGCCTAAGAAGGCCCCCTAATGCTAATTCTATTTTTCAGTGTTTCATGAGTGATCTTGCAGAAACAAATATTCTTGATATCATTGGACAAGAGGTATAAGAAGCTAAATCAACCATCGATCTAGATAAGTGTTCTAATCATTTTATTGGTTGAAGATTTGATTTAATTATTGATTCCTAGGCATCTGAAAGTAAAAGGTATTTAGTTTGCATCTAGGGATAATTTATGTGCATCTATTTTGTATATTTTTGTTTTAAAGGTTTTCTAAAATCAAACCCTAGGCTAGTGAGCATTCAAAATAAAGAATCATTCTAGGATAGCTCTTGTATGCCTACATTTTATTTTTAGCTATTCTATTTTATTTTTTGTATTGTCTTTTATATATTCTAGCTTAGATCTAGAAAGACCAGACTTAGGTGTTTGTATTAAAAATGAATACATCAAACTATCCTATATATCCTAACGACTTGGAGTGAGTCCTTAAATTTTTCTTGGTGAACCCCTCCCCCTAGCATTGAGTGTAGAGAACAACATAGCCCCTGGGGTTCACCCCATAAGGCTTTCTATCTTTTTGGATCCATAATTTTGGGAATTATACATGTTAGGGCAGTTTTTTCCCTCTACATATTTTGTGAACCCGACGTGAACACCTCCTTTTTTTTTAAACAATGAGCAAGATCATTAAATTGTGTGCCAAATATTTAAAAATATAATTCCTTTGTGTAAGTGCATAGGTTCCTTTTGGTCTTAGTTATTCTCCTTGTCTTTACTCCTTTTCTTTAATGGCTTTTGACCTTGGGGAAGGATGAAGACTTCTTAGGTTTGATGAGATTTTTCATGAGAATGATAAAATTGATAGAGAGAATCATAACCTAGAAGAAGAGGTTAATAATCATATTGATCCTATCCAAGACCCTAATGGGAATATCATCTTTAAATATTTTGATCATATATGGACTTTTTATAAGTATCATAAGCATGCTTTGGATATGGCCTTAGAGGAAGAAGCATTACTTGAAAATAATGTCCCACTCTAAGATAATCCTTTGAGTGAACCTTTGAATCATGATAGTTAAACGTATCAACCTACTTATGCCACTACTGTGACCACCAATATTGGAGTGAATCCACCAATTCCTCCAACTAGTAGTGGCACCCAAAATTATTTTCAATTTCCTCCTTCATATTCTAATGTCAACACTATTACCTATGTTCCACCACAAGTTAATCTTCCATTCTCACAAGGCACCATATATAAAAACAACCTTTACGTGTCCAACCTAAGTCAAGGGAATATGGGAAACATACATAGTATTCCAAAAATGCAAAATTTGGCAAGTATAGTAAATCAGTTGGTTTCGAGGATGGATATGATTCAACCTTCAGGGTTTACATAAATCTATAAAGAAATGTGTAATCATCTATTGGATCCTATTGTTGTTGCTAGACCTTATCCTAAGAATTTTTCTATGCCAGTGTTGCCAATCTATAAAGGGATTGAAGATCCAATAGAGTATTTGAGAGGATTCAGGATAGTTTATCATGATCTTATTTATGATGATATACTCTTATTGAAAACATTTCCAAAGAGTCTTGTGGGAATGGCATTAGAGTGGTATTATCGGTTGCCCAACTATTCTTTGAAAATTTTTTAGAAGACTACATATATGTTTGTTCATCATTTTAGTGCTTACATTGAAAAGGAAGTAACAATGAGAGATTTATATTATTTAAAGCAAAGTAAAGAAGAAAGTTTTTCAGAATTCTTAGCTCGTTGGAGAAGTTTAGTTGGTCAATTAAGACAACTTGTGTCTCAGAAAGATATGCTTGATATATTCATTGGTAATTTACAATAACAATTATCTTATGCTCTAAAAACTACTATTATCACATCTTTAGATCAAGCAATTGAGTTAGCAAGAAAAGTGGAACAAGCTCTCATTAGAAGAGGTTAGCTCAATATCAAAGAAGATTATCCAATTAATTCTCAACCTAAGAATAAGTAAATAGGAGGTAATAGTGATAGTAGTCTCATTAATAATTTCAATGATAGCCTACAAAATATTGTACTTAAAACCTTGTCAAAGGAACTTCACAAGACTTAATATCCCTATGGAAGCAATTTTAAAGCAACTATTAGATGCTAAAGCAATAGAATTACCTCTAGTAAGATAGCCAGATACTACAACTCATTGGTATAAAGCAGATCAACATTGTGTGTATCATAGGATCGAAGGACATTGGACTAATTCTTGTAAAATTTTGAAACATGTGGTTTAAGATTTGATTGATTTCGGTCACATTGACACTAGAAGTTTTCAGTCTTCCAATAACCAACTAAATCAGAATAGAACAAGATAAACCAACCAAGTATCCTATAAAAGTGTACCACATTAGTATAATAACAACATGGTTGGAATGATAATAGCTAATCTAGGAAAACTTGTACAAAATATGGATGACTCAGTGAAGATTCCCCTTTTAGAACTTCTACAAAATTCTTAGGCCCATAAAGAAGCTATGATATATGTTTTAAAGCAGTAGCCAGTACCTCCAAAAATTTCTCCTAGTGATATGGTGAAGGTTATAAGTTCTCTTCAGAAGCCTCATCTAACATTTTTAGATAATGATATGGCTTCCTTAGGAGTATAGGAATATTCTTCGCTATACATCACTGCTTACATTGGGGACACTCTCATCAAAAAGGTTATGATTGATAATGGTTCTTCGATTAATGTTTACACACATCGTTTCTTTCAAAAATTTGGATTAAATAGGGAAGATTTAATTGCATCTAGTGACATCGTTAAAATTTTCAACAATGAGTCTCAAGAAGCTTGTGGCACTATATTACTTCCTCTTAGAGTTGGACCAAAAATTTTAAAAACAATATTTTATGTGGTGTCTTGTCCTACATCTTTTAATCTTCTTCTTGGATGACCTTGGATTAATGCCATGAAATTTTTCCCTTATAATTTTCATCACTGTGTAAAATTTGAGTTTGGAAATCAAATCATTTCTATCATGGAATATCCTCATCCATTCGAATTTTGCTCACCAAAGGATCTCACCCAAATCAATTCATCACAATATTCCTCTATAGATTCTTCTACTAATGTTCCATCACAGGATCAAGATGACTCTTCTTATTTACATATTCTATTTGATGAATCTCATCAAGTTTTAGAATGGATTTTTAAAGATGAAGGTCCACCCTCTCCTAATGTCTTAACCCCAGATTCACATGTTATAAATGAGGCTTCATCTTAGAATCACACCAGCTTTGATGGGTTTGTCCCTTGTGCAGTGCAGGTTGAGTTCCTAGATCTCAAATGGACTTTGATTCTATGTCTCCTGAGGACCTTGAGCACTTAGGAGTGATTCTCACCCCACCTCCTCTTGAGGATGAGTTGTCCATTCTTATTGAGGAGACCATAGATGTAAACATAGAATCTAAGGAAGCCCCTAAAATCCTTAAGCTAGGAAAAGCCTTGACCATGGATGAGAAGGAGCAATTGACAAATTTATTGAAAGAATATCAAATATTTTTTCTTGATCATATATCGACAGGCCAAGGCTTGATCCCTCCCTTGTCATGTATCATTTAGTAGTTAAACCTAGTGCTAAATATATTAAGCAAAAACTTCAAAATATGCATTCAAAGGTCACCCTTTCAGTCAAGGAGGAGCTCCAAAAACTCCTTGATTTCGGTTTTATAAAAGCCATCGACTATTCTAATTGGATATCCAATATTATTCCTATAGCTAAGAAGGAAGGAACAATCAGAGTATGTACCGACTTTCGGGACATTAACTTAGCATGTCCCAAGGATGATTTTCCCTTGCCCAACATAGACCAGATTGTAGATTTCACTACAAAATATGGAATGCTTTCACTCATGGATGGTTTCTCGGGTTACAATCAGATCATGATTGCTCCTAAGGACTAGGCCAATACAACATTCACTACTCCCTAGGGTACCTTCTTTTGGAAGGTCATGCCTTTTGGCCTTAAGAATGCAGGAGCTACCTATCAGCGGGCCATGACTTATATTTTCCATGACATGATGCATGATATTCTCTAGGACTATGTGGATGAAATTTTAGATCATTCCTTAGAATTAAAGGATCATGTTCATGATCTAAGATGAATCTTTGAAAGGCTCTGGCAATACAAGGTTTGTCTTAAACCCGCTAAGTGTGTGTTCAGGGTCACATCTGACAAGATGTTAGGTTTTATAGTGTCTAGGTGAGGCATTGAAGTGGACCCTTCTAAGGTAGCAACTATCATTGATATACCTCCTCCTCGCACCCTTACAAAGCTTCGTAGTGTGCAAGGTAAGTTGCAGTCTATCCATTGGTTCATTGCCCAGTTAGCCGATAAGTGTCAGCATTTCCTTTGGCTCCTTAAGAAGGATGTAGTTTTTTGGTGGGATTTCAAGTGTCAAAAAGCTTTTGATGACCTCAAAATATATCTCACCTCCCTACCTATTTTAGTTCCCCTTATGCCTGGTAGGCATTTGTTGCTTTACATAGCAACCATCGCTCACACTTTGGGAGCTATGCTAGCTCAACATGATGACGAAAACAAAGAGAGAATTATCTACTATATTAGTAGAACTTTTGTTAGCTATGAAACCAAGTACACTCCCTTAGAAAATATTTGCCTTACCATAGTGTTTTCTTCCTAGAAGTTAAGATACTACATGCTCAGCCATAAGACATTGGTGATTGCAAATTTTGATCCTTTACATTACTTTATATCCAAGCTCCACCTATCAGGTCGAGCTGCTAAGTGGGTGTTGGCCCTTAGTGAGTTTGATTTGAATTTCATAGGTTAGAAGGCTATCAAGGGTTAGGTGATTGCTGATTAGTTAGCCTCCACTCCCCTAGAAGCTACCCACCCTATAGTTTTTGAGTTTCCCAATGAGTGCTTCAATGTTGAAATTGAAGAGTTTGAGTCTTGGACTTTGTTTTTTGATGGAGCTTGATGCATGAAGGGCGCTAGAGCTAAAGTCATTCTAGTTACACCACAAAAATAGCTCATCCCTTTGTATTTCAAGCTTCATTTATCTTGTACAAATAACACTATAGAATATGAAGCTTTGATCCTTGGTCTTAGAGCAACATTAGCTTTGTAGGTTAAGGTCCTTTCGGTATTTGGTGACTCTCAAATTGTGGTTAATAAGATCAATGATGTTTATCAGACTCGGGATGATAAGCTTAAACCCTATAAGGAGATTTTCACCAAGTTGTTATCTTATTTTGATCAGGTAACCATAGAGTCTATCCCTAGATCCTCAAACCGCCATGCGGATGCCATGGTTGTTGTTGCATGTTTGTTCCTTTTGGAGTTAGAATATGATCAAGCCTCGATTATCATTCAGCAACTCCAAGAACCTACATCTCTAAAAAAAATTTGGATCCTCTAGAGTGTTTTACCATCAGATATTCCCCATATGAACCATGGTATAATGACATCTTTAATTTTCTTAAAGACGGCTCAATGCCTGATGGTTTAGATCATAATCAACATAACCTATTAAACAAAAGAGCATGTTGATTTATTATAATTGGAAATACTTTATATCGATATTCTTTTGAAGGTATCCTCTTGCGATTCCTTAACTCTGATGAATCCCAACTTGCTCTTAGTTATTCTCATGAAGGATCATGTGGAGGCCATTTTAGTGGTAATGCTATTGCCAAAAAGCTCCTTCAAATGGGGTATTATTGGCCTTCCATGGAGAAATATGCATGCAATTATATTCGGTGCTACGATAAGTGTCAATGCCATGATCATCTTATTCATGCTCCTTCTCAAGGAGATATCTTCCCCTTGGTCTTTCTCCATGTGGGGATTGGACATTATTGGGAAGGTTAACCTAGTGTCATCTAATGGTCATAAGTTTATCATTACTACGATTGAGTATTTCACTAAATGGGTTGAAGCCATACCCCTAGCTATAGTGACTGGAACCCAGGTTTCTAATTTCATCTTCAACCAGATCCTTTGTAGGTTTGGGATTCCTTCGGTGATTATTTCTAACAATAGCACTCCTTTCAAGAACAAGGATATCCATAATCTTTATGCTAAGTACAAGATTCAACACAGATGATCAACCCCTTATTACCCTCAAGGTAATGGGTAATATGAAGCATCCAATAAATCCTTGATCAAGATTTTGAAGATGCTATTATTAAGATCAGTCGTGACTGGCATACTCAGCTTTATCCTACCTTGTGGGCCTATCGTACTAGTGTGCATACTCCCATAGGGGCCTCACCATATGTCTTGGTATATGGGTCTGAGGTAGTGTTTCCTTTCGAGTTAGAGGTTCCTTCTTTGTGCATCTTGTTGCAAGATGTTGAGGTCGGTGATGAGTTTTGTGTAGACTGTTTGCACCAATTGGAGCTGCTATATGAAAAGTGCATCCATGCCTTAGAGAATTTATGAGCCTATCAGGATAGGCTCTAGCGATATTACTCTAAGAAGGTTTGCAACCATTATTTTGAGGTTGGGGACCTTGTCCTCAAAGAGAACCAAAAGAAAACTAATGCTCGTGTCGATCTTCGAGGTAAGTTTCAGCCCAACTAGTTAGGGCCCTTTGTTGTAACAACTAAATTTGGTTATGGTGCTTATAAGTTGGCTTCTATGGATGGTAAATAACTTAAGGAACCAATGAATATAATGCATTTAGAAAGATATTATGCTTGACCTATTTTTCATATTGCATATACATTTAGTTAGATCATGTTGCATGATTAATTGACACATTATGCATATTTGTTTGTCATATTATGCATGATTGCCTGTCATTCTATTCTTGCATATCGCTTGTCATATTTGCATTGTTGCTTGTTCATGATTTTTTGTTCATATAGCTTCTAGGGATTCATGATAATGGCATGTGATGACACCTAGTTAGGTTGTAGCTCACATGCATTGCACTTTCACTAGGGCTTTGATGCCTAGCGAAGCCCCAACCTAGGGCCCATGCATTTTCATCTCTTCTTCTCTTCCTTGCTTCCTTTGCTCTTTCTTCTCTTCTCTCTTCTTCTTGTATTTCTTGACTTTGAAATTTTTACAATGATCATCATTTCTCCTCCAATTCAAGGAATGTAATCCTCTTTTGGTATGTCCTTGTCTTTTCACATGATTATTATTTCTCCTTTATCTTATTTGTTCAAATAAGGATATACATTCTTCTATTATTTGATTGCACCTTTCCTTTCCCTTGAATTTTCACTAGTTGAAACTTCAAGCTAGGGGTACACATGCAAAAAAAAAATTTGCTCCTCATTCTCTTCCTCTTATTTCTTCTAGCACATGCACACACTCCTTGTGTTATGTTCATATTGATTAGTCCATACATATATGCGCATACACTTTATTAGGTAGTACTGACATATACATTACATACATCATTTTACATCAACATACACTATAACACCCCTATCGAGTTATGTCTCTTTTTGACTCAGCAGGCCCAACACTCCATTACAAGATAAGCTCCTTGACCATTCCAGCAGGCCTCAACATACATCCTAGTGGGTAATCGCCCCACTATAGTCACTAGTGAGAAACCACCCATAGTGGGTTACACTATACACTTCACTCATTAGTCCATATTTAAATAATACGACATCCATAGAGGGTTCTTCACTCCATACATGGACCATATTTTGATAATTACACCCTCTAGTTAGGGTTTTGATTTAGCTTCCTTCTTGATTTCAGATAATTGGCCTTTGGAGTTTTATCATTGCCTTCTTCTTCTTCTTCCACTTCACAATTTTTTATTTCCTCCCTTCTTCCTCTCTCTTCTTCCTCTTTCTTCTTCTTCTCCTCCCTTATTCCCCTCCTTTTCTTCCATGCATTTCATGCTAGTTGCATTAGATTCATACTGTACCCAGTAATCTTTATTTTTCTTCTCTTGTTTTGTTTCCTTCTGTCTTTTGCTTTCTCTCTTTTGCCTTTTCAAGTTTATTAAGGAAATTCCTTTCCTCTTGAAACTCGAGGGTAACCCTAGCCAGGAATTAATGATAGTAATGTCTCACCCTTTTTCCCAAACCTGGCCACCCCTTCTTTGTGCTTGTTGTATGCTTTCCTGTAGGAGTCTACATCCTTCCTTGACGCATTTATTAGGCCATAAATGCATCAAAGAGGGGGTAAAATGTAAACACAAAAATTTGACCCACTTTGAGTGGGAAATATTCCTTAGTGCCCCTAAGAGGCCCTCAACACCTGCCAAGAGCAAGGGAAGATGTCTTTGCCTCCATTTTTTAATTTTTTTTTTTAGTGATATCGCACCCCATCTTTATGAGGCACGACTTCACTGTTTTAACCTTTATTTTAAATTTTATTTTATTTTATTCTTTTGAGCTTGCTTAGACCCAGGTTTAAAATCTCCAACATGTTTTAGCATCATCTTTGGGTTTATTTACCTTCCTTTTTTCCTCCACTTTCATCTATAAAAGGAAGGATGTTCTTGCTTAATCATATGTGAAGTTTTAATGTGTGATCTTAGTGCAAAATTATGATCATTGATTAAGATCGAAATTGTTAATGATAGTGCGCTCTTCTTCCTTTACTTTCTTCTACTGCAAGTTAACCTCGAAGTGCAAATTTTGGATTTGATCTTCTATTGTATGGATTGGATTGATTTGATATGTGACTTGGTGGATCTGTGATGTAGTTTGAAGAGATAGAGTGTCCACTTGGATACTTTGATCTTCTTTTTTTGCTTTTGTGACATCCATAAGGGTTTTTTACTTTGTTTTTTGCATTTATTTTATCTTTTACACTCGCTTTTTATTTTTCACTAGTCTGTAGTGATATCGCACTTGACATTAGTGAGGCACAACTTTACCTACCTTAATTAGGGTAAATTAGTATGCATAAGCAAAATTGTGCCCCGTCCAGGTAGGGCGCGACTTTGTTGTTGCTTTATCACGTCTGCTCTAGGTGAGGCATGATTTTACCCCAAAGCACACTAGGGGCAATTTCCAGATTTTATTTTAACTATTGCATTCCATTCTGTTTCTAAATCATACTGATGTATTTTGTTTCCTATTTTTTGTTACTGTATTTTTGTTTTGTGATTCTTCAAAGGTCAATTTTCACTTTTGTATTAAAATATCATCTAAAGGGACCTAGGGGGCTTGACTATTGTACCTCCAGTATCTATTACACAGTGGCCTAAGCAGGCCCCCTAACGCTAATTCTATTTTTTAATGTTTCATGAGTGATCTTACAGAAATAGGTATTCTTGATATCATTGGACAAGAGGTAGAAGAAGCTAAATCAACCATCGGTCTAGATAAGTGTTCTAATAATTTTATTGGTTAAATATTTGATTTAATTATTGATTCCTAGGCATATGAAAGTAAAAGGTATTTAGTTTACATCTAGGGATAATTTATGTGCATCTATTTTGTATATTTCTACTTTAAAGGTTTTCTGAAATCAAACCCTAGGCTAGTGAGCATTCAAAATAAAGAATCATTCTAGGATAGTCTTGTATGTCTGCATTCTATTTTCAGCTATCCTATTCTATTTTTGCATTGTCCTTTATCTTTTCTAGCTTAGACCTAGAAAGGCCAAACTTAGGTGTTTGTCTTAAAACTGAATACATGAAACTATCCTAAATATCCTGAGGACTTGGAGTGAGTCCTTAAACCATTCCTGGTGAAACCCTTCCCCTAGCACCAAGTGTAGAGAACAACATAGCCCCTGTGATTCGTCCTATAAGGCTTTCTATCTTTACGGATCTAGACTTTTGGGAATTATACGCGATAGGGCAATTTTCCCCCTCTACAGGTATCAAGTACAAAATCCTCATAAACTAGTGTTATAGTCATGGATATTATCCTAGGGATGTTTTTACATAACATTTAGCTAAAAAAGGTCTGGATATCAATTCTTGGGGTTACTAAGTCTCTCCATGAAAGGCTTGATTATTGAATCCTAAATAGTGATAGAGTTATTTTATAGGTTTTTGATACCATATGATAAACTTGTCCTCAATAAATAAATAAACATCCAATCCATAATATCTTTTTTTTGGATTTTGTGTATTGACCTCAAAGTGGATAACTCATTTAGGTAATCCAAAGTATTTTTCCCATTACCACCAAAGGTAGGTAATACCTTTATAGCAACTATGAGTATGATAGTAAACCAATAGGTTCAAGAGCCCCTAATAACTTTAGTAGCACAATTGTTTTTGGGGTTTAGGTGGTCCTTGTACTTGATAATTATGTAGAGCATATCAATAGGGTATTTATGGGTAATATAGAATTTGATATTAAGTATGGCATGCATACCCTTGTAGTTTTTGAGTGAATGACATCATTTGTTGATTTGAGATTGTTTGTTAATTTTTGAGAGGCAACTAAATCTTAAGGAACATGTTGCCAGTTAATATTAATTATGAAAGCGAGATTTGGTACCGATAGATTAGGAACATTGATATTTTGAGGTAGAGGCGGATTAGGTAGTGCTTATTGATTCAAAACCCCTAAGTTTTTTAAAGAAACTATGGATTAAAATGAAAAGGTTGAAAATATTATGCAGGATAACTACCTAATAGGAGTGCCAATTTTTGGGTTCTTATTTGCATAGGTGTAACCTATTTATTTTGAATAGTATTTTGGTTTGGCATCAAATTAAGTATAAGTTTGTTTAGCATGCCTTGGAATGTATTAGGATTTGTTGGATTTTGTAAGTATTTTTGAAGGCCCATGTTGGGAATCTTTGAGACCCTTGATCTATGGGAACATAATTCAATTATTGAGTTGTCCCTCTAGGATTTTGAGATACAAAAATTAAAGGATATCTGACCAATTGTTGGCTTGTATTTTCTTGATTACTAGTACCAACTTATTATGTATTTGGATTAGCTTGATCATTGGGTCTAGCTTATAAACCTTGATTTGATTGGAATATTGAGGAATTTATTTATTGCATAGTTGGTGGTGTAAGTCATAATACCTATTTGAGATACCATACCATTATACCTCAAGGGTAAATTATTAATGAGTTTTGGGAGATTTGGAGAAATTTGACCCATGTTGTACTAGGCATTGATGTTGATATTTAGAACTATGGATGGAGTAGTGGTGACTAGATGGCACCTAATATAGCATATTGATGATGATCATGCAATTTTACTTCTATCCAAGATGTAGGTGGAGAACCTATTTCTTGAGTGGTGAGACCTACCATTCTATCCTTTGTTGTATGGGTTAGAGGAATTTCATCTAAGTCTTATATCCAAACATCGATATATGGTTTCTTCCTTTGGCTATATTTTCATTTCTACTCAATTAACTTTACTTGTTTAGACATTTACCCTTGCCATATGATTTATACCTTGTATTTATAAGAGAGTTCAATGCTCTCAAATGGAAATCAAAGTATTTTTCGAAACAAAAAACTCAGGAAATTGGTTAGATCAATTTGAAATCAAAATGAGATCACTTCTAGTGAACCATAGGATTTTTCTTTGAATCATAGGATTTTCAGTGAAGCACAACAATTACAACTTTATCTTGACAAGATGTAGACGATTGATGACATCATTATACCTCAATGACTTATTTTGGTGAATCATTAAATATTTTTTGCAAATCACTAGAATTGTGACTTAGTGAAAAAATGAGCCAAAAGAAAAAGATGATACACAATTGATGTAAGTGTGATTTTGATGAATTGTTGACTAGTCTCAACAAACCAATGAAATGAAGACTTATATAATATTTTGAAATATTCATTCAATAGACCAAATTACTAAACAAATGAGGTTCAACATTTAGACAAAATTATAGGTTCACTTATCAATGTAGTCACCATTTGTCCCAAGTCATCATGAGTCTTTTTTCAAACTTAGGGTAAAACAAAAATTTTAGGTCTTTATTGATTGGAACAACAATTTATAGAAATTTATTTTAGGTCTAGTAGATATTGGACTTCTAAATAATCCATTTGATGGATCTCGTGTTATATTCAATAAAATGACATAGATTTGATTGGGTATGCTAGAAATTGACTATTGATCCACAAGAATAACTAATCCAAGAATAATTTTTGCAACCATACATTCAATACATTGGAAAAGGGAAGGTTTTTATCCCCTTAACCTCTAGATTAGGGTTGAATCCCCACTAACCTATGCTAACTAATCTAAGTGCATAAAAATAAAATATAGCAAGGTAAGGGTGCAAGAGACAATAAAATTCAATAAAATAAAAATACATCCAAATACCTTAACGATGCTAGTGTGTGATCAATTGTGTCATTAAAAGGAGACCAAATAACAACAATCTAGTTTTCATCCTGAAGAACACAAGCTTATAATAAGAGGGGGGGTGAACAGTATAAGACCACTTTTTACTTTTCTTTCACAATCAATATTATGCAATGTATCAATAGTAGTATCAACAACAGTAATCAAAGCAATGCACAAATCACCACACACAATAGACACCAATTTAACGTGGTTCACCCAATGTGGGCTACTCCACGGAGAAAATATTTCACTAAATTTTTCTCAATAAATATCTTGGGAATCCTTTTCCTATTACAATGTTTATGGACCTCTATCCAAAGGATACACCAATCCCCTAATCAAGTTTGTGGATCTCTATCCATAGAAGAACTCTTTCTCCTTAGCTCTGGCTGGTGATCTTCTAGAAGAACTGTTGCCTCCATTACACTATCTTATGGATCTATATCTACTGAAGACTCATGTCCTCACTTAGAATACATGTCTTCACTACTCTAGCTAATGGACCTCTATCCACTAGAGATTTTCATCCTCTATACTTTATCACCTCCAAAGCTTACTCTCAGCTCTGTCTCAAATCTGTAATAAACACAGTCCTTCGATCTAGCACAAATATGATTAATCTCTATCCTCAAATATGCACTAAATACAGTCCTTCGATCTAGCATAAATCAACTCAATATTTGTCCTTAAATATACACTAAACATAGTCCTTCAATCTAGCATAAATTTTTCCAATCCTTATCCTCAAAATTTGCACTAAACATAGTCCTTCGGTCTAGCACAAATCTATCCAATATCTGTCCTCAAATTTTCACTAAACATAGTCCTTCGATCTAGCACAAATATGTCCTCAAATATGTATTGTAATCTTCCACAAAAGCTCACACTAATCTGTCCACAAGTCTTCACCAAGACTTGCCTCAACTCTGCTCCACAAGTCCTCACTAGAACTTGTTCAATCTGCTCAACAAGTCTTCACCAAGACTTACCTTAAATATGCTCAACAAGTCCTAACTAGAACTTGTCCAATCTCATAGAAACATATAGAGAATTTTTAGAGACTCAATATGCTTCACACTCATCACAATGCTTAATCACTTCCAATCTCTTTTTCAAATCAAATTAGAATATAGAAAAATTTGTTTCACAAAATTTGAACTATCACTTCAACACTTTCAATTGACTAGGCTCAATCAACTCCACTCAATCAATCACTCAAAGAAATACTCCTTGCTTACAAACCCTAGTCCAAGCATATGAACACTCACTCAAATATTTCCAACAATGCTTGTTAACCAATCTCACATAACAATGATACTCATGATCTTACAAACCCCAATTCAAAATAGTTCACAAATTCACATAACAATGATACTCATGTTCTTTCACAAACCCTATTTCAAGATAGTTCAAAAATTTACATAACAATGATACTCATGTTATTTTACAAACCCTAATCATGCATATAAATATTCAACCAAATTTTCCAACAATGCTTATCAAACAAGGTTTCTATATTCAACCTTTATTCCAGAAAACCTTGAAGCATTAATAAAAAAATCAAACTCAACAATGATTACTAAAAAATCATTTTCACTCCAACATAGTATTCACAACATCCAAAAATCACTCACAAGAAATATGTGCCAATACCTTTTTGTTTTATGAAGAAGTGCCCTTAAAAACCTATCTCAATTATAACCACTTTCACATAACAATGATACTCATGTTCTTTCACAAACCCTAGTTCAATATAGTTCACAAATTTACATAATAATGATACTCATGTTCTAATCATGCATATAAAGGTTCAACCAAAGTTTCCAACAATGCTTATCAAACAAGGTTTCTATCTTCAACATTTATTCTAGAAAACCTTGAAGCATTAATACAAAAACCAAACTCAAAAATGCTTACCAAACAATCCTTTTCACTCCAACTTAGCATTCACAACATCCAACAATCACTCACAAGAAAGATGTGCCCATACCTTTTTGTTTGATGAAGAAGTGCCCTTAAAAACCTATCTCAATTATAACCACTTTCCTTGCCAAGCACAAAGGTTAGATGACAAAAATATCACTCTAACACTTCTTCAAAATATTTCTTCAATACAAAAATAACACTCAAATACACCTTATAATCTCCAACTTTAAAATGATATTCAACAACCTTCACTCTCAAAAATAATAAATTTCCTTACTACCTTATAACTCCTTAATCACTCAAAAATTCAACTCAAAAATTAAAGTTTTGCATTCCCCTTTTAACTCCCCTAAACAACTTATAATCCAAATTAATTATGCAAAAACCTTAATTAAAATAAACCTTTGGAAACAAAAATATTTTTCCCTTTTTATTTTTCACAAGCCAAGTCAACCCAAATAATGCGCATACCTCTATTATGCTGCCCAAAAGGCCTTGGTGGGATTCGAGTTGTTGATGGCTCTCCCCCAAGCACTTTTGTAGTGCTCGCACCCACCAACTGGGTTGTGTGGCTCCACAAGAGCCAAAAGGCACAAATGTGCCTTTGAATTCCTTCTCCTCAAACGACGTAAAAATGCAGCACGAACTTCCCTTTGACAAAAAAAATGTGCACGAGGTTTTAACCCGTACCTGGCGTTCCCGAACGCATCTAATGCAACCCTTGGCTGCCAACTCAGCTACGAGGGGCTTCGAGTAAGTTTCAAAGGCCACGAAGTCTTGTCCTTTTCTATGCTCAAACACACATGCGAAAATGCAAGCCTTTCTCTCTTTTGCACGAGCCAATAATCGATCACATGGATAATTTTCAAATGCCAAACTTTGGCATTATTTATATGCAAACCATAGCATATTCCAATGTTGATGAGTATTCGAATATTAATATTAATTTTAAATATTAAATAAATATTTAAATTAAACCTTAGCACCCATCATTATTTAAATTAAAATTTTAATCAAAGATTAAAATATTTTAATTTAAATTAAATCTGCTTGTGGGTCTTTTCACCTTGGTCCTTGATCTTCTTCAACTCGATTTTTGATCCAAAATAATAATAATAAAATATTATTATTTAATTTGAACTTGCTTCTCCTTCCTTGGATTTTCATTCTTTGAGCCCTCCTGGGTATATAATATTTAAAAATAAATATTATAACCTATTGCTTTTCAAGACCTTATTGCTTTTGGAAGAAACACTTAATGTCCTCAAAGATGACGAACATAGCACAAAAATGTGTTTGACATCAATGACAACAAACACTCCTCAAAATTTCCAACACATCCAAAGTATACATCTAATAGAAAAGAGCACTAATAGGAAAATGTAATGGAATCACCACAAACACCATTCATACATAAAGAAGTCTAACCATTTGGTACATAACCCAACAAAACAACCAAGCATAATAATCCATTCATAAAGAATAATAGGACCACAACTAAAGAGCATAGCTCTAGTATTTCTCAAAATGGCCAAAATATTTTTATAATTGTAAAGGGGAAAAACTACCTTTCCATGTACGATTCTCAGTTGGATCCTTTGGGAGTCGAGGTGAACCACGGGGGTGTGTTATATTCTCTACACTCGAGGACACGAAAGGATGGGTTTTCTAGAAAATGATTTTAGGACTTGCTCCAAGTCTGGGGTGGGAGTGTTAAATGTGTCAATTGAGCAATCACCTATGTTTGGCCTTTCTAAACTAAACTATGAGAATACAATAACAATGCAAGACACACAGGATGCAAGAAGATAATGACTAACCCTAGTATGATTCTTTGATTGAATGATTTCTAACCCTAGGTTGCAATAATGAAATTCTTTATATTTTGAGCAAGGGCACAAGGGAAATGCACAAACAAGACTAAACCCTAAATGCACATTGTATGCTTTTATTCTTTTCAATACCTAAAATGAAACTCTAAATGCACATTGTATGCTTTTATTCTTTTCAATACCTAAAAAGTGGTTAAATATTTTTCCTTTTTATTTGTAACCTAGATTGTGAACAAGAATAGCAAAATCAAACAACACACAACCTAACAACTTTATCAAGGTCACTTAATTATAGTATTTGATCTAAGATTTATCTTGCATCTAAAATATCCAATGGTTTCAAACCTGCAAAGTAACTTCACAAACCCTAGAAAATTTGATCAGCATTTGGGGACCTACTTAAGCCACTATAAGACTCAGCTTGGAGGTATAGCAATCAATCCTCCTTGATCCTTTTAGCTAATCATTTGTAATAAAATGAGCTTTGACCTTTGGAAAAAACATAGTAAAATATGCAAACATGACAACAAATAGAATGCAAATAGAATGGATGCAATACTTGAACAAAAATGCAATTTTGAAAACTAGGGTTTGGGGACAAATAATTGCCCCCAAGCTAAACTAATATGAAATGCAAATGAAATAGAATGACAACAACTAGAAACAAACATGGATAGAGACAAAAAAAATGCATAGGGTATGCAAAGTGAAGCCTAGGTTTTTGAGATGAAGAGTCAACCCAAAACTAAGCTAGATCAAATATATGCCCTGCAGGATACCGAATACAGATTCGATAACAACACCAAAATGGGCGTAGAGCACCCGATAGGTGAAAGAAATGCTTTCATTGAATTTATACCCATTCATGCAAGAAGGCTTAAAATGCCTTAAACAAAAATAAAAACAATAGAATAGGGATTTAAAATGAAAAATGAAAACTACTAAATGCAAAGAAACACTTGGTGATCTCGTGGAAGAAGAAAGAGCAAATGTGGAAGACCTCTCCTCCCAAGAAAAATTATCATCAAGGCTTTATCCACTTTCAAAATCCCTAAGAACACTAACAGGAGACCACCAAAAGCACCAAACGATTGCACAAAATGCTAGCAAGATCGTTAAGCAGAATTCAAATAATTGAGTCACTTGGTAACTTTTTCGAACTAGGGGAAAAGGGGATCCAATACCTTTATTTATAAAGGTCTTGGAGGGATAAAAAGGTAGGAAAAAATGAAAATTAACCTTGATTAGTCCGACACCCTAAAAGGATCAACTTAAAATTTAGGTTTTTAAAGAAAAACCCTAAATTTGTTGAATCTACACCTCATAAATTATCGGGCACAGATTTGGTCAAGGTCTAGAAAAACAAAACACAAGAAAAAGGGGCCAAACTTGCTTCTAGTAAGTTTAAGAACCACTCAAAGGAAACCCAAGGAAAAATGATTCATCTGGGTGGGTCAATTTTTTGTCTACATTTTACCCCCTCTTTGATGCATTTATGGCCTAATAAATGCATCAAAGAAAGATGTATACACATGTGAGAAAAAAGAATGGCAAACACAAGGAAAAAGGGATGGATAGTTTAGAAGAATTGGGTGGTGCACAAGTAGTGTCATTTCAAACACTTTGAATATTTGGCACGCCAATCAAGGTATTAGATACATTAATGCCTCTCAATCCAGGGTGTCCCCTCGAGTTTCAGGAGGAGTGAAAAACTCCTATGGGAACTTGAAAAGCGCAAACTCAAAAGAAAAAATATAGGTAGCAAACCAAAATTTGACAAAAGGAAGAAAAGAGAGAGAAAAGAAAGGCAAAAAAGCAAAGACAAGAGGTGAACTTGCACTTATTAAATTTTTATTATTTGCTCTTCTTTTTTTTAGCATAAGAATTATGAACATAATGCATGCAATGCAAAATAATCCTAACTAAAATGCATGAGTTTACAAGGAAAAATACAAGGAAAAATACACAGATGAGCAGATGGAAAAGAAGAAAAATATGAATAGCAAAAAATAAGAGAAATGTGAAAGAAGAAAGTGAAAGCTCTAAAATACCAAAGGAAAAAAAAGAAAAGAAACAAAGCATAACCCTATGAGGATGTATGCTTGTAAATGGCCAAATAGAGGCTAACCCTCACTAGTGGCCATGAAGCTATCTTGTAAGGGTGTTATTATCACAAATATGGATAGCTGGAGTGATACCCACTATGGATGTAGTGCTTGTTGATGGCCAAAGAAAAGAAGAGATATACCTATTGGGATGTATGTTTGCAAGTGGTCAAATGGAAGCTACCCCTCATTCATGACCATAAAGTTATCCGCTATGGGGTGCTGAGATGATATGATTGATATTCCAAAACAAGTACTACCTAATAGGGGTGTGGTGTGTGCAAAAGATGAGTGATAAAAGTGAAGCATAACCTGTGTGTGCATGTGCTAGAAAATAGAGAGAAGAAATAGATATGAAGAAGAAGAATAGTGCATGTGTGTGCTCTTCTTGAAGAAGAAGATCGAGAAAGGAGAAAGTATGAACAAAATATGATTTGTAGGTAGAAGGAAAGAACATGCATCCTTGTATTGACAAAACAAAATGCAAGGGGTAAGGATACACAGAAGAAGAACTATATTCCTTAACTTGGAGAGAATTGTGATGATCATCTTATACTTTCAAGGTCAAGGAATATAAGAGAAACAATGAGAAGAAGGGATGATAGATGAAATGTGAAGATGAAAAAATGCATGGAGATGGGTCCTAGGTTGGGAATTTTCTAGGCATTAGAGCCCTAGTGTGAGTGCAATGCATGTGAGCTATGACCTAACTAGGTGTTATAACTTACCATTGTCATGAAATCCCAAAAATCTATATGATCAAGTAGTCATACAAATATGAGCAAACAACAATGCAATTATATGACAAACAAAATGTAAGGAATAGAATGTTAGGCAAAACTCGCAAAGATATAACAAGCAATCATGCAGTATGAACAAGAAAGCCAAATGCAATATGAAATCTAATCTAAATATAATATGAAAATGTAGAGTTCCAATTTATGCATAGTATCTCTTTAGATGCATTATGTTCATAGGTTATTTAATTTCTTTACCATCTAAATAAGCCAAACGATAGACCCCTAAACCAAACTTGGTTGTTATGATAATGGGGCCTAGCAAATTGGGCTAAAACTTACTTTTAATATTTGAATGAGCACTTGAGAAAACAGGCGTAAAAATGAGCTCTGGCGATTTTCTCCTCTGAACCAGGGTTTTTGAATCTTCGAATTTTCTTGGGCATCTGGTGGATTGCCGTAGTGTTTTTCTGGTTACTGTGGATCTGAACGCAAGTCTACTATCCCAGGAGGGTCCAATGGGGACTCCTCCGGATCCTCTCACAGGGAGAAAGAGCTCTTATGTTGAAATGCTAAAAGATAATTCTCCTTCTTCTAATGATGAAGCTCAGAGAAATGCTCTTCATATGCTCTTTCAAGAATGCTGGAAAGAAATCATCAGGCCAATGAGTCAATGGATGCCTCTCGCAGTCTGAGTCGAGGCCCAAGATTGTCATTGAGCCAAAGATGGTCGAAGACACAATCTTATATAGATCCAACCATGATCTGATTTGTAAATTCATGGGTATTCGCCCTACCCTGAATTTCTTGCACACCTGGGTTAGGCAAAACTGGAAGCCTCACAGGTATTTCATTGTTACTTTTTCTTCTCTGTCTGATAATAATAGGGCTTTTGAATCAAAAAAGAGGAACCATGGCCTAGCAAGGCTTTTTGTTCAACCCTAGAGAGTGGGTTTTGATCCTCGTATTGAACCCACGACTGTCTCGGTTTGGATCTGCCTGTATGCTCTTCCAATGGAGTTTTGGGGTGAGCAAGTTTTGGAAATGATCGGGAACTCCCTAGGAAGACAGTTGGGTGTCTCTAGAGACACCATAGAAGGAAACATAGCTATTTTTGCAAGAATCTATGTGGAAATGGATATTAGCTAGCCTCTACCAGTAGAGGTGGAACTTGAACTGGCAGGACTATCATGGATTCTATAGCTAGATTATGAGGCTCTGCCCTTTAGATGCAGAGTTTGTCACAAATATGGGAATTTGGCTTGGTTTTGTCCAAATAATTTGAGCACAAAAATGGAGGCCCCACTTGGAATGCCAAATCATCCCAGGGAGGGTAGGTCAACTCTAGCCAAAGAACCAACCAGTACCCCTCAAGGTAAAGATGTTCAGAAATATGGCTTTGAACAGCCCAAAAGAAGGAGAAAGCAAAAGAAAAATGGTAAGGAGCAAGCACAACTCAAGCCAGCTAATAGGTACAAAATATTTAAGTCATTAGTGGATCAAGAGGATCAAGTTATGGAAGGTGTGGATGCGAACACTGAAGCCATTAACATCCCCGCTCAAGCTTCTCCTTCATCTCCCACCACTACAGAACAGGTCATTGAGTACACTGAGTTACCGCTATCAGAGAATGCAGCGGCATTGATACTGCACACCCAAGTGTAGCCCACAATCAAGGATGTCAGCATGGGAGTAGCAAAAAAGAACAAATAAATGCCAACCCTGGGGATAACTCAGGTGGAAAAGTGATCAAAAAATAGCATTTCTCAAGAAGCGGGTAGAAATTCAAATAAGGACCTGCTAGGAGCTCAAGGAGACAAGCTGATCACTAGAGGATCGGTGAGGACAATTGATTCTTACTGCTCTCAAGGTTTTCAATGATTATTCATTCTTGGAATGTTAGGGGTTTAAACAGTAGAACCCATCAATATGCTATTCAAAGACTCTTAGGAAAATGTAAAACATACTTTTTTCTTATCCAGGAGACAAAAATGTCTTTAGATATTATGTGTAAAACAGTTAATAGAATCTGGAGGGGCGCTGGTCATATGGATGTGGCTGCCCAAGGTGCCTCAGGGGGGATTGTTACTCTCTGGAACTCTCTAGAATGGACTGTAATAGAACATATAGCTTGGAGGGGTGTTCTCACATCTCATTTTAGGAATAATGTCACAGCTGAACATGTTTTAATCACAAATTTTTATGGGGCTCAAAACCTTGATGGCCAAAGGCTCCAATGGAAAGCTGTACATAACATAAGGTCCTCAAGGGAAGATTTATACTGGATTATTGCTGGGGATTTTGATGCTAAATTATCTTCTCGAGATCAAGAAGGTGGAACCCCAATTTTGGATCCAGGGGATCGACTTCTGATTGCCCAAGTCTAGGCCTGTCACTTAGTGGATATTAAAGGCCCTGGAACCTACTTTACTTGGACTAACAAGAGGAGGGAGCCACATAGCAAGAAGGTAAAGCTAGACTATTTTCTGGTCTCAGAGGAGGCATTTGTAAAGTGGAATATTAAATTCCAAATTTTGGAGGGTCCAGTTTCAGATCACTTTCCCATTTTGTTGGAGGGAGGGACTATGACAGGGCAGCATCATAAACCTTTTAAATTTGAGAATTTTTGGTTACAAAGAGAGGATATTCGAAAGAAAATTCCGTAGTGGTGGGAAGAAGGTCGTCTACCTTTTGGGACAACAATGTTTAGATTCCACAAACAGCTTCATTTTGTCAAAGGCCAACTGAAACAATGGAGGCAAGCTAACAAGTCAGACTTCCAGCTCCAAAGAGCTCCCTTGGTGGCCAAATGGGATGAGGTTCAAAAACACTTTAGGGAAGGAAAAATTATAGAGCAGCTCAAAACCAAGGATGATGCCTTGCATAAAGCAGTTGAGGACATTGATAACTAAGAGGAGACTTACTAGAAACAGAGAGCAAGAACCACTTGGTTATTAGAAGGTGATTGAAATACCAAATTTTTCCATCGGTCAGCTTGTGCTAGGAGACAGATGAATAACATGGAAGCCCTTCAAGATGAGAATGGACACTCCTTTGATACTCTTCCCGGTATGCATTCCCATTCAATGGATTATTTTTCTAAACTTTTTAAGGAAAGTATGGAGCAAGATGTAGAGGCTCAAAATGAAGTCATTGATGTCATACCCTCTGTTATCTCTGAAGAAGAAAATCAGACTCTTCTTAGACCCATTTATAGAGATGAACTGAAGAATGTGGTCTTTGGAATGAGCACTGGCAAATCTCCAGGTCCAGATGGCTTTCCTATTGAGTTTTTTTAGGCCTTTTGGGACACTTTGGAGGAGGATGTTTTGGCTATCACAGAGGAGTCCAGAGGTAATAAAAGAATGCTTAAGGCATTGAATCATACCTTCATCACTTTAATTCCAAAAGGGGATGAGGGGGCTCATATTTTTTATTTCAGACCTATTGCCTTATGCAATGTGATTTATAAAATAATCACAAGATAATGGCTGAATGGCTAAAACCTCTCCTTCATAACATTATCTCCTCAGAGCAAGGGGGTTTTGTAGAGGGTAGACAGATCTTGGATGGGGTGGTTCTTGCTCAGGAGGCAATCCATACAATGCAAAAATTTGGTAATAAAGGAATGTTCATTAAATTGGATATGTCAAAGGCTTATGATAGGGTGGAGTGGAGTTTCTTGTCTAAGATGATGGCAGCCTTTGGTTTCTCTCAAGACTGGATAGATTGGGTCATGAGTTGTGTTTCTACGTCGTCTTATTCTATTTTAATCAAGGGTCTTCCCTCGCAACCTTTTGGAGCCACACGTGGCCTTCGTCAAGGGGACCCTTGCTCTCCCTATCTTTTCCTCATTTTGGCTGAAGGATTAGGTAGAATTTTCTTGAGGAGAAGACATCAAGGCTTGCTAACAGGTATCAAGGTGGGTGAGGAAATTTTGACTCACTTATAGTTTGTGGATGATACAAGATTGGTTGGAGTGGCCAGCTTCAAGGAAGCTAGAGTAATCAGAGATACTCTTAATGTCTACCTTAGGGCTTCAAACCAAGTTATCAATGATAAAAAATCCAAAGTGGTCTTTTTCAATCTTGACCAAAGGCTACGGAGACGAGTTATAGAGATCTTAGGATTCACAAGGACTTCTCTTCCAGTGGTTTACTTGGGGGTTCCTTTGCATTTCAAAAAATTAAAAATAGATATCCTGGAAGGATCTTTTGGATGGTATCAAAGATAGAATGAATCATTGGTCTCATAAATGGTTAAGCTATGGGCGTAGATTAACTTTCTTACAGTCAGTTATTCAAGCCATGCCAATTTATAAATTTTCTATCCTGGCTGCCCCACATACTATATGGAAAGAGCTGGATAAAATTGCTAGAAGATTTTTATGGGAAGGAGCTAAAGGGGAGAGGAAATGGGCCTTAGTTGGTTGGGATAAAATTACCCAGCCCAAGGAAAAAGGAGGGCTGGGACTGAGAAGCTCCAAGCTAAATAATAAAGCTCTGGCTGGAAAGCTGTACTGGAGGTGGATTTCCCAACCAACCTCCTTATTTAGTAGAATCCTAACTAGTAAATATTTGGGTCATGTTCACCCCAATGAGGTGGTCCGTTTCCCTCTGGATGGTACTGGATCCTTAGTGTGGCAGGCTCTCAAGGTTGGATCTCAGGTTATTAAAGACCAATTGTTTTGGAAAGTGGGGAGAGGGGAGAAGGCACGTTTCCGGACTGATTCATGGGACCAGTACCCACCCATCATTGCTAATTTCCTCGAATTACAACCAATTAAATCTACCATAGAAGCCAAGGGTTGGGTCCAAATTGAAATTTACTTCAACACTAGTCAAATGGGGGAGTATAAGTTTAAGAATTTTAAGAGGCTGGAGGAGTGGCCAATTTCAATCCCTCCGGAGTTGGCACCCATCTTGACCAAAATCTTGATGAAAAGGTTTCTCACAGGGAGAGACAAGGAGGATGAACTAGCTTGGGGCTATGGGAACCTTGGTGTATATACAGTGAAGGACGAATACAACACGATCCTCCCAGAGCCTCCCCCACATTCATTTCTGGTTGAGGATTGGAGAAATATTTGGCATTCCAAGGGTTGGCTGAAAGTTAACTTCTTTGCCTGGCAATTTATGCATAATGGAATTCTCACTTTTGACAACCTCAGGTGTAGAGGAATCATCGGTCCATCTCAATGTGTTTTATGCCACAAGAACAAGGAAACAGCTGATCACCTGATGTTTGAGTGCCCTTTCATGTGTCAGATTTTGAAGTGATGGTTCTCTCACTATAAACTCCAGGTTAATGGTGACCTGAATCAGACCAATATTTGGGAAAGATGGAAGAGGGGTAGATTTAAATCTAAAGCTCTTCGAATTGGTTGGGAGCTTGGTCTATTCTTCATTTGGTGGCAAGTGTGGTTGGAGAGAAATGCTCATATTTTTAGAGAAACTTTCTCCTCGCTAGATGGAGTTTGGCAGGTCATCTGGAGCAAAGCCATAGAAACTGTTGCCATCTATGCTAAAGAGGAAATTTAGGTTGGTCCTGGGCCACTGGAAGAGGGAGATGAAGAGCAAGAGAGACAGGACAGAGCTAGCTAGAAACCACCCCCAGAAGGTTGGATCAAAATCAATACGGACGGAGCTGCAAAGGGCAATCCGGGTAGTGCCAGAATTGGAGTGGTTTGCCGGGATCATGTTGGTTCAGTGCTCTATTGGGAACTGAAAGTCTTGGGAAGAGCCACAAAAAATGAAGCAGAAGCCATTGCTATCAAATCTGCTTCCATCTGGGTAGTTAATCAGGGCCACAGGAGGATAATTCTCAAATCTGATTCTCAAATTCTGGTTGGAGCTCTAGACTGCATGAGGAACTTTGCTTCGAAAGCATGGAGGTTGAGGATTCTGGTCTCTCAAATCAAGAAATTATGGCAAGAATTAGATGATGTGATCCTCGTTTATGTGAGTAGAGATTTAAATAAAGCATTCGATTTCTTGGCAAAGATGGGTGCTGAGAAAGAGGTAGGGGTGCAGCTGCACAGTGACATGCCTTTGGAGGATGAGGTGATTAGGCAGGGTCTTGAAATATCCCTAAGACAATGAGCAAAGAAAATGCTAAGGGTGGTTTTTGTCTCGATATCATGACCTATTGTGTCATCGCGGGCTTTGGAGGGAAGCTGTCATGATATCGTGACATGTTGCACCGTCATGGCCTTTGAAGGGAAGCTATCATGATATCGCGACATGTTGCATCGTCGTGGCCTTTGGAGGGAAGCTTTCACGATATCATGACCTGTTGCACTGTTGCGGCCTTTGGAGGGAAGTTGTCGTGATATCGTGACATGTTACATCGTCACGGCCTTTGGAAGGAAGTTGTCATGATATCACGACATGTTGCATCATTGCGGCCTTTGGTGGGAAGCTATCGCAAAATCGTGACATGTTGCATCGTCACGGCCTTTGGAGGAAAGTTGTCATGATTTCATGACATGTTTCGCCGTCATGGCCATTGGAGGAAATCTGTCACGATATCATGACATGTTGCGCCATCACGGCCACTGGAGGAAAGTTGTCACGATATCGCGACATGTTGCATCGTCACGGTTTTCAGAGGAAATTTTTCATGATATCGTGACATGTTGCGTCATCACGGCCATGGGAGGAAAGTTGTCGTGATATCGTGACATGTAGCGCCATCGCAGCCACTGGAGGTAAGTTGTCGCGATTTCACGACATGTTGCTTTGTCACGAATGAGGAAGGATTTTTGTCGCGATATCACGACATGTTGCTCTGTCGCGGCCAAGGAAGGATAGTTGTCGCGATATCATGACATGTCACGATTTCGAGACTTATTGTCCCATTGCAGCCAAGTATGGATAGTTGTAATGAAATCGTGACATGTCATGATTTCACGACATGTCACTCCGTTGCGGTCAAGGATGGTTAGTTGCCACGATATCACGACATGTCACGATTTCGTGACATGTCGCGATGTCGTGACTTGTTGACTTTTTGCGGTCAGCGGTGGTTTGTGTCACGTTTTTGCACCTTGTAATCTTGTGTTTTCTTTGTTTTCGGCTGGGAAGGGTCTTCTCCCTTGTGTAACTGATCTTTGTTTTAATACAAGTTTTTTTCAATTTTTTCAAAAAAAAAAATATTTGAATGAGCATTGGTGTTATTTTGGTTTTCCTTGAGGGCAAGGTTCCCAACCTCAAAAGAATGGTTGCAAACTCTTTTGGAATAATATTTCTTGATCCTTTTCTAATAGGATCACAAATTCTCTAAGGCATGAATGTGTTTTTCATCCAACAACTCTAATTAATTCAAAGGATTTAAGTGATACTCATCGTTTATTGAGGCATCTTGCAACAAGATGTGCAACAAAGGAACCTCTAACTTGAATGGAAAGACCAATTTAGTCCCATAGACCAAGATGTATAGAGAAGCACCTGTAGGAGTTTGCACACTAGTGCAATAGACCCATAAGGCTGGATAAAGTTGGATATGCCAGTCACGACCAATCTTACTAACCAACTTCTTGAGAATATATATCAAAGACTTATTGGATGCTTCGGATTGTCCATTACCCTAGGGGTAATATGAATTTGAACACCTATGTTGAATATTGTACTTAGCCCAAAGTTTTTGGACATCCTTGTTCTTGAAATGAGTGTTATTTTCAAAAATAATCACCAAAGGAATCTCGAACCTACAAAGGATCTGGTTAAAGATGAACTTGGAAACCTGGGCTCTAGTCACCATGGCTAGGGGTATGATTTTAACCCATTTAGTGAAGTACTTTGTTGTTGTTATGATAAAATTATGACCATCAGATGACATTGGGTTAATATTCCCTATGATATCCAATCCCTACATGGAAAATGGCCAAGGGGAAGAAATAACATGAAGGTGTTGAGGAGCATGGACAAGGTTGTCATGGTGTTGACACTTATCATAGCATAAAACATGGTCACATGCATCTTTATCCATGGTCATATGCATATTTATCCATGGAAGGTCAATAATATCCCATCTGAAGGAGATTTTTGGCAATGACATTACCGCTAAAATGACCTCCCCATGAACCTTCATGAGCTTTACTGAGAGTTAGTTGGGCTTCATCAAAGTTATGGTATTGCAAGAGGATACCTTCAAAAGAACATCGATACAAAGTATTTCCAATTATAATGAATTGACATGCTCTTTTGTGTAAAATATTACACTGATTGCAATCTAAACCATTAGAAATCAAACCATCCTTAAGAAAATTAAATATATCGATATACCATGGTTCAGATGGAGAAGCTTCAATGGTTAAAACATCTAAAAAAACAAGACAAGAACCAAGTGATATAGGCTCCCAAATTTATCTAATGATAATCAATGCTTGATTATCATCCAAGTCCAAATGAAATAAGGATGTAGTAATGACCATGGCATTTGCATGGCAATTAGAGAATCTAGGGATAAAATCTATGGTCAGTCGATCGAACACAGGAAAAAGCTTGGTGATAATATCTTTGTAATATTTTATCTTATCATCCTAAGTCTGATAAACATCATTAATCTGATTGACCACAAGTTGAGAGTCACCAAAGCTGGAAAGAACACTAAACTTCAAGGATAAAGTTGCTCTAAGACCAAGTATCAAAGCTTTGTATTCTGCAGTATTGTTTGTGCAAGAAAAATGAAGTTTTAAGGAAAGGGGGATGAGCTATTTTTCTGGTATAACTAGAATGACTCTAGCACCAGCATCCTTCATGCATTGGGCTCCATCAAAAAATAAAGTCCAAGACTCTGGCTCTTTGATATCTATGCCAAAGAACTCATCAAGAAACTCAATGACTAAAGGATGGATAGCTTCTATGGGAGCAGAGACTAACTGATCAGTAATCACTTGACCCTTGATAACCTTTTGACCTATGAAATTTAGGTCAAAATCACTAAGGGCTAAAATCCATTTAGTAGCTTGACCTAAAATATGGGGCTTAGACATTAAGTAATGCAAAGAATCAAACTTTGCAACCACCAATGTCTTATGGTTGAGCATGTAGTGTCTTAGATTTTGGGAATCAAACACCACAACAAGGCAAAGATTCTCTAAGGGAGTGTACCAGGTCTCATAGCTGACCAAGGTTCTACTGATATAGTAGATAGCTCACTCTTTTTTTTTATCATTATGTTGGACCAACAAGGCTCCCAAAGTGTGAGTAGCTACTATGTAAAGTATCAAATGCTTACCAGGTAAAGAGGAACTAAAATAAGCAGGGAAGTGAGATACTTTTTGATTTCATAAAAAGCTTACTGACACTCAAAATCCCACTAGAACACAACATCTTTCTTAAGAAGCTTAATAAAGGGCTGACACTTATCGGCTAACTAGACTATGAACCAACGAATAGCTTGAAGCTAACCTTACAAGCTACACAACTCGATCAAGGTGTAGGGAGGAGGTATGTCAGTGATAGCTACTATTTTAGTAGGGTCCACTTCGATACCTTACCTAGAAATGATGAAACCTAACAACTTGCCAGATGTGACTTCAAACACACACTTAGAGGGCTTAAGATGAACTCTGAACTACCGAAGCCTTTCAAAAATTCATCTTAGATCATGGACATGATTCTGTCGATGTATGAAACAACCTAAAATATTGTCCACATAGTCCTATAAAATATCATGCATCATATCATGAAAAATATAGGTCATAACCCTCTTATATGTGGCACAAACATTTTTCAATCTAAAAGGCATGAATTTATAATAGAAGGTACCCATGATGTGATAAAAGCTATCTTGGCCTAGTCCTCAAGGGTAACCATGATTTGGTTGTATCCTGAGAAACCATCCATGAGTGAAATCATACCACATTTGGCAATGAAATATACAATTTGATCTATGTTACGTAAGATAAAATCATCCTTAGGACATGCTAAGTTAATGTCCTAAAAGTTGATACATATTATGATTGTTAAAAATCTTCTTAGCCACGGGGATGATAATAGAGATCTAATCATAATAATTGATATCTTTTATAAAAATGATGTCAAGGAGTTTTTGGAGCTCCTCCTTGACCAAAAGGGTGACCTTAGGAAACATCTTCCTAAGTTTATGCTTAGTAGGCTTAACTCTATGGAAAAATAACAAATGATGTATAACAAGGGAAGGATCAATCCTTGGCATGTTAGCATATGACCAAGAAAAAATATCATAAAACTCTTTCAAAAAAATGGTCAACTTCTCTTGCTTATTCATGGACAAGGCTTTACCTATATTAAGGATTCTACTGGTCTCCTCAAAACCTATGTTAACATTCATGGTCTCCTAAATGAGAATGGATGACTCATACTTAATTGGATATGGGGTGAGAATCACTCCTAGTTGCTCAAGGTACTCAAGAGACATAGAACTAAAGTCCTTTTGAGAACTAGAAGACTCAACCTGCATTGTGCAAGGGACTGACCCCTCAAGGGAGAAGACTTTCTGAGGGACATCCTCATGAACTATGTCACAAAGAGTGTCACCTTCAACATAATCCTTTGGGATCACAAATAACAAAGTGGGAGAGGGTGATACCTCATCCTCAGTACTCCACTCCAAACCATAAGGGAGAGGGCAATCCCTTGAGGGAGAGGGTCTTGAAGAGAAGGATTTACTTGATCTTGTGATGAAGCATTGATTAAAGATTTCTCATTCACGTTTAGATTTTCAAGTTGCTTAATCATGTGAGATGAGGAAATTGATGGGCATAAGTGAATATTAGATTTATTTTTTTTAATTAGTGAACAATATTTAAATGGATGAGGATTGCCCAAAATGGTGATAAATTGATTCTTAAATTCAAACTTCAAAAATTGATGAAAAGTAGAAGGGACCGCCCTCATTGCATAAATCCAAGGACATTCGAGAAGTAAATTAAAATATGCAAGGAAAGACACCACATAGAACAAGGTATATAATATATTAGGCCCAATCCTAAGAGGGAGAGATATAACATCGCAAGCCTCTTGGGAATCATTGTTGAAAGCTTTGATGATGATATCGGATTTAGTTAAATCTTCCTCTTTTAATCAAAAATTTTAAAATGTGTTTGATAAAATTTTCCTCAATAAATGTAGTGATGTAAAGGTAAGAATCCCCTCGTAAGTTTTAGGAAGGCATATCGTCATCTGAAAATATGATGTGATGTATCCCAAGAGAACTTGCAACATTAGCCATAGAACTAGGGGAAATGTCTTGAGGAACATATTGTTGTCTTAGAATCTCTAACAAAGCTTCCCTATGAATAGGAGAAGTTTGCAAAAGTTCCAAGAGAGTGATCTTGGCTAGGGTACTAGCTAATTTTTGTTGAATTTCAAAGGAGACTTTAGGTTGAGGTTTTAACACTAAGGGTGGATTTTCTAAACTTGTGCTCCTTTTTTGGGTATTCTTTAAAACTAAGGTGGGTTGGATAAATAACTTGTATTTTACTGAGAATGTTGAGTTGGTCAATTTTGTGGTTTTTACCTTGTAGTTATTGATATCATTCCAAACATGGTATCATAGGGGGTGGCATATTTTGATATGAAACTTGATTATCTGTCTGCTAAACATGCTTGGGTAGGGGATCTTGGAAGATTCTCATGTCTTGATTAGTTGTGGGTACTTGTTGAGTAGGAGGTTGATTGTTTATTGGAGCTTTGGGTCATGAACCTTCTATAACAAGGAATCATTCACCAATTAGGTCTTGGACCACATGTTTCAACCTCTTACACCCATTTGTCATGTGCCTCTCCACTCTATGATACTTACAATGTTGACCAGCTTTATACCAAGTAGTTGTGGTATCAGGTTGCCTTATAGGTGGTAACTCAATCATGTTAGCTTCCATAAGTTGTTTTAGGACCACTTTCATAGGTATGTTGAGTCTTGTGAAATTTATTTATGGAGGTTTTTGAGGTTGGTTAAGCACCATCTTTTATAGGGTGTTAACAATACTATTAACAGACCTACTATTCGTTACCCCATCACCAACCACATGCTTGTTCTTATACTAATTTTTAGTGGTCCTATCATATTTTATCTTAAGTTGGCCTCTTCTGATAAGTGCTTGCTCTACCCTTCTTACTAGATTTATAGCTTGGTCAAAATATGTGATAGTTGTCATCTCCAACTCATAAGAGATTTGTTCTTGTAAGTTTCCAATAATTATCTCAAGCATGTCTCGAGAAGATGATGTATATCTCAAGCTTCCAACTAGAATCCTCCAACAAGACAATTTTTTTAAAACCTTTCATATTTAGCTTGTTTTAACATATATATATATATATATATATATATATATATATATATATATATACTTTCATAGTCACATTCTTTTCAAAATAAGCACCAAATTTTTGAACAAGTATTTAAGTTGTCTCTTAAAAATTCCTCAAAGAATGATTAGGTAGTTGATAATACCACTCTAATGCTATACCACCAAGACTCTTAGGGAACGTCTTTAGTAACAACATGTCATCATATATGATATCATTGCATTATGTTCTAAACATTCTTAAATGCTCAATTGGATCTTTTGTTCCCTTATAGATAGGTAAAACTAGCATTGGAAAATGCTTAGGATAGGGCCTGAAGGCAACAATAGGGTCTAAATCCTAATTGCATATTTCTCTATAGTTGTAGGTGAAACTAGATGGCTAAATCATATTCACTTTTGAAACCAATTGTTTCACCATATTGGTTAAACTTTGAGCTTGAGGATTGTTATTGTGTAATTCCCTTAGGTTCCCTAGAGGAGGGGTATAAGCAGGTTGTTGAAGGGGAACTTGGATTATGTTGGAGGTATTGACACTGTTATGGTATGGGTTATAATATATGGTATATTGATGGAGAGGATAATTAACAGTTGGTGGGATAGAAGCATGATTAGATGAATGAGGAGGAAATTGAACATAATCGGGATATGCACTACTAGTTGGAGGAACTTGTAAAACCCTTCCAACATTGGTGGTTACAGTAGTAGCATATGTTGGGTTGTGAACAAGATTACCATAATGCAAAGATTCAATCAAGGGGTCATTATGAACATCTTGAGGGGAAATGGTTTGATGATGAGATGTTCCAAATTCCTTTAGTTCCATAGCCTTATCCAAGGCATATTTATGATTCTCATATAAAATTCAAACATTTTCAAATGATTTAAAGATAAGGTTCCTATTGGGCCTCTTAGTAGGATCAAGGTCATTGCCAACTTCATTTTCTTCCTCTTCTAGATTATGATTTTCTCTATCAATCTAATCATCTTCTTGAAAAATATCATAAGACTCTAAAAGCATTTACCCACTCCTAATTTTAGGAGTCATTAGGACAGATAGAAAGGATAGAGTGGAAAAGGAGGAAAACTACAAATCAGTAAAAACACACAAGGTTTTAAAGATGTTTTTAAATATTTTCTAATCTAAAAAAGCAGAATTAGTGGTATTGTTTAAAGTTTTCAAGAAAACACAAAGGAAGAGGCTTCCTATCTTGGCCACTAAGATGTGTTTTCACATCAGGTTCACCAAATATGTAGAGGGGTAAAATTGTTTTGTCGTGTACGATTCTCGACTAGATCCATTGGGAGTCAAGGTGAACCACAATGGTGTGTTATATTCTCTAAACTCAAGGACACAAAAGGATGGGTTCACCAGGAATGGTTTTAGGACTCACTCCAAGTCTGGGGTGAGAGTATTAAATGTGTCAATTAAGCAATCACCTATATTTGGCATTTCTAAACTAAACTATGATAATAAAATAACAATGCAAGGCACATAGGTTGCAAGAGGACAATGACTAATCCTAGTATGATTCTTTGATTGAATTATTTCTAACCCTAGATTGTAATAATGAAATTCTTTATATTTTGAGAAAGGGCACAAGGGAAATGCACAAACAAGACTAAACCCTAAATGCACACTATATGCTTTTATTCTTTTCAATGCCTAAAAAGTAGTTAAATATTTTTCCTTTTTATTTGTAACCTAGATTGTGAACAAGAATAGCAAAATCAAACAACACATAACCTAACAACTTTATCAAGGGCACTTATCTAATTTTGATGTTTGATCTAATATTTATCTTGCATCCAAAATATCCAATGGTGTCAAACTTGCAAAGTAACTTCATAAACCCTAGAAAATTTGATCAATGTTGGGGACCTACTTAGGCCACTATAAGATTGATTTTGGAGGTGCAACAGTCAATCCCCATTGCTCCTTTTAGTTTATCGTTCGTAATAAAATGAGCTTTGAACTTTAGAAAAAATACAAAAAAATATGTAAACATGAAACAACAAATAGAATGCAAATAGAATGGATGCAATACTTGAACAAAAAAGTGATTTTGTTCCCCAGAACAAGGGGGATATGTGGAAGGAAGCCAAATAGTAAATGAGATAGTTCTTGCTCAGGAAGCCATCCATTCCATGGATATGCAAAATTCTCCTTCTATGTTCATCTGGTTAGACTTATCCAAAGCTTATGATAGAGTGGATTGGCACTTCCTTATCAAAGTTTTGAGGCAATTTGGTTTCTCTAAGGATTGGATGGATTAGATTATGGGATGTATCTCTTCAGTTTCCTACTTAGTTCTTATCAATGGCAGACCTTCTCGGTCTTTCCCAGCTTCCGGAGGTATTAGGCAAGGTGACCCGCTATCCCCTTATTTATTCATCATTCTTCTCTAATGTTTGGGTAGGACTATAACCAAAAAGAGGGAAAACAAAACCCTTGAGGGAGTTACCATTGCTAATGGAGCTAGACCTATCTCTCATCTTCAATTTGTGGATGACTCTATCCTTTTAGGTAAAGCTACAGTTAAGGAATATTCTAATATTAAGCAAATCATTAGTTGTTTTTTTAAGGCTATTGGATAATTGATCAATGAAGACAAATCTACAGTCATTTTCTTTCATCGCTCGCTAGACGAGGAATCCATGGTCTTGGATAAATTAAGATATAATAATACCTCTCTTCCAATCACTTATTTAGGTATTCCCATAAATATTCAAAGGCAGAAAAATAAAGATTGGAATTGGTTGTTGGACAAAGTCAAGAAGAAAATTGGAAAGTGGACCAACAAGTGGCTTTCTTCAGGGGTAGAATCACCTTGGTAAAATCAGACCTTCAAGCTATTCCTATTTATGTTTCTTCTATTTTGAATATTCCAAAGGTTGTTCTTCGAGAATTGGATCAAATCAGTCATCGTTTCCTTTGGAGTGGTACTAAGGAGAAAAGAAATTGGGCCTTGGTGAAATGGGATACTTTATGTCTTCCTAAGAGTGAAGGGGGTTAGGATTCCGGTCTTCAATTAATAACAACAAATCTTTAGCTGCTAAATTATATTGGAGGATGTTGCATAACCCCAATGCTCTTTGGGCCAATAATATTCGTGCTAAATATGCTAAGAACAAAAGTCCTGAAGACCTTGTTCGCTATCAACTTCCTACCAAAGGTTCTCCCATTTTAGCAGTTCTTAAGACTGGTGAGGATTTGATTAAGAAAAAATTATTTTGGATCATTCATAATGGTCAACATGCAAATTTTTGGACAGATTCTTGGGATGGTCATAAGCCTTTGATAACTCAATTTCCCGATTGGAGGCCTTGGATGGAGGAGCTTCACCGAGCTAATTGGATAAAGGTGGCTAATTATTGTCGGTACCATACTGGTAATTCAAAGGTTGGTAGATATTGGATCCCTATTGAGGACTGGCCTATTCAAATCCTAGAAAGGCAAAGACAAGATATCCAAGGCATCCTTCATATGATATCCCTCTCTTGGACCCATGAAAAAGATTTTTTTGGGTGGAACAACACTACTAAGGGTGAGTATTCAGTTGCTCAAGGTTATTTGACCTTATGCCATAATAATCCCAACCATTCTTCTGACATATTTTCTCAATTGTGGGCTCAAAAGCTCTGGCCTAAGGTGAGGTTCTTTAATTGGATTTTATTGCATCATAGGGTTCTTACTGGTGAGCAACTTATGAAGTGTGGTTTTCATGGCCCTTTTAGATGTGAAATGTGTGAAGAGAATGTAGAAAATATCAACCATATTTTTATTGAGTGTACTTTAGCCTCTGAGCTATGGAGGAGAATGGCAACTTTACTTGGCTTATGTCCAATTTTTTCACTTTTGAACATCTTTGGAGGGATTGCCCCAATCAAGAGGGTTTTGATCATTTTATTAGGCAGTTAGTTTGGATGGGTTCTACCATTCTTCTTTGGAATATTTGGAATGAAAGGAACAACCAAATTTTTAATCAATATAGGAAGGATATTCACTATAATTGGCAAAAGACCATAGGCAACTTAGTTGAATCAATCCATCAACTCCTTAATCACCCCCAAAACTCCCACCAAAGATGGGATCAAGTGATGCAAAGATTAAAGATTAAACCTTCTAAGGGCAACCAACTTAAAGGGAATGTGAGTATTAGTAAGATGGATAGGACTAGAAATTGGCAACCTCCTCCTAAGGATTTTGGAAAAGTCAATACTGATGGAGCCTCTAGAGGGAACCCTAGAAAAGCCGAGTGTGGGAGGAATTGGTAGACTTTCAGATGGCTCCTTGGTTTTTACTTTTGCTGAGAATTTGGGTATTCTTTCCAATAACCTTTCTGAGGGGTATGGTATCCTTAGAGGCCTTTAGGAGGCTACTAATTTTGGATGGGAAAAGGTGTTAGTTGAGTCTGACTCTCAACTTATGATTAATCTCTTGAAGACTCCTTCTAAGAATCATAAGGTGGATTGGAGAATAAAAATAATTATTGAGAAGATTCAATTAATCCAGATGGGATTTTTGAAAGTTGATTACAATCATGTGGTCAGAGATCAAAACAAGAGTGCTGATGCTTTAGCTAATTGAGCTTTGTACAAAGGTGATATTACTTGTTATGGCCACCCTCCTATATGGTGGGCTTCTCAAATTAGGTAAGCTCTTCTATCTATCATTTCTTTGGATGGTTCCAGTTCTGAAGGTACCTAGTTTCTTCTTGTTTTTTTTTCGTTTCTCTTTGGTTCATTCAGTTTTTTTAGTTCCCTAGCTCATTCTATTCTTTATTTTGTTTCCTCTATTGATTCTTGCATTAATAGTCTTCTGGTCTAGATAGGTCATTGTTTTGTTCATTTTTTTCTTTTGTCTTCTTTGTTTTTTTGTTTAGTTTTTTAAGGTGGGTGGGTTCATTTGTTTTGTTTTGTTTTTGTGTTCTTTGTGTTTTTTTTTGTTGTTCTTGTGTTTTTGTTGTTTTGGTTTTTTTTTTATGTTTTTTGTTATTGTTCTTGTGTTTTTTTCATTCTTGTTCTTGGGTTTCTCTTTGTTTGTGTTATTTCATTTTTTTATGTGCGAGTGTTTTCTATGTTTTTTGTTTTTGTTTATTGTCTGTTGTTGGTTGTTTTTATTTTTATTTTTATTTTTATTCTATTTATTTTATTTTTTAGGTTTTGGTTGTGTTTATTTTTCATGTTTTTTTTGGTTATGTCTTTGTAGTGTTCTGTTGTTTTTGTCTTGTTTGTGTTTTGTTATGTGGTTCTTGTGTTTTTCTATGTGGTTTGTGTTGTGGTTTATTTTATCTTATTGTGTGTGTTTGGTTGTGCTTTTGGTTTTGACACACTCAAGGAGCATGTTTTTTATTTTATTTTATTATTTTTGTTGTTATTTACTTTTTTTAATTTGGTTTTGTGTGTTTGTTTGCTCCTTGAGTATGTCAAAGGTGGTATGCCAGGTCCGAGTCTTGGGTGTTTTTGGCAGAATGGATACCCTTGCCTCCTTGGGTCTTTTTGGTCATCAAATCCACACAAGAAAGGACTTTCGGTGGGTTTGTGCACCCTGGACCTACGACCAACATTGAAAGGCCGAGGGGAAGAGATGCCCCTCCTGCCAATCTCCATAGAAAGGTCGGCTCCTATACTAATATACTTTTGGGGTTTGAGACAAGAGTGCAGGAAAGAAATAAACAGAGTAAGGGTTAGGAAAATAAATAAAAAATGGTAAGGGTTAGAGAAAGAAATAAAAATGGTAAGGGTTAGAAGATGATGATTTGAGGTGGGAGAGAACTGGAAGCACGATTACTCACTAACAACTTGAATAGCAGCAGGAAATACCAAGAATGAAACGAAAGAAACGTAGTGCTGACCTTCCTATGTATCCTTTGGACGGGTTCGCAGGGTTCTCCTTTCTCTCTTGCTGGAATTCAGGGTTCAGAGTAACAGCGATTAAGGCAAGGGAATAACAGAAACCATGACCCACCAGGCAGCATAAAAAAAAGCTCTTATGACATTTTTCTAACTCCTATGTATCCTTTCGAACGAGTTTCAAGACACTGTCCTTGATTGCACCCCGGACGCAGAGTTCAGCATCTCAGTCTACAAACAAAGAGAGATAGAAGAATCAAGCACAAAAGGCAGCATAAAAGAGAAGAATTGAGCTCAAAGTCTCTTAGTATTAATCGTAGGACATCAAGTTACAGTAGCTTTCTAACAGATAGTTCCCCCCCTTTTACATTATAAAATATAGGTTTTTATAGAGGACCCGATCCTCTGAGTCATTATTACACAGAATGGCGAAGTATGTTCTTGATATCTGAGAAGTCGGCTCTTCGTGGCCCTCGAGACCGAGCTTTCAAATCCATTACCAGAACTGGTAACTGTGACCAGGTCAATCGCAAAAATATGCATTGATGAACCGCCTGAGTATCCCTAGTGCAATGCTCGAGTGGCCGCCATGCTCGTCGAACTTCTCCTTTAGGGACTGACAGTTCGCTTCCAATTTACCAAAAAAGAACAGTGAGCCTATTGGGCAAGAAAGAATGCATTTACGAGGCACTTAATTGTCTCGGGAAAATACCCGGCTTGAAGCGTGCGCCCATCGTGAAAAAGCAACACGTCACGATATCGTGACATTCCGTTGCCTTCAGCTTGTTTCTTCTTGTTGAATTGTGAAAATATGACGTGTCATGAAATTGCGACATGTCTATGCCTTTGTCTTCTTTTGTCGTTGGTCGCAAAAATGCGACATGCACAATATCACGACAACATTTCTTTTCTACGCTCTTTCCTTGTTGTCGGCCGCGAAAACGTGACATGCGCGATATCACAACGACCTGCTCGCCCTAGCGCTTATTCTCGTTGTCGGCCGTGAAAACATGACATGCGCGATATTGTGATGGCTTTTCATTCTGCACTTTTGCCTCACTGTCAGCTACGATTTTGCGACATGTCGTGATATCGTGACGACTTTTCATTCTACACTTTTGCCTCGCTATCAGCCACGATTTTGCGACATGTCACGATATCATGATGAATTTTCCTCCTTTGGCTTTCTCCTCGCTTCTGGCCATGATTTTACGACATGTCGTGACATCACGACGGCTTTTCATTCTGCACTTTTGCCTCACTGTCAACCATGATTTTGCGACATGTCACGATATTGCGATGGCTTTTCCTCCTTTGGCTTTCTCCTCGCTTTTGGTTGTGATTTTGTGACATGTCACGACATCGCGACGAATTTTCATTCTGCACTTTTGCCTCGTTGTCAGCCGTGATTTTGCGACATGTCGCGATATCACGATGACTTTTCCTCCTTTGGCTTTCTCCTCACTTTCGATCGTGATTTTGTGACATGTTGCGATATTGCGACACCTTTATCGTCCTGGCACTTCTTCTTGCTGTCGACCGCGAAAATGCGACATGTCATGATATCGCGACAGCTTTCGCTTCTTGCTCCTTCTTCTTTGCTGCGATCATGAAAATGCGACATGTCGCGATATCGCAACAACCTTTATTTCTTTTGGCAGAGCTATTTTCTTTGGCCTGTTTGGCAGCGAAGATTTTCCTTCTTCATTCTGTGTACAAAGGGATGGCATTGAAAGCCAAAATTGCTGCAACACTTACAAATGCTTTTGAAGCAACAAAAGAAACACTTTACAAAAGGAAATTTTTTGATTTTTTTCTACCCCTTGTGTAATGTGACAGAATTGTCAACATTCTTGGTGGCTCGCGGGGCATTTTGCTAGTCTGAATGCAGAGATCCTAGGCCTTTATCCATTGGGCAACAGAGTCATTCCCATTATCTCCTTCTCTGATCATCCACTGACAGCATATATATATATATATATATATATATATATATATATATATATATATATATATATATATTTTGCCTAAGCTCCCAAGTAACACTTAGTGCTTTCGAAACTTTATTTACTAGCCGGATTATTTACAATTTATACAAAATTTACGGCATGACAGACATACCGCCATCACAAACTCAGCCTCGGGTGTCTATCCGGTGAATCTACAGTGCTCGGACCAGATCAGATTGAACTTCAATTGATCTTTGAAGTTCATTTGGCTTCTTCCTGAAGTTGTCCATGTTGCAAATAGGAAGCAGCGCAGTGAGTTGTCACTCCTACCAGTACCCGCGTTGTTGATAAAATATGTGGCGAAGAAGTTCGCCACATGAGGGGCCTCTCGAGGTACTGGCTGGGGCAGGGGCTGGAACCAATACCAGCATACTGAAGAATCTTCTAACTGCATGCTAGGTATAGGTTCTTCCATCCTTTTGATGGGGTAATAGGGCTCCTCTGTCAAAGGATGATCTTCTAGGGCCTCCTCAGGCTCGGCTTCTTAATGAGGCATGCTTAATGGCTTTGGCTAAATGTCTGCGTACTATCCACTGGGACACAAAAAGGGTGCAAAAATGTGCCCTCTTTGCTCTCAGGCGCTACCACTTGGATCTGCTCCTCTCTTTGGTCTACCTCCTGATGAGGTATGCTTGATAGTTGGAAGGGGTCTTAGGAGCCATCAAAATCTTCGAGTAGTGCTCCCGCTAAGTCATACCACGAGCAGATGCTTTTATGCCCGAGCAGTCTGTACCACTGCAGTGCCCTTCCTTCCAGAGACAGGACCAGGAGCCTGATCATGACATCTTCATGGAGTATGTCATAGATGGACCCTAAATCAACAAGATGTTCAAGGTGCTCTAGGGCCATTCCCTTAGCGCCATCATATTTTGGCACATTTTTCAAGATGCCTTTAGGAATTTCATGGTAACTTTGAAGATTCAGAGGGTTATAAACATCCTAGCTAGGATAACACACCCTCTCCATTATAGCAGTGGCCTACAAAGATCACAGTCCTTGCCACTAGGTTGAAGTCACCAAGTAAGCATACTTTCTTTGCTTGTGAGGTCAAGGCTGCTCATCGAACCTTGATTCCTTTGGGATATCTTCTTTTAGCTTTAAAAAAAAGGGGGCACCTATGATCAGAAATCTGGATCTTCAGCTCAACAGAGTCGCCAGGTGATTTTGACAGATATAGACAAGCCAGAGATTCACCAAACTCGAGCTTTCTTAAAACGGGGCTTTTGGCATGAAGGTACTGGTCTTTATGACTTAGATATTTTTGAATAAAACAGAGTCACCAGATGCTAGGAGTCTTTTGGTAATGACAACATCAATTCTCACTACCACTTAGAAGATGAGACTGACCGGATCTCACCGGGAACTGTTAGAACTATTGGCTCCGATGGATATGGGCTTGAGGTCTATAAAAATATGGGACGTTAGTCCCACCGAGCATGCCAAAAATTGTTGGTCATCAAATCCGCACAGGAAAGGACTTTCGGTGGATTTGTGCGCCCTGGACCTACGACCAACATTGAAAGGCCGAGGAGAAGAGATGCCCCTCATGCCAATCTTCGGATAAAGGCAGGCTCCTATACTAATCTACTTTTGGGGTTTGAGACAAGAGTGCAGGAAAGAAATAAACAGAGTAAGGGTTAGGAAAAGAAATAAAAAAGGGTAAGGGTTAGAGAAAGAAATAAAAAGGGTAAGGGTTAGAAGATGATGATTTGAGGTGGGAGAGAACAGGAAGCACGATTACTCGCTAACAACTCGAATAGTAGCAGGAAATACCAAGAATGAAATGAAAGAAACACAGTGCCAACCTTCCTATGTATCCTCTGGACGGGTTCGCAGGGTTCTCCTTTCTCTCTTGCTGGAATTCAGGGTTCAGAGTAACAACGATTAAGACAAGGGAATAACAGAAACCACGACCCACCAGGCAGCATAAAAGAAAGCTTATATGACATTTTTCTAACTCCTATGTATCCTTTCGAACGAGTTTCAGGACACTATCCTTGATTGCACCCCGGACGCAGAGTTTAGCATCTCAGTCTACAAACAAAGAGAGATAGAAGAATCAAGCACAGAAGGCAGCATAAAAGAGAAGAATTGAGCTCAAAGTCTCTTAGTATTAATCGCAGGACATCAAGTTACAACAGCTTTCTAGCAGATAGTTCCCCCCCTTTTACATTATAAAATCTAGGTTTTTATAGAGGACCCGATCCTCTGAGTCATTATTACACAGAATGGCAAAGTATGTTCTTGATATCTGAGAAGTCGGCTCCTTGCGGCCCTCGAGACCGAGCTTTCAAATCCATTACCAAAATTGGTAACTGTGATCGGGTCAATCGCGGAAATATGCATTGATGAACCGCCTGAGTATCCCTGGTGCAATGCTCGAGTGGCCACCATGATCACCAAACTTCTCCTTCAGGGACTAACATTTCACTTCCAATTTGCCAAAAAAGAACAGCGAGCCTATTGGGCAAGAAAGAATGCATTTACGAGGCACTTAATTGTCTCGAGAAAATACCCGGCTTGAAGCACGTGCCCATCGTGAAAAAGCAACATGTCGCGATATCGTGACATTTCCTTGCCTTCAGCTTGTTTCTTCTTGTTGCATCGCAAAAATATGACGTGTCACGAAATCGCGACATGTCTATGCCTTTGTCTTCTTTTGCCATCGATCGCGAAAATGCGACATGCACGATATCGCGACAATGTTTCTTTGCTATGCTCTTTCCTTTTTGTCGACCGTGAAAACGTGACATGCGCGATATCGTGACGACCTACTCACCCTGGTGCTTCTTCTCGTTGTTGGCCATGAAAACGCGACATGCGCAATATCACGACGGATTTTCATTCTACACTTTTGCCTCGCTATTAGCCACGATTTTGTGACATGTCACAATATCGTGATGGCTTTTCATTCTGCACTTTTGCCTCGCTGTCAGCCATGATTTTGCGACATGTCATGATATCACGACAGTTTTTCCTCCTTTGGCTTTCTCCTCGCTTTCGACCACAATTTTGCGACATGTCACGACATCACGATGGCTTTTCATTCTGCACTTTTGCCTCGCTATCAGCCACGATTTTGTGACATGTTGCGATATCGCAGCGGCTTTTCCTCCTTTGGCTTTCTTCTCACTTTCGGCCATGATTTTGTGACATGTCGTGACATCGCGATGGCTTTTCATTCTACACTTTTGCCTCGCTGTCAGCCACAATTTTGTGACATGTCGCGATATTGTGACGACTTTTCCTCCTTTGGCTTTCTCCTCGCTTTCGACCACAATTTTATGACATGTCACAATATCACGACACCTTTATCACCCTGGCACTTCTTCTCGTTATCGGCCACGAAAACGCGATACGTCGCGATATCGCGACAGCTTTCGCTTCTTGCTCCTTCTTTGCTGCGGTCGCGAAAATGCAACATGTCGCGATATCATGACAACCTTTCTTTCTTTTGGCGGAGCTATTTTCTTTGGCCTATTTGGCAGCAAAGCTTTTCCTTCTTCATTCTGTGTACAAGGGGATGGCATTGAAAGCCAAAATTGCTGCAACACTTACAAATGCTTTTGAAGCAACAAAAGAAACACTTTACAAAAGGAATTTTTTTGATTTTTTTCTACCCCTTGTGTAATGTGACAGAATTGTCAACATGTCTTACCCGAAAGTGGCATCCCTTTTGGGATGTTTTCCACAAAAAAAAAAAAAAAAGTGATTTTGAAAACTAGGGTTTGGGGATAAATAATTACCCCCAAGATAAATTGATATGAAATGCAAATGAAATAGAATAATAACAACCTAAAAAAAACACAAATAGAGATAAAAAAATGCATAGGGAATGTAAAGTGAAGCCCTAGGGTTTTGGGATGAAGAGTTGCCACAAAACTGAGTTAGATAAAATTCATGCCTTGTAGGATATCGAACGCAAATTCGATAATAATATCAAAATGGACGCAGAGTGCCCGACAGACAAAAGTAAGGCTTTCATTAAATTCATGCCCTATAGCGGATGGGGTGTGAATTTGTGCAAGAGGGCTTAAAAATCCCTAAAAAAAATAAAAAGCAATAGAACAGGGATTTAAAATGAAAAACATGAACTACTAAATGCAAAGAAACACTTGGTGATCTCGTGGAAGAAGCAAGAGCAAAGGTGGAAGACCTCTCCTCCTAGGAAGTAAATTATCGTCAAGGCTTTCTCTACTTGCAAAATCCCCAAGAACACCAACAACAAACCATCAAAAGTACCAAAAGCACCAAAATATTGCACAAAATGCTAGCAAGATCACTTAAGAAGAATTTAGATAGTTGAGAGTCACTTGGTAACTTTTTCAAAATGGGGAAAAAGGGGATCTAATTCATTTATTTATAAAGATCTTGGAGGGTTAAAAAGGTAGGAAAAAATAAAACTTAACCTTGATTAGGCCGATGCCCCAAAAGGATCAACTTAAAATTTAGGTTTTTTAAAGAAATACCCTAATTTTTTTGAATTTGCACCCCATAAATTATCGAGCACGGATTCAATCAAGGTCAAGAAAAAAAGGAAAAACACAAGAAAAAGGGGCCAAACTTGCTTCTAGTAAGTTTAAGAACCTCTCAAAGGAAACCCAAGGAAAAATGACTCATATGTAGTTAGTAGTTCGATGAAGAAATAAATTACCAAAATGTCTAACAAGAATATCCTATGAAGAACTGCAATTTTGACAATGTACAGTAATTTTGATAATGTTTTGAGTTATGCGATGTAATGTTTTACAATATTAATCAATCGATTCAACAAATATGGAATGGTTAATTAAATGGACAAAAGGATAAACTTAGTCATTATTTATGTTAGACGTTTGGATTAGTTAGATGTCTATATTAGTTAAACATCTAGTTAGTTAGACATCTAGACTACTGCTTACATGTCTAAAATAGTTGTTATGCCTGAAACTAATTTGTTAAGCATAGGGTGGTTGGAAAAGTTTATTCAGATTGGTTGCAATAACCGCCTGGACTTGCCTATAAAATACCCCCTTATTTCATTGTGTAATCTATCCATACTTGTCCATAAATGCAAATCTATTGGACAACAACCGTTGTTCTGGATTGCATGTGTTATGTGTGATTACATCTAGAATATAGTGTTGTGTTGTAGGTATTGATCATTGCTTGGTACAAGGAGAAATATCATAGTTGTGTTGTGTTGTTGCAGGAACAGGCAAGAAAAGTTGTTGACTAAATGGGGAATGCCCAAGTTGTAGACGTATAGACTTATCCATCTAACCCGACCTATCACACGTCCAAACCTAGTCATTTTATCTTACCGATAAACCTGATCTAGACATCTACTACCTAGACGTCTAGCCTGGATATCCCAAATGTCTACTATTATATGCTTATCCCATTGGTCCTAAATGTCTATTGCCTAAATGTCTATTGCTCTAGATGTCTATTGCCTAAATGTCTAACCCATTACCCTAGATGTCTACCACCTAGACATCTATGTCGTCTATCCTAGATGTCTATTCCCTAGACATATACCTACGCATCTTTGACATATATTGTTTAGATGTCTATGAGTCTATTCTATAAATCTACTACCCTTGGAATCTCCTAAATTTACCCATATATAACATAATAGCATGTCAAGTGTCATAATAAATCCCATCACTTGTTTCTAATTCTTGTAATTCCCTCATCTCGAGAAAGTACTCACCCTTGTATACATTTGGCATCATTGCCTAAATAAAACTTTGGGTCAAGAGGCATATGTGATAAGGCAAAGAGGTGAATGACATATTCCAGTAGAAGATGAAGGAGTGCGAGACTGCAAAGAAGAAGCGCACGATTGGAAAACTAAAGAATACACAATGAGGATGAAGTTTTACAACCTAAAGTGGAAAGAGTGTGGAACCCCTTAGAAGATGAAATTTCGAGAGCAAAGATGTTGTTGGTGATAGCAAAATGTGAAGAGCAAATAGCAAAGGAAGTACCTATTATTGAAAATGAGGATTGGATGGTAACACCCAAACCAGCGGAGAGGAGTTGATCGACAAATACAAAAGCACGAGACTTTGTACCACAACAACCATGTGTAGGTTCATGGGAAGGAAGACCATAAACAAATATCATTTACTCACAAAGTAGGTCACAAAGCGAAAGCTCACGAGAGATAGGTAGAAGGTTATTTGATCCAAATGTTGCACCATCAACAGCAAAGAGGGGATTAGATATAAATCCATCCCGATCACCACCAAAAGGTCCACCTAGTGGGATAATTCCAATGGTAAATATTGCTAACTGAGCGGGCAAACATAAATACCCATCCTTCATCGGGGAAGGAAAAGAAGACCTAAAAAGTCATGTAGGAACTTGTATCACCATTTGGAGATCAAATGGGGTAACCCAAGATATGGAGTGGTTGCAATTGTTTCTAGCCACCTTGTGGAGGATGACAATGGATTGGTATTTGAAACAACAGAGTACACAACAATTCACTCAGTGGAATTTTATAAAGGATGCATTTATCGAAGAATTTTGACCATTAAGATATGACACAAATATTATCATCGAAATATTTGCAACAAAGCAAAGAATAGAAGAATATTTCAAAAGCTACAATAGGATATTGAAGCAGTTGATAAATAAAATAGAGATACTACCTGCCAACGAAATGATAAAATATTGGTTCTTGTATGGATTACTGCCTAAGTACCAAAAAAATATGAATGCAGTACCAACCTCGACATATGCAGAAGCACTTGAGAAAGCAAATAACTTCAAAAGTGAAGCTAAGCAAACAACTAGAGGGATCAAATGATAGACAAGGCACGAAGATTTCGATAGTGATGAAGAAGATAAAATTCAAAGTGCAATACACTCCTTTCGAAAAGAGTGATAAAATCATAAGAGAATTCAAAGGAGAAGGGAGGAAATATAGGAAGGACATTTGGTTTTTCAACTATAAAATGGAGGGACATGCAAATACCAATTTTCCAAAGAAAGTGTATTGCAACATATGCGATATTGCAAGTCACCCGGTACCAAATTGCCCATTCAACTTGAAGGGAGCAAGGCACCATACCCTGATAGTCCAACAAGGAGATCAACCTGAAACTTCAAGAAGTGGATATTGTGCAATAAGCGATGAATACAAGAATAACCATCGAGGTGGAATACAATGAGGGCAAAGTCGATTACAGTACGACTCTAAAGGGAGACCCATAATCTAGTGTCAAAATTGCCAAGAATGGGGCCACTTCACGAAGAATTTCCCCAAGCCTCATAATATAGGCAATTTTGGTGGTAGAAATGCTACCTAAATATGTAGGTGGTGTGGTCCAGGGAACCACAAAGAGGCTAATTTCCCAAATAAGGTAAGTTCCAATGGTATGCAGAATGTCAATTTGATTTACATTGGTGAAGTGAGTACAATGGTGGAGAGGGAAGATGAAGTCCTAGAAATAATAAGAGCACAAGCTAGGAAGATAGAGGAGTACCAAAATCTTGCAAAGGAAAAAGAGCGATGGTAGGAAGCTCAAGAATTGATAAAAATAGAACTGGACAAAGAAAAGCAGGATAAGCTAGTCCTAGAGAAAGCTTTAAAGAAGGTGGAGATTACACTAGATAAGCAAAAATCAATAGAAGGCTTGGTAACGTAGGTACTGAATACAACGGTGGAAGTGAAAGTAGCAATTCTATTAATATAGTACCTGAGTCATATGTTATGGTTGGGAAAGTCATGAAAACAAGAAAGAAAATTGAAACATGATAGGTAGCCAACACCAAGCAAATTCAATTCATTGATCTAACAATACTGATGATCGAGGTAGGAAAAAAGCCAGCTTTGGTTCACATGGAGATACTGGACCATAAGTTGAATCATGTAATCATTGATGGTGGATCAAGCATGAATGTGATGCCAAAAATAATGTGGTGGAGTATTGGGCAACCCGCACTAAGATCTCCAAACTTTAAACTATATGGAGCATATCAGTATGATATCGATACAATAGACGTACTAATGAGCCAAAAAATATGTATAGCGAAGCAGGAATTTTTGTTGGATTTCATAATAATTGCTATGCAGAAACTAGCATATAATGCATTGCTAGGATGTGTGTGGTTGTGAATGGCGAAAGTAAACCACAATTGGGAAAAATAGCATCTGACCTTCAAGAAGGGCTAGCACAAATACTTGATTAATTCATGACACTGCATCCATCGTAATCTCAAGAACTCTTTTAGAGATGCGGGTTAAATTTTATGGCTCCACTGAAAACAAACCAGAAAGGAAGTGCAAATATATCGTAGTTGCAACACAGTATCTAATGAAATGGATCGAGGCAAGAGCCTTACTAGATAATTGTGCAAGAAGCACAACTCACTATTTGTATGAGTGGGTTATCACATAGTTTAGCATACCTCTACAATTGACAAGTGATAGAGGAGGCCATCTTGTTAATGAATTCATTCAAAATTTAACAAAGGAATTCAGGATCTTCCATTCTTTGTCTAATTCATACTATCCTAGAGAAAATGGGAAGGTGAAAGCAAAAATTAAGGTCCTAGTTTCCATCATGTATACAACATGTGCAATCGAAGGAGTAGAATGGGAAGAGAACTTACCAATGGTTTTATGGGTATTTAGAACCACCTTCAAACCAACCACAAACCACACACCCTTTCAACTGATGTACGAATAGGAGATGGTAGTACCAGTGGAATTCCTAGTACCAATTTTAAGAGTAGTCATCGAAGCCCACCTAAATAAAGAAGATAACATGAAAGAGAGACTCACTGTATTGGTGCAGTTAGGCAAGAAAAGGGTGATGGCATAGTGGGAAATAGGGACCGCTCAACATCGATGAAAGTATTGGTATGATAAACATCTCTAGAAGATGAATTTGAAGGTTGGTGGATTAGTGCTCAAGTCCAACAGAAAAAGAGATATCAAGCTAGGGAATTTGAAGACCCTATGGCTTGGATCCTTCCAAGTGGAAGAGGTACTGAACAATGGGACTATCCGATTGAAGAAGCTAGATGAAACAATCTACCCTGATGTGGTAAATGGATCTAAGGTGAAGGTTTATAAGGCATAGATAGATAAATGTAATCAAATTATAAATTTTGACACTTTTGGTAATGCAACCGAAGCACAACTAGGTATGCAATCCTACGAACATAGTAATCTAAGTAACATAGTTTGAGAGGATAAGCCATCTAACTTGGAATGGCTATTTGGAATTGAAGAACTAGTAATTGAGCAGAGGGAGTTGGAACTTCGAGAGGGAGAACAAAGATGATTGCAATTCCACATTTAATTTCTAAATAGAAAAGCAGAGGAGCACCTCCAAACCCTCATGGATGTTGCTTTGCAGTAACAGGAGCCAGAAGTGGAAGATGATGAAGGGAAAGGAGCTAGAATTCTACAACAGATGGCTCTAGAAACACACAAATATTGCAAGAGTATGAAACCCTATGGTAGTATAATGAAATATTAAGGTAACAAGTCATTCAGGAGTTGGATGGAACCATGCAGCAAATAAACCAGCAATAAGAAGTACACAGGGCAGAATGGGTAGAAAGAGACCAAGAAGAATTAAGAAGAAGCATAAAAGGTAATGAAAAAGCCTCTTCAAAAGGTAGCCTATTCTCTATAAGTAGTAATTCACCAACTACAAACCATCCTCGAAGGCAACAAAATCATAGGTTGGAAATGCAACTATAAGGGCAAAGAGAGGATACAGGAAATAATGTAGAAGGACACGCCACCTTATTCTCTAATTCTGATAGTTCATCTATAACCACACTAAGAATACTCCTGAATATCGATGACTCCTCAAGAACTACTTCATATTTAATCTGACATCCTCAAAGATTTCATAGACCACCAGAAATGGATGAGATAAGGGAACTACGTCATAAATTGGATACCAATAGCAAATATCAGATGAATCGAGAACAGGTAGCCAAGATTATATGGCAAGATGTTAGAGAGGTACCCAAATAGCCAAGGTATGTTGGATGGTTAGATGATTCAAGTAAGGATGCAAACCAACCTCAGGACCTTGATATCCCCTACGCTAGTCCCAACCTAGATCGTAGGAGACAAAGGGACAAACTTCAAAGTCGATAAACAGGGGTTAGATTCCTCAAGATAGGTAATTGAATATAAGGAATATTTGAGCCCACAATACGAGGATACAATAATGTTGAATGTCCCATCGGATAATGAAGATGCAATACCAAGAATATCAGTACCATGGAGGTGGAGAACGCCATTTGAAGAATCCATGCAATGTCCAACTAAACATCAGTCAGTGGCAATGTATCGATTGGCTACAAGGGATTTATGATGGCATAAAAGAGAAGTAATACGATTATAGTAAAATATTCAAGAAACCTTAGATTGGTCGATGAACACTGCAGGAGAAGGGAATGACTCAAGCATGGATTCAATTTTTTCATATCAGTACCAAGAGACCCTAGCCCAATGTGCACGATAAAGATGATTTGAAGAAGCAAGGTGGCAATGACAATTGATAAGGATAGATAGGAGATTGAGAATCATGCACCAGTTGACACCTAGCAATCAGGAACATGCAGAACCCAACTCACGAGCAGAACTGATAGACCAAACCCAAAATAGAGGTGACTTAGGCAATCTCAAGAGTTTGTCAAGACTTATGGGTAACCCAATATTACCTGAACAAAGGAGGAGCATGGTTGGCCTCCATACCGGTAGCCCAAGAGGAAGAAATTTCCCTCCTACTTCCCATAGGTTGACTATTCCATGGATTGAGCTGCAAGGACCATCTGTGGACATAGTCCAAGTCAACCCATCACTACGTGCTTCTAGGAGTAGATCCTTGGGTCTATCTCAGCGATCTTGTAGGAATCAAAGATGTCGTCAAGAAAGATCGAGGTACTAATCGAATATTAGAAAACTGGGAGGGTGGTAGCCCCACATTAGGGATATTAGATCGACAATAGAAAGAGGACGAGCCACACAGGCTCAAGAAAGATATAGGTTCTGAAATAGGGATCCCGATCAACACCAAATAGATCAAGAATGGGCAGTTATCTGCAGGTAAATTAATAGACTTTTAGGTAGAGGTCATGGGATAGGAAGGATCTATCAAAACATTGGACAAAGGGAAAAATCATCCCAATGGTATGATGACTAATCATCAAGAATAATAAGGGACTGTGTTCCACTATCTTGATCGCTACATAATAATCCAACAAAATGATGAGAGAACCAAGCGAGTTCGTTTTGAGATGAACCTACCCATTTGAACGAGGATTCAACATGTCTAAATGATGCAGTTACATATATAGACAATGAAAGGACCTATCTGGAAATGAATATAACCCATCAAGAAGGATGAGATGACATAAATAAAAATAGACATCAATCAAAAAATAACCAAACAATTGGGTAGGGGACATGCCATAAACTAGAAGAAGAGAAGCACGCAGATTGGCATATTATTCCATAAAGACTACAAGGCGTAAAGAACAACCTTAGATGAAAACTCCCTGTAGTAATGAAAATCATTCGAATCACCAACAGACAGAAGCCCAGGTAGATGATGATGATTTCAGTAGTTTTGGGACTGGTAGTTGTTGGTCATCAAATCTGCCCAGGAAAGGATTTGGGTAAGTGTATGCGCCCTAGACCTGGACCAACATTGAAAGGCCGAAGGGAAGAGATGCCCCTCATGCTAATATTCGGAGAAAGGTCAACTCCTATACTAAACTACTTTGATGTTTAAGATAAGGGTGCTGGAAAGAGATAAATAGAGTAAAGGTGCAGGAAAGAAATAAAAGAGTAAGGGAAGGAATTTTAGTAGTTTAATGATGGGAAAGAACCAAAAGCACGATTACTAGCCAATAACTTGAAACAGCAGCAAAGGACACCAAGAATAAATGAAATGAATGAAGTATTAGCCCTCCTATGTATCCTCTGGACGAGTTCCAAGATTCTCCTTTCCCTTTCATCGAAATTCAGAGTTCAGAGTAACGACAATTAAGAAAAGTGAATATAACACAAACACTATCCATAGGCAGCATAAAAGAAAGCTAACACAACGTTTTCCTCTCCTATGTATCCTTCAAAAAATCTCAGGGTTCCACTCCAATCACACACTTAAATCCAGAGTTCAGAATTACAGTATGCAAATGAAGAAAAGATAAAATAAATAATCACAGAAGGCAGCATAAAAGAGAGAAATAGAATCCAGAGCTCTTTAGTATTAATCACAGGAATCTAAGTTATAGCAGCTTTCTAGCAGAAAGTTCCCCCCCCTTTTCATTACAATGCCTGGGTTTTTATAGAGGACCCAACCCTCTGAGCCATAAATGCACAAAATGGAGGATTACACCCTTGAAACCTGAGAAGTCAGCTCTTCGCAGCCCTCGTGACTGAGCTCTCAAATATGTTACCAAAACTGGCAACTACGACCAGGTCAACCATGGAAACAAGCATTAATGAGCCATCTGAGCGTCCTTGGCTTTTGGGTACAGTGCTCAAGTGGCTGCCATTCTCATCGGGCTCTTCTTCTGGGACTGATACTTCATTTCCAATTTCTAAAAATGAGCACCGAGCTTATTGGGCACGTAAAAATGCATTTATGACACATTTGATCACCTTGAGAAAATGCTCGTCTTGGAGCGCGTGCCCTTGAAGCGCTTCACTGAATTTTGACCACAACTTCGCTTCGCAATGGACTTGTGCCAAAGCAGATCCTCCTTGATTTGTACTTCGCATGGTGGAGCTTTGCAAAATTGCTTTGGGGATGGTGGGTGTCGAAGCATATTTCCTTTGCAAGATGGGCTCTTCACTTCTCGCTGCTTCATTGGGGAGATGTGCCAAAAATGCTTCGTTGATGAACTACTAAAATGCTTCGCCGCGATCTTCCTTCAAAATTATGGTTCGGGAGGATTTTGGTCGAAGCGCATTCTTGTCTTCAAAAATTCTTTGACTGCTTCCACTTCGGGTGAAAGTACTTCGCATGAAGGTTTGCCGAAGCAGATGCTTCGCAATGACTTTCGACAAAGTAGAAATGGTTCGCTGGTGGGGAGGCTTGAAGTGGGTGCTTTGGCGGTTTTTCGATGAAGTATTTTCAACGTTGCGCTCCTTCAAATCCTGCTTCGCAAGTTTCTTGCTCGAAGTAGCCTTTTGAAATGCTTTGGGTGTGAAGTAGTTTTCATTCTTCTTCCCTTGTATTTTTTCTTCGGCAACACCGCTTCACAAAATTCTCGCCCGAAGTAGTTGTTTGAAGTGCTTCGGGCCCGAAGTAGTTTTCTCTGCCTTAGCAAATTCGGACCACGATTTTCTTTGGCGAAGCTGTTCTTTTGAAATGTCGCTTGAATGCCGCTTCGCAAAACTTTCGCTCGAAGTAGCTGCTGGAATTGCTTCAGGTGCGAAGCTCTTTTTATGCCTTCTTTGAATTCCTTCTTCGGCAATGCCGCTTCGCAAGATTTTTGCCCGAAGTAGTTGTTTGAGGGACTTCGGGCCCAAAGTAGTTTTCATCTTTCATTTCTTCCTTTGAGGCTATCTTCCTTAGCTTGTTCGTCAGCGAAGCTCTTCATCTTCATTTTATGTAGAAGGGGGAATGGCAGGGAAAGCAAAAATTGCTGCAACATTTGAAAATGTTGTTTCTAAAAGCAAGAGAACAAATTCATGAAATTGAAAGAAATACCTTACAAAAAAATTACTTTTTCTACCCCATTGTGCAATGTGTCAAAATTGTCAACATTCTTGGCGGCTCACAAGGCAACGAGCTCGTCTCGGTGGGAGAACCCTCAGCCTTGATCCGTTGGGCCAGAGTTACCTTCAGACCCTTCTCCCTTTTCTATAGGGTGTTTCCATGACTTGCTCTTCTTCTTCTTTCTCTTCTTTTTCTGCTTCCTCTGGTGCGGCTTCCTACTACGGCGATGGGGCAAGGCGATCGTGGATGCGCTTCATGGTTTGGAAAACATGAGCCCAAGCACCCTTCGAGAAAGGCTCTTGATCTTGCAATGCCTTAACCAAAATGCGGAACCGATCAATCTACCCGATATCAGCATGTTTGGATCTGATGTACAGATCGTTCAGGCAGGCTGCAATCTTGCAGTGTCTTAGAATGAAATCTATGACCTGCCCTTCTGTTATCGGCTTTGCCCATTCATCTATCTTCGAGACGTCACCTTCAAAATGAAGCCATGTCGGCTTAAACTCTTCCTTGGTCAGAAGGTTCCCATCATCATCCGTGAAGCTCGAGAAACCTAAGGAAGAGAGATCCTGGAAATAGCCTAGCGATGCGCGCTGCTCATTCTCAAAAACATCCAGGAGGTCCTTCGTCTTTTGTGCCTTCCTCACCTTGGAAAAGAAGGTGCAAACTGTGGCTTGGGCCGTGGACCAATCCCTAGTCGTCCGACTCATTGCAGCAACCTGCAAGTCCTGATACTTAGTGCTTTGGACATCAAAGGCTAATTTGAGTCAACCTCTAGCTTTCTAAGTGACCTCATCTATGATTGGCCCTCCTTCGACAGTGGCACGTTGTGCTTCGGTGATGTAAGTTAAAATTGATAGGGCACTGGAGGATCGAGACCTAAAATTCCTGAGCAAGTGCGAGCGGATTTCTTTGATTTTGCCTCTGTCAAACAGCTCCAGGCTTTCTTTTTCATGCAACTGCTGCTGCAATTGCAAGATCTTGCTTTCAAACTCTTTGGCTCTCAGATCATATTTGGCCTGTATTTGGCTTTGACTTTTGGTTGCATTCTGCAGCTGTCTTATTTGTCATTTCAGAGCGTTTGCTTCTTTCTTTATCTGCTCACACTGCTCCTCTGAATCCTCTAGCTTGGAGCGAATTCTAGGTAGCTCTTCTTCCAACTTGATGTTGGCATTCTCAGCCTCAAATCTACGTTGATTGGCGATGTTTGCATGTGCTCAAAAAGTTTTGATCCTGACGTGCATAGATGCAGATTCATTATCTACATTTAGATGCTCCAGGTCCTTGGATTTATCTTGGTAGTCGTAGTCTGCTAGAGTCATTTCATCCAGGGGCTTCTGGACCTTGGGGATCTTTTTTACTTTATGCAACTTCCCGGCCTTCAAATCGAAGACAATGCATTTTTCAACTTGAGCCAGAGAGCGCCCTCTCTTCTTCCTCGCCTCCTTTAGTATTTTTTCTGTGTTTTGCCGAGCTAGGAGTAGCTTCTCGGGTAGAGGGCATTCCTTAATTAAGGACATCTCTAATTCAAATGAGGCTAGATATCCAACAAAATGGGTGAACAAGTATAAAGAATGAACAAGGGATGCCTCACCAGTAGGTTTGGCGATGGGTGTAGCAGGAGCTTTGGCGAGAGGAACTATGCTGTGTGTGACAGGGGAGCAAGGAATGGGGCTCGACGTTGGGGTACTACCTTTGCCCTGCTTGGGAACTAAGGGAATGGTGGCATGGGTGGGCGAAGTAGTGTCAACAGACTTGTCCCAGCCTGATGACTCGAGTGGAGTGGGGCTAACGGGATCATGGGGCAGATTCGAGGTGGCAAGGGGCAACGCGTGAAGAGGTGATTGACTTTGTGAGGGAGGGAGAGACTGATGAGAATCTTTGGTCGGGACCACAGTGGACATGTGAGAGACCAAGGCAAAGTGTGGAGAGTGCATACCTGCGTGCCCTTCTGGCAAAGTGGTCGTGGTGACTTCTTGTGTAATAGGCTCCTGCTCTTTTTGGACTTCGGCACTCCCAACTTCCATGACTTCTACTTCGGGGTCTCCCTCTTGTTGGAGGAGTTCCTCCACATCAATGATGTCTATACCTGGGACTATCTCGGAACTTGGTGGCATCGCATCTTCAAAATTTGCTTCGGTCGGGCCTGATGCAGTTTGTCCGACAGGAGCACTTGGGAGCTTCGTGCGGGGTCGCTTTGGGTGGCTCGGAGGCACTTGAATTTGCTCTTGCCTCTTTCTTTTCTTCCTCTCCAATTTTTTCTTTGAATCTTTGACGCTTGTGTCGTGGCTTTTCGATGGTCCCTGTGGTAGTGCCTCTGGTGTAGCTCATCTTCTTCCTCTTCTTCCTGCTCCGAGGCATCGTCAGTTCTTCCTAGGCTTTCGCCCGATCCTGGGGTAGCTGGAGGAACAAAGTTGACGAAGGATATGGGCTTCCAAGTTCCAACATTGGCTTCATAAACAATTGCGAAGTCCTTATCCGTTGTCAAGAGTCCATAGGAATTCATCTTTTGGCGATGGACTCTCATTATCCACCACTCCCTTAGTTGTTCCTCGCCCTAATTCTTCAATTCCTCCTTCAAATCATCTTTCACTTTTCTTCAAAATGTGGAGTCTGGAGTTGGGAAGGGATGCTGGTCAGGGTCAAACTCGACCTCCATAGGGTAAAATTCGTGCCAGGGAGGCATTGTCCTCATCCTTTCTAAATGCCACTCTAGATCCTTCCCATTGGGATTATTTCTCTGCTCCACAATTTCAGGGTGGGGGTAGATATGAAAATTCTTGAATTTTAGGTGATCCCTCATCACTCCCAAGGGATCATAGAGCCATTGTTGAGGAATCTGGAGTAGGCCAAAATTGGCAAGCTTTTCCTCCAGGAATATGTTCTGCTTCAAGGAAAATACTTCAATTACCCCCATCTTGAAGGGGAAGTCACAGGTATGTGCCCATTTCTGACCATGGTCGTAGACGATGTTTGTTACATCGCTCTGTCGAATGACTTCTAATGCGAATTGGTACTCAGAGGGGAAAACAGGAAGCAGGAAGTGATTTCCTATGAAGCCGAATAGGCGAATCACTAGCCCTTGTGTCAATTGGAAGACGTCCCCCTTCTTCTCCATTACCACTCTATCTCTCAAACTGAGGGGCACCCGAGGGCAAGAACCCTTCAACAAAGGCATCTACGAAGAAGACGTCTAGTTAGGAACTTAGACATCTGAGAAGGATACATCTACCAAAAATACCTAGACATCTAGGAAGGAGATGTCTAGCCAGATGATTGAGACATCTAGGAAGGAGACGTTTAGCTAAATAATTAGATGTCTAGTAGAAGACATCTGGTTGAAAACTCGATCTGAAAGAGATAGACGTCTAATAGATTGATACATATGATTAGGAAGACGTTCGAAATATAGAAAATGTTAGAAATGGGAGACATCTAACAAGAACCATGAGTCACCATAAATCAGGTAAGTTCCAACCTGATCCGATGTGGTAGAGTCGATTGTTGCTAAGTGACTCTATCATCATCAAGAGCATGGAGATATGATGCATGGATGGGTGTCAAGCCCAAACAAGGGGCAGACTCGAGGAAACCAAATAAGTGTAGCAAAACAATAAGAATCAGGTCATGATTGATGAGATCACTTGGATTTACCCAATGGGATATTTTTACCAGTAATTGTGGGTAGGGACACCAACCAAAGACCTAGTGAAGATGAAGATCAAAGATGCAGGAGTCAATTTTATTTTGCAGGTCCAAAGTTTTGAGAAAGACTTTTTCAAGGAATACTTGGTGCAGATGTTGCAAACTTATGATGCATTGCATAACACCAGTACAATACATATGGGTGATCAAAACCTGGTGATTGAATTTTTCCCTACAATATTCCAACATACATTCAGACTTCCAAAGAAGGGCAAACTAGTGATGAATGAGCGCGTCGATCCAAATAAAACCCTGTGGCTGATTTTGAGCATCACTACTCTGAAAGAGGAGGTTGATGCCATGTTAGCAACTCATGGTAACCGAGGAGTTAAGAAGCCGCAACTAAAGAATAAGGGTTTGGAGTGCATTATGAATGTCCTGATGGCTAGATTGTTCGGCGAACAACGGAGTTCAAATCTTCCCATTTGGTTGATTCCTTACTTGAAGGGGATTGAACAGGGAGTGGCATATGATTGGGCAACTCACTTGGCCCTCCACATCTAGAATTTTTTGATGAGAATTACCAAGAATTTTTCAATGGCATTCCACACCATTGGATTACTCTTAGATGCAGCCTACAATGCAGGAGTGCAGATTCCAGATTTTGATCCACCTCAACAGTTTTTGAACTTGGCCCCGACCATCTTGCGGTGGCAGGATGCCAAACCATATGTGAATAAGCAGATACTAGTAAATAAGCCACAAGTGAACCAAATCTCCCATAAGCCATCTCATAAGGAGGGGCTAGTGACCAATTCATAAGGGGAGGATACAACACCACCATCGACTGAGATGCAAGGGTCAACAAAAGAAGTTGTTACAACTCCTCCAGAAGTGCCCAAGCCGACATGGAAGAGATGACGATTTGATTTACCACCCTCATCCCTATCTCCAGATTTGGTGCAAGGCATCACAACAGAGAATATTGTTCGTAGTCGAAAGATAGCTCAAAGTATTGATCAATAGATGAATGTACATTAAGAAGAGGTTGATTTTGAAATCCCCTAAGTTCTATAGAATATTTTCACTGGAACCAGTTTTGCTGTGCAAATTGGACCTAAGGATTATTTTGCATAAGCTCATTTTCGGGCTCATGCATTATCACCAAAAGCACCCCGTGAATTCGTATTTACAGCCACTTCCTTCGTTGCCTCTCTATGGATAGTTTCTCTTGAAGATATTCTCATAGCAGATGCAGCTAGAATAGCAGGAATAAAAGTACCACACAAAGACTCCAATTGAATCCATAATCGCGATGGTAGAGGAGGGCCTACCACCCCTTAGTGTTGGAAATCCAGCACCTAGGACATAATAGCATCCCATTCCAATCGATGATGAAGTCTCCTTGGGACATGAGACCAACATAGAGAAGGGAGAGTAACCCCCACAAACATACTTATCTCAGCACACTGTTGGGACAGAAGGTGACAACAGCCAAACCTAGATACCTCCCAAACAACTTGTATTTACAGAATGGAAAGCAACCAAGAAGCCCATCGACCTATCCGGGAAAGGGAAGGCGATAGTACACGAAGAAGAGAAGGAAGGACATGAGGATGCATGGTCCAAACGTATTCTGTTGAACCTGCCCAATTTCGTGGATCCATCAGATACTATGGATCAATAGGCGATAGACTGTTTTTCCAAGTTGACTGAAGTAATGGAAAATCTATGCTTGTAGTTTGACGTAGCTTGTGTTGGTTGATGGAAGAAGTGGTAGTTCATGGTGAAAGAGGAGTTGGAAAAGTTGGTGAAATGGATCGCACAAGATTCCTGATGAGCAGAGATTTCCAGCATCTATTAGGATCAACCTTAGACTCTGCCCACTACACACTTGTCAACGATGGAGGGAATGAAACAATTTCCTGAGAAGACACCCACCCTTTACTTGGAATCAACACAGGTGTATGTTTGTGGCCACGACAATAATCCTCCTTCCCAACACCCCACGGAACATGGATCACAGGTGGGGTTAGCACCCGAATTGTTGCCAATGTATAGCCAGTTCAACTTCCTAGCCCACTTGTTGTGTTGGCTAGCGGAGGGGATCAAACACTTGCATTCAGCAAGGTAGACTATGGACAGTGAATTACAACTGACACAGGTAGAATTGCAAAGGAAGGAGCAGCTTCTAGCAGAAGGAATTGCTCGGATGGATGAAGCTGTACAACACATTCGGGAAAAGCAACAGGAATTGGAGAACCTTAGCACTCAACTTGAAGAACGAGCCCAGATAATTATCAAACTTGAGGCTAAAATGTTGAAGCAAAAGGAGGCTAAGGAACTATTGATTAAGTAGATCGAAACATTAACGGCTCAAAAGAACTAGAGTGAGTTAGCTTGGCAACAAAAGACGAAATAACTCGAAGCAACTTGGAAGAGGGAACATGCAGCCTTGTAAGAATATTTACTTTGAGCACAACAGCGCGAGGCTGCTCTTAAAACTGAATTGTCACAGAACACTTCATATTCCTCCTTAGTTCCCGAACAACAAATGAAGGAGCTTTTATTACAACATGAGGTTGAATTATTATCTAGGCTCCAGGAGACGGAAGATCATGCCAACACTTTGGGAGTAGAATGAGCCAAGTATTATAACTATGCCAAGCGGGTTTAGGATGAACGTGAAGCTCTTTAGGCACAAGTACAGGAATTGGAAGAGGCACTTCAGGCTATAGCCCCAAAATATGTTGAGATCCCCCAAAGCGAGTAAAGAAAGTCATTGAGGGCATCAAATTCTTCAAAGGGGAGGATAGATGTAGATAGAAGTTTGAAAAAGAAATAAATTACGAAACTGTTTGACAAGAATGTCCTATGAAGAACTACAATTTTGATAATGTACAATAATTTTGATAATATTTTGAGTTACGCAATGTAATATTTTAGAATGTAAATCAGTCGATCCAATGAATATGGACTAATTAATTAAATGCACAAAAGGACAAACGTAGCCATCATTTATGTTAGACATCTGGATTAGTTAGACGTCTAATTAGTTAAACGGCTAGACTGCTATTTAGACGTCTAAAACAGTTGTTACATATGAAATTGATTTTTTAAACATAGGGCGGTTGGAATGATTGAGTCGGGTTGGTTGCAGTAACTACCTAGACTTTCCTATTTCATTTTGTAATCTATCCATACTTATCCATAAATACAGATCTATTGTGTAGCAACTATTGTTCTGGATTGCATGTGTTATGTGTGATTGTATCTGGAGTATAGTATTGTGTTGTAGGTATTGATCATTGTTTGGTATGAGGAGAAATATCATAGTTGTGTTGTGTTGTGCTATGTTGTTGTAGGAACAAGCAAGGAAAGTTGCATACTGAAGGGGGAATTCCCAAGTTGCAAATGTCTAGACTTGTCCATCTAACTCGACCTATCACACGTCCAAGCCTAGCCATCTAACCTTACTGATAAACCTAATCTAGATGTTTACTGCCTAGATATCTAGCCTAGATATCCCAAACATCTACTTCAGATGTCTATCCCGTTGATCCTATACGTCTATTGCCTAGACGTCTAGCTTACCTATTCTAGACGTAAACTGTGTTCGCCCTAGACATCTATTGCCTAGACGTCTAACCCATTGCCCTGGATGTCTACCGCCTAGACGTCTAGCTCGTCTGTCCTAGACGTCTACTCCCTAGACGTCTACCTGCGCACCCTTGACGTCTACTATCTAGATGTCTATGAGTCTGTTCTAGATGTCTACTATCCTAGATGTCTCTTGAACTTACCCGTCTACAACAGAATAGCATGTCAAGTGTCATAACAAAACCCATCACTTCTTCCTAATTCTTGTCATTCCCTCGTCCCGGGAAAGAACTCACCCATGTCTACATCATCTAGGTGGGTCATTTTTTGTGTCTACAATAATAAGCTCTAGGCTCTTATTTATAGTAGAGGTTTTACCCTTTTAACTCTAAGCTAAGGTTATTTATAGATTGTTGATCCTCTCTACTAACAATGATTTCAATGAATCATTGGTTCGATAAGTCATAAGTCGGACAAACCTTGGGTTCTTTGACAAGTCATTTTCCCAATTCTTCTTGCTGCCTCATTGCTTAGTCATTGCAAAATCAATAGTGGCATACAAAAATTCTTGACTTGTGCTTGTTTTATTCAAGGCTCCTCATCACCTAGGCCTAGCTTCCTACATTAAGCCACTTGCCATTGGTTCAAGCTGGTACATTATACTAAAAGGGCCAAACACATTATTGTGTTAATCGATAACAAAAGCACCCATAATTTTATTTATGAGAGGGTAATTACAAGAATAGGCATTGATGCAAAGAAAATCACAAGGTTTGGTGTTGTTACAACTAACAAATTTATTAAAATTTCTAATTGCATAATACATTAGTTAAGGGTCTAGACTGGAGCTACTCCATCACTACTTACATGTATGTGATGCCTTTGTGTTCCTATGATCTTATTCTATGAGTGTAATGGTTACAAAATCCTAGAGACATCACCAAGAACTTCCAAGAGCATACCCTCAAATTTATTAAGAATGGTTAATTGAGGGTAATTAAAGGGATACCTATAGGACCAATTAATACAATCTTTTATCATCAATTGGAGGGTATTTACCAAATAGGTAACTATGAGTGGATTGCCCATTTTCGGGTGGTCAAGGGTGTGTTGAGACAACATGGTAGTAATTAGGCATACCATCTAGATATCAGGAACCTATTGAACAAGTACAAAATTATTTTTACAAGGGTTACGTTAAAATCAAGGGTTGTAACATATCATAGAACTTATGCCAAGTTTTAGACTGGTCTTTGTGCCCCCTTATAGGCATCCTTAGGTCTATAATGAGATTGAGAAGTGCATCAAAGAGCTTCTCAAAATGGGTCACATCAAACCTACTTCTAATCTGGTTGGTTTGTGAGTGGGGCTAATGAAGAAAAAATATGGAACAATGCTTGTGTATTGATTATCGTGTACTAAACAAGAAGACTATTAACAACCAATACTCGATTCCATGCATATATAAGTTGATGGATGAGCTTCATGGTGCAACTTATTTTTCAAAGATAGACTTGTGATTGAGTTACCATCATATTATGGTTTGTCCAAAAGATATGCCAAAGACAAGCTTTTGACATCATTGTGCGCATTATGCATTCTTTGTAATGCCATTCGAGCTGACAAATGCACCTGCTACCTTTCAATCCACAATTAACCATATTTTCCAAGATCATTTGAGGGGGTTTATGTTGATTTTCTTTGATGACATCTTGATCTACAAAAAGATCTCGAAAGAATAATCTACAACAAAATCTAGGAAGAACACATGAAGCACCTAGATATGGTATTGAGAATCTTAAGAGATCAATCATTTTTCACCAAGAAGTCAAAGTGTGAGTTTGAGCTTACAAGAATCTTATATCTTTGCCATGTTATAAATGCTTTAGGGTGTAGGTTGATGAGGCCAAGATAACAGTAGTCCAATGATGGCCCACTCCCACCATTATATCTGAACTGAGGGGATTCTCTAATCAATGCAATTATTATTGGTGTTGTGTATAAGGATCCTCTTAGTTTTTCACTCCATTGATAGAATTAATGAAGAAAGGAGCATTTGAATGGTCAGACATAGCTCAAAGGGCATTTGAGCAGCTCAAGGAGATTATATGCACATGCCCAATATTACCCATTCTTGATTTCATAGTTAAGTGTGATGCTTTTGGCATAGCAATTGGAGTAATGTTAATGCAAGGTGGTTGACCCATTGCCTTTGAAAGTCAAAAACTTCATGACCAGGATAAATTATATTCTCTTTATGCTAAGGGAATGCTAGTTGTGATGCATGACCAATCATTTTTCCACTAGTAATTAGATTATGGGCAATTCATAGTTCGTACTAAGCATAATAGCTTGAAGATTTTTCTTGACCTAGGACTTGAATATTTGTTAGCAAAAATGGGTAAGCTTCAACCATATGATTTTGACATTGAATATATCAAGGACAAAATTTACCAATTTGTTGATGTGTTATCATTATGAGTTTAGTGCCATTTCAAAACTTGTTATCAATTAGACACAATCGATCATAGAAAAATATGCTAAAAGTGACAAATCCATGCACATAATAGATAAGGTGGCTAGAGGGCCCATGGCAGAATTTCCCATGACATCTTGTATTAGGAAGGATATTATCAAGGTGCATCATGAGACCATCACTGCAAGAAATCATGACTATTTAAAGATATATAGAGTAGTAAAAGAAAGCTTCACTTGAAAATTATTGATATGCTTTATAGCAAAATACAATCATAGTTGTGAGACTTATCAATGGACCAAGCATGACGCTTCCTTCCTAACAAGTCTACTACAACCTTTTCTCTTTTCAGAAGGAAAATAAGAGTCCATTGCAATGGATTTTGTCATGAGGTTTATAAGGTTTGGAGGTTATGATTGCAATTTGGTGATCATGGATAGGTTCACCATGTTTGCTTATTTCTTGCCTACCATAGTCAATGTGAAGGCTCCACAAATGGTTGAGTTATTATTTTAAGAGACGTTTAGGCTTCATTGGTTTGCCCAAATCGGCTATGTTAGGAGTTTCAAGTTCGTGGGAATCTTTTGGCAAGAACATTTATGTTTATACGACACAAAATTGACTCCTAGCACTAGTTACAATCCCCCAGATGGAAGGGTAGACCAAAATAGTCAATAGTGGGTGGAGGGATATCTTCATTGTTATTGTTTAGATTGAGAGACACTATGTGCAAAGTGGCTATATTTAGTAGAGTTTTGCTATAACACCACCATCCATGTTAGTATTCAGATGGCACCATTTTAGACTTTATATGTATGTCACTCCTTAACAAATGAACTTTGCCCTAACAAACTCCAAAGCCCCTCCAACCTCAACCACTCTGAAGGATCATCGATAGTTGATCTCATATTTATAGAGGCACATCGAAGAGGTCCAACATCAAGAGAAGGATTTTGCTAATCAACAAGAAATATAAAGGGCCTTTAAGGTAGGAGATAAGTTATACCTTTGATTCGAACATTGGACAATCTCGATTGAAGAAAGGTGGTAAAGAAAAGTTGAGATGATGTTTTTGCACTCCATATAAGGTGACACGATGTGGATGAAGTCACCTATGAACTAGATTTGCCTATGGGTTCGAGATTGCACCACATATTTCATGTTTCCAATTGAATAAGGCAATTGGACTACAAGTCTAGGCTTTCCTTGAGATACCACCTATTGAAGATGAAGGAAAGCTCAAATTAATATCCAAATATGTACTAGATTAGAAAGAGAAACTACAAAACCAAGTTAGTGGAGAGTACCTAATTCAATAGAAGAGCATACCAATTGAGGACAATACTTGGGAGCATAAAGACATTCTACTGCATCCAAATTGGTAGAGGGTTGATTGCTTAGGACGAACAATTTTTTACAAGGCAGACTTGTAACATTCCCAATTTAATAAGTTTAACAAACAAGCTATTTGCACTTATAAAAGTACCTTGATAAGTTAATATTTAGCCATTAAGAGTGTTATGTGGTCTATAAGGTCCCTAGATAATATATTATTAATCCCACATATAGCAAAAAGGTGAATAGACTTGTTCAAAAGGGCGATATATTAATGTGTTGCATCCATTTTTTATTATTGTGACAAGAACTTCAGGTATCTTAGGAAGAAATTGGTTAAAAAATCCCATACACTAAAGTGGACAAAAACCCTCTTTGGATTTGAAAAAGTAAAAAACCCTTTTCTAGCCTGTGTTTCCACTTGTTTCTTATAATTCCTGTTTAAATATTTTTTGGGATTCCATAGATTGAAAAGAATAGAGATTGAATAAAGAACATTTATATAGGGAACTATAATAAAGGAAGATGCCTATCACTGAATCACAATAAAACATCACCTAGTTTCAACTATTAGATCAATAACCTAGTTGTTTCTTATTTTATTTGGTTCATTTTAAAAACTTTTTTATAGAGCAAAACTTGCAAAGAATAAAATGAATAGAGATTTTAGACAGGAAATCTTTATGAGGAAATAAGCCTCTTTCTGATTAATAACATGCTTGTCAGTTTAAGTGTTTTTTTTATCATGGTTATTATAATACGTATTTTAATAATATTTATTTTCTTTTTCACAACTTTTTTCCATGTGAGAAAATGTGTTTTTTTAATCATGGTTATTATTAATACGTATTTTAATAATATTTATTTTCTTTTTCACAACTTTTTTCCATGTGAGAAAATGATGGAACAATAGTCTTTAAGAGGGCATCTTCTATGCAATTTTATTTTTAATAACATTGACAAGACATTTAGGTTAGCTTCAAATCTTCACCCCTTTTCTTGTTTTTCTATCCTTATCCTTGCTGGAACATTCAACACAAGAAGTTATTGTAATCAAATCATTAATTAATTATGAACTAATAATGAACAATTTAAATTACATAATAGTAACTATTTTTTTTTTTATACATAAGGGAGTTGGTTACAACCACAAGCAGGGTTCAAACCAGAGGGGCAGCTTCCAACAAACCTATTCCATCTCGTTGTTGTTTACCCGGTGTGATCAGACACCTTTGCAAATTGGCACCCCCAAGGTTTGAACCCAGGTCTCTTCTTAGTAAGTGCCTAGCCAAACAAACACTTACCAATCCACCTAGCCCTAGGGGGCTAATAGCAACTAATTTTGAATGCAAGCAAAGTGACACTACAATGACTTTGCAACAACACTACGGTGACAAAAAAGTGCATAAGAGCACCATCATAGCGTCACAAAAGCAAAATTTATTCTTTTCTGAAAAAACATGAATTTCTATGCTAGGATCATGCTATAGGCCATAGTTGAGAAAATCAGAATCGGCTTGGAAAAAAATCGGAACGAAACGGGAATCGGCTTGGAAAAAAATCGGATCGAATCGGGAGTCGGCCAAACAAAAAAAAAACTAAAGAAAATGCAATTTTAAAAATAAAATAAAATTTCATCCTATCACAATGAATTAACACTGGAATCGCCAATTTTTTCAAAAAATCGGCAAAAAAATCGGTATCAGGATTTATTTGCAAAAAATTCCTTTGCCGATTTTTTTTGAAAAATACCGATTTTAATCAGATTTGGTCAGAATCACGATTTTCCAGTACGAATCGCGATTCTGATCCGATTTTCATAACAATGCTATAGGCAACGCTATGCCCTCGAAAAGTGATACTGCCTTAGCCTCGTAAGGCTCAAAATTTCCTTTCATAAACAACACATTTCAGATTTTGTGTCATCATAAATATAAAATTGACATTTGTAATATTTTTTCTTAAGCTTCCAAATTCTGTTTTTGAAATTCCACAAAATCTGCTTTCTCCAACTACTGAAACTATTCACGTAGATATCCCCCCACAAAAACTTTATGCTAAAAACTTTATCCATCAATTGGTATAAAGCTGAACACAAACCATGCAGTATTGAGTGGTTTAAAAGCCAGCATTCAATCATTTTAATAACCCGTCTTTCTTACTCATTGTGACTTTTAATGATACTCTTAAGACTATAATACTCGCCATTTCAAGAAAGAATCCCCAGTTTAATTGCATTTCCAGTTTCCAAAGAATTCAATTACAGCTCTTACTTCAACCAGTCCAATGAATCTCATGGAGTACCTGCTATGGTCCAGAGAGTGCGATCTTCAACATACACAACAAAATTGGCACCACAAGAATTCCCTATTTGGCTTTAACAACATATTTGTGGGCATCAATATATCAAGTTAATACAAACCCACATAATCTGATGCTTTTTATTGTAAGAATCACTTCTAAAGTAATTTAATAATCATATAGGAGAGCCAAAAGACGTTTTTTTTCATATTCAAATTGCAGTTACTCACATATAACATATATAATACAAAGACAATAATATAAATTTCAGTAATCCATGGTTGCAACTCCAGCTCCAGCTACAGGCTCATAGACAACTTTGGTTGACAATAAAACCTTCCATTAAATATTATTTCTTTGTTCTTGCAAATGTACAAGAGGTCATTGAGTTGCCCTTGGAAAGTCAGATGTAAATAATTGCAGTACGGATTGCTGCTGATCAATTGCCACATGAATGCACAAGAACTAGTCAATGCTCATTAAAACTGTTTAGATATTATTCATCTGTTCACAACTCTTCAGATGCCAACAAACTGAAACCTTCAGGGACATATAGGGGGGCCCTGCCATGATGTATCATCTATCACTTCAGCTCCCAAATTTCAAGTGTTCCTCTTAAGTTAATCTTCATTACATAGCTTTAAGATTTTGAGTCAATTGGTAAGTGCTGCACTGCTTTTTGATCTTAGATGTTCAATCAAATGGATAGCTACTTCTGGTTGATGATATTACTAAAGGACCAATTTTGTAAAGTATACCGTCCTAATTCTTTATGTTTCATCTGTAAGGCTACGTTCTGGGCAGTGATCTTACTAGGAGACCAATGTTGTGAAATATATCATTCCATACTGAATTAAGCATGCCATGACAGTGATCAAGTTCATGCTTCATCAAGTCCAGTGTCAATCTTGGTGTGGAATAGCATCTTACTTTCTGAATCAAACTTTCCTGTCTGAACCCAATGTCTGTAATCTTCTAGCATTTGTTCCAAGAAGTTTGGAACAAGCCTATTAAGGAGAGCTTGTAATAAGCTGTACAAAAAACATTGTTAAGTTAATCACACTGGATATATTCTCGACCAAGAAAAACTTCCTATAGCTCAATAAGCTGATGTAGACCAAATTAGATAGATAAACTGTAATAGAAGACCAATTCAGCTGCCAAAGACAAAATCCTTACATATTTCCAGGGCGTTCAACAGCTGAGACAGGGAGCAAAGAAAATGGTAGGGTGTTAACCTGTACTTAAGATCAAAATTGTTAGCCTTTGTATGCAAATTTAAGAAAAATATCTATTGTAATGCATGAAGTAATCAACTTCTAACAACCAAGTATAGAACTACTGCAAGAGAAAGCAAGATGCAGGGCTTTCTATTTACACATACATAAATCACTAATAACAACCATTCACAACCACAAATTATTCAATTTCATTCAAGTTAATTCAATACTTAAACTAAGGGATCAATCAATAAAATTGACAAACACACATTGCCATAAAACCATAAATGAGTTTTGTCTTGTAGAAGGACGATGTAGTAGCATTTGCTGGTAACGGAAAAGGGAAAGTCTGTAAGGCATTAGTGCTCTTTACAAAACAAATGTATTCAGGAAAATCTTAAGAAATTTAAATGCTAATGTCCACGGAAGGCCAAAAATAACAGAAGGAAGTGAAAATGTACAATAATTGGAATAAACAGCACATATTCTTACTGCAGAAAAGGTCCAACAACTCTGGCAGGAAAATCAGTATCAGTCTGTAAGGCATTAAAGCTCTTTACAAAAACAAAAGCATCCAGGAAATTTTTAAAAAAATTGTTAACAGGCTTAGAGTGATTTAATTTAAATGCTAATGTCTACTGAAGACCAAAAATAACACAAGGGAGTGAAAAATGTACAGTAATTGGAATAAACAGCACATGCTTACTGCATCTTCAGAAAAGGTCCAACAACTACCAAAAAAGAATGTTCAAATAAAAACAGTAAAATGAAAGGAAACCTAGAAAGGGCAACATGAGAAAGAATCCAAAAGCGATGCAAATCGCTGTCCTGAAACTTAAAGATTGGGAGATATTTATAATGACATTGACACTGCTGTCATGCTGAAATATTTAACACCTTCATTATCTGACCATAGTTGTATGCTTTTTTTATGACATAGCCCATCTAATGTCTAGAAGTAAGATATTACTGTCTTGGGTACTCAATTTAGGAAATCTGGTGAAGAGAGTCCTCTGTCTAAAGCAGAAAATGTGTCAAATAAATTAGACCAAGCATTTTCATTTTCATGCTGAATGCAGCTCTTCATTGAGCCCTATGAATGTTGAAACAGGCAGCAATAGAATATAGGGTTTAGACACTTGAAGGGTAGTTTTGGCAAATACAAATGCTATCAATCTTAAAAACATACAACAAAAAGGATGGTCAAACAGAAGAGTTTAGTATAGATTAAACCAAGGAAAACCCAAACACAGAATACAATTGGATAAGATCTCACAATCATAAACATGGCCAAGACGAGCAGGCATATTTTAAATCTTTTAATAGCATTGTTGCAAGGTACAAGAGTATATAAGATGAGGAAAAAATTACAAAAACATTCTAATAGAAGAGCACACGGGAAAATACCCAGAGGCATTTGAAAATTTAGAAAACTTGGTTAAAAGTATAATAAAACATTAATATTGTTAAGATGCCTAGAATTTCAGAGTTTGACACACAAAATTTAGATCTCAGGCACATCAATTTTTTATTACAGAATTTGAATGCCCAAGCCACCAAAAGGACCAATTATTTTGGAATTAAAGTCCACAGTCCATTTTCCAAATAAGGTTACTGTTTTTCAGATAAATATATGTTTAGGCATTTTATGCTAAGAGCTACCCCCGGATTTGCATACCTTTGATAATGTAGGCTTCTCTGTAACCATGGATTTTACAAATTATCCCATCTATAGAAAACTGCTCCCTAGTAGTATCTCTGTACCAATGTTCAATAAATCTACATAATAGTTGCCCACTCAATCGAAGATAAAATTCAAAATGTGCTATTCTTTTAGCAGACCCACAGTTTTGTACCAAGAGGCAACTTATGTAATGCAGTAAGGTATGTTGATCCTTATCTCATATTTTGTTGTAATGTTAAATTGTGGTTCTATATCTTTAAGAGATGTACAAAAAGGCCATTTATGTGACATAGGCCTACTTGGTAGTTAATAAGCTATTAGTGTTTCAAACCCTCCTTTTGTATAAATAAAAAGGTTTTTATCCCTATCATATGCATCAGTCTATCATTTATGAATCCAAACTATCACGACAAAGATCATCCCTTCAACTACTCCTTAGATCTGTAGGTGCTATCCAAGATTTGAGTTTGCAGGTGCTACCCTAACTTTTGCCACTTCATATAGTCTTTCTGTTATTTTTTTTTTTCTGGTTATTCTGGTATTTAGTGTAGCATGATTTTTTGGTAGTAAGCATGATGTTTTCTTTTCATAGATAGATAGATCTATGAACACTCATTAAAAGATCTTGATGACAGATGTGTTTATTATATCCAGTCTATTCAATTCAAACGAATACGACTGACACTGGTCTCACCTAAAACAGGTATATTATATATCCACTAGCCATGGAAGACAATGAACAAAACAATATGCACACTTAGTACAGATACAAGAAGAGAAATATTTCTGGCAAGTTCATTTGGATCATAGTTCAAAAGTCATAGTAGGCGTGTTCGAAGAATGTGTCAAATTTGCTCAACTTGGTCAACGTCTATAAAATTTGACAAATGCAAATAAACTCACTAGTCCTCCAAAGTAAATCAGTTCAATGCTCCACAGGACTCCGCATTGTACAATACATAATTGCATCAGAATTTTGTTGTTCTTTTGTTTGCCAAGTTTTTGATGATTTTTTACTTGAATAAACTTTACCCTTTACCATTTGTATTTCCCAGTCATTGCCACATTTGAGTCTGATGACCATAACATGAAGTACATGAGGTACAGAAACAGTCTCAAATGCTTGAATTGCCTTCAAGTATTTCTGAATAGGAATATAATTTCCAATATGTTTTGAAAGCATACTCAAACACAAGCATAGTTAGTAGGAATTACCAAAACAAAAAGTTATCTTGAACATTTCTTGTGACATTACAAATATTAAATAGCATAAGAATGAAAGAAAATTCTGATTAATTGCTCTGAATTGACATTTTAGGCTCTGCATATCAGCTTTTGTGAATTATCTTGATTCATCCATGTTCACAATCATTATGGCTGTTTCCTCCTCTTTTGAAATCCTTCCATATTCATTATTGCATATTAAAGATTTAATGGTAACATGTACTTCATTTGCATTTAAGTGAAATGTAGTATAATTCTAAATTATTAATTGATCTATAAACTGACATGTTTACCAGTAAAATGAATAAAGTAATTTTCTGCAGTTCATGTTGAAAGCTTGAAATTTTCTTTACTTTGACATGTACTTTAGACAATAACTAAAACAACAGAATTTATTACAATTTTGTTTGGCTCAATAAAGATAGTTGACAAAATTAATGCAAATCAGCATATAAACCGGACAGGAATATATCCCAACTACAACATCAAATTATCTTATCTGTCCGCAATATAGTCACATGTTTGCTGACTTAATAATGATGGAGTTGATGAACTGTGGTATAGGTTCAATTAGCTACTAGTAATTAAATTTCAATAAAAATATATATATAAATATTGGCCATGTATCAGAATTTTAACTTAATCCAATTTGAATTGTAATTAATATCAAGTACCAACCAAAATATTAATTTATGTAACACTAATTATGTTAAATAACAGTCGTAGGATTTCATCATCTGCTGTACAAGTGAGGAAAGGAGCAATAGTGACAATCATTCAGGGAATGCCAGGATGTCTGCCTGGTCCTCTGATGATTTCAAGATGTATAAGTTAGATAAGATTCTGCACTATCTATTGAAATCTGCAGCAAAACCTTTCAGCTAGAAATAAAATTCAGTTAATCCACTTGTTGAGGCTACAACCCTGAAGAAAGTACAATATTTCTTATCTGGAAGGATAATATTCACAGTGCAGCATCCCACTTGGATTTCCAATTTAGTATCTACAAGAGAAACCGGGCTTTGGATTGATTTGAGAGAAGGATAATTATCCATTTCCCTTAATGGATAACCTTCTGCAAACAGTCACAAGTTCAGATATTATTTTCATCATGGATAGATGTTCTCAAATATAATGAGATCAAGGTGAAAAATGGCCATATTAAGATGGATTCACCACACCTTGAGGAACTTTTTGAGGAACTTTTGCATGTAAGAGTATTCCATTTGGTCTTGATGTGGAAAAATCCTTTTGAAGGGATATTAATTTTGGCATTTTGCCTTAAAAGATATTAAAGAAAGGATTTTAGTCATCCATTTGGATGACTTGCCTATCTTTTGAAAAAGAGCAGTAGATTATCCTCGGTATCTTAAACAGGTGCCTGATCAGTGTCAAGAGCATGACATTTCTTTCGATATGAAGATATCAATGTCTTTAGTGACATAAAGCAAATTACTTCAACACGTTACGTTTAAGCTATTACATATTATTGAATTTATAAGACAAAAGATAGAAGAGACAGAATGAAATTGGAATAAAGAAGTTACAATTGTCTGTTCAGACTATTTTGTTACGGTGTCCTCCATCAACTAAAATCTGAAATTATCTCCCAACTGCCGACTATCTCCTCACACCTAACTGTCAACTAACTCATAATCATTACATATGTTCTGATAAATGTAACAATAGAAACAGAATCAAAAGGAATGAACATATTAGCAAAATTCTCAACAAGGAAAGAAAAGAGAACACAAACAGAAGCATGGAAGTATGATAGGGTGCCCTTTAACACCAATAATATCTCACTAACAATGAGTAAGATATCCAACTGATGTACAATTGACGAGTGAGTGGGAGTATAAACATCACCAATGATACATTCTCATGGATCCTAATAACCATCAAGCTAACATATTATTGGATCACATAATAATACAACATTCACCTCATATGGTAAAAAAGGGCCTATGGGCCATGCAATGGTACAACACAATATTACAAATGTCAGTCATGGATTATACATTTCAACATTCCCCCTTAACTTGAATAAAAACCACAAAGAAAAGACATTATTTAGATATCTTCCCTTGATGGAAGCTCTGTAACACTCGGACAATCCCACAATCTGATGAAGGTGACCTACAACATGATCTTAGTGAAGATATCCACAAGCTGATCTACATAAGCTACATATGCATGCACAAGCTAACCTTAAGAATGAAATTGTCAAATGTAGTGCATCCAAAGCTCAATGTGCTTGGTATATTGATGCTGCATTGGGTTCGCGAGCCAACTGGATACTATAATTATTACAAAAAAAATTATTGGGGCCTTTTTGAGGATGACCCTACTGCTCAATAAGCATTCACAGCCACTCAAGATGTTTCTCAAAAAACGGCACTACACTATTCTGCTTTTGCATAGGACAGACATATAGCATGTTGTTTCTTGGAACACCAAGAGAAATATCCTGAAGTAGATTTCCACTCATTGAGATCACCATCCCAATCTACATATGAGTAATCCCTACAACACAATAGTGAATGCCCATGTGAATAGTACCCTTGATGTGGTGCAAAATCCACTTGGCATCCCTCCAATGACTTATGTGATGTGCCCACATCTCTCTAGAACAAAGATTAACAACAAAAGCAATGTTCAGTCTATTGTGAGTGCGGTAGAGAAGACTACCACTAATAACCTGTAAAAAGAGCAACGACCAAGGGAGAAGGACAATTAGCCGCAAACATCATCCCAAAAGCAAAGGGGGTGCGACTTGACTTGCAATCCTCCCTCCTAACAAACATTAACAACAAAAGCAATGTTCAGTCTATTGTGAGTGCGGTAGAGAAGACTACCACTAATAACCTATAAAAAGAGCATCGACCAAGGGAGAAGGACAATTAGCCTCAAGCATCATCCCCAAAGCAAAGGGGGTGCGACTTGACTTGCAATCCTCCCTACTAACAAACATTAACAGCAAAACCAATGTTCAGTCTATTGTGAGTGCGGTAGAGAAGACTACCACTAATAACCTATAAAAAGAGCATCGACCAAGGGAGAAGGACAATTTGCCTCAAGCATCATCCCAAAAGCAAAGGGGGTGCGACTTAACTTACAATCCTCCCTCCTAAACTGCTGCAAAAGATCTAGTGCATATTTAGGATGAGAAAGCAAAATCCTTTGAGTCTAAACAATCTGAATGTCTAGCAAATAATGATAATAAGATCATTAGCACAAAGCATGATGATAAGAATTTGATGCTCATGATGCTTGGTGTAAACATCATGCTCAACTTCACAACGACAAAATCCACAACTAAGAAAGAAATTGTGGATCTCCTCAAACCATGCATGAGGTACTTGTTTAAGTCCATGTAGGTACTTCTTGAGCCTATAAACCAAGGGTGTGGGCCCATTCTGCACAAAACCCAATGGTCCTTACATACATAGTTGAGAAAATCAGAATCCGGAGTGAATCGGCAGTTTTAAAAATCGGGAAAATTTTGGAATCGGCAAAAAATCAGGGAAAAAATCGGCAATGAATCGGCAAAAAAAAACCGAAGAAAACGACGATTTTTTTTTTTAAATATTTTTTTTCATGCATATTACAATGAATTAACATTATGCAAATCAAATATTGCAATAAAAGCAACAATTCAAGTCAAGACATCATACAAGGCTCAAGATTTAAGTACACATGAAAGTGACAAAACACATCCTGTATTGCTTATAATATGAGAAGGTACAAAGTTACAAATAAAAAGGAAAAAAAGGTTTCATTTTTTATATGCCTACACACATGGAAACAAGTAACAACAAAGTTATAATCACTTGAAAAAAAATGAAAAAAAACCTAAACCCTAAACCAAAAGGCTAGGGTTTAAAATTGAAACATTGATAGCTGAAAAATGGGCTTGCATACATAGTTATCAGGCAGGAATATTTACTTTAAAAGAGGAGGAAAAAAAACCCTAAACCCAAAACCCTAGGGCCTAGACTAGGGTTTAGGGTTTAAACTTCAAGTTCAAAGTTCAAAGTTTCAAATTCAAACACTAGCAGCTGAAAAATGGGCTTGCATACATAGTTACCAAGAACAATATTTACTTATTTACTTAAAAAGAGGAGGCAAAAAAACAAACCCTAGGGTTTAGGGTTTAAACTTCAAAGTTTCAAACATTAACAGCTGAAAAATGGGCTTGCATACATAGTTATCAGGTAGCAATATTTACTTAAAAAGAGGAAAAAAAAACCCGAAACCCTAAACTAGGGTTTCAGATTTAGGGTTTAAACTTTAAACTTCTAAGTTCAAACATTAACAAGTGAAAAATGGACTTGCATGAAAAAAACCCTAAATTGGCCACAGCCTTGAAATATATATATATATTATAAAAAAATAATAATAATAATTAAAAAAAAAAAAAATTGCAGATTTTTTTTTTAAAAGTTGGCAAAAAATCGGTAATGGATAGCTGGACTCCGCGATAGTTTGTTGATTGAATCGGCCAGTGAAAAAATCGGCAAAAAATAGAGAGTTCGTCGATTTTTTGCCGATTTTCTCAACTATGATTACATACATAGTTGAGAAAATCTGCAAAAAATCTGCAGAATCCCGTTTTTTTGCCAATTTTTTAAAATGCCAATGCAATTGGCAAACTCTTGGTGATGCAAAGATTTTTTGCCGAGTTTTTGAAAAAATCAGAAAGATGTTTTGCCGAGTTTTTGAAAAAATCAGCATTGCCAATTTTTTGCCGATTTTTTCAAAATTTCTGCAATTTTTTTTTCTTTTAAGCTGGCGGCCAATTTAGGGTTTTTTTATGCAAGCCCATTTTTCAGTTGTTAATGTTTAAACTTCAAAGTTTAAAGTTCAAACCCTAAACCCGAAACCCTCTTTTTAAGTAAATATTGCTGCCTGATAACTATGTATGTAAGCCCATTTTTCAACTGTTAATGTTTGAAACTTTGAACTTTGAAGTTTAAACCCTAAACCCTAGGGTTTTGGGTTTAGGGTTTTGTTTTTTTTCCTCTTTTTAAATAAATATTGCTGCCTAGTAACTATGTATGCAAGCCCATTTTTCAGCTGTTAATGTTTGAATTTGAAACTTTGAACTTGAAGTTTAAACCCTAAATCCTAGTCTAGGCCCTAGGGTTTTGGGTTTAGGGTTTTTTCTTCCTCCTCTTTTTAAGTAAATATTGCTGCCTGATAATTATGTATGCAAGCCCATTTTTCAATTGTCAATGTTTCAATTTTAAATCCTAAACCCTAGCCTTTTGGTTTAAGGTTTAGTTTTTTTTTTTTTAAAGTGATTGTAACTTTGTTGTTACTTGTTTCCATTTGCAGACATATAAAAAATGAAACCTTTTTTTCCTTCTTGTTACTTGTAACATCGTACCTTTTCATATAATAAGCAATACAAGATGTGTTTTGTCACTTTCAAGTGTACTTAAAGCTTGAGCCTTATATGATGTCTTGACATGAATTATTGCTTTAATTGCAATATTTGATTTGCATAATGCTAATTCATTGTAATATGCATGAAAAAAACTTTATTTCAATGAAAAAATTCATTTTCTTTGGTTTTGTTTTTGCCGATTGTTTGCTGATTCTTTCCCAGATTTTTTGCTGATTCCCGATTTTTGCTAATTTTTAAAAATGCCGATTCCGATTTTCTCAACTATGATTACATATATCTCTTGTTGAAGGTCCCTGTTGGTTACGAATCTGCCATGAGGAAAGGATTTTGGGTTAATGCGCCCAGATTCGCCCACCAGCATGAAAGGCCGGAAGGAAGAGATGCCTTCCGTGCCAATCTCCGGAGAAGGCCGGCTCCTTTTGGGGGTTTTCTGATTTAAGCTAAGAGTACAGGAAAGAGATAAATGAACAGAAAGGAATTTACAAATATACGTGGAGGTTGGTGGGGGGAACTAACAGTACGGGAACACACCAATTACCGCTACTTATTGCATCATAAATACAAAGCATGACTAAGAACTGCAAAATCTAGTATACTTCCGATACCTAGGCGGTGTATGCACGGCTTCAATGATCCCCTAGCAAACATTCCCCTACAAGGAGACTAACGACACGGCAATGCATCAATCACCGGATACGTACGGTGTCTTAAGCAGAAAGCAACCAAGAGATGTCAGATCCGGGTATATGTGTTATGCGGAGATTTTAACCGCTACAGCTACAATGGCTCCCTAACAGACATTCCCTACAAGGAACTAACAGTACGGCAGCGCATCAATCACCAGATACAGACAACAACGTAACACACAACTGATGGAACTGCTACCACATCTATTCTATGTATCCTTTAAACTATTAAGTACAGAAAGTGCTCAGACAAGCAATGCTAAAGGCACTTGATCACCAAATGCTGAAGTGAATCAACGAGCCGTGACACAGGTTAGCGTTAAGCATATATATAATGAAAGGCAGCATAAAAAATAGAAGCAACGAGAACAGAGCCAGGCATACAATTTATATTTATAAACAGAAGCACGGTTACAATGGGCACAGTGGTTCCCTAACGGACATTCCCCTTCCACCCTTTACAATGAATTCATGGTGGGTTTTTATAGCCCGAGTCCCTCCCGTTACATTAATGGGCACAAGGTCCCAATCAAACATAAGCTGACAAAAGCGGCGAAGGAGCTGCAAATGCTGACCTTTTGTCGGACCGGACTGTACCCGCAGCATGGTCTTCCTGGAAGGCTGGACGGCTAGGCGGCGGTGTGTTGGGCGGGACTTCTTCTCGGCGGGTATGCGGGTAGGCTGGAGCGAGTAGAACCTCCAATCGGCTTTAAATGAGGCCACCGGCACGGGTAGTGCAGCCCATGCTCGTCCTTTTGCTCGGCACGTCTTGGCTCAAATCCCGAAGGTGGACACTTGTCAGATGATGGATGATCTTTGTGTGACACGTGTACGCCTTGGAAGGCAGTTTGTCCAACTTCGCTTGGGATCAGAGCGTCTCGGGTTGCGCGGGCAGAAAACAGCGCAGTCGGGAAGGCCTTCATGCCTTAGGTGCATTTCCGAGTTTGTTTCCCTACTGCGCACCTGTCAAGGGCGCACTCCGACTTCGGTGGCGAAGTCGGGTTGCGCACAAGTGAAAACCGGTATCTGCCGCCGTACGGACTTTGCTCCAGCATTTAACACTCTCTTGTCAGCCTGCCAGTTACAAGGTGCGCCCAGAAGAGGGGCGAAGTGCGGACTTCGCACCAAAACTGGGCGAAGTGCGAACTTCGCACCCAGGCGGCGAAGTGCGCACTCCGCACCCGGGCGGGCGAAGTGCGAACTCGCACCAACACTTAGCCATTTTTCGGGTAACTTGCTGGAAAGTTTAAAAATCAAGCGGGGGACTCCGAGAAAGGGGGAAGAAAGAGAGCGTGGGAAAGAAAGAGGAAGGGAGAGCGAGGAAGAAAGGAAAATAGAGGAAGAGGGAAAAAGAAGAGCGGCACTTGTTACAAACTTGAAGACATTGCACCCCGTGCAAAATGTGACAACATTTACGGCGGCTCGCGGGGTGTCGAGCTCGCCTCGGCGCAAAGAATCCATGCCTTCATCCATTGGGTGCGGAGGAACTTGCCTCCCCCTGCCTTTGTCTGCTCTAGCTGTTCTCCTCGCGGCAACTGTTCTTCAGATTCACTTTTGTCAGTTGCCCCCTCAAAATCACCTTCCGAAGGCTCTCCAGCTTTAGCTTCTGCCTCGCAGATGCGAGTGTATGCCGCTTGGGCTTGGCGCCAGGCTTACGTTCGAACGGCCGGCGGTCAGTAACTTCTTCTAATGCTGCGTGGAAAGCGGAGACCGCGTGCAGGTCGATGGTGTGGTATCTTTTTTCTAGCTCCTGGAAGTAGGAGCTGATCTTGCAATATTTGGACACCATCTGGGTGACCTGACTTTCTTGAATTGGCTCAGTCCAGCTATCAATTTCAGCTGTATCTGCTTCAAAGGACTGCCAATTCCTTTTCACCGATCTAGGGTGAGAAGCTCGCCATTCTCAACAAAACCTGGGCACCCTAGTTCAGAAAGAGCGCGAAAGGGGGCCATACGGATGTCTCTTTCATGTACGAATGCGTCTAGCATTCGTCTGGCACCTCTCACCTCTTCTAATTTTTTGAAATATTTATGCAAGGTTACCCTTGCATCTGCCCATTCTGCAGCGAATGAGGACACGGGGGAAAATTGGAGGCCATCGCGCTCGCGCTCTGAAGATTAATTGCCAGGTCCAGCCATTGCTTCGCCTGACGCTCGGCCTCCTCTACCACGAGGCTTTCCACAGGCGAGAAACTTCTTGAATTACGGATGCGAAATCCGGAGCTGCCATCGCCTTATAGGTGTGGGGCTTGCATTCCCGCAGCAAACCAGCCCGCATCTCCTTAACTTTCTTCTTTGAAAAGACCGTCGCTTGAGATGTTCTCTCTGCAAGTTGCGGCTGTGCCTTGCTTCAAAGACTCTTGGAGCTGGGAAATCTGCTCCAAGGCTGCTCCTTTTCGGTTGCGGCTTATTCTTTGGGAAGCGGCCAGCTGGGCTTTAAGTTCATCTATTTCTTGCCGCGCCGCTTCCAATTGCTCAGTGGACCTAGACAGGTCCTCTTCAAGCTGCCTTGTTTTATCCTGCAACCCGAAAATCTCTTCCTGCTCCTCCAGACTTTTGACAAGGAGATTGTCAGCTCTACGAATGATTCCCTGAATCTCGTATCGCTTGTCAATGTCATCAAAGCTCTTCTCCTTTGTCTGGAGCTCGTAGTCCGCCCTGGTCATTTCCCGGAGAGGCTTCTTCACTTTCGGGATTATTTTCTCTGTCGTAAGCACTCTCCTCTCGAAATTGTACTTGGTGCGCTTTACCGGGGCGGCTATCTCTTCAGGTCTCCTCCGCTTCAGGTTCTGGAGGAAAGAGATAGAATATTCTACAGCCCTCGTTGCCAGGGGCAAGTCGTCTGTATTCTGGAGGTCGTCCATGAAATCTGGCTCCCCCAGCCTAGGGTTCTGCTGAGACGTCTCTCCTGCGGGAATGGGATCAGGAGGAACCGGATGGACATTGGAAGGATCGGCCGCTTTTGGGGGCGACCGGGAAGTGGAGATGGGAGCGGCTGATGCCGCAAGGGTTTGAAGCGGCTGAGGCGGTGGATGTAAAGGTGAATGCGTGGCTTCAGCACTAGCTTCAGGCGAAGGGTTTGGGGTTTGACTCAGAGATAGGGAAACATTGGGGTTCTGAGCAAACTGAATCAAAAGAATGGGGGCCGCTAGAAGGGCGTGGAGACGGGGAGGATGATGCGGCCATGGCTTGCTCGGATTGAGCGGGAGACGGGGTAGGAGTAGGACTGGATGAGACCAAAGAGACAGGGGCAGCAAACGTACCTGCGGGCTCCGCCTGAGCCGATCTTTGGATGGATGTTTGCGCTTTTGGTTTCGGCGGGTGGCTTGGGACTGCCCGAGAGCTATCTCTGAGGCGGCGGAGACGCGGCTGCGGCTCTGCGGCCGGCTGCTTGCACTATCGAGGCTAGGTCGCCTGATTTTTCAACTCTCTTCCTTTTCTTCTCTTACGGAACAATGGTCGGATCCGGGGAAGGAGATGAAGCGAGGTGCGACGGCGGCGATGCTCCCACGGTAAACTTGTACCGGGGTTTGACTTGCAGAGGGTCTGCCGCAACCGGTCTGCTCTCTGGCGGCGTTGGCGTCTTTTGTGCCTGAGGGACCGCCTCGGGCGTTGCCTTGACTAATTTCTTCGCCTTCTCAGGCGCCGCCTTGGAAGCCACGGGCTGCATCGGTTCGACCTGGATGTCTGCTGGGCCCACGCTGGCAGTTGCCGAAGTGTACAACTGTTGGGAGGAAGACCCTCCTTTATAATCCTCAAAGGGGCCTCGGGGAACGTAACCTTGATATGCGAACGGCCGCCAGTTGTCATGGTCCTTGGTCATAGAGAACCGAAAAGTCGTCATCTACGGCCGGGTTTCTTACGGTGGATTTGTCGTCTTTGCGTGCGGCATCTCATCTTCCGGCATTCGGTAATCTTTTCTTTAGACCGGTTAAGGCACTGCTATCTTGGATAGAAATTTTTTAAACCACTGGAGATGAGAGCGGTGGTCCGGGTTTCGCTTGGGGTCATATGTCACCTCCTCGCGGTAAAAATCCTGCCAGGGAGGAGAAGCTTCCATCAATTCAATTTCCCAGTCAAGGTCCACATGGACCACATCGCACCTATCTTCAGTTATATCTGCTCGGGGGCAGAGATGTGTGAACTTTCCCCTTATCCCATACGGGTCGTACTTCCAACGCTGCGGCAACAGAACCAGGCCAATCCGGGAAAACTCTTGCTCTAGGTAGACATGCTTGTCCTACCTCAAAAATCTCAACGTTTGCCAAGGAAAGAGGATATTGAAAAATCTGTCCTCTCTTCTTTCCTAGGCCGAACTCCTCTTCAACATAGTCCATTTGCCGGGCAACTTCCATCCCGAGCGGATGCTCAGAGCACCGGTAGGGCAGCAAATGGGGTTTGCCCTTGAATCCGTGGATTCTGACCACAATTCCCTGCGTCAGTCTGAAAACGTCCCCGAGCTTCTGGTTCAGCAAAGCGCTCGTCATTTCTCTCGGGGGACGGGGAATTTCGCTTTCGCTGAAGACTGACATGACCAATCCCAGAAAGTTGAAGTTGAACTTGTAGTAGGACCCTTTCCGGTATAGGTCATCCGTCCAGTTATAGACGGGCTGTGGCTCTCCCTTCTCGTTGACCTTCTTCAGGTTCGGGATAGGCATCCGGGAGTGCAAATGGTACAAACAAAGCCAGGCTAGAACAGAGCTGAAACGAAAATCGGTGGGCTGCTTCTTACGGATCTTGACTAGGCTGGAGTGGATGGCGTAAGCCGACCAGTCTGCCCAGTCGAAAAAGATGGGGCGCTTTCCGCTTCTCTGCGCCGCTGGTTCGTAGGATTCTCCGCATAGGAGACATTCTGCCAGCGCTAGCTGGTACGGCTGTACCAGCTCATCGGAGTCGCAGCCGAGAATCCATGCCAAAATGGTGTACAAATATTTGCTCTGAAACCCTGCCAAGGGCATGGGGCCGGTTGGCCTTGTCCAGCTGCAAGAAGGGCGTTCGGCTACGAATTGAGGAAATCCCTCATTCGTTTTGTTTGCGTGAAACGTCCCGCTTGCTCGCCCAGATTTATCTTCACGACAATTGTGCTTGAGTCATACTCCAACCCTGGGGCGAAAGCTGGCTGGACAGTCTCTCTGCGCAGCGTGAACAAGGGTTTACCGCTGGAGCTGCAAATCTGTCGGGTAACTGGTGCGTAGTGTCTGACAATGATGTCTACCGGTTCCGGGCATTGATGGACGAGGAGGGCACAAGAATGCGAAAAGGTTGGATTTGTACGCCGCTCCGAAATGATGAGAGGGCGAAACTTTGTCGGCCCAGCTCTCCACATTTGTCCGCAGCTTAGTCAGGCTCATAGAAAACGAGCCGTCCACGTATCCCGCCAAGTAATTTAACGGAGGTGGTGGGGCTTGCCCACGTTGTACTTTTTTCGGCCGGGACTTTGACTTTGGCTCTGGCGGTGTTTCACTTACGAAAACACCCGGCCGTGGTAAATCCTTGTGCTCGCTCCCTTCGCTGGATTGCGTCGACATTGGCATCTTTCCTCTGTCCATCTCTCCGAATCAGCAATAATTACAAGTTCAGGGCGTCTGCGAGAAGATTTCGCTGTCACAGGAAAAATCTGCACAGTTTAAGGAATAATCTGCTGCAGTCTGGCATGTTTGAAAGCATCTGACCCCCTTTTCTAGACAACGACAGCGCCATTAAAGCCGCGCAGGAGGGGGTAGGTCGGCTGAGTTAAGTTTCTTGGGTGGCTGCGCAGGAGAATGCTTGGAAAAAGGTACCCCGACAGACGTGCCATGTTCTTTTTGTTGCACTTTTCCTTGAAGATTGTGCAATCATTAATTTTGTCTTGGACGCTGCGCCATGGGCGACGTCATTGCCGCCATCCGGGCACTGCTTGCTCAAGAAAGAACCATTGGTGCGGAAACCCACTTTAGAACGGTTACAATGCGCCTTGGGCCCAGCTTGGGACCTTCTTGAATATTTTATTTATTTTTTAAACCTTTGTCCAAACTGGCCCAGAAAACGAGGCGCAGTCGGACTTCGCCCGAGGTTGGGCGCGATCCGACTTCGCCGGCGAAGTCCGAGCGAAGTTCGAACTTCGCGCGAAGTGCGCATTGAACTGTTCTGCTTTCTTCTCTTCTTTCTTGCCGCACCCAAGGGTTGAGCGCAGTTTGGGTCCTTTGCAATCTTGGAGCATTCTATTGCTCCTTTAGACTTGTCGAGGCTGCGCGAGACGGACACTGAAGCTGGTTCGGACTTCGCCGAAGTTTGGGCGAAGTACGAACTTCGCGTGGTTGCACTTCGCGCGGAGGTTGTGCGCAGTGCGTACTTCGCACGCAAGTCGGCCTTGCGAGCGAGTCGGACTTCGCCCAAAGTTGGGCGCAGTCCGCTCTCTTTTGTGCTTTGCAGCCTTCTTTCTTTGTTCAAGCTTCGCACTTGGCTGGCGCGCAGCCCGACTTCGCTGCGAAGTCGGGCTTCGGCCAACACTTAGACAATTTTTTGCCTCTTTTCCTTTGCTTTCTTCTTTTTGCACAGCCGAACTTCGCCCCTCCTGAGGGGCGACGACAGACTTCGCTGCGAAGTCTGTCTTTCTCTCCCATGCCGTATTTTAAGCTCAAAAAAATGAAAAACAACAATTAAAGGCTGAAAGCTGGAAACTGTACATGCTGGGAAATGAAAATGCATAAGGGAAATTTTTACAAAGAAGGGCCACTCGGGCACCTTCAGCAGCGGTAAAGCTTTAAGTGGAACCCGTTAACAGGGATAGGCGGGAGCGACCCTCCATATCCCGAAGTACATAGGCATTAAACTGGTTCACTCGGGCAATCTGATAAGGGCCCTCCCAGAGGGCATCAAACTTCCCGTGATTACCCGGCTTTGCCTTATATGAGTCCCACTTCAGCACCAGGTCCCCGATTTCGAAAACTCGGGCGGTGGTGCCTTTGGCAAACCAGCCTTGGGTGGCAGCAATGTGATCGGTAAAGGCACGGTATGCACTTTCTCTGTCTTCTTCCAACTGCAGGAGTTGGCATAGTCTGTCGTCCACCGGGTCTCCGCTGCTCCTGTCTTCGTCCAACATCCATAGGGCAGGGATCTCAATGTGTGATGGCATGACAGCCTCTTTGCCATAGACGAGCGCATAGGGGGACGTTCTGATGGATTTCTTGAACGCAACTCTGTCCGCCCACAACGCCCGGTTCGGGAGTAGATGCCAAGTCCGCTTGTTTCTTTCAATGGTCCTCCGGATGATTTTCAGGAGGTTCTTGTTAGTAGACTCGGCAAGGCCATTCCCCTGCGGGTAGTAATTAGAAGACATCTTGTGATAGATGCCAAGTCCGCCAGTGTACTCCGTGAGTACAGCGCCTACGAATCCCGGACCGTTGTCTGTCACAATTGACTCTGGAACCCCGAAGCGGGTAATCAGGCTCTCAATGAACCTGATGACCGTTTCTTGGTCTGCGTTCTTGGTCGGGATTGCCTCTGCCCACCGTGTGAAATAATCGGTGGCTGTAAGAATAAACTTGTGTCCGGCAGAGGAGTTAGGAGAAATCACCCCAATGAAGTCTAGACCCCATTGTTGGAACGGAGTCTCGGCTTGAATCGGTTGAAGGGCGGGGGTGCTTTTACGCTTCGACCAACAAACCTTTGGCATTGATCACATTTAGAGCGAGACCGCATGAGCGTCCGCAAATAGAGTGGGCCAATAGTACCCGGCTACGATTATTTTTAAGGCCGTCGGCCTTGAAGAATGGTGACCCCCGAGGCATCCGGAATGAAAATCTCCGAGGACCCTAGGCTGGTCTGATTTTATGGCGCACCGCAACAGGATGTCGTCGATGTTTTTGAAGTAAAGCCCCTCGGGGCGAAGAGTGTACTTAAGTGCACCTAGCCGAAATCTCCTTCGTTGTGAGGCGTTCGGTGATCGGGACATCTTCCGGTGCGGAAGAATCTCACCGGTTCATCTGTCCAATCACTCCCCCTCCGATAAGGAGTTGGCTAGGTAGATGCGTGTCGCTGTGTCCTCCCACTTAGAGGCGGAGATGCCGGCTACAGCGCTTCGGGCCAATTCCTGACACAAGGCTCGGCCTCTGATAAGCTTGGTGGGCCGCACTTCAATGTCGAACTCCTGGATTTTTGCTATCCATCCCGCTCTCTTGTGACCCGGTTCTCCTTGTAAGATGAAGCTACGAACATCCGGGTGAATCACAAAGACAGTCGTTTTGCTCTGGGAGACAAAGTGCCTGAACTTCCGAAGGGATTTCATAACAGCATGAACCTGTCGCTCTATAAAATTGTACTTTTCTTCATGCGGCAGAATCACTTGGCTCGGGGAACGCTATGGGGCGCTCCTCACCATCGTCTCCCTTCGAGTCGGGGCTGCGGCGTAACTTTCGGGTTCTCCCACTGCATACGGGATGAAGTCCTTGGAGTAGTCCGGGTTTGTCAATAACGGAGCTTGCGCAATTCGAGCCTTGATTTCCTCGAAGGCTTGCTCTCTCTCATCAGTCCATTCATAATTTGTATCTTTTTTCAGCAGTTCGGCCATAGGCTTGATCACCTGTGCGAAGTCGGGAATGAACTTCCGCACGAAGTTAATCTGACCGAAGAAGGACTGCAGCCCTTTTTTATCAATGGGGGCTGGCAAGCGAACGAGGGCTTATGCTCTGTCAGGGTCAATGGCGAGGCCTTCCTCGGAGATGACATGTCCCAGCAGCTTTCCTTCCTTTACCGCGAAGACAGACTTCTTCGGGTTTATAGAAATGCCGAACTCTCGACACCTCTCAAATATTTGCCGTAGGTGCGAGACATGATCCCCTCGTTGGTGAGAGAAAACAGTCATGTCATCAAGGTAGATGACGATAATCTTATTGAGCAGCTCTCGGAAGGCCAGGTCCATGGCCCTCTGGAATGTGGCACCGGCATTGGATAAGCCAAACGGCATGCGGCGATAGGCGAACGTCCCCCACTTGGTGGTAAACGCCGTCTTATCCTTGGTCCTCGTCTTTGACCCAAATCCGGTTGTAGCCGGAAAATCCATCTAAAAGTGAAAATCTACGGGCTCCGGCAACGATATGTAGGATACGGTCGATTTGGGGAAGCGGATAGTGGTCCCGGAGGGAAGCTTGATTTAGGTTTACGAAGTCGACACGAGAGGCGAATGTCGCCATTCTTTTTCCTCACGGGCACCAAATTCGCGACCCGGGATGAATGCTTGATGGGGTAGATGATCTTGGCCTCCAGCATCTTCAAGAGCTCGGCCTTCATCATGGCCTCAATCTTCGGATTCACGGCCCTTTGCTTCTGTCGGAATGGCTTGGCGCCATCCTCTAGCTCAATAGTATGCTGGATGACAGTTCTGTCATACCCCTTCAAATCCTCGTAGCACGAGGCCACGATGTCGGGGAACTCTGGCACGGTGATCCGATCTGCTCAAGTTCCTCCGACGTGCGATCTGTTCCGACCTTGATAGTTTTACCGGGGTTCAAGTTCCGAGGTCGGCATCTTGCCTCGGGTCTACTTTGATCTGTGAGATATTGCTCTGTCATTTCGATCAAAGAGACTCTCTAATGTAATCGGTCCTTTTGGGACATGATTATTCCTTAAGCTGTATCAACCCCTCATATTGCTCGTCATCGGGGTCTCTACCTTCGATTACACACACTTCGTTAACCGGGGAATGTGACGATCTCCTCGTCCTGGCCCGAACACACTGCCCAGTGGGTGTCCTTATCAGGCACAGAAGGCCTGTAAATAGTGCGAACCGGCTTCGGTTTCTGGACAACGTCGTCAGCCGGAACGTACCTGGCTCCAACAGACGCCAGAATATCAGCGTGCTTGTTTTTCTCACGCGATATTGCCTTAACATTCAATGAGTCGAATGACTCCATCAGGTCCCACACCCTGTTGCGGTACGCTCTAAGATAGTGTTGTTTGGATGCGCACTTCTTCGTGACTTGGTGACACACCAGCTCTGAATCTCCAAAGATCTGCAGGTGTTTGATTCCGAGCCTCTCCGCCTTTCGCAAACCCAAGCACAGGGCTTCGTATTCCGCCGAGTTGTTGGTGCAGCTCCGAGGCCAACTCTGTAGGTATAGTCCTTACGGATTCCGGTTGGAGAAACCAGCGAGCACCCTCTGCACCGGCGCCATTCTTGCATCGCGCGCCGTCAAAGAAAAGCTTCCACAGCTTCTCGGGTGCAAGTCCTACTTCTTTCGCCGCTGACATGTCAAGCCTCTCGGGTTGTACAATGGAGTAACAGCCCTGCTCTGTCCCAATTACGGCATTGAAGTCCCGCAACGAGAACTCATCTTCGAGCTGTAGCACTTCGAAGGCTTGCTCAGTCAGCTCCACTGTCACCAGTTCTTCCTCTGACAACTGGACCATGCAGTCCAACTCTCCTCCGGGTATCTTCTCTACTAGGAAGGTGGAAGGTTTCTCATTGAAAATTTTCAGTCTCCTTCCTTTGAAGGGCACTTCCATGTGTGAGTAGTCTAGAGACAGGTACCCGCCCAACTTCGCAGTGAACTCCCGAGAGAGACACATGCCGAAGTAAGGTTCCAAGTCAACAACCACGACCTCTTGGATGACCACGATGTCGAGAGCCTTGTGCAGCCGGATAGGGATGTCCTTTATGACACCAGCTGTCTTGACAGGGGTGCCGTCTAATTGCAGCACGCCTTGGCTGCTACGAGTGTATTCCATCCCGATCTCGTCGCAGACGGCCTTCGGCATCACAGTCGAGGAAGCACCAGAATCCACCATGCAATTGTGAACTATGTGCCCTTGCATCCGTAAAGACAGATAAAAGGGTGGCGGTCTGTTCTTCCCAGTGGCTGAGACTATCAAAGGTTGAACCAGGACAGCGGGCTGTATCTGCTTGCCGCTCTTCATGTTCTTCAGTGATTCTTGCAGCAGATCCACCTGGCCTGGGAGCAGAAGAGCATCATACATGCTGATTCTAGCGGGAGTTCTCTTCAACTCGTCTACAATGCTGTAGCCCGAGGTACTAGCTCCTTCTGCTTGTTTTGCCGGCTCATACTTCGTCCGGTACTGCTGGGTGGCCTCAACTCGCTGTCTCTTGGTCAGAGACGGGTACTTCAGCTTCTCCTGGGCTTGTTCTTTGGTTTCCGGTGGAGGGCTGAGAGTCCGGGAGCTTTAGCCGGAGTTGGGGCCTTTCTTTGGAGGTTTGGGTGGAGCAGTGGCAGCCTTTGCCGGGAGAAGGCTTGGCTGGAGCTTTATCTTTGGATGCCTTCTCCTGGGCTGTGTAGGGCCACAGCCGCTTGTATGGTGGCAGCCCACCGGGCTGCGGTTTTTCTCTTCTTGCGTAAACTTGCAAAGGCTTGGCCGCATCTGCGGCTTTCTTTTCTTCCTTGGCGGGCGGCACTAGATTCTCTTCTGGGAGGGCAAAGTTAGCTTCGCCGTCCAGGATCATGTACAGTTCATCGTCCTCTATGGCGCTGCCGGCCAAGGTCTGGATGTAGTCTTTGGTGCAAAGTGCAGTCTTCCTCCGAATGCGGGTCATTGCACGTAGTGCACCAGTTAACTTTGGTCGGGAGGACCAGGCGGGGCATTTCCCCGAGGCGGACGCCTCTACGGCTAGTGTTTTGGGGTTTTGTCTTTTGTCAGTGCGGGTGGCGCATATGGCCTCCTAGGAGCAAGGTCCATGCGGGCTCGCTTCTTCTTCAGAGCGGTCATGTCGTTGGACATGGCATGGTATCCTGAGGCCAAAGCCCGCACCTCCTGTAGAATCGTGTTCTGAATGCTGCTGTCAGGTGGCGGCAAGTGTGCCGGTGGAGGCAATGCGGCTAATGGAGGAGGGTTAGAATAAGGTGCGTACTGCGGGGGAGCAGGAAGTGCTTGGAAAATGCGGAGCGGGAGGCGGCGGGTGAGGGTAATGCAATTGAGGCGGGCCGTAAGGAGTTACGACCGGCGCTGGATTCCACTGCTGCTGGGGTTGCTGCCCCGATGTGGACGGCGAACCGCCAGAAGCAGAAGGATACTGGGATCTGGGGAAGTCGGGATGAATGGGTTCCTGCACCCTGGACGGGAGTCTGCCGATGGAAATAATGTCAGCTTCAGCTTGCTTGGCGGCCTCGTACGGCGCGGAAACTCATCTATTACGGCAATCTTCGGCGGCGGGCATATGTACGAGTTGAAGGATCTCGAGATAGTAGTGAGCGGCCATGCCGGTGAAGGCCGAAGTTCGCGAGGTACCCGTTTCCCAGGATCTCGCAAACCTGATGTTAAAATCAGACACCTCCTCTTGAGGATGTCTCTGGATAGCTTGGAACTGATGCGGTAGAGAAGTAGGGTCAGCAGACTCGTTGCATCCTTTTACGAGCCTCCTGGCAAGCTGGGGCCACCCTGTGATGGATCCCTACGCGGCGATCTCCACCGGTAGAGAAGCTTTCCCCTCGGGGAAAGGGCCGGTGACGGGTCTTCACACTCTCATCGGTAATAGTATGCAATGCGGCCGGGGCAAGGATGTCCTGGATGTGCTCGTACGCCGTCTTACCGTAGCCGTCGTATGTGGGAATAGACTTTAAAGCGGCGGGGGCACGGCTTGCTGTCCAGCCGGGGCCAAGGGCCCCGTAGGAGTCCACCGCCGGGAAGAGATCATCGTCATTTCGTTGTTGGGCAGCCATTTCTTCTTCTTCTCCTCCGCCGTCGGTTGTGTACTCGGTGTCGGTACTTTCCGAGGATGCGGGATCTTCTTCTTCCTCGGCCTCTTCTATTTCGTACTCGGCTCCGCCGACTTCGGCTTCGGCTTCTTCTCGGATTTCGGCCTCGGCTTCGCCGACACGAGCTCGCGGATCGGCCCGACTGGGAACCTCGCCTCGGCGTTGATGTCCGGTTCGTAGAACTCGGGCGGGCTTCTCGGATCCCTTGCTTGCCACCTTCTTGTGTGCATGAAGGTCTTTGGGACCGGTCTTTCGGACTCGAGAGGATTTGTTCGTGCGAGTCGCCGGGTGTTCGGATTTGGAACAGCAATGAAGCGAACACCGGTGCTTCAGTTACGTCGGGGGTGAGAGACTTCCTTGCCTCACCAAGTGCTCAGGAACCACTGTCAGCGCCAGGTGGAGACTGATCAGAAAATCTCTCGTTAAATGTGGGACCCGTGTCTCACCGGGCGTGCCAGAGAAAGCTGTTGGTTACGAATCTGCCATGAGGAAAGGATTTTGGGTTAATGCGCCCAGATTCGCCCACCAGCATGAAAGGCCGGAAGGAAGAGATGCCTTCCGTGCCAATCTCCGGAGAAGGCCGGCTCCTTTTGGGGGTTTTACGATTTAAGCTAAGAGTACGGGAAAGAGATAAATGAACAGAAAGGAATTTACAAATATACGTGGAGGTTGGTGGGGGGAACTAACGATGCGGGAACACACCAATTACCGCTACTTCTTGCATCATAAATACAAAGCATGACTAAGAAGCGCAAAATCTAGTATACTTCGATACCTAAGCGGTGTACGCACAGCTTCAATGATCCCCTAGCAAACATTCCCTACAAGAACTAACAGCACGACAATGCATCAATCACCAGATACGTACGGTGTCTCAAACAAAAAGCAACCAAGAGATGTCAGATCCGGGTATATGTGTTATGCTGAGATTTTAACCTGCACAGCTACAATGGCTCCCTAACGGACATTCCCTACAAGGAACTAACAGTACGGCAGCGCATCAATCACCAGATACAGACGACAACGTAACACACAAGCTGATGGAACTGCTACCACATCTATTCTATGTATCCTTTAAACTATTAAGTACAGAAAGTGCTCAGACAAGCAATGCTAAAGGCACCTGATCACCAAATGCTGAAGTGAATCAACGAGCCGTGACACAGGTTAGCGTTAAGCATATATATAATGAAAGGCAGCATAAAAAATAGAAGCAGCAGAACAGAGCCAGGCATACAATTTATATTTATAAACAGAAGCACGGTTACAATGGGCACAGTGGTTCCCTAACAGACATTCCCCTTCCACCCTTTACAATGAATTCATGGTGGGTTTTTATAGCCCGAGTCCCTCCCGTTACATTAATGGGCACAAAGTCCCGATCAAACATAAGGCGACAAAAGCGGCGAAGGAGCTGCAAATGCTGACCTTTTGTCGGACCGGATGTACCCGCGGCATGGTCTTCCTGGAAGGCTGGACAGCTACGTGGCGGTGTGTTGGGCGAGGACTTCTTCTCGGCGGGTATGCGGGTAGGCTGGAGCGGGTAGAACCTCCAATCGGCTTTAAATGAGGCCACGGCACGGGTAGTGCAGCCCATGCTCGTCCTTTTGCTCGGCACGTCTTGGCTCAAATCCCGAAGGCTGGACACTTGTCGGATGATGGATGATCTTTGTGTGACACGTGTACTGCCTTGGAAGGCGGTTTGTCCAACTTCGCTTGGGATCGGAGCGTCTCGGGTTGCGCGGGCGAAAACGGTCGCGATCGGGAAGGCCTTCATGCCTTGGTCAAATTCTGGGTTTGTTTCCCTACTGCGCACCTGTCAAGGGCGCACTCCGACTTCGGTGGCGAAGTCGGGTTGCGCATAGGTGAAAACCGGTATCTGCCGCCGTACGGACTTTGCTCCAGCATTTAACACTCTCTTGTCAGCCTGCCAGCCTGCCAGTTACAAGGTGCGCCCAGAAGAGGGGCGAAGTGCGAACTTCGCACCAAGACTGGGCGAAGTGCGCACTTCGCACCAAGACTGGGCGAAGTGCGCACTTCGCACCCAGGCGGCGAAGTGCGCACCGCACACAGCGGGCGAAGTGCGAACTTCGCACCAACACTTAGCCATTTTCAGGTAACTTGCTGGAAAGTTTAAAAATCAACTGGGGGACTCCGAGAAAGGGGGGAAGAAAGAGAATGTGGGAAAGAAAGAGGAAGGGAGAGCGAGAAGAAAGGAAAATAGAGGAAGAGGAAAAAAGAAGAGCAGCACTGTTACAAACTTGAAAACATTGCACCCCGTGCAAAATGTGACAACAGTCCCCATGAAGAAAAGCACTCTTGACATCCATTTGATGAACCTCCCAAGACAACGAAGTAACAATGAAAAGGATCATATGTATGGAGTCCATGTAAGCAAAAAAGGCATGATTTTCTATATAGTCAACTCATTCCTCCTGAAGAAAACCCTTACTAACAAGGTGAGCCTTATGCTTCTCAATTTGACCATCAACACCAAACTTGGTCTTGTAGAAGCATTTGCATCCAATAGTATTATTTTCCGTAGGTAAGGAAACCAACTCCCATACTTGATTCTTCATGAATAAGTCATACTCTGCATGACAGATCAATTAGGACTGCAGTCATAAGACTATCTTCACAATCACACAATATCATAGTCATGAGACGGTATGGTCTCACTTTTACGATGCTGTCTTGTATGGCATAGTCTTGTACAAGATGGTTTGCTACATGAGACACTACAGTACTTGGCAATCCGATCTCAATGTTTGTACAACAACAATTGTACAGTAGTCACACTTATAATGCTTAAGTCTTCACCAAGCAATGAGACTGCGATATCCTATAACTGTGTTATAGGCTTCGTACGACAATGTCCTCGTGTGGTTCTGCAACAATCCAACCTACAATCCTACTTCCATGGCGATCATTACCTGCAACCTACAACTTAGATCTACAATCACACTAACAAACACAATGCAATTAGAACGTGTTGGAAGCAATGTATTGGCATTCAAAGGATAATTGCATTACAGAATCATTGCAGACAACAATGTTTGCAGATAACTCATACGCAAGGTTCTTGTTGCCACATTTTGCACGGGGTGCCATGTCTTCATTTTTATTGTAAGTATGCTGCTCTCCCTTCCCTCCTCCTCCTTTCCCTTTCTCCACTATCCCCTTTCTCCCCTTCTGTCAGTTTCATTCCCGTCATTTCCCCTTTTTCCTCTTGTACTTTCTTCGGTCAATTTCCCAAAACAGAGCAAAAGGTCCCTGAAAATTTCTAAGTCTAAGAGCGCAACCCGACTTCGCAGCGAAGTCGGGGTGCGCCCTTAAGTTCGAGCGCACTCGGGAATGCGAAGTGCGGAAAATGACCGAAATTTGGCTAAGTACAAGAGCGCAACCCGACTTCGCAGCGAAGTCGGGGTGCGCTCTTCTTTCGTGCGCACTTGGGAAGCAACGGATCCCGAAAATTGGCTAAGTGCCAGAGCGCAACCCGACTTCGCAGCGAAGTCGGGGTGCGCTCTCATTTCTGTGCGCAGTCTGAACAGTAAGCAAAACTAGCTAAGTGTGGAGTGCGCAACCCGACTTCGCAGCGAAGTCGGGCTGCGCCCTCTAACTTGTGCGCACTTGGGCAGGATGTTTCAAGCAGCCCAAAAACTGTCTAAGGCACGGAGGCCTCCCCAACTGCGCTGATTCCCCCTTGCGCTGTTTAATTGCGCTCCAATTCCGGGCGAAGTCGGACATGAAAGAGAGACTGCCTTTCAAGGCAGATTCGTCCCTTATCAGATTTTGACAAGTGTCCAGCCTCGGGATTCGTGCCGGAGATGTGACGGGGAAAGGACAGGCGTGAGCCAAATTATTATACCGCAGCTACCCTCATTTAAGCTGACTCAAAGTTTCATCTACCGCAGCTACCCGCATTCAAGCTGACTCAAAGTTTCATCTACCGCACTGCCACGTAGCTGCCAAGTTTTCAGGTGGACCTTGCTGCAAGTACAGTCCCTATCTGCAGAGGTCAACATCAGCAGCTCTTTTGCCGCTTTTGTCAGCTTTGTCAGCTATTGTCAGGTCTGGGATCCTGTGCCCGGAGTTGTAATCGGGGGAAATTGCGCTATAAATAGCTGCACCATATCATTGTAAAGGGGTGGAAGGGGGATATACTGCTAGGGAACCATTGTAGCTGTACGTTTGCTTCTGAATACAAGATACACTTGGCTCTATTGATTGTTCTTGTTCTTTATGCTGCCTTTATTTAGCATTTCTGCCTCATGTTGCTTATGTTATTGCTTACTGTTATTCTGCTATCTGGATATCGGTATTTGATGATTAAGTATTCCTGGAATGCATAGTTAGAGGATACATAGAATGAATGACATTGGTAGTTTCTGTAATGTATTCTCGTATTTAATTGTTGTTAGTAGTGGTGATTGATAGTTGTTGTGCTGCTTATCCTCCCCACCCAACGCAAATCACATTTATATTTCTTTCCGCATTTCTAATTTCTTTCCCGCACTCTGAGCTTAAAACCATTTGAGAAAACATATAGGAAGCCGGCCTTCTCCGGAGATTGGCACGAAAGGCATTCCTTCCTTCCGGCCTTTCAATCTGTTGGGCGAATCTAGGGCGCATTGCACTAAATCCTATCCTAGTGGCAGATTCGTAACCAACAGTTTCTCTGGCACGCCCGGTGGGACCCGAAAGTTTCCCACCCAAAACAGAATCGAAGCATCGGTGTTCGCTTCATTGCTGTTAAAATCAGAACACCTGGCGACTCTGCAAGTACCTGAATATTCTCTGAGTCCGTGAGACCGGTCCAAGCGCCTTCATGCATACAAGAAGGTGGAGAGCAAGGAATCCGGGAAACCAGCCCGATCTTTACGAAATTGACATCAACGCTCCCGGAGAGCGCGTAAGGCTGGCTGACTACCAAGCTCGCATAGACGAATCCGAAACCGAAATCGAAGAGGCCGAAGTTGAAGAGCAACCTACATCTTCGGACGACACCGATACCGAGTACACGACCGGAGGGGAAGAAGACATGGCTGCTCAACAAAATGATGACGACCTCTTCCCAGCGGTCGACTCCACGGGGCCCTTGGCCCTAGTCGGACAAGAGGCTGTACCCCCCGCTGCCTTGAAGGCCATCCCTACTTACGATGGCTACGGCAAAACGACATATGAACACATCCAGGACATTCTGGCCTTGGCTGCGCTACACTCTATTACAGATGAGAGTGTCAAGACCCGTCTACTGGCTCTTTCCCTAAGGGGGAAGCTTCTCTATTGGTGGAGATCCTTGCCAGAAGGATCTATCACGGGGTGGCCTCAGTTGGCAGGCAGGCTTGTAAAAGGATGCAACGAGTCTGCCGACCCCTCTTCATTATTGCATCAGTTTCAGAGTATCCAACGTCACCCACAAGAGGAGGTATCAGACTTCAACATAAGGTTTGCGAGGTCTTGGAAAAGAGTACCTCGCGAACTGCGACCTTCGGCGGGTCAAGCTGCACACTATTACTTGAGGTCATTCAATTCGGATATCTGCCTACTTCTTAAGATAGCCCGAGTCGATTCCTTCCCCGCCCTATACGAAGCTGCCCAACAAGCAGAATTAGACATAATCTCCATAGGCAGACTCCCGCATAGAGTGCAGCCCCCCATTTATCCTGATTTTCCTCAATCCCAGTATCCATCGGCCTCTGGTGTGATGCCATCATCCTCAAGTCAGCACCCCCAACAGCCATGGAATCCAGCACCAGTTATAAACCCCTACGGCCCGCCTCAGATTCATTATCCTAACCCACCACCTCCGCCTCCGCAGTATCCCGCACTCCCAGCTCCCCCTCATTACGCGGCGTATTCTGCACCCCCGCCATTGGCTGCAATACCTCCGCCGGCCCGGTTGGCGCCTGCAGATAATGATATTCAAAATAAAATCCTCCAAGAGGTACGGGCTCTGGCCTCTGGGTATCATACTATGTCCAACGATATGACGATAATGAAGAAGAAGCAAGCCCAGATGGAGTTCCTTCCAAGGAGACCATATCCTCCTCCGGCGCTAACAAAAGATCAAGCCGCACAAGCTCAAAGACACCCCCCGGCAAGGAATGCTGCCAATGAGGATCAACCTGGCACTTCTGACCAGGTTAACTGGTGCTCTACGTGCAACGATCCACACTCAGAAGAAGGGTGCACGCTGCATCAGCATTATCTCCAGACCCTGGCGGGCAGCGCCATAGAGGATGAAGCATACATGATCCTGGACGATGAAGGCAACTTTGCCGTCCCAGAAGAAGATCCTGCGTTGCTCCTGACCAAGGAAGGCAGAAAGCCCATTGAGGCTGCCACGGCCCAAGCAAAGCCGTTGAAGGTATACGCCAGAAGAGAGAAGGCGCAACCTGCTGGGCTACCACCTGACAAGTCACTGTGGCCTCCTGCAGCCAAAGAAAGGTTTCCTGCGCTCAAGGCTCCCGCGGTGAAAGCCCCCGCAGCTCAGCCTCCAGCCGAAACAAAAGAACAAGCTCAAGAGAAGCTGAGATATCCGTCGCTGACGAAGAGACAGAGAGTCGAAGCCACGCAGCAATACCGGACCAAGTATGAGCCTGCGAAAGAAATAGAGGGAGCCAACACTTCAACCTACAGTATAGTTGACGAGCTAAAGAGGACCCCTGCGAAGATAAGTATGTACGAGGCTCTTCTGCTCCCAGGGCAAGTTGATCTGCTGCAGGAATCCTTGAAAAGCATAAAAGACGGAAAGCCGACGCAGCCTGCTGTGTTAGCTCAGCCCCTGACAGTTTTCGCCACCGGAAAAAACAGGCCACCTCCTTTCTATCTGTCATTACGGATGGAAGGCTATATAGTACACAACTGCATGGTGGATTCTGGTGCTTCCACGACTGTCATGCCGAGAGCCGTCTGCGAAGAGATCGGTATGGAATATACAAGGAGCAGCCAAGGTGTGTTGCAGCTAGACGACACCCCCGTCAAGACAGTTGGTGTCATCAAGGATATCTCGATCCGACTGCATAAAGCCCTCGACATAGTGGTCATACAGGAAGTCGTTGTGGTCGACTTGGAACCCTACTTCGGCATGTGCCTCTCCAGGGAGTTCACTGCAAAGTTGGGTGGGTATCTCTCTCTGGATTACTCACATATGGAAGTGCCCTTCAAAGGAAGGAGACTAAAGATCTATAATGAAAAGCCTTCCACATTTCTAGTAGAGAAGATACCCGGAGAAGAGCCACAGAACGGCATGGTTCAGCTGACAACTGAAGAACTGGTAGTGGTTGATATGACAGAAGAAGCCCTTGAGCTGTTACAAGTGGAGGATGAGTTCTCCTTGCTGGACTTCAACGCCATGATTGAGACCGAGCAAGGCTGTTACTCCGTCACCCAGCCTGAAAGACTTGACCAGTCATCAAGGAAAGAGGTTGGACCCGCACCAGAAAAGCTATGGAAGTTGTTCTTTGATGGCGCCCGATGCAAAAATGGCGCCGGTGCAGGTGTACTTCTGGTTTCCCCGTCCGGGATCCAGAAGGACTACACTTACAGGCTGGCTTGGAGCTGTACTAATAACGCTGCGGAGTATGAGGCTCTGTGCTTGGGTTTGAGAAAGGCAGAGAGACTGGGGGTGAGACATTTGCAGATCTTTGGCGACTCAGAGCTGGTGTGCAACCAGATTACGAATAAGTGCGCCTCCAAGAAGCATTACCTCAAGGCGTATCGTAATCGTGTCTGGGACCTGATGGAGTCATTCGACTCTTTGAATGTCAAAGCCATATCACGTGAGAAGAATAAACACGCTGACATTCTGGCGTCTCGTTGGAGCCAGGTACGTTCCGGCTGATGACACTGTCCGTAAGCCGAAGCCGGTTCGTACCATCTACAGGCCTTCGTGCCTGATAAAGACACCCACTGGCAGGTGTTTGATTGTGACGAGGATATCGTCACTTTTTTTATTAACGAAGCAAGTACTATAGAAGGTAGAGACCCTGATGACGAGCAGTACGAGGGGTTGATACAGTTAAAAAACAATCATGTCCCGAAAGGACTGATTACCCTAGAGAGTCTCTTTGATCAGAACGATAGGGCAATATCCCACAGAATCAAAGTAGACCCCAAGCAGTACGTAGACCTGGAACTGGAACCTGGAAAAACAATCAAGGTCGGGACGGACTGCACTGAAGAGGAACTGGAGCAGATCAGATCTTTATGCGGAGAGTTCCCTGATATCGTGGCCTGGTGCTACCAGGACTTGAAGGGGTATGACAGAGAGATGATCCAACATACCATAGAGCTGGAAGATAATGCAAAACCTTTCCGACAGAAGCAAAGGGCAGTAAACCCGAAAATTGAAGCAATGATGAAAGCAGAGCTCTTAAAGATGCTGGAGGCCAAAATCATCTACCCCATCAAGCACTCATCTTGGGTCGCGAATTTGGTCCCTGTGAGGAAAAAGAATGGAGACATCCGCCTCTGCGTGGATTTCAGAAACCTTAATCAAGCCTCGCTGAAGGACCATTATCCGCTTCCCCAAATTGATCAGATCCTCCACATCGTTGCTGGAGCACAGAGGTTCTCTCTCTTGGACGGATTCTCTGGATACAACCAGATATGGGTAAAGGACGAAGATCAGCACAAGACAACGTTCACCACCAAATGGGGAACGTTTGCATATCAGCGCATGCCCTTCGGCCTGTCTAATGCCGGCGCTACGTTTCAAAGAGCCATGGACTTGGCGTTCCGGGAGCTGCTCAACAAGGTCATTGTCATCTACTTGGATGATATGACTGTATTTTCTCACAGGAGAGAGGACCATGCTTCCCACTTGCGGCAAATATTTGAGAGATGTCGTGAATTCGGCATTTCCATCAACCCGAAGAAGTCAGTCTTCGCGGTAAAGGAAGGTAAGCTGCTAGGACATGTCATTTCCGAGAAAGGCCTTGCAGTGGATCCTGACAGAGCATAAACCCTTCTCCGCTTACCCATCCCAGTCGACAAGAAGGGGTTACAATCATTCTTCGGCCAAATCAACTTCGTGAGGAAGTTCATACCGGACTTCGCACAAGTAATTAAGCCCATGGCCGAACTCCTAAAAAAGAATGCCGAATTCTTGTGGACTGACGAAAGAAAGCAGGCCTTCGAAGAGATCAAGGCCAGAATCGCGCAAGCTCCGGTGTTGATAAATCCAGATTATTCCAAGGATTTCATCCTGTACGCGGTGGGAGAACCCGAGAGTTACGCCGCAGTCCTGACTCAGAAGGGAGATGATGGCGAAGAACGCCCCATAGCGTTCTTAAGCCAGGTGATTCAGCCGCATGAAGAAAAGTACAATTTTATTGAGCGGCAGGTGCACGCAGTCATGAAATCCCTCAGGAAGTTCAGGCACTTCGTCTCCCAGAGCCGGATAACTGTCTTCGTGATACATCCGGACGTCAGGAATTTCATCGTACAAGGGGAGCCAGGTCACAAGAGGGCAGGATGGATAGCCAAAATCCAAGAATTTGACATCGAGGTACGGCCAACGAAGCTGATCAGAGGCCGAGCCTTGTGCCAAGAGCTGGCCCGAAGCGCCGCAGCTGAAATCTCTCGCTCGCAAGTGGGAAGATCCGATAGCAGAAACTAACCTTGCCAACTCCTTATCAGAGGAAAGTGATTGGACAAATGACCTGGTGCGGTATTTTAGCACAGGGAGATGTCCAGATCATCTCAATGCCTCACAAAGAAGGAGGTTTAGGCTAAACGCCTTGAGATATGTACTACGCCCCGAGGGGCTGTATTTCAAAAACATTGACGGCATCCTGTTGCGATGCGTCAGAGAAACAGATAAACCGAGGGTCCTCGGAGAATTCCACTCCGGGATGCCTGGGGGACATCATTCTGGGAGGCCTACGGCCTTAAAAATTATCAGAGCCGGGTATTATTGGCCCACTCTCTTCACAGACGCACATGCGGTCTGTATTAAATGTGAAAAATGCCAGAGGTTCGCTGGCAGGAACAGAAAGGCACCCTTGCCCCTCCAGCCAATTCAAGCCGAGACTCCGTTTCAGCAGTGGGGTCTAGACTTCATCGGGGCCATCACGCCTAACTCTGCAGCGGGACATAAGTTCATCCTTACAGCCACCGATTATTTCACTCGGTGGGCAGAGGCGATCCCCACTAAGCACGCGGACCAAGAAACGGTCATTGGGTTCCTTGAGAGCCTCATCACCCGTTTCGGGGTCCCGGAGGCAATAGTTACAGACAATGGTCCGGGGTTCGCAGGTGCTGTACTCACGGAGTTCACCAGCAAATACGACATCTATCACAAGATGTCCTCGAACTACTACCCGCAGGGGAATGGCCTGGCCGAGTCCACCAACAAGAATCTACTGAAGATTGTTAAAAAACAATAGAGAGAAACAAGAGGACATGGCACCTACTCCTGAATCGGGCGTTGTGGGCGGATCGCATATCGTTCAAGAAGTCTATCAAGACATCCCCCTACGCGCTCGTGTATGGCAAGGAGGCAGTTCTGCCTACCCACATAGAGATGCCCGCACTCTGGATGTTAGATGAAGAAAAGGGCGACGGGGATCCAGTGGACGCCAGACTTTGCCAACTATTGCGGTTAGAAGAAGAAAGGGAAAAGGCATACCAGGCCTTTACTAAACATGCCGAGGCGACCCAGGGCTGGTTTGCGAAAGGCACCACCACCCGAGTTTTCAAAATCGGGGACCTAGTGTTAAAGTGGGACTCACTTAAAGCAAAGTCGGGCAACCATGACAAATTTGATGCCCTCTGGGAAGGTCCCTATCAGATTGCTCGGGTAAACCAATTCAATGCATTCGTGCTTCGGGACATGGCGGGACAACTTCTCCCCATTCCTGTCAACGGTTTCCACCTGAAAATTTACCACCACTGAAGGCACCCAAGGGGTCCTTCCTTGTACATATTCCTTTCCTGCATTTTAGTTTATGACAGAATGTACATATTTCTTTCAGTATTCAGCTTTTAGTTTTCAGAGCCTAAGTGAAGCATAGAGCAAACCCCGACTTCGCAGCGAAGTCGGGCATCGCTCCTTGAATAGTGCGACATCGGGAGTTTGAGAGAAGACAGCTAACAAAAAGCCTCGAAAAATGACTAAGTGTTGGGTGCGCAACCCGACTTCGCAGCGAAGTCGGACTGCGCACCATCTTGGGAGCGCAGTCGGGCAGCGCAGAGCGAAAATTGGCTAAGTGTTGAAGTCGGACTGCGCAACAAATTCTGGGCGAAGTCGGATTGCGCACGTTTTCTGGGCGAAGCCTGAGTGCGCTCTCAATTTCGAGCGCACCTTGAACGACTTGTCACGGGAAACGAGGGACATAATGGCGAAAAAATTTCTAAGTATGGGCCCAGGCTGCGCAGTGAGGCATAACGCGAAGTTGGGCTGCGTCCCTCCTTAAAACCCTGGGCCAAAATCTCCCTCGAAGTGTGTGCCCAAGCGGCGGCTGTGACGTCATTGGAAGCACGAGGTCCAAAATTTTTTAAAATAATGATTGCGCGTCTTTCAAAGCAGATGTCATTAAAAAAGCAAGCGCATTAGGACCAACCGCAACCAAGGTACGCCTTCCAAAGAAAAAGCCCACGCACGGCCGCCAAAGAATAACAGCGTTTCCCACCTACTTCGGGCAAATCACTTTAACCCCCTCCCTTGCGCCATTAATGCTGTATTTTTTCCTAGAAAAGGGGCCCTGGCATACTCAGAACATCCGAATTATCAAGCCAAGTCTGAGCTGCAAGGCGCAGAATTGAAGAATTAGTAACCAGAATCCCCGTCTCTGACACCACGAGCAGAAAAGAGAAAATGGACAAGGGAAAAGCGCCAATGCAGACGCAGTCCAGCGACGCAGAGCGCGAGGCTGAAGAGCACACAGAATCCAGCGCTCATGAGAGCGAAGCGCCACGGGAGCGAACAAGGAGATCCAGGTCAAAGAGAAGCCAAGGGCAAGCTCCACCGCCGCCCATCAACCGCCTGGCCGGGTATAGGGACGGCGAGTACTCCATTAGCCTCACCAAGCTGCGGCCAAATATAGCAAAGTGGGCTGGCAAAGTCTCACCCTCGCACCATGTCGGGGCTGCATACAAGTCGAACCTGTACTGGTTCTTGTGCCCTCCCGTCCACCATTGCCCGGAGCTGGTTGAGTCTATTGTGACATATTACAAACCAGCTACCCGGCAAGTCTGCGACAACCAAGGAAGGGTGTTGTTCACCCTCTTCAAAGAGAGCGTCCAGCCAGCCTTCGCCCCGGGGCTCCAGTACGACCCCAACGCCATTGTCAGAAGAATTAACCTGGATGAGCAGGCGGGCAGATTCGCTCAGAACAGAAGGATGAGAGAGTTTCTCGACTCAGAGCTGAAAACCCCGCTACCAGCCGGACAGTGGCCGACAGGCCCTATACCCCTGGAGAGGTTCGAGAATAAATATATATATATTATCCTGGCATGGGTACTCGGCTGCGACACGGATAGAATGGTGCGCCCGTACCAGCTGGCGCTCGCGGAATGCATCTTGCATGGGGAGTTTTATGACTCCACTGCGCAAAGGAGCGGAAGGCGCCCTATTTTCTTTGACTGGGCAGATTGGGTGGCGTACGCCATACATTCGAACCTGGTCAGGTTACAGCAAAAGCAGACAACAGAGTTCCGACTCTGCTCGTTCCTCACATGGTTGTGCCTGTACCACACGCACTACCGGATTAAAGTGCCTGACCTAAAAAAGGTAAATGAGAAGGGAGAGCCGCTGCCTGTGTACGAGTGGACAGAAGCCCTGTACAGGAGAGGGTCGTACTACGATTTCAACTTCAAATTTCTAGGTATGACCCTGGCGCTGTTCAACGGCAAGGCATCTCGCCCTCCACTGGCCATGACGAACTACCTGAGGAAGTACAAGTGCGGGGATACCTTCCGGTTGACTCAGGGCATTGTGATCAGAATCTACGGATTCAAAGGGAAGCCGTTCCTGCTGCCCTATTTTTGCACTGAGCATCAGTTCGGTATGGAGATATCGCGCCAGATGGACTATGTCGAAGAGGAATTCGGCCAGGGAAAGAAGAGGGGCCATATTTTCAAGTATCCTATTACCTGGGCGAACATTCAAGTGCACGAGATTGGGCAGCATATCTACCTCGAACAAGAACTCCTCAACATGGGCCTGATACAGCTACCTCAGCGCTGGAAATACGACCCGATTGGGGTCAGGGGAAAGTTTGTACATATCTGCCCCCGAGCGGAGATCATGGAGGAAAGGTGCAATAAAACAGGTGCAGACCTGGAATGGCACATTGAGCGGATGCAATCATGGCCGCCATGGCAGGATTTTTACTGTGAAGAAGTGGAGTATGATCCGGAGCGCAATCCAGACCACAGGTTAGACTCGGCAGGCTTCAAAAAATTCCTCTCAAAGGTGGCGCCCCTCAGCTGGGAAAAGGACAAAATTATTGAATGCTGGAAAATGAGGTGTCGCACGCAACACGATAAGTCTAACCGGAAGAACATTGGCCGTAGATGATGAATTTTCGGCCTTATATGATAAATACGCCGACAAATGGGAGCCGTTCGCGTTTCGAGATTGCGTTCCCCTAGGCGCCAGAAAGAGATATAAAAGGAAGCCCCCATCCCAGCAATTGCCTACTCAAGGGACTTCCAGCGCGACACCAACAAGCAGTCAGGTGGGCCCGATGTTGCCTCCAGCTCCTGAAGCGTTACCTCAAAAGGTACAAGAGCTAGAAAAGTCAACTAGTGAGGTGGCCCCCCAAAAGGAAAAGGCGCCAGAAGAGTCAACCGGTGGGCCGTCGGCAGCAAGCATTCTTCCGTCAAAACCCAGGTACAAGTTTACCGTGGGAACACCGCTGCCAGCCGCCCCAACCTCCTCCGCCTCCTTCGAGCCAACTGCAGCTCCAGAAGAAAAGAAGAGGAAAAGGAGCGAAAAGGCCAAACGGCCTAAGGAGTCTGCGCAGCAAACGGCCGCAGCACGGACAGTGACGGCCGCGCCGGAAATCATCTCTTTGGACAGCCCTGGGAAAGAAGCAGAAGTTTGGGCAGCAGGCGTCCTTCAATCAGCGGCTCAGGCGGAGCCCGCAGGTACGTCCTCTTCCCCGGTTCCCCAGATCCCAGTTGGCCCTGCCGTAACACCGTCCCCCACTGTATCAGGGCAAGCCTTAGTTGCATCTTCCTTGTCGCATATCTCCCAATCCTTCCACAGTCCCCATTCTTTCGAGCAGTTTGCCCAAGACCCGAACGTTTTCCAAACCCTGAGTCAAACCCTAGACCCCTCGCCTGCGGCCAGTGCCGAAGCCGTACCTACATCGCCGCGCCGCTCACCTCCATTGTTCAAAACCCCGCCTTCACCTCCCACTCAGCCGCTCGCTTCCCCTAGGACCCAGTCGCCCTTGAAAGCGACCACGCCTTCTGGAATATCTCCTGCTTCATTGTTTGCGGGAAAGATGCCTCAGCAAGATTTAGTCTCGGCGTATCCGATGCTGGCAGAGCTTGACTTCATGGGGGAGCAGCTGCAGATTACAGATGATCAGCCTCTGGCAGCGAAGGCCGTAGGGTGTTCCGCCTCTTTCCTCCAGGGCGTCAAACGAAGAAGAGCCGAGGAGATAGCTGCCCCGGTGAAGCGCACCAAGTTCGACTTGGACAGGAGAGTGCTGCGAACCGAAAAATTGATCCCTAAGGTAAAGAAGCCTCTCCGAGAAATGACCGAGGCTGACTATGAACACCGGGTCAAGGAGAAGAATTTTGACGACATAAACGAAGAATACGAAATCAACGGTATTCGCCGCAGAACTGACAATCTCCTTGTTAAGCGACTCGAGAATCAGGAGAAGCTGTTTCAGCTTCAAAATGACTCAAGGCAGCTGGAGGAAGATCTGGCTAAGGCCACCACGCGGCTGGAGTCTGCCCAGCAGGAGATCAAGGACTTGAAAGCACAGCTCGCCGCCTCTCAGCAGGAGGCTACAGCACAAAGAAGGACGGCCGAACAGCTGTCAGAAGAGAAGAGGGCGGCATTGGAACATGTCTCTCAGCTGCAGGATTCGTTAAGGCAGGCCCAATCTCAGCTGAAGGAGAAGACGTCCCAGACGGCGGCCTTTTCGAAAAACAAGGTCAAAGAGATGCGGGCTGGTTTGCTACAGGGATGCAGGGCTAATGTTGTCAGGTCCCTGTCCGTCCTGGATTTCGCATCCAGGATCCAAGAAGTATCTGCCCAGGGAAAGCCTGTGGTAGAGGAGGCCGAACACCAAGCGAAGCAATGGCTGGACTTGGCAATGAAAATTGAAGAGTTCGCGCGCAAAGGCCTCCGATTTCCCCCAATGTCCCGAATTGCCCTAGATTGGGCAGATGCAAGGGTAACCTTGCACAATTACTTTGAAAAAACGGAAAAAACAAGGGCCGCCAGGAAAATGCTGGACGCATTGAACCATGAAATGAATATTTGCCTGGCCCCCTTCAACACTCTTTCTGAGCTCGGATGCCCGAGCTTCGTCAAGGATGGGGAGTTTCTGCCCCTTGAACAGGTAAAGCTGGATTGGCTGTCTTTCGAGGCAGATACGTCGGAAATTGACAGCTGGGCCGAGCCAGTCCAGGAAGCACAGGTAACTCAGATGGTGTCAAGATATTGCAAGATCAACACCTCCCTTCAGGAGTTGGGAGAGAGATATGACACCATCGACGTACACACGATTGCAGCATTCAGAGCAGCGCTGAAGGATGTCAGCGATTTAGGGCCCTTCCAGGCAGCAGCCTGGGACCAGGCCAAGGCTGCGTACAATCATGTCCGTGAGCGGGAGCAGCCGACCGAGCAAGAAGGTGACAGTGGTGAGCATTCGGATTCAGAAAAGGGAGGAGAATCAGAAGAAGAAACTGCTGAGAGCGAATCCGAAGAGGAGCAGTTACCCAAAAAGGGGACGCAAGAGCAGCGGGATGCAGGGGAAGGGAGTTCCTCTGCGCCCAAAGGATAAAGGCCTGGTTCTTTGCGTCGAGGCGAGCTCGACACCCCGCGAGCCGCCAGGAATGTTGCCACATTTTGCACGGGGTGCCATGTCTTCATTTTTATTGTAAGTATGCTGCTCTCCCTTCCCTCCTCCTCCTTTCCCTTTCTCCACTATCCCCTTTCTCCCCTTCTGTCAGTTTCATTCCCGTCATTTCCCCTTTTTCCTCTTGTACTTTCTTCGGTCAATTTCCCAAAAAAGAGCAAAAGGTCCCTGAAAATTTCTAAGTCTAAGAGCGCAACCCGACTTCGCAGCGAAGTCGGGGTGCGCCCTTAAGTTTGAGCGCACTCGGGGATGCGAAGTGCGGAAAATGACCGAAATTTGGCTAAGTACAAGAGCGCAACCCGACTTCGCAGCGAAGTCGGGGTGCGCTCTCTTTCCTGTGCGCACTTGGGAAGCAGCGGATCCCGAAATTTGGCTAAGTGCCAGAGCGCAACCCGACTTCGCAGCGAAGTCGGGTGCGCCTCATTTCTGTGCGATGAACAGTAAGCAAAACTAGCTAAGTGTTGAGTGCGCAACCCGACTTCGCAGCGAAGTCGGGCTGCGCCCTCTAACTTGTGCGCACTTGGGCAGGATGTTTCAAGCAGCCCAAAACTGTCTAAGGCACGGAGGCCTCCCCAACTGCGTTGATTCCCCCTTGCGCTGTTTAATTGCGCTCCAATTCCGGGCGAAGTCGGACATGAAAGAGAGACTGCCTTTCAAGGCAGATTCGTCCCTTATCAGATTTTGACAAGTGTCCAGCCTCGGGATTCGAGCCGGAGATGTGACAGGGAAAGGACAAGCGTGAGCCAAATTATTATACCGCAGCTACCCTCATTTAAGCCGACTCAAAGTTTCATCTACCGCAGCTACCCGCATTCAAGCCGACTCAAAGTTTCATCTACCGCACTGCCACGTAGCTGCTAAGTTTTCAGGTGGACCTTGCTGCAAGTACAGTCCCTATCTGCAGAGGTCAACATCAGCAGCTCTTTTGCCGCTTTTGTCAGCTTTGTCAGCTATTGTCGGGTCTGGGATCCTGTGCCCAGAGTTGTAATCGGGGGGAAATTGCGCTATAAATAGCTGCACCATATCATTGTAAAGGGTGGAAGGGGGATATACTGCTAGGGAACCATTGTAGCTGTACGTTTGCTTCTGAATACAAGATACACTTGGCTCTATTGATCGTTCTTGTTCTTTATGCTGCCTTTACTTAGCATTTCTGCCTCATGTTGCTTATGTTATTGCTTACTGTTATTCTGCTATCTGGATATCGGTATTTGATGATTAAGTATTCCTGGAATGCATAGTTAGAGGATACATAGAATGAATGACATTGGTAGTTTCTGTAATGTATTCTGTATTTAATTGTTGTTAGTAGTGGTGATTGATAGTTGTTGTGCTGCTTATCCTCCCCACCCAACGCAAATCACATTTATATTTCTTTCTGCATTTCTAATTTCTTTCCTGCACTCTGAGCTTAAAACCACTTGAGAAAACATATAGGAAGCCGGCCTTCTCCGGAGATTGGCACGGAAGGCATTCCTTCCTTCCGGCCTTTCAATCTGCTGGGCGAATCTAGGGCGCATTGCACTAAATCCTAACCTAGTGGCAGATTCGTAACCAACAGTTCTCTCTCCTCAACACTCTCCACAATAGGCATGCATCCCTCACAACATGCATGGATTGTCATGGAATTCTCTTGAATGAAGGAGGGGTTTTATTTATCAGCTGCCCTGGTCGTTGCATTTGACGGTTTCTAGGACAACACATCCCAATCGCCACCCCATTCAAACGTACATTTACATATAACTTTAGGAAACTTTATAACTTTTACAATTAATCAAACTTGGACCTAAATTACATTACATCATCATTTCGCCTATATTTGCATTTGCATTTACATGCATTTCATTACATTTACATTTCATTATCTAAGTCTAATACAAAATTGCACTCCATTTACAATGCATCTTCTACTTTTTCTTTTTCTGGGAAGTTGTTTTTGCTGCCTGCATCTATCGTCCCTTTTAAACTAGTCGGCGTCCCTGACGCTTGTTGTTTCTCCTGAGGACTCGATTGCTTTTGCTGAGAGTCATGAATAGGGGCTCCACCCATTTCTGTGATCTGTAGTCTTAGGCTCGTTCATCCTTCAACTTCGTGCATAATTGCAGTAACGAACATATTCCAGCCCAAAATGATTGGCCTTTTTCTCCATTTCTGCCAATTTTGTCATCAATTCTTTCTCCCCCTAGTTAGGAGTCATTTGTGCCTTCTATTTCAACTCAGCTTCAACTCTGGCTGCAATAGCCAGCTGCTCATTTTTCTCTTCAATCAGCTGGTTCTTATGCTCTAACTCCTTTTCTTGGGCTTCATACACCTGTTCTCGAACTACTAATTCAGCTCTCAATTGTGCAATTATTTCATTACACTTCTCCATATCCTTTCTTGTTGTAGCAAGTTTGTCCCTTGCTTTCATTTGCTCTTCAAAACTTTGTCTTAGGCTAGCAATTTCCATCTTTGCTTCCCCTTTCATCTTCTACAACTCTTCTTGGTATTGGTTAACCTGCTCCTCCTTGGATTGGTAAGTCTTTTCCAACCCTCTTGTTAACCATTCTATCCAATGTGCCAAGAAGTTAATCTTTGCATACAATGGTGCCAACTCTGGTGGAATTTTCCTATATTCCACTTCTGTTGTATCTATTGGACAAGGATTCAATGTACCTGCATTTATATATACTCTTCGTGGTAGCTTGTAAATTGTCTGCGTACCCTCGAGTAGCTCTTTTACTTCCATCATCCTTGCCAATGCTCTAGCTTCCATCCCTCATGGCTCTTTTTGACAAATTTCAGCGAGCTTCTTTGTCCTCTCACTATCTTGGGCCCATTGTATTGCTTTCTCCATCTCATCATAGACCATGGATCGCTATTGCCTTAACTGTCCTACACAGCCTATTCAAAACTGTAACATTGCAAAGTCAAATACTTGCATCATCTTTCCAAAAAACTCATCCACATGATCATCAGTATGATCACCTTCTTTGGCCAACAACCCAAAACTAGGCACTTCAATTATGAAATGTTTGCCTAATGTCGGAGGTGTGTCCTCTGCTTCATTTTCTACGTTTACTTCTTCCTCTCTTCTTTCTTCCCTCAAGTTAGTAGGTTGTTCCATTGCTTTTGCTTGTGGCTTTGGCTGATTTTCAGCATTGGTTGACCTTTGGCTACCACTACCTCTCTTAAATATTCTATATTTTGCTTTCTTCGTTTTCTTTGGTTCCTCTACAATTTGAATCTCCTCGTCCTTCTCTAGTTCTTCTAGTGTTTTAGGCACCTCCATATCTTCCATCGAATCTTGAGTTGCCATTGAAAATTCAAACTACGTCACATCTAGCGTTGGTGTTGATGCACTTGGATCTGATTGTTGCATCCTCTCAACAATTCTTGGTACTTCTACTTCTATATTATCTGGTTGCACCATATCCATTGGTTCTTCATCCTCCTGAACCATCTCCACTACCTCTTCAACTAGCTATGCTAATGCTTTCACTTCATGTTGCACAGTCTCAATTGAATGTTGCTATTCCTACAGCATAAATCTTTCTTGCCCCTTCTGTTTTCTTGTTCTTGCTAGTCGTCTCAAAATTTTATTCTCCCGCTCATACTTCTCTAGTCATGTTTCTATGTTTTCTGCTATGCAGTAATTGTGTCTGTATGGCAATCCAACCACCGTTGTACGGCCAACCCTTTTCACCTATACAACGGTATCCTATATATGTATGACTTGCACAACAACCGGTTCAACTTGAACAATGATTTCTTATTTCATTGGTTGCAGACGTTTTTCCCATTGTCCTTCCCTCTACTCACTTGTACAGCAATAGGTCTTCCCTGAGCCATCATCCACCTCGGCTCCCTCGTCCGTACGACAACTTTCTCTACCCTTCTATGCGCAAACTCCATAAACCCTAGACTGCACTTTGTCCAAAGCTTCTTCGAACAGCAGTTGCCTTTCCATGCATGACTTGATACGAGGTTCTAAAAATTTTAGCCACTTTTTTTGGACTTTGTATGGCATTCCCTTCTATCTAGATTATTAGTCTTTCATTTATTGCATAGGCACCTCTGCCCTAGCTTCTGTTTTCAAGGCTCTCTCTGTGTTTGTATGGTTGTATGGACGTCCGTATACAATTTCTTATTAACAGTCAAGGCACATTCCACTACCTTGTTGTGATTTCTCCTTCATTTTTTACTCAACGACATCTTCTCTTCTGCTTTCCCTGTTCCCAAATGGCTCCTGTTTGATTTGTCTTTCCTCTACTTCTACGCCTTTTTGATTTGGGTAGGAACTTCCCTTCATCCGCCACATCGCCCTTCTTGCATTGAGCTTTCTTAATTTTTCACTTTACTTTTTTTTTTAAATATATACGTATTTACAACATGTTTCCTTCATCATCTAGGGCCGCCATAGAACTCGTACAACCATGCAGATTTGCACTTCTACGATGTTTGTTGCCAACGTGTCATTTTCTCCTTCACCCTGCCATCGTTTTGTTTCTTCCGTCATACGGTCTGCTTTGTCTATACGGTCAAAATCTTGTTTCCAAGTAAACTTCATTTGTACAACGTCCTTCCATACCTTCCTCTTGTGCTTGACTTGTAGGACACCTTGCCGTACAATCCGACTATGCTTTGTTTATACAATTGTCCTCTGTACAACCTACTGTCATAACATCCTTTTGGCGGTCCATTGTACGACAGTCTACCGTAAATTCTTTATTTGTATGGTTTACATGATTGGGACTTGTATGGCCCATAGTTAACTGCAAGGAATATTATCATATCATTATGCACTTTGTAACTCATGGAAGGTGAACCACCACATGGGTGATCTTGTAACTCATGGAAGGTGAACCATCACACTCTTGTATAAAGAGAGATGTACCCCCATTGTAAAAGGGATCTATGATGTATTCTTGGAGAAGTCTTGGCTTGTGGAGCTAGAGATCTTGTGGAGTGGCTTCCTTCCAAAAGGAGCATTGTATGGTGTTGCCCTACCTCAAGGGTATAATCAATCTCTATTTTATTGTGAGCAATTTATTTATGGATGCATGTTTGATATTTTGAATGATTTATTGTATTGAGAAGAGAGGTTCACAACAATCATCCTTTGTCGCATTCTTTCTTGTCTTGTTGCTTCATCTATATGAATAAACAAGCATTGCGCCTTTGCCTTATAGGGTTTCAATCTAAGATCCGTTCACCATTTCGGGAATCACTGTCTTGTCCAATTTCTGCAACTTAACTGTGCTATTATCCATCCTTTTGATCATAGTTGAGAAAATCGAAATTGGCAAAGAACAGACATTTTTTAAAATCGGCAAAAATCGGGAATCGACAAAAAATCGAGGAAAGAATCAACAAAGAATCGTCAAAAGAAAACCAAAGAAAACGAAAAATTTTCATTGATTTTTTTTTTTCATTCATAGTACAATGAATTAACATAATGCAAATCAAATATTGCAATAAAAGCAATAGTTCATGTCAAGACATCATACAAGGCTCAAGCTTTACGTACACATGAAAGTGACAAAACACATCTTGTATTGCTTATAATATGAAAAGGTACAAAGTTGCAAGTAACAAGAAGGAAAAAAAGGTTTCATTTTTTAGATGCCTGCACATGCAAACAAGTAACAACAAAGTTACAATCATTTGAAAAAAAGGAAAAAAACCTAAACCTTAAACCAAAAGGCTAGGGTTTAGGGAAAATTGAAACATTGACAATTGAAAAATGGGCTTGCATACATAGTTATCAGGTAGCAATATTTACTTAAAAAGAGGAGAAAAAAAACCTAAACCCAAAACCCTAGGGCCTAGACTAGGGTTTAGGGTTTAAACTTCAAGTTCAAAGTTCAAAATTTCAAATTCAAACATTAACAGCTGAAAAATGGGCTTGCATACATAGTTACCAGGCAACAATATTTACTTAAAAAGAGGAGAAAAAAAAACAAAACCCTAAACCCTAGGGCCTAGGGTTTAAACTTCAAAGTTTAAAGTTTCAAACATTAACAATTGAAAAATGGGCTTACATACATAGTTATCAAGCAGCAATATTTACTTAAAAAGAGGGTTTCAGGTTTAGGGTTTAAACTTTAAACTTCAAAGTTCAAACATTAACAACTGAAAAATGGGCTTGCATAAAAAAACCCTAAATCGACCATAGCCTAAAAAAAAAGGAAAACAAATTGTAGATTTTTTGAAAAAAATGGCAAAAAATCGGCAAAAAATCTTCAAAAAATCTTTGCATTGCCGAGAGTTTGCCGATTGCATCGGCATTTTAAAAAATCGGGATTCTACAGATTTTTTGCAGATTTTCTCAACTATGATTTTGATTACTTGGAAGTAGCATTACCGAACCTAGACCTACAACCGTCTTGGGTGTGCGGGTGTGAGGGCAAGTTTGGAAACATTTTAAATAACTTATGGAGATTTTTTTTTATATATTTTAATAAAAAATAGCTCCCATGGATGCAACTTACACCAGAGAAAAACACGTATTAAAATGGAACGACTCCATAGACATTTTCCCCCTTGTCCAAACTCCAACTTGAAAACTCTTCGAAATGTTTTCCCCTATAATAACAACGAAAAAAATGAGCCATTACTTGTAAATAAATTAGCAGTTGCCTTGATGGTGCGAAGACATGCATAATACCTTAAAGAGGTCCATAATTTAAATTTATTAAAATATATTATTAAACCTATGTTTTAATGTTAAATAAATTATTTTCATTGAATAGTATTAAGTTTCCAAATTTATTGTTAATAAAATCATAATAATTATATTTTATTATGCAAATCAAGGTTCCATGAGCCTGGGGGACAGGGGGACGGGTTTCGAGGACGGCGGGGGGATGGCTGGTATAATACTATGAAACTTTTTAGAAATTTATAATAATCTACAAATTCTACGCACAACAAAAATGAAAAATACTAAAAACTTAAAAAGTATGCATGTTCTTAAAACATGTTTCAATCTGAAATGAACTCAGCTATTAGCCTATTGGCTATTACTAAGTGCAACAAGTATAAAAATATTAAAATTTTTAAAAATTTAGAATAATTTAGTAATTTACATAAAAAAAATGAAAAATACTAATAGTTTAAAGTTTAAACTTTACAACAAAAATATTTAGAACTTAGAAGCCATTAAAATAATTTAAATTTTACAACAAATGTCAAAAATTAAAAATATCAATAGACTTAAAACTACATTCTCGCACTAGCTCACTCACTCCTAACTGGTATTAATTTATAATAAAATTTACATAGACTTAGAACTATCACTCCTAACTGGTATTAATTTAAATTTTATAATAAAATTTACATAGACTTAGAACTATCACTCCTAACGGGTATTAATTTATAATAAAATTTACATAGACTTAAAACTACTTCATTAAATATTAAAGAGGGAAAAAAACGATTTTACCCTAAGCTTACTAACTGGTATTAATTTAAATTTTATAATAAAATTTACATAGACTTAGAATCACTCCTAACTGGTATTAATTTATAATAAAATTTACAGACTTAGAACTACTTCATTAAATATTAAAGAGAGGAAAAAAAAACGATTTTACCCTAAGCTTACGCTTGTTTTATAAGAATATACTAAATGGATATTAAAGAGTAGTTCCAGTTCCTTAATAATTTATTAATTTTTTTTGTCTGGATGGACATAACGTTTGGCAATATGGAAAAGCAAAGTTAGGGCATTTTGAAAGAAATCAATGGCGTTGCACAACGAATTTCAGAAGCGAGAAATCAACGTTCGATTTATCCCCGTCATCTAGAAGTAATATCCTGCCCTTGTTTTTGCACGGGGACGCCCAGCCGTCCCCGGGGACGGCCTAAGGGTCCCCAAAGGTGCCCAGTCGTCCCCGGGGACGTCCTAAAACAGGGGTCGTCCCGGGGACGGGAGGGACGCCTAGCCGTCCTTGGGGACGGCCCAAGGGTCCCCAAAGATGCCCAACCGTCCCCGAGGACACCCTAAAACAGGGTACTGTCTGGGAACGAGAGACCATAGGCCTCTGCCGTCCCCAGGGACGGCTCCCCACCACCCCCCAAAAGGGAGACAACGGGGAAACGTCCCCAATGTCGTCCCCCCGTGCTGGGGGACGCGGGAAACAGGGGGACGCATCCTTGTGTAACCCTGGGTAAATGTAATTATAATATTAAAGGATGAATGTAAGATAATGATTTTAATCTAAGTGAGGTTTTTTTTTTTTTGATGAAAAAAGAAAATTTATATTAAATTAAAATAAAAGCCTCACTAAATAAAAAGACAGTGACTAATGAATTACTGTTGAACTTTTTTTTCTTGGATTTGGTTATTGTGAGAAACCCCCTATGACCGACGTACAGGATTGAGCAGTCTCCTCCGAACCATGACCCCTCCTAAAGTTGAGAGCTATACTTATGAATTACAGTTGATTATTATTATATTTTTTATTTTTAATAAAATTAATTTTTAGTATAAAAATTTATAATTTTATGTAAAAGAGTATATTGACATGTATTTAATATGATGGTCAATGCCTTGTTTAGGCCTTTTATTTAATTAATTTGCAATGTGTATGATTTATTTTATTTTTAAATCTTTTTTCAATAAACACACACATATATATATTAAAAAATAGCCGCACCCGCACCCAACGAACCATGTTTTTTTGGGGGACCCGTACACGCCCACACCCACGATTCCCGCCGCATCTGCATCTACGCACCCAACAACCTTGCTTGAAAGGGTCCAAGCCATAGAGTTTTCAACTTGTTGGACTTGATTTCTCTATTGCTATTATATCTCAGGACCAAGTCACCTGGCTTCAGTTCCATCTTCCAGCTTCAGTTCCATCTTCCACAAGCGCTTGTCATACCACAACTTTCTTCTCCATTGGGCCACCTCCATCGCCCACTACACCATTACCCATTTTTCTTCCAGTTGTATTTGTGCCGCTAGCCTCTCCTCTAGGCTTTCTTGGTCACCTAGACGGTTTTGTACCACCACTCTCAAGCTAGGTACCAAAAATTCCACTAGCACTATTGCTTCTTGTCCATACATCAACTGGAACGGTGTATGGTTTGTTGTTGGCTTAAAAGTTGTCTTGTACACCCATAGGACTGATGGCAATCTTTCTTCCCAATCTGCCCCTTCTACTCCACAGGTTTTATACATAATTGAACTCAAGATTTTGTTCGTTGCTTCCACCTGCCCATTTGCTCTAGGGTAGTACGGACTAGATAGTGAATGCAAAATCTTAAATTCCGTTGTCAACTTCTTAATTACCTCATTTACAAAGAGACCTTCTCTATCACTTGTCAAGTGGAGCGGGATTCCAAACCTAGTAATCACTTGTTCGTACAAGAACCAGAATGTCCAAACCTAGTGCCCTTACCTCTACCCATTTTGTTAGGTATTCAATTGCCAATACTATATATTGACACTTCCTCTTCTGACTTGTTCTTAGAGATCCTACAGTCCAACCCCCATCTCTCAAATAATTCCTATGGTTGGGATGGATGTAATGGCATAAAGTCCCTTCGCAACGGTTTTCCAGCTCTCTGGTATGTATCACACCCTTTAGAAAACTCCTTAGCATCATGATAGAGGGTGGGCCACCATAGCCCTACCAAAAGCACCTTCCTCGCGGTCGCATTCAGTCCCATATGCCCTCCAGCTAGTCCTTCATGAGCTCCTTTTAACGTTACGTGGACTTCCTCTTCCATTACGCATCTCCTCAAAATTTCATCTGGTTCCATTTTGTACAATAATCTTGCTATCAATTGAAAAGGAGCTGACTTTATGATTACCTTCTTTTTGCTGCTGATATGTCCTTTGGCAGCTCCCCTATGGGTAGGTGCTCTCCAATCAACTTATACTATGATGGTATAGAACTTATGTAAAGAATTGAATGTTAGGAAACTCATCTGACACTCCTCCTGTAGGTTCCCCTAAGTGAACCCTTGACAGTTGATCCACTATCACATGCTTCTTTCTAGGTCTGAACACCACCCGAAATACAAATTCTTGTAACATGATGAGTCACCTGCTAACTCGTCCATGTATAGTCAGCTTATTAAGTAAAACAATGCTTGATGATCTACATAAAAGGTGAAAGGGTTGGCTAGATAATGTCTAAATTTTTGGATAGCATACACCATCCAAGCACTTCCCTTTCGTTTGTACTTTGTACTATAATTCTTTTCATTTCTTGACAGCAACCGATTAGCAAAATAAATAGGCTGGTCTAGCCTAAATTGCCCCTTTAGGGCCAACGTACATCCAATTGCAAAATTGGATGCTTCCACATGGACATGGAATTCCTTGTCCCAATCTGGGAATACCAAAATAGGCATGCATACTTTGCATTCAGCTCTTCGAAGGCCCCCTCTCCATCCGTCGAAAAATAACATTCTTCCTTGTTAGCGCACCTAAGGGATAGGACACATGGGCAAAATTCCTAATAAATCTCCTTTAGTATCCTATACATCCTAGAAAGGTCTTAAATGAGCTCACGTCATGTGGTTCTTCCATATATACCAAGTCGCGAATATTATCAAGATTTGTCTTTAGCCCTTCTTTACACACCGTGTCCTAATAGTTTGCCATATGGCACCAACAACTTACACTTTGTTGGATTAAATGCCAAGCGCGCTAATCTCATACATTCCTCTAATGCTATCAAGTGTTCATCCTTTTTTCCATATAGTGACAAGTCATATAGAATACTCCTCTGAAATGTGGCTAGGGCATAGCACAACCCAAATGGCATTATGTTATAGGCAAAGATGCCATTCTCCACAACGAATGTTGTCTTTAGTTTATCATCCTCTGAAATGCTTGTGGTTGTATCCAGAAAACCCATCCAGAAATGAGTAGATTTCATTTCATTACCAACTACTTCCAATATTGAGTCGGTGAATGTTATTGGAAAGGGATCCTTTATTGTTTCAGCATTTAGACTTCTAAAGTCTACATATATGCGGATTTTATTCATTTCTTTCTTTAAAGTAATGACAATTGATGATACCCATTCCCTCACCGTCACTATAAAGATTATGCTGACATCCAACATCTTCTGAATTTTTGCATTCACCAAGGCTACATACTTAGGGTTCACCCTATATGGCCTTCTTCTCATTGGTAAGGCACCTAGTAATCAACTAGATCCAGTGTATGCACATCTATGGAGGTATTCCAAAAACCATTCTTAGCCATCCATGTCCCGACAATGCATCATACGTTGGTTTTTGCGTTGCAATCACAACAAAGTCCATGATGAAATCTTGGTCAACAATCTTTACATTTTGACTCATCAATACGCCTTTCATTTCTATACTGTACTGATCTACAAAATACAACCAAAAGTGCAAGAATGTTGCTCCAATGTCTTTCCAAGTCTTCTCTAGCATTACATTCACACTAGACCCTCCGTCTACATTACCTGCATCAACTTGTGATCCAACAGCTCCATGTGGATCAATATTGGTTTCTTGCCTACTTCAATAATCAATATTGTGGGATCAATGTATTTATCCTTCTTGATCCCCATCACCTCCTATCTTCTTGGCTCCACCACCATTTCAATCTCTCCTACCTTCGCATAAAGCTTGGGTATCGTGCCAAGTAAACTGGACACCTTCACTTCAACTGTCATGCTTAGTACTTGCACCACTAACTGCTTTGTTGATGATTGTCTTCCTGGAACTTCTTTTGCAAGAATTGATTTCTTCAATGTCTTTTCCTAGAGTAGTCTATCTTGTTTCATCTTCTCCATTTCTTCTTTAATCAAGTCATGTGCTGCCTACCACCGCATCTTCTCATTGGCAGGATTTGGGTATTGCTCAGTCTTCTTCGCCTGAGCTCTTGTTAGTACCAACACATGCTTCTCTTTCTCCTACTTGTTTATCAAAGGTTCACCTATGTCAATTAGGTTAACATTTTGAGTTCCGCTAGAACTCGCCTTCTTTGGGCAATTCACCTCCTTGTGATTGCCTAGACCACACCATCTACACATGTGCGTCATATTGTTTCCGTTTGCCCCTCTTGCTTGTGAGTTTGGACAATTTTTCGCGAAATGTCCCCACTCTTGGCAATTTTTGCATCGAATGATTGACCTACCGTCCAAATCATATTATATCAACTCTAGCCATCTTGTCGATTACCTTGTTGGTGTTGTCTTCCTCCACAATGATTGTTTCTATAACCACCGCTAGTTGCCCCTTGTCCATTCTTTCAAGTGTTTGGCTTCTCTTCTCCTTCTGCATCATCATCGTTTGATGCCTTGCGCTCCTTAAGTTAAATGGACAATCTCGTACAACATGTCCCAACACATCACATATATTATAATATGCATTTTTCGGACAATTTCTGTTTGTGTAACCTTTTGATTTACAATCTGAGCACCACATATCTTTCTTTTCTTTCCTCTTCTCACCTTTCACTTCATTGATCATTCTCTTGAAGTCCATCGACTGAATGGCCACATGCAACTCCTCTTTGTCACTATCAAAATCATTGCTTCTAAAGTGACTTAATCTGGTTATCGTTTATTTGGCTTCACTTTCAAAGTTCATCACCCTTTCATATGCTTCTTTGTATGTTGAAAATGGTATTATCCTCATTTTCTTCTTATATCTTGGCAACAATCCATCAATGAACCATCTCTTCAGCATTCCATTTGTCGGTTGCATTTCCATCTTATCCGTGAGTAGCTTCAGTCATTGATTATAGGACTTTATGTCCTCATCCTTCTTATGTTAAGTGGAGTAGATTTCTGTTATAATTTCTATGTCATCCCTCAATGGTCTGAATTTCTTCTTAAATTCTTCCACTAAATCCTCCCATGTTGTGAATGGTTTCGTTGCTTCTCTTTTCAAGTGCCAATCAATTGCGATTCCTTGCAATGTTGCTGGAAATAATTGTAACAATGAATCTAAGTCCCATACTCCATTGGCTTTCCAAATCGTAGTACACGTCCCTATGTCACGTACAGGGTCTTCTCTCCCCTCTCTTGTAAAAGGTGGACATTTCTATTTTCCTACCTGGTTTGCAATATTCGCCATTGGTGGTGGATTTTCTTCTCCCAATACATGCTTCAGTTCTTGGCAGGTCTTCACTTGGTGCCTTTGTTCTCAGCACTTCCTCAACTCTCGATGCTTCTTCATCTTCTTTGTTGCCTTCAAACAACCTTCAACTAAGCTCTAGTGCACCTTCGCTTTGTGACGTCCTTCGTGAATATACAAACGTTGGATCTGGCCTACTTACCCAAGCACTCATGCGTTGTTGCTCTAGTGCTTGACTCCCGTCCTTTGCACTCCTTGGCAAACTCCTCCCCATTTGCTTCAGCATCAGCATCCACTCGTCTACTCGTGCATGCTCCATGACGTCTTGACTTACGCGAACATTTTCTTTAGCTCTTTGATGCAACTCTCTTTGCTATTCGTCTTCCGTTGTTAACAACAATGTTTGCCATCTTTCACTCTCGTCTCTATCGCTATCCTCCTAAGGAGTCCAACTGTAGTGTCAACGAACAAGTTGACCTATACTTCGACTAGGCAACGATGCCAAATGTATAGTTATGAGTATTCCCGAATGTCATGCAGGCAACTCGGGTTAGATCCCCGACGACGACTCCAAATGTAGCACAGGGATGAGGTTTCCCAACAAGTAGATAGAGTGACAGAGTTCAAGGGCCAACATGTCTACAGTCAACAGTTTGGAACAAGGTCATCATCATCTACTCATATGGCCATGTCTTAGACAATGGTTGGATCTCAAGCTTCAATTAGTCTGATGACATCAGCGGGTTGTCCTCAACACGAGAGCATGATGGCATACACATGATGGCGTGCCAACAAGTTCTTCAAATGGCACTCTTCCAGCAAGACGACAATCTGCTACGACGGTTCCTCAGCGTTGTTGTCAGCAATCGTCTAACAACGTCCGCACTCACAACTATGACCTGTAACTTCCAATAATTGACTATGTTGTCCAACTTGCAATCACACTAACTTGCCAATGCACAAGTATAATAATCTAACAATGGATATCAACACATAGGCATTCAACACATATAAGGAGAATGGTTTTGTATTGATATTCTGCCAAGATGGCATTTAGAGATTACAACATTCAAACTTAGGCTAATAAGATGTTACACTTGCACATATGCTTTGTCGATGGTCTCTCAATCCTCAGATAGATTAGACACGTATCATACATATGCTCTCCATATATCTATATGCAACAAATGAAGGGGGGGGTCTTCTTTCTAGTGCAGTTATGGTCATTGTTGGCAACAATTTCCAGGACACATTGCACATAACCAACTTCCCCTCTTTCCTATGTACGTGAGACTTATGCCAAATTTACAATATGCGTATTATCTAACTTATGATGGCTAAAATATATCATTTGCATTTCATATTAATTACATTTACATTTCATTGGCATTAACCAGCCATTTCATTACATTTCGTTTAGACCAAAACTTAATGCTTAAACACAAATACTTTTGTTTTTGCTTATGTCCAGAACCAGTGCCTATAGCAGGAGAAGCCACCGACAAAGGAAGAAGCAACTACCACTGACAAAAAAGTTGCATAAGAACAAAACATTAGGAGAAATTCTACATAGAACGGAGAGCGAAAGCGCAAAAGGGTTTTTTGGAAGAGTAACTGCAGGCGTGTGGACGGATGTATAGTCGACTAGGGATAGGAGAGGGCATGAGAACTTCCAGTTGTAGGTGTGAGACGTTGTTGGTGCAGATTGAATGGTAGAATTGACGCAGACTACGTAGAGGACGTGCAAGGGAGATTGTCATGCAAGTTGTGCGAGGAATCTACCTAGGTGAGTCGTGGCATAGAAGCCTCGCCTTGGAATGACTACTATACAAGTGAGGAAGCAGACAATTTCCATACAAGTGAAAACTTGGAGGTTGTCGTACAAGTCAGACAATTGTCGTACCAATTAAGTGTATTTGCCATACCAATTAGTAGCATACGACAGGTGTCGTACTAGTGCTAGAAGTAGGTAACAAGGGTTGTACAAGTAGTAGTTGGAGTCTAAGGAAGTGTCTTCTGAGGAAGTGTCGTCGAAGGAAGTGTTGTTTGAGGAGTGTTTTACAGGTGGCACCAACAAGGAGTGTCGTACAAGTGGTGTCCATGAGGAGTGTCATATAAGTGGTGTCGACGATGAGTGTCATACAAGTGTGTCGACGATGAGTGTCATACAAGTGGTGTTGATGAAGAGTTTCGTACATGTGGTGCCAACAAAGAGTGTCATACAAGTGACTGTCATTCAAATGCATTCTTGAGTTTTTCAAGTGCATTGCTGATTTGCCATTCAAATGGATCACAAGTGTGTGGTGCAAGTGCTTGTTGTATGTAGCAGAGTAGTGAGTTTCCCAACAATGGAAAACGAATGGCAGATTTGAAGGACAAACAAAACTGCAATCAATAAGTTACTGCATGTTTGAATAGCATCATTCTGGCTTGTACGGCAAAACAATCTCTAGTTGAACAGCAATGTGCACTTGAACAGCACTGTGTAATATGCACTTGAATGGTGAGTTGCTAATCAGACAACTGACTTGAACAACAAGGACAATGATCAATTAAATGGTCAGTTGCTTAGCCTGCCAACTAACTTGAATGGTAGTGGTCAACTGAATGACAAGGATCAATTGGACGGCATATTCTGCAAGCACTTGAATTGCAAGGACTTGAACTGCAGACACTTGAACTGCAGCGGATGACTACAATGGATATGACTGCAATGTATATGACTACAATGGATATGACTGCAATCTTCTAGATGGCAACTGCACCCAACATAACGGTAGTTGTATTCCAGCAACATGGTATCCTCCAAGTCGGCAACTCTCATATGACGGTCACCTATCCGCAACTGTCATCTACACTGCAATTCCTAACTGTGTCCTTCAACCTGCAACCACAACACCTTGACAATATACAAACTTACACAGACATCCAACACACATATGGAGAATAGATATATTGCATTAACAGTCTGCCAGTATGGCAACATCATTACATATTATGGCACTGGTGTGTGCACAGAACTCTCAATATACTCTCACATATTCCCACATATGCTCTCTCTCGGATAGATTGCTCACGTATTCCCATCTCTCCATACTCATGCCCATGCCTCTCTTCCAAAATTGAAGAAGGGGGGTCCTTTTATGCACTCCAATGGCAGCTACCAAAACAACCATCCAAGACACCTCGTCCTCAACTGTTTGGACTTACATTAATCTACCTAAGTTACAAATGCAATATTAACTTATGACATCAACATTTTTGCCGTCATATTACATTTGACTTTTACACATCACATTTGTATTTCATATTCATTTCACTACATTTCATTACACTTTATTTCATAAACATTTGACCCTTACTATTACATTGCTACTTTATAACTTTTTCACCCAGTCATCATAAGTATTTCTATTTTGTATGCACATTTCGTCAAACACTTTGCGTATGAGCTGCAAAATAACACAAAATGACAAAAATTATTCACTAAATGCAAACATATCATTTTGCCTGCCTACACTGTATAAGTGAAGTGTTTTCGTTCAAGGAGGTGCCATTCAAGGACCTGCTGTTCAAGGAGAAGTGTAGTGAAAGGCTAAGTTAGAGGCCAAGAAGCAATCAATTGGAACAAGAGAGCAGTAATTTGGAGTCAAGGGAAAGTTGTTTAAGTGGGTCGAGCGAAGGCTACCAAAGTGCAGATGAGGAGAAAAATTCAGCTCAGATAATGAAGGTTTCAATGGGTTTGCCATTGAGGTTTCAGGGCACTACCCCAAACCTTGCGGGAATGTTGCCCCTCGACCCTGCAAGGAGCACTAACCCTTAACCCCTAACAAAGATGGCAACAGGCGTTGCCAGTCATGTTCGTGATGGTTATGTTGGTCATGTTGATCAAGCTGGTGATGCAGCAGCTAATTGTAGAAAGTGAAGTGAGCAATTAGAGACCAATGTATGGTTGGAAGCAATTTGAAGTGAAGTCAGTTGCAGAAGATGTATGGAATAGAAGAAAGCAGAAGAAGCATGGCAAGAAATTCCAAAACATTGTTTAGTGCTTCTATCCCCAATGTTCAACTCATGTGTGGTCGAGGATGCCAACAAATTCAAGGAGGGGATAGATCAAAGCAAGCAAATTGATACATCTGCGTTTACTAAATAATTTTGGTCAAATTGTGTTATTTTGTACTTCGTAAGTTCGTACACCAAGTGTTCAATGAAATGTGCATACATATAATAAAATTAAAAAGTCATAATGTAAAATTTCATGCAATTTTAAGTATTAGTATGTATGGTAAAGTCATAAAGTGACTTAGGAAATGAATTGTAAATGCAAGTCAAATGCATGTGAAATGTAATTTAGGAAAATGATGAGGTGTCGAGTAGTTGGAGGGTGCAACTACTTTTTGGTTGTATAAATAAGACCCTTGCCTTGTTTACTCGGGTCATGTATGGTGATGGTGGTTGGTTGTAATGGTTGTGGAGTTGACCGACATGTGTGATTTTTGGTATAAAGGAGATTCTACACGGGTGTAGAGCGTATATGTAATGCAAGTTTCGTACAACCATTTTTAATACAAGATCTGCTCATATTAATTTATCATCTGCTATTGTTATTGTATGTTTCTTGTGAGTATTGTCATTTCTGATTGCTGCAGTAAATAGTTCTGTGTTGTTTCTTCCAAGTTCTGTATGCAAGGTTCATGTTGCAGACCAAGGGTTGTATAAAAAGTGAAGACTCCTGGCTGATTAATAAATCTGTCATTCAAATTGTTCCTCCAAGAGTTGGAATACAAACCGTTGTTCTACACAGCCTTTTGGCATAAGCTGAATATCGCACCCACTGATACCCAGAGCTGTGATTTCTTCTCCAACTCCACAAGCCTTGCCCATAATACCACATTCTCATTCTCCTTTGTTGTGAGCTGCTGGTCCTTACCTGAAAGCAACTGATCTTTGGCTGCAAGCTCCTGATATTTTGGCACATTTTCTTGCTTTAGCTTGATGGCTTTTCAGCAAGATTATCACAGGTCCCAATATTTAGGATCAAATATAACATTCAACATTTGAGCAATCAATATAAATGGCCAATGTCAATGAACATAACATTCATGAAAATAACAACAATAATATGAAATAAATGGCCAAAATCATTCATGAAATAACATGAAAAAAACTTACAATAATATTGCTCAAACTGTATACAAGCTTCTTTATATTGATGCTTGAAATACATATATTCTATGATGATCCTTCGATACAATACATGGAGCCTTGTCTCCATTATATAACCTTAGAAAGGTGACTCCTCACATATCTGGGAGTTGCAACCTTTCCTATTCCATACATAAGACAAACCTCACATGTCCTTTGGCTTCTCATCTTGCCACTTGTATACATGACTCTTGACATTCTATGTTATTGCACACTTTACTCTATGACACTTGCACACTTACTCTACACATTTGCACATATTGTTACATGACACTTGTGCACATCCTACACATAGACACATACATTAAGGAGAAATATAAATCACACTCCTAAACTATAGACTCAAACCCTATTCTAATATTTACATTGTACCATTGTACCACATGGTACATTTACATTTCTACCAAATAATGTAATATTCTCTAACATAGCTGCCCAATTTGGTGTTCTTGTTCTTCACTTTTCTTCTTCAACTCCCACACCTCATGTCTCATCCTAGCTAGTCCTTCGGCTTCCCTTTTCACCTACCAAAGCTCCTCCTCCATCTCCTTCAACTAGACTTCCTATTGTCCCACTTTCAATTGTGCATTATTTGCTCTTTTGTGGAACGTTTCTAGTCCAACTGTCAACCACTGCATTAAATGGGCCAAACAATTGAATCTAGCATAGCTAGACTCCATCTTAGGTGTCGGTTTGGTCTTTTTGTCTATTGCAATAGTAGGTAAGTGTCAAACTTATCCTCGACAATGTAAATCCTAGGTGGATGGTGGTACAAGACCTTGTGCCTTCTAAGAGATCTTTGACTCCACCCATGCATTGAATGTTGCTGCCCTCACAAAGCTCACATGGTTGAGTCTGTTGCAACTCCACAAATTTCTTCATTCTTGCTTTGTCTTGTGACTAGCTAGCCAACTTGGCTACTTCTGCTTCTATCCTTATCGCCCACAATCTCCATTGTCCAAGGGCACTTGCACTAAATTCAATGCATGCTCTCTCCATCACACCAACTAGTTTCCCAAAGAAGTTCTTGATTTGCTCATCTCATTCATCATGTCATATACTGCAGGTTGCCTCAAGTTAGGCATCACCTGATGATTTCTCCTTTCGCATCCTTCTCCTTTGACTTTTCTTGCATTGACAGTTGTTCTTTTGCTTCAAACATTTCTTCATTCACTGTTGCTCAGCTAGATTGACCCAACTCCATGATAATAGGTGTTGAAACATCTTTTCCCTTCTCCATTTGTGTCTGTGTTGTGTTCGAGGCTATATCCACGAGTAATTCTCCCAAAGTAGGGAAGCACATTGTGCCACTTCATCACTGATTTGCCACAAAGTTGTGGTAGCAAAACCGTCCTATTGAAATGGAGGTGTATCTACCACATCATCCCCCAAATCTGCCACTATTCCACCTCCATACTGTCCAAGTGCCTCAAATCGAACCTTGGTGGCATCTCCTCTATAGTTGTGTTCAAAGCTTCCAAAATGGCATTTGTCTCTTGGGTCTCCTCTACAACCTTGTCCATAACAATTATCTCCTGTTGCGCTACCCCAGTCTCCTATGTAGTTGGTTGCCCTACTCCTTGCTACCCTATCCTAGTCTCTTATGCAATTGATTGTTTTGATTGTTGATCTCTTGCAACCCTAAGCACTTTCACTTGTTTATTATCTCCAGCAGTACCCTCTTGCACATTCTCACTTCCAGATTGCACAAGTGTTATTTCTAGTCCCCCTCTGTGACCCTCTATGCCACAACTTGTGCAACCACCATTGTTGGTACTACAATATAAGTTTGGCCCTGCAATTGAATGTGTTGTCTTGCCACAAGCAATGTTTGGCCTCCTTGTTTTTGTTGTGGTTGTGCACTTCCTCTTTGCATAGTCTCTCATTGGTGGGATTGCTTTTCCACCACTTCTGCCACTAGCACCCACTAGTTGAGTTGACAACTCCTAAGGATGTATTATCTTTAACTTTTGCTTTAGCTGTTGTTGTTGTGACTATGATTGTGGCTACTACCTCTGCTTTCTTTCCTCCCTTTTAGCTATTACAAGAAAATTACAGTCACCTCCTCACTCCCTTCCATATCATACTCCTTTGCCAATGCATTTGTGTCATCTCCATCAAATTCTTCTTCTACTGAGGAGGACTCAATTGATTTCACTGTAGGTGCCTTCCTCTTCTTTGTTACCTTCTTTCCTCCTTGCCCCAAGGTTCAGACTTTCATCACGGGTGCAGTTGAGATCCAACTAAAAACTTATGGTACTCAATCTGCAATATATTGAGGCTTCAACCTTGATACCTAAATCTTCTCAAGCATTGACACATCTAGGAACAATGAAATGGTATTCATGTCATTGAAAAGTTCTTCGTGATCTGCAACATGAAGTTGTGGATGCTCTCAGCCAAATGAGTTTCCCAATCATACCTGATATCGCCAATTCTATGTGTGGCTTCCGCTGCATTCCTCCATCTTCGGCATGCAACTTTATAGGGATTCCTTTTGTTCTACTTAAATCCTCCTCGCCAACAGTTGTGGACAACTACCATTACCAATACTTAACTACCCACTCAATTGCTTATAGCCTACAAAGTGGAAAATTTGCTTCCACGCACTCCCACCACGGCTCCACATGGCATGCCCTAGCTAATTCGACAATCTCCAACAAGTTGGGCATTGATCGAAATCAACATTCTCTGACAAATTTGGCTTTCAACAGTCTCCATAGATTTCACGACACTATGGCTCGGTTTCCCACTGTTGGGTCCCAGTTTGCATAGTTGAGAAAATCGGCAAAACATCGACGGTCTCCCGAATTTTTGCCAATTTTTTTAAACGGCAATGCAATCGGAAAAGAATCGGCGATGCGCCAATTCTTTGCCGATTTTTGAAAAAATGACAACCCTGGAACATTGCATGTTTGTAGAGTTTTTGGTGTTTCAAGTTTTCTCGGTGATTATGGTACCCTTTGCATCTCTAGCATCCTTGGTATGGTGGGGGACCTAAGTACAACCCCTTTTTCTCCAAACAAAAAAAAAATGTTAAATGTGGTATGGACGAAAGTGTAGAAAAAATAGAATAATATTTTTTTAAAATAAAATAAGTTCTTGATTTAAAGGATTTTAAATATTGTGAAACTCTAGGAGCACACCTTAATGAGCGACATATCTTTTGTATATTTCTCCTTTCTCCTCTAATTGTTTTACACATGAATACTTCCAAACCAATATTTAATATTCTTTACAGGGGGCACATGGAGTGAGAGAGGTAGGTGCACACGATGAGAAGAGAAATGTGCAAGGGGGCATATGGAGTAAGAGAGTGGGTGCACGTAGGTGAGAAGAGAGGGGGGATAAATAGTAGGAGGAGAAGTGCCATGTTCGATGGTTGAGCAAGCTCAATCTAGTCTCAATTTGTGTCCTTCGGTTTCCTCATCTCAAATAACTAAGCAACTTGAAAATTTAAAAGTGAGTGAGGAACCTCTCATCAATGTTTCATCACGGGATCAAGTTAATCATTTTCTTCCGGAGCCTCTTCGGATCTTGCCAAGCTTAAGTCTTTCTTCATATTCAGTTTGCCATGGCTCCCAATTGTTGCTAACCCTTAGTTTGCCTCTTTATATATCATGTAAAAATTATATGCCAAATAATTGAGACAATAGTATTTTATAGTTAAGATGGCTCACATTTAAAATTCAAGTCTTGTCTTGGTGAGGTGCATGTGAGGAGTACCTAACCCAAAAAACATAGTAACCCATTAAAAAGTAATTTCATTTTATAAAAAAAATTTATATAAATATATTTTATAAAATCTGCATTTTTATCTTTTTTCTTTTTAGGTTGTGGCCGATTTAGGGTTTTTTTATGAAAGCCCATTTTCCAGCTATTAATGTTTGAACTTCGAAGTTTAAAGTTTAAAGTTTAAACCCTACCCTAGTTGAGGGTTTTGGGTTTATTTATTTTCCTCCTCTTTTTAAGTAAGGAGGAGAAGTGCCATGTTCGATGGTTGAGCAAGCTCAATCTAGTCTCAATTTGTGTCCTTCGGTTTCCTCATCTCAAATAACTAAGCAACTTGAAAATTTAAAAGCGAGTGAGGAACCTCTCATCAACGTTTCATCACAGGATCAAGTTAATCATTTTCTTCCAGAGCCTCTTCTGGATCTTGCCAAGCTTAAGTCTTTCTTCATATTCAGTTTGCCATGGCTCCCAATTGTTGCTAACCCTTAGTTTGCCTCTTTATATATCATGTAAAAATTATATGCCAAATAATTGAGACAATAGTATTTTATAGTTAAGATGGCTCACATTTAAAATTCAAGTCTTGTCTTGGTGAGGTGCATGTGAGGAGTACCTAACCCAAAAAACATAGTAACCCATTAAAAAGTAATTTCATTTTATAAAATAAATTTATATAAATATATTTTATAAAATCTGCATTTTTATCTTTTTTCTTTTTAGGTTGTGGCCGATTTAGGGTTTTTTTATGAAAGCCCATTTTCCAGCTATTAATGTTTGAACTTCGAAGTTTAAAGTTTAAAGTTTAAACCCTACCCTAGTTGAGGGTTTTGGGTTTATTTATTTTCCTCCTCTTTTTAAGTAAGGAGGAGAAGTGCCATGTTCGATGGTTGAGCAAGCTCAATCTAGTCTCAATTTGTGTCCTTCGGTTTCCTCATCTCAAATAACTAAGCAACTTGAAAATTTAAAAGCGAGTGAGGAACCTCTCATCAATGTTTCATCACAGGATCAAGTTAATCATTTTCTTCCAGAGCCTCTTCTGGATCTTGCCAAGCTTAAGTCTTTCTTCATATTCAGTTTGCCATGGCTCCCAATTGTTGCTAACCCTTAGTTTGCCTCTTTATATATCATGTAAAAATTATATGCCAAATAATTGAGACAATAGTATTTTATAGTTAAGATGGCTCACATTTAAAATTCAAGTCTTGTCTTGGTGAGGTGCATGTGAGGAGTACCTAACCCAAAAAACATAGTAACCCATTAAAAAGTAATTTCATTTTATAAAAAAAATTTATATAAATATATTTTATAAAATCTGCATTTTTATCTTTTTTCTTTTTAGGTTGTGGCCGATTTAGGGTTTTTTTATGAAAGCCCATTTTCCAGCTATTAATGTTTGAACTTCGAAGTTTAAAGTTTAAAGTTTAAACCCTACCCTAGTTGAGGGTTTTGGGTTTATTTATTTTCCTCCTCTTTTTAAGTAAGGAGGAGAAGTGCCATGTTCGATGGTTGAGCAAGCTCAATCTAGTCTCAATTTGTGTCCTTCGGTTTCCTCATCTCAAATAACTAAGCAACTTGAAAATTTAAAAGCGAGTGAGGAACCTCTCATCAACGTTTCATCACAGGATCAAGTTAATCATTTTCTTCCAGAGCCTCTTCTGGATCTTGCCAAGCTTAAGTCTTTCTTCATATTCAGTTTGCCATGGCTCCCAATTGTTGCTAACCCTTAGTTTGCCTCTTTATATATCATGTAAAAATTATATGCCAAATAATTGAGACAATAGTATTTTATAGTTAAGATGGCTCACATTTAAAATTCAAGTCTTGTCTTGGTGAGGTGCATGTGAGGAGTACCTAACCCAAAAAACATAGTAACCCATTAAAAAGTAATTTCATTTTATAAAATAAATTTATATAAATATATTTTATAAAATCTGCATTTTTATCTTTTTTCTTTTTAGGTTGTGGCCGATTTAGGGTTTTTTTATGAAAGCCCATTTTCCAGCTATTAATGTTTGAACTTCGAAGTTTAAAGTTTAAAGTTTAAACCCTACCCTAGTTGAGGGTTTTGGGTTTATTTATTTTCCTCCTCTTTTTAAGTAAGGAGGAGAAGTGCCATGTTCGATGGTTGAGCAAGCTCAATCTAGTCTCAATTTGTGTCCTTCGGTTTCCTCATCTCAAATAACTAAGCAACTTGAAAATTTAAAAGCGAGTGAGGAACCTCTCATCAATGTTTCATCACAGGATCAAGTTAATCATTTTCTTCCAGAGCCTCTTCTGGATCTTGCCAAGCTTAAGTCTTTCTTCATATTCAGTTTGCCATGGCTCCCAATTGTTGCTAACCCTTAGTTTGCCTCTTTATATATCATGTAAAAATTATATGCCAAATAATTGAGACAATAGTATTTTATAGTTAAGATGGCTCACATTTAAAATTCAAGTCTTGTCTTGGTGAGGTGCATGTGAGGAGTACCTAACCCAAAAAACATAGTAACCCATTAAAAAGTAATTTCATTTTATAAAAAAAATTTATATAAATATATTTTATAAAATCTGCATTTTTATCTTTTTTCTTTTTAGGTTGTGGCCGATTTAGGGTTTTTTTATGAAAGCCCATTTTCCAGCTATTAATGTTTGAACTTCGAAGTTTAAAGTTTAAAGTTTAAACCCTACCCTAGTTGAGGGTTTTGGGTTTATTTATTTTCCTCCTCTTTTTAAGTAAGGAGGAGAAGTGCCATGTTCGATGGTTGAGCAAGCTCAATCTAGTCTCAATTTGTGTCCTTCGGTTTCCTCATCTCAAATAACTAAGCAACTTGAAAATTTAAAAGCGAGTGAGGAACCTCTCATCAACGTTTCATCACGGGATCAAGTTAATAATTTTCTTCCGAGCCTCTTCTGGATCTTGCCAAGCTTAAGTCTTTCTTCATATTCAGTTTGCCATGGCTCCCAATTGTTGCTAACCCTTAGTTTGCCTCTTTATATATCATGTAAAAATTATATGCCAAATAATTGAGACAATAGTATTTTATAGTTAAGATGGCTCACATTTAAAATTCAAGTCTTGTCTTGGTGAGGTGCATGTGAGGAGTACCTAACCCAAAAAACATAGTAACCCATTAAAAAGTAATTTCATTTTATAAAATAAATTTATATAAATATATTTTATAAAATCTGCATTTTTATCTTTTTTCTTTTTAGGTTGTGGCCGATTTAGGGTTTTTTTATGAAAGCCCATTTTCCAGCTATTAATGTTTGAACTTCGAAGTTTAAAGTTTAAAGTTTAAACCCTACCCTAGTTGAGGGTTTTGGGTTTATTTATTTTCCTCCTCTTTTTAAGTAAGGAGGAGAAGTGCCATGTTCGATGGTTGAGCAAGCTCAATCTAGTCTCAATTTGTGTCCTTCGGTTTCCTCATCTCAAATAACTAAGCAACTTGAAAATTTAAAAGCGAGTGAGGAACCTCTCATCAATGTTTCATCACAGGATCAAGTTAATCATTTTCTTCCAGAGCCTCTTCTGGATCTTGCCAAGCTTAAGTCTTTCTTCATATTCAGTTTGCCATGGCTCCCAATTGTTGCTAACCCTTAGTTTGCCTCTTTATATATCATGTAAAAATTATATGCCAAATAATTGAGACAATAGTATTTTATAGTTAAGATGGCTCACATTTAAAATTCAAGTCTTGTCTTGGTGAGGTGCATGTGAGGAGTACCTAACCCAAAAAACATAGTAACCCATTAAAAAGTAATTTCATTTTATAAAAAAAATTTATATAAATATATTTTATAAAATCTGCATTTTTATCTTTTTTCTTTTTAGGTTGTGGCCGATTTAGGGTTTTTTTATGAAAGCCCATTTTCCAGCTATTAATGTTTGAACTTCGAAGTTTAAAGTTTAAAGTTTAAACCCTACCCTAGTTGAGGGTTTTGGGTTTATTTATTTTCCTCCTCTTTTTAAGTAAGGAGGAGAAGTGCCATGTTCGATGGTTGAGCAAGCTCAATCTAGTCTCAATTTGTGTCCTTCGGTTTCCTCATCTCAAATAACTAAGCAACTTGAAAATTTAAAAGCGAGTGAGGAACCTCTCATCAACGTTTCATCACGGGATCAAGTTAATAATTTTATTCCGAGCCTCTTCTGGATCTTGCCAAGCTTAAGTCTTTCTTCATATTCAGTTTGCCATGGCTCCCAATTGTTGCTAACCCTTAGTTTGCCTCTTTATATATCATGTAAAAATTATATGCCAAATAATTGAGACAATAGTATTTTATAGTTAAGATGGCTCACATTTAAAATTCAAGTCTTGTCTTGGTGAGGTGCATGTGAGGAGTACCTAACCCAAAAAACATAGTAACCCATTAAAAAGTAATTTCATTTTATAAAATAAATTTATATAAATATATTTTATAAAATCTGCATTTTTATCTTTTTTCTTTTTAGGTTGTGGCCGATTTAGGGTTTTTTTATGAAAGCCCATTTTCCAGCTATTAATGTTTGAACTTCGAAGTTTAAAGTTTAAAGTTTAAACCCTACCCTAGTTGAGGGTTTTGGGTTTATTTATTTTCCTCCTCTTTTTAAGTAAGGAGGAGAAGTGCCATGTTCGATGGTTGAGCAAGCTCAATCTAGTCTCAATTTGTGTCCTTCGATTTCCTCATCTCAAATAACTAAGCAACTTGAAAATTTAAAAGCGAGTGAGGAACCTCTCATCAACGTTTCATCACAGGATCAAGTTAATCATTTTCTTCCAGAGCCTCTTCTGGATCTTGCCAAGCTTAAGTCTTTCTTCATATTCAGTTTGCCATGGCTCCCAATTGTTGCTAACCCTTAGTTTGCCTCTTTATATATCATGTAAAAATTATATGCCAAATAATTGAGACAATAGTATTTTATAGATAAGATGGCTCACATTTAAAATTCAAGTCTTGTCTTGGTGAGGTGCATGTGAGGAGTACCTAACCCAAAAAACATAGTAACCCATTAAAAAGTAATTTCTTTTTATAACAAAAATTTATATAAATATATTTTATAAAATCTGCATTTTTATATTTTTTCTTTTTAGGTTGTGGCCGATTTAGGGTTTTTTTATGAAAGCCCATTTTCCAGCTATTAATGTTTGAACTTCGAAGTTTAAAGTTTAAACCCTACCCTAGTTGAGGGTTTTGGGTTTATTTATTTTCCTCCTCTTTTTAAGTAAATATTGCTGCCTGATAACTATGTATGCAAACCCATTTTTCATCTGTTAATGTTTGAAACTTTGAAGTTTAAACCCTAAACCCTAGGCTTGGGTTTAGGGTTTGTTTTTTTTTCCTCCTTTTTAAGTAAATAAGTAAATATTGCTGCCTGGTAACTGTTGTCACATTTTGCACGGGGTGCAATGTCTTCAATATTGTTTTGTAACAGTGCTGCTCTTCTTTTCCTCCTTCCGTTTTTCTTCCTTCTCTCCCTTTCCTTTTCTTTCCCATTCTCTTTCTCTCCCCCCTTTTTTCCTTGGAGTTCCCCAGTTGATTTTCCAGCTTTCCGGCGGGTCTATCCGAAATTGGCTAAGTGCGGGTGCGAAGTTCGCACTTCGCCCGATTTTGGTGCGAAGTGCGTACTCGCCCGATTTAGTGCGAGTCCGACTCGCCCGATTTTGGTGCGAAGTCCGACTTCGCCCCACTTCCGGGCGCACCTTTCAGGCGGTCGGCGGGTCAATGCGGGAAGAAAGATAAAATGCCGGAGCGAGTCCATATGGCGGCGGACACCGGTGTTCGCTCGTGCGCGATTCGACTTCTCAACGAGCCGGAATGCGCCCTTGGCGGGTGTACGGTAGGGGAACAAACCCGGAATTTGACCAAGGCTTGAAGGCCTTCCCCGGCTGCTGCTGATTTCTCGCACGCATCCCAAGGAGCCCCGATCCCAAGCAAAGATGGATAGGCTGCCCTCTAAGGCGGGCATGTGTCCTACGACATAACCCATCATCGGACAAGTGTCCGGCTCGGGATTTGAACCAAGGCTGCCGACCAAAAGGGATAAGCATGGGCTGCCTCACCGCTGCGTTAATAGCCTCATTCAAAGCTGATGCGAGGTTTCACTGCTCCGGCTACTAGCAAGCCTGCCGACTTGAAGATTTACCCGGCACTCCGCCACGTAGCTGTCCGGCTTCCGGGAAGACCATCTTTGCGGGTACGGCCCGATCCGACAAAGGTCGGCATTTGCGGCTCTTTCGCCGCTTACGTCGGCTCATGTTTGGCGGGACTACTGTGCCCATTAATGTAACGGGTGGGACTCGGGCTATAAAAGCCCATCCGAAATTCATTGTAAAGGGTGGAAGGGGAATGTTTGTTAGGGAACTACGTGCTTCTTTAACGTGCTTACGCTTATGAATACAATGCTGTATGCACAGGTTACATTCTCTTGTCTTTATTCTTTTATCTTTGTCTTTCATTATATGCCTTAGGCCCACCTGTGTCGTGGCTCGTTGATTCACTTCGGCATTTGGCGATCAGGTTCCTCTAGCATTGCTTGTTTAAAGCACCTTCCGTACTTCATTAATTTAAAGCATTCATAATAAATTTGGTAGCAGTTCCATCAGTTATGTGTGACGTTGCTGGCCCGTATCTGGTGATTGATGCGATCCCTCTTCGTTAGTTCCTTGTAGGGAATGTTTGCTAGGGAGCCATTGAAGGTGTGCGGTTAAACTCTCTACCTAACACATATACAGCTCCGACATCTCTAGGTTTACTTTCTACCCCTGTCAGTGTACGTATCTGGTGATTGATACGATCCCTGCTTTTAGTTCCTTGTAGGGAATGTTTGCTAGGGAGCTATTGAAGCTGTGCATAGGCTGCTGGTGTATCGGAAGTACGCCTAGGTTTTGCAGTTCCTTGTCATGCTCTGTGTTTGTATGCAGTAAGTAGCGGTGATTGGTGTGTTCCCGTACTGTTAGTTCCCCCCACCAACCTTTGGACATATTTGTATCTCTTTCCGTACATTTGTCTCTTTCCGTTCATTTATTTCTTTCCTGTTCCCTTTAGCTTAAATCAAGCCCCCCAAAAGGAGCCGGCCTTCTCCGGAGATTGGCTCGGAAGGCATCTCTTCCTTCCGGCCTTTCATGCTGGTGGGCGAATCTGGGCGCATTAACCAAAAATCCTTTCCTCATGGCGATTCGTAACCAACGGTTTCTCGCACGCCGGTGGGACGCTTGTCCCACGATTTAAAGAAAGAGTACCCGTCCGGTTTCCACCTAGCGCAGCGGTTCTTCGACCCGCTCGGCGGAACACGGGTCCCACATCGACGAGAGATTTTCCGATCGGTCTCCACAGCGGCGACGGTTCTCGAGCTCTTGGTGAGACAAGGAAGTTTCTCACCCACGACGAATCGAAGCACCGGTGTTCGCTTCATTCTTGTTCCAAATCGAACACTGGCGACTACGCACGAACAAATCCTCGAGTCTAGAAGACCGGTCCTGGTCACCTTCATGCACACGAGAAGGTGGCGAACAAGAAATCCGAGAAGCCCGCCCGAGTTCTACGAACTAGACATCCACGCTCGAGGCGAGATACCCAGGGTGGCTGATCCGCGAGCTCGTTTCGACGAAGCAGAGTGAGATCCAAGAAGAGGCAGAGCGAGGTCGGAAGAGCAGTACGAAGTAGAAGAGGCCGAGGAAGAGGAAAATCCTGCATCCTCGGAAAGTACCGACACCGAGTACACAACCGACGGCGGAGAAGAAGAAGAAATGGCTGCTCAACAACCGAATGACGATGATCTCTTCCCGGCGGTGGACTCTACGGGGCCTTTGGCCCTGATCGGTCAGCAAGCTGTGCCCCCTGCTGCTTTAAAGTCTATTCCCACATACGACGGCTACGGTAAGGCGGCGTACGAGCACATCCGGGACATCCTTGCCACTGCCTGCACTGCATACCATCACCGGTGAAAGTGTGAAGACCCGTCTGCTGGCCCTTTCCACGAGGGGAAAGCTTCTCTCTTGGTGGAGATCGGCTGCCGAGAGGGATCCATCACTTTGGGTGGCCCCGGCTTGCCGGGAGGCTCGTAAAAGGATGCAACGAGTCCGCTGATCCTACCTCTCTCTTGCATCGGTTCCAAGCAATCCGGAGGCATCCTCAAGAGGAGGTGTCCGATTTTAACATTAGGTTTGCGAGATCCTGGAAACGGGTACCTCGCGAACTTCGGCCTTCGGCCGGCATGGCTGCTCACTACTATCGAGGTCTTTCAACTCGGACATATGCCTCTTCTTGAAGATCGCCCGAATTGACGAGTTCCACCACTGTACGAAAGCTGCCCGACAAGTGAGGCGACATTATCTCCATCGGCGGGCTTCGTCCGAGTGCGGGAGCCGATTCATCCCGACTTTCCCGGATCGCGGTATCCTTACGCCACGGTGGTGTGCCGTCTACTTCGGGGCAGCAGCCCCGGCCCGCGGTGGAATCCGGCGCCGGTCGTAACTCAATACGGCCCGCCTCAGTTGCATTACCCTCATCCGCCTCCTCCCGCTCCGCATTTTCCGGCGCTTCCTGCTCCCCCGCAGTATGCGTCTTATTCTAACCCTCCTCCATTGGCCGCTTTGCCTCCACCGGCACAGTTGCCGCCTCCGCACGACGGCATCCGAACACGATTCTACAAGAAGTGCGGGCTTTGGCCTCCGGATATCATGCCATGTCCAATGACATGGCTGCTATGAAAAGAGAAGCGAGGCCCAAATGGACTTTGCTCCTAGAAGGCCGTATGCGCCACCGGCGCGACAAAAGATAAAGCCCCGAGAGAACCAACCGCGAGGCGTCCGCCTCCGAGAAATCTTGCTATAGATGACCCACCTGGTCCTCCCGACCGAGTCAGCCGGTGCACTACGTGCAATGACCCGCATTCGGAGGAAGGCGCACTTTGCACCGGCACTACATCCGGACCTTGGCCGGCGGCACTATAGAAGATGATGAGCTGTACATGATCTTGGACGGCGAGGCCAATTTTGCCCTGCCAGAAGAGAATCCAGTGGCGCCCGCCAAGGAAGAAAAGAAAGCTGCGGACGCGGCTAAACCTTTGCAGGTATATGCGAGAAGAGAAAAACCGCAGCCCGATGGGCTGCCACCGTCCTAGCGGGCGTGGCCTTACACGGCCCGGGAGAAGGCGTCCAAAGATAAAGCTCCCGCTAAACCTTCTCCGGCCAAAGGCCGTGCTGTTCCGGCTAAGCCTCCGGCCAAAGGCCCCAACTCCCGCTAAGCTTCTGTACTTCAGCCCCCGGCCGAAACCAAAGAACAAGCCCGGGGAGAAGGCTGAAGTACCCGTCTCGACCAAGAGACGGCGAGTTGAGGCCACCCAACGATGCCGGACCAAGTATGAACCGGCTAAACCGGCGAAGGAGCTAGTACCTCGGGCTACGACATTGTAGACGAGTTAAAGAAGACTCCTGCCCGGAATCGGCATGTACGATGCTCTTACGCTTCCGAGGCCGGGTAGATCTGCTTTGCAAGAATCACTCGAAGAACATGAAGAACGGCAAGCAGATGCGGCCTGCTGTCCTGGTTCCAACCTTTGACGGATCTCCACCATGGGAAGAGCAGGACCGCCACCCTTTTATCTGTCTTTGCGGATGCAAGGGCACATAGTTCCTAGCTTGCATGGTGGATTACGGTGCTTCCTCGGCTCGTGATGCCGAAGGCCGTCGCCGATGAGATCGGGATGGAATACACACGGAGCAGCCAAGGTGTCTTGCAATTAGACGGCACCCCTGTCAAGACGGTTGGTGTCATAAAGGACATCCCTATCCAGTTGCACAAAGCTCTCGACATTGTGGTCATCCAAGAGGTCGTGATTGTTGACCTGGAGCCTTACTTCGGCATGTGTCTCTCTCGGGAGTTCAACTGCCGAAGTTGGGCGGGTACCTGTCTCTAGACTACTCGCACATGGAAGTGCCCTTCAAAGGAAGGAGGCTGAAAATTTTCAATGAGAAGCCTTCCCCTTTTCTAGTAGACAAGATACCGGAGGAGAGATGGGTGCATGGTCCGGTTGTCGGAAGGAAGAAGCTGGTGACGATAGAGCCGGCCGAGCAAGCTCTCGAAGTGCTACGGCTTGAAGACGAGTTCTCGTTGCGGGACTTCAATGCTTGTAATCGGGACGAGACGGGGCTGTTACTCCATTAAGCGGCCCGAGGAGCTTGACGTGTCCGTTGCGAAGGAAGTAGGACCTGCACCCGAAGAGCTGTGGAAGCTTTTCTTTGACGGCGCGCGTTGCAAGAATGGCGCCGGTGCGGGGGTCCTCCTGGTTTCTCCAACCGGAGTCCCGGAGGGACTATGCCTACGGGCTGGCTCAGGAGTGTACTAACAATTCGGCGGAATACGAAGCCACGTGCTTGGGTGCCGAAAGGCGGAAAGGCTCGGAATCAAGCATCTCCAAATTTTCGGAGATTCGAGTTAGTGTGTCATCAAGTTACGAATAAATGCGCGTCTAAGCATCACTATCTTAGAGCGTACCGCAATCGGGTCTGGGACCCGATGGAATCGTTTGACTCATTGAACGTTAAGGCAATATCGCGTGAGAGAAACAAGCACGCGGATATTACGGCGTCCGTTGGAGCCAGTGCGTTCCGGTGAAGACGTCGTCCGAAGCTGAAGCCGGTCCGCACCATTTACGGGCCTTACGTGCACGATAGGGATACCTTACAGCGGGTATTCAGGTGTGACGAGGAGATCGTCACATTCCTGGTTAACGAAGTGTGTGTAATCGAAGGTAGAGACCACGATGACGAGCAATATGAGGGGTTGATACGATTCACGGAATAATCACGTCCCAAAAGGATGATTACATTAGAGAGTCTCTTTGATCGAAATGACGAGCAATATCCCACGGGATCAAAGTAGACCCGAGGCGGTATGCTTGACACTGGAGCTCGAACATGGTAAAACCATCAAGGTCGGAGCAGGTGCACGTCGGAGGAGGCGGTGCGATTAGATCAGCTGTGCCGGGAGTTCCCCGACATCGTGGACTGGTGCTACGAGGATTTGAGGGGTATGACGGATCTGTCATCCAGCATACCATCGAGCTAGAGGATGGCGCCAAGCCGTTCCGACAAAAGCAAAAGGCCGTAAATCCAAAGATTGAGGCCATGATGAAGACCGAGCTCTTGATGATCTTTGGAGGCCAAGATCATCTACCCCATCAAACATTCATCCTGGGTCGCGAATCCGGTGCCCGTGAGGAAAAAGAATGGCGACATACGTCTACGTGTCGACTTCGAAACCTAAATCGGGCTTCCCTCAGGGACCACTATCCGCTTCCCCAAATCGACCAAATTTTGCATATCGTTCTTTGGAGCCCGAGAGATTTTCACTTTTAGATGGATTTTCCGGCTACAACCCGATTTGGGTCAAAGACGAAGACCGGCATAAGACGGCGTTTACCACGAAGTGGGGACGTTCGCCTATCGGCGCATGCCGTTTGGCTTATCCAATGCTGGTGCCACGTTCCAAAGGGCCATGGACCTGGCCTTAGAAAGCTGCTCAACAAGATTATTGTCATCTACCTTGATGACATGATGTTTTCTCTCACCGACGAGAAGATCATGTTTCGCACTGCGGCGGATATTTGAAAGTTGTCGAGAATTCGGCATCTCTATAAACCCGAAGAAGACTGTCTTCGCGGTAAAGGAAGGAAAGGCTCTTGGGACATGTCATCTCCAGGAAGGCCTCGCCATTGACCACGACGGAGCGAAGCCCTCGTTCGCTTCCACCCCACGATAAAAAGGGCTGCGGTCCTTCTTCGGTCGGATTAACTTCGTGCGGAAGTTCATCCCGGACTTCGCACGAGTGATCAAGCCTATGGCCGAGCTGTTGAAGAAAGATACACCTTACGAATGGGTGATGAGAGAGAACAAGCTTTCGAGGAAATCAAGGCTCGAGTTGCGCAAGCTCCGGTGTTGACAAACCCGGACTACTCCAAGGACTTCATCCTGTATGCAGTGGGAGAACCCGAAAGTTACGTGACTCAGAAGGGAGACGACGGTGAGGAGCGCCCCATTGCGTTCCTAAGCCAAGTGATTTTGCCGCACGAAGAGAAGTACAATTTTATAGAGCGGCAGGTCCATGCGGTCATGAAGTCCCTTCGAAAGTTCAGGCACTTTGTCTCCCAGAGTAAGACCATTGTCTTTGTGATTCACCCCGATGTTCGCAGTTTCATCTTGCAAGGAGAACCGGGTCACAAGAGAGCGGGATGGATTGCCAAGATCCGGGAGTTTGACATCGAAGTACGGCCCACCAAGCTTATTAGAGGCCGAGCCTTGTGTCGGGAATTGGCCCGAAGCGGCGTAGCCGGCATCTCCGCTTTGTAAGTGGGAGGACACGGCGACACGCGTCTACCTAGCCAACTCCTTATCGGAGGGGAGTGATTGGACGGATGAGCGGTGAGATACTTACTGCACCGGAAGATGTCCCGATCAACTGAACGCCTCACAACGAAGGAGATTTCGGTTAGGTGCATTAAGGTACACTCTTCGCCCCGAGGGGCTTTACTTCAAAAACATTGACGACATTGCGGTGCGTCATAAAATCTGACCAGCCTAGGATCCTCGGAGATTTTCATTCCGGGATGCCCGGGGGTCACCATTCTTCAAGGCCAACGGCCTTAAAAATAATAAGGGCTGGATACTATTGGCCCACTACGTTGTGAGACGCGTATGCGGTCTGCGCCAAATGTGATCAATGCCGGTATCTTTGGCCGAAAGCGAGAAAAGCACCCCTGCCCCTTCAGCCGATTCAAGCCGAAGCTCCGTTCCACCAATGGGGTCTAGACTTCATTGGGGTGATTTCCCCTAACTCCTCCGCCGGCCACAAGTTTATTCTCCACGGCTACGGCTATTTCACACGGTGGACGGAGGCGATCCCGACCAAGAACGCCGACCAAGAAACGGTCATCGGGGTTCATTGAGAGCTCGATTACCCGCTCGGGGTTCCGAGTCGATTGTGACGGACAACGGTCCGGGATTTGTAGGCGCCGTACTCACGGAGTACACCGGCGGACTTGGCATCTATCACAAGATGTCTTCTAATTACTACCCGCGAGGGAATGGCCTTGCCGAGTCTACTAACAAGAACCTCCCGAAAATTCTCCGGAGGACCATTGAAAAGAATAAGCGGACTTGGCACTTGCTCCTGAACCGGGCGCGATGGGCGGACGAGTTGCGTTCAAGAAATCCCTCAAGACGTCCCCCTACGCGCTCGTCTATGGCAAGCAGGCTGTTATGCCATCACACATTGAAATCCCCGCCACTGTGGATGGTTGATGAAGACGGGAGCGGCGGAGACCCGGTAGACGACGAGTTGTGCCAACTCCTGCCGGTTGGAAGAAGACGAGAGAAAGTGCATACCGGGCCTTCGCCGATCACATTGCGGCCACTAAAGGCTGGTTTGCCAAAGGCACCATTGCCCGAGTTTTCGAAGTCGGGGACACAGTGCTGAAGTGGGACTCATACAAGGCAAAACCGGGTAATCACGGAAAATTTGATGCTCTACGGGAGGGCCCTTATCGGATTGCCGGGTGAATCGGTTCAATGCCTACATACTTTCGGATATGGAGGGTCGGCTCCTCCCCATCCCCGTCAACGGGTTCCACTTGAAGCTTTATCGTTGTTGAAGGCGCCGAGTGGCCCTTCCTTGTAAAAATTTTGCCTTGTGTTTTTATTTTTCCCCGCATGTATAGTTTCCAGTTTTAGCTTTCAGTTTATTTTTCCTTCTTTGAGCTTAAATGCGGCATGGGAGAGAAAGACGGACTTCGCGGCGAAGTGCGTCGTTGCCCGCGAGGAGGGCGAAGTTCGGCTATGCGAGAGAAAGAAAGGAGAAAAAAGAGCAAAAAATCGACTAAGTGTTGGCCGAAGCCCGACTCGCGGCTGACCGGCCCGGCGAAGTGCGAAGTTTGTCCGAGAAAACAGAGCGGACCGAAGTCCGCCCTGCGCAACCCTTCGTGCGAAGTACGCCTTTGCTTTGCGCAAAGTTTGCGAAGTGCGAACTTCTGCGAAGTCCGACTCGGCCGGCGCCGTGCGAAGTGCGCGCTTGCGCTCAGCGCTTGTGCGAAGTGCGAACTTCGCGCGAAGTTCGTACTTCGCCCCAAGCTTCGGCCGAAGTCCGAACCCGCCCCAGCGTCGCACTGCGCAGTTTGTTCAAAGTCCAAAGGTCGCAGGGTATGTTAAGTGTGTTCGAAGGCCCCAAGGCGGCAAAGACCCAGACCGCGCCCAAACCTTGGGCGCAGCAAAAAAGCAGAAATGGAACGGTTCCAACGCGCGCTTCGCGCGAAGTCCGACTTAGCCGACGAGATCGGGCCGCGCCCAACTTCGGGCGAAGCCCGGCTGCGCCTAGTTTTCCGGGCCAGTTTGGGGCAGCATTCAATAAAATGAATAAAAAACTCAAAAAGTCCCATTGGGCCCAAGGCGCGTTTGTAGCTTGTTTTAATGCGGGTTTCCGCGCCAAAGGTTTTGTCTTGAGCAGTGTGCCCAAATGGTGGCGGCAACGTCGGCCATGGTGCGGTCCCCAACGCTGAATTAATGATTGCGCGTTTTCAAGGAAAAATGCAACTAAAGAAGCAAGGCACGGCTGCCGGGGCGCGTCTTTTCCTAAACGTCCTCCTGCGCGGCCACCAAGGGTTTTAACTCAGCCGACCTACCCCTCCTGCGTTGCATTAATGGCGCTGTTTTTATCTAGAAAAGGGGGTGAGAATCATGCCAACATTCCAGTTGCGAGAGATTATTCCTCGGACGGTGCTAATTATTCCTACGATAGCGAAATTTGTTGCGAACGGCTGAACTGTCATTATTGCTGACTCGGAGAGATGGACAAGGGAAAAATGCCCGTGTCGGCGCGATCCAGTGAAGCGATGAACCGGGGGATTTGCCGCGGCCGGGGAGTTTTCAAAGGCGATCCTCCGCGAGAGAAAAAGTCAAAGGCCCGGACGAAGAAGGTACGGCGTGGGCAATCCCCACCACCTCCGGTGAATTACAGCGAGGATATGTGGACGGCTCGTTTTCCATGAGCCTAACTCAGGTGCGAGCGAATGTGGAGAGGCTGGGGTGACAAAGTTTCGCCCTCCCATCATTTTGGAGCGGCGTACAAATCAAATCTCTTGATTCATGTGCCCTCCTGTCCACCGGTGCCGGAGGTGATAGACTTAATTGTTAGACATTATAAACCGGCTTCCGGCAAATCTGCGGTTCCGTTGGCAAACCCTTGTTCGCCTTTGCGCGAGGAGGCTGTGCGACCGGCTTTCGCCCCAGGGCTGGAGTATGACTCCGGCGCCATCCTCAGAAAAATCAGTCTGGGCGAACAAGCGGGACGTTTCACGCACACCAAGCGAATGAGGGATTTCCTCAATTCAGAGCTGAACGCCCCGCTTCCAGCCGGACAATGGCCGGCTGGCCCCATGCCTTTGGCGAAATTTCAGAGCAAGTATCTATATACCATCTTGGCATGGATCCTCGGCTGCGACTCCGATGGTGGTGCACCCGTACCAGTGGCGCGCGAGAATGCCTCTGTGTGGAGAATCTTACGAACCGGCGGCGCGGCGGAGCGGAAAGCGCCCCATCTCTTTCGGCTAGGCGGTCGGCTGGCTTCGCCATTCATTCCGGTCTGTTGAAGATTCGAAGAGGCGATCAACCGATTTTCGTTTCGGTTCCGTTACGAGTACAGCTTTGTTTGTACCATCTGCACCCCCAAATGCCGATCCTCAACTTGAAGAAGGTTAACGAGAAGGAGAGCCCCGACCCGTCTATAACTGGACGGATGACTTATACCGGAAAGGGTCCTACTACAAGTTCAACTTCAACTTTCCGGGATTCGTCATGTCAGTCTTCACCGAAAGTGAAATTCCCCGTTCCCCGAGAGAAATGACGAGTGCTTTGATAAATCGGAAGCTCGGGGACGTTTTAGGACGACGCGAGGGATTGTGATCGAGAATCTACGGATTCAAGGGCAAACCCTATTTGCTGCCCTATTGGTGCTCGAGCATACGTTCGGGATGGAGGTTGCCCGACGGATGGACTATGTGGAAGAAGAGTTTGGCCTAGGGAAGAAAAGAGGACAGATTTTCCAATACCCTCTTTCCTGGGCCAACGTTGAGATTGCGAGGTAGGACAACATGTCTACCTAGAGCAAGCGCTGTCCCGGATTGGCCTGGTTTTGCTTGCCGCGGCAGCTGGAAGTATGACCCTCATGGGATAAGGGGAAAGTTTGCACATTTGTGCCCCGGGATATAACCGAAGATAGATGCGACGTGGTCCATGTGGACCTTGAGTGGGAGATTGAATTAATGGAAGCTTCTCCCCCTTGGCGGGATTTCTCTTTGCGAGGAGGTGACATATGACCCCAAGAGAAACCCGGACCATCACTTCTCATCTCCGGGGTTCAAAAAATTTCTGTCCAAGATTGCGAGGCCTTAAGCTGGTCTAAAGAAAAGATTATTGAATCTTTGGAAAATGAGATGCCGCACGCGACACGATAAATCCACAAGGAGAAACATGGCCGTAGATGACGACTTCTCGGTTCTCTATGACCGGCATCATGACGGTGGCGGCCGTTCGCATATCAAGGTTACGTTCCCAGAGGCCCCTTTGAGGATTATAAAAGTGGGTCTCCTCCCAAACGGTTGTACACTTCGGCAACTGCCAGCGCCGGCCCAGCAAGTACCCAGGCCGATCCGATGCAGTTCGTGGCTCCTAAGGCGGCGCCTGAAAAGGCAAAAAAGTTAGTCAAGGCAGCGCCCGAGGCACTTCCTCGAGGCAAGAAAAGCGCCGGCGCCGCCGAAAGCGGACCGGTCGCGGCGGACCTTACGCAAGTCAAACCCCGGTACAAGTTTACCGTGGGAGCATCGGTGCTGCTTGCACACGCCGTCTCCTTCCCCCGATCCGACGGTTGTTCCCGAGAAGAGAAGAAGCGGAGGAGAGTTGAGAAAATCGGGCGACCCTAGCACGATAGTGCGGCGACCGGTCGCGAGCCGCGGCCGCGTCCTGCCGCCGCGAGAGGCAATTCCTTTGGGCGGTCCCAAGCCGGCCGCCGAGACAAGAAGCGAAGACATTCACCCGGCATCGGCTCGGGCGGAGCCCGCAAGTACGTTTGCTGTCCCTGTCTCTCTAGTCTCACCCAGTTCTACTTCCACTCAGTCCCCCGCTCAATCTGGGCGAGCCATGACCACATCCTCCTCCCCGTCTCCGCGTCCTTCTAGCGGTCCCCATTCTTTCGATCAGTTTGCTCAGAACCCTAACGTCTCTCTTTCTCTGAGCACAACTCCAAACCCTTCGCCCGAGGTCAGTGCTGAGGCTGTCCGTTCACCATCACATCCTCCGCCTCAGCCGCTTCAAACCCTCACAGTGTCAGCCGCTCCCATTTCCATTTCCCGGTCGCCCCCACAAGCGGCCGATTCTTCCAAAGTCTGTCCGGTTCCTCCTGATCCCATTCCCGCAGGAGAGACGTCTCAGCAGATCCCTAGGCTGGGGGAACCAGATTTTATGGACGACCTTCAGAACTCAGATGACTTGCCCACGGCAACGAGAGCCGTAGAGTATTACGTCTCTTTCCGCCAAGACCTGAAGCGGAGGAGACATGAAGAGATAGCCGCCCCGGCAAAACGCGCAAAGTATGATTTCGGAAGGAGAGTGATTACAACGGAGAAAATAATCCCAATAGTGAAGAAGCCTCTCCGAGAAATGACTAAGGCGGACTACGTGCTCCAGACAAAGGAGAAAAGCTTTGACGACATTGATAAACAGTATGAGATTCAGACGATCATGCGCAAGGCTGACAATCTCTTTGTCAAGAGTACGGAGGAGCAGGGAAGAACTTTTCGCGTTGCGGGACAAAGTAAGGCAACTTGAAGAGGACCTATCTAGGTCCAACGAGCGGTGGAGCGGCGCGGCGAGAAGCGAGATGAATTCAAAGCCCGGCTGGCCGCTTCTCGACAACGAGGCCGCAACCGAAAGAAAGCAGCCTCGGAGCAGATTTCTCGGCTCCGGGAGTCTTTGAATCGAGGCGCGATCGCGGCTTGCGGAGAAAACATCTCAAGCGGTTGTCTTTTCAAAGACAAAAGTTAAGGAAATGAGGGCTGGTTTGTTGAGGGAATGCAAGCCCCATACCTTTAAGGCGATGGCGGTCCTGGACTTCGCATCCGGGATTCAAGAAGTTTACGCCGGGAAAGCTTTGTGGTAGAGGAGGCCGAGCGCGAGGCAAAGCAATGGCTGGACACGGCGATAAATCTTCGGGAGCGCGAGCGCGGCGGCGTCCTTTTCCCCCGTGTCCTCATTCGGCTGCAGAATGGGCAGGTGCAAGGGTGACCTTGCACAAATATTTCAGAAAAGTTGAAGAGGTGAGAGTGGCCAGACGAATGCTTGACGCATTCGGACATGAAAGAGATATCTGTCGGCCCCCTTTCACGCTCTTTCGAGAACTTGGGTGTCCGAGGTTTTGTTGAGAATGGCGAGCTCCTCACCCTAGATCGGGTAAAGAAGAATTGGCGAGTCCTTTGAAGCGGATACGGCTGAAATTGATAGGCTGGGTGAGCCAATTCAAGGCGGTCGAGTCACTCGGATGGTGTCCGGATATTCCGGGATCCGCTCCTATTTTCGGGAGTTAGAGAAAAGATACCTCACCATCGACACGCACGCGGTCGCTGCTTTTCACGGAGCATTAGAAGACATAGCCGACCGCAAGCCATTCGAAGCGGAAGCACGGCGCTCGGCCAAGAGGCGTACACTCGCATGTGCGAGGCGAAGCGAGGAAATGGAGACCTTTCGGAAGGAGATGCGGTGAGGCAGGCGACAAAGATGAATACGAAGAACGGTTGCCGCAAGGAGAACGATTAGAGCAGCAAAAGGCAGGGGAGGCAAGTTCCTCTGCACCCAAAGGATGAAGGCATGGATTCTTTGCGCCGAGGCGAGCTCGACACCCCGCGAGCCGCCCGAAATGTTGTCACATTTTGCACGGGGTGCAATGTCTTCAATATTGTTTTGTAACGAGTCTTTGCTCTTCTTTTCCTCCTTCCGTTTTTCTTCCTTCTCTCCCTTTCCTTTTCTTTCCCATTCTCTTTCTCTCCCCCCTTTTTCCTTGGAGTTCCCCAGTTGATTTTCCAGCTTTCCAGCAGGTCTATATGAAATTGGCTAAGTCTGGGTGCGAAGTTCGCACTCGCCCGATTTTGGTGCGAAGTCGTAACGCCGATTTTGGTGCGAAGTGCTCGCCGATTTGGTGCGAAGTCCGACTTCGCCCCACTTTCGGCGCACCTTTCACTGGCAGACTGGCAGGTCAATGCAGAAGAAAGATAAAATGCCGGAGCAGGTCCATATGACGGCAGACACCAGTGTTCGCACGTGCGCGATTCGACTTCTCAACGAGCCGGAATGCGCCCTTGACGAGTGTACGGTAGGGGAACAAACCCGGAATTTGACCAAGGCTTGAAGGCCTTCCCCGACTGCACAGATTTCTGCACGCATCCCAAGGAGCCCCGATCCCAAGCAAAGATGGATAGGCGCCCTCTAAGGCGGGCATGTGTCCACGACATAACCCATCATCGGACAAGTGTCCGGCTCGGGATTTGAACCAAGGCTGCCGACCAAAAGGGATAAGCATGGGCTGCTGCACCGCTGCGTTAATAGCCTCATTCAAAGCTGATGCTGAGGTTTCACCTGCTCCGGCTACTAGCAAGCTCTGCCGACTTGAAGATTTACCCGGCACTCCGCCACGTAGCTGTCCGGCTTCCGGGAAGACCATCTTTGCGGGTACAGCCCGATCCGACAAAAGGTCGGCATTTGCGGCTCTTTCGCCGCTTACGTCGGCTCATGTTTGGTCGGGACTCTGTGCCCATTAATGTAACGGGTGGGACTCGGGCTATAAAAGCCCATCTGAAATTCATTGTAAAGGGTGGAAGGGGAATGTTTGTTAGGGAACTACGTGCTTCTATGTAACCGTGCTTACGCTTATGAATACAATCTGTATGCACGGTTACATTCTCTTGTCTTTATTCTTTTATCTTGTCTTTCATTATATGCCTTAGGCCCACCTGTGTCGCGGCTCGTTGATTCACTTCGGCATTTGGCGATCAGGTTCCTCTAGCATTGCTTGTTTAAAGCACCTTCCGTACTTCATTATTTAAAGCATTCATAATAAATTTGGTAGCAGTTCCATCAGTTATGTGTGACGTTGCTGGCCCGTATCACAGTGATTGATGCGATCCCTAGCTTGTTAGTTCCTTGTAGGGAATGTTTGCTAGGGAGCCATTGAGGCTGTGCGGTTAAACTCTCTACCTAACACATATACACGGCTCCGACATCTCTAGGTTTACTTTCTACCCCTGTCGGTGTACGTATCACGGTGATTGATACGATCCCTAGCTGTTAGTTCCTTGTAGGGAATGTTTGCTAGGGAGCTATTGAAGTTGTGCATACGGCTGCTTGGTGTATCGGAAGTACGCCTAGGTTTTGCGGTTCCTTGTCATGCTCTGTGTTTGTATGCAGTAAGTAGCGTTGATTGGTGTGTTCCCGTCTTGTTAGTTCCCCCCCACCAACCTTTGGACATATTTGTATCTCTTTCTGTACATTTGTCTCTTTCCGTTCATTTATTTCTTTCTGTTCCCTTTAGCTTAAATCAAGCCCCCCAAAAGGAGCCGGCCTTCTCCGGAGATTGGCTCGGAAGGCATCTCTTCCTCCCGGCCTTTCATGCTGGTGGGCGAATCTGGGCGCATTAACCAAAAATCCTTTCCTCATGGCAGATTCGTAACCAACAGTAACTATGTATGCAAGCCCATTTTTCAGCTGTTAGTGTTTGAATTTGAAACTTTGAACTTTGAACTTGAAGTTTAAACCCTAAACCCTAGTCTAGGCCCTAGGGTTTTGGGTTTTTTTTCCTCCTCTTTTTAAGTAAATATTGCTGCTTGATAACTATGTATGCAAGCCCATTTTTCAGCTGTCAATGTTTCAATTTTAAACCCTAAACCCTAACCTTTTGGTTTAGGGTTTAGGTTTTTATTTTTTCCCTTTTTTCAAGTGATTGTAACTTTGTTGTTACTTGTTTCCATGTGCAAGAACATAAAAAATGAAAACATTTTTTCCTTCTTGTTACTTGTAACTTTATACCTTTTCATATTATAAGCAATAAAATATGTGTTTTTTCACTTTCATGTGTACTTGAAGCTTGAGCCTTGTATGATGTCTTAACATGAATTATTTGCTTTTACTGCAATATTTGATTTGCATAATGTTAATTCATTGTTATATGCATGAAAAAAACTTTTTTCCAGTGAAAATTTTCGTTTTCTTCGTTTTTTTTTTGCTGATTCTTTGCCGTTTTTTAAAAATGCCTATTCTTTGCCAATTCCGATTTTCTCAACTATGCCAATTTGATTACCTCTTTGTAGGTTCGAATGGCCTACCTCTAAGGCCTGACGACCTGTTACCTAGCATTGACAACTTTGGGCTGCATGGCCCTACCCTAGGGCTTGATGCACAAACCTTCGGGCCAGATGACCCTCACCTTGGGCCCAACGGCCAAATACTTTGACTAGACAGCCCAACACGTTGATCGAACGGCTAGGCTTGGCTAGAAAACCAAACTTTCCCTCGTACGACCTTGTAATGACGAATTGTTGAGCATAGGGTTCCCTCTGCCAAATCTCTAGGGTTACATTGCAAAAAATGAAATTTCATTGCTAAATCTTCGAATTTCAACTTTGGTTAATTGTTTCCTACTACCGACACTGTTTTTCTCCTTCGACACGAAGATTTTGCTATTTTTTACCTTTTGTCCAACAAAACCCTAGCTAGTTTTGGCAACTAGGGTTAGGATTTCTCCTGTTTCTCACTACGGTTACACTACTCGGCTAAAAACAGCCAACTTTAACTGAACTTTTGTTTCTTACATGCATCAAATAAGAATATTCAGCAAAACCCTTGTTTTTACTACTTCCATGACATGCCCTAGCCCCATTTCCATGGTGAAATCTTCTTTTGCACAGTTATATTTCTCCTCTTCCTTGCTATCACAAAAATTCCCATGGTGAAAAAACCTTGTTTTGTTCTCTGGATGCACTTGACCATGCCCTAGCTGATGCAGTTTGGTTGGCAGTTGGTCTTGTTGGTTACGAATCTGCCATGAGGAAAGGATTTGTTGTTATTGCGCCCAGATTCGCCCACCAGATTGAAAGGCCGGAAGGAAGGAATGCCTTCCGTGCCAATCTCCGGAGAAGGCCGGCTTCCTGTGGGGTTTTTAGTGTTAAGATAAGAGTGCAGGGAAAGAGATAAAAGTGCGGAAAGAGAATCCAAATGTGATTGGAGTTGGGTGGGGGGAATAAGCAGCACGACAACGAATCAATCACCGCTACTAACAACATTCCTTTACAAAGCACACATTGAAACTACAGCTATCATTAATCCTATGTATCCTCTATCTATGCATTCCAGGAATACTTGACCATCAAATACCGGAGTCCAGAGTTCAGTACAACAATAAGCAATGATACAAGAAACATGAGGCAGAAATGACAAGGAGAGGCAGCATACAAGATAAAAGACAGTAAGCAGAGCCAAGTATATGCTTGTATTAGAGGCAAACGCACAGCTACAATTGTTCCCTAGCAATATATTCCCCTTCCACCACTTTTACAATGAATTACATGGCTATTTATAGCCTCAGGTTCCCCCGATTACATTCTCGGGCACAAAGTCCCAGACTAAACATTAGCTGACACAAGCGGCTGAGGAGCTGCTGATGCTGACTTCTGTCGGGCAGGACTGTACTTGCGGCATGGTATCCCTGAAGGTTGTACAGCTACGTGGCGGTATGTCGGGTCAAACCTTTGGTCAGCAGGAATGCGGGTAGGTGCGGCAGATGGCACTTTACATCAACTTAAATGGTGGCAGTTGGCGCAGATAGTGCAGCCCATGCTTTGTCCTTATCCCGGTCATGTCTTGGCTCGATCCCCGAAGTTGGACACTTGTCGGATGCTGATGAATGACACGTGTCTGCCTTGAAAGGCAGTTTATCCAACTTCGCCCAGGATCTGAGCGCTGTCGGGTTGCGCAGGTAGAAAACAGCGCAGTAGGGAGGGTCATCTTGCCTTAGTCATTTTCTGGTCTTGCTTCCCCAATTGCGCACCGGTCAGAGGGCGCACCCCGACTTCGCTGCGAAGTCGGGTTGCGCACCGGCACTTGCTGTCTTCTTTGCTGTTCGGACTGCGCACTAAGAGGCGGGCGCACTCCGACTTCGCTGCGAAGTCGGGTTGCGCCCCAACACTTAGTCATTTTTCTGCTGCACTGCTTCCCTAGTGCGCCCAGGAAGAAGGCGCACCCGACTTCGCTGCGAAGTCGGGTTGCGCCCCAACACTTAGTCAATTTTTGCTCATTTTCCTGTTTTGTCACACTTCGCACTGTCCCTCTCGCTCCGTCGAGGCGCACTCCGACTTCGCTGCGAAGTCGGGTTGCGCCCTGACACTTAGAAATTTTCAGGGAACACTCTGGAAACTTTGCTGGAGGAAGTTTAAGGGGAAGAGGGAGGAATAAGACTGCAAGGAAGAGGGAGAAAGAGAGAAGTGAAGAAAAGGGGAAGAGAGGAAGGAAGGGAAAGAGCAGATTACTTACAAAACTGAAAACATGGCACCCCGTGCCAAATGTGGCAACATTCCTGGCGGCTCGCGGGGTGTCGAGCTCGCCTCGACGCAAAGAACCATGCCTTCATCCATTGGGTGCAGAGGAACTTCCCTCCCCTGCCTTCTGCTGCTCTGACCGCTTCTGACCAGGCAACTGTTCTTCTTCAGGTTCGCTTTCACCAGTTGCCTCCTCAGTTTCGCCTTCTGAATCTGAATGTTCTCCACTGTCAGCCTCCCACTCGCTGATGCGTTGGTATGCAGCCTTGGCTTGGTCCCAGACTGCTGCTTGGAAAGGTGCGAGGTAGCTGATCTCTCTTAGTGCCGCGTGGAATGCAGCGACCGCGTGCAGGTCGATGGTGTTATATCTTTTTCCCAACTCCTTTAGGGAGGAGTTGATTTTACAGTATTTCGACACCATCTGGGTGACCTGAGCTTCTTGAATTGGCTCTGCCCAGCTATCAATTTCTGCTGTATCTGTCTCGAAGGACAGCCAATTCTTCTTAACCTGCTCAAGGGTCAGAAACTCGCCATCTTTGACGTAGCTCGGGCACCCGTGTTCGGACAGAATGTGAAAGGGAGCCAGGAGAATGTTCCTTTCATGCTCTAGGGCGTCCAGCGCCTTCCTGGCAATTCTGATCCTCTCTGTCCTGTCAAAATAAGTATGCAAGGTTACCCTTGCATCTGCCCACTCTGAGGCAAGTTGGGACATAGGGGCAATTTGGAAGCCTTTGCGCTCAAACTCCTCAAGTTTTATAGCCAAGTCCAGCCGTTGCCTCGCCTGGTGTTCGGCTTCCTCTACCACAGGCTTTCCCTGGGCAGATACTTCTTCAATCCTGGATACGAAGTCCAGAACTGATAGGGACTTAACAAGGTTGGGCTTGCAACCTTGTAGCAGACTAGCCCGCATCTCCTTGGCTTTGCTCTTGGAAAAGGCCGTCGTTTGTGATGCTTTCTCTGTAAGCTGCGACTGCGCCTGTTTCAGCGAATCTTGAAGTTGCGAAACTTGCTCCAGCGCCGCTCTTCTCTCTTCTGACAGCTGCTCGGCTGTCTGTTTCTGTACTGCGGCCTCCTGCTGAGAGGCGGCCAGCTGAGCCTTAAGCTCTTCTATTTCCTGTTGCGCTGATCCCAGCTGCGCAGTAGCCCTAGCCAAGTCCTCCTCGAGCTGCCTTGTGTTATTTTGCAGCTGGAAAAGCGCCTCCTGGGTCTCGAGATGTTTGACAAGGAGATTGTCTGTCCTACGACGAATACCACGAATTTCGTATTCCTCGTTGATGTCGTCAAAGCTTTTCTCCTTCGTCTAATGCTCGTAGTCCGCCTCGGTCATCTCCCGGAGAGGCTTCTTCACCTTCGGGATCAACTTCTCTGTTGTGAGCACTCTCCGGTCTAGGTCAAACTTTGTGCGTTTTACCGGAGCGGCTATCTCTTCGGCCCTTCTGCGCTTCACGCCCTGGAGAAAGGAGGCGGAACCCCCCGCGGCTCTTACTGCCAAAGGCTGGTCCTCTGTGATATTCATGAAGTCGAGGTCCTCCAACGTCTGGTCCTGTTGCGGCATTTTCCCTGCGAACAGCGAAGTAGGAGGGATTCCAGAGGGGGTGGCAGTCTTTAAGGGCGACCGGGTCCTAGGGGAAACAGGAGTCTGAGTGGATGGCGCCGGCAGGGCTTCGGACGGCTGGGGCGAGGAGCGCGGTGATGAAGGAGCAGCTTCAGCACTGGCTGCGGGTGAAGGCTCTAGGGTTTGACTCAGTGACTGGAAGGCGTTGGGATCCTGAGCAAACTGGTCGAATGAATGTAGGCCGCTAGACGGCTGGGTAGCTTGGGAAGCGGAAGACGCGGCTACGGCTTGCCCTGATGAGGTGGGAGATGGGGCTTTTGCAGGGCTGACTTGGACTTGGGGAAGAGAAACAGTGGACGTACCTGCGGGCTCCGCCTGAGCCGCCGTTGGAGGGATGGTTGCAGCCCGGGTATCTATGGCTGGTTCTGGGCTGTCCAAAGAGACAACCTCCGGCGCTGCTGCACGAGGTTGTACTGCGGTTGTCTGTTGCGCTGGCTCCTTAGGCCGCTTGGCCCTTTCGACCTTCTTCTTCTTCTTCTCTTCTGGCGCCGTGGCTGGTCCAGAGGAAAGAGATAATGTCGGGGCGGCAGGCGCTGATGTTCCCACGGTAAACTTGTACCTGGGTCGGGCTGGAAGGATGCCTGCCGCACTTGGTCTGCTAGCTGGCAGCGCGGACGCTTTTTCTGCTGGAGGGGCCAGCTCAGGGGTTGACCTCTCTGAACTTTGCGCCTTTTCGGGCACTGCCTCAGGAGCTACAGGCTGCATCGGGCCTACTTGGCTGCTTGTTGGAGTTGCGCTGGAAGTCGCGGGAGTTGACGATGGCTGGGGGGTGGGCCCCCTTTTATACCTTATCTTCGCGCCTCGGGGAACGCAATCGCGAAATTCGAAGGGCCGCCACGTGTCGACGTGCTGGTCATATAGTGCCGAAAATTCATCGTCAACAGCCAGATTCCTCCGGTTGGATTTATCGTGCTGCGTGCGACACCTCATCTTCCAGCATTCAATGATTTTGTCCTTATGCCAGTTGAGGGGCGCCACCTTAGCGAGGAATCTTTTGAAGCCAGCCGACTCCATCCGGTGGTCCGGGTTTCGCTCTGGATCGTACGTCACCTCTTCGCAGTAAAAATCATGCCATGGTGGCCATGATTGCATCAAGTCAATGCGCCAGTGGAGGTCTGCACTGTCCTGTTTCTTCTTTCCTGCATGATCTCAGCTCTGGGACAGATGTGAGTGAATTTTCCCCGGACCCCGATTGGGTCGTACTTCCAGCGCTGCGGCAGCATTATCAGGCCCATATCAATGAGTTCCCGTTCAAGGTAGACGTGCTGCCCGATTTCGAAAACTTGGGTATTTGCCCAGGTCATAGGATACTGAAATATGTGACCTTTCTTTTTGCCCTGGCCAAATTCCTCTTCAATGTAGTCCATCTGCCGCGCAATTTCCATCCCGAACTGATGGTCAGTGCAGAAGTAGGGCAGCAAGCACGGCTTCCCCTTGAACCCGTAGATTCTGACTATGATGCCCTGAGTCAGCCGGAAGGTGTCCCCGTACTCATTCTTCCACAGGTACTTTGTCATGGCTTCCGGTGGGCGAGACGCGCCACGGTTGAACAACCCCATGACCTGGCACAGAAATTGGATATTAAATTCATAGAACGAGCCCTTCCTGTACAGAACCTCAGTCCATTCGTACACGGGGAGCGGCTCTCCTTTTTCGTTCACCTTCTTCAGGTCAGGGACGTTCATCCGGTAATGCATGTGATATAGGCACAACCATGTGAGGAAGGAGCAAAACCGGAAATCCGTTGACTGCTTCTGCTGCAGTCTAACCAGGCTTGAATGTATCGCATACGCCAGCCAGTCCGCCCAGTCGAAGAAGATAGGGCGCTTTCCACTTTTCTGCGCCGTGGAGTCGTAGAACTCCCCGTGCAGGATACATTCAGCCATTGCCAGCTGGTAAGGCCGTACCACTCTGTCAGAGTCGCAGCCGAGGACCCATGCCAGGATGATGTAGATATACTTGTTTTCAAATCTGTCCAGCGGTATGGGGCCAGTTGGCCACTGTCCAGCCGTCAGCGGAGTCTTCAGCTCTGAATCCAGAAACTCTCTCATCCGCTTCGTCTGTGTAAATCTGCTGGTCTGCTCATCTAGGTTCACCCTTCTGATAATTGCGCCGGGGTCGTACTGAAGCCCTGGGGCGAACGCTGGCTGGACGCTCTCCCGGAAAAGAGTGAACAACACCTTTCCTTTGTTGTCGCAGACCTGCCGGGCAGCTGGTTTGTAATGTTCTACAATTGCTTCAACCAGCTCCGGGCACCAGTGAGTCGGAGGGCACAAGAACCAGTATAGGTTTGATTTATACGCAGCTCCGAGGTGATGGGAAGGCGAAACCTTATCCACCCACTTTGCAATGTTCAGCCGCAGCTTGGAGAGACTGATGGAAAAAGAGCCGTCCTTGTACCCGGACAGGCGATTAACTGGTGGCGGCGGAGTCTGGCCAACTACGCGCCTCTTCGTTCGGGATTTTCTTTTCTGGTCCTTCTGCGGCGCTTCGCTCTCATGAGCGCTTGACTCTGGAGACTCCTCAGCTTCGCGCCGTTCTTCACTAGATTGCGCCTGTACGGGCGCTTTCCCCTTGTCCATCCTTTTCGAAATAGCAGAGGCAGGAATTACGGCTTCTGAGTTTGTCAGCTTTATTCCTTGCAGTCAGGGAGTCAGCTTGAACAATTTGAATTTTCTGGTTGCGCCAGGGTCCTTTTTGTAGACAATGACTGCAACATTAATGGCGCGAGGGAGGGAGTTAGGGCGGTTAACTTGGGGTTGGTGGAGGTGTTATGATTTTGGTGGCTGTGCATGGGTTTATTTTTGAAAAGCGCACCCCATTAGCCGTTGGTCCAAACGCACCTTACTCTTTTAAATGCATCATTCTTGAAAGTTGTGCAATCATTTAAACCTCCTTGGACGTTGTGCCATTGCTGACGTCATCGCCACCATTTGGGCACACTTTACAAGGAAGAACTTTCTGGCCCATGACCCAACTTCGCCCTGGGCCCACACTTAGAATTTTTTGTGTTCTCCGCGGTGGGTTATTCGGACTTCGCCCGAAATTCGGGCGCACTCCGACTTCGCCCGAAAATGGGCGCACTCCGACTTCGCCCGGAAAATGGGCGCACTTCGGATTTTACACTTAGCCGTTTTCGGCTTCTCGCGCCGGATCATCCAGGGTGCGCCCGAGAATGGGAGCGCACTCGGACTTCGCCCGAAAAACGGGCGCAATCCGACTTCGCCCGGGTTTGCCTGCGCAGTCTGACACTTGGTATTTTCTTGCCGTTTGTTACCCAACTGCGCCCTTTGGAGGGGGCGCAGCCCGACTTCGCTGCGAAGTCGGGTTGCGCACCCATACTTAGTCATTTTAGCTCCTCTTTTCAGCTGCCTTCTTCCGAACTTCGCACCGTTCAAGGAGCGCTACCCGACTTCGCTGCGAAGTCGGGGTTTTGCCTTAGATTTTACTTGGGCTATTTGAAAAATTAAAACTAAAAAACTGAAATATTTACATTCTGAAAACTGAAAATGCAAAAGGGAAATCTGTACAAGGAAGGACCCCTTCGGGCGCCTTCAGTGGCGGTAAATTTTGAGGTGGAACCCGTTGACGGGAATAGGAAGAAGATGTCCCTCCATGTCCCGGAGCACAAACGCGTTGAACTGATTTACCCGGGCAATCTGATAGGGGCCCTCCCAGAGGGCATCAAACTTGCCGTGGTTGCCCGGCTTCGCCTTTAGCGAGTCCCACTTTAGCACCAGGTCCCCGGTTTTGAAAACTCGGGCAGTGGTGCCTTTTGCAAACCAGCCTTGGGTCGCTTCAGCGTGCTTGGTGAAGGCCTGGTAAGCTTTTTCTCTGTCTTCCTCTAACTGCAGCAGTTGGCAAAGTCTGTCATCTACCGGGTCCCCGCTGCCTCTTTCTTCATCAAGCATCCAGAGAGCGGGAATTTCGATGTGGGTTGGCAAGACTGCTTCTTTGCCGTATACGAGCGCATAGGGGGACGTTTTGATGGACTTTTTGAAGGAAATCCTGTCCGCCCATAGCGCCCGATCCAGGAGTAGGTGCCAAGTCCTCTTGTTTTTCTCTACTGTCCTTCGGATGATCTTCAACAGATTCTTGTTGGTGGACTCGGCAAGACCGTTCCCCTGCGGGTAGTAGTTGGAAGACATTTTGTGATAAATGCCGTATTTGCTGGTGTACTCCGTGAGTACAGCGCCTGCGAACCCCGGACCATTGTCCGTTACTATTGACTCGGGGACCCCGAAACGGGTAATCAGGCTCTCGAGGAACCTGATGACCGTCTCCTGGTCGGCGTTCTTTGTGGGGATCGCCTCTGCCCACCGTGTGAAGTAGTCGGTGGCGGTAAGGATAAACTTGTGCCCCGCTGCAGAGTTCGGCGTAATCACCCCGATAAAGTCCAGACCCCATTGCTGAAACGGAGTCTCGGCTTGGATCGGTTGAAGGGGCAGGGGTGCTTTTCTATTTCTGCCAGCAAATCTCTGGCATTGATCACACTTCGTACAGACCGCATGCGCGTCTGTAAATAGAGTGGGCCAGTAGTACCCAGCTCTGATTATTTTCAAGGCCGTAGGCCTTGCAGAATGGTGACCCCCAGGCATCCCGGAGTGAAATTCTCCGAGGATCCTGGGTTGGTCTGTTTTTCTGACGCACCGCAACAGGATGCCGTCAATGTTCTTAAAGTACAGCCCCTCGGGGCGAAGAGTGTATTTCAGTGCACCTAGCCGAAACCTCCTTCTTTGTGAGGCATTCAGGTGGTCTGGACATCTTCCGGTGCAGAAATATTTCACCAGGTCATCTGTCCAGTCGCACTCCTCGGGTAAGGAGTTGGCTAGGTTGGTGTTTGTTGCTGGATCCTCCCACTTACAGGCGGATATCTGGGCTGCTGCGCTTCGGGCCAGCTCCTGGCACAAGGCTCGGCCTCTGATAAGCTTGGTTGGCCGCACTTCGATGTCGAACTCCTGGATTTTAGCAATCCATCCCGCTCTCTTGTGACCCGGCTCTCCTTGTATGATGAAACTTCGGACGTCCGGGTGTATCACAAAGACAGTGGTTCGGCTCTGGGAGACAAAGTGCCTGAACTTTCGGAGGGATTTCATAACTGCGTGAACCTGCCGCTCTATAAAGTTGTACTTTTCTTCATGCGGCTGAATCACTTGGCTCAGGAACGCTATGGGGCGCTCCTCGCCATCGTCTCCCTTTTGGGTCAGGACTGCGGCGTAACTCTCGGGTTCTCCCACCGCGTACAGGATGAAATCCTTGGAGTAGTCCGGGTTTATCAACACCGGAGCTTGTGCAATTCGGGCCTTGATTTCCTCGAAGGCCTGCCCCCTTTCATCAGTCCATAAGAATTCTGCATCCTTTTTCAACAGTTCGGCCATGGGCTTGATTACCTGTGCGAAGTCCGGTATGAACTTCCGCACGAAGTTGATTTGGCCGAAGAAGGACTGCAGCCCCTTCTTGTCGATTGGAGCGGGCAAGCGGAGGAGGGCCTCTGCTCTATCAGGGTCCACGGCTAGGCCTTTTTCGGAGATGACATGCCCCAACAACTTTCCTTCTTTTACCGCGAAGACAGATTTCTTCGGGTTTATGGAGATGCCGAATTCACGACACCTTTCAAATATTTGCCGTAGGTGGGGAACATGGTCTTCTCTCCTGTGAGAGAATACAGTCATGTCATCCAAGTAGATGACAATAACTTTGTTGAGCAGCTCTCGGAAGGCCAGGTCCATGGCTCTCTGGAATGTGGCGCCAGCATTGGATAAGCCGAAAGGCATGCGCTGATAGGCGAACGTTCCCCATTTTGTGGTGAACGCCGTCTTATGCTGGTCCTCATCCTTGACCCATATCTGGTTGTACCCAGAAAAGCCATCTAAGAGGGAAAATCTCTGGGCTCCAGCAACTATATGGAGGATCTGATCGATTTGGGGAAGCGGATAATGGTCCTTGAGGGAGGCCTGATTCAGATTTCTGAAGTCCACACAGAGACGAATGTCTCCGTTCTTCTTCCTCACGGGAACCAAGTTCGCAACCCAAGATGAATGCTTGATGGGGTAGATGATCTTGGCTTCCAGCATCTTCAGGAGCTCGGCTTTCATCATGGCCTCGATCTTCGGATTTACGGCCCTCTGCTTCTGCCGGAATGGCTTGGCGCCATCTTCTAGCTCAATGGTATGCTGGATAATATTTCTGTCATACCCCTTCAAGTCCTGGTAGCACCAGGCTACTATGTCAGGGAACTCTTGACACAATGTTCTTATTTGCTCAAGTTCCTCTGTGGTGCAGTCTGTCCCGACCTTGATTGTTTTTCCGGGTTCCAGCTCCAGGTCGGCGTACTGCTTCGGGTCTACTTTGATCCGGTGTGATATTGCTCTGTCATTTTGATCAAATAGACTCTCAAGTGTAATCAGTCCTTTTGGGACATGATTATTTTTCAGTCGTATCAACCCCTCATATTGCTCGTCATCAGGGTCTCTACCTTCGATTGAACACGCTTCGTTAACCAAAAATGTGACAATCTCCTCGTCACGGTCGAACACCCGCCGGTGGGTGTCCTTATCGTGCACGTAAGGCTCTGTAAATGGTACGAACCGGCTTCGGCTTCTGGACGGTGTCATCAGCCGGAACGTACCCGGCTCCAACAGACGCCAGAATGTCAGCATGCTTGTTTTTCTCGCGTGATATAGCCTTGACATTCAATGAGTCAAAAGACTCCATCAGATCCCAGACCCGATTACGGTACGCCTTGAGATAGTGCTTTTTGGAGGCGCACTTATTCGTAATCTGGTGGCACACCAGCTCTGAGTCGCCAAAGATCTGCAGATGCTTAATCCCCAGCCTCTCCGCTTTTCGCAAACCCAAGCACCGGGCTTCGTACTCCGCCGCGTTGTTGGTACAGCTCCGAGCCAGCTCGTAGGTGTAGTCCTTCCGGATCCCGGTTGGGGAAACCAAAAGTACTCCAAAGACCGGCGCCATTCTTGCATCGTGCGCCGTCAAAGAAAAGCTTCCACAGCTTTTCAGGTGCAGGTCCCACTTCTCTTTTGGCCGACTTGTCAAGCCTCTCAGGCTGAACAACAGTGTAGCAGCCTTGCTCAGTTTCAATCACGGCGTTGAAGTCCCGCAAGGAGAATTCATCTTCTACTTGCAGCAGCTCGAGAGCTTGCTCTGTCATGTCCACTATCACCAGTTCTTCCTCCGTCAGCTGAACCATGCAGTCCTGCGACTCTTCTCCGGGTATCTTCTCTACTAAGAAAGTGGAAGGCTTTTCATTGTAAATTTTCAGTCTCCTTCCCTTGAAGGGCACTTCCATGTGCGAGTAGTCCAGAGACAGATACCCTCCCAACTTCGCAGTGAACTCCCTGGAGAGACACATGCCGAAGTAGGGTTCCAAGTCGACGACCACAACCTCTTGGATGACCACGATGTCGAGAGCTTTGTGCAGCCGAATAGGGATGTCTTTAATGACACCGACTGTCTTGACAGGGGTGCCGTCCAGTTGCAGCACGCCTTGGCTGCTCCTTGTGTACTCCATCCCGATCTCGTCACAGACGGCTCTCGGCATAACGGTCGTGGAAGCACCAAAGTCCACCATACAGTTGTGCACTATGTACCCTTGCATCCGTAATGACAGATAGAAGGGAGGTGGTCTGTTCTTCCCGGTGGTTGAGACTCTCAGGGGTTGCACCAGGACGGCAGGTTGTATCTGCTTGCCATTCTTCATGATCTTCAGAGATTCCTGCAGCAGATCAACCTGGCCTGGGAGCTGAAGAGCATCATACATGCTGATTCTTGCGGGGGTCCTCTTCAATTCGTCTACTATGCTGTAGCCCGAGGTGCTAGCTCCTTCCGCTTCTTTTGCCGGCTCATACTTCGTCCGGTACTGCTGAGTGGCCTCAACTCTCTGTCTCTTGGTCAGAGATGGATATCTCAGCTTCTCCTGAGCTTGTTCTTTGGTTTCAGCTGGAGGCTGAGCAGCGGGAGCTTTAGCCGGGAGAGCTTTGGCTATGGGAGGCTTGACTGCGGGAGTCTTCGCCGGAGGAGTCTTCTCTTTGGCTGTGTAGGGCCACAGCCTCTTGTCAGGTGGTAGCCCAGCAGGCTGGGCCTTATCTCTTCTGGCGTACACTTTTAAGGGTTTTACAACGGCTTCAGCAGACTTTCTGTTCTCCTTGGCAGGAGGCGGCAACGGATCTTCCTCTGGGACGGCGAAGTTACTTTCATCGCCCAGGATCATGTAGAGTTCTTCGTCCTCTATGGCGCTGCCGGCCAAGGTCTGGAGGTAGTGTTGATGCAGAGTGCAGTCATCCTCGGCATGCGGGTCATTGCACGTGGTGCACCAGTTGACCTGGTCAGAAGTGCCAGGTTGGTCCTCAATGGCAGCATTCCTCGGAGGGGGCCGCCTTTGCAGTTGTTGCTCGGGGGTTCGGTCTTTTGTCAATGCCGGGGGCGGATATGGCCTCCTTGGAACAAGGTCCATCTGGGCCTGTTTCTTCTTCAGGATGGTCATGTCGTTGGACATGGTGTGATACCCAGAGGCCAGAGCCCGTACCTCCTGGAGGATTTTGTTCTGAATATCATTGTCAGGAGGCGGCAATTGAGCTGGGGGAGGTAACGCAGCCAATGGAGGAGGTGTTGAATATTGTGCATACTGCGGGGGAGCAGGAAGTGCTGGAAAATGCGGAGGAGGAGGCGGATAATGAATTTGTGGCGGGCCGTAAGGATTCACGACCGGCGCCGGATTCCATTGCTGCTGGGGTTGCTGTCCTGAAGTGGACGGCTCTGGACCAGAAGCTGATGGATACTGAGATCGGGGGAAGTCAGGGTAGATGGGCGGCTGTACCCTGTGCGGAAGTCTGCCGATGGAAATGATATCCATTTCAGCTTGTTGGGCAGCCTCGTACAGAGCAGGGAACGAGTCGATTCTGGCTACCTTCAGCAGCAGGCAAATGTCTGAGTTGAAGGATCTCGGTAGTAGTAGGCGGCCCGACTCGTCGACGGTCGGAGTTCGCGAGGTACTCGTTTCCAAGACCTTGCAAACCTGATGTTGAAGTCCGACACCTCCTCTTGGGGGTGTCTCTAAATACTTTGGAATTGATAAAGAAGAGGGATCAGCAGACTCGTTGCATCCTTTCACGAGCCTCGCCGGCTAACTGTCGCCACCCTGTGATAGATCCCTCTGGCAATGATCTCCACCAGTAGAGAAGCTTTCCCCTTAGGGAAAGGGCCAGCAGACGGGTCTTCACACCTTCGTCAGTGATGGAATGTAGCGCAGCCAGGGCCAGAATGTCCTGGATGTGTTCATACGCCGTCTTGCCGTAGCCGTCATACGTAGGGATAGACTTTAAAGCGGCAGGGGGCACAGCTTGTTGTCCGACTAGGGCCAAGGGCCCCGTAGAGTCCACCGCCGGGAAGAGGTCATCATCATCCTGCTGGGCAGCCATGTCTTCTTCTGACCCGGTAGTGTACTCGGTGTCGGAACTGTCCGAAGATGTAGATTCTTCTTCGGCCTCAACTTCTTCAATTTCAGCCTCGGCCTCTTGAATTTCAGCCTCGGCCTCTTGAATTTCTTCCACGCGAGCTTGGTAATCAGCCAGCCTGACGCGCTCGCCTGGAGCGTCAATGTCAATTTCGTAAAAGTCAGGCGGGTTTCCCGGATTCCTTGCTCGCCACCTTCTTGTTTGCATGAAGGCGTTAGGACCGGTCTTCACGGACTCAGAGAGTGTTCAGATATTTGCAGAGTCGCCAGGTGCTCTGATTTTTAAAAGCAATGAAGCGAGCACTCGTGCTTCGATTTCGTTTGGGGGTGGGAAACTACCATGTCCCATCGGGCGTGCCAGAGAAACTGTTGGTTACAAATCTGCCATGAGGAAAGGATTTGTTGTTATTGCGCCCGTATTCGCCCACCGGATTGAAATGCCGGAAGGAAGGAATGCCTTCCGTGCCAATCTCCGGAGAAGGCCGGCTTCCTGTGGGGTTTTTAGTGTTAAGATAAGAGTGCAGGGAAAGAGATAAAAGTGCGGAAAGAGAATCCAAATGTGATTGGAGTTGGGTGGGGGGAATAAGCAGCACGGCAACGAATCAATCACCGCTACTAACAACATTCCTCTACAAAGCACACATTGAAACTACAGCTATCATTAATCCTATGTATCCTCTATCTATGCATTCCAGGAATACTTGATCATCAAATACCGGAGTCCAGAGTTCAGTACAACAAGAAGCAATGATACAAGAAACATGAGGCAGAAATGACAAGGAGAGGCAGCATACAAGATAAAAGACAGTAAGCAGAGCCAAGTATATGCTTGTATTAGAGGCAAACGCACAGCTACAATTGTTCCCTAGCAATATATTCCCCTTCCACCCCTTTTACAATGAAAATGTGGTGGCTATTTATAGCCCCAAGTTCCCCCCGATTACATTCTTGGGCACAAATTCCCAGACTAAACATTAGCTGACACAAGCGGCCGAGGAGCCGCCGATGCCGACTCGTCGGGCAGGATTGTACTTGCGGCATGGTATCCCTGAAGGCTGTACAGCTACGTGGCGGTATGTCGGGTCAAACCTTTGGTCAGCAGGAATGCGGGTAGGTGCGGCAGATGGCACTTTACATCAACTTAAATGGTGGCAGTTGGCGCAGATAGTGCAGCCCATGCTTTGTCCTTATCCCGGTCATGTCTTGGCTCGATTCCCGAAGTTGGACACTTGTCGGATGCTGATGAATGACACGTGTCTGCCTTGAAAGGCAGTTTATCCAACTTCGCCCAGGATCTGAGCGCTGTCGGGTTGCGCAGGTAGAAAACAGCGCAATAGGGAGGGTCATCTTGCCTTAGTCATTTTCTGGTCTTGCTTCCCCAACTGCGCACCGGTCAGAGGGCGCACCCCGACTTCGCTGCGAAGTCGGGTTGCGCACCGGCACTTGCTGTCTTCTTTGTTGTTCGGACTGCGCACTAAGAGGCGGGCGCACTCCGACTTCGCTGCGAAGTCGGGTTGCGCCCCAACACTTAGTCATTTTTCTGCTGCACTGCTTCCCTAGTGCGCCCAGGAAGAAGGGCGCACCCCGACTTCGCTGCGAAGTCGGGTTGCGCCCCAACACTTAGTCAATTTTCGCTCATTTTCCTGTTTTGTCACACTTCGCACTGTCCCTACTGCGCTCCGTCTGGAGGGCGCACTCCGACTTCGCTGCGAAGTCGGGTTGCGCCCTGACACTTAGCCATTTTCAGGGAACGCTTGCTGGAAACTTTGCTGGAGGAAGTTTAAGGGGAAGAGGGAGGAATAAGACTGCAAGGAAGAGGGAGAAAGAGAGAAGTGAAGAAAAGGGGAAGAGAGGAAGGAAGGGAAAGAGCAGATCACTTACAAAACTGAAAACATGGCACCCCGTGCCAAATGTGGCAACAGGTCTCATTTGGCTAGTTCTAGTTTGTTGTTGGCCTACTCTTCTTCCTTGACTTTGCTTGGCTTTGCTTGGGTGAGAATTAGCAAAAATAATCCCTTCTCCCTTTTACATAACTTGAGGAGGTAAGGTGACACTTGGCCTCCATGTGCCAAGTTTGGCCACACCCTCCAAAATACCATTGCAACATCTTCACTGCCCATGCAACTACCTGGTCTACATGCCATCTCCTGTTTGCATGCATTCAACTCATTGGCAAAAGTTGACAAGTCCATCAGCCAAACGACATAGCCTAATGAACGACCTGTTTGCGCCAATGGCCCAGTCGAATATCCTTAGCCTAAACGGCTCCTTGGTCATCCCAACAACGCTTTCCTTTGGACCGACTGGCCTTCCTAGTCGTCCAAACCATTGTCTCCCCATGCCAAAAAGCCTAGGGTTGTCTCGGAGCCAAATGGCCTCCCCAAATGGCCAGGGAGGGATTGAGATGCATAGCCTAACAACTGATGGGTCGTCAAGGGGCAAGTTAGCTCCTCCAAGTGGCTTGGGAGTGGCCTAGATGTCCCTCACTTGTGGCTAGATGGCCTATGGGTTGTCTAGGGTCAAATGTCCTACCCAAGACGACCTGGGGGGCAACAAACCACCCATACAACCTCGGTCGTTGTTTCCATAGTTGAGAAAATTGGAATCAGATTAGAATCGGTATGGAAAAAGAATCAAGAAAAATCGGGAATCGATAAAAAAAGGGAAAATCTACAAAAAAAAATGCAATTTTTCATTGGAAAAAAGATTTTTTCATGAATATCACAATTGTTTTGGCAAAAATCAGCAAAAATTGCCAGTTTTTTCAAAAATCAGGATTCAATGCGATTTAAATCGGCAACCTTGCTGAATAGGAAAAAATCAGATTGAATAGGGATTCAATCGGGATTTTCGTAACTATGGTTGTTTCTTTGCCCCAAACATACAAGGAGACTTGATGGCCCACCCAAATGGTCTGAGGACTTGTGGACAAACCCCAAACTTCCTGGGCCACCTAACAACCTACCCAAATGGTCTGAAGAATTGGTCAATTTGGGCAGACACTAGCAGGCTCTACTCATCACAAGGTCATCACTTAAACACTAGGTCAACTTTTGGGGATTTTGACTTGTTTTCTTCATCAGCTTGAGCTCCAACTAAATCTAACTACTCGTGCCCTTCTCCATCTACCCGTTTGCCAATTGTTTGGTTTTCCCAGTACTCCTTTGTCAGAGATGCTCTTGAGCCATATTTCAAATTGTTCCTATCTTGTGCAATGCACTGTGTCATCTATTGACTTAAGTCCGTTATTTGGCTAGTCAGCTTCGTTATCTGTCTCAGTGACCGTTGTCTATCTTGTGCACTACATTGCATCATCTCGTTTAGGGACTAGAGGAATGTAAAAGAAATCTTGGTTTCCTTCGAAAACATTGCCATACCGTTTTCTGAAATAAATCAATAAAGCTAAATTTTGTCAAATGACTTCTTAATTACACAAAACCATGTTTCTGCCACTTAATTTTTAGCGTCTTCTGCACATTATGAATACATTTATTTCTGTCACTCAATGCTATACATCTTATAAATGTTGAGACCCCATTCTAATATTACTCCTGGGCTTACAGGCCCATATGATGTAACTGTTATGTATTATAAAAAAAAAGCTTATCTAAATATGTAGGAGTTACTAGTTCGGGAAACCACTTGCACATGGATGGAAACCCTTGAGCGTTAGGGTTAGGATAGTCGAAGTCTTTAAAAGAACCAAGGAGGCAAGAGAAGAGGCATCTCATATTTTTTTGTATCAAAGCTCTACTTCTAAGGACATTGCTCCCTCGAAGAGGCTTGCAATTCTGTAATGTGTTCTTGTTTTTTTGCAATATAATTTGCTGCATTTCTATTTTGTATTGCAATATTGTTAATTTCAAGCTTATTTTATGTTATTATTGCAATATTGTGTGGATGTGGTTTTATTTTACTGCAAGGTTCTAACAAGTGGTATCAAAGCGCTTTCCACGACCACGTCCTGCTACATGCAAACAGTTCCTGTCCTGCCATTCTGACCTGTTAAGTATAATTTTCTTTGTTTTTATTTTCCTGCTTATTACCATACAAAGAAAAAGCAAGCCCTTTTTTTCTATTTTAGTTTAATAGGTTAGAAACTCTATGTCGGGGGTTTTAAAATATCATGGAGTTGTTATTGGCTAAGCTAGACTGCCCATAAAACATTTAGTGATGTAAGGGGTGATTAAACTCCAATACCCAGGCCTCAGACAACACCCATGTACGGACTTGAGCTCCCATGTACTATCAAGTATATAGGAAGACCCCTGGCTTTAGGAGAGACCTTTAGCCATAGGAAGCTTATCGACCATGTATCTATCCATAGTGCACCAAGCATTGCACTCGAGAAGATTACCCTCTCGTATTGTCAGAGAGGCGGATAGTGCACTAAATTGTATGTGTGGAACCCTCCTTGAATAGTGGCCTGAAATATTGGTCCAAGCATTATTGTTCGTCGTTGCAGTATAACAGAGGGCTATGGATAGTTTGCACACCTTGGCCTAGAGTCACCCTATTTCAATCATATGTCAAATCCTAATACAGACTGTCAAACCTCAAAAACCCTAACTACAGATTTGAGCATATTAAGGAGACCACCTATCACAGAATTGACTAAATTGTAACCATTCATGACTAACGAAAATAACTATTGGAGATTAGTAATAGTTGGGAACAATGTCAAACAGGGCAGTTGTCAATGATAATCAAAATAGTCTGCCAGGGCAGCTGTCAACATAGTTGAGAAAATCAGAATTGGATCGGAATCGACATGGAAAAAGAATGGGGAAAAATTGGCAATTTTTCATTGAAAAGCCGAAGAAAATGCAAATTTTCATTGAAAAAAAGTTTTTTGCATGCATATCACAATTTTTTGGAAATAAAGGGGGCAAAAATCAGGGAAAATCAGCCAGGCTATGAATCAGGAAAAATCGGCTTGAATCGGGATTTTTTGCATATTTTCTCAACTATGGTTGTCAGCAACAATAAAGAACAATGTCAGACAAGGCAGTTGTCAGTAACAATCAAAACAGAGTTTGCCAGGACAGTTGTCAGGAACAATCAAAACAGAGTTTGCCAAGACAGTTGTCAATAACAGTCAAGAACAGGGTCAGACAGGGCAGTTGTCAGTGACAGACAAGACAAAGTCTAACAAGGTAGTTGTTCATAACACACAAAACAGTAATAGATACGGCAGTTGTCAAGGAAAAAAGAAGAAAGCCATTTTTCTAGGTGAAGAAAAGCTTTAGGAGAAAAACACACTTGACTAAAAAAACTGTCAAGGGTGCTAAAAAACATAGTTGAGAAAATCGTCAAAAAATCGCCGGAATCGCGAGTCAATCGGGAGTCATTCGCAAAATGAGTCAATCGGCAAACTATCGGGAGTCCGGCGATTCATTCCCGATTTTTTGCCGATTTTTTCAAAAAATCGACCGCAGCCGCGTGGGTAGAGGTTGCGGCCGATAAATAGGAAAAAGCAACTGTTTTATTTCATTGTTTCTCCTGACCTCTTGCAAACTGAAAAAAACACTATCTCACCTTGCTACCACCCCGACCAACTACGCCAAGGCATCCTAGGAGCGCGAGCGATTGCGGTGTGAAGGAATCCGGCAGCCAACAACATCCGCCCAGAAGATTCATTCAAGGTCAGAAATTTTTTGAAAACTTTTTTTTTTGAAAATAGATTAGGGCTTGTTTGAAATTAGATTAGGGCTGTTTGAAATTAGGTTAGGGCTGTTCTCAAATTTAAAACCCAAAAAACCTAGTCTAGGGTTTTGGTTTTAGGGTTTTTTTTCTCCTCCTTTTAAATAGATACTAAATTGATATATGCAAGCCAAATTATTAGCTAGCTGCTATCCTATCAATATTTTTTAAACATTAAACGGGTTTAGGGTTTTTTAATTTTTTTAGGGTTTTTTTTGTAAGGGTTTAGGTCCTTAGGATTTTTTGAAAACTCTTTTTTTTTTAAATAGATTAGGGCTTGTTTGAAATTAGATTAGGGTTGTTTGAAATTAGGTTAGGGTTGTTCTCAAATTTAAAACCCAAAACCCTAGTCTAGGGTTTTGGGTTTAGGGTTTTTTTTTCTCCTTTTAAATAGATACTAAATTGATATATGCAAGCCAAATTATTAGCTATCCTATCAATATTTTTTAAACATTAAACGGGTTTAGGGTTTTTTTTGTAAGGGTTTAGGTCCTTAGGATTTTTTTCCTCTTTTTAACTTTTAAGTACTTAGTAAATATTGATGCCTATCAATATATGTTAAACATTAAACCCTAAACCCTAGTCTAGGGTTTAGGGTTTAGGGTTTTTTTAGGGTTTAGGATTTTTTTCTTCTCTTTTTAAGTAAATATTGCTGCCTAATAACTATGTATGCAAGCCTATTTTTCAGCTGTCAATGACTCTTATGTTTCAATTTTAAACCCTAAAGGGCCTAAACCCTAGCCTTTTGGTTTAGGGTTTAGTTTTTTTTTCTTTTTTTCAAGTGATTGTAACTTTGTTGTTACTAACTTGTTTCCATGTGCAGGCATATAAAAAATGAAACCATTGGATCCAGCATGGGCATATGCAACGCCAGGGCAAACAAAAGGGCATTTTAAATGCAATTTTTGTGGCAATAATTATAATGGAGGCGTTTATCGCCTCAAATTCCATTTGGCATGGATACCAGGAAATAATATAGCAATATGTGATAAGGTGCCAGAAGATATTAAAAACAAAGTAAACGCCATGATCACTGCGGCAGATGAAAACGCTAGTCACAAAAGAAGTTATAGCGATGCCATTTCATCCCCCCCTCCCGAGGTGGTCGTACTAGTGGCAACCTTAAGCGGTACTTTCAACAGAGTAGTTCGAGTCCTTCAAGTGCACAAGGAGCTAGTGGGACGGGAGAGTCCTCTTTTGTAGACCGTTCTGTGCCAAGGGCACAATCCACGCTTGAGGGTATGGCCGCGTGGAACCAAGAGAAGCACAGTGCAGCGAGGACAGCCATTGCCACTTTTTGGTACTATTCTGACATTCCCTTCAATGTGGCAAGGTCTCCATACTGGCGGCGCATGATAGATGTTATCGCAAGCTGCGGCACAAGATTTAAGGCGCCAACTTATGATGACCTTAGGGGCCCTCTCCTTCAACAATCTGTGGATGACATTCAGGTTGTGTCATTGTGCTTGACTAAATTTATATATATATGGCATGACTAATTTTTTTTATATATATTAATATGATAAAATCAATATGCAATGTGCATGACTAAATTTTTTTTTATACTTCAGGTTGTGCTTGACAACCAGCGTAATGTGTGGAGGACCAAGGGTTGCACTATAATGTCTGATGGTTGGACAGATGGGAGGGGAAGAACCCTGCTTAATTTTTTGGTTGCATCTGCAGAAGGAACTGCATTCCTTAGGTCAGTAGATGCATCGACACATGTTAAGAGTGCCGAAATGCTTGCAGGGTTGTTGGAGGAGGTTGTCTTGGAGGTTGGGGAGGAGAATGTTGTCCAAATCATCACGGACAACGCAGCAGCATATAAGGCAGCCGGGAGGATTTTGGAGGAGAGATTCCCCACCATTTTTTGGACCCCATGTGCAGCCCATTGTCTTGATTTGCTCCTCGAGGACATTGGGAAATTACCTTGGGTGGCAGAGGTTGTAAGGAGGGCTAAGGCCATCACAAAATTCATTTACAACCATTCATGGGTCCTTAGCCTCATGAGGCGATTTACCAATGGGAGGGAGCTAGTGCGGCCTGGCATTACACGCTTCGCCACAAACTTTGTGACATTGCAGAGCATTTATGATGCAAGAGGGTCACTAAAGCAAATGTTTGTGAGTGATGAGTGGAATTCTGAAGTAGCTGCAAGATACCGAACATCATCTGAGGGGCAAAATGTTTATACTTATTTGTTTGAGGAGGACTTCTGGATGGCCATGGATGAGGCCATCAAGGTACAAGACTACGCTTATTAATTTGTTTTATTTTATTTATGTTGTAAAATATTTTTCTTTAAATTATTATTTTTTTTTTTCAGGTCTCAGAGCCATTGGTGAAGATTCTTCGTCTTGTTGATGGAGAAGAATTTCCAATGGGATTTGTATATGAGGCTATGGATAGGGTAAAAGAGGCTATTGCTGCATTTTATGAACATAACCGCGCCAAATATGATGCCATTTGGACTATCATTGATAACAGATGGACATCACAACTCCATAGCCCTCTTCATGCAACGGGTTACTATTTGAACCCCAAATTCTTTTATACCCCTACATTCCGTGTTGATTATGAGGTCAAGATTGGCCTTCAAGATTGCATTGACCGCGTGTTCTCCGCGAGTCAACAATTGCGCGATAAAACGCGTGCCGAGATACAAGATTATAAGGCATGTCGTGGTCGCCAATTCCCATCTCAGCAATGCAAAAATGCTATTAAGTATATGAGGCCAGGTAAACCTCATCGAATTATTATTTATTGTCTTTTGATTTTGTTTTAAAATTTAAACTTTTAAGTTGTTACATGTGAAATATTAATTTTTTTTTTGTTGTTTCTAGATTTATGGTGGGATGACTTTGGTGATTATACGCCCAATTTGCAGCACATGGCGGTTAGAATCTTATCTCAACCATGTAGCTCTTCAGGTTGTGAGCGCAATTGGAGTATGTTTGAGCACATACACTCCAAGAAGCGCAACAGACTTACACAAGAAAAGTTAAATGATCTTGTGTTTGTGCATTACAACCTTCGTCTCCACCAAAAAAATTTTGAAAAAACAAATATTGAGCCCATTGACCTAAGTGACATTGATCCATCATCTGAATGGATCACAGATGCAGAAGCACAAGAGCAGCAGGTACGGCAAGAGCCTCTATTCACCATGGAAGAATTACAAAACTATGAGAACCTAGCGGAGGAGATGGCAGCAAGGGACCAAGAAGAGGCCTTAGCACGAGAAGCGGCACAAGCATCTACAAGCACACATCAACCAAGAGAGACTAGGGCTTATGTTAGGACAAGGGGCAAAGGAAGACAATAGATAGTGGGCCTATTGAGGCATTTTGACACATTTTGTAATTTGTACCTTTTCATATTATAAGCAATACAGGATGTGTTTTGTCACTTTCATGTGTACTTAAAGCTTGAGCCTTGTATGATGTCTTGACTTGAATTGTTGCTTTTATTGCAATATTTGATTTGCATAATGTTAATTCATTGTAATATGCATGAAAAAAATTAAAAAATAAAAAATTCGTTTTCTTCGGTTTTTTTTTGCCAATTCATTGCCGATTTTTTCCCCAATTTTTTGCCGATTCCAATTCTTTGGCCGATTTACTACCCGATTCCGATTTTCTCAACTATGCTGAAAAACATCATTTTGAGGCCTAGTCCATTATGATTGTCTTTTCGAGTTGATTATTTTGATATATAGCACCTAAACACTTTTTATGGACCATTACTAAAAATAGTAACTCCTAAACAACACTTCTATTTTTAGCAAGGTAGTGTGGGTGAACCAAATCACAAGTCCATGGTTGGAGGAACTAGAGGAGCCGTGAGGGAGATGGAGCAAAACCAATTGAGTGACTAGATAGGGCTATTGATTCAACAACTTACTAACCTATAGAACCAATTTGGACATGAAATTAAACAATTGAAAGATTCTATGCATCTTTTGAACTCTGAACAGATCAAAGTAAAAATGGGAATTGAGGAGAAATTTCATGAGGTTGAAGGGCATTTAAAAGGAGCCACTCATGTACACCAACATATTAACAATGTTAGAATTGAAGGAAAGGCTGGCAGTTCGGGACATATGGAAGAGGATGTACACAATGCTCTTTTTAATAATAATACCCCGTATAAAATGCCCAAGTTAGACTTCCCCAAGTTTAATGGAAAGGACCCTCATGGTTGGTTGTGCTGAGTGGACCAATTTTTCAAGCTCCACAATGTACCCCGATACTCATGGATCACCATGGCATCCTTTAATTTTGAGTCTAAAGCCCTTCTATGGTATCAATGGGTGCAACATATGATGCCTGATCTTTCTTGGGACGAATTAAAAACACAACTACTCACTCGTTTTGGCACTATTGAGTATGAGGACTTTACAGGATATTTAACAAAACTAAAGCAGACCTCTCCTGTTTGTGACTAGCAACCTCAGTTTGAGAAGTTGGCTAATTGGACAAGGGGTTTGAGTGAAATATTTTTTCAATGGGTTGAAGGATGATACCAAGGCCGGGATAAAAATGTTAAACCGCAATCCATGATGCAAGCAATAGGGTTGGTCAAGCTAGCTGAGGAAAAATTTACTACTCAAAAGCATTCATCTAAAGTTCCATAGGCCAGACCCCACTTTTCGTCCAAAATCACATCAAATCCTGGAAATAAATCTCCAAAAGTTATGTGATTGACTAAGGAGGAGGCACATGGAGCACAAGGGTTATGTTATAATTGTGATGAGAAATATTCGTCGGGGCATATATACAACAAAAATTGTATTTGATAGATGTAGATGATTTCGCGGTAAATGAAGTACATGAAGAAGAAGTAGAACAACAGGAAGAAGAGCACCAGGATGAGGGTGAAGCACCAAGATGAATTGCGGCCAAAGATTTTAATTCATGCACTTGCAAGAATCTTGACTTCTCAAACTATGAAGGTAGTGGGATATTTCAAGGGGCAAAGAATTATAATTCTTATTGATTTGGGCAATACGCATAATTTTATTGATCCCCGAGTAGCTAAGCAAACAAACTGCTACATACGTTCTTGCAATTCTTTTGAAGTCATGGTGGCATATGGAGGAACATTACCTTGTGAAGGAAAATGTCGGAATGTTAAGCTGAAGATAGGGGATTATGAATTTAAAACTGATATGTTTGTCATTCTTTTAGGAGTATGCAATGCTGTTTTGGGGCATAATGGCCTCGTACATTGGAAACAGTAGCCTAGAACGTTTCCAAACTTTGGATGCAATTTACTCAAAATGGGAAGCCATACACTCTCCGTGGCTCACTTGCGGGATCCACTAAGGTCATCAGTTCAAGTAGAATGGAGAAATTATTAAAAAAATCCTCACATGGAGTAGTAGCCCAGTTGTTTGCAATCTAGTCATAGAATACTAAAGCAAACGAACAACCAAGGGATTTGTAACTCCTTTTGAATAAACATGATTCTATATTGGTGGAGCCCAAGGGATTACCTCCACACCGTTCCCATGATCATGCAGTATAGCTGGCACCCAGGGGCTTACCACCTAACATCCGACCCTATAGATACCCCTATGTGCAAAAATCCGAAATTGAAAAGTTGATCCAAGATTTATTAAAAACAGGGGTAATTCGACCCAATATCAGTCCTTATTCTTCATTGGTACTACTGGTCAAGAAAAAATATGGGTTGTGGCAGCTGTGTGTAGACTTTCATGAACTCAATAAACTCACCATTAAGGATAAATTTCCTATTCCTATGATTGATGAGTTGTTGGATGAGTTACATGGCGCCAAATTTTTTTCCAAGTTGGATCTCTGCTTTGGATACCATTAGATAAGGATCAAGGATGAAGACATTCCAAAAACTACATTTAGGACTCATGAGGGTCATTATGAATTTTTGGTCATGCCTTTTGACCTAACTAATGCACCTTCCAGCTTTCCGAGCCTCATGAACAATGTCTTCCGCCCATTCCTTTGAAAATTTATTTTGGTCTTCTTTGATGACATTCTCATCTAAAGTCACACTTGGGCAAAGCACATACAACATCAAATGTGTAAATGGTGTGGTCCAGGAAACCACAAGGAGGCTAATTGCCCGAACAAGGCAAGTACCAGTGGAACTCAGAATATCAACCTCATCGGCATTGGAGAAGTGACGGAGGTAGACAAAGAAGTCTTGGTTGTAACAAGAGCACAAACCAAGAAAACGGAACAATATCCAAACCCTGCCAAGGAAAAGGAGCGATGGCAGGAAGCCCAAAAATTGATCGAAACAGAACTAGCAAAGGAGAAACAGGGACAACTAGTTCTGGAGAAAGTGTTAAAGAGAATAGAGATCACGAAAAAGGCATTAGTAGAAGGCTTGGTAACAGAGGTACTAAACACGAAGGTGGAAATGAAGGTCGCCAACCTGTTTAGTATAGTACCTGAGTTGTATGCTACGATTGGGGAAGTCAACAAGAAGAAGGATGAAACTCGACAGGTGGCAACTATCAAGCAAGGACAATTTATCGATCCAACAATCCTGATGATTGAAGCCGGGCGGAGGCCAGCTATAGTTCAAATGGAGGTTTTGAACCATAGGCTGAATCAAGTGATTGTAGATGGAGGGTCTAGTGTGAACGTGATGCCAGAGAAGACATGGTGGATTCTAGGGCAACCCGCCTTACGGTCTCCAAATTTCAAACTATATGGCGCTGATCAATATGACATTGAAACAATAGGCGTTTTTATGAATCAGAAGGTACGCATAGCAGAGCATGACTTCATCTTGGATTTTGTTGTCATTGCTATGCAGAAACCCGCATATGATGCACTGCTGGGATGAGGATGGTTGAGGACAGCAAAAGTCAACCATAATTGGAAGAAAGAACGATTATCTTTCAAACAAGGGCAGCACAAGTACATAATTAATCTGAAGAATCAAACGGCAAGTCAGGACATAGCTACTTCAGATGATTCAGGATCCTCTTCATCAGATGGTGAAACGAGATATGAACCAAATGAGGAGGGAGTGTTGCACCTTGACGACTGCACGAAAGATGAATATGACCAAGATAAAGGTTTACTACATTGGCAATTGGAAGACTATGAGATATTTCCTCCCCAGTGTTTTTGCATAGATGCGGGAAAAGAGATTCAAAAGGATGAGATACAAGAACCAGAAAAAGAAATCAGCAACAAAAGACAGACAACAACAGAGAAGGACAAGAAAAGGTAGAAGTGGACATTTCCCAAAATTTTTGCAGAATTCACGATGGGGGAGGCAGTCATTGAAGACAAACCAGCCCACCCCATCGCTGCACTTAAGGCAACAAATGAACCTGAGTCAATCAAATATGAAGGTCCAAGAATGATTCAGGTAAACTTGGGAGAAAAGGGCGAGGAAAAGATGATCAAATGTGGAGATGATTGGGACCCAGTCCTGAAAGCAGCAACATTCAAGATTTTTATGGACTATAAGGATGTTTTTGCTTGGACATATAAAGATTTGAAGGGAGTACCACCCGAACTCTGCATACACAAAATTCCTCTAATAGAAGGTGTGCAACTAGTAAGAAGGCGTTCTTATAGAATGAATCCCAAATATGCAGCGAAGGTGAATGCCAAAATCAAAAAGATGTTAGATGCAGGCATTATATTCAAAGTTACGACAAGCGAGTGGGTCTCACCAATTGTGATCACTCTAAAACGAGAAGTAGATAAAATCCGAATTTGTGTGGATTTCAGAAGTTTGAATGTCGTAACTGTAAAAGATCCCTTCCCAATCCCATTCACAGACTCCATACTGGAAGAGGTAGCCGGCCACGAGATATATTCATTTCTGGATGGATTCTCGGGGTACAATCAGATTAGCATAACAGAAGAAGACAAGTTAAAGACTACTTTTGTGGTAGAAAATGGAATATATGGATACAACCGCATGCCATTTGGACTATGCAATGCGCCCGCTACTTTTCAGAGGATCATATTGTATATTTTTTAAAATATGTCCACAGGAAATTTTAAAGCTTTCCTAGATGATTGGTCACTATATGGGAAGACACAAGAACATTTAAAGGCATTGGAAGAATGCATGGGTTTATGCAGGAAAGCACGAATATCATTGAACCCGAATAAATGTGTCTTATTGGTGCCATACGAAAAGCTGCTAGGGCATATAGTATGCCAAGAAGGTTTGAAGCCCGACCCAGATAAAATACGACTAGTATTGCTTATGGAGGAGCCACATGATGTGAGCTCGATTAAGACCTGTTGGTTACGAATCTGCCATGAGGAAAGGATTTCGGGTTGATGCGCCCAGATTCGCCCACCAGCATGAAAGGGCGGAAGGAAGAGATGCCTTCCGGGCCAATCTCCGGAGAAGGCCGGCTCCTTTTGGGGGGTTTTCTGATTTAAGCTAAGGGGAACGGGAAAGAAATAAATGTACAGAAAGAGATTACAAATATGTCCAAAGGTTGGTGGGGGGAACTAACAGTACGGGAACACACCAATCACCGCTACTTACTGCATACAAACACAAAGTATGGCAAGGAACCGCAAAACCTAGGCGTACTGTCGATACACAAGCAGTGTATGCATAGCTTCAATGGCTCCCTAGCAAACATTCCCTACAAGGAACTAACAGCAGGGGATCGCATCAATCACCAGATACGGGCCAGCAACGTCACACATAACTGATGGAACCGCTACCACATCTATTATACGAAAATTAAAAGTACAGAAATAATGCTAAAGGCGCCTGACCATCAAATGCCGAAGTGAATCAACAAGCCATGACACAGAATCGCGTAAAGCATAAGCATAAGAAATAAAAGCGGTAGAACAGAACCAAGCATACAGATTGTATTTATATGCAGAAGCATGGTTACAGTAAGCACAGTAGTTCCCTAACAAACATTCCCCTTCCACACTTTACAATGAATTCAAGATGGGCTTTTATAGCCCGAGTCCCACCCGTTACATTAATGGGCACAGAGTCCCAGTCAAACATAAGCTGACAGAAGCGGCGAAAGAGCTGCAAATGCTGACCTTTTGTCGGACAGGGCTGTACCCGCAGCATGGTCATCCTGGAAGCTGGACAGCTACGTGGCGGAGTGCTGGGCAAAACTTCAAGTCGGCAGGTTCGCTGGTAGCTGGAGCAGGTGAAACCTCAGATCAGCTTTGAATGAGGCTACTAGCGCAGAGCAAGGCAGTGCAGCCCATGCTTATCCCTTTTGGTCGGCAGTCTTGGTTCAAATCCCAAAGCTGGACACTTGTCTGATGATGGGTTATGCTGTGTGACACATGCCTGCCTTAGAGGGCAGTCTATACATCTTTGCTTGGGATCTGGACTCCTTGGGATGCGCGGGCAGAAAACAGTGCAGTTGGGAAAACCTTCACGTCTTGGTCAAACTCCGGGTTTGTTCCCCTACCGCACACCTGTCAAGGGCGTAGTCTGTATCTGCTGAGAAGTCGGACTGCGTACAGGTGGACACTGGTGCCTGCCGCCTTACGAACCTGCTCCGGTACTTCACCGCTCTTCTTTGTTGACCTGCCAGTCTGCCAGTGCAAGGTGCGCCCAGAAAGTGGGGCGAAGTCGGACTTCGCACCAAAACTGGGCGAAGTGCGAACTTCGCACCAAAACTGGGCGAAGTGCGAACTTCGCACCAGCACTTAGCCATTTTCAGGGTAACTTGCTGGAAAGTTGAAAAATCAACTGGGGACTCCAAGAAAGGGGGGAAAGAAAAAGAATGCGGGAAAGAAAAGGAAAGGGAGAGAAGAAGGAAGGAAGATGGAGGAAGAGGAAAAAGAGGAGCAAAGACTCGTTACATTACTTTATTGAAGACATTGCACCCCGTGCAAAATGTGACAACATTTCTGGCGGCTCGCGGGGTGTCGAGCTCGCCTCGGCGCAAAGAATCCATGCCTTCATCCTTTGGGTGCAGAGGAACTTACCTCCCCGCCTTTTGCTGCTCTAACTGTTCTCCTTGCGGCAACTGTTCTTCAGATTCATCCTTGTCAGTTGCCCCATCAGAATCTCCTTCCGTAAGCTCTTCATCTCCTGCTTCTGCCTCGCACATGCGAGTGTATGCCGTTTGGGCTGAACGCCAGGTTTCTGCTTCGAATGGCTTGCGGTCAACTATATCTTCTAATGCTCCGTGAAAAGCAGCGACCGCGTGCATGTCGATGGTGAGGTATCTTTTCTCTAACTCCCGGAAATAGGAGCGGATCTTGGAATATCTCGGACACCATCCGAGTGACTCGATTGTCTTGAATTGGCTCGATCCGACCCATCAATTTCAGTCGTATCCGCTTCAAAGGACTCGCCAATTCTTCTTTACCCGATCTAAGGTGAGGAGCTCGCCATTCTCAACGAAACTTGGACACCCAAGTTCTGAAAGAGCGTGAAAGTGGGCCAGACAGATATCTCTTTCATGTCCGAATGCATCAAGCATTCGTCTGGCCACTCTCACCTCTTCAACTTTTCTAAAATATTTGTGCAAGGTCACCCTTGCACCTGCCCATTCTGCAGGGAATGAGGACACGGGGGAAAAATGGACGCCGTTGCGCTCGCGCTCCTGAAGATTAACCGCCGAGTCCAGCCATTGCTTTGCCTGGCGCTCGGCCTCCTCTACCACAGGCTTTCCCTGGGCAGAAACTTCTTGAATCCCGGATGCGAAGTCCAGGACTGCCATCGCCTTAAAGGTATGGGGCTTGCATTCTCTCAGCAAACCAGCCCTCATTTCCTTAACCTTTGTCTTTGAAAAGACAGACCGCTTGAGATTTTTCTCCGCAAGCCGCGATCGTGCTCGCTTCAAAGACTCCCGGAGCCGAGAAATCTGCTCCAAGGCTGCTTTCTTTTCGGTTGCGGCTTCGTTGCCGGAAGCGGCCAGCCGGGCTTTGAGTTCATCTCGTTTCTTGCCGCGCCGCTTCCACCTGCTCAGTGGACCTAGACAGGTCCTCTTCAAGCTGCCTTACTTTATCCTGCAACGCGAAAAGTTCTTCCTGCTCCTCCAGACTCTTGACAAAGAGATTGTCAGCTTTGCGCATGATTGTCTGAATCTCATACTGCTTGTTGATGTCGTCAAAGCTTTTCTCCTTCGTCTGGAGCACGTAGTCCGCCTTAGTCATTTCTCGGAGAGGCTTCTTCACTATTGGGATTATTTTCTCCGTTGTAATCACTCTCCTTCCGAAATCATACTTTGCGCGTTTTGCCGGGGCGGCTATCTCTTCGTGTCTCCTCCGCTTCAGGTCTTGGCGGAAAGAGACAGAATACTCTACGGCTCTCGTAGCCAGAGGCAAGTCATCTGAGTTCTGGAGGTCGTCCATAAAATCTGGTTCCCCCAGCCTAGGGATCTGCTGAGACGTCTCTCCTGCGGGAATGGGATCAGGAGGAACCGGACAGACCTTGGAAGAATCGGTCACTTGTGGGGGCGACCGGGAAATGGAAATGGGAGTAGCTGATGCTGCGAGGGTTTGAAGCGGCTGAGGCGGAGGATGTGACGGTGAACGGACAGCCTCAGCACTGACCTCGGGCGAAGGATTTGGAGTTGTGCTCAGAGAAAGAGAGACGTTAGGGTTCTGAGCAAACTGATCGAAGGAATGGGGACCGCTAGAAGGACGCGGAGACGGGGAGGGAGATGTGGTCATGGCTTGCTCAGATTGAGCGGGGGACTGAGTGGAAGTAGGACTGGGTGAGACTAGAGAGACAAGGGCAGCAAACGTACCTGGGCTCCGCCTGAGCCGATGCCGGGTGGATATCTTCGCTTCTTGTCTCAGCGGCTGGCTTGGGGCTGCCCAAAGGAACTGCCTCTGCGGCGGCAGGACACGGCTGCGGCTCTCTATCGGTCGCCGCACTATCAGGCTAGGGTCGCCTGATTTTCTCGACTCTCCTCCGCTTCTTCTCTTCTGGAATAACAGTCGGTTCAGGGGAAGGAGACGAAGCAGGTGCAGCAGGCGCTGATGCTCCCACGGTAAACTTGTACCGGGGTTTAACTTGCAGAAGGTCTGCCGCAACCGGTCTGCATTCTGGCGGCGCTGGCGCTTTTCTTGCCTGAGGGATTGCCTCGGGCGCTGCCTTAACTAACTCTTTCGCCTTTTCAGGCGCCGCCTTGGGAGCCACGGGCTGCATTGGATCAACCTGGGTACTTGCTGGGCCTGCGCTGGCAGTTGCCGAGGTGTACAACTGTTTGGGAGGAGACCCTCCTTTATAATCCTCAAAGGGGCCTCGGGGAACGTAACCTTGATATGCGAACGGCCGCCAGCTGTCATGATGCTGGTCATAGAGAACCGAAAAATCGTCATCTACGGCCAGGTTTCTCCTTGTGGATTTATCGTGCTGTGTGCGGCATCTCATCTTCCAGCATTCGGTAACCTTTTCTTTAGACCAGTTAAGGCCTGCAATCTTGGATAGAAATTTTTTGAACCCTGGAGATGAGAAGTGATGGTCCGGGTTTCGCTTGGGGTCATATGTCACCTCCTCGCAGTAGAAATCCTGCCAGGGAGGAGAAGCTTCCATCAATTCGATCTCCCAATCAAGGTCCACATGGACCATATCGAATCTATCCTCGATTATGTCCCGGGGGCACAAATGTGTAAACCTCGCCCTTATCCCATAAGGGTCGTACTTCCAGCGCTGCGGCAGCAACACCAGGCCAACCCGGGACAGCGCTTGCTCTAGGTGGACATGCTGTCCTACATCAGTAATCTCAACGTTGGCCCAGGAAAGACGGTATTGAAAAATCTGTCCTCTCTTCTTCCCTAGGCCGAATTCTTCTTCCACATAGTCCATCTGTCGGGCAATTTCCATCCCGAACAGATGCTCTGAACACCAATAGGGCAGCAAATAGGGCTTGCCCTTAAATTCGTAGATCCTGACCACAATCCCTCGCGTCAGCCTGAAACGTCCCCGAGCTTCTGATTTATTAGTGCACTCGTCATTTCTCTCGGAGGACGGGGAATTTCACTTTCGGTGAAGACTGACATGACAAATCCCAGAAAGTTGAAGTTGAACTTGTAGTAGGACCCTTTCCGGTATAAGTCATCCGTCCAGTTATAGACGGGCTGGGGCTCTCCCCTCTCGTTAACCTTCTTCAGGTTCAGGATCGGCATTTGGGGGTGAAGATGGTACAAACAAAGCCAGGCCAGAACAGAACTAAAACGAAAATCGGTAGACTGCCTCTTTTGAATTTTCAGCAGGCTGGAATGAATGGCGTAAGCCAGCCAGTCTGCCCAGTCGAAAGAGATGGGGCGCTTTCCACTCCGCTGCGCCGCTGGTTCGTAAGATTCTCCACACAGGAGACATTCTGCCAGCGCCAGCTGGTACGGATGTACCAGCTCATCGGAGTCGCAGCCGAGGATCCATGCCAGGATGGTATATAGATACTTGCTCTGAAATTTCGCCAAGGGCACGGGGCCAGTCGGCCATTGTCCAGCTGGAAGCGGGGCGTTCAGCTCTGAATTGAGGAAATCCCTCATTCGCTTGGTGTGCGTGAAACGTCCCGCTTGTTCGCCCAGATTTACTTTTCTGAGGATGGTGCCGGAGTCATACTCCAGCCCTGGGGCGAAAGCTGGCTGCACAGCTTCCTCGCGTAGCCGCGAACAAAGGTTTACCGCCGGAGCCGCAAACTTGCCGAGAAGCCGGTCCGTAGTGTCCGACAATTAAGTCTATCAGCTCCGGGCATTGGTGGACAGGAGGGCACATGAATCTGAAGAGATTTGATTTGTACGCCGCTCCGAAATGGTGAGAGGGCGAAACTTTGTCAGCCCAGCTCTCCACATTTGCTCGCAGCTGAGTTAGGCTTATGGAAAACGAGTCGTCCACATACCCTGCCAGGTAATTTACCGGAGGTGGTGGGGATTGCCCACGCTGTACCTTCTTTTTCCGGGCCTTTGACTTTTTCTCTGGCGGGGCATCGCCTTTGAAAACGCTTGGCCGCGGCAAATTCCCTGGTTCGCTGCTTTCACTGGACTGCGCTGACACGGGCCTTTTTCCTCTCGTCCATCTCTCCGAGACAGCAATAATGGTAGGTTCAGCCGTCTGCAACAAATTTCGCTATCAGAGGAATAATTAGCACTGTCCGAGGAATAATCTCTGCATTCTGGAATGTCTGCATGTTTCTGACCCCCTTTTCTAGATAAAAACAGCGCCATAAATGTAACGCAGGAGGGGGTAGGTCGGCTGAGTTAAAATCTTTGGTGGCTGCGCAGGAGAATGTCGAGAAAAAGTGCGCCCTGGCAGACGTGCCATGCTTCTTTTGTTGCATTTTTTCTTAAAAAACCGTGCAATCAATAATTCAGCATTGGAGATTGCACCACGGCTGACATTGCTGCCACCACTTGGGCACACCACTCAAGACAAAAGCTTCGGTGCGGAAACCCACATTAAAACAAGTGCAAGTGCGCCTTGGGCCCAGCTTGGGGTTTTGAAATTTTTTATTATTTTTTAAACCGCGTCCCAATACTGTCCCGGAAAACTAGGCGCAGCCGGGCCTCGCCCGAAGTTGGGCGCGGCCCGACCTCGCCGGCGAAGTCGGACTTCGCCCGAATTTCGGGCGAAGTACGAACTTCGCGCGAGGCGCGCGCTCGAACTGTTCTGCCTTCTTTGCTGCGCCCAAGGCTTTGGGCGTGGTCTGGGTCTTTACCGCCTTCGGGTCTTGGACAGCACTTAACGTTTTTCTCAACCTTTGCTCTTTGGTCAAACTGCGCAATGCGATGGTGGGGCGGGCTCGGACTTCGGCCGAAGCTTGGTGCGAAGTGCGAACTTCGCGCGAAGTTCGCACTTCGCACGAGAGTAGAGCGCAACGCGCACTTCGCGCGAGTGCTAGCCGAAGTCAGGCTTCGCGAAGTTCGCACTTCGCGCAAAAGTTGCGCGCAGTGCGTACTTCGCACGAAGAGTGTGCGCAGTGCGACTTTCAATCAAAGGCTGAGGAGCTTCCTTTTTGTGTGCCTTAGCGTTTTCTTTGAACAAACTTCGCAGTTCGGCTGGGCCGAAGTCCGACTTCGCTGCGAAGTCGGGCTTCGGCCAACACTTAGTCGATTTTTTGCCCCGTTTTCTCCTTTCTTTCTCTGCATAGCCGAACTTCGCCCCTCCTGAGGGGCAACGACAGACTTCGATGCGAAGTCTGTCTTTCTCTCCCATGCCGCAGTTAAGCTCAAAGAAGGAAAAATAAATTGAAAGCTAAAGCTGAAAACTGTACATGCCGGAACATAAAAAACATAAGGGAAAATTTTTACAAGGAAGGGCCACTCGGGCGCCTTCAACAACGATAGAGCTTTAAGTGGAACCCGTTGACGGGGATGGGGAGGAGCTGACCCTCCATATCCGAAAGTATGTAGGCATTGAACTAATTCACCCAGGCAATCTGATAAGGGCCCTCCCAGAGAACATCAAACTTTCCGTGATTACCTGGTTTTGCCTTGTATGAATCCCACTTCAGCACCAGGTCCCCGACTTCGAAAACTCAGGCAGTGGTGCCTTTGGCAAACCAGCCTTGAGTGGCCGCAATGTGATCCGCGAAGGCCCGGTATGCACTTTCTCTCGTCTTCTTCCAACTGCAGGAGTTGGCACAATCTGTCGTCCACCGGGTCTCCGCTGCTCCTGTCTTCGTCAATCATCCACAGGGCGGGGATCTCGATGTTTGATGGCATAACAGCTTCCTTGCCATAGACGAGCGCGTAGGGAGACGTTCTGAGGGATTTCTTGAACGCAACTCTGTCCGCCCACAGTGCCCGGTTCATGAGCAAGTGCCAAGTCCGCTTGTTTCTTTCAATGGTCCTCCGGAGAATTTTCAGGAGGTTCTTGTTAGGAGACTCGGCGAGGCCATTCCCCTGCGGGCAGTAATTAGAAGACATCTTGTGATAGATGCCAAGTCTGCTGGTGTACTCCGTGAGTACAACGCCTACAAATCCCGGACCGTTGTCCGTCACAATCGACTCGGAACCCCGAAGCGGGTAATCAAGCTCTCAATGAACCCGATGACCGTTTCTTGGTCTCGCGTTCTTGGTCGGGATTGCCTCCGTCCACCGTGTGAAATAGTCAGTAGCTGTGAGAATAAACTTGTGGCCGGAGGAGGAGTTAGGAGAAATCACCCCAATGAAGTCTAGACCCCATTGCTGGAACGGAGCTTCGGCTTGAATCGGTTGAAGGGGCAGGGGTGCTTTTCTGTTTCTGCCAGCAAACCTCTGGCATTGATCACATTTGGCGCAGACCGCATGCGCGTCTGCAAAGAGGGTGGGCCAATAGTACCCAGCCCTTATTATTTTTAAGGCCGTCGGCCTTGAAGAATGGTGACCCCCAGGCATCCTGTAATGAAAATCTCCGAGGATCCTAGGCTGGTCAAATTTTGTGACGCACCGCAACAGGATGCCGTCAATGTTTTTGAAGTAAAGCCCCTTGGGACGAAGAGTGTACCTTAGTGCACCTAGCCGAAATCTCCTTCGTTGTGAGGCGTTCAGGTGATCGGGGCATCTTCCGGTGCAGAACTATCTCACCAGTTCATCTGTCCAATCACTCCCCTTCGATAAGGAGTCGGCTAGGTAGATGCGTGTCGCTGTGTCCTCCCACTTACAGGCGGAGATGCCGACTACAGCGCTTCGGGCCAATTCCTGACACAAGGCTCGGCCTCTGATAAGCTTGGTGGGCCGCACTTCAATGTCGAACTCCTGGATCTTGGCAATCCATCCCGCTCTCTTGTGACCCGGTTCTCCTTGCAAGATGAAACTGCGAACATCGGGGTGAATCACAAAGACAGTGGTCTTGCTCTGGGAGACAAAGTGCCTGAACTTTCGAAGGGACTTCATGACAGCATGGACCTGCCGCTCTATAAAATTGTACTTCTCCTTGTGCGGCAAAATCACTTGGCTTAGGAACGCAATGGGGCGCTCCTCACCGTCGTCTCCCTTCTGAGTCAGGACTGCAGCGTAACTTTCGGGTTCTCCCACTGCATACAGGATGAAGTCCTTGGAGTAGTCCGGGTTTGTCAACACCGGAGCTTGCGCGATCCGAGCCTTGATTTCCTCGAAGGCTTGCTTTCTCTCATCAGTCCATTCGTAAGGTGTATCTTTCTTCAACAGTTCGGCCATAGGCTTGATCACCTGTGCGAAGTCCGGGATGAACTTCCGCACAAAGTTAATCTGACCAAAGAAGGACTGCAGCCCTTTTTTGTCGATGGGGGCTGGCAAGCGAACGAGGGCTTCCGCTCTGTCAGGGTCAATGGCGAGGCCTTCCTCGGAGATGACATGTCCCAGCAGCTTTCCTTCTTTTACCGCGAAGACAGACTTCTTCGGGTTTATGGAGATGCCGAATTCTCGACAACTTTCAAATATCTGCCGCAGGTGCGAAACATGATCTTCTCGTCGGTGAGAGAAAACAGTCATGTCATCGAGGTAGATGACAATAATCTTGTTGAGCAGCTCTCGGAAGGCCAGGTCCATGGCCCTTTGGAACGTAGCACCAGCATTGGATAAGCCAAACGGCATGCGCTGATAGGCGAACGTCCCCCACTTTGTGGTAAACGCCGTCTTATGCTGGTCTTCGTCTTTGACCCAAATCTGGTTGTAGCCGGAAAATCCATCTAAAAGTGAAAATCTCTCGGACTCCAAGCAACGATATGTAGAATCTGATCAATTTGGGGAAGCGGATAGTGGTCCCGGAGGGAAGCCCGATTTAGGTTTCTGAAGTCGACACAGAGACGTATGTCGCCATTCTTTTTCCTCACGGGCACCAAATTCGCGACCCAGGATGAATGTTTGATGGGGTAGATGATCTTGGCCTCCAAGCATCTTCAAGAGCTCGGTCTTCATCATGGCCTCAATCTTTGGATTTACGGCCCTCTGCTTCTGTCGGAATGGCTTGGCGCCATCCTCTAGCTCAATGGTATGCTGGATGACAGTTCTGTCATACCCCCTCAAATCCTCGTAGCACCAGGCCACGATGTCGGGGAACTCCTGGCACAGTGATCTAATCTGCACCAGCTCCTCCGACGTGCAGTCTGTTCCGACCTTGATGGTTTTACCAGGTTCGAGTTCCAGGTCAGCATACTGCCTCGGGTCTACTTTGATCCTGTGGGATATTGCTCTGTCATTCCGATCAAAGAGACTTTCCAATGTAATCAGTCCTTTTGGGAAGTGATTATTCCGTAACTGTATCAACCCCTCATATTGCTCGTCATCAGGGTCTCTACCTTCGATTACACACACTTTGTTAACCAGGAATGTGACGATCTCCTCGTCATAGCTGAATACCTGCCAGAAGGTATCCCTATCAGGCACAGAAGGCCTGTAAATGGTGCGGACCGGCTTCAGTTTCTGGACGACGTCTTCAGCCGGAACGTACCTGGCTCCAACAGACGCCAGAATATCAGCGTGCTTGTTTCTCTCACGCGATATTGCCTTAACATTCAATGAGTCAAACGATTCCATCAGGTCCCAGACCCGATTGCGGTACGCTCTAAGATAGTGATGCTTAGACGCGCATTTATTCATAACTTGATGACACACTAGCTCTAAATCTCCGAAAATTTGGAGATGCTTGATTCCGAGCCTTTCCGCCTTTCGCAAACCCAAGCACAGGGCTTCGTATTCCGCCGAATTATTAGTACAGCTCCAGGCCAGCCTGTAGGCATAGTCCTTCTGGATCCCGGTTGGAGAAACCAGGAGTACCCCTGCACCGGCGCCATTCTTGCATCGCGCACCGTCAAAGAAAAGCTTCCACAGCTCTTCGGGTGCAGGTCCTACTTCTTTCGCAACTGACACGTCAAGCTCCTCGGGCTGTTTAATGGAGTAACAGCCCTGCTCTGTCCCGATTACGGCATTAAAATCCCGCAACGAGAACTCGTCTTCAAGCTGTAGCACTTCGAGAGCTTGCTCGGTCAGTTCCACTATCACCAGTTCTTCCTCTGTCAACTGGACCATACAGTCCAATTCTCCTCCGGGTATCTTGTCCACTAGAAAGGGGGAAGGCTTCTCATTAAAAATTTTCAGTCTCCTTCCTTTGAAGGGCACTTCCATGTGTGAATAGTCTAGAGACAGGTACCCGCCCAACTTCGCAGTGAACTCCCGAGAGAGACACATGCCGAAGTAAGGCTCCAGGTCAACAATTACGACCTCTTGGATGACCACGATGTCGAGAGCTTTGTGCAGTCGGATAGGGATGTCCTTTATGACACCAACTGTCTTGACAGGGTGCCGTCTAATTGCAGCACGCCTTGGCTGCTCCGTGTGTATTCCATCCCGATCTCATCGCAGACGGCCTTCGGCATCACAGTTGAGGAAGCACCAGAATCCACCATGCAGTTGTGAACTATGTGCCCTTGCATCCATAAAGACAGATAAAAGGGTGGCGGTCTATTCTTCTCAGTGGCGGAGACTGTCAAAGGTTGAACCAGGACAGCGGGCTGCATCTGCTTGCCGCTCTTCATGTTCTTCAGTGATTCTTGCAGCAGATCTACCTGGCCTGGAAGCAGAAGAGCATCGTACATGCTGATTCTGGCAGGAGTCTTCTTCAACTCGTCTACAATGTCGTAGCCCGAGGTACTAGTTCCTTCTGTTGGTTTAGCCGGCTCATACTTGGTCCGGCATCGTTGGGTGGCCTCAACTCGCTGTCTCTTGGTCAAAGACGGGTACTTCAGCTTCTCCTGGGCTTGTTCTTTGGTTTCAGCTAGGGGCTGAGGTACAGGAGGCTTAGCGGGAGTTGGGGCCTTTACTGGAGGCTTAGCTGGAACAGCAGCAGCCTTTGCCGGAGAAGGTTTAGCGGGAGCTTTATCTTGGGACGCCTTCTCCTGGGCTGTGTAAGGCCACAGCCGCTTGTACGGTGGCAGCCCGTCGGGCTGCGATTTTTCTCTTCTTGCGTAGACTTGCAAAGGTTTAGCCGCGTCCGCAGCTTTCTTTTCTTCCTTGGCGGGCGTCACTGGATTCTCTTCTGGCAGGGCAAAATTGTCCTCGTCGTCCAAGATCATGTACAGCTCATCATCTTCTATAGTGCTGCCGGCCAAGGTCTGGATGTAGTGCTAGTGCAAAGTGCAGTCTTCCTCCGAATGCGGGTCATTGCACGTAGTGCACCGGCTTGACCCGGTCCGGAGGACCAGGTGGGTCTTCTATAGCAAGATTCCTCGGAAGCGGAAGCCTCTGCTGTTGATTTTCTGGGGCTTTATCTTTTGTCAGCGCCGGTGGCACATACGGCCTTCTAGGAGCGAGGTCCATCTGGGCCTGCTTCTACATAGCGGTCATGTCATTGGACATGGCATGATATCCGGAGGCCAAAGCCCGCACTTCTTGTAGAATCGTGTTCTGGATGCTGCTGTCAGGAGGCGGCAACTGTGCCGGTGGAGGCAAAGCGGCCAATGGGGGAGGGTTAGGATAAGGCGCGAACTGCGGGGGAGCAGGAAGCGCTGGAAAATGCGGAGCGTGTGGAGGCGGATGAGGGTAATGCAACTGAGGCGGGCCGTAAGGAGTTATGACCGGCGCCGGATTCCACTGCTGCTGGGGTTGCTGCCCTGACGTGGACGGCGGACCACCAGAAGCGGAAGGATACTGTGATCTGGGGAAGTCGGGATGAATCGGTTCCTACACCCTGGACGGAAGCCTGCCAATGGAGATAATGTCGCCTTCGACTTGTCGGGCAGCTTCGTACAGTGCAGGGAACTCGTCAATTCGGGCGATCTTCAGCAGCAGGCATATGTCTGAGTTGAAGGATCTCAGATAGTAGTGAGCAGCCATGCCAGCTGAAGGCCGAAGTTCGCGAGGTACCCGTTTCCAGGATCTCGCAAACCTAATGTTAAAATCAGACACCTCCTCTTGAGGATGTCTCTGGATTGCTTGGAACTGATGCAGTAGAGAGGTAGGATCAGCAAACTCGTTGCATCCTTTTACGAGCCTCCTGGCAAGCTGGGGCCACCCTGTGATGGATCCTTCTGGCAGCGATCTCCACCGAGAGAGAAGCTTTCCCCTCAGGGAAAGGGCCAGCAGACGGGTCTTCACACTTTCATCGGTGATTGTATGCAGTGCGGCCAGGGCGAGGATGTCCTGGATGTGCTCGTACGCCGTCTTACCATAGCCGTCGTATGTGGGAATAGACTTTAAAGCAGCAGGGGGAACAGCTTGCTGACCGACCAAGGCCAAGGGCCCCGTAGAGTCCACCGCCGGGAAGAGATCATCGTCATTCGGCTGTTGAGCAGCCATTTCTTCTTCTTCTCCGCCGTCGGTTGTGTACTCGGTGTCGGTACTTTCCGAGGATGCAGGAACTTCTTCTTCCTCAGCCTCTTCTACTTCGTACTCGGCTCTTTCGACCTCAGCTTCGGCTTCTTCTTGGATCTCAGCCTCGGCTTCGTCGAAACGAGCTCGCGGATCAGCCAGCCTGGGAACTTCGCCTCGAGCGTGGATGTCTAGTTCGTAGAACTCAGGCGGGCTTCTCGGATTTCTTGCTCGCCACCTTCTCGTGTGCATGAAGGTGACGGGACCGGTCTTCTAGACTCAGAGGATTTGTTCGTGCAGAGTCGCCAGGTGCTCAGATTTGGAACAGCAATGAAGCGAACACCGGTGCTTCGATTCTGTCGGGGGTGAGAAACTTCCTTGTCTCACCGAGAGCTCAGGAACTGTCAGCGCCAGGTGGAGACGGATCGGAAAATCTCTCTTCAGATGTGGGACCCGAGTTCCGCCGAGCGTAGCAGAAAAATTTGTTGCGCTAAGTGGAGACAGAACGGGTACTCTTTCTTTAAAACGTGGGACAAGCGTCCCACCGGGCGTGCCAGAGAAACTGTTGGCCAATCTCCGGAGAAGGCCGGCTCCTTTTGGGGGGTTTTCTGATTTAAGCTAAGGGGAACGGGAAAGAAATAAATGTACAGAAAGAGATTACAAATATGTCCAAAGGTTGGTGGGGGGAACTAACAGTACGGGAACACACCAATCACCGCTACTTATTGCATACAAACACAAAGTATGGCAAGGAACCGCAAAACCTAGGCGTACTGCCGATACACAAGCAGTGTATGCACAGCTTCAATGGCTCCCTAGCAAACATTCCCTACAAGGAACTAACAGCAGGGGATCGCATCAATCACCAGATACATACACAGACAGGGGTAGACAGTAAACCTAGATATATCAGAGCCAGGTATATGTGTTAGGTAGAGAGTTTAACCGCACAGCTTCAATGGCTCCCTAGCAAACGTTCCCTACAAGGAACTAACAGCAGGGGATCGCATCAATCACCAGATACGAGCCAGCAACGTCACACATAACTGATGGAACTGCTACCACATCTATTATATGAAAATTAAAAGTAAAGAAATAATCCTAAAGGCGCCTGACCATCAAATGCCGAAGTGAATCAACAAGCCATGACACAGAATCGCGTAAAGCATAAGCATAAGAAATAAAAGCGGTAGAACAGAACCAGGCATACAGATTGTATTTATATGCAGAAGCATGGTTACAGTAAGCACAGTAGTTCCCTAACAAACATTCCCCTTCCACACTTTACAATGAATTCAAGATGGGCTTTTATAGCCCGAGTCCCACCCGTTACATTAATGGGCACAGAGTCCCAGTCAAACATAAGCTGACATAAGCGGCGAAAGAGCTGCAAATGCTGACCTTTTGTCGGACAGGGCTGTACCCGCAGCATGGTCATCCTGGAAACTGGACTGCTACGTGGCGGAGTGCTGGGCAAAACTTCAAGTCGGCAGGTTCGCTGATAGCTGGAGCAGGTGAAACCTCAGATCAGCTTTAAATGAGGCTACTAGCACAGGCAGTGCAGGCAGCCCATGCTTATCCCTTTTGGTCGGCAGTCTTGGTTCAAATCCCAAAGCTGGACACTTGTCTAATGATGGGTTATGCTGTGTGACACATGCCTGCCTTAGAGGGCAGTCTATACATCTTTGCTTGGGATCTGGACTCCTTGGGATGCGCAGGCAGAAAACAGTGCAGTTGGGAAAACCTTCACGTCTTGGTCAAACTCCGGGTTTGTTCCCCTACCGCACACCTGTCAAGGGCGCAGTCCGTCTCTGCTGAGAAGTCAGACTGCGCACAGGTGGACACTGGTGCCTTCCGCCTTACGAACCTGCTCCGGTACTTCACCGCTCTTCTTTGTTGACCTGCCAGTCTGCCAGTGCAAGGTGCGCCCAGAAAGTGGGGCGAAGTCGGACTTCGCACCAAAACTGGGCGAAGTACGCACTTCGCACCAAAACTAGGCGAAGTGCGCACTTCGAACCAGCACTTAGCCATTTTCAGGGTAACTTGCTGGAAAGTTGAAAAATCAACTGGGGACTCCAAGAAAGGGGGGAAAGAAAAAGAATGCGGGAAAGAAAAGGAAAGGGAGAGAAGAAGGAAGGAAGATGGAGGAAGAGGAAAAAGAGGAGCAGCACTGTTACATTACTTTATTGAAGACATTGCACCCCGTGCAAAATGTGACAAAAAGACCTTTCTAGGAATTGCCGGATATTACAGGAGGTTTATCCGAAATTATGCATTAACATCTCATCCACTAGACGAGCTTCCGCGTAAGGGTGTTCCATTCAGATGGACAGAGGAACACCAGGGGGCATTTGAGGGATTGAAAGGGCAGTTGGTGAAGCACCTATCCTGGTTTACCCAAACTGGGAGAAAGAATTCCATGTGCATGTGGATGCCTCAAATTTTGCCATTGGATGTGCATTGGCACAAGAAGGCCAATACGGGTTGGATCAGCCCATATACTTTGCAAGTCGGCTACTGTCCAGAGCCGAGAATATTTTCAGCACAACAGAGCGAGAAGCACTAGGAATGGTGTATGCGGTACAAAAGTATAGACACTATCTACTGGCTAACCCCTTTGCTTTTTATGTAGATCATCAGGATTTGTTGTACTTGATCAACAAACCAACGATCTATGGACGAGTAAGTCGATGGCTAGTCACCCTGCAGGAATTCATGTTTAGAGTGGTAGTTAGGCCAGGGAAGAAACACGTAATAGCGGACCAGTTGTCAAAGATTCGCTCAGGAGAACCTGCAGAGAGAGGAATACCGGATGAATTCCCCGATGCATAGTTTTTCATGATTGATGCCATACCAGGATGGTATAAGCATATAGGGGAATATCTGTCGGCAGGGCAACTTCCAGAAGAGTTAACCGCAGCTGAGTGGAGAAAAGTGATTACGAAATCAGCACCCTTCACCTTGATTGCAGGATTGCTTTACAAGATGGGGGAGGACCATATATTGCGAAGATGCATAATGGAGGACGAAGTACAACAAACCCTGAAGGAGACGCATGAGCGATTGGCAGGAGGACACATGGGACCAGATGCGACAGCCAGGAAAGTGTTGTTGGCAGGTCTATGGTGGCCCACCCTCTTTCGTGATGCAAAGAATTTTGTGGCAGCATGTGATACGTGTCAGAGAACGGGGAAACCCTTGAAGAGAGACTTAATGCCATTACATCCGTCCCAGCCTCAGGAACTCTTTGAAAGATGGGGGCTGGATTTTGTAGGTCTTCTAAATACAAGTCGAAGGAGGAGATGTCGATACATCGTGGTTGCCACAGAATATCTTACAAAATGGGTAGAAGCAAGGGCTTTACCAGACAACTCGGCAAAAAGCATGGCTCGCTTTTTGTACGAACAGGTGATTACAAGGTTCGGGATACCTCTACAGTTGACAAGTGATAGAGGAGGCCATCTTGTGAATGCGATTATCTAGAACTTGACAGAAGAATTCAGGATTTTCTACTCCTTGTCAAGTCCGTATTACCCAAGAGCAAATGGGCAGGCGAAGGCAACAAATAAAGTCCTGGTTTCAATCATGTATAAGACATGCGGAGTAGGATCCGACTGGGAGGAGCGGTTACCAACAGTATTATGGGCCTACAGAACCACTTTCAAGACCACTACGAATCACACACCATTTCAACTGATGTACGGACAGGAGGCAATGGTACCAGTTGAATTCCTTGTACCCAGCTTGAGGGTGGCAATCGACAATCAATTGAATGACGAGGAAAGCACTCGAGAACGACTGACAGCTTTGGTACAACTGGACGAAAAGAGGGTGATGGTGCAATGGGCAACGAAGATCGCACAAAAAAGGAGGAAATTCTGGCATGATAAACATCTCCAGAAATTGGATCTAAAAAGCTGGTGGACTAGTTCTCAAATACAATGGTAAGAGAGAACTCAAGCCAGGAAAGTTAAAAACCTTGTGGCTTGGACCCTTCCAGGTAGAAGTACTCGTGAACGAGGCAGTAAAGTTGAGGAAATTGGATGGAACGTTATGCCCCGAGGTAATAAATGGTTCCAAGTTGAAAGTATACAAACCACGTGCTCAGGTGAATATGATCAACTTGGGACAAACGGGAACTTCCAGAACAGAAGAGGAAGATCCAGGTACACAACCTTCTATAAACAACGATCAGGGTAGCGTTGTTCGAGAGGAGGAAACTCATAACCTGGATTGGTTGTTTGGGAATGAAAAAATGCAGGCAATGGAACTCTAAAATAATAGCGAAGAGGACCGACTCCATGTTCTGACGGAGGTCGCTCAACAAGAAGTTCTGGAAGAAGATGAGGAAGGAGTTAGACTTCTGCAACGAATGAAATCGGAAACACAAAGGTTGCAAGGAGAATATGAAACTCTGAGACAACATAATAATTAGCTACGGGAATAGGTAATCCAGGAGTTGGACACAACCATGCAATGAGTAAATGAAAGGCACGAAGCTCGCCTCGCGGAATGGGGGGTGCTAGAACAGGGGGAACTCAGAAGAAGTGCGATAGGAAACTCTTCAGAAGACAGTTTATTTTCCTTGGAGGAAGAACAGGAAGACGATGCAAGCCCAAGGGAAAATAGAAGAGGAAAAGCAATAGCAACAAGTGTACATTCTAGGAGTTCTTCAGCCACATTGAAAATCGTGCTAAATACAGAAGAATCCTCTAGCACAAAGTCAGTGAACCATCAGGAGACGGGAAATTCTCTAGAAAGACCCAGGATGTGGGAAGTAGGACAAAGCTCGACTGCCAAATATCATATAAGCAAGGAGGAAATGGCAGCCATAATATGGAAGGATATCGAGACAGTACCAGAAAAATCAAAAACTGGAGGGTGATTGGAAGAATCAAGCAGTGATGACAACCTACCTCAAAATCCAGATATTCCATATGCCAATCCTAAGCCAGATCATAGGAGACAAAGGGATGAAGATCGCAGTCGACAAGCAGGTGTCAGATTTAAGGAAACTACACACATAATTGAAGAAGATGCTTCTTTGAGCCCGCAAGATGAATACAATGGAGGATTAAACGAGGACGTTATGCTAGAATTACCACCGCATCGTGCATGGAGAACACCATATGCTGGAGCCATGAGACGTCCAACCGAACGGGAGGAGGTATCCAGGTATCGGATGGCTGCACTTGACTTATGAGCGCATAGAAGGGAAGTAAGAAGATTGCAGCAACGGGTTCAAGAAACCTCGAAATGGCCCATGAACACGGTAGGAGATGGAAATGACTCAAGTACCGATTCAATCTTTTCAGAAGAGTACTAGGAAAATTTAGCTCATTGTACCACGCAACAACATTTTGAGGAAAGCAGATGGAGACGAAGACTGATAAGGGCCGATAGGAGACTGAGGATCTTACACCAATTAACACCTGCGCATTTACACCACCCACCAAAGACAAGAGTACAACTGATAAACGAGGCCCGTAGCAGAGATAACTTAGGTACTCTCGGCAGATCGCAAGGAATTCCGAGAGCACCTGACCAAGGGAGGAGCGTGGTTGACCTCCGTCCCGTTAGCTTGAGAGGAAGAAATTCCCCTCCGGCTACCAATAGGTCGACTGGTTCTCAATTTGGACCGCAAGGGCCATCTGAGAACTTAGTCCAAGCCAACCCATTACTACGTGCTCCTGATAACAAACCGATAGGTCCGTCTCAGTGAGCTCGTAGGAACCAAAGACGTCGTCAGGAACGACTGAGGGGCTGACCGAATCTCGGGCAACTGGGAGTCCGACAGCCCAACGTTAGAGAGATTCGATCGAAAAGAGGCCGAGGATGTGGTAACCAGGTCCGCGAAAGAAGAAATTGGGGCAGAAATCCCAATGTAGCACATAGGGATCAAGAAGGGGCAGTTGCAGGGAACGATAGAGGTCGAGGATGAGGTCTAAGAGCAAGACAGCCTCACCAAAACAGGGGACATCGAAGACAGCAACAACCCCCTCAAAATGAACTTGATCAACCGGCACAAGAAGGGGAGAGGTTTCACTACTTGGATGATTGCATAATAATCCGGCGAAATGATGGAAGAACGGAACGAATCCCACTGGTGCCTGCCCATCCAGAATGCCCAAATACGACCAGCAGAAACCTGGAATATGTGGCAGCATATCGGGAGGGCAATAATGCCCACCCAGAAGGAGAAGTCCACATGGCAGAAGAATGGATGGAACAAACGCGTCTGGCAGCAGAAAGAAATGAACAACCCACTAATCATGTCAGACGACAGACCAGTAACCATCAGTTCCGTGAGCCGGGAATACAACATCAGCCGGACAGAGCAAAACAACCAGACTGGCGCATTATACCACGAGATAGGACAAGACGCCAGCAACAGTCATGTCCGGAAACTCCCCCAAGACGAAATAATCGTCGAAGACGTCAGGCGACGGAGGAAATAAACAGTGACAGTGATGATGACTTCAGCAGTTTAGGAGAAAACAGCCATCATCATCGAAATGAGACGTCAAATGCATGGGCACTGCATATGGGCTTGGCCATACGGTTCTCCCGCAAACGTTAAAAAGGAGACGTCACATGCAGTTTTGAAAAATATGAAAAAAAGTAAATAAAAATAAGAAAAAGTGAAAAAGTCAAATAAAAAGTCAAAAGAGAATAAGACAAAATAGGAATAAGACAAAAAGGGACACCTAGACGTCTAGCTAGCCGACGTGGCGCGCATGTAAGAAGTTAGTTGCAAGGTGGCGGTTGCATAATGGTTTTAGGGATGGAGAAGAAACTATAAAAGGAGAGGAGGCCATTCATTTGCAACATCACTCTCAGGAAAGGAGAAGGCGAGAAGTACACAATAAGGAGGCGCAAAAGTAGACGCAGCAGCATCAGACGGCGAGCAGGAGGGAAGTTTGGCCCATAGAAGCTGATGATTAGCACCTGACGGCTAGCACCCGATGGCTAGACGGCTAGTCACCCGACGGCTAGTCATCCGACGGCTAGCCGACCTGACGGCTAGCAGACCCGACGGCTAGTTGAACCCGACGGCTAGCTAACCAGACGGCTAGCAGACCCGACGGCTAGCTGAACCCGACGGCTAGCTAACCCGACGACTAGCGTCCCGGACGGCTAGCTGCACTTGACGGTTGCCACACCTGACGGCTAAGGAGACTTGATGGCTAGGAGGAAAATTTGACAAGGCAGAAGCCGACAGATTAGACGGAGAAAAAGTACTGCAGATGGCACACCAAAAGTCAAGAAAAATTCCAGTCCGCAGTGAGCCCGAACCTGAATCAGTGGTTGCTAAGAGATTAAGGCACCAACAGGAAATTGAGATGAAGGGACAAATCAAAAGCTCAGAAGGAGGACAAGTTTGGAACAGAAGAGAAGCAGCAGAAGTAGCAACCCGCAAGAGTAAGGAGATTCATCAGAGCGGCAAGGCACCCGCACCACTAGAGGAAATCACTTGGGTATGCCCAACAGGAGAATATTGCCGCCAATGGTGGGCAGATGCACTAGCTAACCACCCAGCATGGAAAAAGCTGAAGGAGGCGGGAGTGCACTTCATCCTACAGGCTCCTCATTTTGAGAAAGAAATTTTTAAGGAGTACCTGCTACAAATGCTGGAGACATACGATGCTGGGAGGCACAACAGTCTCGTGGAAATAGAGGGTACTGCACTAGTAATTGATTTCTCTCCCGGAGTCTTTCAGCGGACTTTTGGACTTCCACGGAAGGGCAAGCCGGTGTTGAACGAGAGGGTGGATCCGAAAAAGACACCAGAATTAATTATGAGCGTCACCACCCTAACAAAAGAAGAGGTAGATGCTATGTTGAGTGTCCATGGTGGAAGAGGAGTTAAGCAGGGACAACTCCAGAATGACGGACTGGAGGTAATAATGAACGTAATCATGGCAAGGTTGTCAGGAGAGCAACGAAGTACAGACTTGCCCATATGGTTGATTCCGTATCTGCAAGGAATAGCACAGGGAATACAGTACGACTAGGCAACATATTTGTCAACACGGATACAGGCTTTCCTAATGAGAACAACAAAGAATTTTTTCTATGACTTTTCATGCCATTGCCTTGATCTTGGATGCGGCAGAAAGAGCAGAGATCCCAATCCTAGATTTTGATGCTCCAAAATAATTACCACCCCTAGCACCATCTATCTGTAGGTGGATGGTGGATGGAGGCCCAACCAGCAAAGAAGACGACACCGGAAAAGAAGATACGGGTCAAGCAACTTTCACACAAACCGAGTCAAGAGAAGTTAGTGGCTGCACTAGAAGGGGAGGATAAGAGAGCAGCAAAAGCTCGAGAAAAATAAGCACAGAAACAGAAGGAGGCTCAATCTCCATAAGAGCCTAAATGAAAGAAGGGGCGATTTGACGTACCACCCCCAGCTTTCTCACAGGAAACACTGCAAAAGATAGCTGGAAATCTGGAGACAGTTCGTAGTCGGGAGCAACATCAGCCAGCACAAGAAGAAGCAAATTTTTCTATACCATCAGCCACTTCATAATCTGGAAGCCGGGACCAGTGCGGCTGAACGGTTTGGACCCACCGAATATCTGGCAGAGGCTGAGCATATAGCCCGCATAGGCTCACCGGACCTGACAGAAATAGACTTGGCGAGACCGACATCACTAGCAGCTACTTTGGGCACATTTTCTATAGATGCTATGTTTGCCGCAGCGGCTAGGGAAACAGGCACCATATACGCTCCAGAAATCAACAGCAACCCTGGGGTAGAGGAAGGCCTACCACCACCGGTTACAGAATAGGCAAAGCATGAGGCAAGAAAACCGATGATGGAGAAAGCAACAGGGACGGCAGAGGAAGAGACTCCCACAAATGAAGGAAAACAGCCCCTGGAGATAATAGATTTGGAGAAGATGGAGGAACAGGAAGAACAAGTCAACAAGAGTCTTGTCCAGGATACAGCAATAAAAAGACCACCTGTTCACCAAGAGGAGAGAGGCAAGGGAATTGCACATGAAGAAGAACAGACGAACACTTGGTCCCAAGAAATCCTTCTCAAGATACCGAATTTTATGGACCCTTCGGATGAGATGGATGAGCAAGCAGCAGTATGTTTTGAAAGGTTGGGAAAAGTCATGAACAACCTTAGCTTGCAGTTCAGTAGTGCATGCATGGGACAATGGAAAAAGTGGCAAGGCATGGTTGAGGAGGAACTGGACCGATTGGTCAAGTGGGCAGCCCAAGGTCCATGGCGGAAGGACATCTCGAGCATTTATGCGAGACAGCCTTGGTCATTACCCACTGCTCAGCTGCAAACAATGGAGGGCATTGAGAAGTTGCCAGACAAGACACCTAGCCTCTATCTGGAAACGGAGCAGGTATATGTTTGCGGCCATGGCAAAAATCCCCCTCAGCATTCCGTGGAACATGGCACACAGGTGGAAGTGGTGCCAGAATTACTGCCATTGTACATGCAGTTGAACTTCCTCGCACACCTATTGACTTGGTTGGGCGAAGGAATCAAACATGTGAATTCAGCTAAAGAGGCCGTGGAACGAGAAGTCGTGGAAGCTTTGGAAAAGAAGGATCAACTCTTAGCTGAAGGAATGGCCCGAATGGAGAGTCACAGAAGAACTGCGAGAGTTGGGACGAACTATGGAAAAACTGAAAGCTGATTTGGAGGAAAAGGACCAGCAGTTATTGGAATCAGCAACAGAAATAGCCCAACTGAAAATTCAATAGGAGCCAGCAGGAACAGGCTTGGGCTCAGGAAAGGGAGAACTGGTCGAAAGAAAAGGCAGCCTTGCAAGAACTGCGGCTGGCAAAACAGCATAAGGGTACAACAGTTGCACCACTTTCAGAACAGTGGTTGAAGGAGATGTTCCGAAGTAGGGAAACAGAACTGCTGACCAGCCTGAAGCAGACCGAAGACTGAGCCAATGCCTTAGGAGTGGAATGGGCCAAGTACTTCAACTATTCAAAAAGGCTCAAGGACGAACGGGACCACTACCGGAAACAACTTCATGAGTACACGAAGGCATTGCAGGCTGCAAATCCTCAGAGCTCAACACCCATGGATGCTGAAACTCCTGAAGCAGAACGGAGAAAGTTGCTGAGGACATCGACTTCTTCGAAGGGGAGGATAGATGTAGACAGCAGTTCTAAACCCTAGGACTGGTTGGAACATTATGTCCATCAATTTTGAATTGTACATAGCAATTTTGGTATGTTAATGTTTTGATTTGATTGGAAAAACAGCCAATGAAATGAAGGCTGAATTGTAAACGCATATGGCATAAAAGGACAAGAACAACCGTCATTGTTAGTGTTTTGATTAAGGTTCTAGACGACTAGTTAGACGTCTAGTTAGAAGACGTCAAGTAGTTAGATTTCTGAGCAATTAGTTAACAGGCGCTTAAGGATAGACGGTTGGGGTGGTTCAGGAATCGGTTGGGGAACCACTTTGCCCCTCCTATTTAAACCCCCCTTTCAAACATTGTAATGGTCATGAATCATTCTATTGAAATGCCAATGTTGTTATGTTGTTTACGTATTCTGCGTGTATGGTGAACTGGTGATTGTGTTGTAAGTTGCAGGTTGTGATGCATTTATGGATGAATTGCAGATGGTTCTATGCTAACTGTGTTACAGGTTTTTCCCATTGAGGAGTGCTGAAGATAAGTTGTTGCAGCAGGGATAGAAGTGTGTTATTACAGGTATATGGAAGAAGACAAGAACAGCCACTGACGTCTAGCAGCCGTCAGACGGCTAGCCGTCAAACCAAGAACCCTGACGTCTACACCTGCAGTCCCGACGTCTAGACCGGTGACGTCTAGGCCTGCTCACCTGACGTTTAGACCCCTGACGTCTAAACCTTGACGTCTACCTGCACTGTTAGGGGATTGAACTTGCAGCCTAGATAACCATTGCCGATAGCCTGAAACTGACTTGTCATCACCCCATCCCGGGAATGTACTCACCCCTGTCTACATCTGAGATCTTTTGTCACTGGCTGGTCCAGTGTCGCGTCAGTTTGACAAAACTCTCAGGATAACCAACAATGGTGGTTTCCCTATTGTCCTACACAGACTAGATCTACCGTGGCTCTGATACCACTGTTAGCTTTTGATGAATGAGCCTTGAGAGATAACAATCACAAGATGCAGAATAACATGAAAGAAAAGAAATCTGCTAGATGACTGAAGTATGCTGAAAATATAAATCATATAAAATATTACAATGTAGCTATGGAGGAAGTGAGCACTCCATTAACAAAGCTACAAATCTGAATTGTATCCATCACCAATGGTGTGGCATACAGAACTACGCTATCCACTAAGCTACGCTATCTGACTATGTCCTTCGACTCACCTATCAATCTATCTAAGAGGTCATCCTTATATAGGCAAAATAGGATACTTGGCCAACACTCTATCTAGTTGTGCAAGGGACAACTTGCACATTGACACTTGTGCATTTATTACATTGCATGAAGTAACTAGATAACTTGCACAGGAAGTAATCTAGATATGTATCTTGGAGGATACATTTAAATAACCCAAATGATGTTATAGACTCTAGGAGAGAAGAATTTGAAGGAAAAAGTTGCAGATTATAGAAGCTAGCACCATATTTTTTGGTGTGAATTTTTTGAAGAATATTGGAGTGATAAGTTTCAGATTGAAAAGCTAGCATCGCAGCTGTACTCTGGTGTGAATATTGGAGATAAAAGGATAGGGTTGATTTCACCCTAAAGTTGAGAAATTTTGGGCTGATAATTGCACCCGAAAATTAAGAAGTGATCAAAGAAGAGAAAGATTGGAGGCAGAGTTGAATATTGCTGCCTGATATATTTGAATGATTGCTGCCTAATATAAAATTGGAATATATTGGAGCTATACTCCAAAAATATTAAAAGATTGAAAGAACAACCAATGACGAAGACAAAATTGACTGCCCTAAGAAAAAGTTTTTTGAGAAAAAATATATCTGTTCTGGTGAACAGAAGATTGCAGCCTGTGAAAGGTTGTGTGGTGGTGGAAGCCACCAAAAAGATAGCAATCGGATTAGCTTGAGAAGCAGCCTGTGAAAAGGAGAAAGTAAGCAGCAATAATAGAAAGGAAGGAGAGGATAACGATTTCTCCAAATTATAGTGCCTAAAGAAAATCGCAGATGAGTGTGTTGAAGCACTTGAAGCATACGGTGCAAATAGAAGAAGCAGACTGAAGAATAAGTGCTAGTCATCTGCTGTGAAGAGTGAATCCATTGACGAATGTCATTTGAAGACATTCGATCTGCCTGAAAAAAAAAGGATTCAGGAGCATAGTCATACAGCTTGAATCTGAGAGCAAAGTGCCTGAATATGTCAAACCTGTGAATGTGTGGACGTCTCTGTAAGGAAGGAGAAGCAATAGTGCAAAGGCATAACAGCGAGCAAGGAATGAATGTCCATTCAAATTAATCTGCAAGGGTGACAGTGAATTGGATTTGCCAAGACAGTAATGTCTCTGGGAATGCACTCATTTTCTAACGCCTGGAACGTTGCAAATCACTGAAGAGGTGTGGACGCAACAAACTTAGAGAATACAGCATATTTGGCAGGAGACTAAGGTAAGATTTAGATTTTTTCTGAAGTCTTTTGAAGAAAGTAAAATTAGGGCGCATATTTTTTTATTGAAGTTATCGAAAGTTTTTTCGAAGATATATTTAAGGCGCTTAACTATAAGGGATTATTGAAATTGAAGTTTTAATTATTACAAAGGGAGTTCTAATATTGAAATGAATTTAATTTGATAAAGTGTTATTTGATTATTGACAAAAAATTTAAATTGAGAAAAGGAGTTACAAGGGAAAATTGGAAAATTGATAAATTGAAATTGATTGTCAATTTGAAGAATTTGTTTTTTTTTTTAAGATTGAACGCAAAATTAATTTTTGCAAATTGAAATTTAAAAATTGAAAAAGAATTTGAGGGAGTTATAAGAAGATTGAATGCAAATTAATTTTACAAATTGATATTGATTATTGATTATTGATTATATGATTGATTGACTGGATAAAATTGAAATTTGAAGAATTGAAGATTAAAAAATGAAATTTGGGAGTCATAAGGTATTTGACATCAAAAGAATTAATTTGAAGAATTTGAAAATTTAAAAATCATGGATAGAAGACAAACCAAAATGAATGCTCAAGAAAAAGGGAAAGCTTCAAGGAGTTCAAAATTAACAGAACATGTTCATTGCCTAAATTGTGGGAGTCATAATCACACCCACAAAACATGTTGGTATAAAGGGAATGGTGTTCATGAATGGAACACTATGAAAGAAATTTTACTAATGGCATTGGATGAGGTACTTAAATAGGTTATTGCAAAAGCAACTCTTGAAATAATCAGGATTACAGAGAATGCAGTACCAACAATGATGCAACAAAGTCAAAGAATGAAGATCAATGCCAGAGCCAGAGTAAAAGGACAAAAGTGAGAATCACCAAATAATGTAATACAAGGGATGTTGGAAAATATTACATTATTTAGTAGAAGTGAATGCACCCCCACGGTACCATTGTACATATTGTAATATTAGATTATCATTAGAGTGAGTTCTTAGATTAGGTGTGTGATTATTATTTCCCCTAAAGTATGTGTCAATGTGTAGGATGACTCCATGTGTCATGTAGTAAAGTGTGTGCACAAGTAAGTCAAGAGTCATGTATGTGTCAAGTATGCAAGTGAAGAGTCACATGTATGTGGCAAGATGTAAAGTCAAGAGACATGAGAGGTTTGTCTTATGTATGGAATAGGAAAGGATGCATCTCTTGGATATGTGAGGAGAGCAATAGTCTAAGTATTGAAAGGTCACTTGTAAGGCTATATTATGGAAACAAAGCTCCATGTATTGTATCATCGAAAGATTATCATTGAAGAATATCATCTTATATATTTGATTCATCAATAATACAGTGAGTTTGTTCATTGTGTTATATTTATATGGTTATATTTCATGAATATTATATTCATTGACATTGATATTATTCTCTGAATGTGCCTTCATATATTTTATTTGATTTATACTTGATCCTGGATATTGGGACGTGATTTAATCTAGCTAAAAAGCCATCAACATCTATGGGTGTAAATACAACAATAAAGTTTAACCACTTCCAAATTCACAAAATATCCAGGAAAATCTCGTAAGCATGGAATATAGTTTAAGCATCAACCAATTAGGACAGTTCAAAGGTAGTACAATCTTAACTATATTAACAACAAACACTGATTCTACAATAGTAATAAAATGGATTTTGGCATTGACAAAATTAATTGAGCAGATCATAATAAGCGAAAAAAATATATATATATTGGAGAACACTAATTCTACAATAGTAATAAAATGGATTATTGTTTTGGCATTGAGAAAATTAATTGAGTGGATCATAATAAGCAAAAAAAAAAAAACTATTGGACATCCTTTTGATGGGATGTAGAACACAAGATACCCTCAATAGGTGCATCATGATAGGCACGAAGGACAAAGACTTCACAACATATTTAGAAAGAACAAGAAACAAGACTTCAAGATGTGGGCTAGTAAGAAGAGAAAGAAAAAATTAAGAAAAAAATCCAAGTTATCATAAAGGAATCTTGTCCAATGCACGACTCCTCTCCTAATTTTCCTTTTATCGAAAATATATTCAGATCACTTTGGCCACTCCATCCCAACCTCTTAGTCCTAAATTGGCCTACACTAAACATTTCATGAGGATCGAGAATGGCATTATTACGTGTCCTAATTATGTCCAATGACATTGGACACACAACCTTGGGATTCCTCTGGGTCAGCTTAAAGTATGCTTGCATCAGTTGCAGTTGGAGACAAATCACCATATTCAATGAGAGGTAGGGCATATATATCATCTTTACTCTATTTGGGACGTGGAGATTGAAGAATATTTCATCTTTAGGTGTCATGTGTATTATGAGATTTGATGGAGGTCCTATTGCTTATATAGAGACTCAGATGGATCACTTGCCACTTTTTTCAGCTATCGTAACCAAAGATGCATGGCCCTATACATTAGGGAAGCTTATCACTCTTTAGTGTGAATTATTACTAGGGAGAAAAACTACTACTTCACTAATCACCTCATTCTTTCACTCTATCTTTGCAGTCGAGAGTAATAAGCATTTATTTGAAGCTAAAACTCTCCAAAATGTTAATGACAGATCTGTGCCCTTCTTTGCGTACAAAAGTGGCTACTACAGCTTCAGTTCTTTCTTCTTGCTTGCGGTAGGATAGGACTACAGTTCTCCAGCATTGGGTTTCGACCACCCTTCACATATCAAGTTGTAGATAGACGCAGCTTGCCAATTTCTTTCCTCTTCTATTTGTTCCATAGCCATGGATTGTAGGCAGGTAAATTGATGTCTGTGTTTAATGAATAAGTTTTGTCAATTTGTGTTATTTAGTAGTTTTTATGCAAATTGTTTGACGAAATTTACATACATATAATTAATAATGTTATAAAGCCATAATGTAATAATGTTATATTTCATGTAATAATGTGTAATGTTTAAGTGAAGTATTATTATGTACGGCAAAGTCATAAAGTGAGTTAGAAACCGAAATGTAAATGTGAGCCAAATGCATTTCAAATGTAATTTAGGAAATGATGAGGTGTCTAGTGGTTGGAGGATGCAACTACTTTTTAGTTGTATAAATGAGACCCTTCCCTAATTCACTCGTTGGTTGATGTTGTAATATGGTTGTGGAGTTGGTCGATGTGTGTGGTAAGAGGTTGTGGGCATTGTTGGCCAAAGTGTGGTCGTTGGCATGAAGGAGATTCTGCATAGGGTTGCAGATTGTGTATGTAATGCAAGTACCATATAGGCTATTGTTAATACAAAATCTGCTCATTCATTTATCATCTGCTATTGCTATTGTTATTGTATGTATATTGCATGTATTTTCATTGCTAATTTCTACAAAGAGGTAGATATGTAGGTTTATTTAAGTAGAAATGGAATTGAATTTCAGTATGTTAAATTTTATTTCTACATGGATTCTAAATGAGTCTTGAGGGTTTGAATTCCATGTCCTCCCAGGATTATCAAACCAAGCCCTCTTAGTCATGTTGCCATTTTTGCCACATTTTCTAAATTTTTAAGTTGTATGCAGTTTTTGAGAGTTAATCATTGTAAAACTTCTCTTTTTCCATGAAAAATGGTTAAGATGTTGTTATGTTGTTGTGTTTTCACCAGCTGTCTCTTTTTACTCAAAACTTTCTTCTTTCAAATCCAGTGGTTTCTCTGTTTTTCTGCACTTTTCCTCTTGTTTCGCATGGCGTTTTAGCGTGGGGCGATGTCATGGATGGACTTTCTGCTTAAAATCTGGTTTCTGCAAGTTCATTTCACTCTGCGCATATGGTAATAATTTCCAGCACTTAGGTAATTTTCAGATCATGCTTCACTTAGGCAATTTTCAGATAAGGCAGGGACACTTTCGCTCCACTGGTGGAGCGAAAGTGCTTTTGCTCCCAGTTGTGGAGCGAAAGTTCCCAGAAAGGCAGGGGGAAGCAAATGGCTAAGTTTGGTTAAGGCACAAAGTGCTTTCGCTCCATGTGGAGCGAAAGTCCCCCCCAAAAATATTAAGTGCATGCTGACCAAAGCTTTCGCTCCACTTGTGGAGCGAAAGTACTTTCACTCTACTAAGGGAGTGAAAGCTCCTTCCCGAGCGCCACAAAAGTTGAAGTCCCGGAAAGTCAAAACCTGGTCAAACTTGTTGTCGCTCCACCAGTGGAGCGAAAGGCAAGGCAAAGCGCAATGATAGACAAGGGTGCAAAGAAGTTAGTCTAGGTCAAAGGTGCTTTCGCTCCACCAGTGGAGCGAAAGTCCTAGGCACTCCACCAGTGGAGCGAAAGTCTCTGTCGCTCCACCCAGGGAGCGACACTCAAGGAAAGGCTCAAAAGTTTCTAAGGCAAAGCAAGAGGATGCTTTGGCTCCACCTCTGGAGCGAAAGTGTTGTCGCTCTAGTTATGGAGCGAAACTCCAGGCAGGCCCCAAGCACAGCGAGAGCTGCCCAGAACCACCATTATCTGCTCAACCGACCATGAAGCTGCACTCTGAACCGTCCGATCATGGTGGATCAGTGGAACCTTCTACATTCAATGCTGAGTTATCTGCAAGGTCAAATTAAATGATGTTAAGTCGGTTCCAGATCAAATATTTTTGTCGCCATCGCAGAAGTGGTTGGGAATTAATGTTTTAGGAGGCAGAACCCTCTATAAAAGCTGCAATTTTCTCTGTAACTAAGGATGGACAATCTCTGCTAGAAAAGCAGTTGTATATCTTGAAATTTGCTTCCGAAATACAGACTTTTGGTTCCGATCTTGAGTCTTTTGTCTTTGTGTATGCCCTCTATCATGTTATTTCTGTTAAGTTAGTCATTTTGCCATACGGCTTGAATTCTGTTATCTGGATTTAGCTGTTGGTGAAGGATTAATGTTGGAGTACCCCTGGAGGTTACGCAGTTGAGAAGATTTAATGTTGGTTTCTGTTAAAGGTCTATTGTTTTGATTGTTGTTAGTTCGAGTAACAGTTGTGTATCGTGCTTCCTGTCCATCACCCCCCGTATTTCAAGCTTTTAGCCTCTTTCCCCATTCCTTTCAGTAATTTCCCTTTCTTTTAGCATCTTTCCTAACCCTTATCTCAAAACCAATTTTATTTTATTTTCGGAACCAACCCTACTAGAGATTGTCACGGAGGACATTTCTTTCCTTCGAACATTCAATGCTTGGCAACGGGTCTAGAGCGCTGTCGACTTAGAAAATCTGCACCTAGGCCAATTCGATTGCCCACAAGTCCTAGCCATTCTCTTGGGAGCAACATTAAATCTTGTGTTGTACCTTTTAGGATGGTGGTGATGAAGACTCTGCTTCTACTTTACATCCCACTATAGATTAATGTTGATGCTTGGATCCACTCGAGCTCCTTTCTATCTCTGTTGTACCTCAACTTCTAGCTCTCTCTTTATCATTACTTTTAGCATGTTAGTGTTTATCCATTTTGGGTGACCCTCGACACTATGATTCTATGCCATACAGCTGTTCCACTTCGGTGTAGTTTAAAAAAGAGTATTTACTCTAGTTTACTTTATTTTTGTAGTACATTATGGTTACCACAGTGCATTGTGACAGCTCCTTTCAATGAGTCCCATTGGCCTACATTGGCCATGTGTGAACATTAATAAGATATCTTATCTGATGGTTCGAGGGTAACAAGCAATCACCTATTTACCTAATTGATCAAATAGAAACAAATTTACCAAGAGACTGACCTGTAAAAGGCTATTTAGCTAGTGGTTTCTCCTGGAATTCATTCCACTTGTTCAAGATATAGAATACTCTGACAAAAAGCAATAAGACTAATATTTTGCCCTAGCATTGGAGCACGTTCATATTTACAAACAAAATAGGATCATATATGCATGGACGGCTGCATTGATGCTTCAAGGGTCCATCATATAAACAACCGTCAAGAAATCTGGTGGAATATAAGTGATGATCTCCTTGGTGGCATGAAGCTTAGAGCTATATCAGGCTGTGACTTGCCTTTGTGGGAATGAGCCATTCAATACAATTCTATTTAATAAGGAATACTAATAAATCAACCGAGAAGGGAAAATTCTAACAACCATTCCCCTCCTTATTTAGTAGAGCTACATTAGACTCTGTCTTACCTTTGTGGGAATGAGCCACTCCATACAATTCTATTCATTCAGGAATACTAATAAATCAACCGAGAAAGGTAAATTTGGATGAACATTCCCCTTCCTTATTTAGTAAAATGTTATGATTGCATTTGCAAATCATGGCACTTAGCAAATTGAACCAGTAGAAATTATATCCACAGTGTTCTACATTTGTATAAATTTTGGAAATATGGTTCATGACATAAAATCTTAGGAATATTTATTTTCAAAGTGCTAGCATAACACAGGTGATAAAAATAGCAGAATTTGAACAGTTAAAAATGTTGTTTGTTGCAAATCTATGCCATGTATGATATCTCTCTTTATTAGATGCTAGAAATCTTTTAGTAGAAGCAGTGATAAGAATAAGTGCGGACATTCATTTCTCCTTTTTCTGTAAACTGTACAAACAAATTAAGGAAAAGAGAAATAAACTGTATCCCTAGGCAGATAAAAAAGCAGACCTCCAATATCACATTCAGCTCTACATTGATATCCACAAATGGCTCCTCACATTCCATATTCCATGTAATATGATTTTTTGCACTTGCTGCAAAACATTCATTGTAAAATATAAAGTGATTCAATAGGATGTAGTTTGGAACTTTGGAGATATTTAGATGCTTGAAGCTTCAACTCTCAGATCACAGAAAATCATTGCACCAATAAAATCAGTAATAAAATTGACATATTTACAAACAAATTTGCTAATCAAATAATCCCATTTCACTCCTGGGATATGGATTGAAGCAATTATCTTAGTTGTAAATTTCTATAATGTTTTAACATCAGCTTTTTCAAATGCCAAACAGAACTTACCGTCAAGCTGCAACTATGTTTAGAGAGAAGCATTTCCTTGTTAATGTTACCTTGTGTTACCATGCATATTAGTTGCATCCCTAGTGTGAGAAAGAAACTTTCCAGACATCGAAATTATTTTATATTTCTGTTATAAAACAAACTAATATTTCAACCCCAAACCATATATGTAGACCTTCTTAAGAAAGAAGTCATCAGCTTCCATCCTTGAATTACAAAAAGAAGAAGAAGAGAGTTTTTAACATCCACGAGGACGAAAGACCTTTTGGGACAACAAAGTTTCATTATAAAACACAATATGTTATCCTACTTGTTCCTTTAAAAAGAGACACTTTTATGTGAAAAGTAAAGGTTGAATCATCATTCTCTCTTTCTGATGATTAGTAAGTTTATTTCACTCAAATTAAAAATATGCCTCTTTAATCCTGCATCCTATTGACCTCATATTAAGTATTAAAAAATATATATATATATCGACCTCGTACCCTTGTTTCTTGTGTGTGTGTCGGAGTAAAAAGCAAAGTGGGGCATTATATATATGGCTATTAAATATTGTTTCATCTCAACTAGTAAAAACATAATGGTAATTATCCCTTCCCTAGAAAAATTTGGAAAGTAGTTTTTAACGTCCACAACGCCAAGGGCCATATGGGACAATTCCATGGAGGATATTCTTTACCCAATATGTCTTTATCCAACCATCCTCCACTCAGTTCAAATACCCATCATTGGAGCATGATGTACAACCCTACCACCTTTTGGATTTGAACCTTGGCCCTCTTATTTGGAGTTCCAAAGTCTTCACCATTAAGGCAGACCCAAGTAGTAAGAGTGTTAAAATATTATAACAGAAGTATAGGTGCTTAAAAATTATACATGCGTGTGTGAATATAAACATACACTTATATGTCCATCATCTCCTATTTGACTGAGATTTTAATAAAGAATCTACCTTAATAATGAGTTTAAAAGAAAACATAACTAATCTTAAATTAAGAATGTTTCCAAGGTCCATGATAAATAACTAATTTTTTTCTTACTAAAGGGGCCAAAGAGAATAGAAAAAAGAAAATAACTATATAAAAAAAAAATTAATTATATAAGATCTCTCCCAAGGTAGGGTGTAGGTGGGTGGGTGTATTAAAAGCTATATTCCATGAAATTCTGGGATGGAGACAATGAGACGGATATTTGGGATGGCAAGACACCTTTCAAGACATAAAAACACATCTCCAAGACGGCCCCCAAATCCCAAGATGAGCCTATGTAGAACATGGATTAAAAGAATGTAAAGGTATCGCAAATAATAGGATCCTTGTAGATGGCATTGATAGATTGAAAGATAAATGAACTCCACCAAATAAAAATCGAGTAAAGCTAAATTTTGATAGCACCTACAATAACAACCAAGGAAGAGCAGGTGGAGGTGGATTAATTAGAGATAGTAAAGGTCAAGTACGGCTGGCCTGCACTGAAAATTATGAATACGTAACAAATAATATGGTAAAAGCTAAGGCCCCTTTGGAAAGGAATTCTACTAGTAGTTGAGCAAGGATGGAAACGAATTTTTTTTGAAGGGGATTCAAAAATGATCATAAAGGCAGTTATAAAAGGAGAAGCGAAATGGTGGCAAACAAAGGCGAACATCAAGGATACACCTGCATGAATATCAGAAATAGCATACACAACAATTCAACATAGCAGCAGAGAAGGTAGTGAATTGACCAGCCAATATGGTTGTAAGTGTATGGACTTTAAATGTCCCATACAAATTAATTTGTATCAATAAAAAAGAAAAGGAAATTGTAAGCATATCAAAATATCTTAAAATATAATTTAAATACAATGCAGAAACCTTGGATGTAGAGCTTCTAATGAAGCTATTAGTATGAATTCAATAGAACAAATGGATGATGGGTACTACTACCTGTTGGCCACGAATCCGCCACGAGGAAAGGATTTTTCGCTATTGCGCCCTGGACCCGCAGACCAACATTGAAAGGCCGGAAGGAAGGGATGCCTTCCGGGCCGATCTCCGGAGAAGGCCGGCTCCTTTTGGGGGGGTTAGTAAGATGAGAGTACAGGAAAGAGATAAATGTACAGAAAGAATATACAAATATACTTGGAGGTTGGTGGGGGGGAACTAACAGTACGGCAACCAGCAATCACCAATACTTACTGCATTACAAATATAAAGCACGACTGAGAACTGCAAAATCTAACGTATACTTCCGATACCCAAGCAGTGTACGCACGGCTACAACGGCTCCCTAACAGACATTCCCTACAAGGAACTAACAGTACGGCAACACGTCAATCACCACCTACGGACACTAACATGGGTAGAAAGCAATCATAGAGATATCAGAGCCAGGTATATGTGTCGTGTAGAGAATTTAACCGCACAGCTTCAATGGCTCCTGTTGTCACATTTTGCAAGGGGTGCAATATCTTCAATGTTGTTTTGTAACAGTGCTGCTCTTCTTTTCCTCCTTCCGTTTTTCTCCCTTCTCTCCCTTTCCTTTTCTTTCCCATTCTCTTTCTCTCTCCCCTTTTTCCTTGGAGTTCCCCAGTTGATTTTCCAGCTTTCCAGCAGGTCTATCTGAAATTGGCTAAGTCTGGGTGCGAAGTGCGTACTTCGCCCAGTTTTGGTGCGAAGTGCGTACTTCGCCCAGTTTTGGTGCGAAGTGCGTACTTCGCCCAGTTTTGGTGCGAAGTGCGTACTTCGCCCAGTTTTGGTGCGAAGTGCGTACTTCGCCCCACCTTCTGGGCGCACCTTGCACCGACAGACTGGCAGGTCAATGCAGAAAAAAGGTAAAATGCTGGAGCAGGTCCATATGGCGGCAGACACCAGTGTTCGCCTGTGCGCAGTTCGACTTCTCAACGGAGCGGGAATGCGCCCTTGACGAGTGTACGATAGGGGAACAAACCCGGAATTTGACCAAGGCTTGAAGGCCTTCCCCGACTGCACTGATTTTTGCACGCATCCCAAGGAGCCCCGATCTCAAGCAAAGATGGATAGACTGCCCTCTAAGGCAGGCATGTGTCATACAACATAACCCATCATCGGACAAGTGTCCAGCTTCGGGATTTGAACCAAGACTCGCCGACCAAAAAGGATAAGCATGGGCTGCCCGCACCGCTCGCGTTAATAGCCTCATTCAAAGCTGATCTGAGGTTTCACCTGCTCCAGCTACTAGCAAGCTCGCCGACTTGAAGAATTACCCAGCACTCCGCCACGTAGCCGTCCAGCTTCCAGGAAGACCATGCTGCGGGTACAGCCCAGTCCGACAAAAGGTCAGCATTTGCAGCTCTTTCGCCGCTTCTGTCAGCTCATGTTTGACTGGGACTCTGTGCCCATTAATGTAACGGGTGGGACTCGGGCTATAAAAGCCCATCTGAAATTCATTGTAAGAGGTGGAAGGGGAATGTTTGTTAGGGAACTACTGTGCTTATTGTAACCGTGCTTCTGCTTATGAATACAATCTGTATGCCTGGTTCTGTTCTACTGTCTTTATTCTTTTATGCTGTCTTTCATTATATGCCTTAGGCCCACCTGTGTCGCTGCTCGTTAATTCACTTTGGCATTTGGCGATCAGGTTCCTCTAGCATTGCTTGCTTAAAGCACCATCTGTACTTCATTATTTAAAGCATTCATTATAAATTTGGTAGCAGTTCCATCAGTTGTGTGTGACGTTGCTGGCCCGTATCTGGTGATTAATGCGATCCCCTGCCGTTAGTTCCTTGTAGGGAATGTTTGCTAGGGAGCCATTGAAGCCGTGCGGTTAAACTCTCTACCTAACACATATACACGGCTCGACATCTCTAGGTTTACTTTCTACCCCCGTCGGTGTATGTATCCGGTGATTGATACGATCCCCCGCTCGTTAGTTCCTTGTAGGGAATGTTTGCTAGGGAGCTATTGAAGCCGTGCATACGCTCGCTGGTGTATCGGAAGTACGCCTAGGTTTTGCGGTTCCTTGTCATGCTCTGTGTTTGTATGCGATAAGTAGCGGTGATTGGTGTGTTCCCGTACTGTTAGTTCCCCCCCACCAACCTTTGGACATATTTGTATCTCTTTTTGTACATTTGTCTCTTTCCGTTCCTTTATTTCTTTCCTGTTCCCTTTAGCTTAAATCAAGCCCCCCAAAAGGAGCCGGCCTTCTCCGGAGATTGGCTCGGAAGGCATCTCTTCCTTCCGGCCTTTCATGCTGGTGGGCGAATTTGGGCGCATTAACCAAAAATCCTTTCCTCATGGCAGATTCGTCACCAACAGTTTCTCTGGCACGCCCGGTGGGACGCTTGTCCCACGATTTAAAGAAAGAGTACCCATCCAGTTTCCACCTAGCGCAACAGTTCTTCTGACCCGCTCGGCGGAACACGGGTCCCACATCTGACGAGAGATTTTCTGATCAGTCTCCACCTGGCGCTGACAGTTCCTGAGCTCTTGGTGAGACAAGGAAGTTTCTCACCCCCGACAGAATCGAAGCACCGGTGTTCGCTTCATTGCTGTTCCAAATCTGAACACCTGGCGACTCTGCACGAACAAATCCTCTGAGTCTAGAAGACCGGTCCGGTCACCTTCATGCGCACGAGAAGGTGGCGAACAAGAAATCCGAGAAGCCCGCCTGAGTTCTACGAACTAGACATCCACGCTCGAGGCGAGATACCCAGGCTGGCTGATCCGCGAGCTCGTTTCGACGAAGCCGAGGCTGAGATCCAAGAAGAGGCCGAAGCTGAGGTCGGAAGAGCCGAGTACGAAGTAGAAGAGGCCGAGGAAGAAGAAAATCCTGCATCCTCGGAAAGTACCGATACCGAGTACACAACCGACGGCGGAGAAGAAGAAGAAATGGCTGATCAACAGCCGAATGACGATGATCTCTTCCCGGCGGTGGACTCTACAGGGCCTTTGGCCCTGATCGGTCAGCAAGCTGTGCCCCCGTCGCTTTAAAGTCTATTCCCACATACGACGGCTACGGTAAGACGGCGTACGAGCACATCCAGGACATCCTTGCCCTGGCCGCACTGCATACCATCACCGATGAAAGTGTGAAGACCCGTCTGCTGGCCCTTTCCTTGAGGGGAAAGCTTCTCTACTGGTGGAGATCGCTGCCAGAGGGATCCATCACCGGGTGGCCCCGACTTGCCAGGAGGCTCGTAAAAGGATGCAACGAGTCTGCTGATCCTACCTCTCTACTGCATCAGTTCCAAGCAATCCAGAGGCATCCTCAAGAGGAGGTGTCTGATTTTAACATTAGGTTTGCGAGATCCTGGAAACGGGTACCTCGCGAACTTCGGCCTTCAGCCGGCATGGCTGCTCACTACTATCTGAGGTCTTTCAACTCAGACATATGCCTGCTGCTGAAGATCGCCCGAATTGACGAGTTCCCTGCACTGTACGAAGCTGCCCGACAAGTCGAAGCCGACATTATCTCCATCGGCGAGGCTTCCGTCCGGAGTGCAGGAGCCGATTCATCCTGACTTTCCAAGATCGCAGTATCCTTCTGCTTCTGGTGGTGTGCCGTCTACTTCAGGGCAGCAGCCCCAGCCGCAGTGGAATCCGGCGCCGGTCGTAACTCAATACGGCCCGCCTCAGTTGCATTACCCTCATCCGCCTCCTCCCGCTCCGCATTTTCCAGCGCTTCCTGCTCCCCCGCAGTATGCGTCTTATTCTAACCCTCCTCCATTGGCCGCTTTGCCTCCACCGGCACAGTTGCCGCCTCCCGACAGCAGCATCCAGAACACGATTCTACAAGAAGTGCGGGCTTTGGCCTCCGGATATCATGCCATGTCCAATGACATGACAGCTATGAAAAAGAAGCAAGCCCAAATGGACTTTGCTCCTAGAAGGCCGTATGCGCCACCGGCGCTGACAAAAGATAAAGCCCCAGAGAACCAACCGCAGAGGCGTCCGCCTCCGAGAAATGCTGCTATAGATGACCCACCTGGTCCTCCTGACCAGGTCAACTGGTGCACTACGTGCAATGACCCACATTCGGAGGAAGATTGCACTTTGCACCAGCACTACATCCAGACCTTGGTCGGCAGCACTATAGAAGATGATGAGCTGTACATGATCTTGGACGGTGAGGCCAATTTTGCCTCCGCAGAAGAGAACCCAGTGACGCCCGCCAAGGAAGAAAAGAAAGGCTGCGGACGCGGCTAAACCTTTGCAGGTATATGCGAGAAGAGAAAGACCGCAGCCCAATGGGCTGCCACCGTACAAGCGGCTGTGGCCTTACACAGCCCAGGAGAAGGCATCCAAAGATAAAGCTCCCGCTAAACCTTCTCTAGCAAAGACCGCTGCTGTTCCAGCTAAGCCTCCAGCAAAGGCCCCAACTCCCGCTAAGCTTCCTGTACTTCAGACCCCAGCCGAAACCAAAGAACAAGCCCAGGAGAAGGCGAAGTACCCGTCTCTGACCAAGAGACAGCGAGTTGAGGCCACCCAACAGTACCGGACCAAGTATGAACCGGCTAAACCAGCAGAAGGAGCTAGCACCTCGGGCTACGACATTGTAGACGAGTTAAAGAAGACTCCGCCGGAATCGGCATGTACGATGCCCTTCGCTTCCGAGCCGGGTAGATCCGTCGCAAGAATCACCGAAGAACATGAAGAACGGCAGCGGATGCGACTGCTGTCCTGGTTCAACCTTTGACAGTCTCCGCCACTTGGAAGAACAGACCGCCACCCTTTTATCTGTCTTTGCGGATGCAAGGGCACATAGTTCACAACTGCATGGTGGATTCTGGTGCTTCCTCGACTGTGATGCCGAAGGCCGTCTGCGATGAGATCGGGATGGAATACACACGGAGCAGCCAAGGTGTGCTGCAATTAGACGGCACCCTTGTCAAGACAGTTGGTGTCATAAAGGACATCCCTATCCGGCTGCACAAAGCTCTCGACATTGTGGTCATCCAAGAGGTCGTGATTGTTGACCTGGAGCCTTACTTCGGCATGTGTCTCTCTCGGGAGTTCACTGCGAAGTTGGGCGGGTAACTGTCTCTAGACTACTCGCACATGGAAGTGCCCTTCAAAGGAAGGAGACTGAAAATTTTCAATGAGAAGCCTTCCCCTTTTCTAGTAGACAAGATACCCGGAGGAGAGATGGACTGCATGGTCCAATTGTCAGAAGAAGAACTGGTGACAGTAGAACTGACCGAGCAAGCTCTCGAAGTGCTACAGCTAGAAGACGAGTTCTCGTTGCGGGATTTACAGGCCTTCTGTGCCTGATAGGGATACCTTCTGGCAGGTATTCAGCTGTGACGAGGAGATCGTCACATTCCTGGTTAACGAAGTGTGTGTAATCGAAGGTAGAGACCCTGATGACGAGCAATATGAGGGGTTGATACAGTTACGGAATAATCACGTCCCAAAAGGACTGATTACATTAGAAAGTCTCTTTGATCGAAATGACAGAGCAATATCCCACAGGATCAAAGTAGACCCGAGGCAGTATGCTGACCTGGAGCTCGAACCTGGTAAAACCATCAAGGTCGGAACAGACTGCACGTCGGAGGAGCTGGTGCAGATTAGATCACTGTGCCCGGAGTTCCCCGACATCGTGGCCTGGTGCTACAAAGATTTGAGGGGGTATGACAGATCTGTCATCGAGCATACCATCGAGCTAGAGGATGGCGCCAAGCCGTTCCGACAAAAGCAAAGGGCCGTAAATCCAAAGGTTGAGGCCATGATGAAGACCGAGCTCTTGAAGATGCTGGAGGCCAAGATCATCTACCCCATCAAACATTCATCCTGGGTCGCGAATCTGGTGCCCGTGAGGAAAAAGAATGGCGACATACGTCTCCGTGTCGACTTCAGAAACCTAAATCAGGCTTCCCTCCGGACCACTATCCGCTTCCCCAAATCGACCAAATTTTGCATATCGTTGCTTGGAGCCCAGAGATTCACTTTTAGATGGATTTTCCGGCTACAACCAGATTTGGGTCAAAGACGAAGACCAGCATAAGACGGCGTTTACCACGAAGTGGGGGACGTTCGCCTATCAGCGCATGCCGTTTGGCTTATCCAATGCTGGTGCCACGTTCCAAAGGGCCATGGACCTGGCCTTCCGAGAGCTGCTCAACAAGATTATTGTCATCTATCTTGATGACATGACCGTTTTCTCTCACCGACGAGAAGATCATGTTTCGCAACTGCGGCAGATATTTGAAAGTTGTCGAGAATTCGGCATCTCTATAAACCCGAAGAAGTCTGTCTTCGCGGTAAAGGAAGGAAAGTTGCTGGGACATGTCATCTCCGAGGAAGGCCTCGCCATTGACCCTGACAGAGCAGAAGCCCTCGTTCGCTTGCCAGCCCCCACTGATAAAAAAGGGCTGCAGTCCTTCTTCGGTCGGATTAACTTCGTGCGGAAGTTCATTCCGGACTTCGCACGAGTGATCAAGCCTATGGCCGAACCGTTGAAGAAAGATACACCTTACGAATGGACCGATGAGAGAGAGCAAGCTTTCGAGGAAATCAAGGCTCGAATTGCGCAAGCTCCGGTGTTGACAAACCCGGACTACTCCAAGGACTTCATCCTGTATGCAGTGGGAGAACCCGAAAGTTACGCTGCAGTCCTGACTCAGAAGGGAGACGACGGTGAGGAGCGCCCCATTGCGTTCCTAAGCCAAGTGATTTTGCCACACGAAGAGAAGTACAATTTTATAGAGCGGCGAGTCCATGCGGTCATGAAGTCCCTTCGAAAGCTCGGGCACTTTGTCTCCCGGAGTAAGACCACTGTCTTTGTGATTCACCCCGATGTTCGCAGTTTCATCTTGCAAGGGGAACCGGGTCACAAGAGAGCGGGATGGATTGCCAAGATCCAGGAGTTTGACATCGAAGTACGGCCCACCAAGCTTATCAGAGGCCGGGCCTTGTGCCAGGAATTGGCCCGAAGCGCTGTAGCCGGCATCTCCGCCTGTAAGTGGGAGGACACAGCGACACGCGTCTACCTAGCCAACTCCTTATCGGAGGGGAGTGATTGGACAGATGAACTGGTGAGATACTTCTGCACCGGAAGATGTCCCGATCACCTGAACGCCTCACAACGAAGGAGATTTCGGTTAGGTGCATTAAGGTACACTCTTCGCCCCGAGGGGCTTTACTTCAAAAACATTGACGGCATCCTGTTGCGGTGCGTCATAAAATCTGACCAGCCTAGGATCCTCGGAGATTTTCATTCCGGGATGCCTGGGGGTCACCATTCTTCAAGGCCAACGGCCTTAAAAATAATAAGGGCTGGATACTATTGGCCCACTCTGTTCGCAGACGCGTATGCGGTCTGTGCCAAGTGTGATCAATGCCGAGGTATGCTGGCCGAAACAGAAAAGCACCCCCGCCCCTTCAATCGATTCAAGCCGAAGCTCCGTTCCGAGCAATGGGGTCTAGACTTCATTGGGGTGATTTCTCCTAACTCCTCCGCCGGCCACAAGTTTATTCTCACAGCTATTGACTATTTCACACGGTGGACGGAGGCGATCCCGACCAAGAACGCCGACCAAGAAACGGTCATCAGGTTCATTGAGAGCCTGATTACCCGCTTCGGGGTTCCATAGTCGATTGTGACAGACAACGGTCCGAGATTTGTAGGCGCTGTACTCACGGAGTACACCAGCGGCCTTGGCATCTATCACAAGATGTCTTCTAATTACTACCCGCAGGGGAATGGCCTTGCCGAGTCTACTAACAAGAACCTCCTGAAAATTCTCCGGAGGACCATTGAAAAAAATAAGCGGACTTGGCACTTGCTCCTGAACCGGGCGCTATGGGCGGACAGAGTTGCGTTCAAGAAATCCCTCAAGACGTCCCCCTATGCGCTCGTCTATGGCAAGCAAGCTATTATGCCATCACACATTGAAATCCCCGCCCTGTGGATGATTGACGAAGACAGGAGCAGCGGAGACCCGGTAGACGACAGGTTGTGCCAACTCCTGCAGTTGGAAGAAGACAGAGAAAGTGCATACCGGGCCTTCGCCGATCACATTGCAGCCACTAAAGGCTGGTTTGCCAAAGGCACCACCGCCCGAGTTTTCGAAGTCGGGGACCCGGTGCTTGAAGTGGGACTCATACAAGGCAAAACCGGGTAATCACGGAAAATTTGACGCTCTCTGGGAGGGCCCTTATCAGATTGCCCGGGTGAATCAGTTCAATGCCTACATACTTTCGGATATGGAGGGTCAGCTCCTCCCCATCCCCGTCAACGGGTTCCACTTGAAGCTTTATCGCTGTTGAAGGTGCCTGAGGGGCCCTTCCCTGTAAAAATTTTGCCTTGTGTTTTTATTTTTCCCCGCATGTATAGTTTCCAGTTTTAGCATTCAGTTTATTTTTCCTTCTTTGAGCTTAAATGCGGCATGGGAGAGAGACAGACTTCGCAACGAAGTACTGTCGTTGCCCGCGAGGAGGGGCGAAGTTCGGCTATGCCGAGAAAGAAAGGAGAAAAAAGAGCAAAAATCGACTAAGTGTTGACCGAAGTCCGACTTCGCAGCGAAGCCTGACTTCGGCCCAGCCGAATTGCGAAGTTTGTCCGAGAAAAGCTGAAGCAGACTAAAGTCCGCACTGCGCAACCCTTCGTGCGAAGTACGCACTGCGCGCAAAGTTTGTGCGAAGTGCGAACTTCGCACCGAAGTCCGACTTCGGCCAGCGCCCGTGCGAAGTGCGCGCTGCGCTCAACGCTTGGGCGAAGTGCGAACTTCGCGCGAAGTTCGCACTTCGCATCAAGCTTCGGCCGAAGTCCGAACAAAGCGGCCAGCGCCCGTGCGAAGTCCATCTAAAGATGAAAGGCGGCAAAAACCCAAATCGCGCCCAAACCTTGGGCGCAGCTAAAACAGAGGTAGAACAGTTCAAGCACGCGCTTCGCGCGAAGTGCGTACTTCGCCCAGTTTTGGTGCGAAGTTCGTACTTCGCCCGAAATTCGGGCGAAGTCCGACTTCGCCGGCGAGGTCGGGCCGTGCCCAACTTTGGGCGAAGCCCGGCTGCGCCTAGTTTTCCGGGCCAGTATTGGGACGCGGTTTAAAGAATAATAAAAAAAAAAAATTCAAAAACCCCAAGCTGGGCCCAAGGCGCGTTTGCACTTGTTTTTATGTGGGTTTCCGCACCGAAGGTTTTGTCTTGATCAGTGTGCCCAAGTGGTGGCAGCAACGTCAGCCATGGTGCAGTCCCCAACGCTGAGTTAATGATTGCGCGTTTTTCAAGCGAAAACGCAACTAAAAAAGCAAGGCACGGCTGCCGGGGCGCGTCTTTTCCTAAACGTTCTCCTGCGCGGCCACCAAGGGTTTTAACTCAGCCAACCTACCCCCTCCTACGTTGCATTAATGGCGCTGTTTTTATCTAGAAAAGGGGGTCAGAATCATGCCAACATTCCAGATTGCAGAGATTATTCCTCGGACAGTGCTAATTATTCCTCTGATAGCGAAATTTGTTGCGAGACGACTCGAACTCGTCATTATTGCTGACTCGGAGAGATGGACAAGGGAAAAAGGCCCGTGTCAGCACAGTCCAGTGAAGCAGCGAACCAGGGGATTTGCCGCGGCCAGGAGTTTTCAAAGGCGATCCTCCGCCAGAGAAAAAGTCAAAGGCCCGGACGAAGAAGGTACAGCGTGGGCAATCCCCACCACCTCCGGTGAATTACCTGGCGGGATATGTGGACGGCTCGTTTTCCATGAGCCTAACTCAGCTGAGAGCGAATGTGGAGAGTTGGGCTGACAAGGTTTCGCCCTCCCATCATTTTGGAGCGGCGTACAAATCAAACCTCTTCGCATTCATGTGCCCTCCTGTCCACCAATGCCCGGAGCTGATAGACTTAATTGTCAGACACTATAAACCAGCTTCCGGCAAATCTGCAGTTCCAGCGGCAAACCCTTGTTCGCACTGCGCAAGGAGACTGTGCAGCCAGCTTTCGCCCCAAGGCTGGAGTATGACTCCGGCACCATCCTCAGAAAAATCAGTTTGGGCGAACAAGCGGGACGTTTCACGCACACCAAGCGAATGAGGGATTTCCTCAATTCGTAGCTGAGCGCCCGCTTCCAATCGGACAATGGCCGACCGGCCCCATGCCTTTGGTAAAATTTCCGAGCAAGTATCTATATACCATCTTGGCATGGATCCTCTGCTGCGACTCCGATGAGCTGGTGCACCCGTACCAGCTGGCGCGCGTGAATGCCTCCTGTGTGGAGAATCTTACGAACCAGCGGCGCAGCGGAGCGGAAAACGCCCCATCTCTTTCGACTGGGCAGACTGGATGGCTTACGCCATTCATTCCAGTCTGCTGAAAATCCAGAAGCGCCAGTCAACCAATTTTCGTTTCGGTTCCGTTCCGGTCCGGCTTTGTTTGTACCATCTCGCACCCCCAAATGCCGATCCCGAACTCGAAGAAGGTTAACGAGAAGGGAGAACCCCAGCCCGTCTATAACTGGACGGATGACTTATACCGGAAAGGGTCCTACTACAAGTTCAACTTCAACTTTCTGGGATTCGTCATGTCAGTCTTCACCGAAAGTGAAATCCCCCGTCCCCCGAGAGAAATGACGAGTGCTTTGATAAATCAGAAGCTCGGGGACGTTTTAGACTGACGCAAGGGATTGTGATCAGAATCTACGGGTTCAAGGGCAAACCCTATTTGCTGCCCTATTGGTGCTCAGAGCATCTGTTCGGGATGGAGGTTGCCCGACAGATGGACTATGTGGAAGAAGAGTTTGGCCTAGGGAAGAAAAGAGGACAGATTTTTCAATACCCTCTTTCCTGGGCCAATGTTGAGATTATCGAGGTAGGACAACATGTCTACCTAGAGCAAGCGCTGTCCCGGATTGGCTCTGGTTTCTGTGCCGCAGCGCTGGAAGTATGACCCTCATGGGATAAGGGGAAAGTTTGCACATCTGTGCCCCCGGGACATAACCGAAGATAGATGCGACGTGGTCCATGTGGACCTTGACTGGGAGATTGAATTAATGGAAGCTTCTCCCCCTTGGCAGGATTTCTACTGCGAGGAGGTGACATATGACCCCAAGAGAAACCGGGACCATCACTTCTCATCTCCAGGGTTCAAAAAATTTCTGTCCAAGATTGCAGGCCTTAACTGGTCTAAAGAAAAGATTATTGAATGCTGGAAAATGAGATGCCGCACGCAGCACGATAAATCCACAAGGAGAAACCTGGCCGTAGATGACGACTTTTCGGTTCTCTATGACCAGCATCATGACAGCTGGCGGCCGTTCGCATATCAAGGTTACGTTCCCCAAGGCCCCTTTGAGGATTATAAAAGTGGGTCTCCTCCCAAACAGTTGTACACTTCGGCAACTGCCAGCGCCGGCCCAGCAAGTACCCAGGCCGATCCAATGCAGTTCGTGGCTCCTAAGGCGGCGCCTGAAAAGGCGAAAAAGTTAGCCGAGGCAGCGCCCGAGGCACTTCCTCAGGCAAGAAAAGCGCCAGCACCGCCAGAAAGCAGACCGGTCGCGGCAGACCTTCTGCAAGTCAAACCCCGGTACAAGTTTACCGTGGGAGCATCAGCGCCTGCTGCACCTGCTTCGTCTCCTTCCCCTGATCCGACAGTTGTTCCAGAAGAGAAGAAGCGGAGGAGAGTTGAGAAAATCAGGAGACCTAGCCTGATAGTGCAGCAGCCAGTCGCAGAGCCGCAGCCGCGTCCTGCCGCCGCAGAGGCGATTCCTTTGGGCAGTCCCAAGCCAGCCGCCGAGACAATAAGCGAAGACATTCACCCGGCATCGGCTCAGGCGGAGCCCGCAGGTACGTTTGCTGTCCCTGTCTCTCTAGTCTCACCCAGTTCTACTTCCACTCAGTCCCCCGCTCAATCTGGGCGAGCCATGACCACATCTTCCTCCCCGTCTCCGCGTCCTTCTAGCGGCCCCCATTCTTTCGACCAGTTTGCTCAGAACCCTAACGTCTCTCTTTCTCTGAGCACAACTCCAAACCCTTCGCCCGAGGTTAGTGCTGAGGCTGTCCGTTCACCATCACATCCTCCGCCTCAGCCGCTTCAAACCCTCACAGTGTCAGCCTCTCCCATTTCCATTTCCCGGTCGCCCCCACAAGCGACCGATTCTTCCAAGGTCTGTCCGGTTCCTCCCTGATCCAATCCCCGCAGGAGAGACGTCTCAGCAGATCCCTAGGCTGGGGGAACCAGATTTTATGGACGACCTCCAGAACTCAGATGACTTGCCCCTCGCAACAAGAGCCGTAGAGTATTCTGTCTCTTTCCGCCAAGACCTGAAGCGGAGGAGACATGAAGAGATAGCCGCCCCGGCAAAACGCGCAAAGTATTATTTCGGAAGGAGAGTGATTACAACGGAGAAAATAATCCCAATAGTGAAGAAGCCTCTCCGAGAAATGACTAAGGCGGACTACGTGCTCCAGACAAAGGAGAAAAGCTTTGACGACATTGATAAACAGTATGAGATTCAGACGATCATGCGCAAAGCTGACAATCTCTTTGTCAAGAGTCTGGAGGAGCAGGAAGAACTTTTCGCGTTGCGGGACAAAGTAAGGCAACTTGAAGAGGACCTATCTAGGTCCACTGAGCAGCTGGAAGCGGCGCGGCGAGAAACGAGATGAATTCAAAGCCCGGCTAGCCGCTTCTCAACAACAAGGCCGCAACCGAAAAGAAAGCAGCCTCGGAGCAGATTTCTCGGCTCCGGGAGTCTTTGAAGCGAGCACGATCGCGACTTGCGGAGAAAAACATCTCAAGCGGATTGTCTTTTCAAAGACAAAAGTTAAGGAAATGAGGGCTGGTTTGCTGAGGGAATGCAAGCCCCATACCTTTAAGGCGATGGCAGTCCTGGACTTCGCATCCAGGATTCAAGAAGTTTCTGCCCAGGGAAAGCCTGTGGTAGAGGAGGCCGAGCGCCAGGCAAAGCAATGGCTGGACCTGGCGATAAACCTTCAGGAGCGCGAGCGCGACGGCGTCCTTTTTTCCCCCGTGTCCTCATTCGCTGCAGAATGGGCAGGTGCAAGGGTGACCTTGCACAAATATTTTAGAAAAGTTGAAGAGGTGAGAGTGGCCAGACGAATGCTTGACGCATTCGGACATGAAAGAGATATCTGTCTGGCCCCCTTTCACGCTCTTTCAGAACTTGGGTGTCCAGGTTTTGTTGAGAATGGCGAGCTCCTCACCCTAGATCGGGTAAAGAAGAATTGGCGAGTCCTTTGAAGCGGATACAGCTGAAATTGATAGCTGGACTGAGCCAATTCAAGACAGTCAGGTCACTCAGATGGTGTCCAGATATTCCAGGATCCGCTCCTATTTTCAGGAGTTAGAGAAAAGATACCTCACCATCGACCTGCACGCGGTCGCTGCTTTTCACGGAGCATTAGAAGACATAGCTGACCGCAAGCCATTCGAAGCGGAAGCCCGGCGCTCAGCCCAAGAGGCGTACACTCGCATGTGCGAGGCGAAGCAAGAAATGGAGACCTTTCAGAAGGAGATACTGATGAGGCGACTGACAAAGATGAATCTGAAGAACAGTTTGCCGCAAGGAGAACGATTAGAGCGAGAAAAAGGCGGGGAGGCAAGTTCCTCTCGCACCCAAAGGATGAAGGCATGGATTCTTTGCGCCGAGGCGAGCTCGACACCCCGCGAGCCGCCAGAAATGTTGTCACATTTTGCACGGGGTGCAATGTCTTCAATGTTGTTTTGTAACAATGCTGCTCTTCTTTTCCTCCTTCCGTTTTTCTCCCTTCTCTCCCTTTCCTTTTCTTTCCCATTCTCTTTCTCTCCCCCCTTTTTCCTTGGAGTTCCCCAGTTGATTTTCCAGCTTTCCAGCAGGTCTATCTGAAATTGGCTAAGTCTGGGTGCGAAGTTCGTACTTCGCCCAGTTTTGGTGCGAAGTGCGCACTTCGCCCAGTTTTGGTGCGAAGTGCGCACTTCGCCCAGTTTTGGTGCGAAGTGCGTACTTCGCCCCACCTTCTGGGCGCACCTTGCACCGGCAGATCGGCAGGTCAATGCAGAAAAAGGTAAAATGCCGGAGCGAGTCCATATGGCGGCGGACACCGGTGTTCGCTCGTGCGCAGTTCGACTTCTCAACGGAGCGGGAATGCGCCCATGACAGGTGTACAGTAGGGGAACAAACCCGGAATTTGACCAAGGCTTGAAGGCCTTCCCCGACTGCACTGATTTCTGCACGCATCCCAAGGAGCCCCGATCTCAAGCAAAGATGGATAGATCGCCCTCTAAGGCAGGCATGTGTCACACAGCATAACCCATCATCAGACAAGTGTCCAGCTTCGGGATTTGAACCAAGACTGCCGACCAAAAGGGATAAGCATGGGCTGCCTGCACCGCCTGCGTTAATAGCCTCATTCAAAGCTGATCTGAGGTTTCACCTGCTCCAGCTACTAGCAAGCCTGCCGACTTGAAGAATTACCCAGCACTCCGCCACGTAGCTGTCCAGCTTCCAGGAAGACCATGCTGCGGGTACAGCCCAGTCCGACAAAAGGTCAGCATTTGCAGCTCTTTCGCCGCTTCTGTCAGCTCATGTTTGACTGGGACTCTGTGCCCATTAATGTAACGGGTGGGACTCGGGCTATAAAAGCCCATCTGAAATTCATTGTAAGAGGTGGAAGGGGAATGTTTGTTAGGGAACTACTGTGCTTATTGTAACCGTGCTTCTGCTTATGAATACAATCTGTATGCCTGGTTCTGTTCTACTGTCTTTATTCTTTTATGCTGTCTTTCATTATATGCCTTAGGCCCACCTGTGTCGCTGCTCGTTGATTCACTTTGGCATTTGGCGATTAGGTTCCTCTAGCATTGCTTGTTTAAAGCACCATCTCGTACTTCATTATTTAAAGCATTCATTATAAATTTGGTAGCAGTTCCATCGGTTGTGTGTGACGTTGTCTGGCCCGTATCCGGTGATTGATGCGATCCCCCGCTCGTTAGTTCCTTGTAGGGAATGTTTGCTAGGGAGCCATTGAATCTGTGCGGTTAAACTCTCTACCTAACACATATACCTGGCTCTGACATCTCTAGGTTTACTTTCTACCCCTGTCAGTGTATGTATCTGGTGATTGATACGATCCCCTGCTGTTAGTTCCTTGTAGGGAATGTTTGCTAGGGAGCTATTGAAGTTGTGCATACGCTGCTGGTGTATCGGAAGTACGCCTAGGTTTTGCAGTTCCTTGTCATGCTCTGTGTTTGTATGCAGTAAGTAGTGGTGATTGGTGTGTTCCAGTACTGTTAGTTCCCCCCCACCAACCTTTGGACATATTTGTATCTCTTTCCGTACATTTGTCTCTTTCCGTTCCTTTATTTCTTTCCTGTTCCCTTTAGCTTAAATCAAGCCCCCCAAAAGGAGCCGGCCTTCTCCGGAGATTGGCTCGGAAGGCATCTCTTCCTTCCGGCCTTTCATGCTGGTGGGCGAATCTGGGCGCATTAACCAAAAATCCTTTCCTCATGGCAGATTCGTAACCAACAGCTCCCTAACAGACATTCCCTACAAGGAACTAACAGTACGGCAGCGCACCAATCACCAGATACGGACCAGCAACTTAACACACAACTTATGAAACTGCTACCACATCTATTCTATGTATCCTTTTAATTCATGAAGTACAGGGGGTGCTTTAAACAAGCGATGCTAGAGGCACTTGATCATCAAATGCTGAAATGAATCAACGAGCCATGACACAGTTTAGCCTAAGGCATGAATATAAAGAAAGGCAAAGATAAAAAACGTATGACAGTAACAGAACCAAGCATACAAATTATATTTATAAGCAGAAGCACGGTTACATTGGTTCCCTAACAGACATTCCCCATCCACCACTTTACAATGAAAACGTGGTGGCTATTTATAGCCCAAAGTTCCCCCCGTTACATTAATGGGCACAACGTCCCAGTCAAACATTAGCTGACAAAAGCAGCCGCGGAACTGCTGATGCTGACATCTGTCGGGCTGGACTGTACTCTCGGCATGGTCTCCCTGAAGGTTGAACAGCCACGTGGCAGTGCGTTGGGTAGAACTTTATATTGACAGGAATGCGGGTAGCTGAGGCAGGTGGAAACTCACGTCAGTCTTAAATGAGGCAGCTGGCATAAGTAGTGCGGCCCATGCTTGTCCTTTTGCTCGGCATGTCTTGGCTCGGATCCCAAAGTTGGACACTTGTCGGATGATGCTGCTTGACACGTGTCTGCCTTAAAAGGCAGTCTATCCAACTTCGCTCAGGATTAGAGCGCAATCGGGTAGCACAAGTGAAAAACAGCGCAGTCGAGTTGACCTATTTCCCTACTGCGCACCGGTCAAAGGGCGCAGCCCGACTTCGCTGCGAAGTCGGGTTGCGCACCGGCACTTGCTGATTCTCACCGCCATTCGGACTTCGCTCCAACACTTAGTCGTTTTTCTGCCAGCCTGCTACAAGGTGCGCCCAGAAAGAGAGGCGAAGTGCGCACTTCGCACCAAAACTGGGCGAAGTGCGCACTTCGCACAAAATCTGGGCGAAGTGCGCACTTCGCACAAAAAACCGGGTTTCCTGGTTTCATAGGCCTATGAAAAAGATCCAATGCAAATGCAAAAGGTTGAATGGCAGATCAATCGGAAGGACATCGTCGATAAGAACCAACTAATTCATCGACAGAAGTAGTAATAGAAGTGCCAGTTGGAAAGGTCGTATGAATTGTATGGAGAAATTAAACTTAGACAACATGTTTCCCTTATATATATAAAAACAAAAAAAGAGCGTCATTCAGCTCATGCAAAGGTGGCGAGGCGTCAAACTAACGGTTACCGAGCAGTTGATCCATGAAGGCACCAACTAATTTTTCCCTCCACGAGCACTATAAAAATATGCATTGGAGGAAAGCTTCGACATTCGGTGTCCAAAGCCAACATAGAGAGAGCAGTTTTAGTGCGTACAAAAGGCAAACAAGGTGGAAGGTACAACGCTAAGAGGAGTGCATTGTATAGAGGTGTTATGGAGGAAGGTGAGTTGCAAAGGTGCAATATACTGCCATTGGGAGGAAATCGTAGAACAAGAGTGCCCTGAGGTGGAAAGAGTGACTACAAAAGATGAATTCCAAGGAAAATTACAGACGTATGGATGACCATACAGTCATACGGATGGAGGGAGGTGAAATGTTTTTCCGGTTGCAGCCACAAATGCTTGAAAATTGCCATAGGAGCTGTACAGACAACAGGGTGACAAAGGCAGCGCGCAAGGGCAAAGGTTACCGTGCAAACCATGCAAGGAAGTTGTCATATGAATTGTGCCATACAAGTAGTAGAAACTTGTGCTGGAACCACGTTTTATGAGTTAAAAGCGTGCCATACAGACATTGTCATACAACTGTGGGCTTGAAGGGTGTCTTACAAGTGCAATATTAGATGGCAGTCTTGTACAAGTCAAGATTGTTGTACAAGTGGAGTTGTACGGCAACACCATACAAGCACGAGTGAGATCTGTCATACAAGAGAAGGATGTGTATATCAGGTGCCATACAAACACAATTACAGTCACAGTCAGAATTGCTAAGAGCCAGAAGGATGCAGAAGTGATCGAGTATCACGGAATGGATACATCGAGTGGAGCAGCAAAGGAGAGCTCCACCAAGATCAAAGCTGCCTCGAGATCTCGTCCACGTGGTGAAGAGATGGGAGTTGTTGCAAGGGACTTCCAAACAGTTGTGCACAACGGGGAGAGAGCATAGCCAGACAGGATAGCATGTGTAGGTAGCATGGTGAAAGGCCAAGATCCAACACTCTGAGGGAGAGAAACAGAGGCTGCACCTCAAGAGAAAGGAAAAGGACAAGAGCGAATGTCTTTGCATGAGATGACATGGCAACAGCCAACAGGAGAGTTTTATTGGAATTGATGGAATGAGAATGATCATGATCACCTGTTGAAAACTGCATTTAAGAATGCAAGAGTATATCACATTTTCAAATTCCGGACTTTGAGGAGGTTTTCAAGCAATACTTGTTGTAGATGCTACAAACGTATGACCGACAACATTATAGGAGTCAAGTAATGATTGGTGACTAGGAGGCACAAATAATCTTCTCACTAGGCAACTTCAGGAGAACATTTGGGTTGCCAAATTCGGGAGCATCGATGAGAAAGGAAACGGTGGATTTGCACCAATGGCAACAGATGATGAATCGAGTTACTGTTGGCCACGAATCCGTCACCTGGGAAGGACTTGGTGTGTCAATGCGCCCTAGACCCATAGACCAACATTGAAAGGACGAGAGGAAGGGATGCCCCCGTGCCGATCTCCGGAGAAGGCCGGCTCCTTTCCTAACCTACTTGGGGGGTTTTGATAAGAGTGCAGGAAAGAGATTAAAAAAAGAGGGGAAAGGGAACTGGAAAGAAATGGAAAAAGATAAGGGAACAGGAAAGGGATGTAAATATCATGCATTTCGGGTGGGGGAAGAACAAGCAGCACAATCGCAAATTTGCATCCGAACCAACAACAATTAAAACAAATCATGTAACAGAAACTGCAGCTGTTATTCTACCCTATGTATCCTTCTGTTTAGTATTCCAGATCCAAATAATTACCATGCCCAAATCCAAAATTCAGAATTCAGACAGACAGAAATATAAATGGACATGAAGCAGAAATACTTAGCAAAAGGCATCATAAAAAGACAGAGACAAGAAGCAGAGCCAAGGATGCTTTGAATTAATTAGAAGGTGGTCCGTCACAGCAGAGTCCTCTAGCAATATGTCCCCCCTCCACCCTTGTACAATCAAATGAGGCTGCTATTTATAGCGCAATTTTCACCCCATCCACCCTTGTACAATGAAATGAGGCTGCTATTTATAGCGCAATTTTCACCCACCCCCCCCGATTACATTTTGGACACAGAATCCCAGACCTGACAAAAGCTGCAAAAGCTGACAAAAGCGGCAAAAGTGGATGATGTTTGACCTATGCGGGCAAGGAATGTACTTGCAACAAGGTCCACCTGAAAACGTGGCAGCTCCGTGGAAATCCGGTAGGTGAGAAGTTGAGTCAGTTTGAATGGGGGCAGATGCAGTACAATCTGTCAGTTCACGCTCATCTATCCGGTACCCTGGCGGCACACCTTCTGTCACATCTTTGACTCGAATCTCGAGGCTGGACACCTGTCAGCATCTGATGGAGGGGGAAGAAATCGTCTTAGGAGCTCACACTTTCTCTCTTGCCCGACTTCGCCCAAAATTGGAGCGCAACCAGGGAGCGCTGTTGGGAAGGCCTCCGTGCCTTAGAAAATTTTTGGGTAGGTTTCAACGTTCTTTGCCCGAGTGCGCACAAGTCAGTGAGCGAAGCCCGACTTCACTGCGAAGTCAAGCAGCTCAGCACTTAGTCGTTTTCCTGGAGATACCATGATGGGCTGCCAGACTGCCAGATTTTGCCAGATGAAGGCAAGCCAGAGATTCACCAACCTCGGGCTTCCTTAAAATATGGAGACTGTAGGTGAACATTCATTTCTCCGCTTGTGAGGTCAAGGCTGCTCACCAAACCTTGATTCCTCCGAGGTGTCTTCTATTAGCTTAAAAAGAAAGGCGCCTGCAATCAAGAAATCTGGATCTTCAACTCAGTTAGAGTCGCCAGGTGATTTTGCCAGATGAAGGCAAGCCAAAGATTCACCAAACTCGGGCATCCTGAAAATATGGAGATTGTTGGTCCCACCGGGCGTGCCAGAAACTGTTGGCCACGGATCCGCCACCTGGGAAGGACTTGGTGTGTCAATGCGCCCTAGACCCGCAGACCAACATTGAAAGGACGAGAGGAAGGGATGCCCCCGTGCCGATCTCCGGAGAAGGCCGGCTCCTTTCCTAACCTACTTGGGGGGGTTTATATAAGAGTGCAGGAAAGAGATTAAAAAAAGGGGGGAAAAGGAACTGGAAAGAGATTGAAAAAGACAAGGGAACAGGAAAGGGATGTAAATATCATGCATTTCGTGTGGGGGGAGAACAAGTAGCATGATCACAAATTTGCATCCGAACCAACAACAATTAAAACAAAGAATGTAACAGAAACTACAGTTGTTATTCTACCCTATGTATCCTTCTGTTTAGTATTCCAGATCCAAATAATCACCAATGCCCAAATCCAGAATTCAGAATTCAGACAGACAGAAATATAAATGGACATGAAGCATAAATACTTAGCAGAAGGCATCATAAAAAGACAGAGACAAGAAGCAGAGCCAAGGATGATTTGAATTAATTAGAAGGTGGTCCGTCACAGCAGAGTCCTCTAGCAATATGTCCCCCCTCCACCCTTGTACAATGAAATGAGGCTGCTATTTATAGCACAATTTTCCCCCTGATTACATTTTGGGCACAGAATCCCAGACCTGACAAAAGCTGCAAAAGCTAACAAAAGCGGCAAAAGCGGCTGATGTTTGACCTATGCGGGCAAGGAATGTACTTGCAGCAAAGTCCACCTGAAAACGTGGAAGCTCCGTGGAAATCCGATAGGTGAGAAGTTGAGTCAGTTTGAATCGGGGCAAATGCGGTACAATCTGTCAGTTCACGCTCATCTGTCCGGTACCCTGGCGGCACACCTTTTGTCACATCTTTGACTCGAATCTCGAGGCTGGACACCTGTCAGCATCTGATGGAGGGGGAAGAAATCGTATTAGGAGCTCACACTTTCTCTCTTGCCCGACTTCGCCCAAAATTGGAGCACAACCGGGGAGCACAGGGGGGAAGTAGCGCAGTTGGGAAGGCCTCCGTGCCTTAGAAAATTTTTGGGCAGGTTTCAACGTTCTTTGCCCGAGTGCGCATAGGTCAGTGAGCGAAGCTCGACTTTGCTGCGAAGTCGGGTAGCTCAGCACTCAGTCGTTTTTTCTGGAAATACCATTATGGGCTGCCCAACTGCGCTCTTCTTCCAGGGCGAAGCCCGACTTCGCTGCGAAGTCGGGCAGTCCCAACACTTAGCCGTTTTCTTCAAGTGAGCTGCCCAACTGCGCACAAGTTTGAGGGCGCAGCCCGACTTCGCTGCGAAGTCGGGTGATCCCAACACTTAGGCATTTTTTGGATGTCCCTCATTGACAATGCCCAGGTGCGCACAAAATTGAGAGCGCAGCCCGACTTCGCTGCGAAGTCGGGTTGCGGCAACACTTAGTAAAATTTTGGGCTCAGCTCCACACATCAGCTCCCCAAGAGCGCACAAAATTAAGAGCGCAGTCGGGAGGATGAGCGCAGTCGGGCGGGGCCCGACACTTAGTCAATTTTCTGGCCCAAAATTGAGCTTCCTGGTCCTGCTTCCCGGGGCCATAACTTTTGATTCGCTGACCCGATCACCTATTATAATATATCGTCGAAAAGCTAGCGAAAAGATCTGCAATGATAAAATATCCAAAGCTCATTTCATTAATTTTATCGCCCCCGTTTATGGCCCGCGAAAACCCGAACACCTCCGCATGCTCTTTGCCACTTTAAAGCTCCATACTTAGGCCAAAGTTTATCAAAAAATTTAATGTGGCAAAATTGCCAACAATTACCAATCTCAATCCAAAGGAGGCAGCTAAACTATTGAAGCATGGGAACCTCGTACTAAAGATGCAGTAGCTCCAACGTTGTAGTGTGCAATGAATGTAGTGATGTCAAAACTCTCAAGGGAGCAAAGATCTTCATAGATGCATGCTTGGCTTATACCAGACATCTAAGGGATAATGGCTAGAGTTGTGTATGATTGGGTGACATATTTGGCATACCACATTAGGAACTTTCTAATGCAGTATACTAGGAATTTTTCAATGGCTTTCCATGCCATTGCTCTCATGATGAACGTCGTGACAAAGGAGAAGATGCGGTTTCTTGGTTTGAATCCACCAAGGGTGATTCTGGAGCATCAACCAACTATATGGCGGTAGGTCCATTCGATGCCACTGACCAAGCCAACTACCCCGAGTCTCGACCAAGAAAAAGAAGGGACATTAAGGAAGAGGAAGGATTGGGAGCCTTTAGAAGAAGAGGAAAGTACAGATTCACAGGAAGAAAATGAGCAACCGCAAGAGGAGCTAATGCAGACAAAAAAGAGGCATAGAAGGTTGGAGGAGTAGTGGACGAAAGCTCAACCTCAGTATCAATAGAGGTTATAGGTGGAAACCTCATAGCAAACCACAACAAGACTAAGCATAAAAAAGAGAGACGATAGATGATAGAAGCATGGAGCATGGAATGCCACACACAGCAGTGCAAACGAAAATTCTTGCACATCAGGAGAGTTTGGCTGCACAAGACCATGCTGAAGAGGAGATGATGACTTAGGAAGAGGTTGTGCAAAGGGGGACAGCAGCCAAGAGATACTATTGTGCAAGCAAAGTAGGGGACGAAGAGAAGAGTGCAATAGTTGGAGGAGGAAGTTGCACAACAAGCACAGATACCAATTGTCGTGGATGTGGATGCAGAGGAATAGATTGCAATGGACATTGCACAAGAGAAAGGTGCAAGGAGTATTAGGGTGGAGAATGTCCATATGCCTGATAGTTTGGATAACAAACCATTGTCGTTTGCACAATAGATAGATGAAGGGGTGCAAATTGACATCCCATCTACAGTACCAAAGGCAGCACAAACACCAATTGTGCCTGAAGAGAGTGGAGAAAAGGCAAAATAGCCTACATTAGAAATTAGAATGATGTATAAAGGAGACAACAGTCGACCAATGGAGCAAGAGCCAAAGAGAGCAGGAAACAGTGGCAACTAATGTAGCATAGCCAATGTTGTAGGGCAAGGCAGCCATAAGACCAATCAACTTGTTACGACAAGGTGGAGAGGATGTGGAGGAAACCACCACAAGAGATGACACAAACATGGAGCTGGATGTGAGTGAGAGTTACTTAATAGAACTATCTGTTGGTTACGAATCTGCCATTAGGAAAAGATTTTAATATTTTGCGCCCTAAATTCACCCAGCAGATTGAAAGGCCAGAAGGAAGGAATTCCTTTCGTGCCAATCTCCGGAGAAGGCCAGCTCCTATACTACACTACTTTGATTTTTCAGATAAGTGAATAGGAAAGAGATTGTAAATAACTGAAAGAAATGTAAATATCATGTATTTCGGGTGGGAAAGAACAAGTAGATCACTAACAAATACCCAAACTAACAGCAATCAAAACAAGGCATGTAACAGAAATTGTTACTGCAATTCTTTCCTATGTATCCTTTAGTTTCGTATTCCAGATTCAATTAAATGCCAATGCTGCGATCCAGGATTCAGAATGACAGCAATCAGAAAAATAAATGAACATGAGGCAGAAATACTAGCAAAAGGCAGCATAAAAGAAAGAGACAAGTAACAGAGCCAAGGATGCTTATGTATTGATGCAAACGTCTGATTACAGCAGCTCTCTAGCAATATGTTCCCCCTCCACCCTTTTACAATGATAATCAACTGCTATATATAGCAGAATTTTCCCCCCAAAATTACAATTGTGCACGGAATCCAAGAACCGGCAAAAGCTGCTAAAAGCTATAAAAGCTACCAGGATTAGACCCCAGCTGACCGTAGGTGTACTTGCAATATGGCTCTTCTGAAATCCGTACGGGTCCGGTCAGATATGGTGGGCTGGAAAGTCAGGTCCGGTTAAATGCGGTAGATGTGGTACAATTTGTCCTTCAATGTCCATCTACCCCGTACTCTGGCAGCACACCTGTCTCATCCTGTAGAGCGAGAAACCCAAAATCTGCACGGCTTGGCCCAGGTCTGGAGTTTGCTGATGTAAGGGGGGCTGACCAAAGTCGCCTGCTGAAGAGAACGCCTTCGGGAGTCGCTCCAGGATGGAGCGAACTCGAGAGACACCCAGACTTAGAAACTTTGGCAACTTGGTCCTCTTTGCTTGCATTCGCTGACTGGGGGAGAGGCGACGGCTGTCGCTGGAAAAAGGCAGCGACGACGGGCGGCGCTCGAAAAATGAGCGACCGACGCCGGTCGCTCCTTCAATGCCTTAGCCAAATTTTGACGTTCCTTGCTTGCTGTCGCTGAAAAAGGGCAGCGACGCCCGGCGTCGCTCCAAAACGGAGCGACGACGGACGGCGCTGGAGAAACTGGGCGACGGTGGGAGGCTGGCGACCTTGAGCGACGGCGGGAGGCTCCACACTTAGAATAATTTTCCATTTGCTTTTTCCTCTTTCTCCGCCCATGGTTGCTCGAAAACGGGAGCGACGACGGGAGTCGCTCCAAAATGGAGCGACGACGAGAGTCGCTTTCAAGTGGACACTTTGAAAATTTTATGTTTTTGATGTCTCTGCCGAGTTTCGCTTAGAAAGTGAGCGACGATGGGCAGCGCTTGAAGAAATGAGCGACGACGGGAGTCGCTGCAGTTTTGAAACTTAGAAATTTTTTAACTGCTCCTCGTCTGCCTTGATGCCATGAAATTCGTCGGTTGCTGAAGGAAAAGGCGAAGCTTGGAATAGCCCGGAAGAGGGAGCGACTCCCGGAATCGCTCTAAAATGGAGCGATAGCAGGAGTGTCGAACACTTAGAATTTTTCGGGCTTTTCACCAAGCTTGCCCAAACTGCTGGAATTCTTGAAACACGGAGCTAAAAACTGAAAACTGAAAACTGGAAAGTGGAGACTGCATGAAGGAGATAAGGAGGGAGGGAGGCAGCAGCAATTTTTTAAATTTTTTAGAATTTGTACCCCTTTGCAAAATGTGGCAACAGTGCCAAATTTCAAGAAACCACCAACTCTAGGGGATAGGGATAGTATCAATGAGCAGGTTGATGTATTTTTCAAGAAGATATCTAGAGCCTTGGATAGAGCAAAAATGGAGTTCTAGGTTGGATGTGTGGGAAATTGACGAAAATTGCAGCTGATGATAGAAAACGAATTAGGCAAGTTGGTACAATGGGTCCAAGATGAGGAGTCGATTAAAAAACTTGCCGACATACATTAGATGCAGCCATGGGAGTTAGAGACTAGCAACATTAGAAACATGATTGATGTGTAGAATATGCTAGAAGGAACCCAAACATTATATAAGCAACCAACACAATTTTACATTGATGAAGGAAACATGAGAACTTGCCCAAAAGATGAAGCAGGTGTCAAGTATGTTAAACTTGCACTTGAGTTGGTATACCAGAATAAAAAATTTTGGCATACTTGATTCAGTGGTTAGCTACAAGAGTGGAAAAAATCCATAAAGCAAGGGAAGAACAGGCTAATGAGTTGCAAGAATTGCAAGGACGACTTCGGCAGGTGTAGATGGAAGCTAAAGCAAAGCTAGCCAACTTAAGGAAGGAAATTGAGGAGAAGACTAAGCTGCACGAAGAGCAGGACGAGTTGATCAGGCAATTGAAGTCAGAATGTTCAGCAAGAGAATAGTTGTTGGAGGTAAAACATCACAATCAACTAATAGTAGAGAAGGATGAGCAATTGGCTATGGCAGCCAATGGGGAAGTTGAGTTGAAGGCTAGGTTGGCAGATATTGAGCAAAAGGCAAGTCACTACGACATGAAGTGGGCTCAATACCAAGCCTATGCCAAACGATTGAAGGGAGAGAATGAGGCTTTCAAACTGTAGATCCAAGAGCTTGGAGGTATTCCTATTCCTACTGTTGGTTACGAATCTGCCACTAGGATAGGATTTAGTGTAATGCGCCCTAGATTCGTCCAACAGATTGAAAGGCCGGAAGGAAGGAATGCCTTCCGTGCCAATCTCTGAAGTAGGCCGGCTTCCTATGTTTTTCTTGATTTGGTTTAAGCTCAGAGTGCAGGAAAGAGATTATAAATTACTGAAAGAAATACAAATATGTCTGTTTTCGGGTGGGGAAGATAAGCAGCACGACAACAGCCAATCACCACTACTAACAGCAATTAAACACAAAACATGTTGCAGAAACTATCAACACCATTCATCCTATGTATCCTTTACTTTTGCATTCCAGGAATACTTAGCTATCAAATACCGATATCCAGAAAAGCAGAATAACAGTAAGCAATGACATAAGCAACATGAGGCAGAAATACTCAGTAAAGGTAGCATACAAGACAAAGACAATCAATAGAGCCAAGTATATTTTATATTCATAAGCAAACGCACAGCTACAGCAGTTCCCTAGCAATATATCCTCCTTCCACCACTTTTACAATGATATGGCGCAGCTATTTATAACGCAATTTTCCCCCCCAATTACAACTTTGGGCACAGAATCCCAGACCTGACAATAGCTGACAAAGCTGACAAAAGCGGCGAATAGCGGCTGATGTCGACCTTTGCTATAGACAAGGGTGAGTATACTCCCGATACGATAGGTGAACTGATCGAACAGACGAGACAAGGAATTAGCATGGGGTCTCGGAGGTACAAGGTAACTCAGACGTCAGAGGGATCAAACGTCAGACTAGTCTATCTGTCAGTCGGCTAGAACCAGACGTCTGGGTACTAGACGTCTGGGGCTGGGATGTCAAGAGGCTAGACGTCTTGGACTAGACGTCTGGAAGGGAGACGTCAAGTGGCTAGACGTCTGGGTGCAGACGTCTAGGGACTGGACGTCTGGGAGCTAGACGTCTGGGACTTAGGCGTCTAGGGGCTGGATGTCTGGGGTGCAGACGTCTAGATGTCAGACAGCTGCTGCCATGGCTTCTGCTCCCGAATACCTGCAAACAACCTACCAGGAAGAGTCTTCAACCTGCGTAACGCTAGCAACACAACCTGCATTAACACTCAAGCACGATCTGCAATACACAGCATAACACCAGTATGAACAAGCGCTGTCTTATTATCTCCAGAAGGTTCCAGATTACAATGCAAAAGTAAGGGGGTATTTAAAGGCTGCAGGAGCGGTCCCCAACTACCTGCGCCAACCACCCAACCGTTTTCTCAACCAACTAGTTAGACGTCTAACTAACAGTTTAGACGTTTGACTAGCCAGACGTCTACACTAACTAGACGTCTGGCTTAACTAGCCTTAACCCAAATGGCGGCCATTTTGTCCTTTTGTGCATTTAATCCTTTTCTCTTCTGATTGGCTGATTAAACTAAACAAACATTATGCCTTATACAAAATGGCATTACAAAATAGCATAAATCAACATTTGCTATATACATTCAAAATTGCTTGGGACATTTTCACAGTCAATTCCTCATTTGTGCTGTCTGGAACTGCTGTCTACAGCTGCCGGTATGGAATGTACTTGCAGCAAGGTCCACCTGAAAACCTGGCAGCTACGTGGCAGAGCGGTAGATGAAACCTCGAGTCAGCTTGAATGAGGATAGTTGCGGTACAATAAGTCAGTTCAGGCTTGCACACCTTCTGTCACATCTTTGACCCGAATCTCGAGGCTGGACACCTGTCGGAATATGATAGGGGAAAGAATCTGCCTTTTAAGCTCATAATTTATCTCCTGCCCGACTTCGCCCAAAATTGGAGCACAGCCGGGCAGCGTAGGGTGGAAGCAGCGCAGTGGGGAAGGCCTTCGTGCCTCAGAAATTTTTTGGGCAGATTTTAACATTCTTTGCCCGAGTGCGCAAAAGTCAGCGAGCGCAGCCCGACTTCGCTGCGAAGTCGGGTGGCTCGACAGTTAGCCGATTTTTTTGAAGTCACCATGGCAAACCGCCCGGCTGCACACTTCCTCCAGGGCAAAGCCCGACTTCGCTGCGAAGTCGGGCAGTCCCAACACTTAGAAAATTCCTAGGCTAGTCTTCAAACAGATGCTTCCCAAGTGCGCCCGAAACTAGGAGCGCAGCCCGACTTCGCTGCGAAGTCGGGCGGACAGCAACACTTTAGAAAGTTTTGGGCTCTTTGCCCACTCAAAGAAACAATTAGGAATATGGGAGAGGAGATGGAGAGAGAAACTGATGGCAGAAAAGAAAGGGGATAGTGGAGAAGGGGAGAGAAGAAAGAGGGAAGGGAAAGCACCATCCTTACAAAAAATTCGAAGACATGGCACCCCGTGCAAAATATGGCAACATTCTTGGCGGCTCGCGAGGTGTCGAGCTCGCCTCGATGCAACGAACCAGGCCTTTATCCTTTGGGCACAGAGGAACTCCCTTCCCCTGCATCCTGCTGCTGCTAAGCTCCCTTCTTGGGTAGTTGTTCTTCTTCGGGCTCGCTTTCAGCAGTCTCTTCTTCTGATCCTTCCTCTTCTTCTCTCTCTGAGCCTGACTGCTCAGCACCACCATCGCCCTCTTGTTCAACAGGCTGATCCCGCTCACGGACGTGCTCATAGTCAGTTTTGGCCTAATCCCAAGCTGTTGCCTGGAAGGGCTCTAAATCGCTGATATCCTTCAGCGCTCCTTTGAATGCCGCGACCATATGCACGTCAATGGTATCATACCTCTCTCCCAACTCCTGAAGGCATGTGTTAATCTTGCAAAATTTTGACACCATTTGGGTCACCTATGCCTCTTGGACTGGGTCAGTCCAGCCATCAATCTATAATGTCCCTTTTTTAGGAACAACAAACCCTTACTACGAAAATGCAAAAATTAAGTACAGCAAGGAAATAACTCAGAAATTGCTCATAAAATAACACAAGTATGAGGAGAAATCAGCCAGTATCATATATTAAATATTGCCAAACCAATATAACAACTGGAATGGACAAATGGGTCCTCAAGGAACTCAAAATGCAGATACAAACTCCCACAAGTGGGACGAACTAACCCCAAGGCTGAACAGATGCAAAAAATCCTCCACAATGACCCCAAATACAAGCGTAGGGTTTGGGGCTGCCAACAGATCTGAAACAAATGACACAAATGCTCCCAAAAATGCCACGAACTCCTCACAGATGCCTCTTTTTTGTATTTTTGATATTTTAGGGCAATAACACCTGCAATGATATTGCCAAGACCCCAACCATGCACCTCCAATGCACTATGGGAATGAGCAAGACCTGCAATCTCAATTCATGGAACCTCTAGGGTTTCAATATTCAATTCTGATATCAACATAACATGCCCAAAATGGGACGTCTCACTCCCTTATATAGGGTGAGGTTCTAATTTGGAGTTGACATCTCCCAACCCTAAAATCACTTAAAGTGCCTTATTACAACATAAAAACATAAAACATAAATAAACACAACTTAAGTTATGTCTCCTAGTCACATGAACCCCCTTTTTCACTTTTATAATTAAGTGTAGGAGACATTTACAAAAAATATTTATTTTTGGGACATTACAAGTCCACCCTCCTCAAATTGCTTGTCCTCAAGCAAAGTCAAACCTGAAGCATCTAAAATTTCTGCACCTTCCCAAGTAGCATCCTCCATAGGCAAGTCCTTCCACTTCACAAGATATTCTTTGACAGTCCTACTCCTAAGCTTTCTCTCCCTTGTCTCAAGGATCAATTCAAGTTCAAGAATGAGCTTTCCTTCATCATCAAGGGGTGGCAAATCTGAAGATGGCTGAATATGTTGGCCCAAGGCCTTTTTCAAACAAAAAACATGGAAGACATTATGTATTTTACTTCCACTTGGAAGTTCCAAAGCATATGCAACCTGTCCAACCTTACTCAACACCTTGTAAGGTCCATAAAATTTGGGTTTGAGTTTTTTTGCTCCACTTCTTTTCAATGTAGACTGTTTGTAGGGCTGCAACCTAACATAAACCAAGTTTCCCACCTCAAATGAGCGCTCACTACGCTACTGATCTGCATACTTCTGCTGATTTTGTGTCGTAAGAATATTGTCCTTCAAAGCATTAAGAATATCTTGATTTTCTGCTGCAAAGTCTCTAGCTTTCTGGACCCTTGAATCACCAAAAATCAGATCTGAAAAGTGTGGGGCATCATAACCATAAAGTGCCTTGAATGGAGACAGTTTTATGGACATATGATAAGTAGAATTGTAGCAATATTCACCAAGGTGCAGCCATTTAACCCATGCCTTTTGTTGACCTGAAACATAATTTCTCAAATATCCTTCAAGCCATTTGTTAATAATTTCAGTTTGCCCATCGGTTTGGGGATGGTAGCTAGTACTAGGAGTCAATTTAGTACCACATAGCTTAAACAATTCTTGCCAAAACATGCTCAAAAATCTGCTGTCCCTATCACTCACAATGGATTTAGGCAAACCATGCAATCTGAAAACTTCTTTAAAAAACAAATCAGCAACTTGTATGGCTGTACAAGTTGCTGAAATGGCATAGAAATGAGCAAATTTTGTCAATCTATCAACAACAACAAATATGCAATCCTTCATGTATACCTTGGGCGAACCAGTAATGAAGTCCATGGAGATACTTTCCCATTTCTGATTGGGAAAATGAAGTGGCTGAAGTAAACCAGCTGCAAATTCATGTTCCCCCTTGTTTTGTTGGCAAATAACACATTCCTGAACATGCAAGAAGACATCCCTTTTCAAACCCTTCCAATAGAATCTTTCTCTAACCTGTTTGTAAGTCTTGTAGAAACCTGGATGGCCTACAAGTGGAGCATCATGCATGGCTGTAATTAAAGCTTGTTTCAGCTTTGATTCAGGTACTAAAAACACTCTTCCCTTGCAAAAAATCAGTCCTTCTTTATGGCTGAACCTATCATCTTCAACTTGCCCATTTATTAGTTTAGAACAAAAATCATTCTTTGCATATTCAGCCATAATTTTCACCTTCCAATCAGCAGAAATAATGGAAAGAGAATGAAAAGTAGGGTGCCTAGAAAGTGCATCAGCAGCTGAATTTTTCTTACCCTTTACAAACTCAATTTCAAAATCATATGATTGCAACTTTGTTACCCATTTCTGCTGTCTTTCATTCAGTTCAACTTGCCCCAAGAAGTATTTCAGACTGTTATGATTAGTTTTGACCACAAACTTGCCACACACTAAGTATTGCTTGAATTTGGTCAAGGCATGCATGATAGCTAGCATCTCTTTATCATAGATGCTGAAAGTTTTCTCCACATTTGAGAGCTTTAGGAAAGTTAAAAGAGCCTCATTGGACCATGAAAAGGCCCCTTTCTTAGTTAATTCAGTAAGGGGGGCAGCCAAAGAAGAAAACCCCTTAATTAACCTCCTGTAGTAACTGCATAAACCCACAAAGCCCCTCAATTCCGTTGGGTTGGATGGTATAGGCCATCTTTGTACAGCTGAAACTTTAGTTTGATCAACCTTCACCCCATCTTTGCAAATAATGTGCCCACTCTCAAGTAAATCAGCAATGGTCTTTTCAATCTCATCTTTGAAAACCTTAGGATGCCTATAAGGTTTAATTATGACAGGTTTACTATTTGCTTCCAATTCAATAACATGCTGAAAACCTCTACTAGGTGGCAAACCTTTAGGTAGGTCAGAAAATACCTTAAGATGTTTTTATAGTAAACCTTGAATTTGAGGATGATAGGTGGCTGATGTTTTCCCTTTTGAACTGAAAATTACAGCTGCCCACCCAACATCCTTATGCCTTATCATCTTCTCCATTCTTTTGTATGAAACCTCCAAAATTTTGCAAGAATATTTTGACCCATTTTCCTTGATTCCTTGCAACACCACATCTTTCCCTTCAAGCACAAATTTCAGTTCTAATTTCTGATAATTAGTAACATAATCACCAAGTGAATACAACCATTGCACACCCAAAACCATATGTGGAATACCTCCTAAGGGAAAAACAAAGAATTGCTCATCTACTTCCATGTTGCCAAAATTAATTTTTATGTTTCTTACCACTTTGTTGCATGTGATAAGATCACCATTGCCAATAGTAACACTAAAACCAGGAATGATAGCTGTAGGAAGATTCTTTCTAGTGGCAAACTTCTTATCAACAAAATTGTAAGTAGCACCACCATCTATTAAAACAATAACCTTTTCACCAAAAGATCTACCTGGTACTGTTGCCACATTTGGCACGGGGTGCCATGTTTTCAGTTTTGTAAGTAGTCTGCTCTTTCCCTTCCTGCCTCTCTTTCCCTTTCTTCATCTCTCCCTTTCTCCCTCTTCCTTGCAGTCTTATTCCTCCCTCTTCCCCTTAAAACTTCCCCCCAGCAAAGTTTCCAGAAGTGTTCCCTGAAAATGGTTAAGTGTCAGGGCGCACCCCGACTTCGCAGCAAAGTCGGAGTGCGCCCTCCAGACGGAGCGCAGTAGGGACAGTGCAAAGTGTGACAAAACAGGAACAAGAGCGAAAAATGACTAAGTGTTGGGGCGCAACCCGACTTCGCAGCGAAGTCGGGGTGCGCCCTTCTTCCTGGGCGCACTAGGGAAGCAGTGCAGGACTTCGCAGCGAATTCGGGGTGCGCCCTTCTTCCTGGGCGCACTAGGGAAGCAGTGCAGCAAAAAAATGACTAAGTGTTGGGGCGCAACCCGACTTCGCAGCGAAGTCGGAGTGCGCCCGTCTCTTAGTGCGCAGTCCGAAACAGCAAAGAAGACAGCCAGTGCCGGTGCGCAACCCGACTTCGCTGCGAAGTCGGGGTGCGCCCTCTGACCGGTGCGCAATTGGGGAAGCGAGACCAGAAAATGACTAAGGCAAGATGACCCTCCCTACTGCGCTGTTTTCTACCTGCGCAACCTGACAGCGCTCAGATCCTGGGCGAAGTTGGATAAACTGCCTTTCAAGGCAGACACGTGTCATTCATCAGTATCCGACAAGTGTCCAACTTCGGGGATCGAGCCAAGACATGACCGAGATAAGGACAAAGCATGGGCTACAATATCTGCGCCAACTGCCACCATTTAAGTTGACTTAAAGTGCCATCTGCCGCACCTACCCGCATTCTTGCTGACCAAGGGTTTGACCCGACATACCGCCACGTAGTTGTACAGCCTTCAGGGAGACCATGCCGCGAGTACGATCTCGCCCGACGAAGTCGACATCGGCGGCTCCTCGGCCCGCTCGTGTCGACTCATCGTCTTGTGCCGGGACTTTGTGCCCGAGAATGTAATCGGGGAAAACTTAGGCTATAAATAGCCACCGCATTTTCATTGTAAGGGTGGAAGGGGAATATATTGCTAGGGAACAATTGTAGCTGTGCGTTGGCCTCTAATACAAGCATATACTTGGCTCTGCTTACCGTCTTTCATCTTGTATGCTACCTCTCCTTGTCATTTCTGCCTCATGTTTCTTGTGTCATTGCTTGCTGTTGTACTGAACTCTGGACTCTGGCATTTGGTGATCAAGTATTCCTGGAATGCATAGATAGAGGATACATAGGATGAATGATAGTTGTAGTTTCAATGTATGTTTGTAGATGAATGTTGTTAGTAGTGGTGATTGATTCGTTGTCGTGCTGCTTATTCCCCCCACCAACTCCAATCTCATTTGGATTCTCTTTCTGCACTTTTATCTCTTTCCCTGCACTCTTATCTTACACTAAAAACCCCACAGGAAGCCGGCCTTCTCCGGAGATTTGCACGGAAGGCATTCCTTCCTTCCGGCCTTTCAATCTGGTGGGCGAATCTGGGAGCAATAACAACAAATCCTTTCCTCATGGCAGATTCGTAACCAACAGTACCTTAATAGTGCGAAACTGATTCAGCCCACTTTAAGTGGCTAGGGAACCTTCAGGAACTTCCTCATACTCCCTTTGTGCTTCCTCTTCCAAGGGTGTCTCATCTGCCTCATAAAAATCAGGATTATCAAAATCAGAATCAGAATCAAAATGTAATTCAATGATTTTCATACCTCCTTCTCTGCATTTATGACCTCTTTGCCAAGGAGACTTGCAAATGAAACACTTGTTTTGTTTCCTTAGCTCATCTTTCTCTTCTTGTGTCAAGCGTGGGCCCTTTGGGGGCTTATTAGGTGGCTGAAAACCAGATCTGAAACCCTCTCCATGCGTGGGATTCCTGCCATAAAAATTTCTCTCATTTCCATCTTGTTGCGTGAGGTTTCCTTGCTTCCCATACTGCTGTCCAAAAACTGTTTTTCTGGCTGCAAAAGGTGGTCTAGCAGGTGGATTATGTGCAAAATATTTATGTCTAGGAGGTAAAACAGATTCTAAGCTTAAAGCTCTCTTAATGGCATCTTCAAGAGTGGCTGGTTCAAAAGCTTTAACTAATCCCTTCATGGGTTCCAACAAACCATCCATAAAAAGAAAAATTACCCTCTTGGGTGAAATATTTTGTACCTGAACTGAAAGTTGTTCAAACTCCTCCACATAGGCATGAATGGATGAAGTTTGCTTCAAAGTGGCAAGCTCCTTGAAATACTCTTCCACATTCCTCCTTTCAAACCTGTTCAAAACCCTAGTACAAAATTCATCAAATGTATCAATATCACCATGCCCTTGGGTTACTAACCCATGATGCCACCATGAGTAAGCACTACCCTCAAGGTGGAGTGTAGCAATATGAACTGCATCATCTTCAGAAATAGGCTCCAAGGTAAAATAAGTCTGCAATTTTTGAAGCCATGCCCTAGCTGTAAGACCATCTTGACCATTAAATGAGGGAATGGTCACCTTTTGATGCAAAAAGGGCTTATTTTTCTCTTTTTTAGCCTCAACAACAGATTTACCCACAATCTTCAAATATTTATCAAAAGAAACTGCTGCCCTAAAACCCTCAGATTTATTACTATAAGCAGCAAACCATTCATCTAATTCATCAGTTACCTCATTTTCCTCCGGTGGAGGTGGTGGAACAAGGAACATAGGCTTGGACGGCCTAGGCAAGGGAGTGTGTGAGTTAGATGATGACTCATGCCAATTGTTGTTGCCTCCCCTTTCTCCTTCCCTCCTTGTGCCATTTGGGTTGCCCAAAGCTGCCCTCAATTCTTGCTGATTTGTCTCTTGTAAGGACACCATTCTTTGCAGCATGTCAAGTAGGGCATCGAATTTTTGCTCAGTCCTATCAACTGGCCTTTGGGGCTCCTCAACCTCTTCCCTGTTTGACATTTCCAAAGCGAGTCTGTTTCTCCTAGTAAAATACTGATGAACAGGAGGACGATGCATAAAACCCTATCAAACCCTAAAAAGATGGAAATCTGAAATTCTGAAAATTCTGACCACCAAAAAAAATTTCTGAAACCACAAAACTGCAAATTGGTCAAAAGGGTATCCAAATCTGCAATTTTTATTTTCTGAAAAAAAATCCCTAAAAATCCGCAAATCCCCTAAAAATCCGCGATTTTCACTAGGGCACAATTTTTCACCACAGAAACACACTTATCACCACGAATCACAGGCTGGCAAGATTCCAGCTCTGATACCACTTGTAATGTCCCTTTTTTAGGAACAACAAACCCTTACTACGAAAATGCAGAAATTAAGTACAGCAAGGAAATAACTCAGAAATTGCTCATAAAATAACACAAGTATGAGGAGAAATCAGCCAGTATCATATATTAAATATTGCCAAACCAATATAACACCTAAAATGGACAAATGGGTCCTCAAGGAACTCAAAATGCAGATACAAACTCCCACAAGTGGGACGAACTAACCCCAAGGCTGAACAGATGCAAAAACTCCTCCACAATGACCCCAAATACAAGCGTAGGGTTTGGGGCTGCCAACAGATCTGAAACAAATGACACAAATGCTCCCAAAAATGCCACGAACTCCTCACGGATGCCTCTTTTTGTATTTTTGATATTTTAGGGCAATAACACCTGCAATGATATTGCCAAGACCCCAACCATGCACCTCCAATGCACTATGGGAATGAGCAAGACCTGCAATCTCAACTCATGGAACCTCTAGGGTTTCAATATTCAATTCTGATATCAACATAACATGCCCAAAATGGGACGTCTCACTCCTTATATAGGGTGAGGTTTTAATTTGGAGTTGACATCTCCCAACCCTAAAATCACTTAAAGTGCCTTATTACAACATAAAAACATAAAGCATAAATAAACACAACTTAAGTTATGTCTCCTAGTCACATGAACCCCCTTTTTCACTTTTATAATTAAGTGTAGGAGACATTTACAAAAAATATTTATTTGTGGGACATTACACAATCTCTGATGTGTCTGCCTCAAAAAACAGCCAGCTTTGCTTTACCTGCTCTAGGGGCAGAAATTCCCCATCCTTGACAAAGCTCGGAAATCCGAGCGCAGAAAGAGTGTTGAAGGGGGCCAGGCAGATATTCATTTCGTGGTTCAATACATCCAGCATCTTCCTGGCAGCCCTGATCTTCTCAGTTTTTTCAAAATAGTTTTGCAAGGTTACCCTCGCATCTGCCCAGTCTAGGGCAATTCGGGACATAGGTGGAAATCGGAGGCCCTTGCGCGCAAATTCCTCAAGTTTTATTGCCAAGTCCAGCCACTGCCTCGCTTGGCGTTCAGCCTCCTCTACCGCAGGCTTTCCCTGGGCAGATACTTCTTGAATTTTGGATGCGAAATCCAGGACGGACAGGGACCTGACAACATTAGTCCTGCAGTCCTGCAGCAAACTAGCCCGCATCTCCTTGATCTTGTCCTTCGAAAAGGCAGCCGCCTGGGACGCTTTCTCCTTCAGCTGTGATTGAGTCTGCTTCAACAAATCTTGCAACTGGGCAACATGCTCCAGTGCTGCCCTTTTCTCTTCTGACAGTTGTTCGGTTGTCTTCCTCTGTGTTGCCGCCTCCTGCTGGGACGCGGCAAGCTGATCTTTCAAATCTTTAATCTCTTTCTGAGCAGATTCCAGCTGCGTGGTGGCCTTGGCCAGATCCTCTTCCAGCTGCCTTGAATTGTTTTGAAGCTGAAACAACTTCTCTTGATTCTCGAGCCGCTTAACAAGGAGATTATCAGTCTTTCGACGAATACCATTGATTTCGTATTCTTCGCTTATATCGTCGAAACTCTTCTCCTTGGTTCGGTGCTCATAATCTGCCTCAATCATCTCCCGGAGAGGCTTCTTGACTTTCGGGATTAACTTCTCCGTTCGTAGCACCCTCCTGTCCAAGTCAAACTTGGTGCGCTTCATAGGGATGGCTATTTCCTCGGCTCTTCTCTTCTTTATGCCCTGGAGGAAAGAAGCAAAACTCCCTACGGCCTTCGCGGCTAGAGGTTGGTCCGTAACTTGCAGTTGTTCTCCCATTAGGTCCAGCTCTGCCAGCATAGGGTATGCCGAAGCCAGATCCTGCTACGGCATCCTTCCCGAAAACAATGAAGTAGGAGATATTCCAGAAGATAAGGCCGCTTTTGAGGGCGAACGGGTCCTAGGGGAAACGGGCGGCTACATAGGAGGTGGAGATGGGGTTTTGAATGCGGTGGGTGAGCGACACGGCGATGTAGATACAGCGCTGGCCGCGGGTGAGAGATTTAGGGTTTGACCCAGGGTTTGGAAAACGTTAGGGTCCTGGGCAAAACGTCCAAAGGAGTGGGGGCTGCGGAGGGACTGGGTGATAGGCGATATAGATGAGGTGACTAAGGCGTGCCCTGATGCAGAGGAGGAAGGCGTTATAGCAGGGCTAACTGGGGTTTGTGAAACAGGGGAAGAGGACGTACCTGCGTGCTCCGCCTGAGCCGGTGCTTGAATGACGCCTGCTGCCCAGACCTCCGCTTCCTTCTCTGGACTATCTAGAGAGATTATTTCAGGTGCAACCGCTCCTGCCCGTGGGGCCGCCACTATCTACTGCACAATCTCCTTTTTCGGCCGCTTTATCTTGGTCTTCTCGCCCCTTTTCCTTTTCTTTTCTCCTGGAGCGGCGGTTTGTTCGGTGGAGGCAGAGACGGTTGGTGCGGCGGGTAACGAGGCGCCCACGGTAAACTTGTACTTGGGCTTTGTCGGAGGGGTGCCCGCTACTGCTGCCTCGCCGGTTGACCCTTCTGGCTCCTTCTCCGTTTGAGGCGACTTTTCGGGAGCTGGAGACAACATTGGGCCCACCTGACTGCTTTTTGGCGCCTTGCTGCTGGATGGCTTTCGAATGGACAAATGTTGTGGTGGGGGTTTCCTTTTATATCTTTTCCTGGCGCCTAGGGGAACGCAATCTCGAAATGCGAACGACTCCCATTTGCCGACGTATTTATCATATAAGGCCGAAAAATCATCTATGGCCAATGTCCTTTTGTTCGATTTATCGTGTTGCGTGCGACACCTCATCTTCCAGCATTCAATAATTTTGTCCTTTTCCCAGTCGAGGGGCGCCACCTTCGTGAGGAACTTTCTGAAACCGGCCGAGTCTAGCTTGTGATCGTCGTTATGCTCCGGATCATAATCCACCTCCACACAGTAGAAGTCATGCCATGGTGGCCATGACTGCATTCGCTCAATGTGCCACTCCAGGTCTGCCCCTGTCTTGTTGCACCTCTCCTCCATGATTTCTGCTCGAGGGCAAACATGCACAAATTTTCCTCTGACCCCAATCGGGTCGTATTTCCAGCGCTGCGGTAATTGTATCAGGCCTATGTTGAGGAGTGCCTGCTCCAGGTAGATGTGCTGCCCAATTTCATGGACTTCAATGTTTGCCCAGGTAAAAGGATATTTGAAAATATGGCCCTTCTTTTTTCCCTGGCCGAATTCCTCCTCGACGCAGTCCATCTGCCGCGCTGCCTCCATGCCGAATTGGTGCTCAGTGCAAAAATAGGGCAGCAAGAACGACTTCCCTTTGAATCCGTAGATTCTGATGACGACGCCCTGGGTCAACCGGAAAGTGTCCCCGTATTTGTTTTTCCTCAGGTACTTCGTCATAACCAGGGGAGGGCGAGACGCCTTGCCATTGAACAGTGCCAGGGTCATACCCAAGAATTTGAAATTAAAATCATAATAGGACCCCCTTCTATACAGCACCTCCGTCCACTCGTATACCGGCAGCGGTGCGCCCTTCTCATTTACTCTCTTAAGCTCGGGCACCCTTATTCGGTAATGCGTATGGTAAAGGCACAACCATGCGAGGAATGAGCAGTGCCGGAATTCAGTTGTCTGTTTCTGTTGTATCCTAACCAGGTTCGAATGTATGGCGTACGCCACCCAGTCTGCCCAATCAAAAAAGATTGGGCGCCTTCCGCTTCTCTGCGCAGTGGGGTCATAAAATTCCCCATGCAAAATACACTCTGCGAGTGCCAGCTGATATGGGTGCACCACCCTGTCTGTGCCGCAGCCAAGGACCCATGCAAGGATAATATAAATATACCTGTTTTCGAACCTTTCCAGGGGTATGGGACCTGATGGCCATTGTCCAGCTGGTAGTGGACACTTCAGCTCTGAATCGAGAAATTCCCTCATCCTTCTGCTCTGACTGAACCTGCCCGCCTGCTCTTCCAAATTAATCTTTCTGACGATGGCATCAGGGTCGTACTGGAGCCCCGGGGCGAAGGCTGGTTGTACGCTTTCTTTAAAGAGGGTAAACAACACCCTTCCTTGGCAGTCGTAGACCTGCCGGGTGGCTGGTTTGTAATACGTCACAATTGACTCGACCAGCTCCGGGCAGTGGTGGACAGGAGGGCACAAGAACCAGTAAAGGTTCGATTTATAGGCGGCCCCAATGTGGTGCGAGGATGAGACCTTGCCTGCCCACTTCGCGATATTGGGACGCAGCTTGGTGAGACTAATGGAGTACTCGCCATCTTCGTATTCGGCCAGGCGGTTGATGGGCGGCGGCAGAGGACCTTGCTTTTTAACTCGCCTCGACCTGGATTTTTCCCTTTGCTCTTGTGGTGCCTCGCTCTCATGAGCGCTAGATTCTGTGTGTTCCTCAGCTTCCCGCTCTGTATCACTGGATTGCGCCTGCATTGGCGCCTTCCCCTTGTCCACTCTCTGTCCTTCACTCATGGTGCCGGAGATAGAAATTACAGTCGCTGTAGAGCTTAATTTCGCACTTCTCCTCTTTCACTGTGCAGCTCAGATTTACACTGGTAATTCTGGTGTTCTGAGTAAGTAAGGGCCCTTTTCTAGGAATGGAAAAACAACATTAATGGCGTGAGGGGGAATTTAAAGTGATTTGCCCGAAGTAGGTAAAAAGCGTCGTTATTCCTCGGCGGCCGCGCGTGGGATCTTCTATTGGAAAGCGCAACTCGTACGCGGTTGGCCCCTGTGCGCTCTCTTCTTAATGACATCTGCTTTGAAATCCGCGCAATCATTCCTTAAAATCTTCGAACTTCGTGCTTTCAATGACGTCACCGCCGCCATCTGGGCACACACTTCGAGGCACCAAACTTGAGGAAGGCTCTGACCAAGTGCGCTCAAAAAGTGAGCGCGGTCCAACTTCGCGTTATGCAAGGTGCGCCCCCGGGGGCCCATACTTAGAAACATTTCGCCATGCACCTTGCCTCCGGGATGCGCCGGTCGGAGTGCGCAAAAATTTGAGTGCGCAGCCCGACTGCGCTCAGAAAATTTGCGCAGTCGGGCGAGGACACTTAGATGATTTCTACCCATTTCTCTTTCCTTTCTGCCCGGCTGCGCTCAGAAAAGGGTGCGTGAAGTCGGGCGGCGCGCCCAACACTTAGAAATTTTTTGGACTTTTCTTGGTCGCTTTTTCCTTCTTAAGCTCCCGACGTCGCACAACGTTAAGAGCGAAGCCCGACTTCGCTGCGAAGTCGGGCGACTTTCCCGCCTTGGTCAGACTTGAACAGCCGCGCAAAACTTTGCTTCTTTTTTCATACTTGGCCTTCTTTTGACTTAAAAGCTGAAAACTAAATGACTGAAAGAAATATTCACATTCTGAAATAAACTGAACTGCAGGAAATAAATAAGAAAAATATGTACAAGGTAGGACCTTTTGACAACCTTCAGTGGTGATAGGCCTTCAGGTGAAAGCCATTAACAGGGATCGGGAGGAGCTGTCCCTCCATGTCTCTGAGCACGAATGCATTGAACTGGTTTATCCGAGCGATCTGATAGGGGCCTTCCCAGAAGGCATCAAACTTGTCATGATTGCCCGGCTTCGCTTTGAGTGAATCCCATTTGAGCACTAAGTCCCCGATTTTGAAAACTCGGATGGTGGTCCCTTTTGCAAACCAGCTCTGAGTGGCTTCGGCGTGCTTGGTAAAGGCCTGATACGCCTTCTCCCTTTCCTCTTCTAGCTGCAACAGTTGACAAAGTCTGGCATCCACGGGATCCCCGTCGCCTTTCTCATCTTCTAACAACCAGAGTGCGGGCATTTCTATGTGGGTGGGCAGGACAGCCTCCTTGCCGTATACAAGCGCGTAGGGAGACGTCTTGATGGATTTTTTGAAAGATATGCGATCCGCCCATAACGCTCGGTCCAGAAGTAGGTGCCACGACCTCTTATTCTTCTCCACAGTTTTCTTTATGATTTTCAAGAGGTTCTTATTGGTAGATTCTGCCAAGCCGTTTCCCTGCGGATAGTAATTTGAAGACATCTTGTGGTAAATGCCATACTTGTTGGTAAACTCAGTGAGTACCGCGCCTGCAAATCCTGGACCATTATCTGTGACAATTGCCTCTGGAATCCCGAAATGGGTAATGAGGCTCTCAAGGAACCCAATGACCGTCTCTTGGTCAGCATGCTTTGTAGGCAATGCCTCAGCCCATCGGGTAAAGTAATCTGTGGCGGTTAGGATGAACTTATGTCCCGCCGAAGAGTTGGGCGTTATTGTCCCGATGAAGTCCAGACCCCACTGCTGAAACGGAGTCTCGACTTGAATTGGCTGGAGGGGCAAGGGTGCCTTCCTATTTCTGTCGGCGAACCTCTGGCATTTTTCGCATTTCACACAGACTGCATGTGCGTTTGTGAAGAGGGTGGGCCAATAATAGCCGGCTCTGATAATTTTTAAGGCTGTAGGCCTTCCTGAATGATGTCCTCCGGGCATCCCAGAGTGAAACTCTCCGAGAACCTTTGGCTTGTCTGATTCCTTGACGCACCGCAATAGGATGCCGTCAATATTTCTAAAATACAGCCCCTCGGGGCGCAGTACATACTTCAAGGCGTTCAGCCTAAACCTCCTTCTCTGTGAGGCGTTGAGATGGTCTGGACATCTCCCTGTGTTGAAGTACCACACTAGATCATTTGTCCAATCATCCTCCTCTGATAAGGAGTTGGAAAGGTTGGCCTCTGTTACTGGATCCTCCCACTGGCAGGCAGAGATTTCGGCTGCAGCACTCCGGGCCAACTCTTGGCATAGAGCCCGACCTCGGATTAGCTTCGTTGGCCGTACCTCTATGTCAAACTCTTGTATCTTGGCTATCCATCCTGCCCTCTTGTGACCTGGCTCCCCTTGGATGATGAAATTTCTGACGTCCGGGTGTATCACGAAGACAGTTATCCGACTTTGGGAGACAAAGTGCTTGAACTTTCTCAGGGATCTCATAACTGCGTGCACTTGCCGCTCAATAAAATTGTATCTTTCTTCATGCGGCTGAATCACCTGGCTTAGGAATGCTATGGGGCGCTCCTCGCCATCATCTCCCTTCTGAGTCAGGACTGCGGCGTAGCTTTCGGGCTCTCCCACCGCATACAGGATGAAATCCTTGGAGTAGTCTGGATTTATTAACACTGGAGCCTGGGCAATTCTGGCCTTGATTTCTTCAAAGGCTTGTTTCCTTTCGTCAGTCCATACGAATTCAGCATCTTTTTTTAGGAGCTCAGCCATGGGCTTGATTACTTGTGCAAAGTCTGGCACAAACTTCCTCACGAAGTTGATTTGGCCAAAAAATGATTGCAGCCCCTTTTTGTCGACTGGGATGGACAAGCGAAGAAGAGCTTCCGCTCTGTCAGGATCGACTGCAAGGCCCTTCTCAGAAATAACGTGTCCCAACAGTTTGCCTTCCTTCACCGCGAAGACTGACTTCTTCGGGTTGATGGAAATGCCGAATTCACGACATCTCTCAAATACTTGCCGCAAGTGGGAGGCATGGTCCTCTCTTTTGTGTGAAAACACAATCATGTCATCCAAGTAGATGACAATGATCTTGTTGAGCAGCTCTCGGAACGCCAAGTCCATAGCCCTTTGAAATGTAGCCCCGGCATTGGAAAGACCGAAGGGCATACGTTGATATGCAAACGTTCCCCATTTGGTGGTGAACGTTGTCTTGTGCTGATCTTCATCTTTCACCCATATTTGGTTATAGCCGGAGAAACCGTCCAAGAGAGAGAATCTCTGAGCTCCAGCAACTACGTGGAGGATTTGATCAATTTGGGGGAGCGGGTAATGATCCTTCAGTGAAGCTTGATTGAGGTTTCTGAAATCCACGCAGAGGCGGATGTCTCCATTCTTTTTCCTCACAGGGACCAGATTTGCGACCCAAGAAGAGTGCTTGATGGGATAGATGATTTTGGCCTCCAACATCTTCAAGAGTTCAGCTTTCATCATGGCTTCAATTTTTGGGTTCACCGCCCTTTGCTTCTGCCGGAAAGGCTTTGCATTATCCTCCAGTTCTATAGTATGTTGGATCATCTCTCTGTCATACCCCTTCAGGTCTTGGTAGCACCAGGCCACGATATCTGGGTACTCCTTGCATAGAGATCGGATCTGCTCTAACTCCTCATCAGTGCAATCCGTCCCGACCTTAATCACCTTTCCAGGTTCCAGTTCCAGGTCCATGTACTGCTTGGGGTCTACTTTGATCCTGTGGGATATGGCTCTATCATTCTGATCAAAGAGGCTCTCCAGGGTAATCAGTCCTTTCGGGACATGATTATTTTTTAACTGTATCAACCCCTCATATTGCTCGTCATCAGGGTCTCTACCTTCGATTGTACTAGCTTCATTTATCAAAAAGGTGACGATATCTTCGTCACAGTCGAACACCTGCCAGTGGGTGTCCTTGTCAGGCACAGAAGGCCTGTAAATGGTACGAACCGGCTTCGGCTTCTGGACAGTGTCATCAGCCGGGACGTACCTGGCTCCAACAGACGCCAGAATGTCAGCATGCTTATTCTTTTCACGAGATATGGCTTTGACATTCAAAGAGTCAAACGACTCCATCAGATCCCAGACACGGTTGCGGTACGCCTTGAGGTAATGCTTCTTGGAGGCGCACTTATTGGTAATCTGGTTGCACACCAGCTCTGAGTCGCCAAAGATCTGCAAATGCTTTATCCCAAGTCTCTCTACCTTTCTCAAGCCCAAGCACAAGGCTTCGTACTCCGCCGCATTGTTAGTGCAACTCCAGGCCAGCCTATAACAGTAGTCCTTTTGAATCCCGGATGGTGAAACCAGAAGTACACCTGCACCGGCGCCATTCTTACATCGGGCACCATCAAAGTACAACTTCCATAGCTTTTCTGGGGCAGGTCCAACATCCTTCTTTGCAGACTGATCAAGTCTTTCAGGCTGGGTGACAGAGTAGCAACCTTGTTCGGTCTCAATCATGGCATTGAAGTCTAGTAAGGAGAACTCATCCTCCACTTGTAACAGCTCGAGGGTCTCTTCCGCCAAGTCTACCTCTACCAGTTCCTCAGTCGTCAGATGAACCATGTCGTTCTGCTGTTCTTCCCCAGGTATCTTCTCGACCAGAAACGTGGAAGGCTTTTCATTATAGATCTTCAATCTCCTTCCTTTAAAAGGCACTTCCATATGTGAATAATCCAGTGACAGATATCCACCCAACTTCACAATGAACTCCCTAGAGAGACACATGCCGAAGTAGGGTTCCAAGTCAACCACCACGACCTCTTGAATGACCACTATGTCGAGCGCTTTATGCAGTCGGATTGGGATGTCTTTGATGACACCAAGCTGTCTTGACAGGAGTGCCGTCTAGCTGCAACACACCTTGGCTGCTCCTTGTGTATTCCATACCAATCTCTTCGCAGACGGCCCTCGGCATGACAGTAGTGGAGGCACCAGAGTCCACCATGCAATTGTGTACTATATGGCCCTCCATTCGCAAAGACAGATAGAAAGGTGGCGGCCTGTTTTTCCCAGTAGCAGATACTGTCAAGGGCTGAGCTAACACAGCAGGCTGCGTCGGCTTTCCATCTTTCACGCTCTTCAAGGATTCCTGCAACAGGTCTACTTGTCCTGGGAGCAGAAGAGCCTCATACATGCTTATTTTCGCCGGAGTCTTCTTGAGCTCATCGACTATATTGTAAGTTGAAGTGTCGGCTCCCTCTGTCTCTTTTGCTGGCTCGTACCTGGTTCGGTATTGTTGCGTGGCTTCAACCCTCTGTCTCTTCGTCAGCGATGGGTACCTCAGCTTTTCTTGAGCTTGTTCTTTTGTTTCAGCTAGAGGTTGGGCCGCGGGAGCCTTTACCACGGGAGCCTTGAGCGTTGGGAACTTTTCTTTGGCTGTAGGAGGTAAAGGCGGCTTATCAGGTGCTGGCACAGCAGGCTGCGTCCTCTCCCTTCTTGTGTATACTTTCAATGGCTTCATCTGGGCCGTGGTGGCCTCAATCGGCCTTTTGCCCTCCTTGGTCAAGAGAGACACGGGATCTTCTTCTGGGACTGCAAAGTTACCTTCATCGTCAAGGATCATGTATGCTTCGTCTTCCATGGCGCTGCCCGCAAGGGTCTGAATATAATGCCGATGCAACATGCAACCCTCCTCTCCATGTGGATCGTTGCATGTAGAACACCAGTTAACATGGTCAGAAGTGCCTGGTTGAGCATCATTGGCAGCATTCCTCGCTGGGGGCCTTTGCGCTTGAGCAGCTTGATCTTTTGTCAGCGCAGGAGGAGGATATGGTCTCCTCGGAAGAAACTCCATCTGAGCTTGCTTCTTCTTCATGATTGTCATGTCGTTGGAGATAGTATGGTAACCGGAGGCAAGAGCCCGCACCTCCTGAAGGATCTTATTCTGAATATCATTATCAGCAGGCGCCGGCCGGACCGGCGGAGGTATTGCGGCTAATGGTGGAGGTGCAGAATATGCCGCGTACTGAGGGGGAGCTGGGAGTGCTGGATATTGCGGAGGTGGAGGTGGCGGATTAGGATAATGGATCTGGGGCTGACCATACGGGTTTATAACTGGCGCTGGGTTCCATGGCTGCTGGGGGTACTGATTTGACGAGGATGGCGTCGCACCAGACGCGGGTGGATATTGTGACTGAGGGAAATCAGGATAGATGGGAGGCTGCATTCTATGAGGAAGTCTGCCTATAGAAATTATGTCTAATTCTGCTTGCTGGGCAGCTTCATATAAGGCGGGAAAAGTGTTGACCCGGGCTATCTTGAGGAGCAGACAAATGTCTGAGTTAAAAGACCTCAGGTAATAGTGCGCAGCTTGTCCCGCGGGAGGTCACAGCTCAAGAGGTACTCTTTTCCAGGACCTCGCAAACCTCACGTTGAAGTCCGATATCTCCTCTTGCGGATGGCGTTGAATACTTTGAAACTGGTGCAACAATGAGGAGGGATCAGCGGACTCGTTGCATCCCTTCACTAGCCTGCCCGCTAACTGGGGCCATCCCGTGATAGCTCCTTCTGGCAAAGATCTCCACCAGTAGAGAAGCTTCCCTCTCAGAGAAAGGGCTAATAGACGGGTCTTAACACTCTCACTAGTGATAGAGTGCAGTGCAGCCAAGGCCAAAATATCTTGGATGTGCTCGTATGTTGTTTTCCCGGAGCCATCATACGTAGGAATGGATTTCAAGGCAGCAGGAGGTACAACTTCTTGTCCAACTAGAGCCAAGGGCCCTGTGGAATCAACTGTTGGGAAGAGGTCGTCATCATTTTGTTGGGCAGCCATGTCTTCTTCCTCTTCTTCAAGCTGATCAGTAGTATAATCAGTATCAGTGTTGTCCGAAGTTGTAGGCTGTTCTTCAATTTCGGCCTCTCCAACTTCTTCAGCTTCTTCAACCTCAGCTTCTTCTATTTCAGCTTCAGCTTCGAGTTCGTTTTGGTGAGCTTGGTAGTCAGCCAGCCTTACGCGCTCTCCAGGAGCGTTGATGTCGATTTCGTAGAGATCAGGCTGCTGTCCTGGGTTCCTTGCTCTCCACCTTCTTGTATGCATGAAGGCACTTTTGATATTGGACCAGTCTCACGGACTCGGAGAATATTCAGGTACTGCAGAGTCGCCAAGTGTTCTGATTTGACAGCAATGAAGCGAACATCGATGCTTCGATTCTGTTTTGGGGTGGGAAACTCCCGTGTCCCACCGGGCGTGCCAGAGAAACTGTTGGTTACGAATCTGCCACTAGGATAGGATTTAGTGTAATGCGCCCTAGATTCGCCCAGCAGATTGAAAGGCCGGAAGGAAGGAATGCCTTCCGTGCCAATCTCCGGAGTAGGCCGGCTTCCTATGTTTTTCTCGATTTGGTTTAAGCTCAGAGTGCAGGAAAGAGATTATAAATTACTGAAAGAAATACAAATATGTCTGTTTTCGGGTGGGGAAGATAAGCAGCACGACAACAACCAATCACCACTACTAACAACAATTAAACACAAAATATGTTGCAGAAACTATCAACACCATTCATCCTATGTATCCTTTACTTTTGCATTCCAGGAATACTTAGCTATCAAATACCGATATCCAGAAAAGCAGAATAACAGTAAGCAATAACATAAGCAACATGAGGCAGAAATACTCAGTAAAGGCAGCATACAAGACAAAGACAATCAATAGAGCCAAGTATATTTTATATTCAGAAGCAAACGCACAACTACAACAGTTCCCTAGCAATATATCCCCCTTCCACCCTTTTACAATGATATGGCGCAGCTATTTATAGCGCAATTTTCCCCCCAATTACAACTTTGGGCACAAAATCCCAGACCTGACAATAGCTGACAAAGCTGACAAAAGCGGCAAAAAGCGGTTGATGTCGACCTCTGCCGGTATGGAATGTACTTGCAGCAAGGTCCGCCTGAAAACCTGGCAGCTACGTGGCAGTGCGGTAGATGAAACCTCGAGTCAGCTTGAATGAGGGTAGTTGCGGTACAATAAGTCAGTTCACGCTTGCACACCTTCTGTCACATCTTTGACTCGAATCTCGAGGCTGGACACCTGTCGGAATCTGATAGGGGGAAGAATCTGCCTTTGAAGCTCATAATTTATCTCCTGCCCGACTTCGCCCAAAATTGGAGCGCAGTCGGGCAGCGCAGGGTGGAAGCAGCGCAGTTGGGAAGGCCTTCGTGCCTTAGAAATTTTTTGGGCAGATTTTAACATTCTTCGCCCGAGTGCGCACAAGTCAGCGAGCGCAGCCCGACTTCGCTGCGAAGTCGGGCGGCTCGACAGTTAGCCGATTTTTCCGAAGTCATCATGGCAAATCGCCCGGCTGCGCACTTCCTCCAGGGCGAAGCCCGACTTCGCTGCGAAGTCGGGCAGTCCCAGCACTTAGAAAATTCCTGGGCTAGTCTTCAAACAGATGCTTCCCAAGTGCGCACGAAACTAGGAGCGCAGCCCGACTTCGCTGCGAAGTCGGGCGGCTCCACACTTAGAAAATTCCTGGGCACATTTCTGATAATCTCGCCCAGTTGCGCACAGATAGTCGAGCGCAGCCCGACTTCGCTGCGAAGTCGGGCGGACAACAACACTTAGAAGGTTTTGGGCTCTTTGCCCACTCAGAGAAACAGTTAGAAATATGGGAGAGGAGATGGAGAGAATGAAACTGATGGCAGAAAAGAAAGGGGATAGTGGAGAAGGGGAGAGAAGAAAGAGGGAAGGGAAAGCAGCATCCTTACAAAAAATTTGAAGACATGGCACCCCGTGCAAAATATGGCAACACCTACTCCTCAGCATAACCCAAGTCCCAAGGAGTAGAGGCAGTCATTGACGAGGACGTCGACTAATTTATAGGGGAAGGTAGATATAGGAGTTAGTTCTGACCAGCCAAAGAAATAATGTATATAGTAGTAATAAGTGTCAAATGTAAATGTAAATAAAATGTGAATGTAATATAATTTTGTAAGAGACGTCAAAGAGTGATGACATCATCATTGGTATCTTGCAATATAATATAATGTGTCATTAATGTGTCATGTATATGCAAAAGGGGGAAACATTTAGGAGATGAGGTTTCCTGGAAGACCATTGTTGGCAATGGCCAAGGCCCAATGATAAATAGGACCCCCGTTCAATTGTTTGGGTATCTTGTATCATCGAGATCATGCCATAGACTGTGTCAAGAGAGGAGAGACTATGTACGAAGAGCATCTAGTCTATGTATTGTATTGCTGTGAGAGATACCCTATAATGTACATGTCGTACAACTGAGTAATACAATGATGATTCATCCTTTATTTCTATGATGTGTATGTTTTGTGCATGATATTGTTGTTGTTAGTTGGTAGATTGCGTGTGCATTGAGTTATGTGTGCAAGTTTGGAAGTGTTGCAATCAAATCACAATATGAGAGAGAATTGCAGTCCAGGACACCCTACAAACATCACCATACAAGCGAAATTGTTGGTTGTGCCATTCCAGTTGAGTTGATTGCACTGTTCTAGTGGATTGTTGTGTCTTCCAGTGGGAAAACGTCGTACAAGTGTGTAGTTGACATTGTCGTACAAGCACTTGCCATTCAAGTGGAATCTAATTTCCCATAAAAGTGAGCAATTGTTGTTTTCCATGCAAGTGTAGGAGAGTTGATGTCGTACAAGTGCATGATATGTTATAGAATTGCATTGACTACAGTCTTGTTTGGCCTCAAAATCTATCAATTTGTTCCTCCACAGTTTTGAAACTCACCACCATCCTACATAGCCCAAAAGTCCATCGCTGATCAATACTTTCCCAAATGGGATTGTATCTAGTTTCACAATAATTATAAATTCAAGCAATTGCCTCTTTCGCCCTATCCATAGCCTCATATACATATTCCATTGGTGATTTTTCTCCATCAACAAGACAGAGGACCCTCACCAAAGGCTTTGACACCTGAATAAAAAATGGAAAAATAATTTAAATAAAAAATAAATTAATAAAATTTAAGTGGAAAAAATAGTCTTGTACCTTGATTGCCTCATACACGGCTATTTAGGACTTCTCAAAGATATAGTCATACACCTTCTGGCCCTCACTAGAGAGTTGGTATCTCGCAGCATCTTCGACATTCCACTCCTCGCTCACAAACATCCTTTTCAATGCCCCCTTTGCATCAAAGAGGCTCTATAATGTAAAGAAGTTTGTGGTGAAGCCCATAACTCTAGGATGCAGTAGCTCCCTCCCACCAATAAATTGCATCATCAGCTAGACGACCCATGTATGGTGGTCGATAAATTTCATAATACATTTGGTCTTTTGTACAAACTTTGACACCCAAGGTAATTTTCCAATGTCTTCGAGTAGCAAATCGAGACAATGGGCTGGTGACATGGTGTCTAAAAAATAGCGAGGAATCTCTCTTCCAACATCCCACCAGCTGCTACACATGCTACTACGGTGTCCATGATAACTTGGACAACATTGTCCTGCTCCACCTCTAACACATCCTCTAGCAATCGTGCAGGCATATTAGCACTCTTAACTTGTGTCGATGAATTCTCTAACTTGAGGAATACAATTCCTCCTATAAAAGCAACAAAAAAATCAATCAATGTGTGATTCTTCCCATTGGTCCACCCATCAAACATGATTGTGCAACCCCTCTTCCTCCATACCCTGCGCTGCTCTTCAACAAACACCTAAATATCCTCCACAGATTTACAAAGTAAAGGGCCCCTAAAATTGTCATAAGTTGGCGACTTCAATCCTATGGTGCAAACTATTAGGGCATCTACCATTCCTCGCCAATATGGAGACCTAGCCACATTGAAGGGAATATCGAAAAAATACCAAAAACTTGCACAAGCCTTCCTTGCGGCCTTGCACCTCTTCTCGTTCAACGTGGCCATACCCTCAAGCATGAATTGTGACCTATTGTCACATTTTGCACGGGGTGCAATGTTTTCAATTTTTGTAAGAGAGCTGCTCTTCCCTTTCCCTCTTCCTCTCTTTCCCCTTCCTCTTCTCCCCCTTTCTCTCTCTTCCCTACATTCTCATTCTTCCCTCTTTCTCTTGAGCCCCTCAGTCAAATCTCAAAATGACAGCAGCTGCCCTGAAAAATGACTAAGTGTCAGGGCGCAATCCGACTTCGCAGCGAAGTCGAAGTGCGCCCTCCAGTTGGAGCGCAACAGGAGTGCAAAGTGCGCAGTGTGACAAAATCAGCCAGAAGAACAAGTGTTCAGGGCGCAATCCGACTTCACAGCGAAGTCGGAGTGCGCCCTGCTTTCTGGGCGCACTGGGTAGCAGGCTGGCAGGAAAAATGACTAAGTGCTGGGGCGCAACCCGACTTCGCAGCGAAGTCGGAGTGCGCCCCCTTTCCAGGGCGAAGTCCGTACAGTGGTAGAAATCAGCTTTCACTTGTGCGCAACCCGACTTCGCAGCGAAGTCGGAGTGCGCCCTTCGACAGGTGCACAGTAGAGGAATAAACTCAGAAAAGTACCCAAGGCATGAAGGCCTTCCCGACTGCGCTGTTTTCTACCTGCGCAACCCAACAGCGCTATGATCCTGGGCGAAGTTGGATAAACTGCCTTTCAAGGCAAGCACGTGTCAAGCAGCATCATCAGCAGTTCCGCGGCTGCTTTTGTCAGCTAATGTTTGACTGGGACTTTGTGCCCATAAATGTAAACGGGGGGTTCTCAGGCTATAAATAACCACCACGTTTTCATTGTAAGGTGGTGGAAGGGGAATGTCTGTTAGGGAACCATTGTAGCTGTGCTTCTGCCTTTTAATATAATACATACACTTGGTGCTGATCTACTGTTTTTATTTTGTATGCTGCCTCTCCTTGACATTTCTGCCTTACGTTTTCCTGTGTCATGGCTTGTTGAAAAGGGGAATAACAAGGTGTTGAAGATATCTCAAATCTTGTCCATCCCAAGTGTATCCCAGACACAAGGTAGGATCTATTTGAAGTGTAGCAACCAAATTTTACAAACCTAATTCCTTGAGCACGTCCTCTCTAAGGGAATTAATCCACTGAGGTCTGGGTGAAGAGACGGCGCATAGCATACTCTACACCTCAAATTGGAGAGAGCGCATCAGCCACAATGTTCTCCTTGCCTTGTTTATATGTAATTTCATAATCATAGCCCATTAGTTTAAAGACCCACTTTTGTTGTTTGAAGGTGGCAACTTGTTGCTCTAGGAAGTACTTGAGACTTTGGTGGTCTGTTTTGATGAAAAATGACACCCAATGATATAGGGTCACCAGTGACTAACTGCATGTAGAATGATAAGCATCTCCTTTGCATAAGTTGATTTGCCCACATTTTGACCTAAAAGTGCTTAACTAGTGAAGGCCAATGGTCTTCCCTCCTGCATCAACACTGTTCCAATGCCATTGCCCAAAGCATCACTTTCAATTACAAAAGGTTTGGAGAAATCAAGCATTGCTAAGATTGGAGTGGTTGTCATAGCATGCTTTAGGTCAAAGAAAGCCTGCTCAGTTGGGCCTGTCCAATTAAAAGAATTATATTTTAACATGGGCGTTAAAGGAGCAGAGATTTTGCAATAGTTTCAGACAAATTTGCAATAATACCCTGTGAGTCCCAAAAATCCGTGAAGGCCCTTAAGAGTGTGAGGCTTCGGCCAATCCTGTACAACTTGAATCTTCTTAGGGTCCATCTTTGGTGACAATGTGTCCCAAATACTCTACTTCAGTCAACCCAAAAGAACACTTAGACCTTTTAGCATAAAGCTAATGCTGAGCCAAAAGCTGCAGAATCTAGTCCACATGGATGAGGTGCTCCTCCCACGAGCAACTATAAACCAAAATATCATCAAAGAAAACTAAAATGAATTTGCGAAGGAATGGGCGGAAGATGTTGTTCATGAGGCTCTAAAATGTGGAGGGTGCATTTGTTAAGCCAAATGGCATAACCAAGAATTCATAATGGCCCTCATGAGTGCGGAATGTTGTTTTGGGAATATCCTCCTCCTTGAGCCATATCTGATGGTAACCCGAGCGAAGATCTAACTTGCAGAAAAACATAGCACCATGCAACTCATCCAACAATTCATCTACCATTGGGATAGGAAATTTATCCTTAATAGTGAGCTTATTGAGCTCACAAAAATCTATACACAACTGCCAAGACCCATTTTTCTTGAGAACCAATAGGATTGGAGAAGAATAAGGACTGTTACTAGGCCAAATGACTCCGACTTTTAACAATTCTTGTAATAATTTCTCTATTTCTAACTGACATAATCATTTGAGAATTACATAAATAGTGTTAGGATGGGGTCCTAACACATAAACAATGTGAGAGAAAGATTTCATAATCCTTCATTTGCCAATGGTGAAGTCCACAGTCTAAGTCTTTGTCATCTTTTGTGCAATCTTAAAGTTTCATCACACCCTCTTCATTTGGCTCGTGTCCACTGTCCTCATCTAATGATGAACTCCCTGATTCATAAGATGTTGCAATGTCCTAAATTACGGACTGATTTTTCAAATTAATCATATACTTGCGTTGTCCCTTCTTGAATGTCAAATGGTCTTTTTCCCAATTATGGTTCACTTTCTCCATTCGTAACCATCCATGCCCCAACAATCCATCATAGACCAGTTTTTGCATGGCGATCACTACAAAATCCATGATGAATTCTTGGTCAGCAAATCTTCACCTTCTGATTTATCAATACTCCTGTCATTTCAATTCCATATTGGTCTGCATCCTACAGTGAAAAATTTGGAGACCATAGAAATGGTGCTCTAATATCTTTCTAGGTCTTCTCAGGCATTACATTCACACTATACCTTGCATCAATGATCACTTGCGTTAGCTTGTGGTTTATCAACTCCATATGAATCAACGCCAGTTTGTTTCCTGCTTCAATCATCAACACTACTCGATCGATGTACCGATTTCTCCTTATTGTTGGCACTTGTTGCTCCTTGTCCACTTGTTGAAGTCATCAGTTTTCATCTCTCGCCTCCTTTTGCATCGTCAATATCTGGTGCCTTGCACTTTACAAATTAAACGGGCAATCCGCAATAGCATGTCCTATAACTTCACAAACATTGCAATATGCCTTCTTCGAACAGTTAACATTGTTGTGGCCTTCTGATTTACAATCAAAAAACCAATAGTCCTCTTTTTTCTTCTCCACCTTCATGTTGTTTATCATTCATTCCAGGTCCTTCCGCTTTACCTCGATTGTGACACTTAGGTCGTCACGGTCACTTTATGAATTATCCACAAGAAATATGAGAAGGGCATCCAATAGGGAAATTTGAAACCCTGAAACACCATCTGAAACCAAGGAATGAGGAAACCGGTCCAAAGAGAATAGAACGTCGTTTGCAACTTCGTTTGAATTACGAAAACCCCCTTTCAATATAGTTGACTGTCATTGTCAACTGCATTGGAGGAATGAAGGACATCAATGGTGCAAGTGTCTATTATTAGTTGCATTTCAGATATGTTTATCTTTTAGTTTTAGAGAATCAAAATAATGTGTGGAACCACGTGGGGAATGTCAACACATCCCCCAAGTGCGATGCAAATGGTGGGCATGATAGGGATTACTGAGAGGGGACACTATGGGTATCCTCATTTGCATCCACCTAAGGGACTCATACCCTTGAGTATCAAGTCGAGGATGCATTCCCGTGGAACCTAGTATTTTCATGTTTGTTATTTTGTGGCCAGTATCGGGTGACCTTCAGAATTTCATGTAGTGCTTACACGTGAAATAAATTTGTGATTGTTACGTCTGAATGAAGGAAGAAATTAAGACATGGCATTGTGTTTTATATTGTCATTGCTAGCTAATGATTCTACACATTTGTCATGTTAAAAGACTCTCATCTTCTAATATAATAGTTTGGACTTTAGAATGTACCCCTGCTGGAACATTCTTAACAACATTGATCAAGCCACCCCTTAACTTCAATTATGCTGTGAGCAGAACTTGCAATGTTTCTACCCTTCAAGCACTTTTACAGCATTGTTGAGAAGCCTCAAGACACTTTTACCGCATTGTTGAGAATTCTCAGAATCTTGTCATCGAGAAAGTTATCCTCCTCAAGATTGAATCCCAATGACAATGTTGTAAATTTATTTATGCAATTGAAACTATGAGAAAAGTGTTTGCTCAGGATTGGATAGGAGCAGGTGATGACATGTCCATAGTGCCCAGGAGGGGACTCCAACAAAGGTATGTGCAACACTATTCTACCAAGGGAGGAGGATTTTCAGGTATCCTTGAGAAGAACACCAGAGTGCTTGAATCACCTCAACACCGTGTTGAGAGGAATAAACACTACAATCTGCTCAAAAATATCAATATTGACAAGAGTGTTCCAACAAGAGCACACTGAACCAGACAAGAAATATCAGCACAAAAAAATTAAGGGGTTTGCGGCAAAGGGTTTTTGCAGAGCAAGGAGGTTTTGCGGCGGAGTATTGTATTAAACATCTATTTCATCGGGTAAGCATATTTTTTTGTCCTCTTTCGATTTATAAAACAATTTAAGTAGGTAGGAGAAATACATTCGTTATAGGGGTTTGCGGCAGAAGGTTTTATTATCAGCAAGTGTTTGCAACAGAGGGTTTGCAGAGCAAGGAGGGTTTTATTACATATTTATTTCATCGGATCAATAGTACAGAGGGTTCGGCTATAAAGGGTTTGAAAATGGAAGAAGGGAAGCAACAATTGCAAGAACCAATATATGTCAATGAGAAACAGTATTAGAGGATATTAAGGCGTCGACAAGCTCGAGTAAGGGCAACAACAATGAAAAGGGCATATCAAAAAATAAAAATAAAAAATATTCTACCACATAAACAGGTGGAGAATAAGGAACAATCAAAGGCAAATCACCAAAATGAGTTTTCAGACGAAGAAGAAACTTACAGTCCCACAACTACACCACTCATGTGGGCACCAAGACTTTATGTGCAAGAGCTAATGAAGATGAAAGAGAAACTTGAAAGCATGGAAAGGAGGAAGAAATTAAGAGAAACTAAATCAGATGAGGTTATAAACACCATTCGGAAGCTGGAAAAGGAAAACAACCAACTCAAGGAGCAAGTGTCAAAGCTACAAAACCTTGCAAACATGGGTCAACGTGAATGGCATGTCCTCAAACAAGCCATCCATCCCCCAACCAATGATGCAATAGAGGTGGAAAAAACAAATGCAAATCAAATAAAAGAGGTACAAAAAAACACTCCAAAACATTGAAACAAGAGAAAATGATCTACGAAATGAATTAGCAAAGGCAAAGACATGGTCTCAAGTAGTAAAAGAACCAGTCAATCAACAAAAAGAGTTGATAGAGAAGCAAGTAAAAATTCAAATAACCGAAGAGAAAGAAAGACATGAGAAGTTAACAAATATAATCATCAAAGGGTTGAAAGATTATGGGGACAGGGAAGACACAAATCGTTTAACCAGGGACTTCTTGTCAGATCGATTACAATGGAAGGGTCAGATAAAAAAAGTAAGCAAAATTGGCAGGCTGAGAGAAGGAGGCAGACATAGACATATTCGGGTCACATTGATGAGCTACGAGGATAAAATAAGGTTACTTAAAAACAGAGGCATGCTGAGAGGGTCACAATTTTATTTAGATGATGACCTAACATTTTTACAACAGGAAGAAAGAAATAAGGAATGGGAAAAGGTGACGGCAGCAAGGAATGAAGGGAAACAGGCATATTTAAGAAATGGAAAGGCATACATCACATCTAAACAAATCCAAAACAAATAGGGAGTATGGCCCGCCCGGGAACATCTTACAATGGTAAGTTGGAACTGTAGAGGTTTCCCTTGGAGAAGAGGACCCGGGTTAGGGCCCATTGCTAGAGACAAAGATATAATCATATTGACAGAAACACATGAACACGATGGATGTAGGACTCCAGAATTTGTGGGATACAAAAAAATAGCAATATGGAATAAAGCAGCAGAAAATGGCAAAGGGCATGGGGGTATTATGGTTTTAATAAAAGAGGAATGGGATAGGGTCATTAAAATTGAAAAACAAGATGAAAACAAACAGTACATCTGGATAAAGATCCTAGAAAATAAGTCAGTTATCAAGAATTCTAAATTCTATAAGAAACATGACCTTAACAGAGAAGACCCATACTCCTCCCTAAAAAGAGACATTTCAATATACAGTAAGTTGGAGGAGATTATATTAATTGGAGATTTCAATGCAAGGACAGCAAATAAGCAAGCTAACATTCTAGAAGGTAACGAAGATATTGAGATTAATCCTCTTTGGATGCCAAAAGAGGAAAATTAACAGTGGACTAGGACTTCAGAAGATGAGCATGGGGCTATCACGCAATATGGAGAAGAGTTGTTAGGTCTTTGCAGCATATACAATTTGATTATTTGCAATGGGATGAACAAATGGAAAAATTCAGAAAAGTATACATGCAAAACATATAAGGGGCAAAGTGTAATAGACTATGTAATATGCTCACAGAATTACATACCAAAAATAGAGGAGCTAGAAGTGGAAGATTCTCAAGTGGAACTTAAGTCAGATCACAACCCAATTGTTATGAAACTTCGAATGCATGGAGACAAACCAAGGGAAAAACACTTGCAAGGCAATCAAAATAAATATCCTCACAAGGGAAACATTCTCTTAACAGATGAAAATCGGCAAAATTTTAGAGCAGTATTAAATAATAAGTTACAGGAAAGGGAAGAACTACATCACAGTAGTAGAGATTACAGTAAGAGTGAGTGGTTAATGCACGTTATTCAAGAAGCTCTAAACAAATGCAAGCGAGCTAAACCTAAAAAGAAAGAAAGGAATAGCTTCCCAACCAACCCATGGTTCGATGAAGATTGCAAAAAAATGCGAAGATTACTAAAGGAACCAACGGGTAAAACAAGAGCAAACAAAAAAGCATATGAGAAACTGGTAAGGGCAAAAAAAGAAGAATACACTAGAACAAGGAGGAAAGAATTGATTTATTTAGGGAAGCATGAACCAAAGAAATTTTGGAAGGAACTAAGCATGAAAAGGATGCAAACTGAAAATAACATAACAATTAATCAGTGGTTGGAATATTCAAAACAATTGTATCAGCGTAGTAACCAGCAGGAGACACCCCCTACTATCATTGTCAAGAAAGAACTTTTCACAATTGAAGACATTATTCAAGGGATAAAAAAGTTAGCAACTCGTAAAGCCCGTGACATAGACAATCTTCAAGCAGAGCATATAAAATGGGGGGTAGATATCTTGGCACCGCAAATCAAAGAAATTTTCAATGAGGTCATACAAAATGGCTTCCCTACCGAGTGGACAACTAGCTTGACCATTCCTTTGTTTAAAAGTGGAGATGTAAATAATCCCTCAAACTATCGAACTATCATGATCAACCCTCTCTTTGCAAAGTTGTTTGGGAGTATGATAGAGCGTAGACTCAGCATATGGGCAGAAGAAAAGGGAAAGAGAGCAAAGGGGCAAGCAGGTTTTAGGCCCAAGCACTCAACTATTGATCACTGTATCACACTCAGACACAGTGGAAAAAATATGGGACAAAAAAGAGGAGGCTTTTTGTTGTTTTGTAGACTTCAAAAAGGCATTTGACACAATGCCAAGGAAAAAATTATGGAGCAGAATGGAAGAGCTAGAGGTTCCAATTCACTACAGGGCAACAGTTCACAGACTATATGAGCATGTAAAGGCTAGAATCAGAACACAGGAAGGGTTATCTGAATGTTTTGGTAGTGACATAGGTGTCAAACAAGGTTGCCCTCTATCTCCGACCTTATTTGGGCTGTACTTTGACAAGTTAGAAGAATGGATGAACAAATTTGGGGGAGAGGGTGTGCATTTAGCCAAATATGTGGTAAAACTCCTCATGTATGCAGATGATGTAATTCTTGTGGCCAAAACAGCCAAAGATCTAGAAGATCACCTTCAAGCTCTAGAACTCTTTTGTAAAGAAGTTGGGATGCAAGTGAACACGAGCAAAACAAAAATTATGATTTTTTCAGCAAAAAAGAAGAAGCAACAACTCAAATTTCAGTTTGCAGGAGAACCGCTTGATGTAGTAGTAGAATACAAATACCTGGGCATACACTTTCATGACAAACTTAATTGGAATACATATAGGATGAAAAGAACTCAAAGTTGTTGGAGAGCACTATATGCACTTCAAAACAGGTGTAGGAATGCCGAGTTGTGGGACTGGAAGACCACCAAGGTCTTATTTGGCCTACTTGTTACACCGGTTTTGTTGTATGGTTGCGAGGTGTGGGCTAGTGGCACAACAAATGCAAAATGGAGGCAAATAGAAAGGATTCAAAAATATCTAATCACAAACTTTCTCAAAATTAAGGCCACAACCCCTTATGAAATTATTCTAGCTGAAACTGGAATGTTCCCTTTAGAAGCAAACAGAAAACATGACAAATGATAGATGGCCTAGGGCAGCTAAGGACGAAGAGTTGCATAGGCGAAAGAATACGTGGATGAAACAAAATCAGAAATGGATGAAACGTTGGGAAATCAACATAAATGAATGCCCAAATGTCAACAAAGACATAAAAAATTATGTGAATGAAAAGTTCAGAAGTGGAATGTGGAAAAATGCAAGCAGGAAAAGACAATATTATATTGCAAATTTTAACCCAACGTATGACCACAACGAAAAAGCGTATATAGGCGCTGAAATCAAGTGGAAGGAAAAAATATTCATTGCTCAGATAAGGACTAGCTCTCATAGGCTTACATGTGAAACAGGGAGATGGACAACGCCCAAAGAACAATGGGAAGAAAGGATATGTACTCTATGCAGCACAAGGGCAGTAGAGACAGAGGAACACTTCATCTATAAATGTCCGAGTTTTTCAGATATCCGTGACAAATACAAAGAAACACTTGGGAACGAGTTTATGACAGATTTATTTGAAGACAAGAAAATAAAAAAGTTGGAGAATTGCTAACACAAATCAGCAGGAGACGGAACAACCTTCTCAAAGATATTAAAGATCATATGATATGATTTGAGTAATTGTACTTCCATATTTGAGGTCCCATAGACCATATTTGGGTCTCGTGGACGTAATTAAAATCTTTCATTTCATTTTCATTTCACTGTTAGTCCTTTTATATAACTACCTTACTTTAAATCCAGGATACAACTAAAGTGTTTTAGTCAAAAGGAAACCACACAACCAAATTGTGCCATACCACATTCATAAAAGAATATTTATTTAAACAAAAAGCACAAGCTAAAATCAAAGGATAATCCATGGGAACACATCAAATGAGAGCACAAAGCAAGGTAGGATGTTATTCAAATCAACTGCTACGTAGATAAACCAGGAGCATTGTTTTTTGTCTCAAAATGATACTTAAAACAAATTGCGCAGCCACTGCACCTTGCTTGATCCTACAAACAGCGTAATATCTGAATCTAGGTGCAAATTACGTCATTAACACAGCCTAGACTCAAATTTTAACATGCATTGTCCTAACAAATACATAATTATATGCTAAGTTATCTTTCAGAATGAACATATAACATCCGTATCTTAACTTCTAACCTTCCAAGAAAATCAATCTATCATTGAAGCTCAAATTCTAGAAAGAAAAAGATGAAAGCTGCCTAACCTTCCTCTTAGCCATGGATTAATATACATATGAACTACACAAAAAAAACATTTCAAGACAACTTCCACCTAAAGAATGGAATGATAGAATTTTTGAGAAAGGCCAATCCAATGAAACACAAGTGGTCCAATAATGTCCAAGTCAATGATATCAAGAAAACAAGCTGAAACTAATATCGACTGAACAAACAATCATCATTGGAAATGGCATTTGCAATAGCATTTTCTGATGCAGATTTCTGTATTTCTTTCATAAAATAGCACCACGACTATTTATACATTTTGCTTGAGAACTCATTGATCCCACGACCCAAAGGATTTTTCTATTTATTTTCCAAGTTTCAACTCAGTTAGTGGTACACATAATTAGTTTAGTTACAAGGACAATTAAAAAAACTTTGGAAAAGGTGCAGTACAATTTCATGGTAACTTAGAAGCGCCTAATGAGAAATGGTAACACCCCATTAAGATGAAATAACGGAGTATATCAACTGTATTGATATTCATAAGATGCAGAAATATGAATGATGCAGAGGCCTGTGCAAGGACATAGGAATTTGCATCACCCACAAAGCGGGAAATCAGACACATATTTCAAAAGCCTGGGCAGATGCAGATTAGATAGGATCAACAATATACAAATAAATAGATAGTTATTTGCAATTTATTATTTCCAAGCATCTTTGTCTTGATTTCCTTAGGTGCTATATATTGTTCTTGTTTAGGAATAATGAGCTTACTCTCGACTTATAAGAATATGATGGCAGTATTGTACATCTATAGACGACTGAATCCGAAAGTTGTCAACATCCATTTTCTCTCTATAAAAGGAAGAGACAAAGATGCACATAGATCAATTAGATGTAAATCAATTACCAGAAAAAAGCTTGTTTTGACTTTCCAGCAATTCTGAGCCTTCAATCTGTTAAAACAAATGAAATAAAGTTTGAGAAAGAACTTCAAATATATTTCCAAAATTTGCATTTAATCTCATTGTATCATACGACTTACAAATACTTTAATTTTCTATGTTCCTTCTGTAACTTTTCATATATGCACAAATCATCTAATAATATGGAACGATATTTAAAGAAAAACAATATGGAACTATGATATCAAAAAATCACTAGGTAAGGCAGGAGCAGGAGCTATTTTGAGGGACAATCAGGGTAGATTGGTGGGGGCAGCCTGCAAGTTTTTGGGAATTACTACTAGCCATAAAGCTGAAGTTAATGCTTTACATCTTGGTGCAGAGCTAGCTAAGGATTTAGGTGCTAAAAAAGTTATCATTGAAGGAGACTCCTTGAATATTATCAATGTTTTGAAGGAGGGAGAAGCCAATTGGCAAATTGATTACATTGTGCAGGATATTAGAGAGATTGTAAAGCATTTTGAAGAAGTTGATTTTGTTCATGTTTATAGAGAAGGTAATAAACCAGCAGACTGGCTGGCGAACTTTGGTGCCATTAAAGAAGAGGATAGGAGATGGGTCCCCCCGGGGGTGGTCCATCAAGACTTAGAAAAGCTCAGGAGGGAGGACTGCATCTAATTGGGGTCCTGTTGGTTACGAATCTGCCATTAGGAAAGGATTTCATGGAATGCACCCCAGATTCGCCCACCAGATTGAAAGGCTGGAAGGAAGGAATGCCTTTCGTGCCAATATTCGGAGAAGGCGGGCTTCCTATGGGTTTTCTCAAGTGTTTTAAGCTAAGGGTTCAGGAAAGAGATTAAAATGCGAAAAGAGATTGAAATGTGATTTGAGTTGGGTGGGGGAGATAAGCAGCATGACAACGATCAATCACCACTACTAACAACAATTAAATACAGAACACACTACAGAAACTAAAACCGTCATACATCCTATGTATCCTCTATCTATGCATTCCAGGAATACTCAATCATCAAATATCGGAATCCAGAATTCAGAATAACAGTAAGCAACATGAGATAGAAATGTCAAGTAAAGGCAGCATAAAGAATGATAACAGCAAAATAGAGCGAAGTGTGTGTCTTGCATTCAGAAGCAAACGTATGGCTACAATGGTTCCCTAGCAGGATATCCCCCTTCCCCCCTTTACAATGATGTAGTGCGGCTATTTATAACGCAATTCCCCCCCGATTACAATCCTGAGCACAAAATCCCAGAGCTGACAAAAGCGGCGAAAGGGCTGCTGATGTTGACTCCTGCAGGCAAGGACTGTACTGGCAAGCAAGGTCCACCTGAAGTCTTGGCAGCTACGTGGCAGTGCGGTTGATGAAACTTCGAGTCAACATGAAGGCGGGTAGCTGCGATAGATGGAACTTTGCATCAACTTAAATGAGGGCAGCTGGAGGAGGTGATTTGGCCCATTATTGTCCTTTTTCCCATCACATCCCGGCTCGGATCCCGAGGCTGGACACTTGTCAAACTCTGATGAGGGATGTATTTGCCTTGGAAGACAGCTTCTTTCTTGTGTCCTACTTAGCCTGGAAACGGAGCGCAACTGGACAGCGCAAGTGGGGAACAGCGCAGTTGGGGAGGCCTCCGTGCCTTAGATATTTTCTGGGTTGTTTGAGAGATATTGCCTAACTACGCACAGGCTAGAGGGCGCAGCCCGACTTCGCAGCGAAGTCGGGTTGCGCACTCCGACACTTAGTCAATTTGACCGTCGTTCGGACTGCGCACAGGAATCAGGGCGCAGCCCGACTTCGCTGCGAAGTCGGGTTGCGCTCTGACACTTAGCTGATTTTTTGGATACTGCTTCCCAGGTGCGCACGAAGTCGGGTTGCACTCTAACACTTAGCTGATTTTCTGGATACTGCTTCCCAGGTGTGCACAGGAAGAGGAGCGCACCCCGACTTCGCTGCGAAGTCGGGTTGCGCTCCCATACTTAGCCAAATTCTTCTCATTTTTTGTCTTCTTCCGCACTTCGCATCCCCGAGTGCGCTCGAACTTAAGGGTGCACCCCGACTTCGCTGCGAAGTCGGGTTGCGCTCTTAGACTTAGAATTTTTCAGGGAATGTTTGCTCTGTTTTGGGAATTCTGACCGAAGAAAGAACAAGGGGAAAAAGGGAGGAATGCAACTGATAGAAGGGAAGAAATGGAACAGTGAAGAAAGGGAAAGGAGATGGAAGGGAGGGAGAGCAGCATACTTACAAAATTTGAAAACATGGCACCCCGTGCAAAATGTAGCAACATTCCTGGCGACTCGCGGGGTGTCAAGCTCGCCTCGACGCAAAGAACCAGGCCTTCATCCTTTGGGCACAGAGGAACTCCCTTCCCCTGCCTTCCGCTGCTCTGACGGCTTCTTCTTGGGCAACTGCTCTTCTTCAGATCCGCTTTCAGCAGTTGCTTCTTCTGTTTCTTCTCCTCTTTCTGAGTCTGAATGGTCGCCACTGTCACCTTCTTGCTCGGCCGGCTGCTCCCGCTCACGGACATGATTGTATGCGGCCTTGGCTTGGTCCCAGGTTGCTGCCTGAAACGGCCCTAAGTCGCTGACATCTTTCAGCGTTGCTCTGAACGCTGCAACCGCATGTGCGTCGATGGTGTTGTATCTCTCTCCCAACTCCTTAAGGGAGGTGTTGATTTTGCAATATCTCGACACCATCTGGGTGACCTGAGCTTCCTGGACTGGCTCGGCCCAGCTGTCAATTTCTGACGTGTCTGCCTCAAAAGACAGCCAATTCAGCTTCACCTGCTCAAGGGTCAGAAACTCTCCATCCTTGATGAAGCTCGGGCAACCGTGCTCAGAAAGAGCATTGAAGGGGGCCAGGAAAATGTTCATTTCGTGGTCTAATGCGTCCAGCATTTTCCTGGCGGCCCTTATTTTTTCTGTTTTTTCAAAATAATTGTGCAAGGTTACCCTTGCATCTGCCCATTCTAAGGCAATTCGGGACATTGGGGAAAATCCGAAGCCTTTGCGCTCGTACTCCTCAAGTTTTAATGCCAAGTCCAGCCACTGCTTCGCTTGGTGTTCGGCCTCCTCTACCACAGGCTTTCCCTGGGCAGATACTTCTTGGATCCTGGACGCGAAGTCCAGGACGGATATGGACCTGACAACGTTGGCCCTGCATCCCTACAGCAAACCAGCCCGCATCGTTTTGACTTTATTCTTCGAAAAGGCCGCCGTCTAGGATGTTTTCTCCTCGAGCTAAGATTTAGCCTACTTTAACGAATCCTGAAGCTGAGAGACCTGCTCCAGCGCTGCCCTTTTCTCCTCTGACAGCTATTCGGCTGTCTGTCTTTGCGCTGCGGCCTCCTGCTGAGAGGCGGCGAGCTGGGTTTTCAGGTCATTGATCTCCTGCTGTGCAGACTCCAGCTGCGCGGTGGTCCTAGCCAGATCTTCCTCCAGCTGCCTTGAGTTATTTTGCAGCTGAAACAGCGCCTCCTGACTCTCGAGCCGCTTGACAAGGAGATTATGTGTTCTACGACGAATACCGTTGATTTCGTATTCCTCGTTTATGTCGTCAAAGCTCTTCTCCTTGACTTGGTGCTCATAGTCTGCCTCGGTCATTTCTCGGAGAGGCTTCTTCACTTTCGAAATCAACTTCTCAGTTCTCAGCACTCTCCTGTCCAAGTCGTACTTGGTGCGCTTTACCGGGGCAGCTATCTCCTCGGCTCTTCTCCGTTTTACGCCCTGAAGGAAAGAGGCGGAACACCTTGCGGCCTTTGCTGCCAGGGGCTGATCATCCATGATCTGCAGATGTTCTCCCATTAATTCAAGGTCTTCCAGCATCAGGACGCCTTCAGCCCAAGTTTCTGCTTCCGCCCCAGGGCTGTCTAATGAAATAATTTCTGGCACGGCCGTCCCTGCCTGTGATGCGGTTGTTTGCTGCGCAGACTCCTTAGGCCGTTTGGCCTTTTCGCTCCTCTTCCTCTTCTTTTCTTCTGGCGCTGCAGCTAGTTCAAAGGAGGGAGAGGAGGTTGGGGCGGCAGGTTGCGACATTCCCACGGTAAACTTGTACCTGGGTCTAGACGGAAGGATGCTTGTCGCGGCCGTTCTACTAGCTGGCTGTTTGAAGGACGCCTTTTCCTCTTGGTGGGCCACCTCAGGAGTTGACTTTTCTGGCTGTTGTACCCTTTCAGGTAAGGTTTCAGGAGCTGGAGGCAACATTGGGCCCACTTGGCTGCTCGTTGGCGTTGCGCTGGAAGTCCCGGGAGTAGACAATTGCTGGGACGGGGACCTCCTTGTATATCTTTTCCTAGCGCCTCGGGGAACGCAATCTCGAAATGCGAAAGGCCGCCATGTGTCAACGTATTGATCATATAAGGCCGAAAACTCATCATCAACGGCCAACGTCTTCCGGTTAGATTTATCGTGTTGCGTGCGGCATCTCATCTTCCAGCATTCAATGATTTTGTCCTTTTGCCAGTTGAGGGGAGTCTTCAGTTCTGAGTCGAGGAATTCTCTCATCCGCTTGGTCTGGGTGAATCTGCCCGTCTTTTCGTCCAAGTTGATCCTCCTGACAATTGCGCTGGGGTCGTACTGGAGCCCCGGGGGAAAGCTGGTTGGACGCTTTCCCTGAAGAGTGTGAACAATACTCTTCCTTTGTTGTCACAGACTTGCCGGGCAGCTGGTTTGTAGTATGCCACAATGGATTCAACCAGCTCCGGGCATTGATGGACAGGAGGGCACAAGAACCAGTACAGGTTCGATCTGTATGCAGCCCCGACATGGTGTGAGGGCGAAACCTTGTCAGCCCACTTCGCAATATTCGGCCGCAGCTTGGTGAGGCTGATAGAGAACTCGCCATCTTTGTACCCGGCCAGGCGATTGATGGGCGGCGATGGAGCTTGCCCTTGGCTTCTCTTTGACCTGGTTCTCCTTGTTTGCTCACGCGGCGCTTCGCTCTCATGAGCGCTGGATTCTGTCTGTTCTTCAGCCTCGCGTTCTTCGTTGCTGGACTGCGCCGGCATGAGCACTTTCCCTTTGTCCATTCTCTCCTTTCTGCTTGAAGTGGCAGAGACGGGGATTCTGGCTACTGATTGCTCAATTCTGGACCTTGCAGCTCAGAGTCAGCTCGACAATTTGGATGTTTTGAGTGTGCCAGGGCCTCCTTTTCTAGCAAAGAATACAGCATTAATGGCGCAAGGGAAGGGGTTAAGGTGATTTGCCTGAAGTTGGTGGAAGCGTTATAATCTTTGGCGGCTGTGTGTGGGTTTATCCTTGGAAAGCGTACCCTGGTTGTGGTAGGCTCTAATGCGCCTGCTTTCTTAATGACATCCTTTTTGAAAGTCGCGCAATCATTTTTTTTTTAGAATTTTTTCGGACCTCGCGCTTCCGATGACGTCATAGCCGCCGCCCGGGCACACATTTCGAGGGAGAACTTTTGGCCCAGGGTTTTAAGGAGGGACGCAACCCAACTTTGCACTATGCCAAACTGCGCTGTCTGGGCCCGCTCTTAGAAACATTTTATCATTTTTCCTTGTTTCCCGCGACAGGTCAACCAAGGTGCGCCCGAAACTGAGGGCGCACTCCGACTTCGCCCAGAAAACGTGCGCACTCCGACTTCGCCCAGATTTGCTTGCGCAGTCAGACTTCGCTCAGAAAAGTCGCGCAGTCTGTCTTCAACACTTAGCCGTTTTTTGCTTTGTGTTTCCCTACTACGCTCTCAAGACAGTGCGCAATCCGACTTCGCTGCGAAGTCGGGTTGCGCACCCAGCACTTAGTCAAATTTTGGGCTTTTTTGTCAGCTGCTTTCTTTCAAACTCCCGATGTCGCACTGTTCCGGGAGCGATGCCCGACTTCGCTGCGAAGTCGGGGTTTGCTCTAGGCTTCACTTAGGCTCTTGAAAACTAAAAGCTAAATGCTGAAATAAATATATACAATCTGATAAAAAATGCAGAAAATAAATATATACAAGGAAGGACCCGCCTGGGGTGCCTTCAGCGGTGGTAAATCTTCAGGTGGAACCCGTTGATGGGAATGGGGAGAAGTTGTCCCTCCATGTCCCGGAGCACGAATGCATTAAACTGGTTCACCCGAGCAATCTGAGAGGGACCTTCCCAGAGGGCATCAAATTTACCATGGTTGCCCGGCTTTGCTTTCAGTGAATTCCACTTCAGCATTAGGTCCCCGATTTTGAAAACTCGGGCGGTGGTGCCTTTCGCAAACCAGCCTTGGGTCGCTTCAGCATGTTTAGTAAAGGCCTGGTATGCTTTCTCTCTTTCTTCTTCTAACTGCAGCAGTTGGCACAGTCTGGCGTCCACTGGATCCCCGTTGCCTCTTTCTTCATCCAGCATCCAGAGTGAGGGTATCTCTACGTGGGTAGGCAGAACTGCCTCCTTGCCGTACACGAGCGCGTAGGGGGATGTCTTGATAGACTTCTTGAATGATATGCTATCCGCCCACAGCGCCCGATTCAGGAGCAGGTGCCATGTCCTCTTGTTTCTCTCTACTATCCTTTTGAATATCTTCAGTAGGTTCTTGTTGGTGGACTCGGCCAGGCCATTCCCTTGCGGGTAGTATTTAGAAGACATCTTGTGATAGACGTCATATTTGATGGTGTACTCCGTGAGTACAGCACCTACGAACCCCGGACCATTGTGTGTCACTATTGACTCCGGGACCCCGAAACGGGTGATGAGGCTCTCAAGGAACCCGATGACCGTTTCCTGGTCCGCATTCTTAGCGGGGATCGCCTCTGCCCACCGAGTGAAGTAATCGGTGGCGGTAAGGATAAACTTGTGTCCCGCTGCAGAGTTAGGCGTGATGACCCCAATGAAGTCTAGACCCCACTGCTGAAACGGAGTCTCAGCTTGAATTGGCTGGAGGGGCAGGGGTGCTTTTCTGTTCCTGCCAGCAAACCTCTGGCATTTATCACATTTGACACAGACCGCATACGCGTCTGTGAAGAGAGTGGGCCAATAGTACCCAGCTCTGATGATTTTCAAGGTCGTAGGCCTTCCAGAATGATGTCCCCCAGGCATCCCGGAGTGAAACTCTCCGAGGACCCTGGGTTTGTCTGCATCTCTGACGCATTGCAACAGGATGTCGTCAATGTTTTTAAAATAAAGCCCCTCGGGGCCGAGTACGTATTTCAAGGCGTTTAGCCTAAACCTCCTTCTTTGTGAGGCATTGACGTGATCTGGGCATCTCCTGGTGTTGAAATACTGCACCAGGTCATTTGTCCAATCACTTTCCTCTGATAAGGAGTTGGCTAGGTTGGTGGTTGCTATCGGATCTTCCCACTTGCAGGCGGAAATTTCAGCTGCAGCGCTTCGGGCCAGCTCTTGGCACAAGGCTCGGCCTCTGATCAGCTTTGTTGGCCGTACCTCGATGTCAAACTCTTGGATTTTGGCAATCCATCCTGCCCTCTTGTGGCCAGGCTCTCCTTGTATGATGAAGTTCCTGACGTCCGAATGTATCACGAAGACTGTTATCCGGCTCTGGGAGACAAAGTATCTGAACTTTCGGAGGGATTTCATGACTACGTGAACCTGCTGCTCAATAAAATTGTACTTCTCTTCATGCGGTTGAATCACCTAGCTTAAGAACGCTATGGGGCGTTCTTCGCCATCGTCTCCCTTCTGAGTCAGGACTGCGATGTAGCTCTCGGGTTCTCCCACTGCGTACAGGATGAAATCCTTGGAATAGTCTGGATTGATCAACACCGGAGCTTGCGCAATTCTAGCCTTGATCTCCTCGAAGGCCTGCCTTCTTTCGTCAGTCCACAAGAATTCGGCATCCTTCTTTAATAGTTCGGCCATGGGCTTGATCACTTGTGCGAAGTCCGGTATGAACTTCCTTACAAAGTTGATCTGGCCAAAGAATGACTGTAGCCCCTTCTTGTCGACTGGGATGGGCAAGCGGAGGAGGGCTTCAGCTCTGTCAGGATCCACTGCAAGGCCTTTCTCGGAGATGACATGTCCCAGCAGTTTAGCTTCTTTTACCGCAAAGACTGATTTCTTTGGGTTGACGGAAATATCGAATTCACGACATCTCTCAAATATCTGCCGCAGGTGAGAAGCATGGTCCTCTCTTCTGTGGGAAAATACAGTCATGTCATCCAAGTAGATGACAATGACTTTGTTGAGCAGCTCTCGGAAGGCCAAGCCCATGGCTCTCTGGAATGTAGCGCCGGCATTGGACAGGCCGAAGCGCATGCGCTGATATGCAAACGTTCCCCATTTGGTAGTGAACGATGTCTTGTGCTGATCTTGGTCCTTTACCCATATCTGGTTGTATCCAGAGAATCCGTCCAAGAGAGAGAACCTCTGCGCTCCAGCAACTATGTGGAGGATCTGATCGATTTGGGGAAGCGGGTAATGGTCCTTCAACGAGGCTTGGTTAAGATTTCTGAAATCCACGCAGACGGATGTCTCCATTCTTCTTCCTCACAGGAACCAAATTCGCTACCCAAGATGAATGCTTGATGGGGTAGATGATTTTGGCTTCCAGCATCTTCAAGAGCTCAGCTTTCATCATGGCTTCAATCTTCGGGTTTACTGACCCTTTGCTTCGCCGGAAAGGTTTTGCATTATCTTCTAGCTCTATGGTATGCTGGATCATCTGTCTGTCATACCCCTTAAAGTCCTGGTAGCACCATGCTACGATATCGGGGAACTCTCTGCATAATGATCTGATATGCCCGAGTTCCTCTTCAATGCAGTCCGTCCCGACCTTGATTGTTTTTCCAGGTTCCAGCTCCAGGTCTACGTACTGCTTGGGGTTTACTTTGATCCTGTGTGATATTGCTCTATCGTTCTGGTCAAAGAGACTCTCTAAGGTAATTGTTGGTTACGAATCTGCCATTAGGAAAGGATTTGGTTAAATGCGCCCCAGATTCGCCCACCAGATTGAAAGGCCGGAAGGAAGGAATGCCTTCCGTGCCAATCTCCGGAGAAGGCCGGCTTCCTATGGGTTTTCTCAGTTGTTTTAGCTAAGAGTACAGGAAAGAGATAAAAATGCGAAAAGAGATTCAAATGTGATTTGAGTTGGGTGGGGGGAATAAGCAGCACGGCAACGATCAATCACCACTACTAACAGCAATCCAATACAGAACACACAATAGAAACTACCACTGTCATGCACCCTATGTATCCTCTATCTATGCATTCCAGGAATACTTAATCATCAAATACCGGAATCTAGAATTCAGAATAACAGTAAGCAATGAAATAAGCAACATGAGGCAAAAAAGTCAAGTAAAGGCAGCATAAAGAATGACAACAGCAAAATAGAGCCAAGTGTGTGTCTTGCATTCAGAGGCAAACGTATAGCTACAATGGTTCCCTAGCAGGATATCCCCCTTCCACCCTTTACAATGATGCAGTGCGGCTATTTATAGCACAATTCCCCCCCCATTACAATCTTGGGCACAAAATCCCAGACCCGACAATGACTGACAAAAGCTGAAAAAAGCAGTGAAAGAGCTGCTGATGTTGATTCCTGCAGACAAGGACTGTACTGGCAGCAAGGTCCACCTGAAGACTTGGCAGTGCGGTTGATGAGACTTTGAGTCAGCATGAATGCGGGTAGCTGCGCTAGATGGAACTTTGCGTCAGCTTGAATGAGGGCAGCTGGTGGAGGTGATTTGGCCCATGCATGTCCTTTTCCCATCACAACTCGGCTCAAATCCCGAGGCTGGACACTTGTCAAATTCTGATGAGGGACACATGTCTGCCTTGAAAGGCAGTCTTTCCTTTATGTCCAACTTCGCCTGGGATCAGAGCGCAATTGGATAGCGCAGGTGGGGAACAGCGCAGTTCGGGAGGCCTTCGTGCCTTAGCCAGTTTTTGGGCAGCTTGATGGATCTTGCCAAACTGCGCACAGGTCAGAGGGCGCACCTCGACTTCGCTACGAAGTCGGGTTGCGCACTCCAGCACTTAGTCAATTTAGCTGCTGCTCGGACTGCGCGCAAGAAGGGGAGCGCACCCCGACTTCGCTGCGAAGTCGGGTTGCGCTCCGGCACTTAGCTGATTTCTGGAGACACTGCTTCCCAACTGCGCACAGGAAGAGGAGCGCACCCCGACTTCGCTGCGAAGTCGGGTTGCGCTCCCATACTTAGCCAAATTCTGCTCATTTCCAGCCTGCTTCCGCACTTCGCATTCCCTAGTGCGCTCGTACTTAAGGGTGCACCCCGACTTCGCTGCGAAGTCGGGTTGCGCTCTTAGACTTAGAATTTTTCAGGGAATGTGAGATCTGTTTTGGGAATTCTGACTGCAGAAAGAACCGGGGGAAAAAGGGAGGAATGCAACTGATACAAGGGGAGAAAGGGAATAGTGGAGAAAGGGAAAGGAGATGGAGGGAAGGAAGAGCAGCATACTTACAAAATTTGAAAACATGGCACCCCGTGCAAAATGTGGCAACATTCCTGGCGGCTCGCGGGGTGTCAAGCTCGCCTCGACGCAAAGAACCAGGCCTTCATCCTTTGGGCGCAGAGGAACTCCCTTCCCCTGCCTTCCGCTGCTCTGGCGGCTTCTTCTTGGGCAACTGCTCCTCTTCAGATCCGCTTTCGGCAGTTGCTTCTTCTGTTTCTGCTGCTCTTTCCGAGTCTGAATGGTCACCACTGTCACCTTCTTGCTCGGCCGGCTGCTCCCGCTCACGGACAAGGTTGTATGCGGTCCTGGCCTGGTCCCAGGCTGCTGCCTAAAATGGCCCTAAGTCGCTAACATCTTTCAGCGCTGCTCTGAAAGCTGCGACCGCATGCATGTTGATGGTGTGGTATCTTTCTCCCAACTCCTTAAGGGAGGTGTTGATCTTGCAGTATCTCGACACCATCTGGGTGACCTGAGCTTCCTGGACTGGCTTGGCCCAACTGTCAATTTCTGACGTGTCTGCCTCAAAAGACAGCCAATTCATCTTCACCTGCTCAAGGGTCAGAAATTCTCCATCCTTGATGAAGCTCGGGCAACCGTGCTCAGAAAGAGCGTTGAAGGGGGCCAGGCAAATGTTCATTTCGTGGTCTAATGCGTCTAGCATTTTCCTGGCGGCCCTTATTTTCTCTACTTTTTCAAAATAATTATGCAAGGTTACCCTTGCATCTGCCCATTCTAGGGTAATTCGGGACATAGGGGGAAATCGGAGGCCCTTGCGCTCGTATTCCTCATGTTTCATTGCCAAGTCCAGCCACTGCTTCGCCTGGCGTTCGACCTCCTCTACCACAGGCTTTCCCTGGGCAGATACTTCTTGGATCCTGGACGTGAAATCCAAGACCGATATGGACCTGACAACATTGGCCCTGCAACCCTGCAGCAAACCAGCCCGCATTATCTTGACCTTATTCTTCGAAAAGGCCGTCGTCTGGGATGTTTTCTCCTCGAGCTGAGACTTAGCCTGCCTTAACGAATCCTGGAGCTGCGAGACCTGCTCCAGCGCTGCCCTTTTCTCCTCTGACAGTTGTTCAGCTGTCTGTCTTTGCGCTGCGGCCTCCTGCTGTGAGGCGGCGAGCTGGGCTTTCAGGTCACTGATTTCTTGCTGTGCAGAGTCCACCTGTGTGGTGGCTCTAGCCAGATCTTCCTCCAGCTGCCTTGAAGTATTCTGCAGCTGAAACAGCGCCTCCTGACTCTCGAGTCGCTTGACAAGGAGATTATGGGTTCTGCGACGAATGTCGTTGATTTCATACTCCTCGTTTATATCATCGAAGCTCTTCTCCTTGACTTGGTGTTCATAATCCGCCTCGGTCATTTCCCGGAGGGGCTTCTTCACTTTTGGAACCAACTTTTCAGTTCTCAGTACCCTCCTGTCCAAGTCGTACTTGGTGCGCTTCACTGGGGCAACGATTTCCTTGGCTCTTCTGCGCTTGACGCCTTGAAGGAAATAGGCGGAACACCCTACGGCCTTTGCTGCGAGGGGCTGATCGTCTATGATCTGCATGAAGTCAAGGTCTTCCAGCATTGGGTCTTGTTGCGGCATTTTTCCTGCAAACAGCGAAGCAGGAGGTATTCCAGAAGCCGTGGTCGCTTTTAAGGGCGACCAGGTCCTAGGGGAAGCAAGTGGTTGAGTGGAAGGCGTAGGCGGGGTTCTAAACAGGGGAGGTGAGCGACGCGGCGATGTACGCACAGCTTCAGCACTGGCCGCAGGTGAAGGGTCTAGGGTTTGGCTGAGGGACTGGAAAGCGTTTGGGTCCTGGGCGAACTGGTCAAATGAATGGGGGCTGTGCGAGGGTTGGGTGGTCTGAGATGAAGAGGACGGGACTATGGCTTGCCCTGATAAAATGGGGGATGGCGTTATGGCAGGGCCGACTGGGATTCGGGGGAGCGGGGAAGTGGGTTGTTTGAAGGACATCTGCAGCCCAAGTTTCTGCTTCTGCTTCAGGGCTGTCCAACGAGACAATTTTCGGCGCGGCTGTCCCTGTCCGCGCTGCGGCCGTTTGCTGTGCAGGCTCCCTAGGTCGCTTGGCCTTTTCGCTCCTCTTCCTTTTCTTTTCTTCTGGCGTTGCGGCTTGTTCAAAGGAGGGAGAGGAGGTTGGGGCGGCAGGCTGCAATGTGCCCACGGTAAACTTGTACCAGGGTCTAGACAGGAGGATGTTCGCCGCGGCCGCTCCACTAGCTGGCTGTTCTGGCGCTTTTTCCACTTGGGGGGCCACCTCTGGAGTTGACTTTTCTGGCCGCTGCGCCCTTTCGGGTAATGCTTCAGGAGCTGGAGGCAACATTGGGCCCACTTGACTGCTCGTTGGCGTTGCGCTGGAAGTTCCAGGAGTAGACAATTGCTGGGACGAAGACCTCCTTGTATACCTTTTCCTAGCGCCTCGGGGAACGCAGTCTCGAAATGCGAAAGGCCGCCGCGTGTCAGCGTATTGATCATATAGGGCCGAAAACTCATCATCAACGGCCAGCGTTTTCCGGTTGGATTTATCGTGCTGCGTGCCATCTCATCTTCCAGCATTCAACGATTTTGTCCTGTTGCCAGTTGAGGGGCGCCACCTTGGAGAGGAATTCCTTGAAGCCCGCCGAATCTAACCGGTGATCCGGGTTTCGCTTTGGATCATACGCCACCTCTTCGCAGTAAAAATCATGCCATGGAGGCCATTATTGCATCTGCTGAATGTGCCATTCCAGGTCTGCACCTGTTCTGTTGCCCCTTTCCTGCATGATCTCTGCTCGCGGGCAGATGTGCGCGAATTTACCCCTGACCCCAATTGGGTCGTACTTTCAGCGCTGCAACAGCAGTATTAGGCCCATGTTGATTAGCTCCCGTTCGAGGTAGACATGCTGTCCAATCTCACGTACTTGAATATTCGCCCAGGTAAAAGGATATTGGAAAATATGGCCCTTTTTCTTTCCCTGGCCGAACTCTTCTTCGACATAATCCATCTGGTGCGAAATCTCCATTCCGAACTGATGGTCAGTGCAGAAATAGGGAAGCAGGAACGGCTTCCCCTTGAATCCGTAGATTCTGACTACAATGCCCTGCGTCAGCCGGAAGGTGTCCCCGTACTTGTGCTTCCTCAGATAGCTTGTCATGACCTCTGGCGGGCGAGATGCCTCACCATTGAACAGCCCCAGGACCATACTCAGAAATTTGAAATTGAACTCATAGAATGACCCTTTTCTGTACAGGATCTCGGTCCATTCGTACATGGGCAGTGGCTCTCCTTTTTCATTTACCTTCTTCAAGTTAGGAACTCTGATCCGGTAGTGCGTGTGGTACAGACACAGCCATGTGAGGAAGGAGCAGAACCAGAATTCCGTTGTTTGCTTCTGCTGCAGCCTGACTAGGTTTGAATGAATGGCGTACGCCAGCCAGTCTGCCCAATCTAAGAAAATAGGGCGCTTTCCACTCCTTTACGTCGTGGAGTTGTAAAACTCCTCGTGCAGGATGCACTTTGCCAGCGCCATCTGGTACGGGCGTACCACTCCGTCAGAATCGCAGCCGAGTACCCATGCCAGAATAATGTATATATATTTGTTTTCGAATCTGTCCATGGGTATTGGGCCTGTGGGCCATTGTCTGGTTGGAAGCGGAGTCTTCAGTTCTGAGTCGAGGAATTCTCTCATCCACTTGGTCTGGGTGAATTTGCCCGTCTGTTCGTCCAGGTTGATCCTCCTGACAATTGCGCTGGGGTCGTACTGGAGCCCCGAGCCGAAAGCTGGCTGGACGCTCTCCCTGAAGACTGTGAACAAGACTCTTCCTTTGTTGTCGCAAACTTGCCGGGCAGCTGGCTTGTAGTATGCCACAATGGATTCAACCAGCTCCGGGCATTGGTGGACAGGAGGGCACAAGAACCAGTACAGGTTCGATTTGTAGGCAGCCCCGACATGGTGCGAGGGCGAAACCTTGTCAGCCCACTTCGCAATATTCGGCCGCAGCTTGGTGAGGCTGATAGAAAATTCGCCATCTTTGTACCCGGCCAGGCGATTGACGGGCGGCGGTGGAGCTTGCCCTCGGCTTTTCTTTGACCTGGTCCTCCTTGTTTGCTCTTGCGGCGCTTCGCTCTCATGAGCGTTGGATTCTGTCTGCTCTTCAGCTTCATGTTCTGCGTCACTGGACTGCGTCGGCATTGGCGCTTTCCCCTTGTCCATTGTTTCTTTTCTGCTCGAATTGGCAGAGACAGGGATTCTGGCTACTGATTGCTTAATTTTGGACCTTGCAGCACAGAGTTAGCTTGACGACTTGGATGCTCTGAGTATGCCAGGGCCTCCTTTTCTAGGCAAGGGAAACAACATTAATGGCGCAGGAGGAGAGGTTAAGGTGATTTGCCTGAAGTTGGTGGACGCGTTATAATATTTTGGCGGCTGTGCGTGGGTTTAATCTTGAAAAGCGTACCCTGGTTGCAGTTGGTCCTAATGCGCCTTGCTTTATTAATGACATCCCTTTTGAAAGTCTCGCAATCATTATTAAACATTCTTTGGACTTCGTGCTTTTGATGACGTCATAGCCGCCGCCTAGGCACACGTTTCGAGTGAGAATTTTGGGCCCAGGGTTTTCAAAAGGGACGCAACCCAACTTCGCACTATGCCAAACTACGTTGTCCGGGCCCACACTTAGAAACATTTTATCATTTCTTTTTTTTTTGTTTCCCGCGACAGGTCACTCAAGGTGCGCCCGAAATTGAGGGCGCACTCGGACTTCGCCCCAAAAACGGGCGCACTCCGACTTCGGCCAGATTTTGCTGCGCAGTCGGACTTCGCCCAAAAAAATTGCGCAGTCTGATTTTGACACTTAGCCGTTTTTAGCTCTGCTTTCCCCAACTGCGCTCCCAAGACGGTGCGCAGCCCTTCCCCAACTGCGCTCCCAAGACGGTGCGCAGTCCGACTTCGCTGCGAAGTCGGGTTGCGCACCCAGCACCAGGTCCCCGATTTTGAAAACTCGGGTTCTCCCACTGCGTACAGGATGAAGTCCTTGGAATAATCCGGGTTTATCAACACCGGAGCTTGTGCAATTCGGGCCTTGATCTCCTCAAAGGCCTGCCTTCTTTCGTCAGTCCACAAGAATTCGGCATTCTTTTTCAACAGTTCGGCCATGGGCTTAATCACTTGTGCAAAGTCCGGTATGAACTTCCTCACGAAGTTGATTTGGCCGAAGGACTGTAGCCCCTTCTTGTCGACTGGGATGGGCAAGCGGAGGAGGGCTTCTGCTCTGTCAGGATCCACTGCAAGGCCTTTCTCGGAGATGACATGTCCTAGCAGCTTACCCTCTTTTACCACGAAGACAGATTTCTTCGGGTTAATCGAAATGCCGAATTCATGACATCTCTCAAATATCTGCCGTAGGTGGGAAGCATGGTCCTCTCTCCTGTGAGAGAATACAGTCATGTCATCCAAGTAGATGACAATGTTCTTGTTAAGCAGCTCTCGAAAGACCAGGTCCATGGCTCTCTGGAATGTAGCGCCGACATTGGACAGGCCGAAGGGCATGCGCTGATATGCAAACGTTCCCCATTTGGTGGTGAACGCTGTTTTATGCTGGTCTTCATCTTTCAACCATATCTGGTTGTACCCAGAGAATCCTTCTAAGAGGGAGAACCTCTGTGCTCCAGCAACTATGTGGAGGATCTGATCGATTTGGGGAAGCGGGTAAAGGTCCTTTAGCGAGGCCTGCTTCAGATTTCTGAAATCACGCAGAGACGGATGTCTCCGTTCTTCCTCACAGGAACCAAATTCGCAACCCAAGATGAATGCTTGATGGGGTAGATGATCTTGGCTTCCAGCATTTTTAGGAGCTCAGCTTTCATCATGGCTTCAATCTTCGGGTTTACAGCCCTCTGCTTCTGCCGGAAAGGTTTCGCACCATCTTCTAGCTCTATGGTATACTGGATCATCTGTCTGTCATACCCCTTCAAGTCCTGGTAGCACCAGGCTACAATATCGGGGAACTCTCTGCATAATGATCTAATCTGCCCGAGTTCCTCTTCAGTGCAGTCCGTCCCGACCTTGATTGTTTTTCTAGGTTCAAGCTCCAGGTCAACGTACTGCTTGGGGTCTACTTTGATCCTGTGGGATATTGCTCTATCATTTTGATCAAAGAGACTCTCTAAGGTAATCAGTCCTTTTGGGACATGATTATTCTTCAATTGTATCAACCCCTCATATTGCTCGTCATCAGGGTCTCTACCTTCGATTGTACATGCTTCGGTAACCAAAAAAGTGACGATTTCCTTGTCACAGTCAAACACCTGCCAGTGGGTGTCCTTATCAGGCACAGAAGGCCTGTAGATGGTACGAACCGGCTTCGGCTTCTGGACAGTGTCATCAACCGGAACGTACCTGGCTCCAACAGACGCCAGAATGTCAGCGTGCTTGTTCTTTTCACGTGATATGGCTTTGACATTCAACGAGTCGAAAGACTCCATCAGGTCCCAGACACGATTACGATACGCCTTGAGATAATGCTTCTTGGAGGCGCATTTATTCGTAATCTGGTTGCACACCAGCTCTGAGACGCCAAAGATCTGCAAATGTTTTATCCCCAGTCTCTCCGCTTTTCTCAAACCCAAGCACAGGGCTTCATGCTCCGCCGCGTTGTTAGTACAGCTCCAAGCCAGTCTGTAGGTGTAGTCCTTCTGGATCCTAGATGGAGAAACCAAGAGTACGCCTGCGTCGGCGCCATTTTTGCATCGGGCGCCATCAAAGAAAAGCTTCCATAGCTTTTCTGGTGTAGGTCCTACCTCTTTTTTGGCTGACTGATCAATTCTCTCAGGTTGAGTAATGGTGTAGCAGCCTTGCTCGGTCTCGATCATGGAGTTGAAGTCCAGCAAGGAGAACTCATCCTCTACTTGCAACAGCTTAAGAGCTTGCTCTGTCATGTCTACCACCACCAGTTCTTCCGTCGTCAACTGAACCATGCAGTTCTATGACTCTTCTCCGGGTATCTTCTCTACTAGAAATGTGGAAGGCTTTTCGTTGTAGATCTTCAGTCTACTTCCTTTGAAGGGCACTTCCATATGTGAGTAATCTAGAGACAGATACCCACCCAGCTTCGCAGTGAACTCCCTAGAGAGACACATGCCGAAGTAAGGTTCCAAGTCGACAACCACGACCTCTTGAATGACCACTATGTCAAGAGCTTTGTGCAGCCGGATCGGAATATCTTTGATGACACCAACTGTCTTGACAGGGGTGCCGTCTAGCTGCAGCACACCTTGGCTGCTTTTTGTATACTACATTCCAATCTCGTCGCAAACGGCTCTCGGCATAACAGTCGTGGAGGCACCAAAATCCACCATACAGTTGTGTACTATATACCCTTGCATCCGCAATGACAAATAGAAGGGAGGTGGTCTGTTCTTTCCAGTGGCGGAGACTGTTAGGGGTTGAACCAAAACAGCAGGCTGCGTCTGCTTGCCAGGTTTTATGCTCTTCAAAGATTCCTGCAGCAGGTCAACTTGACCTGGGAGCAGAAGAGCATCATACATACTTATCCTTGCGGGAGTCCTCTTTAGCTCATTCACTATGCTGTAGCCCGAAGTGCTAGCTCCCTCTGTTTCTTTCGCAGGCTCATACTTGGTCCGGCATTGCTGCGTGGCTTCGACTCTGTCTTTTTGTCAGAGACGGATATCTCAGCTTCTCCTGAGCTAGTTCTTTTGTTTCAGGTGGAGACGGACTTGCGGGAGCTTCTGCTGCAGGAGGCTTGAGTGCAGGAAATTTTTCTTTGGCTGCGGGATGCCCTATCCTTTTGTCCGGTGGTATCCCAGCAAGTTGCGCCTTTTCTCTTTTGGCGTATACCTTCAATGGCTTTGCTTGGGCCGCAACAGCTTCAACAGGCTTTCTGTCCTCCTTGGCGGGGAGCAATGTCGGGTCTTCTTTTGGGACAGCAAAGTTACCTTCATCGTCCAAGATCATGTAAAGTTCATCCTCTTCTATGGCGTTGCCCGCTAGGGTCTGGAGGTAATGCTAATGCAGCGTGCAATCTTCTTCTGAATGCGGGTCGTTACACGTGGAGCACCAGTTAACCTGGTTAGAAGTGCCAGGTTGATCTTCAATGGCCGCATTTCTTGCAGGGGGGTGCCTTTGAACTTGCCGTTCTACGGCTTGATCTTTTGTCAGTGTCGGGGGACGATATGGCCTCCTTGGAACAAACTCCATCTGGGCCTGCTTCTTCTTCAGTATAGTCATGTCATTTGACATGGTATAGTATCCAGATGCCAGAGCCCGTACCTCTTGGAGGATTTTGTTCTGAATATCGTTGTCTGCAGGTGGCAACTGAGCTGGCGGAGGTAATGCAGCCAATGGCGGGGGTGCAGAATACTGCACGTACTGAGGGGGAGCTGGGAGTGCGGGATACTGCGGAGGAGGAGGCGGCGGGTTAGGATAATGAATTTGTTGTCCAACCAGGGCCAAGGGCCCCGTGGAGTCGACCGCGGGAAGAGATCGTCATCATTCTGCTGAGCAGCCATTTCTTCCTCTCCTCCGGTAGTGTACTCGGTATCGATACCATCCGAGGATGTAGATTGCTCTTCAGCCTCGGCCTCTTCGATTTCGGGCTCGGATTCGTCTATGAGAGCTTGGCGGTCAGCCAGCCTGACGCGCTCTCCTGGAGAGGCAATGTCAACGTAAAGATCAGGCTGCTTTTCCGGATTCCATGCTCTCAACCTTCTTGTATGCATGAAGGCGCTCGGACCGGTCTTCAAAGACTTAGAGAATATTCAGGTACTTGCAGAGTCGCCAGGTGTTCTGATTTTAACAGCAATGAAGCGAACACCAGTGCTTCGATTCTGTTTTGGGGTGGGAAACTTCTAGGTCCCACCGGGCGTGCCAAAGAAACTGTTGGTTACGAATCTGCCATTAGGAAAGGATTTGGTTAAATGCGCCCCAGATTCGCCCACCATATTGAAAGGCCGGAAGGAAGGAATGCCTTTCGTGCCAATCTCCGGAGAAGGCCAACTTCCTATGGGTTTTCTCAGTTGTTTTAGCTAAGAGTACAGGAAAGAGATAAAAATGCGGAAAGAGATTCAAATGTGATTTGAGTTGGGTGGGGGGAATAAGCAGCACGACAACAATCAATCACCACTACTAACAGCAATCCAATACAGAACACACAATAGAAACTACCACTGTCATGCACCCTATGTATCCTCTATCTATGCATTCCAAGAATACTTAATCATCAAATACCGGAATCCATAATTCAAAATAACAGTAAGCAATGAAATAAGAAACATGAGGCAGAAATGTCAAGTAAAGGCAGCATAAAGAATGACAACAGCAAAATAGAGCCAAGTGTGTGTCTTGCATTCAGAGGCAAACGTATAGCTACAATGGTTCCCTAGCAGGATATCCCCCTTCCACCCTTTACAATGATGCAGTGCGGCTATTTATAGCACAATTCCCCCCCATTACAATCTTGGGCACAAAATCCCAGACCCGACAATGACTGACAAAAGCTGACAAAAGCGGCGAAAGAGCTGCTGATGTTGATTCCTTCAGACAAGGATCGCATCGCGGCAACAAGGTCCACCTGAAGACTTGGCAGCTACGTGGCAGTGCGGTTGATGAGACTTTGAGTCAGCATGAATGCGGGTAGCTGCGCTAGATGGAACTTTGCGTCAACTTGAATGAGGGCAGTCGGTGGAGGTGATTTGGCCCATGCTTGTCCTTTTCCCATCACATCTCGGCTCGAATCCCGAGGCTGGACACTTGTCAAATTCTGATGAGGGACACATGTCTACCTTGAAAAGCAGTCTTTCCTTTATGTCCAACTTCGCCTGGGATCAGAGCGCAATTGGATAGCGCAGGTGGGGAACAGCGCAGTTCGGGAGGCCTCCGTGCCTTAGCCAGTTTTTGGGCTACTTGATGGATCTTGCCCAACTGCGCACAGGTCAGAGGGCGCACCCCGACTTCGCTGCGAAGTCGGGTTGCGCACTCCAGCACTTAGTCAATTTAGCTGCTGCTCGGACTGCGCGCAAGAAGGGGAGCGCACCCCGACTTCGCTGCGAAGTCGGGTTGCGCTCCGGCACTTAGCTGATTTCTGGAGACACTGCTTCCCAACTGCGCACAGGAAGAGGAGCGCACCCCGACTTCGCTGCGAAGTCGGGTTGCGCTCCCATACTTAGCCAAATTCTGTTCATTTCCAGCCTGCTTCCGCACTTCACATTCCCTAGTGCGCTCGTACTTAAGGGCGCACCTCGACTTCGCTGCAAAGTCGGGTTGTGCTCTTAGAATTAGAATTTTTCAGGGAATGTGAGATCTGTTTTGGGAATTCTGACTGCAGAAAGAACCGGGGGAAAAAGGGAGGAATGCAACTGATACAAGGGGAGAAAGGGAACAGTGGAGAAAGGGAAAGGAGATGGAGGGAAGGAAGAGCAACATACTTACAAAATTTGAAAACATGGCACCCCGTGCAAAATGTGGCAACAGTAATTAGTCCTTTCGGGACATGATTATTCTTCAACTGTATCAACCCCTCGTACTGCTCGTCATCAGGGTCTCTACCGTCGATTGTACATGCTTCGGTAATCAAAAAAGTGACGATATCCTCATCACAGTCAAACACCTGCCAGTGGGTGTCTTTATTAGGCACAGAAGGCCTATAGATGGTACGAACCGGCTTCGGCTTCTGGACAGTGTCATCAGCCGGAACGTACCTGGCTCCAACAGACGCCAGAATGTCAGCGTGCTTGTTCTTCTCACGTGATATGGCTTTGACACTCAACGAGTCGAATGACTCCATCAGGTCCCAAACACGATTACGATACACCTTGAGATAATGCTTCTTGGAGGTGCACTTATTCGTAATCTGGTTGCACACCAGCTCTGAGTCGCCAAAGATCTGCAAATGCTTTATCCCCAGTCTCTCCGCTTTTCTCAAACCCAAGCACAGGGCTTCATACTTCGCCGCATTGTTAGTACAAATCCAAGACAGCCTGTAGGTGTAGTCCTTTTGGATCCCGAACGGGGAAACGAAGAGTACACCTGCACCGGCGCCATTTTTGCATCGGGCGCCATCAAAGAAAAGCTTCCATAGCTTTTCTAGTGCTGGTCCTACCTCTTTCTTAGATTACTGGTCAAGTCTCTCAGGCTGAGTGACGGTGTAGCAGCCTTGCTCAGTTTCAATCATGTCGTTGAAGTCCAGCAAGGAAAACTCATCCTCCACTTGTAACAACTCAAGAGCTTGCTCTGTCATGTCCACCACCACCAGTTCCTCAGTCGTCAACTGAACCATGCAGTTTTGTGACTCTTCTCCGGGTATCTTCTCTACTAAAAACGTGGAAGGCTTTTCATTGTAGATCTTCAGTCTCCTTCCTTTGAAGGGCACTTCCATATGTGAGTAATCTAGAGACAGATACCCACCCAGCTTTGCAGTGAACTCCCTGGAGAGACACATGCCGAAGTAGGGTTCCAAGTCGACAACCATGACTTCCTGTATGACCACTATGTCAAGAGCTTTGTGCAGCCGGATCGGAATATCTTTTATGACTCCAACTGTCTTGACAGGGGTGTCGTCTAGTTGCAGCACTCCTTGGCTATTCCTTGTATACTCCATACCGATCTCGTCGCAGACAACTCTCGGCATAACAGTCGTAGAGGCACCAGAATCCACCATGCAGTTGTGAATTATATAGCCTTCCATCCGCAATGATAGATAGAAAGGAGATGGTCTGTTTTTTCTGGTGGCAAAGACTGTCAGGGGTTGAGCTAACACAGCAGGCTGTGTCGGCTTCCCGTCTTTTATGTTCTTCAAAGATTCCTGCAGCAGATCAACTTGCCCGGGGAGCAGAAGAGCTTCATACATGCTTATCTTTGCGGGAGTCCTCTTTAGCTCATCAACTATGTTGTAGCTTGAAGTGCTGGCTCCCTCCGTTTCTTTCGCAGGCTCATACTTAGTCCGGTATTGCTGCGTCGCTTCGACTCTCTGTCTCTTTGTCAGGGACGGATATCTCAGCTTCTCCTGAGCTTGCTCTTTTGTTTCAGCTGGAGATTGAGCTGCGGGGGCTTTTACTGCGAGAGCCGTTTCCTTGGCTGTATGGGGCCATAGTGACTTGTCAGGTGGTGGCCCAGCAGGTTGCGCCTTTTCTCTTCTAGCGTAAACCTTCAATGGCTTTGCTTGGGCCGCGGCAGCTTCAACAGGCTTTCTGCCTTCCTTAGGCAGGAGCAACGCAGGATCATCTTCTGGGACGGCATAGTTGCCTTCATCGTCCAGGATCGTGTATAATTCATCCTCTATGGCGTTGCCTGCCAGGGTCTGGAGGTAATGCTGATGCAGCGTGCACCCTTCTTCTGAGTGTGGATCGTTGCACGTGGAGCACCAGTTGACCTGATCAGAGGTGCCAGGTTGATCCTCAATGGCAGCATTTCTTGCAGGGGGTTGCCTTTGAGCTTGTCGTTCTGCGGCTTGGTCTTTCGTTAGCGCCGGAGGAGGATACGGCCTCCTTGGAAGGAACTCCATCTGGGCTTGTTTCTTCTTCATTATCGTCATGTCGTTAGACATGGTATGATACCCAGATGCCAGAGCCCGTACCTCTTGGAGGATTTTATTTTGAATATCATTGTCAGCAGGTGGCAACTGAGCTGGCGGAGGTAATGCAGCCAATGGCGGGGGCGCAGAATACGCCGCGTACTGAGGGGGAGCAGGGAGTGCAGGATACTGCGGAGGAGGAGGCGGCGGGTTAGGATAATGTATTTGAGGAGGGCCGTAGGGGTTTACAACTGGTGCCGGATTCCATGGCTGCTGGGGGTGCTGACTTGAAGATGAAGGCATCACACCAGAGGCCGATGGGTACTGGGACTGAGGAAAATCAGGATAAATAGGGGGCTGCACTCTATGCGGGAGTCTGCCTATGGAGATTATATCTAATTCCGCCTGTTGGGCAGCTTCGTATAGGGCAGGGAAAGAGTCGACTAGAGGTATCTTCAGAAGTAGGCAAATATCTGAGTTGAAAGACCTCAAGTAGTAGTGTGTAGCCTGACCTGCTGAAGGTCGTAGTTCGCGACGTACTCTCTTCCAAGACCTCGCAAACCTTATGTTGAAGTCTGACACCTCCTCTTGCGGGTGTCGTTGGATGCTTTGGAACTGATGCAACAGCGAAGAGGGATCGGCGGACTCGTTGCATCCTTTTACAAGTCTGCCTGCCAGCTGAGGCCACCCCGTGATAGATCCTTCTGGCAAGGATCTCCACCAATAGAGAAGCTTCCCCCTTAGGGAAAGAGCCAGTAGACGGGTCTTGACACTCTCGTCAGTAATAGAGTGTAGCGCAGCCAAGGCCAGAATGTCCTGGATATGTTCATACGTCGTTTTGTCGTAGCCATCATAAGTAGGGATGGCCTTCAGGGCAGCGGGGGGTACAGCTTGTTGTCCGACTAGGGCCAAGGACCCCGTGGAGTCGACCGCCGGGAAGAGATCATCGTCATTCTGCTGAGCAGCCATTTCTTCCTCTCCTCCGATAGTGTACTCGGTATCGGTACCGTCCGAAGATGTACATTGCTCTTCAGCTTCGGCCTCTTCGATTTCGGGCTCGGATTCGTCTATGCAAGCTTGGTAGTCAGCCAGTCTTACGCGCTCTCCTGAAGCGGTAATGTCAATTTCGTAAAGATCAGGCTGGTTTCCAGGATTCCTTGCTCTCCACCTTCTTGTATGCATGAAGGCGCTTGAACCGGTCTCACGGACTCAAAGAATATTCAGGTACTTGCAGAGTCGCCAGGTGTTCTGATTTGAACAGCAATGAAGTGAACACCAGTGCTTCGATTCTGTTTTGGGTGGGAAACTTTCAGGTCCCACCGGGCGTGCCAGAGAAACTGTTGGTTACGAATCTGTCATTAGGAAAGGATTTCGTGGAATGTGCCCCAGATTCGCCCACCAGATTGAAAGACCGGAAGGAAGGAATGCCTTTCATGCCAATCTCCGGAGAAGGCCGGCTTCCTATGGGTTTTCTCAAGGAAAGAGATTAAAATGCGAAAAGAGATTGAAATGTGATTTGAGTTAGGTGGGGGAGATAAGCAGCACGGCAACGACCAATCACCACTACTAATAGCAATTAAATACAGAACACACTACAGAAACTAAAACAGTCATACATCCTATGTATCTTCTATCTATGCGTTCCAGGAATACTCAATCATCAAATACCGGAATCCAGAATTCAGAATAACAGTAAGCAATGAAATAAGCAACATGAGGCAAAAATGTCAAGTAAAGGAAACATAAAGAATGATAACAACAAAATAGAGCCAAGTGTGTGTTTTGCATTCAGAAGCAAACGTATGGCTACAATGGTTCCCTAGCAGGATATCCCCCTTCCCCCCCTTTACAATGATGTAGTGCGGCTATTTATAGCACAATTTCCCCCCGATTACAATCCTGGGCACAAAATCCTAGAGCTGACAAAAGCGGCGAAAGGGCTGCTGATGTTGACTCCTGCAGGCAGGAACTGTACTGGCAAGCAAGGTCCACCTGAAGTCTTGGCAGCTACGTGGCAGTGCGGTTGATGAAACTTCGAGTCAGCATGAACGCGGGTAGCTGCGGTAGATGGAACTTTGCATCAGCTTAAATGAGGGCAGCTGGAGGAGGTGATTTGGCCCATGCTTGTCCTTTTTCCCATCACATCCTGTCTCGGATCCCGAGGCTGGACACTTGTCAAACTCTGATGAGGGATGTATTTGCCTTGGAAGACAGCTTCTTTCTTGTGTCCTACTTCGCCTGGAAATGGAGCGCAACTGGACAGCGCAAGTGGGGAACAGCGCAGTTGGGGAGGCCTCCATGCCTTAGATATTTTCTGGGCTGTTTGAGAGATATTGCCCAACTGCGCACAAGCTAGAGGGCGCAACCCGACTTCGCTGCAAAGTCGGGTTGCGCACTCCGACACTTAGTCAATTTGGCCGCCGCTCAGACTGCGCACAGGAATCAGGGCGCAGCCCGACTTCGCTGCGAAGTCGGGTTGCGCTCTGACACTTAGTTGATTTTCTGGATACTGCTTCCCAGGTGCGCACAGGAAGAGGAGCGCACCTCGACTTCGCTGCGAAGTCGGGTTGCGCTCCCATACTTAGCCAAATTCTGCTCATTTTCTGTCTTCTTCCGCACTTCGCATCCCCGAGTGCGCTCGAACTTAAGGGCGCACCCCGACTTCGCTGCAAAGTCGGGTTGCGCTCTTAGACTTAGAATTTTTCAGGGAATGTTTGCTCTGTTTTGGGAATTCTGACCGAAGAAAGAACAAGGGGAAAAAGGGAGGAATGCAACTGATAGAAGGGAAGAAATGGAACAATGGAGAAAGGGAAAGGAGATGGAAGGGAGGGAGAGCAGCATACTTACAAAATTTGCTCGACTTCGCTGTGAAGTCGGGTTGCGCTCCCATACTTAGCCAAATTCTGCTCATTTTCTGCCTTCTTTCGCACTTCGCATCCCCGAGTGCGCTCGAACTTAAGGGCGCACCCCGACTTCGCTGCGAAGTCGGGTTGCGCTCTTAGACTTAGAATTTTTCAGGGAATGTTTGCTCTGTTTTGGGAATTCTGACCGAAGAAAGAACAAGGGGAAAAAGGGAGGAATGCAACTGATAGAAGGGAAGAAATGGAACAGTGGAGAAAGGGAAAGGAGATGGAAGGAAGGGAGAGCAGCATACTTACAAAATTTGAAAACATGGCACCCCGTGCAAAATGTAGCAACAGGTCCTGGGTGGATTTTGCCTGTCTTGCATCCAAGGGGATTTTTGGCTACTTGCCCTTGGCAGCTGCGTAACTAATGGGCTGATCTTTAGCAAGAGATTTGTTTTGTGATGTAAAAGGGTTCGGGCCCTTTCAACATCCCGATTTTACCTTAATCAGAAAAAAAAATTACTATGACTAAATATTATATGGGCACTTATCATTACCATCACATATAGTCATAATAAAGAGTTAGGATACAAGAACTTGTCATTCTATCCTTGAATTTTTCTCAAATCAATCAAGCAAAAATATGGAACTATGATATCAGAAAATCACTGTGACTGAACATTGTAGGCACACTTTATCATTACCATTGTATGTAGTGATAATAACCTATGTGGAACCTCTTTCCTTGTTATTATCTTGATTATGCTTTTTGAATTGCAAGTTAATGACCTAAATGTGGCATGATCCTATCAAGGGATCTTATTCCACATTAAGAACACTAGTCCTTTTTATGAGTGTGTTTTTTGTGTGATTATATTAATCCCACATTAATAACATTTCGTAGTCAAGGAATGTTTATAAACCATGCCCCTTGCCTATGGCCCTCTACTTGTTGATGTTTGTAACCATTCACTTTGGCCATGGCCAATACTGTAATATTATATTGTACTTTTGTATGGCCCAAAGGGAGGTGACCCATGTTCATTAAGTGACCTAGAAATACATTGTTTTGATGATTTTGTGATTTGTGCTTACATATGATCAAGAGAAATTATACCTCAACTCACAGATAATTTTGTACATCGATTGTAATTCTTTACATCATTTCAGAAGAACTTTGGTATCTAGGGGCACCACACCATATCTTTTATCTTCCCTTTTCAATATTCATATTTCCACTTTTTCTTTTGCTAGTCTAGGCAATGTGTTGATTCCATTCAATCCCCTCTCAATTATTGTGATATTCTTCATGGTATCAAAGCAAGCGTGGATCTCCGTTACTCAATTAAAAACACTAGTTCATGATTTTCTTTTTTTGTGGCAACTCATCCATTAGGGGTTCTCAAAGGTCGCTTATATGAAACAAGGGTTTTGGATCAGCTAGGGTATTTTTTCAAAAAAACAATAAATAGAGAATCTGGCATTATATGCTTTTGAGGTTGTGCATCCACTCCCCATCCATTACAGCTCCATCCCAGAAGACAAAGGTAGAAGGCAAGGTTGTTGTAGGCACTAGTTCTAATGCGCCTAAGCCAAAGAAGTAGAAAGTCAAATACGTGCGCTTGAATCAAGTGCGCACAAAGGTGAAATTGTAATTGTATCACGGTGGTGAGTTTCCCAACAATGGAAGAAAAGAATGACAGGCTTTAAGGCCGAACAAGTCTGCAGTCATATAAATCTGCAAACATGGGCCTTTGTCTTCAGCCTTGTTAAACGGCAGTCTATATGACTGCAAGTTGAAACTTATGATAGCAAGCACTCAGTCATGTGACGGCATCAACTCAGTCATATGACAGCATCAAGTCCAGACGGCAAATGCATTCAATATGACAGCATCACCCTAGGCTTCTTGTACAACGGTTGCCACCAACAACTGCCGTCTGCACTCGCAACTCCTGTATACATTCTGGAATTCGTGACTGTAATCTGCAACTTGTGACTGCAATCTGCAACTCGTGACTGCAACCTGAAACTGTGACTGTGGCGTTCAACCTGCAATTCCTGACTTATGCAATATACAATCCTAGCGGGATAATACATTCATCATTCACAGACACTAAATGGTTAACAATATGCCTGATCGGCCATACAGAACATGAATATCAATCTGCCATGTATCATAATGGCTCTGTTACATCACCTTGCATACACTATCCCTCTCAGAACACACCAAACCACATTATGCTCCAAATGCCTGTCTACACCTATGCTCATGACTGTCTCTCCATACCCTCAAATGGAATAAGGGGGGTCCTTTTATGCATTTGGGTGGCAGTTACCAGAATGGCCACCAGGTACATTTTGCCCTCAACCGTTTGGACTTACATTAATCTGCCTAAGTTATAAATGCAATATTAACTTATGACATCAGTATTTTTGTCGTCATAACATTTGACTTTTACGTATATCACATTTGTATTTCATATTCATTTCGCAACATTTCATTACACTTTATTTCATAAACATTGACCCTTACTATTACATTGCTACTTTATAACATTATTCGTACACACATTTCGTCAAACATTTTAGGACATTTGTCTACCTAATCAAAGAGTACTGGTGGTGAAGGATTCAGTTGATTCCAGCCGAAGCAAACAATTGATCCAAGAAGTGACGGACCTCACCCCAAAAGAAGTGCAGAAATTAATATCGCAAGGAAGTCAAGGATTTAAGCAGCAACAGTTGAGGCATACGCCATTAATGTCATAATGGCAAGATTGTCCTAAGAGCAGAGGGCTCCAGAGTTACCCACATGGCTTATACCGTATATGCAAGGGGTGGTAGCTGGCGAAGCCTATGACTGGGCATCCTACCTCTCATACCACATTAAGGCTTTCTTGATGTGGAGTACGAAGAATTTTTCAATGGTATTTCATGTCATTGGTTTGTTGTTGAATGCTGCAGGGCAGCCAAGGATACAGATTCCAAGATTGGATCCTCCCAAAGAAATACCAGGATTGGCACCGACAATTCTAATATGCATGGATGCAAAGCTAGAAACGAAGAAAGGCACTCCGGAAAAGACTTCTAGAATGAAGAAGACATTGAGGAAGGATACTAGGCAATTTACCTAGAGAAGATTCACAGGAGGATACACCACCAGCAAAGTCAGAGTCGGCCCAAAAAATGAACAAGCGTAGGAGGTTAGTTTTGGAAGAACAACCTCAACACCCACAGCAGGCCACAGTGGAGGTAGGTGACAAGATGGAGCAGGCTATGGAAGAAAGGCAGCAGCAAGAAGCAGTGTAGCAATAGCCGGAGATGAAGGCTCAACAGGAATTGGAATTTCCAGAGATTGTGCCCATGGAAAAGGAAGTCCGAGAAGCTCTGGATGCAAATAGTATAAATAGAGGTAAGGAGGGAAGGCAAATGCACATTGCAAACTGAGTTCTAGAGAAGAGTACAAAAGTAGAGGAAGTTGAAAGTGATCAGGAGATGGACGACACAATAGTAAGAATTTTCAAACCAATAGGGCAAAAAGTACTTGTGCACCAAAAGATAGAAAAAACTAGATAGAGGATGTCCTAGCCACACACATAGAGAAGAAAATTGATAACTAAGAGGGTTTCATAAAATTTGCATACACAGTGCACAGAAGGGTGACAACCATTAAAAAAGATGCAGTCAGACGAGGACGAGTTGGGGTTGCTACTAGAAAATACTGACAGAGGCCGAGGGCCAAAGGAGCTGAATTCATCGAAGGGACGAAGAGTTGTCGTTTGTGCAGTGTCGTCTAAGGTCAACAAAGCCAAAGAGCTATCGTCGGAGGAAGTCATCTAAAGACTGCAAAAGGAGTTGGGAATCTAAAAATCGTGTCGACTGTAGAGAAAGTGGTCGTCCCAATCATCAGCAAGAAAGTTGTCGTCTCAGTCGTCAGCAAGAAAGTTGTCCCATTCAAGGAAAATTGTCATCACTGTCGTCGACAAGAAGAACTGTCTTCACAAACTACCATGTCGTCATAGTCATCACAAAGGTGTCGTCATAGTCATTGCTATCATAAGCAATGAGACTGTTGTCGAAGTCGGACAAGTACCGTCCGAAGGAAAAAGCTAACAAGAGTGTCGGAGGTGACTTCAAGTGCAATTGTCAAAGATGCATAAGAGACCCTCCATTCACAAGAGGATCACATATGTAGAGCAAAAAAAAGGAACTTCGCAGGAGTCCATGTCTAAAAAACAAATAAGGCATCAATAAGGACATTCCCAAGTAAGTGGAGCAACTGAATGGGAATACGATTCTAATATGGGACGGGCTCAAGGAACGAAAGCATGGCGTCAGGAGGAAAGCGTTCTGAAATATAGAGGAAGGGATGCCAAGCAGAGTGAGAAAGAACAAGTACCCCTCAAAGATACGTGGATACATTCCACAGGAGAGTACTGCCGAACATGGTGGGAAAATCCCCTAAGGAGCACCTGTTATGGCAGAAGTTGCAAGAAGTAGGAGTAAATTTCATCCTGCAGGTACCAAATTTTGATATAGATTTTTTCAAGTACTTACTACAGATGCTGGAAACGTACGACCCGAAACAAGGTACAAATGGGGAGGTAGCAACTAAATGTCATTTTTTCTAAAGAAAACTTTCAAAGAATGTTTGGATTGCCAAGACAAGGGAGTGCAATAGTCAAGGAAATGGTAGATTCCAAGCATAGTAGGCAGTTAATCCAGAGCATAACAACTCTGGATAAGGAGGTGGAGACATTAATGTCACATGGAAGTAGAGGAGTGAAGAAGTACTAGCTGAAAGACATAGGGCTACAATGCATAATGAACAAAATAATGGCAAGGTTGTTCGGCAAACAGAGGGCTTCTGAGTTGCCCATATGGTTGATCCCATATATGTAAGGAATAGAGAAGGGTAAAGCCTATGAGTGGGCAACTTACCTATCATCTTGCATTAGGTCTCTCTTGATGCGTACTACGAAGAACTTTTCGATGGTATTCCATGTCATTGGTCTTTTTCTGAATGCTAAATCATAGGAGAATTGGAGATTCCTAGACTAGATCCTCCCAGAGACTGCCAAAAATGTTACTGACAGTCTTGAGATGGATGAATACAAAACCTCATCAGAAGAACACTCCAAAGAAGAAGCAGGGGGTAAAGCAGATATTTAGACAGGAAATGCTCTTGGATGAACCTCTTCACAGTTCAAAGGAGGTGACAATATCATCAAGAGAAGAACCACTCCTAAGAAACAAAAGAAAATTTGTGCCGCCAAAAGAGTCCCAGTCTCCAAAGCAGAGTTCAATTCAACGAATAACAGAGGAACAAATTGCAATGGGACAAGTTGTAGTGGAGAGAATACAACAAACCCTGGAACAAGCACACCAGCAAACAGGAGAAACACCAACAGATATAGGGGCAGAGGCTGCAATTGAGAAGCAACAGGATTGGGAGTTCCACATAAATAAGCCTACCAATGAGGAAACAAAGAACAGAAGTGGGGATGTACAGATTGGAGCAGCTGAATTTTTGGCAGAAGCTTAGCACACAGATCCGATGGCACCACGCCCACTACATGGAGAATCCTATTTTCTAGTAACATCAGTCGCAGAGGAGCTGCCAGCTTGAAAAACAGTCATATTCGTTGAGATGTCAAAAGAGAAAAATCCAACTAAACTGATGAGGATGTCAGAAGAAGGGAAGGAGGTAGAGTCCGAGCAGTTGGAGCAGCAGGAACTGCTGGAACAGCAGAAATCAGATCCACGAGAGAATGAACTCTCTTGCAAAGATGAAGTATTGCAAGGGGAAGACAGCCAAAGACAGAGCAGATTGGCTGAGGAATCTAAGCAAGTAATTGTTGGTTACGAATCTGCCATGAGGAAAGGATTTGGTATAATGCGCCCCAGATTCGCCCACCAGATTGAAAGGCCGGAAGGAAGGGATGCCTTCCGTGCCAATCTCCGGAGAAGGCCAGCTTCCTGTGGGTTTTTAGTGTTTAAGCTAAGAGTGCAGGAAAGAGATAAATTGTGGAAAGAGAATCCAAATGTGATTGGAGTTGGGTGGGGGGAATAAGCAGCACGGCAACGATCAATCACCACTACTAACAGCAATTAAATACAAAACACTCCATAAAAACTACAGCTATCAAGCATCCTATGTATCCTCTATCTATGCATTCCAGGAATACTTAATCATCAAATACCGGAGTCCAGAGTTCAGTACAACAGTAAGCAATGAAATAAGAAACATGAGGCAAAAATGACAAGGAGAGGCAGCATACAAGATGATGACAGTAAGCAGAGCCAAGTATGTGTCTTGCATTCAGAAGCAAACGTATAGCTACAATGGTTCCCTAGCAGTATATTCCCCTTCCACCTCTTTACAATGAAATGGCGTGGCTATTTATAGCCCAAGTTCCCCCCGATTACAATTACGGGCACAAAGTCCCAAACCAGACAATAGCTGACAAAAGTGGCAGAAGAGCTACTGATGCTGACTCCTGTCGGCGAGGACTGTACTTGCAGCAAGGTCTCCGTGAAAGCTGTACAGCTACGTGGCAATGCGTCGGGTGAAACTTCTAGTCAGCAGGAATGCGGGTCGTTGTGGTAGATGGAACTTTACATCAGCTTAAATGGAGGCAGCTGGCGTAGGTAATGTGGTCCATGCTTGTCCTTTATCCCGTCACATCTCGACTCGAATCCCGAAGCTGGACACTTGTCGAATTCTAATGAGTGACACGTGTCTGCCTTGAAAGGCAGCTTATCCAACTTCGCCCGGGATCAGAGCGCTATCGGGTAGCGCAGGTGGGAAACAGCACAGTTGGGGAGGGCCTCCGTGCCTTAGCCAATTTATGGGTTTTGGTGAATCTTACCCAACTGTGCACCGGTCAAAGGGCGCAGCCCGACTTCGCTGCTGTTCGGACTGCGCACAAAAAGGGGAGCGCACCCCGACTTCGCTGCGAAGTCGGTTTGCGCTCCAGCACTTAGCTTATTTTCCGAACACTGCTTTCCCAAGTGCGCACAGGAAGAAGAGCGCACCCCGACTTCGCTGCGAAGTCGGGTTGCGCTCTGACACTTAGCCAAATTCTGATCATCTCCTGTCTGCTTTCGCACTTCGCATTCCCTTGTGCGCTCCGACTTGAGGGCGCACCCCGACTTCGCTGCGAAGTCGGGTTGCGTCCTGACACTTAGAATTTTTCAGGGAACACTTGCTCAGTTTTGGGAACTTGACTGGGGGAAGTACAAGGGAAAAAGGGAGGAATGAAACTGCAGGAAAGGGAGAAAGGGAAAATTGGAGAAAGGGAAAAGGAGGAGGGAAGGAAGAGCAGCTTTCTTACAAAATTTGAAAACATGGCACCCCGTGCAAAATGTGGCAACAGTAATTACTGAGGGAAAAGCCACAAAGAAACGAATTGATCTGTCAGATAAAGGAAAAGAAAAGGTACCTAAAGTTGAAACAGAAAAAGAAGCAGACGATGGTCTTAGTGAGTGTTGGTTACGAATCTGCCATGAGGAAAGGATTTTGGGTTAATGCGCCCAGATTCGCCCACCAGCATGAAAGGCCGGAAGGAAGAGATGCCTTCCGTGCCAATCTCCGGAGAAGGCCGGCTCCTTTTGGGGGGTTTTGGTTTAAGCTAAGAGTGCAGGAAAGAGATAAATGAACGGAAAGAATTTACAAATGTACTTGGAGTTTGGTGGGGGGAACTAACAATACGGCAACCAGCAATCACCAATACTTACTGCATCATAAATACAAAGCATGACTGAGAACTGCAAAATCTAAGTGTACTTTTTGTACTAAGCAATATACGCACAGCTACAATGGTCTCCTAGCAAACATTCTCCCTACAAGAAGAACTAACAGCACGGCAATGCATCAATCACCACTACGTACGGAAACTCAAAACAGAAAGTAACTAAGAGATGTCAGAACCAGGTATATGTGTCATGCAGAGAATTTAACCGCACAGCTACAATGGTCCCCTAGCAAACATTCTCCCTACAAGGAGAACTAACAGCACGGCAACGCATCAATCACCACTACGGACAGCAACGAACACACAACTGATGGAACCGCTACCACATCTAGTCTATGAAGTTCAAAAGTGCTTGACCACCAAATGCTAAAATGAATTAACAAGCCATGGCACAAACAATGCTAAAGGCGCCTGATCACCAAATGCTGAAACGAATCAACGAGCCGAGACACAGGGAAGCGTTAAGCATAAGCATAAAGAAATAAAAGCAGCAGAACAGAACTAGGAATACAAATTATATTTATAAGCAGAAGCACGGTTACAATGGTTCCCTAACAGACATTCCCCTTCCACCCCTTACAATGAAATCATGGTGGGTTTATATAGCCCGAGTCCCTCACGTTACATTAATGGGCACAAGGTCCCAGTCAAACAATAGCTGACAAAAGAGGCGAAAGAGCTGCAAATGTTGACCTTTTGTCGAACCGGACTGTACCCACAGCATGGTCTTCCTGGAAGCTGGACAGCTACGTGGCAGTGTGTTGGGCAGAACTTCTCCTCGGCAGGAATGCGGGTAGCTGGAGCGGGTAGAACCTCCAATCGGCTTTAAATGAGGCCACTGGCATAGGTAGTGCAGCCCATGCTCGTCCTTTTGCTCGGCACGTCTTGGCTCAAATCCCGAAGCTGGACACTTGTCAGATGATGGATGATGCTGTTTGACACGTGTCTGCCTTGAAAGGCAGTTTATCCAACTTCGCTCGGGATCAGAGCGTCTCGGGTTGCGCAGGCAGAGAACAGCACAGTCGGGAAGGCCTTCATGCCTTGGGTGTATTTCTGAGTTTGTTTCCCTACTGCGCACCTGTCAAGGGCGCACTCGACTTCATTGCAAAGTCGGATCTGCGTACGTGAAAATCGGTATCTGCCGCCGTACGGACTTTGCCCCAGCACTTATCATTCTTCTGTCAGCCTGCCAGCCTGCTAGTTACAAGGTGCGCCCAGAAAGAGGGGCGAAGTCGAACTTCGCACCAAAACTGGGCGAAGTGCGAACTTCGCACCAACACTTAGCCATTTTTCAGGTAACTGCTGTCAAATCTGAAATTCAACTGAGGGGCTCCAAGAAAGGGGGGAAGAAAGAGAATGTAGGAAAGAAAGAGGAAGGGAGAGAAGAAGAAAGGAAAATAGAGGAAGAGGGAAAAAGAAGAGCAGCACTGTTACAAAAATTGAAAACATTGCACCCCGTGCAAAATGTGGCAACAGTGAGCATGTGTTGATCGAAGTGCCTAATTTCAAGCAACCACCAAATTTGGGGATGCACATTAATGGGCAAGTTAACACTTGTCTCACTACGCTATCTCAAGTAATTGACAGATTGAAGTTGGAATTTGAGATAGGCTGTGTAGGATAGTGGAAGCAATGGAAACTGATGGCAGAAGATGAGCTCAAGAAGTTGGTAAAATGGACCCGAAAAGGACAGTGGAGAACTGAAATTACCCGCATATATCAAGAGCAGCCATGGGAGTTGCAGATGGATAATATCAAAACCATGGATGAGGTAAAGAAATTGCTAGGACTGCCAACATTGTACACAGAACCAACTTGTATGTACATAGATGGACATGAACATCGCAGTTTATCTGATCCGAAGAGTGGTGAGACGGTGCAATACACAAAACTTATACCGGAATTGTTCCTCATGTATGCTTAGATGAATTTTTTGGCATACTTAGTGCAGTGGCTAGCTACTGGAATTAAGAAGTTGCATGCCATGGGGAAAGACCAGGCTCAAGAATTGCAAATCACAGAAGAAAAAATTCAGCATCCAAAACATACGATAGAAGATGACATTATCAAGCTAGAAGAACAGTTTAATAAGATAGAGGAAGATCAGAAAGAACTGCACATAATGAAGGAGGAATTGGAAAAGAGAGAAAGGTTATTGTGGACCAGGAGGAACAGCTCATACATCTCAAATCTGAAAGCTCGCTTAGACAACAACAGGAGGAAACACTATTGAAGGAGTTGGAACAGAAGAACCAGCTAATTGCAGAGCGAGAGGAAAGGATTGCAGCACTGATGCATGGGACTGCAAATGAGGCCTTTGCGAAAAGGGAGGAGGAGATCTTGATGCAGTTGGCAGAAATGGAGAAGGCGGCCAACCATTTTGGTGTTGAATGGGCCAAATACTTCAACTACGCCAAAAGGCTCAAATATGAGGAGGCCTTAAAGCTGCAAGTCACTAAACTAGGAGGTGTGCCTAATCCTCAATCAAAGCAAATACAGAAGCCAAGTGAGACCCCGACAGAGTAGAGAAGGAAGTCACTAAGGACATCGACCAATTTAAAGGGGAGGACAGATGTAGGCACTAGTTTCAAGAAGCAGAAATGAAAGTGTAAAAAATATTTATACCTCCACTCACCCATCATTTTGTAAGTTAAAATTCTTTCTTTCATTGAGAAAAAATTTGGTGTCTAAAGGCACCACATCATATCTTTAATATTCTTTATTTGATATTTGGTATTTTCAATTTTCTTTTGAGAGTCTAGTTAACATACTGATTCCGTTCAATTAATCTCTTGATCATTGTAAAATTCTTCAACACCATCTACCGGGACATTTTTGCAATCCAAAAGCAATCTTTAGGGTGGAAATCCCAAGGTGGTTGTTTGCAACCTCTTCAAGTACTTGTTGTCACATTTTGCACGGGGTGCAATGTCTTCGGTATTGTAACAGTGCTGCTCTTCTTTTCCCCTCTTCCTTTTTTTCCTTCCTTCTTCTCTCCTTTCCTTTTCTTTCCCGCATTCTCTTTCTTTCCCCCCTTTCTCGGAGTCCCCCAGTTGGTTTTTTAACTTTCCAGCAAGTTACCTGAAAAATGGCTAAGTGTTGGTGCGAAGTACGCACTTCGCCCAGTGTTGGTGCGAAGTACGCACTTCGCCCAGTTTTGGTGCGAAGTTCGCACTTCGCCCAGTCTGGGTGCGAAGTCTGACTTCGCCCCAGTTTCTGGGCGCACCTTGCAACTGGCAGACTGGCAGGCTGACAAAAGAAAGATCAAGTGCTGAAGCAAGTCCGTACGGCGGCAGACACCAGTTTTCACCTGTGCGCAGTTCGACTTCGCAGCAAAGTCGGAGTGCGCCCTTGACAGGTGCGCAATGGGGAGACACTTGACAGGTGCGCAATGGGGAGACAAACTCAGAATTTGACCAAGGCATGAAGGCCTTCCCGACTGCACTGTATTCTGCCCGCGCAACCCGAGGCGCTCTGATCCCAAGCGAAGTTGGATGACTGCCCTCCAAGGCAGACATGTGTCAAACAGCATCACCCATCTTCTGACAAGTGTCCAGCTTCGGGATTCGAGCCAAGGCGTGCCGAGCAAAAGGACAAGCATGGGCTGCACTGCCTGCGCCAGTAGCCTCATTTAAAGCTGATCTGAGGTTTTACCTGCTCCAGCTACCCGCATCACTGCCAGATTGAAGTTCTGCCCAACACACCGCCACGTAGCCGTCCAGCTTCCAGGAAGACCATGCTGCGGGTACAGTCCGGTCCGACAAAAGGTCAGCATTTGCAGCTCTTTCGCCGCTTTTGTCAGCTTATGTTTGACTGGGACCTTGTGCCCATTAATGTAACGGGAGGGACTCGGGCTATAAAAGCCCACCATGAATTCATTGTAAAGTGTGGATGGGGAATGTCTGTTAGGGAACCAATGTAACCGTGCTTCTGCTTATAAATATAATTTGTATGCCTGGTTCTGTTCTGCTGCTTCTGTTTTTTATGCTGCCTTTCTTTATATTCATGCCTTAGGCTAACCTGTCACGGCTCGGCTGATTCATTTCAGCATTTGGTGAGCAGGTGCCTCTAGCATTGCTTGTTTAAAGCACCCTCTGTACTTCATTAATTAAAAGGATACATAGAATGGATGTAGTAGCAGTTTCATCAGTTGTGTGTCAAGTTGCTGGTCCGTATCTGGTGATTGGTGCGCTGCCGTACTGTTAGTTCCTTGTAGGGAATGTCTGTTAGGGAGCTGTTGTCACATTTTGCACGGGGTGCAATGTCTTCAGTGTTGTAACTGTGCTGCTCTTCTTTTTCCCTCTTCCCCTATTTTCCTTCCTTCTCCTCTCCCTTTCCTTTTCCTTCCCGCATTCTCTTTCTTTCCCCCCTTTCTTGGAGTCCCCAGTTGATTTTTCAACTTTCCAGCAAGTTACCTGAAAAATGGCTAAGTGTTGGTGCGAAGTTCGCACTTCGCCCAGTTTTGGTGCGAAGTGCGCACTTCGTCCCACTTTCTGGGCGCACCTTGCAACTAGCAGATTGATAGGCTGGCACGCTGACAGAAGATGACAAAAGGCAGGAGCAGAGTCCGTACGACGGCAGACACCAGTTTCCACCTGTGCGCAGCCCGACTTCGCAGTAAAGTCGGAGTGCGCCCTTGACGAGTGCGCGATGGGGAACAAACCCGAGATTCGACCAAGGCATGAAGGCCTTCCCGACTGCACTGTTTTCTGCCCACGCAACCCGAGGTGCTCTGATCCCAAGCGAAGTTGGACGGACTGCCTTCCAAGGCAGACACGTGTCACACAGCATCATCCATCATCTGACAAGTGTCCAGCTTCGGGATTAGAGCCGAAACGTGCCGAGAGAAAGGACAAGCATGGGTTGCATTGCCTGCGCCGATAGCCTCATTTAAAGCTGATCTGAGGTTTTACCTGCTCCAGCTACCCGCATCACTGCCAGAGGGAGATTCTGCCCAACACACCACCATGTAGCTGTCCAGCTTCCAGGAAGACCATGCTGCGGGTACAGTCCGGTCCGACAAAAGGTCAGCATTTGTAGCTCTTTCGCCGCTTTTGTCAGCTTATGTTTGACTGGGACCTTGTGCCCATTAATGTAACGGGAGGGACTCGGGCTATAAAAGCCCACCGTGAATTCATTGTAAAGGGTGGAAGGGGAATGTCTGTTAGGGAACCACTGTGCCCATTGTAACCGTGCTTCTGCTTATAAATATAATCTGTATGCTTGGTTCTGTTTTGCTGCTTCTGTTTTTTATGCTGCCTTTCTTTATATTCATGCCTTAGGCTAACCTGTGTCATGGCTCGTTGATTCATTTCAGCATTTGATGATCAGGTGCCTCTAGCATTGCTTGTTTAAAGCACCCCCTGTACTTCATGAATTAAAAGGATACATAGAATAGATGTGGTAGCAGTTTCATAAGTTGTGTGTTTTGTTGCTGGTCCGTATCTGGTGATTGGTGCGCTGCCGTACTGTTAGTTCCTTGTAGGGAATGTCTGTTAGGGAGCCATTGAAGCTGTGCGGTTAAATTCTCTACATAAACACATATACCTGGCTCTGATATCTCTATGATTGCTTTCTACCCATGTTAGTGTCCGTAGGTGGTGATTGACGTGTTGCCGTCTTGTTAGTTCCTTGTAGGGAATGTCCGTTAGGGAGCCGTTGTAGCCGTGCGTACACCGCTTGGGTATCGGAAGTATACGTTAGATTTTGCGGTTCTCAGTCGTGCTTTATATTTAATGCAGTAAGTAGCGGTGATTGGTGTGTTCCCGTACTGTTAGTTCCCCCCACCAACCTTTGAATATATTTGTAAATTCCTTTCTGTTCATTTATTTCTTTCCTGTACTCTTAGCTTGAACATAACCCCCCCCAAAAAGGAGCCGGCCTTCTCCGGAGATTGGCTCGGAAGGCATCTCTTCCTTCCGGCCTTTCATGCTGGTGGGCGAATCTGGGCGCATTAACCCAAATCCTTTCCTCATGGCAGATTCGTAACCAACAGTTTCTGCGCACGCCCGGTGGGACACTGGTCCCACATTTGAAGAGAGATTTTTTGATCAGTCTCCACCTGGCGCTGACAGTTCCTGAGCTTTAAAGTCTATTCCCACATACGACGGCTACGGTAAGACGGCGTACGAACACATCCAGGACATCCTTGCCCTGGCCGCATTACATACTATCACCGATGAAAGTGTGAAGACCCGTCTGCTGGCCCTTTCCCTGAGGGGAAAGCTTCTCTACTGGTGGAGATCGCTGCCAGAGGGATCCATCACAGGGTGGCCCCAGCTTGCCAGGAGGCTCGTAAAAGGATGCAACGAGTCTGCTGACCCCACTTCTCTACTGCATCAGTTCCAAGCTATCCAGAGACATCCTCAAGAGGAGGTGTCTGATTTTAACATTAGGTTTGCGAGATCCTGGAAATGGGTACCTCGCGAACTTCGGCCTTCAGCCGGCATGGCTGCTCACTACTATCTGAGATCCTTCAACTCAGACATATGCCTGCTGCTGAAGATCGCCAGAATTGACGAGTTCCCTGCGCTGTACGAAGCTGCCCAGCAAGCTGAAGCTGACATTATTTCCATCGGCAGACCCCCGTCCAGAGTGCAGGAACCCATCCATCCCGACTTCCCCAGATCCCAGTATCCTTCTGCTTCTGCCGGTTCGCCGTCCACATCAGGACAGCAACCCCAGCAGCAGTGGAATCCGGCGCCGGTCATAACTCCTTACGGCCCGCCTCAGTTGCATTACCCTCACCCACCGCCTCCCGCTCCGCATTTTCCAGCACTTCCCGCTCCTCCACAGTACGCATCTTATTCTAACCCTCCTCCATTGGCCGCATTGCCTCCACCGGCACAAATGCCGCCACCTGACAGCAGCATCCAGAACACGATTCTACAAGAAGTGCGGGCTTTGGCCTCCGGATACCACGCCATGTCCAATGACATGACCGCTATGAAGAAGAAGCAGGCCCAGATGGACCTCGCTCCTAGGAGGCCATATGCGCCCCCGGCGCTAACAAAAGACAAAGCGCCAAAAAACCAGCCGCAAAGGCGTCCGCCTCCGAGAAATGCTGCTATAGAAGACCCGCCTGGTCCTCCCGACCAGGTTAACTGGTGCACTACGTGCAATGACCCGCATTCGGAGGAAGACTGCACTTTGCACCAGCACTACATCCAGACATTGGCCGGCAGCGCTATAGAAGACGATGAGCTGTACATGATCTTGGATGGCGAAGCCAACTTTGCCCTCCCGGAAGAAAATCTAGCGCCACCCGCCAAGGAAGAAAAGAAAGCCGCAGATGCGGCCAAGCCTTTGCAAGTCTACGCGAGAAGAGAAAAACCGCAGCCCGGCGGGCTGCCACCATACAAGCGGCTGTGGCCCTACACAGCCCAGGAGAAGGCATCCAAAGATAAAGCTCCAGTCAAGCCTTCTCCGGCAAAGGCTGCCCCTGTTCCAGCCAAACCTCCAGCAAAGGCCCCAACTCCGGCTAAGACTCCGGTACTTCAGCCTCCAGCTGAAACCAAAGAACAAGCCCAGGAGAAGCTGAAGTACCCGTCTCTGACCAAGAGACAGCGAGTTGAGGCCACCCAACAGTACCGGACGAAGTATGAGCCGGCAAAACAAGCAGAAGGAGCTAGTACCTCGGGCTACGACATTGTAGACGAGTTGAAGAGAACACTGCTAGAATCAGCATGTACGATGCTCTTACGCTCCCAGGCCAGGTAGATCTGTTGCAAGAATCACTGAAGAACATGAAAAGCGGCAAGCAGATACAGCCCGCTGTCCTGGTTCAACCTTTGACAGTCTCAGCCACTGGGAAGAACAGACCGCCACCCTTTTATCTGTCTTTACGGATGCAAGGGCACATAGTTCACAACTGCATGGTGGACTCTGGTGCTTCCTCGACTGTGATGCCGAAGGCCGTCTGCGATGAGATCGGGATGGAATACACACGGAGCAGCCAAGGCGTGCTGCAATTAGACGACACCCCTGTCAAGACAGTTGGTGTCATAAAGGACATCCCTATCCGGCTGCACAAGGCTCTCGACATCGTGGTCATCCAAGAGGTCGTGATTGTTGACTTAGAGCCTTACTTCGGCATGTGTCTCTCTCGGGAGTTCACTGCGAAGTTGGGCGGGTACCTGTCTCTAGACTACTCACACATGGAAGTGCCCTTCAAAGGAAGGAGACTGAAAATTTTTAATGAGAAGCCTTCCACCTTCCTAGTAGAGAAGATACCCGGAGGAGAGTTGGACTGCATGGTCCAGTTGTCAGAGGAAGAGCTGGTGACAGTGGAGCTGACTGAGCAAGCCCTCGAAGTGCTACAGCTCGAAGATGAGTTCTCGTTGCGGGACTTCAATGCCGTAATCGGGACAGAGCAGGGCTGTTACTCCATTGTACAGCCCGAGAGGCTTGACGTGTCAGCTGCGAAGGAAGTAGGACCTGCACCCGAGGAGTTGTGGAAGCTCTTCTTTGACGGCGCGAGATGCAAGAATGGCGCCGGTGCAAGAGTGCTGCTGGTTTCTCCAACCGGAATCCAGAAGGACTATGCCTACAGGTTGGCCTGGAGCTGCACTAACAACTCGGCGGAATACGAAGCCCTGTGCTTGGGTTTGCGAAAGGCGGAGAGGCTCGGAATCAAGCACCTCCAGATTTTCGGAGATTCAGAGCTGGTGTGTCACCAAGTTACGGAGAAGTGCGCATCCAAACAGCACTATCTTAGAGCGTACCGCAATCGGGTGTGGGACCTGATGGAGTCATTCGACTCATTGAATGTCAAAGCGATATCGCGTGAGAAAAACAAGCACGCTGATATTCTGGCGTCTGTTGGAGCCAGGTACGTTCCGGCTGAAGACGTTGTCCAGAAACCGAAGCCGGTTCATACTGTCTACAGGCCTTCTGTGCCTGATAAGGACACCCATCGGCAGGTGTTCAGTTGTGACGAGGAAATCGTCACATTCCTGGTTAACGAAGTGTGTGTAATCGAAGGTAGAGACCACGATGACGAGCAATATGAGGGGTTGATACAGTTACGGAATAATCACGTCCCAAAAGGACTGATTACATTAGAAAGTCTCTTTGATCAGAATGACAGAGCAATATCCCACAGAATCAAAGTAGACCCGAGGCAGTATGCTGACCTAGAACTTGAACCTGGTAAAACCATCAAGGTCGGAACAGACTGCACGTCGGAGGAGCTGGAGCAGATCAGATCACTGTGCCAGGAGTTCCCCGACATCGTGGCCTGGTGCTACGAGGATTTGAGGGGGTATGACAGAACTGTCATCCAGCATACCATTGAGCTAGAGGATGGCGCCAAGCCATTCCGACAGAAGCAAAGGGCCGTGAATCCAAAGATTGAGGCCATGATGAAGACCGAGCTCTTGAAGATGCTGGAGGCCAAGATCATCTACCCCATCAAACATTCATCCTGGGTCGCGAATTTGGTGCCCGTGAGGAAAAAGAATGGCGACATTCGTCTATGTGTCGACTTAGAAACCTAAATCAGGCTTCCCTCCGGGACCACTATCCGCTTCCCCAAATCGACCAGATTCTACATATCGTTGCTGGAGCCCAGAGATTTTCACTTTTAGATGGATTTTCCGGCTACAACCAGATTTGGGTCAAAAACGAAGACCAGCATAAGACGGCGTTTACCACCAAGTGGGGGACGTTCGCCTATCAGCGCATGCCATTTGGCTTATCTAATGCTGGTGCCACGTTCCAAAGGGCCATGGACCTGGCCTTCCGAGAGCTGCTCAATAAGATTATCGTCATCTACCTTGATGACATGACTGTTTTCTCTCACCAACGAGGAGATCATGTTTCGCACCTACGGCAAATATTTGAGAGTTGTCGAGAATTCGGCATTTCTATAAACCCGAAGAAGTCTGTCTTCGCGGTAAAGGAAGGAAAGCTGCTGGGACATGTCATCTCCGAGGAAGGCCTCGCCATTGACCCTGACAGAGCGAGAGGCCCTCGTTCGCTTGCCAACCCCCATCGACAAAAAAGGGCTGCAGTCCTTCTTCGGTCAGATTAACTTCGTGCGGAAGTTCATTCCGGACTTCGCACAGGTGATCAAGCCTATGGCCGAACTGCTTAAGAAAGATACACGTTACGAATGGACTGATGAGAGAGAGCAAGCCTTCGAGGAAATCAAGGCCCGAATTGCACAAGCTCCGGTGTTGACAAACCCGGACTACTCCAGAGACTTCATCCTGTATGCAGTGGGAGAACCCGAAAGTTACGCTGCAGTCCTAACTCAGAAGGGAGACGATGGTGAGGAGCGCCCCATAGCATTCCTCAGCCAAGTGATTCTGCCGCATGAAGAAAAGTACAATTTTATAGAGCGGCAGGTTCATGCTGTCATGAAGTCCCTTCGAAAGTTCAGGCACTTTGTCTCCCAGAGCAAGACTACTGTCTTTGTGATTCACCCGGATGTTCGAAGCTTCATCTTGCAAGGAGAACCGGGTCACAAGAGAGCGGGATGGATTGCCAAAATCCAGGAGTTTGACATTGAAGTGCGGCCCACCAAGCTTATCAGAGGCCGAGCCTTGTGTCAGGAATTGGCCCGAAGCGTTGTAGCCGGCATCTCCGCCTTGTAAGTGGGAGGACACGGCGACACGCATCTACCTAGCCGACTCCTTATCGGAGGGGAGTGATTGGACAGATGAACTGGTGAGATACTTCTGCACCGGAAGATGTCCCGATCACCTGAACGCCTCACAACGAAGGAGATTTCGGCTAGGTGCACTCAAGTACACTCTTCGCCCCGAGGGGCTTTACTTCAAAAACATTGACGGCATCCTGTTGCGGTGCGTCTTAAAATCCGACCAGCCTAGGGTCCTCGGAGAATTTCATTCCGGGATGCCTGGGGGTCACCATTCTTCAAGGCCAACGGCCTTAAAAATAATAAGGGCTGGGTACTATTGGCCCACTTTGTTCGCAGACGCGCATGCGGTCTGCTCTAAATGTGATCAATGCCAGAGGTTTGCTGGCCGAAACAGAAAAGCACCCCTGCCCCTTCAACCGATTCAGGCCGAGACTCCGTTCCAGCAATGGGGTTTAGACTTTATTGGGGTGATTTCTCCTAACTCCTCTGCCGGCCACAAGTTTATTCTTACGGCTACCGACTATTTCACGCGGTGGACAGAGGCGATCCCGACCAAGAACGCAGACCAAGAAACGGTCATCAGGTTCATTGAGAGCCTGATTACCCGCTTCGGGGTTCCAGAGTCGATTGTGACAGGACAACGGTCCGGGATTTGTAGGCGCTGTACTCACGGAGTACACCGGCAGACTTGGCATCTATCACAAGATGTCTTCTAATTACTACCCGCAGGGGAATGGCCTTGCCGAGTCCACTAACAAGAACCTCCTGAAAATCATCCGGAGGACCATTGACAGAAACAAGCGGACTTGGCACTTGCTCCTGAACCGGGCGCTGTGGGCGGACAGAGTTGCATTCAAGAAATCCCTCAGAACGTCCCCATATGCGCTCGTCTATGGCAAAGAGGCTGTCATGCCATCACACATCGAGATCCCTGCCCTGTGGATGATTGACGAAGACAGGTGCAGCGGAGACCCGGTGGACGACAGACTGTGCCAACTCCTGCAGTTGGAAGAAGACAGAGAAAGTGCATACCAGGCCTTCACTGATCATATTGCAGCCACTCAAGGCTGGTTTGCAAAAGGCACCACTGCCCGAGTTTTCGAAATCGGGGACCTGGTGCTGAAGTGGGACTCATATAAAGCAAAGCCAGGTAATCACGGGAAGTTTGATGCTCTCTGGGAGGGCCCTTATCAGATTGCCCGGGTAAACCAGTTCAATGCCTACATACTGCGGGATATGGAGGGTCAGCTCCTGCCTATCCCTGTTAACGGGTTCCACTTGAAGCTTTACCGCTGCTGAAGGTGCCCGAGTGGCCCTTCCTTGTAAAAAATTTTCCTTATGCTTTTTCATTTCCCGACATGTACAGTTTTCGGTTTTCAGCTTTTAAATTGTTTTTCTTCGTTTTTTGAGCTTAACTGCGGCATGGGAGAGAAAGATAGACTTCGCAGCGAAGTCTGTCGTCGCCCTCAGGAGGGGCGAAGTTCGGTTGTGCAAAGAAAAGAGAAAAGGAAAAAAGGCAAAAAATTGGCTAAGTGTTGGCCGAAGTCCGACTTCGCAGCGAAGTCGGGCTTCGGGCCAGCCACGGTGCGAAGCGCGACTGAAAGGGAAGCCACGAGGGCACACTAAAGACAGGCTTCGCTAAGCTTTGGCCGAAGGCGACTTCGCGCGAAGTCCGACTTCGGCCAACTTCCGCGGGTGCCTGCGCGACTTCGCGCGAAGTCCGCTGCGCCCAACTTTCGTGCGAAGTGCGAACTTCGCGCGAAGTTCGTACTTCGCCCAAAGTTCGGCCGAAGTCCGAACCCGCCTCAGCGTTTGCACTGCGCGGCTTGTCCAGGATCAGTCTAAAGAAAAATGATAAGTGTGGTCAAAGGCCCGAAGGTTGCAAAGGACCCAGACTGCGCCCAAACCTTGGGCGCAGCAAGCAAGAAAAAAGAAGGAACAGTTCGAACGCGCACTTCGCGCGAAGTTCGAACTTCGCCCGAAATTCGGGCGAAGTCCGACTTCGCCGGCGAAGTCGGGCCGCGCCCAACTTTGGGCGAAGTCCGGCTGCGCCTCGTTTTCTGGGCCAGTTTGGGGCAACGTTTAAAAATGAATAAAAAATTAAAAAAGGTTCCTAGCTGGGCCCAAGGCGCGTTTGTAGCCGTTCCAAAGTGGGTTTCCGCACCAATGATTCTTTCTTGAGCAGTGTGCCCGCGCTCCGGCAATGACGTCAGCCATGGCGCAGCGTCCAAGACAGAATTGATGATTGCACGTTCCTCAACGAAAGTGCAAGCAAAAGAGCATGGCACGTCTGCCGGAGCGCGCTTTTTCCAAACATTCTTCTGCGCAGCCACCAAAGAGCCTTAACTCAGCCGACCTACCTCCTCCTGCGCGGCATTAATGGCGTTGTCTTTATCTAGAAAAGGGGGTCAGATGTTTTTAAACATTCCAGACTATGCAGATTATTCCTCGGACAGTGCAAATTATTCCTGTGACAACGAAATCTGCTGCAGACGCCTTGAACTTGCAATTATTGCTGATTCGGAGAGATGGACAGAGGAAAGATGCCAGTGTCAGCGCAGTCCAGCGAAAGTGGCGAACCAAAGGATTTACCGCGGCCGGGCGTTTTCAGAAGTGAAACCCCGCCAGAGAAAGTCAAAGTCCCGGACGAAAAAAGTACAGCGTGGGCAAGCCCCACCACCTCCGGTGAATTATTTATCGGGATACAAGGACGGCTCTTTTTCTATGAGCCTAACGAAGCTGCGGGCAAATGTGGAGAGTTGGGCTGACAAAGTTTCGCCCTCCCACCATTTCGGAGCGGCGTACAAATCCAATATTTTCAGATTCTTGTGCCCTCCTGTCCACCAATGCCCGGAACTGGTAGACCTAATTGTCAGACACTACAGACCAGCTACCCGGCAAATTTGCAGCTCCAGCGGTAAACCCTTGTTCACACTGCGCAGGGAGACTGTCCAGCCAGCTTTCGCCCCAGGGTTGGAGTATGACTCCAGCGCCATTCTCAGAAAGATAAATTTGGGCGAGCAGGCGGGACGTTTCACGCCAACAAAACGGATGAGGGATTTCCTCAATTCAGAGCTGAACGCCCCGCTTGCAGGTGGACAGTGGCCAACCGGCCCCATGCCCTTGGCACAATTCCAGAACAAATACTTGTACATCATTTTGGCATCTATTCTTGGCTGCGATTCTGATGAGCTGGTACAGCCGTACCAACTAGCGCTGGCAGAATGTCTCCTGTGTGGAGAGTCCTACGAACCGGCAGCACAGAGAAGTGGGAAGCGTCCCATCTCTTTCGACTGGGCAGACTGGCTGGCTTACGCCGTTCATTCCAGCCTGGTAAAAATCCAGAAGAGGCAGTCTACCGATTTTCGTTTCAGTTCCGTTCTAGCCTGGCTTTGTTTGTACCATTTGCACTCCCTGATGCCGATCCTGAACCTGAAGAAGGTCAACGAGAGGGGAGAGCCACAGCCCGTCTATAACTGGACGGATGACTTATACCGGAAAGGGTCCTACTACAAGTTCAACATCAACTTTCTGGGATTCGTCATGTCAGTCTTCGATGAAAGCGAAATTCCTCGCCCCCAAGAGAAATGACGAGCGCTTTGATAAATCAGAAGCTCGGGGACGTTTTCAGACTGACGCAGGGAATTGTGGTCAGAATCTACGGATTCAAGGGCAAACCCCATTTGCTGCCCTATTGGTGCTCGGAGCACCTGTTCGGGATGGAGGTTGCCCGACAAATGGACTATGTTGAAGAGGAGTTCGGCCTAGGAAAGAAGAGAGGACAGATTTTTCAATATCCTCTTTCCTGGGCAAATGTTGAGATTTTTGAGGTAGGACAGCATGTCTACCTTGAGCAAGAGTTTTCCCGGATTGGCCTGGTTTTGTTGCCGCAACGCTGGAAGTATGACCCATATGGAATAAGGGGAAAGTTCACACATCTCTGCCCCCGGGCAGATATAACCGAAGATAGATGCGATGTGGTCCATGTGGATCTTGACTGGGAAATCGAATTGATGGAAGCTTCTCCTCCCTGGCAGGATTTCTACTGCGAGGAGGTGACATATGACCCCAAGCGAAACCCGGACCACCAGTTTTCATCTCCAGGGTTCAAAAAATTTCTATCCAAGATAGCAGGCCTTAACTGGTCTAAAGAAAAGATTACTGAATGCTGGAAGATGAGATGCCGCACGCAGCACGACAAATCAACAAGGAGAAACCTGGCCGTAGATGACGACTTTTCGGTTCTCTATGACCAGCATCATGACAGCTGGCGGCCGTTCGCATATCAAGGTTACGTTCCCCGAGGTCCCTTTGAAGACTATAAAGGAGGGTCTCCCTCCCAACGAGTTGTACACTTCGGCAACTACCAGCGTGGGCCCAGCAGACTTCCAAGTCGATCCAATGCAGCCCGTGGCTTCCAAGACGGCGCACGAGAAGGCGAAAGAGTTAGTCAAGGCAACGCCCGAGGCAATCCCTCAGGCACGAAAAGCGCCAGCGCCGTCAGAGGGCAGACCGGTTGCGGCAGACCTTCTGCAAGTCAAACCCCGGTACAAGTTTACCGTGGGAGCATCAGCGCCTGCTGCACCTGCTTCATCTCCTTCCCCTGATCCAACCGTTATTCCAGAAGAGAAGAAGCGGAAGAGAGTTGAGAAAATCAGGCGACCTAGCCTGATAGTGCAGCAGCCAGTTGCAGAGCCGCAGCCGCGTCCTGCCGCCGCAGAGACAGTGTCTCTGGGCAGTCCTAAGCCAGCCGCCGAAATCAGAAGCACAGACATCCATCCGGCATCGGCTCAGGCGGAGCCCGCAGGTACGTTTGCTGCCCCTGTCTCTTTGGTCTCACCCAGTCCCACTCCCACTCCGTCTCCCGCTCAATCCGAGCAAGTCATGGCCGCATCCCCCTCCCCGTCTCCACGCCCTTCTAGCGGCCCCCATTCTTTTGATCAGTTTGCTCAGAACCCTAACGTCTCTCTTTCTCTGAGCACAACTCCAAACCCTTCGCCTGAGGTTAGTGCTGAGGCCGCCCGTTCACCGTCACATCCACCATCTCAGCCGCTTCAAACCCTTGCAGTGTCAGCCGCTCCCATCTCCATTTCCCGGTCGCCCCCACAAGCGGCCGATTCTTCCAAGGTCCGTCCGGTTCCTCCTGGTCCCATCCCCGCAGGAGAGACGTCTCAGCAGAACCCTAGGCTGGGGGAACCAGATTTTATGGACGACCTCCAGAATACAGACGACTTGCCCCTGGCAACGAGGGCTGTAGAGTATTCTGTCTCTTTCCTCCAGGACCTGAAGCGGAGGAGACATGAAGAGATAGCCGCCCCGGCAAAACGCGCAAAGTATGATTTCGGGAGGAGAGTGATTACGACAGAGAAGATAATCCCAAAAGTAAAGAAACCTCTCCGGGAAATGACCAGGGCGGACTACGAGCTCCAGACAAAGGAGAAGAGCTTTGACGACATTAACAAGCAATATGAGATTCAGTCAATCATGCGCAAAGCTGACAATCTCTTTGTCAAAAGTCTGGAGGAGCAGGAAGAACTTTTCGGGTTGCAGGATAAAACAAGGCAGCTTGAAGAGGACTGTCTAGGTCCACCGAGCAACTGAGACGGCGCGGCAAGAAATAGATGAACTCAAAGCCCAGCTGGCCGCTTCTCAGCAACAAGCCGCAACCGAAAAGAAAGCGGCCTCGGAGCAGATTTCTCAGCTCCAAGAGTCTTTGAAGGAGGCGCGATCGCAACTTGCAGAGAGAGCATCTCAAGCGACGGTCTTTTCAAAGACAAAGGTTAAGGAGATGCGGGCTGGTTTGTTGCGGGAATGCAAGCCCCACACCTATAAGGCGATGGCAGTTCTGGATTTCGCATCCAGAATTCAAGAAGTTTCTGCCCAGGGAAAGCCTGTGGTAGAGGAGGCCGAGCGCCGGGCGAAGCAATGGCTGGACCCGGCGGTAAATCTTCAGGAGCGCGAGCGCAACGGCCTCCAATTTTCTCCCGTGTCCTCATTCGCTGCAGAATGGGCAGGTGCAAGGGTGACCTTGCACAAATATTTCAAAAAAGTTGAAGAGGTGAGAGTTGCCAGACGAATGCTAGATGCATTCGGACATGAAAGAGATATCTGTCTGGCTCCCTTTCGCGCTCTTTCAGAACTAGGGTGCCCAGGTTTTGTTGAAAATGGCGAGCTTCTCACCCTAGATCGGGTGAAAAGGAATTGGCAGTCCTTCGAAGCAGATACAGCTGAAATTGATAAGCTGGGTGAGCCAATTCAAGACAATCGAGTCACTCGAGATGGTGGCCAAATATTCCAAAATCAGCTCCTACTTCCAGGAGTTAGAAAAGAGATACCTCACCATCGACCTGCACGCGGTCGCTGCTTTCCACGCAGCATTAGAAGATGTAGCCGACCGCCGGCCATTTGAAGCAGAAGCTTGGCGCCCAGCCAAGGCCGCATACGATCGCATTTGCGAAGCAGAAGCAGGAGATGGAGAGCTTTCGGAAGGTAACTCTGAGGAGGCAACTGACAAAGATGAATCTGAAGAACAGTTGCCACAAGGAGGGCAGTTAGAGCAGCCAAAGGCAGGGGAGGCAAGTTCCTCTGCACCCAATGGATGAAGGCATGGATTCTTTGCGCCGAGGCGAGCTCGACACCCCGCGAGCCGCCAGAAATGTTGTCACATTTTGCACGGGGTGCAATGTCTTCAGTGTTGTAACTGTGCTGCTCTTCTTTTTCCCTCTTCCCCTATTTTCCTTCCTTCTCCTCTCCCTTTCCTTTTCCTTCCCGCATTCTCTTTCTTTCCCCCTTTCTTGGAGTCCCCAGTTGATTTTTCAACTTTCCAGCAAGTTACCTGAAAAATGGCTAAGTGTTGGTGCGAAGTTCGCACTTCGCCCAGTTTTGGTGCGAAGTTCGCACTTCGCCCCACTTTCTGGGCGCACCTTGCAACTGGCAGATTGACAGGCTGGCAGGCTGACAGAAGATGACAAAAGGCCGGAGCAGAGTCCGTACGGCGCGCAGACACCGGTTTCCACCGTGCGCAGCCCGACTTCGCGATAAAGTCGGAGTGCGCCCTTGACGAGTGCGCGATAGGGGAGCAAACCCAGAATTTGACCAAGGCATGAAGGCCTTCCCGATTGCACTATATTCTGCCCGCGCAACCCGAGGCGCTCTGATCCCAAGCGAAGTTGGACGAATTGCCTTCCAAGGCAGACACGTGTCACACAGCATCATCCATCATCTGACAAGTGTCCAGCTTCGGGATTAGAGCCGAAACGTGCCGAGCAAAAGGACAAGCATGGGCTGCATTGCCTGCGCCAGTAGCCTCATTTAAAGCTGATCTGAGGTTTTACCTGCTCCAACTACCCGCATCATCGCCAGAGAGGAGATTCTGCCCAACACACCGCCATGTAGCTGTCCAGCTTCCAGGAAGACCATGCTGCGGGTACAGTCCGGTCCGACAAAAGGTCAGCATTTGCAGCTCTTTCGCCGCTTTTGTCAGCTTATGTTTGACTGGGACCTTGTGCCCATTAATGTAACGGGAGGGACTCGGGCTATAAAAGCCCACCGTGAATTCATTGTAAAGGGTGGAAGGGGAATGTCTGTTAGGGAACCACTGTGCCCATTGTAACCGTGCTTCTGCTTATAAATATAATTTGTATGCTTGGTTCTGTTCTGCTGCTTCTGTTTTTTATGCTGCCTTTCTTTATATTCATGCCTTAGGCTAACTTGTGTCATGGCTCGTTGATTCATTTCAGCATTTGATGATCAGGTGCCTCTAGCATTGCTTGTTTAAAGCAACCCCTGTACTTCATGAATTAAAAGGATACATAGAATAGATGTGGTAGCAGTTTCATAAGTTGTGTGTTTTGTTGCTGGTCCGTATCTGGTGATTGGTGCGCTGCCGTACTGTTAGTTCCTTGTAGGGAATGTCTGTTAGGGAGCCATTGAAGCTGTGCGGTTAAATTCTCTACATAAACACATATACTTGGCTCTGATATCTCTATGATTGCTTTCTACCCATGTTAGTGTCCGTAGGTGGTGATTGACGTGTTGCCATACTGTTAGTTCCTTGTAGGGAATGTCTGTTAGGGAGCCGTTGTAGCCGTGCGTACACTGCTTGGGTATCGGAAGTATACGTTAGATTTTGCAGTTCTCAGTCGTGCTTTATATTTAATGCAGTAAGTATTGGTGATTGGTGTGTTCCCGTACTGTTAGTTCCCCCCACCAACCTTTGAATATATTTGTAAATTCCTTTCTGTTCATTTATTTCTTTCTGTACTCTTAGCTTGAACATACCCCCCCAAAGGGGGTTCTGGTTGCTGGTTTTTTTTTGGCGCGCCTCTCGTATTTTGTGAGGGGTGATGAGTGTGGCTAGGGAAGAGGGACGCGTGCGAAGGATCGAAGTATACGTTAGACTTTTGCGGTTCTCGTCGTGCTTTATATTTATAATGCCGTGAGTATTGGTGATTGGTGCCGATGTTAGTTCCCCCCACCAACCTCCAAGTATATTTGTATATTCTTTCTGTACATTTATCTCTTTCCTGCACTCTTAGCTTAAATCAAAAAACCCCCCAAAAGGAGCCGGCCTTCTCCGGAGATTGGCTCGGAAGGCATCTCTTCCTTCCGGCCTTTCATGTTGGTGGGCGAATCTGGGCGCATTAACCCAAAATCCTTTCCTCATGGCAGATTCGTAACCAACAGTTTCTCTGGCACGCCCGGTGGGACCCTGGTCCCACGTTTGAAGAGAGATTTTCTGATCAGTCTCCACCTGGCGCTGACAGTGGTTCCTGAGCTCTCGGTGAGACAAGGAAGTTTCTCACCCCCGACAGAATTGAAGCACCGGTGTTCGCTTCATTGCTGTTCCAAATCTGAACACCTGGCGACTCTGCACGAACAAATCCTCTGAGTCCGAGAGACCGGTCCCAGCACCTTCATGCACACAAGAAGGTGGCAAGCAAGGGATCCAAGAAGCCCGCCTGAGTTCTACGAACTGGACATCAACGCTCGAGGCGAGATTCCCAGGCTGGCTGACCCGCGAGCTCGTGTCGACGAAGCCGAGGCTGAGATACAAGAAGAAGCCGAAGCTGAAATCGGCGGAGCTGAGTACGAAATAGAAGAGGCCGAGGAAGAAGAAGATCCCGCATCCTCGGAAAGTACCGACACCGAGTACACAACCGACGGCGGAGAAGAAGAAGAAGAAGAAGAAATGGCTGCTCAACAACCGAATGACGATGATCTCTTCCCGGCGGTGGACTCTACGGGGCCCTTGGCCCCGGTCGGACAGACAAGTCGTGCCCCCGCCGCTTTAAAGTCTATTCCCACATACGACGGCTACGGAAAGACGGCGTACGAGCACATCCGGGACATCCTTGCCCTGGCCGCATTGCATACTATCACCGATGAAAGTGTGAAGACCCGTCTGCCGGCCCTTTCCCTGAGGGGAAAGCTTCTCTACTGGTGGAGATCGCTGCCAGAGGGATCCATCACAGGGTGGCCCTAGCTTGCCAGAAGGCTCGTAAAAGGATGCAACGAGTCTGCTGACCCTACTTCTCTACCGCATCAGTTCCAAGCTATCCAGAGACATCCTCAAGAGGAGGTGTCTGATTTTAACATCAGGTTTGCGAGATCCTGGAAACGGGTACCTCGCGAACTTCGGCCTTCAGCCGGCATGGCTGCTCACTACTATCTGAGATCCTTCAACTCAGACATATGCCTGCTGCTGAAGATCGCCAGAATTGACGAGTTTCCTGCGCTGTACGAAGCTGCCCAGCAAGCTGAAGCTGACATTATCTCCATCGGCAGGCTTCCGTCCAGGGTGCAGGAACCCATTCATCCCGACTTCCCCAGATCACAGTATCCTTCTGCTTCTGGTGGTGCGCCGTCCACATCAGGACAGCAAACCCAGCAGCAGTGGAATCCGGCGCCGGTCGTAACTCCTTACGGCCCGCCTCAGTTGCATTACCCTCATCCGCCTCCTCCCGCCCCGCATTTTCCAGCACTTCCTGCTCCCCCACAGTACGCATCTTATTCTAACCCTCCTCCATTGGCCGCATTGCCCCCACCGGCACAATTGCCGCCACCTGACAGCAGCATCCAGAACACGATTCTACAGGAGGTGCGGGCTTTGGCCTCCGGATACCATGCCATGTCCAATGACATGACCGCTATGAAGAAGAAGCAGGCCCAGATGGACCTTGCTCCTAGGAGGCCGTATGCGCCACCCGCACTGACAAAAGACAAAGCCCCGGAACATCAGCCGCAGAGGCGTCCGCCTCCGAGAAATGCTGCTATAGAAGACCCGCCTGGTCCTCCCGACCAGGTCAACTGGTGCACTACGTGCAACGACCCGCATTCGGAGGAAGACTGCACTCTGCACCAGCACTACATCCAGACATTGGCCGGCAGCGCTATAGAAGACGATGAGCTGTACATGATCTTGGACGGCGAGGCCAACTTTGCCCTCCCCGAAGAGAATCTAGCGCCACCCGCCAAGGAAGAAAAGAAAGCCGCGGATGCGGCCAAGCCTTTGCAAGTCTACGCAAGAAGAGAAAAACCGCAGCCCGGTGGGCTGCCGCCATACAAGCGGCTGTGGCCTTACACAGCCCAGGAGAAGGCATCCAAAGATAAAGCTCCAGCCAAGCCTTCTCCGGCAAAGGCTGCCGCTGTTCCAGCCAAACCTCCAGCAAAGGCCCCAACTCCGGCTAAGGCTCCCGTACCTCAGCCTCCAACTGAAACCAAAGAACAAGCCCAGGAGAAGCTGAAGTACCCGTCTCTGACCAAGAGACAGCGAGTTGAGGCCACCCAACAGTACCGGACGAAGTATGAGCCAGCAAAACAAGCAGAAGGAGCTAGTACCTCGGGCTACAGCATTGTAGACGAGTTGAAAAGAACACCTGCTAGAATCAGCATGTATGATGCTCTTTTGCTCCCAGGCCAGGTGGATCTGCTGCAAGAATCACTAAAGAACATGAAGAGCGGCAAGCAGATACAACCCGCTGTCCTGGTTCAACCTTTGACAGTCTCCGCCACTGGGAAGAACAGACCGCCACCCTTTTATCTGTCTTTACGGATGCAAGGGCACATAGTTCACAATTGCATGGTGGATTCTGGTGCTTCCTCGACTGTGATGCCGAAGGCCGTCTGCGATGAGATCGGGATGGAATACACACGGAGCAGCCAAGGCGTGCTGCAATTAGACGGCACCCCTGTTAAGACAGCTTGGTGTCATAAAGGACATCCCTATCCGACTGCACAAAGCTCTCGACATCGTAGTCATCCAAGAGGTCGTGATTGTTGACTTGGAGCCTTACTTCGGCATGTGTCTCTCTCGGGAGTTCACTGCGAAGTTGGGCGGGTACCTGTCTCTAGACTACTCACACATGGAAGTGCCCTTCAAAGGAAGGAGACTGAAAATTTTTAATGAGAAGCCTTCCCCCTTCCTAGTAGACAAGATACCCGGAGGAGAGTTGGACTGCATGGTCCAGTTGTCAGAGGAAGAACTGGTGACAGTGGAGCTGACCGAGCAAGCCTTCGAAGTGCTACAGCTTGAAGATGAGTTCTCATTGCGGGACTTCAATGCCGTAATCGGGACAGAGCAGGGCTGTTACTCCATTGTACAGCCCGAGAGGCTTGACGTGTCAGCTGCGAAAGAAGTGGGACCCGCACCCGAAGAGCTGTGGAAGCTTTTCTTTGACGGCGCGCGATGCAAGAATGGCGCCGGTGCAGGGGTACTTCTGGTTTCTCCAACCGGAATCCAGAAGGACTATGCCTACAGGCTGGCCTGGAGCTGCACTAACAACTCGGCGGAATACGAAGCCCCGTGCTTGGGTTTGCGAAAGGCGGAGAGGCTCGGGATCAAACACCTGCAGATCTTCGGAGATTCAGAGCTGGTGTGTCACCAAGTTACGGAGAAGTGCGCATCCAAACAGCATTATCTTAGAGCGTACCGCAACCGGGTGTGGGACCTGATGGAGTCATTCGACTCGTTGAATGTCAAAGCAATATCGCGTGAGAAAAACAAGCACGCTGATATTCTGGCGTCTGTTGGAGCCAGGTACGTTCCGGCTGAAGACGTTGTCCAGAGACCGAAGCCGGTTCGTACTATCTACAGGCCTTCTGTGCCTGATAAGGACACCCACTGGCAGGTGTTCAGTTGTGACGAGGAGATCGTCACATTCCTGGTTAACGAAGTGTGTGTAATCGAAGGTAGAGACCCTGATGACGAGCAATATGAGGGGTTGATACAGTTACGGAATAATCATGTCCCAAAAGGACTGATTACATTAGAAAGTCTCTTTGATCAGAATGACAGAGCAATATCTCACAGAATCAAAGTAGACCCGAGGCAGTATGCTGACCTGGAACTTGAACCTGGTAAAACTATCAAGGTCGGAACAGACTGCACGTCGGAGGAACTTGGGCAGATCAGATCACTGTGCCAGGAGTTCCCCGACATCGTGGCCTGGTGCTACGAGGATTTGAGGGGGTATGACAGAACTGTCATCCAGCATACCATTGAGCTAGAGGATGGCGCCAAGCCATTCCGACAGAAGCAGAGGGCCGTGAATCCAAAGATTGAGGCCATGATGAAGACCGAGCTCTTGAAGATGCTGGAGGCCAAGATCATCTACCCCATCAAACATTCATCTTGGGTCGCGAATTTGGTGCCCGTGAGGAAAAAGAATGGCGACATTCGTCTCTGTGTCGACTTCAGAAACCTAAATCAGGCTTCCCTCCGGGACCACTATCCGCTTCCCCAAATCGACCAGATTCTACATATCGTTGCTGGAGCCCAGAGATTTTCACTTTTAGATGGATTTTCCGGCTACAACCAGATTTGGGTCAAAGACGAAGACCAGCATAAGACGGCGTTTACCACGAAGTGGGGGACGTTCGCCTATCAGCGCATGCCGTTTGGCTTATCCAATGCTGGTGCCACGTTCCAAAGGGCCATGGACTTGGCCTTCCGAGAGCTGCTCAATAAGATTATTGTCATCTACCTTGATGACATGACTGTTTTCTCTCATCAACGAGGAGATCATGTTTCGCACCTACGACAAATATTTGAGAGTTGTCGAGAATTCGGCATTTCTATAAACCCGAAGAAGTCTGTCTTCGCGGTAAAGGAAGGAAAGTTGCTGGGACATGTCATCTCCGAGGAAGGCCTCGCCATTGACCCTGACAGAGCAGAAGCCCTCGTTCGCTTGCCAGCCCCCATTGATAAAAAAGGGCTGCAGTCCTTCTTCGGTCAGATTAACTTCGTGCGGAAGTTCATCCCCGACTTCGCACAGGTGATCAAGCCTATGGCCGAGCTACTGAAGAAAGATACACCTTACGAATGGACTGATGAGAGAGAGCAAGCCTTCGAGGAAATCAAGGCTCGAATTGCGCAAGCTCCGGTGTTGACAAACCCGGACTACTCCAAGGACTTCATCCTGTATGGAGTGGGAGAACCCGAAAGTTACGCTGCAGTCCTGACTCAGAAGGGAGACGATGGTGAGGAGCGCCCCATAGCGTTCTTGAGCCAAGTGATTCTGCCGCATGAAGAAAAGTACAATTTTATAGAGCGGCAGGTTCATGCTGTCATGAAGTCCCTTCGAAAGTTCAGGCATTTTGTCTCCCAGAGCAAGACCACTGTCTTTGTGATTCACCCGGATGTTCGAAGCTTCATCTTACAAGGAGAACCGGGTCACAAGAGAGCGGGATGGATTGCCAAGATCCAGGAGTTTGACATTGAAGTGCGGCCCACCAAGCTTATCAGAGGCCGAGCCTTGTGTCAGGAATTGGCCCGAAGCGCTGTAGCCGGCATCTCCGCCTGTAAGTGGGAGGACACAGCGACACGCATCTACCTAGCCAACTCCTTATCGGAGGGGAGTGATTGGACAGATGAACTGGTGAGATACTTCTGCACCGGAAGATGTCCCGATCACCTGAACGCCTCACAACGAAGGAGATTTCGGCTGGGTGCACTCAAGTACACTCTTCGCCCCGAGGGGCTTTATTTCAAAAACATCGACGGCATCCTGTTGCGGTGCGTCAGAAAATCAGACCAGTCTAGGGTCCTCGGAGATTTTCATTCCGGGATGCCTAGGGGTCACCATTCTTCAAGGCCAACGGCCTTAAAAATAATAAGGGCTGGGTACTATTGGCCCACTCTGTTTGCAGACGCGCATGCGGTCTGTTCAAAATGTGATCAATGCCAGAGGTTTGCTGGCCGAAACAGAAAAGCACCCCCGCCCCTTCAACCGATTCGGGCCGAGACTCCGTTCCGAAGAATGGGGTCTAGACTTCATTGGGGTGATTTCTCCTAACTCCTCCGCCGGACACAAGTTTATTCTCACAGCTATTGACTATTTTACACGGTGGACGGAGGCAATCCCGACCAAGAACGCAGACCAAGAAACGGTCATCAGGTTCATTGAGAGCCTGATTACCCGCTTCGGGGTTCCAGAGTCGATTGTGACCGACAACGGTCCGGGATTTGTAGGCGCTGTACTCACGGAGTACACTGGCAGACTTGGCATCTATCACAAGATGTCTTCTAATTACTACCCGCAGGGGAATGGCCTTGCCGAGTCTACTAACAAGAACCTCCTGAAGATCATCCGGAGGACCATTGAAAGAAACAAGCGGACTTGGCACTTGCTCCTGAACCGGGCACTGTGGGCGGACAGAGTTGCATTCAAGAAATCCCTCAGAACGTCCCCCTATGCGCTCGTCTATGGCAAAGAGGCTGTCATGCCATCACACATCGAGATCCCCGCCCTGTGGATGATTGACGAAGACAGGAGCAGCGGAGACCCGGTGGACGACAGACTGTGCCAACTCCTGCAGTTGGAAGAAGACAGAGAAAGTGCATACCAGGCCTTCACTGATCACATTGCAGCAACCCAAGGCTGGTTTGCAAAAGGCACCACTGCCCGAGTTTTCGAAATCGGGGACCTAGTGCTGAAGTGGGACTCATATAAAGCAAAGCCGGGTAATCACGGGAAGTTTGATGCTCTCTGGGAGGGCCCTTATCAGATTGCCCGGGTGAACCAGTTCAATGCCTACGTACTGCGGGATATGGAGGGTCAGCTCCTACCTATCCCTGTCAACGGGTTCCACTTAAAGATTTACCGCTGCTGAAGGTGCCCAAGTGGCCCTTCCTTGTAAAAAAATTTCCCTTATGCTTTTTCATTTCCCAGCATGTACAGTTTCCTGTTTTCAGCTTTTAATTTTATTTTTTATTATTTGAGCTTAACTGCGGCACGGGAGAGAAAGACGGACTTCGCAGCGAAGTCCGTCGGCGCCCCTCAGGATGGGCGAAGTTCGGCTGTACAAAAGAAGAAGCAAACAAAGAAAGAAGAAAAAAGGAAAAAGGAAAAAATTTGGCTAAGTGTTGGCCGAAGTCCGACTTCGCAGCGAAGTCGGGCTTCGGGCCAGCCGAAATGCGAAGCTTGTTCAAGGAAAATACTGCAAAGCAAAGGAGGACGGACTGCGCCCAACCTTGGGCGAAGTCCGACTTCGGCCGGCTAGCGTGCGAAGTCCGAACTGCGCACAACCTCCGCGCGAAGTGCAAACTTCGCGCGAAGTTCGCACTTCGCCCGAACTTCAGGCGAAGTCCGACTCACTTCAATGTGCAAGTTGCGCAGTTCGGACAGTCAAAGGAAACAGAGCAGTTCAACGCGCACTTCGCGCGAAGTTCGAACTTCGCCCGAAATTCGGGCGAAGTCCGACTTCGCCGGCGAAGTCGGGTCGCGCCCAACTTTGGGCGAAGCCCGACGGCGCCTCGTTTTCTGGGCCAATTTGGGCAAATGTTAAAAAATGAATAAAATATTCAAAAAAGGTCCCAAGCTGGGCCCAAGGCGCGTTGCGACCGTTTCAAAGTGGGTTTCCGCACCAATGCTTCTTTCTTGAGCAGTGTGCCCTGATTTCGGCCGTGACGTCAGCCATGGCGCAGCGTCCAAGACAGAGTTAATGATTGCACGTTCCTCAACGAAAGTGCAAGCAAAAGAACATGGCACGTCTGCCGGAGTGCACTTTTTCCAAACATTCTCCTGCGCAGCCATCTAAGAGCCTTAACTCAGCCGACCTACCCCCTCCTGCGCGGCATTTATGGCGTTGTCTTTATCTAGAAAAGGGGGTCAGATGTTTTCAAACATTCCAGACTACACAGATTATTCCTCGGACAGTGCTAATTATTCCTGTGACAGCGAAATCTGCTGCAGACGACCTGAACCTGTAATTATTGCTGATTCGAAGAGATGGACCGAGGAAAGATGCCAGTGTCAGCGCAGTCCAGTGGAAGTGGCGAACCAAAGGATTTACCGCGGCCGGGCGTTTTCAGAAGCGAAACCCCGCCAGAAAGAAAGTCAAAGTCCCGGACGAAAAAGGTACAGCGTGGGCAAGCCCCACCACCTCCGTTAAATTACTTAGCGGGGTACAAGGACGGCTCATTTTCTATGAGCTTGACGAAGCTGCGGGCAAATGTGGAGAGTTGGGCTGACAAAGTTTCGCCCTCCCACCATTTCGGAGCGGCGTACAAATCCAATCTGTTCAAATTCTTGTGCCCTCCTGTCCACCAATGCCCGGAACTGGTAGACCTAATTGTCAGACACTACAGACCAGTTACCCGGCAAATTTGCAGCTCCAGCGGTAAACCCTTGTTCACACTGCGCAGGGAGACTGTCCAGCCAGCTTTCGCCCCAGGGTTGGAGTATGACTCCAGCACCATCCTCAGAAAGATAAATTTGGGCGAGCAGGCGGGACGCTTCGCGAATACCAAACGGATGAGGGATTTCCTCAATTCAGAGCTGAACGCCCCGCTTGCAGCCGGACAGTGGCCAACTGGCCCCATGCCCTTGGCACAATTTCAGAGCAAGTACTTGTATACCATTTTGGCATCAATTCTTGGCTGCGACTCTGATGAGCTGGTACAGCCGTACCAGCTAGCGCTGGCAGAATGTCTCCTATGCGGAGAATCCTACGAACCGGCAGCACAGAGAAGCGGAAAGCGTCCCATCTTTTTCGACTGGGCAGACTGGCTGGCATACGCCACCCACTCCAGCCTGGTCAAAATTCAGAAGAAGCAGTCCACCGATTTTCGGTTTAGTTCTGTTCTAGCCTGGCTTTGTTTGTACCATTTGCAACCCCGAATGCCGATCCCAAACCTGAAGAAGGTCAACGAGAAGGGAGAGCCACAGCCCGTCTATAACTGGACGGATGACTTATACCGGAAAGGGTCCTACTACAAGTTCAACTTCAACTTTCTGGGATTCGTCATGTCAGTCTTCAGCGAAAGCGAAATCCCCCGTCCCCCGAGAGAAATGACGAGCGCTTTGATAAATCAGAAGCTCGGGGACGTTTTCAGACTGACGCAAGGGATTGTGGTCAGAATCTACGGATTCAAGGGCAAACCCCATTTGCTGCCCTACTGGTGCTCGGAACATTTGTTCGGGATGGAGGTTGCCCGACAGATGGACTATGTTGAAGAGGAGTTCGGCCTAGGAAAGAAGAGAGGACAGATTTTTCAATACCCTCTTTCCTGGGCAAACGTTGAGATTTTTGAGGTAGGACAGCATGTCTACCTTGAGCAAGAGTTTTCCCGGATTGGCCTGGTTTTGTTGCCGCAGCGCTGGAAGTATGACCCATATGGGATAAGGGGAAAGTTCGCACATCTCTGCCCCCGGGCAGATATAACCGAAGATAAGTGCGATGTGGTCCATGTGGACCTTGACTGGGAAATCGAATTGATGGAAGCTTCTCCTCCCTGGCAGGATTTTTACTGTGAGGAGGTGACATATGACCCCAAGCGAAACCCGGACCACCAGTTCACATCTCCAGGGTTCAAAAAATTTCTATCCAAGATAGCAGGCCTTAACTGGTCTAAAGAAAAGATTACTGAATGCTGGAAGATGAGATGCCGCACGCAGCACGACAAGTCCACGAGAAGAAATCTGGCCGTAGATGACGACTTTTCGGTTCTCTATGACCAGCATCATGACAGCTGGCGGCCGTTCGCATATCAAGGTTACGTTCCCCGAGGCCCCTTTGAGGACTATAAAGGAGGGTCTTCCTCCCAACAGTTGTACACTTCGGCAACTGCCAGCGTGGGCCCAACAGACGTCCAGGTCGATCCAATGCAGCCCGTGGCTTCTAAGACGGCGCCTGAGAAGGCGAAAGAATTAGTCAAAGCAACGCCGGAGGCAATCCCTCAGGCACAAAAGGCGCCAGCACCGCCGTCAGAGGGCAGACCAGTTGCGGCAGACCTTCTGCAAGTCAAACCCCGGTACAAGTTTACCGTGGGAGCATCAGCGCTGCTGCACCTGCTTCATCTCCTTCCCCTGATCCGACCGTTATTCCAGAAGAGAAGAAGCGGAAGAGAGTTGAGAAAATCAGGCGACCTAGCCTGATAGTGCAGCAGCCAGTCGCAGAGCCGCAGCCGCGTTCTGCCGCCGCAGAGACAGTTTCTCTGGGCAGTCCCAAGCCAGCCGCCGAAATCAGAAGCACAGACATCCATCCGGCATCGGCTCAGGCGGAGCCCGCAGGTACGTTTGCTGCCCCTGTCTCTTTGGTCTCATCCAGTCCTACTCCCACTCCGTCTCCCGCTCAATCCGAGCAAGTTATGACCGCATCCCCCTCCCCGTCTCCACGCCCTTCTAGCGGCCCCCATTCTTTTGATCAGTTTGCTCAGAACCCTAACGTCTCTCTTTCTCTGAGCACAACTCCAAACCCTTCGCCTGAAGTTAGTGCTGAGGCCGTCCGTTCACCGTCACATCCACCATCTCAGCCGCTTCAAACCCTCACAGTATCAGCCGCTCCCATCTCCATTTCCCGGTCGCCCCCAGAAGCGGCCGATTCTTCCAAGGTCCGTCCGGTTCCTCCTGATCCCATTCCCGCAGGAGAGACGTCTCAGCAGAACCCTAGGCTGGGGGAACCAGATTTCATGGACGACCTCCGAATCACGACGACTTGCCCCTGGCAACGAGAGCTGTAGAGTATTCTGTCTCTTTCCTCCAGAACCTGAAGCGGAGGAGACCTGAAGAGATAGCCGCCCCGGTAAAACGCGCAAAGTACAATTTCGAGAGGAGAGTGATTACAACAGAGAAAATAATCCCAAAAGTGAAGAAGCCTCTCCGGGAAATGACCAGGGCGGACTACGAGCTCCAGACAAAGGAGAAGAGCTTTGACGACATTAACAAGCAATATCAGATTCAGTCGATCATGCGCAAAGCTGATAATCTCTTTGTCAAAAGTCTGGAGGAGCAGGAAGAACTTTTCGGGTTGCAGGATAAAACAAGGCAGCTTGAAGAGGACCTGTCTAGGTCCACTGAGCAGCTGGAAGCGGCGCGGCAAGAAATAGATGAACTCAAAGCCCAGCTGGCCGCTTCTCAGCAACAAGCCGCAACCGAAAAGCAAGCAGCCTCGGAGCAGATTTCTCAGCTCCAAGAGTCTTTGAAGCAGGCGCAGTCGCAACTTGCAAAGAGAGCATCTCAAGCGACGGTCTTTTCAAAGACAAAGGTTAAGGAGATGCGGGCTGGTTTGCTGCGGGAATGCAAGCCCCACACCTATAAGGCGATGGCAGTTCTGGATTTCGCATCCAGAATTCAAGAAGTTTCTGCCCAGGGAAAGCCTGTGGTAGAGGAGGCCGAGCGTCAGGCGAAGCAATGGCTGGACCTGGCGGTAAATCTTCAGGAGCGCGAGCGCAACGGCCTCCAATTTTCTCCCGTGTCCTCATTCGCTGCAGAATGGGCAGGTGCAAGGGTGACCTTGCACAAATATTTCAAAAAAGTTGAAGAGGTGAGGGTTGCCAGACGAATGCTTGATGCATTCGGACATGAAAGAGATATCTGTCTGGCCCCCTTTCACGCTCTTTCTGAACTAGGGTGCCCAGGTTTTGTTGAGAATGGCGAGCTTCTCACCCTAGATCGGGTGAAAAGGAATTGGCAGTCCTTTGAAGCAGATACAGCTGAAATTGATAGCTGGACTGAGCCAATTCAAGACAATCAGGTCACTCAGATGGTGTCCAAATATTCCAAGATCAGCTCCTACTTCCAGGAGTTAGAGAAAAGATACCTCACCATCGACCTGCACGCGGTCGCTGCTTTCCACGCAGCATTAGAAGATGTAGCTGACCGCCGGCCATTTGAGGCAGAAGCTTGGCGCCCAGCCCAGGCCGCATACACTCGCATTTGCGAGGCAGAAGCAAGAGATGGAGAGCTTTCGGAAGGTAACTCTGAGGAGGCAACTGACAAAGATGAATCTGAAGAACAGTTGCCGCAAGGAGAACAGCTAGAGCAGCAAAAGGCGGGGAGGCAAGTTCCTCTCGCACCCAAAGGATGAAGGCATGGATTCTTTGCGCCGAGGCGAGCTCGACACCCCGCGAGCCGCCATAAATGTTGTCACATTTTGCACGGGGTGCAATGTCTTCGGTATTGTAACAGTGTTGCTCTTCTTTTCCCCTCTTCCTCTATTTTCCTTCCTTCTTCTCTCCCTTTCCTTTTCTTTCCCGCATTCTCTTTCTTTCCCCCCTTTCTCGGAGTCCCCCAGTTGGTTTTTTAACTTTCCAGCAAGTTACCTGAAAAATGGCTAAGTGTTGGTGCGAAGTACGCACTTCGCCCAGTTTTGGTGCGAAGTTCGCACTTCGCCCAGTCTGGGTGCGAAGTTCGCACTTCGCCCAGTTTTGGTGCGAAGTCTGACTTCGCCCCAGTTTCTGGGCGCACCTTGCAACTGGCAGACTGGCAGGCGACGAGAAGAAAGATCAAGTGCTGGAGCAAGTCCGTACGGCGGCAGACACCAGTTTCCACCTGTGCGCAGCCCGACTTCGCAGCAAAGTCGGAGTGCGCCCTTGACAGGTGCGCAGTGGGGAGACAAACTCAGAATTTGACCAAGGCATGAAGGCCTTCCCGACTGCATCGTATTCTGCCCGCGCAACCCGAGGCGCTCCGATCCCAAGCGAAGTTGGATAGACTGCCCTCCAAGGCAGACACGTGTCAAACAGCATCACCCATCATCCGACAAGTGTCCAGCTTCGGGATTTGAGCCAAGGCGTGCCGAGCAAAAGGACAAGCATGGGCTGCACCGCTCGTGCCGGTAGCCTCATTCAAAGCTGATCTGAGGTTCTACCTGCTCCAGCTACCCGCATCACTGCCAGAGTGAAGTTCTGCCCAACACACCGCCACGTAGCCGTCCGGCTTCCAGGAAGACCATGCTGCGGGTACAGTCCGGTCCGACAAAAGGTCAGCATTTGCAGCTCTTTCGCCGCTTTTGTCAGCTTATGTTTGACTGGGACCTTGTGCCCATTAATGTAACGGGAGGGACTCGGGCTATAAAAGCCCACCATGAATTCATTGTAAAGGGTGGATGGGGAATGTCTGTTAGGGAACCAATGTAACCGTGCTTCTGCTTATAAATATAATTTGTATGCCTGGTTCTGTTCTGCTGCTTCTGTTTTTTATGCTGCCTTTCTTTATATTCATGCCTTAGGCTAACCTGTCACGGCTCGTTGATTCATTTCAGCATTTGGTGAGCAGGTGCCTCTAGCATTGCTTGTTTAAAGCACCCTCTGTACTTCATTAATTAAAAGGATACATAGAATGGATGTAGTAGCAGTTTCATCAGTTGTGTGTTAAGTTGCTGGTCCGTATCTGGTGATTGGTGCGCTGCCGTACTGTTAGTTCCTTGTAGGGAATGTCTGTTAGGGAGCCATTGAAGCTGTGCGGTTAAATTCTCTACACGACACATATACCTGGCTCTGATATCTCTATGATTGCTTTCTACCCATGTTAGTGTCCGTAGGTGGTGATTGACGTGTTGCCGTACTGTTAGTTCCTTGTAGGGAATGTCTGTTAGGGAGCCGTTGTAGCCGTGCGTACACTGCTTAGGTATCGGAAGTATACGTTAGATTTTGCAGTTCTCAGTCGTGCTTTATATTTATAATGCAGTGAGTATTGGTGATTGCTGGTTGCCGTACTGTTAGTTCCCCCCCACCAACCTCCAAGTATATTTGTATATTCTTTCTGTACATTTATCTCTTTCCTGCACTCTTAGCTTAAATCAGAAAACCCCCCAAAAGGAGCCGGCCTTCTCCGGAGATTGGCTCGGAAGGCATCTCTTCCTTCCGGCCTTTCATGCTGGTGGGCGAATCTGGGCGCATTAACCCGAAATCCTTTCCTCATGGCAGATTCGTAACCAACAGTACTAACATCATTTATAAATGATTTTCACACTTCATAGGTCCTCTCCCCTTATGGTTGTTATCATTTTGACATCTTAAAAGTTGTTGATCCACACATGGCATATACTTATAATGGTATTTCATTCCACATTGATGCGAGCCACAAAAGCTTTATGAAGCATTCTAGCCACCAAAAGTTTTCTCAACCTGCAAAAGAGATCTGGAATGCAAGTCCCCAGGTTTTCATATTAGAGATAACTTCTCCTTTGGTACCAACATTGCTTAAATGTGGGTCTTTCTCTGTGGGTCCCTTCGCTTTGTCATTCCTATCACTGTGATTCTTCTTTAACTGGAAGCTGTTAATATACACATGTTATTGCCCTATAGTGGGATTTCATTCCTATTAGTAATTTTTCTTCTCTCTATCTATATATATAATGTACGTTGTAATTTTACTCTGGAAATCTACTTCATATTTTGAAAAATCAAATTCTAAACATTCTAAGTACTAGCCTATGGAATGTAGACAGCTATAGATTATAGCTTTCATCTTAAGCCCTTAAATCTGGATAGACATGGAGGACAGTTGATTTTCTTTGTTGTGAAGCTAATGCTTGGTTGGTTTTCTTCAGCAAAACTCCTTGCTTTTTCTAGTTGTTTCAGTCTCAACTAAATAGAAGAGGCAAGGTGGATGAGAGCACTTTTGGCTGTGCCATGTTTGTTGATGTTAGCCACTTTCATATCAGCTATGTTTATGTCTCTTCCAGTAATAATATATGCAAATATGTTGAGTTATAAGTCCCCTGTGTTACTACTCTGCAAAAGGCAAGGTTGCAGGTAGTGTTTCACACTTAGATCTGATGACTTCAATGTTTATAGTTTATACTTTCCCTATAAGTAAATGTTCATTGCAACTCTTATATATAGTCTTCCAGTTCAGTTGCAGATGGAATGGTGGATATCTTTTCCTCTTCAGGCATATTCTGGTTTCGACTGCTCTACAGTTTCAAGCAATGCAGCAAGAAGGAAATTAAAGCTGCCTCCCTAGATTCTCTCCTAGATTGCTTCTTAAGATTGTTACAATTCATTCTTGAATCTGATTTTCCACATTCTTGCATTGTTTCTAATCTCTGGGTAGGGCTCCATAAATATATTTCTTTTTACTAGACCCCACCAAAAAAGAAAGACATCAGGAATGTATGAAATCTATTTCTTTGTGATACCAAACAAGAGAACTAAACAATCTATAATTGGCTATGTTTGATCTTAAAAGAAGAGTGACGGAAACAGAAAAGTAAAAACTCTTTTTCGTTGTTAAATGTGGTGCTTTTTAAAAAAATAATATAACTATTAGGGAACCAAAGAACGGCTGGTATTTTCTGGTTTAAGAATTATAAGTATATCTTGGTGGCTCTCATCACTAAAACTATTAAGTATTAACAAAAAAGAACGTTGGAACACAATTTATCCTTCAATAAATCTGGAAGCCCTTAATATTTTGAGAGTCCATTGTATCAAGAGGTTTGGTAATGAAGAAGAATTTTTAGTCTTGGAAATAAAAACATACCCTGCAAGAAAGCATTTCCACAAGGCATTCTTCACATGTAGAGATCACTCGAAGATCCAAAACAGGGGCAACTTCAAATTTGAGGAATTCCATTTTTGGCAAAGTGCACCTGAAAGCAACAATAATGTAGTATATTTACTTAAAACAACATAGAACTGCAAATGACAGAACCATAAGTAATATGACAGGAACATTTAGGATGGAGAATGGCGCTCTTATTACACCTTAGAAGTGTATCTCAAGACAGATGGTGCATGTTGAGCATATTAGCCTAAGATAATTATCACGATTTGAACTAGGAAGAGAACCAAATCAAATTCTATCCAATTCTTTCTATAAATTAGTTCATTTGCCTGTTCATGCCTTCTTCACCATACTTTCAGTTTGTCTATCCCATCATCGACTAAGACCTACTGTAACATGAAAGTTCCCTACATTTTCAGTTTTTCTATCCTAGCATCAACTAAGAGATACTGTAACATGAAAGCATGATAAGGGGGCCTCTCTTTTGAATTCTATTGTCAAAAACATAATGAATTTCCATTCACACACACACCTGCTTTACAACTTCTAAGCATGCAATAATAGCCCCAAATAACCATCTGGATAGGAATCCTATATGATTAAAAAAAATTTAAGCAGCAGGAGGTCAAAAGGTGGTGAAAACAGATGCTGTTGAAGTTAAGCCCTACAAAAAAGAATCATCTCTCTTCTGCATCATTGCATTCATAAAGTGGTTGATCATGCAACATTGTTGAAAGAAAGCACAGAGCCTTCTTACTTCTAGCCATAACAAAAGCTAGGGACCAAAAACAAAACATATAAAAAGTAAGAACAGATAAGGAACAACATGTGAATATTGAATATCCCCAAAATAAACAAGGACAATACAGTGCAAATATATGTGGATTTGGATTGCCATTTACTGAAAAAGATAACCAAAGAAAATATTGATTTTCTGGTTTTGATATTATGTTTGATTCCATGCAAGAAGCCAATGTGCTTTAGTGTAAATTAATTTATGGTGATTTCAAAAGCTTCCATCCATAGATGCCATAATGCCTTCTTGACACATAAATGGGTTTTACATGTTTTGAGAACAATAACAAATAAGCTTTTGTGATTTTTGGTTGGTTCTTAGACTTCAGCAAGATTTGGCCATATTGGTCAAGGCTAAGCTCACTTGCTTTCATAAAGATGTTGACTCCTTGTACAACGGGGCCCAGGATCAGATGCTAACCCTTCCTTGCCTTTAGAGGGAGGAATCTCACTTGTACCTCTGCCATACATCTTTTGTAAATGTTATGTTTCTATGAGGTAATATAAATTTCATTTCTCAGAAAACAGTAACAGTAACCTCCCTTCTAACCCACTACTAACACAACTCGAAAACAAACCCAGAACGTAGATGGCCTGGTTTTAAAGAGCTGGTTTTCAAAACGGCCTCAAGCTCTTCTGCTTCAGTTGGAGGCCTGTAAAGGGAAGGGTGATACAGGCAGAGAGGAAGGGACTGCTTTCAGATATGACCCGATGTCTCCTCTTCCGGGATATATTACAGTCCATTTGGGTATATAAGATGATGGATGTCATGTGTGGACACTCAAGGTCGTCAATAACAAGTACCAAGGTTCCTATTTTAGGGTTAAAGGACATTTAAGCAGGGTAATCTTTAAGGGAAATAAAGTTTTCCCGAGCCCTAATAAAATAGGCTTGAATAAAGCCATAATCTAAAATTTTGTGAGTAAGAGGAAGTAGATAGAACAGCTTCATGAAGGAAATCTAGAATTGTGCATATTCAAGCCTTTGTCTTAGCCCTTCCACTCAGCATCCTTTGATAAGGGCTTCAAAAGAAAAACCCATTACAGATATGCAAAGGAGAACGAAAGGAATTGGCCTGATGAAAAGGTCTTTCAAAAATAAGGATCAAGAGACAGTTGTTGTGTTGGTGGCCCAGTGCATGTATGCCAAGGGACTGTCTTCCAACTTGGTGAGATCGCCATAATGGCAGGAGAAGGTGAAAAGTATAAATGAGCTCCAAAAAGGTACAAATGCTCTAGTTACAAAAGGTTCCAAACCACATTGTTGGCTACGCAATGTGGGGAAAGCCTTGTAACTGTTGCCACATTTTGACCCACGGGTGAAATTTTGAACATGGCTGCTTCGGTCTTTCATCAGACCATCCCTCCCTCTTCCTTTCCCTCAGCGCCGCTTTATTTTACTTTATCCGAAAATTTCATTTTTTTTTTCTTCTAAGGCATGATGCCTTAGGTTCGCCCAAAGTGCCTTGCGAACCTCCGGTTCGGCCCTGTTTTCAGCGAACCACAACCTGCAGGGCTCAACTTGGTCCGAGGTTCGCACGAACAGCCTGCGAACCACAGGTTCGCTCCCCCATCACTGTGAACCACCGCCGATAGCCCCCACAGGTTCGCCCAATCTTGTTTGCGAACCTCATTTTTGGCATCGTCCGCTGCGAACCTCTATAGGGCGCTCGCAGGTTCGCCGAGGAAGGGTGTTAGACGGAAGTTCGGGCTGCAGCAAATGCGAACCACCTCTCGAATGTGCCTTGGCGAACTTCATTTTGGGCCGATTGTGGAAGGTACTTTGGCGCGAATTGGTTAGTTCAAATCTCAGCTCTTCGTCCGGCATGTGCTCCTTTGATGAAGAAGCTAATCCCCACCTACCACCACCATGTGACAATAATTATTTTGGTACGTTTCACTCAGAGCCGTATTCCTAATTTGCAAACACGAGTGTGTCGTATGCTGCCGATACGCTGTCACCTGGCAAAAGGACAATGTACAACTGTCACAGCTGGTTTTTGAATTTTACACATCAATGTAATGGGGGGAAAGTTCTATAAAAGGCCATCGAGCCCATTGTAATAGGGGGGAACTTTTGCTTGAAAACTGCTGTACTCTGATTTTTGCAATCAATATTAAGAACTTTGGGCTCCATTCCTTCCTTGTATGCTGCCTTCTGTGATTATTTCTGCTAATTTTGTTTCTTCATTTGCATACAGTAATTCTGCATCCTGGATTTAAGTGTGTGATTGAGGACAGAACCCTGGAATTCTCCTGGAGGAAACATAGTGTTAGTTTCTTTTTATGCTGCCTGTGGTTGGTGTTTCTGCTAATTTCATTTATTTTTCTGATTGCTGTAATTCTGCTATCTGGATTTAGGCATTGGAAAATAGGTGAAACCTGGAGCTCTTCCAGAGGATACATAGGGAAGCAAGCGCAGTGTTATTTTATGTTTTATCCTTGGTATTGATTGCTGCTACTTCTAAGTATGAGTTAGTGATCGTGCTGCTGGTTCTTCCCCTTTAAACCATTTCCATTTCTTTCAGTTGTTTATTTTCTTTCAGCATTTTTCAATCTCTTTCCTGTTCCCTTATCTTAAAACCCCAGTGTAGTGTAGTATAGGAGCCGGCCTTCTCCGGAGATTGGCACGGTAGGCATCTCTTCCTACCGGCCTTTCAATCTGTTGGGCGGATCTAGGGCGCAAACCTACCAAATCCTTTCCTGATGGCGGATCTGTAACCAACAGTAACCAATCAAAAATTCTTGAAAAGAACTAGATATTCACATCATTTCCAAACAATGGAAGGATTGTAAACAGAGACCTAAATAAATGTTACTGCACTGTGCCCTAAAGAGGTGTTGTTCTTAAAGGATGTTGACTGTGAGGAGCAGGTGAAAGATGCATTAATCATTGTTGACATCCTCGTGAGGCTACTAAGTCTTTGGGTGCTTAGAATGTTATCTAAGTCATCAAGAACAGCGCAAAAAAATTGTAAACAATGTTAATTTATGTAGTGGCAAAAAATCAACATATATTTTGGACAACCTGTGAAGTTCATTTGCACAATTTGGTGCCCCGCAAATTGGGCAAAAGCTGGTAGATAGAAAAAGTTTATGCAGAGGTAGACAAGATTTAAACCATCACATGTTACAGGCCATCTCCAGGATATTCCTGAGGCTGGAATTGTTAAAGGAATGTTCTACATAATAATCTGGTTTAATTTTTACCACTTATTTGTAAATAATTCTATATTTTTCTTTAAAATTCAATTTGAAGTTTAGGGTCTACTTACACACACACACACACCCATGAAGGTTGCTAAAGTTCCCAGTTAGCACATAATTGTTTATGAAGGTAAAATTGTTCTTAACCAACTTGGCCCTCAAACCTTTGGCCACTGTTAAGGCAGTCAAACACAGACAGCATAAAAAGTCAAAACATTAACCCATGATGATGCTTGATGGGTGAAGGTCAAATAAATGCGCACAGCTCCCGTTATGTTTATCTTTAAAGTCGCAGATACTAAACAGGAATTGCCTCCCTTGCATGAAACAAGCAAGGGCAGTTTCACTGCCAAAAAATTCAAAACATTAACCCATGATGATGCTTGGTGGGCCAATGTCAAATACATACTCACAGATCCCAATATATGTATGATTATGTTTACAACTACCAAAGTAGAGTTGAAACCCTTGCATGAAACAAACAGAAGCATCTTCATTTTATGCATACCACAAGAGGGACCTCTTGTATAAATCCAAACACCTCTGGTCGAGATATCTATACATGACTTGGATATTTGTGATTAAATTTGCAGGCACATGGAGACTAGCTTATTTCTCCTCTCTATTTAGATATCCCTAAATCACATTCCCCCATTTCCTTCCTGGGAAAGGGTTGATTCATAAATCAATCAAGGAGGATATCTATTGGCAATGCACTCAAAACTGGTTGGATCTCTCGCCCCAAGGTGGCTTTTTATGTGGAGCATTTCATGCAGATTGTTGACAACACCATCCCTCATCCCAATTCTACAAGACATCACCAGAACTGTAGCATCAGGATTTCCTTCAATCAAATGAGTTTCTACTCCCACCAGAAAATAATCAAGGCTAACCATCATATTCCCTAGGGAGATAGGCTTTGCCAAGTTTTCTCTTTAAACAAGGTACGGACAAGGGAGCATTTTATCTTCAGGTTCCCTTTGAGATCAAGGAAGTTACTGTTGTGTGTAGACTGTAGAGAGACTCAAAGATGTCAATTTAAACCTTCTTTTGTTACCCTGGTTAAGGATGTTTGGCTTTGTGTCTTCAAACAGTCTCAGACATTGAGCTTTAAAGAAGACCTGATAGTTTTGGCAAACTACCAATAGACTGTCAAAAAATGTAGTCACCTCTCAAGATGATGTTACATGCATAACTCTTCCTCATGGAGCAGCTACTACAGGACCTTCACACATACAACAAGACAAGTGTATCCTGCAACATCGCTGCCTACATCGGGAGGTTCTTCAGTCTTGGATGGCAAAAATTTAACTCAAAGACATCTTCCGAGGATACAGCCTAGCTCTTCTAGCCCAGACCATTGCCCTTTGAACATCATCAAGACTTGCATTGGCTCATTCATAGTGTTTGTTGATGATTCTAACATGTTGGCATGCATTAGTGATAACTACAACATTACTCTTCTCCTTGACAGTGAATATCCTCTGTCTAATTGAGACTCGGTTGTATCATATTAGCATTAAATTTGTACTACATTTGTGAGGTAATTGTATAACATGATAGCTGTCAATAAAGTAGAGACATGAGCCCTCCCAATCCAAGTTGAACTTTATCATATTTAATATTTTTGACTTTGGAGCACTGTCTTTGACTACTCCCATGCTATTTTAACCAAGTGCACATTTTGAGTCCCATAGACCTGCTTTCATCACTTTAGGACATGAATACAATTTCTCTTTCTTTCTTTCTATCAGAAAGGTGACTTTGATGCCTCCCCTGCACTACATGATGATAGACATCTGCCTCTAAAAGTTAGCACTAAAATTTTGCCACTCATGTATCTCAAGCTGTCTCCATTGGTGTCAAAAGTTATTTCTTTGAAGATGATGTTCTTTGAACATAAATGGTCAATGATAAACTTTGGTGACCCAACTCCATCTCACCCTGGCAAAGGCCTGTTGGTCATCTTTTGTCATGCCTTAACATCATGCTCTAATGATCCACCAACGAGACCAGCCCCAACTACTGACAAAAATATAGAAAGTCCAGCTTTGACAACAATCGTTTCACTTTCCTTGATGATCCTTATATCACTAGATGGCCTAACAACAACTCTTTTTGCTTGGGATTGACCCTATCATTTTGTTGACACTAGCAAAACCAACCCTTATAATTTCACCATCCTTTCAACTTGGAACTTCGCTATCATCTCTTTGAATTAAGCCTCTCCCTCCACAATTGTTAGTCCCAATAATTGTTTTATACTGCTAGTTATCTGCTTGTTGGCCTGACAATGAAGTCTTGGGAACTCCAGAAAGGAGGTCCAAAGTTCATATCTGAAGGAGAGAGGGTATGGTCTGTATGCCCTGTAGATGGATAGCACAACATGAGTAGCCCAGCCACGCATAGTGAACCCAGGAAGTATAGGATAGTCTCATATGTGTGATGCTCATGGACCTTAAAAGTTAACTTTTGTAATCAATCACAAGCGAATGTTGCTTCTCCATCTATAAGGTGTACAGCATGCTAGATTCACTGTCACTACATGTCCAACAAAGATCTTTTTTGTTGGGCTTGAACCTATCACTAAATTGACACCAGTGAAACCAACACTTTAAATTTGCCCAAGAAATTTCCAAGTCTCTTCAACTTGGAATTTGGCCAGGTTTTGATCCTTTACAGAACAAGCCTTCCCCCATTCATAGCTGTGGATCCCCAAAATACCTTTTACCTAGTTAGAGTCACAGACAATTCCATTCATAGCTGTGGATTCATAGAACAAGCCTTCTTTGAATCTTCCTAAAGATGGTATTCGACAATTCCACTACTATCTTTGCACAATACTCTGTACTCTGTACAAATCGATTTTTCAGCCACAGACTACATTATGATTCAATTTTTGACTGCCATTGAGCAAAAGTATGAACGTATAAGCCACTTTCAGACTTGACTTGAATTTTATGGGTGCATGCATTTTTGTCGAGTATAAAGAGTATCTTTTGAGGTGAGAAGTAAATGCTTGCAAATTATTCGAAGTTTTGATTGCAAAGAATGATAATCAGCCTTTTGATATTTTCAGCAAAAGTTAACAGCTTTGACACAAAAGTATCACAATGGGAGAAACTAGAATTTGGATCTTGCAGCAAATTTGTAGACCCTGCCAGTTTCGAAGAACTTAGTTGACACAGACAGGGACAAATAGCAGGAGGCTAGGAACCCACTGCCTCACAGAAGATCCCACAAGGTTGGCAAAGAACCTTAATATGCTAGTCACAAAGCTGAAAGATCAAAAGAAGGCCCACAAAGTCAATGTGCATATGAAACCTTGCTAAGACATCATGGATTAGTATTTAGGTAATAAAAAGATTGTAGAGTTCCATTTTTAATGTCAAACTCAAATTATGAGGGAACATTGTAGAGCCACAAGATGAAGACCTCATAAAGCTGTATGTGAACTTAAGTCCTGAAGAGACATCTAATGTTACCCTATCCTAAGGAATGGGAGTTTAGTACCTCACCAAGTGTTAACAGAACAAGGAAAATTTTAATTCCCAGTCCAGAACAAAGGATCAGAATGTATCATAACAGGCTTTCTATGCAAACAACAAACTCAGATTCTCAACATATGCCATGATCAATAAGTTAGCATATCCATCCATACGGTATCAACCAAATTTGGTGGTTTCATATTTAAATCCTTAGGAAAAGGAAGTAACAAGTTTGACCTTAAGAAGAGTTAAGAATACAGATCGAAGTCCCTAGACTACAAACAACATAGAAATCTAAAATTCAACAGGTTGTTTGGTGAATCCAATCTTATGTAAAGCCTAGAATTCCATCAACCTAAATCTTGGGAACTCCTAGAGAGATATAGGTCTCTAAACAAAATCTTGCTTTGCCATTCCCAAAAGAACTAATAAAATACTAGGATAATCACTAGTGCAAAATTCCAATGTGATATTATTAGGTCCATAAAACTATTCAAGGATCACCATCATGCAATGTACTTATGTTCAAATGATTTGGTAAATGAAAACATAGAATAAGTTTTGATTATTGCCTGATAAAGTCATAATAAAGTGTTTATATATATATATATATATATATACACCTATGTTCAAATGATTTGTTAAATGAAATCATAGAGTAAGTTTTGATTATTGCCTGAATTAAAGTTATAATAAAGTTATATATCTGTGTCTTTACATCCATTTAGTAACCCTTAAATCTTTTCTCTGCATATCAACAATCATTCACTTTTATAATCTTCTAAAGGACCACATTCTGAGTAGCCAATAATTGAGCTCCACATCAAATCTGGGAAAATGATTCACTTATAGAAAATGGACAGGCACTAATAAGTACAAAAGGAATATCTTCATCACACAAGGACATATGGCTGTTCTCCAGTCTTACATCAGATTGCTGCATTGATATTTAAATGATTCTTGCAACATTTCAAAACAGAAAGTGACAAAGGTGAATCTTCTTGTAAACCAACTGAATACCTAATTCTTATGGCAATTGCATTAGCCATTAATAATGTGGAATGTGTGATTAGCGTAGTTTAATACAAGTAAATAGAATGAGGAACTCAAGTATCACATAACCAAAGAAAGTACAAGACACAAATACCAACCTAGTGAACTTTGAGGTTAAAACCAAGGTTACCAGGTGCGGGGGTGCGGGTGCGGCAGGAATCGCGGGTGCGGGTGCGGGTGCGGCCCCTATCAAAAATAGGGTTCGCCGGGTGCGGGTGCGGCTAGTTTTTAATATATATATATATATATATATATATATATATTTATTTATTTATTTATTTATCAAAAAATTTAAAAATAAAATAAATATGCACATTGTGAAATAATTAAATAAATAATAAATCATACACATTGTGAAATAAAATAAATCATTCATACACACTACAAAATAATAAATATTTAAATATGGCATCATAAAAACATATTGATATATGATATTTCATATTCATGTAAACAAATGACAGGATGTCAAGTCATAAAGAGTCAAGAGATAACAATATACTATATAGTAGTGGACATGTACAAAGATAACATAAAATATCTGATATTTGACTCTCATTCGTCATATTCCTCATCATCATCTTCTAGGCCCTACTCCTATGGATCTGATGGTGGTAGATCTGAAAATCCATCACACCTACTATCATCTTTGGTGTCATCAGGAAGTGCATCCCAATGTGCAAAAGGCCCCTTTGTATAACCCTTGTCCCTACGAGACATTAGTCGAAGAGTACTATGGACATACACGAGGTTCTCTGCCCTACTCGCCTCTAATCGACCTCTCCTTTTTAAATGGATAAATCCATATGTACTCCAATTCCTCTTACAAGCTGAGGAACTGGCCACCTGAGACAACAAACGACATGCTAGTCGCCGCAACTGTGGCGTCCCATGTCCGTGCAATGTCCACCAAAATATGGGGTTCTTCAAACTCCTATCATATAAGGCCTCAATAGACTGGAATGTACCCCGTGCACAAACAAAAGATGCAAACTGCTTTGTAATCTCTGCTGCCTCTTGTCCAATACCATATATGTCCTTGACTGCTTGTAGAAACCCTGCAGTCACCTCTGGATCCTGATTTGGTGCCCTCTTGCATTTTCTACATCATACTTTTAGCTCGTATGGGCTGGGTATGATCGGGCCCACCTTAAAAATAATAAACATAAAAAAAAAATGTTTTTTTTCCTATGTTAAATGCCCAAACTAGGTTGGGTTCAGCTGGGTGAACCCTAATTGACCACAGGGTTCGGCTTTGTTGAACCCTGACTGATAGGGTTCGGCTGGGTGAACCCTGATTGACCACAGGGTTCGGCTTTGTTGAACCCTGACTGATAGGGTTCGATCAAAGCTGAACCCTGACTGACCACAGGGTTCGAATAGGGTTCAGCCCAGTCGTACCCGATCGTGAACCCGCAAACCCCATGCGGTTGCGGGTGCGGGTTCGCAAACCCAGCCAAGTGGGTGCGAGAACCCGGTTACACTGGTTAAAACATAGTTGGGCCCGAATCTTGAATATAGAACAATCTAAGTTTCTGAAGCATATAGTGCCATGGAAAAGTAGGGAAAAAAGAAATCTCAGTATCTCTTGCTTTAGATTGAAATTTTGTTTTGCAAAACTTAATTTTAATTTGGAAGCATTCTTGTGTTGTTTGGATTTCTTTTGATGGCCTTGTATTAAGTTACTTGCATTTTTAAAACTATGTTTGTCTTATGTACAAACTTTTGGTTTAAAATAAGATTCAAGAAAATCTGAAATTAAGACTAATTGAAGAAACAAAGAATTGGGAGAGCTAATGTACCTGTATGTGTTGGGGCCCATATACTGGAAGTCCTGCAATGCACTTACATTCAAAATAGATTTTGTTCCTGATGGGCGACTAAAAAAGCTGCCTATTGGTTGACACGTTCCAGCAGAGTTTTCCATAGGAAGAAACATTCTTTCATTTTTTGATGCAAACAGATTTGCCTTTTTAACTTTTCTTTCTTCTAATTCTTCTTCTATAATATTTGATTCTTCCAAAACATCTTTTATTGTAATTGGTTCTTCTAATTCTTCTTTTCTTGCTTTTGCCTCTTCCAATTCTTTTTCTTCAACATCTCTTATATTTGATTCTTCTAGTTCTTCTCTCCCCATTTTTGCCTCTTTGAAACCTGCTTTCTCATTATCTGATTCTTCTAATTCTGCTTTCAAAACTTGCATCGATTGCATGCTTCGCCTGCAAAACAGTGGAAAGAAAAACAGATTGATACTTTGCTATTGCCATCAATAAAATAGAGTATCTACATTGCTCCTAAGATCTCTATAAACAAGATGCTTTATCAGCACACCTTGGAATGGGTACCATGCAAGGCGCAATCCATCCCAGCCTGTATCCAACTGCAGCAAAGAAATCCACTGTAGAATACAGAGGCCTTACCTTCACACACCTCAATCCAAAATTTGTCATATAAGTAACTAAGCCTGGCAAAGAACTTTGATTGATTGTCAAATCGGCCTCAGCCTATAATGAAAATGCATCATGAAGGTAATAATAAAGAAAAATACAAACCATAGCTAAAAACCTTGCAGAGATTCATGAAACTCGTGAGAAATTCCTGGCTGCAAAATTTTTTTTAAAAAACTTGGCACCCAAAAAATCATTGTATCACAGCAAGTTTCAAGCTGAAAACTCATCGATTTCTTGGCAAAACTTGCATATGTAGATCATAACGTGAAATAATTGGTGAATAAGCTTTGAATTTTTATATTAATTGATTATTTTTAGGAAAGTTACAACTACAGAAACAATGGATTGAGGTTTGAATCGAATAAAAGGTTACTATTCTTAACTTTTGTCAAGTCTTCTATGATTTTTGTTGTGGCAAAAGTAGTACATAGCAATTTGTAGTAAATCCATGTGAAGTTCACCTAACAAATAAAAATTATATTTAATTTTATATCTTTTTGATTAAAGAAACTCAAAAACTAACCATATACGTATTATGAAGTACACTTACCTAATTAGTGAAACAACTTTGGAATAATTCAAGACATAAATGATAAAGGTTATTAAATTATTTGAACTTGAAGTTCTTTGGATTTAGTATGTAAGTATTATATTATTGGGTCACAAGGTTGGAGCATCTTATCATGGGCAACCCAACCTCTCTACTATCATTCATTCATGAGCCATGATATGGTGTTTATGGACTCACCACCTAGCTTAAGTTGTTGTATTTTACTATTTTGTTGGTATTTTTATGAGCGTTCATGATCATGAATTGTACTCTTTTTCGTGAAAATCTAATAAAAATCAACATTTTGGCTCTCTAATTTCTGTTTTAAATTTTTTTTTTCAATTAAATTATTTTGTTCCATATTTTTTTTTCCCAAGTTGCTGACAAACTCTCCAAAATTGGAGTGCTGAGTTTTTGCCAAGTTGCGAATTGTCCAACTATGATATAAAAAATGAATGCAATACCAATTGCAGTCAAAGTTGTGAACTAATTTCCATTTCCGTTGAATAAATTGTGGATTAACACATACACCATACAATATTTATATAGGCACTAGTTCTAATTTGCCACCTCAGCAAAAGAAATAAAATTTGTGCGTGGAAGTCAAGTACGCACATGTTGAAGTTTTGGCATAGTTTGGATAAATGTTTCTAATGTTGTAATATTTCATGCAATAATGTAATGATGAGTTAAGTAGTAGTCATGTGTAAATAAGTTAGTTGTCATGTAGTTTGTCTTGTAGTTGGAAGATGAAATGAAATGAAATGCAAGACAAATAATATGTGAGATAGGTGAGGTGTCGAGGTTGGTAGTTGCCAATAACTACCTTCCCTCAAGTTTAAATAGACCCCCTCATTCATTTGAGCAAGTATGCAGTACATTGTGCACATGGGAGATATTGTACATGCCAGGACAGTATATTGGGTACATTACGCACAAGATAGCTTCTGCACAGAAGTAGATATTGTATATGTTGCAGACAGTATGTTGATGAGAGAAGCCATACACAGTGAAACCATACAAGCTAACATGTAATGCAATATCTTATTAATATCAATTCTGTAGAAATGAATTTTACATGCTCACAACAGTTCCATTTCCACTTAAATAATTTACAGGTCTGCAGTTATGGTAGTATAGCAATAATAATACACAGAAATCTGCAATAGCAATAACAACAACAGCAATGACAGAAACACTGCAGCAATGGTAGACACAGTAAATACAACAGTTTTATATTAACAATGGCATGTATGATACAGCATTACAATACAGCCTGCAAACCCTAGGCTGATTAATCTCCATGGCTGCATCAATCACCCTGCATTATCTCCTTATTGTCTGCACATCTTCTATGGGTGAACAAACGTGCAAGAACAACTTCAATCCCCCAAAAACCTCCTCAATGAATGAGGGAGGGGGGTTTATTTATACACCCACCAAGTAGTTATGTTCTCCAACTACCTTGCAACTACCCTCAAATTACATTTCATGTGCATTTGCTTTGCATTACATTTCATTTCCACTACATGACAAAATAGCTTATTTAGCCGACATAAATGACTTAATATGACTTTACATGACTTTATTCTTTACGTACAATATTAAATTGTACTTTACAACATAATAGTTAAATATATGCACGTGCATTTCGTCAAACACTTTGCGTACATTTACAATATAACACATAATATCAAAACTGGTTCAGCAAATAAGGATATCTCAATGTGCTTGTCTACATCTATCCCCTCCTCTAAACTGGTCGTTGTCCTCAACGACACGAGCTAAATACTGGGAATAGAAGTACTGAATAATGTAACAGGATCTCTTGTCACGCTCCTTCCTCTTTCTCTTGTTCCATACATCTTTGGCAATAACCTTCACTTGAGACTGCTCGCAACACCTTATTCTCTGATTGTGCACTCCTCTTGCTGCAAGCAATTGTAATATCAGCATGATCAACATTCTCTGAATAGGCACTTTACTTTTTGCAATAAGCCATATCATCAGCATGAGCAATGCCATCAACATCATGAACATGACAGGTAACACCTTCTGCCATCTGTGTCGGGGGTCAAGGGGGCAAAAGCCCCCTTGCAAGGTCAATAGGACAACGTCCCTTGAGGGGTCGAGGGGCAGCGTCCCTCGCGTGCTCCCTTTGGATCAACGGCAAAACCATTGAAAGCATCACTGTCCAAACTAAATTTTTCTTCTCATCAACCATTTGGAAGCTTTCACTCAACTCATTGAAATTGCTTCCTCTCAGCTCTAATTCACTGCTTTCTTGATCCAACTGGCTTCTTATCAACCTCTGACAGACATTTCCCTTTTCGGATTGTACTTCTGACGATGACTGCTCTGACTACTTTGATTGTAGACGTCTGGACACTAGACGTCTAGGATAACAGATTAGACGTCTGGACACTAGACGTCTACGACAACAGATTAGACGTCTGGACACTAGACGTCTACGACAACAAGTTAGACGGGTAAGTGCAGACGTCTTAGAAGGGTAGACTTTCTCAGATGGGTAACCTGTCGAACATGTAGGTTCCTCAGACGCGAAACTGCCAGACGAATCCTCCTACGACAGATGCACTTCATACTTTTCTACCTCAACCGGTTCTTGCTCAGATGTCTTCTTTTCAGACGGCTCTTTCTCAGACGTCTGCACCTTAGACGTATCCACATCAGATGGCTCTTGCTCAGACGTCTCCTTTGTCACCATCTGACTGCATTCTCTAGTTGTCCGAGTCTCCTTCATCAGTGAGGTTTTTGCATCTCTTTCCCAAGTCAACGCATAATCCAAAGCCTTTTGGTATGATCTTGAAGGAAATATCTTCATCTTCCTTTCATACATGGGGAGAAGTCCATCTATGAACCACATAATCTTTGATTCCTCTGAGTGGCCTTTCTCCACATAGTCAAACAATCTACTCACCCTTTGATTGTAATAACAAACAGGCTCCTTCTCTCCTTGAATGTTATAATTTTCGTCAGTATTGTATGATCGAAATTCTTCCACAAATGCATCACGTAACTCTCCCCATGTTTGGAACTTAACTTGCGGTAAGTATATGTACCAGTCTATTGCAGATTCTCTAAATGTTGCAGGAAACCACCTCCTCCAATCTTCTTCATTGTTCTGCCCAATCGCTTTAAACTCCATACGGAAAATTCTCCAATGCCTAATCGGGTCTTCCTTCCCTTCTGTGAAAAGTGGCAAATTCTCCAATGCTACATTGTCCATTGGTGGGGTTCCTGCTATGCTACTCTTCGTCGGGTGTTTTTAGTCTAGGTACCTTTACTCTCACCAAATAGTCTTCTCTTGACTTCCTGTGCGTCCTTACTTCGCGACTTCCTTCGCTGGGATGTTGATTGTGGCCTTGGTCTTCCTTCCTGAGCCCTCGCGTGTTGTTGCTCTGGTGCCTGACTCCCGTCCTCTGCACTCCTCTGCAACCTTCCTACCGCGTGTTCAGGTATTACCATCCACTCAACATCTCAATGTCTTCCTTACATCAATGTTTTCCTCGACTCTTGGTGGTCCTTGTACCCGTTCTTTCGTTCCTATCAGCAATGTGTCGGTCACCTCCTTGCTCTGCTCTTGGACTCTACTCTGACTGATCTACGTATTCTGTTGTTGTAGACGTCAGATGAACTGGACTAGACGTCAGGCAAACTGGGCTACACGTCAAGCAGGTTAGACGTCAAGTCTTGCTAGCCATCAGGTCTTGCTAGTCGTCAGGTGTGCTAGCCGTCAGGTGTGCTAGTCGTCGGGTTTTGCTAGTTGTCGGGTCTGCTAGCCGTCGAGTCCTGCTAGCCGTCAGGTCTGCTAGCCGTCGGGTCCTGCTAGCCGTCGGGTTTGCTAGCCGTCGGGTCCTGCTAGCCGTCTACTTCTGCTGACCCGACGTCAACTGCTGCTAGCCGTCACACCTCCTAGCCGTCAATTGTTGTGCCTAACTGCTGCGCCTATTTGCTGCGTGCTTCTCACCTCCAAGAGTTTCAGGTTTCAGAACTTCATGTCACCAATTATTGGACCCAACTTCACAATAGCAACGGCGCCAGATGTAGAAATGAATTTTACATGCTCACAACAGTTCCATTTCCACTTAATAAACTACAGATCTGCAAGCATTGTAGTATAGCAATAATAATACACAGAAATCTACAATAACAATAACAACAACAACAACAATGACAGAAATATAGTAGCAATGGTAGATATAGTAAATACAACAGTTTTATATTAGCAATGGCATGTATGATACAGCATTACAATTTCAGCATTACAATATAGCCTACAAACCCTAGGCTGATTAATCTCCATGGTTGCATCAATCACCCTGCATTATCTCCTTACTGTCTGCACATCTCCTATGGGTGAATCACCGTGCATCAATGAACAACTTGAATGAATGAGGGGGGGGTTTATTTATACACCCACCAAGTAGTTATGTTCTCCAACAACCTTGCAACTACCCTCAAATTACATTTCATATGCATTTGTTTTGCATTACATTTCATTTCCACTACATGACAAAATACCCTATGGCTTATAATTTAGCCATAAAAGATGTGGAGAGATTTAGGGGCACCATTCTTATGGTCTCCAAATTTCAAACTATATGGTGCAGACCAATATGGCATTGAAATGAAGGGAGTCTTGACTACACAAAAAGTGAAGATTGCTAACCAAGAATTCATCATGGACTTTGTAGTTATTGCTATGAAGAAACTTGCTTATGATACACTATTAGGACACGGATGGCTGCGCACAACGAAAGTGAACCACAATTGAGAGAAGGATTGCCTCACATTCAAGAAAAGCCAGAACAAATATATGATTAATTTGAAGAACCAATCCATTAGTGAAGATTTGTCAACATCCAATGAGTTAGGTAGTTCGTCATCAAAAGATGAAAATGAACAAGAACCAAATGAAGAGGACATGCTAGAGCTGGAGGAGTGCAAAGAAGATTAAAATCCGTCTACACCTTAAAAGATGTGGGAGCATTGAATGGTGCTATGATAATGAGAGGTTGTGCAAAGGAGGAGATTGCAAAATTTCAAGCAGGGAGTCGTGGAAGAATTTGAGCGAATTGATCCATCATCTTGTTCCTCAATTTCATGAGGTCTTCATTCAACATCTCCTTGAAAGGATCGTTTGTCTAAGTGTCGTCCATTTTGTTTGCCATCTGAGATCATTTGGAACGACAAGGAAGATAATTGGAGGGATCTCATGTCTGATACTCGAGCTTCACATAACTTGATCTCATGTTTATGGACATACACTCAAAAGGTAACCACTCTAATACCACTGATCTGAAACTCAAAGTTTCAAGTTAAGGAAAATCAAGAAACAGTGCAATTCAAGACTAACATATTATAATGAATCAGAACACAAAAATATATAAGCAAAATAACATAACAAACTTATTGCTAAGAAAACAGAATATAAGGAAAACAATAGAGTTGTTTTATTGCTCAAAAAACTGAGTATAATGCAATCAAACTCTGAGAAGAGATATGAGGCTATAACATTGCATCCATTCTTCATGCCTTTTACAGTCGAGGGTATATCTCTTTTTATACAAAGTTCAGTGGACTAGAGATCCATCTTATCGAATATGGAAGCTCACCAATATGGAAATGTGGTGGTTCACCTTCCATGAGTTACAAAGTGCATATTAAGTAAAAATTACATACATATGACTTGTCCTTTTGTATCTTATCCTTTACTTATGTGTCAACATGGCTAGAGATGCATTTTGGCTGCGAATATCTAAAAATATGAAATTATTGTTTTTAGCAATTAGTTTGTTTTGCATTTTTTAGGCCCTTTGAAGCATTTTTTTAATGCAGATGCTGGTAATCTTGTCTAGAACAGGTTGCCTATCAAAAATTCATGCTCTCCCTTTAAGCTTTCCAACGCTTCTTGAATGGGTCAAACCACAGTCCTGAGCACAAAGTTATGTCCCCAACAAGGTGGTTAAGTATGAAAAACAGAGGTTCAGGCATAAAGCCATGCCCCAAAAAAGTCACATGCTTGCATCAAGGACAGATATAGGCGGTAGTTCCAATGTGGCACCAGCTCAAGCAGCACCTCATTAGTGAGCCACTGAATGAGAGTTTATGACACATACAAGCATCTTGAATGTATATAATCTATAATTGTAATACTTGGTTTATGTAGGTTGTTGTATGCAGGTGCACAACACCATTAAAAGTAAGGGCTTTTTATTTTTGTTTGTGTATACACGAACAGGTAGTTAGACTGTTACCGAACTAGCTTCCGCTCATCCCATTGTACATATACATCCCTTGCTTCCATTGTGGGTATCACTGGTAGAAGATCAATTGCAGCAGAATGTTTGGAAAATAGTATATAGTCGGAGAATGTCGTGTGATATTGTTATGTTGTGTTGTTACAGACATTGCACTGTATATATTTCTTTGGTAATACATATTATTTTGTGCAATCTTTACTTTGCCTAAAAATGGATTGTTACTGTAAATGTTAGCATTTGCATTTGAGTGTTTCTTTCTCACATATTGTCTCCTTTATTTGCCTATGGAATACCGAATCCATTGTGCTGGATAAAAGTCTGGTAACAAACTCTTTCTTTTTATTTTATTTTATTTTTTAGATAAATGCATCATGTGTTACATGAATAAAGCAAGACATTTATATCAATTGGGCACCACCATAGAAAAAAAATTCTCTCCCCCTAAAGGAAGGGAAGGACTTGAATTTTAGCACCCCCTCATAGAGAATAACATTATTTTCATAACATAAAACCTTGACCTTTAGATGCAAGACCAACTCATGCTCGAACAACTTTGAATCTCCTTAGGTCAAACAATTATGTGTCATCTTCTAAAGTTTCCTTACATTGCGCCTTCCACAAGAACCTAATTGCGCGTAAATGAAAGGATTGCCAAATAGTTTTAAAGCTTCCCCAACTAATCAAGCATGCCTTAAAAGAGCACCACACCATGAGAAAGGGATGATACAGGTAACGTGAAATTTGAACTCAAAACAAGACCAGAATCTCCTTGCTCTAGAATATCAAGAGAAAAAATGACTAATGGACTCTTCTTGCCATACTGAATGCAAGAGAAGTCTGAAATACAGATCTTACTAAGTCAATACTGCACTACGTACATGACGCTCAACAACTCTATCAAGTTCATCAGACTTCGCGAAGTTTTACTGGCACATATCTTTGCAGGATCTATCTTCAGCCCTCCACCACCAACTACGAATCCAATTGCTAAGCAAAATAGCACTTCTTCAGATTTAATTGTAATTAATTCTAGCATAAGGCTTTAAAATCTTGATCCAGCTGGTCTAGGTGCTCTTCCCATTTATCATTTAACACCGACATATCATCTAGATACACCATGACTAACTCGTCCTTGAATGGTCTAAAGGCTTCATCCATCAACTCATGAATCTTGTTAAGGTGCTGCTAACCATTTTGACATTCCTTGTTTAATTTTAAATGCAATCATCCAAGTGCCTTCTTCCATGAACCTCACCAGATGAGGACCTAATTGAAATCCAGCTTTGTAGAGTATTACACCACCTACAACCAATCCAACAAGTCATCTGTCCTTATCAACGGAAAACAGGTCTTGATTGTTATGCTGTTGAAGACACAAAAGTCTACATATGTTAACATAATCCGTACTTTCAGGAGTAGCATAATCATTGATCCACCTGGCAACAGAACTGACCCTTAGCACCCCTTGGTCAAGGAATTCTTTATTTGCTCTTGATCTCAGTGGACTTCACCACTAAAGTCTTGTATAGCACGAAATAAGGCAGCATCACATGTGAAGCGAGCAGAATTTAATGCTAAATTGTGTGTTAAGAGGTAAACTCTTTTGGCTCTAAGAGAACATTATAATTTAAAATCCAGACTAACTCGTCTTCTTTGTCCAGTGCCCCGTGATCGAGCAAAAGGTTCTTTGACACTCTGCTCATCGATGATGTCAACAAAGCAACTCTTTCATCAAACATGTCGTGTGTACTACTGCTTCTGAGACTGAGACACTGGATATTTCCTTCATGCTCTGTTTGTAGGAATTAACTCAGTGTATAGCCCAATATTGCTTCTCCGATTTACCATTCTTCTTGCAGTGCTTGCAAGCCTTTTTCCCTCAGCATTAAACAACTTTTCGGTTGTGCTTTTAGTTTCTTGTCATGACCCTTAATCCCCGTTTCCTTCATCCCTTCATCTTTACATCTTATGACTTCAGGCGTCTTTCCTATAGCCCTTGCAAGGTAGGGATGAAGTCTCCAATATACTTCATCAACAAATCCTTATCGGCTAGCACCAACTCGACTACCATCCCCTGCTTCAGAAACTCAAGTGTAGTATTGTACATTTTGACCCTGCTTTTGGCGAAGCTATCGCCACTTGATCATTTAATTGCTAAGTCTGTCTTTCAAATGCCCTCTTAAGTGTTTTAAGGCATGGATCACTTAGAACTTGAACTCAAGGCCTCGTAACAAGGCTCCAAGTTCTCTGCTATGGAGCTATGATTCCTCCACAAGTTGAGCATTTCCCGGAGTGTGGATTGACAATCCAATGACCATGATGCAGCGTCAAGAAAATTAACACTGAACCTCGTTCTACCAAGTATTACAAGTACGAAGAAAATTTTTGTACCAAAGATGTACAGTTTACATGCCTCTAGCTTGTGTCAATGCGTGGCACCATGGAACCGCTCCACTGGAAATTCTTAGCAAGAGCCCCCTAAGACAATTTAGGAATTTTTTTAGAGAAGTCTGGTTCATAAATGTTTTCCTCTTACAGGTGCCGGTCAAAAAAATTAGGGAGTAGATTTAAATTTTCATCTACCTTCAGTCTGTAAGAGATTGCCGGAAATCTCAACCATTCATGGAACAAAAAATTTTAAGCAGGTGCCCCATACTTCCAGCAATCCCTTTTCATAAGCAGCTTAAAATTGTATTTCGAAGCAGTAGCCGCTCTGCATTTCCTCGAAAAGATGCGGTTGCCGAATCAAAAAAAAATTCATGAGATCACCTGCTTCATAAAATTTAGTAGCGATAACAGGCATCATGGAATCACACTATTAGTGGCCTCATCTTCTGCAAGGTTTGCACGTTTTCCCTAATATAATACTAGAAAATCAATACCTGTGTCAAAAACAATTATGACGCCCCAAGCAAGAAGATCACAAAGCCTTTTTAACAGGCAGAAATCAGACGATTAAGCCATACATATAATCTGCATTTGCTAACTAGATTACGTTTATGACAAAGTCATAGATTTTCTGGATAATGCTGCAGCAAAGTCTTACGAAAAAGATATTATCATTACTTACAAAATTGACACAGAGCATAATATTGCAAATATTATTCTTGATTTCCTATACATAACATGAAATTGAAAATGCTTACCGAGAGAAACCTTCTTTCTGATAAAATATGGGGAGAAGATCTACTATGGCTTGTGCTATTGCGGTATATTCCCCCCGCAGCTGGCAGCTGCACGGCTACTGCACAATTTGCCATTGCAGAGACCTCTAACTCTGAATGGACGGCATTTTCATAATTTAGAGTAGGAAAGTGAAAATTTTAAAAGAGTTTGGCAGGTTTAAGCTGCGAGAAAGAAAGCACTGCTAGAGGCCTTGGTTCATTTAAAATCTGAGGCTCACCTTTTTGTGACTACGTGTCCAAACATATTTGGGTACTCAGCACAGGGAGCAATGCCTTACCTTTTTAAGGCCTGAAGGTTATTAATACATTGTAAAAAGATCTACAAATCACAAAGAAGGGAGAGAATCGAACACGGCTTTTAAGCTCTGCCCCCGAAGCAATGCCAGCCGGGGATGGTATTAAGACAGTCTAAGGAACACACAACAAAGGTTGTCTTCTTAACCGTTAGTTCTTTGTTGTCTTCTTAACCATTACTCTTTCAAAACTATGTTTCGGAATTTAACACACCTACCATATATTCATTCTTTCACATATTTGCTTACTCATTCTTTAACACACCTATCACACATTCATTCTCTCACATACTTGCTCACTCATTCTCTCACTCAAGTTGTGGTTTGAATCTTAAATTTCCTAAAAATCAAAACTTAAAACATTACGCTGTGAAACAGCAGAACAACCAATTTTAATTAGCATATATAATTAATTTATTTATATTTTAATTTAAAATTTAACTTATTTGATTTTATTTATATTATAATTATATTGTTATACTTGTATGTTAAATATTAATGTTTATTAGTAATTTTTTTATCTTTGGCAGTAAAAATTTTATTAATTTTGTTTTTAGTTCAATAAGTTAAAGACTTTTAAAATAAAAATAACTTATACTTAAAAAATGTTTATTAATATTTAATTTGATAATATTTAAAAGAATTTCAAATGTCAATATTTATTAGTATTTGATTTGATGATATTTAAGAGTTTAATTTCCTTCCAAAAGTTTAAAATAAAAGAGAGGAGCTATATGTTTTTTTTGGATTCGGAAGAGCTATATAGTTGTTTTTGTTTTTTGGCCGGTGCATAAGGGAGTTGGTTACATGTTACTCCCTTCAAACTTTTTGCTAGACGAAACAAATCAAATGAAAGCATTGGGCAAGAACAACATATGGTTTATGTTTTGTCTTATTTTGTGGTTACTCAATGTTATATATAACACTTAACAATATGTTTTTTTGGAAAGTAAATTTATATTAATTTAAGATAACAATTTTTACAATAAAAAAAATGGATTAATACATCTTATGAGGAATCAAATTAATTCTCATTGACAAGAGTTAGTAAATAAAGCCGCCAACAAAACACAATTTTATCAATTATGATCATTGATGATTATTACATCAAAGAAAGCATATCATATGGAGTAATGTGCCTTGACATGTCCTGTATAAATTGCTAGTGATTATGGGATGGGAATCCATCCCTCTACATCACGATTAAGATCTTTAGTATGTGCATCGCTCCAACCAATAAATGACCCAGGAGAAACTAGTTGAACATCATCCCACCCCCTATTCTGGCGAGACGAACAAGCAATGTCAACATTAGGATGCTTCCTGACTAGTGAGGGTTGGGACTAGTGCTTGTCTGCAAGAGCACTTCTTGCATATGACGGAGGCCGACGATGAGAGCGGGATTGAAAATGCTCTTGAGAAGAGCACTCTGTGGGGATCCGGTTGACTGTACATGGAGCATTGGCCCAATGCGCCAGAAGAACATGCAAATGATCCAAATCCATAGCAACTTTGTTGGCTTGAGTACATATTTGTAGCCACATGTCATTAAAAACTTCTAATTTGTTAGCATGAGTAAATGTGACAAAAGGTGTACATTGTTTAAAAACAATTCTATTACGGGCCTTCCAAATATGAAAGAGTAGGCTAATCCTGAAAACCTGTCACACTTCAAAAAGCGGGAGAGACAAAGTAAAAGAGTCCCCAAGAAGAGCTTGGGGCCAAGAAACTCTTGCAGTTGTAAATGGAGAAAAAAGAAAGAACCCATTCCCAAGCTTGCCTAGATCTTCTGCAATTCCAAAAGAGGTGAATACAAGACTCGGGAACACCACAAAAAGGACATTTAGGATCAGGAATTCCAAGGTGCTTCAAATGTTCCCCCAAGGGAAGGCCTTGACACAGCAAGCTCCACACAAAAAAATATTGCTTAGGCTCAACATAAGTAGCCCAAACATTCTGAAATCTAGAATTCTATCTAGTCCTTGTAGAAAATAAGTCCCAACGTTGATTAATGTTAGGCACCAAAGGAAGATGAGGAGATAACCATTTATACCCCAAATGAGCCTTATAATTAAGCAAATGAGTGTCAACATGCCATCTCCAGTCTGACCACAAAGGACGTTGTGAGTGCACACCAATCTTATGCAACATAGAAAAAAAGGTAAGAGCAATAACAACATCACATGTATCTTTATCCGCACCATTTAGCCTGAAGGTGCATTTGAACTCATTCCATGGGATCCAATCCCTGGTCTGGCGAGAAAAGAAATCAGCTATTGTAATAATACCTTTTTTTGAAAAACCATTGAGCATGAATCCATTACACCCGAGCTAAGGGAGAACCTTGATGAAGAAACATGGGGGACCACCAAATATTCATAGAATTTATGGATAAGCCTTTATAGAAGCCATATCCTCTCCAACAGATCCAAGGAGTGAGCTACTACCAGGCTTTCCATATACTTTTAATAACAAAGGAGCCATAAATCTTAACAAAAACCGGAGCAACAATGAGAGAGAGAAAATCCAACCCTCTCCATGCTCTACGGTTTAAGGGAAGACCATAGAAAATAAAATGTCGAACCAAAACTTTCCAAGCTTCAGCTCCCCTTAGAGCCCTAATCACCCACTTAGCACACAGAGCAATACCTTATCGTCTACAGTCCAGCAGACCCATTCCTCTATATTCTCTAGGAAGACAGCAAATATCGCAGGCAACTATATGAAATCCCTTTGTTTTAGAATAATTATTCCAAAGAAAATATCGAAGGAGTTTCTCAAGATTCTTATAGCAAGCCTATGAAGGAACCCAACAAGAGGAATAATAAACATGAGTTGCAGCTAAAACTTTAGAGCAAATATGAAATTTACCTGCTAATGACAACTTCTTAGTAAGCCAAAAATCAAGTTTCTTTTCAACTCTTTGAAGCACATAATTCCAAAGCTGAGCATGGGAGCCTTGAAAGGCAAAAGAAATACCAAGAAACTTAAAAACTTCTCCAGGAGGGATCCAATTCCAATGATACCCTTGAAGTCAAGGCGGCTTAGGCAAGGGATATTATTTGAAGCAGGAGGTCTTCCTCCATTGTATGCTAGAACTAGAGATTGTGCAAAAGGTGTTCAGACAAAATAGAGAATTAGAAATAGATTGCTCCTCTTCCCTTATAGTAAGAAAGGAGTCATCATCAAAGTGACCATGAATAAGTTGCCCCTGATCATTCGAAAGAGCAATTCCTTTAATAAGACCTACAAAAGCTTGAGCAGCTAAAAGATAGTCGAAGGCTTTAACAACAAGCACATATAAAGGAGCAATAGGACACCCTTGCCAAACAGACCTAAACAGGCCCATTGCTTTAGACTATGAATTTTTCAGATTGAGAATAGTCGAAACATCTATGAATAGCATAGCAATAGTCTAAATTAAAACTAGCTCAAATCCTAAAGCTTTGAGCATAGCAAGAAAGAATCTCCATTCAATGCGATCACAAGCTTTCTCAAAATCAATCTCCATTCAATGAGCATAACACATTCTGGTTTGACATTCGGGCCCATTCCATGCCCTCCTAGACAACCAGAACATTGTCGAGGATGTACCTTCCTTGAATAAAGCCAGTTTTCTCTGATCTGACTATCAAAGGAAGAAGAGGCCTAAGGCGAAGAGCCAAAGCTTTGGCAATGATCTTGTAACTAACATTCAACAAAGTAATAGGCCTCCAATTAGTAATCAACTCTGGGTCCCCTTGCTTGGGTATGAATTTGATATTGCTCCTGTTAATAATTGCTCCCAAAGAGCCTACTTGAAGAGCCTCTAGATAAAATTTATGCAGATCAGGATCAACTAAGTCCCAAAGACCCTTGTAGAACTCACAGGGAAATCCATCCAGACCTAGTGCTTTGTCATTTACCATTTGAGATAATGCATACTCCATATATGTAAGGGAGAGTAGTTTATCACACCCTACTCTTTGAGACTCTGAAACCTTAACTGGTACAATTGTCATACAAGCTTCTAGTGCTTGCTCTCGCTCAGGGGAATAAGCTTGAGCAACAAAAACATTAGTATAGTGCTTAATCATCTCAGGAAGAGAGGTAAGCCTTATTCCATTGTATTGAATGGCCTTGAATTGAGTAGCTTGCCTGGGAGGGCAGATCCTTTGAAAAATTTATTTGGTGACCCTATCACCAACTTTAAGCCAATGAAGACGGGCTTTAATTCGAGCTCCTCGAGCCTCATAAAGTTCAGCAAGTTTAAGTTCATACCTCAATTGAACAACATGAGACTAAAGTTCGATATTAAACAAACAAGCCTCAAGCCTGATAGAAGCTTTAGCAAGCTCATCATGAAGGATACCATTGGAATGTCATCTGAACTGTGCCACATTTTCCCCAAAGAACAAAGCAAGATAATTGTACAAAAAAATGGCATCATTCCACCATTCTATCCAACCCAACTCTCCAGTAGGTCTAGGAACTAGATTCCAGACTCTGCGGATATGACAAACCATGGAAGGGTGTTGAAGAAAGGAAGTATTGAAAATTTATGATTTGTAGCGTCTCTGAGGCAGGGATTTCATCAGCACATTAAACATGATGGGTGAATGGTCGAAAGTAGTAGTACCGAGAATGGTTTCCACAAATGGAGCTGAAACATTTCTCTTATGAAAGAAAAACTGCACATGATTTGAAAGCATGGCTCTGTCCAGCCTTCTTAGAATTCTTGCATGGCTAGCCTAGAAATTGGACCACGTATACCACAATTGTTTAGGAAAATTTTGAAGAGAAAAACAAGAATTGGGGTCTGACAAACCCAATTTGTTTTTCATGAAGTACCAGGACTCTCTTTCCCCAATAACCCATCGCATGGGAAGTTGTCCTATCTTGTCTTTAGGTTTTTCAATCATATTAAAATCTCCGCACATAACCCAAACAGTAGGTTGTAAAGAAAAATCACACCACCGTCAAAGGCTACAGCGCTCTTGAGCGTCATTAGAGGCATAAACATTAATAATGCCAAAATACATCCCACCAACCTCAAGTAAAACCCAAATTGCATGATTGGAAGGGTCCACACCCCACGAGACAAAAATATCTTTCCACCTAAGCTGTCAAAAGAATGACAACTCCCCCTCTACCAGGGGAATGACTGGTGGCATAAAAAAAGCAACCTGGCCAAAGAAAATGGCAAGTACATTGCAGAATAAAGTCAAAAATCTTAATCTCTTGAAGACAAAGAAAGTCAAGATTACCATAAAACCTGGAGCATGAAGCAATCTCATCTCGAACCAAGTATTTGCGGACTGGGTTCGTCAGCCCTCTAACATTCCATGATAAAAAAATCATGAAGATCGATCAAGACTCATATGTCCGGCTACATCTTCAGCGTCTCCAAGGTTTGAAAGAAAATCATAAATATTATTGAGAAAACGCTCTTAACTTGCTTTTCAAAACTCTGTTTGATGCCTTTTATCCTGGTGAACCAAGGATTCTCCCCGTGGTGGGCTACGGGATCTTCGACCATTGACAGAAGCTTGTTCAGGTTCCATGAAGCTTTATGAAGACTACCCATTGATATACAGAATTGGAGACTTTGAAGACTAAGTAGGAGCAGAAGAAGTAATAATTTTGGCATAGGAAGCACTAGTCGGTGGTACATTAGCAACCATTTGTGAAGCCTTAGCAGTGGATGTCATCGATTGCATGGTATGCTGCTCCATCACCACACCATGCCCAGCTGTCACAGAAGACACACACAAGGGGTTGAGGCGAGATGCTGGAAGCAGTCGTAGGGTTTACATTTTTCCCATTATGGACTACCTTCCATTCATCTTGCCCCCCTTTGGAAGTAGGGACAGAGCTAGTAATAATAGGAGCCACATTGAATAAAAATAATTTATAGTTTTTTTTTCCTTTTTAGTTTTTGCTTTTAAGTTCCATTTTATGGCTACCCACTATTATATATAACATGTAGATAATATGTTTTTCACATTGGATAAAAAGAATTTATAGCCTTTTTTTTTCTTTTTTAGTTTTTGCTTTTTAGTTATGAAATGGTTTATGTGGAGGAGTTTATTGAAGAAATTATATTTATAAGAAAATAATAATTTTGAAATGATATGTACAATGATTTTATTTAATTAGTGTTTTTAGTTAAATGTTATGATTAGAAAAATAAAATTGCTTGAGAATAAGGGATTGTATTTTGATCTTTTATCTTTGACAAATTATAATTCTCTTCTTTAGAGCTTGAGAGTTTATAAACATAATTAATTCTCATCTAAATTGAGAGTTGCTATAGCTAAATACTTACATCATTTTCATAAAAAATTTGAATTTTTTATTTTTATTTTTTTAGATCTTTAATTTTCTATGTGAACAAAAATATTTTAAAATACAACATCATTCTTGATATTTTCTTGCACCAACCTTCACAATACCAAAACTCCACCTCTACTACTCATGCATTGTATCTTAGTAGAATAATTTTTCCAAAAATTTACGTTATCATAGTCTCCTTTACCAGATCTAGATTGTTAGTTTCCTTCTTGAAGCATAAGTGCAACCACAAGAATTATAATAAATAGTTTATATTAAAACATATTAAAGTAAATCTTAATTATTTTTTTCAATGAGTTTACACGGGTTTTTATGAGAGGTCCTGGTCCCCTCATACTGAGTGGGGTTTAAACCTTGGACCTATCAAAGAGAGGTCAAAGTCCTTACCACTGCAGTAAGCTTACAACTATAAAATTTAAGTTTACACTAGTTTTTATGAGGGGTCCTAGTCCCCTCTTACTAGGGTTTGAACTTGGGTCTTCTGGATGAAAACCTAAGGACTTACCACTATGGCATCCCTCATGGGTCTAAGTAAATCTTAATTATTATTTGATTCATGTAACTAATATTTTATTGTCAGATTTAGCTAAACTTACTACTTCCTCTAACCATAAGAAATAGAATTTAACTTCACAATGCTCAATTAAAACCCTTTTATTGGCTAGCCTATCTACACATTTGTTTCCTTCCCTTAACGTATGAGTAAACCCGGTTTATTCAAACTCTATAGCAAGGTCTTGTATTTCCACAATTATCTTTTGTATATTCCATGGAGCCTTTGCTTTCCTCAAAATTACATTTATTACTATTAATAAATCACCTTCCATCCATACTTTATTCCATTTCATTTGTCTACATATTTTTAACCCTTCCAAAGTCGCCCAAGCTTCAACTTCATTATTTGTCCTAAAACCACTATTGAAAGCATAATGAATGTTTGAGGAAGAATTGAGAAGTTTATCTCTAGGGAGCACCCATGGTGACAACTGAAGATCCATCTACAATTTTTCTGTGCATGTGAACAATAGTTTGAAGAAGTTTGTTTGGCTAGAATCGTGGAGTGCACGCAACAAAGCTAGGGTTTGCAAAGTGAAGCACAGAAAAAAAAAAAAAAAAAAACAAGTGACAGTAATTTTTTTTTTGGAGAAATCTTTTATTTGCTGGAGGAGGAACGAATTTGGGGAAGACAAAAAACCCTAGCATCGATCGATTTTTCCAGGAGAGATCGTGAGTATTAATTCAAGTATGGTACTTCTTTGGCTTTAGCTTTGAAAATATTTCATTGGCTAGGACTTTAAAAATAGGGACCTCTTCTTTGGAAAGTGATTTATGGCAGTTGATTGGTTGCAATGACGATTACATCCTCACTTTTCAAAAAAGCAGGCAATGAGGCTTTCTCCATGTTTTCACAACAGTTTCCCTTGATGAGGAAAAGTTGGATCATATGCATCAAGTGCTTAAAGCGAGAAAAGCACCCCATCCAAAACCACTTGCTCGCTCTAAAAATGGTACCTTTGTGCCCAAGTTAAATGAGTCTCATGTGATTGAGGTACCTCCAACTTACATCCAGTAACCTTTGCTCATGCTTTCCACCCAAGCCCTTGCATGTAAATTTGTGGGAATATGGCCTAGTCCAATCACAATCCATAAATGGATTAACACACATTGGGGGGTAAAGTCTCCTCTTAAGAATTCATTATGATAGGTAGGGGATACTTTTTCGTTATGTTTGCCTTTGTGGAGGATAAGAGCACTATCTTTCATGGAGATCCTTGGTTTATGGGATCCAACCCACTCTACATGACCCCATGGAGCACGATATTTGATCCTCAAGAGGAGGAGCCTGAAGAAGTTTCTGTTTGGATGAATTTGCCATTTTTACCACTACACCCATAGAACAAACATTTGATGGAGTTAATAGGAAACGCTAATGGAACATTCATTGAATGAGCTCCTCCAAAGGCCAATAATGTTATATGTGCATGCATCTGTGTGCAAGTCAATCTAAAAAAGAGTTTGATTGAGCATATTGAAATAAATGTGTTTGATTGGATACATAACCAACCCTTGGACTATGAGCATATACAATTTAAGTGTATAACATGCCATGAGCATGGGCATTTCTCTCAAAACTACCCAATTAAACAAGTACAGAAAACAAAAAAGGAAGAACTAGGATTCCAGGAAGCCAAAGGGAGACCGTGCAGATCAAGAAGCAAGAATCGACAACCTCAACCATAGGATGAAAAAGCTTCCACCAAAAAAATAAATTTACATGTCTTAATTAAGGAGAAAAGGAAATCACCTCTCTAGATGTGATGGCTCCTAAAGATAAACAGAAGATACCTACAACTAAAGCTGATAAGTCACTAGAGATCTTAGGAGATACACCAGAGAACACAACAACTGGAGAAGAAATTGATGATAACTCAGAGGAAGAGGTAGAAGAAACACGAGTGGAGGAAATAGTGATTCTCGGGGGCTTTTTGACCACACGATTTGCAGCTAAGGGAAGAAAATCAAACCAAAAACTAAACAATCAGCAAGCATAGAAAGAATTACAATCCAAAACGTAGGTCATAATTGAGGAAAGTTTCGTAAAAAACAAGAAGCAATCCAAAAAATGAAGATTATGTCATGAAACTATAGGGGATTGGAAAGTCCTCTAAAAAAAAGTATCTCAAAGTTCTAATATAGGATCAAAATCCAACAATAGTTTGTATTCAGGAAAAAATAAGTAGAGGCAACACTGAATACATAATGGCAGAATATATGGGCATGATTAGAACTGATAATTGTTGATTCTGTGGGAGCTTCAAGGGGATTAGCTTTGGCTTGGGACCCACAATAATTAATTTGTAGCTTACAACATAAGCATAATAATTGGATAGGTACAAAATTTGTCTTACCAAATGGAACTAGTGTACCAGTAAAATTTTTATGGTCCAAACCATCCTATCAAGAAAAGAGAAGCATGACAAAACTTAGCACAATGGCTAGACAATGAGAAGTTTGACAACATAATATTGGGAGGAGATCTCAACATGATTTTCTACCACTAGGAGAAGGTTAGGGGAATTTTAGCAAGGAATCCAAATAGAGATATACTCAATCAAATTATGGTAGATGAAAGCTTACAAGACATTTGACTAACCAAAGGAAAGTACACTTGGAGTAATAGAAGAGTAGGGGTAAACTATATTGCAAAAATATTGGATAGATTTTTTATCAGTGAAAATATCCTAACATAATTTTCCCTCACTTCTAGTCACATCATTCATAAATCTATCTTAGATCATAAGCCAATTCTCTTGGATAGCGGCCATATCCTACAACCTCAAAAAATTTCTTTTAAATACAACTCTGAGTGGGTAGTAGAAGAAGATTTCAGTGAACTTGTGGAAAGCACTTGGAACCAACAGGTCCAATCCACCAACCCCCAAGAAAAGTGGAAAATAAAAATTTAAAAAATGAAACACGTGGTAAAAAAATGGTTGATAGGAAAAGCGAGAGTCAAACCATACAAGAATCAATTGATGCAACAACTAGAGTAGCTAGAAACAAAAATTGGGGATCATCCTCCTCAATCGTGGTAAGAAGATGTAATAAATGTCCTGATTCATAAGCTCAATAAATTAAGCATTGAAGAAGAAACACATTGAAGGCTTAGATCTAAAAACCATGCAACATTGCCAAAGGAACACAATCAAGGAGATAGAGCATGAAGGAACCACTTATATAGACAAGGAGAAAATTAAGGAACTTGCCAATCAACATTACTCAACTCTGCTCTCCAAAGAAAATGATAACCCTCATTCCCAAGGAAATACTACTGTGACATATACTAAAAATATTAAGTTTGGAATACAAATAGGATCTCAATTAGCCAATCACTATGGAGAAACTTAAGGAGATAATAACAACTCTACCAAAGGATAAAGCTCCTGGACTTGATGGATTCACAAACAACTTTTCCAGCAATACTTGCATATCATCGGAGAAGATTTGCTACGCATTATTGAGGATGTTAGGATGAAAGGTAAACTTCTTGGAGCCATCAACTCCACCTTTCTAGAATTGATTCCTAAAGAAAAAAATATCACTACTTTCTCTAGATTCAGACCAATTTCTCTATGTAACTCTTCCTATAAAATTATTACCAAGTTGTTGGCTAATAGAATAAAGAAGAAACTTGACAAACTAATATTAGAAGAGCAAGGAGGGTTCATGCCTAGAAAACAAATATATGATAATATTATAATAGTGCATGAAGCCCTCCACAGTAGTAGAAAATAAAAAAAGAAAAAAATTGTTATAAAACTTGATATAGCAAACACCTTTGATTGAGTTAATATACAATTTGTAGAATAGGTCCTAAAAAAGTTTGGATTCCTACATCAGGTCATTAAGTGGATCAGAGCATGCATAAAAAACCCATGGATAGTTCCCTTAATAAATGGATAACCAACAAATTTCTTTCATATTACAAGGGGAATTAGACAAGGGTGTCCACTATCACCATACCTTTACATCATTTTAGTTGAGACTCTTGGAAGAGTAATCAACCATCTTCAAAGAGAGAAAAATAACAGGGATAGAGGTTGCAGCAGGATGCAAATCTGTAACACATGCCCAATTTGTAGATGATATCATTCTTCTAGGTGAAGTCACCAAGAAAAATGTTAAACAATTCAAGCAATATCTGGATTGGTTCACACAAGCTATCGAGTTCATATAAACACTCAAAAGAGTCAGTTCTATACACAAAATGTTGCAGCAATAAGAGTCAAAATATTTTGCACTATCCTATGATTTTGGTCTGACACAAAAAATATTTTAGATATCTAGGAGTGCCCATGATATTCCACCTCAAAGCCTCATACTACTAGATACCAATATTGGACAAGATGGTTAGGAGGATATAAATTTATAGTAATAGTTGGCTCAATCTTGCAGTAAGTAGTATTGATTAAATTAGTGTTAGCTTCTCTTCCCATCTACCAACTATTAGTATATCATGCTCCCAAGTTTATTTTGCAAAAGGCAGATGGAATCATATGCAACTTCCTATGACAAGGAGGTAGGCAATCAGAAAGAAAAAAATTCCACTTGGTCAATTGGGAGATGGTCACAAAAAGTAAAATTCAAGGAGGACTAGGAATAAAAAAAATGGAGATAGTTTCAAAAGCACTGGAAGCAAAACTTATGTGGAACATGCTTAAACACAATCGAGCATGGCAGCACATACTAGTCAACAAGTATGTAAATAATCAAACAGGTATTCAAATGCTCAAACATATAGACAAACTTACCAGAGCCTCGTTGGTTTGGAAACATATAGTGGTTGCAAAGAGCATAATAGAGGATAAAATTTCTTGGCTATCGAGAGATGGTAAGTCAATTAATAAATGGGAGGATCCGATCCTAGGAAATACACCATTAAGAGAGATAACTCAATCAAATTGCATAATCATTTGGAAAGTCAAAGAATACTCAAATTAGGTGACTTGTTTTATTGGACCTCAAAAACTTTGAATTGGATCTCCCCTCCCATTTCATCTCAACTTTAAGGAGATTGGGATTATTTTAAGTCCCACGTGGCGAGCATTAGACCTCTTCATCCCAAGATGTCAAACAAACTTATTTAGGTTGGCATCAACAGTAATGTAAAATACTCAGTGCATCTAGGAGTCCAACATCAAATTGGGTCTAGCAACAAAAAACTATCGATATTGTGGAAAAACTAGAGCACCACCTAAAGTGCAAGTATTTAGCTGGCTAGTTTCTCAAAATAAAATCTTAACAAGTGATGGTTTGCAAAAGAGGAGTATAGCAAGGCCTCATGTTTGTTACAGGTGTATATATAACAATATAATAATTTTTCATCTTTTTTTTGAATGCCCAAAGGTAATTTCAATTTGATTAGGAATAACCAAAATTCTTGACATTTCCTACTCTGGAAGGTTAACCATAGACACATGTTTTACCAAGTGGAACAAAGAATATAAAGGTAAACTATATTTGTGGAGCTCTATACCATATTTTGTCATCTGGCACATCTGGTTGGATAGAGACTAGAGGATTTTTGAAGGAAAAGGTAAGGACAATAAAATTCTAATATGAAGGATAAAAGAAGAATTAGTCCTAAATATCAAATCTAGTTTTTGTCAACAATAGTATGAAGAAGATATGTCACCCACAAAAAGAAGAATTATCTACCAACTTAATCTCCGAGCTTTCCTAACACAGGGAGGATATAGATGCTTGACATATATTTTCCAACACTCTTCTTTGATGGTACCTCCAAGTATAAACCCGATCAAGCAGCGGTAGGGGAACTGATTCTTATAGGATCCCATAAGATCCTACTCAAATACATGACCAAATTGGAAACGACATCTAACAATGTGGAAAAGGCTATTGGATGTGAAATCGGCTTAAAATTGGTAGTAAAGCAAGGAATCACTTAGGTCATAGTTTACGGGGATTCTAAACTAATAATAATAGCTCTTGCCAAAAATAAAGATTTTAGATCTTTACAATTGAAGATTATTCAAGACATGATTGGAAAACTAGGCAAGATCATTGGTAAAATATCCTATCAACACAAGGTGGGAATTCAACAAAGAGGTTGACACACTAGCGAATCAGGCAATAAATATAGCCCAGTGGTTATTGCCACCAAATCATCAAGAAGTAGAAGGGCAGAGGTGGTATGCAAGGATGACAAAGACTCCAATAATGAGGTTCTTTTTTGTCTTCATGTTGTGTTTTTTAGAATGCTCTGTTCACTTTGATCTCTGATTAAAGAGTTTTGTACTTTTTTGTTAAGTAGATAAATCTTTTCTTTTAAAAAAAAAACATAATGAGATAAAAGAAATTTCCCTATTTTTTTAATTATTCCTCCTCTTGGTCTTGGATTTCCTTTGGATTTTTGTTTATCTTGTACCAAACATCATACTTCCATTTGATGACTTGACTCCATCTATCAAATCTCTCTACTTCAATATTAAGGATTGGGTGAGTTGATAGCGTTGGTTTAGACTCCTCTATGGCTAAATAAATCTTCATTTTCACTACCTTTAAATTGTTTTTCTTTCCTTTAACTATTCTTTATTCCTTTTCAACCATACAGTTTAAAGTATTATATCTTTTGATGTATCCTAAATTGTCTATAATGCCTCACTTTTAAAGCTGCTTTGTCATTGCTTTAATCATTATTCAACTCTACCATTCATCATCATGCATTTACCAAACAAATTAAAAATCCATTATCATAGTTCCCAAACTTCTGAGCAATGTCCTAAGAGATGGTCTATACTATCCTCCTACCTTTTACATAAATCACATTATTGGAAGCATGAAAACCCCTTTTTAGTTATGATTAGGAAAATTAAAAGTTTTTATGTTTAGATTTTGATTAAGAGATCAAATTTTATGTTTTGTTGTAGTGTTTTCTTTCAACTAGTTTTAAACAAATTAAATGTAAATGTAAAAAAAAAAAAAATTGCATGCAAAATTTTATATATACATTTTTTAGGAGGTCCAAGGTTCAAACCACTATGGGGCTATTGTTAATGAAGTCATTAGAACCCTATAGTCCATGTAGGCAATAATAGGAGTTTAAGATAAACTTGTATTTTTAAATAGAATTGAGGTTAAGATTATTAGACATAAAAAGAGAATAATAGATTTAAATAGAAGGTTTTTAATATTTGCAAGGTCAAAGAACCTATGGAACAACAAATATTTGGTATGAAATACATGTTATCTTATTTTAGAAAAATAAAACAAGCTTGTGTAAAAAGTCAAAGTTGAGGCCAATGAGACCTTGGTTCAATGGTTGAGACATATGGGTGATACAACCCACACCAAGGTTCAAATATGAGTGGCACCAAAAAGAGTTTTATAGCTTGATGTGACTACTTTTTGTGACCTATTGTACTAAAGGAAAGGACAACCCTTTCAAAAACCCTACCTTACCATTAATACAAAAAAAAGTCAAAGTTTAGACATTAATTTCTCTATTTGAAGAACTAATCTTTCTATTCATTTTTGTTGATAAATTCTTCTACCTTCTCTATTCTCATTTTTAAACCACTAGTAATATATTAATGTAAGCAAATAAGATGAAACCATACAGTAAAGTAAAGAACAAACAAATGTGCAATAAAATTGATTTTTGTATTGATCTTTGAATGGAGCTTTGATCTCCGTTTACAATTTTTTTCCCCGAATACGCGATGGTATTGTTGCCACATTTTGCACGGGGTGCCATGTTTTCAAAATTTTGTAAGTATGCTGCTCTCCCTTCCCTCCATCTCCTTTCCCTTTCTTCCCTTTTATTAGTTGCATTCCTCCATTTTTCCCTCATTCTTTCTTCGGCCAGAACAGAGCAAACACTCCCTAAAAAATTATAAGTCTGGGAGCGCAACCCGACTTTGCAGCGAAGTCGGGGTGCGCCCTTAGGTTTGAGCGCACTCAGAAATGCAAAGTGCAGAAGCAGACTAGAAATAAATAGAATTTGGCTAAGTATGGGATCGCAACCCGAATTCACAGTGAAGTAGGGGTGCGCTTACCGTCCTGAGCGCAGTTGGAAAGCAGTGTCTCCAAAAATTAGCTAAGTGTCAGAGTGCAACCCGACTTCGCAGTGAAGTTAGGGTGCGCTCCCCTTCTTGCGCATAGTCCGAGTAGTGACCAAATTAACTAAGTGCTGGAGTGTGCAACCCGAATTTACAGCGAAGTCGGGCTGCGCCCTTTGACCTTGCGTAGTTGGGAAATATCTCTCAAGCAGCCCAAAATAGACTAAGGCACGAAGACCTCCCCAACTGTGTTGTTCCTCGCTTGCGCTACCCAGTTGCGCTCCATTTCTAGGCAAAGTAGGACATAAGAGAGAAGCTATCTTCCAAGGCAGATGCACCCTCGTCAAAAGTTGACAAGTGTCCAGCCTCAGGATTCGAACCGATATGCGATGGGAAAAAGGACAAGCATGGCCCAAATCACCTCCTCCAGCTACCTCCATTCATGCTGATGCAAAGTTCTATCTACCGCAGCTACTCGCATTCATGCTGATGCGAAGTTTCATCAACCACACTACCACGTAGCTGCCCAGTTTTTAGGTGAACCTTGCTGCCAGTACAGTCCCTGTCTGCAGGACTCAACATCAGCAGCTCTTTGGCCGCTTTTATCAGCTTTTGTAAGCTATTTTTGGGTCTGGGATTTTGTGCCCAGGATTGTAATGGGGGGGAATTGTGCTATAAATAGCCACACTACATCATTGTAAAAGGGGGGAATGAGGATATCCTACTAGGGAACCATTGTAGTTATATGTTTGCTTTTGAATGCAAGACACATACTTGGCTCTATTTTGCTGTTATCATTTTTTATGCTGCCTTTACTTGTCATTTCTGCCTCATGTTGCTTATTTTATTGCTTACTGTTATACTGAACTCTGGATTCCAGTATTTGATGATTAAGTATTCCTGGAATGCATAGATAGAGGATACATAGGATGTATGACAACTGTAGTTTCTATGGTGTGTTCTGTATTTAATTGTTGTTAGTAGTGGTGATTGATCGTTGTCGTGCTGCTTATTCTCCCCACCCAACTCAAATAAAATTTGAATATATTTCTGCATTTTTATCTCTTTCCTGTACTCTTAGCTAAAATAATTGAGAAAACCCATAGGAAGCCAACCTTCTCTGGAGACTGGCACGAAAGGAATTCCTTGCTTTTGACCTTTCAATCTGGTGGGCGAATCTGGGCGCATTTAACCAAATCCTTTCCTAATGACAGATTCGTAACCAACAGTTTCTCTGGCACGCCTGGTGGGACCTGGAAGTTTTCCACCCCAAAACAGAATCGAAGCACTGGTGTTCGCTTCATTGCTATTAGAATCAGAACACCTGGCGACTCTACAAGTACCTGAATATTCTCTAAGTTTGTGAAGATCGGTCCGAGCGCCTTCATGCATACAAGAAGGTGGAGAGCAAGAAATCTGGGAAACCAGCCTTATCTTTACAAAATTGACATTGCCGCTCTAGGAGAGTGCGTCAGGATGGATGACCACCAAGATCGTATAGACAAATTCGAGCTCGAAATCGAAGAGGCCGAGGCTGAAGAGCAATCTACATCCTTGGACGGTACCGATATCGAGTACACTATCCGAGGAGAGGAAGAAATGGTTTCTCAGTAGAATGATGATGATATCTTCCTAGTGGTAGACTCCATGGGGCCCTTGGCCCTAGTCGAACAACAAGTTGTGCCCCTCGCTTCCCTAAAGTCCATCCCTACTTATGATGGCTACGACAAAACGGTGTACGAGTACATCCAGGACATTCTGGCCTTGGCTGTGCTACATTCCATCATAGACAAGGGTGTCAAGACCCACCTACTGGCTCTTTCCCTAAGGGAAAAACTTATCTACTGGTGGAGATCTCTGCCAGAGGGATCTATCATGGGGTGGTGCCAACTAGATGACAGGCTTGTAAAAGGATGCAACGAGTCTGCTGATCCCTCTTCGTTGTTGCATCAGTTCCAAAGCATCCAGTGACACCCCCAAGAGGAGGTGTCGAACTTCAACATAAGGTTTGCGAGGTCTTGGAAATGAGTACCTCGTGAACTGCAACCTTCAACAGGTCAGGCTATGCACTACTACTTGAGGCCATTCAACTATGAAATCTGCCTACTGCTAAAGATTGCCCGAGTCGATTCATTCCTTGACCTATACGAAGCTGTCCAACAAGCCAAAATGGATATAATCTCCATAGGCAGGCTCCCGCATAGGGTATAGCCACCCATTTACCCTGACTTTCCTTAGTCCCAGTACCCATCAGCCTTTGGTGTGATGTTGTCATCTTCAAGTCAACACCCCCAGCAGCCATGGAATCCAGTGCCAGTCGTAAACCCTTACGACCCGCCACAAATTCATTATCCTAACCCACCGCCTCCTCCTTCATAGTATCCCGCACTCCCAGCTCCCCCTCAATACGCATAGTATTCTACACCCCTGCCATTGGCTGCATTACCTCCTCCAGATCAGTTGCCACCTATAGACAATGATATACAGAACAAAATCCTCCAAGAGGTATGGGCTCTAGCATCTGGATACCATACCATGTCAAGTGACATGACTATACTGAAGAAGAAACAAGCACAGATGGAGTTTGTTCCAATGAGGCCATATCCTCCTTCGGCACTGACAAAAGATCAAGCCGTAGAACAACAAGTTCAAAGGCAACCCCCTACAAGAAATGCGGCCATTGAGGATCAACCTGGCACTTATGACCAGGTTAACTGGTGCTCCACATGCAACGACCCGCATTCAGAAGAAGATTGCACGCTGCATCAGCATTACCTCCAGACCCTGGCGGGCAACGCCATAAAGGATGAACTTTACATGATCATGGACGATGAAGGAAACTTTGCCATCCTAGAAGAAGATCCGGTATTGATCCCTGCCAAGGAGGACAGAAAACCTGTTGAAGCTCGTACTGTCCAAGCAAAGCCATTGAAGGTATACACCAGAAGAGAAAATGTGCAACCTACTGTGCTACCACCAGACAAAAGGCTATGGCATCCTATAGCCAAAGAAAAATTTCTTGCACTCAAGCCTCCCGTAGTGAAAGCTCCTGCAGATCCATCTCCAGCTGAAACAAAAGAACAAGCTCAGGAGAAGTTGAGATATCCGTCTCTAACAAAGACTCAGAGAGTCAAAGCCACGCAACAATATTGGACCAAGTATGAGCCTACGAAAGAAACGGAGGGAGCTAGCACTTTGGGCTACAACATAGTAGATGAGCTAAAGAGGACTCCTGCAAGGATAAGTATGTATGATGCTCTTCAGCTCCCGGGTCAATTTGATCTGCTACAGGAATATTTGAAGAGCATAAAACATGGCAAACAGATGCAACCTGCTGTTTTGGTTCAACCCCTGACAGTCTTCACCAGTGGAAAGAACAGACCACCTCCCTTCTATCTGTCATTGCAGATGCAAGGGTATATAGTACAAAAATGTATGGTGGATTATGGTGCCTCCATGACTGTTATGCCGAGAGTCATCTGCGATGACATCGAAATGGAGTATACAAGGAGCAGCCAAGGTGTGCTACAGCTAGACGACACCCCTGTCAAGACAATTGGTGCTATCAAAGATATCCCGATCTGGCTGCACAAAGCTCTTAACATAGTGGTCATTCAAGAGGTCGTGGTTGTCGACTTGGAACCTTACTTTAGCATGTGTCTCTCCAGGGAGTTCACTGTGAAGCTGGGTGGGTATCTGTCTCTGGATTAATCACATATGGAAGTGCACTTCAAAGGAAGGAGACTGAAGATCTACAATGAAAAGCCTTCCACATTTCTAGTAGAGAAGATACCCGAAGAAGAGTCACAAAACTGCATGGTTCAGTTGACAGCGAAAGAACTGGTGGTGGTAGACATGATAGAGCAAGCTCTTGAGCTATTGCAAGTAGAGGATAAGTTCTTCTTACTGGAATTCATTGCCATGATCAAGACTGATCAAGGCTGCTACATCGTCACTCAGCCTGAGAGACTTGACCAGTCAGCCAAGAAAGAGGTAGGACCTGCACCAGAAAAGCTATGGAAGCTTTTCTTTGATGGCACCTGATGCAAAAATGGTGTCGATGTAGGCGTACTCTTGGTTTCCCTGTCTGGGATCCAGAAGGACTACACCTACAGATTGGCTTGGAGCTGTACTAACAATGCGACGGAATATGAAGCCCTGTGCTTGGTTTTGAGAAAAGCAGAGAGACTAGGGATAAAGAATTTGCAGATCTTTGGCGGCTCAAAGCTTGTGTGCAACAAGATTACGAATAAGTGCTCCTCTAAGAAGCATTATCTCAAGGCGTATCGTAATCGTGTCTGGGACCTGATGGAGTCATTCGACTCGTTGAATGTCAAAGCCATATCACATGAGAAGAATAAGCATGCTGACATTCTGGTGTTTGTTAGAGCCAGGTACGTTTTGGCTGATGACACTGTCTAGAAGCCGAAGTCGGTTCATACTATCTACAGGCCTTCTATGCCTGATAAGGACACCCATTGGCAGGTGTTTGACTGTGACGAGGAAATCATCACTTTTTTGGTTATCGAAGCATGTACAATCGAAGGTAGAGACCCTGATGACGAGCAATACGAGGGGTTGATACAATTAAAGAATAATCATGTCCCAAAAGGACTGATTACATTAGAGAGTCTCTTTGATCAGAATGATAGAGCAATATCCCACAGGATCAAAGTAGACCCCAAGCAGTACGTCGACCTAGAGCTTGAACCTGAAAAAATAATCAAAGTCGAGATAAACTGCACTAAAGAGGAACTCGGGAAGATCAGATCATTATGTAGAGAGTTCCCCGATATTGTAGTTTGGTGCTACCAGGACTTGAAGGGGTATGACAAACAGATGATCCAGCATACCATAGAGCTAGAATATGGTGTGAAACCTTTATGACAGAAGCAGAGGGCTGTAAACTTGAAGATTGAAGCCATGATGAAAGTTGAGCTCCTAAAAATGTTGGAAGCCAAGATCATCTACCCCATCAAGCATTCATCTTGGGTTGCAAATCTGGTTCCTGTGAGGAAAAAGAACGAAGACATCCGTCTCTGCATGGATTTCAAAAATATGAATCAGGCCTCGCTGAAGGACCATTACCTATTGCCCCAAATCAATCAGATCCTCCACATAGTTGCTAGAGCACAGATATTCTCCCTCTTAGATGAATTCTCTAGGTACAACAAGATATGGGTGAAAGACGAAGACCAACATAAGACAACGTTCACTTATCAGCGCATGCCCTTCGGTTTGTCTAATGTCGACGCTACATTTCAGAGAGCCATGGACCTGGCCTTCCGAGAGCTACTTAATAAGATCATTGTCATCTACTTGGATGACATGACTGTATTCTCTCACAGGAGAGAGGACCATGCTTCCCACCTGTGACAAATATTTGAGAGATATCGTGAATTCAGCATTTCCATTAACCCAAAGAAGTCAGTCTTCACAGTAAAAGAAGGTAAGCTGCTAGGACATGTCATCTCCAAGAAAGGCCTTATAGTGGATCCTGACAGAGCATAAGCCCTCCTCTGCTTGCCCATCCCAGTCGATAAGAAGGAGCTATAGTCCTTCTTCGGCTAAATCAACTTCGTGAGGAAGTTCATACCAGATTTTGCACAAGTGATTAAGCCCATGGCCGAACTGCTAAAAAAGAATGCCGAATTCTTATGGACTGATGAAAGAAGGCAGGCCTTTGAGGAGATCAAGTCCAGAATTACACAAGCTCCGATGTTGATAAACTCAGATTATTCCAAGGACTTCATCCTATACGCGGTGGGAGAACCCAAGAGTTACGTCATCGTCCTGACATAAAAGGGAGACGATGGCGAAGAGCGCCCCATAGTGTTCTTAAGCCAAGTAATCCAGTCGCATGAAGAAAAGTACAATTTTATTAAGCGACAGGTTCACCCAATCATAAAATCTCTTCAAAATTTTAGGCACTTCGTCTCCTAGAGCCAGATAACAGTCTTTGTGATACATCCAGACATTAGGAACTTCATCATACAAGGAGAGCCTGGTCATAAGAGGGCAGGATGGATTGCCAAAATCCAAGAGTTTGACATAGAAGTATGACCAACCAAGCTGATCAGAGGCCGAGACTTGTGCCAAGAGTTAGCCCAAAGCGCTGCAGCTAAAGTCTCTGCTTGCAAGTGGGAAGATCCGATAGCAACCACCAACCTTGCCAACTCCTTATAAGAGGAAAGTGATTGGACAAATGACCTGGTGCAGTATTTCAGCACCAAAAGATGCCCAGATCACCTCAATGCCTCACAAAGAAGGAGGTTTAGGCTAAACGCCTTGAAATACACACTTCACCCTGAGGGGCTTTATTTCAAAAACATTGACAACATCCTGTTGTGATGTGTCAGAGATACCGACCAACCCAGGGTCCTCAAATAATTCAACTTCAGGATGCCAGGGGACACCATTCTAGAAGGCCTACGATCTTGAAAATCATTAGAGCTGGGTACTATTGGCCCACTCTCTTCATAGACGTGCATGCGGTCTGTGTCAAATGTGACAAATGCCAGAGGTTTGCTGGTAGGAACAGAAAAACATCGTTGCCCCTCTAGCCAATCCAAGCTGAGACTCCGTTTCAGCAGTGGGGTCTAGACTTCATTGGGGTCATCACGCCTAACTCTGCAGCAGGGCACAAGTTTATCCTTACCGCCATTGATTACTTCACTAGGTGGGCAGAAGCGATCCCCACTAAGAATGCAGACCAGGAAACAGTCATTGGGTTCCTCGAGAGCCTCATCACCCGTTTTGGGTTCCTAGAGTCAATAGTGATGGACAATGGTCCGGGGTTCGCAGGCATTGTACTCATGGAGTACACCAGCAAATATGGCATCTATCACAAGATGTTTTCTAACTACTACCCGCAAGGGAACGGCCTGGCCGAGTCCACCAACAAGAATCTACTAAAAATTGTCAGAAGGACAGTAGAGAGAAACAAGAGGACATGACACCTACTCCTGAATCGGGTACTGTGGGCGGATCACATATCATTCAAGAAGTCTATCAAGACATCCCCCTACGCGCTTGTGTACGACAAGGAGGCAGTTTTGCCTACCCACATAGAGATACCCACACTCTGGATGCTGGGTGAAGAAAGAGGTAATGGGGATCCAGTGGATGCCAGACTTTGCCAATTGCTGCAGTTAGAAGAAGAAAGAGAAAAAGCATACCAGACCTTTACTAATCATGCTAAAGCGATCCAAGGTTGGTTTGCAAAAGGCACCACCGCCCGAGTTTGCAAAATTGGGGACCCAGTGCTGAAGTGGGACTCATTGAAGGCAAAGTCGGGCAATCATGGTAAATTTGATGCCCTCTGGGAAGGTCCCTATCAGATAGCTCGGGTGAACCAATTGAATGCATTTGTGCTCCGGGACATCGAGGGACAAATTCTCCCCATTCCCGTCAATGGGTTCCACCTGAAGGTTTACCACCACTGAAGGCACCCAATGGGTCATTCTTTGTACAGATTTCTTTTTTGCATTTTAGTTTATCAACGTACATATTTATTTCAGCATTTAGATTTTAGTTTTCAGAGCCCAAGTAAAGCTCAGATTAAACCTTGACTTTGCAGCGAAGTCGGACATTGCTCCTTGGATCATGTGACGTAGGGAGTTCTGAGAGAAAGCAGCTGACAAAAAGACCAAAATTTGACTAAGTTTTGGGTGCGCAACCCGAATTCGCAGCGAAGTCGGATTGCGCATCGTCTTGAGAGTGCAGTTGGAAAGAGCAGAGCTAAAAAATGGCTGTGTCCAAATCAAACTGTGCAATTTTTCTAGGCGAAGTCTGACTGCGCAACAAAGTCTAGGCGAAGTCGGAGTGCACAATTTTTTTGGGTGAAGTTCGAGTGCGCCCTCAATTTTGGGTGCACCTTGGGTGACCTATCACGGGAAACGAGGAAAAATGATAAAATGTTTCTAAGTGTAGGCCTAGACAACACAATTTGGCATAGTGTGAAGTTGGGTTGCATCCCTCCTTAAAACCCTGGGCCCAAACTTCTCCCTTGAAGAATGTACCCAAGTGACGACGATGACATCATTAGCGCGAGGTCCGAAAAAATTCTAAAAAATTATTGCGTAACTTTCAAAAAGGATGTCATTAAGAAAGCAGGCACATTAGAGCAAACCACAATCGGGGTATGTTGTTTAATACTAAACCCATGCACAACCACCAAAGAATCATAACGCTTCTACCAACTTCAAGCAAATCACCTTAACCTCTACTCCTGAACCATTAATGTTGTTTCCCTTGCCTAGAAAAGGAGGCTCTGGCATACTCAGAACATATAAATTGTCAAGCTAACTCTAAGCGACAAGGTCCAGAATTAAGCAATCAGTAGCCAGAATCCATGTCTCTGCCGCTTCAAACAGAAAAAGAAGAAATGGACAAGGGGAAAGCGCCAATGCCGGTGCAGCCCAACGATGAAGAGCGCAAGGCTGAAGAACAGATAGAGTCCATTGCTCATGAGAGCGAGGCACCGCATCATCAAACCAGGAGGACCAGGGTGAAGATAAGTCGAGGGTAAGCTCCATTGTCGCCCATTAATCACCTGGCCTATTCTCCATCAGCCTCACCAAGTTGCGGCCGAACATAGAAAAGTGGGCTGATAAAGTTTTGCCCTCACACCATGTCGGGGCTGCATATAAATTGAACCTGTACTGGTTCTTGTGCCCTCCTGTACACCAATGCCCAGAGCTGATTGAATCCATTGGGGCATATTACAATCCAGCTGCCTGGCAAGTTTGCGACAACAAGGGAAGAGTCTTGTTCACACTCTTCAGGGAGAGCGTCCAGCTAGCTTTCGCCCCAGGGCTCCAGTACGACCCCAACGCAATTATTAGGGGGATCAACCTAGACGAACAGATGGGCAGATTCACCCAGACCAAGCAGATGAGAGAATTCCTCGACTCAGAACTGAAGACTTCGCTTCCAGCCGAACAATGGCCCACAGGCCCAATACCCTTGGACAGATTCAAAAACAAATATATATACATCATTCTGGCATGGGTACTCGGCTACGATTCTGACGAAGTGGTATGACCATACCAGCTGGTGTTGGCACAATGCATCCTACACAAGGATTTTTATGACTCCATGGTGCAAAGGAGTGGAAAGCGCCCTATTTTCTTCGATTGGGCAGACTGGCTGGCATACGCCATACATTAGAACCTGGTCAAGTTGCAGCAGAAGCAGACAACAGAATTCAGCTCTGCTCGTTCCTCACATGGTTGTGCCTATACCACACGCACTACCGGATTAGGGTTCCTGACTTGAAGAAGGTAAACGAAAAAGGAGAGTCACTGCCTGTGTATGAATGGACCAAGGCCCTATACAGAAAAGGGTCATTTTATGAGTTTAATTTCAAATTTCTAAGTATGGTCCTAGCACTGTTCAATGGTGAGGCATCCCGCCCACCAGAGGCCATGACGAGCTATCTGAGGAAGTACAAGCACGGGGACACCTTCCGGCTAACACAGGGAATTATGGTCAGAATCTACGGATTCAAGGGGAAGTCGTTCCTGCTACCCTACTTTTGCACTGACCATCAGTTTGGGATGGAGATTTCACACCAGATGGACTATGTTGAGGAAGAGTTCGGCTAGGGAAAAAAGAAAGGCCATATCTTTCAGTATCCTATTTTTTGGGTGAACATTCAAGTGCACTAGATTGGAATACATGTCTACCTCGAGCAAGAACTCATCGACATGGGCTTGATATAGCTTCCCCAGCACTGGAAGTATGACCCGATTGGGGTCAGAGGTAAATTTGCACACATCTACCCTCGAGCAGAGATCATGCAAGAAAAGGGCAATAGAACAGGTGCAGACCTAGAGTGGCACATTGAGCAGATGCAATCATGACCTCCATAGCATGATTTTTACTGCGAAGAGGTGGCGTATGATCTAGAGTGAAACCTGGATCACCGGTTAGATTTGACGGGCTTTAAGAAATTCCTCTCCAAGGTGGCGCCCCTCAACTGGAAAAAGGACAAAATCGTTGAATGCTGGAAGATGAGATACCGCATGCAACATGATAAGTCCAACAAAAAAATGTTGGTCATTGATGATGAGTTTTCGGCCTTATATGATCAATACGCTGACACATGGCGACCCTTCGCATTTTGAGATTGCGTTCCCTGAGGTGCTAGGAAAAGATATACAAGGAGGTCTCCGTCCCAGCAACTGTCTACTCCTGGGACTTCTAGCGCAACGCCAATGAGTAGCCAAGTGGGCCCAATGTTGCCTCCAGATCTTGAAGCCTTACCTGGAAGGGTACAACAGCCAAAAAAGTCAACTCTAGAGGCGGCCCCCTAGGAGGAAAAAGTGCCAAAACAGTCAGCTAGTGGAGCGGCTGCGACAAACATCCTCCCGTCTAGACCCTAGTACAAGTTTACCATGGGCACATCGCAGCCTGCTGCCCTAACTTCCTCTCCCTCCTTTGAGAAAGTTGTAGTGCCAGAAGAAAAGAAAAGGAAGAGGAGCAAAAAGGCCAAGCAACCTAGGGAGCCTGCACAGCAAACAGTCACAGCACGGACAGGGATAGTCGCAACAAAAATTGTCTAGCTGGATAGCCCTAAGATGAAAGCAAAAACTTGGGCTACAGACGTCCTTCAAACAATGGCTTAGGCAGAGCCCGTAGGTACGTCCACTTCCTCGCTTCCCAAAATCCCAGTTGGCCCTGCCATAACGTCATCCCCCATTGTATCAGGGCAAGCCATAGTTCCATCCTGTTCATCTCAGACCACCCAACCCTCGCACAACCCCCATTCCTTCAACCAATTCACCCAAGACTCAAATGCTTTCCAGTCCCTCAGCCAAACCTTGGAACCCTCACCTACGATGAGTGCCGAAGCTACGCATACATTGTCGCACCGCTCACCTCCATTGTTCAAGACCCTGCCTACGCCTTCCACTCAGTCGCTCGCTTCCCCTAGGACCTGGTCATCCTTAAAAGCGACCACGACTTCTGGAATACCTCTCGCTTTGCTGTTTGCAGGAAAAATACCGCATCAAGACCCAATGCTAGAAGACCTTGACTTCATGGGAGAACAGCTGCAAATCACAGATGATCAACCTCTGGCAGCAAAGGTCATAGGGTGTTCTGCCTCTTTCCTCCAAGGCCTCAAACAGAGAAGAGCTAAGGAAATAGCTACCCCGATAAAGTGCACTAAGTACGACTTAGACAGGAGAGTGCTTAGAACTGAGAAGCTGATTTCGAAAGTGAAGAAGCCTCTCCGAGAAATGACCGAGGTAGACTATGAGCACCAGGTCAAGGAGAAGAGCTTTGATGATATAAACGAAGAATACAAAATCAATGGTATTCATCGTAGAACACATAATCTCCTTGTCAAGTGACTCAAGAGTCAGGAGGCATTGTTTTAGCTACAAAATAACTCAAGGTAGCTGGAGGAAGATCTGGCTAGGACCACCGCGCAGCTGGAGTCTGCAAAGCAGGAGATCAGTGATCTGAAAGCCTAGCTCGCTGCCTCTCAGCAGGAGGTTGCAGCACAAAAACATATAGTCGAACAGCTATCAGAGGAGAAAATGGCAACGCTGGAGCAGGTCTCCCAGCTCCAGGATTCGTTAAGGCAGGCTAAATCTCAGCTCGAGGAGAAAGCATCCCAGACAACGACCTTTTTGAAGAATAAAGTCAAAATGATGCAGGCTGGTTTGCTGCAGGGATGCAGGGCCAACGTTGTCAGGTCCATATCAGTCCTAGAATTTGCATCCAGGATCCAAGAAGTATCTGCCTAGGGAAATCCTGTGGTAGAGGAGGCTGAACACCAAGCGAAGTAGTGGCTGGACTTGGCACTGAAACTTGAGGAGTACAAGCGCAAAGGCCTTCGATTTCCCCTGATGTCCCGAATTGCCTTAGAGTGGGCAGATGCAAGGGCCGCCAAGAAAATTTTGGACACATTAAACCATGAAATGAACATTTGTCTGGCCCCCTTCAACACTCTTTCTGAGCACGATTGCCCGAGCTTCATCAAGGATGGAGAGTTTCTGACCCTTGAGCAGGTGAAGCTGAATTGTCTATCTTTCAAGGAAAACACGTCAGAAATTGACAGCTGGGCGAAGCCAGTCCAGGAAGCTCAAGTCACCCAGATGGTGTTGAGATATTACAAAATGAACACCTCCCTTAAAGAGTTGGGAGAAAGATACCACACCATTGACATGCATGCGGTCACAACATTCAGAGCAACGATGAAAGATGTCAGCGACTTAGGGCCATTTCAGGCAGCAGCCTAGGACCAAGCCAGGACCGCATACAACCTTGTCCGTGAGCAAGAGAAGTCGGTCGAGCAAGAGGGTGGTAGCGGCAACCATTCAGACTCAGAAGGAGGAGAAACAGAAGAAGCAATTGTTGAAAGTGGATCTGAAGAGGAGCAGTTACCCAAGAAGAAGCCGTCAGAGCAACGAAGTGTAGGGAAAGGGAGTTCCTCTATGCCCAAAGGATAAAGGTCTGGTTCTTTGCATTGAGGTGAGCTCGACACCCCGCGAGCTGCTAGGAATGTTGCCACATTTTACACGGGGTGCCATGTTTTCAAAATTTTGTAAGTATGTTGCTCTCCCTTCCCTCCATCTCCTTTCCCTTTCTCTCCTTCTATCAGTTGCATTCCTCCCTTTTCCCCTCATTCTTTATTCGGCCAGAACAAAGTAAACACTCCCTAAAAAATTCTAGGTCTGGGAGCGCAACCCAACTTCACAGCGAAGTTGGGGTGCGCCCTTAGGTTCGAGCGCACTCGGGAATGCGAAGTGCAAAAGTAGATTGGAAATAAACATAATCTGGATAAGTATGGGAGCGCAACCCGACTTCACAGTGAAGTTCGGGTGCGCTCCCCGTCCTGAGCGTAGTTGGAAAGTAGAGTCTCCAAAAATTAGCTAAGTGTCGGAGCACAACCTGACTTCACAGCAAAGTCGGGCTGCGCCCTCTGACCTGTGCACAGTTGGGAAATATCTCTCAAGCAGCATAAAATAGACTAAGGCACAGAGGCCTCCCCAATTGCGTTGTTCCCCGCTTGTGATACCCAGTTGCGCTCTATTTCCAGGTGAAGTAGGACACAAGAGAGAAGCTGTATTCCAAGGCAGATGCACCCTCGTCAGAAGTTGATAAGTGTCCAGCCTCAGGATCTAAGCTGATATGCGATGGGAAAAAGCATAAGCATGGCCCAAATCACCTCCTCCAACTACCTCCATTCATGCTGACGCAAAGTTCTATCTACCGCAGCTACCCGCATTCATGCTGACGCGAAGTTTCATCAACCGCACTGCCACGTAGCTGCCCAGTTTTCAGGTGAACCTTGCTGCCAGTACAGTCCTTGTCTGCAGGAGTCAACATCAGCGGCTCTTTGGCCGCTTTTGTCAGCTATTGTCGGGTCTGGGATTTTGTGCCCAGGATTGTAATGGGGGGGGAATTGCGCTATAAATAGCCACACTACATCATTGTAAAAGGGGGGAAGGAGGATATCCTGCTAGGGAACCATTGTAGTTATACGTTTTCTTCTGAATGCAAGACACATACTTGGATCTATTTTGCTATTATCATTTTTTATGCTACCTTTACTTGTCATTTCTGCCTCATGTTGCTTATTTCATTGCTTACTGTTATACTAAACTCTGGATTCCAGTATTTGATGATTAAGTATTCCTGGAATGCATAGATAGAGGATACATAGGATGTATGACAGTTGTAGTTTCTATGGTGTGTTCTGTATTTAATTGCTATTAGTAGTGGTGATTGATCGTTGCCATGCTGCTTATTCCCCCCACCCAACTCAAATCACATTTGAATCTCTTTTCGCATTTTTATCTCTTTCCTATACTCTTAGCTAAAACAATTGAGAAAACCCATAGGAAGCCGACCTTCTCCGGAGATTGGCACGAAAGGCATTCCTTCCTTCCGGCCTTTCAATCTGGTGGGCGAATTAGGGGCGCATTTAACCAAATCATTTCCTAATGGCATATTCGTAACCAACAGGTATGATTACAATATTGCTTGTTCTCAGATTACAATGGGTGGAAGCAAAGGGGAAATGCCTCTTTTAACCAAAAACAAGTGATACTGGTGTCTTCGGTCTCCTCTGCGACAACCAAGTGGTGAGTGGCTTGCGTATTTTAAGATGGACAACTCTAGCTTTAGTAGTCACTTCAGATGCCTGTTTCCTGCACAGACATAGATCAAACAAGGGTTTCAGTAGCACCTGCGGATATGATTAAAAATTGAATGCGAACGAAACCCTCGAATATACATTTATATAAAATACAAAAAGATAAATTTGGATGCCTTGCTAAACCAAAATGAAACCAAAACTTACGGATCTGATCTGTGCTTTACGTTTTTGATGTGTTCTGGGTAACCGTGGGCACGCGGTTTTGACTAGTTAACCATGGATGGGACAGTTAGGAAACCGTGTACTGAGCGATTGAGATTGCGTAACCGCAGACTGGGTGGTTAAGGTCGAGCAACAGAATTTTCCAAAATAACACTTTGAGGTGTTGAATCTTGGATCTTTATTGGGACATGTGCAATCTTATGGCATGATTCTAATAGCATGATAGTGTATATCTTCGACCTCCCTTTTTTTGATGGGATGTTTATTTTATAAGAAATTTTAGGGCTTTGAAGGGAAGAATAGGTGGCAGGCTAGGGTTGCCATGTGGTAGGGGGAGTTAGAGTGAGTCACTTAGAGTGCCTCACTTAATTGGGGAGATGTGGCAAGTGGGTGAGTGCAAGTGGAGTGCAATGTGGAGGATGAGTGAGTGCAACTATGGTGAAGTGGCTAATGAGTGAGTGCAAGTGGAATGCAATGTGGAGGATGAGTGAGTGCAACTATGGTCAAGTGGCTAATGAGTGAGTGCAACTGGAGTGCAATGTGGAGGATGAGTGAGTGCAATTGTGGTGAAGTGGCTAATGAGTGAGTGCAACTGGAATGAAATATGGAGGATGAGTGAGTGCAATTGTGGTGAAGTGGCTAATGAGTGAGTGCAACTATGGTGAAGTGGCTAATGAGTGAGTGCAACTAGAGTGATGTGTGGAGGATGTCCCATGTGAAGGGACAAAGTGTGTGAGATGTGGTATGGTGATGGGTAGTGGTGGCTAGGACACATGTCCCATGGGGAAACAAGGTATCCTAGGTGGATTTTCTAGATTTAATAAAATCTAGAAAATATAATTATGTGCAGGATTTTATATGCCTAAGTTTGGACTTAGGCATATATTTTATTATGCAAATTAATGTGGTAGGATGCAAATGGTGCTTTTGTGAATGCCTAGGTTTTGGTGTCTACATATGCCTCTTTTTGTACCATGTTGTGTGAAAACACAATGCGGCACAAAAACCAATGACACCTATTTTTATTGGATGGATGGACTCAAATCTTCTCGATGCACAAGAATGACTGGTTTTTGAAAATTTTAATTTGTTTGCTTGCCCCCTCAATTGGCGAATTGGTAAAGGATGAAATCCATGAGCCAATTGAACAAATGTGGATGATGAATGGAGGTGGATAGTTGAATGATGTGAATTGTGGATGCAAATATATGACATTTTGATCAACTTGATGTCCCAAGTTTGGGATTGTCCGTGTTGTTTTGAATTTGCCTTTGGTTTCAATGATGTGCAAAATGTTGGAGTAAAACCATTAATCAAGTTTGTGAGTTCTAGATCCCTACTACTGTTTGTTGCTCCTATGCGTTAGAACCAGTGCATGGGGTATTTGATACTTGAGTGATTCTTGATTATACCAAGTATTGATTTGATTGTTTTCCACTTTTGTACTCAACATAAAGGGTTTAAGAATAACCTTGTGCAAATTGGATTGAACACAACCTAGCTCTAATATTGAGGAACCTAGCTTATGTAATGCCATAGTGATTTGATTTGGATAAGTTTCCTTATGGTGAGCTACCCATTCGATCGGATTGCATGGATTGCTAGTCGCTGCAACCATCAGGTGTATAGGGTAAGTCACTAAGTACAAGGTGCACTCGATGATTTTGTGTGATGATAATGTCTGTGATATGCATGATTTGATGGCAACGATGACATTGAGTTTGTTTGGGGGGTATATGAGTTTTATTTATTTTTTGTTCTAATCACGTGCTTCGCGGTTAGGTTTTCCAGTAACCGCACGTTACGCGGTTGGCATTGCCAATCGCGAGCTATGCAGTTACGTGCACCTACGAAATCGTCGATCACGCAGTTTGGCCCACAAAAGGTGGCTATAAATAGCTAACCTATCAGTTATTTTTTATTTGTACGACTAACTAACTATTGAGTTATGAGAAGTGAGAGTGATGGATGCGATGGGTGAAACTAGTAGAGCGAGTGGCGGGGTGGAGGCTGAAGGCTCGGCTGGAGCGGAAGGTGGTGTCAGCTATGCGGAGGTAGGTTTCCAAAGCCCTTTGCTTATGTTATTGTGTGGTGTTTGTTTTTGTTTTTGTGTTTTATCTTTTGTGTTTTGTTTGTTTGTCTTTTTGTTTACATACACTAAGTGGGTGCGGTAATTTTTTTTGTAAATGCATGAAAAATGTGTGCTATTTTGTTTTTTGGAAATGTTGTATTTTTTTTGTGTGTAAATGCATAAAAGATATTTTTGTGTGTTTTTGCTTTATTTAAATGCATAAGGAAAATGTTTTGTTTGCTTTTTTTGGAACCACTATGAGGAGTTGGTAAAATGTTTTTTTTTAATTCATGAAAAATGTGAAAATGCATGAAAAATGTGTGTTTTTTTTGAAAAGGCATAAAAAAATGTGAAAATGAATGAAAATGTGTATTTTTTTTTTAAATGCATGGAGATGTTGTGTGTTTTTTTTTTAAATGCATGGAAATGTTGTGTTTTTTTTTGTTTGTGGAAAATGCATGACAAATGTGTTTTTGCTTTTTAAAAAATATTTTTGTGATTTTGTTATTTAAAAAAAAAAAAAAAATGTATGACAAATATTTATTTATTTATTTGGTCACTAGTTTCAATTGTGCATTGGTTTACAGGTTAAGTGTATCTTTGATCGATATATATGGCCTCGTATCCTTCCTCGAGTGCGGAAGGCACTCACTAGAAAAGGACTAAAAGCTCCTAGAGGCAATGGGGTTGGCTAGTTGTGGGTAAGTGAGGACCGTGAGGGTAGATGATGAGTATTTATCTACCCTAGTGGAGAGATGGGACCCTGACAAGGGGTCATTTCAGCTCTCAACAGGGGAGCTTACCATTACCTTGGAGGATGTTTACCGCATCTTCCATGCCCTGTCGAGGGTTCACTAGTTCGGGTGGGCCACGACAAGCAAGATGCTCTAAGGTTGATTTATGGTGATGATGAGGACTACAGCAAGGGAGGCATACCTTACATTCAACCTTTTAAGAATGAAAAGCTTGGTGCTTGTTGCCACATTTTGCACAGGGTGCAATGTTTTCAATTTTGTAACAGTGCTGCTCTTCTCTTTCCCTCTTCCTCTATTTTCCTTCCTTCTTCTCTCCCTTCCTTTTTCTTTCCCACATTCTCTTTCTTCCCCCATTTCTTGGAGCCCCTTAGTTAAATTTTAAACTTTCCAGCAAGTTACCTGAAAAATGGCTAAGTGTTGGTGCGAAGTTCGCACTTCGCCCAGTTTTGGTGCGAAGTTCGCACTTCGCACCAGAAATGTTGCCACATTTTGCACGGGGTGCAATGTTTTCAATTTTGTAACAATGCTGCTCTTCTTTTTCCCTCTTCCTCTATTTTCCTTCCTTCTTCTCTCCCTTCCTTTTTCTTTCCCACATTCTCTTTCTTCCCCCCTTTCTTGGAGCCCCTCAGTTGAATTTTAAACTTTCCAGCAAGTTACCTGAAAAATGGCTAAGTGTTGGTGCGAAGTTCGCACTTCGCCCAGTTTTGGTGCGAAGTGCGCACTTCGCCCAGTTTTGGTGCGAAGTTCGCACTTCGCCCAGTTTTGGTGCGAAGTCCGACTTCGCCCCTCTTCTGGGCGCACCTTGTAACTGGCAGGCTGACAAAAGAGTGATAAGTGCTGGGGCAAATTCCGTACGGTGGCAGATACCAGTTTTCACCTGTGCGCAGTTCGACTTCGCAACGAAGTCGGAGTGCGCCCTTGACAGGTGCGCAGTAGGGAAACAAACTCGGAAATACACCTAAGGCATGAAGGCCTTCTCGACTGCGCTGTTTTCTACCCACGCAACCCGAGACGCTCTGATCCCAAGCAAAGTTGGACAAACTGCCTTTCAAGGTAGACACATGTCAAACAACATCATCCATCATCTGACAAGTGTCCAGCTTCGGGATTTGAGCCAAGACGTGCCGAGCAAAAGGATGAGCATGGGCTGCATTACCTGTGCCAGTAACCTCATTTAAAGCCGATTGGAGGTTCTACCTGCTCCAACTACCCGCAATCCTATCGAGAAGAAGTTCTGCCCAACACACTACCACATAGCTGTCCAACTTCTAGGAGGACCATGCTGTGGGTACAGTTCGATTTGACAAAGGTTAGCATTTGCAGCTCCTTCGTCGCTTTTATCAGCTAATGTTTGACTGGGACTTTGTGCCCATTAATGTAACGGGAGGGACTCGGGCTATAAAAACCCACCATGAATTCATTGTAAAGGGTGGAAGGGGAATGTCTGTTAGGGAACTAATGTAACCGTGCTTCTGCTTATAAATATAACTTGTATGCCTGGTTCTATTCTGCTGCTTTTATTTCTTTATGCTTATGATTTACACTTCCTTATGTCATGGCTTGTTGATTCGTTTTAGCATTTGGTGATCAGGCGCCTTTAGCATTGTTTGTGTACTTTTAAATTTCATATAATAGATGTGGTAGCAGCTCCATTAGTTGTGTGTTACGTTGCTGTCCGTAGTGGTGATTGATGTGTTGCCGTGCTGTTAGTTCTCCTTGTAGGGAGAATGTTTGCTAGGGGACCATTGTAGCTGTGTGGTTAAAATCTCTGCATGACACATATACCTGGCACTGATATCTCTAGGTTTATTTCTACTTATGTTAGTGTCTGTAGTGGTGATTGATGTATTGTCGTGCTGTTAGTTCTCCTTGTAGGGAGAATGTTTGCTAGGGGACCATTGTAGCTGTGCGTACACTGCTTAGGTATCCAAAGTACACTTAGATTTTGCAGTTCTCAGTCATGCTTTGTATTTATAATGCAGTAAGTATTGGTGATTGCTGGTTTTCATACTGTTAGTTCCCCCCCACAAACTTCAAGTATATTTGTATATTATTTCTATTCATTTATCTCTTTCCTGCACTCTTAGCTTGAACATAAAACCCCCCCAAAAGGAGCCGGCATTCTCCGGAGATTGGCACGAAAGGCATCTCTTCCTTTCGACCTTTCATGCTGGTGGGCGAATCTGGGCGCATTAACCCAAAATCCTTTCCTCATGGCAGATTCGTAACAAACAGTTTCTCTGGCATGCCCAGTGGGACCCGGGTCCCACATTTGACGAGAGATTTTCTGATCAGTCTCCACCTGGCGCTGACAGTGGTTTCTGAGCACTTGGTGAGACAAGGAAGTTTCTCACCCCTGACAGAATTGAAGCACCGGTGTTCGCTTCATTGCTATCCCAAATCTAAACACCTAGCGACTTTGCACGAACAAATATTTTGAGTCTGAAAGACTGGTCCCAGCACCTTCATGCACACAACAAGGTGGCAAGCAAGGGATCTGAGAAGCCCGCCTGACTTTTACGAACTGGATATCAACGCTCGAGGTGAAGTTCCCAGGCTGGTTGATTCGCGAGCTCGTGTCGACGAAGCCGAGGCTAAAATCCAAGAAGAAGCCGAAGCTGAAGTCGAAGGAGCTGAGTACGAAATAGAAGAGGCCAAGGAAGAAGAAGCGCCTACATCCTCGAAAAGTATTGACACTGAGTACACAACCGACGACAAAGAAGAAGAAATGGCTACCCAACAGCAAAATGACAATGATCTCTTCCCGACGGTGGACTCTACGGGGCCCTTGGCCCTGGTTGGACAGCAAGCTATGCCCCCTACTGCTTTAAAGTCTATTCCCACATACGACGGCTACGGTAAGACGACGTATGAGCACATCCAGGACATCCTTGCCCTGGTCGCATTGCATACTATTACCGATGAGAGTGTGAAGACCCGTTTGCTGGCCCTTTCCCTAAGGGGAAAGCTTCTCTACTGGTGGAGATCGCTGCCAGAGGGATCCATCACAGGGTGGCCCCAGCTTTCTAGGAGGCTCGTAAAAGGATGCAACAAGTCTGCTGACCCTACTTCTCTACTGCATTAGTTCCAAGCTATCCAGAGACATCCTCAAGATGAGGTGTCTAATTTTAATATCAGGTTTGTGAGATCTTGGAAATGGGTACCTCACAAACTTTGACCTTCAACCGACATGGCTACTCATTACTATCTGAGATCCTTCAACTCAGACATATGCCTACTGCTGAAGATCGCCAGAATAGACGAGTTTCCTGTGCTGTACGAGGCTGCCCAACAAGCGAAAGCTGACATTATTTCCATCAGTAGACTCCCGTCCAGGGTGCAGAACCCATTCATCCTGACTTCCCTAGATCCCAATATCCTTTTGCTTCTGGTGGTGCACCGTCCACATCAGGGCAGCAACCCCAGCAGCAGTGGAATCCAACGTCGGTCGTAACTCCTTACGACCCGCCTCAATTGCATTACCCTCACCCGCCTCCTCTTGCTCTGCATTTTCCAACACTTCTTGCTCCCCCACAGTACGCACCTTATTCTAACCCTCATCCATTAGCCGCATTGCCTCCACCGACATAGTTGCTGCCTCCTGACAGTGGCATTCAGAACACAATTCTCAAGGAGGTGCGGGCTTTGGCTTCGGGATACCATGCCATGTCCAATGACATGATTGCTATGAAGAAGAAGCAGACCCAGATGGACCTTGCTCCTAGGAGGCCATATGCACCACCAATGCTGACAAAGGACAAAGCCATAGAACATCAGCCGCAGAGGCATTCGCCTCCGAGAAATGCTGCTATAGAAGACCCGCTTGATCCTTCCGACCAGGTTAACTGGTGCACTACGTGCAATGACCTGCACTCGGAGGAAGACTGCACTTTGCACCAGCACTACATCCAGACCTTGGTCGGCAGCGCCATAGAGGACGATGAACTGTACATGATCTTGGACGGCAAAGCCAACTTTGCCCTCCTAGAAGAGGATCTAGTGCCGCCCGCCAAGGAAGAAAAGAAAGCTGCTGATGCGGCCAGACCTTCGCAAGTTTATGCAAGAAGAGAAAAACCACAGCCCGGTGGGCTACCGCCATACAAGCGGCTGTGGCCTTACACAGCCCAGGAGAAGGCATTCAAAGATAAAGCTCCAGTCAAGCCTTCTTCGACAAAGGCTACCCCTCTTCCAGCCAAACCTCCAGCAAAGGCCCTAACTCTGGCTAAGACTCCCGTACCTCAGCCTCCAGTTGAAACCAAAGAACAAGCCCAGGAGAAGCTGAAGTACCGGTCTCTGACCAAGAGACAGCAAGTTGAGGCTACCCAACAGTATCGAACAAAGTACGAGTTGATAAAACAAGCAGAAGGAGCTAGTACCTCGGGCTACAGTATTATAGACGAGTTGAAAAGAACACCTGCTAGAATCAGCATGTATGATGCTCTTCTGCTCCCAGGCCAGGTGGATCTGCTGCAAGAATCACTGAAGAACATGAAGAGCGGCAAGCAGATACAGCCCGCTGTCCTGGTTCAACCTTTGACAGTTTCAGCCACTGGGAAGAACAGACCGCCACCCTTTTATCTGTCTTTACGGATGCAAGGGCACATAGTTCACAATTGCATGGTGGATTCTGGTGCTTCCTCGACTGTGATGCCGAAGGCCGTCTGCGATGAGATCGGGATGGAATACACACGGAGCAGCCAAGGCGTGCTGCAATTAGACGGCACCCTTGTCAAGACAGTTGGTGTCATAAAGGACATCTCTATTCGGCTGCACAAGGCTCTCGACATCGTGGTCATCCAAGAGGTCGTGGTTGTTGACCTAGAACCTTACTTTGGCATGTGTCTCTCCCGGGAGTTCACTGCGAAGTTGGGCGGGTACCCGTCTCTAGACTACTCACACATGGAAGTGCCCTTCAAAGGAAGGAGACTGAAAATTTTCAATGAGAAGCCTTCCACCTTCCTAGTAGAGAAGATACCCGGAGGAGAGTTGGACTGCATGGTCCAGTTGTCAGAAGAAGAGCTGGTATGTCACCAAGTCACGAAGAAGTGCGCATCCAAACAACACTATCTTAGAGCGTACCGCAACCGGGTGTGGGACCTGATGGAGTCATTCGACTCATTGAATGTCAAGGAAATATCACGTGAGAGAAATAAGCATGCTAATATTCTGGCGTCTGTTGGAGCCAGGTACGTTTCGGCTGATGACATTGTCTAGAAATCAAAGCCGATTTGCACTATTTATAGGCATTTTGTGCCTGATAAGGACACCCAATGGCAGGTGTTCAGTTGTGACGAGGAGATCGTCACATTCCTGGTTAACGAAGTGTGTGTAATCGAAGGTAGAGACCCTGATGACGAGCAATATGAGGGGTTGATACAATTAAGGAATAATCATGTCCCAAAAGGACTGATTACATTAGAGAGTCTCTTTAATCAGAATGATAGAGCAATATCTCATAGGATCAAAGTAGACCTGAGGCAGTATGTTGACCTGGAACTTGAACCTGGTAAAACTATCAAGGTCGAAACAGACTGCACGTCGGAGGAACTTAAACATATCAGATCACTGTGCCAGGAGTTCCCTGACATCATGGCCTGGTGCTACGAGGATTTGAAGGGGTATGACAAAACTGTCATCCAGCATACTATTGAGCTAGAGGATGGCGCCAAGACATTCTGACAAAAGCAGAGGGCTGTGAATCTGAAGATTGAGGCCATGATGAAGGCCGAGCTCTTGAAGATGTTGGAGGCCAAGATCATCTACCCCATCAAACATTCATCCTGGGTTACGAATTTGGTGCCCGTGAGGAAAAAGAACGACGACATTCGTATCTGTGTCTACTTTAGAAACCTAAATTAGGCTTCCCTCAGGGACCACTATCCGCTTCCCCAAATCGACCAGATTCTACACATCGTTGCTGGAGCCCAGAGATTTTCACTTTTAGATGGATTTTTCGGCTACAACTAGATTTGGGTCAAAGATGAGGACCAGCATAAGACGATGTTTACCACCAAGTGGGGGACGTTTGCCTATCAGCGCATGTCGTTTGGCTTATCCAATGCTGGTGCCACATTCCAAAGGGCCATGGACCTGGCCTTTCGAGAGCTGCTCAATAAAATTATTGTCATCTACCTTGATGACATGACTATTTTCTCTCACCAACGAGGGGATCATGTCTTTCACCTATGACAAATATTTGAGAGGTGTCGAGAATTCGACATTTTTATAAACCCGAAGAAGTCTGTCTTCGTGGTAAAGGAAGGAAAGCTGCTGGGACATGTCATCTCCGAGGAAGGCCTCGCCATTGAACTTGATAGAGCAGAAGCCCTCGTTCGCTTGCCAGCCCCCATTGATAAAAAAGGGCTGCAGTCCTTCTTCGGTCAGATTAACTTCGTGCGAAAGTTCATTTTGGACTTCGTACAGGTGATCAAGCCTATAGCCGAACTATTGAAAAAAGATACGATTTACGAATGGACTGACGAGAGAGAGCAAGCCTTCGAGGAAATCAAGGCTCGAATTGCGCAAGCTCCGATATTGACAAACCCGAACTACTCCAAGGACTTCATCCTGGATGCAGTAGGAGAACCCGAAAGCTATGTTGCAGTCCTGACTCAGAAGGGAGACGATGGTGAGGAGCGCCCCATAGCGTTCCTGAGCCAGGTGATTCTACCGCATGAAGAAAAGTACAACTTTATAGAGCGACAGGTTCATGCTATTATGAAATCCCTTCGAAAGTTCAGGCATTTTGTCTCTCAGAGCAAAACGACTGTCTTTGTGATTCACCCGGATGTTCGAAGCTTCATCCTACAAGGAGAGCCGGGTCACAAGAGAGCAAGATGGATTGAAAAAATCCAGGAGTTTGACATTGAAGTGCGGCCCACCAAGCTTATCAGAGGCCGAGCCTTGTGTCAGGAATTGGCCTGAAGTGCTATAGCCAACATCTTCGCTTGTAAGTGGGAGGACACAGCGACACGCATCTACCTAGCTGACTCCTTATCAAAGGGGAGTGATTGGACAGATGAACTGGTGAGATTTTTCTACACCGAAAGATGTCCCGATCACCTGAACGCCTCATAACGAAGGAGATTTCGGCTAGGTGCACTTAAGTACACTCTTCGCCCCGAGGGGCTTTACTTCAAAAACATCGACGACATCCTGTTGCGGTGCATCAGAAAATCAGACCAGCCTAGGGTCCTAAGAGATTTTCATTTCGGGATGCCTGGGGGTCACCATTCTTCAAGGCCAATGACCTTAAAAATAATTAGAGTTGGGTACTATTGGCCCACTCTATTTGCATATGCTCATGCAGTCTGCTCTAAATGTGATCAATGCCAGAGGTTTGCTGGTAGAAAAAGAAAAGCACCCCTGCCCCTTCAACCGATTCAGGCCGAGACTCCGTTCCAGCAATGGGGTCTAGACTTCATTGGGGTGATTTCGCCTAGTTCCTCTGCCGGACACAAGTTTATTCTTACAGCCACCGATTATTTCACACGGTGGGCAGATGCAATCTCGACCAAGAACGCAGACCAAGAAATGGTCATCAGGTTCATTGAGAGCCTGATTACCCGCTTCGGGGTTCCAAAGTCAATTGTGACTGACAACGGTCCGAGATTCACAAGCGCTGTACTCACGGAGTACACTAGCAAACTTGGCATTTATCACAAGATGTCTTCTAATTATTTTTTGCAGGGGAATGGCCTTGCCGAGTCTACTAACAAGAACCTCCTGAAGATCATTCGGAGGACCATTGATAGAAACAAGCGGACTTGGCATTTAATCCTGAACCGAGCGCTGTGGGTGGACCAAGTTACGTTCAAGAAATCCATCAGAACGTCCCCCTATGCGCTCGTCTATGGCAAAGAGGCTGTCATGCCATCCCACATTGAGATCCCTGCCTTATGGATGTTGGACGAAGACAGGAGCAGCGGAGACCCGATGAACGACAGACTGTGCCAACTCCTGCAGTTGGAAGAAGATAGAGAAAGTGCATACCAGGCCTTCATTGATCATATTGTAGCCACTCAAGGCTGGTTTGGAAAAGGCACCACTGCCCGAGTTTTTGAAATCGGGGACCTGGTGTTGAAGTGGGACTCATATAAGGCAAAGCTGGGCAATCACGGGAAGTTTGATGCCCTCTGGGAGGGCCCTTATCAGATTTCCCGGGTGAACTAGTTTAATGCCTATGTACGTCGGGATATGGAGGGTCAGCTCCTGCATATATTTGTTAACGGGTTCCACTTAAAAATTTACCGCTGCTGAAGGTGCCCGAGTGGCCCTTCTTTGTATAAATTTCCCTTATGCATTTTCATTTCCCAGCATGTACAGTTTCCAGCTTTCAACTTTTAATTGTTATTTTATTTTTTGAGCTTAAACTACGGCATGGGAGAGAAAAATAGACTTCACAGCGAAGTCTGTCGTCACCCCTCAGGAGGGGCAAAGTTCGGGATGCATGAAGAAAAAATGAAAAAGAGCAAAAAATGGCTAAGTTTTGGCAGAAGCCCGACTTCGCAACGAAGTCGGGCTGCGCGCTAGCCAAAGTGCAAAGCTTGAATCAAGGGAAAACTGCAAGGCACAACGGAGGACAGACTGCACTCAGTTTTGAGCGAAGACTGGCTTCGCGCGCGAAGTCCAACTTCGGTCGGCTTGCATGCGAAGTACGCACTACGCACAACCTCCATGCGAAGTGCAAAATTCACGCGAAGTTCGTACTTCGCTCGAACTTCGGGCGAAGTCCGAACCCGCTTCAATGTTCGCGCTGCGCAGCTCGTAAAGTTCGGTCTAAAGGAGCAGTAAACTGCTAAGTGTTCGCCTCCTCCGAAGGTTGCAAAGGACCCGGACTGTGCTCAACCCTTGTGCGCAGCAAGAAAAAAGAAAAGGCAGGAACAGTCTCAATGCGAACTTCGCGCGAAGTTCGAACTTCACCCGAAATTTGGGTGAAGTCGGATCGTGCCCAACTTTGGGCGAAGTCCGACTGCGCCTTGTTTTCTGGGCCAGCTTGGACGGTTGTCCAAAAAAAAAAAATGAATAAAATATTTTAAAAAGTCCCAAGCTAGGCCCAAGGCACATTGTGACCCTTTCTAAGTGGGTTTCCGCACCAAAGGTTTTTTCTTGAGAAGTGTGCTCGGATTGCGGTAGTGACGTCAGCCATGGCGCAGCGTTAAAGACAAAGTTAATGATTGCACAGTCTTCAAGGGAAAGTGCAACAAAAAGAACATGGCACGTTTGTCGAGGTACCTTTTTCCAAGCATTCTCCTGTGCAGCCACCCAAGAAACTTAACTCCAATCGACCTACCCCCTCCTGCGTGGCATTAATGACGTATCATTGTCTATAAAAGAGGGTCAGATGCATTCAAACATGCCAGACTACGCAGATTATTTCTTAGACTCTGTAGATTATTCCTGTGACAGCGAAATCAGCTGCAGATGCCCTGAACTTATAATTATTGCTAATTTAGAAATATGGACAGAGGAAAGATGCCAGTGTCAGCGCAATCCAACGAAAGTAGCGAGCACAAGGATTTACCACGGTTGGGTGTTTTCAGAAGTGAAACATCGCCAGAGCCAAAGTCAAAGTCCCGGCCTAAAAAAGTACAACGTGGGCAAGCCCCACCATCTCCGTTAAATTACTTGGCGAGATACGTGGACGACTCATTTTCTATGAGCCTAACTAAGCTGCGGACAAATGTGGAGAGCTGGGCTGACAAAGTTTCGCCCTCTCATCATTTTGAAGCGGCGTACAAGTCCAACCTTTTCAAATTCTTGTGCCCTCCTGTCCATCAATGCCCGGAGCTGGTAGACATCATTGTCAGACCAGTTACCCGATAGATTTGTAGCTCTAGCGGTAAACCCTTATTCGCGCTGCGCAGGGAGACTGTCCAGCCAGCTTTCGCCCCAGGGTTGGAGTATGACTCCAGCACAATTGTCAAAAAGATAAATCTGGGCGAGCAGGCAGGACGTTTCACGTAAACAAAATGGATGAGGGATTTCCTAAATTCAGAGCTGAACGCCCTGCTTGCAGCTGGACAGTGGCCAACCGGCTCCATGCCCTTGGCAAAGTTTCAAAGCAAATATTTGTACACCATTTTGGCATGGATTCTCGGCTACGACTCCGATGAGCTGGTACAGTCGTACTAGCTAGCGCTGGCAGAATGTCTCCTGTGCGGAGAATCCTACGAACCGACAACGTAAAAAAGTGGAAAGCGTCCCATATTTTTTGACTGGGCAGACTGGCTGGCATACGCCATCCACTCCAGCCTAGTCAAGATCCAGAAGAAGCAGTCCACTAATTTTCGTTTCAGTTCTGTTCTAGCCTAGCTTTGTTTGTACCATTTGCACTCCCTGATGCCGATCCCGGACCTAAAGAAGGTCAACGAGAAGGGAGAGCCATAGCCCGTCTACAACTGGACGGATGACCTATACCGAAAAGGGTCCTACTACAAGTTCAACTTCAACTTTTTGGGATTGGTCATGTCAGTCTTCAGCGAAAGCGAAATCCCCCGCCCCCGAGAGAAATGACGAGCTCTTTGCTGAATCGAAAGCTCGAGGACGTTTTTAGATTGACACAGGGAATTGTGGTCAGAATCTATGAATTCAAGGGCAAACCCCATTTACTGCCCTACTGGTGCTTGGAGCATCTGTTCGAGATGGAGGTTGCCCGGAAGATGGACTATGTTGAAGAGGAGTTCGGCCTAGGAAAGAAAAGAGGACAGATTTTTCAATAGCCTCTTTCCTGGGCAAACGTTGAGATTTTTGAGGTAGGACAACATGTCTACCTCGAGCAGGAGTTTTCCTGGATTGGCCTGGTTTTTTTGCCACAGTGCTGGAAGTACGACCCATACGGGATAAGGGGAAAGTTCACACATCTCTGCCCCCAGGCAGATATAACTGAAGACAGATGCGATGTGGTCCATGTGGACCTTGACTGGAAAATTGAATTGATTGAAGCTTCTCCTCCCTGGTAGGATTTTTACTGTGAGGAGGTGACATATGACCCCAAGCGAAACCCGGACCACCAGTTCTCATCTCCAGGGTTCAAAAAATTCCTATCCAAGATAGCATGCCTTAACTGGTCAAAAGAAAAGATTACTAAATGCTGGAAGATGAGATGTCGCACGCAACACGACAAATCCACCAGGAGAAATCTGGCCGTGGATGACAACTTTTCGGTTCTCTATGACCAGCATCATGACAGCTGGTGGCTATTTGCATATCAAGGTTACGTTCCCCGAGGTCCCTTTGAGGATTATAAAGGAGGGTCTTCCTCCCAAAAATTGCACACTTCGACAACTGCCAGCGTGGGCCCAGTAGACATCTAGGTCGATCCAATGCAGCTCGTGGCTTCCAAGGCGGCACCTGAGAAAGCAAAGAAATTAGTTAAGGCAACGCCCAAGGCGATCCCTCAGGCACAAAAGACACCAGCGCCGTCAGAGGGCAGACCGGTTGTGGCAGACCTTCTGCAAGTCAAACCCCGGTATAAGTTTACCATGGGAGCATCAAAGCCTGCTGCACCTGCTTCATCTCCTTCCTCGAATCTGACCACTATTCTAGAAGAGAAGAAAAGGAAGAGAGTTGAGAAAATCAGGCAACCTAGCCTGATAGTGCAGCAGCCAGTCGTAGAGCCGCAATCGCGTTCAGCCGCTCCAGGGACAGTTTCTTTGGGCAGTCCCAAGCCAGCCGTCGAAATCAGAAGTGCAGACATCCACCCAGCATCGGCTCAGGCAAAGCCCGTAGGTACGTTTGCTACCCTAGTCTCTTTGGTCTCATCCAGTCCTACTCCCACTCCATCTCCCACTCAATCCAAGCAAGTTATGGCCGCATCTTCCTCCCCGTCTCCACGTCCTTCTAGTGGCCCCCATTATTTTGATCAGTTTGCTTAGAACCCCAACGTTTCCCTATCTCTGAGTCAAACCCCAAACCCTTCGCCTAAAGTTAGTGCTGAAGCCACGCATTCACCGTTACATCCATCGCCTCAGTCGCTTCAAACCCTTCCAACATTAGCCACTCCCATCTCCACTTCCCGATCACCCCCAGAAGCGGTCGATCCTTCCAAGGTCCATCCGGTTCCTCCTGATCCCATTCCCGCAGGAGAGACGTCTCAGCAGAACCCTAGGCTGGGGGAACCAGATTTCATGGATGACCTCCAGAATACAGATGACTTGCCCCTGGCAAAAAGAGCTGTAGAGTACTCTATCTCTTTCCTCTAGAACCTGAAGAGACCTGAAGAGATAGCCGCCTCGAAAAAGCGCACCAAGTATAATTTCGAGAGGAGAGTGCTTACAACAGAAAAGATAATCTTGAAAGTGAAGAAGCCTCTCCGAGAAATGACCAGGGCGAACTATGAGCTCCAAAAAAAGGAGAAGAGCTTTGATGATATTGACAAGCGATACAAGATTCAAGGAATCATTCGTAAAGCTGACAATCTCCTTGTCAAAAGTCTGGAGGAGCAGGAAGAGCTTTTTGGGTTGTAGGATAAGACGAGACAGCTTGAAGAGGACCTGTCCAGGTCCACTAAGCAGCTGGAAGCGACGCGGCAAGAAATAGATGAACTTAAAGCCTAGCTGGCCTCTTCCCAGCAACAAGCCGTAACCGAGAAGCAGGCAACCTTGGAGCAGATTTATCAGCTCCAAGAGTCTTTGAAACAGGCGTAGTCGCAATTTGCAGAGAGAGCATCTCAAGCGACGGTCTTTTCGAAGAAGAAAGTTAAGGAGATGCAGGCTGGTTTGCTGCGGGGATGCAAGCCCCACACCTATAAGGCGATGTCATTTCTGGATTTTGCATCCAGAATTCAAGAAGTTTCTGCCTAGGGAAAGCCTGTGGAAGAGGAGGCCGAATGCCAGGCGAAGCAATGGCTGGACCTGGCGATAAATCTTCAAGAGCGCGAGCACGATGGCCTCCAATTTTCCCCCATGTCCTCATTCACTGCAGAATGGGCAGATGCAAGGGTAACCTTGCATAAATATTTCAAAAAATTAGAAGAGGTGAGAGTTGCCAGATGAATGTTAGACGCATTTGAACATGAAAGAGACATTTGTATGGCTCCCTTTCGTGCTCTTTCTGAACTAGGGTGCCCCGATTTTGTTGAGAATGGTAAATTTCTCACCCTAGATCAGGTGAAAAAGAATTGGCAGTCCTTTGAAGCAGATACAGCTGAGATTGATAGCTGGACTGAGCCAATTCAGGAAAGTCAGGTCACTCAGATGGTGTCTAAATGTTGCAAGATTAGCTCCTATTTCTAGGAGCTAGGAAAAAGATACTACACCATCGACCTGCACGTGGTCTCTGCTTTCCACGCAGCATTAGAAGAAGTTGTTGACCATCGGTCATTCGAAGCAGAAGCCTGGGGCCAAGCCCAGGCTGCATACGACCACATCTGTGAAGCAGAAGCAAAAGCTGGAGAGCCTTCGAAAGGTGATTATGAGGGGGCAACTGACAAAAGTGAATCTGAAGAACAGTTATCGCGAGGAGAATAGCTAGAGTAGCAAAAGGCAGGGGAGGCAAGTTCCTCTGCACCCAATGGATGAAGGCATGGATTCTTTGTGTCGAGGCGAGCTCGACACCCCACGAGCCGCCAGAAATGTTGCCACATTTTGCACGGGGTGCAATGTTTTCAATTTTGTAACAGTGCTGCTCTTCTCTTTCCCTCTTCCTCTATTTTCCTTCCTTCTTCTCTCCCTTCCTTTTTCTTTCCCACATTCTCTTTCTTACCCCCTTTCTTGGAGCCCCTCAGTTGAATTTTAAACTTTCCAACAAGTTACCTGAAAAATGGCTAAGTGTTGGTGCGAAGTTCGCACTTCGCCCAGTTTTGGTGCGAAGTTCGCACTTCGCCCAGTTTTGGTGCGAAGTGCGTACTTCGCCCAGTTTTGGTGCGAAGTTTAAACTTCGCCCAGTTTTGGTGCAAAGTACTTCGCCCAGTTTTGGTGCGAAGTTCGCACTTCGCCCAATTTTGGTGCGAAGTCCGACTTCGCCCCTCTTCTGGGCGCACCTTGTAACTGGCAGGCTGACAAAAGAGTGATAAGTGTTGGGGCAAAGTCCGTATGGTGGCAGATACCATTTTTCACCTGTGCACAGTCCGACTTTGCAACGAAGTCGAAGTGCGCCCTTGACAGGTGCGCAGTAGGGAAACAAACTCAGAAATACACCTAAGGCATGAAGGCCTTCCCGACTGCGCTATTTTTTGCCCACGCAACCCGAGGCGCTCTGATCCCAAGCGAAGTTGGACAAACTGCCTTTCAAGGCAAAAACGTGTCAAACAACATCACCCATCATATGACAAGTGTCTAGCTTTGGGATTTGAGCCAAGACGTGCCGAGCAAAAGGATGATCATGGGCTGCATTACCTATGCCAGTAACCTCTTTTAAAGCCGATTGGAGGTTCTACCTGCTCCAACTACCCGCATTCTTGTCGAGAAGAAGTTCTGCCCAACACACTGCCATGTAGCTTTCCAGCTTCCAGGAGGACCATGCTACAGGTACAGTCCGGTCCGACAAAGGTTAGCATTTGCAGCTCCTTCGCCGCTTTTGTCAGCTAATGTTTGACTGGGACTTTGTGCCCATTAATGTAACGGGAGGGACTCGGGCTATAAAAACCCACCATGAATTCATTGTAAAGGGTGGAAGGGGAATGTCTGTTAGGGAACTAATGTAACCGTGCTTTTGCTTATAAATATAACTTGTATGCCTGGTTCTGTTCTGCTGCTTTTATTTCTTTATGCTTATGCTTTACGCTTCCCTGTGTCACGGCTCATTGATTCGTTTTAGCATTTGGTGATTAGGCGCCTTTAGCATTGTTTGTGTACTTTTAAATTTCATATAATAGATGTGGTAGCAGCTCCATCAGTTGTGTGTTACATTGTTGTCCGTAGTGGTGATTGATGCGTTGTCGTGCTGTTAGTTCTCCTTGTAGGGAGAATGTTTGCTAGGGGACCATTGTAGCTGTGCGGTTAAAATCTCTGCATGACACATATACCTGGCTCTGATATCTCTAGGTTGCTTTCTACTTATGTTAGTGTCTGTAGTGGTGATTGATGCATTGTCGTGTTGTTAGTTCTCCTTGTAGGGAGGATGTTTGCTAGGGGACCATTGTAGCTGTGCGTACACTGCTTAGGTATCGAAAGTACATAGATTTTGCAGTTCTCAGTCATGCTTTGTATTTATAATGCAGTAAGTATTGGTGATTGCTAGTTGCTGTACTGTTAGTTACCCCCCACCAACTTCAAGTATATTTGTATATTTTTTCTATTCATTTATCTCTTTCCTACACTCTTAGCTTGAACATAAAACCCCCCCAAAAGGAGCCAGCCTTCTCTGGAGATTGGAACGGAAGGCATCTCTTCCTTTCGGCCTTTCATTCTAGTGGGCGAATCTTGGTGCATTAATCCAAAATCCTTTCCTCATGGCAGATTCGTAACCAACAGTGCTCTTCAGATGTTCATCATGTATATTGTGGGTAACATGTTGTTGCTAAACAACATGGGTTCTAGGTTCCCATGGAACCAGGTGGAGCGTGTACTATATTTGATTATTGAGTCGTAATCACTCTTTTCCAGTTGTATGGAGAGTTATATGAGGTGAATAGGTGGGAGCAGAAGGGGCTTAGTTATAGTTTGCTTCTTTAGCTGTGGGTATGAGAGCACCTCATTGTAGGTTGGCCAAAGGGTTTGTTGTGCAAGAGGGATTGCTCGCTACCTTGCGCTCTTCACTGGTGAACTAACAAGGAGACTTCATTGACTCGACCTATTTGTACAACATAGGATTATCAAGGTATGTTTAGCATATTTACTAGAAGAGACATTTGTTGGAGATCGTGGTGACGCGTTGCTTGGGATGATGATGCTACTCATCTTCAGTGGATGAGGCGAGGTAGGTGGGTGGTTGGAAGTCATGGACGAGAGATGTATTTCTTCCAATTCTTACGGGTGATGAAGCAGTTTTGGTTGGTGCAGGGAGTTCCAGATGCTCCAGTTGTGTATCGACGATGGGGTGACGAGCTGAGTCAACCTGTGACTCCTAACTTTTAGATCGTGGATGATGCTGTGGATGATGCGATAGTTGATATCCCAAATACAAATGATGTTGGGACCACTGCAAAGTATGACTCTTGGTTTGCTACATAGCCACCATGGGCACCTAGTCAGGTTGTGGATGATGGAGGTAGTGGGGACGAGCAAGATGCTAGTGAGTAGGTTCCTCGATAGAAGAAGCACCGTTGGGGTAGCAACAACAAGGAGCAAGCTAGGCCTGAGGTGTAGCCTATATATACTAAGGTTGGGCTTAGCGAAGATGGATGTGGTGGTAGTGGCAATGGTGATGGGGATGATGGAGGTGATGGATGGTAGGATGCTCCTCCTATTCTTACTAAGGAGGAGTGGGGTATTCTCCAAGCTCAATGGGATAGCTTGGATGAGACTGTGAAGTCTCATGATGTAGAGATCACAAGGCTACAAGATGAGGTTGGTTGACTGCAGAGGGATAATTATGGGTTGTAAAGGGAGATTGAGGGGTTGTAGAGCAGATCTGGTGGGGTGATGATACTACTACTATTGTGACTCTTTGTGTTGAGGTATCTCAACAAGTGGCTTGTCAGACTGCACATTTTGATACTGGTCAAAGGTAGATTGCTTACATTGTTATGCTCAATGACACTTTAGATCGATGTAATATTTTGCTACTTGTTCCTCCTACTTCATCAGTGTTGGGCTCTAACAAGCAGAGCGAGTCTAGGCCTAGTGGTTCGCGATCGTGGGATCTTAGCTCCCATGCTCCATTTGATTCACAAGCATCAGCTCAAGGGCCTCGCATGGGTCATGGTGGCACTAGCTAATAAAACTTTATTACCTCTTTTTGTATTTTTATTTTTTATTATGAGCCATAGTGCTCTGATGTATATAGCCTTAGGGTATTTTGTACTTATGCAGTTCAGACATATATATACATGGCCTTTATTGTGTTTATTTGTGTGTTGCACCTTTTGTTTTATTGTATGAATGGATGCATATGAAATATCTTAGTGATAGATGTGATGAATGATGAATGAATATTTTCTAATGATCATTTGGTATGTTATAGACTTTTGCTTGTTCAACTTTATTCTTGTTGCTTAATCAGGGTCATTGATATATGGTACTGACATGGATCATGAGATGTAATAATGGAAATGATATGGTACAATTTGGGTAAATATGTAGGTTTATTTTGCAAAGACTCAAACATCCTAGTGGTCTCAAACAAACTTATCTAGGATCTTACAAATATTCATGATGCAAAAGTTATCCTAGTGGTTTCAAATTTATCCAGGACCAACTGTGTGTGTGAATGAACATTAATTTCTCATTATGAGTAAGGTCAAAATGATCAATTGTAACTTATGCCAATAATATAGCTCATCTGTGAGTGTCCATAGGTCTATACAAAAGAAGATCGCTAATGTGATAGACGTGGCACCATGTGTAAGGATACCCAATTTTTAGGTGGGATTCATTCAGCCCATTGTTGTAATGAGGATCACCCCATAATTTTTGAGACACTAAGAGTTCTAGGGATTCAAGCTCCTTTTACTTCTTTTATTGCATTGGGTTTTGGGATTTTGATTTTTGAGTCTGCTCATTTTGTAATGGAGCAACATGCATTTTTATTGCTTTTTGGATACTTGCTTGTTTCGAGGAAGAGTGAGGGGATTTTATTGCTTTGATATGATTTTTGGGATACTTGCTCACTTTGAGTAAGAGCAAGGGATTTTTATTGCTTTTGTAATGTTTTTGGGATGCTTGCTTGCATTGAGGAAGAGCAGGGAAATTTTTATTGCTTTTGGGGTGCTTTTTGGGATACTTGCTCAATTTGAGGAAGAGCAAGGGATTTGCTTCTCTCTTTTTTTTGGGGGGGGAATGAGGGTGGAGCTTGTCCTTTTGTCAACTCTTAGCATTCTAGACCATGCACATAATTGGATGAATAGGGGAAACCTATAACTTTATGGCAATAGCAACTCATGACATCGTCATCCCTAAGCTTCATAATGTTTTAATGTGTTTTTATGTGCATGGTCCAAGAGGATACTTGATTGAATAGGAACAACTTACTGCTTTTGAAGATTGTCTAATTTTACCCAGGTGTTGTAGGTGAGTTGGAGAGGAGAGGGCAATCCTCCAAGGGAGGTCCCAGGTTTGAATCTCCACCCTACCAAAAAAGCTAAATTGGGTACCCAAAATCCAATTGATAATGTTGGTGCGGGCAGGGCTGGGTGCAACCCCCGAGTGACTTTGATGGTGTAGAACCCCCTGTTCGTGGTATCTTAGACCAAGGCGGCCCCGCAAGGGGTTTTTCACTAAAAAAAAAAAAATATTGTCTGATTTTGAATTGAGGTTGTTCAAGACACTAGGAGTGGCTGAGTGATTGAAAATATTTGGAATATGTTTATTGATTGGTGTGGTATGTAATATTTTGTGATACCTTCATTGTAAGCTTTTAAATATTAAAAGGTGCACACAAGATAGTCAGTGGTCACATAATCATTATTGCTAACAATTATACGGTATATATCCTACTTTACGTAAACCTCTTAATCATTAAAATATTACAAGGAAAGTTTCAAATTAGTGCTATATGGATTGATGAGTTGTTTGATGTAAGATACCCTTGATTAAGGCAACAAGACAAAATAGACTAGTGATCATCCAAATTAAGCAAATGATCCTTTGTATGATGGATGGTATGAAAAATGCCTAAAATGCATGTATGTATTGTAGGTGGAATGCATGGATGGACGTATGAAATGCAAATAATTGTTTTTTTATGTTTTTACCTTTTTATTATTATTATTTTTTAAGCCATGTATATGTACATATCTACAATGTGCATTATGCATAAAATAGCTTTAGATGTATTATGTTGAGTGGCTTAGGTTCCAATTTTCCTTCTAAGTTGGCAAGTCTATACGTTCCTCGACCCAACTTTTGCTTAACAATGTATGGACCTAACTAATTAGCCACAAATTTATCTCTCAAGTGCAACAATGCATTGGTATTTTGTTGATTCTCTTTAAGGACAAGATCTCCCACTTGGAATTCACAAGGATGGACTTTTGCATTGTAGGCATGCTTGATGCAATCTTGATATACTCGTAGATGTTCTAAGGTATTGATTCTTCTTTCATCAAGGAGTGTAAGTTGGTCAAGACGTGCTTGTCTCATTGTGTCATCATCCATGAGTTCTTGTAATGCAACTCATAAAGAAGGGATCTCAAGCTCAATAGGTATGATTGCTTCGATGCCATAGACTAATGAAAAATTTGTTGCCCTAGTTGACGTTCCGATGCTTTTTCGATAAGCCCATAGTACCAAGGGAAGTTGCGTATGCTAATCTCTATGATTTTTTTGACAAGTTTCTTGAGAATGGCTATCACGGTCTTGTTGGTTGGTTTGGATTATCCATTTGCTTGTGGGTAATAAGGAGTCGAGAAACTGTATTGGATATTGTATTTGTTGCATAAGGCTCGAACATCCTTATTTTTAAAAGACTTGCCATTGTCAAAAATGATTTTTGAAGGAATCCCAAAATGATAGATAATATGTTGGAGTATAAACTTTTCTATTTGAGGTCCAGTCGTAGTGGTCATTGGAATTTCTTCAACCCATTTGGTGAAGTATTCGGTGGCAGTTGTGATGAACTTATGTTGTCCCAAAGAGGCAAGTGAAATCTTGCCAATCAAATCTAGGTCCCATTGTGAAAAGGACTAAATTATTTGAATGGGTTGTAATGCTTGTGATGGTACATGAGTCAAGTTGACATGGTGTTGATATTTTAATATTTCTTGACATATTGACAACAATCACTTTCCATGGTGGGCCAATAATAACCCATGCACAAAATGCGCTTTGCGATGGCCATTCCACTAAAGTGGCCACCACAAGTACCATCATGGACTTCATTTATAGCTCGTTGTGAGATCTAGACATTGAAGTAGGACTCATAACCATGTCTATACAACACATCCTCCAAAAGAGTGTAACGATCTTCCTTTTGTTTGAATGTTCTTTTTGCACTTTGCATCAATTCTAATGGGAGGGTCCCAGAATTGAAAAAGTCTCTTATTTCATCAAGGCAAGAATTGTATGACTCTGCATGGACTAAACAAACACTCTTCTCACCTTCAGATTCTGCTCGTTTAATTTTTGACTTGGATACCATTGTTATAATAAGCAGTTGGACTTCTCCAGGTTCATTTTTAAGAATGAAGAATCCCAAAGAAGCTATTGCATCCACAAATATGTTACTCAAACGAGGCAAGTTGTCAATCTCGTATGAGTCAAATTTTGCTAGCAACTTCATTTCTACTTCATGATATTGTTTCAAGACTAGTTCTTTGAATTGGCAAGTTCCTTTCACTTGACAAATGACAAGTTGAGAATCACCAAAGATGCTTATTCATTTAATGCCCATAGCTATTGCTGACTAAAGCCCTAATATTAGGGCTTCATACGCTGCATTGTTATTTGTGCATGGAAATTCTAACTTGAATGATAAAGGAATTGGAATTCCTTCGAGTGTGTAAAATACGACCCCAACACCTTACCCTTTTTTTGCACTTTGATTCATCAAAGAAGAGAGTGATGTCAACATCATTCTCGAGAGGGACTAGTTCTTATTGTTCAGTGATAGAAAAGACCAAATAATTTGGAAGCTCTATAAGAAGCGGTTGATCATTTTGAAGTGGATCTTCTACGAGCTGATCAACTATCACCTGACCTTTGTTGTATTTTTGGCTAATGAACTCAAGATCAAATTCTGTTAAGAGCATTATCCATTTTGCGATTTGTGTGTTGTTGTATGTGTGAGTCATCATGTAACACAAAGGATTTTCTCTAGCTATGACATATGTAGTGTTACTTAGCATATAATGTTTGAGTTTCTTAGTGGCAAAAACCACTGCTAAGCACAAATTCTCGATGTAAGCATATCTTGTCTCATAACTTACCAATGTTCGACTAATGTAATAAATCACTTGCTCTTTATGATTTTTGTTCTTTTGTGCAAGCATTGTCCCTAGTGCAAAGTCGGTTGCAGAGATGTAAAGGTGGAAATGGACTCCTGGACGAGGTGATATTAATACTGGTGGTGAAGCCATATATCTCTTTATGTCATCAAAAACCTCTTGAAATTCAGTTGTCTAGGAAAAAGTCACCCCCTTCTATAGCAAGCAATTCAAAGGTTTGCATTTATCTGAGAGTTGTGCAATGAACCATCGAATAGATTGAATATTTCCTTGCAAACTATGCAACTCTTTCAGATTTGTTGGAGGTGGCATCTCAATGATGACCTTGACCTTATCAGGATCCACTTCAATGCATATCTTGAAGATAATGAATCCTAGAAGTTTTCCTAATGTGATGCCAAATATGCACTTCTTAGGATTTAACCTTATTGTATGTTCAAGCAATCAATCAAAAACTTTCTCTAGAACCTTAATATGCTCAAGATGTATTTTGGATTTTGCAATTAGATCATCCACATAATCTTCAATGATTTTATGCATGTAGTCTTGGAAGATGTACATCATGGCACGCTGATAAGTAGCTCTTGCATTCTTAAGACCAAAAGGCATCACCTTGTAACAGAAAGTCCCCCAAGGTGTGGTAAATATTGTTTTGTGTTGGTATTTAGGATTAATTTGAATCTAATTGTATTCTAAGAAATTGTACATTAACGAAAGTATTTCATGGCCTACATAAAAGTCTACAAGTTGATCGATGTTGGGTAGTGAAAAATAATCCTTGGGGTACGCTTTGATTAAATATTGAAAGTTTATGCATAAGCGTACCCCCCATTCATCTTGCAAATGGGTACCATGTTGGAGAGCCACTTTGGATAGTCAATGGGTACTATGAAACCCACATCTAGTAGTTTTTGTAGCTCTTCCTTGATAATTAATGCTACGAATGAAGTTTTCTTGGCTTTTGCTTGAATGGCTTAGCTTTTGGAGATAAGATAAGGTTGTCGACCACCAAATTGGGGTCAAGTCCAGGCATGTCCTTGTATGACCATACGAATATCTCTTATTTCCTTGTTAAATCATCGATCATGCTCTTTCTCTTTTGTGGACAAATATTTTGCAATTTTCATGATTTGTGGATTGTTCGCATCTTGATTAATGTTCACATTGATGGATTCTTCGATAAACATATGAGAACCTTCTTCCAACTGATGTGGAGTTGGGATGAGATGGATATCATCCTCCATAAGATCAAATGACTCAGGTGATACCCCCTCTACTTAGATTTGAAAAATTAAAGCAAACAAGGGTGAAGGTTGTTGTGGGTTGTAAGCGTTTGAAGATTGTAGCAACTCTTCGAACAGGATAAATTTGGTGATGGATGGTGGGGATGAAATCTTGTTCATGGTGATAAGGCTAGCGTCGATCAGAATTGGCTTTGCCAAATCATATGGGTTACAGAGTGGAGTGAACAAGTCAACAAACATCATGTTAACATGATGGAATTGAGGTGGCTTCGATTCAAGGAGTGAACTATCTTGCTCACTCTCCCTAGGTTGCAACTGACCTATGATGGGTGAATGGTGATACTGCATGAGAAACCTAGGTGATGGTGGTGGACCTGGTTCAGGGCACTCATGCTCCTTATTGAAGTGAAAGATGGTATAATTTATGCAAAACATTTTGGTGTAACACTCATCTCTCTAGGTGTAGACCAATTGGTTCCCCCAACCCCGTAAGGGGGGCAAAGGTCCAAGGTTCAAATCTAGCCCCATCAAACTAAACACTTATCCATCTCCTGGTGCTTTCAATGATGTAAAAGGTTTAAAATGATCATGGCATGGTGGTTATAGGGGCGGACTGTGCGAAGATCTGTGTGGCAGATTTCGAGGTGGATAACGCAGAATACTATGGTGACCACAAAAAGTCAAATAGCCTACCTAGATTTATGGTGGCTATCGATTCCACCATGTAAAATAAAAAAACACTCATCTCTCTTGATGGGCTTTGCAAGGGCCACATCTTCTTGGGGACCATCAAATATGCAAATGATCCAGTCTAGGTTTGCTTTCATCTATTGAAATTCTCCAAAATCCTCATCGAAGATATAATCGTCAAAAATGTAATCAACCATGGTCGTCTGTAATATAATATCCAAAAAAGCCTCATTTAGATAAGGCACAAAATCGGGGTCCAAGTTCTCATCATAACTATCATCACTATCATCACAATCATCGCTCTCCTCATCCTCTTCTTCACACTCAAGAGTGAGTTGTTGGAAGGTATGCTCAAAATAAGAGTTTGAGGTAGATGGCCCATATCCTAAGCTAGAGAGATCATGTACTTCTTGATATTCAGGCTCAATAATGTGATGTGGACCTTGTTCATGTCGTCCAAGGCCATATCCCTACCATTTAACCCTCTAAAAATATTGCAAAGGGAAATCTGGGTTGGATAGATATTCTAAATTGGCACAAAACTCTTGTAAGGGTTCCCCATTAGGAGGAGGTGGATGGGACAAAGAATCCACTCCCCCATATACAAAATTGATTCTATTTGGATGGGAACCCATTGTGTACACTACACCTATAGCTAAAGGTGGATCACATGGGTGACCGTAATCTCTGACAGACTAAATAGGTGGTGTAACTATGACAATAATGTACTCTCCAATACCTAGATTGGTGAGATGACCTGGAACTTGATTTGGTTGTGATGTGGATAGTTTAGGTGATGAGATGGATGGTTTAGGTGATGAGGTGGATTCTTTGATGGTGGTTTGCAGCTTGAATGGTGGTGATGGTGTGTTTGGTGATGGCTCCTCTCGGATAGGTGATCCTATCTGTGAGATAATGGGTGGTGAGGCTTGAGGTGGACTAGGCTTAATGGTATTGTTAGTTATTGATGAAGGTGGTTAGGCCAAAAAGGTGAAATGTATTTGTAAAGTGGGAGGTGTTACTAATGAAGTTAACGATTGGGTATCTAGGTGATCAAGCATGGTTAAAAAATGGAATGAAGTGGACGAGGATGGATTTGGCTTGATGGTTTGGGATGCAAAAGTAGGATTAACTATCAACAAGGCCTTTGGGATGGGTGATTTGGATGATGTGGTGTTAGTTGAAGCGGTTAAAATTATGAGGGGTTGAATTGAAAGGTGGTTGGATGGAAGCAATGGCTCATGGGGATTTGAGATCAAGTTGCAATACTTGAAAGGTGTAGTGTCAGCTTGAATGCAATGAAATTTACCCTCGTGTACATATTTTAGACATTGGTGTAATTTCAAGGGCACACACTTCATTTTTATGATCCATGGGTGTCCAAGAAGTATGTTATATTACATTGCCCCTTCCAAGACATGGAAGAGTACATGGATAGTCTTCATCCCCACGGTGATAGGAAGAACTACGTTCCCCACAGTGGAACACAAAATATCATTAAAGGTCCTCAAGGTGAAGGTGGATGATGTGATATGGGATGATAGTAGGTTTAGATGCTTGATGGTGGGTGTGGTGATGAGATTTATGGAGGAAATAATATCAATGAGCACTCTCTTAAAGTATTTTATATCAATGTGATCCACAATGTGCAATGGAGGATCAGGTAAGTCTGATGATATTTTCTTCTCCTCAAAGTCATAAAATGCTCTTGAGGACTCAATGCACTTTTGGACACTCCCCATAAAAGTGTTGAAGGTGTTAGGGTCTTCTGATTGCACTTTGATGGACTTTAGAATTTCCATTAACACATCACAATGGGTGGGAGACTATTGTATTAGCTCGTATATTGATAGTTTAGCTAATGCCATTTTCAAGCTCTACATCAATCAAATTATCAAGGTGATGATTGGGTAAGATAGATGATTTGGATTATGGAAGGGTGGAGGTGGAATGGATGGGCCTAGCTGTATGGAAACACTAGGTTGTGCTACAAGAGTGGGTGTTGCTTGGGTTTGATTTGTTCTTATTTTCCCATGGGCAACTACACTGATAGCCCCCACAAAACCTTGGTACAACTGCCACACATGATTAACTTGGTTGGGAGGGACTATAGAAGTCGATGCTCTTGCTACTTGTTGATTCGCCTCATGATGAGGCAAAGGTGTTTAATATATTCCAAGGTTTTGATTGGGTTGGGCTAATGGGTTGTCATTAATTTTGATTTTTCTTGCTTCTAATAAATCTTGCACAATACCTTTACACCCATGGTATGTTTCAATGTCATGCCCTTTCTATCGATGAAAGATGTAGTATATATTCTCTCTATAGCTTTTTGATTTTAGCTTATTCAGATCTTTAGGATTTATTTCTAATAACATGAAAGCTTGTGCCTCATGCAATTTTTGGAAAATAGATGAATAGGGTTTAGGTAATGGGGTGTAATTGTGTTTAGTCTTGAACTAAAATTATTGCCTTTCCACAGGTGGAGCTTGGTTTTGTACCTGCTGTGGGGGTGGAACCGCTTGATAATTCTATTGTTATAGTTGTTATTGGTGTTGGGGTTGTACTTGGACTTGGGCAAGTTGGATTTGCTATAAAGGTTGGTCCAAGACTACTTTATTAACATGATCAACCTTGGACTAGTCATGGTTATTCCCTTTTGGATTCTTATTTTTCCATTATTTCTTTCTAGGCTTGATCTCACCCTCTTGATTCTTTATTTCCTCTATCACTCTAGCCTAGGTGAGTGCCTCTTCCAATTTTTAGTACTATTATTGTAGCAATAGAAGGATGGGTTTGGCACAAATTTTTGTGACCATTCTTGTTAACTCTATCATGGGGAGGGAGAATGGAAATTCGATCATGACCACCCTCCAACGGTTGCTAAATCATAGACTGATTCATCATCATATTATCAAATCAATCAATGTTGTCTTCTTTCTAACGTTTAGAGAAACCTGCTCCAATAATTGGTCTTGTAGTTGTTTGAAAGTGTAAATACTTTGGTGTGGTAAATGGTTGTACCAATCCAGGGTATCTCCCCAAAATGTTTGAGGAAAAGTGTGGAGCATAAGTGCATAATTATTTCTAATATTGAAACAAGTGTTAACAAATCTGGTCACATTCTCTCGAGGGTCCTTGTACCCTTTGAATGTATCAAACTTTGGTATTTGAAAGTCTTTTGGGTAGGGTGGTGATGGTACCAAAGCATGAATTGGGTGATTGAGTAGCTGCCTTAAGGTGGTTTTTTGGTATTTGATACCCGGTGTCTACATGGCTAGGCTATCAATCTGACTCTACAAAAATTTGAACCCCTGGATCCTCTAGTGGATTGAATCCCTAATTGGGTTGCCGTTGCTAGAAGTAGGGTGCATTATTTATGGGGGTTTGATGGTGTGGGATGTTAGCATGAAATGAATTATGGTATGGTTGTTGATGATTTTGATTTTGATGATGGTGGGGTGATGGGGGTATGATGGCATGCTGACCTAAAGAGCTAGTATACATTTGGTGAAGTGGGTTAGTAGGTGTGATTGTGGTTGGGGGTCGCGACATCCGTGATGGATTTTGAATGAAGATATGCAAATGTGAGGTGGATGGTTGGTTTTTATTGACCCCTTATGACTGTTGTTGTGGATTAGGATTAGTGCTTCGATTAGCGTTGTTAAGGATCATTTGTTGCAATTGTAGAAATGCTTGTTGCATAGTAATCATGAATGAATATGGTATGGTTGTATAAGTGGTGGATGATTGGGGTGGTTGAGTGGCAACCATGTTAGTGGATGTAGGTGGAGGGTAAGTGGTAAAAGGTATTGCCACTAAATGAGGAATGGCGTAATGCATGGGATCTATGGATGTAGTGAATGAGATGGATGCAAGGATCTATGAAGCAACATTAGCCTGTGCTTTGTGGAAGGGGTTAGCACCACTAATTTTTTGACTTGGCCAGGTGAAGGGGTGCTGATGTGATGATGATGGATGATTGTTAGCTATGGTTGCAAAAATTTGTTTGAAGGGTGGATTTATGAAGATCTGATTGGTTTGTTGCGGGTGGGTGACAATGGTTTCTTGATGCATTGAGGGTATAGTATAAGGTGAAATGGTGAGTGGAGACAACAATGGAAAAACCAAACCATTTACATTCAGGAATAGCCTAATGACACCCATGTATAAATACATGACACAACCTCCCAATGGTGTATGTGGCTCACTCCTAGATGTCTCAAGAATGGTAGTATGAGTAGCCCTTCGCATATGTCTATGTTTGAAATGGGGGCACTACTAGAGGGCTCGACATTCATGGTTAGGGACATAGTAGGGTCTACACTAACCCTACCATCGAAGTGTTAGGAACCTGATAAGACTGAGATGGATCCATGGGAGAAGATAATTGACTCTGAACTAGGGCTAACTTTTTGTCTTGACCACGAGTTATTACCATACGCTAAAATATGGGATGAGGTGTAAAATGTAAATGTATGTGTGTGAACATGTGATGGAAGTACAAAGCAAGACAACACTCCAATCAAACAAATAAACAATATTTTTGTTCCCAAGTTTGCGCAAAGTTTGATTTTTTTGTCCTGTTTTTTATGGTTTTTGATAAAAAGAAAAAAGTGATGTGAAAATGTTTATCGTAAAATAAATTTATGAATTTCACCTAGATGCTCTCACACACTAACCTGGTGATGAAGTACGAGGTGTGTAACCCATCAGGACTTGGATATGAAACCCAAATCCGATGAGGGAGCCTAGGTCCTACCAGTCCTCACAAATATTGATTGTGGGCAACGATACACCCTTTGAAGAGGAGTGTGTCCTATTTTCCATGGATAATATGGTTCTTGGAGCCAGCCCTTGGTCAAATAAGAGGGTAAATATGTTGGGGGTTGATGATGAAGTACAACCTTGTCCAACATTCACGTGTGTGATGGCTTCGTTTACTATCGTGTAATGCAAGCTAACATGCGATTCCATTTGTTGCCTAAATATATCAAGAAAGAACACAAAAAAAAAATGCCCTACTAACTGAACTAACATGCAAATGATTCTTTTGATTTTACTTCTATTTTTTATTTTGAAATGTGCTTAGCCTAAGATCTAAATGCAAACAATGGCAAACAAGGACAAACTCCTATTTAACCTAATAAAATCTCAAAACAATAAAAAGGAAAAAGAGGGTTTCAGATGTACACACCTGTGATCCTTTTGCTACTCCATATTATCTATTAAACCATTGAATTCATGGTTTTGTAGCGCTCCAACCACCAATTGCACTATTCTGCAGCTCTGTAATCATGCGCTCTATGGTTTCTTAGGTGCAGGTCTGTAAATGTTGATTGTGTGGTTTTGTAGCTCTATAATCATGCACTCTACGATTTCTCAAGTCTAGGTCCATAAACATCAACTGCACAGTTTTGTAGCTTTGTAATCGTGTGCTCTATGATTTCTCAAGTGCAGGTTTGTAAACATCGATCGTGCGGTTCTGCAGCTCTATAACCGTGTGCTCTATGGTTTCTCAAGTGTAGGTTCATAAAAGTTCACTGCACGATTCTACAAATTTGTAACCATGTGCTCTATAGTTTCTCAAGTGCAGGTTCATACACACCGACTATGTGGTTCTACAACTCTGTAATCGTGCGGTCCGCGGTTACTTAGAACACATAAAAAATGTAAAGCACAAATAAAATATGTAGGTTTTGGTTTCATTTTGGTTTAGAAAGGCATCCAAATTTATCTTTCTATTTTTTTTGCAAATGTATATTCGAGGGTTTCATTCGCATTCAATTTTTGATCATATCCACAGGTGCTACCGAAACCCTTGTTTGATCCATTTGTGTGTAGGAAACATGCATATGAAGTGGTTGCTGAAGCTGGAGTGGTCCATCATAGGATATGCAAAACCACTTACCATTTGGTTGTAGCATAGGAGATTGAAGACATTGATATCACTTGTATTTGGTGAAAAGGGATATTTCCCCTTTGCTTCCACCCATTGTAATCTGAGAACAAGCAATATTGTAATCATACCCTTGCGTATTCAAGGAAAAGCATTGTAAACAAAGATCAAGGCTCCATTCAAAGATCAATACAAAAATTAATTTTATTGCACATTTGTTTGTTCTTTACTTTACTCTACGGTGTCATCTTATTTGCTTACAATTAATATAACTAACTTGGAGATTGCTAGACTTTTTACCATGAGAAGCATCTTTCTTCAGGTCCTTCTTAAGAGTTGGGCACTAGGATTTGAGATGTCCTTGAGTCTTGTATTCAATATAGAAGGCTAGTTTGTTTTCATATTACAAGCCTTGTCATCTTTGATATGAGCTTGTAACTAGGTCCACATAAGTGGGCAGTTTAGAGTCCAGATTTGTGATGATGCAAATGTGAACATAGGTCATTCGAGTCCTAGCTTTGGTGGTTAGATCAATGGAAACCAATTCCTCGATAGTTTAGGCTATGCCTTTGAGGGCATCAAACTAACATAACTGAGGAGGAAGTTCATGGAGTCCTGGCATTACTATAACTAACTTAAAATCATTATAACTTTTACATTTCAAGATAAAGTGTTTCTCTATTTTCACTACCCTTAAAATACAATAGGTACATATTCTCTCTTTCAATTTCTCTTAAGTCTCTTCCATCTTATTATAATACATCTTAATCGATATGAGCTAGTCCTTAGTTTGGCTATAAGATTTTTTTCTCCATTTAATACTTGCATCTATATATGCTTCTTGATGTTCCTGATATTTAGGGTTAATCTTGGTAAGATAGTGTATCTTTTTCTTCCTAGCTCTTTTTTCCAAATTTCTACCTTAAAATTTTCCTTAAATGGAATTTTCTATCCTTATCATCAGACCATTCTATTTAATCAATGCTCCACTTTTTCATCCATTTGAAATTTTGTTCATTCAGGTGTTCTTTCTATGTTCAGTGCATCTCCTATTATAACCTTAGGAATAATTACAACTACCTTTATGGGAAAACTACATGTTTCTACTACAAATATTTCATATGGAACCAATGTTATTATTTTGAATTTATTATAGTTATATACTTTTGGATCCTCTCTATTTGTAGCCATTTCAATTGATCTCACAATCTACCTCCCTACATTTGGTTTGTGTTAGCTTTTGATGTATCAAGCACTGGGAGATAGCAATAACAAGATGTTAAATAATATGAAATAAATTAAATCTGCTAGATGAATAAAATATGCAATAAATAGAAATGATATAAAATATTATAATGTAGCTATAGAGGAAATGAACACTCCAATATAAAACTACTGAATTATATTACACCCAACATCAATGGATGGTGTCACACACAGAACTAAGCTACACTATGTCCCCTGAATCTCTATGTCTATGAATCTATATCTATTTATCTATGAGGCCATCCTTATATAGGCAAAATAGGATACTTGGCCAACACTCTATCTAGTTGTGCAAGGGATAGCTTGCACATGTACAACTTGCACATTGACACTTGTGCACTTATTACATTGCATGAAGTAACTAGATAAATTACCCCTAAATTAATCTAAGTATGTACCTTGGAAGATACATTTACATAATCCAAATGATGGAATAGACTCTATTTCTAACACCCCCTTGTATTACATTATTTGGGTATTGAAGACTTTAGTCTTCAATATGAATCTTCTTCTTCTTCTTGAACTTTATCTTCTTATGTATTCTTTGTGTTTAGGTTCAATAGATAATTTGTGTCTTCATTGAAGAACACAAGCTTATATTGAGAGGGGGGGTGAACAGTATAAGACCACTTTTTACTTTTTCTCCAATTCAATATTATGTTGTGTAAATATAGCAGTATCAATAGTAGTAATTAAAGTAATGCACATAAACCATACACAATAGAGACGCCATAATTTATGTGGTTCACCCAATGTGGGCTACTCCATGGAGAAAATATTTTACTAAAACTTTCTTAATCAATCTCTTTGGACTTCCAATTACAATGTTTATGGATCTCTATCCAAAGGAGATGTTGATCCCCTAATCTCAAGTTCATGGATATCTTCCATGGGAGAACACTTTCCCCTTATGCTCTGGCTATGTGATCTTCTAAAAGACTTTGTCTCTCTACTGCACTAACTAGTGGACCTCTCTCCACTTGAAGACTCCTCACTCAGATCTATCTTCAACTGTGCTGCTGCTGGATCGCAATACACTGAGACTCTGTACTCTGTCACCTCCAAAGATCTGTCAATAGGCTCACTAAGAACTTGATAAATAGGCTCACACAGAACCTACTTAACAAGCTCACACAAAACTTGTCCAAAACTGAATAACAAGCTCACACAGAACTTGTCCAAATCTGAATAACAAGCTCACACAGAACTTGTCCAAATATACTCTAGAAAGCTCACTAAGAACTTGTCCAAATATGCTCTAGCAAGCTCACCAAGAACTTGCCCAAAACTATCCACAAATCTGTCCCAACACTGTCCTCAACTTTGTCCCAAAGGCCTTCTCAAAGGCTCAATCAATCATGCACAAAACTTCCACAAATTTATCCAGAAATATATCCCAAAAGCCTTCTCAAAGGCTCAACCAATCATGCTCAAGTAGTACTCAAAACTCATCCACAAATCTATCAAGGCAAAGCTCAAATATGAACTCAACAATGAATGGCAATGTACTCTTCAATGGATGACAACAATGATCCACAATGATCTCAACTCAACTCAACTCATAGAAGCATAAAGAGAATTGTTAGAGACTCAATATGTTCTAATCTCAATCTCAACTCAACTCAACTCAAATCAACTCATAGAAGCATAAAGAGAATTGTTAGAGACTCAATATGTTCTAATATCAATCTCAACTCAAATCAAATCAAATCAATCTCAACTCAACTCAAGTTGTAACACCCTACAATTGACGTAATTTAATTTACCCTAAGGTAATAATTTGAAAATCAATCGTAAAACCACCTTTTAACCACCCACATTTTTCATGCCAAATATAGAGGCAACTATGGTAGTTGGACGATATCATCGTCGATTTGACGATATCGTCCCTAATTGGATGAGATCATCTGGAACCGAACGTCCAAATGATTTCTTTCAAAAACCAAATTTTCATAATTGGAAACAGTTCCAACTCCCGTTCCCAGCTTAGCAGAAGCGTGTTTGCATCATTGGAGGACGTTCCATTGGAGATCTCCAAGATTGGGATGAATCCTAACCTCCTAACTCCCCCCTCAATCCTATTTAAACCTTGATTTCCATTAAACCCACCCTAGCTGATTGATTTCTTGCAAACCAAGCTCCACACCCTATTAGAACATCTTAAAATTTGATTATTCACATAAGTTTTCCAGATCCATTTGTAGGTTTTCATTTTGCATCAGTCAGAGGAATCTTGGATCGTCGTAGGCGATCCTATTCAAATTAGAGATGATCTCATCTTTATTGGAGATGATCTGGTACCATTTTAGGCGATCTTGACTGTACTCCTCTTGGGGGCAATCAAGATCTGAGGTTTGAATTTCCTAGTGATTCAATTAATCAATTTACATTAGTTTAGATATTTATTCTGTATTGCATCTGGTGTTCACCTCATTCTTAATGACACTTTGCATTTAGGATCAATTCCACTTAAAACATAAGGGCATTTCTTTATTTCAAATTTTATCAAATTTTCTAGGATCAATTAAGCATTCAATTAATGTTTTTATCCTTTTAAATAGTATTTTGCATTGTATTGTCCTTTGTTTTGGCATCTATCTATTTTTTTGTAGGTTTCTGATGAAATAGGTCAGGCGACTTCATATGATTTCAGATGATTTCGTCTGATTTCGGATGAATTTGCGCAATTACAAACGAACCTACAAAATTACAGGTGATTCTATCCAATTGTAGATGGATTTGTAGAATTAGAGACGATCTGGACTGATTCAAAAAGTTGAACCTTCATCAGACATTTGGAATCAGGTAAGATCTTTCCTTTTCCTTTCAAGCATTGCATTTGGAGTTTATTTATGTTTCTGTCTGCATATAAATCACAATTTGCATATAGAATAGTTTAGCTTCATTCTGGCCAACCTAGGTATTTGAGTGTTTTAAAACTAAAATGAACACATCCAATTCATTCCTAGCCTAGGCTTGGAAGCTGCCCCAAAATGCTTCTTTGTGAACCCACCATCCTTCGACAAATCACCAAAGAGGGCATAATTCAAAGTGTCTCTCTGTCCGAGGTGTAGACCTATCCTTTTCCCATCCCCCTTTCGGGCATGGATCCATCTGACTAAAGGTAAGGGTGCAAAAATTTTAGACCAACATTCTTTGGTGAACCCGACGTGAAACACATTAAAAATATTTTTAAAACAAAAAAATATATAGAGAACTTAAAATTTTAGATCATTTGACTTATCAATCCATTAGATGGTAGATTACAATAGAAGATGTGGTGTTTTGATTAATATTGGTGTTCAACTAGCAACCATAGAAATTTCTATTCTAGTTAGAGGTCCTAGATTTAGATCTCAAACACATTGGGACAAATTGGATAGAAGGTTAACTATTATTGAGTCCAGAGCACCAAAACTTAGAAAAATCAAGAGGTTTGATTTAGACAGAATCCTGGATTTTGATAACTTATCCTTCTATCATGAACTATAGAGAGCTTGCCATAGATGGCTAGTAGATAAACAAGCAATCATTTCCTATGACATATACACCTTTGAATATTATCTTGAAAATGTTGTGGTAGTACATAAATTTCTATCCCGTATAGAAGACCAAGAGGTTGTCTTGACTGATAGAAGAAGATTTAGCAGAGTTCCTAGGGCAGTCTTATACCAAGAATATTGTCACGAACTCTATTTTTATGTTTCTAATTTTGAAGTTGATCATATCACTGTAGCACATTTTATCCAATTTTTGAAAGACAACTTTCAATTTGAAGAAGAGCATTACATGACACCTGATGAACTTGAACCCATCAATGATATTTATAAGTTGTTTCTAGAGAGCTAGGTTATAATATTTATAATGCTTATGTTATAATATTTTGTATTTCTTGTTTTCCTTTAATTTCTGCAAATTAAAGCTATAAAAATATTAAAAAAACATACATATATACATTATATTAATTAGGTATATATTTTATATATATACCTCCTTAAATTCCACCGCATATATATATATATATATATATATATATATATATATATATATATATATAAAGAACATATATATTTGTAAAAATTCAAATCTACCATAATGCCTAAACTAAGGAGTGGTAAAAAAATAGATGATGAGTGGGTGGAACCACCACCTACTCAAAATCCCCCTCTTGAAGAACAAGATCAAGAGGAAGGTGCTCATGACCACCGTGATGGGAGTCTTGTTGAAGACTATGAACAAGAAGAAATCAATAGAGAAGATGAAACTAGATCACCTAAGGTGACTCCAGAAGGAACTGTTAACTTTAAATCTATGGAACACCTTCTAAAATTTGTAAAAACCAACATTGAGGATTTCAACCTAGCAGTATTAGCAGATAAAGCTAGAATTAGTGAAACACAGGCCACTTTAGAAAACACATTTCAAATGCATACAAACCCTCTTTCATTCATAGATCAAGAAAGTGACCAAGTAGGACCATCAAATGTAAATATGGAATCCCTGATTGAAAACATGCAACAACATCAGACAACCCAACATTCTAAAGTGTCTGTCAATAAACAAAAGAACAATCCTCCACCTCAGAGACCATCATTTACTGCTTTATTTTCTCAAGCTATTAATCAAAAAATTTCAAAACAATAAAAACTTAAATCAAAACCAAATACCAACTATCAACATCAAAAAGTTTAATAGAACATTGTCCCACATCCACTTCATAACACCCTTCCTAGTAATGCTTTGCATAATAGTAATTTGGCATCGAATCCTTATGTCACCCCTTCATACACTCAAAGAACCAATACCATAATGCAACCAAATCGGTATGGTGGACAATCCAATATTCTTGAAACCATAGTGAAACAATTAGTTTTACGCATGGACCAGATAGACCCCTATCGTCCCTCATATAACTATTGAGAGATGTGTCGTCAACCTTTGGATCCCATAGTGGTTGCCCAACCTTATCCTAAGAATTTTCCTATGCCTGTTCTCCCTATATAAAGGAACCGAAGATCCCATAGAGCATCTTCGTATGTTTAGAATAGCATGTCATGATATATCTCATGATGATTTGCTATTGCTAAAGATGTTCCCAAAAATCTTGGGAGGCATGGCATTGGAATGGTATTATCAATTGCCTACCAATTCTTTGAGAAATTTTGAAGAAATAGCTGAATAATTTGTCCACCAATTTAGTGCCTACATAAAGAGGCATGTGACAATTAAGGATTTGTATAACTTGAAACAGGGCAAAGATGAATGCTTTGCCGATTTCCTAGCAAGATGGAGACAGATGCTAGGGAAATTACACTTTGCATTACCCCATAGAGAGATGTTGGACATTTTTATCAATAACTTGCAAGAACAATTATCCTATGAGCTTTCAACTGCTACATTGATGACCTTCGATCAGGCTATAGACTTAGCATGAAAAGTTGAAGATGTCCTCATTAGAAGAGGTCAATTTAAGAAGAAGGATGATGATAAGGCATCTAAAAATCAATATAAGAATAAGTAGGTTGTGGGTGATGGAGTCACTGACAGTAGAAATACTGTGAATGTTAATGCTGCAAAAACTACAGAGAAGTTTGTATTGAAGGCTCCTGATAGACCTTCGAGAGAATTTACTAGGTTAAATCAACCTTTATCCACTATCTTTCCATAGTTATTAGAAAGAGGTCTAATACAATTACCTAATATTCGAAAACCTGATACAACCATACCTGGATATAGAGCTGACCTACATTGTGATTTCCATAGAGGACCTGGACATTCAACAAATTCTTGCAAGAGATTAAAACATAAAATACAAGACTTGATTGATAACAACAAAATGGAAGTACAAAATTTCCAACCAAAACAAAATGCTCCAAACAATGCTCAGAAAGATACACAACAAAATCAAAATCAGAATGCAAATCAAACATTGGATATTTTTCAACATCCTTTACCCAAACACGGTAAAGAAGTGGCTAATCAAGCCGAGCATCATAATGTTCCCCATCCAACCCGATATGTGGGAACCATTAGTGGACATGTACCTTCTCAAGACTTTGAGATATTTGGGACAACATTATCTGTGGTCACCACTAGACCCATACATAACATTCCAACAACATATCCAAGTGATATGGATTCTGAAATAGAAAGTGACCTAGATATTACATCTGGACAATCAAATAGCTCTAAAGATGAGTCAAAACCTATTCTCCCTATCACAGCTCAGATGGTTCCAAAGGAACCATTTCCAAGAAGGGTCACGACATGACCATCCTCACAAAAAATCCTCCCTAATGAGCAAGCCATAAATGCTAGACCATGACCCATTCACCATGCACACAATAATATTGTGGGTACCATCGGAGCCGTTACTAGACAACAGGCCCAAAATTCTCAACAAGATCAAAATCATAATGATAAGTCATCCTTGTTTGTTCTGAAGGTCCTAGTAAAGGAAATAATGCATCAAATGCTCAACCCAAATCCCCTTACGATATCAATGAACAACTTTCTAACATTATAGTAAGGATTTCTCTCTTAGACCTTTTAAGATCATCTCCCACACATAGGTAAGAGTTAATGCGTACATTAAGTCAGATGATGGTACCACAAGACATACAACCTGAAGCTATGGTAAATACTATTATACCTTGTGAAGTTGATTGTATTGAATTTTGTGACAAAGATATCCCACTTCATAGTTTACATAAATACAATCCCTTGTACATTACTGCATTAATCGGGCATGTAGCTGTCAAAAGAGTTTTAATTGATAAAGGTTCATCCCTAAATATTTGTACTTTTGAATTTTACCAGATATTTGGATTTAGAAGTGATGAGATGAAGAGAACATATATGATCATAAAAGCCTTTAATGATGAAATACAAGAAACATGTGGAGTTATTACAATTCCATTGTAGGTTGATCCGAAAACTTTGGATACGATCGTGTTTATTGTACATTGCCCTGCATCGTACAATATACTTTTGGGTCACCCTTGGATCAATGCAATGCGAGATGTACCCTCTACCTTACACCAATGTGTCAAATTTGAATTCAAGAATCAATTGGTCACCATTCATGGTGATCCTAGACCATTTGATATGTGCGCTTTGGCAAAACCTATTGGGATTCAATTTTGCCTCGCATTATCTTCTACTCATCCTAATTCTACCTTTCCTTCTAAACGTGTGAAACTTACACCTAAGATATCGTCTCCTCCATCTACACCTATTACATCTCCATCTCCTCAGCCTTCTCCTAAGGAATCTCCACCAAAATCTACATCTAATACTAGTCCCATGATAACTCCTCTTTGTTCTACCCCTACACCATTTGAATCCATAGTAATTCCACCTATTACAATGTCTATTCCATCCACATCTACCAAATTTGTGTTTTTTGCATCTAAAGTCGTAGAAGAGGCTCCTTCTACCTCGTATGCTTTGTTTGATGAACTATTACTTGATTTGTCCAAAATCCTCATAACATCAGAAGAAACATCTTTTTCCATACAAGATTCCCTTGCCTTAAAAAAATTACCATTGTCTCCTCACACTTTGGGCTTACCACAACCTATGGGAAGCATTTACCAAGTCGGGAGTTGTACCTTCATTTATAAGGGATATGATTGGGGTAGAATACCTAGAAATATTAAAACCAATTATGATGGATATGCTTAATGTTATTTTATAGATAAATATATCAAAGCTAAACCTATAATGCTTAAATTAGGATATGAAGGGAAAGGTTTGGGACCTTTCCAAAATGGCATGAAAGAACCTTTAGAGGTCTAAGCATGGCCTTCCTGATGCGGTATAGGCCTATTTTCTAGTAAGTGTTAGCCATTTCCATTTGAGGATGATGATCACTTAATACCCTATCAAGATTATTTAGACTAACAAGAGATCCTTAAGTCTATGGGTAAGTTATTTTCTTGTAATATGTTGTCTATAGCTTACCCCGAAATGATTGCTGAGCCGAACGAACAATTAGAGGGCGATATTTTCCATGATATTTCCATTGGAGAATTATTGTATAATGGCTTTTATTTTTATGGGTCTATACCACCTATAGCTCATCTTGAGGCCACAACCCATCAAGAGGAATGATCTAAATTGACCTTAGAAGAATTACAAGAACTGGGTGTGTCACCCACTCCTCCTAATTTTGAAAGAGACTTACATATGAAAGTGGAAAGTGTCATAAAAGTTAATATTGGAACAGAAGAGAATTCTCACATAGTCAAAATTGGATCAGAATTAAATGAAGAAAAACAAAATAAATACACTACATTTCTTATAGAATATAGTGATGTTTTTGCTTGGACATACGCAGATATGTCTGGTTTAGACTCTTATGTAGTTATGCATAATCTAGTAGTACAACCATATGCAAAACCAGTTAAACAAAAACTTAGAAAAATGCATCCTAAGGTTGTCCTACTAGTCAAAGGTGAGTTAGAAAAACTCCTAACTATTACATTCATTCAAGCCATTGATTATGCTGATTGGATTTCTAATGTTGTACCTATAACTAAAAAAGAAGCAACCAAGATTAGGGTTTGTACAGACTTTAGAGACATCAACACTGCATGTCCTAAAGATGACTTCCCTCTTCCTAATATGGATCATATCATTGATTTTACTGTCGGAAGTGGGATGCTATCCCTTATGGATAGATTCTCAGGTTATAATCAAATCAGGATAGCTCCTGAAGACCAAGCTAAAACAACTTTTATCACCCCTTGGGGAACCTTTTGTTGGAAAGTAATGCCATTCGGATTAAAGAATGCAGGTGCAACCTATCAACGAGCTATGACTTACATTTTTCATGATATGATGTATGATATTTTACATGATTATGTGGATGATATTATAGCCCGTTCTGCTAAAGAAGATGAACATTTAGATGATTTGAGAAAAGTATTTGATCGGTTAAGAGAATACCATATCCGTTTAAACCCAGCAAAATGTATATTTGGAGTTAAGTGAGGTAAATTGTTGGGGGTTATTGTTTCTTTGCGTGACATAGAAATTAAAATTTAGGCTATCATTGATATGACAACTCCTAAAATAATATCTGAGTTACGAAGTTTACAAGGTAAACTTCAAGCTATCCACCATTTCATTGATAAGTTGATGGACAAAACTGGACCTTTTCTCAAATTGCTTAAGAAAATATCCTCTTTCAATGGGATGATGAATGTAAATAAGCCTTTGAACAAATAAAACAATATATTTTAAGTCCTCTCATGCTTGTGCCTCCCAAAATTGATCGTCCTTTCACCTTGTATATTTCTGCGTCAAAATTTGCCTTAGGAGCTATGTTAGCTCAACTTGATAATGAGAAGAAAGAATGAACAAATTATTATATTAGCAGAACATTAATAAGTTATGAAACTCATTATACGTCACTAGACAAGTTATGTTTGGTAGTTGTATTTTCTACATAGAAATTGCGCCATTATATGCTTAGTCAAAAGACATGTCATTGCTAAATCTGATCCCCTAAGGTATCTCATGAGCCGACCTTATCTATCTGGTCGCACAGCTAAGTGGGTTCTTGCTTTGAGTGAGTTTGAGCTCACATTCATAGGTCAAAAATCCATTAAGGGTCAAATCATAGGAGACCAATTAGCTTTTGCACCCTTAGAAGCCACTCATCCCTTAAGAGGGATAAACTTAAGAATGATCAAGTGGGAAAACTTGGATTCTATCTCCCATCATGGAGGTTAATGGTGAATTGAGCAAGTAAGGTAAGTGATAGACATTGGATGTCTATGTGGGTCTGTGTGATGACCACCTTAACTACTTAACCATGGGGGTAGTTAAGGATTGCAAAATATTGATATTCAGTCTTGGTGGAAGAATGTCTAATATACAAGGAATATGCCTAATCTTAGGATTTTTTGAGCCCAAGTGGAGACTAGCTTAAGTTGGACTTAAGTCAGTAAGGGAGATTGGCAAACTCCCAAGCATTGTGGTCAAAAATTTCTACATTCAGGGAATGGTAGAAACTAAGAGTGACCACATGAAGGGTTCTTATACCTTGGAGGTATGAAGGTAAACCCACTAGTCTAATTATAGGGGGTGCCCTCTCCTATCCATGAGATATATGTTGACCACGTTGATTCTTGTGAAGTGCAACCTTGGACTTACTTGGAAACTCATCATTAAGAGAACCACATGGAGATTCTTCTTAAGTAACCCCTTGATCACAAAATTAACTGCATGAGAAGTATAATATGGATATTAGCTAATTCCATGGGAAGTAAGAAAATAGATCCCATTTGGAAACATAATTGTGATGATACCTTGCGATGAGGCAAGAGTGTGAATAAGATCAGGTGATCAACAAAATAATTTTTTATATTATTTATTGTTTAGAGAGACTAAGTAGCCTCTTGAATATAGTCATGGATTTTGGCTAGAAGCTATAGCGAAAGAATACAATGATGGAACCATAAAAAACCCAACATAATTGAAACATGGAAACCATCCAAAGTCCACCTGAAGCACCCCCTAAAATGACATTTTATGGGGATCATATCTGGGACTCTGCCAATCAACTACTATCGACACTGAAGAATAGTATGCCAAACGACCACCTGGGTGGTGGTCAAGTTTAATATATGGTATATACTATTTAAATATGGAATTGTCCTACTACACAATGCATGTGGTATTATTATCTACCCAAGATAACCTGGGATATGAACCTTCAACGATTGGTTTAAACATAAAAATCCCCTCTATATTATATCAAAAAGGGAAAGGAGCTCCAATTTGAGAAATTGGAGGTAGTGGTATAGTAAGAATGGCTACAAAAGATGTTGGAACCAATCGGGATGGATTTGTAGAACCAATGGAAGTTTGTTCTTGAATATTAGGAGACCACAGAGTAAACCTCTTTGAAGATAAGAAATTCTCTAGGACTAGAGAAATTTTGTTAAGGCATATTGCATGGAGCAAGTATGACCCTAGAATAAGTAAATTATCAAATGAATGATAATGGATTAAGCATACTTAGGGGTAATTTCTTGCATGTAGCAAGAATAACCATAGCCATTATCAAGTAAATGATAATGAAATAAGTTAGTACAAAAAGAATAAAGTACTAATCATAGATAACTTTACATAATTTAAATCATTGTTAAATAATATTGTGCAAAGTTTTGAGATGATTTTCGTCAAGTAAATGTGTCCTAGATAGTTGTCAATAAAGTATTAATGGTCAGATTTGAAAATGATACAAAGGATTAAGTGCATAAATAATTGTGTATGAAACTGACTGATGGAGTCATCAAAAGGACAATGATGAGACATATTTTATAAGGTTGTACTAATGGGGTATGCGATAGAGTCTCAAGCATGTTGAAAAAAATGGAAGCATTAGTACCTCAAGAACTTAAATGGAGTAATGAGCTCGTACATAATTAAGACAAAATCAACGATAAAGGATATAAACATCAATCAAGACCATATCCATGGAGGATGATTGAGTGACTTAAAGATAATCATGGTATGATCAATTGGACTTATAAGAAAGAACAATGGACCGTAAGCTGATGGTTGGCTAGATATTTGGTGCCAACCAAAGAAGTAACTCTTAGCAACGAGAGTTCTTGTCAAACTATCTATGGAATACAATATAGTTACCATTATATTAGGGTTGTTGTTGATTATGAGTGTATTAAGAGCAAACCCCATAATTATTCTTGTGATCATATTGTTGTTGCTTGCTGACTTGTTGATATATACACTTTGAGAAAAGAATATGGCTTCTAGTGGTGTTAGATCGGGTCAAGGAGGCAACACAGATAAAGATATGAAGGAAGTTGGTAGAGTAGCTGAAGAAATAATAGAGGTTATTGGTAGTAAAAAAGAGACCCTAGACATCATGTACAAGGGGAGAAGACCTAACTATTGGGAACACAACGGTTGGATCAAGAAGGTCTATGGGCACGAGATAAAATGAGGTTGGAGGTTGAGAGAGATGCTGTCATAACAGAGTGAGATAGGATTTGGCTAGAGATATTTAAATATATAATTGGAGAACAATAGCAATAGTAACAATACAAATAGAAAATGCACAAGTACTCCAAGCAAGGGAATAATACAAGGTTGCATTCTTGATTGCCTATTTTGATGCATTGGTGAGCCATGGTTTGCTCATTCTATCTCAGCTATGATGAGGCCTGGAAATGCCTCAATCATAACATGTTTTGTACACTAAAAATGCCTATAAACTCTTATGTTTTATCTGATATGTTAGTTAAGTTGATTTAATATGCTGTATATTAACCATTTTGCATGATCAATGTATTTGAAATATTATATGCTGATTTTACAGCTTTTTGCATAGTTTTGTGTTCTTTTTGCTATGATTTGCTACAATGGGATATGCTTAGAATAATAGCAGCATTTCACTAATCATATTTTGATTTGTTTCAAGCATTTACTTCACCTAAATCGCAACAGATGCAAGCAAACCGTTGTCTGTGCAAAGAAAAACTGGTCTTTCCCATGTAAATTCCAGCCAGCTGTCCATAAATAGCAAGGCATGGAATTCACATGAGGAAAAGGATGAAGACCATTAGAATTTGATCTTAGGAGATAACCCACCTGAGAGATGCAGAAGAAATCAATGGAAAAGCATACATTTGTTCATTCCGAAGTATCTTCGGAATGAACAGATATCTTCGGAATGAACAGGATCTTCGGAATGAAGAATGCAGCGTCTTCGAAATGAGCGGATCTTCGGAATGAAGCATGCAGTATCTTCAGAATGAGCGATCTTCGAAATGAGAATGTAGTATCTTCGGAATGAGCGATCTTCGGAATGAAAACTGCACTGTCTTCGGAATGAAGCCACTTATCTTCGGAATGAAGAACAAAATGTGTTTTTGACCTTTTGACCGATTTTTGAAGCCGGGAAAAGGGAAATAAAGGTTGGAAAAAGTAAAGAGAAATATCTTCCATCTGTCTTTGCCGTCATTGCCGACCAAAGCCATCTTTAAGGGGAAGATCAGGTTTTAGTCCTCTTCTAGGATAAAACCAGAATTTGTTGCAGCATTGTAGGATTAGATCTTTTGAGATATTCTTTGTTTGTAATCAGATCATAGGATAGCTATAAATATTGCTCCCGTTCAGGTTGAGCCTAGTAGTAATAGTAGACAGATAGAAAATAGAGTAAGGAAGCTAGCAAAAAATATAGAGTATAACTAGAAATTGACTGTTACAGTCCTGTAACAATTTTTTAGCAGAATTCTTGTAATCATGTCTTTTGATCAATAAAGTGCACCAGTTCTATTTCAAATTACTTGTAAATGAGTGTGATTAAGATTTAGAAAAAGAGAGAGACTTACACCTTCTTCTGGACAAAGAGGCTGGCCACTTCCAGACCTAGGAGGAGGACTAACAAAGCAGGTTTTTATTCTGATTTTGCTACAGCAGAATGAGTTGTAGAACTTGTGATTTCAATTGCTTGTAAATAGTTGACAATATTTGCAGTATTAGTTTAGTTATGCTAAGATTAATCTTGTGCTTAATGTTTTAGTTGCAATCTTACTTTCAGAAAAGTTTCCACTTTATTTTCAGACTGTTATTTCCAGAATTTACTGTTTTTCAGCAATTTCCTGCATTTTTGTGTTTTGCTGTCAAAATCTGAACAGAGGATTGACAACCTTCTGTTACAGAATTTTGATAGTTTTTATTTCCACATTAGATCTAGACTTTCATTACTACAAAAGTAATTAGATTTCCTTTCTGCAATTAGGATCAGACTTTCAATTCTGCAACTGTTAATTCTGCAATATAATTAGGTCTCATTCTGCAATTGTAATTAGGACTTCATTTCTACAGTCAGTGATTAGTTTCCAATTCTGCAACTTAGATTAAGATTTAAATTCATGCAATTTAGAGATAAGAATGTTCCAAAACCCCCCACACAACCGGTTCCACCAATAAGACTTGTTGCCCTAGATTGACCTAAGTTATAGCTGTTTCACTTCTTCTCCCACAGATAGCCTTGTACACTGCCCTGGATTGATAGATTCATTGAGAATTAATGATGGTATAACGACTACGCATCATTTTGGCACTGTTTCTGGGGAACTAGTGTTGTCAGAAGAAAACAAATAGTCCAATAGCTGTAATCAGACTAAACTGTGAACATTCAGGTTAAAATCTGAATATAACAACAGAGTAAGATAACAACTATTGACTTAATTTATGTCATTTAGGAGTAAACATGAATGAGTAAGTCTAGGGAGACCCCAAAGGATCCCTGGCTTGTCCCATTAAGGAGATCTTCACGCCTAAGGGGTGAATCACCTGTGTTTGAACTACCTGAAAGATTGATAGAAAAATCACCAGTCTCACCATCAGTAAAACATTTTGAGAAAGGAAAATCACCAATTGTATCAACAAAATATCTTAAGGAAGATAATTCATCAGACTCATCAACAGAAAAGCTTGGACCTCTTGAGAGAACAATTTGGGAAGCTTTAACTTCTCCTAGGAAACAAGAAACTATGGCAGAAGGAGGCAATGCAGATGGCCAGCATGGCTATGTTCATAATGCAGGGGATGATCAGGATATACTCCAACCATCCAGAACATTTGAATATCCTATTCATCTGAATCCAACACAAAACTCTCCCATGAAGACCATTTCACCTTCAGTACTTCCCACCTTTCGAGGTGTTGTATCTGAAGATCCTGACCAGTTTTTGTTTGAGTTCAAGGTAGTATGTCAGACCTATGATTATATAAATGACAATAAAAAACTTAAGGTTTTTCCCTCAACTCTCAAGGATTCAGCATTACGCTGGTTCATGAGCTTAGAGCCAAATTCCATAAGAACCTGGGATCAAATGGAGACTGTCTTTTTAGACAAATATCAGGAATACTGCCGTGTAAGGAATAGAAAGGATGAGTTATTTAGAATCAAGCAGGAAGATGATGAGACCTTGGAAGATTACCTTGATAGGTTCTCCTTTGTTCAAAGGAGATGTGGACTAGTAGAACCAGAATTGTGTAAAACTATCTTTTTGAGAGGATTGCAAGATGAATCCAGAGAAGTTCTGGATTTGATGGGAAAAGGGGATGTAACCACTCTCGGTAATGAGGAAATTATGGATCTCTACAGGAATTACTCTCGCACTAAGCAGAGAAGAAGAAAAAGCCACACAAATGGTACTGATGTAAAGGACCTGATAGAGGAACTTGCAAATTTCAAAACTGATATCCTAGTGCATCTAAACACTACTTTAGGGGAAATCTCTGCAAAAGCTAAAAACACAGAACCTTTGGCAATTTATTGCCCAAGATGTAGAAGTAAACATGCTTTGCAGGAATGTCCTTTGAATAAAACAACCATCTCAGCCATTTGTAGTATCTGTTCAAAAAGGCATTCAACTGATCAATGCCACCTGCTACCACAACTCAAAACTGTGTTAGAAAACCAGATTGAGGAACTCAACTATATTGGACCAAAACAAGGGGGGAATTTCTCTCAATATCAAAATCCCCCTCGTTTTCCTACAAATTGGGGGCATAATCCTGGTACTATGCCTTGGGGACAATCAGAACCACCCCAACGTCCTTGGAATTATCCTCAATGGACAAATTCCCAGGAATGGCCACAATCAAATTGGAGTAACCCAGCCTGGAATCAAAATCAAAACAACCCCTCATGGAATCAAAACAATCCAGCTTGGAATCAAAATCAGACTAATCCACATTGGGTGCAAAACCAACCACAATGGAATCAGCAATACCAGTCCTATCCAAGGCAGCAAAGGAATCAAGGTCAAACTCAGCATTTGTTGCCTGCACCTAATCAAAATTTTCAAGAAAAACAACAAACACAGCAAGTGAAGCAACCTCAATTGCCAGCTCAGCCAGTCACTAATCCAAACAATGTAAGACAGACACCTCCTGTCTATGTGGCTGAAGCTGAAGAAAATATTGAAATTAATGTTCTTGATTGTAGTGATATTCAACTCCATTCAGGAAAAGTTGTACCTGAACCAGTTTTAATGGAAACCAAAGATAATGAAGAGCAAGAATCATCAGAACCAGAGAGAATCCAACCAACAAAAGAAACAGAAAAATTGGATCCAACAATAGAAAAAGAGACACAAGCAGAACAATTACCAAGGATAGTTCCATATCCTGAAAGACTTAATGCAATACCAAAAATTTCGAGTCGAATTGGTCAAAGAACTCAAAAAGTTGACTATCTCATTACCCTTATTGCAAGCCATTAAGGAAATACCAGAAATTAACAGTACTGTCCAAAATTTGTGCATTAAAAGAGCAGGAAGAAAGAAGAAAGCATTCCCCAAGACTGTGTAGGTTGAAGGGAAGATAGCTGATCTCTTATCTGGAAAACTACTACCTCCAAAGTATAGTGATCCAGGAAGCCCAGTTATCACAGTCACCATAGGTTCAGTTCCAATATCAAATGTTTTAGTGGATCTAGGAGCTGCAATAAATGTCATGACTAAAGATACAATGGAACAATTACAGCTCAAACATCTCAGCCCCACATTTACAGTTTTAGAAATGGCTGATAGGTCAGTTGCAAAACCTGAAGGAATCATTGAAGATGTCCCTATAGAAGTTTCTTCTTGGGAATTCCCTGCAGATTTTCTGGTTTTACAGCCAAGAAATTCAGCACATGGATATCCCATTATTCTGGGAAGACCTTGGCTTGCAACTGCAGCAGCCTTCATAGACTGCAGATCTGGAAATATGACTATTTCAAATGGTATTGAGCTGAAACAAATTTCTTTATATCCTCCTGCAAAACCATCTAGCAAATTTTCAGGTCAGTTATGGTTTTCTGACTCAGATGAGGAACCGGAAGAGGTCATTTCTACACTAGCTACCTTAGTAGTAAGAGAACACACAAAAGACCTCGGTGACACAAAAAACTTAGAAAATGAAACAATCCTGATGAATGTTCTGCATGAACAAAGTTTAGAAGGGGAAGCAACAAATATCCAACAGTTGATAAGTAATGAGGAGAATCAAAAATCTGAAGATGAATCATCAGTGCTATCACAAGGAAACTCTGTTTCACTATCACATGGATGGCACCATCATCTGATTTTTCCTTCTCACTGTTCCATACAAGAAATGCTTCCCTCAAGCAGCAATGAAACAGAAACTGCTTCGTTTCTCCCATCTCAGCAATGTCCTCTTAATCCCTTAATCACCAAGTATGAAGGAGTGAATTCAGTCCTTCTAAATACAAAACAAATAGAAGTCCAGCTAGGCAAATTTTTGAACATCTACAGCCAGCTTACTAGGGAAGAGGAAGAAAAATTGATAGTTGTTTTGCAAAAGCATGTTCATGCTTTTGCTTGGAACTACAAAGATATGTCAGGAGTTCATCCTGATATATGTACCCATAGAATCTATACTGAAGAAGTCAAGCCAGTCAGACAACCTCAAAGAAGATTGAATCCTGCCTTAAGAGATATTGTGAAAGAAGAAATTGAAAAACTCCTGGAAGTAGGATTCATTTACCCAATTTCTGATAGCCAATGGGTTTCTCCATTGGTAATAGTTCCTAAGAAAAATGGAAAAATGAGAGTATGTGTAGACTACAGAGAATTGAATAAGGTGACATACAAAGACCATTTTCCATTACCTTTCATAGATCAAGTGTTAGATACTCTTGCTGGAAAAAGATACTTTTGTTTTCTTGATGGATTTAGTGGATATAATCAAATCCAGATTGCACCTGAAGATCAAGAAAAGACAACTTTTACATGTCCATGGGGAACATTTGCCTATAGGGTTTTACCTTTTGGTTTGTGTAATGCCCCAACAACTTTTTAGCAAGCAGTCCTAGCAATTTTTGCTGATCTGACCACCAAAAGTGTTGAAATTTACATGGATGATTTCACAGTATGTGGACAAACTTTTGATTTTACATTGGAAAATCTTGATAAAGTCTTAACACGTCTGTGAAACATACCACTTATCCTTAAATCCAGATAAATGCTTCATGATGATGAAGGAAGGGATAGTTCTTGGTCATCACATCTCTCCTGAAGGGATCCAAGTTGATCCAAAGAAAGTTGAAATTATCAAGAATCTCCTTCCTCCTAAAACTCAGACTAATGTCAGAAGTTTCCTAGGACACATTGGTTTTTACCGCAGGTTTATTCCCAACTTTAGTACAATAGCCAGTCCTATGTTTGCCTTATTGACTAAAGATTCTGAATTCTCCTGGACTGCAAAGTGTCAGGAAGCATTTGAAGCTCTGAAAGAAAAATTGATAACTCCACCTGTGCTCGGAGGACCTAATTGGACATTACCATTTCATATTCAGATTGATGCCTCCAATACAACAATTGGAGCAGCATTAGGACAAATTGATAATGGTGAACATTATACCATCTACAACATTAGCAAAAACTTGACAAGAGCAGAGAAAAATTATACAACAATTGAGAAAGAATTCCTAGCAGTGATTTATGCCATCAACAAATTCAGGCATTATATCACAGGTTATCAAATATTTATTCACACAGATCATACAACCATTAAGTATTTGATGAATAAACCTATGGTAAGTGCAAGAATTATTCGTTGGTTGTTGTTGTCTGCAAGAATTTGATATCACCATAATCAACAAACCAGGAAAAGCTAATGTTGTGGCAGATTTCTTGTCCAGGTTGTGGAACACAGATGAAGGGGAATTAGTTGATGACACTTTTCCTGATGAAAAACTATTTGCTATATCAGTTCAATCACCTTGGTTTGCAGATATAGCCAATTATTTGGTCACAGGGAAAGTTCCTCCACATTTTACCTCAAAACAGAAAAAACAATTGATCAAACAGAGTTCTTCTTTTGAATGGATTAAGGGTATGCTTTTTAAGTGCAGTCCTGACCATGTGTTACGTAGGTGCATCCGAAAGGATGAAGTATATGATATCCTTAGAGCTTGTCATGATGAACCCTCAGGTGGACACTATTCTGTAAAAAGCACAGTTAGAAAAATCTTAGGGATAGGATATTATTGGCCATCTCTTCACAAGGATGTGAAAAAGTACATCAGGCATTGTGATGCATGCCAAAGAATGGGGAAACCCACTCATACAAATGAGATGCCATTGCAGCCTCAAATGGTTTTAGAACCATTTGAGAGGTGGGGGCTTGATTTTGTAGGACCTATTGATCCACCTTCTCAAGGAAAGGTGCATATTCTAGTATGCACTGATTACTTGACAAAGTGGGTAGAGGTGCGTGCTTTCAAACATGCTCGTGAAGAGAAGGTCGTTGATTTCTTGTATACTCAGATTTTTTAGAGATTTGGAGCTCCACGGTCTATCACCACAGACCAAGGACCCCAATTTGCATCCAAAGTCATAAAAGTATTTACAGAATTGTATGAAATCAAACATAGGAAATCATCACCTTACCACCCACAAGCAAATGGCCAGGTTGAAGTAACAAACAGGGAACTAGAACGCATCTTGACAAAAATAGTAGCTTTTCATAGGAAAAATTGGCTAGACAAATTACCTGAAGCAGTTTGGGCCTACAATACTACTTGGAAGTCCACTATTGGATTCACACCTTATGAACTAGTCTTTGGTAAAAAGCCTCTCTTACCTATTGAATTTGAGCTACTAACATTGCGCACAACACTAGAAATTGGAATTGACTTGTCGCAGGCACAGACATGACAGGATTCTATAGCTGAATGCATTGGATGAACTTAGATTGGATGCTCTGCACCAAACTGAGGTAATTCAGGAGCAGAGGAAGTTGTGGCATGACAGTCACATTCAGCAGAGGAAACTTCAACAAGGAGATTGGGCTTTACTGTTCGATTCTCAATATGAAGACTTCCCTAGAAAACTGAGAACTAGATGGTTGGGACCTTACTGGATTGAAGAAGTATTTAACAATGGAGCAGCTCGTTTATCCCCCATTGATGGGTCACGAAGAAAGTTGGTAGTGAATGGACATCGCCTCAGGGTATACCATACACCTCTGACTAAAGAAGAATTTTTGCAGCAACTTGATAGCTTGGATACACAGTAGGTGGAAGAGAATCCTTCTTCCACTTCAAAACAATCAACATGATCAGTGGATTTCAAGAAAACAAAAAATACAAAAAAATCAGAAAAATAGAAAACAAAAAGATGAATAAATTCTGAGTATGAATTCCTTCATGGGCATGGTTTCCGGGGAAATCATGAAATTCCTTCATGGGCATAGTCGGATCAAAAAAAAAAAAAAAAGAGAGAAAAGGAGAGGTAAAAATAAAAAAAATGGGGAAAATCAAGAAAAAAAAAAAAAAAGAGAAAAATGAATAACTCAACAGTGAAAACCTTTTTAAGGCACTACTGGGTTGGTATGCATGAAAACCAGTTTTCTGGCATGCATAACCTTGAGAAATTTTTGAACCATCATTGTACAAATTCACCTAGTGCACTTGTTTTGAAATGTTGCAGAAAATCTCAGCAGAATATCAACAAAAGCAGTCATTCTTCAAAACTGGCATTAACTGTTTTTATCAGGTATATATTTCTTACATTTTTTCATTGTAAAATGATTGGTATATAGTATGTGACAATTAACCATTAGCATAAAAGGTATTCATAAGAGTTGGCATACTTAAAAACATGTTTTAAGAATGATAATATTGATTTCTGCCTAATCTTCGGAACAAGAATGCCAAAAACAGTGCCTGCTGTATTATCTTCAGAAATAAAATTGTCTTCAGAATGACAGCAAAATGGATGTTGCACTTTGTCTTCAGAAAGAAACTTTATCTTCGAAATGACAATTTGTCTTCAGAATGAAACTTGGTCTTCAGAATGACGATTTGATGCATCATCTTCGAAATGAAGATCTATCTTCGAAATAAGGGTCTGTCTTCGGAATGACGATTCACAATACAACTTGATCTTCGAAATGAAGATCTATCTTCGAAATGAAAATTCTGCAAAGAGGATTTGTCTTCGGAATGAAGACCTGTCTTCGAAATGAGGTCATAATCTTCGGAATGAGGATTTGTCTTCGGAATGAAGACCTGTCTTCGGAATGAGGTCATAATCTTCGAAATGAAATTTTGTTTGCATTTTCGGAAAGAGCATTTCCACGTGGCGTCCAAGAAAATAAGGTACGACAAAATCAAGATTTTTTCTTAGTTGCATGCGAAGAAGGGACACGTGTCAATCAGCACATGGTCTGTTTTTGCACTCATTGGAAATACGGAGAATCTGCAACCATATGCCACCAGTTTTTAATGTCAATTAACATGCACGTGAGAATCTGCAAAACTAATGAGGTGGATCTGACGACAAGGACATCCATGCAATTATCAACGAACAGGTGTACAGTGCAGAAGTAGATATGTGTGCCATCCTTCTTTCCGAAGACGTGTTGCGAGGTACAGTGCACAGAATACGGCTCATTCCGAAGAAGAAGAAGAAGAACAGGGCAACGAGGGTTCTAACTTAAAACTCTGCAAATTTGCAACAAAAAATAGCCAGAAATCCTGCAATAGAACAGTAGCCGCAGTGTACGATTTTTAAACAGAGAAAAATGGGGCGAAAGATCAGAACAGAGCCTGCAGACACCAATTACCTCCGAGAAAATCTGGCAGTTGTGCAGATTTTTGAAGACGGAGGATTTATGACGTTTCTGGACAAATTCAATGGGTCTTCTGAAGATTTAGCTGGCATGTTTGCCCATACGTTCAGAAACAACCGAGCACATGTCAACGACATGTCTATTGAGGTAAGCCCTAAAATTTTAAGTCAGATTACAGAGTCGCCATTAGAGGGAATTTCAATTACTAGATCCGGCAAGAACACATTGGCAAATGTAGTTAATCGGTTTGTAGAAGAAAATGATAGAGAACTCTGAATATTTAACCCATAACAACACATGCAAGGGGTTAAAAAGGGCCGACTGTAGGAACCCTGGGATGAAGTAGCCACCTGGGTGATTAAGTTTTTGACCTGTGAAGGGCAGTATGTGCTGTTGTCAGGGCATCATCTACGAATTTTAAACCATCTCAGACATGGTAGACAACAACCAGAAGTTAGGGTTAATCTTCCCCTATATCTGTATCAAGAGTTAAAGAACATGGCAAAAAGATATCAGGAGGGTAAAGGAAGCCTTCGCCATCATGGCCTTATTAAATTAATTTGCCAACATCATTTTAGAGGAAACCCTAGGAGTTTTGACAGGTTTTACTCTAACCTAAATGATGTTATTTTTGGGGATGAAAGTGAGGAAGAAGAAGAGCCAAATACTGCTGATGTTGCTGCAGAAAAGGAAACAGCTGCTGCAAAAAATATTGCAGAAGTTGCTGCAAAAAATGTTGCAGAGGTTGCTATAGAGGAAGCTGCAGAAGATGCCCCTGAAGCTGTTACAGAACTTGCTCCTGAACCATCAACTTCACAGGCTAAGAGACAAAAGAAAAGAGGATCTGGAACTAGCAGCAGAGCAGAAAAACAAAAGAAAGTTCGGTTTGCTGAAGCTGCAAGTGACTTATTAGAGCAGAGAAGTGAAACAAGGGAAACAGAGGCATCAAAAACCGACCCCATGACCCCTGCTGTCACCAGAAAATAGAGCAAAAAGAAGAAATTTGCATCTGGAACTAGGAGGTCTACAAGAATTCATTTGAAAGAAACTACGGAACAGGTCATGGAGGAAGAAGATAGACCAAGTAGCCCAGATGTCACAGAAATACAACCAGCATCTGATAACTTTCCAGAATTCCCTGAACAGATAGCTGAGGCAGAAATTGAGCAAGTTGGTTTGGAAGAGGCTACAGTTCAATAGGCTATAGATATGGTAGATGCCCTTATAGACAGTCTCACAGAGCCTCTTGAACAAGAACAAACTATTGCAGCAGAAGAAAAAAATTTGGTTGAACAACCAATCGCAACTAATTTGTCCGCATCGACTTCGAAGCGGAAACGAAGTGGAAGACATCACTGAGCAGCTGAGGGCAGCAAGAAGTGTTGTCAAAACACAGACCAAATGGATCACAGAGAAAGAAAGCATCATTGAGATGCAAGAAAGAAAAATTATAGAACTTCAGCAGGAAGTGGCAGAACTAAAACAATTGTTGTTGTCACAATCTGAAAAGCAGCCAGCTATGTCTCATGATGAAGATAACTTGGCTCAATTACTTCTGGGTTTATCAAGAGCAGATGACTCTGTTGAGGCAGACATAGAAGTTCATCCTGAAACAACACTCCTTCATTCTGAAGAAGTGCCTGTTCATTCTGAAGCAGTGCCTTCTTGTTCTAAAGATGCTTCAAAAATGGTGAGAAATATTGCAGAGGATGTTGAAAATGAGCCACCAACACAGGAACAGTCCCAACAACAAGAAAATGCTCAAGTAAGTACTCCTACTGAGGTCCCTGCATTTCAACTTGTTACACTTCCAGTAGAAACAACAGATAAGGGGGTACAAGTAGAAATACTATCTGATGACAACCCCATAGAAATAGCAAATAAGGGGGTGCAAGTAGAGTTATTGACAGATGAACAGCCAGTGGAAGTGGTAGAAAAAGGAGTTCAGACAAATCTGTTGCCTAGAATCCCCCTTGTAGTAAGACCACCTAATACTGTGTCCTTAGAATAGTACAATGCAGACATAGCTAGCTGGATGATTAGATATGAACAGCTTGCCAATAAAACTAAAAAATTCAAACTGGAAGCAAAACAGCTAGAAGCCAAGGACACAGAAATTCAGGCATTGAAAGAAAAGGTATCTGACTTGTGCCAAATTGCTGAGTTTTTAGTCCAATTTAGACGACCGACCAGATTTTACAGCCTTATTTTGAAGGAAAAATACCTTAGATGGCAGGTCATGAGGATTACTTCAAACCTTCCATACAAATTGGACACTATTGAAGATTTTCTGGAGGCATATTTTGACAGTCCTTTTGAGTAGAAAAATCTTTTGTGTGAACTGTTTTTGCATAGTTTCTTCATTCCAGAGGAAGTTGACTCTCATCCTCAAATCTACATTGGAGATGTTCAGTTGAGAGCATTTATGTCTACTTTGCAAAATCAGCTTTATTGGGATCATGAGAAAAGGCAGAATAAAGTGATTGAAACAAGGGCTGAGTTGTTAGTCAGAGCAATCCAGCCAAATCACCTAAATATCACTCAGTAGCACTTCTCAATGATGAACAGGGATGATATTAAGAGAATGTACTTGAACAATTTAAGGGACTGTGTGACCAGATTTAACAATTTTTGTGATCACAATTTCTTTCCAGCATTGTCAGTATGCAGAGACAGGTGGAATGAACTTTCCATGTCTTTAAGGAAAAGAGAACCTATCTCCCCCATCAATCTAGAGTGGTCCAGAAGAAGAGCAGAAGGTGTAGTCCAACTGATCCAGATCATGCAGCATAACTCGGATAGGTCTCAGGTTCAGGCCTCCAACCATCATTACTCCAGTTCCATTTTACTTTGAAGAAGATGAACAGCCTGATGAACAATTTGAAGATTGGCTCAGAAACATTCAGGAAAACAGGGGGTATTACATAGGCAAGAAGTTATTCTACAGGTCATGGAATCTAAACATGGACATATGTGATTCCATAGCCCAACATAATGCATGAGGGCATGCATTAATATAAGTTGGGGGGAAAATGATGAGGCCTGGAAATGCCTCAATCATAACATGTTTTGTACACTAAAAATGCCTATAAACTCTTATGTTTTATCTGATATGTTAGTTAAGTTGATTTAATATGCTGTATATTAACCTTTTTGCATGATCAATGTATTTGAAATATTATATGCTGATTTTACAACTTTTTGCATAGTTTTGTGTTCTTTTTGCTATGATTTGCTACAATGGGATATGCTTAGAATAATAGCAGCATTTCACTAATCATATTTTGATTTGTTTCAAGCATTTACTTCACCTAAATCTGGCAACAGTGCAAGCAAACTGTTGGTGCAAAGAAAATCGGTCTTTCCCATGTAAATTCCAGCTAGCTGTCCATAAATAGCAAGGCATGGAATTCACATGAGGAAAAGGATGAAGACCATTAGAATTTGATCTTAGGAGATAACCCACCTGAGAGATGCAGAAGAAATCAATGGAAAAGCATACATTTGTTCATTCCGAAGTATCTTCGGAATGAACAGATATCTTTGAAATGAACAGGATCTTCGGAATGAAGAATGCAACGTCTTCGGAATGAGTGGATCTTCGGAATGAAGCATGCAGTATCTTCAGAATGAGCGATCTTCGGAATGAGAATGTAGTATCTTCGGAATGAGCGATCTTCGGAATGAAAACTGCACTGTCTTTGGAATGAAGCCACTTATCTTCGGAATGAAGAACAAAATGTGTTTTTGACCTTTTGACCGATTTTTGAAGCCGAGAAAAGGGAAATAAAGGTTGGAAAAAGTAAAGAGAAATATCTTCCATCTGTCTTTGCCGTCATTGCCGACCAAAGCCATCTTTAAGGGGAAGATCAGGTTTTAGTCCTCTTCTAGGATAAAACCAGAATTTGTTGCAGCATTGTAGGATTAGATCTTTTGAGATATTCTTTGTTTGTAATCAGATCATAGGATAGCTATAAATATTGCTCCCGTTCAGGTTGAGCCTAGTAGTAATAGCAGATAGATAGAAAATAGAGTAAGGAAGCTAGCAAAAAATACAGAGTATAACTAGAAATTGACTGTTACAGTCTTGTAACAGTTTTTCAGTAGAATTCTTGTAATCATGTCTTTTGATCAATAAAGTGCACCAGTTCTATTTCAAATTACTTGTAAATGAGTGTGATTAAGATTTAGAAAAAGAGAGAGACTTACACCTTCTTCTGGACAAAGAGGCTGGCCACTTCCAGACCTAGGAGGAGGACTAACAAAGCAGGTTTTTATTCTGATTTTGCTGCAGCAGAATGAGTTGTAGAACTTGTGATTTCAATTGCTTGTAAATAGTTGACAATATTTGCAGTATTAGTTTAGTTATGCTAAGATTAATCTTGTGCTTAATGTTTTAGTTGCAATCTTACTTTCAGAAAAGTTTCCACTTTATTTTCAGACTGTTATTTCCAGAATTTACTATTTTTCAACAATTTCCTGCATTTTTGTGTTTTGCTGTCAAAATCTGAACAGAGGATTGACAACCTTCTGTTACAGAATTTTGATAGTTTTTATTTCCACATTAGATCTAGACTTTCATTACTGCAAAAGTAATTAGATTTCCTTTCTACAATTAGGATCAGACTTTCAATTCTATAACTGTTAATTCTGCAATATAATTAGGTCTCATTCTGCAATTGTAATTAGGACTTCATTTCTGCAGTCAGTGATTAGTTTCCAATTCTGCAACTTAGATTAAGATTTAAATTCATGCAATTTAGAGATAAGAATGTTCCAAAACCCCCCACACAACCGGTTCCACCAATAAGACTTGTTGCCCTAGATTGACCTAAGTTATAGTTGTTTCACTTCTTCTCCCGTAGATAGCCTTGTACATTGCCCTGGATTGACAGATTCATTGAGAATTAATGATGGTATAACGACTACGCATCAAGCTAGCTGTTAAAGCATAGTGTGGATGAGGGAGAACAACTCAAGCAGCTCGAGTAACAACATGAGGTAGGGCTTGAACAACTTCTAGAGTAGTTTCTCCAGAAACCTCTTTTTGCTAACTAATAATTAATAATTAATCAATTTTTCACCATAATCTGTACCATTACCCCATTTGATGCAAAATGGAGAAATGTCTAGCTCCTTCAGTTTTGTATGGGCCTATTTAAATAGTCCCTTGGTAAATATGTTTACCACTTGGTATTTAGATATAACATACTAAACAACCACCTTATTTTCCTCTATTGGATATCTTGGAAAGTGATGCTTCAATTTAATGTGTTTCATCTTTGCATGAAACACATGATTTTTGGATAGCTTAATTGCTCCTCCATTATCACAAAATATCTTTGTTGGCCTATTCTAATACTCTTTAATATCCTCAAGAAATATTCTCATCCACACTCCTTGTGTACATGCTAAAGCTAACTCCACAGACTTTTTCTCTATAGAAGACAAAGAAATTGTGGTTTATTTCTTAAAACTCCAATAAATCAACCCACTACCAAAAGCAAAACAATGCCTTCATGTAAACTTTCTATCACTTGTTGATCCTTCCCAATTTGAATCTATGAATCCAATTATTATTGCATCCTTGATTGATCTATATTTGATTCCATGCTCCTTGGTGCCCTTCACATACCTAAAAATCCTCTTCACTAGATGAAGACATCTTTTTATTGGATCAATCATGAATCTAGATGCTAATGAGAATACAAAAGTAATATCTAGTCTAGTAGTAGTAAGATACATCAAACTACCAACCATACTCCTATATTTATTTTGATCAACCTTAGGACTACCATCATCCCTCATCAATTTCACACCACAAGCTAGTGGAGTATCCATAGGGTTATAATCCTGCAGTCTAAATTTATTCAACATGGCTTGGACAGAGTTGGATTGGCTAATGAAGCTCTCACCATGTGATTGGTGAACCTCCATTCTAATCAAATAATGCATCAAACCATGATATATCATCTCAAACTCAATCATCTTCGCTTCCTTGAATCTCTTCAACATGTCTCTTGAACTACCTATATAAATCATATCATAAACATATAAGAAAACATAAAGAACATCATTACCTAAAGTTTTTATGTAAAGAGTGGGATCATTTTTACTTCTCATAAAACATCTCTTTAAAACCATTTATCTATCCTAGAATACTAAGACCTAAGGGCTTACTTGAGTCCATGTAGGGTCTTCTTGATCTTGTATACCTAATCCTACTTGCCTTTCTTATCAAAGCCTTATGGTTGATGCACAAATTTCCTCATCAATGAACCCATTGAGAAATGTACTCTTTACATCCAACTGATGTACTTTCCATCCTTTTTGTGGTGATATGGCTAGTAATGATCTTATGGTGTCATGCCTTGCAACAGGAGAAAGAGTCTCCTCGTAATCCACACCATAATATTGTGCAAAACCCTTTGCAACCAATTTTACCTTGTTCTTGTCAATTATCCCATCACTCTTGAATTTTATCTTGTAGACCCACTTGGTGCAAATGACATCCTTATCACTTTATGGTTGAACTACCTTTCGAGTATCATTCTTTTCAATGGATTCCATCTCCTTTTCCATTGCTTCAACCCAATATTTATTTTTAGCTGCCTTTTAATGCCATTTGATGAAATAAGTCTTAGATCTATTTGGACCAAAATTCCCCTCCTCAATTTGTTCTTAAACATTTGATGGTTTTTCCACTTTCATTTTAGCCTTTGCTTTGTTTTAAAGGATTAAAAGGGCTCATCTTTACTCCTAAAAATAAAACCCACATAAATCTAGTTGCATCATCAATAAAGGCAATGAAGTAAAGTTCATATGAATACTTGCACAATAGAGTGAACTAGCTCTAATGGATTATTTTCTCTCCATATGATTAAATAAAACTCTCTCTTCAACTTGCTATTGTACATACACCTTCACTATTACCCATACATGTTCGCATATCTTTGAACATTATTAGGTATACACGTTCACATATCTTTGAAACTATTGTACATACAAATTCATATATTTTTTAACATCTTGTCTAATTAATTTTCCAACTTCCTTTATTGAATAACTTGCTTAATCATCATCCAATTGTTGATTTCTCTTTTTTAATGTGGGTGTGATCCCATGACACAATCAAAAGTTCCCTTATGGTAACCTTCTCATCCTAATAAACTACATGGATAATTAATTGCTATATTCACTAGGTGCAATAGAGTATTATGAGGTTCAATTTGTTATTTTTGCACCAAATATTTATCTTTCTTCTCTTATGTACGGGACCTTGCTTCTACTACACCTAACCTTCATCCAATAGTTATCAGCTCTCCTCTTTATATTTTGGGTATACTCCTATTATTGTGATTTTTCTTTTGGGGTTTCTCTTGCTACTACTATGTTCTTCAATTTTATCACTTTAGCTCTCACATCCTATTAAAGATATGGACCAAATAGGAGTCAAATATAGGACCTCCATGCATTGAGGTTGCCTCCTTGAACCAACCTACTCATTGCTCCAACATCCCCCTAAGCCACTCCATGAGTACTCATGGTTTCTAGCTTCAACACAATCTTTGATACCAATTTTTAGGATTGTATGTTCTAATGCCAATTATCAGGATTGAAGACTTTGATAATATAATCCCTCTTAGATGAAATGCCACAAAATCTTAAAAATTATCTCACAACTATGGAAGCATGTAAATTTTTCACACACAACATACTATATATTTCACAATACAATTCATATGTTTAATTTGGGTGCAACTACACTACCAAATTATATCAATAATTGGTGAAGCAAATTTTCTACCATTCAATTGCATACAATATTTTGCACTATATCACAAAGGCTTTGTTGTCATCTCACTTCACTCCACATAATCTAATCCAACTATGGATGATGCATAGGTTGGATGATCCACCCTAGTGATAATGGATGAACTAATCAACTAGTGGGGGATACATCAGTATATGAAATTATAAAAAACCTAATAATAACTTCTCTAAGTTATTCTTTTCTATTTATAGAAATTTATTTTTTACTTTTACATGCACTTTTCTATTTTATAATTACCGTTCTATCTTTAGAATTTATTTTCTTATTTTCTCCAAGTCTTTGCATGTGTTGTTCCAACTCTTTACAAGAAAAGAATGAGGTGCTAAAATAAAAGATGATGAAATACCCCAATTGTAGTAACTAGAAAAGAGTTTGAAAGTAGAGATAGATAATATCAACAGTATATGGGATAAGATCTTAGACAAGGTCAACCATGCAAAGCTTTATTTTCAATACATTCAAGCATGCAATAGATGTTCGCTAAGTCACAATCAACTAATAATAGTGTAAATCCTGAATTAGAATCTAAGACAAATCACATACATATTATGAGGCAAATCCATAAAGCCACAAGGTAGAAGCTATAGAAATTAGGTCTTTTAGCAAAATAATTCATACACGTGGAGTTGATGAACATGTATCTTAATCAATAAATCCTTGCCACCTACAAGACCTCTTATAATAGTTTACAAGAAGTTGTAGAGAAGGTGAAGAACTAGTCCAAGGAAGAAATATAAACCCACTTTTGGATTAATATTCCATTTTGTTTGAGGAAGAGTAAACCAAATTGATCAAAGAGACGAAAAGATAGTCTCCCAAGTAGACAAAATTCCTCCAATAGATGTAACAAAATTTACCCCTATGTTATTTTACAACTTTAAAATCCCTTAGAAGGGGTAAAGGATATTTTAAAAATAGAGGAGAAACTACCTCAATAAAAGCTTGATGCTACAACTCAAAAATATCAAAATCCCATTTGATGTAAAATGGTATATCCTCTAGAAATTTCCAACTAAGGAATTGTGGTTAATTTGGAAATGTTGATGATTTCATAGCTTGTGGATAAGCTAATATGGGATTCTTCTCCAACCAAGCTTGGCATCCATGCAAGTCACTAAAAATATAGGCATGAAAAGCAAATTCATAGTAGAAGATAGGCATAGGCAACAAGGAGCTCTAAGAAAAAACATAGAGGAGTCAACAATTTTGGAACCATTGCTAATTTTGAGGTATCCAACAATGAAGCCATAAAAGAATCAAGTCAAGCAGTCAATGATTTTTTAAACTATGATCCATAAAAATATTGATCCATTAATTTTATAGCGAATTGGAAACACAATGATCTATAGAAGAGGACTAGAGGTTGAGAGCAACATGTTTACCTTTTTAATATGAACCATAAATGTAAAACTTTTTCACTCTTGGTGAAAGGGATGAATCCCATGTTATAAATAAGGGGGTGAAGTTCATTGTAAATATATTTTAGCCATTTTGGTAAAGGCTAGAGCTATGCTTTATACTTAATCACAACTAGCCTCACTATTGTCTTTGGCCAACTTTACTTTTCTTGCATTTTCTTTCAACCTCTAACACTTTTACCTTGCACATTGTATTTTCCTACAATAGAGTATATTAGTTTAGCTTAGGCTAGTGGGAAGTTAGATTGAATCAAGATGCTAAGGGGACTAAAATCCCCTTTTCCAAGTTGTTGGATGTAGGATTGCAAATATAATATTGGATCAATCAACCTTGTGGATCAATAGAAATACATCATAGTGAGGTGCCTTGTTAGATTACTATAAAATTACCTCTTATAACTCCTCCATAGAGACATTCCTCATTAAGTTTTCATTTTATCTTTTTGTGATAATCAATGGTATGTTTTGCAAAAGCTCATCTTCATCCTCCTTATCTTCCCCAACTTCTAATCGAATATATTTAAAATAATTAATTAATTCTTCATGATATCTTCTTCTTTATCAATACTTCTTTCATCTAGAGTTGAAAATTTTTTGATGCGACAAAAGGGAAAATCCATTTGGTTGTAATATGGAAAATTTTGATATTTAAATCCCTTCCTTAAGCCATATATCCCTAAAATTTTGGGCCCAAATGATTGTTTCTTTTGTAGCACATTAAAATAATCATAAATTAATTTTTTTAATACAAGTATCTTAGTCCATTCCATTGATTTTTTTCTCTCTTGTAAATTGTTGATCGTGAATTTGATTTTCTCTTTTAGTAAATATGCTACTAAAATATTTGACATTTCAAATTTTAATTTGCATCTCTTAATATTTCATATTTTGAACAAACTTGTATATATATGATCCTTGAAACCTTACTTAATGCACCATAACATAACTATTTGGAATAATTTAGGGTCTTGGTGCCACATAGATTAAAATCAAAATGGATTTAAATGACTATTATTAAGTAGATTATATCTCAAGAGAATATTTTTCTAACCTAATATTGCTTGCAATAATTTAAAGATATATATACTCTATTTGGGACATGTGTTAAAGAAAAATATTTGTACAATATTTATATTATGTGAGTTTTCACAATCCATCTATTATCCCATGTATGTTTAAATATTAAAGGAATAGTATCCCAAAGGTCATTTGAATTGGAAAATAAAGCAAAATCCCCCATTGATTTTGACCATCCAAGAGTACCACACTTTTTTCAAAGGAGATAGAACTATGTTGAAGCCCCCATAAGAATCCATAGATCACAATTACAAATCATCATTGAATTTTACATAACTAACTTGAGGTCCTCCCAACATATTTCTTGAGTAACTATAGTTGGAGCACAGACAATTCTAACTTCAACTTTGATATTTTACTCTTTCTTGCAAGAAATACTGGTGACGCAAATACTTGTCACTTCTAATAATTCTCTACCCCATTTACATTTGTCCTATATTATTCTAATACATCCTAAAGCTTCTTTAGCAGAAATTGCTTGACAATCTCCATCTTTTAGAACTTTTTAAATGCATCCTTACATTCCTTGGTAACCTATTTTTATTTCTTGTATTAAAAAACTTGAGAGTATAACAACCTATTAGTTCCCTAATAAATTTTATTTTAGGGGTCTTATTCTTACCCCTAATATTTCAAAATATCATTTTATCATCACTTTTTATATTTATGTGTGGGCTTAGGCCTACTTTTTGTTAACAATTAATATATATTTTTTGTTTCCCATATAAATATCCTCTTAGTTTTACATTTTTCTTTGCTTTAGGGGTCTTCCTCTTCTTTTTCTACTCCCACCAATACTTTCATCTCCATTAATATCTTTAATTTTTCTATACTATTCATAATAATATTTATCATCTATGCATTTACGCTACCTTGGAAAATCTAAAGTGCAAGGAATAACTTCAAAAACACTTTCTTCTTTATGTTTCCCTTGAAACCCTAAATTAAAAAGACAAGCCTCCATAGCAATTACTTTCTTATGTTACCTTAAAAATCCTAAATTACCATGGATATGCTTTATACTCATTTCTTTATTATACTGCTCTTAAAACCTTAAAGTGTAAGGGATAAACTCTACCCTACTTTCATTTTTATATAAGGAGAGAATTTTATAAAGAGAAAAGTTAAGATGATATACCTAAATTAAACTTGATCTCTTCCACCTCATATGTTTTAAAATTTATCTCCATATATTTTGAACTTGCAAATTATACTTCCTCATCCCTTGTATCTTTCTTTGTTTCTTCTAACGGTTGATCCAAGTGAACCATGATTGTATTTTCCATCTAACGATGTAGAGGGGATTTCTTTGCCACTCCTTAGGAGTGGAAATTCCTTGATATATTCTATCTTTTACTATGGTTTGATCTTCTTACTTTATCTTGGAGTTTGTATCATGAAATTTCATCTGTTTCTCTCTCTCACTCTGTTATTTTTACTTTACAATCTCTTTCCATGTGTCTAATATCATAAAATTTGGAGCAAATGCAATATTGTCATAATCCACTTGTTGATCCTATTCTCATGATTCAAATTTAATCTTAATGGATTGTGGTATCCATGGCAAGACATATTCAAATATATATAGAACATGCTTTCACTCCTTAGTAGTTTGTCCCTCTTAAATATGTTTTTATAATTTTATTGTTATAAAAATAAAATTTAATTTTTAAACCAATAATATATATATATATAATTACTTTATATTTTTAGTATAATTATAAAATATTGAATTATTTTTTGATTGGTTGATAAAAAGAGTTTTGAAAGGTCCTGAAACCTTTTACACAAATGCAGCAAAGACAGCTAGCCAGAAGCAAACTAACTGAATTGAAAACAAACAACCCTAGAGGGGAACGAAACAACCAACTTTAAACTAGAAAGAAGGCACAAACAAAAACAAAAATGAACTAGGCCCTATGTCAGACAAACCATATCCAGCCACTAGGCCCCAAATCAGCCACATCAACACCAACAACCAATTAAAGATTAAGATTTCCACAACCACATAAGGGAAAAGAGGATATGTGCTGGCATCCATGTCAGACAAACCATGTCCAACCACTAGGCCCCAAATCAGCCACATCAGCACCAACAACTCCATGTCAGACAAACCATATGTCCAACCACTAGGTCCCAAATCAGTCACATCAGCACCAGTAACTCCATGTCATACAAACCATGTCCAACCACTAGGATCTAAATCAGCCACATCAACATCAACAACCAGTTGAAGATTAAGATTTCCACAACCACATAAGGGAAAATGGGATATGTGCTGCATCCATGTCAAACAAACCATGCCCAACCATTAGGTCCCAAATCAACCAAACACCTAGTTAAAATCAAACAATACATGCATAGTTGTCAAATTGTAATACTACTATATGGTCAGATGTAATACACGTGGGACCCATTTCAATCCCTCATATAACCAACCAAAAAATATACAATTAAAAATCTATATAATTTAAGTACTTTAATTTTGAAGTGATTGAAAAGTTTATCATTGACATAAGGACTAATGATATTTAGCTAACAAATTTGAATGGTCTATTTGCATCCATTATTGAGATGTGGTTGTTGACTTAGACACAAAACTAAGCATTTAAATTGTTAAAAATATTTAAAATTCCTTTGTAGGGTGATAGGGTGAGTCTTTGTACAAATATTAGAGCTAGTAGGATCTATAGGCCATGTGTGCTTATTATTCCTTGTTTCACCTTGTTATGTGATAATTCAAACCTTTATCCCCTTGGGAACATACCAAAAAGGTTAATGGGATTGAGAGACTGTCAAGTTGTTAGCACTTTTTCTTAGTAAAACATAAGTGGACCTAACAATAGAGAATTTTAAACTCTGAATAGAAGTCCAAGGTTCAAATCCTATGTGGGTAGAGTTGGATGCCATACTTACAAGAGCATGATTAGATAACCATATATTAGGAAAACAACATCCTCCATGAGGATTATCCCATATGACCTATGGCCTCATGGACATTAAAAGCTACTTTATTTTACTTTTAAGTCTATTTGTGTGGTCTTGGGAATTGCACTAGTGATATTGGACATTTAAGAAATAGTTGTGGGCATTCACCTAAAAAAGGACCATGTTTTTTTGGGTGGATACTTATCATTAGAAAAGACCATTTTTTTATGGATCCTCATGATAAAATTTTTAGATAAGAATATCTCTATATCCATATTGATTAGGAGATCAAGGGTATAGGCTCAATGTTGTCATTGGTCATGGAATAAATAACCAATGAAGGGTTGCCTCTGATGTATTGGTATGGTGATAATCATGTTAGACCAAATATTTAATGAAAAATTTGTAGTCGTGATGACAACATACATGGGTCTATATGAAACAACTTTAAGAAATATAGTGATGACTAACAATTCAACAATGCACAATATATAACATCCACTGATAATAAATACATTCAAAATCAATACTAGAAAATCAGAAATGCAAGTAATCAAATTCTAAATTCAAATCAAAACAAATCCTTAGCCACTTAGAGAGGGTGAAGTTTCATATGTGCAATAGAGGTGACTAATATTTGAATATGAAAGATGATCCCAACTACAACATAAATTTCCTATTTATAGACTAAATTAACATTAACCCTAACCCTAATGCTCAAGGGCTAACTACCTTAGCTTTGGCCTGAGATAATAAGAATAAATATAGCTAATATGGCTACATTGAAAAATTCTCTTCAAGCTCCCATATAAAATATTTTTTTGGAATATCCTACCACTTGATGAGGGACTCTTGAATCTGACGAGACTATAAAATATGAACTCGACTACAATATTGCTTATTGATAGAGAGTGATTCAACCTTCTTAATCGAGTACTAGGAGATCCATATGAGACTACACCTTTTAGCCAATTACATCTTTGAGATAAGAAATATGACAAATAGGAGGGATGCAATAATATAATGGAAGCTCCAACTGATATGTCACTTCATTGATATGACAAACAACCATGTAAGGCTCGTAAAATCAAGGAGCCAATTTTTGACTAGATGTGGTCTTCAAGGACAATTACTTATAGGGTTGGAGGCACAAAAAGACTATATCTTCCATAGAAAATTTTCATTCAGAATGACATGATTCTTGTTGCTGCTTCATATAGTTTTGGACCTAGGTCAATTTATCCTTGAGAAGTCAAAGCATAATTCATTCTAAGAACATAGTATGTCACTAAGAAATCATCTACTTGGGCTACCTTAGAGGATACTAGAACATATTCTATCACTGATGGAGGTTTATGACCATACAAGGTATCAAATGAGGACATCTCAAGGGAAGAATGGTAAGAAGTATTATACCACCATGCAACTAAATAGAGCCAATGGACACAATGATACTATTTGTCTTGAGCAAAACAAAAAATGTAAAAATGCAAATATTTATTTACAATATCCATTTGGCCATATAATTGAGGGTGTTAACAAGAGAACATATTCAACTAAGTAACATTAAGATAAAACAATTCTTTTAAAAAATATTGGTGAAGATAGGATCACAATCACTAACAATGGACTTGGGCATACCATGCAATTTAAAATTAGAATTGAGGAATATCTTGGCAACCTTTCTAGATGATTAGGGGTCTTATAGTATATAGAAATGAAAGTACTTGGAAATGTGATCCATTACCATAAAGATCATCATTTTACACTTAGATTTGAGAATATCTTCAATTAAATCCATGGATATGTGCTCCCATTGGTAGATAGGAATAGGCAAGGGTTGCAAAAACCCAATAAATATAATAAATTTTCCCTTATTACATAGACATATCTCACATTTGGCCATAAAGGTCTTGACATATGGTTTTAATCATTTTTAATAAAAATATTACTTTATCTACTAATATATTTTCAAGAATCCAGAATGTCCAACCAAAGGAGATGCATACAATTATTAGAGGACATTAATATTAACAACTAAGGATTGAGGTAGACAAAAGTGGTATTTATTACAAGGAACCCCATCAACATATGAGAAAAATGAAGGCAATGAGGATACAACCTCCAATTATCGAATGATCTAAGTAGTCTATGGATCAAAAAGACAGTCCTCCCAAAGTTGACAAAGACATTATGGAAGAGGACTAGAGATGAAATTAACAACAATAATGTCTTCATATTTATGAAAAACATAAAAAACCATATTATCCTTTACTTTGTTATATTCAATAATAAAATCATATCCCTGGAGCTTGGTCAATCATTTATTTTATTCAAGACATGAGAGATGTTCTAATAAATGCTTAAGGTTGCTATGGTTGGTCTTGATGATGAAGTGATACTCCAATAAATTAGGTTGTTATTTCTCTATGATATGTAAAACAACTAATATTTACTTCTCATAAATAGAGCATCCAATATTCTTGATAGAGATATGCTTACTTTTAAAGGCCAATAGGTGTCCATATTGTATCAAAACAACTCCAATATTTATGCTTGAAGCATCACACTCAATGACAAAGGGTTTTCTAAAATTAGGGGCGGGCAAAATAGGGGTGGTGCACATAGCCTTATTTAGGGCCTAGAAGGCTTGGGTAGTTGAATTTGACCAAACAAAATCATCCTTCTTAGTGAGAGTAGTGAGAGGAGCAACAATCTTATCATTATTATAAACACATTTCTTGTAGTACCTTGTGAGACCTATAAATCGATGAAGCTACTTAAGAAATATGGGTAAGGGCTAGTCTTTCATGGCTTTGATCTTGGTCAGATCCACCTTGAATAATTTCTAAGATATTATATGCCCCAAGAATTCTACCTCATGGAATCTAAAGGAATATTTGAATATTTTGACAAAGTTTTTCCTTTTGTAATAGGTGAAGGACTTGCTATAAATTAAGATATCATCAAAGAAAATTACGACAAAATTACAAATAAAATAATGAAAGATATAATTCATGAGAATTTCGAATGTGGAAGGAGTATTAATGAGACCAAAAGGTATGACTAGGAACTCATATTGACCCTCATGTGTACAAAAAGTATTCTTAGGGATATCCTCTTCTTTAATTATAATTTGATGAAACCCAAAACACAAGTCTAATTTTGTAAAGTATTCAGCACCATGCAATTTATCCAACAAATCATCTATAACATGGATAGAAAACTTATCTTTGATGGTGATCTTGTTGAGAGGTTAAAAATCAATACACATGCACCAATAATTATCCTTATGTTGCACCATCACCACTAGAGAGGAATAAGGATTGATGCTCACATAGATGATTTTTTCTTCAACACTTATTGAACCAATTTCTAAATTTTACAATTTTGGGGATGGAGATAACAATAAGGACAAACATTAGGAGGTTGACTTCCTAGAACTTGGTGAATGATATTGTAGATGCGAAAAATTGACCCACTCTAGTGAGTCATTTTACCTATATCCTTAGAGAGAACCTCTAACTTTACCAAATAAATTTTGGTCCTCTCTCCTCCTTCCTTTCCCCTCTTTTTCCTATTTTTGATGAAATCATGGTCGACCCTTACAAGGCACAATTTTTCCTAGCTAGGGTTTTATCTTAGAAAACCCTAATTTTCAAATTGATCTCTTCGACATCAATTTTCCATTGGTTTTCTTACCCGTCCTTGTTTCAAATCCCTTATAAATAGAGGGTTTGAAACCTTCTTTTCCAATGAACCAACCAAAATTAGTTTTTTATAACAAGTGCCACTAGAATTATAGAAGCAAGCAAGAAGTACTCAATTGCAAAAGTACCAAGTGATCTGTTGAAGTTGTTTAATCTTAGTGGAGTTCTATTTTGCTACATTGATTATGTGTTGTTTCCATTGGTGCATAAGTGTTGGAGCCCTAACGAGGAGTCTACTATCTTGGAGATCTTCATTCTTTTGTTTGCTTTTTCACTACCACCAAGTTATTTTCACTCATTCACATTCATACATTGTTAGTTTCACATATTTTATTGATTCTTCTACTTTATTGTTGGGTTCTCTTTCTATTGCAAAATTGCACCTTATAATTACAGGGTGCAATTTTGTCAGCAACAAAATCATGGTTGCTCCATGTAGGGCACGATTTTGTCTGTATCAAGCTTGGGACCAAAAGTTTACCTCCAAACCCTAAATCTACATTTCATGTTATATTTAGAGTATAATAGCATAATTTACACTAAGTTCATCATACTACTTTGTTGCATTATATTCGATTTGTTCATTTTCTAAAACGGTCAAATTTTACTTTTATATTCTAAAGGTTAGCTAAAAGGACCTAGGGGGCTTGACTGTTGTGCCTTCAAGCATCGTTATATAGTGGCCTAAGCAGGCCCCCTAATATTGATCATATTTTTTGAGGGTTTTGTGAAGTAATTTTACAAGATTGAAGTTATGGGACATCATTGGATGTAAGATAAAGCTTGGAACAACCAACGAACTAGATAAGTGCCCTAGTATATCTCTAGGCTATTTGTTGATTGCTTTCTATTCATTTATGTTAAGAACATAGATCACAAGTAAGGAAAAAACATTTGGTCAAATTTCTAGGTATTTGAAAGAATAAAGACATATAGTGTGCATTTAGGGTTTTAACCTTGTTTGTGTATTTCTCTTGGACCCTTGTTTAAAGGCTTTGCTTTGCAATCCTAGGGCTAGTAATCATTCAAGTTGTTATAAATAGCTTATATTACATTATTTGGGTCATGTAAATGTACCTTCCTTGGTACATACTTAGGACATTAGATTACTTTAGGGGGAAGTTATCTAGTTACTTCATGCAATGTAATAAATGCATAAGTGTCAATGTGCAAGTTGTAAATGTGCAAGGTGTCCCTTGTACAGCTAGGTAGAGTGTTGTCCAAGGAACTTATCTTCCTATATAAAGGGCCATAGATATAAATAAGATAACACAATAGTGTAGGATAGACAATAGTGTAGTGTGTGTGAGCTATAAGCTCATATCTCATTCATTGAGCAGTAGCTTGTATCATGGAGTGTTCATTTCCTTCATAGTTATTATTATACTCATTTTCATCATTTATATTTATAGCATATTTCAGTCATCTCGTAGATTTACTTTATTTCTTATTATTTTGCATCTTGTGAATGCTATCTCCCATTGCATGTTGTATCAAAAGCTAACAATGGTATCAGATCTACGATAGATCAAGCTATGGTAGATCAATAGGAAAATCACCATTATCATTGACCCTAAGTTTTTTGTCAACTTGATATGCCATTGGACCAATCACTATCAAAATTTATCAGAAGAGTCTAGGTTATAGAATTAGGGAGAGCCGCAAGTGAGGACTAAATGAAATCTTAGTTTCAAAAATACTGAGATTGCATATGGCTAGAGTCTTTCCACAAAGTTGCAAAAAAACTCGTGAAGACTAGGACTCAACATTTGATCCACTAGTTTGATGAAACAACTAGTGAAGCTCATCTAAGATATTTGGAAATATTTACCTGAAGTTTCTTTTATTATAGGGAATTAATTCTTAGATGATTGGGACACCTCCTACAACAAAAATCTAGGAGACCTCAACTTCGTTACCCAAAGGTCAAAGTGCCTTCATAGTGCAGATATTAGTTGTTGTAGAAAGGAGAATACTTCAGAAGAAACTTATGGAAAATAATCATGGTGAAGTCAAGAGACATGAGATCTCCATTGCTACTTTGAAGAACTTCATAAAAATAAAAAGGCCATACACAATTTAATTCATAAGAAAAGGTCATAGAAGCCTTGATCCAGAAGAAAATGCCACACCTAGAAAAGGCCATAGAAGCCTTGATATTAAAAAATGGCCACAAAATCCTTGATACTAAAACAAGCCACAGATGCCTTTGTCCTAAAGAATACTCTAGAAGAGAGTACCCAAAAGCATATTTCAATACTAATATTTTTGTTGTAGGTAAAGGAGATCAAGTAAGTCAGGAAATCTTCCTACAAGAAAGTTAGGAAGAGCAGCCTCTTCAGAATCAATCTAGCACCTAAAGCAAAAGAGATCAGGAGGAGATATCATTGAAGAAATTCTAGATAAGGAAGAAGAAGAAGGACTAGGAGAGTCCTGCTCGAATCTAGAAGCAACAAAATTAGAGATCCAAGAGAATATCTCACCACCAACACTTCTAGAAGCAGAAGGTTGAAGATAAGGTCTCAAGGAAGACCATAATAAGTTGTAAGATTAAAGACCTTGGTGAGGTCTTGATAAGCATTCAGTAAAAGGCTAGGAGAGCCTTGTCAAAGAAATCATTAAAGAAGAACTCATTGGAGAAATTCGCTACCAAGAAGAAACTCCTGATAGTGAAGGACTTGAGACAATTATCGCCATCTGAAAAGAAGCCCAAGATGAGGAGAATTTGGCAAGGAGTACCAAATTTGAGTGGAAGAAAATTCCAGTGAAGACCTCAAGATATTCAAAATCTTGAGAAGAAGATCTCGCTTGAAGTTATAATTTGATAAGAAGACCTAAATATAGAAGAAGTTTTCCAGAACCAGAATATTGAAGATTGCCTCCCACAACAAGAGGACACCACTTTAGAGACACAAACTTCTCCAAATCTATAGCAGAAGGAGGATACCACAAGAGGAGAACAAAGTCACCAAATATTAGGTTCGTGAAAGAAAGTTTGATATTACAATTTGGTGAAGAAGGAGTTATTCAAAACAGTCTCCAAAGAGTTGCAAGATCTTACTCAAGGCATCAACTTGGTGATATAATACACCAAGATCTACATCCTCTACAAAAGCAGCAAAGGAGCTACAAAACTCTTAACAAGGTACACAACTTTTGGTGGAAATAGATTTGTTAACTAGATTTGTTAAAGCACCTTATTCTGGATTAAAGTTGCAACCTAAATTACAGTCTTCAAAAGTGCAAAATAAAAAGGTTCCTTTTAGAGGTTCATTTGCACACTAGGAGTTGATTATATTCCAAATATTAATTATCTATCAACTACCTATTATCTATTTTGGAAAGCGAAAAGAAGACTGAATCCTACAATACTAATTGTAGTGAATTTGCAGAATATTTTAAGGTTCATTTCAATTTATTCTTGATTAGTTGCAGTGAATTTATTAAGTGTATTTTATTGAGGGTAGATTGGAGTGATAATGTGTAATTTGTTAGTGCAATTTGTTAGATTCATTTACACTATTATTAATCTAAAAAAAAAAAAGTTTTATGCATTAACAAAAGGTGCAAAATCTAGTTTGCATCAAGTGTCTAAAGACACTCTTAAAGCACAATAACCTGCAACTCTCAGTGGCCAATAGAATCCACCAAAATTGGTTAGTACAAGAAAAGAAAATGTAACCAAAACAAAGCTTCAAATATTGAGACTTGGTGAGTCTCAAATCCAAAGAACTTAGGGGTTAGTGCAACTAAAATAAAACTTCTATTTTACAGTGTTTACAAAGCTTGGATTTACCATCAAATATCCAAGCAAAGAGGGTAAGGATTCTACTCAAAAGGAAATTCTCAAAATCCTCATCTGTGCATTCAAAAATATGCTACAAAATTAGACTACAAAATCTGAAAAAGGGAGTGCAAAAAGGGTTCAAAAGAAAGTGTATTATTCATAAGGTATTGCACTACATTATCCATAGAAGGGAGCAGATAGAAGGTGACATTAAAGGTACAAAGATCATAGGAAAATATAGCCAAAGAAGGGCCAAAATATTAGCGCTCTTTAACCATCGAAAGGGCATACTCTCCACGGATGAACCTGCAAGACAAAGGAAGCTCATAAAAGTGATTTACGGAAACCAAATCAAGCTTATCAAGGATATCTATGAAGACAAAAAGAAAAATATTATTTACATAGACATAATAGAGCTCATCCACGAAGAAAGAGTGTTAATATTCCACTCCTACCAAGGTGAACATGCAACATAATAGGGAGCACATTGAAGGCAAGAAGAAAAAATAGAAGGACAGATGCTACGTTGAGAGTAAAATCCATAAAAGGAAGCACTATCATCCATGATCAAAGCTCCAAGATGCCTCACAAAGCCACTTGCAGAAGAATAGGTTGCTTGTTGCCCAAGAAAACAAAGCAAGCTAAGGAGGATGATATTTGAAGGAGTTACAATATCCTTCTTTAAGGCGTTACGTCAAAAGTCTCATGTAAGAATACTGAATTCCACTTGGCATAATATTCTCTAGTGCCTCTCATTTCCTAATGCTCAAGAGACTATCGAAGGGGAGTTACAAGTGGCATAGAAAATTCTTATACATTACAAAGGTTTAACATGCACTGCAAAAGTGTTACAAGAAGATATTGGCGTTACACAAGTGACATCACTCTAAAGAAATGGAAAAGACACTTGGCCACCCTCGATATTCAATAAACGTAGTCTAATTTCAAAGCAAGAATAGGGTGAAGAGGAGAGCAAATTACAATCAAAATAAAGGAGGAAATATTGCAGTTAAACCAGTTCTAGCGCAACGTGGAAGAAAGGGAGCAAGGAGCATTTAAAGCTCCATAGAAGAAGGAAAAATTACAAGCATCATACTCTCCAACATAGAAGAACAAGCTCGACCGTTTCTCACTCAGCCATACTACACTTGGCCCATCCGAATTTGTCAACTCAAGTTCCACATAAAGGGTACGTAAGAGGACTGCTATACTCAGTCAAAACCAGGGCTATTCAAGCGTGAATACAAGGAGAAAAGGTAAGCGAATTATCTCATTAATATTGCTTTGAAACATAGGAGATATAAGGCTATAAAATCAAGGATAAATTTTAAGGTTGTGAAAGCAAAAGACATAGGAGATAACTTGCCAAAAATTAAAATAATATTTGTAAGCTAACCTAGGAGATATAAGGCCTTCTACTTAGGTTGAACCATTTAATACTTTTCAAATATTATTATCTTATTTAATTTTCCAAATTTGGGAGTCATAAGGTCTACTACATAAAATTGATTTATTGGAAATTAGAAAAATTAAAATCAAATATCAAAGAGCCATTATAAGAGGTTTATCAAAACATTTTAAAGGCTGGAAATTTATAATATCTACTTGTCTCAAATCTTCTCAAATCGAGACAAAAGATCCAACATTAAAACCTCTTTAAATTTGGGAAAAGTGCTTAGTTCAATAGGAGCAATAAGGATAATAGAAGTTGATTTTGTTATTTACAAAACCCTACAAAATCAACTAAAATTGAACTAAAATTTACAAAAGCACTTTATAGCTTATCCAAAACATACTAGGGAGTCATAAGGCATTCTACAAAACTTGGTAATATCAACATTTATCAAAATTATCAAGTTGCAATATATAAGCTTTCTACAAAACCTAAAAATCCTCAAGAGTATATACTCTCATTACTAGGGAGACATAAGGAAGCCTAAAAAACCAAGGATTATTAAAGGTTTTATAAAATAAAGCTTATATACTTCTATCAGAGATCTATCATGGATAATATCCTGAGAAATACTTTCAATAATGAAGAATTATTTCATGAAATAGAATAATTCTCTCAAAACTTAATAGATACTCTAGAAGGTTTAGAGTATCTATCCTCAAGAAACAAAGAAAAGTTCTCCTTGTTTCTTAAGGAAGCTAAAGAAGGTATCTTTACAACATTGATTAGTTATCTTCATGATATTCTTTTCATAGCATGGTGGAACTCATAAATATTGGTTATACTTTCACTAGAAGAATGTTTGATGGTCTATCTATCTCTAATTGTGTTTGTACTTAATCAACACAAGGAACAAGATAGCAATAAAGAAGAATATTATTGTGATGATAGACTAAACTATCATGTAGCAAAAAATCCATCAGTACCATTTTAGAATCAGAAGAGAAGAAGAAGAAAAAAATGAAGAAGAGGCACATTAAAGAGAAACATGTCATCATGAAGACAGAACCAGTTGAACACATACAAAAGGTAGAAGAACCTTCAACTACAACATACTTTGCATCATATGAAGACAAATATTACCTGCTGAACTTGATCACACTAAGCGATGAAGGAGAATACAAATTTCTCTATCCATTGGAGGAAGATCCACATTGAAGACTAAAGTCTTCAATACCCAAAAATTGTAATACAATGGGTGTTAGAAATAGCTTATGTTACATTATTTGGGTCATGTAAATGTACCTTCCTTGGTACATACTTAGGACATTAGATTACTTTAGGGGGAAGTTAGAAATAGCTTATGTTACATTATTTGGGTCATGTAAATGTGCCTTCCTTGGTACATACTTAGGACATTAGATTACTTTAGGGGGAAGTTATCTAGTTAAATCATGCAATGTAATAAATGCACAAGTGTCAATGTGCAAGCTATAAATGTGCAAGGTGTCCCTTGTACAACTAGGTAGAGTGTTGGCCAAGGAAATTATCTTCTTATATAAAGGGCCATATATATAGAAGAGATAACACAGTAGTGTAGGATTATAGTAGTGTAGGATAGATAGTAGTGTAGTGTGTGTGAGCTATAAGCTCAGAGCTCATTCATTGAGCAGTAGCTTGTATCATGGAGTGTTTATTTCCTCTATAGCTACTATTGTACTCATTTCCATAATTTCTATTTATACCATATTTCATTCATCTCACATATTTACTTTCTTTCTTATTATTCTACATATTGTGAATGTTATCTCCCATTACATGTATCAAAAACTAACACAAGCAAAGAATCATTCTAGGGTTAGATCTTGTCCTCTTGCATCTTGTATCTTGCATTGTTCTTTCCCTTTTCATAGTTGAGTTTAGAAAGGCCAAACATAGGTGCATGCTTAATTGACACATCAAAACACATTCCACCCCAAACTTGGAGTGAGTCCTAAAACTATTCCTGGTGAACCCTTCCCCTTTTCCCACCGAGTGTAGAGTTATAACATACCCCCGTGGTCACCTTGGCTCCTAGAGGATCCAACCGAGAATCATATGCGGTAGGGTAGTTTTCCCCCTCTACATATTTGGTGAACCCGACGTGAAAGACACATCTTAGTGGCCAAATTAGGAAGTCTTTTCCTTGTTTGCTTTTCTTTTGAATTTTTTTTTAACAAGACCACTAATTTGTTTTCTTAGAATTAGAAGAACATTAATAAATATCTTTAAAATATTCTTGTGTGTCTTTCGTTAGTTTTCTCTTCTATCCTTTTGCTTCTTCTAATGGCTCCATTCCTTAGAAGTTAGCAAAGGCATCTAGAGTCTGATCATATTCCCCAAGAAGATGATCAGATTGATAGAGAGAACCCTAACCTTGATGTAGAAGAGCAAGAAAATATTGAAACTGAAACAAACTATGATCCCCTTGAAGGGCCCAATGGTGGCTACTTATTTAAATCATTTGATCATGTTTGGGATTTCATGAAACATCATAGGGTAGACTTACTTAAGGCTATGGAATGGGAAGCTCAACTCGAAAGAGGTGAGACTCCCCCTCCTCCAGTAGTCTCTCCTAGATGTGTTCATACTAACCCTTTGTTTGAATATTTGAATCATGGTAATCCTATCCATCAACCAACTTATGTCACTACTGTAACCACCAATGTTGGAAGGAGTTCACAAGTTCTTCCAACCAGTAGTGCCACTCAAGATTATTTTCAATTTCCTCCTCATTCTGCTAAACTCAACATTCTTGCTTCTGTTCCACCAACTGTTAGTTATCCTCTCCAGCAAGATACCACATATCATAACCCATACCATAATAGTATCAATATCTCCAACATGGGCCAAGTACCCTTTCAACAACCTACCTATACCCCTCCCTTAGGGAATCTAGGGGTATTGCACAACAACAATCCCGAGGTGCAAAGTTTAACTAATATGGTGAAACAATTGGTTTCAAGAGTGGATATGATTCAACCCCCTAGTTTCACCTACAACTATAGAGAAATGTGCAATCAGCCCTTAGACCCTATCGTTGCCACTAGGCCCTATCCTAAGCATTTTTCCATACTAGTTTTGCCTATATATAAGGGAATGGAAGATCCAATTGAGCATTTAAGAATGTTTAGAACAACTTGCCATGATATCATATATGATGACATGTTGTTGCTAAAGACATTCCCTAAGAGTCTTGGTGGCATGGCATTAGAGTGGTATTATCAGTTGCCCAACCATTCTTTGAGGAATTTTGAAGAGACAATTGAATTATTTGTTCAACAGTTTGGTGCTTATGTTGAAAAGAATGTGACCATGAAAGATGTTTACATGTTAAAACAAGGTAAAGAGGAAAGTTTTTCAAAATTTTATCTCGATGGAGGAGTCTAGTTGGATGCTTGAGATATACCTTACCTCCTCGAGACATGCTTGAAATATTTATTGGAAATTTGCAAGAGCAATTATCTTATGCATTGGAAACTACAACTATCACATCTTTTGATCAAGCAATTGACCTAGCAAGAAAGGTAGAACAAGCTCTTATCAGAAGAGGACAACTTAAAGTGAAAGAATATAGGACCACTAAAAATCAATATAAGAACAAGCATGTGGTAGGTGATGGAGTCATAGATAGTAGGCCTGTTAATAGTATTGTTAACAACCTACAAAAGATGGTGCTTAGCCAACCTCCAAAACCTCCACAAAGGAATTTCACAAGACTCAACATGCCTATGGTAGTGGTCCTAAAGCAACTTTTGGAAGCTAATATGATTGAGTTACCTCCCATAAGGCAACCTGATACCACAACTAATTGGTATAAGGTTGGTCAACACTATGAGTATCATAGAGTGGAGGGGCACTAGATGAATTCTTGTAAGAGGTTGAAACATGTGGTTCAAGACCTGATTGATGTAGGACACCTTGTTATAGAAGGTTCTCACCCACCAAAAAATCAACCTCCTACTCAACAAGCACCCACAACTAATCAAGACATGGGGATCTTCCAAGATCCCCTCCCTAAGCATGGGCAACAAGCAACTAATCAAGTGTCATATCAGAATGTGCCACCTCCCTATGATAATGTGGTTGGTATGATAGCAGTAACTACAAGGCAACAAGCACAAAATAAATTGACTCAACATTCTCAGCAAGAGATGAGCTCTTCATCCAACCCACCTTATGATCCCATCCTAGTTTTGAAGAATACTCAGAGAAGGAGCACGAGAGTAAAAACCCCACCTTTAGTGTTGAAACCTCAACCTAAAGTCTCCTTTGATATTCAACAATAGTTAGCTAGTACCCCAACCAAGATCTCTATCTTAGAACTCTTGCAAACTTCTCCTATTCATAGGGAAGCTTTGTTGGAACTTCTAAGACAACAATCTATCCCTATAGACATTTCCCCTAGTGTTGTAGCTAATGTCGTAGGTTCTCTTGGGATACATCACATCACATTTTTGGATGATGATATGCCTTCCTCAGACTTGCGAGGGGATTCTTCCCTTTACATCACAACATTTATTGGGAGAAATTTTGTCAAGCGAATCTTGATTGACAATGGTTCTTCCCTTAATTTATGCACTTATCAATTTTTTCCAAAATTTTGGATTAAAAGAGGAAGACCTAACTAAATCTGATATTATCATCAAGGCTTTCAACAATGAGTCCCAAGAGGCTTGCAACATTGTATCTCTCCCCTTGAGGGTTGGACCTCAGATCTTAGATACCTTGTTCTATGTGGTATCTTGCCCAACATATTTCAATCTTCTTCTCGGATGTCCTTGGATCCATGCGATGAAGGTTGTCCCTTCTACCTTTCATCAGTGTTTGAAGTTCGAATTTAAGGATCAAGTTGTCACCATTTTGGGCGACCCTCATCCATTCAAATATTGTTCGATGGTTGAGCAAGCTCAGTCTGGTCTCAACATCTATCCTTCAGTTTCATCATCTGCTCCTCCAAGTTCCTCATCTCAAATATCTGAGCAACTCGAGAGTCTAAAAGTGAGTGAGGAACCTCGAATCAAAGTTTCATCATGGGATCAAGTTAATCATTTTCTTCAAGAGCCTCTTTTGGATCTTGCCAAGCTACCACCTTCACCAAGGACTATGGGTTTACCTCGTAAGAAGGGTGAAGTTGTACACATTGGCACGTGTACCTTTATCTTCGTAGGAATGACCTTCAAAGAAAATATCCATGGTAGCAACCCTTCTCCTATGGAGCGTTCTTTTACCCATTGTTACTTATCCAATGATTACCCACTCCCTAAACAGATCCTATCTAGCATGGGATATGTTGGTAAAGGTTTGGGACCCCAATAAAAAGGCATTCAAGAGCCTTTGGGTGTCGAAGTTTGGCTTGGGAGGTGTGGCATAGGCTACATCCCTAACAAAAACCAACCTTTACCATTCGATAATGATGATCACCTTAAAACTTATGCTGAATATTTAGATCATCAAATATTGGAGTGGAGTGATGAGGATGAGGGACCCCCTTATCCCTCTAACATTTTGTTTTGTAATATGGTAAATTTTATGCATTTTGATGGTAAATCTTCTGCTTCTCAAGGAGACCCTACTTCGCTATCTTATAGAGATCTTGCAAAATTAGGGATCGCCCCTCCTTTTGTTAAGAAAGATGGTTTTGTTAGGGTTTATGAAGATTTTTGTGCAAAGGCTACCAGAGAAAAAGCTATGAAGGAGCTTCCTTGTGATTTTGATCATCAAGATGATCCCTATTCTAGATTTTTCTTTGATGGATCAATCCCTTGTACGCCTGTTATTTTTGTTAAGATAGGAGGCACAATCAGACTATGTGTCGACTATCGTTCTGCTCACTTGCATTAACAAACTAAAAATAAAATAATAAACCACTAATTAGGCATGCTTTTGCATTTTCATTCACTGCATTCGTTTGTCTATTCATACTGCATGCTTGCCTATCATATTTTGCATGATTTGCCTGACATTTTATTGCATCTTGCATCTCTACTTGTCATAATTGCATTGTTGCTTGCTCATGATTGCTTGATCATATAGCTTTTTGGGGACCTCATGACAATGGCACATGATGACACCTAGTTAGGTCATAGCTCACATGCATTGCACTCTCACTAGGACTCTGATGCCTAGCAAAGTCCCCAACCTAGGGCTTTTGCTTTTTTCTTGCTCCTCTTGTTTTTTGTCTCTTTTTCCTTTGTCTTTGCTTTTTGTGTTCCTTGACCTTGAAATTTTTATTGATGACCATCAATTTCTCTTTAGGTCAAGGAACACAACTCTTCTTTGCTTTTTGCTTTCTTCCTCTCTTTTCTTCTAGCATGTGCACACACTCACCTCTTGTTTTGATTGCTTTGTCCATACACATTTTTGCACACACCACACCCCTATGGGGGGAGTACTCACTTTGACTCATCACGCACACACAACACACCCCATATGGGATAGCTTCATGGCCACACATGAGGGGAAGCCTCCATCTCGGTCATTTGCGAGCATACATCCTAGCGGGTATATCTCTTTCTCTTTGTCCATCTTAGCGAGCACTACACCCATAGCGGGTTTTGCTCCTCATTTTGACCATCTTAGCGAGTACTACACCCATAGTGGGTATCACTCCACTTGTCCATCTTCTTTCCTTTTCACTTGATGTATGTATGATTGGTCACACTGATCTGATATGGTCTACGCTGACCCAAGCATCATACCTCGAGCCTCCCGTTCTTCTTTGTTGGCCTTTTTCTTCTTCTTTTTCTTCATTTTTCTTCCTTTTCTTCTTCTTCTTCTTCTTCTTCTTCTTCTCCTTTTTTGAAATTGTACCCCATATTTATGGGTCATGATTTCACTCTGCGATGTTATCACGCTCCATTTTTATGAGGCATGATTTCATCCAAAGTTGTGTTTTTTCTTTTTCTTCTTTTTGCCTTTTCTTTCTTCTTCCTCTTCTTTTCCTGTGTTTTCTTTGTTTCATGTGTTTTCATGCATTGCATTCACTCCATTGCATCCATACATTTGCATTTTAGGTTAGTGCATTCCATAGTTAAATCATGTTATGCATAAAATATTAAAAACATTAAAAATATCATTAAAACATCATAAAAGGAAACACATAAGCACACACATTGCACTAAAATATAGCATGATATTACTCGAGAGGTAGAAAAAGGTACATAGGTCTGCCTAGTTGGTGTACCACAGTCCAAACCTAGTACACTCGACCATCCCTAGGGATGCATGCCACACTAAAAATTGGCATGTCACCCCAATCCCCTCCCTAACTCTGGGAGCTTGTCTCCTCTACTTCGCTCGTCAAAGGTGGTCCTGGTGGGGGCATGTTCAGAGACTGTGAAATCATCTATGATCTAGAATGAGTCTGGCTTGATGTTTATAAGGATGAAGGTAGTGGTACTCATTGCTTTACCTTAACAACTTGGTAGTACACCATTTCATAGAAGGTCACCCTCTACACAACTACCTCCAACCTCTCTCTTGCCCTCTGTAGTTTTGTCTATTGTAATCGGATCCCATCACCCTGTTGGCTACTGCTAATCACAACCATCCCCTCTACCTAATCTCGTTGTTACTCCTTGTCCATCCAGCTCACCTCTCCCTAGAGGTAGTCTACCTCTACTCATACCATGTCCCTCTTCATATTTGCAGTGCTCAGTGTACTCCTCAGTGCCTCTATCCTCTTGGCCCTATTGTCTCAAAGTAGGTCCATCTCTCTCCATAAGGTCACTATCTACACCTATAGCACCTTTGTCTCCATCCCTATGTCTCCTTGATGCTTGGGGTAATTGTTGTTGATGTGGAGGTCTCTTCGATCCCTCTGTTCGGTCCTGCTCTGGCCATCATGGGGGTAACTCTGGTCGCTCTTGCCTCCCTAGTCCTAGTAGTAGTGGTGGTAGCCACCACTATCTCTACTTGGACTTATGCCTATCTCTATTATGGGACCTCCTGGCCTTGTTGTTGCTACTTTATGGAGCATCAAGTGGCCTCTCGTAGTGCTAGTTGCATGCATCGACTCATGACCTGGTGCCTCTACATTGACACTAGAGGGGAGATCCTTAGGGGAATGACACCCTTATACCATCTCTAGTACTCGAGAGCTACTCTGATATCTTCCACCCCTGGATCCACATAGAGTGGGTCATCTAGGTCCTCCTCTACCCATCTCCCCATATCGGGGTCCCCTTTGACTCTCGATGGGTCTTGGTACACCCGCCTGTACCAGTAGTCACCCAAGTTTAGGATCTCCTAGAAGATACTGAACTATCATTGGACTCAATCAAATCTGAAGAGCTCTAGCTCCCCCTTCTCCATAGAGACCCACCTCATCCTCCTAACCTTGGCTAACTCCTCTACATCCTCAGCCCATCCAGGGTGTAGATGCCATGATCACCATATGATCTTAGGCTATCGTAGCTCATCTATTACCCGCCTCCCTAGTGGTAGGTTCTTGGCATATGTCCTCTGGACTCACTCGTAGGACCTAGACCATCTATATGTTACCAGTCACTCTAGGTTGGACAATGGCCTTGGAAGTGCATATGATCTTCGCACTACTATGTGCTCCCAACACCACACCTAGAGTAACATCGTACATACTAACCTTGTATGTCATTTGTACATGATATTGTATAATATCCTGTACAATCGGGCTAACACATATGGACCCCATACGAATCTCACCTATTGATCTCGCATGTCTACCACTACATCTGCCAGTACCCATGGTAGATATCACCTACTTGTATGGCACATCAGTAATCCTACCACCACCCCACAGAGCATGGTCATCAAAGCATTAGCCCCATAGCACCCCACCATCTCATCGATCGAGATCACACTCTCTCAAACCTGGTGGGCCTAACCTCCTGACAATCTCTACAATATGGCCTGCTACCCTCGTGCCCTATAAACTACTCTCCCCCTAATGGGGATGCGCAAGATGCGCCACACATCCTCTAGTGTGACTATCATCTCTCCTATGGGTAACTGGAAGGTCGATGATTTTGGGTACCACCTCTCTACTAGTGTTGTTAGTAGCACTCTATCTGCCTCTACCCAAGGCATCTCTGCTAAGTGGTGAAGCCCCACTACCTCCAAGGTACCTCTCTCTACCTGTGAGAGGCCATCTAGCTCCACCTCCAAGGAGCTCGATCACCACTCGCGACTCTCTAGTACATCATGCTGCATCCACAAACATAATAAAAAATTTCATCAGTTCACTGTGCACATTAATAATTCATAATTAATAAAATTTAGATCTTCTTTTCTTCTTGCTAGCTTGCTTTGTCTTTCTTCTCTTCTATAAAATCATGCCCATCCAACTTTGGGTACGATTTTATTTTTCCTCTCCTTTTGCAAAATCGTACCCTCTGCTTCTAAGGCATGATTTCATGAAATCATACCCCATGTTTTTATGGTACGATTTCGTTCACCACCATAAACCAGGCAAAATCATGGTCATGCCATGAAATCATGCTCGGGTCATGCACGATGATTTCCAAAGAAAATAAAAAAATGCTTGAAACAAGAACTAAAATCTAACCTAACCTAATCTAGAGGGAGGATTTTAGTCCTTACCTATGCTCTCTCCACTGTTGCATTGACCTCACCCCTCACAATGGCTGAACGATGTGTAGGAAGCACCATTTCTGCTTTTTCTCTAGAGCTCCTTTCTTCTTTTTTGTGCAGTGAAAATGAATTAGGGTTTTCACCCTTTTGCCCCTTTTATTCTTGTTTTCTATTTTTCTCTTTTTTTTTTTTGCTCTTCTTTCTTCTACATCTACCATTTTGAGTTTCATCAAGAATTTTGCATTCCTTTCGAAACTCGAGGGGGCACCCTAGCCTGAGAGGCATTAATGTCCCTAATACCTTGATTTGCATGCAAAATAAGAAAGTGTCCAGAATGACACCATTTTTGCACCACTCCTTTCTTCTAAACTAGCCACTCCTTTTTGTTGTTTGTTGTCCTCCACCCATAGGTGTCTACATCTTTCTTTGATGCATTTATTAGGCCATAAATGCATCAAAGAGGGGGTAAAATGTAGACTCAAAAAATTGACCCACTTGAGTGAGTCATTTTTCCTAGATCCTTAGAGAGACCCTCCAACTTTCCCAAATCAAGTTTGGGCCTCTCTCCCCTTCCCTTTTCCCCTTTTTTTTCCTAGTTTTGATGAAATCGTGATCGGTCCTTATGGGGCGCAATTTTTCCTAGCTAGGGTTTTCTCTTAGAAAACCCTAATTTTTCAAATCGACCTCTTTGACGTTAATTTTCCCTTGGTTTTCCCACCCATCCTTGTTTCAAATCCCTTATAAATAAAGGGTTTGAAGCCTTATTTTCCCCCTACCTAGAAAGCAACAAGAAGTAAGCTATAACAAGCTGCCAATAGAATCATAGAAGCAAGTAAGAAGTTCCCAATTGCAAAAGTGCCAAGTGATTTATGGAAGCTGTTTAATCTTTGTGGAGTTCTCTTCTGTTGCATTGATTGTGTGTTGCTGCCCTTGGTGGATAAGTGTTGGAGCCCTAAGGAGGAGTCTACTATCTTGGAGGTCTTCATCCTTTTGTCTACTTTTTCGCTACCACTAGGTTGTTTTCGCTCATTTGCATTCATATATTATTAGTTTCATATCTTTTATTGAGTCTTCTATTTTATTCTATTTCATTCTCTTTCTCTTGCGAAATGTTAGCAACGAAATTACAACTACTCCATGTAGGGCACGATTTCATCTGTGTCAAGCTTGGGGGTAGAATTTCACCTCCAAACCCTAGATCTACATTTCATGTTATATTTAGAGCATAATAGCATAATTTGCACTCTGTTCATCATATTATTCTGTTGCATTATATTTTGTTTGTTCATTTTCCAAAAATGTCAACTTTCACTTTTGCATTCTAAAGGTCAGCTAAAAGGACCTAGGGGGCTTGACTATTGCACCTCCAAGCACAGTTATATAGTAGCCTAAGTAGGCCCCCTAACATTGATCATATTTTTTGAGGGTTTTGTGAAGTTATTTTATAGGATTGAAGTTGTGGGACATTGTTGGATGCAAGATAAATCTTGGAACAACCACCAAATCAGATAAGTGCCCTAATAGATCTCTAGGCTATTTTTTGATTGCTTTCTATTCATTTCTATTCAAAACATAGATCACAAGTAAGGAAAAGTATTTGATTAAATTTCTAGGCATTTGAAAGAATAAAGGCATATAGTGTGCATTTAGGGTTTTAACCTTGTTTGTGCATTTCTCTTGGACCCTTGCTTAAAGGATTTTGCTTTGCAATCCTAGGGTTAGTGATCATTCAAGCAAAGAATCATTCTAGGGTTAGCTCTTGTCTTCTTGCATCTTGTATCTTGCATTGTTCTTTCCCTTTTCATAGTGTAGTTTTAGAAAGGCCAAACATAGGTGCATGCTTAATTGACACATCAAAACACATTCCACCCTAGACTTGGAGCGAGTCCTAAAATCATTCTTGGTGAACCCTTCCCCTTTTATCCACTGAGTGTACCCCTGCGCTCACCTTGGCTCTCAACGGATCCAATCGAAAATCATATGCGGTAGGGAATTTTTCCCCCTCTACATACATGATCATGTGTATGTTCATGGGGAAGGCATGTGGGATCATCAAAGACATATACATAGTGATCCAAAATATTATATAAGTCTAAAGAAATAACTATAATAAATAGCTTCAAATATTGGACTTCCATTCAATTAACTTGGGTAAAGAATCCATGACCACCTTTCTTAAATATATTTTCCATTGTATAGGAACTAATTACCTTGAAGGAAGGAGGTTGGATTCCTTGGAGACAAATGACTCTCCCATTCTCTTTCCACTTGACATATAGTTATTATAGATTAATAGTAACATCACCAAGCTAAGATAGCCATTGTGCTCCCAAGATGATAGTTGCACTATCTAGATTCATCACAAAGAGATTGCTTGACTAGGTATAATCCCTCATTTGTATGTTAACATTAGCAATTTGACCTACACAATGAGAGATACCCCCATTTGCAATCAACACTTGAAGATTATACTGATATGAAAAATTGATATACAAGCACAAAGGCTTTCTTGTCTCATTGGCAATAAATTTATGTGTGCTACTTGAATCAATCAACACATTGATACATTTTTATTTGATGAATCCTTGGACTTTGATGATATGGTGAGATTAGAGCCCAATAAGGGCATAAATGAAAATATCCATGGTAATATCCTCATGTTTAGTATTGGATACTTTAGTTGATTGTTCTTATTATAATGAATCTTCATCTTCTGATGTTGTTACTTCTTCACCTTCCACTTGAAAGTTATGACATGCTTCACTAGCTTGATCTTGAGGATGGTGAGAATGATATTTGAAATAGAAGAATCCCTAGGGGAATTCATTATTATAGTTATCAAAGTAGTGAAGGGTTGAATTCATGTCAAGGTTGGGAATAGGGCTCTTGGAGCTTCTGTTATGCTGCCAAAGTAATACATTGAGCATTGTCAAGGGTAAGGTATCAAGCATCATGACTTCTCATTAAATTTTATCCATAAGAACATGAAAAAATGTTGAGACCACTATTGTTGGATCTAATTTATAGTTGTAGATGGGGAGACTTATGAACTCTATGCCATACTTAGCCATTCTTATTTGCTTAGTTTGCATCAAATGGACCACAAACGACATGTAAGGTCCTTTGTCAAACCTTTGGAGGAATCATATTTTAGGCCACAAGAGAGAGGTTCCTATTTGGTGAAGTTTCTATAACAATCATTGATGAGCATGGGTTCCAACATAGTAGTAGCTAGTATAACATTACCTTCTTCAAGAATATGGTGTAAATGAATGATGCTATCCATCTTGGCAAACCATCCATATGGATTGACACCCTCAAAGGTGGGATGTTTACGCATGGAACACGAACATAATGAGGCTAGTAAAGGAAATTAGAAGCACCTTCTATAAAGGAAACTAGATAAGAAGCAGATCCTAAGATATGACCACCGATATATGGAAGAGTACCTCTAATAGCATAGGGAGTTGTGAGACTACCATAAGAAATTGAAGGATTGTGATCATATGGCAAATACTAAAGAATGTTGGTGTCCATTGAATTTGGTGCCTATTGCATGCTCGATGGTTGTTGCCTACCAATCTATTAAGATTTGTGATCAATGAAATGTGTAGTAGAGGACATTTTTAATAAGTTTTAGATTTTGGATAAAGTAATCTTAATTTCATTTTGAGAGATAAAAATAAAATTAACTACACTTTCTTGTTTCTCAAGATAGGTACATAGAAATGAATCAATAGTGTTGAGAATAGTATGAGTAATTGGAGGTATAATAGGAGTGGCAAGGGGAGGGTCATTAGGAGGAGAAGAGAAAGGAATGATTTTTGGAGGAAGTGAAGCCATAACATTTAAGGAAGAAAGAAGATACTAGTAAAAATTATTGAAATTTCAAGGAGTGTTGTGCTGCTTATTGGGATTTTTCAATTGGTGATTCTTTTTTCTCATACACACATCATCTAAATGACCAACACATTGTAATTGGTTGTTGATTCACAATCAACCAGTAGGAGTAACAAGTTCAATAATACACAAGGGGCATTTACAAAACCCAAAAGAATTATTTGAATCACTTCTAAAAAGTATTGTGAGAAATACCCCTCATTTTTATTAGTTTGAAAAGACAGTTGTAATGAGATAGGTCTCTCATAAACATCATCGCACAATCAATTCCCAAAAAATAATGCTAAAAATACCCCTTGTTTTGACCAACTTGAAGAGATGATCGCAATGTGATTGATCTCTTGTAAAAGCAAACATAAAATATTATTAAAGAAAATACACCAAAATTATGAGCCAAAAATTTGACAAAAAAATTACTAGAAGGTAGGAAGGAGAATTGTTCAATAGAGGTTCTTGAATGGTTTGCATGCCATTCTGCCACAAATTTGCACTGCCACAAAGAGGGAATATCAATGCTTTGATATCACTTGTAAAGAAAGGACTTCAAGAAATATAATGATGGTAATAGCAATTTAATAATGCACAAATATATAACATCCACTAATAACAATAAATTCATATTCAATTCCAAAAAATCAGAAGTGCAAGTAATTAGATTCTAGTTTCAAATCGATACAAATTCTTAGCCACTTAGAGAGGATAAAATCTCTTGGCCATTTAGAGAGAGTGAAGTCTCTTAGCCACTTGGAGAGGGCAAAGTCTCATATGTGCAACAAAGGTGATTGAGATTTGAATATGAAAGATGATTCCAACTACATGTCTTTGTATTTATAGACTAAATCAGCATTGACCCTAACCCTAATGCTTAAGGGTCGACTACCTTAACCTAAGGCTCGAGCTAATATAAATAAAGATAGTCAATGTGGATACATTGAAGTCATTACAAGGTATTGGTTTAGTTTCAATGGTTTGGTCTTGTTTCTACATTTCAGAATGAATTTAGGTATATTTAGGTTTATATATCCTTGCTTTACATGATTACTCTTTTTTTTATAAATAATTGTAATAATTTAAATGTAAAAAAAATTAAAACTTAACTTTAAAACCTTCAATCCTAAAAATATAATATAATTTTCAAAAAAAATATTTTTTAATTAAATTTTTATATTAATTATATATTATTTAATAAAATTTTAAAAATATTTAAACTTATTCGTATTTAACTATTTTAAAACTTATTCATAAACTTAAAAAAATTAAGGTTCATTTATCACAATCAAATCTCTATAAAACTTTTCCTATGTTACAATTTAGTTCCACTTTAATACCTCTTCTTCTCTTCTTAACTATTTATTTAAACCTATAAAAATAAAAATTTTAAATTAACTTACAAAAGTGAAGAGGAAAACTCTTCCCTTTTCACTTGTTATTTAATTACCCAAGGACATTCAAACAGTTTGTAATTTATTTAAAAACAAAATTTTCACTCATTATTTTGAAAAATTATTTATTATTAAAAATACTGATTTTCAAAGATTTTATAATTTATTATCCGAACGTGGTAACGTAGGCATAGCCACTAACAATGTCTGTACATTGTTGAGATGGCACTCTTAGAGGGAGAGTTCCTATAAAGCTGACCCAACAACCTCTTCAGAGTCGAGACCTGCACCAAACACGTCGGATTGTATAGAAACACATTAATGCGTGCGCACATACGAACAACATGGCATTTACCATTCTTTCCAAAAACACCACCTTCACATCTCTATAAATTCAAGATGATGCTCTATCGCTTCGGTCTCTATTCATCTTCGTCTCTGTTTTTCTGTTGTGGACTTCACTGCATATCATATCACAATCCAAATCCATGGGAGGAGGAGGAGACATCACTGAAAGCCTCCGTCAATGGGGAAAGCGCAGGCTTCGCCATCTTCTAAAACATAAAAGCAATAATATTAATAATAGTAACGGTGCACAGGACAAATCTTTCTACTCCTGGTCTTCTTCTAATGGTGAAGAAGAAGGAGGAGATGGGAATGAAGGAAGAATTGAGAACGTCGAAAGACCTTTGGATCCTCGAACATTGAGGCCGGTGAAAGGGGCTCCCCAGGATTCATACACAATGTCAATCTCCACTAAAGGGCCAAAGAAAGTAAGTGTCCATTTATCCGCAATCTCACACTCTTTCGTCTTGTTCTTCTACTATGTTTTTTTAAGTGTCATATATAGAGTGCATTTTACTAATTTGAATTTTAAATAAATGAGTTATCAGAGCTGTTGATTCCCATTGTGTTCCTTGAATGCTTTCTGTATATATTTATATATGTTTTCTGTATATATATAATATAGAGAGATAGAGAGATTTGGAGCGAATGAGTTATCAGAGCTGGTTGGATTTCCATTGTGTTCTTTGAATGCCTTCTTTCACTGTTTTCTATATATATATATATATTCTATTTTACTAATTTGAATTTGGAATGAATGAGTTATCGTAGCTGGTTGGATTCCAATTGTGTTCTTTGAATGCCTTCCTTGCTGTTTTTGTATATACATATAGAGAGAGATTGCGTATTTCACTAATTTGAATTTGGAATGAATGAGTTATCAGAGCTGGTTGGATTCCCATTGTGTTCTTTGAATGCCTTCCTTGCCTGTTTTCTGTATATATATATATAGAGAGAGAACGAGTATTTTACAAATTTGAATTTGGAATGAATGAGTTATCAGAGCTGGTTGGATTCCCATCGTGTTCTTTGAATGCCTTTCTTGCCTGTTTTATGTATCTATCTATCTATTTATATTTAGTGAAATGCAACACTTACCCAACTATATGCCCAATATACCGCTAAGTTCAGTCAAATTCACCTTGGACTTACCCATGGCCATCAGTTCATGCATAAGACTTGCGACCATCATTACTGCAATTGCTCCAACTAAAGATAAATTATTGTTATTGTCAATGTTGGTTTAGGGTTGCATTGTCCTATAGTTTGGATGCTGGTTGTTATAACAATCCCTCCTGCATATTAGATTTGTTTTCTTTTTCCCTTTTCTGACAGTTTAAATGATTTCTCTTCTTTCTAAGGAATGTGCAAAACTTAACTCGGAAATTCATAAGATTTCTCTGTGGCTATTCTCAATTTGTTTTGCCTCTTGTTGTTTATTGCAAATTGGTATGATGTGGGTTTTCCTTGGACTATTGTACATCTGTGTGATGCCGCAGCATGACAATGAGAAAGATTTGAAGTAGACTATATTAAGGGAGGAAGACAGTCACCATGGCTGTTCGACTTCTAATTCTGCAATAAAATCTTTTACATAAATGAAAGAGAGACAAATGCCAAAAGGACGAGTAGAAAGAGAAGATCATCATAGCAAGAATCAGCAGCATAAAGAGAGGGTTGCTGTCCAAAGCCAAGTTAGTTTATTAGAGCCAACGGCTATGCCTTAGGGGCCAGAGCCGAAGGTTGCCGGAGCTTGAAGAAGCTTAAGGCTAGAGCCTACCTTTGAAGAGTCATAGCCTAAAGCCGGAGCTGAGCAAGCTAGACCCCAAGCATTAGAGCAAAAGGGCACAAGCAAGTAGCTACAACCAAGGGGCATCCCCAAATGTAAAGAAAACATCCTGTAGTTAAGGAATATATACAATCTGATTTCAAACAAATGATTTTATGTTTGCATTTTATCCGTCTTTTTTCTTGCAAATTGCTATGTTGTTTTAGAAAAATAACAGATCAGTGCCAGTTGTTATAATGTTGAATGCAAGAAAGAATGCAGTATGCAGAGCTTTATAAGTAGTTTAAGTTGCACTTTTAGCTGTTGTCTTGTCAGTGGTACAAGAGTTTGAACCTTATGTGAAAACCCAACACAATTTTGATTAGCAAATGTCAGGAAATGCTTCTTGTATCAAATTCACTGCACTCAGTGTACATAAATGATGTCTTGGGTAGTCTTCACATGGGCTAACATGAATAAGTATTTTGTTGTATATACTTTCCCTAGGGTTACTGAGAATGAAAAGAAAATTTAATAATTTTGTCAAGAAAGTTGACATAAGTTAAATATTCTTCTTTCCTCATCACTGATCAAGCTGACTTCTTATGCCATCAATGAAAACCATTCTGTTTATGGTGGCAAATCATTTTACAAAAGGTTTTTAATGATAAATAGATGTTTCACCTTTGACACCTACCCACATTCTGTGAAACATGTGGTTCTCAGTTTCTGATAGAGATCTTTTCTATTAATTCAAATACCAAAACTAACTATGCCTTTTTTCCAATTGCAGCTGAAACACTAATACTGCACCTTATTCAACAATGTCTTACATGGGTCCTGTTGGCAATTTTGCCACATTAAATTTTTTGATAAACTTTGGCCTAAGTATGGAGCTTTAAAGCGGCAGAGAGCATGCAGAGGTGTTAGGTTTTCGTGGGCCGTAAACGGAGGCAAAAAAATGTATGAAATGAGCTTTGGATACTTTATCATTGTAGATCTTTTCGCTAGCTTTCCGGCGATATATTATAATAGGCAATCGGGTCAACGGATCAAAAGTTATGGCCCCGGGAAGCAGAACCAGGAAGCTCAATTTCAGGCCAGAAAATTGGCTAAGTGTTGGCCGCCCGACTTCGCTGCGCCGCCCGACTTCGCTGCCCCGTCCGACTTCGGAAGAAGAAAAGTGCAATATTTGGCTAAGTGTTGGCCGCCCGACTTCGCTGCACCGCCCGACTTCGCTGCCCCGTCCGACTTCGGAAGAAGAAAAGTGCAATATTTGGCTAAGTGTTGGCCGCCCGACTTTGCTATGCCACCGCCCGACTTCACTGCCCCGCCCGACTTCGAAAGAAGAAAAGTGCAATATTTGGCTAAGTGTTGGCCGCCCGACTTCGTTGCGCCGCCCGACGTCGCGCCTGTTTTTGTGCGCCATCGGACGGACAAAGAAAAAGGAAGACAGAAAGTTTCCAAGTCAAGACCCGTCCGTCGTCGTTGTCTTCCTTAAGCGCCTTCCGTCATTTCCCCCTTCATCAGCGGACTTCAGATCATGGACAAGTGTGCAGTTTTGGGATGTGTGTCAAGATGTGACAGAAGATGTGCTGTCAAGGAACGGGGTAGATGAGCATTGAAGAACAAACTGTACCGCATCTACCGCATTTAACCGGACCTGGCTTTCCCGCCCATCCACCCTGTCCGGAGATGTGCAGTTTTCAGAACAGCCATACCCAAAGTACAAGTACAGCCGACAAGGGTCTCGTCAGGGCAACTTTTTTCAGCTTTTACAGCTTTTGCCGGTCCTTGGGATCCGTGCATGATTGTATTTTGGGGGGAAATTCCTGCTATAAAAGGCAGTTTATTTCATTGTAAAGCGGGGGGGACATATTGCTAGAGGACTCTGCTGTGACGGACCACCTTCTACTTAATTCAAAACATCCTTGGCTCTGCTTCTTGTCTCTGTCTTTTATGCTGCCTTTCTTAAGTATTTTTGTTTCATGTTGCTTATTTTTCTGATTGCTGTCATTTTGCACTTCTGGATTTCAACATTGGTGATTAAGTATATCTGGAATACGAGAGGAAGGATACATAGGATAGAATAGCAGCTGCAGTTTCTATTACATGCTCTGTTTTAAATTGTTGTTGGTTCGGATGCAAATTTGCGATCGTGCTGCTTGTTCTCCCCCCACCCGAAACGCATGATATTTACATCTCTTTCCTGTTCCCTTATCTTTTTCAATCTCTTTCCAGTTCCCTTTCCCTTTTTAATCTCTTTCCTGCACTCTTATCTAAAACCCCCCAAGTAGGTTAGGAAAGGAGTCGGCCTTCTCCGGAGATCGGCATGGGAGGCATCCCTTCCTCCCGGCCTTTCAATGTTGGTATGCGGGTCTAGGGCGTATTGACACATCAAGTCCTTCCCGGGTGGCGAATCCATGGCCAACAGTTTCTAGCATGCCCGGTGGGACGAACAGTCTCCATATTTTAAGGAAGCCCGAGTTTGGTGAATCTCTGGCTTGCCTTTATCTGGAAAAATCACCTGGCGACTCTGACTGAGCTGAAGATCCAAATTTCTTGATCGCAGGCACCTTTTTTAAGCTAATAGAAGACACCTCGAAGGAATCAAGGTTTGGTGAGCAGCATTGACCTCACAAGCGGAGAAATGAATGTTCACCTACAGTCTCCATATTTTAAGGAAGCCCAAGTTTGGTGAATCTCTGGCTTGCCTTCATCTAGCAAAATCACCTGGCGACTCTGACTGAGCTGAAATATGGAAGCCCGAGTTGGTGAATCTTTGGCTTGCCTTCATCTGGAAAAATCACCGTGGCAAATCCCTCATACTATGCAAAGACCTAGAATGCAGCTGTGTGGAGCTCAAGAGGCAGATCTCGTCCAAGGCCAATGGTGGGAATATGCAAACACCACCCAAGCGATGAATAATTTGGTTGCTTGCAGTTTCCATCGGGAGACGGACCAAGAGGAGGAACAAAATCCAATGGCAAATTCTGAGTACAAAGAGGGCACATTTTTGCACCCTTTTTGTGTCCCAGGGCATAGCACACAAGCATTCAGCCAAAGCCCAATAAGCATGCCTCACCAGGAGGCTGATCCTAAGGAGACCCCGACAGAAGGCCTATCGCCGAAAATCTCCTGCTATTGCATCAAGGAGTTGGAGGAACCCATGCTCGAGAGCCCGCAGGTGGTGGACTCTCTAGAGTGGTGGTATTGGCTCCAACCATCACCGCAACCGGTACCCGAAGAGGGCTCCCATGTGGCAAATCTCCTTGCCACATTGTTCATCAATTGTATGGGTACCGGCATGAATGATAACCTGCCACGTTGCACCATGTTTGCGACCTGACAAACTTTGGGAGGCCAGCCGGACTTCAAAGATCAACTGAAGTACAATCAGATCTGGTCCGGACACTGCAGGTTCACTGGATAGGCAACCAAAGCTAGATTTGTGTTGGCGGCATGCCAATCATGTCGTAAAATTTTGTGTAAATGATGTAAATAGGCCGGCTAATAAGTAAAGTTTCAGTTGTTTTCTTAGTTTAGTTTGTGCAGTTTTTTTTAGTGCGCCAAAGAGGGCCATGGGTGCCAAGGGTTTGAGAAAGAGGTTGCTGCCGACAGTGAATATCAAGAGGATAGCGAGTATGACTCCGTTGCCCAATGGATAAAGGCCTGGGTCCTCACATTGAGGTGAGCTCAATGCCCCGCGAGCCGCCAGGAATGTTGGCAATTTTGCCACATTAAATTCTTTGATAAACTTTGGCCTAAGTATGGAGCTTTAAAACAGTAGAGAGCATGTAGAAGTGTTAGGTTTTCGCGGGCCGTAAACAGAGGTAATAAAATGGATGAAATGAGCTTTGGATATTTTATCATTGCAAATATTTTCGCTAGCTTTTCGGCAATATATTATAATAGGCAAGTGTTGGCTGCCCGACTTTGCTGTGCCGCCCGACTTCACTGCCTCGTCCAACTTCGAAAGAAGAAAAGTGCAATATTTGGCTAAGTTTTGGCCGCCCGACTTCGCTGCGCCACCCGACTTCGCTGTGCCGCCGCCCGACTTCGCTGCGCCGTCCGACTTCGAAAGAAGAAAAGTGCAATATTTGGCTAAGTGTTGGCCGCCCGACTTCACTGCACCGCCGCCCGACTTCGCTGCATCTTCCGAATTCGAAAGAAGAAAAGTGCAATATTTGGCTAAGTGTTGGCCTCCCGACTTCGCTGCGCCGCCCGATGTCGCGCCTGTTTTTGTGCGCCATCGGACGGACAAAGAAAAAGGAAGACAGAAAGTTTCCAAGTCAAGACCCGTCCGTCGTCGCTGTCTTCCTTAAGCGCCTTCCGTCATTTCCCCCTTCATCAGCGGACTTCAGATCATGGACAAGTGTGTGTAGGTTTGGGATGTGTGTCAGGATGTGACAGAAGATGTGTTGTCAAGGAACGGGGTAGATGAGCATTGAAGAACAAACTGTACTGCATCTACCGCATTTAACCGGACCTGGCTTTCCCGCCCATCCACCCTGTCCGGAGATGTGCAGTTTTCAGAACAGCCATACCCAAAGTACAAGTACAGCCGATAGGGGTCTCGTCAGGGCAACTTTTTTCAGCTTTTACAGGTTTTTCTGGTCCTTGGGATCCGTGCATGATTGTATTTTTGGGGGAATTCCAGATATAAAAGGCAGTTTATTTCATTGTAAAAGGGGGGGGACATATTGCTAGAGGACTCTGCTATGACGAACCACCTTCCACTTTATTCAAAACATCCTTGGCTCTGCTTCTTGTCTCTGTCTTTTATGCTGCCTTTCTTAAGTATTTTTGTTTCATGTTGCTTATTTTTCTGATTGCTGTCATTCTGCACTTCTGGATTTCAGCATTGGTGATTAAGTATATCTGGAATACGAGAGGAAGGATACATAGGATAGAATAGCAGCTGTAGTTTCTGTTACATGCTTTGTTTTAATTGTTGTTGGTTCGGATGCAAATTTGCGGTCGTGCTGCTTGTTCTTCCCCCACCCGAAACGCATGATATTTACATCTCTTTCCTGTTCCCTTATCTTTTTCAATCTCTTTCCAGTTCCCTTTCCCCTTTTTAATCTCTTTCCTGCACTCTTATCTAAAACCCCCCAAGTAGGTTAGGAAAGGATCCGGCCTTCTCCGGAGATCGGCACGGGAGGCATCCCTTCCTCCCGGCCTTTCAATGTTGGTCTGCGGGTCTAGGGCGTATTGACACACCAAGTCCTTCCTAGGTGGCAGATCCGTGGCCAACAGGTCCTACAAGATCTATGTCCATGAAATTAAGAACTTACCAAAAATGCACCTTTTACTCTTCAATCTCATTGGATTTGTGAGTATCCTAGTCTATCTGCTTAAACTCTTCTCCTCCTTTTGTTGCATTTTTTTGTGCTTAAGATTCTCTAGTGGTGTCTCAAAAGTCTCATTGTTTGGATTAAAGAAGACACTCTTATTTGCTGAAACACTGGTATTTTCTAACTTTAGTCATAGCTTTTATAATGTCATTTCGAATGGAAGAATCAAAGAGTCATCCTCCTGGAGACTCTGCATATGCTAGTCTTTGTTCATGGGAATCATCGGCACAACATGTTGACTAAAAACATTCAACAAAATTAAAGTTTCGTGTTTCCCTTTTCTTAACCAATGCGTTGGTTATGAAGTGTTTTCTTACTTTAGAAGTGCTTTTATCAATAGTGATTGCTTAAGGGTTTGAGTCAAGTTATCAAATTTCATATGCATTTTTTACCTATATGATTAGGTAATTAAAAAATATTTTCTAATCATGTATTATAAGGAATAATTGCCTTTTATAAAGTTTGTGTTGTTCAATGGTTTCATGTGGTATCTTTCCTGAATTGTTATTAACTGTTTACTATTCAGTAACACAGAACCCCCCTATGAAATGCTACAAAGAACCCAGAAGCTATTATGAATTTATTTTTTTGGATAATGAAGGACTCAATTATTTAAAATGCCTGACTGCTCAAGGATTCAGCATTCTTTTATAAGATTCAGCATGCTGTATATGAGTTTGTTGTTTAAGCTGTTGTGATGCTGTTCCTCTTGTGAATCATCTGTCTTCTCTGTATCTGGTCACTTTTAAATTGTTTCTCATTAGTTGCATGGAAATAGAACTTTGTATTAGTCTGATATCTTTTCTGATCCAGAGCGTCGGGAATATGGAATTTTTCACAGAATATGGGGAAGCTAACCGATATCAGATACAAGAGGTCATTGGTAAAGGAAGTTATGGAGTTGTTTGCTCTGCAATAGACACCTACACGGGTGAAAGAGTGGCAATCAAGAAGATTAACAATATATTTGATCATGTGTCTGATGCTACTCGCATTCTTAGAGAAATCAAGATTCTGAGGTTGCTCAAGGTGTCGGAGATTGTGGAAATTAAACACATTATGCTTCCTCCATCTCGAAGAGAATTCAAAGATATATATGTTGTGTTTGAGTTGATGGAGTCTGATCTTCACCAAGTTATTAAAGCAAACAATGATTTGACTCCTGAACACCACAAGTTTATCCTCTATCAGCTTCTTCGATCCTTGAGACATATTCATGCAGGTATTCAGTGACAGATGTTCACTTGTTTTAGTTTATAATATATTCATGCCTTGATCTTCTTGTTTAATTGTTTTTAAGGATTTGTTAGCTAATGGAATATATGTTTAATTTTCTGGCAGCAAATGTTTTTCATCGGGATTTAAAGCCTAAAAATATTTTAGCAAATTCAAATTGTAGACTGAAGATATGTGGCTTTGGTCTTGCCCGTCCCTCATTCAATGATCCTCCATCAGCCATTTTTTGGACAGTAAGTTTTCTAATTGCATTCAATGTAGTGGAAATTTATGATATGAACTTGCTAGTGATGCTAAACAATGATTTGTTTTGAGGTGCAGTCTATATAGAGGGTGCATAAATTATGTTTGATACCGGTGGATGTTTGCATCAAATTATAATTTGCATCATTTTTTTGGTTACACATATATTGTGGCTTTCAATTATTGTCAACGGTATTTCTCATGTAGATGAATTTTTTTTGAATTTGATGATGATGGAATTATGTTTCAGGATTATGTGGCCACCAGGTGGTATCGTGCCCCTGAGCTTTGTGGGTCATTCTTCTCAAAGGTAAAATGATATTTTTACTTTTTTAATTGGAACTTGAGATTTTTATGTAGGTAGAAGGGTAAGCTTTACTTGTAACCTATTATTATCATTTGCTATAAATAATTGGAAGATGGGATTTCTTGCATCTATATAGTAGTTATATAGTAGTTAGAAGGAGAAAGAGAATCCAAATACAAATATTACGTTAGAGATTATGAGATAGAGATATAAAAGAATGGAATCTTCTGAACTGACAAAGGAATCTTCTGAACTGACAAAATTGTTTTCAAAATCAATGACCCTGTACTCTTTATTTTAGAAAATCAACAACCCTGTACTCTTCATTTTAGAGAAATATTGTGAACATCATCTTAAATTCTGATGAGAGTTTAGAAGTTTATGTAAAAATGTTTACCATTTAGGAATCATGTGTCTAGAGTCTATGTATGTAACTCTAGAAATCAAGCCACATGAAATGCATTGGAGTCGTATTAGGGCGACTAACAAATACTTGTGTAGGGAAATTATTGTATATCATTCTTCTACTTTGCCAGTCAGCATGGAAGTGAATAGCTTTTAGCATAACATGTATAAAGATCAATGCCTATAAAATATATCTTTGTATTTATCACTTATATTAGGTTCTAAACAAGTTCAATGAGTGAACGCCTTGTCCAATCAACTAGATGGTATTCTTTTTCAATGAGTTTACACAACTTTTTATGAGGGATCCCAAACCCTTCATATTGAGTGGGGTTTAAACCTTGGACCTCTCAAAGAGAGGTCAAAGCCCTTACCACTGCAGTAAGCTTACAGCTAATTAGATGGTATTCTTGTTTGTAATATAACGAAGAATTATCATCACTTGCATGTTTACCAGGAAGCAAAATATCTTTACCACAAATTTAAAGCAAAGGGTCTATATTCATATACATATACATATGGTGTACAAACTCAACACAGTTGATATTGGTTTCCCTTCCCTTCTCTATCTCCCTATTCATGGGTAGTCTAAATACTAGCCCATAACTATTAACTATGTTCTACTTTGTATCCAAACAATAACAGGGATTACGATCTTGTTTATTTTTCTTAAAACATTATTGGTTGCTTAGCTTTGCTTGTTTTGCCTTGACCAACCACAGTAATAACTAAGAGATTCAGCACAAGTGTGTCTTTTACCAAGCTTCCAAGAAGAATTTTGAGAAATATCAAATATATTACAAGTGCAAAATTAGAGGCATCAAGACCTTCAAAACTTGTGGAAATATTAAATGCATATTCAAATGCATAGGATAATAAACAAATAAGAAAATATCATAATGTTCAGATGTTAGAATTGTGTCTTTACAACCTTAAGGGCTAACTAGTCGAGTTTATCTATAACACATCAACAATTAATAGTATGATTTTGTAAGGAATTTAATTAAGGGACATTGTTATGAACCTTTATTCTTATAAACAGAAATCATCCACACATACTGAAATCCAATATAAATCAACCACAAAATAATAATCCACACAAGAGACAATATAGGTAATACCTTTAAGGTTGGGCAACACCAAGTAATACTTCTTAAGGAATAAATCCACAAGATCTCCCAAGATAAGAGTGCCACTCCATGGCAAAGACGACTACAAAGAATATTCGATATGATTGATGATTGATGATGACAACTCTATCATCCCTTCTTAATATACTCTTCACCTAATAATACTAGGAGAGGGTATAACCCTAACGCTAACCAACTCATTATTACAATACAATATCTCAATATAATAAATTGTGGGTTATGTGTGGCCCATGCCAACTGTCCATAACACACATATACATTGCAATATCATATCCTTAGATACCTATCCCTAGGTACCATTCCTATCCTTCCCATATGACAATGCTTCATCCTCGAAGCATGACAAGGAACAAAATAATATGATCTTCTAATCATTGTTGACAACTGGTACCAATCTTGATCATCCATCCATCCAAGTGAAATCTTGATTGGTGATGGTCTTCTATGATGCCATGCTTTTGCAATGCCATTATGATATCCATGAGTGCTCCTTAGGGTCCATGTGTTTGTTGCACAACTTTGGTATCGATATATCCATAATGATTTCTACTATGTTTCCATGCTTCTACTGGGCCACTCTAATATCCATAATGATTGCTCCTTTAGTTTCATGCTTTTATTGTGCCACTCTAATATCCGTAATGATTACTCCTTTGGTTCCATGCTTCTGCTATGCTACTTTGATTTCCATAATCATTGCTCCTTTTTTGCCATGTCCTGCTATACTTGATGCCTTTCTAATTCAATGTAGGTCCATATTAATTTTTTTGATGCTCTATGCCATGCTTCCATGATTGTTGCCTCTCATGGTTGTGTGGGTGTCAATATGTTGTACCCTTATCCAAATTTTTTGCTTTCTTTGACTCTTCAACCTTTTGTTCTTGTATTTTATTTTCTTTTGAATGGTCTTCCTTCAATTCTCCCTCATGTTTGTTTTTATTGTGGCCTTCGTTTGGTTCATCCTTGTGCTCTTCTACACTGCTTCCTTGGACTCTCCTTCTGATTCTTCTGATGGTTCTTCAATATATTCCCCTACAATAACTTATTGATTTTCCTTCAAACCTTGCTTCTCAAGCTGATATTTGTTCTGCAATGTTTTCTTCTTTTTCTTGTACCATATCTTCATGAACTTATTTTGCATATTAATTTTAACAATACCCAATGAGTCTAGCCAAGAATATCCACATCATCCATATCTATAGCATAAAAATCTGAGTGTAAAACATATTTATCCATAGTGATCTATAAATTTTCAAAAATCTAAACATTCTCATCCTCGACCTGTATGTCCTTCATATTCTTTGCATGAACTTACAACTTCTTAGTCAATTCAATATTGATGAAATCATACATATTGCTAGGGTTTATGTAAATAATAACCTTCTCTTTCTAAATGCATCCATGAACATGCAAAGTGTTTTTTAAGACGAAAATAAATCCCTTTGATGCTTTGCTTGCGTGTTTGACTCCAAAGGTGTGGTTTCTTTTTCTCCTCCTTATGCCTTTTTATGTCTGCGTTATAGCCCTTGATTGTATCCTTCAAACTAGCTAGCTCTCAGGTCCTCATTTGCATAAGAATCCTTGTTGAATATCTTCTTGAGCAAAATTTTAATTGGCTGCACAAAAACTTTTTCACCAATGCAAAGCTTGCCTTTTGAAAGCAAGATGAATACATTGTCTAAAAAATTTCATCGTGATACTTAGAGTCGAATTTTCACCACTCTAGCATCAATATCATCCTTTCTAGAAAACTTTGGTAACTCTATGAGCTCAACACAAACGTTTTGCTTTGCAAACTAGGGTCTTATCAAACTAAGGTTTCATTAAAATACTTCATAAAATTGCTTCTCACTAAATCCAATCCCAAACATAACATAAACAAGTGGAAGTAAAAATTTCCTTCAAAACACAACAAACGACGATTAATTTGCTTAACTAGACTAAAGATATCCTAAATTTCATTTTTCTAAAAAAATTGATTTTGAAAAACATCACCCATTTGAATTCCAGATGCCTAAATTCAAGGGTTTGTATCTCCTCAATCCTGATTGAATTTGTATACATAGCCACTCATTTTCAAGCTTTTCAAATTCTAAAAGAAGATGGCGCAAAAACTATTTGCATCTAACACCTTTGTGCAAAGAAATGGATCTTGAAAATTGAGACATTGTTCTAGAAAAAAAATTATGCAAATTCTACTAATCTAAAATTAATCCCCACTTTGCCAAAATCATTGCTATGATACCACTTGTTATGGACCTTTATTCTTATAAGCATAAATCATACACACACATCCTAAAATAGAATATAAATTAAGCATAAAATAATAATCTACGCAACAGACGATATAGATAACACCCTTAATGTAGGGCAACACCAAGCAATCTTCCTTATGGAAGGAATAACTCCACAAGATCTCCCAAGATGAGAAGACCACTTTGTGGCAAGGATGATTACAACAAAATATTTGATATGATTGATAATGGATGATTACAAATCTATTATCCTTATTCTCTTCACCTAATAATACTTTAGGAAGATATAACTCTAACCCTAATTGAATTACTTCCAAGAAATGGCCCAACTCATTCATATTTTTTATTTACTTCCAAGAAATGGCCCAGGTGAATTACACTTATAGAAGCTAAAACGTACTCTTAAGAGGCTTACGTTTGATATGGTACTTAGGGATAGATATCTAGGGATATGATATTGTATTTTATATGGGTGTTATGGATACTTGTCATGGGGCACACATAAGTCAAGGTTTATTATATTTTATAATTCTAGTAATGTCCACAAATGGCCAAAGTATACCAATGGGACTTATTGAAAAGAGTTGTTGCAAATTACAATGCATTGCGGTAACTGCAAAGTACTATGAAAATAAGCTAAAATAGACTAATGAATCTACTGTAAACTACTCTAAAGTGGAAGCCTTGAGGGTTATCCAAAATGGATAAACCCTAACATGATAAAAGTAATGATTAAGAGAGAGCTAGAAGTCAAGGTATAACAAAGATAGGAAGAAGTGCATCCAAGCGCCAACATTAATCTATAGTTGAATGTAAAGTAGAAGCACAATTGTTTTCGTCACCAACTATCCCAAAAGGGCCAACATAAGCTCTAATGCCATTCCCAAGAGAATGGCTAGGACTAAGAGGGCTTGGTTGGAGGACATGGAGTTTGACCCCTCAAGACTCTTATAGAATCTATGGTTGTGGAACCAATAGAAGGGGATAAGAAATTAGTAAGTTGCACTTTTCTACAACTCCTTAGTATGTAAGGGGTGGCCAAAAATTGACACTGAAGAATTGTAGTCTTGTATTGATGTAAGCAAGAAGAAAGAACTAAAGCCCTAGTAGTCACTTTTGTATGTAGACAAGGGTGCATAGATCTGTCATTAACATTTAGTATAGTTATAGCTTCAAATGAGTGCTTATTACTCTTGACTACAAAGATAGAGTGAAAGAATGAGGTGATTAGTTGAGTAGTAGTTTGTCCCCTATAATAAATGATGACAAAGAGTGATAGCTTCCTTGAGGTAAAGAGCCACGCATCCTTGGTGAGGATAGCTGAAAAAAGTGGCAAGCGATTCATCTGAGTCTCTATACAAGAAAAAGTATCTCCCTTGAATCTCATAATAAACATGACACTTGAAGATGAAATTTTCCTCAGTCTCCACTTCCTAAATAGAGCAAAGATGACATACTCTATCCTCTAAAGGAATATGGTGGTCTGTTTCCATTGGCAACTTATGTGAGCATATTTTGAGCTGACCAAAAGGAATCCTAAGGCTATGAGTCCAATTTAGCTTGACATGATTAGGACGAGTAATAATGCCATTTTCAATCCTCATGAAATAGGTAGTGTAGAAGGCCAAATAAGGACTAGAGGTTGAGATGGAGCAACCCAAGTGATCTGAATATATTGTCAATAAAAATCATCTCTAGCTGCTTGATTAATTACCCTCTTATCAAGAAGAAGGCAGGGAGGAGTATTGAAAGGGTATTTGAATGTAGGTAATAGATCTATGGAAATACCAATTGATTGAAGAAGAGAAATAACTTCCAAGTACCATCATAGAAAGAAGAAAGAAGCAACCAAAAAACTAACTTAAAGGAGGGAAGGAAGATAAGAAGAAGGCTAGAAGATCTATCAGTGAAAAAAGATGATGAAGTAGGAGGTCAAAGTAGTTTTCGAGGACTACTAGACACTCCAACATTAGTATAGGAAAGGGGAAGCTAAGGTAGCTTAGGAGGGATGTTAGGTCTTCTTGGCCATCTAAGTTTGCTCAGCCAAGGGAGGAGGTTGGTTAGCATCCATACCGATATTTTGAGAGGAGGTTTTTCCCTCCAACTATCCCTAGGCTACACAATCTGCAAGATGCCTCATCAAGACCATTTTTTGGTGGAATTACAAACATAAGGATTTTCTCTTGGTTTTTTCCCAAACCGAAGATGCCATAGCAATAGACAATAGAGAAACCAAAGGAGAGCATGGATAGACCTTGGATAACCTAAAAGAATGAATAGGTAGTCCCAATCTAGAGAGGCCCACCCAGATGAAGGAAATGTGTTTGAATTTTCTAGATGGTCGCAGATAAGCTGACAATGGAGACATACAAGATAATGAAGAGTTAAATTGGATAATATAGGAATAAAGATGACGTCATAATGCATAAGGAAGAGGTAGGACGACCTGCCATCCAAGTGTAGCACATCATGAAGGTGCTTATACGATAGATTGTTGTACATTTGGTGGTCCTACAAGTCAAATTCATGAGGGTATACAGATATATTGGATGGTATGGCAGATGGTCATACAAGTCCAATCAACCATACAAAAGATGATGGTACAATAGACTATTGTAAAAATCAAGGCAAGGGTGATGTTAAGACAAATTGTCCTTCAAATGTGAGGAATCATATTAAAAAACATGAAGTAAATTGATGTTGGGAGGAAGAAAGTGATTCGTCAACAGGTGATGCAAAGGAAGTGGTAGTTTGCATAGTCGTACTAATCATATGACAAAGATAAAGTTAGACACATGCAAAAAAAAAAAGGAAAAGAAAAAGCGTGTTGTCAATACATGCAAGGTGGTGAGGGGGTAGTTAACAATTAGTTATGCATAGGCGCAAACCACCCCACCAAATTATAAATATGTGCATCGGGGAGCCTTGAGTATTGTAAATTGCTAAATGCCTGATGGAGAAGGGAGGATGAAAAATGCATGTACGAAATGAATGTGGGAGGATGCAAGATGCAGTGCTGAAGTGAAGCGTGTAGGTGCATGGGTGACATAGTATCTCTGACACAAAGGGACCGAAAAACTACTAACAAAAAATTGTAGAACTAACAAATGCACCTTGAGGAGACACTTTTGTGTTGATAGAGGAAGAAACTACGAAGGAAGGTATCGTAGAGAGGATTCTGCAGGAGTTGGAATTATAGTTGTACGGAGTCATACAGTTGTACGAATGACTGAAGTGGAATTGTAGTAAAGACACATGAGGGTTTGTAGGTGTGCGCAACAATACAAATGTGGGTTGGAGTCGATGGCAAAAATAACACCAAGTTTATGTGCAAAAGACAAGGGCAGATGAGGCTACTGTTTGGGCGATGGTAGAAGGGTCGTATGAGCAGGAGAGTGAATGGCCAAGTCAGGAGTGTATGGTAGAGTCATACAATTTGGTGCAAGAGGTCAGTCATACAAGTGTATGGGGATTGTTGTACAAGTTGTTTTAAACAACAATGCCATGCAAGGTAGTGGTGAACAATTTTCATACAAGCTTGAAGTAAGTGCTATACAAGAAACAAGTTGTGTACGATTGGGACTGTACAAGCAATAGGTTGTGTACGACAAATGTTGTACAAGCATAAATAGAGGCTAGTTGGAGTTGTTGAGAAGTGAAAGATGCAAAAATGACCAATTATCACGGAGAGAATTTGTCAGGTAGAACAACAATAGAGAAGGATTCCATCTAACCCAATGACGCAGGCAACACCTCATTCTCATGGAAAAGGTCTCAAAGGAAGTGCAAGAAGAGGTCTTGCAGGGCATGTTCAAGGAAGGGAAAGAGAATGCAACTCAGACACTGAATGAGGTAGCAACAGATAGCATGCTAGAAATTCTAGAGAAAGGCCAAGGACCAACACTTTGGAGGAGCAAGAAGTAGAGGCTTCACCTCAGGAGGGGAAAAAGAGCAATGGAAAGGAGAGGATGATAGTACCCTTGCAAGATATCACATGGGTACAACCAACAAAAGAGTTTTGTTGGATATGGTGGGAGAAGAATCCAAAGAATCATTCGTTGAGAAAAGGGTTTAAGAATGCAGTAGAAACTTTTATACTACAGATCCCAAATTTTGACAAAGAATTTTTCAAATACTATTTGTTGTAAATGCTGCATATGTACAATTTGCAGTAGAATGCTAGTATAGTTAGAGTTGGTAACTAGGAAGTTATAGTGGTGTTTTTAGGAAGCAACTTCAGAAGGATGTTTGGGTTGTTGAATCATGGATTACTAGTTAAAAAGGAGTTAGTGGACATGAATTGGTGGAGGGAGATGATCCATGAGGTCACCAATATCATTCCAAAAGAGGCAGCAAAGTTGTTCAAGCATGTGAGCCGTGGAGTGAAGATGCAATAATTAAATACCCTAGAACTACAGTGTGCAATGAATGTCATAATGTTGAAACTCTTAAGAGATCAACAAGCCTCGAAAATGCCCACTTGGTTCATATCCTATGTATAGAGGATAAAAACTGGTATAACATATGATTGGGAATCATATGTCTTACTCTATTAAGAATTTATTGATGCCATATATAAGGAACTTTTTAATGGCTTTCCACGTCATTGCACTGATGATGAATGTTGCTACACAAACAAAGGTTTGGTTTCTAGAATTGAATACTCCTAGGGATATGCTAGAGCATGCAATAATTTTACAAAGGATCAATGTGATGCAACTAACAAATCCAGACAGTCTACTGAATCTCGTATAGGAGCCCGTGTAAGGATTTAGAGGGAGCTGAGAGATCCAAGGATAGAGCCAATGCAAAGGGAGAAGTGATATAGGAGGTTGGAGCAGCAATGGACGAAGGCTCAACCTCAAGCACAACATCATCCAGAAGAGAAGGAACCCCCACAACAGGCCACAACATGTATTTGTGGTAGTGGAGGGAGGATGGTGGAGGGTAGGAGTGAGCAGCATGGAAGACCATGAAGAGAAGTGTGACAAGAGGATATTGCATAGCCAGGGAGTTAGATTGTGCAAGGAGGCATTGAAAATAGACGTATGACTCAATAGAAGGATGTAGTGGGTGAGCAATAGCCTAAGGAGACTTGTGCAAGGTGGACAGGAAGAGCAAAGGAGAACTATACAACAACATGAGCTAATTGTTGGTGTGGATGTAGATGTAGTGGAAGGTGTAGGAGAGGAACACGTGGGAAATATTGACTCACCATATATTTTCAATATTCTAGAACCTTTGGAGCAATAGGAGGATTCGTGTAGATCACCTCCATTGGATGAGGAGACACATGTTGAGTTTATATCCATAGCGAAAGAGTTGTCATGGAGGGAGACATTTTCAAAAAAAATAGGGAGAAAAATGGAAACAACGTACATCACAATTCACAGTTTTCTCCACAGGAGAAAGCAACCAACTACTAGAAGGAGAAAAAAAAGAGGACGAGAAGCTATGAGTGAAGAACAAACTGTGGAAGTAGCACAGCCGATACAACAGGTCAAGGCAGCCAAGAGACCAATCAACTTGAGAGGTGACAATGGAGAAGGTAGATAGGAAACAACCACCGAAGTGATACAAACATGGAGTTGGATGCAGGTGAGCATTTCCTCATAGAAGTGTCAAATTTTAGGATACCTCCAGCTCTAGGGGATTGTATCAATGAACAGGTTGATCCTTTTTTAAAAATATGTCTGGAGACTTGACAATGGAAGCTGATGGTGGAAAATGAATTAGGCAAGTTAGTACAATGGGCTCAATATGAAGAGAAGATGAAGGAACTTACCAAGGTTCACTAGAAGCAACCATGGGAGCTAGAGACAAGCAATGTGCGAAATATGATTGGAGTAGAAAACCTTCCAGAGGGAACTCAGACATTTTATAAGCACCCAACTAAGGTATATATTGATGAGGTAAATTTGGCACCTTGCCCAGTATTTGAAGAAGGTGTGAAGCATGTGAAGCTTGCACCCGAGTTAGTAAAGACGTATGCCAATATTAATTTTTTTGTATACTTGATTACATGGTTAGCCACAAGAATGAAGAAAATATATGAGTCAAAGGAGTAACAGGCTAACTAGTGGAAGGAGAAACTTTGGCAATTGTAGGAGAATGTTGAAACATAACTAGTAGCACTCATAAGGAAGTTGAGGAGAGAATGAAGGCTTAGGAGGAACAAAGAAGTTAAGGTTTGAGATCATCTAATTGGAGAAGAACAAAGAAGTTAAGGTTTGAGATCAACTAATTGCAGAGAAGTATGAGTAGTTGGTAATTGTAGCTAGGCATGTGGTAGAAATAGCAAGGAAGGTTGCTAAGACATCAAGGAAGGAGGTTGAAGCTGTATTTTCAAAAAGGAAGGAGGAAATATTGGGGAAGTTGCAAAAACCAAGCAAAGGGCAAACCATTACAGAGTGCAATGGACCCGGTATCTGAACTACACCAAGAGACTAGAAGGATAATTGGAGTCCCTCAAGTTGTAGATTAAGGAAATGGGAGGCATACATGTTTCAACTTATTAGCATCAGCAATATCATAGTCCTCAAGAGCCGAGATAGCCATTGACAAGGATGCCAACCGATCTAAAGGGGAGGGTAGATGTAGGAGCTAGTTCTAGACAACAACTGAAGAAAAAGCTATAAATAGGAAACTAAGTGCAAATGTGCACAAACTGTAATGTATTGCATGCATGTAGTCTATCAGCAAGGATACCACTTGCATTATCGATGATGAGACCTAGGTTCAACCCCCATGATGGATGTGTATAAGAAGTATTGATCAAAAAATTATTATTATGTAAAACTAAATGTACATGAAAGTGAAATGTTATTTTGATAGTTGACGTCAACAAGGAATGACATCATAGATTGATTAAGTGAATTTGTAATATGTATGGCTAGTGTAATAATCACATAATAGGAATATGGGTAGTTAAATGGTGAGCTACCTGGGCGGCAATTGCTTCTAACTACCAACCCACAAGCATAAAAGGACCTCCATTTATTTGTTCAATAATAATAATCAAAGTACGGGAGAGAGCATTGTGCATTGGAGAGTACGAGGATTCTAGGAGTGCATTGTGACATGAGAGGATCTATGTGATTTGTGTACTGCAAGTGTAGACATATCTGTAATGCAAGTGTTGTATAGGTTGAATATTGCAATGACATTCCATTTCCATCTGTGTGTGTATGTTTGTATGATGCCATTGTTGTAGATTGTTAGGTTATGTGTGCCAATGTTTGTGTGTGCAGGGTTGCAGATGGAAGTTGCAGTCCATAATAATTGTATGAGAGTCATCGTACAAGTATTGTTGTTGGAGTGTCATACAAGGGTTGTCATGAAGTGCCCTATGAGGAAGGATGTTGTATGAGGAGTGTTAAGGAACTCATCATACAATTCATTGCAGACAAGAGTAATAGCTACTTGGAGATTGTTGTTTAAGTGGATTGTGATTGTGCCATATAAGTGTTTGTTGTACAAACACTTGCCATACAAATGCAAATTGGTAACCTACCATACAAATAAAATTGCCATACAAGTGTGGAGAATGTCTAAAGTTGGATCTAGCAATGTCAATAGTCTCAATTGGCTCCTAAAAACTATCATTCCAATTGTTCCTTCAACCGTTGGAATACTCATCGTCGTGCTACATTAGTCTTCTAGAGGTGTAGAGGAATTTTCAACTAGAAGAAGCCTATTTTCATGGTCTAAGAGGGAAAATTGTTAGGCCATGTAGTATCAAAATAGGGTTCAACCATATACCCTGATCAAATAAAAGCCATCCAAGACCTATTGCTCCTCACGTTAGTCAAAGGGATCAAGTCATTCCTAGGAAAATCTAGTTTGTAGCCAAGTTCATTACTGATTTTTCTCAAATGGTTAGGCCTATAACTAATATGTTAAAGAAAGATGCCTCCCTAGATTGGATTGAAGAAGGAAAGAAAGCCTTTTAAGACATCAAAGATGCCATCACCAAAGCTCCTGTCCTAATTAATCCAGATTTCTCCAAAGAATTTAGGATGTATGTCTTTGGTACAGATGAGAGTAATGCAGCCATCCTGACCCGAAAGAACGACCAAGATGAAGACCATACCATATCCTTCATGATTGAAGCCCTTCACAACTACAAGGAGAGGTACACCCTAATTGAGCAACAAGTATTCGCCATCATGAAGGTATTAATGAAGTTTAGATACCACATTTTGCAAAGCAAGACTATTGTTTTTGTAGTGGACCCTAATGTTTGGTTTGTTGTGTTGCATGGCGAACTAGGGGAGAAAAGGGTTGTATGGATCAATAAAATACAAAAATTTGATATTGAGATAAAACCCATTAAGCTAATTAGAAGGGATTTATGCAAAAGGTTGGCAAGAAAAATGTCTAAAGAATATATTGTTCTAGTTGATGAGGTAGATAACTATGAAGATATTGGTGAATAGGTCCCTGAAGGATTGATTGCCAAAGAGAGGGGAAATTTTAGACAAAAAGTGACACACTACCAATGATTAGACACATTGTTCAAAAAAGGATATAATGGCATTCTACTCCATTGCATAGAAGGCTATAGACATGGGCCCTAATTAAGTAGTATCACAACAAAGGAGGGCACTTGTTTGCACCAACAACAACCAACAAGTTCATGAGGGATTGGTATTTTTTGCCTATTATGTTTAGTGGTTGCTACCAGCAATTCAAGGATTGCAACGTTTGTTACATGTTTTAGGATAGAGGGAAAAGAGCCCCAATGCGTTTAAAGCTTATTGTCGTAACCGAACCATTCCAAAAGTGGGACCTTGATTTCATGGCAAGATCAACCCATTTTCAAGCATGGGCCATGGATGGATCCTCACCACTACAAACTATTTTATCAAATTGGTTGAATAATTCCTTGCCAAAGCAACTAATTAGGAAACAATAGTGCAATTGCTTGAAGATATTGTCACTAGGTTTGGAGCTCCTACCACAATTGTCATTGATAATGCCACCTATTTCAAGGGAGCTTAAGTGATGATGTTTGCCCTTGAACATGAATTCTTGCTCAAAATGTCATCCAATTATTATCCTAAGGGTAATAGATTGGTCAAATCAACTAATAAGAACATCACAAGAATCTTGATAAGGACCATTTTAGAATCAAAGTGATTGGCATACAAAATTACGTTAAGCATTATGGGATGATAGAGTGATGCCAAAAGCATCCACCTGGTCATCCTCCTATAAGCTAGTATACAAAAAAGAGGTGGTGTTGTCAATTAACCTTGAGCTCCCTTCCCTCCAAATGTCACAACAACTCTAGTCTGAGGACATTGATGTTGAACCTATGCAAGCAAAAGTGAATGCATTATTGGTCCTACAAGAGAGAGAAAAGTCCTTTAGGAATACCATGCAACTTCAAGAAGCCATCAAGAGGTGGTTTGATAAAGGATCCATGGAAGTAGAATAGAAGGAAGGAGATCTTGTACTCAAATTGGATGAAGATTACGTAAAAGTAGGGGGGCATCGAAAGTTTGACTCAATATGGAGCAAACCTTACCTGTTTGTTGAAATTATGGATCCAAAGACCTAAAAGCTTACCTCCATGGAATGAGTAATGTTGCTTATCTTAGTGAACAGGAAGCACATTCGCCCAAGTATAGTGTGATCTTCAGTGAAAGTGATTGGCTTGCTAAAGTGAGCAATCTGCTCATTAAAGCAATCAACGTGCTCGCCTTGATAGTTGTCCTCGTGCCAACTGCAAGGCAGGGCAATTTGGACCTTAATGGTGTTGAAATTGTAATTTGATTCATGGCCAAGTTTGACATTGCTATAGTGAATGATCTTCTCATTGAAGCAATCAACGTGCTCACCTTGTAGTTGTCCTTATGCCAACTGCAAGGTAGAGCAATTCATATCTTAATGGTATTGAAATTGATTCATGGCCAATTTCGACATTGTGCGATGTATTGGATAGTCCTAAGGGTGTTTCATTGTACAATGTATTAATTATTTGTAATATTTTATTATGTAAGCACTATGGGCCATGGTTAACCTTGTTATGATTAAACCCTCTTTATAACTTGTAATTAACTTAAAGCCCTCTTGTTATGTTGGCTTATGTTGGTTACGAATCTGCCATGAGGAAAGGATTTGTTGTTATTGCACCCAGATTCGCCCACCAGATTGAAAGTCCAGAAGGAAGGAATGCCTTTCATGCCAATCTTCGGAGAAGTTCAGCTTCCTGTGGGGTTTGTGTTGAGATAAGAGTGCAGGAAAGAGATAAAAGTGTGGAAAGAGATAAAAGTGCAGAAAGGGATTCCAAATGTGATTGGAGTTGGGTGGGGGGAATAAGCAGCACGGCAACGAATCAATCACCACTACTAACAACATTCATCTACAAACATACATTGAAACTACAACTATCAGCAATCCTATGTATCCTCTATCTATGCATTCCAGGAATACTTGACCACCAAATGCTGGAGTCCAGAGTTCAATACAACAACAAGCAATGACACAAGAAACATGAGGTAGAAATGACAAGGAGAGACAGCATACAAGATAAAAGACAGTAAGTAGAGCCAAGTATATGTTTGTATTTGAGGCAAACACACAGCTACAATTGTTCCCTAGCAATATATTCCCCTTCCACCCTTACAATGAAAATGTGGTGGGTATTTATAGCCTAATTTTCCCCCGATTACATTCATGGGCACAAAGTCCCAGACAAGACAGTAGCTGACACGAGCGATTGAGGAGCTGCTGATGCTGACTTCTATCTGGCAGGACTGTACTTGCAACATGGTGTGCCTGAAGGCGATACAGCTACATGGTAGCGCATTGGGTCAAATCTTTGGTTAGTAGGAATGCGGGTAGGTGCGGCAGATGGCACTTCACATCGGCTTAAATGGTGATAGATGGCGCCGGTAGTGTAGCCCATGCTTTGTCCTTGTGCGGTCAAGTCTTGGCTCGAATCCCGAAGATGGATACTTTTAAGACGTTGAGGTATGACACGTGTCTACCTTGAAAGGCAGTTTATCCAACTTCGCTCAGGATTCGGGCGCTATCGGGTTGCGCAGGAAGAGAACAGCGCAGTTGGAAGGTCTTCTTGCCTAACGTTTTCTGAGTTAGCTTTACCCAACTGCGCACTGGTTAGAGGGTGCACTCCGACTTTGCTATGAAGTCGGTGTTGCATCGGTGCTTGCTATATCCTTCCACTGCTTGGACTGCGCACTAGAAAAGGGGCACACCCCGACTTCGCTGTGAAGTCGGGTGTCGCCCCAGCTTAGCTGATTATCTGCTAGACCGCTCCCTAGTGCGCCCAGGAAGAAGGGCGCACCCCGACTTCGCTGCGAAGTCGGGTGTCGCCCCTGACACTTAGTCAAATTTTTGGTTTGTTCCTGCCTGATTGCGCACTTCGGGCTCCCTACTGCGCTCCAACTGAGGGGCGCACTCCGACTTCGCTGCGAAGTCGGGTGTCGCCCCAACACTTAGAATTTTCAGGGAACACCTCTGTTCTGGAAACTTACTGGGGGAAGAAAGGGAAAAGAAGAAGGGGGAATGAAATTGCAAGGAAGAGGGAGAAAGGGAGAAATGAAGAAAGGGAAAATGAGGAGAAGGAAAGGAAAAGAGCAGCTCATACGCAGAAACCAAAAACATGGCACCTCGTGCAAAATGTGGCAACAGCTTACATTAAACTTTATTATGTAATTGGGGTTTTGGTATTGTTGTAAATACCCCATCCCACTAATTTAATTATCAGAGTGTTGTGTAATATTATCTAGGGATATAGTGATTATTTATGGTGTCTACATGTGTGCACCAAATCTCTCTTTGTTTATGGATTGCTTCTATTTGTTTCTATAAAATAGTGTAGATACGACCTTCTTTGCATTGACTGTACACCCAAAACCAATGGAATACAATGCACACAATTCAAGGGGAATTCCCATCAAATCCATATAGGTCCAAAGACCTTATACTACATGGATATTTTGAAAGTTATTGCTTTCAATACTGGATCCCGGTCATCCTCGTAATGGATCTTCTCTTCATCTCCTTCACCAAGGTTTACCTGCACCATATTTGTTCCTTCATACTGTATGGTTTCAGGTTCTTTTGACACTTTCTCTACATCAAATGGATGTGCTGGCTTTTCGTCATTCAAGGCATCGCCAACACTGTATTTTGCAAAAAATTATAGAAAAGTCCACTTCTCTTCTTTAGCCTTGGTTTCAAACTTCATTTTTTTGATTGCGTTAGCCTATCTCATATACCCCTTGTACTAGTTCATCTTGGTCTTATTTTGTGTTTATACACATGCAATTTGGTTGGAATATTTCATAGTGTTCCATTTGCTAATGGAGAAGTCCGTTGTTAGAGCACTCGTCATCCTATGTGCATTCCTCGAAGTCTAGAACACCTTCATTTTGTTCTTGTCAATTCTCATCCTTTGATGATGAACTCCTGGACTCATTGGATGGTACCAATTTTTCTCTTATGGATGATTCTTCAAGTTAATAACATACTTATGCTAGCCTTTCTTGAATGTCAAACAATCCTTCTCCCAATTGTGGTTTACCTGTGTCATGCGTAGCCACCTGCATCTCAACAACACATCATAGGCTGGTTTTTGCATAACAATTACCACAAAATCCATGATGAACATTTGATCAAAAATATTCACTTTTTGTGTAGTCAATACTCCATCTCTATCCCATACTAGTCTGTGCCATACAACTGAAAGTTGGGAGACCACAAAAATGGTGCCCCTAAATATTTCCACATTTTTTTAGGCAATACATTTGCACTTGACCCTCCATCAATAATTACTTGATTTGACTTGTGATAAAGCAACTTGATGTGAATTAGTGCTAGTTTCTTCTCGGCATCTATCATCAAGAGTGTTGGGTCAATATACTAATCCTTCCTTATTCATGTTGCTTCCTGTTGGCCTTGTTTGCACCATCTCTCCTACCATTGCATATATCTTTAGTACTGCACCTAGTAAACTAGATACTTCCATTTTGATAGTACTTGTAGGGCCAATTGGTTCGGTACTACGTCCTCTTCTTCAATATTGATGGGTTCCTTCAATTTCTTATCCTTGGCACAATCTCTCTTAATTGGTCTTTTTTGTCTCTTATTCAATTCGGACACATGCTTCTTCCCATATCTCCTCTTTAGTAGGGTTCATGTACTGTTCTTTCTTCTCTTGGGCTTGAGTTACCACTAGCATATGTTTTTCCTTCTTTTGATGATCATGTGAAGATTCCTCAATTTCAATAAAATTGACATTCTGTGAGTTACTTGTACTTGCTTTCTTTGGGCAATTTGCCTGGTCCACACCATTGACACATTATTTCATTATTGTTTCTACTACTCTACCCTATCGAGGCATTCTAATAGTTGTGTGCAAAGTGCCCTTACTCTTGACATCTTCGACACTGAATGATTGGCTCAACCATACTGCAATCAACCCTCTCTTATTGCCGATCGATTTCCTTGTTGTAGCTACCTTCTTCCTTGGTGGTTACTTTGATATTTGCCACTTGTTGCTCCTTGTGCATTCCTTGAAGTTCTTGACTTCTCTTTCTTACTCTCCTTCTCCACCATCAACGTTTGGTGTTTGGCACTTTTGAGATAGAACGAACAATTGGCAACATTCCCCACAACTTTACAAGTATTGTAGAATGCTTTCTTTGGATAATTGACATTGGTGTGTCCTTTTGATTTGCAACCAGAACATAATATGTTCTTTTTGTTCTCAGCCTTCATATCAATAACCATATGCTCCAAGTCCTTCCTCATGGCCTGCATTGTTGTGCTCAATTCATCTCAATCACTATCCAAATCATTGTCTAGATCATGGATTGCACTTCTTCCACTATTGTGGTTGTCTTCATCTCACTTTCTATAATCGATGCTCTATAAAATGCTTCTTGATATGTATTTGGCAGAACCACCTTCATCTTCTTCTTGTATTGTTGTAGCAATCAATCCAGGAACCATCATTTTTGCAGTCCATCTGCTAGTTTTGCTTCCATATTATCGATAAGTTCCTTCAATCGATAATTATATGACTTGATGCTCTCATCCTTATTTTGCTTTGTTATGTATATCTCTCCAAAGATCTCCATATCATCTCGACACAATCTAAATTCTTTACTGAATGCATTCTTCGATTCATCCCAAGTTATGAAGGGTTATTCTTATTTTAAGTGTCAATCCATCACTTTTCCATGCAATGTGGCCGAAAACAATCGCAGCCATGAACCTTCTTCATCTACACCATTGGCTTTCCATATCATTTCACACGTTATGATATGGTATTCTAGATATTCCTTCCCATCACCCATGAACTTTGGGCACTTTTGTTTGCCAATAGTTTCAACAATATTAGCTATTGGTGGTTGTTCATATTCACTTGACAAAGCTTTGTTTGCAAACAATCATCAACCACTACCTTGCACTCCCACACTTCTCAATCTCCTTCGTGAATACATGAGCATAAAATATGGTCTCTCAAGCACACTCCTATGGTTGCCTTTGTGATTGACTCTTGTCCTTTGCACCTCTAGGTGCTCTCCTCACACTCGTGCTAGCATCACCACTTGCTCAGGCTATCTTGTTTGCACCTTCTTCACAAGTAGTGAAAACATTCTCCTTGGCCCAAACCTTGTTTTCTTGCTACGCCTCCATTTGTGCTTTGTCTTCCATTGTTAAACACAATTTTTTCCACCTTTCTCATTCCTCGTCCAAAATGTCCATCACTTAAGGATTCCAAACTCATTCAACTTCGGGTATTTGTATTGCTTCACCAACAAGTTCTATTAATATTCTTCTTTCATGTAGTCCTTTATTAGAACATGCAAGTCTTCTTCAACACACCTTTGTTCTTCTCATTCTTATTTTTGAGCAATCCTCATACTTTTACATATTGGCTGATCTCTTGCTTTTCTACATCCACGTCCTTGTGGTAAATTATTTGTCATCCACCTCTCCAAACATCATGTGGTGTTGGTTCAAACTTAAACGATAGTGGTGCCAAATATAACATGATGGTGGTATTCCATCCTTCGAGGAATAATTTGGATTGATAGATTAACTATTTACAACTTGTAGTTATGCAATTGTATGACCAACACCATCTCCTTGTCTTTGACGACCTTGCTCACTACTCCAGATAGCCCAGTCTAAGAATTGGATGGCTTGCACTCTTTGCAAACAACTTCCAAATGACTTGCCTTAATTCTTTACTGCTTGGTAACTATACTAGATGGCTTGGTAATTGCTAGACGACCTTGAATGATAGAACTTGGAAAAGAATACAAATGACAGGATTGAATCTAATCTATTGCAGCAATCAATCAATAGCAATACATGCAGATCACACACAATAACAATAGCAAATGATGAACAAGTATGAACAAATATTGCATTAATGATAGCCTGTTACGATATTTTCTTACATACACAATATCTAATCCTATGCAAAATATCTCTAATGCACTCTACGCTATCTCTCCTAGCATACACATTGTAACTACAATGGACTCTCTCTGGCATAAACAATGTCCCCCGTGTCTTTGTGTGTGTAACTTCTCAAATGAATGAGCAAGGTCTTATTTAAACCATGGAGACAGTTGTTACAAACAACTACCACCCTTGACACCTCACCTCCTAACTACAAGACAAATTGGGTGTTAACTACCTTTGCATGACTATGTTCGCACATATCTCCAACTTTGGTCATTATTACATGTATAATTACAAAGTATACGTATTTCTTCAAAATTACAAAACTTAACATATGCATACTTGATATTTACGCATATTTTATTTCTAAATTCTTTATTTCCTTTGTTGAGGTGGCATATTATAGCACCTACATTTATAAATTTGAGTAAGAACACAACTTAAGTAGGAAATAATTTCTTTGGTTAACATGACTATCTACATCCACCCCTCCTCTAAATTTGTTTGCATCCCTATCAACCGACCAACACTGCATTGTTGCAAAACCTCCACAATATAATCCATCAACTTGACAACATTTTTTGGTGGGTCTTAATCTTGTCCATTTGAAGAGTCATCAGTGAGAACAGGATTGTTCTTACCCTTTTTAATGCTATTATCGTTAACCCTAGTAATGTGGTGTCCTTGTGGTGTTGGTTGTGACTAATACCCTCTAACATCATCCTTACTCTCATGAGCTCTTGAATGATCCTATATTTCTCCTAGATGGCCTTGAAGTTGCACCAAACCTTCTTATCGTGTGCTTAACAACCTTTAACTATGTCATTTAGACAACTTCTAGTGAGATGACAGATATTCTAGACAACTTAGGTGGTAATTCCTATTTGATTTCCTTTGAACAACCTAGAAATTTGCTACATTTAGTTGGATTATAGGTCACTTAACTCTCTTACCTCAAACAATGTGAGATTGGATTTATGCCACATTCATGAATTGGACAATGATCATAACTCTAACTACACTTAAATCTTAGATGACCACACCTAGAGTGATCTTCACCCAAACTAAGATGGTATCCCTCAAATGGACTTCATTTGTTGAACGTCACTCTCAATATGGACAACAAATATATTGGGTGACACTCAACATGGATGACACCCGTTTGTTTAATGACACTTCTAGCATAGACAACACCCATTTTAGAATATATGAAACACTCTTCCCAAATAATACAAAATTGGTTGCTTGTCCCCTTTATGGTGGTTTTCTTGCTTAAATAGCTCCCATCCATCCTTAAATGAAACAAATTTGTTGGATGGCCTATGCTAGAATTTAGACGGTAATCCCCCTAGTTTAGACAACACCTTTCATGATCCAAATGATGGTCCTTATGTCTCAAATAGTCTTCTTATTGATGGAATGCATAAATTGGACAACCATTATATTTTGTTAGAGGACTTTGGGATCAACTCGGATGACACCCCAACTTTGGAAAATTTAAAATCACATTGATGACCTCCTTTATGAATTACATGGCATATTCCTTTTGGTTGACTTGAACAAAATTTTCTTTGAATTAGACAAATCTCTCTAAGGCCAACATGGCAGAGACTCTATTTAGTCAAACTTGGATGACATATGCCTAGAGAAAGATGAAATGGGATATGATACTTGATATGTTAGAAAACTCGTTCTGTGTACCATACAAACCTTAGTTGAATAGCTTCTTTCTAGATAGGTCCACTTTCCCTGGGACAACAGTCAAGGCCACATAGACAACCCTCTTTGCCTAGTTTTGGATGACCCTCCAAATATTTCAAACAACCCTCTTCATTTAGCCTTGGACATACCTCTCCATTTGCTTCTCCTAAATAATGTTTCCCTTGTCTCAAACAAAAACTCTCTCCCTTTGAATAATAGACATATTTATAGCAAGTCTCTTGATGGCCAATCTCCATATAAATCTCCTATACAACAAGTTCCTAAGAAGAAGTGTATCTGATGCATTGTCTTGCTTTCATCTTCCTTTCTACTAAAGGGAAAGAAGAGTTTGTATGACTTTTCATTCCTTCAACAATTTTCTTGGAGGAGGTGATACTTCACATCCACTATCCTAATGGGACACAATAGAAGGATGTTGTTCTACACTTCCATCCTACCAAGGGTGGATTTATTTTATCAGATTTCATCATGTCATTTCTTCATTATTACACACTCTTCTATCACTAATGCTTTAGGTGCATGCTTTGTTTTACACTATTTTTGCTGACCTTCATGTGGGTTGATATCCCCATGCAATGAACCTCTTCTTCTCATGCAAATATTTTACCTCGAAATTCTTAGTGTGGAGTTGTATTGAGATAAGAAATTTAGTGTCAAATATAATTCTAAATATGATTGCACAAAGTATTGATAAAAGCAGCACGAGTATTGCATATCCAATAACATAAGCATTCATAAAATGAAACATTGAAACACATATAACAGTAATTATAGGGATTCGAGAAAAGAAATATTACTATTGTGGGCCACTTTGAGGGGGCAACCTCCTTACAAAATATGCAAATTCTTCTCTAGCCCATGAGGGTTACATCCTTCCCATTTTATAATATTTACAAGAATATTTCCTGCCATTTTATGATAATATTCTATGACAACTTGCTATGATAGTATTCTATGACAATATTCTTGACTACCTATTCTATGACAGTTATATTCATAATGCCAAGCGGTTACAAAGCAGTTACATTCATGATTCTATGACAACAAAATGGTTACACACATGATTCTATGACAAGGTGGTTGTATACATGATTCATGACAATATTCTATGACAACTTGCTATGGCAGTATTCCATGATAATATTCCTGACTACCTATTCTATAACAGTTATATTCATAATGTGAAGCGGTTACAAAGCAGTTACATTCATGATTCTATGACAACAAAATGGTTACACACATGATTCTATGACAAGGTGGTTATATACATGATTTTATGACACACACTCCTAACTTAACACGTGGCCCACTTCTAACTAGCTACATGGTCCACTTTACATACAATATTATATGCCTCTACAAGTTACAAGTGTCGGGTATGTAACATGCCACCCCCCTTAAAGAAGCTTTGTCCTCAAAGTTGATAGGTGGGAAACTGCTTTTGAAAGTCCTACAATAGCTCCCATGTGGCATCTTCTGGTTGCAACCCTTGCCACTGCACCAACACTTCAGTGATATTACGAGAGTAGAGATGTCGAGTTCTTTGATCTAAAATGGTTACAGGCTGCAAAAGAATGGATCCCTCTTCATACATCTCAAGAAGGATTGTTTGTACTTGAGTATGCGTGCCCACCACTTTCTTTAGATAGGACACGTGAAAAATTGGATGAATCTTGGATGTTGGTGGCAATTCCAGCTTGTAAGCAACCTCCCCAATCAATTGTAGTACCTTGGAGGGTCTATAAAACTTGGGTGCTAGCTTATGTTTACCCTTTTATTTGAGAGATATATGCTTACAAGGTTGAATACAAAGGAAGACCTTGTCACCCACTGCAAATTCCTACTCAATTTTGTGTTTATCAACCTTCTGTTTCATATGGTTATGAGTGATAGTTAAATTATGTTCGAAAGCCACTAAGACTTCTTGCTTGTGATTAAGGATTGTGTCAACCACTTCCACCTTTGAGTTGCTCGGCAGTTAAGAAGTGAGTGTTGGAGGTGGATGACCATATACTGCTTCATACGATGTCATTATGTTTGTGTGAAAAGTGGTATTGTACCACCATTCAGCTAAGGGAAGACATTGACTCCATTTGGATTAGTTGTATGAAAAAAAACACCAAAGATATGACTTGAGACATTTATTCACCACTTTTGTTTGGCCATCAGTTTGTGGGTGATAGGATGTGCTTCTTTTCAATTGTGTTCCCAAAATGCGATGGATTTCCTCCCAAAATTTTCTAGCGAACACCTTGTCACGATCACTGACTGTGGAATGTGGGGTGTCATGGAGCCAATAGATTTGATCCATGAAAATCTGTGTGATTGTCTTGGTAGTATAGGGATGACCTAAGGAGCAAAAATGAGCATATTTGGTCAATAAATCCATAATCACCAATATAAATTATTTACCTCCAGATTGGGGATGTCCTTCAATGAAGTCCATGGTAACTATGAAATGGATAAAGGTTGAAGTAAGCTTGGTGTATTGACCGTTTCTCCTTTTTGGCATTGACAAGTGTCACAACTATCCACAAACTGTTTAATTTTGAACTTTAATCCTAGCTAGTAGAAACTGTGCCAAGAAACCAATGTGTCCCCCTACTGAAGAAGAGTGAAGCTGTATGAGAATATATGATTTGAGCTGTGAATTAGGTGGAATAATAACCTGATGCTTGTAGTGCAATTCCCCTTGCTTCCATGAGTGATTGGGATGGTCCTTTCCTGTGGTCTGCAAGTATTGAATTATATTTACAAGTGTGGCATCTCCCTGCCATTCTGACTTGTGTTTCTAGCCAATCAACCTTAATTATGGAGATTGCATAGAGAATATCTTGTGTTTCAGGTAGTCGAGAAAGAGCATCAACGACCACATTTTCCTTCCCCTTGCGATAGACTATCTCATAGTCATATCCTAAAATCTTAGTAACCCATTTTTGTTGCTTAGGAGAAGATATCCTTTATTCCAAGATATACTTAAGGCTCTACTGATCTATCTTGATGATGAAATGTCGCCCTAACAAGTATGGTTGCCAATGAAGAACAACAAAGATAATAGCCATCATCTCCTTCTCATATGTTGATTTGATTAGATTTCACCCAGACAAGGCCTTGCTTATGAACACAAGTGGTGGAACTTCTTGTATAACTAATGTCCCTAATCCTACTTTCGAGGCATCACTTTCGATGACAAAAGTTTTGGAAAAATCAGGTAGAATGGAGATTGATGTGTGACACATGGCATCCTTCAAGGTCAAAAAGGCCTACTTGTTTGCATTATTCCATGCAAATGCATCCTTATAAAGAATAGTTGTCAAAGGGACCACTATATTCCCATAGTCCTTGACAAATTTTATGTAATATCTTGTAAGGCTGAGGAATCCCCAAAGGCTCTTCAATGTCTTGGGTTGGGCCACTCTTTTATAGCCTCAAATTTTACTGGATCTTTGTAGACACCATATTTGGCCACAATGTGCCCCAAGTATTCTACCTCAGTTGCCCCAAAGGTGCATTTATATTGTTTGACATATAATTGTTTTTGTTGTAGGAGCTTCAACACTAGCTCAACATGTTGTAGGTGCTTTTCCCATGTGTTTTTGTGGATCAGTATGTCATAAAAAATTACCAATGCAAACTTTTTTAGATAAGGTTTTAGAACCCTACTCATCAAGCCTTGGAAAGTTGATGGTGCATTGGTGAGGCTAAAGGACATGACCAAGAACTCGTAATGCCATTCATGGGTCCTAAAAGTTATTTTGGGGATGTCCTCCTTATGAAACCGAATATGATGATATCCTCACCTAATGTCCAATTTAGTAAAGTATTAAGCACAATGCAATTTATCATCAATCATAGGAATGAGGAACTTGTTCTTGATGGTTATATTATTAAGTTCACGAAAGTCCACACACATTCTCCATGACCCATCCTTCTTCCTAACCAATAATACAATGTTGAAAAAGGATTTGTGCTTGGTCGGATTAGCCCTGCATCCAGTAGTTCCTTCACCAATTACTCAATCTCATTCTTCTAGTGATAGAGGTACTTGTATGGCTGAATGTTTGGAGGTTGACTTCCAAGAACTGAATTGATTCTATGATCTTCCAGCCAACTGGGCAATAGTTTTTTAGGCTCAATGAAGACCTACTGGTTCTTAGTTAGGATGAATGACAAGTCTGAGGGCATCTGTTCATTCTAGATAGCACACAACTGTGTTTGGCAAAAACTACCCACAACTGTCCAATGACCCTTCTAGAGTAGTTTCTGCATCTAATGGGATGATATAATTGGGATTGTTAGTTTTCACTCCCTGAATGGTGTGGGTTCGGTTATTGACAATGAACTGCATCCAAAGTTTTGAGAAATTCTAGGAAAACCCAATACCAACTCCACTCCACCCAATGGGAGTTCATAAAGATCAGTCTGACAGTGATAGTCACCAATGGAAAGATGGGCATTTTGACACCTTCCCATAGAAGTCATGATATCACCAATAACAATTTTGACTTGGGCTTGATCACGACCATAAATGAAACAATCGACTCTTTTGAAAACACTAGGGTCAATAAAATTATTGGTGCTACCAGAGTCCAATAGGATCACAACATTGTGCCCTTTGAGAAATCCTTGAACTATCATGCATTGAGGTGTCAATACTCCTGCAATGACATTCAATGAGAGGGTGGGAATCTCTTCTTCCTAACTATCTATTGGAGTTTCTTCCTTCACTAAATCTTGTGTCTGTATAAGAAGTCAAAGTACTACCCATATCTAAAAGGTAGAGGCATTGGTTTTTGAATTTGTGTTCCATGGCCCACTTTTCATCTTAGTTATAGTAGATTCCCTTGGCTCTGTGATTGGCCATCTCCTTTGAGTTTGGCCTTTTAATCGTTTGAGCTTTTGGAGTATTAGTATTAGTGGATGCAAAAGTTCTATTTTGAAATATAAAGGGTCGAGAAGCCTTCCATTGAGCGTTCCATTTATTCTCTATGAGTTTAGCTAGCCTTGTGGTCGTCATGTAGGTTGTTGTCTTAAGCATTTGAACCTCAGTCCTTATCTCTTCCTTAAGGCCACTAATAAAACAACTCTTGAAGAATTCATCGAGAAGAGCTTCCCTTCTATTGGCGAGCTTTTCAAAAGTAGTAATATACTCAGGCACAATGCTTGTTTGTCTAAGCTTAGCGAGTGCTTTAATAAAATCTTCAAACTCAAAAGACCTATTGAGGGATAATTTTGCCCAGTTGCGAAACCACACTCACAGTTAGGATTTTAAAACTAAAACCCTCTCTTGAAAAAGAATGATTAATTCTTCCAAGGTTCTGTGTTGCAATGTGTCATAAAAGTGTAAAATATCTAAGTATAAAATGATGCTAAAACAACTTTTAAAATACACGTTGTTGTTAACAAGGGGCCTGGATTTTAGGTATTTTGATTTGAAATTATTAGATGCAATCCTTAATAAAATCCACTTTTCCAATGTTGAAATAAATAATTAAATTTGCTTTAAATTAAACTTTATGCAATGCAAATTTAATTAAAACTTTAAAATAAACTTTTAATTAAATAATGCTCAAAATTTTATATTAAAATTTGCATAAATCATTTTTGAGCATTTTAATTAAAATTAATGTTTATTTTCGCAAATGAAAACTTACGTAAAATAAAAAATGGTAAATAAACATGAACCCTAATTATAAAGTTTAAAACTTTATAATATTAAGTTAGGGTTTATGAAATATTTAAATTAAGAACTCAATGTTTATTTCCCAAAATAAATTTACATAAATTTCAAATAACAAATCATGAACCCTAGAAAATATAAAAAAATATACAATTACAACATTTTCATCAAAATTTTTTGAGTTGAGATGGTCTTTGAATGAATTTTTTGTCAGCTTGGGGAGGATTAGACGTTTTTCGCAGGACTGCCCAAACTACCGAACTCGTTTCGGCCATATCTCACTCATCCGAACTCGGATTGAGCTGAAATTTTGAGGGTAGATGCCTGAAAAACCCTAGAACATCTCCACCAATTTTCATATCATTTGGAGCAACACAGATCCTAGCGCATCCCTATGTGTGAATGATATATTTGGCAAGCGGCTATGCGAGGGTTTCATCTGGGTTGAGTGCAAGCAGCTCCAGAGGTTGGTTTTTAGGGCCTTCGGGCCCTAGAGGCCAATATTTTTGTGGTTTATGCTCAATATTTTAGCAGGAAATGTTGCAGGGGATACAAGATGGGTTAGAAATTTGTCTTTCAACAGATCATACTGTGAACTTGAGTGACAACGGCTTCCAATTTGCTGCACAAAAGAAAAGTGAAAACCATACCTTTCCACGGCGTCTAGGGCAAGGATTAAAGAGACCACGAAATAAGTTTCAAGCAGTTGATCAAAAAATGGCTCATATCTCAAGTGAATCTGGTGCTAAGGTGCACCCACAAAATAATTCTACTTGTGAAAACCCCTGTCAAGGGTAAGAATTTCGAAGACTCGGTCCCAAAAATGAATTTTAGGGATGCCCTTCGTGGTGGACAGCCTCAGCCCAATGCTAATATCAATATTAGGGCTTCTCATAAACCTCTAAGAATGCCTAAGATTGATCCCAGGAAAACGGAGTCAGGATGTCTTAAAGCAGTTGATGGAACTCCTATTGTTAAGCTTGATATGGGTAACATTCAGTTCGGCATTGAAGATTTGGAAAAAAGAGGACTAATTTGTCGGTTCGTGGGTTTTCAGTCCGAGTCTATCTGCTTTCAAAGTCTGGGCTGCAAAAAGCTGGAAAACTAAAGGTGAGTTACAAATCTCTATTTATCCAAATGGTTATTTTCTTGTTTTATTTGCTAATAATGAAGATAGAGAGAAAACTTTTCAAGGGGGTCCTTGGTTTTTGGAAGGGCAGGGCTTTTCATGAAGCCCTGGCATACTAAATTTAAAGCGAAAGAAGAGATGCCTTCTATAGCTCCCGTGTGGGTTAGACTCTTTGGCCTCCCTATTGAATTTTGGAATCCTACTATTTTTTCTTCAATTGGAAACTCTTTAGGAACTTTTATGATGATTGCTGATTGTACTCAAAATTTTGAACATATTATTTATGCTCGAATTTGTGTTTTAATGGATTTTGACAAACCCCTACCTAAAAATATCACATTACAATTTGGGGAAGACACTTGGGAGCAAGTAGTGGACTATGAGAACATTCCTTTTCGTTGTAGAATTTGCCATGAATATGGTCATTTGGCCGGTGCTTGCCCAAATAAAATTCTTGATCAAAAGAAAGAAGATATAAACTCAGCGAGGTTTCCAAATACCTAAGAAGAAGAACACTCGGAAAAAACCGGTAATGAAGGATCAATCAAAGTCATTTGCTAATATGTTTGAAATCCTTTCCACAAATGATGTCCCAAGTGAGGAAGAGGAAATAATGGAAACTGAAATCTTAGAAACACAATTTAAATATGAAGGAAAGAACTCGAGAGACAAACCAACAAATCAAAGGTTTTCAACAGAAAAAAAAAGGAGAAAATTTACACAAGAAAAACAATATTTCAAATGTCAAAACTTCAAATAATGGAGGTCCCAATATAGACTCCATTGAACCATCTAGTAAAATTTTGGCTGTGTATGAGCATTCTTCAAGGTTAGAAGCCATCTCAGATTCAATTGGAATAAGTCAAGAAACAAGGGAAAAAAAATTGAAGATGGATTCTAATCAAAAAGTAGGTCGCAAGACCAATCAATATCATATGGTAAAAGAAGGTGAAAAGCTTGTAGAGGAAGGTAAGATTAATGCCCTTCCCAACATTTTTAGCCCTGGTATTAATGAAGATCATCACTTGGAATATTAGAGGACTCAAAGGGAGTCTTTCAAAACAAAATGAAATTAGAAGAATGATTCGAGATAAATCATCCACATCTTGTTTTCCTTCAAGAAACAAAGATGTCAATGGAGGATATGGACTTAATTGCCAATAAAATTTGGCCAGTTGGAAAAGTGGTTTCCCTCAGTTCCCAAGGGACTTCGGGTGGCATTGCTTGTCTTTGGGACCCAAAAGAGGTAGTTATTCACCATATGGTTGGCAGTTGGGGTTTGTTGGCTATAGCTATTCAAAGTAGACATTCCAACCAGATTATGCTCTGCATTCTTGTTTATGCCCCGACTTCTTTGGAGGAAAAAAGGAGACAGTGGAAGGATATTACTCATATTATCTCTCATTTTCCTAAAGCTTGGATCTTGATCGGAGGATATTTCAATACCATCCTCTCTCTGGATGAGAAAAGTGGGAGAAATAGAAATTTGGACAAAAGTACTGACCTCATGAGCGAATATATTGCAAACCTCCATCTTGTGGATATCCAACCAGATAATGGCCTTATGACTTGGTCTAACGAGAAGGCAAGGCTTAGCTTGTATAATGGAGAGATTGGATAGGTTTTTGCTCTCTAAAAATTTCTTAATCCATGGTCACATTCCTAAAGTGAAGACTCTTAATAATGTTGGTTCGGATCATTGGCCGGTCATGGTGGAAATGTGGAAAACCAATGTGAGTTTCTCTCCTTTTTGTTTTCAATTAATGTGGCTTAGAGACATTTCCTTCGAGACCTCGTGTGCAACAATGGTGGAAGGAAGGTAAACCTAGGCATGGGACTAAGATGTTCTGTTTTGCCAAAAGAGCGCAATACATTAAATCCAAAATCAAGACTTGGAACTGGAAAGAGTTTGGGGATGTTCATAAAAAAAAACATGAAGTTATTGCTCATCTTGAAAATTTGAATAAGAAAATCCGTTTAGATGGCCTCACGAGAGAAGAGAAGTGCGGATGAAATTAAACTCACAACTCGGTTAGAGGAATGGGAAAAAAGAGAAGAAATCTTATGGAAGCAAAAATCTAGAATTCAATGGCTCAAAGAAGGAGATCGAAACACAAATTTCTTCCACAAATCTCTTCTAGCTCGAAGATCTCACAACTTTATTTCTTCCTTAAAATCAGATTTTGGAGATGTTGTTTATACTTGGGATGGCATGAACTCTATTGTTGTTGATTACTTTTCCAATATTTTTGCTGCTACTCCTCTTGACTCAGCTTCACAACAAAATGTTCTTCAAGCAATCCCTTCTCTTATCACTTATGAGGAGAACTCTATTTTGATCTGCTCCTGTTACTATCAATGAGCTTCAACAAGTAGTTTTTAAAATGCAAAAAGGGAAAACCCCAGGTCCTGATGGTTTTCCTATTGAGTTCTACCAAGAGTTTTGGGATATCCTTCATGTTGATTTATTAGAGGTGGTGGAAGAAGCCAGGAAATCCAAAGAAATTTTGAAGGTTATCAATAAAACTTATATTACTCTTGTTCCAAAAGCTCAAGAGGTTGATCATATCTCAGCTTTTAGACCTATTGCTTTATGTAATGTTCTTCTCAAAATTATTACTAAAATCATGGCAGAAAGGTTGAAGCCTCTTTTGCATAAGATTATTTCCCCAGAGCAAGGGGGATATGTGGAAGGACGTCAAATAGTAGATGAGATAGTTCTTGCTCAAGAAGCCATCCATTCCATGGATATGCAAAATTCTCCTTCTATGTTCATCCGGTTAGACTTATCCAAAGCTTATGACGAGTGGATTGGCACTTCCTTATCAAAGTTTTGAGGCAATTTGGTTTCTCTAAGGATTGGATGGATTGGATTATGGGATGTATCTCTTTAGTTTCCTACTTAGTTCTTATCAATGGCAGGCCTTCTCGGTCTTTCCCGGCTTCCAGAGGTATTAGGCAAGGTGACCCGCTATCCCCTTATTTATTCATCATTCTTGCTTGAATGCTTGGGTAGGACTATAACCAAAAAGAGGGAAAACAAAACCCTTGAGGGAGTTACCATTGCTCATGGAGCTAGACCTATCTCTCATCTTCAATTTGTGGATGACTCTACCCTTTTAGGTAAAGCTACGGTTAAGGAAGCTTCTAATATTAAGCAAATCATTAGCTATTTTTCTAAGGCTCTTTGGGCAGTTGATCAATGAAGACAAATCTAAAGTTATTTTCTTTCAACTGCTCTGCTAGACGAGGAATCCATGGTCTTGGATAAATTAAGATATAAGAAGACCTCTCTTCCAATCACTTATTTAGGTATTCCCATAAATATTCAAAGGCGAGAAAAATAAATATTGGAATTGGTTGTTGGACAAAGTCAAGAAGAAAATTGGAAAGTGGACCAACAAGTGGCTTTCTTCACGGGGTAGAATCACCTTGGTAAAATCAGTCCTTCAAGCTATTCCTATTTATGTTTCTTCCGTTTTGAATATCCCAAAGGTTGTTCTTCGAGAATTGGATCAAATCAGTCATCGTTTCCTTTGGAGTGGTACTAAGGAGAAAAGAAAATGGGCCTTGGTGAAATGGGATACTTTATGTCTTCCTAAGAGTGAAGGGGGGTTAGGATTCCGGTCTTCAATTAATAACAACAAAGCTTTAGCTGCTAAATTATATTGGAGGATGTTGCATAACCCCAATGCTCTTTGGGCCAATAATCTCCGTGCTAAATATGCTGAGAACAAAAGTCCTGAAGACCTTGTTCGCTATCAACTTCCTACCAAAGGTTCTCCAGGCTGGTGAGGATTTGATAAAGAAAAAATTATTTTGGATCATTCATAATGGTCAACATGCAAATTTTTGGACAGATTCTTGGGATGGTCACAAGCCTTTGATAACTCAGTTTCTCGATTGGAGGCCTTGGATGGAGGAGCTTCACCGAGCTAATTGGATAAAGGTGGCTAATTACTGTCGGTACCATACTTGGTAATTCAAAGGTTGGTAGATATTGGATCCCTATTGAGGATTGGCCTATTCAAATCCTAGAAAGGCAAAGACAAGATATCCAAGGCATCCTTCATATGAGATCCCTCTCTTGGTCCCATGAAAAATATTGTTTTGGATGGAACAACACTACTAAGGGTGAGTATTCCAGTTGCTCAAGGTTATTTGACCTTATGCCATAATAATCCCAACCATTCTGACATATTTTCTCAATTGTGGGCTCAAAAGCTCTGGCCTAAGGTGAGGTTCTTTAATTGGCTTTTATTGCATCGTAGGGTGCTTATTGGTGAGCAACTTATGAAGCGTGGTTTTCATGGCCCTTTTAGATGTGAAATGTGTGAAGAGAATGTAGAAAATATCAACCATATTTTTATTGAGTGTACTTTAGCCTCCGAGCTATGGAGGAGAATGGCAACTTTACTTGGCTTACAGTGGTCCAATTTTTTCACTTTTGAACAGACTTTGGAGGGATTGGCCTAATCAAGAGGGTGTTGATCATTTTATTAGGCGAGTTAGTTTGGATGGGTTCTACCATTCTTCTTTGGAATATTTGGAATGAAAGGAACAACCGAATTTTTAATCAAGATAGGAAGGATATTCACTATATTTGGCAAAAGACCATAGCCAACTTAGTTGAATCAGTCCATCAACTCCTTAATCACCCCCAAAACTCCCACCAAAGATGGGATCAAGTGATGCAAAGATTGAAGATTAAACCTTCTAAGGGCAACCAACTTAAAGGGAATGTGAGTATTAGTAAGATGGATAGGACTAGAAATTGGCAACCTCCTCCTAAGGATTTTGGAAAATTCAATACTGATGGAGCCTCTAGAGGGAACCCTGGAAAAGCCAGTGTGGGAGGAATTGGTAGACTTTCGGATGGCTCCCTGGTTTTTACTTTTGCTTAGAATTTGGGTATTCTTTCCAATAACCTTGTTGAGGGGTATGGTATCCTTAGAGGCCTTCGGGAGGCTACTAAGGTTGGATGGGAAAAGGTGTTAGTTGAGTCGACTCTCAACTTATGATTAATCTCTTGAAGACTCCTTCTAAGAATCATAAGGTGGATTGGAGAATAAAAAGAATTATTGAGAAGATTCGGTTAATCCAGGATGGGATTTTTGAAAGTTGATTACAATCATGTGGTCGAGAGATCAAAACAAGAGTGCTTGATGCTTTAGCTAATTGGGCTTTGGACAAAGGTGATCTTACTTGTTATGGCCACCCTCCTATATGGTGGGCTTCTCAAATTAGGGAAGCTCTTCTTTCTATCATTTCTTTGGATGGCTCCAGTTCTAAAGGTACCTAGTTTCTTCTTGTTTTTTTTTTTTGTTTCTCTTTGGTTCATTCAGTTTTTTTAGTTCCCTAGCTCATTCTATTCTTTATTTTGTTTCCTCTGTTGATTCTTGCATTAATAGTCTTCTGGTCTAGATAGGTCATTGTTTTGTTCATTTTTTTTTTCTTGTCTTCTTTGTTTTTTTGTTTAGTTTTTTAAGGTGGGTGGGTTCTTTTGTTTTGTTTTGTTTTTGTGTTCTTTGTGTTGTTTTTTGTTGTTCTTGTGTTTTTGTTGTTTTGTTTTTTTTTATGTTTTTTGTTATTGTTCTTGTGTTTTTTTCGTTCTTGTTCTTGGGTTTCTCTTTGTTTGTGTTATTTCATTTTTTTTATGTGTGAGTGTTTTCTATGTTTTTTGTTTTTGTTTATTGTCTGTTGTTGGTTGTTTTTATTTTTATTTTTATTTTATTTATTTTATTTTTTAGGTTTTGGTTGTGTTTATTTTTCATGTTTTTTTGGGTTATGTCTTTGTAGTGTTCTGTTGTTTTTGTCTTGTTTGTGTTTTGTTATGTGGTTCTTGTGTTTTTCTATGTGGTTTGTGTTGTGGTTTCTTTTATCTTATTGTGCGTGTTTGGTTGTGCTTTTGGTTTTGACACACTCAAGGAGCATGTTTTTTAATTTTATTTTATTATTTTTGTTGTTATTTACTTTTTTTAAATTTGGTTTTGTGTGTTTGTTTGCTCCTTGAGTATGTCAAAGGTGGTAGGCCAAGTCCGAGTCCTGGGCATTTTTGGCGGAATGGATACCCCTGCCTCCTTGGGTCTTACCCGAAAGTGGCATCCCTTTTGGGATGTTTTCCACAAATAAAAAAAAAAAAATTATGAACCCTAATTATAAAGTTAAGAACTTTATAATATTGAAATTAGGGTTTATGAAACATTTCAATTAATTTTAATGTTTATTCATCCAAATATAAATTTATGTAACATTTGAATGGTGAATAAACATGAAACCCTAATTATAAATTTTAGACTTTATAATATTGAAATTAGGGTTTATAACACATTTCAATTAAATTTAATGTTTATTCATCCAAATATAAATTTACGTAATATTTGAATGGTGAATAAACATGAAACCCTAATTATAAAGTTTAAAACTTTATAATATTGAATTAGGGTTTATAAACCGAACTTTGAAATTAAAATAAAATAAAAAGATTAAGGTAGAAAAATAAAATGAAATGAAATTTAATCTACAGGCTACACAACATAAACAAAACTCTTCTGGAATTCAAATCCAATCTATACTGATCAAAATTAACTCAATCTAATATAGATCAAATGCTATCTTCTATGGAATTTAAATAAAGGGAAATATATCAAATTATTTAATCAATTAAAACACCATCCGCATGCGTATTTTAACAAAAATAATTTGATATATAACTTTAGATCTCACAATAAATTTTCTCCAAAAGCTTTTGTTCTCACTAAAACCTTGTGCAACCTATCCTTTGTTTCTCCTCTTCAATCCGTCCTCTTCTCTGAGAAAACATTTGACCTCTTTTCTTGGTTTCCAATGGCCTATTTATAATTTAACATTCTGTTCGTTCATTCCGTTCTACAATTTAAAATGGATTTTATAACCATATTATTCTCTTTGCTTTCCGCTCCTTTGTTCGTTCATTCCATTCTACATTTATATTGAAAACCTGCAAAACCAACACAAAATTTTTTATAATAATGTACTTTAAATATTTTAATTAAAACATTTACAATACACTTTGAAATAAAAACATTCAAAATGAACTTTAAATATTTTAATTAAACTTTAAAATGAATGATTTAAAACATTAAAATTATGTACTTTAAATATTTTAATTAAAACATTTACAATACACTTTGAAATAAAAACATTCAAAATGAACTTTAAATTTTTAATTAATTTCTTTATTTTTACTTCTTTCTCCTTTGTAACTTCAAAATGAACTTTAAATATTTTAATTAAAGTTTAAAATGAATGATTTAAAACATTAAAATTATACTCTAAAGTATTTTATTTAATGATTTTAAATGATTTATTTTAAATATTAAAATTAAAAGTTTTTAAAATTAAAATATTTAAAATCACACTTATCAAGTCTTAAAATTTTCAAAAGAGGCCCAACAAAATATGAAATAAAGTAAAGAAATGTTTGATTTTTAATCAAACAATCAAGATCATGGAAACCAAAATATCAAAATCTCAAAATTTTCAATGGGTCCCCAATTTTGGGGAAGTTGTGAAGTGGTCACAACAAATGGCGACTCTGTTGGAAAATGTTCCTGAACATTTTGGACTTAAGAACCCAATTCTGAAACCAACAAAACCCAAACATCAAAAAAATAAGCATCAATAATATCCAAATAATTTGAATAGATAATTTCAAAATGGAACAACTGAAACATTTGCCTTTACTCGGTGTGTGCTCTGTGATTCATTTTATATTCCTGAAACTATTCAGATTTCCATTATCAGTTTTGCAGTTAGGCTATAGAATTTTTCTCTTTTAAGTGCACCTCTGCATTACTCCACTACCATATGAGCGTCCATAGCTCCGGTGGATATAACTTTAAAGATAATGCTCTACTGCCAGCCAGGCGTTTATAGCCTCGATAGAGGTTATCTGAATCACCCAAATATTAGATGAATTTTGCATTTTTTTTTTATTTCATTTTAGTCTAGACATAGCTCCACTGCCAGTCAGGTGTCTATAGCCCCGGTGAAGGTTATCTAGACTATGGTGACTGATTTGACTTTACTTTCCATTGTATTTGCTTTGCTTGCTTTTATTCAAGCTTTATATTGCTTTTGCAAAATTCACCTACCACTTGGGTTAGAGATCAAGTAAGGCTAAAAAAATTGAGTTCATTGGATTTTCACCTTAATCTGCAAAATTGAATAACTTCATCCTTCAAGATTTCAAAGAATATTCTTTTAATGTGTTGCAATATTTGTGGAGCTTTTGCAAAATGATTTCAGTGTTCCAAATTTTACTATCTTGATCCAAATTCATAAGGATATATATTAAACAATCTCATTTTCCTTTTCTTCAAGTTTTAGATGTTTTCAAAATAAGTAATTTATCCTGAGTGACACAGGAACAAATACCAAACAAATTCATCAAATATTTATTGCAACTACCACAACTACCTCAATCAAGAAACAACACCAAAACCTACAAAACTTTAAACAACAAAAATGATAACATGAATTGAAATCCAAAATTTGGCATAAGCCAATTTTATTGCAAACCAAAATGGAAACACATCCAAAATTTCACGAACAACATTAACAAAAAAAAGCAACAAAACTATATACAAGCAAAACTAATAAGCAAGTAAGAACTTGCTCCCTAAACTTAAAAACACTAAAGCAAAATCTCACGAAACAAAAAGATTATGTACAAAAAATAAAAACACAAAAAACCCAAAAAACTATTTACAAAAATATACACTATATACAAGATGATACCAGATTTATGCTATCACTTCCCTGGATCCCAAACACGATTAGCACATTGTAAAAGACATATTATTATATGCATGCCAAGTTTTACATAACTCCAACCAAAAGAAGATTAGGCCAAACAATATAACAAATTTCATTTTGCCTTTCTCATTCCACCAATTTGATTCAAGTTTATAAGCAATTCCATGTTTAGGATTTGATTCATTAAACTTACAAGTGAATACATGATTTTCGACTATCTTTTGCTTATTCAATGAGATGTAACTTTCAAAATCTGATTTTTCACTTTGACTTAAGTTTTCATTTTCATAAGCATATAGGATTTCTTTCAAATAGGAGGCTACTTCTGAAAATTTTAAAGCAAAGTCATCATCTATGTCTTTAGGCCAATCATACTCATGCAACAATTTGCAAGCATCTAGGATATTTACAAAATGAGAATCATTATAAGTTTGTATCCTAGATTGAATTGTTAATTGTTGATGAACTTGGTTCAACAACTCAAGCATATCTACTTCTCTTTCATTTAACAAAGCAATCTCATTAGTGGTGTGAGTAGAAATCCACTCTAGTTCTTTATTAACCTTCAATGGCATTTCATCATAAATAACATTTGAATCCAATAAATAATTATGCAAATTTTTACCTGATTCTTGAATGTTTGGACACAAAGGATGAGATTCTACCTTTTGTACACTTTCATTTACCACTACTTGGTGAGCCATTGTAATATTTTCTTTTTCTTCATGATCTCTATCACCATCATCATCTTGTATCCCTTTACCTTCATCAATGACCTATTTTTCAAAAGCATCAAAATTAGGCATCCAATCAAGAATATATCCATCCTTTTCAAACCATAAATCTTGTTGATCAAACAAAGCAATATTTTCATTTGGATGAATAGAAAATTATAATTCTTTGTTAGCCATACATGGAGTTTCTTCATTTGAATATTCAATATAATCATGAAAATTTTCACTCAAATCTTCAGTATTCGAGAATGAAAGAGAAGATTTTACCTCTTCCTCATCTAAAATAGATGAATCATAAGAAACATTTACCATTTCTTCCCTTTTCTTTTCAGCAATATGTTCCACAAACTCATATTCAAAATGATCAAATTTTGGAACATTTTCTATTTCTGCAAATGGCTTGCCATCTTTTGATTGTACGGGAATTGTCAAATCTTCATGTGAGATAGAATTTTCAACATCCTGCATATCAAGTGAAATAGAAATTTCATCAGTAGGAATGTGAGAAAATAATGATTCACCATACATACCCCAACCATTATAATAATTATCTTCTACAGCTAAGGGGTGAAGTTCAACCATATTTTTTGTGTAATATTTGGATATATCTATAGATTCCTTTTCAAATTCACCTTCATCAATCACTTGAGGTACAAACCTACTGATTTCTTGTTGTATGGGCATTGAAGAATCATTAAGTGAAACCAGGTTTTCAGTTTCCTGCAGATCAATTGAGATAGAATCTTCTTTGGAAATTATGAAAGAAGTGAATGATTCTTCTTCATTGTCTTGAATGAGAAAATCATTATCTTTCTGAAGCATTTGGTGAAATTCCATCTCTTCTTTCATGCCATCTTCAGATTCATTTTCAGATTCATCTTCCTCAATAAAAAATTCATCTTCAATTTCAAAAAAATTATATTCCTCAAGTAATAAACTTTTATGATCAGTCATTTGAACTACCTTCATCGAGATACTCTTTTCTTGTAGTCCATTGCAGTCTTCAATGAAATCACATCTAGAATATTTCAATTCTGGAGCTTTAATCATTTCATTCAACTCTATGGAAGGTTCTATTCTATCACATGTTTCAATGTTAGTTAGATCTAGAACTCCTCCAATATTTGAAGACTCATGCATTTCTACATTTTGATAAGCTTGATTACCACAATCCTCATTGGTGGATATTGGTGCCAGATTAGATGGTTGGCATTGGTTGGAATCCATAACTCCTGAAGAATAGTTTAACATGAGAGAAAAATGTGTATCATGACTCATAGGTGGTATCTGATTTGAAACCTTAGGGTTAAGTAATGATAATTTACCCACATCAACCCCTTTCGAAATCCACCATTTTTCTACAATTATTGCCTCACTGTAGGCTCTAGACAAGGATGGATTTCTAAGACGTTTCTCTAGGAGTGTAGAAGTAAATGGGTCTAAAGCTTCCAAGTATACTTGAATAACCTCTTCTTCTGAAATGATGTAATGTGTCTCCATTTCAGTATACAACCTATGGAACCTATCATTAAATTGACTCATGGATTCATTAGGTTCTTTACAGATAGAGGTAAATTGATCTGCTATCATATCCATGTCAACTAATTTTCCAAAATGTTCAAGAAACATTGCTTCTAGTTGATCCCAAGAAGTGGTAGAACCTGCAGGTAAATTAATAAACCAATTATGAGCAAATTCATCCAATGTGTATGGAAACATTCTACAAATAACATCTTCATGCATAATTTGAAAATGAAACATAATATTTTTATATGCGTGAATATGTTCCTCTACCGTAATCATTCCATCATGCTTATAATGGGGTAAATAATTTTCTGCCATTGAACCAATTTCAACATGCAAGGCTATGTATGAAAAATTCACAACAATTGAATCATAACCAAATTTTCGAATTTATAGCAAAACAACACTAGTGCAACATAAATCAAATTTCATATTTTTTTTAAATGATAAATTTGAACAATTTCAAATGCTAAAAATTAAAAATATTACCTTTCAGGCCCTCCTTCTAGCGCCAATTCTATTGAGTGGATAATTTTGCCCAATTGCAAAATCATACTCACAATTAGGATTTTAAAACTAAAACCCTCTCTTGAAAAAGAATAATTAATTCTTCTAAGGTTTTGTGTTGCAATGTGTCATAAAAGTGTAAAATATCTAAGTATAAAATGATGGTAAAACAACTTTTAAAATGCACGTTGTTGTTAACAAGGGGCCTGACTTTTAGGTATTTTGATTTGAAATCATTAGATGCAATCCTTAATAAAATTCACTTTTCCAATGTTGAAATAAATAATTAAATTTGCTTTAAATTCAACTTTATGCAATGCAAATTTAATTAAAACTTCAAAATAAACTTTTAATTAAATAATGCTCAAAACTTTATATTAAAATTTGCATAAATTATTTTTTATCTTTTTAATTAAAATTAATGTTTATTTCTGCAAATTAAAACTTACACAAAATACAAAATGGTAAATAAACATGAACCCTAATTATAAAGTTTAAAAATTTATAATATTAAGTTAGGGTTTATGAAATATTTAAATTAAGAACTCAATGTTTATTTCCCAAAATAAATTTATGTAAATTTCAAATAACAAATCATGAACCCTAATTATAAAGTTAAGAACTTTATAATATTGAAATTAGGGTTTATAAAACATTTCAATTAAATTTAATGTTTATTCATCCAAATATAAATTTACGTAACATTTGAATGGTGAATAAACATGAAACCCTAATTATAAATTTTAGACTTTATAATATTGAAATTAGGGTTTATAAACCGAACTTTGAAATTAAAATAAAATAAAAATATTAAGGTAGAAAAATAAAATGAAATGAAATTTAATCTACAGGCTACACAACATAAACAAAACTCTTCTGGAGTTCAAATCCAATCTATACTGATCAGAATTAGCTCAATTTAATATAGAAAAAATGCTATCTTCTATGGAATTTAAATAAAGGGAAATATATCAAATTATTTAATCAATTAAAACACCATCCGCATGCGTATTTTAACAAAAATAATTTGATATATAACTTTAGATCTCACAATAATTTTTCTCCAAAAGCTCTTGTTCTCAGTAAAACCCTGTGCAACCTGTCCTTTGTTTCTCCTTTTCAATCCGTCCTCGTCTCTAAGAAAATATCTGACCTCTTTTCTTGGTTTCCAATGGTCTATTTATAATTTAACGTTTTATTCGTTCATTCCATTCTACAGTTTAAAACGGACTTTATAACCATATTATTCTCTTTACTTTCCGCTCATTTGTTCGTTCATTACAGTTTATATTGAAAACCTGCAAAACCAACACAAAACTTTTTATAATAATGTACTTTAAATATTTTAATTAAAACATCTACAATACACTTTGAAATAAAAACATTCAAAATGAACTTTAAATATTTTAATTAAACTTTAAAATGAATGATTTAAAACATTAAAATTATGTACTTTAAATATTTTAATTAAAACATTTACAATACACTTTGAAATAAAAACATTCAAAATGAACTTTAAATATTTTAATTAAACTTTAAAATGAACGATTTAAAACATTAAAATTATGTACTTTAAATATTTTAATCAAAACATTTACAATATTGTTTTCGTCACCATAGAACAGGGGAGCCGACGATGGAAACAGATCCAGTTCAGAGTGAGAAATGCAGTCATTGTCAGAGCCATGGCAACTCTTCAGGTTGTCCTCAGGGCAAACTTTGTTCCCCAAAGGAAAGACGAGCTATGTTGGAAAGGGTCCAACGATGAACTGTTCACCATTAGATCCGCAACACAGATGATGGACTGCTCCCCTAAGAATCCCAGGACCATTGACAGTCAGGCCTTAGCCAGGATTATTTGGCTCAAGCATCTGATTTCGAAAGTGGCACACTTCTGCTGGCTCGCAGTCCATAACAGAATCCTGACCACGGATAATTTGATTCAAAGGGCATCATAGTTCCCAACAGATGCTACCTATGCACCCAGGCGTGGGAATCCACCCAACACATCCTCCTTGAGTGCCCCTTCGCATGGGATGTTTTCTCATCCTTGATCAGCAAATTCCAGGTCAACTGGGTATGGCCCAAGTCAGTCTTGGACATGTTCATCCAATGGCCTACGGTCTTTAGAAATCCAAGATTCAGCTTTCTGTGGAATTCCTTGCTTCACCATGCGGCGTGGCAAATCTGGCTGGAGTGCAACAACTGCATTTTTAATGAGAACCCAAGGAATTCGGATGTTGTTGCCACTAGAGCTCTGTCCTTTACCATTAAGAACAGTAGCCTCATCCCCTGCACTGACATCCCAACCTTTGGGATTGAATCTCTTATGTTTGTCTCTCTTGGTATTCCCTCAGAATGCACCAAAGCTCAGAATTCCCCCAGCTCTAGGACCAATGCCAAATGGACCCCTCCCCCCTGGGATGGCTCAAGGCCAACTTTGATGGAGCGTCTAAGGGCAACCCAGGGAACGCAGGGGCTAGAGGCCTAATCAGAGACCACTCTGGCAGCATCATTCTGGATTTTACCGAAAATTTGGGGTTCCAAACAAATAACTACGCAGAAGCCCGTGCACTGTGGAGATGCATTGAGGCAATCAAAGCCTTGTCCAGACCAATCATCTTCGAAGGAGATTTGGTTGTTGTAGTTGGCCTCATCACCAATAACAGCAAAGGAGGATGGAACATCCAAAACATCATTCAGGAGTGTCAATCCTCCCTTAGTCACCACCCCCAAAACACAATCAACCATGTGTTTCGGGAAGCGAATAAGGTAGTTGACCTCCTGGCCAACAGAGCAATCAACCAAACCACCCTGATCATCTGGGAAGAAGACTTCCCTCAGGATGTCATCGCTAAATCCAATCAAGATGTGGAATGCAGCCGCAATATGCAGCGCTAGCTGCCTTGAAGGTATTCTGTCAATACCAACGGTGTTTGTTTTTAATGCCAACACACTTCGGAAGAAAACCACAAAAGGTGGATTTTGCCACCATAATGGTGTTTCGTCAACACCAAGGGTGTTTTCTCTTAACACCATAAACCTTTGGAACTCTACCACTTCCATCATTCTTCGAATCGATGTTAGTACGGGTTTCAGTGCAGGACGCTTGGCTCGTGTCATCTCCCCCTGCCAGTCCAATGGGCCTCCTTCTCTACCGACCACCAGCTCGTGTTGCCTCGTTTTCACTCCTCGAGCGACGTCCATTCGACTCACTTCCTTCATTTTACCTTTGCCCACTCCTCTCACCGCCCATTTCGTCCTTTCCCCCACTCCTTTCCATTCTGGCCCGTTTTTCACGAGCCATTCCAAAGAAACTATCATCACCTCTATTCCCCATTGTCGGTCAATAATCCCCATGACCTTTGGTTGGCACTCCTTTCGCCTCACCAGGCCTTTTAATATCTGCTTTGTGGTTTTGGAGATCATTCGACAAAAGCAAATCAAAGACGACGACAAAAGTTGGCCCTCCAACTCTGTTTACCCTGGTCTAAGCAACACCATGGCTTACACCGAGCCAGCTAATTTGCAGATCGAGCCAAGGACCGCGGACCTGCTAGACACCAAACAATTCATCAACTTATTCAATCTGTTCTCTGGGATAGACGAAGAAGTCACCAGAGACTTCGTTGAATCGTGGGACGAGGGAGAAGTTCAGGTTCGAGGACTGCGATTCGAGGTAAGTGTTCACTCTATCGCTCAGGTCTCTGGTATGTCTCCTATTGGTAGAGTAGTACATAGGGATAAACACAATTTTAAGGAAGAAACAGATCAATTCCTCGACAAGGGAAAGGATCTAGTCTGGGAAAATAAAGGCGTTCTACGTTCATCCTTGCCTCGGCCTTGGGACACTGCCATTGTCCCTGTCGTCCAATATGTCTCTATTGACAACCCCAACAACCCTCTTCGTGCCTATAGCCTCACCTTCGTTAATCACCTCTGTGATGTTAGACCCATTAACGTCCCTGATTTCCTCCTCCGATCCATCATCATTACCATCAATAATTTTAGGGAGCGCAAATCCTCGAAGCCACCTCGCCACTAGGGTCTCTTTCTTGTGCTTTATAGGCATGCTCTTGCCCACCAATTCAAGGGGGGAATCCCTTCCCGTTCCCCTAGCCCTGAGCGCTCTTTTGAGTCCACCCGCAATGTTGCTCCCAGCCCTCCCCCATCCTCCAACCCTGTTGATCCCCCCACTGTTTCTAAGCCCCCTGCTGGGCCCCCTCCACCCCCTTCAAACCAAGACCGTGGCAAGGAAGAAGTGCCCCTTGCCTTCACTCCCAAGGTCAAAGTTCCCACTAGTAAGTGTCTAATATTCAAGCAAAAATCGGTCAGGCCCTCCCAAAAAAGAAGAAAATCCAGCAGGCTGAAGCCTTAGAAAATGAGTGACCAGCGCCTGTCTCCAGATATAATCAGCGATGAAGATGAGGACCATAACATCAAAGCCGAGACGAATCTCCACTCTGTGGCCCTCAACCGAGTCAGCGAAGTGATAGACCATTTGCAGTTGGCCTCTAACATCTACTGGGAATGCAGTACCCTCCTCGCCAATGCAATTAACGAACTGAAGGATCTCCCTGCTCTGCTCAATGTCCTCCTATCTCATGACCAGAATGACAATGTTCAACAGGAAGAGAACAAGGATTCCCACTAGTCCTTGGAAGTTGTCCTATAGGCAGTTGGATTGCCTGTGACTGCAGTGTTATTGTCCTAGTTATGTTTTTGGTGGTCCCGGATTTGGATGGGCTAGATAGTAGGGGGACAAGTCCCAGATGGTTTTTGATTGTTCTTATCGGCTGTGTATTGTTGGCTCTAAGTATGCCTACTGTAATAGGAACGGGTCCCTTTAACCCGAACAATAAATATATATTTTTTTTACCTACCAAAAAAACATTCAAAAATGAAATTTAAATATTTTAATTAAAGTTTAAAATGAATGATTTAAAACATTAAAATTATATTCTAAAGTATTTTATTTAATGAATTTAAATGATTTATTTTAAACATTTAAAATTATATTTATCAAGTCTTAAAATTTTCAAAAGAGGCCCAACAAAATATGAAATAAAGTAAAGAAATGTTTTATTTTTAATCAAACAATCAAGATCATGGAAACCAAAATATCAAAATCTCAAAATTTTCAGTGGGTCCCCAATTTTGGGGAAGTTGTGAAGTGGTCACAACAAGACCCAAACCGGCTAAGGAGTTCTCTCTTGAATTGTGTCCACCCAAGATTGGGGACTTTTTTCGCAACCACTGGTACTAGTGCAGTGCTTCTAGGTCAAAATGAAAGGCAACTATAAATATCTGTTGGTCAAAAGGAATTTCATGAAGCTCATACCATTGCTCAGCTTGGATCAACCAACCTTGCGGCTCAATATCATCAATTCTAGGAAAATATATTTTAAGGAGTCGCAGAGTCATGCCTCTATTGTTCCCATTTTGCTGAGTGTTATCCTCATTAAAGACCCTAGAAAATTCTAGTTGGTCAATAGTTTTCCCCCTTTGAGCATTTCTATTTTCACCAGACCCAACAAAATTTGGATTTTGAATCTTAAGCACCTCAATGTCCTGAGTCATATGGTCCTGCTTATTTTGGTAGTATGCATATTGGTGAGAGTCGATAGTTGACCCTTGAATTCCATGAAGGCATTCAATTTGGAAAGTTGTTCCTCCATCCTGTTTAGTCTTGCCTCCATTGCTTGATAATGGGTCTCAAGGGGCATGTACTAAAAATAGAAATGCTATTTTTAGCAATTATTATTTTTAGAAAGGGTCACAAAAAAGTGTATGGGTGCTATATACCAAAACAATCAGCTCAATGAGACGATCACAATAACCTATATCCCAAAATGACTATTTTTATTAAGGGTTTGAAAAAATGCATGGGTGCTATATACCAAAACGATCAACTTAGACGATTGTAATGGGCTATATCCCACAATGATGTTTTTCGGCAGCCCTGACTTTATTTATAACAGAGGTTTTTAGGTTGCGTATCTGCTTCAAAACTCTTAGAATTTCACTTTTTCTATTCCGTGAGCTCTACCTTTGATTAGGTAAGTAGGGAATAGGTGTATTTTATATTAGGGTTTGTGAATTCTCCATAGCCCTCTATTATACCGAAGTAGCAATCAATAATGATCGGACTGATATTTCAGGCCACTACTCAAGGAGAATTCCACACATACCCTTGATCACACTACCTGCCTCTCTGATAGTATGGGAGGGTGATCTTCCCAAGTGCTATGCTTGGTGCACTATGGATATTACACAGCCAACGGGTTTCCTATATATGAGTTTTGTCTTCGGGTTCCTAAAAGGGTCTCTCGATATATGTGAGGTACAGAGGAGCTCAAATCCGTGTACGGGTGCTATATGAGGCCTGGGTATTGGAGCTTGATCGCCCCTCACTTCACTAGATGCTTTATGGGAAATCTACCTTAGCCAATAACGACAACACCTTCGTATTGTTTTAAAATGGCCAAAACATTGTTTCTAACCTACAAACCTAGGATTAACAGAAAAGAAATTGCTCACAAAAAAAGCTTACCATACCCTAGAAAGAGCTCTGATACCACTTGCAATGAACCTCTTCTTCTCATGCGAATATTTCACCTCGAAATTCTTATTGCGGAGCTATACTGAGATAAGAAATTTAGTGCCAAAGATAATTCTAACTATGATTGCATAGAGTATTGATAAAAGCAGCACAAGTATTGAATATCCAATAACATAAGCATTCATCAAATGAAACATGGAAACACAAATAACAGTAATATCAGGAATTTGGGACAAGAAATATTACTATTGCAAGCCACTTCGAGGGGGCAACCTCCTTACAAAATATGCAAACTTTTCTCTAATCCATGAGGCTTACATCCTTCCCATTTTATAATCTTTTTTTTCAATGAGTTTACACAGGTTTTTATGAGGGGTCTTGACCACCTCATACTGAGTGGGGTTTGAACCTTAGACCTCTTCAAGAGAGACCAAAGCCCTTACCACTACAGTAAGCTTGCAACTCCCATTTTGTAATCCTTACAAGCATAATTCCTGCCATTTTTTGACAATATTCTATGACAACCTGCTATGATAGTATTCTATGACAATATTCCTGACTACCTTAACAATTATATTCATAATGACAAGCGGTTACAAAGTAACATTCTATGACAGCAAAACAGTTACACAAATGATTCTATAACAAGGTAGTTATATACATGATTTTATGACACACACTCCTAACTTAACACGTGGCCTACTTCTAACGAGATACATGGTCCACTTTACATATAATATTATATGCCCCTACAAGTTACAAGTGTTGGGTATGTAACACCCCACAATTATTGTCTTCCATCTGTCACAACATGAAGCTCACCTTGACTTTCCCTCATAGCTATCCTCACAACTGAATCAAAGCTAGATAGACAACACCAAAATATAGAAGTGTGGACTTTTCAAGTCATGCAAACAAATATACAATGCAGAACTATGCAATACCATATCATGCAAATATAATAGAACCAAATGAGTACCAACGAAATGGAAAGATCAACTCTCATACATCATAGAAGCATGCAACTAGATAGATAAGCACATGCGTCCTTGTATTCTCCAACAAGTATGCAATACAATTAGAGAGGATAGTCATGGTTGAACATGCTATGATACTAAGACCATGTAGGGCAGGATACATATGGTCTTGTAGGAAGAGGGGAAGAGCGTGTCAGAGACAATGGTCATACCCTTCTGACGTAACCAATTAAGGTATCCCCATCAATTATAACCAATTTGTACACTTCATGTGCCATTATTACTTCTTTTATACAAGTACATCAAAACAACAAAACATGTTGAAATATCATATTGCTTGAACATCAAACTCAAGATTCGTTTCCTTAGTCATCATGACCACCTATATTCCCCTTCTCTTTTTATTTAGTTAGTTTTTATAAAGCAAGCAATGAAACAGGTCAATCTTATGTTCCTAACAATGTTTGTTGTATCCTTATTCGAGGAAGGTAAGAAAGAAAAGATTCCTCCTTTCGGTGTTCAAGACATTCTTGATGCATATTTTAACGATTTTGAAGAACCTATATGATTGCATTCTTATTGCATCATACAACAAAGCATTGATTTGGTTCCAATCTTCTGTTTTCTATTGCATATCTTGTGGGCAGATGATTTGACATGTTTGCATGAGTGCATGTTTGTGCTAGTGTATGAATGCATTTGCATGAATCGATAATATTTGTAAGTGAGATTTTTGTATATGTATGTTTGTCACAAAGTGTTGTGTGTGTATGTGGCAATATATATTTGTGATAATGTAATGTAATGTTAGGGGTATCTTTAATGTTTTAGTGTACACGGGTAGTTCAGTGGTAGTTGGGAAGTTGCCAACCACCTATCGGTCCTGTTGTACCTATATGTATGCATCTACCTTGTTGGTTGAGTGGTTTGTCAATGTAAGTTGTTGGTCGAGTGTGCATGTTAGTAGTACAGTTTTCATTGAGGACTATGATGTATTAGAGATGGTGGTTGTGCAGAATACATGTGTGCATAGTGTATCCAAATGTATCTGTGAGTAATGCCTATAATATACTTTTGTTTATATACTTGTAATGGAATGTTGTTGCTTGTTCAAAGTGGGGTCTAAATTGGTGATATGTGTAGAAAGGGATTTTACATAGTTCCAACAGTTCCCTTTCCACGTAATAAATTACAAATCTGCCAACATTGTAGTATAGCAATAATAATGCACAGAAATTCTGCAACAGCATTAATAACAGCAGTAATAACAACAATGGCAGATAACAGAAATTACAGCAGTTTTATATTAATAATGGCACGGATGATACAACAATACAACCTACAGTCAGCATAGCCATGGCTGTACACAGGACTGGACTGCACTTTGCCATCAATCTGCCTGACTTCCCTGCAATACTTCTTCCACGTATCAACCATCCAACCCTAGGCTGAACATCCCTCATGGTTGCACATCATGCTAGACTGCATTCTGCCCATAGACTTCAATCTGCTTACGTACCAATCTTCAGCCACTCTAATGAATGAGGGGGGTTTATTTATACACCCACCAAGTAGTTATGCTCTCCAACTACCTTGCAACTACCCTCAAATTACATTTTATGTGCATTTGCTTTGCATTACATTTCATTTCCACTACAAGACAAAATGCCCTCTAATTCTAATTTAGCCGACATACATGATTTTATAATGACTTTACATGACTTTATTCTTTACGTACAATATTAAATTGCACTTTACAACATTAAAGTCTATGCACGGGCGTTTTGTCAAACACTTTGCGTGCATTTACAATAAAACACATAATATCAAAAATGGTTCTGCAATTAAGGATATCTCAATATGCCTGTCTACAATATGGAGTTGTGATGAGCATATTGCTCAAGAAGGTATGCAACAACGAGATGATTACAATGCAATTGATGAATGTCGTACTCTCCCTCGAGAGGAGGGAAGGTTAAATTCTGCAATAGAAAGTGACACAAACTTGTTTTTTGATGTTGGCGAAGGCCCAACGCAAGAAGATATGTGCACAACCGATGAAATTTGTGCAAGATGGCATGCAAACGAATGAGTTTGGGCAGGTATCGCAGAAAAAGATTTTCATGCAAGAAAAGATGTTTGTCCAACTATGAAAGTGCACGTAGACGTGGAAGTGCACACATATTTAGTAATTTGCTTAGACGTGCGTATTGGCAAAGACTGTACAACTGAAGATGTGCATGCAGATGAAGAATTCTGCACAAGGGAAGACATTCATGCCAACAAAGAAGTCTGCACATGTGAAGATGTGCGTGCAACCATACAAGTTCACGCAAATAATTTATTTTTTCACAAGCAACGTGCATGTAGAACAATTTCATGCAACTGAACATGTTTGCAAAGACGTATATGCAACAATGGTGTCTATGATGAATGCATGGGTGATCATAGAGGTCATGTCGACACAGGTGTTCATGAAAAAGAGTATGATGAAGCTGTAAACAACGAAAATGTGCACTTAGACATGGAATTTCTTGTCGATGAAGTTGGGAGCGTGATGAAGCTGACAACAAATTTAACAATGGAGAAAAATTGGCCTTCCGAGAAAGGCTAATATTGGTGGAAGCATGTTGTGCAATAGACAGTGCGCATGACAAGAGTTTAGAATCAGAGCAATTACAGATTTGTGTGTATGATGGTGAGTAGGATAGGAGTTCGACACTAGAGCAAATGGAAAATGGTGTCTAACAGTGCGCATCAAAAGTTTGGCACTAGAGCAATTGTAGGTTGGTGTGCTTGATGGTGAGCAGGATGGGAGTACGAAATTAGAGAAACTATAGTTTCACAGGTTTCATGGTGTAGGGGATGAGAGTTTGACACAAGCAATTGCAGTGTGGTGCGTACCATAGTACATGTGACAAGAGTGAGACATGCAAACTGCCATTGCCTATGCTGAATCAACTTGTCATGATGACAAGCAATTTTAGTGTAACCTATATTCTATGGAGTTTCCGAAACGATAGGACGAGGGACATATCTCTAGGACGATGGGGTTTGGCCTCAAAATATAGGATGACTAGGGGATGTCTTATATAAATAAATATAAAAATATGTTAAAGAATATATATTTAAGCCCCAAATTGGATTTTTTAAGCAGAAATTGTAAATATTTAACATAACATAATGGAAAGCATAGAAATCTAAGAACTAGGAATAATGTAAAAACATAGAGAATGTATATTAAATATCCATCATCCATTATTTCTCTAACAACAAAATTTGAAAATCATAGGCAATTAGCATTTTCTATTCAATCACAATTCAAGTTCCAACTACATAACCAAAATGAAAGCGAAGCAAGGTTCTTAGTGTTTTTGTAAAGGCATATGACAAGTGAGCTCATGTGTAGTGCTCAAATGAAATATTTAATGGACTTATTCAAATGAAAGACTTAATGAACTATCTCCTTTGATTATGGAAATGCAAATGGCTATATGCACTCTATTATTAGTATTTGGAGTAAGGTTGTGTTGGACATAACATGAGTTCAATTCGAAAGCATGTTAAACTGACTATAAATATTGCTTCTAGTAACTATAGGTCTCCAAAACCTATGAAGCAATAGAGATTAAGTATATTAAGTAGTCTATGGGATTGTCATCAAAGGGCATGCCTGAAATTAGTTACTCTACTCGCAAAATAACAAATGGAAGATTTGTCATGAGTCATATTTAGACTTGTTACACACTTGACAATCCTCTTATGGGCATTGTAGACATGCTCTGTGATAGCTTGTTAATGTGTTTGTGCTTTCTTGAAAGCCCTGTTAAATGCATGTTATTCCTTTTTGCATACACTGTTGCCACATTTTGCACGGGGTGCCATGTTTTCATTTTTATTGTAAGTATGCTGCTCTCCCTTCCCTCCTCCTCCTTTCCCTTTCTCCACTATCCCCTTTCTCCCCTTCCGTCAGTTTCATTCCCGTCATTTCCCCTTTTTCCTCTTGTACTTTCTTCGGTCAATTTCCCAAAACAGAGCAAAAGGTCCCTGAAAATTTCTAAGTCTAAGAGCGCAACCCGACTTCGCAGCGAAGTCGGGGTGCGCAATAAGTTCGAGCGCACTCGGGAATGCGAAGTGCGGAAAAGGACCGAAATTTGGCTAAGTACAAGAGCGCAACCCGACTTCGCTGCGAAGTCGGGGTGCGCTCTCGTTCCTGTGCGCACTTGGGAAGCAACGGATCCCGAAAATTGGCTAAGTGCCAGAGCGCAACCCGACTTCACAGCGAAGTCGGGCTGCGCCCTCATTTCGTGCGCGGTCGAACAAGCAAAAAATGGCTAAGTGCCAGAGCGCAACCCGACTTCGCAGCGAAGTCGGGCTGCGCCCTCTAACTTGTGCGCACTTGGGCGGGGATGTTTCAAGCAGCCCAAAAGCTGTCTAAGGCACGGAGGCCTCCCCAAGCTGCGTTGTTTCCCCCTTGCGCTTGTTTAATTGCGCTCTGATTCCGGGCGAAGTCGGACATAAAAGAGAGAGCCTTTCAAGGCAGATGCGTCCCTCATCAGATTTTGACAAGTGTCCAGCCTCGGGATTCGAGCCGGAGATGTGACAGGGAAAGGACAGGCGTGGGCCAAATTATTATACCGCAGCTACCCTCATTTAAGCTGACTCAAAGTTTCATCTACCGCAGCTACCCGCATTCAAGCTGACTCAAAGTTTCATCAACCGCACTGCCACGTAGCTGCCAAGTTTTCGGTGGACCTTCTTTGCCAAGTACGGTCCCTATCTGCAGAAGTCAACATCAGCAGCTCTTTTGCCGCTTTTGTCAGCTTTGTCAGCTATTGTCGGGTCTGGGATCCTGTGCCCAGAGTTGTAATCGGGGGGAAATTGCGCTATAAATAGCTGCACCATATCATTGTAAAGGGGTGGAAGGGGGATATACTGCTAGGGAACCATTGTAGCTGTACGTTTGCTTCTGAATGCAAGATACACTTGGCTCTATTTACTGTTATTGTTCTTTATGCTGCCTTTACTTAGCATTTCTGCCTCATGTTGCTTATGTTATTGCTTCTTGTTATTACGCTATATGGATATCGGTATTTGATGATTAAGTATTCCTGGAATGCATAGTTAGAGGATACATAGAATGAATGACATTGGTAGTTTATGTAATGTATTCTGTATTTAATTGTTGTTAGTAGTGGTGATTGATAGTTGTTGTGCTGCTTATCCTCCCCACCCAACGCAAATCACATTTATATTTCTTTCCGCATTTCTAATTTCTTTCCTGCACTCTGAGCTTAAAACCATTTGAGAAAACATATAGGAAGCCGGCCTTCTCCGGAGATTGGCACGGAAGGCATTCCTTCCTTCCGGCCTTTCAATCTGTTGGGCGAATCTAGGGCGCATTGCACTAAATCCTATCCTAGTGGCAGATTCGTAACCAACAGTTTCTTTGGCACGCCCAGTGGGACACGAAAGTTTCCCATCCAAAATAGAATCGAAGCATCGGTGTTCGCTTCATTCCTTGTTAAAATCAGAACACCGGCGACTCCGCAAGTACACGAATATTCTACGAGTCCGTGAGACCGGTCCAAGCGCCTTCATGCATACAAGAAGGTGGAGAGCAAGGAATCCGGGAAACCAGCCCGATCTCTACGAAATTGACATCAACGCTCCGGGAGAGCGTGTAAGGCTGGCTGACTACCAAGCTCGCATAGACGAATCCGAAACCGAAATCGAAGAGGCCGAAGTTGAAGAGCAACCTACATCTTCGGACGACACCGATACCGAGTACACGACCGGAGGGGAAGAAGACATGGCTGCTCAGCAAAATGATGACGACCTCTTCCCAGCGGTCGACTCCACGGGGCCCTTGGCCCTAGTCGGACAAGAGGCTGTACCCCCCGCTGCCTTGAAGGCCATCCCTACTTATGATGGCTACGGCAAAACGGCATATGAACACATCCAGGACATTTTGGCCTTGGCTGCGCTACACTCTATTACAGATGAGAGTGTCAAGACCCGTCTACTGGCTCTTTCCCTAAGGGGGAAGCTTCTCTATTGGTGGAGATCTTTGCCAGAAGGATCTATCACGGGGTGGCCTCAGTTGGCAGGCAGGCTTGTAAAAGGATGCAACGAGTCTGCCGATCCCTCTTCGTTGTTGCATCAGTTCCAAAGTATCCAACGTCACCCACAAGAGGAGGTATCAGACTTCAACATAAGGTTTGCGAGGTCTTGGAAAAGAGTACCTCGCGAACTGCGACCTTCGGCAGGTCAAGCTGCACACTACTACTTGAGGTCTTTCAACTCGGATATCTGCCTACTTCTGAAGATAGCCCGAGTCGATTCCTTCCCTGCCCTATACGAAGCTGCCCAACAAGCAGAATTAGACATAATCTCCATAGGCAGACTCCCGCATAGAGTGCAGCCCCCCATTTATCCTGATTTTCCTCAGTCCCAGTATCCATCGGCCTCTGGTGTGATGCCATCATCCTCAAGTCAGCACCCCCGGCAGCCATGGAATCCGGCACCGATTATAAACCCCTACGGCCCGCCTCAGATTCATTATCCTAACCCACCACCTCCGCCTCCGCAGTATCCCGCACTCCCAGCTCCCCCTCATTACGCGGCGTATTCTGCACCCCCGCCATTGGCTGCAATACCTCCGCCGGCCCGGTTGGCGCTTGCAGATAATGATATTCAAAATAAAATCCTCCAAGAGGTACGGGCTCTGGCCTCTGGGTATCATACTATGTCCAACGATATGACGATAATGAAGAAGAAGCAAGCCCAGATGGAGTTCCTTCCAAGGAGACCATATCCTCCTCCGGCGCTAACGAAAGATCAAGCCGCACAAGCTCAAAGACACCCCCTGCAAGGAATGCTGCCAATGAGGATCAACCTGGCACTTCTGACCAGGTTAACTGGTGCTCTACGTGCAACGATCCACACTCAGAAGAAGGGTGCACGCTGCATCAGCATTATCTCCAGACCCTGGCGGGCAGCGCCATAGAGGATGAAGCATACATGATCCTGGACGATGAAGGCAACTTTGCCGTCCCAGAAGAAGATCTGCGTTGCTCCTGACCAAGGAAGGCAGAAAGCCCGTTGAGGCTGCCACGGCCCAAGCAAAGCCGTTGAAGGTATACGCCAGAAGAGAAAAGGCGCAACCTGCTGGGCTACCACCTGACAAGTCACTGTGGCCTCCTGCAGCCAAAGAAAGGTTTCCTGCGCTCAAGGCTCCCGCGGTGAAAGCCCCCGCAGCTCAGCCTCCAGCCGAAACAAAAGAACAAGCTCAAGAGAAGCTGAGATATCCGTCGCTGACGAAGAGACAGAGAGTCGAAGCCACGCAGCAATACCGGACCAAGTATGAGCTGCGAAAGAAATAGAGGGAGCCAACACTTCAACCTACAACATAGTTGATGAGCTAAAGAGGACCCCTGCGAAGATAAGTATGTACGAGGCTCTTCTGCTCCCAGGGCAAGTTGATCTGCTGCAGGAATCTTTGAAAAACATAAAAGACGGGAAGCCGACGCAGCCTGCTGTGTTAGCTCAGCCCCTGACAGTTTCCGCCACCGGAAAAAACAGGCCACCTCCTTTCTATCTGTCATTACGGATGGAAGGCTATATAGTACACAACTGCATGGTGGATTTTGGTGCTTCCACGACTGTCATGCCGAGAGCCGTCTGCGAAGAGATCGGTATGGAATATACAAGGAGCAGCCAAGGTGTGCTGCAGCTAGACGGCACCCCTGTCAAGACAGTTGGTGTCATCAAGGATATCCCGATCCGACTGCATAAAGCCCTCGACATAGTGGTCATACAGGAAGTCGTTGTGGTCGACTTGGAACCCTACTTCGGCATGTGCCTCTCCAGGGAGTTCATTGCAAAGCTGGGTGGGTATCTGTCTCTGGATTACTCACATATGGAAGTGCCCTTCAAAGGAAGGAGACTGAAGATCTATAATGAAAAGCCTTCCACATTTCTAGTAGAGAAGATACCCGGAGAAGAGCCACAGAACGGCATGGTTCAGCTGACAACTGAAGAACTGGTAGTGGTGGACATGACAGAAGAAGCCCTTGAGCTGTTACAAGTGGAGGATGAGTTCTCCTTGTTGGACTTCAACGCCATGATTGAGACCGAGCAAGGCTGTTACTCCGTCACCCAGCCTGAAAGACTTGACCAGTCAGCAAGGAAAGAGGTAGGACCCGCACCAGAAAAGCTATGGAAGCTGTTCTTTGATGGCGCCCGATGCAAAAATGGCGCCGGTGCAGGTGTACTCCTGGTTTCCCCGTCCGGGATCCAGAAGGACTACACTTATAGGCTGGCTTGGAGCTGTACTAATAACGCTGCGGAGTATGAGGCTTTGTGCTTGGGTTTGAGAAAGGCGAGAGAGACGGGGGTGAAACATTTGCAGATCTTTGGCGACTCAGAGCTGGTGTGCAACCAGATTACGAATAAGTGCGCCTCCAAGAAGCATTACCTCAAGGCGTATCGTAACCGTGTCTGGGACCTGATGGAGTCATTCGACTCGTTGAATGTCAAAGCCATATCACGTGAGAAGAATAAACACGCTGACATTCTGGCGTCTGTTGGAGCCAGGTACGTTCCGGCTGATGACACTGTCCAGAAGCCGAAGCCGGTTCGTACCATCTACAGGCCTTCTGTGCCTGATAAAGACACCCACTGGCAGGTGTTTGATTGTGACGAGGATATCGTCACTTTTTTTATTAACGAAGCAAGTACTATAGAAGGTAGAGACCCTGATGACGAGCAGTACGAGGGGTTGATACAGTTAAAGAACAATCATGTCCCGAAAGGACTGATTACCCTAGAGAGTCTCTTTGATCAAAACGATAGGGCAATATCCCACAGAATCAAAGTAGACCCCAAGCAGTACGTAGACCTAGAACTGGAACCTGGAAAAACAATCAAGGTCGGGACGGACTGCATCGAAGAGGAAGCTGGAGCGAGATCAGATCTTTATGCGGAGAGTTCCACGATATCGTGGCCTGGTGCTACCGGGACTTGAAGGGGTATGACGAGAGAGATGATCCGGCATACCATAGAGCTGGAAGATAATGCAAAACCTTTCCGGCGAAGCAAAGGGCGATAAACCCGAAAATTGAAGCAATGATGAAAGCGGAGCTCTTAAAGATCTTTGGAGGCCAAAATCATCTACCCCATCAAGCACTCATCTTGGGTCGCGAATTTGGTCCCTGTGAGGAAAAAGAATGGAGACATCCGCCTCTGCGTGGATTTCAGAAACCTTAATCAAGCCTCGTTGAAGGACCATTATCCGCTTCCCCAAATTGATCAGATCCTCCACATTGTTGCTGGAGCACAGAGGTTCTCTCTCTTGGACGGATTCTCTGGATACAACCGAATATGGGTAAAGGACGAAGATCAGCACAAGACAGCGTTCACCACCAAATGGGGAACGTTTGCATATCAGCGCATGCCCTTCGGCCTGTCTAATGCCGGCGCTACGTTTCAAAGAGCCATGGACTTGGCGTTTCGGGAGCTGCTCAACAAGGTCATTGTCATCTACTTGGATGATATGACTGTATTTTCTCACAGGAGAGAGGACCATGCTTCCCACTTGCGGCAAATATTTGAGAGATGTCGTGAATTCGGCATTTCCATCAACCCGAAGAAGTCAGTCTTCGCGGTAAAGGAAGGTAAGCTGCTAGGACATGTCATTTCTGAGAAAGGCCTTGCAGTGGATCCTGACAGAGCAGAAGCCCTTCTCCGCTTACCCATCCCAATCGACAAGAAGGGGTTACAGTCATTCTTCGGCCAAATCAACTTCGTGAGGAAGTTCATACCGGACTTCGCACAAGTAATTAAGCCCATGGCCGAACTCTTAAAAAAGAATGCCGAATTCTTGTGGGTGACGAAAGAAAGCGAGGCCTTCGAAGAGATCAAGGCCAGAATCGCGCAAGCTCCGGTGTTGATAAATCCAGATTATTCCAAGGATTTCATCCTGTACGCAGTGGGAGAACCCGAGAGTTACGCCGCAGTTCCGACTCGGAAGGGAGATGATGGCGAAGAACGCCCCATAGCGTTCTTAAGCCAGGTGATCCAGCCGCATGAAGAAAAGTACAATTTTATTGAGCGGCGGTGCACGCGGTCATGAAATCCCTCAAGAAGTTCAGACACTTCGTCTCCCAGAGCCGGATAACTGTCTTCGTGATACACCCGGACGTCGGGAATTTCATCATACAAGGGGAGCCAGGTCACAAGAGGGCGGGATGGATAGCCAAAATCCAAGAATTTGACATCGAGGTACGGCCAACGAAGCTGATCAGAGGCCGAGCCTTGTGCCAAGAGCTGGCCCGAAGCGCTGCAGCTGAAATCTCTGCCTGCAAGTGGGAAGATCCGATAGCAGAAACTAACCTTGCCAACTCCTTATCAGAGGAAAGTGATTGGACAAATGACCTGGTGCGGTATTTTAGCACAGGGAGATGTCCAGATCATCTCAATGCCTCACAAAGAAGGAGGTTTAGGCTAAACGCCTTGAGATATGTACTGCGCCCCGAGGGGCTGTATTTCAAAAACATTGACGGCATCCTGTTGCGATGCGTCAGAGAAACAGATAAACCGAGGGTCCTCGGAGAATTCCACTCCGGGATGCCTAGGGGACATCATTTTGGGAGGCCTACGGCCTTAAAAATTATCAGAGCTGGGTATTATTGGCCCACTCTCTTCACAGACGCACATGCGGTCTGTATTAAATGTGAAAAATGCCAGAGGTTCGCTGGCAGGAACAGAAAAGCACCCTTGCCCCTCCAGCCAATTCAAGCCGAGACTCCGTTTCAGCAGTGGGGTCTAGACTTCATCGGGGCCATCACGCCTAACTCTGCAGCGGGACATAAGTTCATCCTTACCGCCACCGATTATTTCACTCGGTGGGCAGAGGCGATCCCCACTAAGCACGCGGACCAAGAAACGGTCATTGGGTTCCTCGAGAGCCTCATCACCCGTTTCGGGGTCCCGGAGGCAATAGTTACAAACAATGGTCCGGGGTTCGGAGGTGCTGTACTCACGGAGTTCACCAGCAAATACGACATCTATCACAAGATGTCCTCGAACTACTACCCGCAGGGGAATGGCCTGGCCGAGTCCACCAACAAGAATCTACTGAAGATTGTTAAAAAAACAGTAGAGAGAAACAAGAGGACATGGCACCTACTCCTGAATCGGGCGTTGTGGGCGGATCGCATATCGTTCAAGAAGTCTATCAAGACATCCCCCTACGCGCTCGTGTACGGCAAGGAGGCAGTTCTGCCTACCCACATAGAGATGCCCGCACTCTGGATGCTAGATGAAGAAAAAGGCGACGGGGATCCAGTGGACGCCAGACTTTGCCAACTATTGCGGTTAGAAGAAGAAAGGGAAAAGGCATACCAGGCCTTTACTAAACATGCCGAGGCAACCCAGGGCTGGTTTGCGAAAGGCACCACCACCCGAGTTTTCAAAATCGGGGGACCTAGTGTTAAAGTGGGACTCACTTAAAGCAAAGCCGGGCAACCATGACAAATTTGATGCCCTCTGGGAAGGTCCCTATCAGATTGCTCGGGTAAACCAATTCAATGCATTCGTGCTTCGGGACATGGCGGGACAGCTTCTCCCCATTCCTGTCAACGGTTTCCACCTGAAAATTTACCACCACTGAAGGCACCCAAGGGGTCCTTCCTTGTACATATTCCTTTTCTGCATTTTAGTTTATGACAAAATGTATATATTTATTTCAGTATTCAGCTTTTAGTTTTCAGAGCCTAAGTGAAGCATAGAGCAAACCCCGACTTCGCAGCGAAGTCGGGCATCGCTCCTTGAATAGTGCGACATCGGGAGTTTGAGAGAAGGCAGCTGACAAAAAGCCAAAAAATGACTAAGTGTTGGGTGCGCAACCCGACTTCGCAGCGAAGTCGGACTGCGCACCGTCTTGGGAGCGCAGTCGGGCAGCGCAGAGCGAAAATTGGCTAAGTGTTGAAGTCGGACTGCGCAACAAATTCTGGGCGAAGTCGGAGTGCGCACGTTTTCTGGGCGAAGCCTGAGTGCGCCCTCAATTTCGAGCGCACCTTGAATGACTTGTCACGGGAAACGAGGGACATAATGGCAAAATATTTCTAAGTATGGGCCCAGGCTGCGCAGTGAGGCATAACGCGAAGTTGGGCTGCGTCCCTCCTTAAAACCCTGGGCCAAAAATCTCCCTCGAAGTGTGTGCCCAGGCGGCGGCCGTGACGTCATTGGAAGCACGAGGTCCGAAAATTTTTTAAAATAATGATTGCGCGTCTTTCAAAGCAGATGTCATTAAAAAAGCAAGCGCATTAGGACCAACCGCAACCAAGGTACGCCTTCCAAAGAAAAAGCCCACGCACGGCCGCCAAAGAATAATAGCGTTTCCCACCTACTTCGGGCAAATCACCTTAACCCCCTCCCTTGCGCCATTAATGCTGTATTTTTTTCCTAGAAAAGGGGCCCTGGCATACTCAGAACATCCGAATTATCAAGCCAAGTCTGAGCTGCAAGGCGCAGAATTGAAGAATTAGTAACCAGAATCCCCGTCTCTGCCACCTCGAGCAGAAAAGAGAAAATGGACAAGGGAAAAGCGCCAATGCAGACGCAGTCCAGCGACGCAGAGCGCGAGGCTGAAGAGCACACAGAATCCAGCGCTCATGAGAGCGAAGCGCCACGGGAGCGAACAAGGAGATCCAGGTCGAAGAGAAGCCAAGGGCAAGCTCCACCGCCGCCCATCAACCGCCTGGCCGGGTATAGGGACGGCGAGTACTCCATTAGCCTCACCAAGCTGCGGCCAAATATAGCGAAGTGGGCTGGCAAAGTCTCACCCTCGCACCATGTCGGGGCTGCATACAAGTCGAACCTGTACTGGTTCTTGTGCCCTCCCGTCCACCATTGCCCGGAGCTGGTTGAATCTATTGTGACATACTACAAACCGGCTACCCGGCAAGTCTGCGACAACCAAGGAAGGGTGTTGTTCACCCTCTTCAAGGAGAGCGTCCAGCCAGCCTTCGCCCGGGGCTCCAGTACGACCCCAACGCCATTGTCAGGAGAATTAACCTGGATGAGCAGGCGGGCAGATTCGCTCAGAACAGAAGGATGAGAGAGTTTCTCGACTCAGAGCTGAAAACCCCGCTACCAGCCGGACAGTGGCCGACAGGCCCTATACCCCTGGACAGGTTCGAGAATAAATATATATATATTATCCTGGCATGGGTACTCGGCTGCGACACGGATAGAATGGTGCGCCCGTACCAGCTGGCGCTCGCAGAATGCATCTTGCATGGGGAGTTTTATGACTCCACTGCGCAAAGGAGCGGAAGGCGCCCTATTTTCTTTGACTGGGCAGATTGGGTGGCGTACGCCATACATTCGAACCTGGTCAGGTTGCAGCAAAAGCAGACAACAGAGTTCCGACTCTGCTCGTTCCTCACATGGTTGTGCCTGTACCACACGCACTACCGGATTAAAGTGCCTGACCTAAAAAAGGTAGATGAGAAGGGAGAACCGCTGCCTGTGTACGAGTGGACAGAAGCCCTGTACAGGAGAGGGTCGTACTACGATTTCAACTTCAAATTTCTAGGTATGACCCTGGCGTTGTTCAACGGCAAGGCATCTCGCCCACCACTGGCCATGACGAACTATCTGAGGAAGTACAAGTGCGGGGATACCTTCCGGTTGACTCAGGGCATTGTGATCAGAATCTACGGATTCAAGGGGAAGCCGTTCCTGCTGCCCTATTTTTGCACTGAGCATCAGTTCGGTATGGAGATATCACGCCGGATGGACTATGTCGAGGAGGAATTCGGCCAGGGAAAGAAGAGAGGCCATATTTTCAAGTATCCTATTACCTGGGCGAACATTCAAGTGCACGAGATTGGGCAGCATGTCTACCTCGAACAAGAACTCCTCATCATGGGCCTGATACAGCTACCTCAGCGCTGGAAATACGACCCGATTGGGGTCAGGGGAAAGTTCGTACATATCTGCCCCCGAGCGGAGATCATGGAGGAAAGGTGCAATAAAACAGGTGCAGACCTGGAATGGCACATTGAGCGGATGCAATCATGGCCGCCATGGCATGATTTTTCTGTGAAGAAGTGGAGTATGATCCGGAGCGCAATCCAGACCACCGGTTAGACTCAGCAGGCTTCAAGAAATTCCTCTCAAAGGTGGCGCCCCTCGGTGGCAAAAGGACAAAATTATTGAATGCTGGAAAATGAGGTGCCGCACGCAACACGATAAGTCTAACCGGAAGACATTGGCCGTAGATGATGAATTTTCGGCCTTATATGATAAATACGCCGACAAATGGGAGTCGTTCGCGTTTCGAGATTGCGTTCCCCTAGGCGCCAGAAAGAGATATAAAAGGAAGCCCCCATCCCAGCAATTGCCCACTCAAGGGACTTCCAGCGCGACACCAACAAGCAGTCAGGTGGGCCCAATGTTGCCTCCAGCTCCTGAAGCGTTACCTCAAAAGGTACAAGAGCTAGAAAAGTCAACTAGTGAGGCGGCCCCCCAAAAGGAAAAGGCGCCAGAAGAGTCAACCGGTGGAACGGCCGCAGCAAGCATTCTTCCGTCAAAACCCAGGTACAAGTTTACCGTGGGAACACCGCTGCCAGCCGCCCCAACCTCCTCCGCCTCCTTCGAGCCAGCTGCAGCTCCAGAAGAAAAGAAGAGGAAAAGGAGCGAAAAGGCCAAGCGGCCTAAGGAGTCTGCGCAGCAAACGGCCGCAGCACGGACAGTGACGGCCGCGCCGGAAATCATCTCTTTGGACAGCCCTGGGAAAGAAGCCGAAGTTTGGGCAGCAGGCGTCCTTCAATCAGCGGCTCAGGCGGAGCCCGCAAGTACGTCCTCTTCCCCGGTTCCCCAGATCCCAGTTGGCCCTGCCGTAACACCGTCCCCCACTGTATCAGGGCAAGCCCTAGTTGCATCTTCCTTGTCACAAATCTCCCAATCCTTCCACAGTCCCCATTCTTTCGAGCAGTTTGCCCAAGACCCCAACGTTTTCCAAACCCTGAGTCAAACCCTAGACCCCTCGCCTGCGGCCAGTGCCGAAGCCGTACCTACATCGCCGCGCCGCTCACCTCCATTGTTCAAAACCCCGCCTTCACCTTCCACTCGGCCGCTCGCTTCCCCTAGGACCCAGTCGCCCTTGAAAGCGACCACGCCTTCTGGGATATCTCCTGCTTCATTGTTTGCGGGAAAGATGCCTCAGCAGGATTTAGTCTCGGCGTATCCGATGCTGGCAGAGCTTGACTTCATGGGGGAGCAGCTGCAGATTACAGATGATCGGCCTACGCGGCGAAGGCCGTAGGGTGTTCCGCCTCTTTCCTCCCGGGCGTCAAACGAAGAAGAGCCGAGGAGATAGCTGCCCCGGTGAAGCGCACCAAGTTCGACTTGGACGGGGAGAGTCCTTGCGAACCGAAAAGTTGATCCCTAAGGTAAAGAAGCCTCTCCGAGAAATGACCGAGGCTGACTATGAACACCGGGTCAAGGAGAAGAACTTTGACGACATAAACGAAGAATACGAAATCAACGGTATTCGCCGCAGAAGCGACAATCTCCTTGTTAAGCGACTCGAGAATCAGGAGACGTTGTTTCGGCTTCAAAATGACTCAAGGCAGCTGGAGGAAGATCCGGCTAAGGCCACCACGCGGCTGGAGTCTGCCCAGCAGGAGATCAAGGACTTGAAAGCATAGCTCGCCGCCGCTCAGCAGGAGGCTACAGCACAAAGAAGAACGGCTGAATAGCTGTCAGAGGAGAAGAGGGCGGCGTTGGAACATGTCTCTCAGCTGCAGGATTCGTTAAGGCAGGCCCAATCTCAGCTGAAGGAGAAGACGTCCCAGACGGCGGCCTTTTCGAAAAACAAGGTCAAAGAGATGCGGGCTGGTTTGTTGCAGGGATGCAGGGCTAATGTTGTCAGGTCCCTGTCCGTCTTGGATTTCGCATCCAGGATCCAAGAAGTATCTGCCCAGGGAAAGCTTGTGGTAGAGGAGGCCGAACACCAAGCGAAGCAGTGGCTGGACTTGGCAATGAAAATTGAAGAGTTCGCGCGCAAAGGCCTCCGATTTCCCCCAATGTCCCGAATTGCCCTAGATTGGGCAGATGCAAGGGTAACCTTGCACAATTATTTTGAAAAAACGGAAAAAACAAGGGCCGCCAGGAAAATGTTGGACGCATTGAACCATGAAATGAATATTTGCCTGGCCCCCTTCAACACTCTTTCTGAGCTCGGATGCCCGAGCTTCGTCAAGGATGGGGAGTTTCTGCCCCTTGAACAGGTGAAGCTGAATTGGCTGTCTTTCGAGGCAGATACGTCGGAAATTGACAGTTGGGCCGAGCCCGTCCAGGAAGCTCAGGTCACCCAGATGGTGTCAAGATATTGCAAGATCAACACCTCCCTTCGGGAGTTGGGAGAGAGATATAACACCATCGACGTACACACGATTGCAGCATTCGAGCAGCGCTGAAGGATGTCAGCGATTTAGGGCCCTTTCAAGCAGCAGCCTGGGACCAGGCCAAGGCTGCGTACAATCATGTCCGTGAGCGGGAGCAGCCGGCCGAGCAAGAGGGTGACAGTGGTGATCATTCGGATTCAGAAAGGGGAGGAGAATCAGAAGAAGAAACTGCTGAGAGCGAATCCGAAGAGGAGCAGTTACCCAAAAAGGGGACGTCAGAGCAGCGGAATGCAGGGGAAGGGAGTTCCTCTGCGCCCAAAGGATAAAGGCCTGGTTCTTTGCGTCGAGGCGAGCTCGACACCCCGCGAGCCGCCAGGAATGTTGCCACATTTTGCACGGGGTGCCATGTTTTCATTTTTATTGTAAGTATGTTGCTCTCCCTTCCCTCCTCCTCCTTTCCCTTTCTCCACTATCCCCTTTCTCCCCTTCTGTCAGTTTCATTCCCGTCATTTCCCCTTTTTCCCCTTGTACTTTCTTCGGTCAATTTCCCAAAACAGAGCAAAAGGTCCCTGAAAATTTCTAAGTCTAAGAGCGCAACCCGACTTCGCAGCGAAGTCGGGGTGCGCCCTTAAGTTCGAGCGCACTCGGGAATGCGAAGTGCGGAAAAGGACCGAAATTTGGCTAAGTACAAGAGCGCAACCCGACTTCGCTGCGAAGTCGGGGTGCGCTCTCGTTCCTGTGCGCACTTGGGAAGCAGCGGATCCCGAAAATTGGCTAAGTGCCAGAGCGCAACCCGACTTCGCAGCGATGTCGGGCTGCGCCCTCATTTCTGTGCGCAGTCTGAACAGCAAGCAAAACTGGCTAAGTGCCAGAGCGCAACCCGACTTCGCAGCGAAGTCGGGCTGCGCCCTCTAACTTGTGCGCACTTGGGCAGGATGTTTCAAGCAGCCCAAAAACTGTCTAAGGCACGGAGGCCTCCCCAACTGCGTTGTTTCCCCCTTGCGTTGTTTAATTGCGCTCTGATTCCGGGCGAAGTCGGACATAAAAGAGAGACTGCCTTTCAAGGCAGATGCGTCCCTCATCAGATTTTGACAAGTGTCTAGCCTCGGGATTCGAGCCGAAGATGTGACAGGAAAAGGACAGGCGTAGGCCAAATTATTATACCGCAGCTACCCTCATTTAAGCTGACTCAAAGTTTCATCTACCGCAGCTTCGCGCATTCAAGCTGACTCAATGTTTCATCTACCGCACTGCCACGTAGTTGCCAAGTTTTTGGGTGGACCTTGCTTGCAAGTACGGTCCTCGTCTGCAGAAGTCAACATCGGCAGCTCTTTTGTCAGCTTTGTCAGCTATTGTCGGGTCTGGGATCCTGTGCCCAGAGTTGTAATCGGGGGGAAATTGCGCTATAAATAGCTGCACCATATCATTGTAAAGGGGTGGAAGGGGGATATCCTGCTAGGGAACCATTGTAGCTGTACGTTTGCTTTTGAATACAAGATACACTTGGCTCTATTTACTGTTATTGTTCTTTATGCTGCCTTTACTTAGCATTTCTGCCTCATGTTGCTTATGTTATTGCTTACTGTTATTCTGCTATCTGGATATCGGTATTTGATGATTAAGTATTCCTGGAATGCATAGTTAGAGGATACATAGGATGAATGACATCGGTAGTTTCTGTAATGTATTATGTATTTAATTGTTGTTAGTAGTGGTGATTGATAGTTGTTGTGCTGCTTATCCTCCCCACCCAACGCAAATCACATTTATATTTCTTTCCGCATTTTTAATTTCTTTCCTGCACTCTGAGCTTAAAACCACTCGAGAAAACATATAGGAAGCCGGCCTTCTCCGGAGATTGGCACGGAAGGCATTCCTTCCTTCCGGCCTTTCAATCTGCTGGGCGAATCTAGGGCGCATTGCACTAAATCCTATCCTAGTGGCAGATTCGTAACCAACAATACCTATATATGCATCCAGATCTTCTTGAAGACCTGTACATGCATTAAACTTGTTTAGCAGACCCATTCCATGCATTTGATATCTTTGCAAGACCTGTACATGCATTTATGACTCCTTTGGGTGCGTGGAGGGGTGGATTGGTGGGGTTGACCCACTCACATTTTAACAATATTTAAATCTATTTATTTATTTACCCCAAAGGGTTGAATTTTGTCCAAGATGCTAAACCATCCTAGGGATTGCCTGTGTCTCGGGTGTGTCCATGTGTCTTGGAGATGCCCAGACATCCCTAGGATGCCATGGGATGTTTTAGACATCCCCAAGATTTCTTTGGGATGCTTGGGCATCCCAAAGAGTCTATCCTATGGACATTCCATTTCAGAGATAGCATGGGCAGGCCTTGACACGTTGTGGAGATAGCTGCCCCCAAGTCTACAAAAAGGGATGTCTTGAGGATGTTTCAACCTTTTACCTGCATCCCTAAAATGTGGGGGATGATGAAATGGGACCTAAGGGGGACATTTCCTTGTGGAACATAGGATGCAACGCACAAGTCTCCCATGTTTCATGGAGGTAGAATAGAGGAACCAACAAGACATTGGAAAATCTGCCTTAAGATGTGGAAGGCCAATGGGCAGATAATCGAAGAAGATTGGAGGAGGTTATTCCTTGTGACATTCTATGGAATTACAATGGATTGGTACATGGGATTGCTAGAGGGCATGTACTAGACTTGGTAAAGTTATGGGAAGCATTTGTGAAAAAATTTAAATTATCCTCAATGATGATAAGGTCTTGCTGAAATATATAGGATGGAGCAAGGTGATATAAATTCTGTCCAGTCCTACAATTGGAGGTTGAACGGGTTGTTTACCCATTTTGAGAAGGATCCGCTAGATGCATTGAAGAAGTGGTTTGTAAAGGGCCTTTTTTGTGCGTATCACAAAAATATTAGGGTGGTCCCTCCTATGTCATATCAAGAGGTCTTTGAATGGGCCATGAGCTTAGAAATTGATGTAAAGCCATCATTAAAATGCTGGAGTCATCTTAATGAGGAAGAGAGTGACCTTGAATATGAAAATGACTTCGATGATGAGAGTGACACTCACAATTAGAGTGATAATTTTGAGGACAAGAGTAACTTGGATGATGATTTGAGGGCATCATCTAGATGTTGGGGTTGGAATAGAGTGACTCTAAAGATGAGAGCGATGGCTCCGAGGAAAGCGAAAAGGATAATGCACATAATGATTTGAAGTCATAACTACAACCAATTTATTATAGCACGAGATCCTTCCAAGGAAGGATGCCAATGATGGTGCAGATTGTGACAGCTGGAAAAGTATTGAATGACACCAAATTGAGTATGATACTAAGGGAAGACCCATTGTGCATTGTCGATGATGTCATTTCTAGGAGCACTTCACACATTATAGTACTGGGAGTTAAAGAATGATGTGTGGAGGGTTCAAAAGGCCAGAGAAGAGTCAAAGCCATAGACAAAAAATAGAGGGTACAGTGAACTTGATTGTAATTGAGGTGAACTTGATCGCAATTGAGAAGTTGGTGATTGCAAATGATGTAGAAATTGTGCATGTTGACTGTGTAGGAGGTTGAGACTGTGTAAATTATTAAGACTACATAAGTGGTTGGAAGTTGGAACTATGCAGGCAGGTGTGTCCACACAGGAGGTTGAGATTGTGCATATGTTTGAGACTACACAGTTTGTTGAGACTACATAAGAACATGAGGCTGCACAACACATAGACATGGTGGACAATGCGATGATTGTGCAACTTATTCCTGTTGGTTACGAATCTGCCATGAGGAAAGGATTTGTTGTTAATGCGCCCTAGATTCGCCCACCAACATTGAAAGGCCGGAAGGAAGGAATGCCTTCCGTGCCAATCTCCGGAGAAGGCCGGCTCCTATGGGGGGGTTGTGTTAAGATAAGAGTGCAGGAAAGAGATAAAAAGGAAAGAGATAAAAGGGTACCGAAAGAGATAAAAGTGTAGAAAGAAATTCCAAATGTGATTGGAGTTGGGTGGGGGGAATAAGCAGCACGGCGACGAATCAATCACCACTACTAACAACATTCATCTACAAACACACATCGAAACTACAGCTATCAGCGATCCCATGTATCCTCTATCTATGCATTCCAGGAATACCTGGCCATCAAATGCTGGAGTCCAGAGTTCAGTACAACAACAAGCAATGACACAAGAAACATGAGGCAGAAATGACAAGGAGAGGCAGCATGCAAGATAAAAGACAGTAAGCAGAGCCAAGTATATGTCTGTATTTGAGGCAAACGCACAGCTACAATTGTCCCCTAGCAATATATTCCCCTTCCACCGCCTTTTACAATGAATTGCATGGCTATTTATAGCCTCAAGTTCCCCCCGATTACATTCATGGGCACGAAGTCCCAGACTAGACATTAGCTGACACAAGCGGCTGATGAGCCGCTGATGCTGACTTCTGTCGGCGAGGACTGTACTTGCGGCATGGTTTCCCTGAAGGTTGTACAGCTACGTGGCAGCGCGTTGGGTCAAATCTTTGGTCAGCAGGAATGCGGGTAGGTGTGGCAGATGGCACTTCACATCGGCTTAAATGGTGGCAGTTGGCGTAGATAGTGCAGCCCATGCTTTGTCCTTTTCCCGGTCAAGTCTCGGCTCGGATCCCGAGGTTGGACACTTGTCAGATAATGATGAGTGACACACGGCTGCCTTGAAAGGCAGTTTATCCAACTTCGCCCGAGATCTGAGCGTTGTCGGGTTGCGCAGGTAGAAAACAACGCAGTTGGGAGGGTCTTCTTGCCTTAGTCATTTTTCTGGGCCTGCTTCCCCAACTGCGCACCGGTCAGAGGGCGCACCTCGACTTCGCTGCGAAGTCGGGTTGCGCACCGGCACTTGCTGTCTTCTTTGCTGTTCGGACTGCGCACCAAAAAGGGGGCGCACCCCGACTTCGCTGCGAAGTCGGGTTGCGCCCCAACACTTAGTTTATTTTCTGCCATGCTGCTTCCCTAGTGCGCCCAGGAAGAAGGGCGCACCCCGACTTCGCTGCGAAGTCGGGTTGCGCCCCAGCACTTAGTCAAATTTCGCTCACTTTCCTGTTTTGTCGCACTTCGCACTGTCCCTACTGCGCTCCAACTGGAGGGCGCACTCCGACTTCGCTGCGAAGTCGGGTTGCGCCCTGACACTTAGCCATTTTCAGGGAACACTTGCTGGAAAAACTTTGAAAAACTGAAAATATGGCACCCCGTGCCAAATGTGGCAACATTCCTGGCGGCTCGCGGGGTGTCGAGCTCGCCTCGACGCAAGGACCCAGGCCTTTATCCATTGGGCAACAGAGTCACCCTCGCCGTCCTCTTGATATTCACTGCCGGCAGCAACTTCTTTCTCAAACCCTTGGCACCCATGGCCCTCCTGGAACACTAAAAAAAAAACCGCATAAACTAAAATAAGAAAACAACTAAAACTTTGCATACTAGCCGGATTATTTATATTATTTATACAAAAGTTTGCAGCATGATTGGCATGCCGCCAACACAAATCTTGCTTTGGTTGCCTATCCGGTGAACCTGCAGTGTCCGGACCAGATCTGATTGTACTTCGGATGATCTTTGAAGTCCGGCTGGCCTCCCAAAGTTTGCCAGGTCGCGAACATGGTGCAACGTGGCAGGTTATCATTCATGCCGGTACCCATACAATTGATGAACAATGTGGCAAGGAGATTTGTCAGACGGAAGCCTTCTTCGGGTACCGGTTGCGGTGATGGTTGGAGCCAATACCACCGCTCTAGAGAGTCCACCACCTGTGGGCTCTCAAGCACGAGTTCCTCCAACTCCTTGATGCGATAGCAGGAGCTTTCCGGCGATAGGCCTTTTGCCGGGGTCTCCTCAGGATCAGCCTCCTGGTGAGGCATGCTTATTGGGCTTTGGTTGAATGCTTGCGTGCTATGCCCTGAGACACAAAAGGGTGCAAAAATGTGCCCTCTTTGTGTTCAGAATTTGCCACTGGATTTTGTTCCTCCTCTTGGCCCGTCTCCTGATGGAAACTGCAAGCAACCATATTATTCATCATTTGGGCGGTGTTTGCATATTCCCACTGGTGACTTTGGACGAGATCTGCCTCTCGAGCTCCACACAGCTGCATTCTAGGGCTTTGCATAATATGAGGGATTTGCCCTGGTGATTTTGCCAGATGAAGGCAAGCCAGAGATTCACCAACTCGGGCTTCCATATTTCAGCTCGCTCGAGTCGCCGTGTGATTTTGCCAGATGAAGGCAAGCCAGAGATTCACCAAACTCGGGCTTCCTAAAAATATGGAGACTGTAGGTGAACATTCATTTCTCCGCTTGTGAGGTCAAGGCTGCTCACCAAACCTTGATTCCTCCGGGTGTCTTCTATTGGCTTAAAAAAAAAAGGGCGTCTGCGATCAAGAAATCTGGATCTTCAGCTCAGTCAGAGTCGCCAGGTGATTTTGCCAGATGGAGGCAAGCCAGAGATTCACCAACTCGGGCTTCCTTATTTCAGCTCCGGATTCGTCTATGCGAGCTTGGCGGTCAGCCGGCCTGACGCGCTCTCCTGGAGCGGCAATGTCAATTTCGTAAAGGTCAGGCTGATTTCCCGGATTCCTTGCTCGCCACCTTCTCGTTTGCATGAAGGCGTTAGGACCGGTCTTTACGGACTCAGAAAGTATTCAGGTTCGTGCAGAGTCGCCAGGTGCTCTGATTTTTAACAACAATGAAGTGAGCACTCGTGCTTCGATTCTGTTTGGGGGTGGGAAACTACCATGTCCCACCGGGCGTGCCAGAGAAACTGTTGGTTACGAATCTGCCATGAGGAAAGGATTTGTTGTTAATGCGCCCAGATTCGCCCACCAGATTGAAAGGCCGGAAGGAAGGAATGCCTTCCGTGCCAATCTCCGGAGAAGGCCGGCTCCTATGGGGGGTTGTGTTAAGATAAGAGTGCAGGAAAGAGATAAAAAGGTACAAAAAGAGATAAAAGTGCAGAAAGGAATTCCAAATGTGATTGGAGTTGGGTGGGGGGAATAAGCAGCACGGCGACGAATCAATCACCACTACTAACAACATTCATCTACAAACATACATCGAAACTACAGCTATCAGTGATCCCATGTATCCTCTATCTATGCATTCCAGGAATACCTGGCCATCAAATGCTTGGAGTCCGGAGTTCAAGTACAACAACAAGCAATGACACAAGAAACATGAGGCAGAAATGACAAGGAGAGGCAGCATGCAAGATAAAAGACAATAAGCAGAGCCAAGTGTATGTCTGTATTTGAGGCAAACGCACAGCTACAATTGTCCCCTAGCAATATATTCCCCTTCCACCGCCTTTTACAATGAATTGCATGGCTATTTATAGCCTCAAGTTCCCCCCGATTACATTCATGGGCACGAAGTCCCAGACTAGACATTAGCTGACACAAGCGGCTGAAGAGCCGCTGATGCTGACTTCTGTCGGCGAGGACTGTACTTGCGGCATGGTTTCCCTGAAGGCTGTACAGCTACGTGGCAGCGCGTTGGGTCAAATCTTTGGTCAGCAGGAATGCGGGTAGGTGCGGCAGATGGCACTTCACATCGGCTTAAATGGTGGCAGTTGGCGCAGATAGTGCAGCCCATGCTTTGTCCTTTTCCCGGTCAAGTCTTGGCTCGAATCCCGAGGTTGGACACTTGTCGGATAATGATGAGTGACACACGGTTGCCTTGAAAGGCAGTTTATCCAACTTCGCCCGAGATCTGAGCGTTGTCGGGTTGCGCAGGTAGAAAACAGCGCAGTTGGGAGGGTCTTCTTGCCTTAGTCATTTTTCTGGACCTGCTTCCCCAACTGCGCACCGGTCAGAGGGCGCACCCCGACTTCGCTGCGAAGTCGGGTTGCGCCCCGACACTTAGTTTATTTTCTGCTATGCTGCTTCCCTAGTGCGCCCAGGAAGAAGGGCGCACCCCAACTTCGCCGCGAAGTCGGGTTGCGCCCAACACTTAGTCAAATTTCGCTCACTTTCTTGTTTTGTCGCACTTCCCTTCCCTGTCGGGGCGCGGGTTGGCCCGAGTGCGCCCAGGAAGAAGGGCGCACCCCGACTTCGCTGCGAAGTCGGGTTGCGCCCCAGCACTTAGTCAAATTTCGCTCACTTTCTTGTTTTGTCGCACTTCGCACTGTCCCTACTGCGCTCCAACTGGAGGGCGCACTCCGACTTCGCAGCGAAGTCGGGTTGCGCCCTGACACTTAGCCATTTTCAGGGAACACTTGCTGGAAAAACTTTGAAAAACTGAAACTATGGCACCCCGTGCCAAATGTGGCAACAATTCCAAGTCAAGAAGGATGTGGGAAAAGCGTTTGGAGGAGAAATTCACCAAATATTGGTTGCAAGCGTAGACGTGAGTGTTGTAGACGACAAAGTGAGTGATATAGACAATGAAAAGAGAGGTCATCTGGGATTAGGCTATTTTGCCCAAGGCCTTGACCATCTAAGCTAGAGAGGAAATCATTCAAGTGAAGGTGAAGGTCATCTGGGCCTAGAAGGGGCCATCTAAGGCAGAGAAGAGACCATCAATATGCAAAAACCATTCATCCAAGAAATTCGCAAAGTCTTTAGAATTGATGCCTTGGTGCCATGTGCGATTTTTTGGGAGAGTTGCACGGCCTTATGGATTTAGGCCATTTGGGAGGAGACAATTTGAGAGAAGCCTGTTTGGAGAGAAGTGGTTTGGCTATCTAGCAAGTGAGTTGTCTACTCGACGATGCCTGTCGTCTGGTTGATTGTAACAACCCACCCTATTCTGGATTGTTTCCTATCTATTTTGACTAGTAAAAAAAAACACAAATTTTTGCTCTTTTAATTCAAATATATGCTCTTTTTTTTGGGTATTTTTATGGGATTTAAACATACAGTATACTGCTGAAAGAAAGCTTCACAAGCTGGAACAACTTAATTGCAAGGGAAATTACAATGATGAACAGCATTGAAAATACCCGATTTTCCTCAAGTCTGAAAACAAATCGCAGCAATCCACGTTTAGGAAATAGTTTGTGAATAGTGCCGTGAATAGTAATTTGCTACAGTGCCGCGTGAATAGTAACTTGCTACAGTGCCGCTTGAATAGTAAACTGCTACAGTGCCGCGTGAATAGTAAACTGCTACAGTACCGCGTGAATAGTAAACTGCTACAGTGCCACTTGAATAGTAAACTGCTACAGTACCGCGTGAATAGTAAACTGCTACAGCCTCCAAATAAGTACCGTCTACAGGTCTAAATCGCTGCTATCTCCCAACACACACAAGATATCAATGACGAACCAGAAATTCTCTTTGATCTCCAATTTGCCCTCTGAATGAAGACAATCAAAATCCAATAGAGCTGATCTTTCACAGCCGTAGTGGATGTCCTTGCCGAGAGTTTCCGTTCTCAACAAGCTCGAATCTGCAAGCAAATTCTCCAGAATGCATCAAGCAATATATTCAATGTTCAAGGATCCTGGAATGAGAGCCCGACCACTTTATTTATTATTGACTCGGGCATGGCTGTATCATAACATAACCAATGTGGGATAAAAAAACCCCCTTTTTTAATAAATCCTTATGTCTCCCTAAGTCACTTTATCAAATAATTAATAATTCACTTAAGTGACTTATGTGCACACATAATATAAAGTCTATTTAATTAAATACGACTTTATAATTAAATAATTACGAGTATTAAAATAATTGCACCCGGAAGACCCAAGCCAACATCGATAGCATTTTTGGATACCCTTTTGGTCGAACTTGTCCAAATATAGAAAGCTGTTCCGAAAAAAGCACGGCCCTAAAAAATAGGAAACTGTTCCAGCTGACTTCCAAGATCCTTAAAGCTGCTCCCATAGCCTACGGGATCGCGTGAATAGGCTATGCACTTGTGCCAATGCCTGACGAGCTCAGAAAGGGGACATGACAGTCCTCCCTCCCAAAAATTGCTTGTCCCCAAGCAATCTTAGTGCCGGATGTTGTAGAATGTCTTCATGTTCCCAGGTAGCATCATCAACAGGTAAGTTCTTCCATTTAATCAAATATTCCTTAATTACCTTCCGCCTCAACACCTTCTCCCTGTAATCAATAATAGCTTCAGGAACCAAAATGAGTTTACCCTCCTCATCCCATGGAGGCAACTCAATAGAAGGAACAATGCGTGCACCAATCGCCTTTTTGAGGCGTGAAACATGGAAGACATTATGTATTTTGTTGTCACCAGGTAGCTCCAACTCATAAGCTACCTCACCAATCCGCTTGATTACCCGAAAGGGTCCATAAAATCTGGGCTTCAACTTCTCCTTCCCACTCTTCTTGAGAGTAGATTGTCTATAAGGCTGCAACCTAAGATAGACCAGATCATCCACCTCAAAACTGCGCTCAACTCTGTGCTGATCGGCATAAAGCTTTTGCCGATTACGAGCCTGAAGGATATTATCCTTGAGGGACCTCAACAAGTCCTGGCTGTCCTGCAAATAATCCTTAGCTCCCGGAGCTCGACTGTCACCCAATAGAAGATCAATGAAGCTTGGAGCCTCATAACCATACAAAGCCATGAAAGGTGTCATACCAATAGTCATGTGGTGAGTTGTGTTGTAGCAGAATTCCCCAAGATGAAGCCACTTCACCCAAGCTTCAAGATGAAGCCACTTCACCCAAGCTTTCTGCTGCCCTGAAACATAATTCCTCAGGTAACCCTCTATCCACTTATTAACTATCTCTGTACGCCCATCGGTTGCAGGGGTGGTAGCTAGTCTTTGGGAGTGAGCTCGGTTCCTCCTAACCTGAATAACTCCTGCCAAAAAATGCTCATGAACCGTGTATCCCTGTCGCTCACAATAGTCTTGGGTATTCCATGCAAACGGAACACCTCTCTGAAAAATAAATCAGCCACCTGAGCAGCCGTAAAAGTAGCTGAAATAGCAAAGAAATGTGCAAACTTAGTGAGTCTATCCACCACAACATAAATGCAATCCTTGCCCTGCACTGTGGGTAACCCAGTAATGAAATCCATAGATATACCTTCCCATTTCTGGTTCGGTATTGGAAGGGGTTGCAATAAACCTGCTGGGTGTGTATGTTCATCCTTATTTTGTTGACAGATAGAACACTCACGAACATACTGAAGAACCTCATTCTTAAGCCCTTTCCAAGAAAATCTCTCCCGAATGCTCCTGTAAGTCTTAAAGAAACCTGAATGACCTGCAGTCGGATCATCATGAAAATATTGGATAACTCTCTTCCTAAACTGTGACCCAGATAGAAGAAAAACGCGACCCTTATAAAGGATCAAACCCTGTGAAATCATATAACGGTCATCCTGCACTTTGCCCTCTAGCAAACTGGATGCCCACTCATCCTTGGCATATTCTGCAATAATAACATCTCGCCATTCTGCTGAAATACCAGTCATTGAACAAATGTGAGGCCTTCGAGATAAAGCATCAGCAACCACATTCGACTTTCCCTTAACATAAACTATGTCAAAATCATAAGCTTGTAGCTTGCTGACCCACTTCTGCTGCCTCTCATTTAGATCCTTCTGAGCCAAGAAGTATCTAAGACTGTTATGATCCGTGCTGACAGTGAATCTACCTCCAACCAGATATTGCCGGAATTTGGCGAGAGCATGCATTATCGCCAACATCTCCTTATCATAAATAGAATAACTCCTTTCTGCCCCCTGGAGCTTCCGACTCTCATAAGCCACTGGGTGTCTGTTCTGCATCAGAACTGCACCAATCCCTTCACCAGAAGCATCACACTGTAAAACGAAAGGCTGTGAAAAATCTGGCATAGCAAGCACCGGGCAAGAACACATAACCTGTTTGAAGTGTTCGAAACACTTCTGAGCTTCATCAGACCATTTGAAGGCACCCTTCTTGGTCAAATCTGTGAGTGGGGCTGCCAACTGCGAAAATCCCTTCACAAACCGTCTGTAAAAACCACAAAGTCCAAAGAATCCCTTAAGCTGAGATAGATTTGTTGGAGCTGGCCAATCCTGGATAGCTTTGATTTTATCCGGGTCCATACGTACTCCATCTGCACTGATAATGTGCCCAAGATACAAGAGCTCTGTCAACCCAAAATCACATTTTGTTTCCTTAGCATAAAAGGATTCCTGTTCGAGGATACGGAGGACCTCCTCAAGATGCTGTAGGTGCTCCTCCCATGATCGACTGTAAACCAGAATATCATCAAAGAATATCAAAACATACCTCCTCAACTGCCTGCTAAAAATCTTGTTCATACAAGACTGGAAAGTCGCTGGGGCATTGGTCAACCCAAAAGGCATAACCAGAAACTCAAAGTGCCCACAATGACAGCGAAAAGCTGTTTTCTCTATATCCTGCTCTCTCATTCTGATCTGATGGTAACCACTGCGCAGGTCTATTTTTGAGAAGAGTTGAGCTCCATGTAGCTCATCAATCAATTCGTCGATGCGTGGAATAGGGTACCTGTTCTTAATTGTTTTCTTATTTAGCTCCCTATAGTCAACACACATACGCCAAGTCCCATCTTTTTTCTTTACCAAAACCACAACCGAAGCAAAAGGACTCTTGCTTGGTCGGATATGTCCCATGTCAAGCAATTCCTGAATTGTTTTCTCAATCTCATCCTTATGTCGCCTAGGGTGCCTATAGGGTGTAGTGATAATTGTCTTAGCACTCTCCTCCAACTCAATAATGTGCTCCATTCCTCTCTCCGGAGGTCTCCCTGGAGGAATATTACTAAACACCTTGGAGTGTTTAGTCAAGATGTCCTGAATCTCTGGCTGGTAAGTGGACTTAACCTGTACATCCCCTGCTGAAGTAATGAGACACTCTGCTGCCCACTCAACCTCATCATGTCTGAAAAGCCTCTCCATTCGCTTAATGGAGACAACTCGGGGTCCGCCGTCTGACATGCCTCTCAGCGTCACCTTCTTGCCACCTGTCATGAAACTCATCTCCATAGCCCTCAGGTTCATAGTGAATTCGCCCAAGGATTCTAACCACTGCATTCCCAGAATCATATGAGTATCCCCAATATTAACCACATAAAAATCATCAGTAAGATCATAGCCTCCTAACTTCATCTGTAGTTTAGGGATCCTGCGGTTACACTGTATGGCTGTCCCATCTGCTACCATTACTCTGAATCCTGGAAATTCTTCTGTCTGCAACCCTCTCTTATCAACCAACCCAGCGTCAATAAAGTTATGAGTTGCCCCTGTATCAATCAGTGTCACCACCCGCTGCCCCTGAAGGACTCCTCGGACCTTGAAAGAAGATCCCTTTTTAAAACTATACAATTGTGCAATCTGTACCTCAGTCTCTTCTTCTGTCTCCCCTGCTCCACAATTCTCCTCATCCTCCTGTTGATCTGAATGCTCTGAACCAGATTCATCAACTTCAAAATATTCTCTAGCCTCTAGTTGCTTCACCTTAACTGAACACTTGTGGCCCAACTCCCATGGTTCTCTACATCTGAAGCATAATTTCCTTTTTCTTAATTCATTGAGCTCATTATCTGATAGTTTCTTAGTTTCAGTTTTAGGTGCGTTCTGGACAAACCCCTTCTTATCTTTGTTATTTTGAAAAGGTTTGAAGGCTGGTTTTTGTTTCGGAACAGCGAACTCCATGCTTCTCGCCTTTTTCATGGCATCCTGTAAAGTGACTGGATCAAATGCCTTTACCCAACCACGTAGCGGCTCAGACAATCCCTCATAGAAGAGTATGATTAGACGCCTCTCTGAGATATCATCCACTTTGACAGAAATGGACTGGAATTCTGTGATGTAGGCCTCTACTGAACTGTTCTGCCTCAACTGTGCCAGATCTCGAAAATACAACTCAGGATCCTTCTTATCGAATCGATCGATAAGTAGCCGTGTGAACTCCTCATAGGATGTAATCAAATTATGACCCAAAGTGATCAACCCATGAAACCACCAATCGTGTGCAGCTCCTTCAAGATGTAATGTGGCGAATTTTATAGCTTCTTCTTCCAGCATAGGTCGAAGTGAGAGGAAATTATCAAGTTTATCCACCCATGTCCTGGCTGTACATTTGCCACTACCATCAAACTGAGGTAAAGAAACCTTGTTCAGTGCTTGGTTGAATTCTTTATGTGCTGGTCTAGCCTGATCGGTACGGTGACCACCTCCCTGTCCCATACTCCTCTGCTTCTGAGTGACGTATTGGTCAAATGACCAATGGGCCCTAAGGCCTTCCGGAAGAGCACTATACCGCTGATACCACTCCTCAAACTGATCCTCTATAGGCCCTTGAGCTGTGTGCATCTCAGGTGTTGGAACTTCAGCTCTAGATAAGAACGTAGGCTGAGTCGGTCGAGAAGTAACAACTGTATGTTGCCTCTGATCAGTCATGCCCTGGCTGCCCTTGCTCGGAATACGCCTGTTTGATGAGCTAGGCCCACCATCCTGATTAGTCCCTGTCTGTAGCCCCTGCAAAGTATTAGTCATAGCCATAATAGCATTTGCTAATGCTTCCTGTCCCTGTCTCATCTGATCCTGCATATCCATCTGTGCCTTTGACAAAGCATTAAGAGCCCCAAATATACTAGGGTTCTCCCGATGCTGATCATCACCCATAATGTCTAGTAATTTAGTAGATCTCTTATGTCGCTCGTACTGAAGATGAAAATCTTTTTCTTTCCCTTTATCAACTGGTTCACTCATTAATTAAACCCACAAGTCGGCAGATATGACTCGCTACGATACCACTGTAACAACCCACCCTATTACGGATTGTTTCCTATCTATTTTGACTAGTAAAAAAAACACAAATTTTTGCTCTTTTATTCAAATATATGCTCTTTTTTTTTGGGTATTTTTATGGGATTTAAACATATAGTATACTTCTGAAAGAAAGCTTCACAAACTGGAACAACTTAATTGCAAGGGAAATTACAATGATGAACAACACTGAAAATACCCGATTTTCCTCAAGTCTGAAAACAAATCGCAGCAATCCACGTTCTGGAAATAGTTTGTGAATAGTGCCGTGAATAGTAATTTGCTACAGCGCCGCGTGAATAGTAATTTGCTACAGTGCCACGTGAATAGTAAACTGCTACAGTACCACGTGAATAGTAAACTGCTACAGTGCCGCATGAATAGTAAACTGCTACAATGCCACTTGAATAGTAAACTGCTACAGTACCCCGTGAATAGTAAACTGCTACAGCCTCCAAATAAGTACCGTCTACCAGGTCTAAATCGCTGCTATCTCCCAACACACACAAGATATCAATGACGAACCAGAAATTCTCTTTGATCTCCAATTTGCCCTCTGAATGAAGACAATCAAAATCCAATAGAGCTGATCTTTCACAGCCGTAGTGGATGTCCTTGCCGAGAGTTTCCGTTCTCAACAAGCTCGAATCTGCAAGCAAATTCTCCAGAATGCATCAAGCAATATATTCAATGTTCAAGGATGCTGGAATGAGAGCCCGACCACTTTATTTATTATTGACTCGGGCTCAGGTGTATCATAACATAACCAATGTGGGATAAAAAAACCCCTTTTTTAATAAATCCTTATGTCTCCCTAAGTCACTTTATCAAATAATTAATAATTCACTTAAGTGACTTATGTGCACACATAATATAAAGTCTATTTAATTAAATACGACTTTATAATTAAATAATTACGAGTATTAAAATAATTGCACGAGAAGACCCAAGCCAACATCTGATAGCATTTTTGGATACCCTTTTGGTCGAACTGTCCAAATATAGAAACTGTTACGAAAAAAGCACGGCCCTAAAAAATAGGAAAACTGCTCCAACTGACTTCCAAGATCTTTAAACTGCTCCCATAGCCTACAGGATCGCGTGAATAGGCTATGCACTGTGCCAATGTTGACGAGCTCAGAAAGGGGACATGACATTGATGGATCTTGTCGTCTAGAAGTGGCTAACAGAGCCTATCATTTGTCAAATTGAGCTTGCCATATGGAAGTGGCCAATGAATCCTACTATTTGTAAGTGATCAAGAAAATTGACTAGGCCTATTTTCTGGGAGTGGTCTATGGGGCCAGCAGTCTAGGACTAGCTAATAGGAATCACCGTCTAGGTCATATTGTATAGAGGATGTTGTGGAATTCGTATGATAGTAGTTGATTATATGAGCTATGAATTGAATGTTGAAAGTGGGTCAAGTAGAGGCAATCAAAATGCAAATGATGTGAAAAATTTAGCGCAAACAATGAAGATTTCAATGGTTCAATTGTTGATGTTTCAGGGCATTTCCCCTCGACCTCATAAGGGGTGTTACCCCTTGACGTACAAGGAGGATTCCACCCCCTTGAACCCCAACACAAGTGGGAACAAGCATTGCTTATCATACTTGTGATGCAGTCAATTGCATGAAGCAAACCAAGCAACGGGAGAACAATGTTGTGTTGGCAATAGTTTGAAGTATGACTAATTGCAAATGTATAAAAAAGAAGGATGTGGAAGGAGAGTGACAAGAGTTTCAGGTACTCCATTCAATGCTTTAAACTTAGTGTTCATTTGGTGTGTCAATGAGGTCATCAACAAGTTTAATGAAGGGGATAGATGTAGGTAGACGATTTGACATTTTTTTATGAGTGTACAAGCGCATGAATGTAGGTGCACAATTTGATAATGTGTATAAATAAAAATTGTCGTATGTGTTTATCATCTAGTGTTGTGTGTGTATGTCAATATGTGTTTGTAATAATGTAATGTAATGTTAGGGTATTTTTAATGTTTTGTAGTTGGGCAACTTCCAACTGCCTACTAGTCCTATCATAACTATATGTAGGCATCGACCTTGGTAGAATGGTTCCTCAATGTAAGTTGTTTGCCAAAGTGTGTTGGTGGCCAGTTGTACAAATTAGTAGTTGAGTCGTTCGTTGAGGAATATGATGGATTGCAAATAGTTGTGCAACATACATGTTGTGGACGCAGTGTATCCATATGTATTTGTAAGCTATTCCTATTGTGTACTCTTGTTTGTTATATAGTGTTATGTGTGTACATTAATATGTGTTTGTAATAATATAATGTAATGTTAGGGGTATTTTTAATGTTTTAGTGCTAGTTGGGTAATTGCCAACTGTCTATTGGTCCTGTCATACCCATATGTGTGTGTCTACCTTGTTGGTAGAATGGTTCGTTGAAGTAGGTTATTGGCAGGTTGTGCATGTTTGTAGTTAAGTTGTTCATCGAGGAATATGATGTATTGCAAATAGTTGTTATGCAAGATACATGCTATGCACGTAGTGTATCCATATGTATTTGCAAACTATTCCCATTGTGTACTTCTATCTGTATACTTGTAATGGAATTATATTGCAGCATGTTGTTTCCATTTCTACATATATCACTTAACCTATTAGTAGTGTTAGAAATAGAATTATCATAAAATCTTCTTGAAGATGGTAATATCCATCCTAGCACTTCATATGGTTCAAAAATTCTGACTCTTCCAAACAAAGAATCACTGGAGATTGTATATAGTTTTTAGAGCATTAAACAAAGACAACTGTTAAAAATGAAATTCATTAACCAAGATTGATGATCTCATAGACCAACTAAAGGGGTAAAATATTTTAGCAAAATTGATCTACTTATTGTGTAAGATCAAATTCATATGGATCCATCAAATGCATGGAAAAGAACATTCAAAAATAAGTATGGTCTTTATTAGTGTGTAGTTATTTGTTTTGGCCTTACGAATGCTCTATCATTCTAGAGGTTATTCAATGATATATATTTGGGAAGATTCATAGTAGTATAGCTGGATGATATGTTGATATATAGTAGTAGTTGGGAAGACCATCTCAGAGGTATTCATATTGCTTTTGATCTTCAAGAACAACATATTGCCAAAATGAAGAATTTCTCCTTTGGAGAAACCTTTATTTAATATTTGGATTTTGGATTTTGTTATTGACCAAGATGGTGTAAATGCAGATCCAAAAATTAAAAATCTTGAAACCCTCAAGGTTTGGCCTACTCCATTGAGGGCTAAAGAATTGAAAAGTTTTATTGGTGGCATGTGAATCTTTCTAGAAAATTCATTTAGCATTTGTCTTGTGTTGATCTTGAATCAAAATATTTCACACAAATGTAGTAGCTTCAAAAGCATTTCATTGGATCAGGGATGCCCTTTGCCTAAATTTAGTTCTTGCTCTTCCTAGTTTGTAGTAGTAATTTAAATGAGAATCAAATGCATCCTATTTTTCCATATATTTTATTAAGTATGGAGGCCAACCTATGAAATTCCATTCCAAAACATTTTTTTGAAACAAAGTAAAAACACAACACATAAGATAAAGAATTCTATGCCTTCAAGAACCAAAGCAATGGAGACAGTACATTCTTAATAAGGAAACAATCCTTCACATTTACCATTCTCCCCTTATATCTTTCAATTCACAATCCAAGATTCAAGAACAAAGGCACCTTAAATGGTCTTCTTACATTCAACAATTTCTTCTTGTCATCAAGTATAAAAAAGGGATTACCATTAGACATGATTATATATTAAGTAGTCCTTCCTCCAAGGTTTTTTTTGTTCTTCACATCATTTATTTGTTGCATATGAATATTGAAAATCACTGAAGTCTTGATGCACATTTTAAGCCAATTTTTACCTTTTTGAAATAACCTACAACGCTAAATCAAAATTTTCTAAATTATGCGTTTAAAGATGATTCGTGATATAACTTAAACCATTTTTTTGATATAAAATAGATGCATTCTTCATCATATGGTGGTTGCTTTATCCCAATGGATACTTCACATCATTTATAGGTATATTTATTAGCATTACATGAGAAATCATGTGGAAGATTTTCTTATAAAATGTTCATTATGCAATTAGTCTAAGCCTTTGATGGAAAGCTTTCTTCATACCAACCAGGTCAAATTCCTTCTAGGTGTAGGAAATCTATATCAAAGGACTGCATTAATGAATCACTAACTACTTTGTGATATCTATTCCAAAATCGACATCTACTGCATTAATGAATCACTAACTACTTTGTGACATCTACTCCATGTGACAAAACTATATACGCTTCTAAAGCTTTTGAGTTATTTTTTTTAGTATATGTAGTGTCACCTTGACTTACTACTCACTTTTGTTTATGATCGTGACTCTGATTTTACAGTAACTTTTGGAAAAATTTATAGAAACTTCTAGGCTTTCAATTGAGGTTTTACATCCTTCACTCACAAATTGATGGTCTAACTAAGGTATTTAATCACTCTTTGTTTCATACTCTTTGCATTTATTATGATTAAAATAAGCAATGGAACAGTTTTCTTTATGTATTATAATGTAGTCTCAATGGAGTTATCCATATATTTGTGGGTATTAACCCTTGATTTCGATTAGATTCCAGTAGCTCTTCCCGCAACTTCTTTGTCTCTTCAACAAAAGGAGGAAGACAGGGCTTATTCTTTTGTCAATAAAATGAGTAAGACAGGGCTTCTTCTTTCGTCCACCATTTGGACTATAAAGATGTTGGGCATGATTGGGATCTTACGTATAAAGCAGTTGTCTTTGATGTATCTGGACTAGAAAAATGGTTTCATTTGGAATCAAAAAGGCTTGAAGGATGGGCTAGTACAATGGGTTTGGTATTTTGTCCACAAATACGAAACGTAGAATGCAAGAAAGTAAATAACTCAAATGCAAATGCTAACATTAATAACAACAATCCATTTCCATGCAAAGCAATGATTGCATAAGTAAACATTAGATTACCAAAAGAATGTAAAGTGCATTAGATGTTTGCAACAACTAGTACAATCACGATGGATTATATTCACAATAATGCAATACCATATAATAATTTCCAAACGATATGCTACAAATAATTCCTACGAAGGAAGCAAGGGATGTATATATCCAAATGATGAACGGAATGCAATTGGTTACTATCTAACTACCCAGTCATATCTGTATACACAAAGCAAAAAATTTAATCCCCTTCTTGTTGTCACATTTTGCACGGGGTGCAATGTCTTCAATATTGTTTTGTAACAGTGCTGCTCTTCTTTTCCTCCTTCCGTTTTTCTTCCTTCTCTCCCTTTCCTTTTCTTTCCCATTCTCTTTCTCTCCCCCCTTTTTTTTTCCCTGGAGTCCCCCAGTTGATGTTCCAGCTTTCCAGCAGGTCTATCTGAAATTGGCTAAGTCTGGGTGCGAAGTGCGTACTTCGCACAGTTTTGGTGCGAAGTTCGCACTTCGCACAGTTTTGGTGCGAAGTCCGACTTCGCCCCACTTTCTGGGCGCACCTTGCACTGGCAGACTGGCAGGTCAACGCAGAAGAAAGATAAAATGCTGGAGCAGGTCCATATGGCGGCAGACACCAGTGTTCACCTGTGCGCAGTTCGACTTCTCAACAGAGTCGGAATGCGCCCTTGACAGGTGTGCGGTAGGGGAACAAACCCGGAATTTGACCAAGGCTTGAAGGCCTTCCCCGACTGCACTGATTTCTACACGCATCCCAAGGAGCCCCGATCCCAAGTGAAGATGGATAGACTGCCCTCTAAGGCAGGCATGTGTCACACAGCATAACCCATCATCAAACAAGTGTCCAGCTTCGGGATTTGAACCAAGACTGCCGACCAAAAGGGATAAGCATGGGCTGCCTGCACCGCTGCGTTAATATCCTCATTCAAAGCTGATCTGAGGTTTCACCTGCTCCAGCTACCAGCGAGCCTGCCGACTTGAAGTTTTGCCCAGCACTCCGCCACGTAGCTGCCCAGCTTCCAGGAAGACCATGCTGCGGGTACAGCCCAGTCCGACAAAAGGTCAGCATTTGCAGCTCTTTCGCCGCTTCTGTCAGCTTATGTTTGACTGGGACTCTGTGCCCATTAATGTAACGGGTGGGACTCGGGCTATAAAAGCCCATCTGAAATTCATTGTAAAGGGTGGAAGGGGAATGTTTGTTAGGGAACTACTGTGCTTACTGTAACCGTGCTTCTGCTTATGAATACAATCTGTATGCCTGGTTCTGTTCTACTGTCTTTATTCTTTTATGTTGTCTTTCATTATATGCCTTAGGCCCACCTGTGTCGCGGCTCGTTGATTCATTTCGGCATTTGGCGATCAGGTTCCTCTAGCATTGCTTGTTTAAAGCACCTTCTGTACTTCATTAATTTAAAGCATTCATATAATAGATGTGGTAGCAGTTCCATCAGTTATGTGTGACGTTGCTGGCCCGTATCTGGTGATTGATGCGATCCCCTGTTGTTAGTTCCTTGTAGGGAATGTTTGCTAGGGAGCCATTGAAGCTGTGCGGTTAAACTCTCCGCCTAACACATATACCTGGCTCTGACATCTCTAAGTTTACTTTCTACCCCTGTCAGTGTAAGTATCTGGTGATTGATACGATCCCTCGCTGTTAGTTCCTTGTAGGGAATGTTTGCTAGGGAGCTATTGAAGTTGTGCATACGCTGCTGGTGTATCGGAAGTACGCCTAGGTTTTGCGGTTCCTCGTCATGCTCTGTGTTTGTATGCAGTAAGTAGCGGTGATTGGTGTGTTCCCGTACTGTTAGTTCCCCCCCACCAACCTTTGGACATATTTGTATCTCTTTCTGTACATTTGTCTCTTTCCGTTCATTTATTTCTTTCCTGTTCCTTTTGGCTTAAATCAAACCCCCCCCAAGGAGCCGGCCTTCTCCGGAGATTGGCTCGGAAGGCATCTCTTCCTTCCGGCATTTCATGCTGGTGGGCGAATCTGGGCGCATTAACCAAAAATCCTTTCCTCATGGCAGATTCGTAACCAACAGTTTCTACGCACGCCGGTGGGACTCTTGTCCCACGATTTAAAGAAAGAGTACCCGTCCAGTCTCCACCTAGCGCAACAGTTTTTTTGACCCGCTCGGCGGAACACGGGTCCCACATCTGACGAGAGATTTTCTGATCAGTCTCCACCTGGCGCTGACAGTTCTTGAGCTCTTGGTGAGACAAGGAAGTTTCTCACCCCCGACAGAATCGAAGCACCGGTGTTCGCTTCATTGCTGTTCCAAATCTGAACACCTGGCGACTCTGCACGAACAAATCCTCTGAGTCTAGAAGACCGGTCCTGTCACCTTCATGCACACGAGAAGGTGGCGAACAAGAAATCCGAGAAGCCCGCCTGAGTTCTACGAACTAGACATCCACGCTCGAGGCGAGATACCCAGGCTGGCTGATCCGCGAGCTCGTTTCGACGAAGCCGAGGCTGAGATCCAAGAAGAGGCCAAAGCTGAGGTCGGAAGAGCCGAGTACGAAGTAGAAGAGGCCGAGGAAGAGGAAAATCCTGCATCCTCGGAAAGTACCGACACCGAGTACACAACCAACGGCGGAGAAGAAGAAGAAATGGCTGATCAACAGCCGAATGACGATGATCTCTTCCCGGCGGTGGACTCTACGAGGCCTTTGGCCCTGATCGGTCAGCAAGCTGTGCCCCTTGCTGCTTTAAAGTCTATTCCCACATACGACGGCTACGGTAAGACGGCGTACGAGCACATCCAGGACATCCTTGCCCTGGCCGCACTGCATACCATCACCGATGAAAGTGTGAAGACCCGTCTGCTGGCCCTTTCCCTGAGGGGAAAGCTTCTCTCTTGGTGGAGATCGCTGCCAGAGGGATCCATCACTGGGTGGCCCCAGCTCGCCAAGAGGCTCGTAAAAGGATGCAACGAGTCTGCTGATCCTACCTCTCTACCGCATCAGTTCCAAGCAATCCAGAGGCATCCTCAAGAGGAGGTGTCTGATTTTAACATTAGGTTTGCGAGATCCTGGAAACGGGTACCTCGCGAACTTCGGCCTTCAGCTGGCATGGCTGCTCACTACTATCTGAGGTCTTTCAACTCAGACATATGCCTGCTGCTGAAGATCGTCCGAATTGACGAATTCCCTGCACTATACGAAGCTGCCCAGCAAGCTAAAGCTGACATTATCTCCATCGGCAGGCTTCCGTCCAGAGTGCAGGAGCCGATTCATCCCGACTTTCCTAGATCGCAGTATCCTTCTGCTTCTGGTGGTGTGCCGTCTACTTCAGGGCAGCAACCCCAGCCGCAGTGGAATCCGGCGCCGGTCGTAACTCAATACGGCCCGCCTCAGTTGCATTACCCTCATCCACCTCCCGCTCCGCATTTTCCAGCGCTTCCTGCTCCCCCGCAGTATGCATCTTATTCTAACCCTCCTCCATTGGCCGCTTTGCCTCCACCGGCACAGTTGCCGCCTCCCGAAAGCAGCATCCAGAACACGATTCTACAAGAAGTGCGGGCTTTGGCCTCCGGATATCATGCCATGTCCAATGACATGACCGCTATGAAAAAGAAGCAAGCCCAAATGGACTTTGCTCCTAGAAGGCCGTATGCGCCACCGGCGCTGACAAAAGATAAAGCCCCAGAAAACCAACCGCAGAGGCGTCCGCCTCCGAGAAATGCTGCTATAGATGACCCACCTGGTCCTCCTGACCAGGTCAACTGGTGCACTACGTGCAATGACCCGCATTCGGAGGAAGACTGCACTTTGCACCGAGCACTACATCCGGACCTTGGCCAGCGACACTATAGAAGATGATGAGCTGTACATGATCTTGGACGGTGAGGCCAATTTTGCCCTGCCAGAAGAGAATCCAGTGACGCCCGCCAAGGAAGAAAAGAAAGCTGCGGACGCGGCTAAACCTTTGCAGGTATACGCGAGAAGAGAAAAACCGCAGCCCGATGGGCTGCCACCGTACAAGCGGCTGTGGCCTTACACAGCCCAGGAGAAGGCGTCCAAAGATAAAGCTCCCGCTAAACCTTCTCCAGCAAAGGCCGCTGCTGTTCCAGCTAAGCCTCCAGCAAAGGCCCCAACTCCCGCTAAGCTTCCTGTACTTCAGCCCCCAGCTGAAACCAAAGAACAAGCCCAGGAGAAGCTGAAGTACCCGTCTCTGACCAAGAGACAGCGAGTTGAGGCCACCCAACAGTACCGGACCAGGTATGAACCGGCTAAACCAGCAGAAGGAGCTAGTACCTCGGGCTACAACATTGTAGACGAGTTAAAGAAGACTCCTGCCAGAATCAGCATGTACGATGCTCTTCTGCTTCCAGGCCAGGTAGATCTGCTGCAAGAATCACTGAAGAACATGAAGAACGGCAGCCAGATGCAACCTGCTGTCCTGGTTCAACCTTTGACAGTCTCCGCCACTGGGAAGAACAGACCGCCACCCTTTTATCTGTCTTTGCGGATGCAAGGGCACATAGTTCACAACTGCATGGTGGATTCTGGTGCTTCCTCGACTGTGATGCCGAAGGCCGTCTGCGATGAGATCGGGATGGAATACACACGAAGCAGCCAAGGTGTGCTACAATTAGACGACACCCCTGTCAAGACAGTTAGCGTCATAAAGGACATCCCTATCCGGCTGCACAAAGCTCTCGACATTGTGGTCATCCAAGAGGTCGTGATTGTTGACCTGGAGCCTTACTTCGGCATGTGTCTCTCTCGGGAGTTCACTGCGAAGTTGGGCGGGTAACTGTCTCTAGACTACTCGCACATGGAAGTGCCCTTCAAAGGAAGGAGACTGAAAATTTTCAATGAGAAGCCTTCCCCTTTTCTAGTAGACAAGATACCCGGAGGAGAGATGGACTGCATGGTCCAGTTGTCAAAGGAAGAACTGGTGACAGTAGAACTGACCGAGCAAGCTCTCGAAGTGCTACAGCTTGAAGACGAGTTCTCGTTGCAAGACTTCAATGCTGTAATCGGGACAGAGCAGGGCTGTTACTCCATTAAGCATCCCGAGGAGCTTGACGTGTCCGTTGCGAAGGAAGTAGGACCTGCACCCGAAGAGCTGTGGAAGCTTTTCTTTGACGGCGCGCGTTGCAAGAATGGCGCCGGTGCAGGGGTCCTCCTGGTTTCTCCAACCGGAGTCCAGAGGGACTATGCCTACAGGCTGGCCTGGAGCTGTACTAACAATTCGGCGGAATACGAAGCCCTGTGCTTGGGTCTGCGAAAGGCGGAAAGGCTCGGAATCAAGCATCTCCAAATTTTCGGAGATTCAGAGTTAGTGTGTCATCAAGTTACGAATAAATGCGCGTCTAAGCATCACTATCTTAGGGCGTACCGCAATCGGGTCTGGGACCTGATGGAATCGTTTGACTCATTGAACGTTAAAGCAATATCGCGTGAAAGAAACAAGCACGCTGATATTCTGGCGTCTGTTGGAGCCAGGTACGTTCCAGCTGAAGACGTCGTCCAGAAACTGAAGCCGGTCCGCACCATTTACGAGCCTTCGTGCTCGATAGGGATACCTTCACGCGGGTATTCAGCCGTGACGAGGAGATCGTCACATTCCTGGTTAACGAAGTGTGTGTAATCGAAGGTAGAGACCCTGATGACGAGCAATATGAGGGGTTGATACGATTACGGAATAATCACGTCCCAAAAGGACTGATTACATTAGAGAGTCTCTTTGATCGAAATGACAGAGCAATATCCCACAGGATCAAAGTAGACCCGAGGCAGTATGCTGACCTGGAGCTCGAACTTGGTAAAACCATCAAGGTCGGAACAGACTGCACGTCGGAGGAGCTGGTGCAGATTAGATCACTGTGCCAGGAGTTCCCCGACATCGTGGCCTGGTGCTACGAGGATTTGAGGGGGTATGACAGATTTGTCATCCAGCATACCATCGAGCTAGAGGATGGCGCCAAGCCGTTCCGACAAAAGCAAAGGGCCGTAAATCCAAAGATTGAGGCCATGATGAAGACCGAGCTCTTGAAGATCTTTGGAGGCCAAGATCATCTACCCCATCAAACATTCATCCTGGGTCGCGAATTTGGTGCCCGTGAGGAAAAAGAATGGCGACATACGTCTCTGTGTCGACTTCAGAAACCTAAATCAGGCTTCCCTTCGGGACCACTATCCGCTTCCCCAAATCGACCAGATTTTGCATATCGTTGCTGGAGCCCAGAGATTTTCACTTTTAGATGGATTTTCCGGCTACAACCAGATTTGGGTCAAAGACGAAGACCAGCATAAGACGGCGTTTACCACGAAGTGGGGACGTTCGCCTATCAGCGCATGCGGTTTGGCTTATCCAATGCTGGTGCCACGTTCCAAAGGGCCATGGACTTGGCCTTCCGAGAGCTGCTCAACAAGATTATTGTCATCTACCTTGATGACATGACTGTTTTCTCTCACCAACGAGAAGATCATGTTTCGCACCTGCGGCAGATATTTGAAAGTTGTCGAGAATTCGGCATCTCTATAAACCCGAAGAAGTCTGTCTTCGCGGTAAAGGAAGGAAAGTCTGTCGGGACATGTCATCTCCGAGGAAGGCCTCGCCATTGACCCCGACGGAGCAGAAGCCCTCATTCGCTTGCCAGCCCCCACCGATAAAAAAGGGCTGCAGTCCTTCTTCGGTCAGATTAACTTCGTGCGGAAGTTCATTCCGGACTTCGCACAGGTGATCAAGCCTATGGCCGAACTGTTGAAGAAAGATACACCTTACGAATGGACTGATGAGAGAGAGCAAGCTTTCGATGAAATCAAGGCTCGAATTGCGCAAGCTCCGGTGTTGACAAACCCGGACTACTCCAAGGACTTCATCCTGTATGCAGTGGGAGAACCCGAAAGTTACGCTGCAGTCCTGACTCAGAAGGGAGACGACGGTGAGGAGCGCCCCATTGCGTTCCTAAGCCAAGTGATTTTGCCGCATGAAGAGAAGTACAATTTTATAGAGCGGCAGGTCCATGCGGTCATGAAGTCCCTTCGAAAGTTCAGGCACTTTGTCTCCCAAAGTAAGACCACTGTCTTTGTGATTCACCCCGATGTTCGCAGTTTCATCTTGCAAGGAGAACCGGGTCACAAGAGAGCGGGATGGATTGCCAAGATCCAGGAGTTTGACATCGAAGTACGGCCCACCAAGCTTATCAGAGGCCGAGCCTTGTGTCGGGAATTGGGCTGAAGCGCTCGCAGCCGGCATCTCCGCTTGCAAGTGGGAGGACACAGCGACACGCATCTACCTAGCCAACTCCTTATCGGAGGGGAGTGATTGGACAGATGAACTGGTGAGATACTTCTGCACCGGAAGATGTCCCGATCACCTGAACGCCTCACAACGAAGGAGATTTCGGCTAGGTGCACTAAGGTACACTCTTCGCCCCGAGGGGCTTTACTTCAAAAACATTGACGGCATCCTGTTGCGGTGCGTCATAAAATCTGACCAGCCTAGGATCCTCGAAGACTTTCATTCCGGGATGCCTGGGGGTCACCATTCTTCAAGGCCAACGGCCTTAAAAATAATAAGGGCTGGATACTATTGGCCCACTCTGTTCGTAGACGCGTATGCGGTCTGTGCCAAGTGTGATCAATGCCAGAGGTATGCTGGCCGAAACAGAAAAGCACCCCTGCCCCTTCAACCGATTCAAGCCGAAGCTCCGTTCCAGAGAATGGGGTCTAGACTTCATTGGGGTGATTTCTCCTAACTCCTCCGCCGGCCACAAGTTTATTCTCACGACTCATCGACTATTTCACACGGTGGACGGAGGCGATCCCGACCAAGAATGCCGACCAAGAAACGGTCATCGGGTTCATTGAGAGCCCGATTACCCGCTTCGGGATTCCGAGTCGATTGTGACGGATCAACGGTCCGGGATTTGTAGGCGTTGTACTCACGGAGTACACCGGCGGACTTGGCATCTATCACAAGATGTCTTCTAATTACTACCCGCAGGGGAATGGCCTTGCCGAGTCTACTAACAAGAACCTCCTGAAAATTCTCCGGAGGACCATTGAAAAGAATAAGCGGACTTGGCACTTGCTCCTAAACCGGGCGCTGTGGGCGGAAAGAGTTGCGTTCAAGAAATCCCCCAAGACGTCCCCCTACGCGCTCGTCTATGGCAAGCAAGCTGTTATGCCATCACACATTGAAATCCCCGCCCTGTGGATGGTTGATGAAGACAGGAGCAGCGGAGACCCGGTAGACGACAGATTGTGCCAACTCCTGCAGTTGGAAGAAGACAAAGAAAGTGCATACCAGGCCTTCGCGCATCACATTGCAGCCACTAAAGGCTGGTTCGCCAAAGGCACCACTGCCCGAGTTTTCGAAGTCGGGGACCTGGTGCTGAAGTGGGACTCATACAAGGCAAAACCGGGTAATCACGAAAAATTTGACGCTCTCTGGGAGGGCCCTTATCAGATTGCCCGGGTGAATCAGTTCAATGCCTACATACTTTCGGATATGGAGGGTCAGCTCCTCCCCATCCCCGTCAACGGGTTCCACTTGAAGCTTTATCGCTGTTGAAGGCGCCCGAGTGGCCCTTCCTTGTAAAAAAATTTTCCTTGTGTTTTTTATCTTTCCCCGCATGTATAGTTTCCAGTTTTAGCTTTCAGTTTATTTTTCCTTCTTTGAGCTTAAATGCGGCATGGGAGAGAAAGACAGACTTCGCAGCGAAGTCTGTCGTTGCCCCGCAGGAGGGGCGAAGTTCGGCTATGCAGAGAAAGAAAGAAAAAAAAAAAAAAGAGCAAAAAATCGACTAAGTGTTGGCCGAAGCCCGACTTCGCAGCGAAGCCTGACTTCGGCCCAGCCGAATTGCGAAGTTTGTTCGAGAAAACACTGAAGCACACCAAGAAGAAGCTCCGCTCATCCTTTGACCGAAGTACGCACTGCGCAACCCTTCGTGCGAAGTACGCACTGCGCGCAAAGTTTGCGCGAAGTGCGAACTTCGCAGCGAAGCCTGACTTCGGCCAGCGCTCGCGCGAAGTGCGCGCTGCGCTCTATTCTCGTGCGAAGCGCGAAGTTCGCACTTCGCACTAAGCTCGGCCGAAGTCCGAACAAAGTCAGCATCGCATTGCGCAGCTCGGACAACCGGCGAAGGTTGCAAAGATGTGTGAAGCCCAAAGGCGGCAAAGACCCAGACCGCGCCCGAAGCCTTGGGCGCAGCAAGCAAACAAAAGAGTTCAAGCACGCGCTTCGCGCGAAGTTCGAACTCGCCCGAAGTCGGGCGAAGTCCGACTTCGCCGGCGAGGTCGGGCCGCGCCCAACTTCGGGCGAAGCCCGGCTGCGCCTAGTTTTCCGGGCCAGCGTTGGGACGCGTTTCAAAAGAAAAATAATAACGAAAAATTCAAAAACCCCCAAGCTGGGCCCAAGGCGCGCTTGCACTTGTTTTAATCTGGGTTTCCGCGCCAAAGGTTTTGTCTTGAGCAGTGTGCCCAAGTGGTGGCAGCAACGTCAGCCATGGTGCAGTCCCCAACGCTGAATTAATGATTGCGCATTTTTCAAGGAAAAATGCAACTAAAGAAGCAAGGCACGTCTGCCGGGGCGCGTCTTTTCTCAAACGTTCTCTGCGTGACCACCAAGGGTTTTAACTCAGCCGACCTACCCCTCCTGCGTTGCATTAATGGCACTTGTTTTTATCTAGAAAAGGGGGTCAGAATCATGCCAACATTCCAGATTGCAAAGATTATTCCTCGGACAGTGCTAATTATTCCTCTGATAGAGAAATTTGTTGCAGACAGCCTGAACCTGTCATTATTGCTGACTCGGAGAGATGGACAAGGGAAAAAGGCCCGTGTCAGCACGATCCAGTAGCAATGAACCGAGGGGATTTGCCGCGGCCGGGGAGTTTTCAAAGGCAATCCTCCGCCAGAGAAAAAGTCAAAGGCCCGGACGAAGAAGGTACAGCGTGGGCAATCCCCACCACCTCCGGTGAATTACCTGGCAGGATATGTGGACGGCTCGTTTTCCATGAGCCTAACTCAGCTGCGAGCGAATGTGGAGAGCTGGGCTGACAAAGTTTCGCCCTCCCATCATTTTGGAGCGGCGTACAAATCAAATCTCTTCAGATTCATGTGCCCTCCTGTCCACCAATGCCCGGAGCTGATAGATTTAATTGTTAGACATTATAAACCAGCTTCCCCGCAAATCTGCAGTTCCGTTGGCAAACCCTTGTTCGCACTGCGCAGGGAGACTGTGCAGCCAGCTTTCGCCCCCGGGCTGGAGTATGACTCCGGCACCATCCTCAAAAAAAATCGATCTGGGCGAACAAGTGGGACGTTTCACGCACACCAAGCGAATGAGGGATTTCCTCAATTCGGAGCTCAACGCCCCGCTTCCCGGCGGAAAATGGCCGATCGGCCCCATGCCTTTGGCGAAATTTCGAGCAAGTATCTATATACCATCTTGGCATGGATCCTCGGTTGCGACTCCGATGAGTGGTGCACCCGTACCACTGGCGGCGCGAGAATGCCTCTGTGTGGAGAATCTTACGAAACAACGACGTAGCAGAGCGGAAAGCGCCCCATCTCTTTCGGCCAGGCGGTGGTGCGGCTTACGCCATTCATTCCGACTGTTGAAGATTCAGAAGAGGCAGTCAACCGATTTTCGTTTCAGTTCCGTTCTGGCTTGGCTTTGTTTGTACCATCTGCACCCCCAAATGCCGATCCTGAACCTAAAGAAGGTTAACGAGAAGGGAGAGCCCCAGCCCGTCTATAACTGGACGGATGACTTATACCGGAAAGGGTCCTACTACAAGTTCAACTTCAACTTTCTGGGATTCGTCATGTCAGTCTTCACCGAAAGTGAAATCCCCCGTCCCCCAAGAGAAATGACGAGTGCTTTGATAAATCAGAAGCTCGGGGACGTTTTTAGACTGACGCAGGGGATTGTGATCAGAATCTACGGGTTCAAGGGCAAACCCTATTTGCTGCCCTATTGGTGCTCAGAGCATCTGTTCGGGATGGAGGTTGCCCGACAGATGGACTATGTGGAAGAAGAGTTTGGCCTAGGGAAGAAAAGAGGACAGATTTTCCAATACCCTCTTTCCTGGGCCAACGTTGAGATTACTAAGGTAGGACAACATGTCTACCTAGAGCAAGCGCTGTCCAGGATTGGCCTGGTTTTGCTGCCTTGTTACTGGAAGTATGACCCTCATGGGATAAGGGGAAAGTTTGCACATTTGTGCCCTCGGGATATAACCGAAGATAGATGCGACGTGGTCCATGTGGACCTTGACTGGGAGATTGAATTAATGGAAGCTTCTCCCCCCTGGCAGGATTTCTATTGCGAGGAGGTGACATATGACCCCAAGCGAAACCCGGACCATCACTTCTCATCTCCAGGGTTCAAAAAATTTTGTCCAAGATTGCGAGGCCTTAAGCTGGTCTAAAGAAAAGATTACCTGAATCTTTGGAAAATGAGATGCCGCACGCGACACGATAAATCCACAAGGAGAAACCCGGCCGTAGATGACGACTTCTCGGTTCTCTATGACCAGACATCATGACATCCGCGGCCGTTCGCATATCAAGGTTACGTTCCCCGAGGCCCCTTTGAGGATTATAAAAGTGGGTCTCCTCCCCAAACGATTGTACACTTCGGCAGCCGCGGCGCCGGCCCGACAAGTACCCGGAGCCGATCCAATGCAGCCCGTGGCTCCTAAGGCGGCGCCCGAAAAGGCGAAAGAGTTAGTCAAGGCAGCGCCCGAGGCACTTCCTCAGACAAGAAAAGCGCCAGCGCCGCCGGAAACGGACCGGTCGCGGCAGACCTTCTGCAAGTCAAACCCCGGTACAAGTTTACCGTGGGAGCATCGGTGCTCGCTGCACTCGCCGTCTCCTTCCCTTGATCCGACGGTTGTTCCGAGAGAGAAGAAGCGGAGGAGAGTTGAGAAAATCGGGCGACCCTAGCCCGATAGTGCAGCAGACCGGTCGCAGAGCCGCGGCCGCGTCCTGCCGCCGCGCGAGGCAATTCCTTTGGGCAGTCCCAAGCCAGCCGCCGAGACAAGAAGCGAAGACATTCACCCGGCATCGGCTCAGGCGGAGCCCGCAGGTACGTTTGCTGTCCCTGTCTCTCTAGTCTCACCCAGTTCTACTTCCACTCAATCCCCCGCTCAATCTAGGCGAGCCATGACCACATCCTCCTCCCCGTCTCCGCATCCTTCTAGCGGTCCCCATTCTTTCGATCAGTTTGCTCAGAACCCTAACGTCTCTCTTTCTCTGAGCACAACTCCAAACCCTTCGCCCGAGGTCAGTGCTGAGGCTGTCCGTTCACCATCACATCCTCCGCCTCAGCCGCTTCAAACCCTCACAGTGTCAGTCGCTCCCGTTTCCATTTCCCGGTCGCCCCCACAAGCGACCGATTCTTCCAAGGTCTGTCCGGTTCCTCCTGATCCCATCCCCGCAGGAGAGACGTCTCAACAGATCCCTAGGCTGGGGGAACCAGATTTTATGGATGACCTTCAGAACTCAGATGACTTGCCCCTGGCAACGAGAGCCGTAGAGTATTCTGTATCTTTCCGCCAAGACCTAAAGCGGAGGAGACACGAAGAGATAGCCGCCCCGGCGAAACACGCAAAGTATGATTTCGGAAGGAGAGTGATTACAACGGAGAAAATAATCCCAATAGTGAAGAAGCCTCTCCGAGAAATGACTAAGGCGGACTACGTGCTCCAGACAAAGGAGAAAAGCTTTGACGACATTGATAAACGGTATGAGATTCAGACGATCATGCGCAAAGCTGACAATCTCTTTGTCAAGAGTCTGGAGGAGCAGGAAGAACTTTTCGCGTTGCGGGACAAAGTAAGGCAACTTGAAGAGGACCTATCTAGGTCCACCGAGCAGTGGAGACGGCGCGGCGAGAAACGAGATGAATTCAAAGCCCGGCTGGCCGCTTCTCGACAACGAGCCGCAACCGAAAAGAAAGCAGCCTCGGAGCAGATTTCTCGGCTCCGGGAGTCTTTGAAGCGGCGCGATCGCGACTTGCGGAGAAAACATCTCAAGCGGTTGTCTTTTCAAAGACAAAAGTTAAGGAAATGAGGGTTGGTTTGTTGAGGGAATGCAAGCCCCATACCTTTAAGGCGATGGCGGTCCTGGACTTCGCATCCAGGATTCAAGAAGTTTCTGCCCAGGGAAAGCCTGTGGTAGAGGAGGCCGAGCGCCGAGGCAAAGCAATGGGCTGGACTCGGCGATAAATCTTCAGGAGCGCGAGCGCGGCGGCGTCCTTTTTTCCCCTGTGTCCTCATTTGCTGCAGAATGGGCAGGTGCAAGGGTGACCTTGCACAAATATTTCAGAAAAGTTGAAGAGGTGAGAGTGGCCAGACGAATGCTTGACGCATTCGGACATGAAAGAGATATCTGTCTGGCCCCCTTTCACGCTCTTTCAGAAATTTGGTGTCCAGGTTTTGTTGAGAATGGCGAGCTCCTCACCCTAGATCGGGTAAAGAAGAATTGGCAGTCCTTTGAAGCGGATACTGACTGAAATTGATAGGCTGAGTGAGCCAATTCAAGACAGTCGAGTCACTCGGATGGTGTCCAGATATTCCAGGGATCCGCTCCTATTTTCAGGAGTTAGAGAAAAGATACCTCACCATCGACCTGCACGCGGTCGCTGCTTTTCACGGAGCATTAGAAGACATAGCTGACCGCAAGCCATTCGAAGCGGAAGCCTGGCGCTCAGCCCAAGAGGCATACACTCGCATGTGCGAGGCAGAAGCAGGAAATGGAGAGCTTTCGGAAGGAGATACTGATGAGGCAACTGACAAAGATGAATCTGAAGAACAGTTGCCACAAGGAGAACGATTAGAGCAGCAAAAGGCAGGGGAGGTAAGTTCCTCTGCACCCAAAGGATGAAGGCATGGATTCTTTGCGCCGAGGCGAGCTCGACACCCCGCGAGCCGCCAGAAATGTTGTCACATTTTGCACGGGGTGCAATGTCTTCAATATTGTTTTGTAACAGTGCTGCTCTTCTTTTCCTCCTTCCGTTTTTCTTCCTTCTCTCCCTTTCCTTTTCTTTCCCATTCTCTTTCTCTCCCCCCTTTTTTTTTCCTTGGAGTTCCCCAGTTGATTTTCCAGCTTTCCGGCGAGTCTATCCGAAATTGGCTAAGTGCGGGTGCGAAGTGCGTACTTCGCCCAGTTTTGGTGCGAAGTGCGCACTTCGCCCAGTTTTGGTGCGAAGTCCGACTTCGCCCCACTTTACGGGCGCACCTTGCAGCCGCGAGACCGGCGGAGTCAACGTAGAAGAAAGATAAAATGCCGGAGCCAGGTCCATATGGCGGCAGACACCAGTGTTCGCTTGTGCGCAGTTCGACTTCTCAACAGAGTCGGAATGCGCCCTTGACAGGTGTGCGATAGGGGAACAAACCCGGAATTTGACCAAGGCTTGAAGGCCTTCCCCTACTGCACTGATTTTTGCACGCTTCCCAAGGAGCCCCGATCCCAAGTGAAGATGGATAGACTGCCCTCTAAGGCAGGCATGTGTCACACAGCATAACCCATCATCGGACAAGTGTCCGGCTCGGGATTTGAACCAAGGCTGCCGACCAAAAGGGATAAGCATGGGCTGCCTGCACCGCTGCGTTAATATCCTCATTCAAAGCTGATCCGAGGTTTCACTGCTCCGACTACCGGCGAGCTTGCTCGACTTGAAGTTTTGCCCAGCACTCCGCCACGTAGCTGCCCAACTTCCAGGAAGACCATGCTGCGTGGTACAGCCCGATCCGACAAAAGGTCAGCATTTGCAGCTCTTTCGCCGCTACGTCGACTTATGTTTGGTGGGACTCGTGCCCATTAATGTAACGGGTGGGACTCGGGCTATAAAAGCCCATCCGAAATTCATTGTAAAGGGTGGAAGGGGAATGTTTGTTAGGGAACTACGTGCTTCTATCGTAACCGTGCTTACGCTTATGAATACAATCGTATGCCTGGTTCCGTTCTCTTTGTCTTTATTCTTTTATGTTGTCTTTCATTATATGCCTTAGGCCCACCTGTGTCGCGGCTCGTTGATTCATTTCGGCATTTGGCGATCAGGTTCCTCTAGCATTGCTTGTTTAAAGCACCTTACGTATTTCATTAATTTAAAGCATTCATATAATAGATGTGGTAGCAGTTCCATCAGTTATGTGTGACGTTGCTGGCCCGTATCACGGTGATTGATGCGATCCCTCTGTATTAGTTCCTTGTAGGGAATGTTTGCTAGGGAGCCATTGAATCTGTGCGGTTAAACTCTCTGCCTAACACATATACACGGCTCGACATCTCTAAGTTTACTTTCTACCCCTGTCGGTGTAAGTATCACGGTGATTGATACGATCCCCTGCTTGTTAGTTCCTTGTAGGGAATGTTTGCTAGGGAGCTATTGAAGTTGTGCATATGCTGCTGGTGTATCGGAAGTACGCCTAGGTTTTGCAGTTCCTTGTCATGCTCTGTGTTTGTATGCAGTAAGTAGCGGTGATTGGTGTGTTCCCGTACTGTTAGTTCCCCCCCACCAACCTTTGGACATATTTGTATCTCTTTCTGTACATTTGTCTCTTTCCGTTCATTTATTTCTTTCCTGTTCCCTTTGGCTTAAATCAAACCCCCCCCCAAGGAGCCGGCCTTCTCCGGAGATTGGCTCGGAAGGCATCTCTTCCTTCCGGCCTTTCATGCTGGTGGGCGAATCTGGGCGCATTAACCAAAAATCCTTTCCTCATGGCAGATTCGTAACCAACACTTACCATGTACAAACTGGTGTCATGCACCCATGTGTGACAACCTACATAAAATCAGATATCATAACTATGGACTATATACAATTAAAATGCTCGTACATATCTTATACAAGTACTTGACAACTCACTGTTGATGTGGTACTTGAGCTAGAGCCATGTTGGATTTGCTGCCTACATCTGCCCTCCCCTTTAAATTGGTTGGTGTCCCTGCCAACTGCGTCACTAGAGCATGGAGGGTAGACTTTCCCATTGGAGAAGGTATTGGATGAGCTGCTCATGTGGCAAGAAGAGCCTCCAATATCTAAGACTATGCTTGTGTGGTGGTGTACTTTTGTTGCATCTTCTCATCAAAGTCCGCATGCTTTGCCCACTACAAACCATATCTTTGCAAATCCTAATATTTCTCTCGAGCCTTCACTCAAGGTTAGTGATATGCTTGGCTCTCTCATGTATTTCTACCTCCAAAGCAATGGTCTTATGATCCTTGTCAACTGTTTTTTTACTATGATTTGCCATTTGCTCTTGGTGCTAACAACGTAAGGACTCCATCTTAGTCTTTCGCAATGCTGCCTTTGTTTGGAATTTCTCCGCTAAGTGTCATAGCTTCTCCAAGTTCTTAGCTTCAACTCCCTATGCATCCGCCAAATAGATACATGGTGGATGACGATATAAGACTACTAGAGTCTTTATTGGTAGGTTTGGTTGACCGAATAAAAACTTGGTCTATGTATCCTCCTGTGTCTCCATGCTTAGTTAGCAATAAACCTTTCAAGCTAGATGTGCTTACTGACAGTAAGACCACCAATATACCTTGGTGATCTCGCTTGCCAAGTGCATTGCCCATGCATGCCACTGCTCTAGTGAACTTGGAAGAAATTCCTCATGCAAGCGTGTTATCACATCAATCAATTGGTCATAAAACCCTACAAGTGTGTTGACTACCCCTCTGAGACATCAGGGTCACTCAAAGCTGGTAGCTCGATCATCCTGATATGGGGAGGTTGGATGTATCAAAATCATCTTCGATTCCCTTTGTATCATCATTTGCACCATCTTGCTTCTATGTATGTATGACAACCACCTTCCTGTTTATTGCTTCCCTTTGCAAAGGCTACTTCTCAATTTCCTCAAGGACTGTCTCCCAACTCTGCAATACTCTTGTCATAAAGAGTCTCATCATGGACTCTTCTCCTAGAAGGTATCTCCCTCCAATTGAGTCCTTAATTGCTCATCATTGTCTATCCCTAAGGCAGGTGAAGTATCAATGGGGTTCACCTTCTTTCCAAATTGTTTGGAGGTGATTTGAGGTCTAGGTCCTTGTCAAAATCACCTCGCTCCATGGATAACTTATCATCTAGGTTGATGGGTTGTGTTTTGATCCTCATCTCAATCGACCTCCTCATCATGTGTATGCTTAGTATGTGAGGCCTCTTTCATGTGTCTCTCCTCTACAACTTTCGTTGCACTCTCCATGGTCACAACAATGTCGATGCGGTTCTTCATTTGCTTATTCTTTGTGGAGTCCACCATGAACTCAGAATTGAATTGTTGCTTTGTCATCACAACTTCCTATCTTGGAATCCATTACATGATGTCATTCTTTCTCATCTCGTTGCAGTGTTGAACTTGCACGACATCATCCCATAGAACATCCTATGTTACATCTAGTTCCTGCATGACGTCTGACTCTTGCATGATATCTTGTGGAATCGTCTCCTCTCATAACAAACTATCTTGTGCAATAAATTGCATGGCACTTACTATATGCACAAGTTTCACCTCCTATGGAGCCTCACCTTGGGGAATGGTGGGATATTCCTTATAACATGTCATTGTTGCAAAGGTTGCTTTGAACTACTCAATTGCTCCTCGTTGCTATCCCCTTTTGCTTCCTCCTTGTGTACTGACTTGAAACTTGCTAATGCAACTTGTTGCTTTCTATTCTTCTAAGGTCATCCACCTACACACTACACAAGTGCCACGTCAACCCAATGGAGTATGGTAGGTGTGACATCTATGATGGATAGGGGCTATCCCCAGTTTGACACACTTACTTATTATCTATACATGACTTAGAGCATAAGCTTTATCACATGGAACCCCTTTCATAATTTTTTTGTTCTATGCATGAAGAAATTGCGGATCCGCTTAGACAAGTATGCTTGCCCAATCAAGCTTTCTTCCTTCCAAGTTTTCCTATGTACAAGGTTAAGCCAAGTGAGCATCTCCTAGGCTCTCTTCTCTCTTGACAACCGGGATATAACAAGGCACTGTTGGTTACGAATCTGCCATGAGGAAAGGATTTTGGGTTAATGCGCCCAGATTCGCCCACCAGCATGAAAGGCCGGAAGGAAGAGATGCCTTCCGAGCCAATCTCCGGAGAAGGCCGGCTCCTTTTGGGGGTTTTCTGATTTGAGCTAAGGGTACAGGAAAGAGATGAATGTACAGAAAGAAACAAATGTACAGAAAGGGATTACAAATATATTCAGAGGTTGGTGGGGGGGAACTAACAGTACGGGAACACACCAATCAACGCTACTTGCTGCATCATAAATACAAAAGTATGACAAAGAACTGCAAAATCTACGCGTACTTCCGATACATAAGCAGTGTATGCACCATTCAATGATCCCCTAGCAAACATTCCCTACAAGGAACTAACAGCACGGCAATGCATCGATTAACGGATACGTACACTGACATAGGTAGAAAGCAAGCCTAGAGATATCAGGGCCAGGTATATGTGTTTATGTAGAGAATTTAACCGCACTGTTCAATGGCTCCCAACAAACATTCCCTACAAGGAACTAACAGCACGGGATCGCATCAATCACCGGATACGGACCAGCAACAAAACACATAACTGATGGAACTGCTACCATATCTATTCTATAAATGCTTTAAATTAATGAAGTACGAAAAGTGCTTAAACAAGCAATACTAGAGGAACCTGATCGCCAAACGCCGAAGTGAATCAACGAGCCGCGACACAGGTGGGCCTAAAGCATATAATGAAAGACAGCATAAAAGAATAAAGACAGCAGAACAGAACCAGGCATACAGATTGTATTCATTAGCAGAAGCACGGTTACAATGGGTACGGTGATTCCCTAACAAACATTCCCCTTCCACCCTTTACAATGAATTCATGGTGGGCTTTTATAGCCCGAGTCCCACCCGTTACGTTAATGGGCACAGAGTCCCAGTCAAACATAAGCTGACAGAAGCGGCGAAAGAGCTGCAAATGCTGACCTTTTGTCGGACCGGGCTGTACCCGCAGCATGGTCATCCTGAAAGCTGGACAGCTATGTGGCGGAGTGCTGGGTAGAATCTTCAAGTCGGCAGGCATGTCGGTAGCTGGAGCAGGTGAAACCTCAGATCAGCTTTGAATGAGGCTACTGGCACAGGCGGTGCAGCCCATACTTATCCCTTTTGGTCGGCAGTCTTGGTTCAAATCCCGAAGCTGGACACTTGTCGGATGATGGGTTATGCTATGTGACACATGTCTGCCTTGAAGGGCAGTCTATCCATCTTCGCTTGGGATCGGAGCTCCTTGGGATGCGTGGGCAGAAAACAGTGCAGTTGGGAAGGCCTTCACGCCTTGGTCAAATTCTGGGTTTGTTCCCCTACTGCACATCTGTCAAGGGCGCATTCCGACTCTGCTGAAAAGTCGGATTGTGCACAGGCGAACACTGGTGTCTGCCGCCGCACGGACCTGCTCCGGCACTTGTCATTTCTCTCTGTCAGCCTGCCCGCCTGCCAGTGCAAGGTGCGCCCAGAAAGTGGGGCGAAGTCAGACTTCGCACCAAAACGGCGAAATCGCACTCGCACCCAGGCTGGGCGAAGTGCGAACTCGCACCAAAGCGGGCGAAATACGCACTTCGTACCAAAGCGGGCGAAGTGCGAACTTCGCACCAACACTTAGCCATTTTTCAGGGTAACCTGTTGGAAAGTTGAAAATCAAGCTGGGGACTCCAAGAAAGGGGGGAAAGAAAGAGAATGCGGGAAAGAAAAGGAAAGGGAGAGAAGGAAGGAAAACGGAAGAAGGAGGAAAAGAAGAGCAGCACTGTTACAATATTGAAGACATTGCACCCCGTGAAAAATGTGACAACATTTCACGGCGGCTCGCGGGGTGTCGAGCTCGCCTCGGCGCAAAGAATCCATGCCTTCATCCTTTGGGTACAGAGGAACTTGCCTCCCCTGTCTTTTGCTGCTCTAACTGTTCTCCTTGCGGCAACTGTTCTTCAGATTCATCTTTGTCAGTTGCCCCATCAGAAATGCCTTCCGAAAACTCTCCATCTCCTGCTTCTGCCTCGCAGATGCGAGTGTATGCCACCTGGGCTGAGCGCCAGGCTTCTGCTTCGAATGGCTTGCGGTCCGCTATATCTTCTAATGCTCCGTGGAAAGCAGCGACCGCGTGCAGGTCGATGGTGAGGTACCTTTTTTCTAACTCCTGGAAATAGGAGCGGATCTTGGAATATTTGGACACCATCTGAGTGACCTGACTGTCTTGAATTGGCTCAGTCCAGCTATCAATTTCAGCTGTATCTGCTTCAAAGGACTGCCAATTTCTTTTTACCCGATCTAGGGTGAGGAGCTCGCCATTCTCAACAAAACTTGGGCACCCTAGTTCTGAAAGAGCGTGAAAGGGGGCCAGACAGATATCCCTTTCATGCGTGAATGCGTCTAGCATTCGTCTGGCCACTCTCACCTCTTCAACTTTTTTGAAATATTTGTGCAAGGTCACCCTTGCACCTGCCCATTCTGCAGCGAATGAGGACACGGGAGAAAATTGGAGGCCGTTGCGCTCGCGCTCCTGAAGATTTACCGCCAGGTCCAGCCATTGCTTCGCCTGGCGCTCGGCCTCCTCTACCACAGGCTTTCCCTGGGCCGAAACTTCTTGAATCCTGGATGCGAAATCCAGGACTGCCATCGCCTTGTAGGTATGGGGCTTGCATTCCCGCAGCAAACCAGCCCTCATCTCCTTAACTTTTGTCTTCGAAAAGACCGTCGCTTGAGATGTTCTCTCCGCAAGTTGCGACTGCGCCTGCTTCAAAGACTCCTGGAGCTGAGAAATCTGCTCCGAGGCTGCTTTCTTTTCGGTTGCGGCTTGTTGCTGAGAAGCGGCCAGCTGGGCTTTGAGTTCATCTGTTTCTTGCCGCGCCACTTCCAGCTGCTCAGTAGACCTAGACAGGTCTTCTTCAAGCTGTCTTACTTTATCTCGCAACGCGAAAAGTTCTTCTTGCTCCTCCAGACTCTTGACAAAGAGATTATCAGCTTTGCGCATGATCGTCTGAATCTCATACTGCTTGTTGATGTCGTCAAAGCTCTTCTCCTTTGTCTGGAGCTCGTAGTCCGCCCTAGTCATTTCCCGGAGAGGCTTCTTTACTATTGGGATTATCTTCTCTGTTGTAAGCACTCTCCTCTCAAAATCGTACTTGGCACGTTTTACCGGGGCGGCTATCTCTTCATGTCTCCTCTGTTTTAGGTTCTGGAGGAAAGAAACAGAACACTCTACAGCCCTTGTTGCCATGGGCAAGTCGTCTGTGTTCTGGAGGTCGTCCATGAAATCTGGTTCCCCCAGCCTAGGGTTCTGCTAAGACGTCTCTCCTGCGGGGATGGGATCAGGAGGAACCGGACAGACTTTGGAAGAATCGGTCGCTTGTGGGGGCGACCGGGAAATGGAGATGGGAATGGTTGACACTGCAAGGGTTTGAAGCGGCTGAGACGGAGGATGTGATGGTGAACGAACGGTCTCAGCACTAGCTTCGGGCAAAGGGTTTGGAGTTGTGCTCAGAGAAAGAGAAACGTTAGGGTTCTGAGCAAACTGATCGGAAGAATGGGGATTGTTGTCACATTTTGCACGGGGTGCAATGTCTTCAATAAAGTAATGTAACAGTGCTGCTCCTCTTTTTCCTCTTTCTCCATCTTCCTTCCTTCTTCTCTCCCTTTCCTTTTCTTTCCCGCATTCTTTTTCTTTCCCCCCTTTCTTGGAGTCCCCAGTTGATTTTTCAACTTTCCAGCAAGTTACCCTGAAAATGGCTAAGGGCTGGTGCGAAGTTCGCACTTCGCCCAGTTTTGGTGCGAAGTTCGCACTTCGCCCGATGTGCGAAGCGCGCGAGTGCGAGGGGTCGACTTCGCCCCACTTTCTGGGCGCACCTTGCCTTCGGTAGGCGGCGAGGTCAACAAAGAAGAGCGGTGAAGTACCGGAGCGAGGTTCGTAAGGCGGCGAGGCACCGGTGTCCACAGTGCGCGGTCCGACTTCTCGGCGAGGCGGACTGCGCCCTTGACGAGTGTGCGGTAGGGGAACAAACCCGGAGTTTGACCAAGACGTGAAGATTTTCCCAAGCTGCACTTGTTTCTGCCCGCGCATCCCAAGGAGTCCGGATCCCAAGCAAAGATGGATAGCACTGCCCTCTAAGGCGGGCATGTGTCTACGACATAACCCATCATCCAACAAGTGTCCGGCTTTGGGATTTGAACCGGGGCTGCCGACCAAAAGGGATAAGCGTGGGCTGCACTGCTCCTGCTTGCACTAATGGCCTCATTCAAAGCTGATCCGAGGTTTCACCTGCTCCGGCTACCGAGCGAACTTGCCGACTTGAAGTTTTGCCCAGCCCTCCGCCACGTAGCGAGTCCGGCTTCCGGGATGACCATCTTTGCGGGTACGACACTGTCCGACAAAAGGTCGGCATTTGCGGCTCTTTCGCCGCTTACGTCGGCTTATGTTTGGCGGGACTCTGTGCCCATTAATGTAACGGGTGGGACTCGGGCTATAAAAGCCCATCTTGAATTCATTGTAATGGTGGAAGGGGAATGTTTGTTAGGGAACTACGTGCTTCTTGTAACCATGCTTCGCATATAAATACAATCTGTATGCACGGTTCCATTCTACCGCTTTTATTTCTTATGCTTATGCTTTACGCGATTCCGTGTCATGGCTTGTTGATTCACTTCGGCATTTGATGGTCGGGCGCCTTTAGCATTATTTACGTACTTTTAATTTTCGTATAATAGATGTGGTAGCGGTTCCATCGGTTATGTGTGACGTTGCTGGCCCGTATCCGGTGATTGATGCGATCCCTAGCTTGTTAGTTCCTTGTAGGGAATGTTTGCTAGGGAGCCATTGAAGCTGTGCGGTTAAACTCTCTACCTAACACATATACCCGCTCTGATATATCTAGGTTTACTGTCTACCCCTGTCAGTGTACGTATCTGGTGATTGATGCGATCCCCTGCTGTTAGTTCCTTGTAGGGAATGTTTGCTAGGGAGCCATTGAAGCTGTGCATACCCTGCTTGTGTATCGGCAGTACGCCTAGGTTTTGCGGTTCCTTGCCATACTTTGTGTTTGTATGCAGTAAGTAGCGGTGATTGGTGTGTTCCCGTACTGTTAGTTCCCCCCACCAACCTTTGGACATATTTGTAATCTCTTTCTGTACGTTTATCTCTTTATGTACATTTAATTCTTTCCCGTTCCCCTTAGCTTAATTCGAGAAAACCCCCCAAAAGGAGCCGGCCTTCTCCCGGAGATTGGCTCGGAAGGCATCTCTTCCTTCCGGCCTTTCATCTTGGGTGGGCGAATGCGGGCGCATCAACCCGAAATCCTTTCCTCATGGCAGATTCGTAACCAACGGTTTCTACGCACGCCCGGTGGGACGCTTGTCCCACGATTTAAAGAAAGAGTACCCGTTCTGTCTCCACTTAGCGCAACAGTTTTTCTGCTCCGCTCGGCGGAACTCGGGTCCCACATCTGAAGAGAGATTTTCCGATCCGTCTCCACCTGGCGCTGACAGTTCCTGAGCTCTCGGTGAGACAAGGAAGTTTCTCACCCCCGACAGAATCGAAGCACCGGTGTTCGCTTCATTGCTGTTCCAAATCTGAGCACCTGGCGACTCTGCACGAACAAATCCTCTGAGTCTAGAAGACCGGTCCCGTCACCTTCATGCACACGAGAAGGTGGCGAGCAAGAAATCCGAGAAGCCCGCCTGAGTTCTACGAACTAGACATCCACGCTCGAGGCGAGATCCCCAGGCTGGCTGATCCGCGAGCTCGTTTCGACGAAGCCGAGGCTGAGATCCAGAAGAAGCCGAAGCTGAGGTCGGAAGAGCCGAGTACGAAGTAGAAGAGGCCGAGGAAGAGGAAAATCCTGCATCCTCGGAAAGTACCGACACCAAGTACACAACCGACGGCGGAGAAGAAGAAGAAATGGCTGCTCAACAGCCGAATGACGATGATCTCTTCCCGGCGGTGGACTCTACGGGGCCTTTGGCCTTGGTCGGTCAGCAAGTTGTGCCCCCTGCTGCTTTAAAGTCTATTCCCACATACGACGGCTACGGTAAGACGGCGTACGAGCACATCCAGGACATCCTCGCCCTGGCCGCGTGCTGCATACCATCACCGATGAAAGTGTGAAGACCCGTCTGCTGGCCCTTTCCACGAGGGGAAAGCTTCTCTATTGGTGGAGATCGCTGCCAGAGGGATCCATCACTGGGTGGCCCCAGCTTGCCGGGAGGCTCGTAAAAGGATGCAACGAGTCCGCTGATCCTACCTCTCTGCTTGCATCGGTTCCAAGCAATCCGGAGGCATCCTCAAGAGGAGGTGTCTGATTTTAACATTAGGTTTGCGAGATCCTGGAAACGGGTACCTCGCGAACTTCGGCCTTCGAGTGGCATGGCTGCTCATTACTATCTGAGGTCTTTCAACTCAGACATATGCCTGCTGCTGAAGATCGCCAGGATTGACGAGTTTCCTGCGCTGTACGAAGCTGCCCAGCAAGCTGAAGCTGACATTATCTCCATTGGCAGGCTTCCGTCCGAGTGCAGGAGCCGATTCATCCCGACTTCCCCAGATCCCGGTATCCTTCCGCTTCGGTGGTCCGCCGTCCACGTCAGGGCAGCAACCCCAGCAGCAGTGGAATCCGGCGCCGGTCGTAACTCAATACGGCCCGCCTCAGTTGCATTACCCTCATCCGCCTCCACCCGCTCCGCATTTTCCGGCGCTTCCTGCTCCCCCGCAGTTCGCGCCTTATCCTAACCCTCCCCCATTGGCTGCATTGCCTCCACCGGCACAATTGCCGCCTCTTGACAGCAGCATCCAGAACACGATTCTACAAGAAGTGCGGGCTTTGGCCTCCGGATATCATGCCATGTCCAATGACATGACCGCTATGAAGAAGAAGCAGGCCCAGATGGACCTCGCTCCTAGAAGGCCGTATGCGCCACCGGCGCGACAAAAGATAAAGCCCCGAGAAAATCAACGGCGAGGCGTCCGCCTCCGAGGAATCTTGCTATAGAAGACCCACCGGTCCTCCGGACCGGGTCAAGCCGGTGCACTACGTGCAATGACCCGCATTCGGAGGAAGGTGCACTTTGCACCAGCACTACATCCAGACCTTGGCCGGCAGCACTATAGAAGATGATGAGCTGTACATGATCTTGGACGGCGAGGCCAATTTTGCCCTGCCAGAAGAGAATCTAGTGGCGCCCGCCAAGGAAGAAAAGAAAGCTGCGGACGCGGCTAAGCCTTTGCAGGTATACGCAAGAAGAGAAAAACCGCAGCCCGACGGGCTGCCACCGTACAAGCGGCTGTGGCCTTACACAGCCCAGGAGAAGGCGTCCAAAGATAAAGCTCCCGCTAAACCTTCTCCGGCAAAGGCTGCTGCTGTTCCAGCTAAGCCTCCAGCAAAGGCCCCAACTCCCGCTAAGCCTCCTGTACCTCAGCCCCCGGTGAAACCAAAGAACAAGCCCAGGAGAAGCTGAAGTACCCGTCTCTGACCAAGAGACAGCGAGTTGAGGCCACCCAACAGTACCGGACCAAGTATGAACCGGCTAAACCGGCAGAAGGAGCTAGTACCTCGGGCTACAGCATTGTAGACGAGTTGAAGAAGACTCCTGCCAGAATCAGCATGTACGATGCTCTTCTGCTTCCAGGCCAAGTAGATCTGCTGCAAGAATCACTGAAGAACATGAAGAGCGGCAAGCAGATGCAGCTGCTGTCCTGGTTCAACCTTTGACAGTCTCCGCCACTGGGAAGAACAGACCGCCACCCTTTTATCTGTCTTTACGGATGCAAGGGCACATAGTTCACAACTGCATGGTGGATTCTGGTGCTTCCTCAACTGTGATGCCGAAGGCCGTCTGCGATGAGATCGGGATGGAATACACACGGAGCAGCCAAGGCGTGCTGCAACTAGACGGCACCCCTGTCAAGACAGTTGGTGTCATAAAGGACATCCCTATCCGACTGCACAAAGCTCTCGACATCGTGGTCATCCAAGAGGTCGTAATTGTTGACCTGGAGCCTTACTTCGGCATGTGTCTCTCTCGGGAGTTCACTGCGAAGTTGGGCGGGTACCTGTCTCTAGACTATTCACACATGGAAGTGCCCTTCAAAGGAAGGAGACCGAAAATTTTTAATGAGAAGCCTTCCCCTTTTCTAGTGGACAAGATACCGGGAGGAGAAGCGGATGTATGGTCCGGTTGACGAAGGAAGAAGCGGTGACAGTGGGACCGGCCGAGCAAGCTCTCGAAGTGCTACGGCTTGAAGACGAGTTCTCGTTGCGGGATTTTAATGCCGTAATCGGGACGACGAGCTGTTACTCCATTAAACAGCCCGAGGAGCTTGACGTGTCAGTTGCGAAAGAAGTAGGACCTGCACCCGAAGAGCTGTGGAAGCTTTTCTTTGACGGCGCGCGATGCAAGAATGGCGCCGGTGCAGGGGTACTCCTGGTTTCCCCGACCGGGATCCAGAAGGACTATGCCTACAGGCTGGCCTGGAGCTGTACTAACAATTCGGCGGAATACGAAGCCCTGTGCTTGGGTTTGCGAAAGGCGGAAAGGCTCGGAATCAAGCATCTCCAAATTTTCGGAGATTCAGAGCTAGTGTGTCATCAAGTTATGAATAAATGCGCGTCTAAGCATCACTATCTTAGAGCGTACCGCAATCGGGTCTGGGACCCGATGGAATCGTTTGACTCATTGAATGTTAAGGCAATATCGCGTGAGAGAAACAAGCACGCGATATTACAGCGTCCGTTGGAGCCGAGTGCGTTCGAGTGAAGACGTCGTCCGAAGCCGAAGCCGGTCCGCACCATTTACGGGGCCTTACGTGCACGATAGGGATACCTTACAGCGGGTATTCAGCTGTGCCGAGGAAATCGTCACATTCCTGGTTAACGAAGTGTGTGTAATCGAAGGTAGAGACCCTGATGACGAGCAATATGAGGGGTTGATACGATTCTCGGAATAATCACGTCCCAAAAGGACTGATTACATTAGAAAGTCTCTTTGATCGGAATGACGAGCAATATCCCACGGGATCAAAGTAGACCCGAGGCGGTATGCTGACCTAGAACTCGAACCCGGTAAAACCATCAAGGTCGGAGCAGTCGCACGTCGGAGGAGGCTGGGGCGAGATTAGATCATCTGTGCCGGGGAGTTCCCCGACATCGTGGCACGGTGCTACGAGGATTTGAGGGGTATGACAGAGCTGTCATCCAGCATACCATTGAGCTAGAGGATGGCGCTAAGCCATTCCGACGAAGCGAGAGGGCCGTAAATCCAAAGATTGAGGCCATGATGAAGACCGAGCTCTTGAAGATCTTTGGAGGCCAAGATCATCTACCCCATCAAACATTCATCCTGGGTCGCGAATTTGGTGCCCGTGAGGAAAAAGAATGGCGACATACGTCTCTGTGTCGACCTTCGAAACCTAAATCAGGCTTCCCTCAGGGACCACTATCCGCTTCCCCAAATTGATCAGATTCTACATATCGTTCTTTGGAGCCCGAGAGATTTTCACTTTTAGATGGATTTTCCGGCTACAACCCGATTTGGGTCAAAGACGAAGACCGGCATAAGACGGCGTTTACCACGAAGTGGGGACGTTCGCCTATCGGCGCATGCCGTTTGGCTTATCTAATGCTGGTGCCACGTTCCAAAGGGCCATGGACCTGGCCTTCAGAGAGCTGCTCAACAAGATTATTGTCATCTACCTCGATGACATGACTGTTTTCTCTCACCGACGAGAAGATCATGTTTCGCACTGCGGCGAGATATTTGAAAGTTGTCGAGAATTCGGCATCTCTATAAACCCGAAGAAGTACGTCTTCGCGGTAAAAGAAGGTAAGGCTGCCTGGGACATGTCATCTCCGAGGAAGGCCTCGCCATTGACCACGACGGAGCGAAGCCCTCGTTCGCTTGCCGGCCCCCACCGACAAAAAGGGCTGCGGTCCTTCTTCGGTCGGATTAACTCGTGCGGAAGTTCATCCCGGACTTCGCACGAGTGATCAAGCCTATGGCCGAGCTGTTGAAGAAAGATACACCTTACGAATGGAGTGATGAGAGAGAGCAAGCCTTCGAGGAAATCAAGGCTCGGATCGCGCAAGCTCCGGTGTTGACAAACCCGGACTACTCCAAGGACTTCATCCCGTATGCGGTGGGAGAACCCGAAAGTTACGCTGCGGTCCCGACTCGGAAAGGAGACGACGGTGAGGAGCGCCCCATTGCGTTCCTAAGCCAAGTGATTTTGCCGCACGAGGAGAAGTACAATTTTATAGAGCGGCGGGTCCATCCTTGTCATGAAGTCCCTTCGAAAGTTCGGGCACTTTGTCTCCCGAGAGCAAGACCACTTGTCTTTGTGATTCACCCCGATGTTCGCGGTTTCATCTTGCAAGGAGAACCGGGTCACAAGAGAGCGGGATGGATTGCCAAGATCCGGGAGTTCGACATTGAAGTGCGGCCCACCAAGCTTATCGGAGGCCGAGCCTTGTGTCGGGAATTGGCCCGAAGCGGCGCAGCCGGCATCTCCGCTGTAAGTGGGAGGACACGGCGACACGCATCTACCTAGCCGACTCCTTATCGGAGGGGAGTGATTGGACAGATGAGCTGGTGAGATATTTCTGCACCGGAAGATGCCCCGATCACTGAACGCCTCACAACGAAGGAGATTTCGGCTAGGTGCACTAAGGTACACTCTTCGCCCCGAGGGGCTTTACTTCAAAAACATTGACGGCATCTGTTGCGGTGCGTCACAAAATCTGACCAGCCTAGGATCCTCGGAGATTTTCATTCCGGGATGCCTAGGGGTCACCATTCTTCAAGGCCGACGGCCTTAAAAATAATAAGGGCTGGGTACTATTGGCCCACTCTGTTTGCAGACGCGCATGCGGTCTGCGCCAAATGTGATCAATGCCAGAGGTTTGCTGGCAGAAACAGAAAAGCACCCCTGCCCCTTCAAGCCGATTCAAGCCGAAGCTCCGTTCCGGCAATGGGGTCTAGACTTCATTGGGGTGATTTCTCCTAACTCCTCCGCCGGCCACAAGTTTATTCTCACGACTCACGGCTATTTCACACGGTGGACGGAGGCAATCCCGACCAGAACGCGAGACCGGGAAACGGTCATCGGGTTCATTGAGAGCTCGATTACCCGCTTCGGGGTTCCGAGTCGATTGTGACGGACAACGGTCCGGGATTTGTAGGCGCTGTACTCACGGAGTACACCGGCGAGACTTGGCATCTATCACAAGATGTCTTCTAATTACTACCCGCAAGGGAATGGCCTCGCCGAGTCTACTAACAAGAACCTCCCGAAAATTCTCCGGAGGACCATTGAAAGGAATAAGCGGACTTGGCACTTGCTCCTGAACCGGGCACTGTGGGCGGACAGAGTTGCGTTCAAGAAATCCCTCAAAACGTCCCCCTACGCGCTCGTCTATGGCAAGGAAGCTGTTATGCCATCACACATCGAGATCCCCGCCCTGTGGATGATTGACGAAGACAGGAGCGGCGGAGACCCGGTGGACGACGAGTTGTGCCAACTCCTGCGGTTGGAAGAAGACGAGAGAAAGTGCATACCGGGCCTTCGCGGATCACATTGCGGCCACTCAAGGCTGGTTTGCAAAAGGCACCATTTGCCCGAGTTTTCGAAGTCGGGGACACGGTGCTTGAAGTGGGATTCATACAAGGCAAAACCGGGTAATCACGGAAAGTTTGATGCTCTCTGGGAGGGCCCTTATCAGATTGGCCGGGTGAATCAGTTCAATGCCTACATACTTTCGGATATGGAGAGTCAGCTCCTCCCTATCCCCGTCAACGGGTTCCACTTGAAACTTTATCGTTGTTGAAGGCGCCGAGTGGCCCTTCCTTGTAAAAATTTTCCCTTATGTTTTTTATGTTCCGGCATGTACAGTTTTCAGCTTTAGCTTTCATTTTATTTTTCCTTCTTTGAGCTTAACTGCGGCATGGGAGAGAAAGACGGGCTTCGCATCGAAGTCTGTCGTTGCCCCTCAGGAGGGGCGAAGTTCGGCTATGCAGAGAAAGAAAGGAGAAAAAGGGGCAAAAATCGACTAAGTGTTGGCCGAAGCCCGACTTCGCAGCGAAGTCGGACTTCGGCCAGAGCTGCGAAGTTTGTTCAAAGAAAACGCTAAGGCACACAAAAGGAAGCTCCTCGGCCTTTGATTGAAAGTCGCACTGCGCACACTCTTCGTGCGAAGTACGCTGCTGCGCGCAACTTTGCGCGAAGTGCGGGCTCGCGGCGAGCTCGACTCGGCTAGCACTCGCGCGAAGTGCGCGTTGCGCTCTACTCTCGTGCGAAGTGCGAACTTCGCACCAAGCTTCGGCCGAAGTCCGAGCCCGCCCCACCATCGCATTGCGCAGTTTGACCAAAGAGCAAAGGTTGAGAAAAACGTTAAGTGCTGTCCAAGACCCGAAGGCGGTAAAGACCAGGACCACGCCCAAAGCCTTGGGCGCGGCAAAGAAGGCGAGAACGGTTCGAGCGCGCCTCGCGCGGAGTTCGTACTTCGCCCGAAGTCGGGCGAAGTCCGACTCGCCGGCGAGGTCGGGCCGCGCCCAACTCGGGCGAGGCCGTGCTGCGCCTAGTTTTCCGGGCCAGTATTGGGACGCGGTTTAAAAAATAATAAAAAATTTCAAAACCCCAAGCTGGGCCCAAGGCGCGCTTGCACTTGTTTTAATGTGGGTTTCCGCACCGAAGCTTTTGTCTTGAGCAGTGTGCCCAAGTGGTGGCAACAACGTCAGCCATGGTGCAATCTCCAATGCTGAATTAATGATTGCACGGTTTTTAAGAAAAAATGCAACAAAAGAAGCATGGCACGTACGCCGGGCGCACTTTTTCTCAACATTCTCTGCGTGACCACCAAAGATTTTAACTCGGCCGACCTACCCCCTCTGCGTTGCATTTATGGCGCTGTTTTTATCTAGAAAAGGGGTTCGAAACATGCGGACATTCCGAGAATGCGAGAGATTATTCCTCGGACGAGTGCTAATTATTCCTACGATAGCGAAATTTGTTGCGAGACGCCTGAACCTACCATTATTGCTGACTCGGAGAGATGGACAGAGGAAAAAGGCCCGTGTCAGCGCAGTCCAGTGAAAGCAGCGAACCAGGGGATTTGCCGCGGCCAGGCGTTTTCAAAGGCGATGCCCCGCCAGAGAAAAAGTCAAAGGCCCGGACGAAGAAGGTACAGCGTGGGCAATCCCCACCACCTCCGGTGAATTACCTGGCAGGGTATGTGGACGGCTCGTTTTCCATGAGCCTAACTCAGTTGCGAACAAATGTGGAGAGCTGGGCGACAAAGTTTCGCCCTCCCACCATTTCGGAGCGGCGTACAAATCAAATCTCTTGATTCATGTGCCCTCCTGTCCACCAATGCCGGAGGTGATAGACTTAATTGTCACACACTACAGACCAGCTTCCCGGCAAGTTTGCAGCTCCAGCGGTAAACCCTTGTTCGCGCTGCGCGGAAACTGTGCAGCCAGCTTTCGCCCAGGGCTGGAGTATGACTCCGGCACCATCCTCAGAAAAGTAAATCTGGGCGAACAAGCGGGACGTTTCACGCACACCAAGCGAATGAGGGATTTCCTCAATTCAGAGCTGAACGCCCCGCTTCCAGCTGGACAATGGCCGACTGGCCCCGTGCCCTTGGCGAAATTTCAGAGCAAGTATCTATATACCATCCTGGCATGGATCCTCGGCTGCGACTCCGATGAGTTGGTGCACCCGTACCAGCTGGCGCTGGCAGAATGTCTCCTGTGTGGAGAATCTTACGAACCAGCGGCGCAGCGGAATGGAAAGCGCCCCATCTCTTTCGGCCAGGCGGTGGTGGCTTACGCCATTCATTCCGGCTGCTGAAAATTCAAAGAAGCGATCTACCGATTTTCGTTTTAGTTACTGTTACGGCTCGGCTTTGTTTGTACCATCTTCACCCCCAAATGCCGATCCTCGAACACGAAGAAGGTTAACGAGAGGGAGAGCCCCGACCCGTCTATAGCTGGACGGATGACTTATACTGGAAAGGGTCCTACTACAAGTTCAACTTCAACTTTACGGGATTTGTCATGTCGGTCTTCACCGAAAGTGAAATTCCCCGTCCTCGAGAGAAATGGCGAGTGCACTAATAAATCGGGAAGCTCGGGGACGTTTCGAGGTGACGCGGGGGATTGTGGTCGGGATCTACGGATTTAAGGGCAAGCCCTATTTGCTGCCCTATTGGTGTTCAGAGCATCTGTTCGGGATGGAAATTGCCCGGCAGATGGACTATGTGGAAGAAGAATTCGGCCTAGGGAAGAAGAGAGGACAGATTTTTCAATACCCTCTTTCCTGGGCCAACGTTGAGATTACTGAGGTAGGACAGCATGTCCACCTAGAGCAAGCAGCTGTCCCGGATTGGCACTGGTGTTGCTTTGCCGCGGCGGCTGGAAGTACGACCCTTATGGGATAAGGGCGAGGTTTACACATTTGTGCCCCGGGATATAGCCGAGGATAGATGCGATATGGTCCATGTGGACCTTGATTGGGAGATCGAATTGATGGAAGCTTCTCCTCCACTGGCGGGATTTCTCTTTGCGAGGAGGTGACATATGACCCCAAGCGAAACCCGGACCATCACTTCTCATCTCCGGGGTTCAAAAAATTTCTATCCAAGATAGCGAGGCCTTAATTGGTCTAAAGAAAAGGTTACCGAATCTTTGGAAGATGAGATGCCGCACGCGACACGATAAATCCACGAGGAGAAGCACGGCCGTAGATGACGATTTTTCGGTTCTCTATGACCAGCATCATGACAGCTGGCGGCCGTTCGCATATCAAGGTTACGTTCCCCGAGGCCCCTTTGAGGATTATAAAGGAGGGTCTCCTCCCAAACAGTTGTACACTTCGGCAACTGCCAGCGCAGGCCCAGCAAGTACTCAGGTCGATCCAATGCAGCCCGTGGCTCCCAAGGCAGCGCTTGAGAAGGCGAAAGAGTTAGTCAAGGCAGCGCCGAGGCAATCCCTCGAGGCAAGAAAAGCGCCGGCGCCGCCGAGTATGCGGACCGGTTGCGGCAGACCTTCTGCAAGTTAAACCCCGGTACAAGTTTACCGTGGGAGCATCAGCGCCTGCTGCACCTGCTTCGTCTCCTTCCCTTGAACCGACTGTTATTCCAAAAGAGAAGCGGAGGAGAGTCGAGAAAATCAGGCGACCTAGCACGATAGTGCGGCGAGCCGGTAGCGAGCCGCGAGCCGCGTCTGCCGCCGCAGAGGCAGTTCCTTTGGGCAGCCCCAAGCCAGCCGCTGAGACAAGAAGCGAAGATATCCACCCGGCATCGGCTCAGGCGGAGCCCGCAGGTACGTTTGCTGCCCCTGTCTCTCTAGTCTCACCCAGTCCTGCTTCCACTCAGTCCCCCGCTCAATCTGAGCAAGCCATGACCACATCTCCCTCCCCGTCTCCGCGTCCTTCTAGCGGTCCCCATTCCTTCGATCAGTTTGCTCAGGACCCTAACGTCTCTCTTTCTCTGAGCACAACTCCAAATCCTTCGCCCGAGGTCAGTGTTGAGGCTGTCCGTTCACCGTCACATCCTCCGCCTCAGCCGCTTCAAACCCTCGCAGCATCAGCTACTCCCATTTCCATTTCCCGGTCGCCCCCACAAGTGGCCGATTCTTCCAGGGTCTGTCCGGTTCCTCCCGATCCCATTCCCGCAGGAGAGACGTCTCAGCAGATCCCTAGGCTGGGGGAACCAGATTTTATGGACGACCTCCAGAACTCAGATGACTTGCCTCTGGCTACGAGAGCCGTAGAGTATTCTGTCTCTTTCCGCCAAGACCTGAAGCGGAGGAGACACGAAGAGATAGCCGCCCCGGCAAAACGCGCAAAGTATGATTTCGGAAGGAGAGTGATTACAACGGAGAAAATAATCCCAATAGTGAAGAAGCCTCTCCGAGAAATGACTAAGGCGGACTACGTGCTCCAGACAAAGGAGAAAAGCTTTGACGACATCAACAAGCAGTATGAGATTCAGACAATCATGCGCAAAGCTGACAATCTCTTTGTCAAAAGTACGGAGGAGCAGGAAGAACTTTTCGCGTTGCAGGATAAAGTAAGGCAGCTTGAAGAGGACTGTCTAGGTCCACCGAGCAGGTGGAAGCGGCGCGGCAAGAAACGAGATGAACTCAAAGCCCGGCTGGCCGCTTCCCGGCAACGAGCCGCAACCGAAAGAAAGCAGCCTTGGAGCAGATTTCTCAGCTCCACGAGTCTTTGAAGCAGGCACAGTCGCAGCTTGCAGAGAAAACATCTCAAGCGGTTGTCTTTTCAAAGACAAAGGTTAAGGAAATGAGGGCTGGTTTGCTGAGGGAATGCAAGCCCCATACCTTCAAGGCGATGGCAGTCCTGGACTTTGCATCCGGGGATTCAAGAAGTTTCCGCCCGGGAAAGCTTTGTGGTAGAGGAGGCCGAGCGCCGGGCGAAGCAATGGCTGGACCTGGCGGTTAATCTTCAGGAGCGCGAGCGCAACGGCGTCCATTTTTCCCCCGTGTCCTCATTCGCTGCAGAATGGGCAGGTGCAAGGGTGACCTTGCACAAATATTTTAGAAAAGTTGAAGAGGTGAGAGTGGCCAGACGAATGCTTGATGCATTCGGACATGAAAGAGATATCTGTCTGGCCCCCTTTCACGCTCTTTCAGAACTTGGGTGTCCAGGTTTCGTTGAGAATGGCGAGCTCCTCACCTTAGATCGGGTAAAGAAGAATTGGCAGTCCTTTGAAGCGGATACTGACTGAAATTGATAGGCTGGGTGAGCCAATTCAAGACGGTCGGGTCACTCAGATGGTGTCCAGATATTCCAAGATCCGCTCCTATTTCCAGGAGTTAGAGAAAAGATACCTCACCATCGACCTGCACGCGGTCGCTGCCTTTCACGGAGCATTAGAAGATATAGCTGACCGCAAGCCATTCGAAGCAGAGGCCTGGCGTTCAGCCCAAACGGCATACACTCGCATGTGCGAGGCAGAAGCAGGAGATGAAGAGCTTACGGAAGGAGATTCTGATGGGGCAACTGACAAGGATGAATACGAAGAACAGTTGCCGCAAGGAGAACAATTAGAGCAGCAAAAGGCGGGGGGGCAAGTTCCTCTGCACCCAAAGGATGAAGGCATGGATTCTTTGCGCCGAGGCGAGCTCGACACCCCGCGAGCCGCCAGAAATGTTGTCACATTTTGCACGGGGTGCAATGTCTTCAATAAAGTAATGTAACGAAGCTGCTCCTCTTTTTTCTCTTTCTCCATCTTCCTTCCTTCTTCTCTCCCTTTCCTTTTCTTTCCCGCATTCTTTTTCTTTCCCCCCTTTCTTGGAGTCCCCAGTTGATTTTTCAACTTTCCAGCAAGTTACCCTGAAAATGGCTAAGTCTTTGGTGCGAAGTTCGCACTTCGCCCAGTTTTGGTGCGAAGTGCGCACTTCGCCCGATTTGAGTGCGAAGTCGACTTCGCCCCACTTTCTGGGCGCACCTTGCAGCGGCGAGCGGGGTCAACAAAGAAGAGCGGTGAAGTACCGGAGCGAGGTTCGTAAGGCGGCGAGGCACCGGTGTCCACAGTGCGCGGTCCGACTTCTCGGCGAGGCGGGCTGCGCCCTTGACGGGTGTGCGGTAGGGGAACAAACCCGGAGTTTGACCAAGACGTGAAGATTTTCCCAAGTGCCTGTGTTTCTGCCCGCGCATCCCAAGGAGTCCGGATCCCAAGCAAAGATGGATAGCACTGCCCTCTAAGGCGGGCATGTGTCGATGGCATAACCCATCATCCAACAAGTGTCCGGCTTTGGGATTTGAACCGGGGCTGCCGACCAAAAGGGATAAGCGTGGGCTGCACACCTGCTTGCACTAATGGCCTCATTCAAAGCTGATCTGAGGTTTCACCTGCTCCAGCTACCAGCGAACCTGCCGACTTGAAGTTTTGCCCAGCACTCCGCCACGTAGCAGTCCAGCTTCCAGGATGACCATGTTGCGGGTACAGCCCTGTCCGACAAAAGGTCAGCATTTGCAGCTCTTTCGCCGCTTACGTCAGCTTATGTTTGACTGGGACTCTGTGCCCATTAATGTAACGGGTGGGACTCGGGCTATAAAAGCCCATCTTGAATTCATTGTAAAGTGGTGGAAGGGGAATGTTTGTTAGGGAACTACTGTGCTTACTGTAACCATGCTTCTGCATATAAATACAATCTGTATGCACAGTTACGTTCTACCGCTTTTATTTCTTATGCTTATGCTTTACGCGATTCCGTGTCATGGCTTGTTGATTCACTTCGGCATTTGATGGTCGGGCGCCTTTAGCATTATTTTTGTACTTTTAATTTTCGTATAATAGATGTGGTAGCGGTTCCATCAGTTATGTGTGACGTTGCTGGCCCGTATCTGGTGATTGATGCGATCCCCTGCTTGTTAGTTCCTTGTAGGGAATGTTTGCTAGGGAGCCATTGAAGCTGTGCGGTTAAACTCTCTACCTAACACATATACACGCTCACGATATATCTAGGTTTCTTGTCTACCCACAATCGGTGTACGTATCCGGTGATTGATGCGATCCCCTGCTTGTTAGTTCCTTGTAGGGAATGTTTGCTAGGGAGCCATTGAAGTCGTGCATACACTCTGCTTGTGTATCGGCGATACGCCTAGGTTTTGCGGTTCCTTGCCATACTTTGTGTTTGTATGCGGTAAGTAGCGGTGATTGGTGTGTTCCCGTCTTTGTTAGTTCCCCCCACCAACCTTTGGACATATTTGTAATCTCTTTCTGTACGTTTATCTCTTTCTGTACATTTAATTCTTTCCCGTTCCCCTTAGCTTAATTCAGAAAACCCCCCAAAAGGAGCCGGCCTTCTCCGGAGATTGGCTCGGAAGGCATCTCTTCCTTCCGGCCTTTCATCTTTGGTGGGCGAATCTGGGCGCATCAACCCGAAATCCTTTCCTCATGGCAGATTCGTAACCAACAGGGACCGCTAGAAGGACGCGGAGACGGGGAGGAGGATGTGGTCATGGCTCGCTCAGATTGAGCGGGGGACGGAGTGGGAGTAGGAGTGGGTGAGACCAAAGAAACGGGGGCAGCAAACGTACCTGCGGGCTCCGCCTGAGCCGATGTCGGGTGAATGTCTTCGCTTCTTGTATCGGTGGCTGGCTTGGGACTGCCCAAAGGAACTGCCTCTGCGGCGGCAGGACGCGGCTGCGGCTCTGCGACTGGCTGCTGCACTATCAGGCTAGGTCGCCTGATTTTCTCGACTCTCCTCCGCTTCTTCTCTTCTGGAATAACGGTCGGATCAGGGGAAGGAGATGAAGCAGGTGCGGCGCTGATGCTCCCACGGTAAACTTGTACCGGGGTTTGACTTGCAGAAGTTCTGCCGCGACCGGTCTGCCTTCTGGCGGCGCTGGCGCTTTTCTTGCCTGGGGATTGCCTCGGGCGCTGCCTTGACTAACTCTTTCGCCTTTTCAGGCGCCGCCTTGGGAGCTACGGGCTGCATTGGATCGACCTGGGTACTTGCTGGGCCTGCGCTGGCAGTTGCTGAAGTGTACAACTGTTTGGGAGGAGACCCATTTTTATAATCCTCAAAGGGGCCTCGGGGAACGTAACCTTGATATGCGAACGGCCGCCAGTTGTCATGATGCTGGTCATAGAGAACCGAAAAGTCGTCATCTACGGCCAGGCTTCTCCTTGTTGATTTATCGTGCTGCGTGCGGCATCTCATCTTCCAGCACTCGGTAACCTTTTCTTTAGACCAGTTAAGGCCTGCTATTTTGGATAGAAATTTTTTGAATCCTGGAGACGAGAAATGGTGATCCGGGTTTCGCTTGGGGTCATATGTCACCTCCTCGCAGTAGAAATCCTGCCAGGGAGGAGAAGCTTCCATTAATTCAATCTCCCAGTCAAGGTCCACATGGACCATGTCGCATCTATCTTCGGTTATATCCGTCCGGGGGCACAAATGTGTGAATCTTGCCCTTATCCCATAGGGAGTCGTACTTCCAGTGGCTGCGGCAGCAAAACCGAGGCCAATCCGGGACGGCGCTTGCTCTAGGTAGACGTCCTTGTCCTACCTCGGTAATCTCAACGTTGGCCCGGGAAAGAGGATATTGAAAAATCTGTCCTCTCTTCTTTCCTAGGCCGAACTCTTCTTCCACATAGTCCATCTGCCGGGCAACTTCCATCCCGAGCGGATGCTCACGAACACCAATAGGGCAGCAAATAGGGCTTGCCCTTGAATCCGTAGATTCGACTACAATCCCTGCGTCGGTACGAAAACGTCCCCGAGCTTCGATTTATCAATGCACTCGTCATTTCTCTAGGGGGACGGGGGATTTCACTTTCGGTGAAGGCGACATGACGAATCCCGAGAAAGTTGAAGTTGAACTTGTAGTAGGACCCTTTCCGGTATAAGTCATCCGTCCAGTTATAGACGGGTTGGGGCTCTCCCCTCTCGTTAACCTTCTTCAGGTTCAGGATCGGCATTTGGGGGTGCAGATGGTACAAACAAAGCCAGGCTAGAACAGAACTGAAACGAAAATCGGTAGACTGCCTCTTCTGAATTTTCAGCAGGCTGGAATGAATGGCGTAAGCCAGCCAGTCTGCCCAGTCGAAAGAGATGGGGCGCTTTCCACTCCTTTGCGCCGCTGGTTCGTAAGATTCTCCACAGAGGAGACATTGCACGGCGCCGGCTGGTACGGATGTACCAACTCGTCGGAGTCACAGCCGAGAATCCATGCCAGGATAGTATAGAGATACTTGCTCTAAAATTTTGCCAAGGGCATGGGGCCAGTCGGCCATTGTCCAGCTGGAAGCGGGGTGTTCAGCTCTGAATTGAGGAAATCCCTCATCCGCTTGGTGTGCGTGAAGCGTCCCGCTTGTTCGCCCAGATTTACCTTTCTGAGGATGGTGCCGGAGTCATACTCCAGCCCTGGGGCGAAAGCTGGCTGCACAGTTTCCCTGCGCAGCGCGAACAAGGGTTTACCGCTGGAGCTGCGAGATATGCCGGGTAGGCTGGTGCACGTAGTGTCGACAATGAGGTCTACCGGTTCCGGGCATTGATGGACGGGAGGGCACAAGAATCGAAGAGGTTTGATTTGTACGCCGCTCCGAAATGGTGGGAGGGTGAAACTTTGTCAGCCCAGCTCTCCACATTTGCTCGCAGCTGAGTCAGGCTCATAGAAAATGAGCCGTCCACATATCCCGCCAGGTAATTCACCGGAGATGGTGGGGCTTGCCCACGCTGTACTTTTTTCGTTCGGGACTTTGACTTTTTCTCTGGCGGGGTATCGCCTTTGAAAACGCCAGGCCGCGGTAAATCCCCTGGTTCGCCACTTTCGCTGGACTGCGCCGACACGGGCCTTTTTCCTTTGTCCATCCCTCCGAATCAGCAATAATGATAGGTTCAGTGCATGCGCAGCTGATTTCGCTATCACGGGAATAATTTGAGCTGTCCGAGGAATAATCTGTGCAATCTGGAATGTTTGCAGGCTTTTGTCCCCCTTTTCTAGATAAAAACAGCGCCATTAATGCAACGCAGGAGGGGGTAGGTCGGCTGAGTTAAAATCTTTGGGTGGCTGCGCAGGAGAATGTTTGGAAAAAACGCGCCCCGGCAGACGTGCCATGCTTCTTTTGTTGCACTTTCCTTTGAAAAACGTGCAATCATTAATTCTGTTTCGAAGACTGCACCATGGCTGACGTCGCTGCCACCACTTGGGCACACTGCTCAAGACAAAACCCTTGGTGCGGGAACCCATGTTAAAACAGTTGCAAACGCGCCTTGGGCCCAGCTTGGGGTTTTTCGAATTTTTTATTATTCATTTCTTGGACGCTGCCCCAAACTGGCCCGAAGACCAAGGCGCGGTCGGACTTCGCCCAAAGTTGGGCGCGGCCCGACTCGCCGCGAGTCGGACTTCGCCGATTCGGGCGAAGCTCGAACTTCGCGCGAAACGCGTGCTTGAACTGTTCTGCTCTCATTCTTTTCCGCTGCGCCCGAAGTTCGGGCACAGCGTGGGTCCTTTGCAACCTTGGGCGCTTTGGAACATACTTAATACTCCCCGCGGCCTTTGGACCTTGAACAAATTGCGCAGTGCTGATGCGTTGAGGCAGGTTCGGACTTCGGCCGAAGCTTGGAGCGAAGTGCGAACTTCGCGCGAAGTTCGCACTTCGCTCGAGAATTGAGCGCAGTGCACACTTCGCACTAACGCTGGCCGAAGTCGGACTTCGCTGCGAAGTTCGCACTTCGCGCAAGAGTTGCGCGCAATGCGTACTTCGCACGGAAAGTATGCGCAGTGCGTACTTCGGTCAAAGCTTTGAGCGGGGCTTCCCTTTAGTGTGCCTTAACATTTTTTTATCAAACTTCGCAATTTGGCTGGGCCGAAGTCCGACTTCGCTGCGAAGTCGGGCTTCGCCCAACACTTAGTCAATTTTTTGCCCTCTTTTTCTCCTTTCTTTCTTTGCATAGCCGAACTTCGCCCCTCCTGAGGGGCAACGACAGACTTCGCTGCGAAGTCTGTCCTTCTCTCCCATGCCGCAGTTAAGCTCAAAAAAGAAGAAAAACAAATTGAAAGCTAAAACTGGAAACTGTACATGCCGGGAAATGGAAAAAACATAAGGAAAAATTTTTTTACAAAGAAGGGCCACTCGGGCACCTTCAACGGCGATAAAGTTTTAAATGGAACCCGTTGACGGGGATAGGGAGGAGGCGACCCTCCATATCCGAAAGTATGTAGGCATTGAGCTGGTTCACCGGGCAATCTGATAAGGGCCCTCCCAGAGAGCATCAAATTTTCCGTGATTACCCGGTTTTGCCTTGTATGAGTCCCACTTTAGCACCAAGTCCCCGACTTCGAAAATTCGGGCAGTGGTGCCTTTGGCAAACCAGCCTTGAGTGGCTGCAATGTGATCCGCGAAGGCCTGGTATGCACTTTCTCTGTCTTCTTCCAACTGCAGGAGTTGGCACAGTCTGTCGTCCACCGGGTCTCCGCTGCTTCTGTCTTCGTCAATCATCCACAGGGCGGGGATCTCGATGTGTGATGGCATGACGGCTTCCTTGCCATAGACAAGCGCGTAGGGGGACGTTACGAGGGATTTCTTGAACGCAACTCTATCCGCCCATAGCGCCCGGTTCAAGAGCAAGTGCCAAGTTCGCTTATTCCTTTCAATGGTCATCCGGAGAATATTCAGGAGGTTCTTGTTAGTAGACTCGGCAAGGCCATTCCCCTGCGGGTAGTAATTAGAAGACATCTTGTGATAGATGCCAAATCTGTTGGTGTACTCCGTGAGTACGGCGCCTACGAATCCCGGACCATTGTCTGTCACAATCGACTCTGGAACCCCGAAGCGAGTAATCAGGCTTTCAATGAACCCGATGACCGTTTCTTGGTCTGCGTTCTTGGTCGGGATTGCCTCCGTCCACCGTGTAAAATAATCAGTAGCTGTAAGAATAAACTTGTGGCCGGCGGAGGAGTTAGGAGAAATCACCCCAATGAAGTCTAGACCCCATTGCTGGAACGGAGTCTCGGCCTGAATCGGTTGAAGGGGCGGGGGTGCTTTTCTATTTCGGCCGGCAAACCTTTGGCATTGATCACATTTAGCGCGAGACCGCATGCGCGTCTGCGAACAGAGTGGGCCAATAGTATCCAGCCCTTATTATTTTTAAGGCCGTTGGCCTTGAAGAATGGTGACCCCCAGGCATCCCGGAATGAAAATCTCCGAGGATCCTAGACTGGTCAGATTTTTTGACGCACCGCAACAGGATGCCGTCAATGTTTACGAAGTAAAGCCCCTCGGGGCGAAGAGTGTACCTTAGTGCACCTAGCCGAAATCTCCTTCGTTGTGAGGCGTTCAGGTGATCGGGACATCTTCCGGTGCAGAAGTATCTCACCGGTTCATCTGTCCAATCACTCCCCTCCGATAAGGAGTCGGCTAGGTAGATGCGTGTCGCTGTGTCCTCCCACTTACAGGCGGAGATGCCGGCTACAGCGCTTCGGGCCAATTCCTGACACAAGGCTCGGCCTCTAATAAGCTTGGTGGGCCGCACTTCAATGTCGAACTCCTGGATCTTGGCAATCCATCCCGCTCTCTTGTGACCCGGTTCTCCTTGTAAAATAAAACTTCGAACATCCGGGTGAATCACAAAAACAGTGGTCTTGCTCTGGGAGACAAAGTGCAGAACTTTCGAAGGGACTTCATGACGGCATGAACTTGCCGCTCTATAAAATTGTACTTTTCTTCATGCGGCAAGATGACTTGGCTCGGGAACGCTATGGGGCGCTCCTCACCATCGTCTCCCTTACGAGTCGGGGACTGCGGCGTAACTTTCGGGTTCTCCCACTGCATACGGGATGAAGTCCTTGGAGTAGTCCGGGTTGGTCAACACGGGGCTTGTGCAATTCGGGCCTTGATCTCCTCGAAGGCTTGCTCTCTCTCATCAGTCCATTCGTAAGGTGTGTCTTTCTTGAGCAGTTCGGCCATAGGCTTGATCACTTGTGCGAAGTCCGGGATGAACTTCCGCACGAAGTTAATCTGACCGAAGAAGGACTGCAGCCCTTTTTTGTCGATGGGGGCTGGCAAGCGAACGAGGGCTTCCGCTCTGTCAGGGGTCAATGGCGAGGCCTTCCTCGGAGATGACATGTCCCAGCGGCTTTCCTTCCTTTACCGCGAAGACAGGACTTCTTCGGGTTTATGGAGATGCCGAATTCTCGACAACTCTCAAATATACGCCGCGAGTGCGAAACATGATCTTCTCGTTGGTGAGAGAAAACGGTCATGTCATCGAGGTAGATGACAATAATTTTGTTGAGCGGCTCTCGGAAGGCGAGGTCCATGGCCCTTTGGAACGTAGCACCGGCATTGGATAAGCCAAACGGCATGCGGCGATAGGCGAACGTCCCCCACTTGGTGGTGAACGGCTGTCTTATCTTGGTCTTCGTCTTTGACCCAAAGCTGGTTGTAGCCGGAAAATCCATCTAAAAGTGAAAATCTACGGGCTCCGGCAACGATATGCGAGAATCTGGTCAATTTGGGGAAGCGGATAGTGGTTCCGGAGGGAAGCCTGATTTAGGTTTACGAAGTCGACACGAGAGACGTATGTCGCCATTCTTTTTCCTCACGGGCACCAAATTCGCGACCCAGGATGAATGTTTGATGGGGTAGATGATCTTAGCCTCCGGCATCTTCAAGAGCTCGGTCTTCTTCATGGCCTCAATCTTTGGATTGACGGCCCTACTGCTTCTGTCGGAATGGCTTGGCGCCATCCTCTAGCTCAATGGTATCTTTGGATGACAGTTTTGTCATACCCCCTCAAATCCTCGTAGCACGAGGCCACGATGTCGGGGAACTCCTGGCACGGTGATCTAATCTGCCGAGCTCCTCCGACGTGCGATCTGTCCCGACCTTGATGGTTTTACCGAGGTTCGAGTTCCAGGTCAGCATCTTGCCTCGGGTCTACTTTGATCCTATGTGATATTGCTCTGTCGTTCTGATCAAAGAGACTTTCTAACGTAATCAGTCCCTTTGGGACGTGATTATTCCGTAACTGTATCAACCCCTCATATTGCTCGTCATCAGGGTCTCTACCTTCGATTACACATACTTCGTTAACCAGGAATGTGACGATCTCCTCGTCACAGCTGAACACGTGCCAGAAGGTATCCCTATCAGGCACAGAAGGCCTGTAAATGGTGCGGACCGGCTTCAGTTTCTGGACAACGTCTTCAGCCGGAACGTACCTGGCTCCAACAGACGCCAGAATATCTGCGTGCTTGTTTCTCTCACGCGATATTGCCTTAACATTCAATGAGTCGAACGATTCCATCAGGTCCCAGACCCGATTGCGGTACGATCTAAGATAGTGATGCTTGGACGCGCATTTATTCATAACTTGATGACACACCGGCTACGAATCTCCGAAAATTTGGAGATGCTTGATTCCGAGCCTTTCCGCCTTTCGCAAACCCAAGCACAGGGCTTCGTACTCTGCTGAGTTGTTAGTACAGCTCCAGGCCAGCCTGTAGGCATAGTCCTTACGGATCCCGGTTGGAGAAACCAGGAGTACCCCTGCACCGGCGCCATTCTTGCATCGCGCGCCGTCAAAGAAAAGCTTCCACAGCTCTTCGGGTGCGGGTCCTACTTCTTTCGCAGCTGACACGTCAAGCCTCTCGGGCTGTTTAATGGAGTAACTGACCTCCTTTCTGTCCCGATTACGGCATTGAAGTCCCACAACGAGAACTCGTCTTCGAGTCGTAGCACTTCGAGAGCTTGCTCGGTCGGTTCCATTGTCACCGGTTCTTCCTCGACAAGCTGGACCATGCGGTCCATCTCTCCTCAGGGTATCTTGTCCACTAGAAAGGGGGAAGGCTTCTCATTGAAAATTTTCGGTCTCCTTCCTTTGAAGGGCACTTCCATGTGTGAGTAGTCTAGAGACGGTACCCGCCCAACTTCGCGGTGAACTCCCGAGAGAGACACATGCCGAAGTAAGGCTCCGAGTCAACAATCACGACCTCTTGGATGACTACGATGTCGAGAGCCTTGTGCGGTCGGATAGGGATGTCCTTTATGACACCAAGCTGTCTTAACGGGGGTGCCGTCTAATTGCGGCACGCCTTGGCTGCTCCGTGTGTATTCCATCCCGATTTCATCGCGAGACGGCCTTCGGCATTACGGTCGAGGAAGCACCGAGAATCCACCATGCCAGTTGTGAACTATGTGCCCTTGCATCCGTAAAGACAGATAAAAGGGTGGCGGTCTGTTCTTCCCAGTGGCTGAGACTGTCAAAGGTTGAACCAGGACAGCGAGTGCATCTGCTTGCCGCTCTTCATGTTCTTTAGTGATTCTTGCAGCAGATCTACCTGGCCTGGGAGCAGAAGAGCGTCGTACATGCTGATTCTGGCAGGAGTCCTCTTCAACTCGTCTACAATACAGTAGCCCGAGGTACTAGCTCCTTCTGCTGGTTTAGCCGGTTCATACTTGGTCCGGTACTGTTGGGTGGCCTCAACTCGCTGTCTCTTGGTCAGAGACGGGTACTTCAGCTTCTCCTGGGCTTGTTCTTTGGTTTCAGCTGGGAGCTGAGGTATAGGAGGCTTAGCGGGAGTTGAGGCCTTTGCTGGAGGCTTGGCGGGAACAGGGGCAGCCTTTGCCGGAGAAGGCTTAGCTGGAGCTTTTTCTTTGGACGCCTTCTCTTGGGCTGTGTAAGGCCACAACCGCTTGTACGGTGGCAGCTCGTGGGGCTGCGGTTTTTCTCTTCTTGCGTATACTTGCAAAGGCTTAGCCGCTTCCATATCTTTCTTTTCTTCCTTGGCGGGCGTCACTAGATTCTCTTATGGCGGGGCAAAATTAGCCTCGCCGTCCAAGATCATGTACAGCTCATCGTCTTCTATAGCGCTGCCGGCCAAGGTCTGGATGTAGTCTTTGGTGCGAGTGCAGTCTTCCTCCGAATGCGGGTCATTGCACGTAGTGCACCAGTTGACCTGGTCGGGAGGACCAGGTGGGTCATCTATAGCAGCATTCCTCGGAGGCGGACGCCTCTGCGGCTGGTTCTACGGGGCTTTATCTTTTGTCAACGCCGGTGGCGCATACGGCCTTCTAGGAGCAAGGTCCATACGGGCTGCTTCTTCTTCATGGCGGTCATGTCATTAGACATGGCATGATATCCGGAGGCCAAAGCCCGCACTTCTTGTAGAATCGTGTTCTGGATGCTGCTGTCAGGAGGCGGCAACTGTGCCGGTGGAGGCAAAGCGGCCAATGGAGGAGGGTTAGAATAAGGCGCGTACTGCGGGGGAGCAGGAAGCGCTGGAAAATGCGGAGCGGGAGGAGGCGGATGAGGGTAATGCATTTGAGGCGGGCCATAAGGAGTTACGACCGGCGCCGGATTCCACTGCTGCTTGGGGTTGCTTGCCGGAAGTGGACGGCGAACCGCCGAAGCGGAAGGATCTTGCGATGCAGGGAAGTCGGGATGAATTGGTTCTGCACTACGGACGGAAGCTTGCCGATGGAAATAATATCGGCTTCGACTTGCTGGGCAGCCTCGTACGGCGCGGAAACTCGTCAGTTCGGCGATCTTCGGCGGCGAGCATATGTACGAGTTGAATGATCTCGGATAGTAGTGAGCAGCCATGCCGGGTGAAGGCCGAAGTTCGCGAGGTACCCGTTTCGAGGATCTCGCAAACCTGATGTTGAAATCAGACACCTCCTCTTGAGGATGTCTCTGGATAGCTTGGAACTGATGCAGTAGAGAAGTAGGGTCAGCAGACTCGTTGCATCCTTTTACGAGTCTCCTGGCAAGCTGGGGCCACCCTGTGATGGATCCCTCTCGCAGCGATCTCCACCAGTAGAGAAGCTTTCCCCTCAGGGAAAGGGCCGGCGACGGGTCTTCACACTTTCATCGGTAATAGTATGCGGTGCGGCCGGGGCAAGGATGTCCTGGATGTGCTCATACGCCGTCTTACCGTAGCCGTCGTATGTGGGAATAGACTTTAAAGCGGCGGGGGAACAGCTTGTTGACCGACCAGGGCCAAAGGCCCCGTAGAGTCCACCGCCGGGAAGAGGTCATCGTCATTTGGCTGTTGGGCAGCCATTTCTTCTTCTTCTTCTTCTTCTTCTCCGCCGTCGGTTGTGTACTCAGTGTCGGTACTTTCCGAGGATGCAGGATCTTCTTCTTCCTCGGCTTCTTCTATTTCGTACTCGGCTCCTCCGACTTCGGCTTCGGCTTCTTCTTGGATCTCGGCCTCGGCTTCGTCGAAGCGAGCTCGCGGATCGGCCCGGCTGGGGATCTCGCCTCGGCGTTGATGTCCGGTTCGTAGAACTCGGGCGGGCTTCTCGGATTTCTTGCTTGCCACCTTCTCGTGTGCATGAAGGTGACGGGACCGGTCTTCTAGACTCGAGAGGATTTGTTCGTGCGAGTCGCCGGGTGTTCGGATTTGGAACAGCAATGAAGCGAACACCGGTGCTTCAATTGCAGTCGGGGGTGAGAAACTTCCTTGTCTCACCGAGAGCTCGAGAAGCTGTCGGCGCCGGGTGGAGGCGATCGAGAAAATCTCTCTTCGGATGTGGGACCCGTGTTCCTCCAAGCGGGTCAGAAAAAGCTGTTGCGCTAGGTGGAGACAGAACGGGTACCTCTTTCTTTAAAACGTGGGACAAGGGTCCCACCGGGCGTGCCAGAGAAACTTCCTGGTTACGAATCTGCCATGAGGAAAGGATTTTGGGTTAATGCGCCCAGATTCGCCCACCAGCATGAAAGGCCGGAAGGAAGAGATGCCTTCAGAGCCAATCTCCGGAGAAGGCCGGCTCCTTTTGGGGGTTTTCTGATTTGAGCTAAGGGTACAGGAAAGAGATGAATGTACAGAAAGAAACAAATGTACGAGAAAGGGATTACAAATATATTCGAGAGGTTGGTGGGGGGGAACTAACGATGCGGGAACACACCAATCAACGCTACTTGCTGCATCATAAATACAAAAGTATGACAAAGAAGCGCAAAATCTACGCGTACTTCCGATACATAAGCGGTGTATGCACCATTCAATGATCCCCTAGCAAACATTCCCTACAAGGAACTAACAACACGGCAATGCATCGATTAACGGATACGTACACTGACATAGGTAGAAAGCAAGCCTAGAGATATCAGGGCCAGGTATATGTGTTTATGTAGAGAATTTAACCGCACTGCTCAATGGCTCCCAGCAAACATTCCCTACAAGGAACTAACAGCACGGGATCGCATCAATCACCGGATACGGACCGGCAACAAAACACATAACTGATGGAACTGCTACCATATCTATTCTATAAATGCTTTAAATTAATGAAGTACGAAAAGTGCTTAAACAAGCAATACTAGAGGAACACGATCGCCAAACGCCGAAGTGAATCAACGAGCCGCGACACGGGTGGGCCTAAAGCATATAATGAAAGACAGCATAAAAGAATAAAGACAGCGAGAACAGAACCAGGCATACAGATTGTATTCATTAGCAGAAGCACGGTTACAATGGGTACGGTGATTCCCTAACAAACATTCCCCTTCCACCCTTTACAATGAATTCATGGTGGGCTTTTATAGCCCGAGTCCCACCCGTTACGTTAATGGGCACTGAGTCCCAGTCAAACATAAGCTGACAGAAGCGGCGAAAGAGCTGCAAATGCTGACCTTTTGTCGGACCGGGCTGTACCCGCAGCATGGTCATCCTGAAAGCTGGACAGCTATGTGGCGGAGTGTTGGGTAGAATCTTCAAGTCGGCAGGCATGTCGGTAGCTGGAGCAGGTGAAACCTCAGATCAGCTTTGAATGAGGCTACTGGCACAGGCGGTGCAGCCCATACTTATCCCTTTTGGTCGGCAGTCTTGGCTCAAATCCCGAAGCTGGACACTTGTCGGATGATGGGTTATGCTATGTGACACATGTCTGCCTTGAAGGGCAGTCTATCCATCTTCGCTTGGGATCGGAGCTCCTTGGGATGCGTGGGCAGAAAACAGTGCAGTTGGGAAGGCCTTCACGCCTTGGTCAAATTCCGGGTTTGTTCCCCTACTGCACATCTGTCAAGGGCGCATTCCGACTCTGCTGAAAAGTCGGATTGCGCACAGGTGAACACTGGTGTCTGCCGCTGTACGGACCTGCTCCGGCACTTATCATTCTTCTTTGTCAGCCTGCCAGTCTGCCAGTTGCAAGGTGCGCCCAGAAAGTGGGGCGAAGTCAGACTTCGCACCAAAACTGGGCGAAGTACGCACTTCGCACCCAGACTGGGCGAAGTGCGAACTTCGCACCAAAGCGGGCGAAGTGCGAACTTCGCACCAACACTTAGCCAATTTTCGGGGTAACTTGCTTGGAAAGTTGAAAAATCAAGCTGGGGACTCCAAGAAAGGGGGAAAGAAAGAGAATGCGGGAAAGAAAAGGAAAGGGAGAGAAGGAAGGAAAACGGAAGAAGGAGGAAAATAAGAGCAGCACTGTTACAATATTGAAGACATTGCACCCCGTGCAAAATGTGACAACAGGCACATTGTGCCTTTCAACTCTTTGCTACACAACAAACGCATCTTTAGCCACAACTACCATGGGTTGACAATCTTGCTAACTCGTTTGGCATCAATGCCACCTTTTGTAGTACTCTGTTAGGTAGTCCTGCAATCTGTGTTGTCCTAACTCCTCTTATCTCACAGGTTTATGCGAGAGGCCCTAGACTGCCAATCACTCTGATGAAATCCTATGGGCTGAAAGTTCCTCATAGCATGTGTTGACCGATGGCGAATTTGCTGCAACATTTATCTGGCTCGTAGGTAGTTTCCATCTTAGTTAGGTTTTGCTCAAGTGTATCCTTGCTGAAATTTGGTACTTGATGAATGTAACATACGAAAACTTGCTAGAAGGTTTCAACATGTGATCATATCTTTGTTAGCTCCACCATTTTTGACACTTCTCACCCATAGGAATGGTCCATGTTACCTCAGAATGGGAATTTGTGTTTATGCTTTTCCCTTTTCCTTTTTTGATAGTGAGAACACAATTTGTTGGTCTTGTTGCCTTTCCTGTGTAGGCTGTGTCTTGCGTGTGATTATGTAGAAGACCCTATATGTATATTTGGATGCATTTACCCGCTATCCATGTGAAGCTTCAATACCTTTTGAATCTTTGGTTGATTTGTTTGTCATTATGGTGGAGGCATATGTCTCCTTGATCTTTGATGCCTAGACACCAAGTGGGGCCCATGCCATGACTCTATGCAATGTGTCTGTGAATGATACGGATTTGTGTATGCACTTACAATGTATTTTCCATGATGTCGAAGTACTCTATTCCCTTTGCTATGGGGGAATCTATAACTTAGAATTGCGGTCTATCTTGGACATGGTAACCCTTGCACATGACATGGCTTCCTCAAAATTCAATCTACAAACTTGTACCAAGTGAAATCCTTCTAGTGCTTGATATTATGCAAATTCTAGTGGTGGTTGTAACTACTACGGGAACTCACTACCTACATCACTGTTCCCACATTATTTCTCCTCCACAACCAAGTCTTCTAACCCTTTACCCAATTCCCTTTGGCAGCCTTTCATTTTTGAAGGTCTACAAGTTGTGCAATCCCTTGCCCAACAAACATAATGACAACTCTGATTGATGCCATTGCTTTTCTATGTTGTCCATAGCACATTGACAGAAACAAGGGCACCCAGGCAATTGCTCACTGTGACAACATAAGGACAATTCTTCTCTTCTACGCATAGCAATAACTTGGTCAATTTGGTTCCCTAGATAACTCTTTGTGTGGCATCTTCACTATGTCAAACGACCAACAAAACTACTTAGATGGCATGTGTAAGCGTCTTGAGACATTGGAGGGCATATTCCAAACCACAAATGATGTTGTTCCCTTGGATAGTAACTTGCAAATGTTAGGCAAGTCTATATGGGCTTTGAATGACTCCTTGAAAACATCAAATGACAATGTATGGAATTCAGATTATCGCTTACAACTGTTAGATGGTGTTGTACAAACACTCACCGATGCAATACTCCCGATCTTCAATGTAGCCACCATATTTAACATAGAAGAAGCATAAGGCATAAGGAGTGCAAAAAGTGTATGTAGTAGCAATATCAATGGTTCTACCCCACTTATTTTAAGTTGGTCTGTCAACAGGGCAATAACAACTATAAAGGAGGGGTAGATGTTGACAAAGTGTTGGTGCAAACAAGTTGATACATGATTGAAAGAATGCATGAATGAGTTGGCACACAAGAATCCATATAATCATGAACTATTAGATGAGTTGTATATAACTGTGGTGTACATTATGTTGTGTGTTCAATGTTATAAAAATGTGACAAATATCATTAATACTATAGGTTACTTTATTTTTTTTATGCATATGAATTGTGATGTAGGTATGGTAGTTTCCAACGACCTACTAGTTCCCATGCCATGTACTTTGCTCAAGTTATATTCGTCATGTGTGTGGTAATGGAGATGGACATGTGTGGTCTATAGGAGTAAATATTTGGTTGTCGAATAGTGATTCAGGCAAGTTCATTGTCTGTGTTGTACTCTCAACCAGACCATGATGTATTCTAGATGATTGGAATTTAAGGATACATGTTGTGTGTTACCTATGGATTGTCACATTTTTAAATAATATAATGGAATTATACTATAGTGCGTTGCATTGCATCTCATTTTTCCTTACTAAACTGCTCCCAAACACTACAAATATCTTTGATCCTTCTGTATTTCTCATATTCTCCTTCTTAATCAATCCAGCCTAATCTTCTTCCATTATGAATTTATGATATACAAGTAAGGGGACATAGGATTGCCTTGCCAAATTCCTCTCATTGAATAGAAGAATCCCCGTGACATAATATTGACTAGCACTAAGAAGATAAAATAACAATAGAAATTTCTTAACGTACATGCATTTGGAAAAGAACCTATGTTCCATGGGGACAAATCTCAAGATTTAGGAGCCATCTCGACAGCATGTCTTTACATATCAGATACACGGTGCTGTCATCCAAAGGCTATCCAAGGAACACACCCCGTTGTTCTAGAAACATGTCCCAATGTCCTGCATTGTTCCTGTCCTAGAAACATTATGGAACACAGAAAAAAACAAACTTCTTCAAACGAGGAAGGACCCAAAAAAATCCCATATGGTCTTTGGAAATGTCTAACTTGATTAGCATGCCTTCCTATTATCCTTGCAGAACACAATGAATGGTTATAGGCCAAGTGATTTCATCTAGGATTTGGCAATCTTTCACAAATCCACATTCCTGCAATATGACAGTGAGAGGATTTGCTTAAGATGGTTGGCTGCTGCATTTGTGATTGGTTATCTTGTAGATGGTATTATAGATAAGATAAGGTAGGTCACTGGGACTTGACATTAGAAAACTGTTAGAAAGCACTATAGTTACCAAGAAAGTATTAATAAACTAAACTAGAGACTAGAGTGAACTTCACTAAAGTTAAACTATTGTACAACATCTAATCACATCCTTGAGGGGTGGACCTAGAAATGGGTAAACCTTAACATGTTGCAAGTAATGATGAAGAGATAAGAGAAAGGGTAGGCAAAGGAAAAGAAAGAAATAGAGAAGAGGAGGATCCAAACACCAACTTTTATCAATGGTGGAATGTTGAGTGGAAGAGAATGGCCAGGGCTAAGGAGCCTGGTTGGATAACCATAGGAGGATATAAAGTTCAACTTCTCAAAACTCTTCTAGTGTCAATGGCCGAAGAACTACCTTTAACAACTCATCCACTACGAAACTCTTCTAGCTTCTTGTTCTACTTAGGATCCACATGTTTGCTCTTTTGCTGCTGAAACCCAACATTCCCCTCCTTTTTGTTTGCTTCCTAATTTGCCAAACTAGCTTGTTTCACTGCTATATGCAATCCTTGAAAAGATAACCATATTCGTGAGAGGGTTTACACCTAAAAGGAACATATCATAGTGAACTTGTTGAATCCAGTTAATTGCTTTAGTTTTCAGGATAATGTTCTTCCAAAGGGGATGGTCGAGATTATGATTAACAAAGATTATAGCAAAGTTTTCCAAGCCTTATCTCATTATTATCTTTGAGGCACAAATATATTTGTCCTCCCAGTGGCTTTGAAGAAATAACTCGTCCAGAAATCAATAGCTAATTCATACATTTTGATCCACAATGAATGTAATATCCCACCCAAGCTGAGATACAAAATTTTTGCCTTTTTTGTTATTTTGGAAATTTGCAAGGTTTTCGGATTTTGTGTAATGTTCTGATTTTTTTTGTATTTTTTATTTAAGTACAGAATAATGCAGGAAAAAGTTAAACTGCTAACTTGAACAAATAATATCTAGCAAACTACTTGGCGAGAATCAATGAAACTTGGAATTTAGATAATATAAAACTATAAACCCTTTAAAGGACTTTGGAAAGTATCAAAATACCCGAAAGTTGTACAAGACTGAAAATGGCGACTTTATAGCTGAACAACAACACAAGAATATATGTATTTCTTTCCCAGCAACAAATAAAGATGTCTTTTTACAATATCAATGCAAAGGAAAGCTTCCAATCCTTATACGCCTTAATTATAATCATTAATTGGCACCCAAACTCTGAATATTAAAAACCACCTTCAATGCCAGGCAAGATATGGTACGACCAAGCTAGAGGAAATTATGGCCAGCAAGAAATGTCTGAAATCTGCCCTGAAACCCTATCTGAAAATACTTTGAAATATCCTCAAATTTAAGCACAATACATTCCCCGTGATGGAAATGCTCTGGATCACCTTGAGGATGTCTTCCAATCCCGAAGATGATGTTCCTGCCGGAGGATTTCGTCTCCAAACAAGCTCAAACCCTTGCAAAATGCCCTGCAAGTTTTCTCTCCAAGAGAAGCCAAAATAAAATATATCCAAGCATACCAATATGAGAGCAAGCAATCAATAAATAGACTCCTCATTGAGAAGTTTCCTCCTGTGGGCTCAATGTGGGATAAAACATAAAGTCACCTTATAAAGTCACTTTATAATTAAAACTCTTTTTTGCTCCAAAAAACCCCTTTTTAATTAAAATATAGATATCTGATGTGCAAGGCTCCAAAATAAAGTGTCTATGATTTAAAACTTTAAATTCCCTTTCCAACGAGCTATAACACTTAGGTGCCCATTAAATTATTTAATTAAAATGGCAACCTTAGAAGAAAATAGTTAAATATAGCTCGTATTAACACCCAAATTACGGAAATGGTCGAAAAGCATCGGAATCGAAAACCGACTGCACAGAAGTGTTACTGATGATGAATAATGATGAACGGACCTGACTGGGTGACTTACTATAAATAGACGCTCTCTCCAAGAATATTGGAGAACAAACTAGAAGCTGGGTACAACCTCGAAAAGTGTCATCGGGGTCCTCTAGACCACCTCAGCTCAATGCCAACATCAAAAATCCGCTTTGACATATTTGAAGGACTCCAAGAGAGCCAGGGTCAACCATAGTGCTAAAGTGACCAAGAATGGAGACATTACAGTCCTCCCTTCCCAAAGATTGCTTGTCCTCAAGCAATACCAGCACAACATCAAAATCAACATTCTGAACCAGTTTGCAACCAACTGTTATTCCAGGGTCCCATGTCCTCCTTAGAAAGAAACCACCATGCTGACGTTGCGCCACTTTGATCACAACAGGAAATCCACTATGCTCAATTAGCTCAAGACTAAACTGCAGCTCCATAATATGATCACCCTCCAATCTGAAACTGATATGTCTATCTATGCTGGAATGAAATATCTCTTGCCAAGTCATATTAGCAAGAATATCATCAGGTATCTCACTACTAGTCTCCACCATGGGCCAAAAGAAAGACAATCTACTCAATAGGAGAACGAAGTTCTCCACATATCTCATCATGAAGTCCCCATAGTAATGAAGAAAAGACTCGGTCAAGAGGCAATCATGAGAAGCAATAATAGTACCTATCCTAAAAGTGACTTTGCAATTGGAAGCTAGTATCCTCTCATTGACACTAAACCTCCTAGTGTCTACTGAGCAATCCCAAGCACACCAATCCACTGTCATCATCAAAGCATCACATGAAAGTATTATTGCCAGCAATATGGAAAATCTATAGTAATCATCAATCACCCAAGTAGAGAAATAGACTATCTGCTCAATACCCCAAAGGTTTCCCACAAACTGCTGGTAAGAAATCTGCAATTGACCGTCATCTAATGTCATCATACTCAGCAAAAAAATGTTGGGGCAGAAACTAACACCCAAATCTCTGACCCCTAGCACAAAGTCCCTACCATGAGTGCTAGTAACGTCTCCATAGTTAAGTGCATGAACACCCAACCAAAAATGAAATTGAGAAACCAACCCAAACATTCTCTCAATCCATCGGGTATAACTCGGTTGATTCCAGGTACTACTTCCATCTACAATCATCAAGGGATCCTTTGGCATAATAACTACCAGCATCAAGAAGAGATCGCAATTATCACCAAACAACCATGTTGAGCATAAAATTAACTACATGATTCCTGAAGAATCACTCACCACCGGCTGCCCACCAGCCAAGTATGGATAAAAAACTTTTTGCTCAGAGACAGATTTCAATAAACTCATCACTAGAAAGTGAGAGCAGCAACAAAAAAACTGATAAACTGCAGTAGACCAACCATCCAACATGATCTCGAACCCCTGAAAAAGTATACTTCTCAGCAAATAAGCATTATACTCAGTATAACTCGCCATGGTGACTCCATAATAATGTCGGTTAGCCCCTAAAAAGTGGCTGATATAGAAGAGGGCGGCAATGTCAACTCTGAAAATGACCATCCTGGGAATGCTTCGGCTGCCCAAAGCTGGAAACACCCTGGTGACACTTAAACTCCAAGTGCCCAAAAAATCATCCCATGGATTCAAACACTCCCACTCAGCAGAAATTATGAGAGTCTCATAAGGAAATATATCAATCTTCAATATGAAATGACAACTAACACACTCTCGAAATGCCCATATAACCATCCAATAATGAAACAGGTCAGCTGCAACACTTGTTGCTTTCAAAGAAAACCAATAACTAACCTCTCCAAAAAACTGAACAGTCTGAATATAAGGTAACACACCACTGTCCAAGACTGAAATCATCTCATAATCTGATTTTTGATAAATCAGCATTGTATAAGGAGTACATATGCCAAAAATATGGAAAAAGACAGTCAAAATATAAAATCTAAACACATCCCAAGCTGAAATTACCTCCCAATAAGTCAACAAGTCTGTAAACCTCCAGTCCTGGTTTGGGATCTGTCTCCAATCCACTTGTATGAACACAAATGGAGTTGTAACATGGCTGCTCAAGGAGTATACAACAGTAAACCTCCCACTCCATTGATCAACAATCCTCCAAGGTATCCTTCTCCCATCATCCTTCATGTCTAGAAGCACATGCATATGATTCAAGGTATTTCCAAGAGTAACATCACACATCATAAAAAGTTGATCCAAAACATCATCAATGTCATGACAAGATGAGAGGACAACTACTGTTTTGTTCTGCAAATAAAGACTCGTGCAAGGAAGACAACTTTTATTCCATGCCCAAAAACTGAATGGAGCACCTAGATCCCAAATTCTTATGTGATGATATGCATGTATTCCTTCACCCTTCTTATGATGCCTCATTTGATTAAAACAATCTTGTATGGATGAAGAACAAAGCATGATACCTCTATGCAAGGGATTGTAGGCCAACACATGATCAAATTGTCTACCTTTAGTTGCTGGTCTGAAAATTGCAGCAAGCTCCATACCAACATTATGCTCAAATGCATACTCCACATCATGTCTTCTCTGCATGTCGTCCCTGTATGTTTCATGAAATGAAACACTTCGCTCATCAAATGCAAAATTGTTATCAGAATGATCCACAAGTTCGTCACGAGTGCCAAGTGAAGCATCCCTCTCGTGTGTATCATGAAAGTCCACCTCATAAAGTGGGTTGTCAAATGTCACAACTTCACCCATATCAAAGAGTGGGTTATCAAAAATTTTGTAATCACCCCACCCAAGGTCTTCATCAAATTTAGGTGCCAACACACCCGGATCCCAAGGACTGAAGAGCTGATTACTTAATTCTGCCCCAACAAGTTCTTTTTTCCTACCATGCATGTCTGTCTCTGTATGTAGTTCACTCTCGTAAATAACCAAAGAAAATGAAGCGATTCGGAACATTTATTACATTAGGTTCAGCTGGGATACCAAACCCAAATCCACATGTGTCTTCATTACTAGAATGTGATGATGAAATAGTATCAGATACTAATTGAAAATTTGTTTTATGTTCAACATGTTTAGCATCTAAAAAATCATTTGTGAACTCATAAACAGGGGCTGCCTTGAAATTTGAAACAATCCCATCATGTTCTTTTCTTGCAATACTATTAGCGCCTTCAACACTTTTGTCATCAAAACAATTACTAACCATGGAGTCTTCAATAATTTGTTCCACAACCACATCAAATGTTGCTGGTATAATGTTTTCATTAGGTGCATGCAAGTCAAATGAACCAATCTAAGACTCATTCATACATACCACATAAAAAGTGTCATTGTCTTCACACAAATTTTCTGTTTTGATCTCCTCTTCCTTTCCATCTTCTTCGCTGTCCAAAAATGGCCTCAACTTCTTCTCACATCTTCTCACAACACTATCAACCAATTCATGAGCAACAGGTGAAGCAACCAAATATCGCCTCCAAACAGCCACTAACATAGTCCAAAGTGGCCGAGGAATTTTGTCACTTTCATTGATGATCAAAACCATAATATCTCTCATGGCTACAATAACATTATCAATATGTTTTGATCTAGTCGTAGCAATAAAATGATGAAACATTTGGTAAATCAAATCATCCAAGCTCAAGTCTAACATGATGTTATCCAATCTAGTTCTTGCAAAAGTCTCAAGTATAGTAACTCTCCTAGCAAAATGAGAGCTTTTGACCTTTCCCAAATTTCTGAAACTATCAACTAATTACCTCCTTATCTGTATATCTCAACCATTCATGATGTTTCAAGGAAGTCACTGTAGGAGCTATAGTTGTTTGTATCACCTTAGAAGGTGACTGATTTACCATGTGTAGACAATCCTCCACTTCTCTCAAAGTGCTGAGAAGAACATCCTTGGGCTGAGATAGGTGCCCAAGCTTAACCCCTGCATAAAAAAATCTATTGACCAACTCTTCTTCACTATTTGATGCCATGCTACATAACTAAAATTTCAATTCTCTGAGTTACCAACAGGATGGCAGAATAGGCTGTGCTCTGATACCACTATAATATCCCACCCAAGCTGAGATACAAAATTTTTGCCTTGTTTTGTTATTTTGGAAATTTGCAAGGTTTTCGGTTTTTGTGCAATGTTTTGATTTTTTTTTGTATTTTTTATTTAAGTACAGAATAATGCGGGGAAAAAGTTAAACTGCTAACTTGAACAAATAATATCTAGCAAACTACTTGGCGGGAATCAATGAAACTTGGAACTTAGATAATATAAAACCATAAACCCTTTAAAGGACTTTGGAAAGTATCAAAATACCCGAAAGCTGTACAAGACTGAAAATGGCGACTTTATAGCTGAACAGCGACACAAGAATATATGTATTTCTTTCCCAGCAACAAATAAATATGTCTTTTTACAATATCAATGCAAAGGAAAGCTTCCAATCCTTATACGCCTCAATTATAATCATTAATTGACACCCAAACTCTGAATATTAAAAACCACCTTCAATGCCAGGCAAGATATGGTACGACCCGGCTAGAGGAAATTATGGCCAGCAAGAAATGTCTGAAATCTGCTCTGAAACCCTATCTGAAAATCCTCTGAAATCTCCTCAAATTTAAGCACAATACATTCCCCGTGATGGAAATGCTCTGGATCACCCTGAGGATGTCTTCCAATCCCGAAGATGATGTTCCTGCCGGAGGATTTCGTCTCAAAACAAGCTCAAACCCTTGCAAAATGCCCTGCAAGTTTTCTCTCCAAGAGAAGCCAAAATAAAATATATCCAAGCATACCAATATGAGAGCAAGCAATCAATAAATAGACTCCTCATTGAGAAGTTTCCTCCTGTGGGCTCAATGTGGGATAAAACATAAAGTCACTTTATAATTAAAACTCTTTTTTGCTCCAAAAAACCACTTTTTAATTAAAATATAGATATCTGATGTGCAAGGCTCCAAAATAAAGCGTCTATGATTTAAAACTTTAAATTCCCTTTCCAACGAGCTATAACACTTAGGTGCCCATTAAATTATTTAATTAAAATGGCAACCTTAGAAGAAAATAGTTAAATATAGCTCGTATTAACACCCAAATTACGAAAATGGTCGAAAATCATCGGAATTGAAAACCGATTGCACAAGAGTGTTACCGATGATGAATAATGATGAACGGACCTGACTAGGTGACTTACTATAAATAGACGCTCTCTCCAATAATCTTGGAGAACAAACTAGAAGCTGGGTACAACCTCGAAAAGTGTCATCGGGGTCCTCTAGACCACTTGAGCTCAATGCCAACATCAGAAATCCCCTCTGACATGTTTGACAGACTCCAAGAGAGCCAGGGTCAACCACAGTGCTAAAGTGACCAAGAATGGGGACATTACAATGAAGTTTTGGATGGTATCTCCTTCGTCAATCAAAAACCCAGACCAATATTTCATAAATAATAACCATGGTCCTACTTATAAGATCTGTTAATGATCCACTTCATTAAAAAGATCAGAATGACAGAAACTTTGGAACACACATGTATGTTATATTCTCCTTGAATTTTCTATTTCCTGTACACTCATTTACTAATTTCATTTAGGGACAACTGGAACCCCAAAAATCTGTAAATAAGGGCTTTTACATCCAGATTTACGAGATGTTGCACCTCCCAATCTAGTTTTGGAATCAAGCTTTATACTATAGCTTCTAGGCAGATGTTTAGCCTCCTTTTGCTTCCCAAAAACCATGAAAACCACCTTAGTACTTTTATTTACTGATCCATTTCTATTATTTGTAAGAATTTGCCTTGAGGGTAAGCTTGGGAGGATTATCTTCCACTTCTTGCTTTTCAACACACTGAATCCAGACAATCAGAAGGTCAGATTTTAATTCCCTGCAATCCTCTGAAACAGATTATCCAAACAAATGCCATTTTAGACTGTTCACCAATACCTAGCAGAGCTCCATAGTCTTGTTCTTTACATGAAAGGTAATGTAACTACTTCACTTTTTGTATTTGATTCATTGTGCAAATATCTCAAATTCTCCTACTCTCCTGGTTATTTCTGCTAGTGGTTCAGATTTTATCAGATTTATATTGTAGTTTAATCTATTTTGGCGTAACTTAGCTTTTTGGTTATCCACAACTAAGTTGTGCATCTCTTGGAAATTTTTGCATCCTCTTTTTGTAAAATCTTTTAATCTGTTCATGCATTAGTGTTTTTTGTATCTTGCAATGATAAGAGTTGTGTTTTTCTGTGTTACATAGTACAGATCCTAAGATTTTTGCTAGAAAAGGAAATTTCATGTTAGGAGGCTGTTGGTCACGAATCCGCCATGAGGAAAGGATTTGTTGCTATTGCGCCCTGGACCCGCAAACCAACATTGAAAGGCCGGAAGGAAGGGATGCCTTCCGTGCCAATCTCCGGAGAAGGCCGGCTCCTGTGGGGGTTTATGGTTTTTAAGATGAGAGTGCAGGAAAGAGATAAAAATGCGGAAAGAATTTACAAATGTGATTGGAGTTGGGTGGGGGGAACTAACAGTACAGCAACACATCAATCACCGCTACTTACTGCATCATAAATACAAAGCATAACCAGGAACTGCAAAACCTAAGTATGCTCTCTGTATAAAGCAGTGTACGCACAGCTACAATGGTCCCCTAGCAAACATTCTCCCTACAAGGAGAACTAACAGCACGACAATGCATCAATCACCACTACGTACGGTAACTCAAACAGAAAGCAACCAAGAGATGTCAGATCCAAGTATATGTGTTATGCAGAGAATTTATACGCACAGCTACAATGGTCCCCTAGCAAACATTCTCCCTACAAGGAGAACTAACAGCACGACAACGCATCAATCACCACTACGGACAACAACGTAACACACAACTGAAGGAACTGCTACCACATTTATTCTATGTATCCTCTAATCTATTAAGTTCAAGAGTGCTTGGCCACCAAATGCCGAAGTGAATCAACAAGCCATGACACAAGCAATGCCTCAGGTATTCCTGACCACCAAATGCTGAAACGAATCAACGAGCCGTGACACAGGAAAACGTAAAGCAGACATGTAAAGTAGAGGCAACATAAAAAATAAAAGCAGTAGAACAGAGCCAGGCATATACTTTATATTTATAAGCAGAAGCACGGTTACAATGGTTCCCTAACAGACATTCCCCTTCCACCACTTTACAATGAAAATGTGGTGGGTATTTATAGCCCAAAGTCCCCCCGTTACATTAATGGGCACAAAGTCCCAGTCAAACATTAGCTGACAAAAGCGGCCGCGGAGCTGCTGATGCTGACTTCTGTCGGGCTGGACTGTACTCTCGGCATGGTCTCCCTGAAGGTTGAACAGCCACGTGGCAGCGCGTTGGGTAGAACTTTACATCGGCAGGAATGCGGGTAGCTGAGGCAGGTGGAAACTCACATCAGCCTTAAATGAGGCAGCTGGCATAAGTAGTGCGGCCCATGCTTGTCCTTTTGCTCGGCATGTCTTGGCTCGGATCCCAAAGTTGGACACTTGTCGGATGATGCTGCTTGACACGTGTCTGCCTTGAAAGGCAATCTATCCAACTTCGCCCGGGATCAGAGCGCCATCGGGTTGCGCAGGCAGAAAACAGCGCAGTCGGGAAGGCCTTCATGCCTTGGGTGCATTTCTGAGTTTATTTCCCTACTGCGCACTGGTCAAAGGGCGCACTCCGACTTCGCTGCGAAGTCGGGTTGCGCACGGTGCACGCTGATTCTCACCGCCGATCGGACTTCGCCCGGACAAGGGAGCGCGATCCGACCTTCGCTGCGAAGTCGGACTGCGCTCCAACACTTAGTCAATTTCTGCGACTGCTAGTTGCTACAAGGTGCGCTCAGGAAGAAGGGCGAAGTCGGACTTCGCACCAAAACTAGGCGAAGTCGGACTTCGCACCAAAGCGGGAAACTTCGCACCAAAACTGGGAGAAGTCGGACTTCGCACCAAAACTGGGTTTCCTGGTTCTGCTTCCCGGGGCCATAACTTTTGATCCGCTACCCGATCGCCTATTATGATATATCGTCGGAAAGGCTGGCGAGAAGATCTGCAATGATAAAATATCCAGAGCTCATTTTGTCCATTTTATCGCCCCTGTTTATGGCCCGCGAAAACCCGAACACCTCAGCATGCTCTTTGCCGCTTGAAAGCTCCATACTTAAGCCAAAATTTATCAAAAGTTTTAATGTGGCAAAATTGCCAACATTCCTGGCGGCTCGCGGGGCATTGAGCTCGCCTCGATGTGAGGACCCAGGCCTTTATCCATTGGGCAACGGAGTCACCCTCGCTGTCCTCTTGATACTCACTGCCAGCAGCAACCTCTTTCTGAAACCCTTGGCACCCACGGCACTCTGCTTCTGACGGAAAACTTAAAAAGAAAACACTGCACAGACTGAATTAAGGAAACAACTAAAACTTTGAATACTAGCCGGATTATTTATACAAAATTTTGCGGCATTATTGGCATGCCGCCAACACAAATCTAACTTTGGTTGCCTATCCGGTGAACCTGCGGTGTCCGGACCGGATCCGATTGTACTTCAGATGATCTTTGAAGTCCGGCTGGCCTCCCAAAGTTTGCCAGGTCGCGAACGTGGTGCAACGTGGCAGATTGTCATTCATGCCGGTACCCGTACAATTGATGAACGATGTGGCAAGGAGATTTTTCAGATGGGAGCCCTCTTCGGGTACCGGTTGCGGTGATGGTTGGAGCCAATACCACCACGGTGGAGACTGTAGGTGAACATTCATTTCTCCGCTTGTGAGGTCAAGGCTGCTCACCAAACCTTGATTCCTCCGGGGTGTCTTCTATTAGCTTAAAAAAAAGGGCGCCTGCGATCAAGAAATCTGGATCTTCAGCTCAGTCGGAGTCGCCAGGTGATTTTGCCAGATGAAGGCAAGCCAAAGATTCACCAACTCGGGCTTCCTTAAAATATGGAGACTGATCGTCTCACCTCACGGATTCGTCTATGCGAGCTTGGTAATCAGCCAGCCTGACGCGCTCGCCTGGAGCGTTGGTATTAATTTCGTAAAGTCAGGCTGGTTTCCCGGGTTCCTCGCTCGCCACCTTCTCGCTTGCACGAAGGCGTTAGGACCGGTCTTTCGGACTCAGAGAATATGAACGTGCAGAGTCGCCAGGTGCTCTGATTTTGAACAGCAATGAAGCGAGCACCAGTGCTTCGATTCTGTTTGGGGGTGAGAAACTTCCTTGTCCCACCGAGTATTCGGAAAGAAACTGTCAGCCGAGTGAGGACGAGCTTGAGATCTTCCAAATGCGAGACAAAGAGTCCCACCGAGCGTGCCAAAAACTGTTGGTCACGAATCCGCCATGAGGAAAGGATTTGTCGCTATTGCGCCCTGGACCCGCAAACCAACATTGAAAGGCCGGAAGGAAGGGATGCCTTCCGTGCCAATCTCCGGAGAAGGCCGGCTCCTGTGGGGTTTTATGGTTTTTAAGATGAGAGTGCAGGAAAGAGATAAAAATGCGGAAAGAATTTACAAATGTGATTGGAGTTGGGTGGGGGGAACTAACAGTACGACAACACATCAATCACCACTACTTACTGCATCATAAATACAAAGCATAACCAGAAACTGCAAAACCTAAGTATACTCTCTGTATAAAGCAGTGTACGCACAGCTACAATGGTCCCCTAGCAAACATTCTCCCTACAAGGAGAACTAACAGCACGGCAATGCATCAATCACCACTACGTACAGTAACATAAACAGAAAGCAACCAAGAGATGTCAGATCCAAGTATATGTGTTATGAAGAGAATTTATACGCACAGCTACAATGGTCCCCTAGCAAACATTCTCCCTACAAGGAGAACTAACAGCACGACAACGCATCAATCACCACTACGGACAACAACGTAACACACAACTGAAGGAACTGCTACCACATTTATTCTATGTATCCTCTAATCTATTAAGTTCAAGAGTGCTTGGCCACCAAATGCCGAAGTGAATCAACAAGCCATGACACAAGCAATGCCTCAGGTATACCTGACCACCAAATGCTGAAACGAATCAACGAGCCGTGACACAGGAAAACGTAAAGCAGACATGTAAAGTAGAGGCAGCATAAAAAATAAAAGCAGTAGAACAGAGCCAGGCATATACTTTATATTTATAAGCAAAAGCACGGTTACAATGGTTCCCTAACAGACATTCCCCTTCCACCACTTTACAATGAAAATGTGGTGGGTATTTATAGCCCAAAGTCCCCCCCGTTACATTAATGGGCACAAAGTCCCAGTCAAACATTAGCTGACAAAAGCAGCCGCGGAACTAGCGATGCTGACTTCTGTCGGGCTGGACTGTACTCTCGGCATGGTCTCCCTGAAGGTTGAACAGCTACGTGGCGGCGCGTTGGGTAGAACTTTACATCGGCAGGAATGCGGGTAGGCGAGGCGGTGGAAACTCACATCGGCCTTAAATGAGGCAGTGGCATAAGTAGTGCGGCCCATGCTTGTCCTTTTGCTCGGCATGTCTTGGCTCAGATCCCAAAGTTGGACACTTGTCGGATGATATTGCTTGACACGTGTCTGCCTTGAAAGGCAGTTTATCCAACTTCGCCCAGGATCTGAGCGCCATCGGGTTGCATAGGCAGAAAACAGCATAGTCGGGAAGGCCTTCATGCCTTGGGTGCATTTTTGAGTTTATTTCCCTACTGCGCACTGGTCAAAGGGCGCACTCCGACTTCGCTGCGAAGTCGGGTTGCGCACCGGCACTGAAAGCTGATTCTCACCGCCGTACGGACTTCGCCCTGGACAAGGGGAGCGGTCCGACCTCGCTGCGAAGTCGGACTTCGCCCCAACACTTAGTCATTTTTCTGCCGGGTGCCTGCTTACAAGGTGCGCTCGGGAAGAAGGGCGAAGTCGGACTTCACACAAAGGGAGCAGGGGGAAGTCGGACTTCGCACCAAAAGCGGCGAAGTCGGACTTCGCACCAAAAGCGGGTGCTTCGCACAATCGGTTTCCTGGTTCGCTTCCCGGGGCCATAACTTTTGATCCGCTGACCCGATCGCCTATTATGATATATCGTCGGAAAGGCTGGCGAGAAGATCTGCAATGATAAAATATCCAGAGCTCATTTTGTCCATTTTATCGCCCCTGTTTATGGCCCGCGAAAACCCGAACACCTCAGCATGCTCTTTGCCGCTTGAAAGCTCCATACTTAAGCCAAAATTTTAATGTGGCAAAATTGCCAACATTCTTGGCGGCTTGCGGGGCATTGAGCTCGCCTCGATGTGAGGACCCAAGCCTTTATCCATTGGGCAACGGAGTCACCCTCGCTGTACTCTTGATACTCACTGCCAGCAGCAACCTCTTTCTGAAACCCTTGGCACCCACGGCACTCTGCTTCTGACGGAAAACTTAAAAAGAAAACACTGCACAGACTGAATTAAGGAAACAACTAAAACTTTGAATACTAGCCGGATTATTTATACAAAATTTTGCGGCATTATTGGCATGCCGCCAACACAAATCTAACTTTGGTTGCCTATCCGGTGAACCTGCAGTGTCCGGACCAGATCTGATTGTACTTCAGATGATCTTTGAAGTCCGGCTGGCCTCCCAAAGTTTGCCAGGTCGCGAACGTGGTGCAACGTGGCAGATTGTCATTCATGCCGGTACCCGTACAATTGATGAACGATGTGGCAAGGAGATTTTTCAGACGGGAGCCCTCTTCGGGTACCGGTTGCGGTGATGGTTGGAGCCAATACCACCACGGTGGAGACTGTAGGTGAACATTCATTTCTCCGCTTGTGAGGTCAAGGCTGCTCACCAAACCTTGATTCCTCCGGGGTGTCTTCTATTAGCTTAAAAAAAAGGGCGCCTGCGATCAAGAAATCCGGATCTTCAGCTCAGTCGGAGTCGCCAGGTGATTTTGCCAGATGAAGGCAAGCCAAAGATTCACCAACTCGGGCTTCCTTAAAATATGGAGACTGATCGTCTCACCTCACGGATTCGTCTATGCGAGCTTGGTAATCAGCCAGCCTAACGCGCTCGCCTGGAGCGTTGGTATTAATTTCGTAAAGTCAGGCTGGTTTCCCGGGTTCCTCGCTCGCCACCTTCTGCTTGCACGAAGGCGTTAGGACCGGTCTTTTGGACTCAGAGAATATGAACGTGCAGAGTCGCCAGGTGCTCTGATTTTGAACAACAATGAAGCGAGCACCAGTGCTTCGATTCTGTTTGGGGGTGAGAAACTTCCTTGTCCCACCGAGTATTCGGAAAGAAACTGTCAGCCCGAGTGAGGACGAGCTTGAGATCTTCCAAATGCGAGACAAAGAGTCCCACCGGGCGTGCCAAAAACTGTTGGTCACGAATCCGCCATGAGGAAAGGATTTGTCTGTTATTGCGCCCTGGACCCGCAAACCAACATTGAAAGGCCGGAAGGAAGGGATGCCTTCCGGGCCAATCTCCGGAGAAGGCCGGCTCCTGTGGGGTTTTATGGTTTTAGATGAGAGTGCAGGAAAGAGATAAAAATGCGGAAAGAATTTACAAATGTGATTGGAGTTGGGTGGGGGGAACTAACAGTACGGCAACACATCAATCACCACTACTTACTTGCATCATAAATACAAAGCATAACCGGAAGCGCAAAACCTAAGTATACTTTCTGTATAAAGCGGTGTACGCACAACTACAATGGTCCCCTAGCAAACATTCTCCCTACAAGGAGAACTAACAGCACGGCAATGCATCAATCACCACTACGTACGGTAACTCAAACAGAAAGCAACCAAGAGATGTCAGATCCAAGTATATGTGTTATGAAGAGAATTTATACGCACAGCTACAATGGTCCCCTAGCAAACATTCTCCCTACAAGGAGAACTAACAGCACGACAACGCATCAATCACCACTACGGACAACAACGTAACACACAACTGAAGGAGCTGCTACCACATTTATTCTATGTATCCTCTAATCTATTAAGTTCAAGAGTGCTTGGCCACCAAATGCCGAAGTGAATCAACAAGCCATGACACAAGCAATGCCTCAGGTGTACTCGACCACCAAATGCTTGAAACGAATCAACGAGCCGTGACACAGGAAAACGTAAAGCAGACATGTAAAGTAGAGGCAGCATAAAAAATAAAAGCAGTAGAACAGAGCCAGGCATATACTTTTTATTTATAAGCAGAAGCACGGTTACAATGGTTCCCTAACAGACATTCCCCTTCCACCACTTTACAATGAAAATGTGGTGGGTATTTATAGCCCAAAGTCCCCCCGTTACATTCATGGGCACCCAGTCCCGACCAAACATTAGGCGACAAAAGCAGCCATGGAGCTGCCGATGCTGACTTCTGTCGGGCTGGACTGTACTCTCGGCATGGTCTCCCTGAAGGTTGAACAGCCACGTGGCAGCGCGTTGGGTAGAACTTTACATCGGCAGGAATGCGGGTAGCTGAGGCAGGTGGAAACTCACATCAGCCTTAAATGAGGCAGCTGGCATAAGTAGTGCGGCCCATGCTTGTCCTTTCCTCGGCATGTCTTGGCTCGGATCCCAAAGTTGGACACTTGTCGGATGATGCTGCTTGACACGTGTCTGCCTTGAAAGGCAGTTTATCCAACTTCGCCCGGGATCAGAGCGCCATCGGGTTGCGCAGGTGAAAAACAGCGCAGTCGGGAAGGCCTTCATGCCTTGGGTGCATTTCTGAGTTTATTTCCCTACTGCGCACCTGTCAAAGGGCGCACTCCGACTTCGCTGCGAAGTCGGGTTGCGCACAGGTGAAAGCTGATTTCTGCCGCCGAACGGACTTCGCCCTAGGAAGGGGAGCGAGTCCGACTTCGTGCGAAGTCGGACTTCGCCCCAACACTTAGTCATTTTCTCGCGACTGCCAGCCTGCTACAAGGTGCGCTCAGAAAGAAGGGAGAAGTCGGACTTCGCACCAAAACTGGGCGAAGTACGAACTTCGCACCAAAACTGGGAGAAGTACGGACTTCGCACCAAAACTGGGCGAAGTCGGACTTCGCACCAAAACTGGGTTTCCTGGTTCTGCTTCCCGGGGCCATAACTTTTGATCCGCTGACCCGATCGCCTATTATGATATATCGTCGGAAAGCTGGCGAGAAGATCTGCAATGATAAAATATCCAGAGCTCATTTTGTCCATTTTATCGCCCCTGTTTATGGCCCGCGAAAACCCGAACACCTCAGCATGCTCTTTGCCGCTTGAAAGCTCCATACTTAGGCCAAAATTTATCAAAAGTTTTAATGTGGCAAAATTGCCAACATTCCTGGCGGCTTGCGAGGCATTGAGCTCGCCTCGATGTGAGGACCCAAGCCTTTATCCATTGGGCAACGGAGTCACCCTCGCTGTCCTCTTGATATCCACTGCCAGCAGCAACCTCTTTCTGAAACCCTTGGCACCCACGGCACTCTGCTTCTGCCGGAAAACTTAAAAAGAAAACACTGCACAGACTGAATTAAGGAAACAACTAAAACTTTGAATACTAGCCGGATTATTTATACAAAATTTTGCGGCATTATTGGCATGCCGCCAACACAAATCTAACTTTGGTTGCTGATTGTACTTCAGATGATCTTTGAAGTCCGGCTGGCCTCCCAAAGTTTGCCAGGTCGCGAACGTGGTGCAACGTGGCAGATTGTCATTCATGTCGGTACCCGTACAATTGATGAACGATGTGGCAAAGAGAATTTTCAAATGGGAGCCCTCTTCGGGTACCGGTTGCGGTGATGGTTGGAGCCAATACCACCATGGTGGAGACTGTAGGTGAACATTCATTTCTTCGCTTGTGAGGTCAAGGCTGCTCACCAAACCTTGATTCCTCCGGGGTGTCTTCTATTAGCTTAAAAAAAAGGGCGCCTGCGATCAAGAAATCTGGATCTTCAGCTCAGTCGGAGTCGCCAGGTGATTTTGCCAGATGAAGGCAAGCCAAAGATTCACCAACTCGGGCTTCCTTAAAATATGGAGACTGATCATCTCACCTCACAGATTCGTCTATGCGAGCCTGGTAATTGTTGTCACATTTTGCACGGGGTGCAATGTCTTCAGTGTTGTAACAGTGCTGCTCTTCTTTTCCCTCTTCCTCCATTTTCCTTCCTTCTTCTCTCCCTTTCCTTTTCTTTCCCGCATTCTCTTTCTTTCCCCCCTTTCTTGGAGTCCCCCAGTTGATTTTTCAACTTCCCAGCAAGTCACCTGAAAAATGGCTAAGTCTGGGTGCGAAGTTCGCACTTCGCCCAGTTTTGGTGCGAAGTTCGCACTTCGCCCAGTCTGGGTGCGAAGTCTGACTTCGCCCCTCTTCTGGGCGCACCTTGCAGCCGGCGGTAGCGGGCGACAAAAGAAAAATCAAGTCTTTGGAGCAAGTCCGTACGGCGGCGGACATCGATTTCGCTTTGTGCGCATTCCGACTTCACACCGAAGTCGGAGTGCGCCCTGTGACGAGTGCTTGCGATGAGGAACAAACCCGGAATTTGACCAAGGCATGAAGGCCTTCCCAACTGCACTGCGTCCTGCCCGCACATCCCGAGGTGCTCCGATCCCAAGCAAAGATGGACAAACTGCCCTCCAAGGCAGACACGTGTCAAACAGCATCATCCATCATCGACAAGTGTCCGGCTCGGGATTAGAGCCGAAACGTGCCGAGCAAAAGGACGAGCATGGGCTGCACTCGCTGTGCCGGTAGCCTCATTCAAAGCTGATCGAGGTTCTACTGCTCCGGCTACCCGCATCCTTGCCAGTTGAAGTTACGCCGGCGCACCGCCATGTAGGCTGTCCGGCTTCCGGGAAGACCATCTTGCGGGTACGGTCCGGTCCGACAAAAGGTCGGCATTTGCGGCTCTTTCGTCGCTTTTGTCAGCTTATGTTTGATTGGGACCTTGTGCCCATTAATGTAACGGGAGGGACTCGGGCTATAAAAGCCCACCATGAATTCATTGTAAAGGGTGGAAGGGGAATGTCTGTTAGGGAACTATTGTGCCCATTGTAACCGTGCTTCTGCTTATGAATATAATCTGTATGCCTGGTTCCATTCTACTGCTTCATTTTTTATCTTTGCCTTTCTATTCATGCCTTAGGCTAACTTGTCACGGCTTGTTGATTCATTTCAGCATTTGGTGAGCAAGTGCCTCTAGCATTGCTTGTTTAAAGCACCCCCCTGTACTTCATTAGTTAAAAGGATACATAGAATGGATGTAGTAGCGGTTCCATCGGTTATGTGTTTTGTTGCTGGCCCGTATCACGGTGGCGATGCGATCCCGTCTTGTTAGTTCCTTGTAGGGAATGTCTGTTAGGGAGCCATTGGAGCTGTGCGGTTAAATTCTCTACATAAACACATATACACAGTTCTGATATCTCTAGTTTGCTTTCTACTCTTGTTAGTGTACGTATCTGGTGATTGATGCATTGCCATGCTGTTAGTTCCTTGTAGGGAATGTTTGCTAAGGGATCATTGAAGGTGTGCATACACTGCCTGAGTATCGGAAGTACACGTAGTTTTTGCAGTTCCTGGTCATGCTTTGTGTTTATAATGCAGTAAGTAGCGGTAATTAGTGTGTTCCCGTACTGTTAGTTCCCCCCACCAACCTCTGGACATATTTGTAATTTCTTTCTGTATATTTATCTCTTTCTGTACATTTATCCCTTTCCTGTACTCTTAGCTTAAATCAGAAACCCCCCGAAAGGAGCCGGCCTTCTCCGGAGATTGGCTCGGAAGGCATCTCTTCCTTCCGGCCTTTCATGTTTGGTGGGCGAATCTGGGCGCATTAACCCAAAATCCTTTCCTCATGGCAGATTCGTAACCAACAGTTTCTCTGGCACGCCCGGTGGGACCCTGGTCCCACGTTTGAAGAAGATTTTCTGATCAGTCTCCACCTGGCGCTGACAGTGTTTTCTGAGCACCTGGTGAGACAAGGAAGTTTCTCAACCCCCGACAGAATTGAAGTACTGGTGTTCGCTTCATTGCTGTTCCAAATCTGAACACCTGGCGACTCTGCACGAACAAATCCTCTGAGTCTAGAAGACCGGTCCCAGCACCTTCATGCACACGAGAAGGTGGCAAGCAAGGGATCCAAGAAGCCCGCCTGAGTTCTACGAACTGGACATCAACGCTCGAGGCGAGATTCCCAGGCTGGCTGATCCGCGAGCTCGTTTCGACGAAGCCGAGGCTGAGATCCAAGAAGAGGCCGAAGCTGAAGTCGGAGGAGCCGAGTACGAAATAGAAGAGGCCGAGGAAGGAGAAGATCCTGCATCCTCGGAAAGTACCGACACCGAGTACACAACCGACGGCGGAGAAGAAGAAGAAGAAGAAATGGCTGCCCAACAGCCGAATGACGATGACCTCTTCCCGGCGGTGGACTCTACGGGGCCCTTGGCCCTGGTCGGACAGCAAGCTGTGCCCCCTGCTGCTTTAAAGTCTATTCCCACATACGACGGCTACGGTAAGACGGCGTACGAGCACATCCAGGACATCCTTGCCCTGGCCGCACTGCATACTATCACCGATGAAAGTGTGAAGACCCGTCTGGCGGCCCTTTCCACGAGGGGAAAGCTTCTCTCTTGGTGGAGATCGGCTGCCGAGAGGGATCCATCACGGGGTGCCCCAGCTTGCCAGGAGGCTCGTAAAAGGATGCAACGAGTCTGCTGACCCGACTTCTCTACTGCATCAGTTCCAAGCTATCCAGAGACATCCTCAAGAGGAGGTGTCTGATTTTAACATTAGGTTTGCGAGATCCTGGAAACGGGTACCTCGCGAACTTCGGCCTTCAGCCGGCATGGCTGCTCACTACTATCTGAGATCCTTCAACTCAGACATATGCCTGCTGCTGAAGATCGCCAGAATTGACGAGTTCCACTGCGGCTGTACGAAGCTGCCCGACAAGCTGAAGGCGACATTATCTCCATCGGCGGACTCCCGTCCGAGTGCGGGAGCCCATCCATCCCGACTTCCCCGGATCCCGGTATCCTTACGCCACGGTGGTGCGCCGTCCACGTCGGGGCAGCAACCCCGGCGGCGGTGGAATCCGGCCCCCCCCCCGGTTTTCCCCCCCCGCCGCCTCCTGCTCCGCATTTTCCAGCACTTCCCGCTCCTCCCACGGTGCGCATCTTATTCTAACCCTCCCTCCATTGGCCGCATTGCCTCCACCGGCACAAATGCCGCCACCGACGACAGCATCCGAACACGATTCTACAAGAAGTGCGGGCTTTGGCCTCCGGATACCATGCCATGTCCAATGACATGACCGCTATGAAGAAGAAGCAGGCCCAGATGGACCTTGCTCCTAGGAGGCCATATGCGCCCCCGGCGCTAACAAAAGACAAAGCGCCAGAAAACCAGCCGCAGAGGCGTCCGCCTCCGAGAAATCTTTGCTATAGAAGACCCGCTGGTCCTCCCGACCGGGTTAGCCAGTGCACTACGTGCAATGACCCGCATTCGGAGGAAGAATGCACTTTGCACCAGCACTACATCCAGACCTTGGCCGGCAGCGCTATAGAAGACGATGAGCTGTACATGATCTTGGACGGCGAGGCCAACTTTGCCCTCCCGAAGAGAATCTAGCGCCGCCCGCCAAGGAAGAAAAGAAAGCCGCAGATGCGGTCAAGCCCTTGCAAGTCTACGCGAGAAGAGAAAAACCGCAGCCGGGAGGGCTGCCACCGTACAAGCGGGCTGTGGCCTTTCACAGCCCAGGAGAAGGCGTCCAAAGATAAAGCTCCAGTCAAGCCTTCTCCGGAAAAGGCTGCCGCTGTTCCAGCCAAGCCTCCAGCAAAGGCCCCAACTCTGGCTAAGGCTCCCGTACTTCAGCCTCCAGCTGAAACCAAGGAACAAGCCCAGGAGAAGCTGAAGTACCCGTCTCTGACCAAGAGGCAGCGAGTTGAGGCCACCCAGCAGTACCGGACGAAGTACGAGCCGGCAAAGCAAGCAGAAGGAGCTAGTACCTCGGGCTACAGCATTGTAGACGAGTTGAAAAGAACACCTGCTAGAATCAGCATGTACGATGCTCTTCTGCTCCCAGGTCAGGTAGATCTGCTGCAAGAATCATCGAAGAACATGAAGAACGGCGGACGAGATACGGCCCGCTGTCCTGGTTCCAACCTTTGACGAGTCTCCGCCATTGGGAAGAGCAGGACCGCCACCCTTTTATCTGTCTTTACGGATGCAAGGGCACATAGTTCTCAGCTGCATGGTGGACTACGGGTGCTTCCTCGGCTTGTGATGCCGAAGGCCGTCTGCGATGAGATCGGGATGGAATACACACGGAGCAGCCAAGGCGTGCTGCAATTAGACGGCACCCCTGTCAAGACAGTTGGTGTCATAAAGGACATCCCTATCCAACTGCACAAAGCTCTCGACATCGTAGTCATCCAAGAGGTCGTGATTGTTGACTTGGAGCCTTACTTCGGCATGTGTCTCTCTCGGGAGTTCACTGCGAAGTTGGGCGGGTACTGTCTCTAGACTACTCACATATGGAAGTGCCCTTCAAAGGAAGGAGGCGAGAATTTTTAATGAGAAGCCTTCCCCCTTCCTAGTAGACAAGATACCGGAGGAGAGATGGGTTGTATGGTTCGGTTGTCGGAAGAAGAAGCGGTGACGGTGGAGCCGACCGAGCAAGCCCTCGAAGTGTTACAACTCGAAGATGAGTTCTCGTTGCGGGATTTTAATGCCGTAATCGGGACGGACGGGGTTGTTACTCCATTAAACAGCCCGAGAGGCTTGACGTGTCGGCTGCAAAAGAAGTGGGACCTGCACCCGAAGAGCTGTGGAAGCTTTTCTTTGACGGCGCGCGATGCAAGAATGGCGCCGGTGCAGGGGTACTCCTGGTGTCTCCAACCGGAATCCAGAAGGACTATGCCTACAGGTTGGCTTGGAGCTGCACTAACAACTCGGCGGAATACGAAGCCCTGTGCTTGGGTTTGCGAAAGGCGGAGAGGCTCGGAATTAAGCACCTCCAGATTTTCGGAGATTCAGATGTGGTGTGTCACCAAGTTATGGACAAGTGCGCATCCAGACAGCACTATCTCAGAGCATACCGCAATCGGGTGTGGGACCTGATGGAGTCATTCGACTCATTGAGTATCAAAGCGATATCGCGTGAGAAAAACAAGCACGCTGATATCCTGGCGTCTGTTGGAGCCAGGTACGTTCCGGCTGAAGACGTTGTCCAGAAACTGAAGCCTTATGTGCCTGATAAGGACACCCACTGGCAGGTGTTCAGTTGTGACGAGGAAATCGTCACATTCATGGTTAACGAAGTGTGTGTAATCGGAGAGTAGAGACCACGATGACGAGCAATATGAGGGGTTGATACGATTCACGGAATAATCACGTCCCAAAAGGGTGATTACGTTAGAAAGTCTCTTTGATCGGAATGACGAGCAATATCCCACGGGATCAAAGTAGACCCGAGGCGGTATGCTGACCTAGAACTTGAACTCGGTAAAACTATCAAGGTCGGAGCAGGTGCACGTCGGCGGAGCTGGAGCGGATCGGATCAACTGTGCCGGGAGTTCCCCGACATCGTGGCCTGGTGCTACGAGGATTTGAGGGGTATGACGAAGCTGTCATCCGACATACCATTGAGCTAGAGGATGGCGCCAAGCCATTCCGGCGAAACGAGAGGGCCGTGAATCCGAAGATTGAGGCCATGATGAAGACCGAGCTCTTGAAGATCTTTGGAGGCCAAGATCATCTACCCCATCAAACATTCATCCTGGGTCGCGAATTTGGTGCCCGTGAGGAAAAAGAATGGCGACATTCGTCTATGTGTCGACTTCAGAAACCTTAACCGGGCTTCCCTCCGGGACCACTATCCGCTTCCCCAAATCGACCGGATCCTACATATCGTTCTTTGGAGCCCGAGAGATTTTCACTTTTAGATGGATTTTCCGGCTACAACCAGATTTGGGTCAAAGACGAAGACCGAGCATAAGACGGCGTTTACCACCAAGTGGGGGACGTTCGCCTATCAGCGCATGCCGTTTGGCTTATCCAATGCTGGTGCCACGTTCCAAAGGGCCATGGACTTGGCCTTCAGAGAGCTGCTCAATAAGATTATTGTCATCTACCTCGATGACATGACTGTTTTCTCTCACCAGCGAGAAGATCATGTTTCGCACCTACGGCAAATATTTGAGAGTTGTCGAGAATTCGGCATTTCTATAAACCCGAAGAAGTCTGTCTTCGCGGTAAAGGAAGGAAAGCTGCTGGGACATGTCATCTCCGAGGAAGGCCTCGCCATTGACCACGACGGAGCGGAAGCCCTCGTTCGCTTGCCGGCCCCCATCGACAAAAAGGGCTGCGAGTCCTTCTTCGGTCGGATTAACTTCGTGCGGAAGTTCATCCCGGACTTCGCACAAGTGATCAAGCCTATGGCCGAACTGCTCAAGAAAGATACACCTTACGAATGGAGTGATGAGAGAGAGCAAGCCTTCGAGGAAATCAAGGCTCGGATTGCACAAGCTCCGGTGTTGACCAACCCGGACTACTCCAGAGACTTCATCCTGTATGCAGTGGGAGAACCCGAAAGTTACGCTGCAGTCCTAACTCAGAAGGGAGACGATGGTGAGGAGCGCCCCATAGCGTTCCTGAGCCAAGTGATTTTGCCGCATGAAGAAAAGTATAATTTTATAGAGCGGCAGGTTCATGCTGTCATGAAGTCCCTTCGAAAGTTCAGGCACTTTGTCTCCCAGAGCAAGACCACTGTCTTTGTGATTCACCCGGATGTTCGAAGCTTCATCTTGCAGGGAGAACCGGGTCACAAGAGAGCGGGATGGATTGCCAAAATCCAGGAGTTTGACATTGAAGTGCGGCCCACCAAGCTTATCAGAGGCCGGGCCTTGTGTCAGGAATTGGCCCGAAGCGCTGTAGCCGGCATCTCCGCCTGTAAGTGGGAGGACACAGCGACACGCATCTACCTAGCCGACTCCTTATCGGAGGGGAGTGATTGGACAGATGAACTGGTGAGATACTTCTGCACCGGAAGATGTCCCGATCACCTGAACGCCTCACAACGAAGGAGATTTCGGCTAGGTGCACTTAAGTACACTCTTCGCCCCGAGGGGCTTTACTTCAGAAACATTGACGGCATCCTGTTGCGGTGCGTCTTAAAATCTGACCAGCCTAGGGTCCTCGGAGAATTTCATTCCGGGATGCCTGGGGGTCACCATTCTTCAAGGCCAACGGCCTTAAAAATAATAAGGGCTGGGTACTATTGGCCCACTTTGTTCGCGAGACGCGCATGCGGTCTGCTCTAAATGTGATCAATGCCAGAGGTTTGCCGGCCGAAGCAGAAAAGCACCCCTGCCCCTTCAACCGATTCAGGCCGAGACTCCGTTCCAGCAATGGGGTTTAGACTTTATTGGGGTGATTTCTCCTAACTCCTCTGCCGGCCACAAGTTTATTCTTACGGCTACCGACTATTTCACGCGGTGGACAGAGGCGATCCCGACCAAGAACGCAGACCAAGAAACGGTCATCAGGTTCATTGAGAGCCCGATTACCCGCTTCGGGGTTCCAGAGTCGATTGTGACAGACAACGGTCCGGGATTTGTAGGCGCTGTACTCACGGAGTACACCGGCAGACTTGGCATCTATCACAAGATGTCTTCTAACTACTACCCACAGGGGAATGGCCTTGCCGAGTCCACTAACAAAAACCTCCTGAAGATCATCCGGAGGACCATTGACAGAAACAAGCGGACTTGGCACTTGCTCCTGAACCGGGCGCTGTGGGCGGACCGAGTTGCGTTCAAGAAATCCCTAAGAACGTCCCCCTATGCACTCGTTTACGGTAAAGAAGCTGTCATGCCATCACATATTGAGATCCCTACCCTGTGGATGATTGACGAAGACAGATGCAGCGGAGACCCGGTGGACGACAGACTGTGCCAACTCTTGCAGTTGGAAGAAGACAGAGAAAGTGCATACCAGGCCTTCGCGGATCACATTGCAGCCACTCAAGGCTGGTTTGCAAAAGGCACCATTGCCCGAGTTTTCGAAATCGGGGACCTGGTGCTGAAGTGGGACTCATACAAAGCAAAGCCGGGTAATCACGGGAAATTTGATGCTCTACGGGAGGGCCCTTATCAGATTGCCGGGTAAACCAGTTCAATGCCTACATATTGCGGGATATGGAGGGTCAGCTCCTACCTATCCACGTTAACGGGTTCCACTTGAAACTTTACCGCTGTTGAAGGTGCCCGAGTGGCCCTTCCTTGTAAAAAAATTTCCCTCATGTTTTTCCATTTCTCGGCATGTACGGTTTCCAGTTTTCAGCTTTTAAATTGTTTTTCTCCGTTTTTGAGCTTAAGCTGCGGCACGGGAAAGAGAGGGACAGACTTCGCAGCGAAGTCTGTCGTCGCCCCTCAGGAAGGGCGAAGTTCGGCTGTGCAAAGGGAGGAAGAAAACAGACAAAGAAAGCAGTGAAAAAAGGGCAAAAATTCGGCTAAGTGTTGGCCGAAGTCCGACTTCGCAGCGAAGTCGGGCTTCGGGCCAGCCACTGAGCGAAGCGCGACCTAGAGGAAAGCCAAAAGGGCACACAAAAGACAGGCTTCGCCAAGTCTTGACCGAGGACTGACTTCGCGCGCGAAGTCCGGCTTCGGCCAACTTTCGTGCGAAGTCCGCACTTCGGCCAACTTTCGTGCGAAGTTCGCACTTCGCCCCAACTTCGGCCGAAGTCCGAACTCACCTCAGTGTTTGCGCTGCGCGGCTTGTCCAAGAGCAGTCTAAAGAAAGTATTAAGTGCGGTCAAAGGCCCGAAGGTTGCAAAGGACCCGGACTGCGCCCAAACCTTGGGCACAGCAAGAAAGAAGCAAAACAGTTCAAGCGCGCACTTCGCGCGAAGTTCGAACTTCGCCCGAAATTCGGGCGAAGTCCGACTTCGCCGGCGAAGTCGGCCACGCCCAACTACGGGCGAAGACCGGCTGCGCCTCGTTTTCTGGGCCAGTTTGGGGCAGCGTTTAAAAAATGAATAAAAAATTCAAAAAATCCCAAGCTGGGCCCAAGGCGCGTTTGTAACCGTTTTAGAGTGGGTTTCCGCACCGAGGTTCCGTCTTGAGCAGTGTGCCCGCGCTCTTGCAGTGACGTCAGCCATGGCGCAATCTCCAAAGCAGAATTAATGATTGCACAATCTTCAAGGGAAGGTGCAACAAAAGAAGCATGGCACGTCTGCCGGAGCGCGCTTTTTCCAAACATTCTCCTGCGCAACCACCAAAGAGCCTTAACTCAGCCGACCTACCTCCTCCTGCGCGGCATTAATGGCGCTGTCTTTATCTAGAAAAGGGGGTCAGATGTTTTTAAACATTCCAGACTATGCAGATTATTCCTCGGACAGTGCAAATTATTCTTGTGACAGCGAAATCTGCTGCAGACGCCTTGAACTTGCAATTATTGCTGATTCGGAGAGATGGACAGAGGGAAGATGCCAGTGTCAGCGCAGTCCAGCGAAAGTGGTGAACCGAAGGATTTACCGCGGCCGGGCGTTTTCAGAAGCGAAACCCCGCCAGAGAGAAAGTCAAAGTCCCGGACGAAAAAAGTACAGCGTGGGCAAGCCCCACCACCTCCGGTGAATTATTTGTCGGGATACAAGGACGGCTCTTTTTCTATGAGCCTAACGAAGCTGCGGGCAAATGTGGAGAGTTGGGCTGACAAAGTTTCGCCCTCCCACCATTTCGGAGCGGCGTACAAATCCAATCTTTTCAGATTCTTGTGCCCTCCTGTCCACCAATGCCCGGGCTGGTAGACCTAATTGTCAGACACTACAAACCAGCTTCTCGGCAAATTTGCGGCTCCGGCGGTAAACCCTTGTTCGCCCTTGCGCGGGGAGGCTATCCGGCCGGCTTTCGCCCCGGGGTTGGAGTATGACTCCAACGCCATTCTCAGAAAGATAAATTTGGGCGAGCAGGCGGGACGTTTCATGCCAACCAAACGGATGAGGGAATTCCTCAATTCAGAGCTGAACGCCCCGCTTGCAGCTGGACAGTGGCCAACCGGCCCCATGCCCTTGGCACAATTCCAGAACAAATACTTGTACATTATTTTGGCATCTATTCTTGGCTGCGATTACGATGAGCTGGTACAGCCGTACCCGACTAGCGGCTGCGAGAATGTCTCCTATGTGGAGAATCCTACGAACCGGCGGCACGAGAGAAGTGGGAAGCGTCCCATCTCTTTCGACTGGGCAGAGCGGCTGGCCTACGCCGTTCATTCCAGCCTGGTAAAAATCCAGAAGAGGCAGTCTACCGATTTTCGTTTCAGTTCTGTTCTAGCCTGGCTTTGTTTGTACCATCTGCACCCCCAAATGCCGATCCTGAACCTGAAGAAGGTCAACGAGAAGGGAGCACCACAGCCCGTCTATAGCTGGACGGATGATTTATACCGGAAAGGGTCCTACTACAAGTTCAACTTCAACTTTACGGGATTCGTCATGTCGGTCTTCGGTGAAAGCGAAATTCCTCGCCCCGAGAGAAATGACGAGCGCTTTGATAAATCGGAAGCTCGGGGACGTTTTCGGAGCGCGCGAGGGAATTGTGGTCAGAATCTACGGATTCAAGGGCAAACCCCATTTGTTGCCCTACTGGTGCTCAGAGCACACTGTTCGGGATGGAGATTGCCCGACAAATGGACTATGTTGAAGAGGAGTTCGGCCTAGGAAAGAAGAGAGGACAGATTTTTCAATATCCTCTTTCCTGGGCAAATGTTGAGATTTTTGAGGTAGGACAGCATGTCTACCTTGAGCAGGAGCTTTCCCGGATTGGCCTGGTTTTGTTGCCTGCGACGTTGGAAGTATGACCCATATGGAATAAGGGGAAAGTTTGCGCATCTACGCCCCGGGCGAGATATAGCCGAAGATAAATGCGATGTGGTCCATGTGGATCTTGGTGGGAAATCGAGGCGATGGAAGCTTCTCCTCCCTGGCGGGATTTCTCTTGCGAGGAGGTGACATACGACCCCAAGCGAAACCCGGACCACCGGTTTTCATCTCCGGGGTTCAAAAAATTTCTATCCAAGATAGCGAGGCCTTAACTGGTCTAAAGAAAAGATCACTGAATGCTGGAAGATGAGATGCCGCACGCAACACGACAAATCCACAAGGAGAAACCTGGCCGTAGATGACGACTTTTCGGTTCTCTATGACCGGCATCATGACAGCTGGCGGCCGTTCGCATATCAAGGTTACGTTCCCCGAGGTCCCTTTGAAGGCTATAAAGGAGGGTCTCCCTCCCAACAGTTGTACACTTCGGCAACTACCAGCGCGGGCCCGACAGACTTCCAGGTCGATCCAATGCAGCCCGTGGCTTCCAAGACGAGCGCACGAGAAGGCAAAAGAGTTAGTCAAGGCAACGCCGAGGCAATCCCTCAGGCACGAAAAGCGCCGAGCGCCGTCAGAAGGCGAGACCGGTTGCGGCAGACCTTCTGCAAGTCAAACCCCGGTACAAGTTTACCGTGGGAGCATCAGCGCCTGCTGCACCTGCTTCCTCTCCTTCCCCTGATCCAACCGTTATTCCAGAAGAGAAGAAGCGGAAGAGAGTCGAGAAAATCAGGCGACCTAGCACGATAGTGCGGCGGCCAGTTGCAGAGCCGCAGCCGCGTCCTGCCGCCGCAGAGACAGTTTCTCTGGGCAGTCCCAAGCCAGCCGCCGAGACCAGAAGCGAAGACATCCACCCGGCATCGGCTCAGGCGGAGCCCGCAGGTACGTTTGCTGCCCCTGTCTCCTTAGTCTCACCCAGTCCTACTCCCACTCCGTCTCCCGCTCAATCCGAGCAAGTTATGGCCGCATCCCCTTCCCCGTCTCCACGCCCTCCTTCTAGCGGCCCCCATTCTTTTGATCAGTTTGCTCAGAACCCTAACGTTTCTCTTTCTCTGAGCACAACTCCAAACCCCTCGCCTGAGGCTAGTGCTGAGGCTGTCCGTTCACCGTCACATCCACCGTCTCAGCCGCTTCAAACCCTTGCAATATCAGCCGCTCCCATCTCCATTCCCCGGTCGCCCCCACAAGCGACCGATTCTTCCAAGGTCCGTCCGGTTCCTCCTGGTCCCATCCCCGCAGGAGAGACGTCTCAGCAGAACCCTAGGCTGGGGGAACCAGATTTCATGGACGACCTCCAGAATACAGACGACTTGCCCCTGGCAACGAGGGCTGTAGAGTATTCTGTCTCTTTCCTCCAAGACCTGAAGCGGAGGAGACATGAAGAGATAGCCGCCCCGGCAAAACGCGCAAAGTACGATTTCGGGAGGAGAGTGATTACAACAGAGAAGATAATCCCAAAAGTAAAGAAACCTCTCCGGGAAATGACCGGGGGCGGACTACGAGCTCCGGACAAAGGAGAAGAGCTTTGACGACATTAACAAGCAATATGAGATTCGGTCGATCATGCGCAAAGGCGATAATCTCTTTGTCAAAAGTACGGAGGAGCGGGAAGAACTTTTCGGGTTGCGAGGATAAAACAAGGCAGCTTGAAGAGGACCTCTCTAGGTCCAGCGAGCAACTAGAAGCGGCGCGGCAAGAAATAGATGAACTCAAAGCCCGGCTGGCCGCTTCTCGGCAACAAGCCGCAGCCGAAAGGAAAGCGGCCTCGGAGCAGATTTCTCGGCTCCGGGAGTCTTTGAAGCGGGCGCGGTCGCAACTTGCGGAGAGAGCATCTCAAGCGACGGTCTTTTCAAAGACAAAGGTTAAGGAGATGCGGGCTGGTTTGTTGCGGGAATGCAAGCCCCACACCTACAAGGCGATGGCAGTTCTGGATTTTGCATCCAGAATTCAAGAAGTTTCTGCCCAGGGAAAGCCTGTGGTAGAGGAGGCCGAGCACCAGGCGAAGCAATGGCTGGACCTGGAGGCAAATCTTCAGGAGCGCGAGCGCAACGGCCTCCAATTTTCTCCCGTGTCCTCATTGGCTGCAGAATGGGCAGGTGCAAGGGTGACCTTGCACAAATATTTCAAAAAAGTTGAAGAGGTGAGAGTTGCCAGACGAATGCTAGATGCATTCGGACATGAAAGAGATATCTGTCTGGCTCCCTTTCGCGCTCTTTCAGATCTTGGGTGCCCAAGTTTTGTTGAAAATGGCGAGCTCCTCACCCTAGATCGGGTGAAAAGGAATTGGCAGTCCTTCGAAGCAGATACGGACTGAAATTGACAGCTGGGCTGAGCCAATTCAAGACAGTCAGGTCACTCAGATGGTGGCCAAATATTCCAAGATCAGCTCCTACTTCCAGGAGTTAGAAAAAAGATACCTCACCATCGACCTGCATGCGGTCGCTGCTTTCCACGCAGCATTAGAAGATGCAGCTGACCGCCGGCCATTTGAAGCAGAAGCTTGGCGCCCAGCCCAGGTCGCATACGATCGCATTCGCGAAGCAGAAGCAGGAGATGGAGAGCTTTCGGAAGGTAACTACGAGGGGCAAGCGACAAAGATGAGTACGAAGAACGGTTGCCACGGGGCGAACGGCTAGAGCGGCAAAAGGCGGGGAGGCAAGTTCCTCTGCACCCAAAGGATGAAGGCATGGATTATTTGCACCGAGGCGAGCTCGACACCTCGCGAGTCGCCAGAAATGTTGTCACATTTTGCACGGGGTGCAATGTCTTCAGTGTTGTAACGATCTTGCTCTTCTTTTCCCTCTTCCTCCATTTTCCTTCCTTCTTCTCTCCCTTTCCTTTTCTTTCCCGCATTCTCTTTCTTTCCCCCCTTTCTTGGAGTCCCCCAGTTGATTTTTCAACTTCCCAGCAAGTCACCTGAAAAATGGCTAAGTCTGGGTGCGAAGTTCGCACTTCGCCCAGTTTGGGTGCGAAGTTCGCACTTCGCCCGATTTTGAGGTGCGAGAGTTCGCACCGCCGTGCGTCGACTCGCCCCTCTTACGGGCGCACCTTGCAAGCGGCAGCGGCGGTGACAAAAGAAAAATCAAGCGCTGGAGCAAGTCCGTACGGCGGCAGACATCAGTTTTCGCCTGTGCGCATTCCGACTTCACACCGAAGTCGGAGTGCGCCCTTGACGAGTGCTTGCGATGAGGGAACAAACCCGGAATTTGACCAAGGCATGAAGGCCTTCCCGGCGCAGCTGCGTTACGCCCGCGCATCCCGAGGTGCTCCGATCCCAAGCGAAGATGGACGGACTGCCCTCCAAGGCAGACACGTGTCAAACAGCATCATCCATCATCTGACAAGTGTCCAGCTTCGGGATTAGAGCCGAAACGTGCCGAGCAAAAGGACGAGCATGGGCTGCACTGCCTGTGCCAGTAGCCTCATTCAAAGCTGATCTGAGGTTCTACCTGCTCCAGCTACCCGCATCACTGCCAGATTGAAGTTCTGCCCAGCGCACCGCCATGTAGCTGTCCAGCTTCCAGGAAGACCATGCTTGCGGGTGCGGTCCGGTCCGACAAAAGGTCGGCATTTGCAGCTCTTTCGCCGCTTTTGTCAGCTTATGTTTGAGTGGGACCTTGTGCCCATTAATGTAACGGGAGGGACTCGGGCTATAAAAGCCCACCATGAATTCATTGTAAAGGGTGGAAGGGGAATGTCTGTTAGGGAACTACTGTGCCCATTGTAACCGTGCTTACGCTTATGAATATAATCTGTATGCACGGTTACATTCTGCTTATACTTTTTTATCTTTGCCTTTCTATTCATGCCTTAGGCTAACTTTGTCACGGCTTGCTTGATTCATTTCAGCATTTGGTGAGCAAGTGCCTCTAGCATTGCTTGTTTAAAGCACCCCTGTACTTCATTAGTTAAAAGGATACATAGAATGGATGTAGTAGCAGTTCCATCAGTTATGTGTTTTGTTGCTGGCCCGTGTCACGGTGGTGATGCGATCCCGTCTTGTTAGTTCCTTGTAGGGAATGTCTGTTAGGGAGCCATTGGAGCTGTGCGGTTAAATTCTCTACATAAACACATATACCTGGTTCTGATATCTCTAGTTTGCTTTCTACTCTTGTTAGTGTACGTATCTGGTGATTGATGCATTGCCATGCTGTTAGTTCCTTGTAGGGAATGTTTGCTAGGGGATCATTGAAGTTGTGCATACACTGCCTGAGTATCGGAAGTACACGTAGTTTTTGCAGTTCCTGGTCATGCTTTGTGTTTATAATGCAGTAAGTAGCGGTAATTAGTGTGTTCCCGTACTGTTAGTTCCCCCCACCAACCTCTGGACATATTTGTAATTTCTTTCTGTATATTTATCTCTTTCTGTACATTTATCTCTTTCCTGTACTCTTAGCTTAAATCTAACCCCCGAAAGGAGCCGGCCTTCTCCGGAGATTGGCTCGGGAGGCATCTCTTCCTTCCGGCCTTTCATGCTGGTGGGCGAATCTGGGCGCGTTAACCCAAAATCCTTTCCTCATGGCCGATTCGTAACCAACAGTAATCAGCCAGCCTGATGCGCTCACCTGGAGCGTTGGTATTAATTTCATAAAGTTAGGCTGGTTTCCCGGGTTCCTCGCTCGCCACCTTCGACTTGCACAAAGGCGTTAGGACCGGTCTTTCGGACTCAGAGAATATGAACGTGCGGAGTCGCCAGGTGCTCTGATTTTGAACAACAATGAAGCGAGCACTAGTGCTTCGATTCTGTTTGGAGGTGAGAAACTTCCTTGTCCCACCGGGTATTCGAAAAGAAACTGTCAGCCCGAGTGAGGACGAGCTTGAGATCTTCCAAATGTGGGACTCCGGGTCCCACCGGGCGTGCCAAAAATTGTTGGTCACGAATCCGCCATGAGGAAAGGATTTGTCGTTATTGCGCCCTGGACCCGCAAACCAACATTGAAAGGCCGGAAGGAAGGAATGCCTTTCGGGCCAATCTCCGGAGAAGGCCGACTTCCTGTGGGGTTTTATGGTTTGAGATAAGGGTGTAGAAAAGAGATAAAAATGCGGAAAGGATTTACAAATGTGAGTGAAGTTGGGTGGGGGGAACTAACAGTACGGCAACACATCAATCACCACTACTTACTGCATTATAAGTACAAAGCATAACCAGGAACTGCAAAGTCTAAGTGTACTTTCTATATAAAGCAATGTACGCACAGCTACAATGGTCCCCTAGCAAACATTCTCCCTACAAGGAGAACTAACAGCACGGCAATGCATCAATCACCACTACGTACGGTAACTCAAACAGAAAGCAACTAAGAGATGTCAGATCCAAGTATATGTGTTATGCAGAGAATTTATACACACAGCTACAATGGTCCCCTAGCAAACATTTTCCCTACAAGGAGAACTAACAGCACGGCAACGCATCTATCACCACTACGGACAACAACGTAACACACAACTGAAGGAACTACTACCACATTTATTCTATGTATCCTCTAATCTATTAAGTTCAAGAGTGCGTGGCCACCAAATGCCGAAGTGAATCAACAAGCCATGACACAAACAATGCCTCAGGTTTACCTGACCACCAAATGCTGAAACGAATCAACGAGCCGTGACACAGGAAAACGTAAAGCAGACATAGCAGCATAAAAAATAAAAGCAGTAGAACAGAGCCGGGCATATACTTTATATTTATAAGCAGAAGCATGATTACAATGTTTCCCTAACAGACATTCCCCTTCCACCACCTTACAATGAAAATGTGGTGGGTATTTATAGCCCAAAGTCCCCCCCGTTACATTAATGGGCACAAAGTCCCAGTCAAACATTAGCTGACAAAAGCAGCCGTGGAACTGCTGATGCTGACATCTGTCGGGCTGGACTGTACTCTCGGCATGGTCTCCCTGAAGGTTGAACAGCCACGTGGCAGCGCGTTGGGTAGAACTTTACATCGGTAGGAATGCGGGTAGCTGAGGCAGGTGGAAACTCACATCAGCCTTAAATGAGGCGGCTGGCATAAGTAGTGCGGCCCATGCTTGTCCTTTTGCTCGGCATGTCTTGGCTCGGATCCCAAAGTTGGACACTTGTCCGATGATGCTGCTTGACACGTGTCTGCCTTGAAAGGCAGTTTATCCAACTTCGCCCAGGATCAGAGCGCCATCGGGTTGCACAGGCAGAAAACAGCGTAGTCGGGAAGGCTTTCATGCCTTGGGTGCATTTCTGAGTTTATTTCCCTACTGCGCACCTGTCAAAGGGAGCACTCCGACTTCGCTGCGAAGTCGGGTTGCACACAGGTGAAAACTGATGTCTGCTGCCGAACGGACTTCGCCCTGGAAAGGGGGAGCAGTTCGAACTTCGCGCGAAGTACGAACTTCGCCCCAGCACTTAGTCATTTTTCTGCCAGCCTGCCAGCCTGCTACAAGGTGCGCTCAGAAAGTTGGGAGAAGTCGGACTTCGCACCAAAACTGGGTGAAGTACAAACTTCGCACCAAAACTGCGAAGTTCGAACTGCTCCCCAGCACTTAGTCATTTTTCTTCCAGCCTGCCAGCCTTCTACAAGGTGCACTCAGAAAGTTGGGAGAAGTCGGACTTCGCACCAAAATTGGGCGAAGTACAAACTTCGCACCAAAACTGGGAGAAGTACGAACTTCGCACCAAAACTGGGCGAAGTATGAACTTCGCACCAAAACTGGGTTTCGTGGTTCAGCTTCACGGGGCCATAACTTTTGATCCGCTGACCCGATCGCCTATTATGATATATCGTCGGAAAGCTGGCGAGAAGATCTGCAATGATAAAATATCCAGAGCTCATTTTGTCCATTTTATCGCCCCTGTTTATGGCCCGCGAAAACCCGAACACCTCAGCATGCTCTTTGCCGCTTGAAAGCTCCATACTTAAGCCAAAATTTTAATGTGGCAAAATTGCCAACATTCCTGGCAGCTTGCGAGGCATTGAGCTCACCTCGATGTGAGGACCCAAGCATTTATCCATTGGGCAATGGAGTCACCCTCGCTGTCCTCTTGATATCCACTGCCAGCAGCAACCTCTTTCTGAAACCCTTGGCACCCACGGCACTTTGCTTCTACCGGAAAACTTAAAAAGAAAACACTGCACAGACTGAATTAAGGAAACAACTAAAACTTTGAATACTAGCCAGATTATTTATACAAAATTTTGCGGCATTATCGGCATGCCGCCAACACAAATCTAACTTTGGTTGCCTTTCCGGTGAACCTGCAGTGTCCGGACCAGATCTGATTGTAATTCAGATGATCTTTGAAGTCCGGCTGGCCTCCCAAAGTTTGCCAGGTCGCGAACGTGGTGCAACGTGGCAGATTGTCATTCATGCTGGTACCCGTACAATTGATGAACGATGTGGCAAGGATATTTTTCATATGGGAGCCCTCTTCGGGTACCGGTTGCGGTGATGGTTGGAGCCAATACCACCACGGTGGAGACTGTAGGTGAACATTCATTTCTCCGCTTGTGAGGTCAAGGCTGCTCACCAAACCTTGATTCCTCCGGGTGTCTTCTATTAGCTTAAAAAAAAAGGGCGCCTGCAATCAAGAAATCTAGATCTTCAGCTCAGTCAGAGTCGGCAGGTGATTTTGCCAGATGAAGGCAAGCCAAAGATTCACCAACTCGGGCTTCCTTAAAATATGGAGACTCGGATTTGTCTATGCGAGCTTGGTAATCAGCCAGCCTGACGCGCTCACCTGGAGCGTTGGTATTAATTTCGTAAAGTCAGGCTGGTTTCCCGGGTTCCTCGCTCGCCACTTTTTGCTTGCACAAAGGCGTTAGGACCGGTCTTTCGGACTCAGAGAATATGAACGTGCGGAGTCGCCAGGTGCTCTGATTTTGAACAGCAATGAAGCGAGCACCAGTGCTTCGATTCTGTTTGGGGGTGAGAAACTTCCTTGTCCCACCGAGTATTCGGAAAGAAACTGTCAGCCCGAGTGAGGACGAGCTTGAGATCTTCCAAATGTGGGACTCCGGGTCCCACCGGGCGTGCCAAAAACTGTTGGTCACGAATCCGCCATGAGGAAAGGATTTGTCGTTATTGCGCCCTGGACCCGCAAACCAACATTGAAAGGCCGGAAGGAAGGAATGCCTTTCGGGCCAATCTCCGGAGAAGGCCGGCTTCCTGTGGGGTTTTATGGTTTGAGATAAGGGTGCAGGAAAGAGATAAAAATGCGGAAAGGATTTACAAATGTGAGTGAAGTTGGGTGGGGGGAACTAACAGTACGGCAACACATCAATCACCACTACTTACTGCATTATAAGTACAAAGCATAACCAGGAACTGCAAAGTCTAAGTGTACTCTCTGTATAAAGCATTGTACGCACAGCTATAATGGTCCCCTAGCAAACATTCTCCCTACAAGGAGAACTAACAACACGGCAATGCATCAATCACCACTACGTACGGTAACTCAAACAGAAAGCAATTAAGAGATGTTAGATCCAAGTATATGTGTTATGCAGAGAATTTATACACACAGCTACAATGGTCCCCTAGCAAACATTCTCCCTACAAGGAGAACTAACAGCACGGCAACGCATCAATCACCACTACGGACAACAACGTAACACACAACTGAAGGAACTGCTACCACATTTATTCTATGTATCCTCTGATCTATTAAGTTCAAGAGTGCTTGGCCACCAAATGCCGAAGTGAATCAACAAGCCATGACACAAGCAATGCCTCTGGTGTACCTGACCACCAAATGCTGAAACGAATCAACGAGCCGTGACACAGGAAAACGTAAAGCAGACATGTAAAGTAGAGGCAGCATAAAAAATAAAAGCAGTAGAACAGAGCCGTGCATATACTTTATATTTATAAGCAGAAGCACGGTTACAATGGTTCCCTAACAGACATTCCCCTTCCACCACCCTACAATGAAAATGTGGTGGGTATTTATAGCCCAAAGTCCCCCCCGTTACATTAATGGGCACAAAGTCCCAGTCAAACATTAACTGACAAAAGCAGCCGTGGAGCTGCTGATGCTGACATCTGTCGGGCTGGACTGTACTCTCGGCATGGTCTCCCTGAAGGTTGAACAGCCACGTGGCAGCGCATTGGGTAGAACTTTACATCGGTAGGAATGCGGGTTGCTGAGGCAGGTGGAAACTCACATTAGCCTTAAATGAGGCAACTGGCATAAGTAGTGCGGCCCATGCTTGTCCTTTTGCTCGGCATGTCTTGGCTCGGATCCCAAAGTTGGACACTTGTCGGATGATGCTGCTTGACACGTGTCTGCCTTGAAAGGCAGTTTATCCAACTTCGCCCAGGATCAGAGCGCCATCGGGTTGCGCAGGCAGAAAACAGCGCAGTCGGGAAGGCCTTCATGCCTTGGGTGCATTTCTGAGTTTATTTCCCTACTGCGCACCTGTCAAAGGGCGCACTCCGACTTCGCTGTGAAGTCGGGTTGTGCACAGGTGAAAGCTGATGTCTGCCGCCGAACGGACTTCGCCCTAGAAAGGGGGAGCAGTTCGAACTTCGCGCGAAGTACGAACTTCGCCCCAGCACTTAGTCATTTTTCTGCCAGCCTGCCAGCCTGCTACAAGGTGCGCTCAGAAAGTTGGGAGAAGTCGGACTTCGCACCAAAACTGGGCGAAGTACGAACTTCGCACCAAAACTGGGCGAAGTATGAACTTCGCACCAAAACTGGGTTTCCTGGTTCAGCTTCCCGGGGCCATAACTTTTGATCCGCTGACCCGATCACCTATTATGATATATCGTCGGAAAGCTGGCGAGAAGATCTGCAATGATAAAATATCCAAAGCTCATTTTGTCCATTTTATCGCCCCCGTTTATGGCCCGCGAAAACCCGAACACCTCAGCATGCTCTTTGCCGCTTGAAAGCTCCATACTTAAGCCAAAATTTTAATGTGGCAAAATTGCCAACATTCCTGGCGGCTTGCGGGGCATTGAGCTCGCCTCGATGTGAGGACCCAGGCCTTTATCCATTGGGCAACGGAGTCACCCTCGCTGTCCTCTTGATATCCACTGCCAGCAGCAACCTCTTTCTGAAACCCTTGGCACCCACGACACTCTGCTTCTGTCGAAAAACTTAAAAAGAAAACACTGCACAAACTGAATTAAGGAAACAACTAAAACTTTGAATACTAGCCGGATTATTTATACAAAATTTTGCGGCATTATTGGCATGCCGCCAACACAAATCTAACTTTGGTTGCCTATCCGGTGAACCTGCGATGTATCGGACCAGATCTGATTGTACTTCAGATGATCTTTAAAGTCTGGCTGGCCTCCCAAAGTTTGCCAGGTCGCGAACGTGGTGCAACGTGGCAAATTGTCATTCATGTCGGTACCCGTACAATTGATGAACGATGTGGCAAGGAGATTTTTTAGATGGGAGCCCTCTTCGGGTACCGGTTGCGGTGATGGTTGGAGCCAATACCACCACGGTGGAGACTGTAGGTGAACATTCATTTCTTCGCTTGTGAGGTCAAGGCTGCTCACCAAACCTTGATTCCTCCGGGGTGTCTTCTATTAGCTTAAAAAAAAGGGCGCCTGCAATCAAGAAATCTGGATCTTCAGCTCAGTCAAAGTCGCCAGGTGATTTTTCCAGATGAAGGCAAGCCAAAGATTCACCAACTCGGGCTTCCTTAAAATATGGAGATTGATCGTCTCACCTCACAGATTTGTCTATGCGAGCTTGGTAATCAGCCAGCCTGACGCGCTCACCTAGAGCGTTGGTATTAATTTCGTAAAGTCAGGGTGGTTTCTCGGGTTCCTCGCTCACCACCTTCTGCTTGCATGAAGGCGTTAGGACTGGTCTTTCGGACTCAGAGAATATGAACGTGCGGAGTCGCTAGGTGCTCTGATTTTGAACAGCAATGAAGCGAGCACCAGTGCTTCGATTCTATTTGGGGGTGAGAAACTTCCTTTTCCCATTGAGTATTCGGAAAGAAACTATCAGCCCGAGTGAGGACGAGCTTGAGATCTTCCAAATGTGGGACTCCGGGTCCCACCGGGCATGCCAAAAACTGTTGGTCACGAATCCGCCATGAGGAAAGGATTTGTCATTATTGCGCCCTGGACCCGCAAACCAACATTGAAAGGCCGGAAGGAAGGAATGCCTTCCGGGCCAATCTCCAGAGAAGGCTGGCTTCATGTGGGGTTTTATGGTTTGAGATAAGGGTGCAGGAAAGAGATAAAAATGCGGAAAGGATTTACAAATGTGAGTGAAGTTGGGTGGGGGGAACTAACAGTACGGCAACACATCAATCACCACTACTTACTGCATTATAAGTACAAAGCATAACCAGGAACTGCAAAGTCTAAGTGTACTTTATGTATAAAGTAGTGTACGCATAGCTACAATGGTCCCCTAGCAAACATTCTCCCTACAAGGAGAACTAACAGCACGACAATGCATCAATCACCACTACGTACGGTAACTCAAACAGAAAGCAACTAAGAGATGTCAGATCCAAGTATATGTGTTATGCAGAGAATTTATACGCACAGCTACAATGGTCCCCTAGCAAACATTCTCCCTACAAGGAGAACTAACAGCACGGCAATGCATCAATCACCACTACAGATAGTAACGTAACACACAACTGAAGGAACTGCTACCACATTTATTCTATGTATCCTCTAATCTATTAAGTTCAAGAGTGCTTGGCCACCAAATGCCGAAGTGAATCAACAAGCCATGACACAAGCAATGCCTCAGGTGTACCTGACCACCAAATGCTGAAACGAATCAACGAGCCGTGACACAGGAAAACGTAAAGCAGACATGTAAAGTAGAGGCAGCATAAAAAATAAAAGCAGTAGAACAGAGCCAAGCATATACTTTATATTTATAAGCAGAAGCACGGTTACAATGGTTCCCTAACAGACATTCCCCTTCCACCACCCTACAATGAAAATGTGGTGGGTATTTATAGCCTAAAGTCCCCCCGTTACATTAATGGGCACAAAGTCCCAGTCAAACATTAGCTGACAAAAGCAGCCACGGAACTGCTGATGCTGACATCTGTCGGGCTGGACTGTACTCTCGGCATGGTCTCCCTGAAGGTTGAACAGCCACGTGGCAGCGCGTTGGGTAGAACTTTACATCGGTAGGAATGCAGGTAGCTGAGGCAGGTGGAAAATCACATCAGCCTTAAATGAGGCAGCTGGCATAAGTAGTGCGGCCCATGCTTGTCCTTTTGCTCGGCATGTCTTGGCTCGGATCCCAAAGTTGGACACTTGTTGGATGATGCTGCTTGACACGTGTCTGCCTTGAAAGGCAGTTTATCCAACTTTGCCCAGGATCAGAGCACCATCGGGTTGCACAGACAGAAAACAGCGCAATCGGGAAGGCCTTCATGCCTTGGGTGCATTTCTGAGTTTATTTCCCTACTGCGCACCTGTCAAAGGGCACACTCCGACTTCGCTATGAAGTCGGGTTGCGCACAAGTGAAAGCTGATGTCTGCCGCCGAACGGACTTCGCCCTAGAAAGGGGGAGCAGTTCAAACTTCGCGAAGTACGAACTTCGCCCCAGCATTTAGTCATTTTTCTGCCAGCCTGCCAGCCTGCTACAAGGTGCGCTCGAAAAGTTGGGAGAAGTCGGACTTCGCACCAAAACTGGGCAAAGTACGAACTTCGCACCAAAACTGGGCGAAGTACGAACTTCGCACCAAAACTGGGTTTCCTGGTTCAGCTTCCCGGGGCCATAACTTTTGATCCGCTGACCCGATCGCCTATTATGATATATCGTCGGAAAGCTGGCGAGAAGATCTGCAATGATAAAATATCCAGAGCTCATTTTGTCCATTTTATCGCCCCTGTTTATGGCCCGCGAAAACCCGAACACTTCAGCATGCTCTTTGCCGCTTGAAAGCTCCATACTTAAGCCAAAATTTTAATGTGGCAAAATTGCCAACAGGAGCTAAATCTATGTCGAACTCATAGCCTCAAAACCTTACCCTTGTGATTATGGGTCCTTAACGAAAATACCAAACAGGGAGCCGTGGCAGAGAAAAGTCCCATTGGAATTTTTTGTTATTTTACTGAATAAAGGAAATATTCGTTCACATGGTGAGTAGAAGCTGTCCTTGAACATTACCCAAACAAGCTCTCAATGTTTTGAATTACAAGAATGTACAGGAGAATGACGATATGGACTTGAGTTTGGCATTTGTTAAATAGGAATATATACTATGTCTATGTAACAATATGACCATTACGTGAAAGGAATTTAAGTTCAAATTGTTTATATTGTTATCTAAATCTACCAACCATATGTCAAACAAGGGGGAATTCAAATTGAAAACGTGGATGTTTCTTTTTTCTATAGAAGATCTGCTGAAGATGCAAAGTTTGGTTAAGAGTTGTTGGAGATGGTTCTTAATGAACATCACAAAATTGGTAGTCATGGTCAAGACATGGAATACACGAAGTGTGATAACTTAGAATGTTTTAGTACTTTTCCATATATATAATGAAATACATAAGCAGACACTTCAATGATAACATTAAAAGCTACAATAATTCCAGTCGGGCATCAAGTGCAAAAAGTGTTGCTTAGGCATTGGGTAAGGATGACTGGTGTGAGCTCTAAAAATGTTTTCCATTATTAAGCTTCTTGCAGTAATGTGTTCCATAATTACAACTCTTGGATTGAAGTATCAATTTATATCCAATGTGCATTAGTTTTTGCTGATAAAATGTATACTAGAAGGCACTAAGTTTTGCAACACTTCCATGTCAGTGCATCCTCTCTTTGAATAATTTCTTCTTTTCATGTATTAGTGTTCATTATCCCTTCTAAACGATTTTTTTTGCTTATATCCTTGCCATGGTAAGAGTTGTGTTTTCTTATGTTACATTGGTACAGATTCTAAGCTTTCTTTTGTTCATATTACAGTACACTCCTGCCATCGATATTTGGAGCGTTGGCTGCATATTTGCTGAAGTTCTGTCAGGAAAGCCCTTATTTCCAGGGAAGAATGTAGCACACCAGCTTGAGCTCATGACAGAAATGCTTGGCACTCCTCCACTAGAAACAATTGGCAGGGTTAGCATTTTCCTTTCTCCTTTTTTTTAGTTGGAAATGCTGTTTTAGAGAAACATGCACTACTCGGCCTGCACCTCATATGTGTGAAAATATTATTTTCTTTGGATAAGCTGCCATGCTGGAGGGGTATCTGTTCTATCAGAATCTGCCCATGGCTTGCACTTGTTCTTTATCACTTTTTCTTTTAACATCTTTTCTATGTCTCAGCTTTGATATTCCCTCTAGTTTGGAAAATATGTTCATAGATTTTTCTAAGACAACGACTGTGCTTCTACTTTACTTCTCACTATAGATTAATGTTGGCGCTTGGATCCAATGGAGCTCCTTTCTGTCTCTGTTGTATCTCGATTTCTAGCTCTCTCTTAATCATTACTTTTAGCATGTTAGGGTTTATCCATTTTGTGCAATCCTCGAGGCTGTAAATTTATGCCATACAGTTGTTCCACTTTAGAGTAGTTTGCACTAGATTCTTTACTCTAGTTTAGCTTATTTTTGTAGTACTTTGTGGTTACTACAATGCATTATAATTTGTAACAACTCTTTTCAATGAGTCCCCTTGGCCTACTTTGGCCATCTTTGGGCATTAATAGAATTATCTTATCTTATCTTAGAGGCTGTTGTGTTATAATAAGCTCATATTGGATTATGTTGCTAAATGGTTATTCTATAGATACACTGATGATACACTTTCAATGAAAAAATATTTATAATATATTTGTCTTAGAGTTCTATGTTTCGAAATTTAATTTTGAGTTTATGTTATTGGTGTGGTTTAGATCAGTAATGATACTGCTAGAAGATACCTATGTAGAATGAGGAAAAAGCAACCAATGCCTTTCTCCCAAAAGTTTCCTAAAGCAGAACCCTTGGCGCTTTGTCTTCTTGAACGCTTGCTAGCACTTGAACCAAAGGATCGGCCAACAACTGAGGAAGTAAGAAATCCTTAAATGTTCTAGTGTGAAACACAGAATGCTGTCATTATCTATGATAATTTATTAGAAATTTCTTCCTTTTAATTTCCTTTGCATTGCTAGTGTAGTGTTTATCTCGAGTAAAAAGATACAAATGTGTTAAGATACTTGCAAAATATTCGCAGGCATTGGCTCATCCATATTTCAGAGGTTTAGAAATTGACAACAATGAGATTTCAGCAGATCCAAACCCTATTTCAAAAATGGAATTTGATTTTGAAAGGCAAAGATTAACAAAGGAGGATGTGAGAAAGCTTATTTATGACGAGGTAAATAGATTATTCAAATAAATGGCTCTTGCTGAATTTGCTTCGTTTATCTTGTATCATGATCAATATACTAGGACCCTGACTTAGACTTTCTAATTTTATATGGTTCTTATTGGAACAGATTTTAGAGTATCATCCTCAGATCAAAGAGGAATATCTATCTGGTGCAGATCAGGCTAACTTTATCTATCCAAGGTGTTGACCTCATCACATCTTCAAGTATGCATGTTTTTTTTTTGTGACAGAAAAAATGTAAATGCTATATGCTTACAATAAATAGTATGTTTTCTGGAAGTTGAAATATCAGTGAGAATATTGTGCCAGTTTGAGTTCAAATAAGAATAATCTTTAGGCGCTATTTTCAATTTGTTTAGGGAAAATATTTATCTTTTTCATATCAGGGATATTTGTTTTCGGTACATCTCTGATACAATGGATGGGAAAAATATTTGTATTCTCATGTCAATTCTCATGGCGTGCATTGTCTGACTGGTATCACTCAAACTTGCTTACTACAGCTAAGCTTGCTTGCTATGATGTATGGAACAAATGATCTCCAAAAATATATCCTCATCATTCTTTCTATGAAAAGATGTTCAAATCCTTAATTGACTTTAAAAATCAAGAGAATTTCAACTATCTGATATTATGAATATTTTCCCCTTTCATAAGTTGAACCCACTCATTGGTCTTTCTAACAAAATCCTCTATTTTTTGGCCCCTTCCATACCTCTATTCAATTCTTCAATATTTTTCATTTGTGAATTAGATATGGCTTATTCCATTGGAATTATTATACGTTTTGAAATTTCTTTTCCCATAGGCCACTTTTGATCTTTAAAGTTTATACATCTTTCCCACAAAATTTTTAATATCTTAAGTTTTGAATTCAAATACTTGCTGAAACCACAAGTAGCCCATTTGTTTTTCAAATGATATAAGATAAGATGGATACTGGAAGGACACCACAAATGATACGGAAATACCTCCAAAGGAGGTTGCAATACAGAGTGAAATAATAGTAATAGAAGGGCTCTCACCTCCTGGGTAAAAATGTAGAAGATTGGTTGAAATAACGGAGATGAAGGATGCAAAATTTTGTCAAATTTATTCCCCACCATTTCTTCATTGTATGGTGTTACAGCCTCAAGTGAGTCAAGCACAAGTCGAATAGAAGTCAGGCATGTCCTCAGGCCATGGAATCAAGCATTGTTTCTTTCTTCAGAAATGAAATGAAATATTATTAATGTCCTCAGAAGGAAAGTAAAACTTAGAAAAGAAATAAATCACAGCCCCCCTTTCTTCTTCGTTGTATCAAGAAAATATCCTAGGAAACATCTATAAGGCCACATTCTTCTAGAAATAATTACCACAACTACCCAAAGACATTTTCATTTACTTACAATTGTTAATTCTCTCCCCTAATTGTTTTGGAGATTAGTATAAGATTTAAATCACTCAGAGGATCACATCAGAAGTCTTCATCTAGATCATTCAAAACCCCACCTTAAACCTCCTAGATCCTACCTAAGCTCATCATGTGCAGTCTAAAGAATAATTATACTACAGTCTCTTTGACACATACAACATCAGATGTCTTAAATCCCATAGTTGTAGCAGCAGAATTCTAGAGACGGGGTTGAAATCTTTGTTTCCATACAAAGTCCAAGGGCATCTTATTCCAAAGTGGGCATGAAAGAGAAAGGGAACAGAAACATCTGTTTCTGGCTTATCCATCATTTTTTGGCTGATCAAAACATATTTCAAAAAATGGTTATCTTTTAATAAAAGACTGATATACCTGAGGGCCATATTTGGTATGCAATAAACAACCCACAAAATAACTAAAGAAACTATAGAAGAAACCAAAAACAAAGTGAAAGGAGGAAATGGTAGTGGCTTCAAACAATATCCTAAAGAAAGGAACCCTAGAAAGAGTGTTTTTAAAACACTCTTTTACCCTTGTCTGCTCATTTTTCTATTGTCTATACCAATAGAGAGGAACATAAAGACACCATTCATTTAGGCTAATTTGCACCAGGTTCAATTGGAGTTTTTGTTCATTTTTTGCCTTGTTTTTCGGCATTACTGTGGCAAAAAGCCTAGCTCCAAGTATATAATCATCCCTCCAAGAAAAATATTGTCTGATCCAAGTAATAACTAGAAGCCATAAGGGATTTTCAAGCTAGGTTGTTGGCTACAATAGAATCCACTCATTTGTACAATACAGTAGCAGGTGGGCAAACAGGAAAAGGGCTTGGATATGTCCATAGTTCAAGCTTCAGAACCTTGGAGTAACTGCATGTCTTAGATGGCATTTGGTTTCTGCTGGAAAAAAGTAGTCAATTAAAATATTTGACATTGTTCTGAAATCAAAGAAGTCCTACTATATAAAACGTTATAATGACGTTAAACTACTGCAAATCATTTTTGGACCCACTATGGTAGTACAATTTTCATGGACTCAATATGAACAAGGCACGAGTACTATCTGTAGCAGCCAATTTTGACATAAGCACTATCTCATGCTACAATATTTAGAGAATCTTGAAAGGCATATTGACATGTGTGTGACAATATGGAAATCCATTGGGGTGACAGATGAAAATGAATGGTTGTAATTGTTTCTAGCCATGTTACAAGGAATAATGATGGATTGGCATTTGAAGCACGAACAATTGTGACCACCTAGAATGACTTGAAGGAAGGATTCACCAAGTAGTTCAAATCATAGTTGAGAAAATCTGCAAAAATCCCGATTTTGCCGATTTTTTCCCGATTCACAGGCTAGCCAATTTTCTCCTGATCTTGCCGATTTTTTCCCAAAAAATTCTGATATGCATGAAAAAAGCTTTTTTCAATGAAAAATTGCATTTCTTCGGTTTTTTCAATAAAAAATGCAGATTTTTTGCCGATTTTTTCCCCGATTTTTTGCCGATTTCGATTCTTTGCCGATTTTTAAACCAGCCGATTTAATACCCGATTCTGATTTTCTCAACTATGGTTCAAATTGCTTCGTGATGACATAGAAATCATCAAAGAGATCTATGTGACAAAGCAAAGGAAGGATGAAAACATCAAGTTGTATAATTGTTGGTTGAAGGAGTTGATAGGCAAAATGGAAGTCAATCCAATGGACAAACTTCAAAGGTGGTGGTTCATGGATGGACTACTTCGGTATACGAAGGTGTTACTATTGGTTACGAATCTGCCATGAGGAAAGGATTTTGGGTTAATGTGCCCAGATTCGCCCACCAGCATGAAAGGCCGGAAGGAAGAGATGCCTTCCGTGCCAATCTCCGGAGAAGGCCGGCTCCTTTTGGGGGGTTTTGGTTTAAGCTAAGAGTGCAGGAAAGAGATAAATGAACAGAAAGAATTTACAAATGTACTTGGAGTTTGGTGGGGGGAACTAACAGTACGGCAACCAGCAATCACCAATACTTACTGCATCATAAATACAAAGCATGACTGAGAACTGCAAAATCTAAGTGTACTTTCTGTACTAAGCAATATACGCACAGCTACAATGGTCCCCTAGCAAACATTCTCCCTACAAGGAGAACTAACAGCACGACAATGCATCAATCACCACTACGTACGAAAACTCAAAACAGAAAGTAACTAAGAGATGTCAGAACCAGGTATATGTGTCATGCAGAGAATTTAACCGCACAGCTACAATGGTCCCCTAGCAAACATTCTCCCTACAAGGAGAACTCACAGCACGACAACGCATCAATCACCACTACGGACAACAACGTAACACACAACTGATGGAACTGCTACCACATCTAGTCTATGAAGTTCAAAAGTGCTTGACCACCAAATGCTAAAATAAATTAACAAGCCATGGCACAAACAATGCTAAAGGTGCCTGATCACCAAATGCTGAAACGAATCAACGAGCCGTGACACAGGGAAGCGTTAAGCATAAAGCATAAAGAAATAAAAGTAGCAGAACAGAACCAGGCATACAAATTATATTTATGAGCAGAAGCACGGTTATAATGGTTCCCTAACAGACATTCCCCTTCCACCCTTTACAATGAAATCATGGTGGGTTTTTATAGCCCGGGTCCCTCCCGCTACATTAATGGGCACAAGGTCCCAGTCAAACAATAGCTGACAAAAGCGGCGAAAGAGCTGCAAATGCTGACCTTTGTCGGACCGGACTGTACCCGCGGCATGGTCTTCCTGGAAGCTGGACAGCTACGTGGCAGTGTGTTGGGCAGACGGCCAGGAATGCGGGTAGCTGGAGCAGGTAGAACCTCCAATCGGCTTTAAATGAGGCCACTGGCATAGGTAGTGCAGCCCATGCTCGTCCTTTTGCTCGGCACGTCTTGGCTCAAATCCCGAAGCTGGACACTTGTCAGATGATGGATGATGTTGTTTGACACGTGTCTGCCTTGAAAGGCAGTTTATCCAACTTCGCCTGGGATCAGAGCGTCTCGGGTTGCGCAGGCAGAAAACAGTGCAGTCGGGAAGGCCTTCATGCCTTGGTTGTATTTTTGAGTTTGTTTCCCTACTGCGCACCTGTCAAGGGCGCACTCCGACTTCGCTGCGAAGTCGGAGTGCGCACAGGTGAAAATTGGTATCTGCCGCCGTACGGACTTTGCCCCAGCACTTATCACTCTTTTGTCAGCCTGCCAGCCTGCCAGTTACAAGGTGCACCCAGAAGAGGGGCGAAGTCGGACTTCGCACCAAAACTGGGCGAAGTATGCACTTTGCACCAAAACTGGGCGAAGTGCGAACTTCGCACCAAAACTGGGCGAAGTCGGACTTCGCACCAAAACTGGGCGAAGTGCGAACTTCGCACCAACACTTAGCCATTTTTCAGGTAACTGCTGTGAAATCTGAAATTCAACTGAGGGGCTCCAAGAAAAGGGGGGAAGAAAGAGAATGTAGGAAAGAAAGAGAAAGGGAGAGAAGAAGGAAGGAAAAGAGAGGAAGAGGGAAAAATAAGAGCAACACTGTTACAAAAATTGAAAACATTGCACCCCGTGCAAAATGTGGCAACATTTTTGGCGGCTCGCGGGGTGTCGAGCTCGCCTTGGCGCAAAGAATCCATGCCTTCATCCATTGGGTGCAGAGGAACTTGCTTCCCCTGCCTTTTGCTGCTCTAGCTGTTCTCCTCGCGGCAACTGTTCTTCAGATTGACCTTCATCAGTTGCCCCCTCAGAATCATCTTTCGAAGGCTCTCCAGCTTTTGCTTCTGCCTCGCAGATGCGGTTGTATGCGGCCTGGGCTTGGCCCCAGGCTTCTGCTTCGAATGGCCGGCGGTCAGCAACTTCTTCTAATGCTGCGTGGAAAGCAGCGACCGCGTGCAGGTCGATGGTGAGGTATCTTTTTCCTAGCTCCTGGAAGTAGGAGCTGATCTTGCAACATTTAGACACCATCTGAGTGACCTGACTTTCCTGAATTGGCTCAGTCCAGCTGTCAATTTCAGCTGTATCTGCTTCAAAGGACTGCCAATTCTTTTTCACCTGATCTAGGGTGAGAAACTCGCCATTCTCAACAAAACCTGGGCACCCTAGTTCAGAAAGAGCATGAAAGGGAGCCATACAAATGTCTCTTTCATGTTCGAATGCGTCTAACATTCGTCTGGCAACTCTCACCTCTTCTACTTTTTTAAAATATTTATGCAAGGTTACCCTTGCATCTGCCCATTCTGCAGCGAATGAGGACATGGGGGAGAATTGGAGGCCATCGCGCTCGCGCTCCTGAAGATTTATCGCCAGGTCCAGCCATTGCTTCGCCTGGCGTTCGGCCTCCTCTACCACGAGGCTTTCCCCTGGCGAAACTTCTTGAATTCCGGATGCGAAATCCGGAAGCGACATCGCCTTATAGGTGTGGGGCTTGCATTCCTGCAGCAAACCAGCCCGCATCTCCTTAACTTTCTTCTTCGAAAAGACCGTCGCTTGAGATGCTCTCTCTGCAGATTGCGACTGCGCCTGTTTCAAAGACTCCTGGAGCTGAGAAATCTGCTCCAAGGCTGCCTTCTTTTCGGTTGCGGCTTGTTGCTTGAGAAGCGGCCAGCTGGGCTTTTAGTTCATCTATTTCTTGCTGTCGTCGCTTCCAGTGCTCAGTGGACCTAGACAGGTCCTCTTCAAGCTGTCTTGTCTTATCTTGCAACCCAAAAAGCTCTTCCTGTTCCTCCAGACTTTTGACAAGGAGATTGTCAGCTTTACGAATGATTCCCTGAATCTCGTATTGCTTGTTGATGTCGTCAAAGCTCTTCTCCTTTCTCTGGAGCTTGTAGTCCGCCCTGGTCATTTCCCGGAGAGGCTTCTTCACTTTCGGGATTATCTTCTCTGTTGTAAGCACTCTCCTCTCGAAATTATACTTGGTGCGCTTTATCGGGGCGGCTATCTCTTCAGGTCTCCTCCGCTTCAGGTTTTGGAGGAAAGAGATAGAGTATTCTACAGCTCTTGTTGCCAGGGGCAAGTCGTCTGTATTCTGGAGGTCGTCCATGAAGTCTGGTTCCCCCAGCCTAGGGTTCTGCTGAGACGTCTCTCCTGCGGGAATGGGATCAGGAGGAACCGGACGGACCTGGGAAGGATCGGCCGCTTCTAGGGGCAACCGAGAAGTGGAGATGGGAGCGGCTGATGATGAAAGGGTTTGAAGCGGCTGAGGCGGTGGATGTAACGGTGAATGCACGGCTTCAGCACTAACCTCAGGCGAAGGGTTTGGAGTTTGACTCAGAGATAGAGAAACGTTGGGGTTCTGAGCAAACTGGTCAAAAGAATGGGGGCCGCTAGAAGGGTGTGGAGACGGGGAGGAAGATGCGGCCATAAATTGCTCGGATTGAGTGGGAGATGGAGTAGGGGTAGGACTAGATGAGACCAGAGAGAGTGGGGCAGCAAACGTACCTGCGGGCTCCGCCTGAGCCGATGCTGGATGGATGTCTGCGCTTCTGGTTCCGGCGGCTGGCTCGGGACTGCCCAGAGAAACATGCTCTGGAGCGGCTGAACGCGGCTGCGGCTCTGCGACTGGCTGCTGCACTGTCAGACTAGGTCGCCTGATTTTTTCAACTCTCTTCCTTTTCTTCTCTTCTGGAACAACAGTCGGATCGGGGGAAGGAGATGAAGCAGGTGCAACAGGCACTGATGTTCCCACGGTAAACTTGTACAGGGGTTTGACTTGCAGAAGGTCTGCCGCAACCGGTTTGCTCTCTGGCGGCGCTGGCATCTTTTGTGCCTGAGGAATCACCTCGGGCGTTGCCTTGACTAATTTCTTCGCCTTTTCAGGCGCCGCCTTGGAAGCCATGGGCTGCATTGGGTCCACTTGGATGTCTGCTGGGCCCGCGCTGGCAGTTGCCAAAGTGTACAACTGTTGGGAGGAAGACCCTCCTTTATAGCCCTCAAAGGGACCTCGGGGAACGTAACCTTGATATGCGAACGGCCGCCAGCTGTCATGATGCTGGTCATATAGAACTGAAAAGTCGTCATCAACGGCCAGATTTCTCCTGGTGGATTTGTCGTGCTGCGTGCGGCACCTCATCTTCCAGCATTCAATAATCTTTTCTTTTGGCCGGATTAAGGCCTGCTATCTTGGAGAGGAATTTTTGAACCCTGGAGATGAGAACTGGTGGTCCGGGATTCGCTTGGGGTCATATGCTACCTCCTCGCAGTAAAAATCCTGCCAGGGAGGAGAAGCTTCCATCAATTCAATTTCCCAGTCAAAGTCCACATGGACCACATTGCATCTGTGTTCGATTATATCTGCCCGGGGGCAGAGATGTGTGAACTTTCCCCTTATCCCGTAGGGGCGTACTTCCAGCGCTGCTGCAACAGAACCAGGCCAATCCGGGAAAACTCCTGCTCGAGGTAGACATGCTGTCCTACCTCAGAAATCTCAACGTTCGCCCAAGAAAGAGGATATTGAAAAATCTGGCCTCTTTTCTTTCCTAGGCCGAACTCCTCCTCAACATAGTCCATCTGTCGAGCAACCTCCATCCCAAACAGATGCTAGCTAGTACGGCTGTACCAGCTCATCAGAGTCGCAGCCGAGGATCCATGCCAGAATGGTGTATAAATATTTGTTCTGAAACCTCGCCAAGGGCATGGGGCCGGTTGGCCATTGTCCAGCTGCAAGTGGGGCGTTCAGCTCTGAATTGAGGAAGTCCCTCATTCTTTTGGTATGCGTGAAGCGTCCCACTTGCTCGCTCAGATTTATATTTCTGACAATTGTGCTGGAGTCATACTCCAACCCTGGGGCGAAAGCTGGCTGGACAGTCTCCTTGCGCAGCGCGAACAAGGGTTTACCGCTGGAGCTGCAAATCTGCCGGGTAACTGGTCTGTAGTGTCTGACAATCAGGTCTACCAGCTCCGGGCATTGATGGAAAGGAGGGCACAAGAATCTGAAGAGGTTAGATTTGTACGCCGCTCCGAAATGGTGAGAGGGCGAAACCTTGTCAGCCCAACTCTCCACATTTGTCCGCAGCTTAGTCAGGCTCATAGAAAACGAGCCGTCCTTGTATCCCGCCAAGTAATTTACCGGAGGTGGTGGGGCTTGCCCACGCTGTACTTTCTTTGGCCGAGACTTTGACTTTCGCTCCGGCGGTGTTTCACTTCTGAAAACACTTGGCCGTGGTAAATCCTCAGGTTCGCACCCTTCGCTGGATTGCACTGGCATTGGCATCTTTCCTCTGTCCATCTCTCCGAAACAACAATAATTACAAGTTCAGGGCGTCTGCAGCAGATTTCGCTGTCACAGGAATAATCTGCACAGTCCAAGGAATAATCTGCGCAGTCTGGCATGTCTGGATGCATCTGACCCCCTTTTCTAGATAATGACAGCGTCATTAATGCCGTGCAGGAGGGGGTAGGTCGGTTGGAGTTAAGTTTCTTGGGTGGCTGCGTAGGAGAATGCTTGGAAAAAGGGTATCCCGGTTGCCATGCCATGCTCTTTTTATTGCACTTTTCATTGAGGACTGTGCAATCATTAACTTTACCTTGAACGCTGCGCCATGGCTGACGTCACTGCCGCAATCTGGGCACACTGCTCAAGAAAAAACCTTTGGTGCGGAAACCCACCTTAAAACGGTCGTAATGCGCCTTGGGCCCAGCTTGGAAATTTTTGAATATTTTATTCATTTTTTAGACAACTGTCCAAGCTGGCCCAGAAAACAAGGCGCAGTCGGACTTCGCCCAAAGTTGGGCGCGATCCGACTTCGCCAGCGAAGTCGGACTTCGCCAAAAAATCTGGCGCAGTCCGAACTTCGCGCGAAGTTCGCATTGAGACTGTTCCTGCTTTCTTTTCTTTTTTCATACCGCGCCCAAGGGTTGAGCGCAGTCCGGCCCTTACAACCTTCGGAGGAGAGGCAAACCTTAGAACTTTACGCCTCTTTTGGACCAGACTGTTCGAGCTGCGCTTTGGAAACGCAGCGCGTTCGGACTTCGCCCGAAGTTCGGGCGAAGTTTGCACTTCGCGCGGAGGTTGTGCGCAGTTCGTACTTCGCGCGCAAGCCGGCCGAAGTCGGACTTCGCGCGCGAAGTCGGACTTCGCCCAAAATTGAGCGCAGTCCGTTCTCTTTCGTGCCTTGCAGTTTTCCCTTCATTCAAGCTTCGCATTTTGGCTGGCGCGCAGCCCGACTTCGCTGCGAAGTCGGGCAGCGGCCAACACTTAGCCATTTTTTTGCTCTTTTTTCCTTTTTCTTCACCCAAGCAGCCCGAACTTCGCCCCTACTGAGGGGCGACAACAGTCTTTGCTGCGAAGTCTGTTTTCTCTCCATGTCGCCTCAAAAAATAAAAAATTAAAAGCTGGGAGCTATACATGCTAGAAAACAAAAATGCATAAGGGAAATTTTTACAAAGAAGGGCCACTTGGGCACCTTCAGCAGCGGTAAATTTTTAAGTGGAACCCGTTAACGAAGGGATAGGTAGGAGCTGACCCTCCATATCCCGAAGTACATAGGCATTGAACTGGTTCACCGGGCAATCTGATAAGGGCCCTCCCAGAGGGCATCAAACTTCCCGTGATTGCCCGGCTTTGCCTTATATGAGTCCCACTTCAGCACCAGGTCCCCGATTTCAAAAACTCGGGCAGTGGTGCCTTTGGCAAACCAGCCTTGAGTGGCTGCAATATGATCAGTGAAGGCCTGGTATGCTTTTTCTCTGTCTTCTTCCAATTGCAGGAGTTGGCACAGTCTGTCGTCCACCGGGTCTCCGCTGCTTCTGTCTTCGTCCAACATCCATAGGTCAGGGATTTCAATGTGAGATGGCATGACAGCCTCTTTGCCATAGACAAGCGCATAGGGGGACGTTCTGATGGATTTCTTGAATGCAACTCTGTCCGCTTGTTTCTGTCAATGGTCCTCCGGATGATTTTCAGGAGGTTCTTGTTAGTAGACTCGGCAAGGCCATTCCCCCACAGGTAGTAATTAGAAGACATCTTGTGATAGATGCCAAGTTTGCCAGTGTACTCTGTGAGTACAACGCCTGCGAATCCCGGACCGTTGTCTGTCACAATTGACTCTGGAACCCCGAAGCGGGTAATCAGGCTCTCAATGAACCTGATGACCGTTTCTTGGTCTGCGTTCTTGGTCGGGATTGCCTCTGCCCACCGTGTGAAGTAATCGGTGGTTGTAAGAATAAACTTGTGTCCGACAGAGGAACTAGGCGAAATCACCCCAATGAAGTCGAGACCCCATTGTTGGAACGGAGTCTTGGCCTGAATCGGTTGAAGGGGCAGGGGTGCTTTTCTGTTTCTGTCAACAAACCTCTGGCATTGATCACATTTAGAACAGACCGCATGAGCGTCTGTGAATAGAGTGGGCCAATAGTACCCAGCTCTAATTATTTTTAAGGCCGTAGGCCTTGAAGAATGGTGACCCCCAGGCATCCCGGAATGAAAATCTCCGAGGACCCTAGGCTGGTCTGATTTTCTGACACACCGCAACAGGATGCCGTCGATGTTTTTTAAGTAAAGCCCCTCGGGGCGAAGAGTATACTTAAGTGCACCTAGCCGAAATCTCCTTCGTTGTGAGGTGTTCAGGTGATCGGGACATCTTCCGGTGCAGAAAAATCTCACCAGTTCATCTGTCCAATCACTCCCCTCCGATAAGGAGTTGGCTAGGTAGATGCGTGTCGTTGTGTCCTCCCACTTACAGGCGAAGATGCCGGCTACGGCGCTTCGGGCCAATTCCTGACACAAGGCTCGGCCTCTGATAAGCTTGGTGGGCCGCACTTCGATGTCGAACTCCTGGATTTTTGCAATCCATCCCGCTCTCTTGTGACCCGGTTCTCCTTGTAAGATGAAGCTTCGAACGTCCGGGTGAATCACAAAGACAGTCGTTTTGCTCTGGGAGACAAAATGCCTGAACTTTCGGAGGGATTTCATAACAGCATGAACCTGCCGCTCTATAAAGTTGTACTTTTCCTCATGCGGCTGAATCACTTGGCTCAGGAACGCTATGGGGCGCTCCTCACCATCATCTCCCTTCTGAGTTAGGACTGCAGCGTAACTTTCGGGTTCTCCCACTGCATACAGGATGAAGTCCTTGGAGTAGTCCGGGTTTGTCAACACCGGAGCTTGCGCAATTCGAGCCTTGATTTCCTCGAAGGCTTGCTCTCTCTCATCAGTCCATTCGTAATTTGTATCTTTTTTCAACAGTTCGGCCATAGGCTTGATCACCTGTGCGAAGTCCGAGATGAACTTCCGCACGAAGTTAATCTGACCGAAAAAGGACTGCAGCCCTTTTATATCGATGGGGGCTAGCAAGCGAACGAGGGCTTCTGCTCTGTCAGGGTCAATGGTGAGGCCTTCCTCGGAGATGACATGTCCCAGTAGCTTTCCTTCCTTTACCGCGAAGACAGACTTCTTCGGGTTTATAGAAATGCTGAATTCTCGACACCTCTCAAATATTTGCCGTAGGTGTGAAACATGATCCCCTCGTTGGTGAGAGAAAACAGTCATGTCATCAAGGTAGATGACAATGATCTTATTGAGCAGCTCTCGGAAGGCCAGGTCCATGGCCCTTTGGAATGTGGCACCAGCATTGGATAAGCCAAACGGCATGCACTGATAGGTGAACGTCCCCCACTTGGTGGTGAACGCCGTCTTATGCTGGTCCTTGTATTTGACCCAAATCTGGTTGTAGCCGGAAAATCCATCTAAAAGTGAGAATCTCTGGGCTCCAGCAACGATATGTAGAATCTGGTCGATTTGGGGAAGCGGATAGTGGTCCCCGAGGGAAGCTCGATTCGAGGTTTACGAAGTCGACACAGAGATGAATGTCGCCATTCTTTTTCCTCACGGGCACCAAATTCGCGACCCAGGATGAATGTTTGATGGGGTAGATGATCTTGGCCTCCAGCATCTTCAAGAGCTTGGCCTTCATCATGGCCTCAATATTTGGATTCACGGCCCTCTGCTTCTGTCGGAATGGCTTGGCGCCATCCTCTAGCTCAATGGTATGCTGGATGACAGTTCTGTCATACCCCTTCAAATCCTCGTAGCACCAGGCCACGATGTCGGGGAACTCTTGGCACAGTGATCTGATCTGCTCAAGTTCCTCCGACGTGCAGTCTGTTCCGACCTTGATAGTTTTACCAGGTTCAAGTTCCAGGTCAGCATACTGCTTCGGGTCTACTTTGATCCTGTGAGATATTGCTCTGTCATTCTGATCAAAGAGACTCTCCAATGTAATCAGTCCTTTTGGGACATGATTATTCCTTAACTGTATCAACCCCTCATATTGCTCGTCATCAGGGTCTCTACCTTCGATTACACAAACTTCGTTAACCAGGAATGTGACGATCTCCTCGTCACAACTGAACACCTGCCAGTGGGTGTCCTTATCAGGCATAGAAGGCCTGTAAATAGTGCGAATCGGCTTCGGTTTCTGGACAACGTCATCAGCCGGAACATACCTGGCTCCAACAGACGCCAAAATGTCAGCGTGTTTGTTTTTCTCACGCGATATCGCCTTGACATTCAATGAGTCGAACGACTCCATCAGGTCCCATACCCGGTTGCGGTATGCTCTAAGATAGTGCTGTTTGGAGGCGCACTTGTTCGTAACTTGGTGACACACCAGCTCTGAATCTCCAAAGATCTGCAGGTGTTTGATCCCCAGCCTCTCCGCCTTTTGCAAACCCAAGCACAGGGCTTCGTATTCCGCCGAGTTGTTAGTGCAGCTCCAGGCCAACCTGTAGGTATAGTCCTTCTGGATTCCGGTTGGAGAAACCAGAAGCACCCCTGCACCGGCGCCATTCTTGCATCGCGCGCCGTCAAAGAAAAGCTTCCACAGCTTCTCGGGTGCAGGTCCTACTTCCTTTGCTGCTGACTTGTCAAGCCTCTCGGGCTGTACGATGGAGTAACAGCCCTGCTCTGTCTCAATTACGGCATTGAAGTCCCGCAAAGAGAACTTATCTTCTAGCTGTAGCACTTCGAAGGCTTGCTCAGTCAGCTCTACTGTCACCAGCTCCTCCTTTGACAATTGGACCGTGCAGTCCAACTCTCCTCCGAGTATCCTTTCTACTAGGAAGGTGGAAGGCTTTTCATTGAAAATTTTCAGTCTCCTTCCTTTGAAGGGCACTTCCATGTGTGAGTAGTCTAGAGACAGCCCAACTTTGCAGTGAACTCCCGAGAGAGACACATGCCGAAGTAGGGAGCCAGGTCAACAACCACGACCTCTTGGATGACCACGATGTCGAGAGCCTTGTGCAGCCGGATAGGGATGTCCTTTATGACACCAACTGTCTTGACAGGGGTGCCGTCTAATTGCAGCACGCCTTGGCTGCTCCGTGTGTATTCCATCCCGATCTCATCGCAGACGGCCTTCGGCATCACAGTCGTGGAAGCACCAGAATCCACCATGCAGTTGTGAACTATGTGCCCTTGCATCCGTAAAGACAGATAAAATGGTGGCGGTCTGTTCTTCCCAGTGCGTGAGGCTGTCAAAGGTTGAACCAGGAGAACGGGCTGTATCTACTTGCCGCTCTTCATGTTCTTCGGTGATTCTTGCAGCGAGATCCACCGGCACGGGAGCGAGAAGAGCATCATACATGCTGATTCTAGCAGGTGTTCTTTTCAACTTGTCTACAATGCTGTAGCCCGAGGTACTAGCTCCTTCCGCTTGTTTTGTCGGCTCATACTTCGTCCGGTACTGCTGGGTAGCCTCAACTCGTTGTCTCTTGGTCAGAGACGGGTACTTCAGCTTCTCCTGGGCTTTTTCTTTGGTTTCAGCTGGAGGCTGAGGTACGGGAGCTTTAGCCGGAGTTGGGGCTTTTGCTATAGGAGGCTTGGCTGGAACAGGGGCAGCCTTTGCTGGAGGAGGCTTGGTTGGAGCTTTATCTTTGGATGCCTTCTCCTGGGCTGTGTAGGGCCACAGCCGTTTGTATGGTGGCAGCCCACCGGGCTGCGGTTTTTCTCTTCTTTCGTAGACCTCCAAAGGCTTGGCAGCATCTGCAGTTTTCTTTTCTTCCTTGGCGGGTGGCACTAGATTTTCTTCTGGGAGGGCAAAGTTGGCTTCGCCGTCCAGGATCATGTACAGTTCATCGTCCTCTATGGCGCTGCCGGCCAAGGTCTGGATGTAGTGCTGGTGCAGAGTGCAGTCTTCCTCCGAATGCGGGTCATTGCACGTAGTGCACCAGTTAACCTGGTCGAAAGGACCAGGCGGGTCTTCTATAGCAACATTTCTCGGAGGCGGACGCCTCTGCGACTGATGCTCCGGGGGCGCATATGGCCTCCTAGGAGCGAGGTCCATCTGGGCTTGCTTCTTTTTCAGAGCGGTCATGTCATTGGACATGGCATGATATCCCGAGGCCAAAGCCCGCACCTCCTGGAGAATTGTGTTCTGAATGCTACTGTCAGGAGGCGGCAACTGTGCCGGTGGAGGCAATGCGGCTAATGGAGGAGGGTTAGAATAAGGTGCGTACTGCGGGGGAGCAGGAAGTGCTGGAAAATGCGGAGCAGGAGGAGGCGGGTGAGGATAATGCAATTGAGGCGGGCCGTAAGGAGTTACGACCGACGCCGGATTCCACTGCTGTTGGGGTTGCTGCCCTGATGTGGACGGCGCACCACCAGAAGCAGGAGGATACTGGGATCTGGGGAAGTCGGGATGAATGGGTTCCTGCACCTTGGACGGGAGTCTGCCGATGGAAATAATGTCAGCTTCAACTTGCTGGGCAGCCTCGTACAGCGCAGGAAACTCGTCTATTCTGGCAATCTTCAGCAGCAAGCATATGTCTGAGTTGAAGGATCTCAGATAGTAGTGAGCAACCATGCCAGCTGAAGGCCAAAGTTCACGAGGTACCCGTTTCCATGTGCTCGTACGCCGTCTTGCCGTAGCCGTCGTATGTAGGGATAGACTTTAAAGCAGCAGGGGGCACAGCTTGCTGTCCGACCAGGGCCAAGGGCCCCGTAGAGTCCACCGTCGGGAAGAGATCATCGTCATTCTGCTGTTGAGCAGCCATTTCTTCTTCTTCTCCGCCGTCGGTTGTGTACTCAGTGTCGGTACTTTCCGAGGATGCAGGTGCTTCTTCTTCCTCGGCCTCTTCTATTTCGTACTCAGCTCCGCCGACTTCGGCTTCGGCTTCTTCTTGGATTTCAGCCTTGGCTTCGTCGACACGAGCTTGCGGATCAGCCAGCCTGGGAATTTCGCCTCGAGCGTTGATGTCCAGTTCGTAAAAGTCAGGCGGGCTTCTTGGATCCCTTGCTTGCCACCTTCTTGTTTGCATGAAGGTGCTGGGACCGGTCTTTCGGACTCAGAGGATTTGTTCGTGCAGAGTCGCCAGGTGCTCAGATTTAGAACAGCAATGAAGCGAACACCGGTGCTTCAATTCTGTTGGGGGGTGAGAAACTTCCTTGTCTCACCAAGTGCTCAGAAACCACTGTCAGCGCCAGGTGGAGACTGATCAGAAAATCTCTCTTCAAATGTGGGACCACTGGTCCCACCGGCGTGCTGAGAGCTGATGGTTACGAATCTGCCATGAGGAAAGGATTTTGGGTTAATGCGCCCAGATTCGCCCACCAGCATGAAAGGCCGGAAGGAAGAGATGCCTTCCGTGCCAATCTCCAGAGAAGGCCGGCTCCTTTTGGGGGGTTTTGGTTTAAGCTAAGAGTGCAGGAAAGAAATAAATGAACAGAAAGAATTTACAAATGTACTTGGAGTTTGGTGGGGGGGAACTAATAGTACGGCAACCAGAAATCACCAATACTTACTGCATCATAAATACAAAGCATGGTCGAGAAGCTGCAAAATCTAAGTGTACTTTCTGTATTAAGCAATATACGCACAGCTACAATGGTCCCCTATCAAACATTCTCCCTACAAGGAGAACTAACAGCACGACAATGCATCAATCACCACTACGTACGGAAACTCAAAACAGAAAGTAACTAAGAGATGTCAGAACCAAGTATATGTGTCATGCAAAGAATTTAACCGCACAGCTACAATGGTCCCCTAGCAAACATTCTCCCTACAAGGAGAACTAACAGCACGGCAACGCATCAATCACCACTACGGACAGCAACGTAACACACAACTGATGGAACTGCTACCACATCTAGTCTATGAAGTTCAAAAGTGCTTGACCACCAAATGCTAAAATAAATTAACAAGCCATGGCACAAACAATGCTAAAGGTGCCTGATCACCAAATGCTGAAACGAATCAACGAGCCGTGACACAGGGAAGCGTTAAGCATAAAGCATAAAGAAATAAAAGCAACAGAACAGAACCAGGCATACAAATTATATTTATAAGCAGAAGCACGGTTACAATGGTTCCCTAACAGACATTCCCCTTCCACCCTTTACAATGAAATCATGGTGGGTTTTTATAGCCCGAGTCCCTCTCGTTACATTAATGGGCACAAGGTCCCAGTCAAACAATAGCTGACAAAAGCGGCGAAAGAGCTGCAAATGCTGACCTTTGTCGGACCGGACTGTACCCGCAGCATGGTCTTCCTGGAAGCTGGACAGCTACGTGGCAGTGTGTTGGGCAGACGGCAGGAATGCGGGTAGCTGGAGCAGGTAGAACCTCCAATCGGCTTTAAATGAGGCCACTGGCATAGGTAGTGCAGCCCATGCTCGTCCTTTTGCTCGGCACGTCTTGGCTCAAATCCGAAGGTGGACACTTGTCGGATGATGGATGATCGTTGTTTGACACTGTTCTGCCTTGAAAGGCAGTTTATCCAACTTCGCCTGGGATCAGAGCGTCTCGGGTTGCGCAGGCAGAGAACAGCGCAGTCGGGAAGGCCTTCATGCCTTGGGTGTATTTCTGAGTTTGTTTCCCTACTGCGCACCTGTAAAGGGCGCACTCCGACTTCGCTGCGAAGTCGAACTGCACACAGGTGAAAACTGGTATCTGCCGCCGTACGGACTTTGCCCCAGCACTTATCACTCTTTTGTCAGCCTGCCAGCCTGCTAGTTACAAGGTGTGCCCAGAAAGAGGGGCGAAGTTGGACTTCGCACCAAAACTGGGCAAAGTACGCACTTCGCACCAAAACTGGGCGAAGTCGGACTTCGCACCAAAACTGGGCGAAGTGCGAACTTCGCACCAACACTTAGCCATTTTTCAGGTAACTGCTGTCAAATCTGAAATTCAACTGAGGGGCTCCAAGAAAGGGGGGAAGAAAGAGAATGTAGGAAAGAAAGAGAAAGGGAGAGAAGAAGGAAGGAAAAGAGAGGAAGAGGGAAAAAGAAGAGCAGCACTGTTACAAAAATTGAAAACATTGCACCCCGTGCAAAATGTGGCAACAGTTACCACCACCAACATGCTAGGAAGCATTTGATAGAGCGTTGAACTTGGAAAGTGAGATGAAGATTGTCACAGTGGGAGGAAGCACAAATCATTGAAGGGATGACACGGAGTCTAATAATGATAGAGAAGACCTAAGTGCAACCATACAAGCAATGAAATCTGAAGCAAATGATTAATTATGTAAAACCCAAAAAAACGAATAAGGAGGAAAAGGATTTTTGGTGTTCTAAATGAAAATTGGAGGGGCACATGAACGCCAACTGCTCAAAGAAGGCATATTATAATATTTGTGAATTAAATGGACATACTATTGTCGACTTTCCATTTAATTTGAAAAGTGCATGTCACTAAACGTTTATGATGTAGGAGGAACAAATGGAGCAAAAACCAAGCACTACAAAAAGTGGATAGAATTCGACAAGTGGCAATTATTAAAATAATCATCAAGGAGACCAAATGCACCAAGATGAGTTGGATGACAGATCCATCATTCAATGCAGAAAGTGTTGAGGATGGGGGCACTTTTCATGTAAATGCACAAACACATTAGTTGGAAATGGTGACAACAATATGACCATGATGTGTCGATAGTGTGGTCTTGGCAATAACAAAGAAGTAAACTGTCTGAAGAAGGCAAGTACCAAAAACTCGCAAATTGTCAATTTGATTGACATTGAAGAAACGCAATCAGAAAAGGAAAAGGAAAAACATGTATTTGGAGTGACATGCACACAAGCAATGAAGATGATGGAGTACCCAAAACCTATCAAGGAGGAGAAATGGCAGGATGCGCATGTGCAAATTGAAGAAGCAATGATAAAGCAAAACAACAAGCAGTAGAAGGAATCAATTGTTGTGGTAGATGGAGTTTCTTCAACAAAGGAGATGGTATTGTAGGTACCAGACTTGAACATTTAAATCAAGATGTCTAGTCTAATTTGTGTGGTACTGAAGCTTTATGTGACAGTCAAAGAACTGACACACACAAGTAAGAAGGAGAAAGTATATAACAAGGTTGCAACAAGGCAAGTGAATAAGGATTGGTACATAGACCCAATAGTCTTGATGATTGATGCCAATAAAAATATTGCACTAATTCATGTTGAGTTGCTTGGGCATATGTTGACACAAATGATTGTTGACGGGGGTTCTTGTTGACAATTTTGCCACATTTTGTCTAAGGGTTATAAAATTTTGAGTTGCTGCTGCAATACTGTTTTTTGTCTGTATTTACTTTCTCTTCTAAACAGTTTTCTCTGTTACTCTTCTCTGACGTTTCCATGGCGCAAGGGTCCAGCTAGTCTTTTGGGGTAGTCCCCTTTCGCTCACCCTTTTTTGGAACACAACCCCATTTCAAGGCAAAACTGATGCAACAGTTCAAAATCGCTCACAAGCAGAAGCTAAAGGGTAGTTTCACCCAGAAGGAATGCGAAAGGCAGTTTCGCTCAAGTGCAAGAGTGAGAGCTCATCTCAGGCTTGAAACACATGAAAATCGGCTAAGGCATGGACAGGGCGCTTTCGCCTTTGGAGACGGCAAAGTCCAACTCCGGACCCTGCTAGGAGCGAAAGCATAGTTTCGGAAAGAATAGGCTGAGGCAAAAATTTAGCATGGGCGAAACCTCCTTTTGCTCATGAGGCTGCCGAAACCCCCTTTCGCACCCCAATTTGAGCGAAACTCCATTTCGGACTTGACTGGGGCGAACGCTCACTCCAGGCACCACTTTCGGTAAGGAAACAAACTAAGGCAAGGTCAGCAGACTTATTTTTGCTCCTCAACTAAGCGAAAGCCCTTTTCGGGCTGTAGCTTGGGCGAAAGCTCAGAAGTCAACACAGTCAAAGCCGCTCTCGCCCCTCAGCCAAGAGAAACCTCCTTTCAAGCCTGAGCTCTAGCGAAATTCTATTTCGGACTTAGCAGGAGCGAAAGTCCATCCAACAAAAGTCCATTTTCGACTTAGAAGAAATTGTCAAGGCAAAGGCCTGGAGCACTCACTAGCCTGGCGAAAGCTTGTTTCAGGCGCCAGCTCTAGTGAAAGCCCATTTCGGGCTCAGTTTGAGCGAAACCCCCTGTCGCGCCCTACCAAGGGCGAAAATCCATTTTGAAGCTCATGGGATGCATTTCTGGTCCGATTTCCAGCGAAACCTCCCCGAAGCATTTTTAGCGCCAAGGCTGCATCCGAAGGGCGCGTTTCCAGAGATAGGGGACGGTAGATGAAAATTTAAGGCGCCTTCATGGCGCACGAGTTCTGGTCTCCTGCCCATCCCATCAAGACGACGCTGTCAGGTCCAAGGAAGCCTCTGAGGGCGAACTTCACCAACTGCAGTAATGAGACAAGCAGTCCCAACGGTAAAACCTGTCCGAAGCCACGCCTCATAACTGCTGATACAAGTGAGCCACGTTCCATAAATGCGCTGTTGCCTGACAAGGGTCAAATCTCAGCTGCCCCAGCGGTTTTAGGGTTTGACATTAATGTTACAGAGGTGAAATCCTCTATAAAAACTAGCTCAATGCAATGTAATAGGGGGGAACGTTCTGCTAGAGAACTGTTGTACTTAAGCTCTGCATCAATACTAAAGGCTTTTTGGCTCTAATTCTGGATTTCTTCTGTGTATGATGCCTTCTATTGCCATTTCTGTTAATTTCGTTTCTTTATGTGATTGTTGTAATTCTGTAATCTGGATTTAAGCGTCTGGTAAAGAACGAAAGCTGGAATTATTCTGAAGGATACATGTTAGAGGAATTTTAGTGTTAGTTTTTGTTTCATTCTTGGTATTGATTGCTGCTGGTTTAAGTAGAGATAAGTGATTGTGCTGCCTGTTCTTCCCCTTTGGATTCTCCTGGCCTGTGGCCATATTTCCTATCTCTTTCAGTTATTTCCATCCCTTTCAGCAATTTCCTAATTTCTTTCCAGTTCCTTAATCTGAAACCCCAGTTTAGTGTAGTAAGGGAGCCAACCCTCTCTGGAGATTGGCACGGAAGGCATTCCTTCCTTCCGGCCTTTCAAGGTTGGCCGGGTCTAGGGTGCGTAAACAAACCAAATCCTTTCCTAGGGCAGATTCGTGACCAACAGTTTTTTGGCACGCCCGGTGGGACCCAAACGTTCCACGTTAAAGCAGTATTAAGAAGTGATGTTCGTCTTATTGCTGTCAAATCTGAACATCTGGCGACTCAGCTGAACTCAGACACCTCCAAATCTCGAAGACCAGTTTAAAATCCCGCCTTCATGCACACGAGATTGAGAGCTAGAAATACAGAAGAAGAGATCGAGTTCTTCGAGCTTGACATCGATGCTCTGGGAGAGCATCCTAGGGTGGTCAGGCCGAATATCCCGCTAGACGAGACATCTTCGCAGGAAGCTGTTGTTGCTACGCGGACTCCAACTCCAGACAGCACAGCAACTAGCTTGCCCCCGAATCCTCCAAATTCTCCGGATCATCAGAATATTTCGGTTCCACCGAATGTTCAATCAAGTGCTCCGAGTGTTCCGACTGTTCCTGTTCAGCCAAACCAACTGTTGCAGTCGCCGTTGCCGCCAAATCCTTCGAATCCGCAAGCACATATGGCGCAGCAAGCTCCGCCCAGGCAGTTCCCGGCCTGGAACCATTCAGGACCTTTGAATCTGGCGGCACAAGCCCAGATCCCAGCTGCAGCGCTAAAGGCCATTCCCACCTATGATGGTATCGGGAAGACGACTTATGAACACGTCCAAGACGTCGCTTCTCTGGCTACCATCCATGGCATCACGGAAGAGAATATTATGGTGAGACTGCTAGTCCTGTCCCTTAGAGGAAAACTCCTTTACTGGTACCGATCGTTGTCGGCCGGTACCATCACCTCATGGGATCAACTGGCAGAACGGTTGATAAGAGGATTCAACGAATCGACAGACCCTTTCTCCCTGCTGCACCAGTTCACAACCATCCAGAGACACCCGCAGGAGGAAGTTGCCGATTTCAACGTCAGATTCGCTCGGACCTGGCAGAGGGTCCCCGACGGCCTTCGGCCAACCTCTGAGCAAGCAACATTTTATTTCCTCAGAGCTTTCCATTCAGACATCAGCATGAACATCCGGTATTCTAATGTCACCACCTTTTCGGACTTGTATACGCAGGCGCAGAAGGCGGAGGCTGACTTAATTGCCATCGGCAAACTTCCACCAAAGATGACAATGCCAATCTTCCCCGATTTGCCTCAGCATCAGTATCCCAACGCGGCCGCTCAGTCCCCGCCTGCATCTTCCACGTACCCGATTCCATCATGGAATTCGAACCCTGCGCCGGCCTTTCCGCAATTTCCCACTCCTCCAGCTCCACAGCTTCCTCCACCACCACAATATCCGGCATTACCTCCACCCATGGCGCCATTGCCATTACCAACGCCTGCGAGCGCTGACCCGCAAGCAAAGATTTTGCAAGAGGTGCAGTCTATCAATTCCGCCATGAGGACGATGTCAAATGAGATTGTTGTCATCAAAAGGAAGCAGGCTGAATGGGAATTCCAGCCAAGGAGATTTCCTCCTCCGACGATCACAAGAGACCAAGCAGCCTCGGCTGTTAGGCCCCCCGGGAGGAATGCAGTTGTTTTAAACTATGAAGAGGCGAGCACATCAGACCAAGTGTACTGGTGCTCCACTTGCAACGACCCACATGGAGAAGACACTTGCATGGTCCACCTGAACTACGTCCAAACGTTGGCAGGCAACGCCCCCAGTGAGCAAGTCAATATGATCAGAGAGGCGGACCGTAACCTCATGATCCCTGCTGAAGAACAGGTCTCAGTTCTTACCAGAACTGGGAAGAAACCCATTGAGGTGGACGCGACTCAGATGGAGCCCCTGAAGGTGTATGCTCGCCGTGAAAAGGAGCAACCGCCAGCGAAAGCTCCAGACAAAGATCCCTTACCCCCGTCGGCGAAAGAAAGAACCCTGCCGGCAAAAGCGCCAGTACCACAGCCTCAAGGCGAAACTAAAGAGCAAGCCAGGGAAAAGCTTAAGTACCCATCGCTGACCAAACGACAAAGGGTCGAAGCCACGCAGCAGTACCGCACCAAGTACGAAGTTGCGAAGGAGCCAGAAAGATCCGCTACCTCGGCGTACAATATAGTCGAAGAGCTGAAGAAAACTCCCGCCAAAGTAAGTCTCTATGATGCCCTACAACTCCCTGGACAAGTTGACTTATTGCAAGAATCGCTGAAATCTGCGAAGGGAGAGAAGCTGACCCAGACTGTGCTGACTCAAAGTCTGACCACCTCAGCCACAGGCAAAAACAGGCCGCCTCCATTCTACCTGTCGCTTCGGATGGAAGGATGGGTCGTGCACAATTGTATGATCGACTCTGGTGCAGCGACCACTGTCATGCCCAAAGCAGTATGTGAGGTCATGGGCATGGAATATACACGGAGCAGTCCAGGTGTTCTTCAACTTGACGGGACTCCCGTAAAGACAGTGGGGGTCATCAAGGATATCCCAATCCAGTTGCACAAGATGCCCCAGATTGTTGTAATCCAGGAGGTCGTGGTCGTCGATCTAGAACCATATTTCAGCATGTGCCTCTCGAGAGAGTTCACCGCTAAGCTGGGAGGTTACCTCTCTCTGGACTACTCACACCTGGAGGTTCCATTCAGAGGGAGGAAGATAAAAATCTACAATGAGAAACCCTCCAGCTTCCACATTGAGAAGATAGCCGATGATGAGCAGCAGAAGGAATCGGTCCATCTGATGACAGAGGAGCTGAAGGAGGTAGACCTGATGGAAGAATCCCTGGAGGAGCTTCGAACAGAGGACGAGTTCTCCCTAACTGACTTTAATGCCATGATCGAGTCAGAGATAGGGTGTTACTCCATCACCAAGCCCGAAGAAGCGAAAGAGAGGGTGCAAAAAGACAAGGGCCTTGTCCCCGATGAACTATGGAAACTCTTCTTTGATGGCGCCCGATGCAAGAACGGCGCTGGGGCTGGGGTTGTCTTGATCTCTCCCTCCGGAAATCAAAAGGCCTACTCCTACAGACTCGCCTGGAGTTGTACCAACAATGCGGCGGAGTATGAAGCCCTGTGCTTAGGGTTGAAGAAGGCGGAGAAACTGGGAATCAAGCAGTTGCAGATCTTCGGAGATTCAGAGTTAGTCTGCAAACAGGTCACCAATAAGTGCGTCTCAAAGCAGCACTATCTCAAGGCGTACCGCAATAGGGTATGGGACCTGCTGGAGTCTTTCGAGGCACTGAATGTCCAGGCTATCTCGCGGGAAAGAAATAAACACGCAGATGTCTTAGCATCTATTGGAGCCAGATACTCCCCGGCTGATAACATGATGCAGAAGCCGAAGATGGTAAGAACCATTTACAGGCCTTCTGTGCCTGATAAAGACACCCACTGGCAGGTGTTTGATAGTGACGAGCAGATCGTCAATTTTTTGATCCATGAAGCAAGCACAATTGAAGGTAGAGACCCTGATGACGAGGAATATGAGGGGTTGATACAGCTGAAAAATAACCATGTCCCGAAAGGGCTAATTACTTTAGAGAGTCTATTTGATCAGAACGATAGAGCAATCGCTCACAGGATCAAAGTAGACGAGAAGCAATACAAAGAGCTCGAGTTGGAGCCTGGAAAGGTCATCAAAATCGGAGCAGACAACACTCCTGAAGAGCTGGAACAGATCCGGGCCCCTGTGCAGAGAATATCCAGACATTGTTGCCTGGTGCTACCAAGATCTGAAGGGGTACGACAGGGAGGTCATACAACACACCATCGAACTACAGGAAGGGGTCAAACCTTGCAGGCAGAAGCAAAGGCCTGTTAACCCAAGGATCGAAGTTCTGATGAGGGCCGAGCTCCTGAAGATGCTCGAAGCGAAAATCATCTATCCAATCAAGCATTCATCCTGGGTCGCCAATCTGGTTCCTGTTCGGAAGAAAAATGGAGATATCCGCTTGTGCGTTGATTTTCGAAATCTGAACCAGGCCTCGCTGAAAGACCACTACCCGCTCCCTCAGATCGACCAGATTCTCCATGTGGTGGCAGGGGCACAACGCTTCTCCCTCCTGGATGGTTTCTCTGGGTACAACCAGATTTGGGTAAAAGACGAAGACCAACATAAGACAACGTTCACCACCAAATGGGGGACGTTCGCTTATCAGCGCATGCCCTTCGGCCTCTCAAACGCAGGGGCCACCTTCCAGAGAGCCATGGACCTGGCGTTCGGCGAATTGCTGAACCGGATCATTGTCATCTATCTGGATGACATGACCATTTTTTCGCACAAGAGAGGAGCATGCCTCGCACCTACGGCAAGTGTTTGAGAGATGTCGAGAATTCGGTATATCCATAAACCCGAAGAAGTCCATCTTCGCGGTGAAAGAGGGAAAACTCCTGGGCCACGTCATTTCAGAGAAAGGACTCGTTGTTGACCCTGACAGAGCAGAGGCCCTCTTCAAACTCCCGCTGCCGGCTAACAAGAAGGGCCTGCAATCTTTCTTTGGCCAGATCAACTTTGTGAGGAAGTTCGTGCCCGATTTCGCCCAGGTTGTCAAGCCGATGACCGAACTCCTAAAGAAAGATGCCGAGTTCAGGTGGACAGAAGAGAGGAAGAAGGCGTTTGAAGAGATCAAGGCCCGAATCGCCCAAGCCCCTGTGTTGGTGAACCCTGACTACTCTAAGGACTTTATCCTTTACGCAGTCGGAGAACCTGAAAGCTACGCAGCAGTCCTCACACAGAAAGGAGAAGACGGCGATGAGCACCCAATAGCATTCTTGAGCCAGGTGATCCAACCGCACGAAGAATGGTACAACTTTATTGAAAGACAAGTACACGCGGTCATGAGGTCCCTGAAAAAATTTCGACACTTCGTCTCCCAGAGCAAGACAACAGTGTATGTTGTGCATCCAGACGTAAGGAATTTTATCATCCAGGGAGAAATGGGCAACAAGAGGGCTGGCTGGGTTTCTAAAATCCAGGAGTTTGACATTGAAATCCGACCCACCAAGCTGATCCGCGGTCGGGCATTATGCCAAGAACTCGCAAGGAGCGCCGCCTCAGAAGTGACAGCTTGCTAGTGGGAAGACCCAGTGCTAGAAGGCAACTTCGCCAACCAATCTGCGGATGACAGTGATTGGACAAAGGACTTGATCCAGTACTTTAACACCGGGAGATGCCCATCCCACCTCGATGCATCACAGAGGAGAAGGTTCAGGCTCAAAGCCTGCAGGTACGTATTGCGCCCTGATGGGCTGTTTTTCAGAAATATTGACGAGGTTCTCCTAAGATGTGTCAGGGGAGCAAAAAAAGAAAATCCTCGACGAGTTCCATTCCGGAATGTCGGGGGGTCACTTTGCAGGAAGGCCTATGGCCTTGAAAATAATCAGAGCGGGCTATTATTGGCCCACAATTTTTGTTGATGCTTTCTCAGTCAGCCGAAGGTGCGACATATGCCAAAGATATGTCGGCCGGAGCAAAAATGCCCCTTTGCCCCTGCACCCAATTCAAGTCGAAGCACCTTTCCAACAATGGGGCTTAGACTTCATCGAGGTAATATCGCCAAACTCTTCGGCAGGGCACAAATATATACTAACTACCACGGACTACTTCACCCGGTGGGTTGAAGCAGTGCCGACCAAGCAGGCTGACCAGGAAGTAGTTATTACCTTCTTGGAAAAGTTGATAACTCGCTTCGGGATTCCAGACGCGATTGTGACAGATAATGGCCCTTCTTTCATAGGCGCCAAAATCAACGAGTTTGCTAGCAAGTATGGAATCTACCTAAAGGCCTCGTCTAACTACTACCCGCAGGGGAATGGCTTGGTGGAGTCTACAAATAAGAACTTGCTAAAAATCCTGAAGAGGACCCTGGAGAGCAACAAGCGAACATGGCATCTGCTCCTGGACCAGGCACTCTGGGCCGACCGCACCTCCATTAAGAAATCCATCAAAACGACACCGTATTCGTTGGTATACGGGAAAGAGGCAGTTCTGCCTACACATATCGAGATGCCTGCACTCTGGATGCTGGACGACGAAAGAGAGGACCTTGACCCCATGGATGCCAGACTGGCCCAGTTGCTACAGCTAGAGGAAGAAAGGGAGAAAGCTTATGAAGCTTTCATGAAGCATACTGAGACCACCAGAAACTGGTTCAAAAAAAGGGCCACCGCCCGTGCCTTCCAGGTTGGAGATTTGGTGCTGAAATGGAACGCGTGGAAAGCAAAACCGGGAAATCATGATAAATTCGATGCCTTCTAGGAAGGCCCATTTCAGATTTCCCGCGTTAATCAGGTGAACTCTTTCATTCTACAGGACATGGAGGGCCGTACTCTGCCCATACCCGTTAACGGCCTTCACCTGAAGGTTTACCACCAGTAAGGAGCATCAGAAGGTTTCAAAACTGTGTACATAAGTTTTATTTTTATTTTTTTATATGCTTTCAGCGAGCGATTGCGCTCCATAATGGAGCATTTTTGTTTGCCTTTCACTCTTCTCTTTCTCGCGTCTCCAGGCGGTCCATCTTGGACCTAGATACGGTTGAGGCTCAAGCCGAGATGTTGGGAAAGGCGTCAAGTTTTTTGCCTCCAGAACGTGTTTTTTGGGCAAAGTTTTTTTAAGCAGAAGATGGTTTCGCTCATTTTTTGGAGGGAAGCTAGGGTTTGCCTGTCCCAGGGGCGAAACCCTCCCCCCAAAATGAGAAAAGGGGCTATTTTGGGCGTCGAGGACTAAGTTTCTCCTTTACCCAGGCCAAAAAAGAGGTTTCGCTTGGGCATCGCTTCGAAAATGAGTTTCGCTCGTCCTAGGAGCGAAAGGGAGGTTTCGTCTATTTTCAAAGGCAAATTGGTGTTTCGCTCGTTCCTAAAGCGAAAGCAAGTTTCGGTAGGCTTTTGGAGCGAAGATGGGATTCGCCCGTACTTGGAGTGAAAGGCAGGATTGAAGGATCCCAATTACGGCTCGTTTTGGTGCAAGTCTTGATAGGGAGCGCGAAAGCCCATTTCGGGCGCCTTGGTGATCGAAAAGAGGTTTCGCTCAAGATTTGGGCGAAAACCCTCCCCTATGAGCCTTTGAAGATAGCAAGCATTGGAGCAAGTGAAGGAAGGCGACGCTCCTTTAAGGCCCCAGGCACGCGTTTCGAAGTGGAAGTGACAATGCGCATCCCAAAGTGGGTCGTTAGAATGAAAGATAGCGCCTTGGAGAGCGGAAAACGATGAATTGGGATTTCCAAGGAAGATTGCAGCCCACGGAAGCTTCTAACCTCGGGAGAAACGCATCAATAGGCGGTCACCAATGAGAAAGCACTGGTTTCCACCCACTCCCCCTCTGGGCATTTACTCCCTGCGTGCGCCATTAATGAGGTGGTTCAAGCCCACGTCTATAAGAAGACCAGCGCTCCAAAGTAGAAAATCACTTGGTCTTCTAAGAATCACCCCTTTGCTGTGCTAAAGCTCCAATGAAAGTCGTTGCCGAGTGTTTTAGTCCTTACGCCTGTGTGTTTTCACTGTTCATAATGGGCAAGAAAGGTGCTGAGAAGAAGGCGAAAGCGCCCAAGGATGGAGGCTCGAAGAAACTGGAGAGCGCTAAGAAGCAGAAAGAGGAGGAAGCACCAGCTGAAATCCCTCCGCCCATTGACAAGTTGGGAAAGATGAGGGATGGTGTCCTCACCAACAAGAGCGTCGAACAATTGCGCCAAACTATCGACGTGATGCTGGCAAAAGTTTCTTCCGAAAGCAAGAGGACTGTTGCATACTACTCCCACTTGTACTGGTATTTGTGCACTCCTGTGCATAACTGCCCGAAACTGGTGTGTGCTATCGCCAGGTTCTATAACCCTCAGACCATAACAGTTCGGGATGCTGGTAGAAAGAAATTATTTTCAATTTATGCCGACACCGTCCAGGACGCCTTTGCTCCTGGGAGTTGCCGCCCAAATATTACACCATCAGAACGATCAACACCAATGAGCAGACCAGTAGGTACCAGCCCACCCCACAGATGCGACAGTTCATGGAGGCCCAACTAAGAACGAAACTAGCGCCTGATCAATGGCCAGAGATGCCCATGTCCTTGAAGCATTTCAAATACCCCGATATCTACTCAATACTGGCGTGGGTGGTGGGGCTCTCCACTGACGCAACGGTGTACCCGTGGCAAGTCGCCCTCGTAGAGTGCATTTCACACGGGGAGTTCTACTCTCCCGCCGCCATGGGGCTAGGGACAAAGCTCGTGTTCTTTGACTGGGCAGACTGGGTGGCTCGTATTTTGCATACCCGGTTAACCGACCTGCAGAAAGGAAGAGATTTGTCTTTCAGGTCCTGTTCCTTCCTGGCGTGGCTTTTCTTTTATCACATGCACAACAAGTTCACTTTCATCGCCACCAACCGCACCAATCAGGAGGGAAAGAGGTTGCCAGTATACCAGTGGACTCAGGTTCTATCAAAAAGAGAATCTTACTACAATTTCAACCAAGCGTTCCTTGGCCCTGCCCTGGAACTTATCTGTGGCGCTTGCCACCGCATTCCCAGGGCAATGAGAGATGGTGTGGTGCGAGGCAAGCTGGGTGACGTTTTCCAACTCACGCAGGGTTTAGTGATCAGGATCTTTGGGTTCACTGGCAACCCCTTTTTGTTGCCATATTACACTACCGAATATCTGTTCGCTCTAGAGGTCGCTCGGCAGAGCGACTTCACGGATGACACCTATGGCCATGGGAGGAGATGGCCGCACACGTGTGCCTTCCCTTTTAAGTGGGGTGACATTGAGGTCTTTGTCACCGGGCAGAACGAATTCCTCGCGGCAACGCTGAAGGACTTTGGCTTGATAGAGCTCCCCTAGCGATGGAAGTATGACCCCCTGGACTCATTCAGAAAATTCATCGGGGCAAAAACCTTCCACTGCTGCCCTCGCCCAGAGATCGAAAAACAACGCAATAACCCATCAGGGCGCGATCTCGAGTGGCACATAGAAAGGATGCAGTCGCTCCCACCATGGCATGATTTCTACACCATGGAGGCAGAGTACAACCCGTCGCAAAACCCGGCGCATGACCCTAATCCTGATTTCTTCAAGAAGATGGAGGACAAGTTGCAGGGGTGGTCTGAAGAAAAGATTGCAAACTGGTGGGTCATGAGGGTCCACAACAAGAAGGAAGCATCTGAAGGGTCCCTCGTGATCGACACCCAATTCTCCAAAATCTATGATGCGAACTGCAACACTTACCAGCCAGTCCTATTCGCAAACATTGTGCCTCGGAGCACTCAGAGCCCCGGGAGAATAGAGGACGTATTCGAGCAGTAGGAGCAGCCGGCTGGGCAAGGTGCAGAATCTAGCCATGCTGCTGAGAAGAGCGTGCAACCGCCCACTAAGAAGCAGGATAAGCCGATGAAGAGGCCAGCTTGCGCAACGCAGGAGCTGCCCCCGAAGGCGAAAAGGCCTAGGACCGGACTAGCCCGCCCATCCGGCGAAAACCCTCCTGAAGTTCCTGCTACCACAGGGGCAAGCGCAACTGCACCCTCCATTACACTACAGCAGGGACAAAAGTTATCGATGTGGAGGCGAATACACCGGACGCGGAGGAAGGGAGGACGAGCCAGAGCCCTAGTACGCAACACTTTACCACAACAGCTCTCACAATGGAGCACGCAGGTACGCACTCTCTTTTCCCTCTCCCCTCCTCTGAGCCTCTGGCTGCAGTATCTTCGGGTGATGAAACCATAGTATCCGCCCTGCCTTTGGGCAGCGAACCCATGTCAGCTATTCCCCTCTCGGTCTCCCAGCCGTTGGTCACAGAGACCCTACTCCCCACGTCTTCCCAGCTTGTCCATCATGCTTTCGGTTCCTACGCTTCTGTTACCAATGCATTCGCAGCCTCTGCATCATTCGGACTAGGCGCCGTTAATCAAAGTCCATCACCGCCCCCCAGTCCTCCGTCTGCTTCAGGGGCCCCTGGCGATGTTTCACTGCCAAACCCTAGCGTTCCGCCCACGGTCGTCCAAACCCCTGCACCCCCAAGAGTCACTGAAGTCCCTATCTCCGCTACCCCTGTCCTGTCCGCCGAAACCCTCCCTCAACGAGCCCTGTTTCTTTTCTCGCCTATCTTTGGAGAACCGGAGCCCTTGGAGACAGAGCTTGAGGTGCTAGAGGAGCGCCCAATAGCAGAGAGCCTGCACCAGGCGCGGCAAAGCTCATCCAAATGGCTCAAGGACATCAAAAGGAAGAGTGCGCAGGCCCCTGCTGGAGTTGAAAAATGCGCTGTTTTTAATCCTCAGAAGATGGAGCTTCACAAAGTGAAAAAGGTGCCTAAGGTTCAGAAGCCCTTGCAAGAGATGACGCCCTCAGACTACTCCTATCACCATACTGTCAAAGACCTGAAGACAATCAGCGTAGCGGGAGAGGTGGGAACCATCCAGGTTAAGATGGGCTCGATCTACTTGCATGGGGAACATATTAAGGAGCGCTGCTTCGAGGCGGAAGCCAAAAACATTGAACTGGACGAAACCCTGGTGCGCGAACCAGGGCCCAACTGGAGGACGCGCAGTCTGAATCAGAGCAGCTGCGGCAGCGCGTGGCCCTCTTGGAGCAGGAAGTGAGCGAGCACAAGAGTGCGGCTGAACGCCACCTCAAAGCGCATCAAGAAGCAGAAGACAGGGTAAAGAAATTGGATGCCCAGGTCCAAGAATTGCAGGAACAGTTCACAAAGAGAGAGTTGCAGATGGAGGTCTTCACAAAAGACCGGGTTAAGGAGATTCGCTCTCATTTGTTGGAGAATTTCCGACCTAGAGCGTCGAAAGCCTTGGCTGTCCTCATGTTCATTTGGGAAGCCAAGCAAGCAGCCTCCCAGGGCAGACCTGTTGTGGAGAGGGTCGAGCGTGACGTAGAGCGCTGGCTCAATCTGGCGATAGAAGTGCAAACGTTGGAGCACATGGATCTCGAGGTTCCTTCGATGAGCCGAACTGCTCGGGAATGGGCCATTGCAAGGTCGACTCTTCGAGCTTTCTTTGCTAAGCTGAAAAGAGTCAGGAAGGCCAGGAGGTTGTTGGACGCCTTCGAGCAAGAAAAGCGCATCTCCCTAGCGTATTTCCAAACCCTCACACAACTCGGCTTCCCCAGCTTCACGGATGACGACGGAAACCTTCTGCCCAGGGACGAGCTGAAGCCAGCATGGGCTGCTTTCGAGGAGGATACTACTGAAATCGACAGTTGGGTAGACCCTATCATGGAAGCACAAGTGATACAATTGATAACAAGGTTCTGTCAGATTGAAGCTTGCCTGGTCGATCTTAGCCAGAGGGCTAACTATGCTGATATAAACCAGATCGAAAGCTTCAAGTATCTGATTAAAGAGCTCCATGACCGAGCGTCATTCCAAGAAGAGGCCTGGACCCAGGTTCAAACCACCTATGAACGCATTCGGGCACGCCTCGCTCCCCCAAAGCTGGCCCAAGAGCTTGATAATGAAGAAGAAGAAGAGGAGGGGGAGAGGTTTGAAGAAGATCCCTTAGTCAGCAATAGGCAGTCAGAGGAGGAGACCGATGATGACTCCGAGCCCAACGGATAAGGCCTGGGTCCTTGCATTGAGGCGAGCTCAATACCCCGCGAGCCGCCAAGAATGTTGACAATTTTGCCACATTTTGCATAAAAGTTATAAAATTTTGAGTTGCTGCTGCAATACTTTTTTTTGTCATAATTCACTTTCTCTTCTAAACAGTTTTCTCTGTTGCTCTTCTCTAACGTTTCCATGGCGCAAGGGCCCAACCAGTCTTTTGAGATAGTCCCCTTTCGCTCACCCTTTTTGGAGCACAAGTCCATTTCAGGGCAAAACCGATGCAACAGTTCAAAATCGCTCACAAGCAGGAGCTAAAGGGTAGTTTCGCCCAGAAGGAAGGCGAAAGGCAGCTTCGCTCAGGTGCAGGAGCGAGAGCTCACCTCATGCTTGAAACGCATCAAAATCGGCTAAGGCATGGACAGGGCGCTTTCGCCCTTGGAGACAACGAAGTCCAACTTCGGACCCTGCCAAGAGCGAAAGCACATTTCGACAAGAAAAGGCTAAGGAAAAAATTTAGCATGGGCAAAACCTCCTTTTCGCTTATGAGGCTGCCGAACCCCCCCTTTCGCGCCCCAATTTGAGCGAAAGTCCATTTCGGACTTGACTGGGGCAAAAGCTCATTCCAGGCGCTACTTTCGGCAAGGAAAAAAACTAAGGCAAGGTCAGCAGACTTATTTTCGCTCCTCAACTAAGCGAAAGCCCTTTTCGGGCCATAGCTTGGGTGAAAGCTCAGAAGTGAACACAGTCAAAGCTGCTCTCGCCCCTCAGCCAAGCAAAACCTCCTTTCAAGCCTCAGCTCCAGCAAAAGTCCATTTTGAACTTAGCAGGAGCAAAATTCCATCCAGTGAAAGTCCATTTTGAACTTAGAAGAAATTGTCAAGGCAAAGGCCTAGAGTACTCACCAACCTGGCGAAAGCTTGTTTCGGGCGCCAGCTCCAGCGAAAGCCCATTTCGGGCTCAGTTTGAGCGAAACCCCCTGTCGCGCCCTACCAAGAGCGAAAGTCCATTTTTGGGCTCATGGGCTGCATTTTTGGTCCGATTTCCAGCGAAACCTCCCCGAAGCATTTTTAGCGCCAAGGCTGCATCCGAAGGGCACGTTTCCAGAGATAGGGGATGGTAGATGAAAATTTAAGGCGCCTTCATGGCGCACGAATTTTGGTCTCCCGCCCATCCCATCAAGACGGCGTTGTCAGGTCCAAGGAAGCCTCTGAGGGCGGACTTCACCAACTGCAGTAATGAGACAAGCAGTCCCAGCGGTAAAACCTGTCCGAAGCCACGCCTCATAACTGCTGATACAAGTGAGCCACGTTCCATAAATGCGTTGTTGCCTGACAAGGGTCAAATCTCAGCTGCCCCAGCGATTTTAGGGTTTGACATTAATGTTACAGAGGCGAAATCCTCTATAAAAACTAGCTCAATGCAATGTAAAAGGGGGGAACGTTCTGCTAGAGAACTGTTGTACTTAAGCTCTGCATCAATACTAAAGGCTTTTGGCTCTAATTCTGGATTTCTTCTGTGTATGATGCCTTCTATTGCCATTTTTGTTAATTTCGTTCCTTTATGTGATTGTTGTAATTCTGTAATCTGGATTTAAGCGTCTGGTAAAGAACGAAAGCTGGAATTATTCTGAAGGATACATGTCAGAGGAATTTTAGTGTTAGTTTCTGTTTCATTCTTGGTATTGATTGCTGCTGGTTCAAGTAGAGATAAGTGATTGTGCTGCCTGTTCTTCCCCTTTGGAATCATCTGGCCTGTGGCCATATTTCCCATCCCTTTCAGTTATTTCCATCCCTTTCAGCAATTTCCCAATTTCTTTCCAGTTCCTTAATCTGAAACCCCAGTTTAGTGTAGTAAGGGAGCCAGCCCTCTCTGGAGATTGGCACGGAAGGCATTCCTTCCTTCCGGCCTTTCAAGGTTGGCCGGGTCTAGGGCGCGTAAACAAACCAAATCCTTTCCTAGGGCAGATTCGTGACCAAAAGTTCTAATGTAAATGTCTTACCTAAAAAGACATGGAGATAATTGGGTGCACCATTTTTATGGTCACCTAATTTTTAATTGTATAGAGTAGATTAGTATGGAATTTAGATGGAGTATCAAGGGCACAAAAGGTGAATATTTTTGAACAATAGTTCATTCTAGTCATTGTCGTGATCATGATGCAAAAACCAACCTACAATGCATTGTTGGAAGATGGTGGTTATGCATGGCAAAAGTTGATCATTATTGGGAGAGGACCAACTAACATTCAAGAAGGTCTAGCACAAATATGTCATAAAACTAAATAATCAGTCTATCAACAAAGAGTGGCATTCTCGGATGAATCGGGAGAGTCCTCATTTGACAAGGAAGGGCGGGCGGACTAGAGTTGAATGAGGATGTGCTGGAACTGGAGTGCACGAAGGATGGAGGGAACTTGGACAAAGGGTTCCTCCATTGGCAAATGGAAGACTATGAAGTCTTCCAGCCTACATTTTTGTGCATCAATATGGTGGAAGGATAGAGTAAAGAATCAAGTTTGGGCGGATTGCCTAACACAAGTCAATCCTTAGGGTCCTTGGAAAGGATCATGATTTATGAAGTGGGAGTATAGCTAAAAAAATGGGAATGGTGTGAAATGTAATGGTAACTGTTGCCATATTTTGCACGGGATACCATGTCTTCGGATTTTTTGTAAAGATGTTGCTTTCCCTTCCCTCTTCCTTCTCTCCCTTTCTCCATTATCCCCTATCTTCCCTGCCATCAGTTTCATTCTCTTCATTTCCCCCCCCTTTCTTCTGGTTGTTTCTCTAAGAGGGCAAAAGGCCCAAAATTTTCTAAGTGTTGCCGCAACCCGACTTCGCAGTGAAGTCGGGCTGCGCTCTTAATTTTGTGTGCACTTGGGGAGCTGATGTGTGGAGCTGAGCCCAAAATTTCACTAAGTCTTGAGCCACCCAACTTCGCAGCGAAGTCAGGCTGCACTCTCAGTTTTGTGCGCACCTGGGCAATGTCAATAAGGGAGATCCAGAAAATGCCTAGGTGTTGGGACCACCTAACTTTGTAGCGAAGTCGGGCTGCGCCCTCAAACTCGTGCACAGTTGGGCAGCTCACTTGAAGATAGCATCTAAGTGTTGGGACTGCCCGACTTCGCAGCGAAGTCGGGCTTCGCCTTGGAAAAAGTGTGCAGTTGGGCAGCTTATCATGGTATCTTTATAAAATTGGCTAAGCGCTGAGTAAAACTGCCACTGACCTGTGTGCACTCGGGCAAAGAACGTTGAAACCTGCCCAAAAATTTTCTAAGGCACGGAGGCCTTCCCAACTGCGCTACTTCCCCCCTGCGCTGCCCGGTTGCGCTCCAATTTTGGGCGAAGTCGGGCAAGAGAGAAAGTATGAGCTTCTAAGGCAGATTTTTCCCCTTATCAGATTCCGACAGGTGTCCAGCCTCGAGATTCGAGTCAGAGATGTGACGGGAGGTGTGCGAGCGTGAACTGACTTATTGTACCTCAACTGCCCTCAGTCAAGCTGACTCGAAGCGTCATCCACCGCACTGCCACGTAGCTGCTAATTTTTCAGGTGGACCTTGCTGCAAGTACGTTCCATGCTGGTAGAGGTCAACATCAGCCGCTTTTTGCCGCTTTTGTCAGCTTTGTCAGCTTTTGTCAGGTCTGGGATCCTGTGCCCAAAGTTGTAATGGGGGGAAAATTTATGCTATAAATAGCTCCGCCATATCATTGTAAAAGGGTGGAAGGGGGATATATTGCTAGGGAACTGTTGTGTGGCTGTGCGTTTGCTTCTAAATACAGAATATACTTGGCTTTATTGATTGTATTTATCTTGTATGCCGCCTTTAGTGAGCATTTCTGCCTCATGTTGCTTATGTTATTGCTTACTGTTATTCTACTTTCTAGATATCGGTATTTAATAGTTAAGTATTCCTGGAATGCAAAAGTAGAGGACACATAGGATGAATGGTGTTGATAGTTTATGCAACATATCTTGTGTTTAATTGTTGTTAGTAGTGGTGATTGGCTATTGCTGTGCTACTTATCCTCCCCACCCAGAACAATCACATTTATATTTCTTTCCGCATTTCTAATTTCTTTCCTGCACTCTGAGCTTAAACCAAATTGAGAAAACATAGGAAGCCGGCCTCCTCCGGAGATTGGCACGGAAGGCATTCCTTCCTTCCGGCCTTTCAATCTGTTGGGCGAATCTAGGGCGCATTACACTAAATCCTATCCTAGTGGCAGATTCGTAACCAACAGTTTCTCTGGCACGCCCGGTGGGACTCGGGATTTTCCCACCCCAAAACAGAATCGAAGCTTCGGTGTTTGCTTCATTGCTGTCAAATCAGAACACCTGGCGACTCTCCAAGTACCTGAATATTCTCTGAGTTTGTGAGACCGGTCCAATATCAAAAGCGCCTTCATGCATACAAGAAGGTGGAGGGCAAGGAACCCAAGACAGCAGCCTGATCTCTATGAAATCGACATCAACGCTCCTGGAGAGCGCGTAAGGCTGACTGACTACCAAGCTCACCAAAACGAACTCGAAGCTGAAGCTGAGATTGAAGAAGCTGAGATCGAAGAAGCTGAAGTTGGAGAGGCCAAAATTGAAGAACAGCCTACAACTTCGGACAGCACTGATACTGATTATACGACTGAAGAGGAAGAAGACATGGCTGCCCAGCAAAATGATGACGACCTCTTTCCAGCAGTCGATTCCACAGGGCCCTTGGCTCTAGTTGGACAAGAAGATGTACCCCCTGCTGCCCTGAAATCCATTCCTACTTACGATGGCTCTGGGAAAACAACATACGAGCACATCCAAGACATTTTGGCCTTGGCTGCACTGCACTCTATCACCATTGAAAGTGTTAAGACTTGTCTATTAGCCCTTTCTCTGAGAGGGAAGCTTCTCTACTGGTGGAGATCTTTGCCAGAAGGAGCTATCACGGGATGGCCCCAGTTAGCAGGCAGGCTAGTGAAGGGATGCAACGAGTCCGCTGATCCCTCTTCATTGCTGCATCAGTTTCAAAGTATTCAACACCATCCGCAAGAGGAGATATCGGACTTCAACGTGAGGTTTGCGAGGTCCTGGAAGAGAGTACCTCGTGAGCTACGACCTCCGACAGGACAAGCTGCACACTATTACCTGAGGTCTTTCAATTCAGATATTTGTCTACTTCTCAAGATAGCCCGGGTCGACACTTTTCCTGCCTTATATGAAGCTGCCCAACAAGCAAAATTAGACATAATTTCTATAGGCAGACTTCCTCATAGAATGTAGCCTCCCATTTACCCTGATTTCCCTCAATCACAATACCCATCCGCGTCTGGCGTGATGCCGTCCTCATCAAGTCAGTACCCCCAGCAGCCATGGAATCCAGCACCAGTTATAAACCCGTATGGTCAGCCCCAGATCCATTATCCTAATCCACCACCTCCACCTCCGCAATATCCCACACTCCTAGCTCCCCCTCATTACGCGGCGTATTCTGCACCTCCACCATTAGCTGCAATACCTCCTCCGGTCCGGCCGGTGCCTGCTGATAATGATATTCAGAATAAGATCCTTCTGGAGGTTCGGGCTCTAGCCTTTGGTTACTATACTATTTCCAACGATATGACAATTATGAAGAAGAAGCAAGCCCAGATGGAGTTTCTTCCGAGGAGACCATATCCTCCCCTTGCGCTGACAAAAGATCAAGCTGCTCAAGCGCAAAGGCCCCCGGCGAGGAATGCTGCCAATGAGGTTCAATCAGGCACTTTTGACCAGGTTAACTGGTGCTCTACATGCAACAATCCACATGGAGAGGAGGGTTGCATGCTGCATCGACATTATATTCAGACCCTCGCAGGCAGCACCATGGAGGACGAAGCATACATGATCCTTGATGATGAAGGTAACTTTGTAGTCCCAGAAGAAGATCCCGTGTCTCTCTTGACCAAGGAGGGCAAAATGCCCATTGAGGCCCCCACGGCCCAGACAAAGCCATTGAAAGTATATGCCAGAAGGGAGAGGGTGCAGCCTGCTATGCTAGCACCTGGCAAGTCACCTTTACCTCCTACAGCGAAAGAAAGGTTCCCGACGCTTAAGGCTCCCGCGGTAAAGGATCCTGTGGCCCAACCTCTAGCTGAAATAAAAGAACAAGCTCAAGAAAAGCTGAGGTATCCATCGCTGACGAAGAGACAGAGAGTTGAAGCCACACATCAATACCGAACCAGGTAAGAGCCAACGAAAGAGATAGAGGGAGCCGACACTTCAACTTACAATATAGTTGGTGAGCTCAAGAAGACTCTAGCGAAGATAAGCATGTATGAGGCTCTTCTGCTCCCAGGACAAGTAGACCTGTTGCAAGAATCCTTGAAGAGCGTGAAATATGCAAAGCCGACGCAGCCTGCTGTGTTATCTCAGCCCTTGACAGTATCTGCTACTGGGAAAAACAGGCCGCCACCTTTCTATCTGTCTTTGCGAATGGAGAGCCATATAGTACACAATTGCATGGTGGACTCGGTGCCTCCACTACTGTCATGCCGAGGGCTGTCTGCGAAGAGATTGGTATGGAATACACAAGCAGTAGCCAAGGTGTGCTGCAGCTAGACGGTACTCCTGTCAAGACAGTTGGTGTCATCAAAGACATCCCAATTCGACTGCATAAATCGCTCGACATAGTGGTCATCCAAGAGGTCGTAGTGGTTGAATTGGAACCCTACTACGGCATGTGTCTCTCCAAGGAGTTCAGGGCGAAGCTGGGTGGATATCTATAGCTAGATTATTCACATATGGAAGTGCCTTTTAAAGGAAGGAGTTTGAAGATCTATAATGAAAAGCCTTCCACGTTTCTGGTCGAGAAGATACCTGGGGAAGAACAACAGAACGACATGGTTCATCTGATGACTGAAGAACTGGTAGAGGTAGATTTGGCAGAAGAGGCCCTCGAGCTATTACAAGTGGAGGATGAGTTCTCCTTACTAGAATTTAATGCCATGATTGAGACCGAACAAGGTTGTTACTCTGTCACCCATACCAAAAGACTTGATCAGTATGCAAAGAAAGATGTTGGACCTGTTGGTTACGAATCTGCCATGAGGAAAGGATTTGTTGTTAATGCGCCCAGATTCGCCCACCAGATTGAAAGGCCGGAAGGAAGGAATGCCTTCCGTGCCAATCTCCGGAGAAGGCCGGCTCCTTTGGGGGTTAGGTTAAGATAAGAGTGCAGGAAAGAGATAAAAAGGTACAGAAAGAGATAAAAGTGCAGAAAGGGATTCCAAATGTGATTGGAGTTGGGTGGGGGGAATAAGCAGCACGGCAACGAATCAATCACCACTACTAACAACATTCATCTACAAACATACATTGAAACTACAACTATCAGCGATCTCATGTATCCTCTATCTATGCATTCTAAGAATACCTGGCCATCAAATGCTAGAGTCCAGAGTTCAGTACAACAGCGAGCAATGACACAAGAAACATGAGGCAGAAATGACAAGGAGAGGCAGCATGCAAGATAAAAGACAGTAAGCAGAGCCAAGTATATGTCTGTATTTGAGGCAAACGCACAGCTACAATTGTTCCCTAGCAATATATTCCCCTTCCACCACCTTACAATGGAAAAGTGGTGGGTATTTATAGCCCAAAATTCCCCCCAATTACATTCATGGGCACAAAGTCCCAGACAAGACAGTAGCTGACACGAGCGGCTGAGGAGCTGCTGATGCTAACTTCTGTCGGGCCGGACTGTCCTAACAGCATGGCGTCCCTAAAGGCGGTACAGCTACGTGACAGCGCGTTGGGATAAGTCTTTGGTCAGCAGGAATGCGGGTAGGTGCGGCAGATGGCACTTCACATCGGCTTAAATGATGACAGATGGCACCGGTAGTGAAGCCCATGCTTTGTCCTTGCGCGGTCAAGTCTTGGCTCGGATCCCGAAGGTGGATACTTGTCGGATGCTGAGGTGTGACACGTGTCTGCCTTGAAAGGCAGCTTATCCAACTTCGCCAGGAATTCGGGCGCTATCGGGTTGCGCAGGAGGAAATCAACGCAGTTGGAAGGCCTTCTTGCCTTAGCACATTCTGAGTTGACTTTACCCAACTGTGCACCGGTCAAAGGGCGCACTCCGACTTCGCTGCGAAGTCGGGTTGCGCACCGGTGCTTGGCTGTCTTCGCCCGCTGTTCGGACTGTGCACTGGAAAAGGGGCACACTCTGACTTCGCTGCGAAGTCGGGTGTTGCCCCAGTACTTAGCCATTTTTTTGCTAGACCATTCCCCTAGTGCGCCCAGGAAGAAGGGCGCACCCCGACTTCGCTGCGAAGTCGGGTGTCGCCCTTTGACACTTAGTCAAATTTCCAACTATTTCCTGTCCTGGTGCGCATTTCGGGTTTCCTACTGCGCTCCACTTGAGGGGCGCACTCCGACTTCGCTGCGAAGTCGGGTGTCGCCCCAACACTTAGAAACTTTCAAGGTACACCTGCTGAGATTTTACCGGGGGAAGAAAGGGGGAAAGAAGAAGAGGGAATGAAGCTGTGAGGAAGAGGAAGGAAGGGAGAGAAGAAGAAAAGGAAAAATGAGGAGAAGGGAAGGAAAAGAGCAGCTCTCTTGCAGAAACCAAAAACATGGCACCCCTGTGCAAAATGTGGCAACATTCCTGGCGGCTCGCGGGGTGTCGAGCTCGCCTCGACGCAAAGAACCATGCCTTTATCCATTGGGTGTAGAGGAACTTCCTTCCCCTGCCTTCTACTGCTCTGGTCGCTTTCCTTGAAGCAACTGTTATTCTTCAGGTTTGCTTTCACCAGTTGCCTCCTCAGTCTCGCCTTCTGAATCTGAAGGCTCTCCACTTTCGGCCTCTCGCCTGCTTATGCGTTCGAGCGCAGCCCTAGCTTGATCCCAGGCTGCGGCTTGGAAGGGAGTGGGGTCACTGATTTCTCTGAGTACTGCGTGGAATGCAGCGACCGCGTGCAGGTCAATGGTGTTGTATCTTTTTCCCAACTCCTCAAGAGAAGAGTTGATTTTGCAGTACTTCGCCACCATTTGAGCGACCTGCGCTTCTTGAACTGGCTCTGTCCAGCTATCAATTTCAGCTGTATCTGCCTTGAAGGACAGCCAGTTCTCCTTTACCTGCTCAAGGGTGAGAATCTCATCATCTCTAACATAGCTCGGACACCCGTGCTTGGACAGAATGTGAAAAGGTGCCAGGAGAATGTCTTTCATGTTCTAAGGCATCTAGCGCCTTCCTGGCCGTTCTGATTTTTTCTGTCCTAGAAAAATAAGTGTGCAAGGTTACCCTTGCATCTGCCCACTCTGATGCGAGTTGCGACATGGGGGCGACTTGGAAGCCATCGCGCTCTAACTTCTCAAGTTTCATAGCCAGGTCTAGCCATTGCCTCGCCTGGTGTTCGGCTTCCTCTACCACAGGCTTGCCCTGGGCAGATACTTCTTCAATTCTGGATAAGAAATCCAGAACTGACAAGGACTTGACAAGGTTGGGCTTGCAACCTTGTAGCAGACTAGCGCGCATCTCCTTCGCCTTGCTCTTTGAAAAGGCCGTCGCTTGTGATGCTTTCTCTGCGAGCTGCGACTGCGCCTGTTCCAGCGAATTTTGCAGTTGCGAAACCTGCTCTAGCGCTGCCTTTTTCTCTTGCTCGGCTGTCTGCTGAGCGGCGGCCAGCTGAGCCTTAAGATCTTCTACTTCTTGCTGCGCTGACCCCAACTACGCAGTGGCCCTAGCCAAGTCTTCTTCGAGCTGCCTGGTGGTATTCTGCAGCTGGAAAAACGCCTTCTGGGTCTCGAGATGCTTGACAAGGAGGTTGTTTGTTCTACGGCGAATACCGTGGATCTCATATTCTTCGTTGATATCATCGAAGTTCTTCTCCTTTGTCTGAAGCTCATAGTATGCCTCGGTCATATCGCAGAGAGGCTTCTTCACTTGAGGGATCAACTTTTCTGTCGTAAGCACTCTTCGATCTAGGTCAAACTTTGTGCGCTTGACCGGGGCGGCTATCTCTTCGGCCCTTCTGCGCTTGACACCCTGGAGAAAGGAGGTTGATCCCCCCACGGCTCTTACTGCCAGAGGCTGGTCCTCGGTGATGTCCAAGAAATTGAGGTCTTCCAACGCCTGGGCTTGCTGCGGCATTTTTCCCGCGAACAATGAAGTAGGTGGGATACCAGAGGGGGTAGTAACCTTTGAGGGCGACCGGGTCCTAGGGGTGATAGGAGTTTGGGTAGACGGCGCTGGTAGGGTTTCGGTCGGCTGGGGTGAAGGCTGCGGAGATGAGGGAGCAGCTTCGATGCTAGCTGCGGGGAAGAGCTCTAGGGTTTGGCTCAGGGATTGAAAGGCGTTGGGATCCTGAGCAAACTGGTCGAATGAATGCAGGCCGCTAGACGGCGGGGTAGCTTGAGAAGCGGAAGGCGCGGCTACGGCTTGCCCTGATGAAGTGGGAGATGGGGTTTTTGCAGGGCCGACGCGGACTTGGGCAAGTGGCTCAGAGGACATACTTGTAGGCTTCGCCTGAGCCGATGCTAAAGGGATGGTCGCAGCCTAGATGTTTGCTTCTGGTTCAGGGCTGTCTAAAGAGAACCTCCGGTGCTGTTGCTTGCGGCTGACTGCTGCCCTGGCTCCTTAGGACGCTTGGTCCTCTCGACCTTTTTCTTTTTCTTTTCTGCTGTGGCTGGTCCAGAAGGAAGCGGCAATAACAGAGCGGCAGGCGCTGATGTCCCCACGGTAAACTTGTACCTGGGTCGCGCTGGGAGAATACCTGCCGCACTCGGTCCGCTGTTGGGCGGTACTGACACTGTTTCTGTTGGAGGAGCCAGCTCGGGAGTTGACCGCTCTGACCTCTGCGTCGCTTTGGGCACTGCCACAGGAGCTATGGGCTGCATCGGGCCTGTTGGCAATTTTGCCACATTAAATCTTTTGATAAATTTTGGCCTAAGTATGGAGCTTTCAAGCGGCAAAGAGCATGCTGAGGTGTTCGGGTTTTCGCGGGCCATAAACGGGGGCGATAAAATGGACAAAATGAGCTCTGGATAGTTTATCATTGCAGATCTTCTTGCCAGCTTTCCGACGATATATTATAATAGGCGATCGGGTCAGCGGATGAAAAGTTATGGCCCCGGGAAGCAGAACCAGGAAACCCAGTTTTTTGGTGCGAAGTCCGACTTCGCCCAGTTTTTGGTGCGAAGTCCGACTTCTCCCAGTTTTTGGTGCGAAGTCCGACTTCTCCCAGTTTTGGTGCGAAGTCCGACTGCGCCCTTCTTCCTGAGCGCACTTGGAAACAGTCTGGCAGGAAAAATGACTAAGTGCTGGGGCGAAGTCCGACTTCGCAGCGAAGTCGGACTGCTCCCCCTCTCTAGGGCGAAGTCCGTACGGCGGCAGAAATCAGCTTTCACCTGTGCGCAGCCCGACTTCGCAGCGAAGTCGGAGTGCGCCCTTTGACAGGTGCGCAGTAGGGAAATAAACTCAGAAATGCACCCAAGGCATGAAGGCCTTCCCGACTGCGCTGTTTTTTTCTTGTGCAACCCGATGGCGCTCTAATCCTAGGCGAAGTTGGATAAACTGCCTTTCAAGGCAGACACATGTCAAGCAGCATCATCCGACAAGTGTCCAACTTTGGGATCCGAGCCAAGACATGCCGAGCAAAAGGACAAGCATGGGCCGCACTATTTATGCCAGTTGCCTCATTTAAGGCTGATGTGAGTTTCCACCTACCTCAGCTACCCGCATTCCTACCGATGTAAAGTTCTACCTAACGCGCTGCCACATAGCTGTCCAGCCTTCAGGGAGACCATGCCGCGAGTACAGTCCTGCCCAACAAAGGTCAGCATCAGCAGTTCCGCGGCTGCTTTTGTCAGCTAATGTTTGATTGGGACTTTGTGCCCATTAATGTAACGGGGGGACTTTGGGCTATAAATAGCCACCACATTTTCATTGTAAAGTGGTGGAAGGGGAATGTTTGTTAGGGAACCATTGTAACCGTGCTTCTGCTTATCAATATAAAGTATATGCCTGGATCTGTTCTACTGCTTTTATTTTTTATGCTGCCTCTCCTTTACATTTCTGCTTTACGTTTGCCTGTGTCATGGCTCGTTGATTCGCTTCAGCATTTGGTGGTCAGGTATTCCTGAGGCATTGCTTGTGTCATGGCTTGTTGATTCATTTCAGCATTTGGTGGCCAAGTACTCTTGAACTTCATCGATTAGAGGATACATAGAATGAATTCAGTAGCAGTTCCTTCAGTTTGTGTGTTGTGTTTATGTTGCTGTCCGTAGTGGTGATTGATGCATTGCCGTGCTGTTAGTTCTCCTTGTAGGGAGAATGTTTGCTAGGGGACCATTGTAGCTGTGCGTACAAATTCTCTGCACAACACACATACTTGGATCTGACATCTCTTGGTTGCTTTCTGTTTATGTTACTGTCCGTAGTGGTGATTGATGCGCTGCCGTACTGTTAGTTCCTTGTAGGGAATGTCTGTTAGGGAGCCATTGTAGCTGTGCGTACACTGCTTTATACAGAAAGTATACTTAGGTTTTGCAGTTCCTGGTTATGCTTTGTATTTATGATGCAGTAAGTAGTGGTGATTGATGTGTTGCCGTACTGTTAGTTCCCCCCACCCAACTACAATCACATTTGTAAATTCTTTCCGCATTTTTATCTCTTTCCTGCACTCTTATCTCAAACCATAAAAACCCACAAGAGCCGGCCTTCTCCGGAGATTGGCACGAAAGGCATTCCTTCCTTTCGGCCTTTCAATGTTGGTTTGCGGGTCCAGGGCGCAATAGCAACAAATCCTTTCCTCGTGGCGGATTCGTAACCAACAGGGCCCACTTGGCTGCTAGATGGAGTTGCGCTGGAAGTTGCTGGGGTTGACAATGACTGAGAGGTAGCCCTTATTTTATACCTTATATTTGTGCCTAGGGGAACGCAATTGCGAAATTCAAAGGGCTGCCACATGTCAACATGTTGATCATAAAGTGCCAAAAACTCATCATCAACGGCAAGGTTCCTCCGGCTTGATTTGTCGTGTTGCATGCGACACCTCATCTTCCAGCATTCGAGGATTTTGTCCTTATGCCAGTTGAGCGGCGCCACCTTAGCGAGGAACTTCTTGAATCCGGCTGACTCCATTCGATGGTCCGGGTTTCGCTCTGGATCGTAAGCGACCTCCTCACAGTAAAACTCATGCCATGGTGGCCATGACTGCATCAAATGAATGCGCCAGTGGAGGTCCGCACCTGTCCTGTTTCTTCTTTCTTGCATGATTTCAGCTCTAGGACAGATGTGCGTGAACTTTCCCCGGACCCCGATTGGGTCATATTTCCAGCGTTGGGGCAGCATAATCAGGCCCATTTCCATCAGCTCCCGCTCGAGATAAATGTGCTGCCCGATTTCGAAGACTTGAATATTGGCCCAGGTCATAGGATATTTGAATATGTGACCCCTCTTTTTTCCCTGGCCAAATTCCTCTTCGACGTAATCCATTTGCCGCGCCACCTCCATCCCGAACTGATGATCTGTGCAGAAGTAGGGCAGCAAACATGGCTTTCCCTTGAATCCGTAGATTCGGACAACAATGCCCTGAGTCAGCCTGAAGGTATCTCCGAACTCGTTGTTCCACAGATACTTGGTCATAGCTGCTGGTGGGCGAGTCGCGCCCCGGTTAAACAATCCCATTGCCTGGCCCAGAAACTTAACATTGAAATCGTAAAACGAGCCCTTCCGATACAGGGCCTCAGTCCACTCGTACACGAGGAGCGGCTCTCCTTGTTCGCTTAGCTTCTTCAGGTTGGGGACGTTCATCCGGTGATGCATGTGGCACAGGCACAGCCATGTGAGAAAAGAGCAAAATCGGAAGTCCGTCAACTACTTTTGCTGCTCGCATGAATTGCGTAGGCTAACCAGTCCGCCCAGTCGTAGAAGATAGGGCGCTTCCCACTTTTCTGCGCAGTGGAGTCGTAAAACTCCCCGTGCAGGATGCACTCGGCCTACGGCCCGCCACAAATTCATTATCCTAACCCGCCGCCTCCTCCTCCGCATTATCCAGCACTCCCAACTCCCCCTCAGTATGCACAGTATTCTGCACCTCCTCCATTTGCTGCATTACCTCTACCAGCTCAGTTGCCGCCTCCAGACAATGATATTTAGAACAAAATCCTCCAAGAGGTACGGGCTCTGGCCTCTGGGTATCATACCATGTCAAATGACATGACTATACTGAAGAAGAAGCAGGCCCAGATGGAATCTGTTCCAAGGAGGCCATACCCTCCTCCGGCACTGACAAAGGATCAAGCCGCAGAACGGCAAGTTCAGAGGCGCCCCCAAGAAACGCTGCCATCGAGGACCAACTTGGTACTTCTGAGCAGATTAACTGGTGCACCACGTGCAATGACCCGCATTCAGAAGAAGATTGCACACTGCACCAGCATTACCTCCAGACTCTGGTGGGTAGCGCCATAGAAGATGAAGAACTTTTCATGATCCTGGATGATGAAGGCAACTTTGTCGTCCCAGAGGAAGATCTGGCGTTGTCCCCTGCCAGAGAAGACAGAAAGCCCGTTGAAGCTGCCGCAAAGCCATTGAAGGTATACGCCAGGAGAGAAAAGGCACAACCTGCTGGGCTGCCACCTGACAAGAGGTTGTGGCCTCACACGGCTAAGGAAAAATTGCCTGCAGCCAAGCTTCCCACAGCGAAAGCTCCCGTAGCTCAGCCTCCAGCTGAGACCAAAGAACAGGCTCAAGAGAAGCTGAGATACCCGTCTCTGACAAAGAGACAAAGAGTTGAGGCCACGCAGCAATACCGGACCAAGTATGAGCCTATGAAGGAAACGGAGGGAGCTAGCACTTCAGGCTACAGCATAGTGGATGAGCTAAAGAGGACTCCCACAAGGATAAGCATGTATGACGCTCTTCTGCTCCCAGGGCAAGTTGATCTGCTACAGGAATCTTTGAAGAGCATGAAATATGGCAAGCAGATACAGCCTGTTGTTCTGGTTCAACCCCTGACAGTCTCCGCCACTGGGAAGAACAGACAACCTCCCTTCTATCTGTCATTACGGATGCAAGGGTATATCGTACACAACTGTATGGTGGATTCTAGTGCCTCCACGACTGTTATTCCAAGAGCCGTCTGCGATGAAATCGGGATAGAATATACAAGGAGCAGCCAGGGTGTGCTGCAACTAAACGACACCCCTGTCAAGACAGTCGGTGTCATTAAAGATATCCCGATCCGGCTGCACAAAGATCTTGACATAGTGGTCATTCAAGAAGTCATGGTTGTCGACTTGGAACCCTACTTCGGCATGTGTCTCTCGAGGGAGTTCACTGCGAAGCTGGGTGGGTATCTGTATCTGGATTACTCTCATATGGAAGTTCCCTTCAAAGGAAGGAGACTGAAGATCTACAACGAGAAGCCTTCCACATTTCTAGTGGAGAAGATACCCAGAGAAGAGTCGCAGGACTGCATGGTTCAGCTAACAGCGGAAGAACTGGTGGTGGTAGACATGACAGAGCAAGCTCTTGAGCTGTTGCAAGTGGAGGATGAGTTCTCCTTGATGGATTTCAACGCCATGATCGAGACTGAGCAAGGCTGCTACACCATCATTCAGCCTGAGAGGCTTGACCAGTCATCCAAGAAAGAAGTAGGACATGCACCAAAAAAGCTATGGCAGCTCTTCTTTGATGGCGCCCGATGCAAAAATGGCGCCGATGCAGGCGTACTCTTGGTTTCCTCGACCGGGATCCAGAAGGACTACACCTACAGGCTGGCTTGGAGCTGTACCAACAACACGGCAGAGTACAAAGCCCAGTGCTTGGGTTTGAGAAAAGCGAAGACTGGGGATAAAGCATCTGCAGATATTTGGCGACTCAGAGCTGGTGTGCAACCAGATTACGAACAAGTGCGCCTCCAAGAAGCATTATCTCAAGGCGTACCGTAATCGGGTCTGGGACCTGATGGAGTCATTCGACTCATTGAATGTCAAAGCCATATCACGTGAGAAAAACAAGCACGCTAACATTCTGGCGTCCCGTTGGAGCCGAGTACGTTCCGACCGATGACACTCGTCCGAGCCGAATCCGAGTTCGTACCATCTACGAGCCTTCTATGCTCGATAAAGACACCCACCGGGCAGGTGTTTGACCGTGACGAGGAGATCGTCACTTTTTTGGTTACCGAAGCATGTACAATCGAAGGTAGAGACCCTGATGACGAGCAATATGAGGCGTTGATACAGTTAAAGAATAATCATGTCCCGAAAGGACTGATTACACTAGAAAGTCTCTTTGATCAGAATGACAGAGCGATATCACACAGGATCAAAGTAGACCCCAAGCAGTACGTCGACCTGGAGCTTGAACCTAGAAAGACAATCAAGGTCGGAACGGACTGCACCAAAGAGGAACTCGAACAGATCAGATCATTGTGCGGAGAGTTCCCCGATATAGTAGCCTGGTGCTACCAGGACTTGAAGGGGTATGACAGACAGATAATCCAGCATACCATTGAGCTAGAAGATGGTGCGAAACCATTCCGGCAGAAGCAGAGGGCTATAAACCCGAAGATCGAAGCCATGATGAAATCCGAGCTCCTGAAAATGCTGGAAGCCAAGATAATCTACCCCATCAAGCATTCATCTTGGGTTGCGAACTTGGTCCCCGTGAGGAAGAAGAACGGAAACATTCGTCTCTGTGTGGATTTCAGAAATCTGAATCAAGCCTCACTGAAGGACCATTACCCGCTTCCCCAAATCGATCAGATCCTCCACATAGTTTTTGGAGTGCAGAGATTCTCCCTCTTAGACGGCTTTTATGGGTACAACCAGATCTGGGTCAAAGATGAGGACCAACATAAGACAGCGTTCACCACCAAATGGGGAATGTTCGCCTATCAGCGCATGCCCTTCGGCTTGTCCAATGCTGGCGCCACATTCCAGAGAGCCATGGACCTGGCCTTCCGAGAGCTGCTTAACAAGATCATTGTCATCTACTTGGATGACATGACTATATTCTCTCACAAAAGAGAGGACCATGCTTCCCACCTACGGCAGATATTTGAGAGATGTCGTGAATTCGGCATTTCCATTAACCCGAAGAAATTAGTCTTCGTGGTAAGAGAAGGTAAGCTGCTGGGACATGTCATCTCCGAGAAAGGCCTTGCAGTGGATCCTGACAGAGCCGAATCTCTCCTCCGCTTGCTCACCCCAGTCGACAAGAAGGGGCTACAGTCCTTCTTCGGCCACATCAACTTTGTAAGGAAGTTCATACCGGACTTCGCACAAGTGATCAAACCAATGGCCGAACTGCTAAAAGGGAATGCCGAATTCTTGTGGACTGACAAGAGGAGGCAGGCCTTCAAGGAGATCAAGGCCAGAATTGCACAAGCTCCGGTGTTGATAAACCCAAATTATTCCAAGGACTTCATCCTATACGCGGTGGGAGAACCCGAGAGTTACGCCGTAGTCCTGACTCAGAAGGGAGATGATGGCGAAGAGCGCCCCATAGCGTTCTTAAGCCAGGTGATTCAGCCGCACGAAGAAAAGTACAATTTTATTGAGCGGCAGGTTCACGCGATCATGAAGTCTCTCCGAAAGTTCAAGCACTTCGTCTCCCAGAGCCGGACAACTGTCTTCGTGATACACCCGGACGTCCGGAACTTCATCATACAAGGGGAACCGGGTCACAAGAGAGCAGGATGGATTGCCAAGATCCAGGAGTTCGACATCGAGGTACGGCCAACAAAGTTGATTAGAGGCCGAGCCTTGTGCCAGGAGCTAGCCCGAAGTGCTGCAGCCGAGATATCTGCCTGTAAGTGGGAAGATCCGACAGCAACCATCAACCTAGCCAACTCCTTATCAGAGGAAAGTGACTAGACAGATGACCTGGTGAGGTATTTCTGCACCGGGAGATGTCCAGATCACTTCAATGCCTCACAAAGAAGGAGGTTTCGGCTAAATGCCTTGAAATACACTCTTCGCCCCGACGGGCTTTACTTCAAGAACATTGACGGCATCCTGTTGCGGTGCGTCAAGAAAACCAACCAACCCAGGGTCCTTGGAGAATTTCACTCCGAGATGCCTGGAGGACAGCATTCTGGAAGGCCTACGGCCTTGAGGATCATCAAAGTTGGGTACTATTGGCCCATTCTCTTCACAGACGCGCATGCGGTCTGTGTAAAATGTGATAAATGCCATAGATTTGCTGGCAGGAACAGAAAAGCACCCCTGCCCCTCCAACCAATTCAGGCCGAGACTTCATTTCAGCAATGGGGTCTGGACTTCATCGGGGTCATTACGCCTAACTCTGCAGCGGGGCACAAGTTTATTCTTACCGCCACCGATTACTTCACTAGGTGGGCAAAGGCGATCCCCACGAAGAATGCGGACCAGGAAACGGTCATTGGGTTCCTCGAGAGCCTTATTACCCGTTTCGAGGTCCTAGAGTCAATAGTGACGGACAACGGTCCGGGGTTCGCAGGCATTGTACTCATGGAGTACACCAGCAAGTACGACATCTATCACAAGATGTCTTCTAACTACTACCCGTAGGGGAACGACCTTGCTGAGTCCACCAACAAGAATCTACTGAAAATTGTCAAAAGAACAATAGAGAAGAACAAGAGGACTTGGCACCTACTCCTGAATCGGGCGCTGTGGGCGGATAGAATATCATACAAGAAGTCTATCAAGACATCTCCCTACGCGTTTGTGTATGGCAAAGAGGCAGTCCTGCCAACCCACATAGAAATTCCCGCACTCTGGATGTTGGATGAAGAGAGAGTCAGTGGGGATCCAATGGACGCCAGACTATGCCGGCTACTGCAGTTAGAAGAAGAAATAGAAAACGCATACCAGGCCTTCACTAAACACGCTGAAGCGACCCAAGGCTGGTTTGCAAAAGGCACCACCGCCCAAGTTTTCAAAATCGGGGACCTGGTGCTGAAGTGGGACTCACTGAAGGCAAAGCCGGGAAATGGCGGCAAATTTGACGCCCTCTGGGAGGGTCCCTATGAGGGGTTGATACAGTTAAAGAATAATCATGTCCCGAAAGGACTGATTACACTAGAAAGTCTCTTTGATCAGAATGACAGAGCGATATCACACAGGATCGAAGTAGACCCCAAGCGATGCGTCGACCCGGAGCTTGAACCTGGAAAGACAATCAAGGTCGGAACGGACTGCACCAAAGAGGAACTCGAACAGATCAGATCATTGTGCGGAGAGTTCCCCGATATAGTAGCCTGGTGCTACTAGGACTTGAAGGGGTATGACAGACAGATAATCCAACATACCATTGAGCTAGAAGATGGTGCGAAACCATTCCGGTAGAATCAGAGGGTTGTAAACCCGAAGATCGAAGCCATGATGAAAGCCGAGCTCTGAAAATGCTGGAAGCCAAGATAATCTACCCCATCAAGCATTCATCCTGGGTTGCGAACTTGGTCCCCGTGAGGAAGAAGAACGGAGACATTCGTCTCTGTGTGGATTTCAGAAATCTAAATCAGGCCTCACTGAAGGACCATTACCCGCTTCCCCAAATCGATCAGATCCTCCACATAGTTGCTGGAGTGCAGAGATTCTCCCTCTTAGACGGCTTTTATGGGTACAACCAGATCTGGGTCAAAGATGAGGACCAGCATAAGACAACGTTCAGCACCAAATGGAGAATGTTCGCCTATCAGCGCATGCCCTTCGGCTTGTCCAATGTTGGCACCACATTCCAGAGAGCCATGGACCTGGCCTTCCGAGAGCTGCTTAACAAGATCATTGTCATCTACTTGGATGACATGACTGTATTCTCTCACAAAAGAGAGGACCATCCTTCCCACCTACGGCAGATATTTGAGAGATGTCATGAATTCGGCATTTCCATTAACCCGAAGAAATCAGTCTTCGCGGTAAGAGAAGGTAAGCTGTTGGGACATGTCATCTCCGAGAAAGGCCTTGCAGTGGATCCTGACAGAGCCGAAGCTCTCCTCCGCTTGCCCGCCCCAGTCGAAAAGAAGGGGCTACAGTCCTTCTTCGGCCAGATCAAATTTGTAAGGAAGTTCATACCGGACTTTGCACAAGTGATCAAACCCATGGCCGAACTGCTGAAAAAGAATGCCGAATTCCTGTGGACTGACGAGAGGAGGCAGGCCTTCGAGGAGATCAAGGCCAGAATTGCACAAGCTCCGATGTTGATAAACCCAGATTATTCCAAGGACTTCATCCTGTACGCGGTGGGAGAACCCGAGAGTTTCGCCGCAATCCTGACTCAGAAGGGAGATGATGGCGAAGAGCGCCCCATAGCGTTCTTAAGCCAGGTGATTCAGCCGCACGAAGAAAAGTACAATTTTATTGAGCGGTAGGTTCACGCAGTCATGAAATCTCTTCGAAAGTTCAGGCACTTCGTCTCCCAGAGCCGGACAACTGTCTTTGTGATACACCCGGACGTCCGAAACTTCATCATACAAGGGGAACCGGGTCACAAGAGAGCAAGATGGATTGCCAAGATCTAGGAGTTCGACATCGAGGTACGGCCAACAAAGCTGATCAAAGGCCGAGCCTTGTGCCAGGAGCTGGCCCAAAGCGCTGCAGCCGAGATATCTGCCTGTAAGTGGGAAGATCCGACAACAACCATCAACCTAGCCAACTCCTTATCAGAGGAAAGTGACTGGACAGATGACCTGGTGAGGTATTTTTGCACCGGGAGATGTCCAGATCATTTCAATGCCTCACAAAGGAGGTTTCAGCTAAATGCCTTGAAATACACTCTTCGCCCCGACGGGCTTTACTTCAAGAACATTGACGGCATCCTGTTGCGGTGCGTCAAGAAAATCGACCAACCCAGGGTCCTTGGAGAATTTCACTTCGAGATGCCTGGAGGACACCATTCTGGAAGGCCTACGGCCTTGAAAATCATCAGAGCTGGGTACTATTGGCCCACTCTCTTCACAAATGCACATGCGGTCTATGTAAAATGTGATAAATGCCAGAGATTTGCTGGCAGAAACAGAAAAGCACCCCTGCCCCTCCAACCAATTCAGGCCGAGACTCCGTTTCAGCAATGGGGTCTGGACTTCATCGGGGTCATTACGCCTAACTCTGCAACGGGGCACAAGTTTATTCTTACCGCCACCGATTACTTCACTAGGTGGGCAGAGGCGATACCCACGAAGAATGCAGACCAAGAAATGGTCATTGGGTTTCTCGAGAGCCTTATTACCCGTTTCGGGGTCCTAGAGTCAATAGAGACAGTCCTGCCAACCCACAGAAATTCCCGCACTCTGGATGTTGGATGAAGAGAGTCAGTGGGGATCCAATGGACGCCAGACTATGCCAGCTGTTGCAGTTAGAAGAAGAAAGAGAAAAAGCATACCAGGCCTTCACTAAACATGCTGAAGCGACCCAAGGTTGGTTTGCAAAAGGCACCACCGCCTGAGTTTTCAAAATCGGTGACCTAGTGCTGAAGTGGGACTCACTGAAGACAAAGCCGGGCAATCACGGCAAATTTGACGCCCTCTGGGAGGGTCCCTATCAGATTGCCCGAGTGAACCAATTTAATGCATTCATGCTCCGGGACATGGAGGGACAACTTCTCCCCATTCCCGTCAACGGGTTCCACCTCAAAATTTATCACCGTTGAAGGCACCCAATGGGTCCTTCTTTGTACAGTTTTCCTTTCTGCATTTTAGTTTTTCAGAATGTATATATTTATTTCAGCATTTCAGTTGTTAGTTTTCAAGAGCCCAAGAAAAACTTAAAGCAAATCCCGACTTCGCAGCGAAGTCGGGTATCGCTCCTTGGATCGTGCGAAGTTTGAGAGAAAGCAGCCGACAAAAGGGGGTAAGAATTTGACTAAGTGCTGGGGGCGAACCCCGACTTCGCAGCGAAGTCGGGGTGCGCACCGTCTTGGGAGCGCAGTGGGGAAGAACAGAGCTAAAAGCGGCTAAGTAAAAACAGACTGCGCAAGCAATCTGAGCGAAGTCGGATTGCGCCCGTTTTTCGGGCGAAGTCCGACTGCGCAAGCAAATCTGGCCGAAGTCGGAGTGCGCCCGTTTTTTGGGCGAAGTCCGAGTGCGCCCTCATTTTCGGGCGCACCTTGGGTGACCTGTCGCGGGAAGCAAGGAAAAATGGTAAAATCTTTCTAAGTGTGGGCCCAGACGGCGCAGTACGGCACAGTGCGAAGTTGGGTCCTGGGCCAAAAATTCTCCCTCAAAAGGTGTGCCCAGGCGGCGGCTATGACGTCATCAAAAGCACGAAGTCCAAAAAAGTTTTAATGGTTGCGCAACTTTCAAAAACAATGTCATTAAGAAAGCAAGGCATGTTTGGACCAACTGCAACTAGGGTACGCTTTTCAAGATTAAATCCATGCACAGCTGCCAAATTATTATAACGCTTCCACCAAATTCAAGTTAACCACCTTAACTTCCTCCCTCGTGCCATTAATGCTGCAATCCTTGCCTAGAAAAAGGGCCCTGGCATACTCAGAAAATTTAGATTGTCGAGCTGACTCTGAGACTGCAAAGCGCAGAACTGAGAAATCAGAAGCCGTAATTCTCTGTCGCTGCCAATTCTAACAAAGAAAATGGACAAGGGGAAAGCGCCAGTGCAGGCGCAATCCAGCGACGAAGGGCGCGAAGCTGAGGAACAGACTGAATCAAGCGCTCATGAGAGCGAAGTGCCGCAGGAGCAGAAAAAGAAAACCCGGACGAAGAGAAGTCGAGGGCAAATTCCACCGCCGCCCGTCAATCACCTAGCCGGGTACAGAGACGGCTCGTTTTCCATCAGCCTCACCAAACTGCGACCGAACATAGCAAAGTGGGCAGACAAGGTTTCGCCCTCACACCATGTCGGGGCTGCGTATAAATCGAACCTATACTGGTTCTTATGCCCTCCTACTCACCAGTTCCCGGAGCTAATTGAATCAATCGTAGAATATTACAAGCCAGCTGCCCGGAAAGTCTGCGACAACAAGGGAAGAGTGTTGTTCACACTCTTCAGGGAGAGCGTCCAGCCTGTGTTCGCCCTAGGGCTTCAGTACGAACCCGGCGCGATTTTCAGAAGGATTAATTTGGATGAATAGACGGGTAGATTCACACAGACTAAGCGGATGAGAGAATTCCTCAACTCAAAGCTAAAGACTCTGCTGGCAGCCGGACAGTGGCCGACAGGCCCCATACCCCTAGACAGGTTCGAGAAAAAATACATATACATCATCCTGGCATGGGTACTCGGCTGCGATTCTGACAGAGTGGTACGCCCGTACCAGCTGGTGCTGGGAGAATGTATCCTGCATGGGGAGTTTTATGACTCCATGGCGCAAAAGAGTGGGAAGCGCCCTATTTTCTTCAACTGGGCAGACTGGCTGGCGTATGCCATTCATTCAAACCTAGTCAGGCTACAGCAAAAGTAGAAAACGGAATTCCGGTTTTGCTCCTTCCTCACATGGCTGTGCATGTACCACATGCACTACCGGATCAGAGTTCCTGACTTGAAGAAGGTGAACAAAAAAGGAGATCCGCTGCCCGTGTACGAATGGACCGAGATCCTGTACAGAAAAGGGTCATTCTATGAGTTTAATTTTAAATTTTTGTGCATGGTCTTGGGGATGTTCAATCGTAAGGCATCTCGCCCGCCAGAGGTTATGACAATCTATCTGAGGAAGCACAAGTACGGGGACACCTTTCGGCTGACGCAGGGCGTCGTGGTCAGAATCTACGGATTCAAGGGAAAGTCGTTCCTGCTGCCCTACTTCTGCACTGACCACTAGTTCGGGATGGAGATTGCGCGACAGATGGACTATGTCGAAGAAGAGTTCGGCTAGGGCAAAAAGAAAGGCCATATTTTTCAGTATCCTATTACCTGGGCGAATACCCGAGTGCACGAGATCGGACAACACGTCTACCTCGAACGGGAACTCATCGACATGGGTCTGATAATGCTTCCTCAGCGCTGGAAATACGACCCAATTGGGGTCAGAGGCAAATTCGCACACATCTGCCCTCGAGCAGAGATTATGCAGGAAAGGGGCAATAGAACAGGCGCAGACCTGGAATGGCACATCGAGCAGATGCAATCATGGCCTCCATGGCATGATTTTTACTGCGAAGAGGTGACGTATGACCTAGAGCGAAACCCGGATCACCGGTTAGATTTTGCGGGCTTCAAAAAATTCCTCGCCAAGGTGGTGCCCCTCAACTGGCAAAAGGACAAAATCGTTGAATGCTGGAAGATGAGATGCCGCACGCAGCACGACAAATCCAACCGAAAAACGTTGGCCGTTGATGATGAGTTTTCAGCCCTATATGATCAATACACTGACACGTGGCGGCCTTTCGCATTTCGAGATTGCATTCCCCGATGCTGGAAGACCTAGACTTCATGGGCGACTTCATGCAGATCGCAGACGATCAGCCTTTGGCAGCAAAGGCCGCAGGATGTTCCGCCTCTTTCCTCCAGGGTGTCAAACGGAGGAGAGCCGAGGAAATAGCTGCCCCGGTAAAGCGCACCAAGTACGACTTGGACAGGAGAGTGCTGACAACTGAGAAGTTGATCCCAAAGGTGAAGAAGCCTCTCCAAGAAATGACCGAGGCAGACTATGAGCATCAAGTCAAGGAGAAGAGCTTTGATGACATCAATGAGGAATACGAAATCAACGGTATTCGTCGTAGAACACATAATCTCCTTGTCAAGCGACTTGAGAATCAGGAGGCGCTATTTCAGCTGTAGAATACTTCAAGACAGCTGGAGGAAGATCTGGCTAGGGCCACCGTGCAGTTGGGGTCTGCACAGCAGGAGATTGATGAACTGAAAGCCCAGCTGGCCGCCTCTCGGCAGGAGGCCGCAGCACAAAAACAGATAGCCAAACATCTGTCAGAGGAGAAAAGGGCAGCACTAGAGTAGGTCTCTCAGCTCCAGGATTCATTGAAGCAGGCTCAGTCGCAGCTAGAAGAGAAAACATCACAGACGGCGGCCTTTTCAAAGAATAAGGTTAAGGAGATGCGAGTTGGTCTGCTGCAGGGATGCAGGCCCAACGTTGTCAGATCTATATCGGTCTTGGATTTCGCATCCAGGATCCAAGAAGTATCTGCCCAGGGAAAGCCTGTGGTAGAGGAGGCCGAACACCAAGCGAGGTAGTGGCTGGACTTGGCTATGAAACTTGAGGAGCATGAGTGCAAAGGCATCCGATTTCCCCCGATGTCCCGACTTGCCTCAGAGTGGGCAGATGCAAGGGTAACCTTGCACATTTATTTTGATAAAACAGAGAAGATAAGGGCCGCCAGGAAGATGCTGGACTCATTAGACCACAAAATGAGCATTTGCCTGGCCCCCTTCAACACTCTGTCTGAACACGGGTGCCCGAGCTTCGTCGAGAATGGCGAGTTTCTGACCCTGGAGCAGGTGAAACTGAATTGGCTGTCGTTCGAGGCAGACACAGCAGAAATTGATAGCTGGATGGAGCCTGTCCAGGAAGCTCAGGTCACCTAGATGGTGTCAAGATACTGCAAAATCAATACCTCCGTCAAAGAGTTGGAAGAAAGATACGACACCATCGACTTGCATGCGGTTGTTGTTTTCAGTGCAGCGCTAAAAGAGGTCAGCGACCTAGGGTCCTTCCAAGCAGCAATCTGGGACCAAGGCAAGGCTACATACGATCGCATCCGCGAGCGGGAGGCTGACAACGAAGACCATTCAGGTTCTCGAGGAGAAACAGAAGGGGCAACTGCCGAAAGTGAACCTGAAGAAGAACAGTTGCCCGGGAAGAAGCCGTCAGAGCAGCGGAAGGCAGGGGAAGGAAGTTCCTCTGCGCCCAAAGGATGAAGGCCTGGCTCTTTCTGTCGAGGTGAGCTCGACACCCCGCGAGCCGCCAGGAATGTTGTCACATTTTGCACGGGGTGCCATGTTTTCAAAATTTGTAAGTATGCTGCTCTTCCTTCCCTCCTCCTCTTTCTTCCCTTTCTCCATTTTTCCCTTTCTCCCTTTCTTGCAGTTTCATTCCCCCATTTTTTCCTTGTACTTCCCCCCCAAGTCAAATTCCCAAAACAGAGCAAGTATTCCCTGAAAAATTCTAAATGTCGGGGCACAACCCGACTTCGCAGCGAAGTCGGGGTGCGCCCTCAAGTTGGAGCGCACTAGGGGATGCAAAGTGTGAAAGCAAGCTGAAAAGGAGCTGAATTTGGCTAAGTGTGGGAGCGCAACCCGACTTTGCAGTGAAGTTGGGGTGCGCTCTTCTTTCTGTGCGCACTTGGGAAGCAGTGATTGCAGAATTCAGCTAAGTGCTGGAGCGCAACCCGACTTCGCAGCGAAGTCGGGGTGCGCTCCCCTTTTTGTGCGCAGTCCGAACAGCGGCCGAAAAAACCAAGTGCCGGTGCGCAACCCGACTTCGCAGCGAAGTCGGGCTGCGCCCTCTGACCGGTGCGCAGTTGGGCAGCATTCATCAAGCAAGCCCAGAAATTGACTAAGGCACGGAGGCCTCCCCAACTGCGTTGTTTCCCACCTGCGCTACCCGATGGCGCTCCGATCCCGGGCGAAGTTGGACAAACTGCCTTTCAAAGCAGAGATGTGTCACTCATCAAAATTCGACAAGTGTCCAGCCTCAGGATTCGAGCCGAGATATGACGGGATAAAGGACAAGCACGGACCACATTACTTACACCAGCTACCTCCATTTAAGCTGATGTAAAGTTCCATCTACCACAGCTACCCACATTCCTACTGACTAGAAGTTTCACCCGACGCGCTGCCACATAGCTGTACAGCCTTCAGGGAGACCTTGCTGCAAGTACAGTCCTCGTCGACAGGAGTTAGCATCAGCAGCTCTTCTGCCGCTTTTGTCAGCTATTGTCTGGTCTGGGACTTTGTGCCCGTAATTGTAATCGGGGGGAACTTGGGCTATAAATAGCCACACCATTTCATTGTAAAAGGGTGGAAGGGGAATATACTTCTAGGGAACCATTGTAGCTATATGTTTGCTTCGAATGCAAGACACATACTTGGCTCTGCTTACTGTCATCATATTTTATGCTGCCTTTCCTTGTCATTTCTGCCTCATGTTTCTTATTTCATTGCTTCATCGTTATCTTGAACTCTGGATTCCAGTATTTGATGATTAAGTATTCCTGGAATGCATAGATAGAGGATACATAGGATGCATGATAGCTGTAGTTTCTATGGTGTGTTTTGTATGTAATTGTTGTTAGTAGTGGTGATTGATCGTTTCCGTGCTGCTTATTCCTCCCACGCAACTCCAATCACATTTGGATCTCTTTTCGCACTTTATCTCTTTCCTGTACCCTTAGCTAAAACACTAAAAAACCCACAGGAAGCCGGCCTTCTCCGGAGATTGGCACGGAAGGCATTCCTTCCTTCCGGCATTTTAATTTGGTGGGCGAATCTGGGGCGCATTATACCAAATCATTTCCTCATGGCAGATTCGTAACCAACAGTCACTATTGGAGTCAAAATCCTTATAGTGACTTATGCTTGCTACCATTTGCTTGGCTTCACTTTCCAACGTGATAGCTCTATTGTATGCTTCATTGTGAGAATTTGGTGGTACAACCTTCATTTTCTTCCTACATTTTGGTAGCAACCATCATCTTTGCAATCCATTTGATGGTGGGACCTCCATCTTGTCGATGAGTTTTTTTAGTCTTCTATTATATAACCTAACATTCTCCTCCTTTTTCTGTTTTGTGGAGTAGATCTCTTCAATGATCTCTGTGTCATATCAGAGTCTTATAAACTCTTGGATGAAAGATTTTGTTAATGCTTCCCATGATGCAAAAGGTTGAGTCTTTATCTTCTTCAAATGCCAATCCATTGCGATTGCTTACAATGTCACCGGAAATAGTATCAATCATGCTTGCTTGTCTGTTACTCCGTTTGCTCACCATATGGCGGTATAGGGTCCTATATGGCGCTCTGGATCTTCTTTTCTATCACCCAGAAACGGTGGACATTTTTGCTTGCTCACAGTTGCTGCATATTTGCCATGGGTTGCTGTTTTTCTTCATGTCGATCTTCATCACTTGGCGCTTGTTCACCTTGCATACTATTGACAGCAAACAGTCTTCGACCGATCTCAACACTTTATGACCTCCTTCACAAATATGTGTATTGGCTTTTGCCTACTCGCCCAAGCACTCTCTCATAGTTGTCTAGGTGCCTAACTCCCGTCCTTTGCACCTCTTGGCAAACTCCCTCACGCTTGCTCTGGCATTACTAGCCAATCATCATTTCCTTCTGCTCTTTCCATGTTGGCACTTTCGCTTGTGCAAACGTTTTCCAAGGTATCTACCTTGTTTGGTTGCGTATCTCCTTCAACGTCCTCTGTTGTTAACAACAATGTGTGCCACCTTTCATGTGTTTCTTTTGGATTGTCCTCTTGTGGGCTCCACACATGTTCTACTCTAGGCTCCTCAAGCTCAGTCTCTCATGATTGCAATGCTTGGTTGGTAGTATTTTTCTCAACCCGTCGTTGCTGTGCCTAAGAGATCCTTGTGCTTCTTCTCATAGTACCTTGGCTATCTCCGTGACCTTGTATTCCACGTCCTTAGGGTAGTGAATCTGTCATTCATCTTTTCCTTCTTCATGTGTGCTGACCTGAACTTTGATTGTGTCAAAAAACAAGCTAACTTGAACTTTGATTAGGCAACGGTTTTAAATGTAGCATGGTGGCAGGCATTCCATAACAGAGGAATAAGATAACAAATTAGGATCCAATCAAGACTACTATCAATGAAGTTCCAACTAGCATTTTGTACTTAGAACAACATCAAACTTGATGGTATAGAAATCATACACAACATAGTATGACGTATACCAGAATATATTTTTTGGAAAAACAAGTACCCACTTGGAACGGTGATTCCAACTACAACAACACACTTGAAACAATGTCCACGCGATCGACAACACTTGGATCAACAAGCGTTGGATCGACACTCACTAGAACGATAGTTCCACTCGATCAAAAAGCATTGGCTCAACAATATCAATATTTATTGCAAGTGCTCCATATGACTTGGAATGGCACTCATGCTAGAACGGCCACAGTCTCCAATTGGAACGACACAATCATCACCAACTAGAACAACACTCCTGGTAGTTCCACTCGTACTGCATTTTGGACTACAAATTCCATGTCCCATGTTCAGTTTGCAATTCTGATCCTTGGACACGGACAATCCAAACTATGCTCTGCTCTACCAATGGTGACACACTACATATAGATTTTACTCAGATAGATAGAACAAGTCAATTGCATTACTTATGGTACAACGTTACATAATACCGCACAATGCATTTATAGTATGCAATGTATGCATAGATGGCTTGCCAATACTCTTCCTAGACATAGTATATGCTCATATGGATCAGTCCTCCATACATTGATAGTCTCAGGCTTAGGCTACACTCTTCTATGATGCTAATCGTTGTCTCAAATGAAGAGGGGGGTCTATATAACATTGGTCTTGGTCGTTGCTAACAATGACATCCCAAGATAGTGCACCACCCAATCGTCTTTGCATTTGGACGTAACACATTAACCTTAATACACTAAAGTCTATTTGCAATTTATCAATCAAATTGCATTACAATGCCATTTCGTCTATATTTCATTTCATTCCATATGCATTTGAATTTCATTTACATTGCATTTAATTACATTATTTACACTTAGTGCTTTTTGCATTATTTCTTCTTTTTTTGAGGTTCAGAACTGATGCCTACATCTTTTTCATCTCTTAGGCAATGTTAAATTTGAATTCAATAGTGCTACTCTCACTACTGCAGTAAACTTCATGTATTGTCTTGTAGTTGTTGCATGACCTTCACTTGTGAGAGAAGGATATATGAGACGTCACTTTGCCTCCTTTTGGAGTTGATCTTTCTCCTTTTGGAGTTGCTTCCTTTCAATTTTGGGTTCTTTTCCTTTATCTACCTGTTTGTCTTTACTAGCCTATGCCTTTACTTGAGGGGCATTTGTGGTATTCTTTTCAGCATTTTCCATTTCCTTTTGTTTCTCTTGTTGTGCAGCTATTGGCCCCTTATCCTTCAAAATCAATGGTGGCTTTCCTCTCCTAGGTATTATTGTTCCCTTATTTAATTCAATTTGTTTTTGGGTTGTGAGTTGCTTCTCAGGTGTTTTCCTCTTGCTTCTAGTCCCAACCCCTAGCTGGTTAGCCCATATAGCATCATCATCAGATGTGGACTATTCATCTGTTTCAATAGCACTAAAGTTGGCAAAGACTGCATTATTAGGGTTTGGAAAGATAGAGATTGGTTGTTGTAGTTGAGGTTGTTGGTATGTAGGATGACTTATTGTAGGTGCCATTTGACCCAAGGCAACGACCTATTGAGCCTGGCATGTTAGTCATACTGGTTTGTTTGGGAATACCTGATAGCTACAACACAATCCATAGGGTTGTGTTCTACATAGCATGGAAAACAACATAATGATTTGATTGTTGAATTGGCATTCACCGTATTGTTTTGAACTTGATTGGTGCCTTGTTGAGGTGCTTGATCTTTAGTGAGGTAGGCGGTTCTTTGAGGCTGCCAGTTTTGAGGTTGTTGCCATTGTATCTTTTCGGTGTTTTGATTTACTAGGGACTTTAGCACTTCTAATACTTCTCTCATCCCAAGGTTATCAGTTGAATCATTATTAGTGTTTAGCGGAGCGGGAAGGGCTGGCAATTGCAATTGAAAGGCAACAATTGATGATGAATTTTGGCTAGGATGTGTGACAATATATGGAGAGAGCAATAGATTGGCAGCTACAGTTGGTTGAGGGTTCGTAATGGGTGAAATGAAGGGTGTAAAGCCAAAAGTCGATGGAATTTGGGTGATATGGGAGGTGTAGGCCCTAGGCAGTGCAGGCAATAATTTTCCTACCCTAATTAGAACATCTTCCGCTAGTGTGTTGTCATTAGCATTACAAACCATCAACACTAAGCTAGATTGTAAACCGTGATGTAATAAGGAAACACTTGTTCTTTGTTAGGCCTAACATTTTGCAGAATCAAATTTAAGGTCCTCAAGAATCTTGTGTTAAAATCATGTATATTTTCTTGAGGATGTCTTTGTATTGTATATAATTGAAACATGATGGAGTAACCATTGCCCATACTACCAAATCTATGCATGAATGGTTCTACAAGTGATGCCCAACTACCGATAGAATTATCAGGAAAACCTTTATACCACAATGCAACTTTTTTACACAAAGAATAAATCAATAAGCGTACCATGATATCCTCTTGAATGCAATGGAGTGATTTGAGTGTAAACAACTCACTAAGGTGATCCAGTGTCGTCTTATTCCTGCTTCCATAAAAGGTAGGTAATGCCTTCATCGCGGTAGGTGCAATAGGGGAATCCGCTCCTAGGTTTAGTGGTCCTTGATAGGTCCAATCAGGAAGTTGGTTTTGAGGCCTAGGTGTAGGCGTTGGATTATTTTGTGGTGAAGGAGGTTGACCATATTGTTGTTGTGGCGGCAGATAAGGATATACTACATAACCTTGAGGTGGGTATGGAAGATACTAATGGTATTGGTATGGAGGATAGTAAGGCGGAGGATAATGAAGATTTGGCATATGGAAAGGAGAGGGTAGAGGAGGATTTTGATAAGCCCGTTGTTGATTTGGAGGAGGCTGCATTTTTAGAAATGGGGGAGGATACTGCAAACCTTGTTGAGGAATTTGTTGATTTAGAGGTGGTGGGCATTACGTGTTTTATTGTACCTAACTAACTGAATACGGTGTTTATCCTTGCATGTTTCCGTGGGTCACCTGTGTCCCCACTTGTCCAACCGATATTGGAAAAATTTGAGCAAGGCCTTGGCTTTGATTCAGAAAGGTTTGTCCTGAAGATCCTACATTTGGAGCTATAGATTTCTTGGTGGAAGATTGGATGTGTTGGACAAACTAGACCTAGGTAGACTTTGAGTTAAAGCAGTGCTAGTGGGTGGCGTAATTTGAGCACTAGATGCAAGAGGTTGGTTTGTATTAATGCATGGTGATAGTTTGTAAAAGAAGGATTATTTGCAAGGTTATTTACATCAAAGGTCATCCTGTAGAGGGTTCGTATGAGTCAATGTGAGACCAGTATTTGACCATGTTTGATTAGCTAGTGCGGATAAATAACTCATTTGATGCCCTAGGAAACCAATTTCTTGGGATGTGGAATTTTTACTGATAGGGTTAGCCATTGGAGTTTTCCATTTTGAAGAAACAATATTAGATGTTGGGATATCCTCAATCTTGTTGTCTTGATGTACCCATGCTGCGGTTTGCTCCTTCCTTTTCCCTTTTGCGTTCCTTCGATGGTATGCGACTATTTTTGCAGATTGATGTTCTTTCATGACTTTTGTGCCCTTGAGCCCGTATTCATAAGCCCACACATGGGTACCTGCATGGATAGAGTTGCAAGGTGATTTGCCTCCAAATTGGAGTGATTCACTTGCAAGATTAGGTGATTCACTTGCAAGATTAGGTGATTCACTAGCAGATTCAAGCAATTTGCTAGCATGATTTGAACTTTGAAAATCTGCAGAGTAGGATGGCAATTGCTTCGAGTGAATCACTTCAAAATTGGAGCAAATCGATCTTGAGAGAGGAAGTAGGAAGAAACTTGTCTTTCATAGTGAATTGCTTTGTAGATTATGAGAGAATCACTTTTCATATTTAACATGAAGAGAAATCACTATTTTGGAGTGAATTGCTTACTGAATTGAGCGAATTGCTTGTTGATTTGACCTTTGGTAAAAACGTCTCAAAATCTTCCCCAAATTCTTCTTGACTATAACAGATGCAAAATTGGGATCAGATCTTAGGTCTGATATAGTTCTGATGTTGTTTGTATGCTAGCTCCGCAAAAATCTCAAAGTTCTCAAGCTTGTGTTAGAGTTGCCATTCGTAAAGCACCTGCAAAAATTAAACATAAATAACTAAATAATGTGATTTTCAAGGATAGTTTGAGACCGGGCTTGATAAATCAAGTCCCTTGCCTTGGCAAATTGCTTTGGATTTAACTTGTGTAGTCTGGACAGATTTGGAGCTAATCACGAGAAAAATGGAGCAAATCACTCCCTAAAAAGGACTTATGAAAGTGTTTCAAGTGATTGGCTCAAATGGAGCAAATCACTCCAAAATCAAAGTGAATTGGTACCTTTGCAAAAACTTGGAAAAAATACCTTCAATTCCAAGCCAATAGCTCCACCCATGATAAATGCAAATTTGACACAAAAAAACAAGGAATTTAGCAAAATAATGAGCTAAAATTCTAAATGTGGGACGAATAATGAGGGTCCGTCCCCCCGGGTGTGCCAAAACTTATGTTGAACCAGGAAATTTTTTGACTTCTAATGCGCCCCAATTCTAGTTTCAATAAAGTTGGAAGGGCCAATGGATTATTCCAAGCTTTGGATTGAGGCCGACTCCCACTACCCCTGCTAAATCCTACGTTGACCTACACTAATTGCATGAAATTAAAATGCATGAAAAGTAAATTTTAAGGTTTAAGGGTGCGAGGGATTCAAATTAAAATTTAATTGTAACCATAGAAAGGAAGTGTGCGATCAATCAACACATGAGAATCCAAATACCATCAATGTTTCCCATTCATCAAGGATGTAACTGCTAAGCGAATGACAAGATAGGTAAAAGGGCTATGCCTTAATCAATGTGCACTTCACAATACAGGAGGGCAATGCCACTGATGGAATGCAAAGGACTTGCCAATTTCTCACCAATTTCATGAGATACAGAGCACAATATGGTTTCACAAAGTGTAGCTCTAAAATCTCACAGCGAAAAGATGTTTACAATGGAGTCCATGGCTCCTATTTATAGTAGAAGTTTACCCTTGAGTTACCTGGGGTGAGAAATTCTGACTCCTAGTAAAAGTAAAAATTTGGCAGAATCTCTAACAAAATGATACATATCCAAATGTTACATACCTCTAATTATGCCACTAATAGGCTTAGAAGTCTTCCAAAATTAGTTAGTGCACTACTACATGCCAAAATGTCGCTCTCATAAAATTCTCATCGAAATTCATGCCTTTATTTTTACCCCTCTAGGGACTGGCAAGCAATTCACTCTAGGAAGTGAGCAAATTGCTTTTCTTTGCTAGCGAATCGCTAGCTGACCCTAAGCACTTCAAATTTTTCAGCCAATGGGACCATTTTGCAAGCAAATCGCTCCTGAACCAATTGGCACCTAATCTGAACTTAGTCAAAATTTGGGGGGTTTTGGAAGGAATTGGCGGCTTGTCAAAATTTGGGGGGTTTTGGAAGGTATTGGCTGCTTGATTTCATTGTCTTGTACTCCTCCAAAACAACGAATTCCAAGGTGGTAACAAGGCACTACAATCCCCTACGAATTTAAAAGAAAAAAACACTAAGAAATATATGATCCATGATATCTTCTAGGTTTTGTAAAACGCTTAGAAACCAATCTTTTAGTGACCTACTTAACAATGTCAAGATTAAGAATTTTTCTTTTCTAAGGCAAGCTTGGTTTTAAATACCTAAGTGGAGGCTAATGACTTTTCCAGTTTAGAAAGTTTATATAGAATAAAATAGTCCTGTCTAATTGTCATGTTGTAAGCTATATAGCTAAAGAGATTAATTGAAGCAGTTAAATCCATCCTATTTCTATCACTCTTAAGTATGGAATGGACATTTTATTTGTAACAGACAAGGTTTCCTCTCAGATTTTTCTCTCTATGTCACAATATAATGCATAGAGTACTTTTTCTGAAGGATCTTACATTCTTATGAGGCTTCACATGGGTGGTGGACTAATCAATATTTAAAGCATCATGAATCAGATGGTCCATTGGATGTCAACTGACACCATTAGTAAGGATGGAACACTGTATCATGTAGCCAGCTATTTAAGCTATTAGCTATTGGACCAAATGGTGATTTCTGTATATTGTTTATACTATATAATACTTAACGTCTCGACAAGTGACACAGTGCAGAAGAAATGCATCTTGTTGCCTATATGGCATTACAATAGCTTGTGAATGGACACTTATTACTGTTGTCAAGGAAGAGCAAGGCCTGTAACAGGAATTTGAGTGCAATTCAATGTGAGCTTCCAGGATGCAGTGCATATATAATAGGTAACGCACAAAGCCTTAAGGCAGAAAAAAAAAATGGTGGATATGCATCAGTCATCAAACCATGACAAGCATTTGTTTGGCTATTTCATCTACATCAGCTTCCCCTCTAAATGTTGTTAAAATGTTATCAAGTCGGCACCAAAATAAGTTACTGAGAATCCAGGCTGATTTCTCTTGTTTCAGATTAGCAAATGCACAGTAAAATCTTTATACTAGTCATGTTTTGCAGTTATCCATGTTCGGTTTTTTTAAGGCTTTCTTATAAAAGGTTAATCATAATTTTCAAACCCTTTATTTAGCAATCCAATTATTGTAAAAAATTGTTTCCATAGTGTTAAACAGAAGATATATGTTGCTTTCTAAAGAATCAGGAAGATAGGAGATCACTGAAACTGACGTCAAAAGATTAGTTTTTTTGTGCCAAATGGAATACAAGGCTTGATAAAAGAGTGGAAGGGTTTAATAAGAAATAACATGAATTATCCCCATGGGAAAAAAAAAAGTAGTAGGTGAAATACAATGGTAAAAATTGGCAATTAATATGTGATTGAAAACATAATGTCATAGTACATACAAGTTTTTAATGAGGAAGGCTTGGAAACCCCCTCTTCTAGGCTACTGTCTCCTCTTCATTGTGGCTGAAAGACTTGTAAGGGGTGTGTTCTCTATTCTTGTTTGATTTTGCTGTTCTGTCCACATTTTTTAAAATTTATATGCATTCGTCTTGAATGATCTACAGCCAAAGCTTTATCTATGATCTTAAAATATTTCTTGATTTCATGTTTTGCTCAATGTTTCCAACTTGCTTAATTGAATATTTATATTTTTTATCCTTATTTTTGTGTGTTCTTGGTGACAGTGCTGTAGACCAGCTCAGAAGGCAATTTTCCCATTTAGAAGAAGAAGATGGCAATGGTGTAAAGAGCATTGCACTCAACAGGCATCATGCCTCTTTACCAAGGTACACCATAGTTTGTTTTGTGTAGTGCGTTGATCCATACATTTGTGTAGAGAGAGAGAGTGTCTGACTTCTCCCTTTCTGCAGAGAGCGTATAAATAAACTTGGAGATGCAGTTACAAAAGAAAATAAGGATTTAGACCAAGACCAAGAATGAAGGACTGCAGCTTCAAACAGAGTTTTCTCTGCAAATGTATGGTGGTTTTCCATGGTTAGATCGAGGTTGTAGCATCAACCTTCTAATGTTTTCTGCTTAGGCCTATCTATGCATAGTCACTTTGATGAAAAATTCAACACACTGAAATGGTCATTTAGACAAAATATTGTGGTTTGGATATTGTTTGTATAGGAAGAAAATTGTTTTACTGCACTTTTATAATGTTTCATAGTTTATAGTTTGAAATATTCTTCTCCCTTGCACTGTGACTTTCAAAACCAAGGAAATTCATTGGTTCTGGAATGTCAGTAGTAGGTGATGAGAGTAAAACTACTTCTAGTCCTAGTATCAACAGTTATAAGTACATAGTTCCAGATAATTCTTACAATAAGGAAGCATGTTACAAAAGTGAAAACAAAGGAAGCTGAAGCAAATTTCTACTTGGGATGAATGGAATAGCATCTTAGGTAAATTAGAAGTACCTTGACAAGGAAGGCTTCAGAAATGACTAGTAGTTTGACTACAGACTAATGTCTTGTGAAGCTTTGTTGTGACAACTAGTAATCCTATTAGCTTTCCAAATAGATTAACTCATATAAAGCTTTATCCAAGATCAAGTATAAATTAGATAAATGCCATACAAAATAATAATGAATCACAATATTGGAATAACAACAATATCTCACAAATATAACTCAAATATAGTCAATATCAAAAGATTACAAAAATGATTCAGATTAATTACATTGCATGGAGCTTTGTCTTCAATGTATAATTTTACATGACTTTTCAGTACACTAACTATTGCCCTTCTCAAACATCCACAAGATGCATCCTTTCATATTCCTCTCATTAAGAAAAAACTCTCATCTTGCCACATATCAATGTGACTCTTCATTTTCTCTCTTGACACCTTGCACTTTCTCTCATATTGACACATACTTTATATAAAATATAAATCATTCTACCAAACTAATATTTACAAGGGGGCCAAAAAATGTAATACTTTCAATACCCTGTATTATATTATTTGGTACGAAGGCTTTTTGTCTTCATTCTCTGATTCTTCTTTCTCTTCATTCTTGTTGTCATTTCTGCAACATTATGTATATTTTGATGTCCAGTAATTTCTTCTCCTCAGAAACTCTGTTCTCATTATTCAGAATGCATTTTTCTCTCTCGAATTTTACTGTCAAAATTCTCTTGGCTGCGCCTAAAGCAGTGTGCAGCTGTTTCTGTTTACTTATTGTACAAGGCTTTCTCTTAGCGAAGGTGGTTTGCGCCATGTTCCCGGGTACAGGTTGGTTTTGAAGGAGAAGAAGAGCGCAGGCTTGTCTCAGGCCAGAAGGCAATGAAGCTCGGCTTCAGGGAAAATGCTCAGTGACTGCAAGGCTTTGCGCTCAAATCCCCAGCGCAATACTCTCGTGCTCTGCCTGAAGAGCGCAAAGCTGTTTCGCTCCAGTTGGGGGGCGCAGGACGGATTCCATGCAAAAAGGAGTGCAACGTCCTTTGACCAGTCAAAACGCAGCAATAATAAGCGCTATGCCTTTGCGCCCTTCCTCAAGAGCGCAACGCACATTGATCGGTCAAAGTGTAGTATCAAGTTGCAATTGAGGAGCGCAAGGCCAATTCGGAGTTAAAAGGTGCGCTTCGCATGTTGACTGGTCAAAGAAAAGTAATAGTTTTTTTTTTTTTTTGTATTTACATGGTGGAATTGGTAGCCGCCACGAATCCGGGCAGGCTGTCCAGCTTTTATGGTTGCCACAGTATTCTGCTCTGTAAGCCCCGGAAGCCGCCACAGAGATCTTCGCACAGTCCGCCCCTATAACCACCATGCCACAATCATTTTAAACCTTTTACGCTGCTGAAAGCACCAGGAAAAGAAAAGTAATAGTTAAGAGAGGCGTTTCGCTCCCATATTTGAATGCCAAATGAATTCGCACCAAATATGAGCGCAAGGGTCATTGACGATTCAACTCTGGCACCGTTCCCTAGGCCACAAATATGTTTCGCTCTATTTCTCAGTGCAAGGCCCTTTCGCTCCTATTTAGCTGTGCTTGGGCGTTTGACTTTTCAACGTCATCTCATCTCCCAAGTCTCCAGGATGTTTCGCTCCTATCCCCAGGCACAAAGCACTTTCGCTCCTATCCCTAGGCGCAAAGCACTTTCGCTTCTATCCGCAGTGCTTTGGCCTTTGACCATTCAAACGTTGGTGCTTATTCCAATACACCAAGGTGTTTCTATCCATTCCTAAGCGCAAGACAGTTTCAGGAGTATCTAGTAGCGCTTCTACCTTTGACTTTTCACCACCTGCACTGCTCCCAAACTGCCAAGTTGTTTCGTTGTAGGTTTTGAGTGCAAGCTCGTTTCGGGCCAGAAGCCAATGAAACATGAGTAAGGCTTACATCTAGAGAGCCTATTTCAGTTTGGCTCTTCCTACTTCTGTCAGGACTCCCCATAAATGCTCCTCAACAACAGGCACAGCGCACCCTTATTTGATTATATGCAGTTAGTTCGGGAACCTTCCAGACTCAACGCTCCTAAGATTTCAGGATCCTATCTTTCATGGAAGCGATTCCAGCAAGTGAGGGGGCGGCGCCAGCAAGATGAACCTGTCAGATCATTAAAGAAGTGTAGCTGCATTTCGAGGAGTCATCGGTTCTAGCCATGCCTGGTTACTGTTTCCTGACTGTTTCATGATTGTAGTTCCTTGTGAATCTTATCTTGGTTGCCACCGCCATGTTTTGTGGGTGCGCATTAAATATTTCAAGCGGTAGAATTCTCTATATAAGCGAAAACTGCCCGACTAAAGGACTACCTACCTCCAAGAGCAAAAGGGAGGGCCCCTCAGCCACAAGCTTCAACCTCTCAACCCCTAACCGAAGCAAGAGATCAGGTGAGAGAAAAATTGCGGTATCCCTTGCTGACCAAGCATCAGAGAGTGGAAGCAACGCAGCAGTACTGGACCCGATACGAAACCGCTAAGGAGGGAGGCGAGTCTGGCACTGGAGCATACAGTGTCCTCAAAGAATTAAGGAAGACTCCAGCTAAGGTAAGCCTCTTTGATGCGCTCTAACTGCCTGGTCAAGTCGACCTGTTGCAGGAATCCCTCAAGTCCGTCAAGGGCAAGGGGGGACCAACTCAGACCGTCTTGACATAGCCGTGGACTACCTCCGCCATCGGGAAGAACAGATCACCACTGTTTTATCTATCCCTCGGGATGGAAGGGGGGGTTGTGCATAATTGCATGGTTGATTCTAGCACTGCCACCGCTGTAATACCCAAAGTTGTATGCGAATTCATGGGCATGGAGTACACCATGAGCAGTCTCAGACTGCTTCAATTGGACGAAACTCCAATTAGGACAGTAGGGGTCATTAAGGACATCCCGATCGTGCTACACAAGATGCCGCAGATCACAGTAATTCAAAAAGTTGTGGTAGTAGACTTGGAGCCCTATTTTAGCATGTGCTTATCAAGGGAATTCACTCCCAAGCTTGGAGGCTATCTGTCTCTCGATTATTCGCACCTGGAGGTCCCCTTCAAAGGAAAGAGGATCAAAATTTTTAATGAAAAGCCCTCTACCTTTCTCATTGAAAGGATCCAGGATGCGGAAAAACCCATGGACTCAGTCAACATCATTGACGGAGTAGAAGAAGTAGAAGAAAAGGTAGAGCTGATGGAGGAAGCTCTTGATGAGCTCCGCATAGAGGATGAATTCTCTATGCGCGATTTTAACGCTATGATAGAATCAAACATTGTGTGTTACTCGATAACCAAGCCTGAAAATGCTGGGGTACCGAGTGACACAGACCCCATGGATGATAAGTTATGGAAGCTCTTCTTCAACGATGCACGATGCAAGAAGGGCGCTAGAGCAGGAGTGGTCCTCATCTCCCCTTTAGGAAATCAAAAGACTTACTCGTACAGGATCGCGCGGAGCTGTACAAATAATGTCACTAAGTATGAAGCCTTGTGTTTGGGGTTACGAAAAGCAGAGAAACTTGAAATAAAGCAGTTACAGATCTTTGGCGATTCAGATCTGATCTGTAACCAGGTAACAAATAAATGTGTTGCAAAGCAACACTATCTAAAGGCATACCAAAATAAGGTATGGGATCTACTTAGAGTCCTTCTCGGCTCTCAACATTCAGTCTATTTCGCAGGAGCGGAATAAGCATGCCAATGTTTTAGCATCTATTAGAGCTAGATGCTCCCATACTGAGAATGTAATGCAAAAACCAAAGGCAGTGAGGGTGATTTATAGGCCCTCGATGCCTAACAAAAACATTCATTGGTAGGTTTTTGATAGTGACGAGCAGATTGTCAATTTTTTGATCGACGAAGCTGGAAGCATCGAAGAAAGAGCCCTCAATAAAGAGGAATTTGAGGGCCTAATTCAATTGAAGAACAACCACCTCCCCAAGGGTTTGATCACCCTTGAAAGCTTGTTCGACTAGGACAAACGGTCTCTCCCACACAAGATTAAGGTGGATGCCAGAGAGTATGAAGAACTTGAACTGGAGGCTGGGAAAATGATTAAAGTGGGGACTGACTGCACGCCACTAGAAATACAGTAAATCAGAGCCCTCTGCAAGGAATATCCAGACATTGTCGCTTGGAGCTACCGCGACCTGAAGTGGTATGCCAAGTTCATCTTCCAGCATACCATCGAGCTCCAAGAGGGAGTCAAACCTGTCAGGGAAAAGTAGAAGCCTATCAATCGAAAGATAGAGATTTTTATGAAGGCTGAGCTCCTAAAGATGCTCGAGGCCAAAATTATATATCCCATCAAGCACTCTTCTTGGGTGGTGAATCTTGTGCCAATATGGAAGAAGAATGGAGACATCCGCCTCTGCATAGACTTCTGGAACCTTAATTAGGCTTTGTTGAAGGACCATTATCCACTACCCCAAATTGACCAAATACTTCATGTAGTGGCAGGAGCGCAGAGATTCTCTCTACTAGACGACTTTTTAGGGTATAATCAGATCTAGGTCAAAGATGAAGACCAGTTCAAGACTGCCTTCACCACCAAGTGGGGCAATTTCGCATACTAGCGCATGCCATTTGGCCTCTCTAACGTCGATGCAACTTTCCAGAGAGCAATGGACTTAGCCTTCGGTGAGTTGCTCAAACACATCATCGTTATTTACCTTAATGATATGATCATTTTTTCCCACAAAAGGGAGGAACACGACCTACATTTATGACAGGTGTTTGAAAAATCTCGAGAATTCAGGATCTCAATAAACCCGAAGAAGTCCATTTTTGCGGTTAAGGAGGGTAAGCTCCTAGGCCATGTCATCTCGAAAAGAGGACTAGCTATAGATCCTTCCAGGGTGGAAGCCCTCCTCAAGCTACCTCTGCCATCGAGCAATAAGGGCCTCCAATCCTTCTTCAGGCAGATTAACTTTGTCCGAAAATTTATTTTCGACTTCGCCCAGGTATTCAAACCGATGACGGAACTCCTCAAGAAGGATGCTGAGTTCTAATGGACCGAGGAGAGAAGGCGGGTGTTCAAAGAGATAAAAGAGAGAATCACCTAGCCCCCTATTCTGGTGAACCCCGACTACTCCAACGATTTTATCCTTTATGCCATCAGAGAGCCAGAGAGCTACGCGACAGTCCTTACCTAGAAAAATGAAGATGGGGATGAGCAGCCAATTGCGTTCCTGAGTCAAGTTATCCTCTCGCATGAGGAAAAGTTCAATTTCATTGAAAGACAAGTCCATGCAGTGATGAGGTCGCTGAAGAATTTTTGTCATTTCATCTCTCAGAGTAAGACGATAGTGTACGGATACACCCAGACATCAGAAACTTCATCATTCAAGGTGAGCTCAGAAATAAAAGGGCAGGTTGGATCTCCAAGATCCAGGAGTTCAATATAGAGGTATGACCCACTAAACTGGTCCGTGGCCAAGCCTTATGCTAAGAGCTTGCCCGGAGTGTCGCCTCAGAAGTGACAACTTGCCAATGGGATGTCGCAGTTGTAATGTCCCCTTTTCTAGGCAGTCAATGTGCAGAGCAGATTAGCCTATACATGAGCTCCCGTAGGCTAAATCGGATGTAGGGGAGCCTTTGGAGATATCAGAATCTTTGATAGAACCCAGAGAGCTCTTGATTGACTGTCGTTTGGGCTCGTTCGGAGGTCGTTTGATGGGATTTCTATTTTTAGCAATGGTCGTTTTTAGGGTTTCGGTCAATGGGTCAACTGCAGGATTACACTTCGGCGAATTGGGTATCCAGAACTGTTCACAGTTTTTCATTCTGACAAGCGGAGGTCCAATATTTTAATGGCCAAAGTTAATTTCATTAAGTGACATTATTTTAATATTTATAAAGTTTGTACTTTATATTATAAAGGGTCACTTATAACGTTGTAAAAAGGGGCCACTTTATAAAATAACTTTAAGTGGTTGAACCTAGTGCACAAGGGGGCTTGTTGAGGGAAAATAAGAGAAAATTAGAAATTAAATTATTTTGTGTGCACAACCCTAATTTTGCCCTAATTTGGGAGAACCCTAAAAGGAAAGATTAAAAAGGCTTTTGGGAGATCATTTGGATTATGCGTGGATTATTTTTTCTTCCTTCCCTCTGGGTTTTGGAGAACTCTCTAGCAGAGACATTGCAGAGATTTTGGAGCTTGTGAGAGCCGGTAACCTCTTATAGGGACATTGACTTCGGGGTTGAAAGATTACCCTCAGGCCAATCAGCGGTATTTCCATATAGGGAATACATTCGGACTTCATTATTCAGTCTTCTGGAGTTGGGGTTTCCACACAGGGACACAGAGCTTTATACAGGGGAATATCCGGAGCGGGGACACCACACAGAGTTCCAATACGAAGGGCTGAGCCTTCATATTTATCTATACAGAGATCAGATCAGCTAGGGTTTACGAGAGGTATTTATTTTATTGTATTGATTTAATGTTTCCAGAATTGAAATCATTGTAATTGTTGTGCCCTAGTTCAATATTTGAAATAAAAAAACAAAATACCTCTATATTTCTGGATTGTCTGTGTTTTCACACAAATTGTATCAACAAAATAAAAAAATTGAAAATTAGACCGGGGGAGGGTCATTACAGTGGTATCAGAGCTCAACTTATTCTGCCAGCCTGTTTGGGTTCATATCTGGTGTGTTTTCTCATAACTTCTTCAGCTGAGAGTTGGTTAGTCCGGTATGAAGATGGAGCCACTCAGTGATTGGAATAAGTTTCAGCGTGAGTTTTGGCAGGGTCAGAGAGAGTTGCAGAAATCCATCAATCAGTTGGCTGCTATGATGACAGATTCTTCACCTACAATTCCTCCTTGGGTAAAGGTGGAGCCTACAGTCACTGAATTACTTGATCAGTTCCAGCAGGAGTGGAAGGCTCATGATGATGGTTTTCGTGCCCTAATGACTTGTGAAGATTACATTGATTTACGTATGAGGCAACAACCAAATGGAGATGAAAAAATGAAACTTCTTGAGAAGATGAACAAAGAATCCAAACACAATGATGATGAAGCTGAAGATTCAAAGACTACTGCTGAAGAAGAAATCAAATCAGAAGATTGTGTTGAAGAAGAATTCATTTCTCATGAGATAGAGCATGTGGATAAGGGAGTTCGGGATAGTCACACCTTCCTTGATTTGAAGGACAAATTTTTTAGTAAGGTAATTCCTCATGAAGAGACACTTGAAGATCAGGGCAGCCTTATAGACATTGCTGAAAGGTATGAAACTAATTCTGATTATGATTTAAATAATATCAGCAGTCCATTTATATTGCATGATCTTGATAATTTTGATGATAACTGGAAGAACAAGTTGTTGGTGTCAGCTGAAAATGAAGTGCACATGTTATCTACTTTGGATGAATCAATGAAGCTTGTTGAAACTCTCATCCAAAAGACACCTAAAACCCAATCAAACAAAAACATTTCCATTGCTGATTTACAAAAACTTGAGAGTACAATGCATGAAATGAAATCAGTCTTCTTGCACATGATCAAAGACAAGGATACAACTATCAGGATTGCAGATGAGGCCTTATTTCATGACAGGGAAACTCAGGTTGAGGTGGATGAGCTCACTCTTGAGCTTAGCACAGTTAGAGATTCCTTGACAGGTGTTCAGATGGAGTTACATGAAACAAAAAGGGAACTTGCTGCTATCATAAATTTCAGAGATCAAGAGAACAAGGAAAGAGCAAAGGAGATTGAACAAGTAATTAAAGAACTGGATAGCATACGGGAGGACTTCAAATTAGTTCAGTCAGAGAATACTATTGTGGATCAGCAGGTTGATTGGGATGAGCATAAGGATAATGACAGTTTTCAGTGGGTCGACAATCCATTATTTAAAATGGATCATGAGACATCTTTTGATAACCCACTTTTTGAGATGCATCATGATCATGGTGGCATGGTGAGGGATCTTGTGGACACACCACAAAGAGAGGAGATTAATAATGAACCAGCAGCTGATGTGATGGAGAGGCCTTGTGTTGTACCAACATATATTTCTACATCTTCCATAGTTAACATTCATATGATGTATGGTATGATGCAGCTCCAGTATGACAGAGCCTTTGGGAAGATGAATTTCTACACCCAGGATCGCATGCTTATGTTTCTGGGCATCGAGGATGATGGAAGGTGCGTGCCTTGGGAGATGGTTGACAAAAAGAATGGAAGGTATGTTGCTGCTCCTCTTTTAATCAGCCAACATATATATACATTTGTGATCATACAAATGGATTGGAGAGAAATCATGAGCGGAAATGGGAAACTTGTTGAGTTGATGACTTTTTGGAGGGCTTCTTCAGTTTGGGACATGGCCAAGCTTTGCTTTTTAGCTGTTATGTTTCAGATTTGCAGCGAACATGTGTCTCGTGCTAACTCAATCCAGTTTTGGATGAGTTTTTGGGATTCCAGAATGTGTCATTGCAGTCACTCTTTGTTTCTGAATGATACATCTTGTAATGATGCTCCCATGCTTGTTGCTGATTTGGAGCAATGGTTATTTCGGGGTAGCTGTTTGGACAATGAAAGACTAAGTGTTTACAAAGTATTTTCAGATTTTGATAGTAGGTGCATTAATGGAATGGTTATCTTCAGATTTAGCATTGCTATCCACTACATTATCAGCCACTTGATGGAGATTGATTTGCATCTCAATTGGGTCGTCATGGGTGTGGGTAATTTTTCAGGTGACATGCAGTTTAATTTACACCCCACTTGGTTGAGTAGCGATCACTACAATCTAGTTATGATGATGGACGCTATCTTTTCAGAGGATGCTTTGTTGGTTGTAGTTGATTTTGGGACATGGGATCACCCAATTTACGTCAGGTGGACAAGCGTTGAGTTGAGATTGTTAGATGGTGATTATGAAGGCAGTTTCGGAGTTGTTCTTGCAGTTGCCTATGATGGAGATTTCACAGATATTACTTGGCGTGAGATATTTCATTCCAGCTTAGATAGGCATTTTATTTTCAAGGCTGGAGAATGATCATATTATGGTGCTGCAGTTTAGCCTTGAGCTAATTGTGCACAATGGATTTCCAGATGTGATCAGAGTGGCGCAGCGTCAACGTGGTGGTTTCTTTTTGAGGATGTTATGGGATCCAGGGATTTGATGGACCTCAACCAGGATGCAGACACTTGATTGGAGTATGTATGCATATTGCTTGAGGACAAGCAATCTTTGGGAAGGGCGGACTGTAATGTCCCCTTTTCTAGGCAGTTAGTGTGCAGAGCAGATTAGCCTATACATGAGCTCCCGTAGGCTAAATCGGATGTAGGGGAGCCTTTGGAGATATCAGAATCTTTGACAGAACCTAGAGAGCTCTTGATTGACTGTCGTTTGGGCTCGTTCGGAGGTCGTTTGATGGGATTTCTATTTTTAGCAGTGGTCGTTTTTAGGGTTTCAGTCAACGGGTCAATTGCAGGATTACACTTTGGCGAATTGGGTATCCAGAACTGTTCACAGTTTTTCATTCCGACAAGCGGAGGTCCAGTATTTTAATGGCCGAAGTTAATTTCATTAAGTGACATTATTTTAATATTTATAAAGTTTGTACTTTATATTATAAAGGGTCACTTATAACGTTGTAAAAAGGGGGCCACTTTATAAAATAACTTTAAGTGGTTGAACCTAGTGCACAAGGGGGCCTGTTGAGGGAAAATAAGAGAAAATTAGAAATTAAATTATTTTGTGTGCACAACCCTAATTTTGCCCTAATTTGGGAGAACCCTAAAAGGAAAGATTAAAAAGGCTTTTGGGAGATCATTTGGATTATGCGTGGATTATTTTTTCTTCCTTCCCTCTGGGTTTTGGAGAACTCTCTAGCAGAGACATTGCAGAGATTCTGGAGCTTGTGAGAGCCGGTAACCTCTTACAGGGACATTGACTTCGGGGTTGAAAGATTACCCTCAGGCCAATCAACGGTATTTCCATACAGGGAATACATTCAGACTTCATTATTCAGTCTTCCGGAGTTGGGGTTTCCACACAGAGACACAGAGCTTTATACAGGGGAATATCTGGAGCGGGGACACCACACAGAGTTCCAATATGAAGGGCTGAGCCTTCATATTTATCTATACAGAGATAAGATCAGCTAGGGTTTACGAGAGGTATTTATTTTATTGTATTGATTTAATGTTTCCAGAATTGAAATCATTGTAATTGTTGTGCCCTAGTTCAGTATTTGAAATAAAAAAACAAAATACCTCTATATTTCTGGATTGTCTATGTTTTCACACAAATTGTATCAACAAAATAAAAAGATTGAAAATTAGACCGGGGGAGGGTCATTCTGACAAGCGAAGGTACAGTATTTTAATGGCCGAAGTTAATTTCATTAAGTGACATTATTTTAATATTTATAACGTTTATACTTTATATTATAAAGGGTCACTTATAACATTATAAAAAGGGGCCACTTTATAAAATAACTTTAAGTGGTTGAACCTAGTGCACAAGGGAGCATGTTGAGGTAAAGTAAGAGAAAATTAGAAATTAAATTATTGTGTGCACAACCCTAATTTGGGAGAACCCTAAAAGGAAATATTAAAAAGGCTTTTGTTAGATCATTTGGATTATGCGTGGATTTATTTTTTCTTCCTTCCCTCTGGGTTTTGGAGACCTCTCTAGCAGAGACATTGTAGAGATTCTGGAGTTTGTGAGAGCCGGTAACCTCTTACAGGGACATTGACTTCGGGGTTGAAAGATTACCCTCAAACCAATCATCGGTATTTCCATATAGGGAATACATTCGGACTTCATTATTCAGTATTCTGGAGTTGGGGTTTCCATGCAGGGACACAAAGATTTATATAGGGGAATATATGGAGCGGGGACACCACACAGAGTTGCAATATGAAGGGTTGAGCCTTCATATTTATCTATACAAAGATCAAATAAGTTAGGGTTTATAAAGGTATTTATTTTATTGTAATGATTTAATGTTTCCAGAATTGAAAACATTGTAATTGTTGTGCCCTAGTTTAGTGTTTGAAATAAAAAACAAAATAGCTTTATATTTCTAGATTGTTTGTGTTTTCACATAAATTGTATCAGCAAAATAAAAATATTGAAAATTAGACGGGGGGAGGGTCATTATAGTGGCCATGTAGGAGAGTAATTGTGCAAATCGCCCTGCATCTAGCAAAGATTGGATGGAGGACCTGGTTGAGTACTTTAGCACAGGACGGTGCCCTTCTAACCTCGACTCTTCATAGAGGAGAAGGTTTAGGCTTTAGGCATGCATATACGTATTGTTACCCAATGGGTTGTTCTTCAAGAATATTGATGGTGTGCTCCTGAGATGTGCCAGGGGGACAGAAAAAGAGAAAATCTTGGACGAATTCCATTATGGAATGTTCAGGGGCCATTTTTTGGGTAGGCCTATGGCCTTGAAAATAATGAAAGCGAGCTATGTTTGGCCCACCGTTTTTGTCGATTCCTTTAGTGTTAGCCAGAAGTGCGACAAATGTCAAAGGTATGTCGACCGCACCAAGAATGCTTCTCTACCTCTACACCCGATTTAGGTCGAGGCTCCATTTCATAAATGGGATTTAGATTTCATTGGGATAATAGAGCCCAATTATTTTATAGGGCACAAGTAATCTTGATGACCACAGACTATTTCACCCGATGGACAGAAGCAGTGCCCACCAAGCGGGCTAATTAGGATGTGATCATCACCTTTCTAGAAGGGTTGATAACTCATTTCAGGATATCAGATGCCATAGTAACTGATAATGGTTCCCATTTCATTGGGGCCAAGATATGCACATTCACCAGTAAGTACAGTATTTACCTAAAAATTTGTCAAATTATTACCCGCAAGGCAACGATTTGGCGGAGTCTACCAACAAGAACTTACTCTGGATCCTAAAGAGGACGTTGGAAGACAACAAGCGAACCTGGCATCTGCTTCTGGACTTTGCGTTATGGGCTGACCGAATTTCCATTAAGAAATCCATCAAGATGTCCCCATATTCCCTAGTGTATGGGAAAGAAGCAGTGCTTCCTATGCATATTGAATTTCCAACGCTACAGTCTATCTGATCATTGGATGGTGAGGACGAAGAGTTTGATCCTATCAGCATCAGGATTGCCCAACTGTTACAGTTGGAGGAGGAAATAGAGAGAGCCTATGAGGTTTTCATTAAACATGCCGTCACCACAAAAAATTGGTTCGACAAGAAGACCTTTGATCGGACCTTCCAGGTTGGTGATTTGGTGCTAAAATGGAATGAGAAAAAGTCCAAGCCCAAAAACCATGACAAATTTGATGCATTTTGGGAAGGTCCGTTCCGCATTTCTCAGGTCCATCCGATGAACTCTTTCACGCTGCAATATTTGAATAGGTTTACTCTTTCGTTATCAGTCAATGGCCTTCATTTGAAGGCGTACTACCAGTAAGAGGTAGTACGAAAGGTTCTATCAGGCTATATATATATTTTTATTTTTCTATTTGCTTATGTATTTGCTTTTTCTGGAATATATCTCTTTGCCCCCTTTCACGTTATCAATAGCGCACTTTTTTGGGGCCAGATCCTAGTTGTCAGGGGGGTTCCGAGGAGTCCATTTGTTTTATTTCAATTCCTTTTTGTTGAGCCAAAGATACAAAGAAGGAAAATAGCAATTTTCCAACCAGCTGGAATAGCAGGTTTGCAAGGGCATCAGATCCACTGTTTCACCCATTCACAAACAAGAAAAATGCCACAAATGCAAAGCACCCACTGCCTGAGATAAGAGGGTTTATCTCCCTCATGAGAGCATGAATGTCGTTTCATAACTCTAAGGGTGAAAGTGAAAGGTAGAGGTAAAACACAGACCTATTCTGGTTGAATAGTAGCAAAATTTGACTTTAGGAAAAATTCCAAGTAACTGCAAAGCATTGCGCTCAAATCCCCAACGCAATACCTTTGCGCTTTGCCTAAAGTGCACAAAGTTGTTTCGCTCCAGTTGGGGGGCGCAAGCCAAATTCCATGTAAAAAAGAGTGCAATGCCCTTTGACCAATCAAAACGTAGCCACAGTGGGCGCTATGCCTTTGCCCCCTTCTTTGGGTGCGCTTTGCATGTTGATCGATCAAAGCACAGTATCAAGTTGCAATGGAGAAGCGGCTAAGTATGACACATGGCTATTTTGCTCCGGATGAGGAGCGTGAGGCTGTTTCAGGCCCAAGAGGTGCGCTTTATACACTGACCGATCAAAGTGCAACAAATGTTGTTGATGAAAAGTCCTAAGTGTTGAGAGGCATTTTGCTCTCCTTAGCCAGTGCAAGGTTGTTTCACTTTGGCTGAGAGCGCTTCTTGCTTTGACTTTTCAAAGCATAACGCACCTTTCGAGGAAAATATGCCATAGGTGTTTCGCTCCCATCCGCGAGTGCCAAGCAGACGCACCAAGTATGGGTGTAAGGGTCATTGACTATTCTACTCTGGCGCTGCCCCCAAGACCCTAAGGCGTTTCACTCTAGTTCAAGAGCACAGGGCATTTTCACTCTTGATAAGGATGAACTAGCCTTTGAATTTTCAAAGGCGTGGTTCGAATCACAAAAAAAAGAGGTGCTAAGGACAGGGCGTTGCGCTCAATTTTCAAGCACCAAGGTTTTGCGCTCAAGTTTTTGAGTGCAAGGCAGATTGGAGCAAGGGAGGGCACAACAACGGTTGACTTTTCAACCCTGGTATCGATCCCAAGGATACCTAAGTGCTCCGGTTTGAGAGCGCAACCCAGTTTTAGGATTCCCAAGAGCGAATGGGTCTTGTTCTCCAATTTTTGAGCAAAATCCATTGTTGGCCCGAAAAACGGTAAAAACATGTCATTTGCTGGACGGTTTCTCCAACACTGTAGGCACGTAGTTCAAAGAAAAAACTATCATGAAATAAATGCAGTGTGTTTCATTTTTCAAAAAATATTTCGACCTAATTCTTGGGCACCATTGAGAAGCATGCTTCGCCATCGGTCAACATGCCAATGATCTCCCACGATGCCCTCAATCGCTCCAGGCAGTTGCTCCATCCAAACGATATTAATGTGGTGGGTACATGCCTGAGCTATAAGAAGGCCATCATTGCGCCTCAAAAGACCTATAGAAATATTTTAAGTGGTTGTGTTGTTTATCATTGTCGACTTTCAGAGAGCAATTGTTGCTAGTGAGAGACAGAACGATTGATGTTGGCAAGATGCTGTTATTTTCTCAACAGGGTGTTGTGATTTCCTGAGTGCGCTTGAGCGATTGTCCAGTAAAGATAAGAAAAAAGAGCATCGAATAGAAAAAGGAGAAGGTACCACAGTCAGAGGAGGGCGAACAAAAGTAGAAGAAATAAAAGAAGGAAAAACCACCGCCACCTCCGCCTGAAGATAGGTTGAGTAAAATTTGAGACTGCGTCGTCGCCAGGACAAGCATAGAGAAGCTCCTTGAGGACGTTGAGCTTATGATGACTAAGGTGTCTTCTGGACACTATCGGACAGTCGCTTACCATTCCTATCCGTATTGGTACCTATGCACGCCTGTGCACCCTTGCCCAGAGCTAATTTGCATAATTGCCAAATTTTACGATCCCAAGACTAGGTCAGTCCGAGATGCAAAAGAAAGAAGGTTGTTCTCCATATCTACTGAGAAAGTTCGTGAGGCTTTCGCCTATGGACAAGGGCCTCCTAGTGATTTTACTATCATAAACATTAATAGCACTGAGCAAAATAATACATATACTAACACAAAGTAGATAAGGCAGTTTATGGAAGCCCAACTGATAGAGAAGCCTACGCTCGGAGCTTTGCCAGAACTCCCCAGATCTTTGAGAAAGTTAAAAAATTTTGACCTCTACTCCATGCTGACATGGATTACCGAACTCTCCACAGACGCCCAAGTATATGGCTAGCAGGTATCAATTTTTGAGTGTATATCTCATGGAGAATTCTATTCTCCCAATGCCATGGTGTGAGGAGTGAAGCCTATCTTCTTTGACTGGACAAATTAGGTGTCGTGGCAGCTGCATATCCAGATGTGCGAAATGCAAATCGAAAGCATGGCATTTTGAAGTTGCTCATTTATGGCATGGTACTTCTACCACATGCATGTGTACAATCGTTTTGCCTTAAATGCCATAAGTTGCACAAATGAGAAGGGCAGAGTGCTCCCCGTTTACCAGTGGACTACAATCCTATCAAGGCGCGAGTCCTATTACAACTTCAATAGAGTGTTCCTTGGCCCAGCCTTAGAAATCATATACGGTGTCTATGAATGGGTGCCAAGGCCAATGAGGGATTATGTAGTATAGGAGTTGTTCGGTGATGTCTTTTAGCTAATGCAAGGCCTGGTTGTGCAAATTTTTGGGTTTACTAGAAAACCCTTCTTATTGTCATACTACACAACTGAATACCTATTCACCCTTGAATTCGTCCATCAGTGTGACTTCGTAGATGATACGTACAAGGGATGAAAAAGGCAACACACCTACCCTTGGCATTTCAAGCTCGACGACATAAAATTATTAGAGAACGGCCAAAATGCCTTTTTGGCAGTAACTCTGTACAAGTTTGGCCTGATTGACCTACCCCAACAGTGGAAGTATGACCCATTAAATGTTTTTAGATACAAAATCAGGGCAAAAAACTGTCACTACCGTCCGTGCCTAAACATCCAGAAGCAGCGCAATAACCCATCCGGGCTTGATCTAGAATGGCATATAGAAATGATGGTCTCCCTCCCCTCATGGCATGAGTTTTACATAATGGAGGTTGAGTACAACCTTGCATAGAATCCGATGTAGGACCCCAAATACCGAGTGTTCAAGGCGATGAAAAACAAAGTGCCAGACTGGTCGGATGAGAAAATCGCAAACTGGTGGATCATGAGGGTCCACAATGGAAAGGGAGCATCTGACCCAACGTTGCTATTGGATCAAAATTTCTCCGAGGCATTCAAAAAATATTATGAAATCTACTAGCCCGTCTTCTTCAGCAACATTGTGCCTAGGAGTACCTAGAGCCCCAGTAGGTTTGAAGACGCGATGGTAGTTTTGGGGCAGCGCTCTAGTCAAATACCTCTTTTCAAGGGTAATGGTAAGCAGCTGCTCCTAGAAGAGAAGGCCACTTTGAAGAAGAGAAGCGCTCCTACTGCACCTGTGCCCCAAAATGTTGCAAAGAGGCCTTAGACTGCTCTGACCTGCCCCTTTGGTACAAACCCTCTGGCAGGATCAACAACCATAGGAGGTGGTGCTTCAAAAATTCCCACGCAAGTGTAGCAAGTGCAGACACATCAGGCACAACTCGAAGTCCCATTCATTAATTTGGAGGAAGAAGCGTCAGACAGAGGGGGAGCGAGTCCTATAATGCAGCAGTTCACCACTTCAGTTTTGGAGGTCTCCGAGCCCGTAGGTGTGTCCTCTATCCCTTTCTCTTCCTCTTCTGCTCCTCTGGTGACTTCCCTTCTCAGTACCAAAACCCTATTGTCTACCCAAATTGCATTTGGTGTCCCTACTACAACCTTTCCTAACCCTCTGTTTTAGTCGTCACCCCTTTCTTCCCTCCCCCTAGTTTCTCAATCATTTGAAACTCTTACATTAGTCTCCAACACCTTCACTTTCATAGTAACATCTGCTCCTACCCCCAAGGATTATTTTATTCAGTCGTAGCATTCGCTACTTCAGTGGGTCTTGGTCAGTGGCCACAATAGCAACCTCCATGGAAATTCCTCCCCTAGATCCTAACATCCTAGTTATAGCCGTGCAAACCCTGATATCTCCTAAGGTTTCTACAATCACTGCGTCAGCCACTCTAGACTCATCTCTCAAATCCACCCCTCAGGGGCTCTGTTTGCCTTTGCATCGCTCTACGGGATGCAGGAGTCAATGGAGATAGATCTAGAGTTTTACGAGGAAGGCCCAATTGTAGAGAGTATTTTTCGGGCACAATAGAACTCCTCAACCTATCTTAAGGGCAAGAAGAGAAAGAATGCACAAGCGCCCGCCCAATTGGAAAATAGGGCCATGTTTGATCCTCAGAATATGCAGCTCCAAAAGATGGAAAAAGTGCCCAAGGTTCAAAAACCATTGGGGGAGATGACGACAACAAACTACTCCTACCATCATACAGTGGAGGATATGAGGACGCTCGACCCTACGGAGAAGGCCAAAAACATTCATGTTGAGGTGACATCCCTCTACTTCCACATAGACTACTTCAAGGTGCACTACTTCGAGGTTGAGGCCAAAAATATTTAATTTGAAGAGACTCTAGCTCTCATGAGAGCGCAGCTTGAAGAAGCCCAGTCAAAAGTGGAGTAGTTGTAGTAGCGGGTAATCAACCTAGAGCAAGAGGTGAAAAACTACAAGAAACAATTTGAAGAGCGCATCAAGGTTCAGGAGGAAGCACAGGGCTAGCTGCAAGTTTTAGATGCTCATATTCAGGAGCTGCAGGCCTGGTTATCAAGAAAAGTAAAGCAAGCAGAGGTCCTATCGAATTATTGTGTCAAGGAGGTGTGTTGTCGCTTCCTGATCAACTTCATAATTAGAGCACACAAGGTAGTAGCCCTCCTGACGTTCATATGGGAAGCCAAGGGGTCAATCTCCCACAATGCTTCCAACATAGAGGATGCCGAGAGAGACACTGAAAAATGGCTATAGCTTGCCATGTAGGCCCAAAACCTAGATAAAATGGGCATCCAGCTTACTTCGATGTGTGACCTTGCTCGGTCATGGGCAATTGCGAGTATAACATTGAAATATTTATTTAAAAAGGTGAAGGTGGCTCGAAAGGCACGAGGTCTGATCGACATGTTTGAGAGAGAAAGGAAGCTTTCTCTAATGTACTTTGAGACTCTGGCACAAAATTATTTCCCTGAATTCACTAATGAGGGAGGCCGTATTTTGACAGAAGAAGAGCTACAATCAGTCTAGGACACCTTTGACAATGATACCTCAGAGATTGGCAATTGGGAGGAGCCCATTACTGAGCTTTAGGTGATGCAGTATGCGGCCAAGTTTGTGCAGATGGAAGCTTGTCTGGTGGACCTCAGCGAAAGGTTTAACTATGCTGACGTTCGCCCGGTGGAAACTTTTATATACCTGATTAGGGAGCTCCAAATGCATGATGCGATCAATGAAGACAACTGGGCCCTGGTCTAGGCAACTTATGATCGAATTCAGGCACATCTCGCACCACCTGAACCTCCTCAGCAGTATGGAGAAGTCCAGGCGCAAGAAGAAAATTAGGCGCAAGAGGAGGATCAAACTCAAGAAGAGGCCCAAAGCGAAACCCACAAGCCCCAATAATACATAGGCCAAGAGCCTTAAGACGAAGGAGATGAGCATCAAGACAAAGTTCCAGGGCACGAGGAAGAGCAACTCAGTGCACACCAAGAGGAGGAAACAGAAAGAGAAAAGTTGGAGGAAGAGTCCGTCGCTACCAGCGAGCATTCACAAAGTGATAGTGATGACGACTATGAGCAAAATGGATAAGGCCTTGGATTTCGGTATTGAGGTGAGCTCAATTTCCCCGCGAGCCACCAAAGATGTCATTTTTGCAACATTATATATATTTTGATGTCCAGTAATTTCTGCTCCTCAGGAACTATTCTCATTATTTAGAATGCATTTTTCTCTCTCTCAAATTTTACTGTCAAAATTCTCTTGGTTATGCCTAAAGTAGTGTGCAGTTGTTTCTGTTTACTTATTGTACAATACTTTCTCTTAGCGAAGGTGGTTTGTGCCATGTTCCTGGGTACAGGTTGGTTTTGAAGGAGAAGAAGAGTGTAAGCTTGTCTCAGGCCAGAAGGTAGTGAATCTCAGCTTCAGGGAAAATGCTAAGTGACTGCAAGGTTTTGCACTCAAATCCCCAATGTAATACCCTTGCGCTCTGCCTGAAGAGTGCAAAGTTGTTTCGCTCCAATTGGGGGGTGCATAACAAATTCCATGCAAAAAGGAGTGCAATGCCCTTTGACCAGTCAAAACCCAACAATGATAAGCGCTATGCCTTTGCACCCTTCCTCAGGAGCACAACTCATGTTGATCGTTCAAAGTGTAGTATCAAGTTGCAATGGAAAAATAACTAAGTATGGCAAAGGGGTTTTGCTGCAGTTGAGGAGCGCAAGGCCAATTCGGAGTTAAAAGGTGCACTTCGCACAGTGACCGATCAAAGTGCAACAATAGTTAAGCGAGACGTTTCGCTCCCATATTACAGCACCAAGTGAATTTGCACCAAATATGAGTGCAAGGGTCATTGACTATTCAACTCTGACATCGTTCCCTAGGCCATAAAAACATTTTGCTCTATTTCTCAGTGCAAGGAACTTTCACTCCTGCTTAGCTACGCTTGGGTGTTTGACTTTTCAATGCCATCTCATCTCCCAAATCTCCAGGATGTTTCGCTCCTATCCCCAAGCGCAAAGCACTTTCGCTTCTATCCGCAGTGCTTTGGCCTTTGACCATTCAAATGCTGGTGCTCATTCCAATACACCAAGGTGTTTTGCTCCATTCCTAAGCACAAGATAGTTTCGGGAGTATCTAGCAATGCTTCTACCTTTGAATTTTCACCACCTACACTGCTCCCAAACTGCCAAGTTGTTTCACTATAGGTTTTGAGCGCAAGCTCGTTTCGGGCCAGAAGCCAGTGAAACATGAGTAAGACTTACATCTAGAGCGTCTGTTTCAGTTTGGCTCTTCCTACTTGAGTCAGGACTCCCCATAAATGCTCCTCAACAACAGACACAACACACCCTTATCTGATTAAATGCAGTTAGTTCGATAACCTTCCAAACTCAACGCTCCAAAGATTTCAAGATCCTATCTTTCACAGAAGCGGTTCCAGCAAGTGAGGGGGAAATGCTAGTAAGATGAACCTATCAAAGCATTAAAGGATTACAGCTGCATTTCAAGGATTCATCAGTTCTAGCCATGCTTGGTTACTGTTTCCTGACTGTTTCATGACTGTAGTTCCTTGTAAATCTTATCTTGGCTGCCACTGCCATTTTTTGTGGGTGTGCATTAAATATTTCAAGTGGTAGAATTCTCTATATAATCTCGCTCTCTTATTGTAAAATGATGAATGTTTTCTAGAAGCTTTATGTAACTCGATTTCTGCTAGCAATACAACTAATGTCTGGATCTAACTCTGGACTTCTACTTTGTGTGTATGTCTTCTATTGCTTATCTTCTATTAAATTATCTGATTTATCTGTGGGCTTGAATTCTAATATATGGATATAGCTTCTGATAAAACATGAACCTTGGAGTAGCCCTGGAGATTACGCATGTTAGATTCCTAGTTTTAATTTTTGTTAGTTGTTTGTATTGAGTTCAATTTGATTCGACGTACAATAGGGTTATCGTGTTGTTAGTTCATGACCCATGTTATATCTAGCCTATGGCCATATTTCCCATCCCTTTCAGTCATTTACCATTTCTTTCCAGTTCCTTAATATTTAAACCCCTCAGTTAAAATAGCAAGGGAACTAGCCCCTCACTGGAGATTGGCATAGGAGGCATTTCTTCCTCTCGGCCTTTCAATGCTGGACAGGTCTAAGGCGCATGAATAGACCTTTTCATACCTAAGGCAAATCTTTGACCAATAGTTCTTTAGCTCTAACTTTGGCATGGCTAGATATATGCAACCTTAATTAGGTCTACCTTTATAAATTATCCATGTCTGCATTTGGGTCAATGTATTTGAGTTGCCTTTGGATCTCTACCTTTGGGTCATTGCCTCTAGGTCACTGTCTCTCGCTTTCTACCTCTAGGTTGCCTCTAGATCATCATTGCCTTTGGGTCATCCACTGAAACATTCATAAGACTATCATAATCACCTTCCAAACCATACTTAGGTAATAATCACATATTTTCATAATAAGATCGACATTATTCTTTACATTTAACAAACTTTGATCATACTTGGTTTCCTTTTGTAGAAACCATACAACATTCTTTTTATCTTATCCCATTCATTCATACTTATCCATCCACAATCCATTTTTAACTGTAATCTTTCTTTTCTTTATGTAGACAAATTTTTTGAAAATAATTGTCCTCCACAAATTTCACAACCATGAAGATTCCAACATTTCTCTATCTTGTCTATATCTACCACAATTATTACATCTATTCTTTGTTATAGGATTCATTTTTCCTTTCCCTGATTCATTATTTCTTGTTTGTCCTTCATTGTTATTGGTTTTATTAGTCCTTATCATAGATTTTATGTCACCATTACTTGTCACAAATTTAGTCCCTAATTCATTGTTGTTCGTCTGCCCTGTATATCCAAGACCTTCACATTTTGGTCTTATTTTTCATACAATTGGCTCTTCCATTCCTTGTCAATGTTTTCCCAAACTTGTGTCTTTATATCCCATTTTATTTAGTAATTTTGAACCAATCCCTTTAGTATGATTTTCAAAATAACCAAATCCATCATCACACTGATTTCTTTTAATATCAAGACAACTTTGAGCATCACTATTTCTGTCATCATTTGAATCCATGTCATTATCAATTTTGATAACATAAGATTTTTTCTAAAAAATCACGAACTATATTCAAATCCTTTGTGTCACATGTAGCATCTGTTTTTGGAACAAGTTCTATCTTTGTCATAAGTTCTAAGTCATAAGTGTCACCGCTTGCATCACAATTTTCCTTTTCATTTTGATGAGGATCATAACATGCATCTTTTTCATTTTGATGATCATTAGTATCACAACATGCATCTATCATCATGGGATTTAATTTTATGGAATCACATTTGTTTCATTGGTATCATTAATAAGTTTGTTCTTCAAATATTTAATCAATATTTCTTGTCTTCTATTTTTATCTTTAAAAACTTCATTAGAAAGTAATGTCACATACGTTATCTTTCTTATATCATTAGGTAATATAATTACCAAGCATTGAAAATTTCTCATCTTTGGCTTGTCTCATAAGACCCTCTTTACCTTTATTGATGTATCATTTTTTTCTTCAATTGTTTTTATCATGTGTTATGTACAACATTTTAGACCTTTCAACATTTCCTTAGTCTCTTCTAGTGAAGCATCCTGAATGTCTATTTGTTTTTCTTGAAAACATAAATTTTGTTTCTCTTCTTCATTTGTTTTTGACAATTCATGTTTTTGTATTTTTATTTTTTGATCATTTATTTTTCTTTTTGCTTGCTTTTTCCTTGCCATGTTGCACTAAAAAAATTCACTCTTAAATTTACAAATTCAATAATAATCAAATTTTCAAATCCTTTGGAGTAGAAAACCTTATTTCTCCAAAATTTAAATAAACCAAATCTTTCTAAATTTCTAATTGCAAACTTCAAATTTCAAAAATATCAAAACTTTGGGAGTAGAAATCCTTATAACTCCCTAATTTAATTAATATTTTTTAATAATCTCCAATTAAATTGATTTTATAATTTTCAAATCAACCCCACCTTATATATATATATATATATATATTTGTTTAAAAAAAAAACTTTTTTTTTAAACAATTATTTAAAAAACCTTTAACTACCTTATATCTCTAGTTAGAAAAACCAAACCCCTTTTTTATTGTCTTTTTTTTTTAATCTTTCTACAATTCTAAAACAAAAAGCATGGCTCACTTAATATTTATTTTAATTAGGTAGAAAACAAGGGATTTTGAAAGGATCCCAAACCTTTTACAAAGACTTACACAACAAAAGCATAGACATGAGCCAAGAGCACAACAAACCCCACCAGAGTAGGAGTGAAAACAAAAAGCATGGCCCATTCAATATTTCATGCACTTAGCAACGTGCATGCAGGTTTTAATTTTACTATCTTTTTATTATAAATTCTTCAACCTTATATCTCCCATGTGTTCACCATATAATAAAAAACTTTGTCCTTCTAAAGACTGTCAGAAATTTAACTATTGAATTAGATCATGAATGTCCAAATGTATATATGTGCTCAAGTATTAAATATAGTTTTTTTTTTTCTTTGGATCTCCCACACCTAGCTTTATGCATGCGATGACCATTCAAATTTTTCTCTTCAACAAATGTTACCAAATTATTTTCTCACTTGATTATTCTCTCGCTGCTTTGACTCTTATTAGGCACTCAAGTGCATCAGTCTTCTCATTAATTTTTTTTTTTTTTAGGCCTTGAAGTATGTTTCAACTTCTAGAATACACTTTGGTTCTTCAAACCAGATATTACTGACAGCTGAGACTCTCGCCCTCCTCTCTGACTACAACAACAAGTTTAGTTTCAAAAGCTTCTACTTTGCACAGGCTGCACGTTGGAGATGATTTACAAGGCTTCACAACATTCTAAATACTCTTATCAATGCTTAATATTTACTGCATTTATCATACCTTGCTTTTCAATTTACTTAGCTTCATTTCTTGGCTCTCTTTTCAATTTACTCAGGGGCACGACACTTTTTTTATCAGCTCTACTTTACATAGATTACCATCATTCTAGCAATTTAAAAAAATATTATTTCTATTGGTTCCTCCTTTTTAATATGCTCAATATTATTTTTGTTGGTTCCTCTTTTTTAATAAGCTCTTTTGTCCTTCAATATTTGAATATAACTTTCTATAATCTTTTCTTCAGCAATTTTAATTATTTTTAAAAATAATTCTTATATCTCTCTTTCTCTTCTTTTCAAAGTAATTCTTGATATTCTCAAATATATATATTTTTATATCTTCTTGCAAAAATAAACTTATATATATATATATATATATATATATATATATATTTTTTTTTTTTAAATTCTCTAAATCAACCAAATAAAAATATATTTTCTTTATTTTTGTTTAATATAAAAAAAAATTCAATTTTTATTTTCTTATATCTCCTAGAAACATTTCTCTTCTTTTTACTTTCTTTGAATTCTTCCAATCAAATTCTTTTAAATTTTCTTATCACTCAGATTTTCTTTTCTTCAAAAATAAAATTTTCTCTTAATTTTTTTTAATAAAATCATTTCTTCAAATCAAATATTCCTTACCTCGTCAAGCAAATTTTTGCTACAATTTGGGCGACCTCAGCCCTCTCTTCTTTCTTTTTCTCTACTGTAACTTTTCTTCAATATTTTTTATTTTGCTTCATATTTCTTGGCCTGAGACACTTGCTTTCTCAGGTTTCCAAATGCAATCTTTTCACCTTCTTTACTAGGCACTTCTAGCTTCTTCTGGCAGCTCTCAACCTTTAGGCTTTGTCAATGACTCTTGGCACTTCGTCTTCCTATTGCACTTTGGCTCTCAAGATCCTCACCTCACAGGTTCTAGCCAAACTTCTACGCTCATCTAGAAAATCTCCTCTTCATAGTGGCAAACCAGAAAACAACTTCTTCCAAAACTTTATCTCCAACACACAATCAAATGCATGCAATCAATAATCTCCTTCAATATTCTTCACTCTTCCTCACACAATCTCTATCCAACACTAATTTTTCGCTGCACTTTGTGGCTTTGATACCATTGTTAGCTTTCTAGATAGATTAACTCATAGAAAGTTTTATCCAGGATCAAGTATAAATTAGATAAATGTCATACAAAATAACAATGAATCACAATATTGGAATAACAACAATATCTCACAAATATAACTTAAATATAGTCAAATATCAAAAGATTACAAGAATGATTCATATTGATTACATTACATTGTAGCTTTGTCTTCAATATATAGTTTTACATGCTTTGATACCACTGTTAGCTTTCCAGATAGTTTAACTCATAGGAAGCTTTATCCAAGATCAAGTATATATTAGATAAATGTCATACAAAATAACAATGAATCACAAGATTGGAATAACAACAATATCTCACAAATATAACTTAAATATAGTCAAATATCAAAATATTACAAGAATGATTCATATTGATTACATTACACTGTAGCTTTATCTTTAATATATAGTTTTACATGCTTTGATACCACTATTAGCTTTCCAAATAGTTAAACTCATAGGAAGCTTTATCCAGGATCAAATATATATTAGATAAATGTCATACAAAATAACAATGAATATTAGAATAACAACAATATTTCACAAATATAACTTAAACATAGTCAAATATCAAAATATTACAAGAATGATTCATATTGATTACATTATATTGTAGCTTTGTCTCTAATATATAATTTTACATGACTTTTCAGTACTCTAACTATTGCTCTCAAGCATCTATGAGATGCATCCTTTCATTTTCCTCTTATTAAGACAAAATTCTCATCTTGCCACATAAAAATGCGACTCTTTATTCTCTCTTTTGACACCTTGCACTTTCTCTCATATTGACACATACTTTCTATAAAATATAAGTCATTCTACCAAACTAGGAGCCAACCAATGTAATACTTCCAACAAATCCGTCTTCATTTTACAAAATATTTTGTGATGTGAATTTCGTCCATTTAGAATATCTTGGTTCATTTTAGAAATGGAAAGTTTTCAAATTACATAGATGCATATTTGTCCAAATATATTGGAGATGGGAAGCCAAATACTTTGCATTTTCATAAATGAATACTTAATTACCACACATTGTGTTTATATATCCAAATTCACTGGAACTTTTTCAAAGTGTTTGAACTTTTTGGTTTGATCAAATGAAAATTTTAATTTCACTCAAATTTTGTACAGATAATGTCAATTTCAACTCTCTCTCACATACATCTAGAGTTTTAGATGAATTTGCAAGTATCACTTTATCATCAACCTTATTGAAGGGTTAAGTACACAATTGAAGCAATATATACAAGGTAAAGCTAAAGTTATTGGGCTTGTTGACATAAAAAAATTCCATGTTATTTATATGTATAGTACTATAAGAAGTATGTACAAGATATAATTGGATAGCTTGTTCAATAAAAAATAAAGCTTGTATTGAAGGGGTATAATAACAATGTGGTGATAGGCATGATAGTAAAAAAAAAAAAAAAAATAGTAAAAGTGTCACCATTAGGATAAATTGTTTTGTGACAAGTGTTTTGAGATATGATGTAAGTAAATAAATATAAGACAATATCTTGTAAAATATCTAGAAGTCCAAGGTAGCCCATAGTATTTTTAGAGGTATTATGTAATTATTGAGATATTATGGGAAAAGTCCAAGAGAAAAATCTCTAGAAATAGGTGATTTTTTTTGGCTATTTTATGTAATTATAAAATATCACCAAAAGAGTCCAAGAGAAAATGAAAGAGATATTTAAATTATTTGAAATAAAGGAAAGAATTAAAAAAGAGATCCCTAGAAAGTGTTGTCATGTCTCCATATAGATTTCTCCATCCATGTAATATCTAGCTCTTATGAGCCTATAACTAGTGGAGACCCATTTATAGGGGGTAGGTTGAGCATTTAAGAGCTCAAACAAGTAAGAAAGTAAGAGAGTGAGGGCTAAAAAGTCTAGCTAACCAAAGGAAGAATGTATCGTTGTAAAGAGGATGTTTGAAAGATTGTTGAGTGAGGTGTTTGAAGGATTGTTGACTGAGAGTGTGGGATACAATCATTGAGTTAGTCCACATGAGATGCAAACTCAACAAAAGGATTGAATGCACTTGTTAGAGGTAGTACAATGAGGCTTTTGTACACAATATTTCCATTTTATATGTAATCAAAAAATTTGTTTATCTCATTGTCCAAGTCTTGTGATACTCATTATTATTGTTCTTTCTCTTTGTTCATGTCATTGTGTATATTTTGTTTTGTATATGTTTTGTGTGCTAGCGCATCATCACCATTCAATGTTTGTGCATTGAAGTAAGAGACCATAGCATGAGGAGGATTTGGAAGGACATTCAATTTATTTTACAAGTCATATGTTAATATGAATGCTTCACATGATCATAATTTTTTTAAATAACTTGTCATTGAATAAAACTTTTAATGTTTTATATGTGCTTTTGGATTCTAATGGATGACATAGACAAACCCTCATACTAATAACACTATCAAATATGTTTTAAAATTTGTAAGTTATGATGGTGACCTAGGATTTGCAAGTAATTAAAACAAAGTTGATATAAATTTTATTTAATTAAATTATGTAATAATTAATTAAGCCATATAATAATTTAAAGATTTTAATATATAAATGTTTGAATTAATTAATTTTTTTAATTTGTGGAAAACATCCCAGAAGGGATGCCACTTTTGGGTAAGACCCAAGGAGGCAGGGGTATCCATTCCATCAAAAAATGCCCAGGACTCGAACCTGGCCTACCACCTTTGACATACTCAAGGAGCAAACAAACACACAAAAACAATTTAAAAAATAAAATAAATAACAATAAAAATAATAAAATAAAATAAAAAACATGCTCCTTGAGTGTGTCAAAAATAAAAGCACAACCAAACACACACACAATAAGATAAAAAAAAAAACACAACACGAACCACATAGAAAAAACACAAGAACAACATAACAAAACACAAACATGACAAAAACAACAGAACACTACAAAGACAACAAAAAAAACATGAAAAATAAACACAACCAAAACCTAAAAAAATAAAAAAAAAAAACAACAGACAATAAACAAAAACAAAAAACATAGAAAACACTCACACATAAAAACACTAATTAACACAAACAAACAGAAACACAAGAACAAGAACGACAAAAACACAAGAACAATAACACAAAACAAAAAAAACACAAGAACAACAAAAAACAACACAAAGAACACAAAAACAAAACAAAACAAAACACACACCTTAAAAAACTAAAAAAGAAAAAAGAAAAAAATTGAACATAACAATGACCTTTCTAGACCAGAAGACTTTTAAGGCAAGAATCAATAGAGGAAACAAAAGAAAGAATAGATTGAGCTAGGGAACTAAAATAACCTGAGCGAACCAAAGAGAAGCAAAAATAAAGCAAGAAGAAACTAGGTACCTTCAGAACTGGAGCCATCCAAAGAAATGATAGAAAGAAGAGCTTCCCTAATTTGCGAAGCCCACCATCTAGGAGGGTGGCCATAACAAGTAAGATCACCTTTGTCCAAAGCCCAATTAGCTAAAGCATCAACACTCTTGTTTTGATCTCCGACCACATGATTGTAATCAACTTTCAAAAATCCCATCTGGATTAATTGAATCTTCTCAATAATTCTTTTTATTCTCCAATCAACCTTATGATTCTTAGAGGAGTCTTCAAAATATTAATCATGAGTTGAGAGTCAGACTCAACTAACACCTTTTCCCATCCAACCTTAGTAGCCTCTTGAAGGCCTCTGAGGATACCATACCCCTCAACAAGGTTATTGGAAAGAATACCCAAATTCTCAGCAAAAGTAAAAACCAGGGAGCCATCTGAAAGTCTACCAATTCCTCCCGCACTGGCTTTTCCAGGGTTCCCTCTAGAGGCACCATCAGTATTGACTTTTCCAAAATCCTTAGGAGGAGGTTGCCAATTTCTTGTTCTATCCATCTTACAAATACTCACATTCCCTTTAAGTTGGTTGCCCTTAGAAGATTTAATCTTCAATCTTTGCATCACTTGATCCCATATTTGGTGGGAGTTTTGGGGGTGATTAAGGAGTTGATGGACTGATTCAACTAAGTTGGCTATGGTATTTTGCCAAATATAGTGAATATCCTTCCTATCTTGATTAAAAATTTGGTTGTTCCTTTCATTCCGGATATTCCAAAGAAGAATGGTAGAACCCATCCAAACTAACCGCCTAATAAAATGATCAACACCCTCTTGCTTAGGCCAATCCCTCCAAAGTTGTTCAAAAGTAAAAAAATTGGACCACTGTAAGCCAAGTAAAGTGGCCATTCTCCTCCATAGCTCAGAGGCTAAAGTACACTCAATAAAAATATGGCTGAGAGTTTCTACATTCTCTTCACACATTTCACATCTAAAAGGGCCATGAAAACCATGCTTCATAAGTTGCTCACTAGTAAGCACCCTACGATGCAATAAAAGCCAAGTAAAGAACCTCACCTTAGGCTAGAGATTTTGAGCCCACAACTGAGAAAATATGTCAAAATATTGGTTGGGATTATTATGGCATAAGGTCAAATAACCTTGAGCAACTGAATACTCACCCTTAGTAGTGTTGTTCCAACCAAAACAATCTTTTTCATGGGACCAAGAGAGAGATCTCATATGAAGGATGCCTTGGATATCTTGTCTTTGCCTTTCTGGGATTTGAATAGGCCAGTCCTCAATAGGGATCCAATATCTACCAACCTTTGAATTACTAGTATGGTACCGACAATAATTAGCCACCTTTATCTAGTTAGCTCGGTGAAGCTCCTCCATCCAAGGCCTCCAATCGGGAAACTGAGTTATCAAAGGCTTGTGACCATCCCAAGAATCTGTCCAAAATTTTTCTTGTTGACCATTATGAATGATCCAAAATAAATTTTTCTTTATCAAATCCTCACCAGTATTAAGAACTGCTAAAATGGGAGAACCTTTGGTAGGAAGTTGATAGCGAACAAGGTCTTCAGGACTTTTGTTCTCAACATATTTAGCACATATATTATTGGCCCAAAGAGCATTGGGGTTATGCAACATCCTCCAATATAATTTAGCAGCTAAAGCTTTGTTGTTATTAATAGAAGACCAGAATCCTAACCCCCCTTCATTCTTAGGAAGACATAAAGTGTCCCATTTCACCAAGGCCCATTTTATTTTCTCCTTAGTACCACTCCAAAGGAATCGATGACTGATTTGATCCAGTTCTTGAAGAACAACCTTTGGGATATTCAACATGAAAGATACATAAATAGGAATAGCTTGAAGGAAAGATACATAAATAGGAATATCTTGAAGGACTGATTTTACCAAGGTGATTCTACCCCGAGAAGAAAGCCACCTGTTGGTCCACTTTCCAATTTTCTTCTTGACTTTGTCCAACAACCAATTCCAATATTTATTTTTCTGCCTTTGAATATTGATGGGAATACCTAAATAAGTGATCGGAAGGGAGGTCTTCTTATATCTTAATTTATCCAAGACCATGGATTCCTGTCTGGCAGAGCAGTGAAAGAAAATAACTTTAGATTTGTCTTCATTGATCAACTGCCTAGTAGCCTTAGAAAAATAGCTAATGATTTGCTTAATATTAGAAGCTTCCTTAACTGTAGCTTTACCTAAAAGAGTAGAGTCATCCACAAATTGAAGATGAGAGATAGGTCTAGCTCCATGAGCAATGGTAACTCCCTCAAGGGTTTTGTTTTCCCTCTTTTTGGTTATAGTCCTACCCAAGCATTCAACAAGAATGATGAATAAATAAGGGGATAGCGGGTCACCTTGCCTAATACCTCTGGAAGTTGGGAATGATTGAGAAGGCCTGCCATTGATAAGAACTAAGTAGGAAACTAAAGAGATACATCCCATAATCCAATCCATCCAATCCTTAGAGAAACCAAATTACCTCAAAACTTTGATAAGGAAGTGCCAATCCACTCTGTCATAAGCTTTGGATAAGTCTAACCGAATGAACATGGAAGGAGATTTTTGCATATCCATGGAATGGATGGCTTCCTGAGCAAGAACTATCTCATCTACTATTTGATGCCCTTCCACATAACCCCCTTGCTCAAGGGAAATAATCTTATGCAAAAGAGGCTTCAACCTTTCTGCCATGATCTTAGTAATGATTTTGAGAAGAACATTACATAAAGCAATAGGTCTAAAAGCTGAGATATGATCAACCTCTTGAGCTTTTGGAACAAGAGTAATATAAGTTTTATTGATAACCTTCAAAATTTCTTTGGCTTTCTAGGCTTCTTCCACCACCTCTAATAAATCAGCATGAAGGATATCCCAGAACTCTTGGTAGAACTCAATGGGAAAACCATCAGGACCTAGGGTTTTCCCTTTTTGCATTTTAAAAACTACCTGTTGAAGCTCATTGATAGTAATAGGAGTAGTCAAAATAGAGTTCTCCTCGAAGTGATAAGAGAAGGGATTGCTTGAAGAACATTTTGTTGAGAAGCTGAGTCAAGAGGAGTAGCAACAAAAATATTGGAAAAGTAATCGACAACAATAGAGTTCATGCCATCCCAAGTATAGACAACATCTCCAGAATCTGATTTCAGGGAAGAAATAAAGTTGTGAGATCTTCGAGCTAGAAGAGATTTGTGGAAGAAATTTGTGTTTCGATCTCCTTCTTTGAGCCATTGAATTCTAGATTTTTGCTTCCATAAGAGTTCTTTTTTTTTCCCATTCCTCTAACTGAGTTGTGAGTTTAATTTCATCTGCACTTCTATTCTCTGTGAGGCCATCTAAACGGATTTTCTTATTCAAATTTTCAAGTTGAGCAATAACTTCATGTTTTTTTTATGAACATCCCCAAACTCCTTCCAGTTCCAAGTCTTGATTTTGGATTTAATGTATTGCAATATTTTGGAAAAACAGAACATCTTAGTCCCATGCCTAGGCTTACCTTCCTTCCACCATTGTTGCACACGAGGTCTAAAGGAACCATCTCTGAGCCACATTAATTGAAAATGAAAAGGAGAGAAACTCACATTGGTTTTCCACATTTCCACCATGATTGGCCAATGATCCGAACCAACATTGTTAAGAGTCTTCACTTTAGGAATGTGACCATGGATTAAGAAATTTTTAGAGAGCAAAAACCTATCCAATATCTCCATTATACAAGCTAAGCCTTGCCTTCTATTAGACCAAGTCATAAGGCCATTATCTGGTTGGATGTCCACAAGATGGAGGTTTGCAATATATTCACTCATGAGGTCAGTGCTTTTGTCCAAATTTCTATTTCCCCCCATTTTCTCATCCAGAGAGAGGATGGTATTGAAATCTCCTCCGATCAAGATCCAAGCTTCAGGAAAATGAGAGATAATATGAGTTATATCCTTCCACTGTCTTCTTTTTTCCTCCAAAGCAGTCAGAGCATAAACAGTAATGCAGAGCATAATTTGGTTGGAATGTCTACTTTGAATAGCTATAGCCAACAGACCCCAACTGCCAACCATATGGTGAATAACTACCTCTTTTGGGTCCCAAAGACAAGCAATGCCACCAGAAGTCCCCTGGGAACTGAGGGAAACCACTTTTCCAACTGGCCAAATTTTACTGGCAATTGAGTCCATATCCTCCATTGACATCTTCGTTTCTTGAAGGAAAACAAGATGTGGATGATTTATCCGAATCATTCTTCTAATTTCATTTTGTTTTGAAAGACTCCCTTTGAGTCCTCTAATATTCCAAGTGATGATCTTCATTAATACCAGGGCTAAAAAGTTGGGAAGGGCATTAATATTACCTTCCTCTACAAGCTTTTCACCTTCTTTTACCATATGATATTGATTGGTCTTGCGACTTGCTTTTTGATTAGAATCCATCTTCAGTTTTTTTTCCCTGTTTCTTGACTTACTCCAATTGAATCTGAGATGGCTTCTAACCTTGAAGAATGCTCGTACACAACCAAAATTTTACTAGAGGGTTCAACAAAGTCTATATTGGGACCTGTATTATTTGAAGTTTTGACATTTAAAAGATTGTTTTTCTTGTGTAAATTTTCTCCCTTTTTTTTTTGTTGAAAACCTTTGATTTGTTGGTTTGTCTCTGAGTTCTTCCCTTCATCTTTAAATTGTGTTTCTAAGATTTTTGTTTCCATTATTTCCTCTTCCTCACTTGGGACATCATTTGTGGAAAGGATTTCAAACATATTAGCAGATGACTTTGATTGATCCTTCATAACTGGTTTTTCTAAGTGTTCTTCTTCTTAGGCATTTGGAAACCTATTGAGTTTATATCTTCTTTCTTTTGATCGGGAATTTTATTTGGGCAAGCACTAGCCAAATGACCATATTCATGGCAAATTCTACAACGAAAAGGAATGTTCTCATAGTCCACTACTTGCTCCCAAGTGTCTTCCCCAAATTGTAATGTGATATTTTTAGGTAGGGGTTTGTCAAAATCCATTAAAACACAAATCCGAGCATAAATAATATGTTCAAAATTTTGAGTACAATCAGCAGTCATCATAAAAGTTCCTAAAGAGTTTCCAATTTAAAAAAAAAAATAGTAGGATTCCAAAATTCAATAGGGAGGCCAAAGAGTCTAACCCACACGGGAGCTATAGAAGGCATCTCTTCTTCGACTTTAAATTTAGTATGCCAGGGCTTCATGAAAAGCCCCGCCCTTCCAAAAAACAAGGACCCCCTTGAAAAGTTTTCTCTCTATCTTCATTATTAGCAAATAAAACAAGAAAATAACCATTTGGATAAATAGAGATTTGTAACTCACCTTTAGTTTTCCAGCTTTTTGTAGCCCAAAATTTGAAAGTAGATAGGCTCGAACAAAAACCCACGAACCGATAAATTAGTCCTCTTTTTTCCAAATCTTCAATGCCAGTCTGAATGTTACCCATATCAAGCTTAACAATAGGAGTTCCATCAGCTGCTTTCAGACATCCTGACTCCGTTTTCCTGGGATCAATATTAGGCATTCTTAGAGGTTTATGGGAAGCCCTAAGATTAATATTAGCATTGGGTTGAGGTTGTCCACCATGGAGGGCATCCCTAAAATTTATTTTTGGGGCTGAGTCTTCAAAATTCTTACCCTTGACAAGGGTTTTCATAGTAGAATTATTTTGTGGGTGCACCTTAGCACCAGATTCACTTGAGATCTCGAGCCATTTTTTGATCAACTGCTTGAAACTTGTTTCGTGATCTCTTTAATCCTTGCCCTAGACGTCATGGAAAGGTATGGTTTTCACTTTTCTTTTGTGCAACAAATTGGAAGTCGTTGTCACTCAAGTTCACAACATGATCTATTGAAAGACAGATTTCTAACCCATATTGGATCCCCTGCAACATATCCTACTAAAATATTGAGCATAAACCACAAAAATATTGGCCGCTAGGGCCCGAAGGCCCTAAAAACCAACCTCTGGAGCTGCTTGCACTCAACCCAGATGAAACCCTCGCACAGCCACTTGCCAAAAATCTCATTCACACATAGGGATGCTCTAGGATCTGTGTTGCTCCAAATGATCTAAAAATTGGTGGAGATGTTCTAGGGTTTTTCAAGCATCTACCCTCAAAATTTTAGCTCAATCCGAGTCCGAATGAGTGAGATATGGCCGAAACAAGTTTGACAGTTTGGGAAGTCCTATGAAAAACGTCCCTCCTCAATCCAGCTTCCACTTCTTCTTAGAAGAAAAAACACCAATAATACTTCTTAAGGAAGGAATAACTCCACAAGATCTCCCAAGATGAGAGTGCCACTTAAGGAGGGAAAATTCCCATAAGCCACTTCGTGGGAAAAGACAATTACATAAGATTGATCTCCATGATCGAATTAATTAAAATTTAAGTATTGATCATTAGTTTTTAAATTTTAATATATTTGAATAAATTTAAATTTTAAAATAATTGAATGATTTTTATTTTTAAGCGAAAAACCCCTTTTGGGGCCACCTTGGTCTGAGAGACCACGAACAGGGGGTTCTACACCATCAAAGTCACCCGAGAGTCGCGCTCGGTCCTGCCCGCACCAACATTATCAATTGGATTTTAGGTACCCAGTTCAACTTTTTGGTAGGGTGGAGATTCGAACCTGGGACCTCCCTTGGAGGATTGCCCTCTCCTCTCCAACTCACCTACAACACCTAGGTATAATAATTGAATGATTTAGTTTTAAACTTTTAATGCTTTATATCTACTTTTGGATTCCAATGGATGACGTAGACAAACCTTATACTAATAACACTCCCATGTATGTTTTGAAATTTATAAGTTATGACATTGACATTTGTAAGTTATTAAAACAAGGTTTGATATCAATTTTAATTAACTAATCTATGTAACAATTAACTAAGTTCTATAACAATTTAATTGTTTGAATTAATTAAAATTTATGCATTAATTATTAAGGTTTTGTAAAGTTTAATATATTTTATATTTTGGGTAGGTTTTAAAATCAAAAAGATAGTTGAATGGCTTGATTTTAAACTTGTAATGCTTTATATCTACTTTTATATTCGAATGGATGAAATAGACAAATCTTCCTACTAATAACACTATCAAATATGGTTCTACCTAAAGCCTTTAAGTAAATATTGTATAGTTATTACAATTTTAAACAAGGAGTAGGTATTTTAGTGAAATATTTATATATATTTGTTCAAAATGTTGGCATTTATGTGTATATCTATATATAAGTTTAGTTAAAATTATTTTTTATAAAAACAAAAATCTTTAATCTTCAAGAAACATCTTTAAATTTAAAAAAAATATTTTTTATATTTTATTTTTTATTTTTCAAAAGTTACGGAGATTAAAAAATAAATACAATATAGTATGCCCTCTATGGTTTTTCAAATAGAGTTGAATAATAAAACAAACTAAACTTAATTATACAATAGAGCTGCAAGCTTACTGCAATGGTAAGGGCTTTGGCCTCTCTTTGGGAGGTCCAAGGTTCAAACCCCACTCATTACGAGGGGATTGAGACCCCTCATAAAAACCTATGCTTTATCCTCATAATATTTGAGTTTGCAAGAGCCAGGTGGATTGGTAAGACATTGGGCACTTACCAAGAGAATACCTAGGTTCAAACCTCAGGGCATGCCCAATCTGGGCAAAGGTAGTAGTCTGACCTAAGTCCACTGAGTGTGCGCCAGCTTGATGATGGTGGTACCAACCCCAAGCCATCGGGGATCTCCCTAACTCTATTGTGTTTACCGAGGTAAGATAGGGCTCATAGTTTTAGTACCATGATTTGACGCTACTACGATTGGAGACAATTGGACTTGACCCTATGACCAATTGTTAAAAAAGGAAAGGTAGTTATCGATACCTCTATGTATAAAAAAAATTATACAGTGTTCCTTTAACAAAATTTTATTTAGTGTTTGAACCCCTCTTGGTTTTAATGATTCTCCTCTCTTGTGATTTGAGGTCCCTATGTGTGTAATATTAAAAAATATAATATATATATTTTTAATTCGGGTAGTGTGATAAACTAAAATATATATAATATATTTTTTTGATTGGTATGGAGGTTTTGAAAGGACCCAAAACCTTTTACAGAGAGAAACAGGTGTGAACCCAACTGAGATCAACATTGAAAGTGAAACAAAATAAAAAAGCATCTAGGAAAACCCAACCAAACCATCCAAAAAGACAAAAAGGGAAACCTAGCAGTGATCAAAAAACCTATAAAATGAATAGGAGAGACTGTCAAAATAAGAAAACCATGAACATGAACCATGCAAACCAGAACAGGAAACCATAAATATCTCTTTAGCTGATATTGACTTGCATCTCAGAATTCTCACGAGGAATCAAATACCATGCGGGAAGTGACTACTCCTAGGCTAGAGGCAAGGGAGTCTCATTTGGGGTCCAATAGGCTTACTTGGACCACCATACTTGCTAAAGTAAAAAAATTCCATCACCATGGTTTACCTCCACGAGTCCCATTGGGAAGTCAGACCACCAAATACGAAGGGATTCTTCTAGAACTCCTTTGTTTACAAGTAAATTTGTTGCTTTATTTCCTTCTCTATACATGTGTTGAATAATGATGTTTGTGTATCTTCCCAGTAAGCTTTTACATTCATTAATAATATTGTGAACACTCCATGGTGGGACATGATTTCCTTTGAGCCAATTGAGAGCAAGCTTGGAATCATCTTCAACAATTATGTGGTCACAATCAAACTCCTGCATAATTATCAGACCTTGGTACATGGCTCTCACTCCTATAAGGTTGTTGGACTGAATCCCAATATTATCTACATAAGCAAATATTATTTGACCCCTATAATTTTTGATAATGCCTTCAACATCGACCATCCTAGGATTCCCTTTTGCCATACCATCAAAATTTAATTTTAACCAACCAACTGGAGGAGTCCACTTAATAATAGATCTATAAATGCGGGTTTGGGAGGCCACAGAAGGATTGCACTTAAACTTGAACATATTAAACAAGCGAGTTTCAAGGCCAGGTTTAGGGACTTCAAATGTAGATAAAAGTTGGGCATTCTCCAAGGCAAGAGTGATGACACAGTGGAAGACAGACCAATGATTTTTGCTCAAACTCTTAAACACTATTATTATGCTCCAACCATACTTGTCGTAGGTAATGATGCAAACAAGTGGACCAAAGGAATTTTAGTTGGGGATTGGAAAAGAGATTTGGCCATTATTCTAACAATTGACAAAGGGATGATGGTTGAACCCACACAATGCTAAAGAGATCAAAGAGGGAGTTCAATATACCAACAGAGAATGGATATTCCAAGAACAAATGAAAGGTTGACTCCCAATTAGACTTACATAGAACACAACAATTGGTGATGTACATGCCTCTTTTAATGAGATTATCAATAGTTAAAATTTAATTATGATAGGCAAGCCAGGAAAAGAAACTCACCTTTGGACCTAAGTGTTTGATCTAGACAAGCTTTGCACAGGCCCATGACTCTGTCGAAGGATCTTGAATGTGATATGCAGTTTTGACTATGAATTGACGATCCTCAAAAAGTTTCTAGACATGAGTGTCTCTGGACTGGATTCTTGGAATGACACAAACCCTTAGCAGTTTTGATATTTCTATTACAACAATTTTAAGTTCATTGCTAAAGTTATTGGTAGGAATAATTTTCCATTGCCTATAGTTGGACATTTGAGAAATAAAATTAGTCACTTTGTCTCCAAACAACTGGTCTGTGATAGGTTTTAGAATGGCAAGACTTGGCTCGTTGATTAGCGGATGGTCCTTCAACCAAGATTCTTCCCAAAATTTAATATTCCTACTAGATCCAAGTCACCACCTTTGGCATTTTTTGACAATTTCTCTAGTATGGATGATCGAGTTCTAGAAGTGAGATCTGCTAGGAATGGGAAATTTTTCCAAGAAGGAATTATGCTGGAGATATTTACCTCTGATTATATCCATCCATAAGGCTTGAGATTCTTTGGTAATTCTCCATCCTTTTTTGGCCAAGAGGGTCAGGTTAATTTGGTGAACTTTCCTGAAGCTTAGTCCGCTTTTATCTTTATTAGAGTAGACTTTATCCCATGCTACCAGCGATAGTTTATTGCAGTTTTCATTCCTGGACCAAAGGAATTTTCTTTGAATTTGCTCAATATTATGACATATTGAGGTCGGGACTTTGAAGATGGACATGAAGAAGACTAGAATTCTCTAGAGGCTTGCTTGGACAAGAGTTGCCTTGGTAGCTTGACTCAATAGGGATTTTTTATAGCTATCTAATTTCTTGAGAATTATGTCAATAACAGTATTCCACATCACATTTGTCATATTGCCATGAAACAGGGGCATGCCAAGATACAGAGAAGGAAGACTTGAAATACTGCATCCCAATATTCTTGCTATGTTTCACTGCTTGTGAATAGGGGTGTTTAGGAAAAATATTATACTCTTGTCAAAATTGACCTTTTGGCCAACAACTTCTTCATAAAAGTTTAATATAGTTTTGATTATTTTTTCTTCAGGAATAGAAGAAATGGTGGCCAAAATCGTATCGTCTACAAATTGCTTGTGAGTAACAGCCTTGGACCTTGAATATGGCTTGATGCCATAGAGGTGACCAAGAGATCTTGCTTGTTTGAAGGATCTCCCAAGGGCTTCGGACATAATGATGAAGAGGAAGGGAGAGAGCAGGTCCCCTTGTCTTAAACCTCTAGAGCTCTTGAAAAAACCTGCAATAGAACCATTAACAAGGACAAAAAACTAGGTAGAAGTTAAACATTCTTTAATTAGGGCAATCCACTCATCATGGAATCCAAATTTGGCAAGGACAGTAAAGAGAAATTCCCAGGATACCCGATCAAAAGCTTTATTCATATCAAGTTTCAAGAAATTGAAAGCTTAATTAGTTTGTAATTATTGTTTTATAGGTTTTACAATAAGACATACAAATTTGCTTTGATGTTTTAACCAATAATAAAATAACATGACATAAGAGACTATCAAACTTATCTTAGAGTCAAGTAACATTTTAAGGCCCACAAGCATTCTTCATATCAAACCACCATGTAATCCCTAGGTCCATTATGTGGGGGAAGACACTTGTATTGTGTTATTTGCCTACAAGATATGCATACCCCACACCGGATTAGAACCTTGAAGCTCTTATTTGGAGTAACCAAACCTTGGTCTATAAATTAAAATAGTTGACTAGATAGTTGAATAATTTGTATTATATTTTTTAAATTATGAAAGAAAACCTTATAGAGATAAATGTTCACATTATAAAATCATATTTTAAATAAATTTATTATAAATAGTAACTTGGTTTTTAATGGTTCTTTAATATCTCTACTAAAATTGGCTTGCCAAGATTATTTAGAGCCCACATTTTCAACCATGTGAGCAAATGAAGTTATCCATTTTACCAATTAAAAAAAATTATAATATAACCCATTTTTAAAAATTATTTTAATGAAATCTATTAATATACATAGAGAGAGTGGTAAAAGAATACATCTTAAATATTTTTTTTAATTGAATGTTATTCAAAGGTAATAAACAATATAAGACATTAATAATATACTTCAATGTTCTTTATTAATTTGTTATTATATTGTTTATTTTTTTAATACAATAGAAGTTTTAATATATCCTATGTTTTTTTTCTTATATAGATTTTAAAAATATTATAACATTTTTCAAAATATTTAATACATTTTCCTATAAGTCCTCTTAAATATAGAGTATTGGTCATTTCTCCTTTGTTTGAAGCCTTAAAAGTTGAGGGAACTTGATGTTGAATTTTATTATAGCCCAAATTTTGAAGTAACCTATAATATACAATGCTTTTCAAATAACTCTTAGAATATTGTAATAGACCTCTCTTATCCAAAAGTATCTTCAAACTCTTTGATGTCAAATTCTATATTCTTCTATTTTTTTAATACATAAGGGTAGCATCATTGGATACTGCCACTATAAACCCTAACCCGTTGGGCTAGACGAAGTCAACTGGACCCCCAACCCTCCGGGGCATCGAAATGGGGCAGCCAATCAACAAACACTCAATCACTACCATCTAGCCTATCCCCTTCTAGGTACACCATGGTTTGAACCTTAGACCTCCCCACAAAGAGGTGAAAGCCCTAGCCATTACATTGTTCTTGTTGGACAAATTTAGTTTTACACGAGTCTTTATGAGGGGTCTCGACCCCCTTGTATTGGGGTTTGAATTTGGGTATCCTAGATGAAAACCCAAGGACTTACCACTAAGATATTCCTCATGGGTTGAATTCTCTACCCTTCTATATACTAGGTTTGTCTAAAACCATAAAATGTTGATCCAAAACTTTTAATTCTATTAAGAAATATTTAAGAGGTGATCTCTTGATAGAAGCAATGCCATAAGAATACTAGAAATAAGTCTTTTGAATAAAATAATGGATATTTACCTTTGCACTAATAACATTAACTTGAAAACATATACATATTAAAGAAAACAAAAAATAAAAAGGATATCATGTTGTGCCCGTCGACACCATTTTTAATAAGAAAGAAAATATTTCATCTAATGTATCATATGATGGGTAAATAGAAGTGTAAGTACACTGCATAATATATGCGAATTGATCCTAAGAACCATCAAATTGATATGGATTGATTTTAAATTTTATGATTTTTTTATTTTTGTGCAAATATAAAAAATATGGCCTTATCAAAATTATTAATTATTCATCTTATAAAGCCTTCTCTAAAAGTAGAGTATTGGTCATTTCTCCTTTGTTTAAAGCTTTGGAAGTTGACGGAACCTGATGCCAACTTTTCTAAGCCCAAATTTTGAGGTATCCTATGATCAATGTGATAATGCTCTCATGTCCAACATTACCTTCAACACTTTGAGGTCAAAATTTTCTTTCCTTTTAAAGTTGTGCTCTACAACAAACATAGAAGAGTGATGATGAAACTAAGGTTTTTAGTAAAACCCTTATGTAGAGAGTTATAAATGAAAAAGAGATGTAAGACTTGAAACAAAATTCATTATCTCCAAAATCCAAATAAGACTTCTAAAATATATTGTCTAACACACAAATCAATTAGCATTAAGAAAATTCAAGCTATAGTAAGCAAAGGATAAAACAAAACATCCTCCAACTAAGACAACTTGTTAATTTTGCATGTCAATAAGTGAAGTTATTTCCACATTTATACTTACCATATATGTTTCTTTTAGATATTGGGTTAACTATCATCATTGAGCGACATTAATATATCATGGTAAGGAAAATATGAGAGTATTTTTCTATGCACAAATATATAGGCAAAAATAATATGCATAAACAACAACAAATACACTCTTTCCTTTCAAAGAGGTCTTATTTTGAAAACCATATATATTTCTTCCTCCAAGAAAAAGGTTAATGCCTACCATAATATTTTTCTAGATATTACATGGTGGTAAGTGAGCACCCAACTAAGTTGACAAGATACACAAGTGGACACAAAACACCTCCTTTAAAAAAATGCATGCATATCAATTCGATGAGAATATAGGATGGAAATATGAGGATGATACTAAGAGGATCCAAGTCACAAGTGCATGACCCTCCTCATTTAGAATCCTCCCCCTAAACAAACAAACAAATAATGACTAAGAGTCTTAATAATGAAAATAAAGGTTGCAAATGGGTTATTGGTGCAAAAGTGTGTGAGGTTTAGGTATGAAGTACCTATTGTTTACCTTTAAATTTTGGGTATGCAAGTGCAATAGTGTGAGGGTATGGAGAATGTAGGATGCATAAAAGCAACTATGCATTGCCTAATACTTGAAAAACCATTGATGCATGTGGTTTGTCACTTGATACATTATTAAGGTGTGATATGTGCATTTATTATGGATATATGTATATGATATGAGTGTAAATGACAAGTACACATTCCCAAACAACATTGGAAAAAAACCTATGTAATTAAACCAAGTTGTTAGCTCACTCAAAGCAAAGGGATTGGAAGTGACAACTAATTGATGTGTGGGACATGGAAGTCTCACTTGTAGAAAAAATAAAAATAAAATAAAAAATAGAACACTAAGTCTACATAGACCCAAAGCTTGACTAATGAGAAAGGGATGCCTTATTTTCCCAAAAAACTAGAAATAATCCAAAACATTATAGACTTAATTCCACATAAATCCAAAATATAAACAATAAGAAAAGTTGATAGTTTGAACTAAGTGTTCCAATGAGTCCCTAGGAGAGGATGAGAAGTAGAGGTAAAGTTGTACATGAGACAAAGGAAAGAGTACCCAAAGTTCCTTAAAAATAAATAAACACCAAAAGAGCCAAAAAGACTTTGAAGTTTGGTAAAGGCACTTCCTTCATGCCCAATAATCAAACTTAACATTATATGTCAATTGATAAATATTTTGTATTATGGTATGTATGATCCAATGGATCTCTCGTAGGTCACTTGAAAGCAAAGTAAGATGATGTCAAAAATGAGTACCCAGTGATAATAACCCAACAAGGTCCAAATATAGGGCAACATGATTTTTTGGCTACAAATCCTTAAAAATAAATTGGATTTCAACAATGTTTTAGAGAGATAGGTTCTTGACATCAATAATAATAGTCAACATAATTTTTAGCTTAAAATCCATAATCTAGCACCCCCTCTCCCCAAAAAAAAAACAAAAAAAGGCAAGAAATGTCATGATCAACAAGTCATATTTTAGACATAAATAGATCAAATAAGATCCAATTTAAGTGATTCTCTTATTTAAGTGGAAGAGTAGGACTACATGTGGTATAAATTTCAACCTAAAAGACATTTTTTGACCCTCCAAAATGGTAAAAATTATTTTATTATACAATCTTAGTTTATCTCTCCCATAAGTTTTATATTAAAATTTATTAAAATTATTTCACACATGCCTACCAATGTTTAGCTTGAAATTATTTTGTTCTAAGTTCTAAAAGGTCAAAATATTTTCCAGCTAACAAGGTGACTAAGAATGGGCTTGTTTGACATGTGCAAGGTGACCAACAAGCGTACAAGGCAAGTGAAAAGGGGATTATCCACAATGGAATGCATGAGATACCACATCCATGCATATACACACTTGGAAGAATCTCAACAATTAATAAACATTAGCTACATTCTCATATTTGTAATAGGAAGAGTCTAAATGAGGCTATTTGGGCCAATATAAAGGAGGAAGAGTTTTTGAACAAAGAGTAGGAGAAAGAAATTTCCTAGTAAGGGATACCAAGAAACCATGTGAGGATACAAACAAGTGCATAGTAGTTGCATATATCAACAAGATCCATGTTAACAATAAATATCTCTTTTAATTTTTTTAAATATTTGTTATGAATATGAAGGTTTGTCAATTCATCTATTGGTTTTCTTCATTAAAATGGTTTCCCCCACTATAAGTCATAGTTTCCTTACTGTTATGAGTTATATTTTAGATCAGTTCATAATATTAGTTGTCTTTAATTTAATTATATGGGATTTTCATAGATTTATATAGTCTTCATGTTCAAAAACTAGTAAATTTTGAGTAAAATCAACACAATTTGAAGCAACAAAATGTTACAACATATTTCGAGCTTCATTGACATTGTATCAAGCTATTTATAGGATATTCCATATTCTATTCTTAACATATATGAGTATTTTTAGGTATAAAATATTAGTTTTGATGCCAAAATGGAGGGTTTGCTAATGACTTGTTTGATCACAATCCAAGTGGAACTAAGCCAAAGAGCATTTCAAACTCTTACAATGATATTAAGGTTTTAATATTTAAAAATCATAGTAGTATAGGGATAGGATTTTTTTGGTTTTTGGTTAGCACCATGGTTTCCACATGGGTAAATCTATAAAAAATGACCAATTCAATATCCAAGAGAAAAAGAGCAAAATTAAAGAATTTTTGGACAGAAATAAACAATAAAATAAGATTTCTAAGTTTAGAGAATAAATGGCTACATCTAAATCCCTACGAGCAAGAAGTTCTCTTATCCATAGTGACAAAGCAAATTGACATGGTTTGACAGTAAAACATGAAACTAAATAGCATTGTTTGTGAAGGCATAATATAAGTAGAACAAAAGTATCTACATTAATTGAAACAAATGCATTACAAATTTTCATCCATGGATAGGTTTTTAGCTCAACTCAAGCATGTGAATAAATGCCAAGAAAGATTAAAATTATGTGAAGGATGCATTGTAACAACCCAAAAACTAGCTATAAAAGAATACAAGAAAAGAAAAAATATATATACATATATAATTTGTTTTTACTGAGAGGGATTCATAAACCCCTATCCTACATTAGGTTAATCTATTGTTTTAGGTTTACTAAGTTTCCCAACTTTCCCAAAGAGTTACATCACATTCAATACCCTACACAAGTCCATCTGTGTAGGCATATTATGTGTTTTGCATATAAGCTATCTATCTCATCCTTCTTGATGAGCTAACTTATCACCTTCAGTATAGTCGAAGGTATATGCCCATCACCATACCATACACAAGTCTATCTGTGTAGGTATGCTACACGTATTGCAAGTTAAGCTATCCATCTCATCTTTATGATGAGCTATCTTAACTCCGATGTAAGCAATTAGTTTACTTAGTCAACATCACCCTAAGGGGTCTCAATCCCTTAGGTCCTTTCTATGTTCATCCTAAGAGATCTCAATCTCTTAGGTCCTTTCTATGTTCACCCTAAGAGGTCTCAATTTCTTAGGTTCCTTTTTATGATTAGCAAAAAGACAAGAATAATCTATCTATTTAATAAATCAAGAAATAAAATCTACAAGGCATACAAGAAGAATTTAAAGAATACTAACATCAAATAAAGATAAACACTAAACAAAGAAAAAACTGAATAATAAAGCTTGCATAATTTATAACTTACATTAAATATTCATTCTTCATTCAATCATTCCACTTATTACATAAATCTAAGTATGGTAAAACCTTCATACTTTAAAAGAATAAAGTAATACATCATATCCATCTAGGGATTTCTCCCTATGAGTCTAGTCTATTTTGAACATGAATAAATTATTGCAATTATAAATCAAACTAGTGCATTGGTTCCAATTGTCCTCTTTGGTCCTCTTTGTCTCCTCATATTTCTTTGGAGGGTAGTAGGGGATCAGGACAACTCATGGTTCTATGAAAGACATGCATCTAAATGCATCTACTAGTAACATGAAACCAATGCATTTACTGTTTACTTTACCAAATTGTAACTATGTAAATTTAATTAAAGAATTCAACCATCTACTATCTAGTTGATCTCATAAGAATTTCCTCAGTTCCATTCTTATCTCTTATTCACTCAAAGAGAGGCATTTCAAAAAATACAGCTAGATCACAAGTCTTGCTTTAATCATATAATTTCAAAACTGTTATTTCAAATAGCTAAGGTCTCACTCTTTAATTAAGCAAATAAACTATATTTTCTTTATTCAAAATAATCAAAGTCTCATACCTTTAATTATCCAAATAAACTATATTTCCTTTATTCAAAATAATCAAAGTCCCATACCTTTAATTATCCAAATAAACTATATTTCCTTTATTCAAAATAATCAAAGTCCCATACCTTTAATTATCCAAATAAATTATATTTTCTTTATTCAAAATAATCAAAGTCTCATACCTTTAATTATCCAAATAAACATTTTATCAAATTATCTAAATATTCATTTCTCTAATTAATTCAATAACCAGAAGTTCTGTTTCCTTGTAAATTAAAATATTCCTTAACCATAACAACCTATGTTCTTCTTATTTAAAATTAAGGTACGTCTTCCATAATTCAAATAACATATGGTCTTTCTTTTATAAGCTATAGATCCTGATTTATTTTAAGCAACTTACAATCACTTTATAAATTAGAGAACCTATTCTAAATTTTATAATAATCCCTGCACTCAATTCATTATGAAACAAAGAATCTAGCACCAACCATACAATAAAGGAAGGCTAATAGTGAAAGGCAAGATTGCGGTCAATCGTAGAAGGGAAACACCGAGACCACCACTAACACGTGGTGCACACAATGAACAACAATCAACGATCCAATGGTTACCTAGTCACCAAACAACAAGCACACAACACCACATTAGTGCTCCTCATGAAGGACATCACTCATGTGGGAGAGTTTGAGACAAAACACCCAGTCAACAAGGGGTGATGACAAACAAGGAAGGGGTATGATCATAGCCAAGTTGGCTATACGCTAGCTTATTTGGCATCATCACATGGAGTATGGTCAAGCTTTAGGTAACCATCTCATAGGTAGGGAGCAATTATAGTCAAGAGGGGTTTACTAAACACGAAAGCACCAAACTAGTTTAAAAATAATAATACATAAAAAAGATAGCTCAACCTAAAGACATTATAACCCATAGTTCAGTAGGAAACACAGGCACATGACCCTGATAAACATGGTTCATTATAGAAGGGTAAATAAACACACAACCTTAACAAGGTGGTTTTAACATTAGGTGTCTTAAGCTTAAAATATAAATCGACATCAAACTAAACAAACCAATGCAAGCCGATGAACACAAACTAACGATGAAGGCCTGGTTAAAAACCATTAAAAACTTGATTTTTTTAACATAAAAATAAGAAATTGTAGTTCATTAACCAACCTAGGATCTCTTAGGGTGTGGCTCCTCAGAACGTCGAATTCTAGTTTCAATATTCACAATCCTCCTCCTTTGAAAATGTCTGCCTGCTTTCTTTTGGCTCTTTGCTCTTAGTCTTTTTTCTTTCCCTTTTCAACAACAAGAGTCCTCCTTCATTTTTACTTTCAGTATTATATCCCAATTAATTCCACCTACTCACCACGTTCCTCGACTTGCTCAACACCCACCATTAATTCTTACCTACTGTTGGTCAAGAATTTGCCTTAGGTATAGAATGTTTCATCAATACACCCTAGACCCGACCAATATTAAAATTTTTAAAGGAAGAAATGCCTCCCGTGCCAATATCTAGAGAAGGTTGGTTCCATTACTAACTATTTTTAGCTTACAGATTTAGAGAACAAGAAAGAAATGGAAAATGATTGAAAGGACTGGGGAAAGGATTGTAAACCGATTGAGAAGGGGTGATGAATAGATAGCAAGATCAATAAATTTTACCTTGAACCAATAGTATTTCACACAAAGAACAAAATAGAAACCAAAACTAAAATTCCTTAAACATGCAATTTCCAGGGATATTCCAACATTCACCCTTTACCGACAACTAAATCTAGGAATATAATTTAAACTATTCAATAATGATATGAATTTAACAAAAATCCTTCATATAAGAGTGGATCAAAATCGAAGCCAAAAATACCTTGCATTCATAGCAGAGCTTGAGTTTACAAAGCTTTCAAGAAAATTGTCCATTCTTCTTACATTGAACTTGTTAGTTTTTATTGAGTATTTCACCTCTAAAACATAAATGCTCAACCACAAAATATCACCATGGCAACCAAGATTTAATTTTAGAACCCATCATAAATTTTGAGGTATGGTTCAATTTGATGACTCCTCAAAAATAAGCTGCATCACTTTAGTGTGGCAATGCGATTCACCTACACCACCATATCCTCACTTGCTGGGACTGCCTCAATGGCAAAGATCAGATTCTGAGATCCAAGGGAATTAGATTTTGATTCTCCCCTAACCAAATGCCATTAAAAGGGTGAAAGCGCACCCTTGAGAATTAATTTTGTCATAGAAAAGCACCCTCGAGCGATCGTCACTAAAGCAAGGGAGAAAGAGGAGTTTCGCTAAGAAGAGGCACGAAAGGGAGTTTCGAATTCTTACTCGAGCGAAAGGGGAACTCGCCACAGTGGACCCTGATTTTTTCTTATTCAAAAATTGGCCTAAAAGGGCTTTTGCTCTTTTCTTTTCCTTAAAAAATATCACTGAATGTGGCTTTGAATGCCATGTGGATGTCACTTTGATCCTGCCTAAACTTTTTGTCACCTTTTTGAAGAGGTGGGACCCAACATGTGGCATTTATCACTTAGGAAATTATAAAAAGGCATTTCAGCCATACAAACTCTAAAATGGATTTGCACTCTTGAATGGGAGCAAAAACGCTTGGGCCCCACTTGGTGTTCAGTCAACTTCTAGCCCAAAAAAGGCTTTTGCTACACTTTTTCCCCAAAACCAAGTTTCATCGGTGGCATGTCTCACTTGGGGTGAACTTAACCAATATGTTTCACCACCCTTGAGCCTAAAATGGGCTTTTGATAGAAGCATGGCATGAAAGAGCCTTTGCCTATGACTTGAATAAGGAACAGGTACCATGAATGCCTTTGTGCAGTGATCTTCCACTCGGGCTTTTGTTTATATGCTTACGCGAAAAGACTTGCGTGAGAAGAGCTTACCGAAACCATATGTTTACTGGGTCCTCACGCCATGAGATCTCAAAGAAAGATCCTGCATGGTGAGTGAAAAAGGGACTGCATGCTCCCTTGAGTGTAGCCAAAAAATCTTGACAACAAAATATTAAAAGGAACACATTATGAAAGAGAAGAACTTTTCAGGGCAAAAGAGATTATTACAACATGATTGGACACAAAATGGTTCTTACATCTGGAAAAATTTCTTGCAAAAACAATGTGGCAAGGATGTCAACATCTCTGGTGGCTCACGGGGGTATTGAGTGCATCTCAATGTGAATATCCTAAGCCTTATCTATTGGGATTAGAGTCATCATCGCTCTCTTATTCTGAATAATTACTGCTGGTAGCGAAATCTTCCTTCAACTTCTCTCTTTCTCCTTCTTCTTCTCTCTTATGTTCACTGTCCCCTTCTTCTTCTTGGTCTCCTTCATTCTCTACTTGATATTCATACTATTTGGGAGACTCTAATTGAGGGAGATGCTCATAAATGTGATCATAGGTCACCTGAACTAGGGCCAAGGCATCTTCTTGGAGCAACACATAATCTTGGACCTCTTTAACCAGGTACTCGTAGGTTTCAATCTGGTTAATGTCAGCAAAGTTAACCCTTTGGTTGAAATCCACCAAACAAGATCCGATCCACGTGAACCTTGTCATCAACTACATCGCCTAGGTTTCTATCATAGGATCATCCTAACTGTCAATCTCAGAAGTATCACCTTCAAAGGCAGTCCAAGTTGGGTTCAATTCTTCCTTTATAAAAATAGCCCCTTCATTGTTAGTGAATCCAAGGAAGTTGAGTTGTGCGAGGGCTTCGAAATACATCATAGAAATGCGCCTCTCCTACTTGAATACTTCTAACAGCCTTCTAGCCTCCCAGGCTCTTTCCACTTTTGTGAAGTAAGTCTGTAGGGTCACCTTTGTAGTTGCCCATTACTGAGCGAGTGGACTCATAGGAGTGAGTTGGAGGTCCATGTTTTCTAATGTTTGTACTTTCATATCTAGCTCCAGACAGCGATCTATATATTTTTCAACATTCTCCATGATAGGCCCACCATGGGAAACTAATTGCTTGGATTCCCAAATGAATGCTAGCACTACCATAGTTTTTGATTCCCTAGCTCGAAAGTTAGCCAGAAAATGACAGTGAACCTCCTTGATGAAATATTTTGTGAAGACTTCTATTTGCACCATATTCTTTGTCATTTGATCTTGCAGTTCCTAGATATGAGTTTTCAAGGTTTGTACCTGACTGTCCACCTCCATGTGTGCTTTGAGGTGATGTTCAATCACCTTTTTGTACTTACCCACCTCTTGCTCCAAACTGGCCATGCACTGTTGCAACTACATAGATTCGGACTGGGCCTCCTCAAGTTGTGCCCTTGTCTATGCCAAAGTCTCCTCGAGCACTATGTTTTTAGCCTCATATTTGAAGAAGTGCACTTTGAAATGCTCCCCATGAAAATAGATGGAGCCCATATCGATCTGGATATTCCCCATATTTTCTACTGTATTGATTGTTCTTAGGTCTTCAATAGTGTGATGATAGGAGTAATCCATTGGCGTCATATTCTCTAGGGGATTTTGAAATTTGGGTACCTTCTTCACCATGTGGAGCTCCATATTTTTTGGGTCAAACATAGGCCCTTTTTCCACCTTAGATAGAGCTTGCACATTCTTTTTTTTGGCTCTTGATCTAGCTCAACGAACTCTGATGCACTCGACGAATGCTCTCCGTGATTAGGTGTTCTTGCAAAACTTCTAACTCCATATCCAGTGTCTCTTGTACTCCGAAGAGTGGCATGAAGGGAAAAAGAGCATGTTGGGGGTGGGATTCGATGAAATTATTAGAAATAGATGAGGCAACAATTATGCTGACTCTTAGGGATTTTGGGGTTTGGATGGCTACGATCGAGGCATTAGGATCTAATAGTGGAATATCGTTGGATGTTGCTACAATGGAGGAGGTGAGTAGGAGCAAAAATAGGTTTGGGTAAAAAATGACAGCATGCATAGTGACTGAACTAATAAAACCCTAAAGAGGGGCGAGGGTGTATGACATGAGAAATGCAAATGTGTTGGCGATGGACGCAAAGGAACTACATAGCTGGGAGATAAGATGGAATGATGAGGGGAGAAATGAATGTGATGTAGGAAAAGGTATGGAAGACATGGGGATGCCGAATGAATGCTGAGTGGAAATGAGGGTTTCAGCATCAAAATACATGGTTGTCAGAGGCTCAGAAGTGAGGGAAGGAGAGAGAGATGGCGTATTTATGGGCCTAGACATTTCCAGAGCCAAAAAAGTGAATTGTTGCACGATTGAGCTCACTCTTTATTCTTCCATATTTGATGCATCTACTTGTAGGTCAATCAAATCTACCCCTTGCTACTCTTATTGCATCAAAATAGGGACTTCAGGAACGTTTGCTTTCATGGTTGCTAATGCTGTAGAAGGGTTTGTGCTAGGATTCAGATTGCACCAGTCTGAGGCTTATTTGCAATATGAGAAAGTGAAAGTGTTGTACCAGTGCTCCTCTTCATCGGAGTAACCTATTCCTTAAGGGTAGTTGTTTGCTTTTATCCATGACAAATGGATCTTTGTAACAACCCCAATTGTTACTCCTTCTTATCCACATATTTTTTTAAACATATATAAATGTTCATCCTCATATGGCAATAGACCTAATCATGTCCTAAGATAGACATATTCCATTTGAATTGTAACTTTCAAGGCAAATAGCTTCAAGAGCTATAGATACTTGACCAGAGTATCTTTAAGTAGAAGAGATCAACTTCTATGAAACCCTCATACCCCACTTGTATGAGTATGCTGGCCAAGCGCTAGGATTCCTCCCACACAAAATGGAGAATCACCAGAAGGTCCACCAAGACCAGATGAATACCCTGAAGATGGAGTACCACACCAATGGTAAACCATCGTAATGAATTAACCATACCAATGGTTATTCATTGATCTTAGATATGATCCACTTCATATAGAAGGGATTTCTAAGACGCGATATCACTATTGTGATACAAATCCATGGAATGTCCTCTTAACATGGTTGCCTATCTTTAAACCTCTTAGAACATATTGGTACACCCTTGAATTAGGCAACCTTCTTATTTTTCACATTGCGTTTATTAAAAATAGACATTTCTTATTCCATACGGGTGTTTTCACCCACATGTAAACTTAATTCTTTAGTGTAGAGTGTAGGGTCTATATTGGTTTGTAGGTCAGGACCATTTTGCCATATTGAGAGTTTCATTTCATATAGTGTTCTATATTAAACCATCTTGAGTGTTTTTGAGGTAATTTGAACTCCATGAGGTCTTATTATGGTAGATTTCTTTACATCATACCCTTAGATTTGAAGCACTCCATTCAAGAATAAATGTATAATGTTTAGATCAACATATTTAAGTAAGCATACATCATTCATGTGAGATTAATATTTGAGCAACTCTACTTAACTATATCATTCATCATTACCCAAAATTTTCTAAAAGTAAATGACACAATTGCATTATATTCAATTATCCGCATATTAGTAATTGAGCATACATTCCTAGCATCCACACATCATTAACCTATTGAAAGTTTAGTATGCATTCAAACATGTTTTTATTACTCCCAACTATAGTGCATGAAAAGTAAATATAATCAAATTGATTTAAGATATTTCATCACATCCATTTATACCATTTATACTATGAAAGTAAAATGCAACATCCATAAGAAACAATATAGCAAACCATAAAAGATCGACACAATATTTATCCTGGGAACCCTCATAGGGAATAAACCCAACCTCCAAAATATGTGATTCCTCTTATTCATAAATTCAAGATGTCAAATATTACAAGTGTTCAAGGGTCTCAATAATACTCTTTTTCTCATTATACAATTCAAAGAAGGTTATTGTTCATGTACATGATGCAATTAAGGAATAGTTAAATCCCTTTCTCTAAGTCATCATGATAATATTAAAATATTTGCATAGGGAGTCATCTGCTTCTTCATAATTAAAGATGCCTTTGAGAAATCCACTGTTTCTTTTTCCTAGTCATCTTAGAGATCTATAACATCTTGTGTAGGTTTATGATAGTCATTGGGACCATATTTTGGAGATGACTTCTCAACGTTGGAGGAAATTTCATAAAACTCCCTAAAAATGAATTCCAATTTCATTCTTTCAAGTTGATAAATGTTCAACCTTCACTTCATAAATTAAGGTCCCATACCCTTATGTTATGAAGCATTCATCCTCTTAGTAACTTATCACTAAAATTCCTAATTATAGTATAATCTCCTTACCAAGATTGGGGCTATTACTTCCATTCTAATTGAAATATACTACCCCAAATGACTACAAAACTTTATTTCAATAACATGTATTGTAATATGTATATATGTTACCTAGGTGTTGTAGGTGAGTTGGAGAGGAGAGGGCAATCCTCCAAGGGAGGTCCCAGGTTCGAATCTCCACCCTACCAAAAAGCTGAATTGGGTATCCAAAATCCAATTGATAATGTTGGTGCGGGCAGGGTCGGGTGGGACTTCCGGGTGACTTTGACGATGTAGAACCCCCTATTCGTGGTCTCTTAGACCAAAACATCTCCGCAAAAAGTTTTTTGCTTAAAAAAAAAAAAAATGTATATATGTTCTTATATAACTAATTCTTTAACCTTAAATAACTTGGTTGATCCGGAACTTATTTAGATTCTTTATTCTAAAGAAAACCAAAAACCCTGCCCATAGTGTAGGTTCATCTTTACCTAAGTTATATTTTCCTTTATGATCTCATATTACCCAACGGTTATGTTGATTACCCAACGGCTATGTTGATTTCCCAATGACTACATCATTATTTGAGCACTCGTTTACCCCGAAGTGCGATTGACCCATCAGACCATGAATACTACCTAATTAATAAAATGGTAGGAGACAATGGTCTTAGAACAATATTAGTGCTCCTAAATATTTTCCACCATGGATAGCTACTGCAGATCGATTAGAGTGTCGGTTGAGTTCGGCGGACAATGCTGTAGCGGTCCCCGGTAGGCGGTTCCATCACAAGGGAAAACATATTTACTATGACCTACGGCAGACAGGTGAAGATCAGTCACCAAGCCTAGATCCTCTCTAGACTAGGAGAATCAGGATTCGATGAGACGTTTTAATCTGGCGGTATTCCCATAGATAATCGATTGTTCGATATAAAGCTTTGTTCTCATACTACTAATTTGTATTCACGTATTCGTGAGGTTCAACCCACGTATTTACCATAGGTGTTGTGGTGTAGATCAGAGTATCAAATTCCTCAACACACGGTTACATTTGATCTTTCATTTATTCTATCATACGGACGTCGCACATATAGATTCGTCAGAAAGAAAATAAAGTGGTGAGGTAAGGGTTGGGGTAGGTAGGTTCTATCCAGAGTTCATCCACATATGATGAGCAGGTCTTTATGCAGTTTACAACAAGAGTGAGCTTCCTGTGCGTAAATTGGGGTCTAAATTTATGCCACAAGACCCGCCTTTATCCCTTCTTCTCGTAATGTCATTCCTACGAGCCATTCACACGGCGAATGAGTTCGTTGCCAACATTCTCCTCACAAATTAAGAATTAATCAGTCTTTGCAAACAGTTCGAACCCATGAGGTTTTAGTTTGACATTAACAGATGTTAACCCACTGAGTTTATCAGATCACTAAACAGAGGTTGTTTGATTATCCCTATACACGGTGGTTTTCATACGGATACAATGCATAAACTCCTACACCCAACACTCATTGGTCAAGATGGATTTTGGTTCCAATCCATCTTAGTATAATTTGGCAACTTCTCTGAGACTTATTTCATTAGGTATGCCCACAGACAATACCTACATTGACCACTTAATCAAATGGTATGTAGAAAACATAGTTGAATCAAATCATTAAGAGGAATGACCTGGCGAAGGTATCCAGAAGATACTCAACTGTTCGGTCATTTTGAGTTCGAGTAACGATTCTGCCCAGCGCCACAGTAGGACTGTCATCGCTAGTTCTAATTAACAGGGCCTCGATTATCCTTAGGAGCTTGAAATCTACTTACTAGCTTTGTATTCCGTCGGTAATACATTCCAAGGCCAGAAGCTTCAGTGCGAGTCTCGTCGGAATTTAAGAATCACAACACATTTCCATTAGCCTAAATTCATGGAAGGAATTAACCATTATAACCATTTCTATTGATTTCATCCAATCCCTATAGGATGGCGGTTCTCACTATTTAGCTATGTACCATGATTAGTATTCATGTACTAGAGATTCAACTACCACATTGGTCTCTGATTTTATTTTGCATATATACTCCACTGTACTTTTATATATAAAAAGTGGTTACGTGGATAGTTGGTTTCCGAAATGAAAACACAATTTACAAAGACAACCTAACCTTTTAATCTTTCAAAAATAAAGGAGGTATACTTTTATATATATAAAGTGGTTACGTGGACAGTTCGTTTCCGAAATGAAAACACAATTTACAAAGACAACCTAACCTTCCTTTTAATCTTTCAAAAATAATGGAGGTATTTGTTTTACGATTCTGTTCTATATTAAACATAAAACATAGTGCAGGGAAGAATGATCCAACCTGATGTATTTATTCTTGGCCCTTCAAGACTTTTCTCCTAGCATAGCTTCATTATTACAATCTTCTCTTCCAGCCATTCAAACACCTCAACATAGCTTGGCCAAATGCCCATAGCAATCTCTCAAAGAACTTTTATTTTTTGATCCACCAAGGGTAGAGAGCATACTCCCTAGTCCTCCCAGATTTTTTAGATAGCCCCTTTTTCACAAATTGGCCTCTAATTTATAGGAAAATTTCTCCACCAATGGCCAAATAGTGGCCTTATTATTTTATTACTAAAAATATGCCTTGGTCCCATTAAGGCTTTTCATGTCTTGTGGAGTGTACTCCAAAAGTAGAAAAAGGGTCCTACAAGGATAAGGTAAGTGTCCTTATTTTTGTCTTGTATCTTTTCCCATGGGGACAAGTATAAGACTAATACTATTAAAGCATAGACTAGGAACAAAGTTAGAACTATTATTGATAAGGTAAAGGACTTCCCTTTTAATTTCCACCAATATAAGGAAGCCATATGGGTATTTCCCAATAGGTAGGATAACCCATATGCTATTTTAAAAATCCTCCAGTCCTTCTTAAGTCCCATCTAGGTTGGGTCCACTAAATTTACACCTAATTTATCATATTGTTCTAATTTTGCAAGAGATAATTTCTCAATTTTATTTTTCACAAAATCTCATAATTATTTTCTCTAAAAGATATTAATATTTTTCTATTCTTCCTAAGATTTTTTGTAGGATTCTTTAGAGTATATGCCCTTTTTATTAGGTATTAATTGATCCAAAAAATCAATTAATATCCCTTAAATAAGGTAGGAGGGTAACGGGTCATGACATACACCCCCCCTTAGATTAAACACAGTCCTCTGTGTTTGCACATCTACCTTCCAAAAACACATTTGTCTAGCAACCGCTAGCCTTTACCCTATTGTTTTACAATCAGATTCTTCTATTATCTAGCACTTCAATCTCGATGGCAAGCTTCATCTTCCATCCAAGCGAGTACCTGGACCTGCAAAAATGTAAAATATCAGCAGTACCATATCCTTGTAAACAATATAACATCCATATTGCATATCAACAAGTATTGAAAGCATCATCAATACAAAATATTAACACAAAACTACAATTTTAACTCATTTCAATTTGCACAAACAATTGATCTAGAGGACTGTAGTTTTAGAATTTGCAAAATGATGTTACAAGGATATCATGAAATTATGCATTTGTACCTTACTAGACATAAAAAAGTCTTGTTAATTTTATCAAAACTCCCACCAAGGAGTATCACAGTAAAATTTGGTTAACCTTTGGCATGAATTAACCTAATAAAATCAAGTGCTAGCAAAGATACAACATAATTTTAGAATCTCAATTCAGGATATTCACATATATCTTAGTATGCATTTTGATACCAGAGCATCCACCCAGATGTCTCCTGGTTTATATCATCACGAAGAAGTCCCATACCTTCTCCAAGAATGGACACCAATCCATTCTTCAAATTCATTTAGTGTTCTTCTAGTTAAATAAATTTGCTTTACATACCTAATATTTTCATGATAGAAGACACATTAAATCATTTTTATACCAAATATATATATATATTTCAATTTTTTTTTTTTTTGCTTACAATTGGCCAAACTTATTGGCATACTAATACATACAGTTTCTAGGTTAGTGGTTTGAGATCTCAAGGTTGTTCTTCCTCGGATATTTCACCTGTTAGTTTCATAATTATATTACCAGTTTGAGAGTATGATGGAGAAATTACTCGAGAAGTGGCTTGACCGTTGCCTGAGTTATGTTTCCCTATTCACACTGCCCCACAGTCGCTTGTTGTAATGGAAGAAGCAAACCATGGATTATAAGTGCATCCATATAAGAAGTCAGGAATGTATCTCAGTATATATCTCTTCCATCATGTAATTATGAATTCTCTGCTTGCAAGGCTATCCCTACTATATATTTCCAGTGGCACATTTGTGTTAAATCCAGTCAAAGCCTCTCTCGCTCTGAGATGGTGGCTTCTCTCTTAGTATCCAACTTAAATCTTTGTTGTGCCCATTTGTCTACTAACTTCAACTGTTGAATTTCTAACAGTCAAATTTGTTTCTTTAGCGCATCCACTTCACGTTGCGCTTTCCTCGTAGGTTCCTCTTCTCTTAGGCTGGATGGTCTAGCTCCTGTATCCAACCGTTGGTGCACACATCTTTCAGGAGGTTCTTCCTCATTTCTCTTCCTAGATGAGTGTTCCTCCTCTACAACTTTGGCTGTTTCTCTACAGCCACTTTCCTCACTGGAATATTCCTCTTAACGTTTCCGCTAAGTGATCCACCAAATATTGTAGTCAGGGGTCGTACCCGTGTCATCTTCCTCAAGTGTCCATATAGCTTCATCAGATTCTGAAGCTAGTGGTTCTATTGGTGGGGGTATCACGGCTATTCACCTCTTCCTCATATAAACCATGGATGGATCTGGTATTTGTTGTGTAATATCAAACTGTCGTAATACACGAGTATATTGAAAATAATCGTATTGCATACTGGTACGTCCGATCAAACATCTTGCTCACCTCACTCGAGCGAGTTGAACACCATATTTTACCCAAAATGGGCCCTCTCTCCAAGGTCTCCAAATAACATCACGAGAGTGTATATTCTCCCAAATAGAGCAAAATCGCTCTTTATTTCCCTCAAGGGGTCTACGGTTAGACCATTTATTTTTTGTTGCCATATCAATGCATAGGGCATATCTAGCCCCATAAATTGGTGTGCATCATAAGGTAGCCCTTGGGGTCTTGCTACCGCTATATGCTACCATGCCCAAACTTGTAGCAAAGTGCTACAGTTGAATCCGATCTTCATCATTGTTCTTAAGTCAAACAAATCTCTATAAATTTGGGCCAATAATGTTGGTACCCATGCATATATTACTGATTCTTCCACTATATCCTACATGATTCCCAATAAATTCCAAGGAAAATGTGCACTTCTTGATTCGGGCATAATGACACCCGATACGAGCTCCATTATAACCGCATGCTTATATGTCAGTCTACCCTGCACATAGTGAAGTTCATGCTCTATACACCCCCTATCGATGTTCACATTTCTCAAATCTGCTCTGAACACTATTTCTAGAATGTCCCATTTCTGCTTCATTAGCAACGGTTACTGCACGACCTGCTACTGGTACTCGGTATATTCTGTATACATATTCCAATGTAATAGTCATTTCTCCAGTGGGTAACTAAAAATTCCCTCTATCAGGATCCCATATTTCTACTAGGGCAGACCAATAACATTTATCTATGTGAATTGGCTCTAATCGAGATGCTCCCTCAAATCCTACTTCTTTCAGCCATTGCCAGTCGCTCGCATCCAGTCTATTCTTGGAATTTTGAAAGATCATCCTCAAAGGATATCTTGCCCTAATGATATTTAATGGTTGAATTTATGATATTTTTGTAGGATTACCGCTATCGATTTTGATATTTTCAGAATCCATAACTCAAAGAGTATGTACCAACAGATCGGCTAGTAGGAGTAAAATAAATACAAGACACACTATGATGTTTATCCCCAAGATCACTAGTATTAATAGGGTAAACCCTAATACGAGCAATATGATATTCACTACCATAAATAGTGCTTAGGTTATTTCTATTTTTGAAACTGATATAAATTATACACTATTTACTCCATTCTGTGATGTTGGAGTTTTACTTCAGTTTTATTCGTTGGATAGTATTTCGAGGTCCATTTATTTTTGTAGATTCGCAAATCCATCAAATTGAATTATTGGGTCCTCCTCCAATTCTCGAGGGAGTAATATTATTTCTATGTGCATAGAACACATCATCATAACCAACGCGTCCTTTACATAGTTTGCATCACGTCCTATCATCGACCCTTCGATGACTCCAACAGATGATTTCGTACCTTGTTTCTCTATTGGCAAAACACGTCTATTGCACGGTACTATCGCTGTAAAGTGTACCCCTATTGACCTTATTATCATATGGTAGATTTGTAATTAATTTTGTATTATCATACTTCTAACTTCGGTGTTTGATTTACATTGATTTCATATATGTGGTTTTCTGTGCTCCATACAACTGTTTTAAAACTACACTCTAGTTTACTTATAAGTTATAATACCACATGCATGGCATAGGGATTCATCCTCAATTTAAATAACTTATCACTCATTATTTATTTCAACCACCACCCGGGTGGCCAGGTGCATACTTTTCTGAGAATTCGGGATACTTAGGGAGGTTGGTGGAGCTACTTGTGGTGGTGACACTTAGGATTCCAGGGCTTACTTGGTGGAGTTCCCTAATTCTCATATTTGGGGGATTTACATGAAGTTTCACCCTCCTTGCTCTCCTCCAATTTATTGGAGTTTCAGGTTTTGGTGTTGTCAGACAACTTCTTCCACCACTGTGCCATAACCTCAAATTGGAATATTCCAGAGTGTATTGTAACATTGATCAAAATGAAAATAAATAAAAACATTATTTTATTGAATGATTGAATTTACGCTTGCATATCCTAAGGTTCCACTTCAATTCATGGCTATAATCATGTAAGTTATCCCAATTGGTTCAAAAATTATAATTCAAGTGAATCCTTAGTACATCTGAACCTTGAATCATTCACAAGTAAGTCTTAAAGATATAGATGTCAAGTAATTTACCATAAGAGTCTAAGGTACACCGCTTAAAATCCATGCAGGAGGGTTCTCTTAGATCTTCCACTTTCGAACAATTGTGGATCTACTCGTGGGGGATAAGAACTCAAACATCATCATCCCAAGTACTTACCAAGTGTGCATTTCAAAATTGTGGAATTTTCTCTCAAGTTTAGTTTCATGTCCCAAGTCTTTGTTAACCTAGACTTTCACTAGAGCCTATCAGTTAGCCTGGGCTCTGATACCAACTGTAACAACCCCAATTGTTACTCCTTCTTATCCACATAATTTTTTTTTAAAAAATATATAAATGTTCATCCTCATATGGCAATAGACCTAATCATGTTCTAGGATAGACATATTCCATTTGGATTGTAACTTTCAAGGCAAATAGCTTCAAGAGCTATAGAGACTTGACCAGAGTCTCTTTAAGTAGAAGGGATCAGCTTCTACGAAACCCTCATATCCCACTTGGTATGAGTATGCTGGCCAAGCGCTAGGATTCCTCCCACACAAAAGAGAGAATCACCAAATGGTCCACCAAGACCAAATGAATGTCTTGAAGATGGATTACCACACCAATGGTAAACCATCGTAATGAATTAACCACACCAATGGTTATTCATTGATATTAGATATGATCCACTTTATCTAGAAGGGATTTCTAAGACAACGATATCACTATCATGATAAGAATCCATGAAATATCCTCTTAACATGACTGCCTATCTTTAAACCTCTTAGAACATATTGGTACACCCTTGAATTAGGCAACCTTCTTATTTTTCACACTATGTTTATTACAAATGGACATTTATTTTTCCACACGGGTGTTTTCACCCACATGTAAACTTAATTCTTTAGTGTAGAGTGTAGGGTCCATCTTGGTTTGTAGATCAAGACCATTTTGCCATATTGAGAGTTTCATTTCATATAGTGTTCTATATTAAACCATATTGAGTGTTTTTGAGGTAATTTTAACTCCATGAGGTCCTATTATGGTAGATTTCTTTACATCATACCCTTATATTTGAAGCACTCAATTCAAGAATAAATGTATAATGTTTAGATCAACATATTTAAGTAAGCATACACCCTTCACACGAGATTAATATTTGAGAAACTCTACTTAACTATATCATTCATCATTACCTAAAATTTTATAAAAGTAAATGACACAATTACATTATATTCAATTATCCACATATTAGTAATTGAGCATACATTCCTAGCATCCACACATCATTAACCTACTGAAATTTTAGTATGCATTCAAACATGTTTTGATTTTTATTAACTATAGTGCATGAAAAGTAAATATAATCAAATTGATTTAAAATATTTCATCACATCCATTTATACCATTTATACTATGAAAGTAAAATGCAACATCCATAAGAAACAATATAGCAAACCATAAAAGATCAACACAATATTTATCCTAGGAATCCTCATGGAGAATAAACCTAGCCTCCAAAATATGTGATTCCTCTTATTCTTAAACTCAAGATGTCAAATATTACAAGTGTTTAAGGGTCTCAATAATCCTCTTTTTCTCATTATACAATTCAAAGAAGGCTACTGTTCCTGTACATGATGCAATTAAGGAATAGTTAAATCCCTTTCTCTAAGTCATCATTATAATGTTAAAATATTTGCATAGGGAGCCACTTGCTTCTTCATAATTAAAGATGCCTTTGAGAAATCCACAGTTTCCTTTTTCCTAGTCATCTTAGAGATCTATAACATCTTGTGTAGGTTTATGATAGTCATTGGGACCATATTTTGGAGATGACTTCTCAACATTGGAGGAAATTTCATAAAAATTCCTAAAAATAAATTCCAATTTCATTCTTTCAAATTGATAAATGTTCAAACTTCACTTCATAAATTAAGGTCCCATACCCTTATCTTATGAAGCATTCATACTCTTAATAACTTATCACTAAAATTTCTAATTATAGTATAATCTCCTTCCCAAAATTGGGGCTATAATTTCCATTCTAATAAAAATATACTACCCCAAATGACTACCAAATTTTATTTCAATAACATGTATTGTAATATGTTCCTATATAACCAATTCTTTAACCTTAAGTAACTTGGTCGGTTCGAAACTTATTTAGATTCTTTATTCTAAAGAAAACCAAAAACCCTGCCCATAGTGTAGGGTTCATCTTTACCTAATTTATATTTTCCTTTATGATCTCATATTACCCAATGGTTATGTTGATTACTCAACGGCTATGTTGATTACCCAACAACTATGTTGATTTCCCAAGGGCTACATCGTTCTTTGAGCGCTCATTTACCCCGAAGTGCGATTGACCCGTCAGACCACGAATGAGTACTACCTAATTAATCAAATAGTAGGAGATAATTTTAGTTCTACTAAATATTTTCCACCATGGATAGCTACTGTAGATCGATTCGAGGGTCGGTTGAGTTCAGCGAATGATGCTGAAGCGATCCCCAGTAGGCGATTCCATTAGAGGGGAAAACTTAGTTACTATGACCTACGACGGACAGGTGAAGATCAATCACCAAGCCTAGATCCTATCCAGACTAGGATAATCGTGCCAGGATTCGATGAGAAATTTTAATCTGGCGGTATTCCCATAGATAATCGATTGTTCGACATAAAGCTTTGTTCTCATACTATATTCACATATTCATGAGGTTCAACCCATGCATTTACCATAGGTGTTGTGGTGTAGATTAGAGTATCGAATTCCTCAACACAAGTTTCCATTTGATCTTTCATTTATTCTATCATACGGACATCGCACAAATAGATTCGTCAGAAAGAAAATAAAGTGGTGAGGTAAGGGTTGGGGTAGGTAGGGTCTATCCAAAGCCCATCCACATATGATGAGCAGGTCTTTATGCAATTTACAACAAGAGTCAGCTTCCTGTGCATGAATTGGGGTCTAATTTGCTACCACGAGACCTGCATTTCTCCCTTCTTCTCGCAAGGTCATTCCTACGAGCCACTCACACGGCGAATGATTTTGCTACCAACATTCTCCTCACAAATTCAAAATTAATTAGTTATTGCAGATGATTTGAACCCGTGAGGTTTTAGTTTGACATTAACAGATGTTAACCCACTGAATTTATTAGATCATTAAACATAGGTTTTTTTATTATCCCTATACATGATGGTTTTCATACGAATACAATGCATAAAATCCTACATCCAACACTCATTAGTCAAGATGGATTTTGGTTCCAATCACTGCGCTGATGTCTTAGTCAAATTTGGCAAATTCTTTGAGACTTATTTCATTAGATATGCCCACAGACAATACCTACATCGACTACTTAATCAAATGGTATGTAGAAAATATAGTTGAATCGAATCATTAAAACTAATGGCTTGGCGAAGGTATCCAAAAGATACTCAACTATTCGGTCATTTTGAGTTCGAGTAACAATTTCGCCCAGCGCCACAGTACGACTGTCATCGGTAATTTTAATTAACAGGGCCTCGATTATCCTTGGGAGCTTGAAATCTACTTACTAGCTTTGTATTCCATCGGTAATACATTCCAAGGACAGAAGCTTTAGTGCGAGTCTTGTTGAAATTTAAGAATCACAACACATTTCCATTAGCCTAAATTCATGGAAGGAATTAACCATTTTAATCGTCTCTATTGATTTCATCCAATCCCTATAGGACGATGGTTATAGCCTCTACACCAAAATCCCCCCCATATAAGGTTGTGGGGTCAAATTTCATAGCGAGCCCTAACTTTGGTTTTATCTATTAAAAATAGATCTACCATCACAGTGATAATAGATAGCTTCTCACTATTTAGCTATGTACCATGATGAGTATTCATGTACTAGAGATCCAACTACCACATTGGTCTCTGATTTTATTTTACATATATACTCCACTGTACAAAAATATATATAAATATTTTGGTTACGTGGACAGTTGGTTTTCGAAATGAAAACACAATTTACAAAGACAACCTAACCTTCCTTTTAATATTTCAAAAATAAAGGAGGTATTTTTTCTATGATTATGTTCTATATTAAACATAAAACATAGTGGAGGGAAGAACGATCCAACCTTATGTATTTATTCTTAGACCTTTAAGACTTTTCTCCTAACATAGCTTCATTATCATGATCTTCTCTTCCAGCCATTCGAACACCTCAATATAGCTTGGCCAAATGCTCATAGTAATCTCTCAAAGGACTGGGTGGAGAGCATACTCCCTAGTCCTCCTAGAGTTCTTAGCGAGGTTATGCGTAAGGGGTTGGACTCAAAATGTACTTGTAAAAAAATGGTGAATCCGAATCAAAATCAAGGTGAATCATGGAGAATTCTAAGAAAATCAAATCGAGCATCTTCACACCAAACTTTGGGGCATTTGAAGCCCTAAAATGTAATATAATATTTGGGGCCACTTTTGACCTATTAAATCATCTTATAACTTCATAAAAACACCACCATTAGATCAGGCTTGAAAAGATCTTTCCAACAAGTATAAATATGCCTATGTTTGGATATATATTATGGCGAATTGACCCTAAGAAAAAATTGATCCTAAAAATTTTAGGCGAATGGGCCGACATCGAGGGTCCTCATATTCGCCAATTTCCAATTTTGGAAATCCTAATATTAGCCCAATTGGTGAATATTCGCCACTATGCATAACCCTGGTTCTTAGATAGCCCCCTTCACAAATTGGCCTCTAATTTATAGGGAAATTTCTCCACCAATGGCCAAATAGTGGCCTTATTATTTTATTACTAAAAAGATACCTTGGTCCCATTAAGGCTTTTCATGTCTTGTGGAGTGTACTCCAAAGGTAGAAAAATGGTCCTACAAGGATAAGGTAAGTGTCCTTATTTTTTTCTTGTATCTTTTCCCATGGGGACAAGTATAAGACTAATACTATTAAAGCATAGACTGGGAACAAAGTTAGAACTATTATTGATAAGGTAAAGGACTTCCCTTTTAATTTCCACCAATATAAGGAAGCCATATGGGTATTTCCCAATAGGTAGGATAACCCATATGCTATTTTAAAAATCCTCCAGTCCTTCTTAAGTCCCATCTAGGTTGGGTCCACTAAATTTACACCTAATTTATCATATTGTTCTGCAAGAGATAATTTCTCAATTTTATTTTTCACAAAATATCATAATTAATTATCTTCTCTAAAAGATAATTAATATTTTTCTATTCTTCCTAAAATTCCTTTATTGGAATTTTTTTAGGATTCTTTAGGGTCTATGCCCTTTTTATTAGGCATTAATTGATCCCCAAAATCAATTAATATCCCTTAAATAAGGTAGGAGGTTGTAACGGGTCATGACAATCTTATTAAATCGACTGCCCTTGTTCTTTCACCGCATCCTCCACTCTACCAGGGCTTTGAGTGCTCTGAGGCATGATATCGGCAAATGAGATAGGTTGGTATATGTAAAAATTTGCATCAAATATCATGGAGAAATTTTTTTCCAACATAAGAAATCGTTCAGATGTTTGCTTTTTTTTGTGGACCCTCATGATCCACTAGTTGACGATCTTGTCATCTGACCAATTGGGCAATTTGTCCTTCATTGCCTGAAAAAAAAATCCTTTCTAGGTACGTGCATTGGGTTATGTGCAGGATCATATTTGGCCTCCATTGTGTAGAAGTCATGCCACGGGGGAAGTGACATCATCTTCTCCACATGCCATTCTAGATCACGCCCTATGGGATTATTGTGTTGTGCTTTGATATCTGGGTGAGGGCAGCTGTGGAATATTTTTTCATTAATAAATTGCCTAAAAATATCCAGTGGGTCATACCTCTAGCGCTAGGGGAGCCAGACTAGACTAAAATCATACAACGTCACTACAAGGAACGAGTTATGCCCAGTGAGTGCTACCTCAATGTCATCGAACTGAAGGTGAGGCACACGTGTGCACCTTCCTTATTCCATGCCCATATGTATCGTAGGTGAAGTTGCTTTGTTGAGAGACTTCAAGAGCGAAAAGGTACTCCATGGTGTAGTAAGGTACTAGGAAAGGTTTTCTAGTAAACCCATAAATCCTGGTGACAAGTCCTTGTGTGAGTTGGAAAACATCATCCAGTCTCTTCTGCACTATCTCGTATCTCATTTTCTTTGGCACTCATTCACAAACGCCATAGATGAGCTCCATAGAAGGACCGAGGAACATCCTATTGATGTTATAATAGGGCTATCTTTTAGACAAAAATTGAGTCCACTGATAAACTAGTAGTGCCTTGCCCTCTTCATTAGTGCAATTTTTGGCGATGAAAGTGAAACGGTCATGCATGTGGTAGAAAAAGTACCAATCGAGGAATGAGAGATGCCTGAATTACATATCCTTGCCACTCTACACTTCGCTCAATAGTATGTGCATTTTTCGTGCCACCCATTCTGCCCAGTCGAAGAACATAGACTTCATCTCTAGTTTCATGGTGGCGGGAGAGTAGAATTCACCATGTGAAATACACTCTGTGAGATAACCTTACCACTTGTACACTATTGCATCTGTGGAGAGCCCCATAACCCATACCAACATGGAGTATAAGTCAGGATGCTTGAATTGCTTCAGGGATTTAGGCAACTCTAGCAATTCTTCGGGTGCTGGTTTCTCCACCAATTGCGTCTCCATAAACTATCACATTGGCACTGTTGAGTTGTACATTTCATTCTGCTTAGTTATATTGATTTTTTTTATTGTGTAGTCAATAGGAATATTTTCTTCATAAGCAAAAGCCTCTAAAAAATTATTGGAAGAAATCGTAAATAGTCGGTCCCCTCTAGCATTTCGGACCATCCTGGTCTAAGGGTCATAGAATCTAGTAATATCGCATACCAACTATGGGCAATTATGCATAGGTGTGCATAGGTACCATTAAAGGTGAGAATAATAAGTGTTAGTTTACTTTAAAAAAATAAGCGAAAACCCTTTCGCTCACTCAATTGCCTGAAAATAGAAAAAAACGTGTACATGTTCTTTTCGCCCACTCTTGCCATGTTTTGTTGCCAATTCAGGCATTTTTGAAGTGAGTATTTCTAAGTTAAGAGATCCCCAAAAGTGAATTATCCATCCTTTAAACTGATTTTCACTTTAAAAACAAAGCAAAACTTCTTTGTGCTCACTCGAGTGCCCGAAATAACTTTTTTGACTTCAACCTTGAGAAAGCATATGATATTTAAAATTTCATGCACAAGTAGAATACTATTAAGGCAAGGGTACTTTGATATTTTCTCCACACCATGTAGAACCTTTGACTGGTGGGCCATGATTTTATCCAAAGTAGCAAAACTTCTTTTGCACAAATATAGGAGCAAAACTCCCTTTTCGGTCATACCAATGCTCGAAAATAAAACTTAGCCGAAATTCATGCAAAGCTTTTGTTAATTAAGAGAGGCACTCAATATAATATTTCTTTGGAGTGGAAAACATCCCTTTTGATTCCTTGCCACATGGAATTTGCACAAAAAAACAGCTTGAAGGAAGTCTTGGTGGGCCATGATTTGGATCTCACTCAAAAAGGGGAGCGAAAGCACTTTTCACTCAACGAAGCACCCGAAACTACCTTTGACCAATATTTGATATTGAAAAACAATTTAAATGTTAGAATACCTATTCCTTTCTTTTTTGACATGTGGTGTTTAAAAGCAAGAGTTATCTTTTTGAACATTCGCATTAGCGAGAAGCACACATTTGAATTTGACTACGGGCTTTCGTTGAACAATGTAAGAAAATCTTCATTTCGAAAACTCTAGGTGCCGAAAACGTCTTATGGTGACCCCACTTTAGCCATATCTTTCACTTCTTAAGATGTCAAAACATAGTTTCGCTCTCATGCAGGAGCGAAACCACCTTCATTCAATTTTGAGATGTCAAAATGACATGGTACCTTTTATCTGCTAAACTGCTTTGTCAGGCGATGCATTTAAAATAGCGAACACAAACCCCTTTCACTCAAGAGGAGAGCAAAAATGCTTTTCACTGGTTTTAGCACCCTAAACTGCCATTTTTACTTTCTCTTATACTAGAAAACACATAAAATTAAAATAAAGAAAACCACTTGACTTAAACTCTTCAACTACATATCCCTGCCAACTCAAATTTGTACCTTGGTAGGGAGCTTGGCCAAAACAGCATAGCTAAGAGTGCAAAGGGAAGGGAAGTGAAGAGACTTATTCTTTGAGAGAAAATATATATATACATACAAATAAGGGAACAATTATGTACACAAATAAGGAACATTTCCTACTATTTCTCACTGGTAGTATGCCTTCAAATGAAGGCCATTGACTGATATCAAGAGAGTGAAACCCTCAAAATATTGAATAATGAAAGAGTTTACCTGATTAACACTGAAGATTCAAAATGGACCCTCCCAGAATGCATCAAAATTGTCATGATTACCTGGTTTAGATTTTCTCTCATTCCATTTCAACACCAAGTCACCAACCTGGAAGGTTCAGTCAGAGGTCCTTTTGCCAAACCAATTTTTTGTGGTCTTCGCATGCTTCATAAAATATTCATAAGATTTTCCTCTTTCTTCTTCTAACTATAGTAATTGAGTCAATATGGCACTCATGGGATCAAACTCCCCATATTCACCATTTATCAATAGGAGGGACTGTAACGTCGGTAACTCAATGTGTGTGGGGAGGACTGCTTCCTTCCCATATACCAAGAAATATGGAGATGTCTTGATCAAATTTTTAATTGAGATGCGATCGGTCCATAAGGCTAGGTCCAAGAGTAGGTGCCAGCTTCGCTTGTTGCCTTCCAAGGTTCTCTTCAGAATCTTCAATAAGTTTTTGTTCATGGACTTCGCCAATCCATTCCCCTATGGGTAATAGTTAGATGAAGTTTTTAAGTAAATTTTGTACTTGCAAATTTGTAGATTTTGGCACCAGTGAAGGGAGTGCCATTGTATGTTACAATTGCATCTGGTATTATAAAGCAAGTTATAAATCCCTCCAATAAGGTAATAACCACCTCCTGGTTAGCTTGCTTAGTTGGCATTGCTTTCGCCCACTGGGTAAAATAATATGTAGCTTTTAGAATATACTTATGCCCTATGGAAGAGTTGGGGTCTATCACCCCAATGAAATCTAAGTCCCACTGTTGGAATAGAGCTTTGACCTGAATTGGGTGCAAGGGAAAAGAAGCATTCTTGCTTTGGCTAATGTATCTCTAGTACTTGTCGCACTTTTGGCTAACCTCGAAGGCATAAAAAAAATGGTGGGCCAATAATAGCCTGCTTTAATGATTTTTAAGGCCATAGGCCTTCCTGAAAAATGTCCACTTGACATTCTAGAATAGAATTCATTGAGGATCCTCTATTTCTTTGTCCCCCTAACACACCTCAGTAGAACCCCATAAATGTTCCTATGAAACAAACCATTCGACAACAACACATACCTGTAGAATTGAAGCCTGAACCTTCTCCTCTATGAAGCATTGAGGTGAGAAGGGCACCTTTCAGAATTAAAGTATTCAACAAGGTCCTCTATCCAATCCTAGTCATCTATAGAATGATTCACAATGTCACTTTCTAGCACTGGATCTTCCCACTGGCATGCTACCACTTCGGAGGTGATGCTCCTGGTGAGTTCTTGGCACAATGCTCGACCATAGATCAACTTGGAAGGTTTGATTTCAATGTCAAATTCTGGATCTTATAGACCCAACTAGCTCTTTTGTCTCTCATTTTTTCTTGGATGACAAAATTATTGACATCTGGATGCACAACATATTCCATTGTCCTACTCTGGGAGATAAAATATCAAAACTTTTTTAGTAACCTCATAATCGCATGCACTTGCCTTTCAATGAAATTGTACCTCTCCTCGTATGGCTGGATTACTTGGCTGAGAAATACTATTGGCCGCTCATCCCCATATTCACCCTTCTACGTGAGGACTATCGCATAGCTCTCTGGTTCTCCAAACTTGTAAAGGATAAAATCCTTGGAGTAATATGGATTCACAAAAATCAAAGCTTGGGTGATCCACACCTTGATTTTCTCAAACACTTGCTTTCTCTTCTCTGTCTATTTGAATTAGGTATCCTTTTTTACGAGTTTGGTCATTAGCTTGACTACTTGGGTGAAGTTAGATGTAAACTTTCTAACAAAATTGATCTACTCGAAGGAGGGTTGTAGACCCTTCTTATTCGCTAGTAGTAGAAGCTTGAGAAGGGCTTCAGCCCTATCAGGATCAATAGCTAGCCCCTTTTCCAAAATTATGTGGCCCAAAATTTTACCCTCTTTTATCACAAAGATGGATTTCTTTGGGTTAATGGATATCCCAAACTCTCAATATTTTTCAAACACTTGTCGTAGATGCAAGCCATGCTCTTCCTTCTTATGTGAGAAGATGGTCATATCGTCCAAGTAAATCACAATGATGCAGTTCAAAAACTCACCAAACGCCAAATCCACGACCCTATGGAAGGTGGCTTTAGCATTTGAGAGACCAAAGGGCATCCAATGATAAGCGAACATGCCCCATTTAGTGGTGAACACCATTTTGTATTGGTCTTTGTATTTCACCCAAATCTGGTTATACCCAGAGAAACCATCAAGGAGAGAAAATTGCTATGCTCCTGCCACTACATGAAGAATCTGGTCGATTTGAGGTAGTGGGTAATGGTATTTTAGTGACGCTTGGTTTAAGTTATAAAAGTCAACACACAAGTGGATATCTCCATTTTTATTTCGCACAAGGACCATATTTTCCACCTCGAAAGAATGCTTAATTGGATATATGATTTTTGCTTCGAGCATCTTCAAGGGTTTGGCCTTCATTAGTGCCTCGATATTCAGGTTGACGGGTCTCTATTTTTTTTGGAATGGTTTGACCCCTTCCTGAAGCTCTATTGTGTGTTGTATAACACTTTTGTCATATTCAGATCTTGGTAGCACCAGGTGATGATATCCGGATATTCCTTGCATAGAGCTCTAATTTGCTCGAGCTCTTCAAGGGTGCAATCAACTCCAACCTTGATTACTTTCCCATGTTCTAGCTCCAAGTTTTTATATTGTATCTCATCTACTTTGATATTATGGATAACTAACCTATCATTTTGATTGAATAGAATTTTGAGTGTGATCAACCCCTTTGGGATGTGATTATTTTTCAGCTAAATCAATCCCTCACTCTCTTTCGCATCCAAGGTTCTCCTCTCGATGGTGCTGGCTTCGTTGATAAGGAAGGTGATGATTTTCTCATCATTATCAAAAACTTGCTAGTGGATGTTTTTGTTAGGTACTGAAGGTCTGTAGACTAACCTCACCATTTTAGGCTTTTACATCATATTATTAGCTGATGAAAATCTAGCACCAAGGGATGCTAGGAGGTCGACATGCTTGTTCTACTCTCACGAAATTGATTGAACATTCAGTGTTGTGAAGGACTCAAATAGATCTCATACTTTGTTATGGTAGGATTTTAGGTAATGTTGTTTCGAAATACATCAGTTGGTAATTTGATTACATATTAGCTCTAAATCTCCATAGATTTGTAGCTCTTTCATTCCTAGCTTCTCTGCCTTCCTTAGCCCTAGGCATAGGGTTTCATATTCAACTACATTATTAGTGCAGATCCAACTAAATCTGTAAGAATAGGCGTTCTTCTTTCTTGAATGAGAGATAAGGACAACCCCTGCTTTGATGCCATTCTTACATCATGCATCATCAAATAAGAGCTTCCATAGTTGATCAAAAATAGGGTCTTCATCACTTGGTACTTTAGCCTTTTCAAGTCTGGTGATCGAGTAGCACCCTATTTCTATTTTTATCATGGCATTGAAATCGTGCATGGAAAATTAATCTTCTATGTGAAGCTCATCCAGGGATTCTTCCATAAGTTCTACTTCTTCTTCCTAAATAAAATTAATTGAGTCCACTTGCTTCTCTACATCTTGGATCATTTCGATATGAAAGGTAGAGGGTTTTTCATTAATATTGGAACTAGTAAGTACTTTTAATGGTTCCATTTGAACCATATCAGATTCAATGGGTTTTGTACCTCCTCGTAAGAATAGAAAATTTTTCGATAGGGGGGATCATAAAGTTGTGGTTCACCTCTTAGATCATTTTCACTTTCCCACCAGGTATGATTTCTGCTAGGATCTGCACATAGTTCAAATGGATCATGCAGGTCTCCTCACTGTGCGGGTAATTGCAAGTGGAACACCAATAAACTCTATCATATGGACCAACTTCTTCATTATTTAACACTACATTTCTTTTGTGAGCTCTACTAGCAGAAGCAGCTTGTTCTCTGGTAATCAGGGGAGGAGAGGCAAATCTCCTTGGATGGAAACTCTGATAAAACTACCTATTTTTTAGGATGATGATATCATTCACCATTGCCCTCATTGATGATCGTATATCCTATAATTCTTTGACCTGGTCTGAATTTGTAGGTGTCAGAGGTGCGGGCAATGGCAATGGTGCCAACGGTGTAGGCAATACCAAATATGGGATATGAGCTGGAAGTTGGGGAACAGTGGGTGTAGGCAACTATGGGATGGGTACCATTTTATTATGAGAGGAACTAGGATCCCATGATGAGATAGGGTACATTGGGGATGTAGGTAATGACTGAGAGGTTGCAGTAGGATATAGATGCTAGGGTAAATCCAAAAAAAATGGTATAGTTATTTTCAGAGATAACTTACCAATAGCAACTAAGTCGACCTTAGGCTTCTGTGCCTGAGTGTATAAGGTTGGAAATGTATCAACATTAGCATGTTGAATGCTCATGCTGATGTCAGAATGGAAAGCTCTTAGGTAATAAAATATCGGTTGCTCCAGGGTGGGACGAAGGCCTATGGTAACTCTCTACCAGGTTTAGGATAACTTGACATTAAAATCAACTATCTCCTCCTATGGGTATCGTTGAATAGTGGTGAAATGATGTAATAGTGAAAAGGGATCTGCTTACTCATTAAAACCTTTTATTAGCTACTCAACCAATTGGTCCCACATGGTGATGGTAGCTGGTGGCAAGGATCGGTACCAGTATAGGGTTTGCATCTGAGTGAGAGTACTAACAATCTCACCATAACATCTTTATTTGTGATGTTATGAATAGTGGCCAAAGAAACCACATATTGAACATGCTTGTAATATATTTTCTCAATATTATCATATGTAGGCAAAGCCTTCAACGCTGTGACTGGGATCTAGTTCTGAGCCTGCAGATTTAGTGGTCTTGAATGATTCCAAGCTAGAAACTGCCTGGGAGGATTTTGTGCCATCTGGAACTTAGTGCTTGGTTGAGGAAGTAAGGTAACTGTGGTTCTGGAAGAGATTGGAGTTTGTGAAAATATACCAGCTACTTGCGAGGACATCCCAAATAACAGGATAGTCGAGGGAACTACTCTAGGGTGTTATCCCAGAGTGTCGATGTGAAGATCAAAGAACTCAACTGTATATTTTAGATTTCTAGCCTTTGATATTGTGATCATGAAGGGGAGGGGGATTTTAATAAGCTTCAATATTCGAAGGCTTCTAGATTCAACTAAGTTTTTAGATGCTCTAATTTAACCAACAAAAATATCAACATCAAATTTTAATACTCTTGGAGGTGGAATGTTTGCACCCAATCGGGCATGCCAAACAATCTTGGTCAAGAATATGCCTTAGGTATAAAATATTTCATCTATGCACCCTAGACCCGACCAACATTGAAAGGCCAAAAGGAAGAAATGCCTCCCATGCCAATCTCTAGAGAGGGTTGGTTCCCTTACTAACTATTTTTAGCTTGCAGATTTAGAGAACAAGAAAGGAATGAGAAATGATTGAAAGGAATAGGGAAAGGGCTGTAATCCAATTGAGAAGGGATGATGAATAGATAGAAAGATAAAAAAATTTACCTCAAACCAGTAGCATTTTACACAAAGAACAAAACAAAAATCGAAAATCAAAATTCCTTAAACATGCAGTTTCCAGGGATATTCCAACATTCACCCTTTACTGATAACTAAATCTAGGAATATAATTTAAAATATTTGATAATGAGATGAATTTAATAGAAATAAATAACATAAAACTTACACATAGGAGTGAATCAGAATCGGATCCAAGAATCCCTTGCATTCATAGCAGAGCTTGAGTTTACAAAGCTTTCAAGCAAATTGTTCATTCTTCTTACATTGAACTTGCTAGTTTTTATAGAGGATTTTGCCTCTAAAACATAAATACTCAACCATAAATATCACTGTGGCAGACAAGATTTGATTTCAGAGCCCATCAAAAATTTATGAGGCATGGCTCAATTTGATGACTCCTCGAAAAGAAGTTGCATCACTTTAATGCGACAACATGATTCTCCTACAACACCATCTCCTCACTTGCTGGGACCACCTCAATGACAAAGATCGGATTCTTAGATCCAAGGAGATTAGGTTTTGATTCTACCCTAACCAAATGCAATTAAAAGGGTGTAAAAATACCCTTGAGAATTAATTTTGTTGTTGAAAAGCACCCTTGGGCAATCGTTGTTGAAGCAGGGGAGAAAGAGGAGTTTTGCTAAGAAGAGGTGCAAAAGGCAGTTTCGACTCCCTACTCGAGCAAAAGGAGAACTTGCCATGGTGGGCCCTAATTTTTTCTTGTTCGAACGTTGGCCTAAAGGGCTTTCACTCTTTTATTTGCCTAAAACAAGATCACTGAATGTGGCTTTGAATGCCACGCGGACATCACTTTGATCCTGCCCAAACTTTTTGTCACCTTGCTGAAGAGGTGGGACCCAGCGCATGGTCTTTATCACTTAGCAAATGACAAAAAGGTATTTCGACCATATAGGCTTCAAAATGGATTTGCGCTCTTGAATGGGAGCAAAAACGCTTGGGTCCCACTTGGTTTTAGGTCGACTTCTAGCCCGAAAAGGGCTTTCACTACACTTTTTCCCTGAAATCAAGTTTTATCGGCTGCACATCTCACTTGGGGTGAACTTAACCAATCTATATTACCACCCTTGAGCCCAAAATGGGCTTTCAGTAGAAGCATGGCATGAAAGAGCCTTCGCCCATGACTTGAATAAGGAACAGGTACCATGAATACCTTTGCATGATGATCTACCACCCGGGCCTTTGTTTATATGCTTGCACGAAAAGACTTGTGTGAGAAGAGTTTGCCAAAACCATATGTTTACTGGATCCTCATGCCATGAGAGCTCGAAGAAAGATCCTGCATGGTGAGTGAAAAAGGGACTGTGTGCTCCCTTGAGCGTAGACAACAAATCTTGACAACAAAACATTAAAAGGAACACATTTTAAAAGAGAATAACTTTTCAAAGTAGAAGAGATTATTACAACATGATTGGATGAAAAATGGTTCTTACGTCTGGCAAAATTTCTCGCAAAAACACTGTGGTAGGGATGCAAACACCTACCTAAATTCATTTCTTCCTCATCCAACCGATGACTAGAAGTTCATCCAATTAAAAACCATTGTTTCCTTACTTCTAAATTTTACCATAAAAGAAGTTCATCTCCCTTGGTCAGCTAGAAGTTCCACTTGCATGAACTCACAACATCCTCTCATTTTTAAAAACAAATAATAATTTTTTTAAATTATTTAAGTGAAGATTATTTCCAACAAAGCTTCTATTTTCATTAAAAGGAAATATTCTTACTAAATGAAACTCTCATATCATTTAGATTAAATTCTTATTATTTAAATAAAGTCCCAATATTATTTAAATTATGAATTTATCATTTATTTTAAATAATGAAAATCTATCATTATTTAAAACTAAAGACCTATTATTTATCTAAATAAAATTCTATTATTATTTAAATAGGGTCTTGTTATCAATTTAAATAAATCCTAGCATTATTTAAATTAGACTTTAGAATATGAATTATATTTACAAAAGGTTCTTTTATCAAACATTAGTAATGTTTTATTCTCTACAAGATCTACACAGACATTCAACAAGTTGAAGACAACCAATCACATGCACATTTTCCAAAATCAAATATGCAATTGAGTGATGAAGTAAAAGACAACCATTCATATACAAAAAACAAAGAGGTAATCTTTCCATCAACCCAATCACCCATATCAGCCAAAGAATTTACAATAGCTACTAGGCTATCAACTGCGGCTCTAGATGGCTAGCTATTGACGATTATCCCATAATTGATAATGCATACTATATGAGGGTATTCATCCATGTTACCCCTGAATTGTCTTAATCATCATTTATCCTATTTCAAGTACCCCATTTATGGTGGATGGTTCTATTTCTTCCACCTAGGAGCGTAACTGATCCTGCATATTGACAATCTATCAACAATACCATGTTTTCTAAAGATAAATCAATCTAAGCATTGCATAGTCATTCACTTACAAAAAAACTAAGTATCAAATTACTATTGATCATCATATAGTTTTTCCATGCCATAAGTATTTCCAAGGAGGGTCATGAAATATTATCGCTGGGATTAAACACCATCCCAGGTGTTTCCTATTTTACAAAAAAAGAGTTATTACATTATATTTTCAAACAAGAAAGGAAAATGTTTTTGCATGTCCTCCACTTTATTTCAAATGGAATTTCTTTTAGAAAAATGGTCCCATTGGATCTTACATTGTTCAATAGTTCGATTTCACATAGACTTAGAATGAAACTCAAGAATCTTCATCAACATTACTCCAATAGCCTTTAGGTTTACCATTTGTAATTTAGACATATCCCACACATGTTTAGGGTCAGCAACATATTTTCTAAGAAAGTATATGTGGAAGGTATCATAGATCGTTGATAGGTTAGGTAGTAAGACAAGTCACTAGGTGATCGGGTTGATCTTCTTAGTGATTTTGAAGGGTCCCATAAACCTAGGATCCAAATTTGTGGATTTGATAACACTCTTCATCAGTTTTACCCACAAGAATATTTTACCTCCTACAAAATACTCCCTTGGAGTTCTCTTTAGATCGACATAAATTTTTTGTCGATCGACAACTTCCTTGAGTCTTTTCTTGATCACCTTTAGCTGATCTTCCACTTCTCTAACCATATTTGGACCAATCACAACTCGATCTTCCATATTGTCCCAAGGTAATGGCGTTCTACACTTCCAACCATACAAGGCATCAAAAGGAGCCATTTCCAAAGAGGAATGATGTTCATTAATGTAGGTGAATTGCATAAGGTGTAGGTAGTATTTCCAATGAGAATTTTGATCTATGTAGTACATGTAGAGCATGTCTTCTAGTACTTGATTTACCCTTTTAGTTTTACCATATATTTCAGGGTGGTATACCGAGCTCATGTTTAATTTTGTGCCTATTGTACATTGTAAAGCTTTTAAAAATCTAGAAGTGAATCCGGAATCTCTGTCTAAAATGATTATTTTAGGAAATCCATGCAATTGAAACACCTCCTTGGAAAATCTATTGGCCACTACCTAAGCATTATCCTTGATGTTTCTTGGTATTAATGTGTAACCTTAGTCAATTTGTTGACTACTACAAGGATTGCATCATGCTGATCCCTGGTCTGGGATAAACCTACTATGAAGTCCATAGATATGACCTACCACTTTTGGGTAGGTATATCATGTGGGAACAATTGTCCTGCAGGATGCTTGCATTCAACCTTGACCTTCTGAAATTCAAGGTATCGAGAGATAAAATCGATGATATCCTTCTTCATTCCTAAGCAAAATAAGGTACTTTTTTATGTTTTCTCTCATTTCTACCCTTATAGGGTAAGCAGAATAAGGGGATCTATGGGTTTCTTGCATTATTAACTTCCTTAAATTACCCATTTTTAGTATGATGATCCTATCTTGGTAGCACAAAAGGTCATCGTTCATTCTAAAATCCTTATTACCCTCAAGATACTTGCTCATTTTTGCTCAAATTTCCTTGCAATACTTGAATTGATATTGCTCCTTCCACACCTGATCTATTAAAATGTACCATCCTAAAAAGCATGCACCTAAGATATTGCATCATTATACCAAATATTAAAGCAATAAAGCATATGAACAAATTAATTTAACAAGAATGTGAATGTTTCTTTTATTAAATCATTACAAATCTCGATTACAAGTAGGTCCCTCTTAGGGATACCAAAATATTGATATAATTAATACAAATTTGAAGCCCATAAATGGGGTGGTGCAATCCGTAGGATTTTAGTGTAGACAGAAACTGCTCAAGGGCTTATTGTTCCCTTCTTCTCACTTGCTTGGAGGAATTTTATGCAAAGAATATCTTAAAGATGTTAAAAACCTGTGACCCTATTCAAGAAACAACATAGCACGATTAGAAGCATATGAGGCCTCTCATGATGAGGCTCTTGTTGAAGACTCACAAAGAATATGCCAAATATGCAAATAAAGCATAAATACTTATAAATATAATCATAAAATCTCTAAATTATGATAAAGCATGCTAGGAAAACAATAAATATAGCTAATATGATGCATAATTTGCAATTAAAACAAGAAATAGATCTAATCTAAGAAGATAAATGCAAATTAGTAAATATGATGAAATAAGAGCAAAGCTACCTCTAATTTTTGAAATTAACCGTACAGATGCATAAATGAAAGTTAATCTAAGCTAGATCTAACCAATTGCATGGATGAAACAAAAAACCTATGGCTAAATACAGGGAAATGAGTTTCAAACCCTAGATACAGGTTTCAAGCGTAGATGGCTCTGTTAGCCACAATTGATAGTTGTGAATGAGGTGAAAGTCCTTTATCTCTTGCAATCAGAGCTTGAAACTGCTAATTCCTTCAAGAAATTAATGATCAAGGGTCGCCTCTTCATTATAGAATAGGTTGGCGGTGAAGTTCACTCAAATTTGCAAGGAAGATGGTTCAATTGGAAAATCTTGCTCCTCAAGATCTTAGGATATCCATCACTCCAAACATAGTCATGATTCTCCAAATTGGTAGCATGTAGACACTCCTAAAGGGTTGTATGTCGCTCTCTGATTCGGTAGGGCTTCACTGCATTCTCTTGAAAAATCTTCTAGAATTTCTCCTCAATTTGGAGGAGGGTCTTATAGCACTCTCAATTCCTCGCATTAGCTTCCATAAGAAGCCAAGATAAAGAACTGAGAGGTTGGATTAGTTGGGAGGAAGAATCCAAAAGCTTCCTCACTTGAAACTGTCCAAAATCCATTGCCATGGCTATTGTAACTAATTTTGGCTTGGCTTAGGAGTCTGATACTGTTGCAGAGCTAGCCACGACTCCTAAGTGTAGCTAAAATATTAGCCACGAGTGTCAACCATAGCTGAGATCTTAGCTGCGGGTGTCACCCACAACTAAGAATAAGTAGGCCAAAGATGCTTAAATTGAGTGGTTAGAACCACTGATTTACCTTAGAAAGGTCCAAGATCATTCATATGGTTTGCAAATATGCCCATATGAGTAGTATCCTAAACATGACACATTTTAGGTGTCTATAGATACCCCTTTTGGGATGCATTGTGGGAACACAATGCTGAGCAAAAATAGACCACCTAAATCCATGTTGTAGGTTGAATGATGATCATTGGTCTGATCAACATTAGATGCCCAATATTGCAAAAGGACGCACATCCTAGAATCATTACTTCCAACGAGGTGGAAGGCTTAATTTGCAAAGCTTTCACGTGTCCATGGTGATCGGGTAGCTAGTGCTACGCTTGTTCCGATAGGTGGAGAGATTCAAGCTTAACTATCATATTTGCTTTTTTGCCCCAACAAAGGGTAAGCTTATGATAGTTGTTGGCAATGATTCGTAAGATGAATGTAATTTACAAGATTGAGTGGCCTTTTATTGAATTTGATTATGATTATTGATATTATGACTACCCCTCAGGCGATGAGTCGATGAGGGAAGGACAATTAATAAAGCGATGAGTCACTTGACCAAGATGAATAATTTGGATGATTTAAGAATTTTGTATTTTATTATATGGTAAGGCCTAATTCAATCATGATTTTAACCATTAACAGTAATTGTATATCTCTATCCCATGGAGCAGTCTAGTCGTAATGGCCTTCTTAGGGAATCAAGATGATAGCAATTCCAATTAGGCTTGTGTTGAATCACTATTGTCGATGATTTGCTGAAAATTTCATAGAAGACATGAAATGAATGCTTCATTCTCGTGGGGTGGTCCAACCATCATGGCCTTCTTCGAGATTGAATTGATGATATTTCAAGTCGACAATGACTAATTTATCCCAAATGGCCTTATGGTAATTTACTCATCTTGCTAGATTTCATGGAGCGCAAGTCATTGCAACCGCTAAGTGTATAGGGTAAATAACTATATAGAAGGCACATTTGAATTTTGATTTATATGATAATTTGTTATTTTATAATTTTTGAAGGTTTTTGAACACTTTTGTTATTATTTGTTTTATACTTTGACTGCTAGAGTGCGAGAGTTGGATATCCTTCGCGAGCTCTTGCCTGAGCTGGATCAGGTTGAACTGGATTGGTTCATGATCATGGTCCTTGGGTATGTCCTATGGTTACCATCCATCTGAACTGACCATGCCTACATGACTGCATTGTCCTGACACTAGGATGCATGGAAAAACACCTTTCATCTTCCTACAAGGGAGATGACTGTCACCTTGGAGGATGTATACCATATATTCCACATCCCTATTGATGGAGAGGCCTTCACTTCTTTGCCTATCGAAGCAAAGCATGTAGTATTTTAGATAATTTTTGGTTCCAAGAGGGATGAGGTGATGGAGGATACTGATCATGGTGGGGTGTCCATTAAGCACTGGTACCAGGAGCGGGTCTTCTCACGGTGGCAGGCCATGCTTATGCACATCATTGTGAATGTTGTGTTGTTAGACACTTCAGGAGGGAGGTTTCCTTGGAACCTCTTGGCTAGAGTACATGACCTGCTGGCCAGCACGATGGTGCAACCTCTGATTCTCTCATGGGAAAATGCTCTCCTCATGCAGCTTTACGATGAGCTTTACTAGATCACTCAACGGGGGAGAGTAGTAGGGTGCAGTCTACTACTCTAGATCTGGGCATGGGAGCATATTCGTATTGATCATCCTGGAGGATTACCCCTATAGATTACCATGATAGCAGAGGAGTCACAGTGCTATGTAGCTTGCTGGCCTAGAGAGGTCGAGGGCTACAGGAGCAGGTCCTATGCAGGGGACCTCTAGTACTACATGGACCAGTTGATAAGGTCTATGGGTAGGGCAGGTCATCTGGTGCCCTTATATGGATTGTCCTACATGGGAGGAGGTGGACCGCTACCTGAGGTGGATGAGATGTGATAGATGGCTCATCGGGTGCAAGCTCGGTGTGTGAGAGTTCTTCCATTTCTTATGCATCTCTTGATAGTTTGGGATATGTCAAGATATCCCAGAGGATCTAGTCATCTACCACTACCTTAAGGTGGAGACTCAGCTAGTATGGCCTTGGGTGACCCCATTGGGTGATGAGGATGATGACTTCTAGGACTCAGGGTTGGCTGATGTAGGAATGATAGCAGAGTATGATGCTTGGTGGACTACCAGGCTATGGCAGGGTGATGGTCCTCTAGGTAGATCTAGAGATGGGGAGGTTATAGAGGTTGCAGGTGGTGATCCTGAGGGGTGATGATTTCACCAAAGGATAGAGGGTGGATGGGGCTAGGCTACTATAGTAGAGGAGGAGGCCTAGGATGAGGAGGAGGGTGAGGAGGAGCTATATGATGAGGTGTCCTAGCTTAGGGCCTAGGTGGCTAGTCTAGAGATACATTTGTAGATAACATGGACATAGATCCTAGAGAGAGATACCTCTATTGCGACATTGTAGGCTCATATGGGTGCATTGTAGGCTCAGATGGCAGCAGGACAGACACAGTGGTGAGGGTACTAGGAGGAGAGGGTAGCTTTCTAGGTGTAGATTGCCACTATTGACATAGATATAGATAAGATCACTAGGTAGTGTGATCTTCTCCAGTCTCAGCTAGATTTTAGGACTATAGAGTGGGACCTACTCAGGATAGTGAGGGGAGATCCCTCGACTTCTCAGGCTACTCCTACAACTCTAGCTATACAGGGACCAATAGGGTTAGACATGGCTATAGAGATTAGGAGATTGTATGCTATTGTATCATATGATACTAGGTGGTATGCTTTCGATGCAATGCACATCACTCTCCTTGAGGGTGAGGTCAGACTATGGGGTGGTGTAGTGCTTGAGAGATCTACAATGTCAGCATCTCATAGGACCAGGAGGAGTGAGATGGGGTAGTCATCAACATGGCCCAGTCACAGGATAGGTGGTAGATTAGAGAGGTCCATGGGCACCAACTCTAGGCAGACTCATAGAGAGGGGGGAGATGGTGGAGGAGACCATGGGGTGTAGGCCCTATTTAGTATATATTTTCAGATATATGTACCATTTTTGAGTGTAAGGTCTGAGGACCTACATAGTTGTAGCCTACGGGTATTTTTGATATACCTCTATGTACTTTGATCTACACATATATATGATATTATATTTTGAGACTCATTATGTGTATTATGTGTTTTATGTTTATGTTTATGAGATGCACATGGATGCAATGTTGATATGATTTGATTAGATGCTATATGATGTGATGTATTGATGACATGCATTAGCTAGATGATTTATGTATTGTTAGATGCTATGATCTAGATGTGTAGATGGACTACTTATGTATGCATATATGGATGCAATGCTAGATGTTAAATGCATGTTTGATTTTGATTTAATTGTATGCATCTAATTTATGTTGTTATGATATGATGAATGCAATGTATGTAATGCATTATTTACATGATGATAATCTAATGTAAATGAACCTGTATGCTTTAATCACTTAAAACATAAGGAATGAATGCAATTTGAGTTTAACAATCTAATGGATGACACCACAAAATGTATAAAAATCATGAATGAAAATGTTAAATCTTATCATAAGAATTAATCATTTTAACATCCATATATGAAATGATGAGTTTGAAAGATATGTACTGATTTATGATATGAGATGTATTGTTGCTATTAGGAATTTTTGAGGTTTTCCATGAGACTCAAACACCCTAGTTGACTTATCAAAAGTTGTATAATGACTATACTAGACTCTTGAAAGATAAATTTTTTGTTATGAAAGACCAAGATATTCATTATCCCTATGTGTGCAAATGAATATATTAGATGAGACATAAGACTACCTCATTTCCATGCAGGATTCATTCAGCCCATTTTTGTAATGAGGATCACCAAATGTTCACCATGATCCTAGGTTTGGATGCAGTTGGACTAGACCACTAGGTAATACAGGCCACCTAAAGCTAGCTCATTTGTAAATTGCTTAGAACTACCCCAATGTCAAGTGGGATTCATTCAACCCATTGTTGTATTGGGGATCACTCTATGGTTTCAAGTATTGACCATTCCAGGGATTCAAGCTCTTCACCCCCTTATTTTCTTTTGATTTATTGGGATACTTGCTCATGCTTAGTGATAAAAATCACTGTTTATTTTGTATTTTTGTTTTTCTTTTGTTTTGAGCAAGGGATTTGATTTGATTTTGGGATTTTGCTCCTTTTTGTAAGCAAGGGATTTCTTGGGTAGGGGGAGCTTGTCCTTTTTCCAATGATCAACACTCTAGACCATGCACATCACAAAATGAGCAAGTAAAACCTTTCACTTAAGGTGACTAGGACCACTTTGTAGTGTTCATATTTCCTTGTCCTAATTAGGATTTGTTAATGTGTTTGATTAGTGATGGGATTTTGATATATGCTAGGTGCTATCAAAACTAGACCTCATCTTCAAAAGCAAAGCAAGATTTCTATAAAATTTGAGAAGATCACTAGGTATGGTTGAATGACTAAAAAACCCTAGTATATTCCTTATAGCAATAGGAGGGGTTGTGTTGAAAAACACAATTACTCACAAGGGTGATGGATGATGATGATGCATAGATGCATGATTGAAATACAAATATGGTGTCATTTGTAAGATTGCAAACACAACCTATCCTAATGCAAGTGTGATGGATGGAAATGCCTAAATGCAATGCAATTAAATGAATGCATGTGTAAAATGAAATGCATAATGCAAATATTTTTGTATTTTTGATGTTTTACAATGTTTTTGAATTTTATTGAATTTTTATTTTTATGGATTTTGATGTTTTCCATGTTTTTGAATTTTTGAATTTATGTGTGGAATACCTTAAGATGAAGGATGTTGAGAGGTTCAGGCTCTTCAACACCTTCAAGTGATGTTAGGTGATATGTTCTAGGTCCTATCTTCTCTGAGATGATATATGGACCTAACCAGTTGGTCATAAATTTATCTCGTAAGTGCGGTGGTAGGTTTGAGTTCTGTTGGTTTTCTTTTAGTACAAGATCACCAACTTTAAAGTCTCTTAGATGGACTTTATTGTTATAAGCTCATTTTAGGCATTCTTGATAAACTCGGAGATGCTCAAGGGCATTCACGTGATGTTCATCAAGAAGCATCAGTTGATCGAGGTGAGCTTGTCATGCAGTGTCATCATCGATGAACTCTTTCAATGCGATGCGTAGGGTTGGAATCTCCAACTCTAAGGGCATAATGGCCTCAACACCATATACTAGTGAAAATGGGGTTGCCCTAGTGGGCATCCGTATACTAGTCCTGTAAGCCCATAATGCAAGGGGTAGCTGGATATGCCAATATTTGTGGTTCTCTTGAATAATATTTTTCAAGATAGCTACCACTGTCTTGTTTGAAGCTTCAACTTACCCATTTGCTTGCGGATAGTATGGAGTCACAAAACTATGTTGTATATTGTACTTGGATGTCAAAGCCCTTATAGTTTTATTTTTGAATGATGTTCCATTATCCGATATGATCTTGGATGGTATCCCAAAATGACATATGATATTGTGGAGTATGAACTCCATAATACGTGCTCCTATTGTCATTGTCAAAGGGATTGCTTCCACCCATTTTTTAAAATACTCAGTAGCCATTATAATGAATGTATGTCAGCTCGATGATGGGGGAGAGATCTTACCAATTAGATCTAAACCCCATTGAGAAAATGGCCAAGCCACTTGAATGGGTTGTAAGGCCTATGATGGCAAGTGCATAAGATTAGCATGATGCTGATATTTAATACATTTCTTGACATACATAGTGCAATCCTTCTCCATAGTGGGCCAATAATAACCCATTCGAAGGATGCACTTGATGATGGCCATGCCACTAAAATGACCACCACATGTACCATCATGAGCTTGTGAGATTGCCCAAGCTGATTCTTGGGGCTCAAGATAATGAAGGAGAATTCCATCATAGCTTCGATGGTACAAGATGTCTCCTAACAAGACATACTTTGTCACTTTCTATTTGAATGTGTATTTTACGACATGTGATAATCCCTACGGGATTAAACCAAGCTTAAGGAAGTCATGCAATTATGACATCCAATCTTGATAAGCTACAACCTCGATTGACAAGATGACTTGTTCCCTTTGTGAATCGATATGCATGAATGTAGACTAGGATACAACCTTGTGGTGAATGGTGGTGCCATTCCCCATAGGACCTTACGAGATCAAAGACCCCTAGGGTGCCTTCTTAAGAAAGTATCTGGCTTTATAGAACCACTCATGGTTTGGTTCTATATGAATCATGTTGACTGATTCTTTATTGTCAAAAGCCTCACGTTGCATCATGGATTGTGAAAGCATCTTCACATGAATGGTAGTGAAATTGGTAGATAGATTTTGAGGGATCAAGGATCCCAAAGATGCCATAGTGTCTATGAATATGTTTGATGTACGAGGGATTGCCTCGATGTCATACCACTCTAGCTGGGCTAGATAAGTGTCAACAAGATCCTTATAAGCTTTTAGGATAGGACACCTACATTGAAATAGTCCCTTAACCTGGTTAACAATGAGAAGGGAGTCACCAAAGATGTTTAATATTTTGATCTTCATGGTGATTGTTGTTTGGAGACCCAATATTAGGGCCTCATATTCAGAGTTGTTATTGGTACAAGGAAAGTCTAGTTTAAATGACAAGGGCATTGGAGCACCTTGTGGCATGAAAAAGACAATTCTTGCACCACCCCTTGCTCACACTTTGAACCATCGAAGAACAAAGTCATATCAGCTTTGTTATCTGGTTCTTCGGGTTTAGGAGACTCTGATAATGCAAATATTACATCATCGAGAAGCTCTATGACAAGAGGCTTACTATCTTCAAGAGGTGCCTCTACCAATTGATCAACTATGACCTATCCCTTGATGGAATTTTGGTTGATGAATTCCAAGTCAAATTCTATCAATAGCATGATCCACTTTGTAGTACATGTATTATGATATGTCTTGCTCATCATATACTACAAAGGATTTTGTTTTGATATCACATACATCGTATGACTTAGCATGTAGTGGCACAACTTCTTAGTCACAAAAACCACTGCTAAGCACAACTTTTCTATGTATGCATACCCTAGCTCATAACTCACCAAGGTGTGACTGATATAATATATCACTTGCTCTTTGTCTTGCACATTCTTTTGGGCTAACATGGTTCCTAGTGCAAAGTTAGTAGCTGATATATAAAGCAGGAATGGCACATCTGGCCTTGGTGGAGCTAGTACTAGTGGTATTTCTAGGTATTGCTTAATTTTAGTAAAGGCCTTTTGATAGTCCTCATCCCAATTGAATGGGACCCCCTTGTGTAGCAGCCGATTCATGGGTCGGCATTTGTCCGATAATTGTGTGATGAATCACTTTATGGATGCTACTTTGCCTTGTAGGCTTCTTAGCTCTTTGATATTGGTGGGAGGATGCATTTCTAGTATGGCCTTGACCTTTTCTGGGTCGACTTCGATCCCTCATTTAGAAATGATGAATCCCAAGAGTTTTCCTGATGTTATACCAAAGATGCATTTCTTGGGATTCAACCTGACATTATGCTCTATCAGGTGATCGAAGACTTTCTTGAGAACCTCAACATGCTCTTCATGTAGTAATGACTTTGCCAATAAGTCATCAATATAATCCTCTAGGATCTTGTGCATGTAGTCATGAAAGATGTATGTCATGGCTCATTGATATGTGGCACCAACATTTTTAAGACTGAATGGCATAACCTTATAACAAAATGTTCCCCATGGCATTGTGAATATGGTTTTGTGTTGGTCTTCAGGTTTAATCTGAATTTTATTGTAACCAGAAAAACCATCCATAAGGGAAAGCATCTCATGACCTACAGTTGCATCTACGAGAGCATCTATGTTGGGCAATGGGAATGAATCCTTTGGTGTTGCCTTGTTGAGGTCTCTAAAATCCGTATAGATATGGATCCTTCCATCAGGTTTTCCTATAGGTACCATGTTTGATACCCATTCTGGATAGTCGATGGAGATAATAAACTCTACATCCAACAACTTTTGCAACTCATATTTAACCATTAAAGCGATGGTTGGATGCATTTTCTTGAGCTTCTGCTTGACTGGATTTTTAGAGGGATCTAGCGAAAGGTTATGGGTAACCAATTTTGGATCTAGACCCAACATATCCTTGTACATCCAAGAAAAGAGATCAGGTCTCTCTTTCAGTAGAGGGATGAGGTTGGCATACTCATCAGGAGATAGACTCTCTCCAAACTTAACCTTCTTAGGATTAGTGGGATCATCACTGATATCCACATCAAAGGTTTCCTCTACTGACATGTGCGATCCCTCCTCAAGTTGGTGAGGCGTAGGGATCAGGTGGATGTCATCCACTGGGTTTAAAGGTTCCACATCAGAATTACCCTCAGTATGATAAACATCATGTGTGTAGCTTGGTGCAAAGTGAAATGGTTGTAACATTTCTTCATTGGGGAAGAAATATTTAGGCTCTAGAGGTGAATCAGTATGATCCCAATCAATAGCATCTAGATTAAGACACAATGGTTTGGAAGGATCTATTGGGTTGTGGAGTGGAGTGGTCAAATCAATGGAGATCATATTTATGGAATGGGTTAGATCTCTAGGACCATGTGTGTGCAACTCTACATTATCGATGTGACTCTCATACCCAAGATGTGGCTCTAGGGGTATGGGGATCTCTGGATCTGGTCTATGGATAGACTAGAAAATGGGATCATTTGGCTCTAGGAGCTACCTATATGTAGGAGGATTGAGGAAGACTATGCGATAAACTTCATCTAGATTAGCCGGTCTTCCCCTGAGGCATGGGCTAGGATAAACTCTTTGATACATCTCATCGATGTCGAATGGTTCATGATGATGACGTAAATAGTGAGGCCCAAGGTAGGCCATCTCGGTCTCATCTTCGTAGTCACTATCATCAATGAAGTATCCATCATTCATACCCACTAGCTCCATGGGTAATAGATGATATAAATGTCGAGGGCCTAAGTAGGCCAACTCAGTCTCATCCTCATATTATTTATTGTTTGAGGACTCCTCATCATCATCTATTCTAGAATCACCTTCTGGTCCATATCTTTTAGAAATGGATTCTGCTCTAACTTCCTCAGAAGCAACTTCTGATTTAGTGTCTACTATTAGGCCCAGATTCTAAATTTGCATGCTAGTGTCATCGATATCTTCATGGTTTTTGATTACCAAGTTGGTTCTCGGAATATCCTCTGGATTGACCTCCACCATAATGTTGTCATGATAGATTTTAGGTGGTTCTATAGAAACGATGGTCACTTGCTAGTTACCCCTTCATGAATGAGAAGGGTTAGGATGATAGGGGTTCCAATCCACGTCATCCCCTAAACTGAGATTCAGGTGATCAAGAGATGCTGCTAGAAGTTCATCTTGACCTCTAATATTATAGCCCAACCTAAACCGATCAGTTGGCAACTGATACTATGGTTCATAGGGAGTTTTGCACCCTTGCTCGAATAAATTAAGATCGTAACCATGCCAATGGTAATATTCAAAATATCATAAGGTAAACTCTAGGTTGGATAGATAATGAACATTCATAGTGAATGGTTCATCATCATCTTCATCCATAGGCGTACGATTCATAAGTTGATCAAGCCCTCCATAGATGAAGTTGGTTTGGTTGGGTGGTACCCCTAGTGGCACCACCATCCCTATAGGAAAGCGTTGGGCTTGAGGTCTACCCATGTCTTGTGTAGTTTTGATAAAAGGTGTGAATATCACATTCTGCACTATGTATTCCGCTAACCCAAGATTAACCAAGTGAATGGTCACCTACGATGCAGATGACCCAACTAAAGAAATAGGTGAAGTAGGTTGTTGTACCTCCTCGACTTCATTCTATGTGTCTCCCTCATCCATGGGATTAGAGACTTTAGCAGTGGCTACTTCGAGCTTTTCTTTTGACTCTTTCTCACCCATTACTACCTTGAGATTCTGGTCATTTCTAAGCATCATCGATGTTGTAGGCTTTGCAGAAGTTGTTATTGTATGCATAGATGGTCATGGTGCTGATGTCGAAGGTCCAACACACACTTCCTTTGATTTACCTTCTAGATGTTTAATAGGTGATGTTGGTCTTATATCTAGATGTGTTGAAGGGAGTATGAAATCTCTAGGTAAATCTACTTGATTCACATATTTGAATGGCTCCTCATCGGAAGGAACCATGTGCACTTGACCCTCATGTATGTACTTGATACATTGATGTAGTATTGAAGGTACACATCACATCTCTCTTATCCAAGGTCTACCTAAGAGGATGTTATACTGCATCACACCTTCTAACATGTGACACATCATCGGGATGGTCTTCAACCCTACCTGAATAGGTAGGACTATAGTGTCGACTGTTGAGCATAATGCATCATTGAATGCTCGTAATGTGAAGGTCGATGGCACAATATGCAATTTTGGCAATTTCAAATATGCTAAGGCCTTTGTTGTAATAATATTGATCGAAGACCCTATGTCGATCAATACCCACTTGAAAGGTGTGTGGTTGACACACGCAATTATATGAAGCGGTGGGTCCATTGTAATAGTAGAGACCATTTTGATTTTATGATCATAAAATTGAATCATGGGCTCTTGGCACTATTGCACATGTCCCATAAAATTTGTAAAGGCTTTTGGGTCTTGGGATTGAACTTCTATGGACCTTAAAATATCCATTAGCATCTCCTTGTGCTTAGGAGACTATTGTATTATTTTATAAATCGATAGCTTTGTTGAGGTTGTCTGTAGGCTTTGGATAAGCCTATTTCTTATGGTCACCATCGGTCTAGTTGGTGGGCATGGTAGATTGTTCTGTGTTGGCCTTTGTGGGGGTGTAACTCTAATCCTAACTGGAGTAGGAGGAGGACCTAGCTGATCATATCTCCCATTCCTGGTGATAATGTTCACCATACCGATGAAGCCCTATGTAGGTGGATCAATCCACACTTGATTCACTTGGCCGACATTGTTCCTCGAAGGCTCATGGTTGGGCAAGGGATTTTTGAATATCCCCATGTTTTGATTGTCTAGAGCTTGAGGATTGTCAACGATTAGCTTGTTATTGTCAATCATGTTCTGCACCACATGTTTGAAACTATGACATCCTTCAATGTCATGTCCTTTCTGCCTATGGTATGAACAATAAAGATCCTCCCTAAATGCTTTTGATTTTGGTTGGTTAGGATCGATCAATTTGACATCTGGTAAAGTTATAGCATTAGCCTCACACAATTATTGGAAAATTGATGCCATCATCTCCGACAATGGCGTAAACTAGCGAGGAGGGTGTTGATCCTTATTTTTACCCTATTTCTTATTATTGCACTGATTGTATTACGCAGGGGGAGGTTGAGCCTGATAATTCTATTGTTGTTGGCCCTTGTCCCCTTTCTGGAGATTCAACACTACTTGATTCACGTGGGCTGGCTTGGCTTGGTGATTTTGATTTTTAGTGTTCTTATTGTTCCAATCCTTTTTGGTCTAGAGTTTCAAGTTACCCTCCTATAACTTGATATCCTCAATAACCTTGGCTTGCACCAAGGCCTCCTCAAATGTCTGATATTGTTGTAGCTGCAACAATAGTGAGATGTGTTTTGCACAACTCTTAGTGAACATCCGAGTCAGTTCAGTTGTTGGAATGGAAAATGGTAGCTTAGCCATTAATTTTCTCCATCTCTTTCCATAGTCCATGATTGGCTCATCATCGTATTGCATTAAAGTGGCCAAATCAGACAAATTTATTTTCTTCTTGATGCCGAAAGAGAAGCATTCAAGAAAAGCATTTGCCAGTTGTTCAAAGTTGGTTATGTTGTGCCTTTTTAACTGGTTGAACCATTCTAGGGTAGGGCCTAAAAGGGTCATGATGAAGGTCCTCAATAACAAAGCATCATCACTTTGTATTTGAAAGCACATGTTCATAAAACTCGTGACATGCTCTTGGGCATCTTCATCTCCTAGAAATTTATCCAACTTTGGCATCTCGAAGTGATCGGGATACATTGGACTAGGCACTGAGGGGCATAAAGGTGCATTGTGGATCCTGTTCAAGGTTGGCTTTTGATAAGTCATCCCTTGTTTCTCAATGGCTCTTACCTTTTCTGCCAAGGCTTTGTAGGCCTGGGAAGATAGAATCTCCTCTTCCCTGAGAGGTCTTTGAGGAGCTTTTGGAGGTAGATTCTTCTTGGGTCGAGGTGGAGGCATTGGCTCATCCTCCTCTTCTACCAAGGAGATCTCTAGGTATTATTGCTCTTGGTCATCTCCTTCTACCTCCTCGTACTGAGTACGCCCATGGTGTTCGAGCGCTTGGTGCTGTAACATGTTTTGGGCCATATAATGAGTATGATTTCTAGTATGCTTAGGGTACAATTCAGGCTGTGAAGTAGCTCATCTATGATGGTACTCCCTATATTCACTTTGAGGAGGTAAATTAGTATGAGCCAATCTATCTTCTCTCTCTACATACTCCTTTTGGTCAAGGATGCATTGCTCATGCATGCACTGCTCATATAGATGTTGCCTTAACAACCTCTATCATTGAGTATCCTCATTTTTGAGGTGCTCATGCTCTACGTGCACATCTTCCAATTGATCTTGGAAGATACACTACCTTTGCTCTAAAACCAATTTTTGTGATCGATCTATAAGATCGATAGTATGTGGCCTCTGGTTACGTAACTCTATTCTAGGGGCTTTGTTGGTGTGGGCCCCAATAGACTTGTCTACCATACTCTTGCCTTTGTCTGTATAGATGGCATTCACATTATGCTATTGTCTATTATCTATGCCCACATGGGTTGATGGGGCACGTATGCTTCGAGAACGCTTTGAGCATTCTCCTGGCTCCTTGGTAGGCCTATGCATGCTCTCGCTATGCGAACTCATAGAATGAGTATGTGCAGATGAGGCTCTACATCCTAATTTCCCTAGGACTCATTCAAGTCCATCAAGCTACCTACTTTTCCATGGTTCATTTGGTGGTGTACCATTTTCTCCAAGTCTAGCCATGTCAATCATGAACTTCCCAGGTTCATTATTGTTTGGAGTTTGCAAGGGCCTACGCTCTAAAGCAGCCCTCTCTTCCTACCCCTGATTGGGTAGATTTTCTTGTTGTCTATCCTGGGATGGTGGGGGCCTTGAGCCACCCTTAGATCTATCCCTCGAGGAGTGTGCATTACCTCCTCTAACTAGGGTGTTCTGAATAGAATCCCTATACATTGAATTGTCCCCTCTAATACTCATCGAATATCATTCAGGAGGATTCTATGGTTGAGAGTTCAATGCATTGTTTTGTGTGTCTTCTAGAGCTTCGGCCTCCACCTCGGTTATCTGAGGTTGGCCTCTCCGTGTGTTAACCATAATGTGAATTATCTCCTATGTAAATTTTAGAGAAAACAAAGCAGACAAGGGTGATTATCTCTTTTAAAGTTTCTTTGTGATCCCTAAACTATTTTAGTGTGTTTTAGGTGTGTTGTAATCATAAACTAACTCTCATCATGTTTTTAGATTTTTTGATGATATACTTGTTTAGTTTAATGGATTTCACCTGTATGCTCATAGCTCGACAACCGATAATGAAATTCATGGTCACGTAAACCCACCAAAGTGTGGAGATGAAGCCCACACTTGATCAGGGAGCACATGTCCTATCGATCCTCACCCAACACATCATGCATAGTGATACACCCCTCTGAAGAGGAATGCATGCTATTTTGCATGGATAGGATGGATCTTGGAGTTGGTATTGGCCAATAGAATGGGTTCATAGGATTTGAGCCAATGGATGGATATGACGCCCACCATCGTTGAACTCTATTAGTGGTTGGGTATGAATTCCAACTCACTAACATTTAAATGTTATGTGGTGTGTGAGGGTTCATTTTAACTTTGCAATAAAAGTAAAATGCATCAGAGAGCATCCATGATTTTTCCTATATGCCTAGGAAATTTACGTTTGAATTTAGAAATATGCAAATCTAAATGCTATTTTCCAAATTAGAAGATGTAAAATTACATGAGATATTGGCCTTTAGATAGGCCCCAAGCAAGAAAACCCTAACATAAATATTTAATGCTAGCTATTATTCTGTACCATAACTAATAGATAATTGAATCTTAGTTATGGGTGACAACCATAACTAATAGTGCTAGTTGTTGTTGTCAACCATAACTAATAATAGATAAGGTAATTTTCATTATTTTTCCTTCTAAACTTTGGCTAGATGATCTAATTAGCCTACTGATAGGAAAAACATAGAAACATGGAAATCATAGAGAAGGGAAAATTACCTGGAATCCCTCATCTGATGAAGAGACAGGTTGCCTACTATCTATTTCTCTATTTTTTCTAGCCATGGTTGTCAAGCATGATTGAGATGCTAACCATGGGTGTTAAACATGGCTAACACTATGCACCATGGCTGTCAAGCATGGCTAAGACCTGCAACACAAAAACATAGAAATATTAGTAAATAATAGCTAAATTTGTGGGTTCCCATCATGATCACCATCTGTACGATCCTAAAAAACATGCACCTAAGCTATTGACATCATTATACCAAATATTAAAGCAATAAAGCATGTAAAAAATGAATTTAACAAGAATGTGAATGTTTATTTTATTAAATCATTGTAAATCTCAGTTACAAGTAGGTCCCTCTAAGGGATACCAAAATCTTGATACAATGAATACAATGTTTTGAAGCCCCTAAATAGGGTGGTGCAATCCATAGGCTTTCTAGATTAGACATGAACTACTCAAGGCTTATGGATGCCTTCTTCTCACTTGCTTGGAGGAATTTGATGCCAAGAATACTTCAAATATGTCAAGAACCTGTAATCTACATTCAAGAAACAACATAGCATAATTAGAAGCATATGAGGCCTCTCATGATGAGGCTCTTGTGGAAGATTTGCAAAGAATATGATAAATATGCAAAGAAAGCATAAATACTTGTAAATATAATCACAAAATATCTAAATTATGATAAAGCATGCTAGGAAAATAGTAAATCTAGCTAATCTAATGCATAATTTGCAATGAAAACATGAAATAGATCTAATCTAAGAAGATTAATGCAAATTAGTAAATATGATGAAATAAGAGCAAAGCTACCTCTAATTTCTAAAATTAACCATATAAATGCATAAATGAAAGTTAATCTAAGCTAGATCTAACTAATTGCATGCATGAAATGAAAATCCTATGGCTAAAATGGAGGGAAATGAGCTTCAAACCCTAGCCATGGGTTTCAAGCATAGTTGGCTCTATTAGCCATGGCTAGTGAGGTGAAAGTCCTCTTTCTCTTGCAATCAGGGCTTGAAATTGCTAATTCCTTCAAGGAATTGATGATCAAGGGTCACCTCTTCGTTCTAGAATAGGTTGGTGGTGAAGTTCACTCAAATTTACAATGAAGATGGTTCAATTGGTAAAGCTTGCTCCTCAAGCTCTTAGGATCTCCATTGCTTCAAATGCAGTCATGATTCTCCAAATTGGTAGCATGTAGACACTCCTCAAGGGTTGTATGTGGCTCTCCAATTCGGTAGGGCTTCATTGCATTCAATTGAAAACTCTTCTAGAATTTCTCCCCAATTTGGAGGGGGGTCTTATAGCACTCTCAATTCCTAATCCTAGCTTCCTTGGGAAGCCAAGATCAAGAACTGGGAGGTTGGAGTAGTTGGGAGGAAGAATCCAGAAGCTTCCTCACTTGAAACCATCTGAAATCCATTGCCATGGCCATTGTAACTAATTTTGGCTTGGCTCGGGAGTCCATGATAGTTGCAGAGCTAGCCACGGATCCTAAGCGTAGCTAGAATCCTAGCCATGGGTGTCAGTTGGTGAGATCTTAGTTGTGGGTGTCACCCATGGCTAAGGTTGAGTAGGCCAAAGATGCCTAAATTGAGTGGTTAGAACCACTACTTTGCCTTGGAAAGGTCCAAGATCATTCATATGGTCTGCAAGGATGCCCATATGAGTAGTCCCCTAAACATGATGTGTTTTAGGTGTCTATACATATCCATATGACTCCTGGTTATGGCAGCTATATGCTTACTCCTACTTAGGCATCAACCACCTTATTCTCTTTCCCATTTATATACTCAATCTCAAAGTCATATTCAGCAAGAAACTCGACCCATATTCTTTGTCTTGCATTGAGTATAGGTTGGGTGAATATATACCTCATAATTTGATGGTCAATTTTCAAAACAAAGGGCCTTCCCACCAAGTAATGGTGCTAGAATTTTAGAGTGTGCACCACTGCAGGTAGCTCTAAATCATGCATAGCATAATTAATTTCATGCTTCTTAAGCTTCCTTGAAGTGTATCCCGCTACTGACTCATCTTGCGAGATTACTCCTCCTAACCCTTATAGTGATGCATCCGTGCATACTGAGAAGTTTCCTTGAGGGTTTGTGATATTTAACATTGGTGTTGTAGTGAGTTTTTGCTTTAGCAATGCAAAGGTAGTTTCACACTTTTTTTAACACTTGAATTCCTTTCCCTTTCTCTAGAGGTTAGTTATTGCAACTGCAATCTTGGAGTAATCCTTTATATAACATCTATAATAGCCCATCATCCCCATGAAGCTTCACACTTCCATCACATTGTTAGGGGTGGCCAATTTAAAATGGCTTCAATTTTCTCTGGGTCTACTGCAATCCCTTATGCAAATATGATTTGCCCTAGATATCGTACCTTTGAGGTATATAAATCACTTTTACCTATAGTTCCATAGATTTAGTTCTCCCTTAAAAAATCTAACATGATCTTGAGATGTTTATCATGCTCCTTGTCTTGAGACTATATTAATATATCATCTAAAAATACAATGACAAACTGATCTAGACACCTCTTAATTGATGGTACCTTGATTTTAAATCAATCTTTGTGAATATTGTGGCATATTTTAGTTGGTTGAACAAATATTTGATTCTAGGTAAAGGGTATCAGTTCTTGATTGTAGCCTTGTTAAGAATTTTGTAGTCAATACATAATGAATTAATGAATCATCCTTATTTTTAACAAATAGCACTAGTGTACCCCATGGTGACACTCTTAGCTTTATCAATCCCTTTTCTAATAGCCCTTGCAGTTGCACTTTTAATTCCTGCATCTCAATAGAATTCATCCTATATGGATATCTATGGATAGGTTACACTCCTGGCATAAGTTCAATAGTAAGATCAAATTATTGCATAGGAGGAATTCCAGGTAAGTCCTTAGGAAACACATATTTAAAGTCCTACCAAATTGGGTGTTTCTCCAATACTTCTCTCTTTTGATCTTGTCCAAATTCATTAAGTTTTATGACATACACTATCCCTCATTTCTTGAGGGATTTCTTTAGTTGTATAGTCGACATCATCTAGGGTTTAAATGACCCTTCTTCATTATGAATTCTTAGTCTTTCCTTGCTTTTTTTAATACTCGATCCATTTATCTTGGAAATTGATCAAGGCTTTATGAGCCTATAAACAATCCATTTATAGGATCACATCAAAAGCATGAAGTGGAGCTACATACAAACAACCTTTAGTGGTACCACTAGTTAAAGTAATCTCTACCATTGGAAAACATTGGTTTACTGAGTAGGTCTGCCTAGAACCATACTTGACCTTCCATCCTTGGGCCAAATATCCTAGTATTTTTAGCATATTCCTTGCTAAACTAGAATACATAAAACTATATGTGGCCTCACTATCAATTAAAATATTTAATTATTTATTAAAACTATTATCTTTTATAAGAATTGGGGTGGCTTGCCCATCTAGATTTTGATTTTTGGTAGCAGTATAAATCTGGTGGGTGGGTTTCTTCCCATTGGTATTGGATGTACTTGGCCTTGGATAATGTGGAAATTGGCTAGCATAGTGAGGGCTTCTAAATTTATAACACCCATCCTTGGGTCCCTAATGCTTTTCAAGTTTTTGTCCCCCTAATTTACTTCTTGGGACTGAAGTTTATGATTTCTAAGGCTAAATTTTAGCATTGTTGGGATATTTGTTGGGTTTCTTTTAGAAGTTCTTCTTGAACCTTCTCTGTTTCCTATCATTTATATTCTCTGATTTTGGGAGGTTCTTGGCTTTTTGATCCTATTCCTCTTCCCATTTCAAAAGTCCCTAGCTATATATTTTCCTAAGTTCTTGCCGATCTTGCTCAGATAGGACGTAATAGTTGAATTGTAAGTGAAACTCTACCTTCTTTGCTAGGTCATACATCCTTTGCAGTGACTTGGGTTCATGCATGTTTACATCATGTCTCACTCTAGATTCTAACCCGAGAATAAACTTGTGGGTCCTCATATTTTCATCATAAGCAGGCACATACTTAAGCAACCAAACCAACTTCTTATAGTATATCTCCACTATTTTGGTCCCTTATTGTAGGTTAAAAACTTCTTCAAATTTTAACGCATAGAAATACTTTGTTAGGAACATTTTATTTTAGATCACCAGAAAGTCCTATTTAAGATCAATAGATTCAATCTTATTTTTCTTGTGGTAGGTTTCCCACCAATCTAATGTAGCCACTTCTAGGTATATTGTTGCCCAAAATATTTTGGAACTTGAGGAGTAGTCCCTCAATATGAAATAAACTCCTAATTCTCTCAACCAGGCTTCAGCTGCATCCCCATATTCTTCTCCACCAAATTTGAATATGTAAATATTTTTTAGATCCTTAACCAGTTCCTTTTCCAAAAGGGCTCTGGCTTCCAAATTTTTTGTAGTGAGTTCATTGACTTGGCTAACCTTTGAACCTCTAGCATGCAAATTATGATTTGCAATTATTTCCAACATTTACTTCATTTGATACTACATGATGGTAACAACAATAGTGAAGTTTTCTACCTCTCTATTGGAATTTCTTGAATCCTCATCTCGGATCCCTTCTTCAATATTATTATATCTAGTTCAGCTAGTTGAAGGTGTAGGTCTCTCTTTTCTAGTATTAGGTGCAATTTATCCTGATGATAACCAATAAGAGAAGGTTAGGTTATAGTTTCACCTTGAAATGAACTACTAACTCAAGCCACTATACAAAGTTCTCTTGCTAAAACATCAATAATCTAATTAGGGTGGTACACTAAGCTATGGAGTAGCTTTAATGCACATGTCCATTCTTACTATAAACAAGGTGTCATAACATTTTAACCACCCTTGGGGTTAATCCCCCTTTTGATTATAGCAAGCAATAATATTAGATCTTCCTGACTTTATCCCAAAGTATGAATACAAAGACATATAAATCCCATAAGCACATTAAGAAGCTCTATACCCTCGTAACTAGAGCTCTGATACCAGATATAACGACCCAAAAACTAGCTATAAATGAATACAAGAAAAGAAAAGTTTTTTTTTACTGAGAGGGATTCATAAACCCATATCCTATAGTAAGTTAATCTACTTGTTTTAGGCTTACTAAGTTTCCCAATTTTTCCAAAGAGTTACATCATATAGAATACCTTACACATGTTCATTTGGGAACCAATCTAATGCAACCACTTCTAGGTATATTATTGCCCAGACTATTTGGGAACCTGAGGAGTAGTCCCTCAATGTGAAATAAACTCCTAATTCTCTCAATCAGGCTTCAACTGCATCCCCATATTATTCTCCACCAAATTTGAAGATGTAAATATTTTTTAGATCCTTAACCAATTCCTTTTTGAAAAGGGCTTTAGCTTCAAAAAATTTTATAGTTAGTTCATTGACTTGGCTAACCTTTGAACCTCTAGCATGCAAATTATGATTTGCAATGATTTCCAACATTTGCTTCATATGATACTACATGATGGTAACAACAATAATGAGGTTTTCTACCTCTATATTGGAATTTATTGAATCCTCATCTCGGATCCCTTCTTCAATATTACTCTGTCGATTTCAACTAGTTGAAGGTGTAGGCCTCTCTTTTCTAGCCTTAGGTGCCATTTATCCTGATGAAAACCAATAAGAGAAGGTTAGGTTATAGTTTCACCTTGAAATGATCTACTAACTCAAGCCACTATACAAAGTTCTCTTACTAAAACATAAATAATTTAATTAGGGCAGTACACTAAGATATGGAGTAGCTTTAATGCACATGTCCATTCTTACTATAAACAAGATGTCATAACATTTTAACCACCCTTGGGGTTAAGCCCCCTTTTGATTCAAGTAAGCAAGAATCTTAGATATTCTTGACTTTATCCCAAAGTATGAATACAAAGACATATAAATCCCATAAGCACATTAAGAAGCTATATACCCTCATAACTAAAGCTCTGATACTAGATATAACGACCCAAAAACTAGCTATAAATGAATACAAGAAAAGAAAAGTTTTTTTTTACTGAGAGGGATTCATAAAATCCTATCCTACAGTAAGTTAATCTACTTGTTTTAGGATTACTAAGTTTCCCAAATTTTCCAAAGAGTTACATCATATAGAATACCTTACACAAGTTCGTTTGTGTTATGTGTTATGCATATAATCTATATATCTCATCCTTCTTGATGAGCTAACTTATCATCTTAAGTAAAATCAAAGGTGTACATCCATTACCATACCATACACAAGTCTATCTATATAGGTATGCTACGTGTATTGCATGTTAAGCTATCCATCTCATCTTTACAATGAGCTATCTTAACTTCTATGTAAGCAATCAATTTACTTAGTCAACATCACCCTAAGGTATCTCAATCCCTTAGGTCCTTTCTATGTTCACCCTAAGAGATATCAATCTCTTAGGTCCTTTATATGTTCATCCTAAGAGGTCTCAATATCTTAGGTCATTTTTATGTTCACCCTAAGAGGTATCAATCTCTTAGGTCTTTTCTATGTTCACCCTAAGAGGTCTCAATATCTTAGGTCCTTTCTATGTTCATCCTAAGAGGTCTCATTTTCTTAGGTTCTTTCTATGATTAGCAAAAATACAAGAACAATCTATCTATTTAATAAATCAAGAAACAAAATCTACAAGGCATACAAGAAGCATTTAAAGAATATTAACATCAAATAAAGATAAACACTAAACAAAGAAAAAGCTAAATAATAAAGCTTGCATAATCCATAACTTAAATTAAAGGTTCATTCCTCATTCAACCATTCCACTTATTAAATAAATCTAAGTCTGGTAAAATCTCCATACTTTAAAATAATAAATTAATACTTCATATCCATCTAAGGATTTCTCCCTATGAGTATAGTCTATTTGAACATGAATAAATTATTGCAATTATAAATAAAACCATTGCATTGGTTCCAATTGTCCTCTTCAGTCCTCTTAGTCTCCTCATATTCATTTGAAGGGTAGTAAGGGATGAGGAAAACTCATGGTTCTATGAAAGACATGCATCTAAATGCATCTACTAGTAACATGAAATCAGTGTATTTACTGTTTACTTTGCCAAATTGCAACTATACAAATTTAATTAAAGCATTCAACCATATATTGTCTAGCTGATCTCATAAGAATTTTCTCATTTCCATTCTTATCTGTTATTCACTCAAAGAAAGGCATTTCAACCAATACAACTAGATCACGAGTCTTTCTTTAATCAAATCATTTCAAAAACTATTATTTCAAATAACTTGGGTCTCGCTCCTTAATTAAGCAAATAATCAATTTTATTTATTTAAAATAATTTAAGTCCCATACCTTTAATTATCCAAATAAACTATATTTCCTTCATTCAAAATAATCAAAGTTACATTCTTTAATTATCCAAATTAACTATATTTCCTTTATTTAAAATAATCAAAGTTGCATATCTTTAATTATCCATATAAATTTTTTATCAAATTATCTAAATATTATTTTATTTAATTAATTCAATAAACCAAATCTCCTTTTCCTTATAAATGAAAATATTCCTTAACCATAACAACCTATGTTCTTCTCATTTAAAATTAAGGCACCTCTTCCATAATTAAAATAGTGTATGGTATTTATTTTATAAGCTACGAATTCCTTATTTATTTTAAGAAAATTACAATCACTTTATAAATTAGAGAACATATTCTAAAATTTATAATAATCCCTACATTTAATTCATTTTGAAACAAAGAGTCCAGGATTGACCATACAATAAAGGAGGGCTAACAGTGAAAGGTAAGATCACGATCGACCGTAAAAGGGAAACACTGAGACCACCACTGACACATGGTGCACACAATAGATAATAAGCAATAGCCCAACGACTAACTAGTCATAAAATAGTAGGCATGAAACACCACATTAGTGCTCCTCATGAAGGATGTTGCTCATGTGGGAGAGTCTGGGATAAAACACCCAGTCAGCAAGGGGTGATGATGAACAAGGAAGGGGTATGACCATAGCCAAAATGGCTATACGTTAGTTGATTTGGCATCATCATGCGAAGGATGATCAAGATTTAGCTAACCATTTCATAGGTAGAGAGCAATTACTCACAGTCAAGAGAGGGTTTCTAAACATGAAAGCACCAAAATAGTTTAAAAACAACAGTACAACAAGATAGCTCAACCCAAAGATGTTACAACCCACAGTTTAGTAGGAAATATAAAAGCACAATCCTGATAGCCACGATTCATCATATAAGGGAGAATAAACCGATGACCTTAACAAGGATTGCATGATGTTGATACCTGATCTTGGGTAAACCTACTATGAAGTCCATAGATATGACCTACCATTTTTGGGTAGGTATATCATATGGGTACAATTATCCTATAGTATGCTTGTGTTCAGCCTTAACCTTCTAAAATTCAAGGCACCGAGCGATAAAATCGATGATATCCTTTTTCATTCCTATCCAAATTAAGGTCCTTTTCATGTTTTCCCTCATTTTGGCCCCTCCAATGTGATCATAATAAGGGGATCTATGGGCTTCTTGCATTATTAGCTTTCTTAAATTGCCCATTTTTGTACGATGATCCTACCTTGGTAGCACAAAAGATCATCATTCATATTGAAATCCTTATTACCCTATATATCCTTGCTTATTTTTGCCTGAATTTCCTTGTAATACTCATCTTGATATTGCTCCTTCCACACTTGATCTATCAGACCCATATGACTCCTAGTTATGGCTGATATATGCTTCCTCCTACTTAAGGCATCAACCACATTATTCTCTTTCCCCTTTATATACTCAATCTCAAAGTCATATTTAGTGAGAAAATTGACCCTATCTCGCATTGAGTATAGGTTGGGTGAATATATACCTGACTTTGATAGTCAGTTTTCAACTCAAAGGGCCTTCCCACCAACTAATGTTGCTAGAATTTTAGAGCATACTATTGTAGCTAGCTCTAAATCATATGTAGCATAATTAATTTCATGCTTCTTAACCTTACTTGAAGTGTATGCCACTACTAAATCATCTTGCGAGAGTACTCCTCCTAACCATTTTAGTGATGCGTCCATGCATACTAAGAAGTTTACTTTAGGGTTTGAGATCTTTAACACCGGTGTCATAGTGAGTTTCTACTTTAGCAATGCAAAGGTAGTTTCACACTTTTTTGACCACTTGAATTCCTTTTCTTTTTCTAGAGGTTAGTTATTACAACTACAATCTTGGAGTAATCCTTTATATAAAGTCTATAATAACCAATCATCCTTGTTGGTCAAATATCTACCTAATATACAAACATACATTTGTGCACCCTAGACATGACCAACATTGAAAGGTCGAAGGAAAGAAATGTCCTCCGTGCCAATCTCTAGAGAGGGTTGGCTCCCTTACTAATCCTACACTGGTTTAAGACTAGAGTTGCAGGAAAGAAATTGGAAATAATAGAAAGAAATGGGAAATATAGCCACAGGCCAAAGATGTAGGATTGGGGATAGACTAGCAATAGGAATTCCAACCAAGTGTTATAGCAACATAAAATAGAAAGGAAGGCAAGAGAATCCACTTACAGTTCCCTGGAGACAACTTCCAGAATCGCATTCCAGTACTCACACTTACACCAACAATGCCCAAATCCAGGTGCAAAATTTGAACTTAACAATAGATAGCAAACATGAATATAAAATAGAAATGCTTGAACAGAAAGAAATCACACAAAGAGACTACTTGCAAAATTAAAAGCCACAACTTCTTCTATTTACGCAGAGAACTTGAATAGTTTTTCTACAGAATGTCTATCCTCCTTTTTACAATGGAAATTGAGTAGTATTTATAGAGGAATTTCACCTCTATCATTTAATGCACATATGACAAAATGTTTACAGATCAGGAACCTCTATGAAGAAATTCCTCCTTGAAGTCCTTGAAAATCTTCCTCCTGAGACAACGATCCAGTTTCTAAGATGAAATCTCCAGGAAATCAGCACATTTGGGTGTCGGTGCATGGAAAATTGCAAAGCTGGTTGTTGACTTGATGCCTCCATCATTCCTTGGAAATTTACCCCTGTACAGGATATCTTGGAACTCATGAAAATAACTCGATGATTTTAATGTTGCAGCTCCTTTTGCTTGAAATCAACAACTTTAGTTACTCCTCACCCCAATCATTAAATTCTCTTCATTCACCTGAACTGAGCGCCTTTGAAAACCTCTATTGATGCCAAAAATAGAATTCACCCAAAACCAAGCAATGAGCGAACGTGTCTCCTTCAACCTGCATCATTTCTTCCTCATTTATGCTTCCTGGTGAAGAGGGCACCCAGAAAGAGATAATATCCATAATTTTGTTCCACCTCTTGTAGTTCTCATGTTATTGCATTACACATACAACCCCTTACTTTACTCAAATTGAAATTTGGCATATTGCATTCATTTCCTTGTTACAATAGTAATCAATCTGGAAGAAATATGAGTGAAAATGGCTTATTACAATACTTTGAACCATATTTGTATTGTTTCACCCCTAGAAGAGATGATTGAGATTTTTTCCTTTCTTTCAAAGTGAAAGCGCCTTACATAAGATATATTCTTCTTCTTAAAATATATGTTCACCCCTAGAATGGGTGAAAGGCACTGTCGCCTCTCATTTTGGGTGAACGTAATTTTGACTTTTCAATGCCCAATCAAAAAATAAAACTTTGGATGTGTTCATCGGGCCATTCTTCCTGTAGCTTCATCCTAAGGAGGGGTGAATGGGACTTTCGCCCCTCACCTAGGGTGAAAGCGCTTTCATATTTACTTTTCTTAATGCATGTTGAAGTGGGGTCCACACCTTATATTTTATATATATGTTCACCTACAGGAAGGGCGAAAGGTATTTTCGCCCCTCTCTTGGGGTGAATTCTTAGTTGACTATTCAACACTATCCAAATGCCTTGCTATTTCCCTTGTGTTCACTTAAACTTATCATTTTGTTGTGCTTTCACCCTTGGGAGGTGCAATGGGAGTTTCACCCCTCTCCTGAGGTGAAAGTCCTATTGACTAGTCAATGGACTACCTTGGTGCATTATCTTAAAAACTTAAAGACGTTCACCCCAAAGTGGGGTGAACGATGCTTTCACCCCATATTTGGGGTGAATGCACTTATTTGCATTGTCATCACGCTTTGACTTTGGGCCCACTTCAAACTTAACCATTAAAATGTATTTTCACCCCTATGAGGGGTGAAAGGGACTTTCACCCCTCACTTGGGGTGAAAGTAATTAACCCAACTTAGCACGTTTTCTTCCTTCTTACAAACCTCATTCACCCTAAAGTGGAGCGAATACGCCTATAGCCCCATTTTTGGGGTGAATGTACTTTTATTCTTTCCACTACTTAACAACATGATTTTTGAAGGTGATAAGGATTCTTCATTCTTCATTCGAGTGAAAAGGCTATTATATTTTATTACTCTTAGTCTTTGGGTACTATTTGTTGTAGATATCTTTGGGTGATTTTAACTGATCTCATCAACCAATTTTCCCAACCATTTTACCTTATAACACCCATTATTTTCAAGCATGAAATGCATGAAAAACAAAGGAGGTTAACACACAAAAAATAACTGCAACATATTATATCGGCCAAAATACTGCAATCATAGTATTAATATATTTTGCCACTTTTACAATCAATAAAATTTCATCAAAAATCCCAATGTGGCATAATGTCAAAATTACCAATATTTTTGGTGGCTCACGGGGTATCCAACTCGCATGGATGCAAGCGATCCCAGGCCTTTATCCATTGGGCTCCTTATTGGGTCTTCTTATCGACTGCCTTGGTTGGCGCTTCTGATTTGGATGCCTTTTTCTGCACCTACTCAACTACTACCTTTTTAGCCACCTCTACCTCTATTGCTATCCTTATTACTTTTGCTTGCTCTACTACTGATTTTGCTTGCTCCACTATTGCATGTTCTACTACAGCCTGCTCTTACTGCTCCTTCAAAATTTCACAGGTGATCTCATAAACTGTAACTGTGTCTACCCAAGCATGCATGGTAAACATGGAGGGAACACTAAGTGATTCATAGATAAATTTCAAGTGTTCAACATCCTCCAGGCTAAGGCGTTTAGCTTATTGGGTTAACTCGAACAAGGATAGCTCCATACGGGTGAACTTATTCATGAGTGGCAGCACTTGTTCCTCTATGATCGGCTCCTCCCACTTGTCAATTTTGGATGTATCCTCCACAAAATTCTTCCATGCCACTTCTAACTATTCCTTTGGTAGAGGCTCACCCCATTCATTAGTAAAATCTAGAAATCCCATATCGATGAGAGCATCAAAATGAAACATTGAAATAGTATGCTCCCACTCCATTGTGTTGAGAAGCTTCCTACCTTCTCTTACTAGATCCAACCTCTGAAAGTAACTATGCAACATGAATTTGGTGGTTGACCAGGCTCGATCCATCTCACTCATGGGGTGAATGTGCATATTGGACTGAGCCAAGGCTTGGATCTTCATAACCATCTCTAGATGAGGCTCCAACATCTCCTCAATACTGTCTATCATCTGTTGGCTCAACTGAATCTGAATCCGAGCCTCGTAGAGATACTACAGAACCTAGACTGCTCTAGCTACCAACTTCTCATAGCTTTGAGCCAACCGAAGGTGAGCCTCTTTAACTATTTTATGAGAGAAACCTACAGCTTGTGTGGCCTTCTCCGCCAATTGATTCTGTATGGATTCAAGTTGCGCCTTCAATGCTTGCACCTGCTGCTCTACTGCATCCTTTTCCTTTTGATGCACCTCTGCTTGTTGATGCAAGTGTTCAATTTCTATCACCATCTTCTCTTGCTACGCTCTACTCGCTGCCAAGGCATCTTCAAGCTCGATAATTTTTGTTTCGGCATCATAATATCTTTGCTTATAATACTCATCATGTAGATAAATCAAACTCATATCAACCTGTATATTCCCCATTTTCTCAGTTGGATCAATCCTCGTCAGGTCCTCCATCATGGTCTCATAAGCGTAATCGCTCGGTATCATCTCTCCTCATGGATTTTGGACTAGGGGAATTATCTTGGTTGTGTGAGCCTCCATAGCAACTGGATCAAAGGTGACTTTCTTGAGCGGCCTAGCTGGGGCAAGTGCCTCTTTTCTCCTATGGCTCTTCAACCACTATGATGAACTGAGGTGAGCATGATTAATCTTTTCTACATCAGGCTGCTCGAGCATCACCTCGATTTTGGGTAGTACTTGCATCTCCAAAAATAGTGTGAAAGGAATCAAAATTTGTGCATGATCTGGCTCAAAGGAAGAAGAGGAGATAACTATAAGAGGGGGACCAAAATAGTAGAGTGGATGGAGGAACCTAGTTCAGTTGTAGTTATGCTCACTCTTGGAGGAGCTTGCATACTTACAACCTTAGTGGAAGTGGTGATAGAAATGGAAGGGGAAGGATGCAAAAATAGATTCGGCCCTGATGCAAATGAACTAAAAGAAAGGGAGGTCGAAGAGAGGGGAATAGAAGAAGGAGCAATAGTGACTTGTGGGTGAGAGGAAGGGAGCGAAATGGATATGGAAGGTATACCAAATGGAGGGGTGAAAGAAGTAGGGACTGATGGAAATGAACTAACAGTCACTACTTGCTCTGAAGTAGAAGAAGAGGGAAAGGAAAATGTACCTTCGGGCATGAGCACCATGTGTCTTGGTGATGGAAGTAGCTGTATAATAAATTCTTCTTGTTGCTCCTCCGCTTCCACTTCTAGGTTAACAATTTCCACCTATTGGTCCATCGACTGCTCATGAATTAATGGAAATATTTGGGCAACACTATCTGGAGCAACTGACACCAATAGAGGGGAATTAGCAATTGTTGCATCAACTATAACTATAGAAACTGCAATAGTTAAAATTGCAATAGTAGATGAAGAAGTAGCACTAGTTCTTGGCCTCTTTATAGCTTTCAAGAATGGAAGCACCTCTCAAATAGTTTGCTTCTCCAACAAAGGTACCTCATCTATTTTTCGCTTTACCCATTGTGACCTTCATTGAAACACATATTGCTGCTCTTCTTCCTCAGGTGTCTCTTCCTCAACTATTGGGTGCTCTTCTTTCGCCATGCTTTCTCCACTATTAGAATTTTGAAAAATTTGAGGCACGACCTTGGTGAAAGTGATGGGTTGATAGATATTTACAAATTCATCATATACCTCCGAAAATGCCCCATCCATCTTCAACCCATAGGGTGATGCAATTTTTCCTCTGTGGACCCGCATTATCCACCAATTCATAATTTTCTCTTCGGTCCATATGGGCAATTGTTCCTTCATTTGGCCAAATAGTCTCGATGGAGGAATGTGATCTCTATGCACTACCGAATTATATTCAACCTCCTACTCATAAAAGTCATGCCATGGAGGAAGCGACATCATATCTTCAATATGCCACTCTAAATCACGCCCATCAAAATTATTATGATTTTCCTAGATATCGGGTCATGGACAACAATGAAAAGTCTTGGCCTTGATTATTTCTAAAAATTTACCCAATGGGTCATATCTCCACCATTGCGATAGTTCTATCAAACCCAGGTCTTGAAGTGCCTCTGTGAGTAGCCTATTTTGCCCGACCTGGTTCACCTCTATGCTACCAAACTTGAACGACATGGTGCAAGTCATTCTTTTGCCATGCCCTGCTCCATACACATCATTGGTATAATCTATCTGGTGCACCACCTCCATGGCAAAAACATGCTCGATGGTGAAGTATGGGAGCAGGAATGGCTTACCTGTGAAGCCATAAATTCTTACAACCACGCCTTGAGTCAACAAAAATATGTCACCCTTTTCGGCTATGACAACCACCTCCTTCATTGCCCATGATACTCTTTCACTTTTACCACAAATCAACTCAATTGCGGGCCCCAAAAATAGGTGGTTAAAACTATAGTATGACTCCCTCCTTGATAGAGTAGGAGTCCACATATAAATAGGCAATAATTCATCCTTTTCATCAACTTGTTTTACTGTAATGAATGAAAAATATTGGTGTAAGTGAAAGAAGAAATACCAAATAAGGAAGGATGTATGCTTGAATGAAGTCTCCTCTCTTGTATTCAACTTCTCCAACTGGATGTGCATCTTTCGATATATGAAATCGGCCCAATCAAAATAAATTGGATTTATGTCCCTTCTCATGGCCCTTGGAGCGTAAAACTCCACTTGAGATATACATTGCACCAGTGTCGCTTACCACTTGTGAATTGTAGAATCTATTGAAAGACCAGCAACCCATGCCAACATAGAAAATAAGTTGAGGCTCTTGAATTTTGATAAATATTTTGGTATATTTGGTAGTTGCCCTAACTATGGCTCCTTGATCAATTGTGTTTCCATAAACTGGCGCATTGTCACCGTAGAAACATATCTTTCTTCTTGCTCATTGATGTGCAACTTCTTGAAAATCATATCAGATGGGGGTTTTAACCCATAGGCAAATGCTTCCCTCACTTTAGTGGTAGAGATAGAGAAAAGCACCTCCCCATTGGCTTTCTGAACAACCCTGGTAACTAGATTATAAAATCTGGTAATTAATTTTACTAGCTTTGGGCAAGGGTGTACAGGCGTACACAAATACCAAAATAATTATGCATGAAATGACATAGTCAGAGGGCTCTCCATCATCAATCCTTGATTTACTATAAATTCTACATCTTACCAAAGCTTTACCATACCCTTGTTGGTAATCACACAGTCTCCAACCTCTGCCATAGTGTCAGAGTATGGGTCCAAATCTACATTCTCATTTCTATGGGCCTTCTTGGATTTTGACCCACCTTCTACTTTCTTTTTTGACTATTTAGGCTCTATAGTTTCTTTCACCTCTTTGCTTTTCTTACCCATTGTGCAAACCTTGACAATTCTAAAAGTGCTCTGCAACTTCTACAAAAAAAAAAAAAAAAAAAAAAAAAAAATTTTTTTTAAATTTTTATCTTTTAGCGAATTTACTGTGCTCTATTTATAGAATGTGCTCCAACTACCATAGTAAATGCAGTAAATTTTCTTGGTGGATTCGGGAGGAGTTGCGCTTTGCTTCCATTGGTGGGCACTATTCCCAATACTATGATAGCAACTGATTTTTAAATTCACCATAAAATCCTTCTTAAAAAATGTGCCCTTCTACCATGTAAAACTTTGAACGATGTGCCCTAGCTGCTAAAACTACCTTGGAAAAATAAATTCACCACCTAGGGACCAATGAGCACTTTTGCTTTCATCGATGTGAGATTTCATTCCTCGGGAATGCCAAATCACCTCCCAATGCAAATCTGGGTGCACATTTTAAATTAAATGCTCCAAAAATGTGGCAATGCATGCACACCTTTCAAAATCTACCACGTGTTGGAGGGTAAAATCGCTTTGAGAGGGCACTCTTAAAAATTTGATTGCACTTGAAAAATCATCATTCTTTCGAAAAAGCAATGGAGGAGCAAAAACACTTTTGGGGCGCACTTGGTCTCTTCTCCTTTCACTCCAAAAATGTCTTCAACCTGCTTGGTTTAATTTTATGGTGAACATCCTCCTTTTAAAACAATTTTAAGCTTTTCTTTTTCACCCATATTTAGAAAAAGCACCCCTTAAAGCCTTTTCAAAGATTTTTTATTTTTTCTTTCTTTTCCTTTTAATTTTGATTTTCACTCCATATTAAGAAAATAAATTTGAATTCTATTTCAAAATTCAATAAAACTCTTGCTTTTCTTTTTTACGTCATTTCATTTCTAATTTTATCAAAGCCCCATCGAAAAATTTTATATGCATTTGTTTAAAAACTAGAGCTTCCAGTTTTTGGAATGTTTTCATTGTCTTACCTTTATGAGGAGCTTCCAGGTTGAATAATATTATTTTTAATTGCCAATGCGTTAATTATTACCCACTATATTCTCTTCGATAAAAGCGTGGAACTTGGGGTGAAAAACCTTTAAAACATAGCGTGAGCTTTAAAATTTCCTTTTAGTATTTTCGCTCCAATGAGGGGTGAATGGGGGTTTCGCCCCTCATTTGGGGTGAAAGCCCTTTTGACCATTTTTGTTATGTTGACTTTGTGCTTTCATACTTCTTTTTCTTCTACAACATACGTTCGCCTCCATTGGGGGGTGAATGGGGTTTATACCCCTTCGTCTGGTGAAAGTGTTATTTACCATTTTGACTTCATAACTATGTTCGGGGTCCACGATCTACTTTGGGATGAATATGTGTTCACCTCACGGGGAGGTGAATAGGGCTTTCACCCTTTCCTTGGGATGAAAGCACTTTTAGTTTGTTGCACTCCATAATTTTGAAATCAAGCCCCATGCTTTGATTTTTTAATTAAGGCACTTTACTTGTGCTTCCATACATTTTCATTTTGTGTCTTCAAATCCGCTTTCCTTGAAACATTTCTCTTCATAACTTGAAGACTTGCAAAGTAAACCAACCTCTTAATCTTCGAAGATTTTTGAACCTGTTAAAACTATTCTATGCACCCATTAATTCTACTCAAAATAATAACATGTCCTTATGGAGATATTTGGGGGAAAATCGATTCTCCAAGGGGGTAGTTTCCTAGCAGAGTCCGCCTCGTACCTTTTTTTTTTATATTTATAAAGCAATAAAATACTTGTAAATGAAATATGTACATATTTACAAACTTGTACCTCTTGATTGCCTCATTGAAAATAGGCCTTCAGATGAAGACCGTTAACTAGAATCGATAGATCCCAACCATCCATATCTCGAAGATAATATGCATTCACCGAATTCACTGTAGAAACTTGAAATGGACCTTCCCAGATCGCATCGAACTTGTGGTGCTTCCCTGGCTTGGCTTTGTTCTCATTCCATTTGAGGACTAGATCTCCCACCTAAAACTTGCATTCTGTTGTCTTCTTCCAAACCACTTTTGCATCATTTTAGTGTGTTCGATGAAAGCTTCATATACCTTTTCTCTCTCCTCCTCTAGTTGTAGCAATTGAGCCAACCTTGCACTCATTGGATCAAACTCATCATCTTCATCTTTGAACAACTGCAATGTTTGGAGGATAGGTAGCTCGATGTGAGTGGGTAGAACTACTTCTTTCCCATACACCAAGGAGTAAGGAGAGGCTTTAATAGACTTCTTTACTGATATCCGATCTGCCCATAGAGCTTGATTTAACAATAAGTGCCAACTTCTTTTATTGTTTCCCAATGTCCTTTTTAAGATCTGTAGCAAGTTTTTGTTTGTGGATTCAGCCAAATTATTTCCTTATGGGTAATAATTGGAGGATGTCTTGAGATAAATCCCATACTTTCTTGTAAATTTAATGATCTTGGCCCCAATGAATGGAGTCCCATTATCTATTACAATGGCATCTAGAACACCAAAATGGGTAATCAATCCCTCCAGGAAGGAGATAACTGTAGCTTGATCTACTTTTTTGGTTGGAATGGCCTCTGCCCACCTGGTAAAATAATCAGTCGCTATCAAGATATATTTGTGTTCGATAGAGGAATGAGGATCAATAACTCCAATGAAGTCTAGTCCCCACTATTGAAATGGTGCTTCCACTTGAATCGGGTGTAAGGGCAAAGATGCTTTCTTATTCCTGCCAACATACCATTGATAATTATCACAACTTTGGCTCACCTTGTGTGCATCTATGAAAAGAGTAGGCCAAAAATACCTAACTTGGATGATCTTCAAGGCCATAGGCCTTCCTGCATAATGCCCATCGGATAAGCTAGAGTGAAATTCCTCCAATATTTTTTGCTTCTCTGACTCCTTCACACATCTGAGGAGTACTCCATCTATATTCTTATGGAATAACCCACTTGGAAATAAGACATACTTAAGTGCTTGTAGTCTGAATCTTCGCTGCTGTGAAGCATCAAGATGTGATGGATATTTCCTAGATGTAAAGAATTTGACAAGGTCCTCTATCCAATCATGATCACCTGTAGCTCGATTTGCACAATTGCTTTCGCTGATATCCTCATTCTGTATTGGAGTCAGTGATCCAGAAGTTGCACTTTTGGCCAGTTCTTGGTAGAGAGCTCATCCATGAACCAACTTAGTCGATCAGATCTCCACATCATATTCTTGAATCTTTGAGACCCAACCTACTCTCTTGTCACCTAATTCTCCTTGAAGAATGAAATTTTTGACATCTGGATGTATGACATAGATGACCATCTTGCTCTGTGAAATGAAATGTCAAAATTTCTTTAAGGATTTCATAACTGCATACACTTATTTTTCAATGAAATTATACTTCTCTTGGTGTGGCGATATCACTTGACTCAAGAAAGCAATCGACTTTTCATCTCCATCTTCTTGCTTCTGTGTGAGAACAATGGCGTAACTCTCCTGCTCGCCTACTACATAAAGGATGAAATATTTTGAATAATCTGGGTTAATCAATATTGGTGCTTGAGTGATTCTCTCCTTGATTTCTTGAAAAGCCTATCTTCTCACTTCTATCCATTTGAAGTCTACATTCTTCTTCAGAAGTTCGGTCATTGGCTTCACCACTTGAGCAAAATCAGCAATGAACTTTCGAATGAAGTTGATCTGGCCAAAGAATGATTGCAGATCCTTCTTGTTAACTGGTAATGGTAATTTCAAGAGCGCCTCGGCTCTTGCAGGATCAATCGCCAGTCCTTCTTGTGAAATCACATGTCCTAAAAGTTTTCCCTCTTTGACAACGAAAATGGACTTCTTCGGGTTAATGGAAATTCCAAATTCTTGATATTTTTTGAACACTTGCCTCAAATGAGAGATGTGCTCTTCCCTACGGTGTGAGAAAATAGTCATGTCATCAAGGTAAATAACAATAACTCTATTCAACAACTCACTGAAAGCAATGTCCATAGCTCTCTAAAATGTAGCACCAGCATTGGAAAGACCAAATGGCATCCTCTGATAGGCGAAAGTGCCCCATTTTGTAGTAAATATCATCTTGTGTTGGTCTTCATCCTTCACCCAAATCTGGTTATAACTAGAGAAACCATCCAACAATGAAAACCTCTGTACTCCAGCAACCACATGGAGAATTTGATCAATCTATGGTAAGGGGTAGTGATATTTTAATGATGCCTAGTTCAGATTCCAAAAATCCACGCATAGATGAATATCTCCATTCTTCTTTCGAATTGGAACCAAATTTGCCACCCATGTTGAGTGCTTGATTGGATAAATTATTTTTACCTCCAACATTTTTAATAACTCTACCTTCATGAGCACTTCAATTTTGGGATTGACAGGCCACTATTTTTACCGAAAAGGCTTGACCCCCTCCTACAATTCAATAGTATGTTGGATTACATTTTTATCATATCCTTTTAAATCATGATAGCTCCATGCAACGATGTCTGGAAATTCATAACACAAATTTTTGATATCTTCAAGTTCTTCTGCCATATAGTCTATTTCGACTTTGATAATCTTCTCAGACTCCAATTGCATTTCCTTGTATTCCTTCGCATCAACCTTGATCTTATGTTTCTCTGCCCTATCATTTTGATCAAATAAACTTTCAAGTGAAATCAGTCCCCTAGGAATGTGATTGTTCTTCAATTGAATCATTCCTTCCATTTCCTCCTCGACCAATGTTCTATCCTCTGCACCTGCAACTTCCTTAATCAAAAAATTGATTATTTGTTCATCATTATCGAACACTTGCCAATAAAGGTTTTTATTAGGGATCGAGGGTCTATAAATTACCCTCACAGTCTTGGGTTTCCTGACTACTTGCTCTATAAGAGAGAAATTAGCACCAAGAGAAGCTAGAATATCTGCATGTTTGTTCTGCTCTCATGAAATCACTTGAATGTTTAATGTTGTAAAGGACTCAAACAAATCCCATACCTTGTTATGGTAGGCCTTCAAATAGTGCTGCTTTGACACACATTTGTTTGTAGTCTAGTTGATGATGAGCTCAGAATATCCAAATATTTGCAACTATTTTATGCCCAACTTTTCAGCTTTCTTCAAACCAAGGCACAACGCTTCATATTCAATGACATTATTCATGCAACTCCAAGTTAACCGATATGAATAGGTTTTCTACAACCCTATAGGAGAAACAAGAATAATACCAACCCCTACACCATTCTTACACCTTGCACCATCAAAATACAACTTCCATAGCTGATCAGAGATGAGGTCTAGGGAATCAGAGACTTTCTTCTTTCTGCTCAGGTTTAGTTATGGTATAACAACCGATGTCAATTTTGACCATCGCATTGAAATCCATCAATGAGAACTCATCCTCTAGGTGGAGCTCACCAAGAGCTTCTTCCATCAAGTCCACTTCTTGTACTTCCTCTATCATCATGTTGACTGCACTAGTGGGCTTTTCTTCCTCTTCCAATTTTTCTATATGAAAAGTGGATGGCTTTTCATTATAGATGTGGATTCTTCTTCCCTTGAATGGGATCTCCAAATGTGAATAATCCAAGGAAAGGTATCCTCCTAGTTTCATTATGAACTCCCTCGAGAGGCACATGCTAAAGTATGGTTCCAAGTCAACCACCACTACTTCTTGAATGATAGTGATTTAAGGCATGTTGTGTAGAATGATAGGAATATCCTTGATTACTCCCACCATTTTGATAGGGGTCCCATCCAACTACAATACCCCTGGACTACTTCTTGTGTATTCCATTCCCATTACTTCACATACTACCTTTGGCATGACAGTAGTCGTAGCACCGGAGTCAATCATACAATTATGCATGATCCACCCTTCCATTCTGAGAGACAAATAGAATGGAGGTGGTCTATTCTTACCAGTAGTAGAAGTAGGCAGTGTCTATGCTAACACTATTTGGGAATGACTTTTCTTTTGATATTTTGTAGACTTGAGAGATTCTTGCAATAAGTCAACTTGCCCAGGTAACTGTAATGCATCATATAAACTCACCTTCATAGGAATCTTCTTCATTTCCTCCACAATATTATAATTAGAAATACTAAGAACCTTTTCTTCTACAACCTACTCATACTTGTTCCGATATTATTGAGTAGCTTCCACCCTTTGCCGCTTAGTCAATGATGGGTATTTGAGGTGTTCTTTAGCTTGCTCTTTTGCCTCTATTTGCACTTGAGCAGTTATGGGCTGTGAAGTTGACGCCTTTATCTGCAACTTCTCTTGAGCTTGCTTGGGCAATAGATCCTTCAATAAGATAGAATCTTGCTGCTTTGTTGTTGCACCAGGCACTTTCGCTTGTGGTTGCACCTTTTCATTTTGTACCTTTTGCTCAATAGGAACTTTCAGAGGCTCCATTTCTACTGGATCAACAGTCATCGGCTTCTTTCCAGCCCTTGTGAGAACTGAAACTTGCTCCAAATATGGGACCATCAAGTTATGATCAGCTTCCATTATCATATTAACTTGTCCACCGATAGAAATTTTTGCTAATGTCTGTACATAGTTCAAATGAACCATGCATGTGTCTTCTCCATGGGGATCATTACAGGTGGAGCACCAGTATGCTCTCTTCGATGTACTAGTTTCTTCATTTGCCAACACAGTTGTGTTCCTCTCAGGGCCCTTGCTAGTGGTTGGTTGCTCCCTAGTAATTGGTGGTGTTTGAAACCTCCTTGACCAAAAATCAACTTCAGCTTGCTTCTTCTTAACTATCGTGATTTCATTCGACATTGTCCTTACGGCAAAATTAATAGATTGCATTTCTTGTAACAATTTCATGTAAGGATCAGGATTTGAGGGTGCAGGAGGTGCTGGTAAAGGTAGAGGTATTGATGGAGTAGGCAATGGTAGTGGAACAGGTGGCACTGGTAGCATTGGGAAAGGAACTGATATTGGCAACTATGAAATGACTGGTGCAGGTAATTATGGAATACTTGGAGCGGGGAGTTGTGGAACCAGGATTGGAGCAATTTGAGGTGGACCTGAGCTCCATGAGGGAACTAGGTACATAGAAGGCATAGGTTGCAAAAATGCACTCGAATACAAATGTTGTGGAAGATCAGGAAGGATGGGCATGGTTACCTTCGAGGGAAGCTTACCTATGGTGATCAAATCTGCTTCGGCCTTCTACGCTTGCGTATACAAGTCAGGAAAAGTATTTACATTGGCTTGTCGGACCGCCATACCAATGTCTGAGTTGAAGGCCTAGAGATAGTAAAACACAACTTGCTCATGCGTGGGCCGAAGGCCATCAGGAACTCTCTGCCAGCTTTGGGAAAATCTGACATTGAAGTCCACTATCTCCTCCTATGGATGTCTTTGGATATTCATGAATTGATGCAGCAAGGAGAAAGGATCAACTTGCTCATGAAAGTTCTTGATTAGCAATTCTACTTGTTGGTAATTTTGAGTATGTTGCCTAGCTTCATGTTTGTGAGTTGTCATTTATGTCAAAAGGAGTTTGTGTTGATGTCAAAAGGAATTTGTGCTGATGTCAAAAAGATTTTGGTGCCAAAAAGATCTTGAAAGTTCCATGATGTTTGTTTAAGGGTTTTTAATTAAAACCATGGTGACAAGGTTAAAGGTTTTTCTTAAAACCATCTGGACTCATTAAGGGTTTTTATTAAAACCATCTTGGCTTAATGAAAAGGTTTTTGCTCCTTGAAAAAACCTTAAAAGTCCATTTTGATTATTAATAAATAAATTAACTCAAACCTTTGAAAAGGTTTTAAGTTAAGTTTATTATTAATAAAATAATAATTATTATTGAAAGGGTTTCTAAACCCTTAGTGACGCCAATGTAGAAGACTTACCTCGTCGACGTCGTTTGTTTGGAAGGAGCACCGATGTCAAATTGCATGGGATTAAAAAGACTATTAAAGGGCATTGGTTCCTAAGGTTCAATACACCTTCGATTTATGCGATTACCTTTGAATTCGTATTGCTCTGTGACCTTTGATTTTGTATTGCTCTATGACCTTTGATTTTGGATTGCTCTGTGATTTTCGAGTTTCATATTGCTCTGTGTTTAAGTTTCAATTTCGTACACCTGTGAGGAAGATAAATTTGTTTGTCTTTAATTTCTATGAGCAAAGAGAAGGTAAAACGATGACTGGTTCTTGAGAGTTTCATTGGGAACTTGTGCTTCAACAATGGAGGTAGTGGAGCGAAGGCGCTCGCTAGGCATAGGTGTCGAGATCGATTCATGTTGGGCGTGTTTTGTTTTTGGTCGCGGATTATTGTGCACGTGGTACAACAGTTGCCTTGGGCCATGAGTTTGGAGGAGGAAGCACTTTGGTGCTTATGTTGGTGTCTCCACACTTCTCCTAAGGTTGGAGAATTGATTTTTGGCCAAGGTAGATCTTTTGTTGATAATGTGGAATATTTGATTTGACTTGGCAATTATTGTTGGTAATCGGATGGAGGTATAAGGTTAAATAGAAATATTGCTTTGACATTGTTATTATTGATGCTTAATGTTTATGTGGTAAATTCATTTAGAAGTAAATGCATTTTAGGAGTTATAAGGGTTTAAGAAATAATTGTGCTTAATGTCATATTGGGGTTAGAGAGCCTTTGGAGTTATTGAGTGGATATTCTCTTGTAATTATTTTTTGAGGTTGAAGTTATTTTGTGATATATTAAGTAGGAGTTATAAGGTGTAAACGAATATTGTTGATATGTATATTTGTGAGTTTTGATTATTAATGAGTTGGAGTGATAAGGTGTTATTAGGACTCTTATCATTGTGCATTATCCCATTGTTGCTAACTCTGATTTATGGCAAATTGAGAGTTAGTGTTGTGACAGATTTTGAGTCTCCTTCTTCATCAAAGTAAAGGTATGGGCACATTCTTCCATGGTTATTATTGATTTATGGTTTTCTGAAAATAATTTTGGAGTGAAAAATATTAAATTAAGTTTCCTTATTTGGAGTGGATCTTATTTTCTAAAACTGGAAGTATTGATTATGCATTATGAGATCATGATGAGTTTATGAGTTATTGCATAATTCTGGTTTATGAGAGTGGAAGCATTTGAAGTTTGCTTTAGGGTTTTTGAGTGAGAAGTTTATGCCATTGCTATAAGTTGTTGAAACCCTAATTGAGTTGTTTGGTTGTTGAGAGTTTGGTTTTGATATTGCTTCCATTGAGATTGAGTTGATCAAGTTATGCTTTACTTGATACATGAGTTGGGCTTGCTCCTTTGAGATTTGATTTTATCAAGTTGTAATTTGCTTGATAAACTTGGTTGTGTGGTTAAGTTGAGCATTCCTATTTGAGAGAAGTTGGAAATATCTTGAACCCCTTTTTGATTCTTAGAGAGATATTGCTTTGAGTTCTTGAAAACTAACTTAGATAGGGTTTGATAGCAATTTATGGTTCTATTGTTGAGGAGTTGATTCCTTGATATTGCATTATTGACAATTATTGAGTTGTGGTTCAATATCTTGTGAAAGTATACTACTTCTAACAATTCTCTTTATGCTCCTATGAGATTTATTTGAGTTGAGATTGAAAGTTGAAGGATAGAACATATTGAGTCTTTAACAATTCTCTTTATGCTTATATGAGATTGATTTGAGTTGAGATTGAGAGTTTAAGGATAGAACATATTGAGTCTCTAACAATTCTCTTTATGCTTCTATGAGATTGATTTGAGTTGAGATTGAAAGTTGAAGGATAGAACATATTGAGTCTCTAAAAATTCTCTTTATGCTTCTATGAGATTGATTTGATATGATTGGATGAAACACATTGGGTCTCTAGCAATTCTCTTTGTGTGTTCACATTGGGCAAGTTTCTTAGTAAAATTGCTTGAGCTGATTTGGGCAAGTTCTTGGTGAGCTTGCTAGGACTGATTTGGATAGGTTCTTGTGGAGAACTTGTGGACTTATTTGGATAGGTTCTTGTGGAGAACTTGTGGACTTATTTGGATAGGTTCTTGTTGAAGAACTTGTGGACAAATTTGATGAAGTCTTGGTGGAGACTTGTGAGTAGTTGTGATTGATGTTTTCAAGCTTTTGGCTTAATCTTGGGATAAATCTGACAAATATTTGAGAGCAGATTTGTGCAACACCAGAGGACTCAATTTGGTGTAGATTTGTGATAGAGTTTGAGAGGACTTGTGCTGGACCGACTGACTGTGTTTAGTACAGGTGTTGATGAGCAGCTGTGGAGGTGATCAGTGAGGATAGAAGTCTCTAGAGCCAGAGCAAGGAGGACAGGATGTCTTCTATGGAAAGGAGTTCCACCTGCTAACTGTAGAAGATGTAGTGATCTTCTGAAGTATCATTTCTAGAGCTTTGGTGGATAGGATATCTCCTTTGGGTAGGAGGCTCATAAATACTTCTTTGGGGGATAAGACATCTCCTTTGGGTAGGAGTCTCATAAATATTTTATTAGGGGAAGGATTCTCCTTTGGACAAGAAGTCCATAAACATTGTAATTGGGAAGGACTCCCAAAGGATTTGATTGAGAAAATTTAGTGAAATATTTTCTCTGTGGAGTAGGCCACCTTGGGTGAACCATGTTATATTGGTGTCTCAATTGTTTGATGACTTGTACACTTGGTTTGATTATTGCTTTGATTTTGCTATTGGTTCATTACATTGCTTTCTGAAGTAAAAGGAAAAAGTTAAAAAGTGGTCTTATATTGTTCACCCCCCTCTCAGTATAAGCTTGTGGTCTTCAATTGGTATCAGAGCAGGTTCCTTTGGAAGAGTTTCACAACTTGAAGTAAAATCTTGAAAATAACACAATGGATTTTACAAGTGGTAATTCAGCACCTATTCTTGATGGGACAGATTTTGGTCTATGGAGCATAAAGATGAAGGTTCATATAATGGCTCTTGGAAATGAATTTTGGGAAGCATTTGAGTTTGGGTACACTATTCCAAAGCTCCCTCCTACTACTAAAGATGATAAACTTCTACATCATAGCAATTCAAGGGAAATGAATGCAATTTTGAAAGGTCTACAAAAGGCAGATCTTACAAAGGTGATTCATTGTAATACAACAAAGGAAATGTGGGATCAATTGCAAGTGGTTCATATAGGTGATGCAAATGTTAGAAAAGTAAAATTGAGATATTACAAAGGTATTATTGAACAACTCAAGATGAGTGATGAAGAAAATATTAGTGACTATATGCTTCATATGGATGAGATTGTTAATTCCATGAAGGAACTAGGTCTTGAGCTTGCTGAAAATGATGTTTGTGATAAAATTTTGAGGTCTCTTCCAAATAGATTTAGTGAAAATATTTCAGCTATTGAGGAAGCCAAGGATTTGGATAAATTGAAAAAGGATGAGCTTCATAGTATACTTGCAACTTTTGAGTTAAGAACTAAAGTGGTACCTGATCCTAAGAAGGAGGCAACTTTCAAAGCTACCAAGAAGTCCAAGGGTAAATAGCAAGAAGATAGTGATGAGTCTTCTAGTGATGAAGAAGCAAACTACAACAAGAAAGGCAAGTTCTCAAGAAAGCAATAAGGTATGAAATCTGTTAAATGTTTCAATTGTGGAAAGTTTTGTCACTATTCTACTAACTGTCCAAAACCTAAGGATTATTGTGATGAAGAAAAATAGGATTATAAGCACAAGGAATATGAGAAGCACAGGTATCAAAGGAAGAACATAAATGATCAAAACAATCAAGGGAAGAGGTACTTCCAAAAACACAAGAAAATTTTCTACACAGAAAAAGCAAGTAAGTGTTCTAGTAGTGATTATGGAAGTTCTTCAAGTGATGATAGAAATGAGATATTTTTTCTAACATAAAAGGAAGGAAAAGAAAATAGGAATAGATTTGTTGTGCTTAAGTGCTTTAGATGTGGAAATTTTGGTCACCTTGAGGATGATTGTACAAATTATGGTTTGAATTCTGGTAATACTATGTATGAGGATGCTTCAGAAAATTATGAGGAAGATCTTCTTATGGCTTTAGATGAAGGTAGCACCTCTAGTGGTAAGAAATCAGAAAAGGATATTGATGTTTCAAAAGGTAAAAAAATAGAGGATGTTTCAGAAAAGGGATAAGTAGATCTTGAGGCTAAACTTGTTAATGCTCTTGATGTGTTAAAGAAAGAAAGAAAGAAATATGCTAGACTCATTGATAGGTTTGATGAATACCATTATGAAAGAGATGAGCTTATAGGGAATCTTGATATCTCTATAGCAAAGACACAGGAACTCAAAGAAGAGTTGGCAGCTAGGTCTCTTGAGTGTAAAGAGTTAAAATATGAAGTAGCTTCCTTGAAAAATAAAACTAAAGAGTACAAGGAGAAGCTTTACAAGTTTGAAGAAAGTTCAATAAGGTAAAATCAATCATCAAGTATCAAAGAAGGACAACAGATAAAACATGTCTTGGTTTTGGAAAGAAATAAAAGGAATAGGTTGAGGAATCTAGTATGAGCTCCCAAGAAGAAGATGGTTTAGATGAAGAGAGCACTTTAGAGAGTAAGTTTTTAGATGGTGATTCAGATAGCACAGAATCAAAAAATAGGAATCAGCATAAGGGGAGAAAGACTAAAGGACCTATGAGGTCAAGGCAAGGAAATTTCTATGGAAGATATTTTACATGTCACAGGTTTGGACACATGGCTTCATAGTGTAGGGCTCAAGCAAGACAGGTTAATGGAAATTTTAGAAATGGTAATTTATTTCAAGGGTATTGCTACTCTTGTAATTAGTTTGGGCACAAGGCAGTTAATTTTAAGGTTAACAACAGGAACAGGTTTGGTCCAACAGAGAGGATTCAAAAAATAGGTACATCTCAAAGGAATAACATTGTCAAATGTTATTAGTGCAATAATGAAGGACATACAACCATATGGTGTAGAGCAGAAGTTCTAAGGTACAGGTTCAAGGCTATGAACAAGAACAGGAATAATGGCAAGAACAGGAATAATGACAGGAATAGGAATAATGGCTTGAACATAAACAAGAACAAGGATATGAACAAGAACAGGAACAGGAACAGGAACATGGATAAGGATATCAGGAAAAATCATGGAAAGGTAGCTATGGACATTGATGATGATCAATGCCTAATGGAAGTTTTACTCCCACCCCAGAATTAATCACCTCAACAGGAGGTGGGGGAGGGGCTAAGATAAGAGGCTCATTCTTAGCCCTGAGCCCCAAAGGTAACCCTTTGCCATTGATGACAAAGGGGGAGATATTTGAGTAAGGGGGAGAGCCTTGAGTCAGGGGGAGCAAAGCTTTAGATGTAACAAGAAGAATTGTTGTTCTTGAAATTATGAATCATATGGTTCTTTATGCAAAGAAATGTTAGATTTACACGTTATAAACCTACTTGTTTTAATTGAAGATATTTTCAATTTGGTAAAATTCATAGACAATGGCCTTGCATATTTAGTGAATGTCAAAATAAGACCAAAATATTATTAATTTTTATGGAAATAATAATGGTAATACTTGAATATGAAATAGAGTGGATGAACATTTAATTTTATTATTTGAGGAGGATCCTAATATATAATAGAATTTATCTATCAAATTATATGCTAGTACAAATTTAAATGAAAATAAAAACAATATATTGTACCTTCATAATAAACCTAAGTATTCTTGATGTTATTAATTCATAAAACCTCTCTAGGTGCTCTTTACTCACAAATATGAAAAAATATTTTAAAAACAAATTAATGTAATACTATAAAAGAACTACCTAAATCTGAAATATAATCTACTGAGAATTCTTTTCTTGGATCAGACTAAGACCTATTTAAACTCTTAGATTTTATGGTGCAAATAAACAAAGTATTTCATGAAGCATGAAAATATCGATGGCTCCATGCAAGGCCTAAGATAAACCATTGATTTGCTATTCCTTAAACTTGCAATAGACTATAAACTCTTTTAAAGCTTGTGTTATGATTGAATTAATTCAAATGATCTATTTAATGCAGAAAAAAATATGAGGCCACATTGGTCATTTGACTCTTGATAGGCCTTTTACAATTATAAAATAGCATACCTTAAGGCAATGTAATTTTATGATTATTTTTTTCAATCATTAAAAAATAAAATATTTTATTTTATACCCATTTTATGCTATTGGTGGAATTCATATTTGACATGGTATCTAGTCCTTTGTATTGTTAATAGCACCAAATGTATCCCACTCAATATATTTGTTGAGTTGGATATGCCCATTGATTAAGTTGACACCTTGAATTATTGTGTATGCTTTTTATTTTAAACTGGGTACAAAATACCTAAATTGAAGACATAATAAGTTTGTTAACTAATATTTTCATTTATTTTATTTTTTTATTAGTAACGGGTTTTATAAGGGACCCAAAACCTTATATACAAGCTATAAGGAGAATCCTATGAAGGTTCGACTCCCTACAGAACAAGCCAAAATTGGGCCAAACACATGGTCCATAAGCTAAAAAATAGCCTAGATTATTACAACACCGCCCATGGGCACAAACAAAAAGTGTGAGGTTCTACAACCTATCCTTATTTTACAAGTGCCAATGTGCCACCTTGGCATATCAATGTAATAAGGTCCCACAATTTACCTCGCATTGTGAGCCATCGTGATCCTTGACATCGTGGCACTATTCAACATTAGTAACTGCAAGTTCACTACAAGAATCAATGATGTATTGGGGAAGGTTGTCCTGCCATGTCACCAGGGGTTGGACAGTTAACCCAAAGTTTGCTATTGTATCTGTCGTCCAATTGCCTTCCCTATACACATGTTGAATACACCTATTGTTAATCACACTTAATTGGACAATGGACTCTTTGATGATTGGTTGCATATTCCAAGGTGGATGCGAGACCTATTTCAAATAATTTATAGTGTTTAACGAGTCTCCCTCGATTATCAGGTACTAGATATTGAGCTCAATAGCCATTTGGATGGCTCAAAAATTTGCTTGACCTTTTGCAAAATTGTTAGATTGAACTCCAAGTTTTTATGCATAAGCCAAGATGAGACGACCTTTGTCATCCCTGATTATGCCTCCACAACTCATGTCACCGGGGTTGCCTTTTGATGCACCATAAAAATTTAACTTGAACCAATGAGGGGGAGGGGGAATCCAAGATACAAGGGATCTGTCCACAATAGCCTGGGAATGACCAGAAACCTCAAAAGATAGGTTAGCATAACGTGCCACTTGAATCTCAAACGGTGATGAAGGACAATCCTTAGAAGATATGATATTGGCATTTTCAGAGGTAAAAGTCATGACTCTCAAACAGATCGAATCCGGATCTAGGGACAAAAATTGAAAAGCTTGATTATTCCTTTCCAACCAAATTTACCACATAAAGTGAGGAAGAATGATCGACCACAAAAACTTTAGGCGGGTGGACTTAAAGGGGTTTGGCCACTGGGTAATAATATCACTAATAGACTGAGGAGCAACCTAAGAGATGGAAACATTTGATAGGATCATGGAAAGGACAAGGCCAAAAAAGAGGAACTCTAGAAACAAATGATTAACTAACTCCCACACAAATTTACATAAGTAACATCTATTAGGCAGGATCATACCATGGGTTATCAAGTTATCAGTGGTGAGGAGTCTATTTTTTACTACTAGCCAAAAAAATGGGTAATTTTGGAAATAAGGTTTTTGATCCAAATACTATTGGAAGGAAACCAATCATCTTTAGGTTTATTCATAGCCATATATGCGGTCTTAACTGAGAAATTCCTAGACTGGCTAAATTTTCAAAAGAGAGTATTAGGTGGCCTGGTACTTGGGATCAAGTGAGTTCGAAGATGCTCGGCTAAACAAATACAAGTTGAGCGAAGCTCAAGGGAATCCAGGTCAGCAAGGATGTCAACCCAGCAGGGGACCACAACTTCATTATTAATGAAATTCTCAACTTTGGGACCAAAAATCAAGTCGATGATAGGTTTAAGAATACTTACAAATTGATCCCGAATCAAGGACTGAGTGGTAATCCATGAGTCTTCCCATAATATTATTCACGATCCATCTCCAAGCTTCCAACTTCCACCTCTTTGAATGATAGATCATTTTCGGCACACCAAGTTCCATAATGCATAACCAACAGGCATAAGAGAATTTTCTATCAATGACCGTTGCTTGAGGTATTTGTTCTTAACAATGTCAACCCACTGGGTCGGGTAGTTAGAAACTATCTTCCAGGCCTGTTTTGAAATCATAGCCATATTCATTTGGTGAACCCTCCTCAGACCAAGTCCTCCCCTACACTTTGGAAGGCATACCTTATCCCAAGCAACAAGGGGAAATCTACTTTTATTCTCTCCTCCTAACCATAGGAAATTCTGCTGAAGTTGTTCAAGCTTATTACATACAACAATCGAAGCTCAAAATAGGGACATAAAGTATATTGGCACACACTAAAGACATGATTGGACTAGAGTGAAATTCTCTGCACTGCTGAGCAAGGATCCTTTCCAGCTAGCAAGCTTCTTCATAACCCTCTAAATTACATTGTCCCACATCCTCACAGATGGTTTCCCTTGGAATAAAGGAAGGCCAAGGTAAGTTGTAGGTAGTTCAGCAATGGCACATCCCAGGATCTGAGCTATTTTGACCTGTCTATCAGCCAGAGGATTCATGAAATAAATGCTACTTTTCAAATAATTTACTCTTTGTCCGACAACCCTCTCATAAGCTTCCAATATATATTTGATAACTTTGGCTTTAGGGATACTAGAGAGGTTGGCTAAAATTGTGTCATAAATAAATTGTTGATGGGACACTGGAGGTAGCCTGATTGAAGCCTTGATACCTGAGATGCCGCCCTCAAAGCATGTTGTATTAAGCGCTCTTCCTAAGCTATCTGGCACAAGGATGAATAGGAAGGGTGACATCGGATCCCCTTGCCTTATTCCCCTTTTGCTCCTAAAATATCTTGCAACTGCACCATTCACTATGACCGAAAACTAGGCAAAAGACATGCAGGATTTAATTGTTAGAGTAATATTCCATTACTTGGGATATTTACCATTTACTCCACTAGGTAAAAGAGTAGTTACATTTACCTTTACTATTTACTTTTACATTCTAGATATTTATCATTCTTATCCTAGGTTAATATTTAAATATCCTAGGTTAGTTGTTAGTCAGTTAGTGCTATTTCCTATGGTTAGCGTAGTTAGCATGGCTATGGTTATATTCCTATTTTGTAACCTATATATTAGGTTTGATTAATTCTATCAAATCTAATGTCTACAATAATATTTGATTTACTTTATTGCTTGAGTAATCTATGGCTTACATTGGTATCATTCGCTGAGGGGATGGGCAAGGTGAGCGATGCTCGCTCCATTTGACCTGGGCTACAGACTTCATCGTTCGACGCCATGTTTTTGGATAAATTTTGTTGGAACCTACTGACTTGCACGTATTCTAAGGGTTTTGGCTGAGCTGGAAAGGCTCGTTGGACCCACTTGTTGGAGCTGTCAATAGATCTGCCATCCCCCTTGTGTGTTGTAGGCCCATAGGGGAGAACACGACCGCATTGCATAGGCCCATAAGACCCGCACACAGCACGCAGGCCCATCGGCCCGATCACGGGTGCGTCACCCAGGCCCATAAGGCTGGCATGCGATGCGTTGGCCAGATTGTGACATGGAAACAATGGGCCCGATCGGATCCAGTTACCGAGAGATGCCAGACTCCGGTGATCGGCCAGATCGTGATCGAGAGTCGGCATAATTCTGTAACTGACCCATCATCGACGATCAAAAAGCGAGGGCAAGAACTCCCTCCTTATTCGGTGACCAGACAGACCCTATCAGACCTATCTGGCGATTGATTGGTAGCCATCGACCAAAGAGGAGACTCCTATGATCGACGATCAGATACCGACAATCAACCCGCCCAGGAGGGTAGGAGCGCCCTCTTACGGGACCGACATCGATGATCAAAACAACTTCGACAACTGACCTGCGTCGACCTGACCATGGGTCAGGCGAACTAACAGGTCATTGATAGGGGACAACCTTGTCAGTGCCCAAAAACCCAACTAGGATCGAGACCGACAGTCGATCGGAGAGGAGCCTCCGACGATTGATGATCGATCATCGATCAGAGAGGAGCCTCCGGTAACCAGTGACCACCCACGACCTCAATGGACCTCCACGTGAGGGTAGAAGCGCCCTCTATGGGAGGAAACATGGACAAATTCTAAGATAGACCACTACGCAACAAAATTTGAAAAATATCACGCATCCTGGTGACACATGGCACTGCCACTGGACCGAGGTGCTGACCTGGTGACCCTAGATTTGCATTAGCTCGACATCTAGACCACTAGATCTATGACACATGGTAGACAATGGATCTGGGCTGACTCAACTCGGACACCTGGACCTGGAAACGTGGCGATATCTGGTTACTCCGACGAGCTGAGTAAAGTTATTGGTTGGACGTTGACGTGTCATCGTTTGATTTGTAGGCGGGGCAAAAAGGTTCATTTGGACATACTGCCCGAAGGCAGTTATAGGTTGTTCGGTGCCTTTGTGGTTTTAAACCACAAAATTGCGTCCACAGGACGCATGTGGGATTAATCCCACTTTACTTCCACTCCAATGCTGGGAAGCCTTCAAAGAGAAGGCTTTCCCCATCAAGGCTCGTCGTGCGGGACAGCCCGACTAGCTCAACGAGCCAGCCCAAGGCTGTGTCCCGCGGGGTCGCGGGTTCGATTCTCCCCGACGACGCTTTCAATATAAATTTTGCTAAAAAGGGCCGAACGCAACAACGACATACTTAAGGTATTTTTTATTTTTTTTGTAAATATTTTAATTATTTAATCCTTTTTAATTAATAGTTTAACTTTTTTTTTGTATTAAAATCAATTTTTTTTCAAATCACATTGGTTTTATGCAAAATTTATTTTATTATTAATTAAATAAGTGCTTAGATTTATTAAATTTTTTGCATTCAAATAGAAAATTTCAAGGATCTCTTTTTGCAAATTACAACAACAAATAGTGCTTTTGTTTTCTCACCCAAATGGAGATATAAGAACATATAAGAGCCTATTTTTTTTGCAAACTAGAAGACCCATTTTGTTGCAAAATTGAAGCCTACAATTCTTCTCCCAAAATCCTTGTTAATTTTGCATAATAAAAAGGAGGAAATATCACATTTTGTGATTCTTCTTTTCCAAAATTGTAACACAAGGAGTCACCAAAACTTGCAAAATTCAAAGACCAAAATTTGTGCAATTGTTTTCTCCAAGGAGGGATAAAAGACAAGAAATTGTACATCTATTTTTTTTTTTGCACATTTGCGAAGAAATTGTAACCTTGGGTCCACAAAAACTAAGTCGTGTGTCGACTAGTTCTGGAAGCCTTCCAAACGCGGGTCGTGTGTCGACTTGTCTTGGAAGGAGTGCTCGATTTGTAAATTTTGCAAAATTAAGGGGGGAAGACAACATTTGTACTTCTTTTGCAAAATTGTAAACAAAGTGGAGACATAAAATATCATTTTTTTGTACAACACAAATACACATTTTGTTGCAAAAATTAAAAAGGTGCATTTTCGATTTTACTCGACACCTTCATTGGCAAATTAGGTGCATTTTCGGTTGCATCCGACACCTAGGTGATAAGATTTTGGTGGGCATTCTTGTTTGATTATTGCATTATTTCATTTTGCAATTATAAGTCATAGAATCAAGAACACACTAAACCCCAAAATTTCACAAATTTGTGTAAATCCATGCATAGATTTAAAGCCAATTTCACTTGATATTCTCTCCTAAATCAACAAAACCCCTAATTCACTCTTATTTGTTTGGCTTAATTTCCTCTAAATTTTCATCCTTCTTGAAGGGTGCTAAGGCAGATGCCATTAAATATCTGTTTGATTGAATTATCTTTTGGTACTCTTTTAAGGGTAATCAAAAGAAATTACAAGTTTTTGAAAATAAGGAACCTTAAAAGTTGCAATCCTTTGCACTAAGGGGGGATAATTCCTTTCTTCCTTCAAACACATATTTTGATAAGAGGGAAATAAAACTTGTAAAGGCAATCAGAAAAGTAGAAGTCATCAAAATTATATCTTTTATTTTAGACTTCATAATAGCAACCATGCTTGAAGTACTTGCAATAAGGAAGGATGATTTGGTGAATTTTTTGATAAAATTGCCTAGAAAACATAGTTTTGCACAACTTGTAAAAATGACAACCAAGACACCATTCAGTGTTGGTTTCAAAACAAGAAAAACTAAAATGGCAAAGGCATATCATAGAAGCCATGTTTCTAGTGAAGTGTCTCATTTTGATTCTGATTCTGGTTCAAAGACAGCACGAGGAGTGCTCATTGCTAAAACAATATTGTAGAGGGAAAACACATTTGTCACCATGGGCAAAGCACCATTTTTCTCTCTCTCCTTTTAGGCTTCATAAATAGCATAAGTTTTTGTTTGAAGTACTTGCAATAAGAGGTGATTGTACCTTTTTTAGGCTTCATAAATAGCAAATTCTAGGTGTTTGAAGTCCTTGTAACAAAAGGAGGGACTTTTTGTGGTGTAAAATTGCCTAGGAGGCAATATTTGTAAAATCCTTCACAAAACTCTTGAGTTGCACATCTTTTGCAATTAAAGGGGGAAATACATTTCTTTTCTTCACTGATTTTTGTAAATAGAGAAGAAGACTTAAAAGGGTGCATTTTCGATAGCGACCGACACCTTAGTCATACTTCTTTCAGAAATTAAATACAACATGTTTTGCAACGAGAAGGGGGGAACTTATAAGGGTGCATTTTTGACAGCGACCGACACCTTAGCTACCTTATCTTTTGCAAATTCATATTGTAAATGAATGAACCTCGTATGAAGTGATCTATTCTACTACACCTAGCGATTGTAGCGGTTGGTTACCCATGCAATTCGGTTGGATGAAGTGATTACTATAAGGACATTCGTTGGTGTGAAGACAAAGTGAGGAATGACCCATTTCTTTGCTTAGGAGCAGCCAGAGCACTGTGACAGAGCAAAGAACCAATAGATCAACATTTTCTTCCACTGTATTGGGGTAGTTATATACTTTACCCAAATATTGTTGTATAGGAGGATATGTATGTATTACCCAAATAATGTAATAAGGGGGGATGTTAGAGTAATATTCCATTACTTGGGATATTTACCATTTACTCCACTAGGTAAAAGAGTAGTTACATTTACCTTCTAGATATTTATCATTCTTATCCTAGGTTAATATTTAAATATCCTAGGTTAGTTGTTAGTCAGTTAGCGCTATTTCCTATGGTTAGCGTAGTTAGCGTGGCTATGGTTATATTCCTATTTTGTAACCTATATATTAGGTTTGATTAATTCTATCAAACCTAATGTCTGCAATAATATTTGATTTACTTTATTGCTTGAGTAATCTATGGCTTACATTAATCAGTCTAATCCATCTATGGTGAAAACCAAACCGGGATAGGACAACAGTAAGAAACTCCCAAGAAACTCTATCAAAAGCTTTACTGATATCTAATTTTAAGAAGAAACTTGAGGACCTATTGACCGTGACAGTATGGATAAGCTCATGGATAGTGATCACACTATCCGTAATGACCCTTCCTTGGACAGAGTTGCCCTGACACTTATCAATGATTTTAGGCATAATGAGCTTCTTTTATTCGCCATGGCTTTAGTAAGGATTTTGTATAACACATTGCACAAGCTGATAACAAAAAAATCGGACATGGATCGACATTCATGAGATTTCAGGATAAGAGCAAGGAATGTGGAGTTCAACTCTCTAGGGAAAAACTTGGTTCTTTTGATTTCTAAAATGGCTTCATAGACATCATCTCCAACAATATCCCAACAAGATTGAAAAAACTTAGGAGGGAAACCACCAGGGCCAAGGCCTTTGTTAGTTGTCATTGAAAACAAAGCTTCTTTAATTTCATCACAAGATAATGGTGGCAATAGAAGATCATTATCAGCTTGAGACACCAGGGATGGGATGTGTTGAAGAAGGGATTCTGACACCTCGTTCGGGAAAGCCTGAGATGGGCCCAGGATATTACAAAAATGTTCCATTACCTCATTCCATATTTCTTCGAGATCTTCAATCAGTGATTCATATTATCTATGGAGGCATCTGATATTATTTGCTCCTCTATGTCTCATTTTGGTCACGTGGAAAAACTTTATGTTTCGATCACCTTCCCTAATCCACAAGGCTCTGGAATTTTGCTGCCATAATGTTTCTTCCCTGGCCAACAAGTTATAAAATTCACATAACAATACTTTTTCCTGCCATCGAACTTCATCAGTAGCATTGTCATTCTGAACCAACTTTTCTATTTATTTTAGCTAGGAGAAAATTACTTGTCGTGATTCAAAAATGTTTCTAAAATATTTTTATTTATAACTACAATGACCATGCATGTTTTTCTTTGTCTCATCTATAATATTGTTTGTTGATGAATCACTAATTGCCACATAAGTTGAGTTAAAAGAGGATAAGCTTGTTTTTCAATCAGTATCTCATAATAAGGAAGAATTTTGTAGTCCTTGGTATTGTATCAAACCTAATTAAAGTTTATAGTTAGATAAACAAGTTTTTTCATCAAAATTTTATAATGTACCCTTTTAGTTAAAAAAGGTTTATATAGGTTTCAAGTAGTCACGCTAATACTAATGGATAACAACAATGTAATTTTGGTGTGGCTTAGAAAAAGGTTTATATAGGTTTCGAGAAGTCACGCTAATACTAATGGATAACAACAATGTAATTTTGGTGTGGCTTAGAATTAGTGTGGCAAGATGACTTCTAATATGAAGTCTTGAAATATTCTTGAATAAGAGTCTCTTGAAGGTGAAAGTATGTGTGTACTATCTAAGTAGGCTTTAGCTAGTTAAAAACAATATAGCTTGACCTTAAATGATGGGACTTCAGAGGGAATTAAATTTAGGATTTTAAGTTATGATATTTATTAATAAAAAATTATTAGAATTGATTACTAAAAAAAATAGTTGGTAAACTAATTTAAAAATTTTATTATTTTTTTGTTTGATAGGAGAGTTGGTTACTGTTGTCACATTTTGCAAAGGGGTACAAATTCTGAAAAATATGAAGATTGCTGCTACTTACTTCCCTCCTTCCTCCCTTTCCAGCTTCTTTTGTGCAGTTTCCAATTTCTTTCAGTTTTAGTTTTTCTATTTTCAGCTTTGTGTTTCAAGAGTTCCAGCAGCTTGGGCAGGCTTGGTGAAAAGGCCAAAAATTTTCTAAGTGTTGAAGCGAGTGACACCCGTCATCGCTCATTTCTTTGGGCAACGCTCATCGTCACTCACTTTCTAAGTGAAACCCGATGGAGAAACAAAAAAAAATGCAAAATCTTCTAAGTGTTGGTTTGGGAGCGACTCCCGTCATCGCTCCATTTTGGAGCGACTCCCGTCGTCGCTCCCCTTTTCAAGCGACCATGGGCGGAGGAATAAAAGATAAAAGAGATGAAAAAAATCTAAGTATGAAGACTCCCACCTTCACTCAAGGTTTCCAGCACCTCCCACCATCACTCAAGGTTTCTAGCGCCTCCCTCCATCGCCCAAGTTCACCAGCACCGCCTATCGTCGCTCTATTTTGGAGCGACGCCCGATGTCGCTGCCATTTTTCAATGACAACAAGCAAAGGAGACCCAAAATTTGGCTAAGTCCTAAATGGAGTTATTGACGTTGGTTGCTCTATTTTGTTGCATCACCCTTCATCGCTACATTTTTCCAGCCACAGTCGTTCCCCCCTAGTTGATGAATGTGTGAGAAGAAGAGCCAAGTTGCTAAAAATTCTAAGTCATGGTGTCTCCCAATTTTGTTCCATCCTAGAGTGACTCCCGGGGGCACTCTCTTCAGTAGGTAACTTTGGTCATATATTCCTTTCATCAAAAAACTTCATATATGGACCAAGCTACAATGAATTCCGAGATTTGGGCATGACAGTATGAGACAAAAGGTGTGTCACAGAAGTATATAGTAGGTTAGCATTGAATGTCTAATTGTACTAAACCTATCACATTCATCAAACTTGATATCTTACCCACCATATCAACCCAGAGCTGTACCATTTCTAGGTAGATCTTGCTGTAGGTACACTCATGGTCAACAAAGGTCTAATCTTGGCACTTTTTACAGCTTTTGCAGTGTCTTGAGTTTTGTGCTCAATTGTAATTTAGGGGGAAATTCCTGCTATAAATAGCATATGAACTTCATTGTAAAATAGGGGGATCATATTGCTAGGGAAGCTACTGTAAGCAAACACGTTGCATCAATATAAGGTATACTTGGCTCCATTTACTGTCTCTTTCTTTTATGTTGCCTTCCTTAAACATTTTTGAAAGTTTAATTTATTTTTTTGATTGTTGTCATTCTGCATTCTGGATCTCAGTATTGGCAATTAAGTGAACCTAGAATACATATAGAAGGATACATAGGAAATAATCATAGTGCTAGTTTATGTTACATGTCTCACTATTGATCGTTGCTAGTTTGAGTATTGGTTAGTTACTATGTTGCTTGTTCTTTTCTACCATTAACACACACATTTACATTTCTTTCTGCATTTGTTTATCTCTTTCATGTTCCCTTATCTAAAAAATAAAGTAGTGTAGTATAGGAGTCGGTCTTCTCCAGATATTGGCACAAAAGGCATCCCTTCCTTTTGGCCTTTCAATATACGAGGCAAATCTAGGGTGCACAAGATTAAAACCCTTTTCGAATGGTAGATTCATAACCAACAGCTTCTTTGGCATGCCCGATGGGACACGAGTGTCACACCCCATAAGCGGTATTGAAGCATCAATATTCGCTTCATTGCTATCAAAGGAGAACACCTGGTGACTCTATTGAACCTGAATACTCTCTGAGTCTCAAAGACTGGTCCAATATCAAAATCTCCTTCATGCATACAAGATGGAGAGCTAAGAATGCAGGATAGGAAGTTCCTAAGTTTTATGAGCTTGACATCAATGTTTCTGGAGAGCACTTGAGGATGATTGACTATCAAGCCTACCAAGACGAATATTTGGAGCAAGAAACTAAAACTGAGGAGACAACTTTAGAAATAATTGACAACTACCATGATCCATATCAGGACGATCAAGACGTAGACATGGAAAATCCTCAGCCAAATTCTCCTGAGCTATTCCCAGTCATTGACTCCACTAGACCCCTCAATCTAGCTGGGCAAGATGTTGTTCCAGCTGCTACTTTAAAGTCCCTTCCCACGTATGATGGAACTGGAAAGATAGCCTATGAACAAATCCAGGATATCTTAGCGATGGATGCACTGCATTCCATCACAATATTAAAGTGTCAAGACATGGTTGTTAGCTCTCTCTCTATAAGGTAAGCTCCTATACTATTACAATCCTTACCAAAAAATACTATTATAGGATGGGCCCAACTGATCGGACAACTAGTCAAAGGGTTCAATGAATTTGCAGATCTATCCTTGTTGCTGCACCAATTTCAAACCATTCAACGACATCGTAAGAGGAGATATTAGACTTCAATGTGAGGTTTGCTTGGTCCTAGAAAAGGGTGCCTATTGAGCTACATCCCACCAATGGACAAGTTGTTCACTACTACGTCAGAGTGTTTAACTCGGACATCAGTTTGGTCATCAAGTTGGCCTGCATTAACACTTTTATCTAGTTGTATGAGGTAGCTCAAAGGGTAGATCTAGATATGATTTCCATAGGTAGAATTTTGCATAATATGGAGTCATTAATCTACCCAGATTTCCCATAATCATAATATCCATCGATGTCTTCTCAAATGTCTTCTTCATATCACAATCCACTATGGAATCTTGCACCAACTATGTCTTAATTTACCCCTCAAGTGCATTTTCCCACGTCATCGACACCTCAGCTCCCATCTACCCTGCAATATCCATCACTTCCAACTCCTCCACAATACTCGACCTTGCCTCCACCATCATTGTTAGCTCCATTGCCTCCGTCGGCCTAGTCGGTACCAGCCAATATCGACATACATACTAAGATACTGTAGGAGGTATAGTCTTTGGCCTCCAGTTACCGAACGTTGTCCAATGACGTGGTCATCATGAAAAAGAAGCTGGCTCAGTAGGAATTTATTCCTAGGAGGCCATATCCTCCTCTCGTGCTGACAAGAGATCAAGTACCTCATACCAATAGGTCTCTGGCTAGAAATGCTACTAACAATGCAGGACCAAGCACTCTAGACAATGTGCACTAGTGCTCGACATGCAATGACCTCATGGAGGAGCCACCTGCATGCTACATCAGCATTATGTCTAGACTCTCATGAGAAACAACCCCGAGGAGAAATTCAACATTATTTGGGAAGGGGATCGTAACTTTATGGTCTTAAAGGAGGATCCTGTATTGATTCTAACCAAGAGTGGCAAAAAGCCAATCGAGGCAGATGCAGTCTAGATGTAGCCTTTGTTAGAATATTATGTTATATTACATTATTTTTACCAAAAGTAGCTCTCATAGGCGCTCTCCAATTTGGTTGAATAACCACTAATTGGTTAGAACCAATTTGTAACCAATTGTAACCTTTATATTTGAAATTAATGTGAATGGTCAATTGCTTCGTCAAATTCATCATGGTACCATAGCCAGGGACGATTAACCTATGAGGATGATAGACCTGCAGATGGAGGACTTGACAAACAGCCGACAAACCCTGACGCAAATAGCAGACAGACTGACGCAGACAAAGGACCCTGATAGACAGCGGATAGACCGAACATAGATAGAGGACCCTGACACACAGCGGATAGACTGATGTAGACAGAGGACCCTGACAGACAGCAGACAGACTGGATGTAGATCAAGGACTGACACAAACAGAGGACCCTAACACACAGCGGACAGACGGGATGCAAATCGACGGTGGAGGAGGCGAGTGGAGGCAAAAGGGTGGGGTTGATTACTCGAAGGCAACCGAAAGCTTTAGTGCTTTCGGTATTTTTTCAACCCTCCCACAGTGGCCACACAGGCCATGTGGGATAAATATTTTTTTTCCCTCTCCGGCCTCGACGTGGATAATACCGCCATGGTTCTCGATTTGTTTCATCGGGCCCTTCGGCTTCCGTGGTCGGTATGGTGGTTGTTCGGCGGTAGGTTGTGGTTTCGAATCCCGTCGAGGATTTTTTGACGACTGGTTTCGTCGCCTTTGATGCCTGTGCACTGTTGACACCCACCCAGCCAAGTTGACACCTGCAACACATTTTTTTGATGCCCAAACTAAATTTTTGATGCCTGAAATGCGGTGTTGACGCCCGAAGGACCTGTTGACGGCCGTAAAGCATAGATTGACGCCCAACAGGCATCATTTACACCAAAGGAAGCATTATTGATGCCTTGAGGCTCCATTTTTTTTTTTCATTTGGGGATCTTTAACGGTATTTTTTTACCCATTCTTGTCTATTTTGCAATTTGAAGGGGGGAGTTCACAAATTTCACTTGCAAAATTGTCAGACAAAGGGGGGAATTGGTAATAGGAGTTATAATTTGTGGGCATTTATGATTTTTTTATTTGCATTTAAATACTCTCTTTTCTTGCATTATCAATCATAAATTACAAAAACATATAAGACCCCAAATTTATACCCTATTTGTGCAATTTATTGCACAGTAGCGTTCGGTATTTGAGATACCTCTGGTCCACACTTACAGGTAATGTTGTCGTGCTTTGGACTACTGTATTCACCACCTAATATAGCTGCAACAACGATGTCTAAGCTTGTTCTCTATAAATCATCGAGGAGAAATAAGGCAAACTAGTTTTTTGTTTTTCCCATTTCATACCCACATCGTGATTGTTGTTAGGCGTAAATCCTGACGAAAGTTTTTTTTCCAAAGTGTTTAGGGGAAGTTACGTCCCACGCATGCGGAATAAAACTTTCTATGGTAGGTGTCATTAACAACACGATGCCCTTTCAGTATCGCCTATGTTCAATATATTGTGCTTCTCATATGTACTTATAGTCTCCCTCACATAAGGGCGAGTACATATTGAGTAGTATACTATTCATATATACCTATAGTTTCCCTCACGTAAGGGTGGGTGTATATTGAATGGTTACAATATAAAGATCTAGAAGGTATAAAGAAAGGGATACCAATTGGTGGTATAAGGAACCTTCATAATGGCCACAATTCATAAGTATCTCTCAGATTCACAATTGTTGAAAGGTCCTAACTTTGTTCCATGGAAGACAAAGATGAAAGCCATACTTCAGTTGGAAGATTTATGGGATGTAGTGACTGGCACTACCAAACATCCTCAAACAACAAGAACATATTAAGATGATTGGGATAAGAAATACAAGAAGAGTCTTGTGTTTATCTTGCTTGCTACTATAGATGAGGTGCAACCTCATATTTGTGATGCGAAAACTAGTAAGATATCTTGGGATGCTTTGATCATAGTATATGAAGGGAAGAATCAATCCACTATTCTAAAAATTCAAACTCAACTACATAATCTCAGTATGAGTTCTGGAGAAACAGTTGACATATTCCTTTGCAGAGTGGCAGACTTGAAAGCAAAATTGAATGCTATGGAAAAACTTGTGGATGATGATGTCTTGAATTATGTTATCTTGAAGCATTACCAAGTTCCTACAAGATGTTAATCACTTCTCTCAATGTTTCTGGTAGACAAGTATCATTTGTGGAATTGGTAAACTTGCTTCAGACTGAGGAGGCAACTCAGGTCCAGAAAGATGATATGCCATATAATGCTCTCTCCACACAACAAAGTGGTAAAAAGCAAGGCCAATTTCAAAAAGGGGGTGCTTCTTCTAAAGGAAAAGGGAAGCAATCTCAGCAAAAAGATACAAAATATTGTAAAATTTGTGACATGAATAACCATGACACCAATAGGTGTTGGTTCAAAAACAAGAAACCAAATGAAAGAGGTTCACAAAAGAAGGGCAAGAACAAGCACAAATACAATAAGCATAAGCAATCTAAAGGCCATGTTGCTTATGCTGAATCCAACTCAGACTCAAATTCTCCCGAGTCCGATTCGGATTCCGACTACGAAAGCGCACACAAGGTGCTCATGACTCATACTTTGTCTTCCCAGATAGATGTTGTATGGTATATTGATTCAGGAGCTAGCAAACACATGACTGGGGATAAATCCTGGTTTGATACTTTTGTGGAGAAAGAGGGTAAGCCAGTCACAATTGCTGACAATCAAGTATATCAAGTAAAAGGAGAAGGGGATATTTTTGTGTCCCTTCCTGATGGTAATTGTCAAATTGAAAAGGTTCTCTATGTTCCAGGCTTAGCCAATAATCTTCTTTCAGTCACACAAATGTTGGATAGAAACATGGAAGTCGTGTTTCGAGTTATCAATGGCAAGAAGAGATGTTTTATCACACACAATGGTAAACATGTTGCCATCGGATCTTACAAACATGGCTTGTTTATTCTCGATGCTATTTACACTCCAAATGTTGCTTTGGCTGCAACTACAAAGGAGGCCACCTCTCTCTGGCATCGGCGTTATGGGCATCTCAGTTCTGGATATTTGCTTGAATTACACAAATATGGGATGGTGAAAGGTCTTCCACCCCTCTCATATATCTTGCCAGTTTGCTCAGATTGCTTAGCAGGGAAGCAACATCGAGTACTTTTTGAAGCTAGCTCCTCTCGAGCTACAAACCCTTTAGAGCTGGTACATACCGATCTGTGTGGTCCTATGCCAACCAACTATGGTGGGAAAAAGTATTTTCAACTATTCATTGATGATTGCTCATAGAAGATGTGGGTTTTCTTTCTTCAGTTGAAATTAGAAGCATTTCTCTACTTTCAATAGTTCAAGAAGATTTTTGAGAAGGAGTCAGGATGTTTGATAAAAACCCTTCACTCAGATCGAGGGGGGGAATACACCTCTGAAGAGTTTTCAGAGTTTCTTAAGAAACATGGGATAAAAAGACAACTGACTACTGCCTATACACCTCAGCAGAATGGAGTTGCAGAAAGAAGAAATCATTACATTATGGAAATGGTTCGATGTATGCTAAAGGGAGCACATCTTGAGGATCAATATTGGGCAGAAGCAGTAAACACAGCATTATACCTGAAGTTGGATGAGAAAACCCTGCAGTGTATCTTTCTTGGCTATGATGAGTACTCAAAAGGTTATCGATTGATTGATCCTAAGACCAAGAAGACACATGTAAGTAGAGATGTTGTATTTGATGAAGCTCTCACATCAAAAGACACATCCACAATTGTATACCTAGATGAAGAAGAGCCTAAGAAGGAGGTTCAACTTCTACAGCAAAAATAGAAAGTCCCAAAATGGTATACTAGCACTTTGAGAGATGCTAAGTTGAAATCCCTTCTCGATCTATCTCTTGATAGGCCATGTACTCACAATATGACTCAACAGATGAGAGCAGAGGAATCTACTTCAGAGATTGACGAACTTTGTCAACACTTTGATGATTTGTCGGTGGAGTACGAGAAAATGATAGAGAGGAAGATAAGAATGGAGAAAAAATTTATATGTCTACATTGAATACAAACGAACCCACAACGGTTCAATCTGAACTTGATGAACCACAGTGGAAAGAGGCCATGGATGTAGAACACAAATATCTCCTTAAAAATAATACTTGGAAGTTAGTCGATCTGCCAACAAGAAAGAAAACCATAGGCTACAAATGGGTGTTCAAAGTGAAGTATAAGGTAGATGGATCTATTGATAAGCATAAAGCCCGGCTTGTTGCAAAGGGATATGCTCAAAAAGAAGGCATAAATTATGAAGAGACTTTTGCCCCTACTGCAAAAATGATGACCATTCATGTACTTTGTGCCATGGGAGCTCAGTTTGGGTGGAAATTGCATCATATGGATGTTAAAAGTGCCTTCTTGAATGGTGACTTACAAGAAGAAGTATACATGACTCAACCAGAAGGATTCGTGGTTGAGGGGCAAGAACAAAAAGTATGCAAGTTGATCAAATCATTGGATGGGCTAAAACAAGTTCCTCGAGCTTGGTATATCAAGATAGACAGTCACCTTGTGCAGCATGGTTTCATAAGAAGTCCTTCAGATGCAAATCTCTATATTAAGAAAAGTGGTTTTGATATAGTGATTCTTGTACTTTATGTGGACGATCTGATCATTACAAGAAGCTCAGAAAGAATGATTGACTTAGTGAAAAATGACTTGAAGCAATCATTTGAAATGACAGATCTAGGACTTCTACACTATTGTCTTGGTTTAGAAGTTACTCAACAAAAATTTCATATTAGAGTAACACAAAATAAGTATGCCAAGACTTTAGTAGAAAAATATCGGATGACTAACTGTAAGTCAAAGGCAATTCCCATGGAGCAAGGACTTAAGTTATCTCGATATGATGAGTCACCTTAGGTAGATGATACTCTCTATCGCTAGTTGATTGGGAGTCTCCTATATCTAAAAAATACCAGACCAGATCTCATTTTTGTTGTGGGATATCTTTCAAGGTTCATGCAAGAGCCTAAGATGACACACTGGAAAGCAACAAAAAGAGTGCTTCATTATGTTCATGGTAGTACAAATTATGGTCTGGAATATAGAAAGAATAATAATTTTTTCTTGGGATACACGGACTCGGATTATGTCGGATCTATTGATGATCGTAAATCCACTTCGGATATGTGTTTCATCTAGGATTTGGACCTATCTCATGGCACGAGTAAGAAGCGACATGTGGTTGCTTTATCTTCTATAGAAGCGAGAATATCGTGCAGTCAGTGAAGTAGTCTGCGAGATAATGTGGTTAAGTCGCATTCTTACAAACATGGGCCTTCCAAAGAATCTTCCTCTTCATTTGTTTTGCGACAATCAAGGTGTTTTGAATCTTGTCAAAAATTCAATATTTCATGAACGTACCAAACATGTTGATACCATATGTCATTTTATTCGAGATGAAGTTCCAAAGCACCATATACAACTTCAATACATTTCTATTGATGATCAAGTTGCAGATATCTTTACCAAAGCACTTGGGCGTATCAAATATGAAAAATTTTGAGATACAATTGGGATTTGCCAATAATGTAATAAGGGGGGATGTTAGAATATTATGTTATATTACATTATTTTTACCAAAAGTAGTGCTCATAGGCACTCTCCAATTTGGTTGAATAACCACTAATTGGTTAGAACCAACTTGTAACCAATTGTAACCTTTATATTTGAAATTAATGAGAATGGTCAATTGCTTTGTCAAATTCATCAGCCTTTGAAGGTATACACTAAAATAGAAAATGTGTAGCCTACCATGGAAGCTCTTGATAGAGCACCTATGCCTTCGCCCTCCAAAGAGAAGTCACCACCAGCCAAAGCTCCAGTGACTCAACCTCCAGCTGAAACCAAAGAATAGGCCCAATAAAATCTTAGGTACCTACCATTGACAAAGCAACAAAGAGTGGAGGCAACACAGATGTACCATACCAGGTACGGGTAGGTGAAAGAAACTGAGGAACCCTCTACTTCGGCCTACAACATTATGGATGAGCTCAAGAAGAACCCTATGAATATTAGTATGTACGATACCTTCTAGCTCCCTGGTCAGGTGGACCTATTATAGGAGTCTCTGAAAACTGTTAAAGAATAAAAGCCATCGTAGCTTGTGTTGGCTCAGTCCTTGACCACTTCAATCACTAAAAAGAATAGACCATCACCTTTCTACTTGTCTCTATGAATGAATGGGTATGTGGTGCACAATTGTATGACTGACTCTGATGCCTTAACCACTATCATGCCAAGGGCTGTATGCGAGGAAATCGGTATGGAATATACACATAGCAGCCAAGGTGTATTGCAGCTAGATGGCACTCCAATGAAAATAGTAAGAGTCATCAAAGATATTCCTATCCAGTTGCACAAAGCACTCAATATCATGTTCATTTAAGAATTTGTGGTTGTTGATCTAGAGCCCTACTTTGGCATGTGCCTCTCGAGAGATTTTACTGCCAAGCTAGGCAGCTATTTGTTGCTGGACTACTCACACATGGAAGTTCCCTTCAAAGGGAGGAAAGTGAAAATTTACAATGAGAAACCCTCCACTTTCCTGGTTGGAAAAATGTCAGAGGAAGAGTAGCAAGATGAGTCAGTCCATTTGATGACTAAGGAGCTAAGATAAGTAGACCTAGTTGAAGAGGTCATAGAGCAACTGCAAGTGGAAGATGAGTTCTCCCTGTTGGACTTCAATGCCATGATTGAATTTGATATTGGTTGTTACTCTGTCACCCAGTCCAATAATCCAAAGGAGGTAGCCAAAGAAGAAATAGGTTCTGCCCCCGATGAGCTATGAAAGTTATACTTTGATGGCACCCGATGTAATAACGATGTTGGGGTAGGGGTCCTTTTAGTCTCACCATCTGTAATACAAAAGGACTATTGTTACAGGTTGACCTAGAGTTGCTCAAATAATACTTCTAAGTATGAAGCCCTGTGCTTAGGTTTGAATAAGGTGGAGAGACTGGGGATCAAGCAGCTTCAGATATTTGGAGATTCAGAGCTAGTATGCAAGTAGATAACCAATAAGTGCTCCTGCAAGAAGCATTACCTCAAGGCATACCACAATCATGCTTGGGACCTAATGGAGTCATTCGACTCCTTGAATGTCAAAGCTATCTCCCAAGAGAAGAATAAACATGCTGACATCTTGGCATCTATTAGAGCCAGGTACATTTTGGCTGATGACACTATGTAGAATCCAAAGTCAATTTGTACAATTTACAGGTCTTCTATGCCTAATAATGACACCCACTGGCAGGTGTTCAATTGTGACAAGGATATCATCAATTTCTTGATACATGAAGCTAGCACTATCGAAGGTAGATACCCTGATGATAAGCAGTACGAGGGGTTGATACAGTTGAAGAAAAATCATGTCCCAAAAGGACTGATTACCCTGGAGAGCCTATTTGATCAGAATGACAAAGCCATATCTCATAGGATCGAAGTAGACTCCAAATAGTACATGGACCTAGAGCTAGAGCCTAGAAAGGTGATCAAGGTCAAAATAGACTGCACTCCAGAGGAACTGGAGCAGATTCAGGCCCTGTGCAAGGAGTACCCAGAAATTTTTGCTTGGTGTTACTAGGATTTAAAGGGGTACAATAAAGAAATTATCCAGCACACCATAGAGTTGGAATATGGAGTGAAACCCTGCATACAAAGGCAAAGACCGATCAATCCAAATATCAAGGTTCGGATGAGGGCCAAACTTTTAAAGATGCTCGAGGTAAATATCATTTATCCTATCAAGCATTCTTCTTGGGTCACATATATGGTCTCAGTTAGAAAGAAGAATGGAGACATTCACCTTTGCATGGATTTCCACAATCTGAACTAGGCCTCACTAAAGGACCACTATCCATTCTCGTAGATAGATTAAATTCTTTATGTGGTCATAGTGGCCCAGTATTTCTCTCTCTTGATGGATATTTCAGCTACAACCAAATCTAGGTGAAATACAAAGATCAGCATAAGATAGTGTTCACCACCAAATAGGGGATGTTTGCCTATCAGTGCATGCCCTTCGGTCTATCCAATGCAGGGGCTACATTCCAGAGAGCCATGGACCTGGCATTCTAGGAGCTACTCAATAAAATCATTGTCATCTACCTAGATGACATGATTGTCTTTTCACACAAGAGAGAATACCACACCTCTCATCTGTAGTAAGTCTTTGAAAGGTGCCGAGAATTTTGCATATCCATAAATCCCAAAAAGTCCATCTTTGTTGTGAAGGAGAGAAAATTTTTAGGTCATGTTATTTTTTAGAAAGGTCTTGTAGTTGATCCTGACAGAGCTGATGCTCTTCTCCTTTTGTTTATCCCAGTTAACAAGAAAGGGTTGCAGTCCTTCTTTGGCTAGATTAACTTTGTGAGAAATTTTGTGCTAGACTTCACTTAGATCATTAAACCTATGGTCAAACTCTTAAAAAATGATGTTGAGTTTGTCTGGATGGAGGAGAGAAAGCAGGCCTTTGAAGAGATTAAAGCTAGGATTGCTCAGGTGCCCGTGTTGATAAACCCAAACTACTCTAAGGATTTCATCCTATATGTCGTGGGGGAGCCCGAAAGCTATGCTACAGTCCTGACACAAAAAGGGGATGATGGTGAAGAGTGGTCGATTACCTTCTTGAGCCAAGTAATCCAACCGCATGAGGAAAGGTATAATTGCATTGAGCAACAAGTACATGTAGTTATCAGATCCTTGAAAAATTTTAAGCACTTTGTCTCTCAGAGTCAGATTACAGTTTTTGTGATACACCTTGATGTCAAAAATTTTATCATTCAAGGGGAACCGGATCACAAGAGGGCAGGATGGATTTCTAAAATCCAAGAATTTGACATGGAGGTGTGACCCACCAAGTTAATTTGAGGTTGGGCTCTATGCCAGGAGTTAGCCAGAAGTGCCACCGTCGAAGTGTCTGCTTGTCAATGGGAAGATCCAGTGATGTAAGGTAACTTTTCCAACTCCTTATCAGAGGAGAGTGACTAGACCGATGATATTGTGTGTTACTTCAATACATAGATATGTCTAGATCAGCTCACTGTCTCACAAATAAGGAGGTTTAGGCTCAATGCTCTGAAGTATATTCTGCACCTCGAGGGGTTGTATTTCAAAAACATAGACGACATCCTCTTGTGATGCATCAAATAATCTGATAAGTGGAAGGTCCTTGGCAAGTTACATTCTAGAATTTTGGGAGGACATTTCTTAGGAAGGCCTACGGCCTTAAAAATCATCAAAGCGAGCTATTACTGGCCCACCCTCTTCGTAGATGCATATGCAGTCTACCAAAAATGTGAAAAATATTAGAGATTTACTGGCAAAAACAAGAATGCGCCACTACCACTCCATCCAATCCAGGATGAGGCTCTGTTCTAGTAATGGGGCCTCGATTTCATTGGGATCATATTGCCTAATTCCTTGACATGTCATAATTTCATCTTGACTACCACGGATTACTTTACCCAATGGGCAAAGGCGATACCCACTAAGCATGTTGACCAGGAGATAGTAATTAGCTTCCTCGAAAGCCTAATCACCCTCTTTGGGATCCCAGAGGCTATAGTAATATATAACAGGCTAGGATTTGCAGTTGTACTGACAAAGTTCACCAACAAATACGGGATTTATCACAAGATGTCCTCCAACTACTACCCGCAGGGAAATGGCCTAGCTGAGTCCACAAACAAGAATCTAATGAATATTATCAAGAAGACTCTAGAGAGGAACAAGAATTTCTAGCACCTGTACCTGGACCGAGCGTTGTGGGTAGATCGTATCTCATTCAAGAAATCAATCAAAACATAATTGTATGTGCTAGTTTACGGGAAGGAGGTTGTCCTGCCTACCCACATCGAGATGCCCGTGCTCTGGCTGTTGGAGGATGAAAAGGGTGACATGGATCCTGTTGATGCTCGGTTGGCTCAGTTGCTGCATCTAGAAGAAGAGAGAAAAAGCTTATTAGGCTTTTACCAAGCACACCGAGACTACATGCAACTGGTTCTAAAAAGGAACTACAGCCTGAGTCTTCAAGATTGGTGATCTAGTGCTGAAATGGGATGCCCTGAAAGCAAAACTAGGCAACGATGACAAATTTGATACCTTCTGGCAAGGCCCCTTTTAGGTTGCTCGAGTCAACCAGTTCAACTCCTTTGTGCTGAGAGACATGGGGGGTCACATCCTTTCGATTCTAGTTAATGGCTTCCATATGAAAGGCTATCATCATTGAAAAGTTTTGGAGGTTTCCCTTGTACATACTTTCTTTTCTACTATTTAAGTGCATTTCTTTTCCTGAATGTAAATATTCCTTTCAATAGAGTTAGTTTTTTGTTCTTAATTCAAGAAAAAAAGCCAAGTTTTTGGTAGGCAGAGTGCCTGGTGGCAGACTCCTAAGGCTGGAGAAATTATGGAGGATTGAGAAGTTGTAAAATTTCACTAAGTGTCCATGGAAAGGGAGATGCCAAGTTTTGCCCAATTTGGCTAGCGACGCTCACCATCGTGCATCTTTTCAAGCGAAATATAGCCGTGTTCTAAAGGCCTCTCAATCAATGGGAAGGGGGAAAAAAATTGTCTCACGCTCAATTTTTCAGTGACTCTGGGAAGCGCCCTCCAAATTCAATGACCTCAGGAGGTGAAGACAATAGAAAATTGACTAAGGCAAGGGCTCACACTCACTGTCGCTCCAAAACTCAACGACGACCGATGTCACCTTGAATAATTTGTGATCTTGGGAGGTGTGATAGGGAAGGGTAGGCCAAAAATTTTCTAAGTGTAACAATAGCGCCGCCCGCAGTCGCTCATTTTTTGAGCGACGTCGAGAGTCGCTCACACTTTCGAGCAACAACCAATGGGACCAAGGCATGAGGAAAGGAAAAGTGCTAATTTTTGGTGTCCATTGTCGCTCCATTTTTGAGAAATGACCATCATCGCTTAGCTTTTTGAGTGAACTTCAACGAAGTGGAAGAGAAAGAAAGCAAAAGATGTAAAATTTTCTAAGGCACACTCTCCCTCCATCGCCCATTTCTCAAGCAACTCTCGTGGGCACTCATTTTCTCAAGTGAGACCAGTTGTTGCCCCCATTTTGAGCGAAACTTGGCGAGGTGGGGATTTCAAGAAAGAAACGAGGTTTAAAATTTTTCTAAGGCCCAAAGCATGCGGGTCGCTCATCGAGAAGCAATTAGCTCAATATTGCTCAAATATTTAGCGATTCTAGGAATCACCCCTAGCTTAGAGAGATAGTGGTTCCTGACATAGTTTAAAATAACAAACCTCGTGGCACGTGCCTAGGTGACGGTAGGTGACGTAATCAAGGTACATATTTTAAAATGCAAACAATTACATGATTTTCAATGCAAATTGCATTAAAGGTAAGGACAAATGTCAGGCCAATCAGTAATAAGGTGCGTTACCCAAGGGAGATTTTATGCACAGCCTATGAAGAATAACGGTGCTCCACACCCACTTTGCGCACCCGATATTTAATTCTAGTGCTTGCCATTAATACCAACCTTTGCATCTATCTTCGTAAAAAGGGATCAGTCGCTCATTTTACTACCATTATTAAACCAGTTAAAATTTGAGCTATGCCAAAGAGAGAAAAATATGAATTTTATCAACAGTCAATTGAATTATCAAAATTATCTTACTGCCATGGGTAAGAATTTTGACGCAAAAAATGGGAAAGCCCCCATGCAAGCAGCCTCTAGCGCATCTCAGAGTGAGTCACAGGAGCAGGCAGCTTTGAACTCACCTGAGATCAAATTGTGAAAGGAGAAGAAGGGCAAATGTAAGAAGAAGAGCACAACAAGTAAATATCCTCTTCCACCTCTTGTAGACCACCTAGGGGATATAGAGACGATGATTACATGCTCAGCATTATGCAACTACGACTCACGATGAAGGAATGGTGCAACAAGGTTTTGGTCTCGCATCCTTTCAGTGCAGCATACCACTCGAACCTATCCTGGTTATTGTGTCCATCTATTCACCATTACCTAGAGTTGGTTAAGGTCATCGTCAGATATTATGAGTCAAGCACCCGGTAAGTTTGCGACCATAAGAGGAAGGTGTTGTTTTCCCTCTACAAGGAGAGCGTTCAGATGGATTTTGCACTAGGGCATTCATCAGATAGAAATAACATCATCATAAGGGTTAACCTAGGTGAGTAGAGAGACAGGTGCACAGATAATCAAAAAATGAGAAAATTCCTTAATGCCCAGCTGAAGCAACCACTTCCAGATAAAGAATGGCTGATGCGACCGATACCTTTGGAGTGCTTCAAAATCCGAGCTATCTATGCCATGCTGGCCTGGGTGTTAGGCTGCGACACTAACACAGTGGTGCACCCATATCAAATTTCCCTCATAGAATGCATCTTGCATGGGAAATTTTATGACCCCAATACCCCAAAATAAGGAACGAGACCAGTCTTCTTTGACTGGGTAGATTGGATCACCTATGGAATTCATTCAAGCCTCATGGAGCTGAAGGATAAAAGGAGCACAAAATTTAGATACTGTTCATTCCTAGCATGGCTATTCCTATTCCACATGCACAATAAAATGAATACAGTTCTAGTTCATGATAGGGATGAATATGGCATGCAACTTATGGTCTATGAGTGGACCAATATCTTGTACAAGAGGGAATCACACTACCAGTTTAATTTCAAATTCTTGGGTGCTTCCCTAGCCCTCCTTAATGGCGTAACGATGCGCCCTCCTCTAGAAATGAGGAATTATATTGTCAAACAAGAAATTGGTGACACCTTCAATCTGGCGTAGGGCATGGTCATCAGAGTGTTTTTATTTAAGGGCAAACCCTTTCTCCTACCATACTTCTGCATAGAATATCATTTTACCCTGGAAGTAGCTCGACAGATGGACTACGTAGACCAGGAATATGGTCAAAGGTGAAGGAAATACCACATGTTTAAGTACTTGATCATCTGGAGCAACGTTGAGGTCAATGTGGGTGGGCAGCATCAATATTTGATGGACACCCTCCTGAGTTTTGGCTTGGTGGAGCTTCCCCAGTGCTGGAAGTATGATCCTATTGAAGCGATAAATAAATTCCCACACTCCTACCCATGACAAGAAATAATGGGAGAAAGGAATAACGCAACAGGGGGTGACCTGGAGTGGCATATTGAAAAAATATAGTCGCTCCCACCGTGGCTAGATTTTTATTGCATCAAGGTAGAGTACGATCCATAGTGATGATCACAAAAAGGACTCCATGGGCTACAAGAAAATGCTATTAAAAGTGAGAGCGCTAGACTGGGACGAGGACAAGATAGCTCAATGTTGGATAATAAGGTGTCATACAAAGAAAGAAAAGTCAAAAAAGTTGTTGGCCAATATGATTTTTCTAAGCTATATGATAAAAATGTGGACACGTGGCAGCTGCTCATTTTTTGTGACATCATACGTCGAGGCGTCCATCGCAAGCATAAAAAGGGTATCCCGTCCAAACGGTCAATTGCATAAAGGAGTCCAAGCAGTGAAGTACTGAGGAGCCAAGAAGTGGGTCCCATGTTACATTAAACTCTTGAAAAGTTGTAGTAGTCTGAGTAGGAACCTGAATAGTCCACATGAGAGGCATAAAAGAGCTTGAAGCTAGCAAGGTCAAAGCCAAAGTTTAGATTCATAGTTTTTGGTATGACACCTGACGACCCAACCTCAGCCGCTACCACTGCACCAAAAAAGGTGGTTGCGCCAAGAGAGAAAAAGAGAAAGAGGTCTGAAAAGGCAAAGGAGAAGCAGTTTGTGCCTAGAAAAGGAACTATATAGCAAGCCAAGGTGACTCTGCAGAAAGAGGTTTCCACCAAGGAAATTATAACTTTAGTCGAGGATAGCCTAGATAAGGAGGTAAAAGTATAGGTAACCCAAGTTATAAAAATACCAACCCATTCTAGGAATGCAGGTACGTATCCTCCTTCCCTTCAATATTTTTTGGCCCTCTACCCATCGTACCTTCCTCTTCATCTGCCAAACTCGTGGCCACTGCCTACTCTCAGTCCCCCATCACTCAGCCCCCTGCTTACACACAGATAGACCCATAGACATTTGGCCATTTTTCCCAAGACCCCAACACCTTCTGAACCCTAGACCAAACCCTAGGTCATTTGCAATTAGCCAACATCATTGAAGAAACCCCTTTATCCCCTCATCATTCATATCCTACAGCTATAACTCTTTAAAACCCATCTCTCCCTCCCAAAGAACCACCTACTAGCCCCAAGCCGAGTCAACCTTAAAAGTGACTGAACCCTCAGGCACCACCCCCGTGTCTCTGTTCGACACCGATAAAATACTCCAGTGGGACTTATCTCTACCATATCCCTTATATGGATATTTGGAGCTTGCATAATGACAGCTACAGATAGCAGACGATCAACCCATAGTGGCTAAGGCGATTCAAGCCTCTCACAAATTTATCCAAGGAGTTAGGAATAGGAGAGGTAAAGAACTGGTTGTGGTGAAGAAGTGCACCAGGTTTGACCTAGACAGTAGGGTGATCCAGATTGATAAAAGGTTCCCCAATGTAAATAATCCTATCAAGGACATGACCATCGATGACTACAACTATCACCACAAAGATAATAGCCTGGATGACATCATCATGGAAAATGAGATAGGTGGGATCCATCGGAGGGCTGATACTCTGTTCGTGAAGTAGTAGGAGGTGAAATAGCACCTCTATGAGGTGGAGGACGAAAAGAGGTAGCTGGAGGAGGATTTGGCAAAAGTTCAAGCGCAACTGGAGATTTCTCAAGAGGAGGTCCAAAAATTGAAAGACCAACTTGCAGCCTTCCAACAAGAGATAGTAGATTAGAAAGCAATCACTGACCAGTTGGTCAAGAAGGAAGGAGCGCTAACGCATGTTGCCCAATTACAAAATTAGCTTCAGGAGACTCAGAGGCTACTGGAGAAGAAAGCATCCCAGGTCACTACCTTTTCAAAGGATAGGGTTAAAGATATCAGAGCCAACCTACTGAAGGGATGTAGGACCAACGTCTCCAGGTTGCTTCCTGTCTTTAATTTCATATCCAAGGTTCAAGAGATATCTTCCCAAGGTAAGCCTATGGTAGAGGAAGTTGAATGCCAAGCACAGTAATGTCTAGACTTGGCGATTAAACTCAAATAATGTGAGTGCAAAGGCTTCCAATTTTTTCCCATGTCATAGATCGCCCTAGACTGGGCTGATGCAATGGCAACCTTGCAATCATATTTTGAAAAACTAAAAGAATTCGAAGGGCCAAAAAGGTTATGGATGCACTAGAGAAGGAGAAAAACATCTGCCTGGTCCCTTTCTAGGATCTTTCATCACTTGGATTTCTAGAGTTTTTGGCCTAGGTGGATACTGTCTACCCAAGGAGACATTGAAGCCTATCTGGGAGGCCTTCGAGGCTGACACCTCAAAAATATACAACTAGGTAGATCCAATTTAGGAGGAGCAGGTCACACAATTGGTGTCTAGATTCTACAAAATTAGCACCTACCTCCATGAATTGGGGGAAATATCCAATATTATTAACATGCTCTAGGTCGTGGTGTTCAAACGAATGCTAAAGGATATCAACAACTTAGAGCCCTTACAGGAAGTGACTTGGACCCAGGATCGAACTTCTTACGAGCATATCCACGAGCACCTTGATCCCCTATAAGAACAAGGTGATGAATAGTCTGGAGAGGATTCAAAGGAAGAATATGTAGAAGACAACACAAAATATGAGTAGTAGCAAGAGGTAGAGCAACAGCAGCATAAGGAAGCAGGGATCGGAGATGTCCCTGTGCCCAAGGGATGAAGGCATGGGTCCTTGCATTGAGGTGAGCTCGATATCCCACGAGCCTCCAGAAATGTTGTCATATTTTGAAAAGGGGTACAAATTCTAAAAAATATAAATATTTCTGCTACTTACTTCCCTTTCTAGCTTCTTTTGTGTAGTTTCCAATTTCTTTTAGTTTTAGTTTTTCTATTTTTAGCTTTGTGTTTCAAGAGTTCCAGCAGCTTGGGCAGGCTTGGTGAAAAGGCCAAAAAATTTCTAAGTGTTGAAGCGAGCGATGCCCGTCATCACTCATTTCTTTGGGTGACACTCATCGTCACTCACTTTCTAAGTGAAACCCGACGAAGAAACAAAAAAAATGCAAAATCTTATCTAAGTGTTGGTTTGGGAGCGACTCCCGTCGTCGCTTCATTTTGGAGTGACTCCTGTCGTCGCTCCCCTTTTTGAGCGACCATGGGCGGAGGAAGAAAAGAGAAAAGAGATGAAAAATTTCTAAGTATGAAGACTCCCACCATCGCTCAAGGTTGTCAGTGTCTCCTGTCGTCGCTCAAGGTTGCCAGCGCCTCCCTCCGTCACCCAAGTTCACCAACACCGCCCATCGTCACTCTATTTTTGAGTGACGCCCGACGTCGTTACCATTTTTCAGCGACAACAAGTAAAGGAGACCCAAAATTTGACTAAGTCCTAAAGGGAGTGACCGATGTCGGTCGCTCCATTTTGGAGCACCACCCATCATCGCTACCTTTTTCCAGCGATAGTCATTCCCCCCCAGTCGATGAATGTGTGAGAAGAAGAACCAAGTCGCTAAAAATCTAAGTCATGGTATCTCCTGATTTCACTCCATCCTAGAGTGACTCTCGGGGGTGCTCTCTTCAGCAGGCAACTTTGGTCAGACCCCCCTTTCATCAACAAACTCCAAACATGGGCCAAGCTACACACGGATTCTAATATTTTGGCATGATAGGATGAGACAGAAGGTGTGTCGTAGAAGTACAGAGTAGGTCAGCATTGAATTTCTAATTGTACTAAACCTACCACATTCATTAGACTTGATATCTCACCCACCAGATTAGCCCACCTTGGTCCTTCTTGCTTGTTCATCTCTCAATTGATGATAGTAAGGGATCAAGAAATCTCATGGATCTATGAAACATGCAACTAATGCATCTACTAAATGATTCTTTAATTAGTGCATTTATAATTTAATATGCCAAATTGCAACTATACAGCTCTTGTAGACACAACTATAGGTCATGAGATGCTCTCCTTGATGGACGATTTTTCTCGATACAATTAAATTTGGATTAAGCCCGAAGACCAGCATAAAATCACGTTTATAACGCCATGGGGGACATTTTGCTATAAATTTATGATATTTGGCCTTAAAAATGTTGGTGCCACATATCAGCGTGCCATGACATATATTTCATGATTATATGCATAAAATATTAGAATAATACATTGATGACTTACCATTTCCAGGTAGATATTGTTACGGGTACACTCACAGTCAACAAAGGTTTAATCTTGACACTTTTTATAGCTTTTGCAGTGTCTTGAGTTCTGTGTTCAATTGAAATTTGGGGGGAAATTCTTGCTATAAATAGCAGATGAACTTCATTGTAAAAGGGGGAACATATTGCTAGGGAAGCTATTGTAAGCAAACACTTTGCATCAATATAAGGCATACTTGGCTCGATTTACTGTCTCTTTCTTTTATGCTGCCTTCCTTAAACATTTTTGAAAGTTTTATTTATTTATTTTATTGTTGTCATTCTGCATTTTAGATCTCAGCATTGGCAATTAAGTGAACCTAAAATGAATATAGAAGGATACATAGAAAATAATCATAGTGTTGGTTTCTATTACATGTCTCACTATTGATCATTGCTAGTTTGAGTATCAGTTAGTTATTTTGCTGCTTGTTCTTTCCCACCATTAACACACATATTTACATTTCTTTCTGCATTTTTTATCTCTTTCCTAGTCCCTTATCTAAAAAATCAAGTAGTGTATTATATGATCCGGTCTTCTTCAAAGATTGGCACGAAAGGCATCCCTTCCTTTCAGTATTTCAATCTGCTAGGTGAATCTAGGGTGCAAAATATTAAAACTCTTTCCTAATGGTGGATTCATAACCAAAAGTTACCGCCACACTATTTTTAAAAGTTGGCAAGCGTAGGGTTCAAACCATAGGGATTGCATCCACCAAACCTATTCCACCTCGTTGTTTTATAGCCCAGCATGAAATGGACCATCAAGTGCTCGAGATTTGTATGATCGTCATTATTTTTATGCACACTCAAAGGATTTGGATCAGACTACTACCTTTGTAATAGGATTCTCCAAGGTTTGAACCTAGGTTTCTTCTTGGTAAGTACCCAACCAAACTAGCACTTACCAATCCACCTAGCCCTTGGGAGCATGGCTTTTTTTTGGGAAAAACATCCCAGAAGGGATGCCACTTTTGAGTAAGACCCAAGGAGGCAGGGGTATCCATTCTGCCAAAATCACTTAGGGCTTGAACCTGGCCTACCACCTTTGACATACTCAAGGAGCAAACAAACACACAATAAGATTAAAATAAATAAAAATAATAAAATAAAATAAAAACATGCTTCTTGAGTGTGTCAAAAATATAAAGCACAACCAAACACACACATAATAAGATAAAAAAAGAAAACCACAACATGAACCACAGAAAAATAGAAGAACAACATAACAAAACACAAACATGACAAAAACAACAGAACACTACAAAGACAAAACCAACAAAAACATGAAAAACAAAAATAACCAAAACCTAAAAAATAAAAAAAATAAAACTAAAAAACAACCAACAACAGACAATAAACAAAAACAAAAAACATAGAAAACACTCACACATAAAAACACGAATTAACATAAAAATACGGAAACACAAGAACAATAACAACAAAAACACAAGAAAAATAACAAAAAAAACACACACACCTAAAAAAACTAAACAAAAAATAAAAAAATTGAACATAACAATGACCTATCTAAACCAATTAGACTTTTAAGGCAAGAAATAACAAAGGAAAAAAAAGAAAGAATAGTTTGAGCTAGGGAACTAAAATGCCCTGACCGGACCAAAGAGAAGCAAAAATAAATCAAGAAGAAACTAGGTACCTTCAAAAATGGAGCCATCCAAAGAAATGATAGAAATAAGAGCTTCTCTTATTGCCCACCATCTAGGAGGGTGGCCATAACAAGTAAGATCACCTTTGTCCAATGCCCAATTAGTTAAAGCATCAGCACTCTTATTTTGATCTCTGACCAAATGATTATAATCAACTTTCAAAAATCCCATCTGGATTAATTGAATCTTCTCAATAATTCTTTTTATTCTCCAATCAACCTTATGATTCTTAGAAGGAGTCTTCAAAATATTAATCATGAGTTGAGAGTCAGAATCAACTAACACCTTTTCCCATCCAACCTTAGTATCCTCTTGAAGGCCTTTGAGGATACCATACCCCTCAGCAAAGTTATTGGAAAGAATACCCAAATTCTCAACAAAAGTAAAAATTAAGGAGCCATCTAAAAATCTACCAATTTCTCCCACACTAGTTTTTCTAGGGTTCCCTCTAGAGGCTCCATCAATATTGAATTTTCCAAAATCCTTAGGAGGAGGTTGCCAATTTCGTATCCTATCTATATTACAAATACTCACATTCCCTTTAACTTGGTTGCCCTTAGAATATTTAATCTTCATTCTTTGCATCACTTTATCCCATATTTGGTGGGAGTTTTGGGGGTGATTAAGGAGTTGATGGACTGATTCAACTAACTTGGCTATGGTGTTTTGATAAATATAGTGAATATCCTTCCTATCTTGATTAAAAATTCAGTTGTTCCTTTCATTCCAGATATTCCAAAGAAGAATGGTAGAACCCATCCAAATTAACTACCTAATAAAATGATCAACACCCTCTTGTTTAGGCCAATCCCTCCAAAGTTGTTCAAAAGTAAAAAAATTGAACCACTGTAAGCCAACTAAAGTGGCCATTCTCCTCCATAGCTCAAAGGCTAAAGTACGCTCAATAAAAATATGGTTGAGAGTTTCTACATTCTATCCACACATTTCACATCTAAAAGGGCCATGAAAACCACACTTCATAAGTTGCTCACCAGTAAGCACCCTACGATGCAATAAAATCCAAGTAAATAACCTCACCTTAGGCTAGAGCTTTTGAGCCCACAATTGAGAAAATATGTTAGAATATTGGTTGAAATTATTATGGCATAAGGTCAAATAAACTTGAGCAACTAAATACTCACCCTTAGTAGTGTTGTTCCATCCAAAACAATATTTTTCATGGGACCAAGAGAGAGATCTCATATGAAGGATGTCTTGGATATCTTGTCTTTGCCTTTCTAGGATTTGAATAGGCTAGTCCTCAATAGGGATCTAATATCTACCAACTTTTATATTACCAGTATGGTACTGACAGTAATTAGCCACCTTTATCCATTTAGCTCGATGAAGCTCCTCCATCCAAGGCCTCCAATCAGGAAACTGAGTTATCAAAGGCTTGTGACCATCCCAAGAATCTGTCCAAAAATTTACCTATTGACCATTATGAATGATCCAAAATAAATTATTCTTTATCAAATCTTCACCAGTCTTAAGAACTACTAAAATGGGAGAACCTATGGTAGGAAGTTGATAGCGAACAAGGTCTTTAGGACTTTTGTTCTCAACATATTTAGCACAAAGATTATTGGCCAAAAGAGCATTGGGGTTATGCAACATCCTCCAATAAAATTCATCGCTAAAGCTTTGTTGTTATTAATAGAAGACCAGAATACTAACCCCCCTTCATTCTTAGGAAGACATATAGTACCCCATTTCACCAAGGCCTATTTTATTTTCTCCTTAGTACCACTCCAAAGGAATCGATGACTGATTTGATCCATTTTTTAAAGAACATCCTTTGGAATATTTGGACTGGTTTTAACACGATTCTATGTGATTGAGACAAGTCTTTGAGAATACTTTTGGACTATTTTGATTTAAGCTTTTGTGAATGCTTGCTATGCAGATTTGAGTAAGTCCTAGAGAGGATTATTTGAGCAGATATGGACAAGTTCTATGTTTACTTGTTGAGAATATTTGGACAGGTTTTGTGTGAACCTATTGAGCATATTTGGAAAAGTTCTGTGTGAACTTGTTGAGCAGATTTAGACAAGTTCTGTGTGAACTTGTTGAGCATATTTAGACAGGTTTTGTGTGAACCCGTTGAGCAGATTTTAGCAGGTTCTGTGTGGACCTATTGAGTATATTTGAGCAGGTTCTAAGTGAACCTATTGAGAAAAATTGTACTAGATTTACTGTACTGTGTTTAGTACAAGAGATTGAGCAAAATTGTGCTAGACCGACTGAACTGTGTTTGGTATAGTATTTAGATAGAGCTTTGGAGGTGATAGAGTATAAATGATAGAGTCTCAGTAGATAGAGATCCAGCAACCAGGACAATTGAAGACAGATCTTAGTGAGGAGTCTTCAAGTTAAGAGAGATCCACAAGTCAGTGTAGCAGAGAGACAGATTCTTCTAGAAGATCACTAGCTAGAGCAGAAGGGGAAAGAGTTCTCCTGTGGAAGAGATCCACAAACTTGATATTAGGGGATCAACATATCCTTTGGACAGAAGTCCATAAACATTGTAATTTGGTAAATATTCCCAAGATGTTATTTGAGAAATATTTAGAAGAAATATTTTCTCTATGGAGGTAGCCCACATTGGGTGAACCACGTTAAAATTTGTGTCTCTATTATGTGTGATTATTGGTGCATTGCTTTGGTTATTGCTATTGATATTGCCATTGATTATATTGATTAATACTATTTGGGAAAGAAAAGTAAAAAGTGGTCTTATACTGTTCACCCCCCTCTCAGTATAAGCTTGTGTTCTTCAAATGGTATCAGAGTTGGTTCCTTCATAAAGGTTTTAACAGCTTCAAGTAAGATTTTGCAAGAACACAAATGGTAAAGAAAGGCAATAGTAAAATCATGAGACACAAGAAGAAAATAATACCTATGGTCATGAAAGAAAAGGAAGATGAGTTTAATATTATTATGTTGGGAGGACACCTAGAAATAGATTCAAGAGATGAATCAAGTAATGGAGAAATATCCATACTGATAAAGTTTTGTACCAGTTGTGGAAATACAGGTCATCATGTAGCTTATTGTTCATAAGAAGGTGAAGAATGTTTTGTCTATGGTCAACTCCGTCATGATGCAAGTTATTGCAATGGTTTTGATAGCAGTGAAGATGAAGATGATTCTCTTAGATTTGAAGTTCTAAAGAATGAGTCAGAAAAGGATAACAAGAATAGTTGAAGTAGGTATCAAGAAGAAACTCCACTTTGGAAAATAGAAGAAATTGAAGAAGAGGAAGATTCAGATAAATAAAATGAGGAAGCCACTCTTAAGGAACTTGTTGAATTGAAAAGAGAAAATTCAAAATTGAAGGCTCAAATACAAGAAGATGAGAAATGTAAGATAAAGCTTCTATAGGATATATCTGACTTGAGAGATAAGGTTGAAAAGGCAAGAAGAGTTGAAAAGGTATGGTTGAACAGTCAAAGGTAAAAGAGATAGAATGTGAAATGCTTATGGTTACTCTTGAAGAATTAAAAAGGGAGAACTCGGGATTAAGGGTCCAAGCTCAAGAAGATGAAAAAGCAAAAGCAAGGTTTTTACAAGAACTCACCAACTTCAAAATCAAAGTTGAAGAGACAAGGAAAATTGAAGAAGGTATGGCTAAAAAATTAAAGACAAAATATCTAGAGTGTGAAATATTAGAGCATGAGATAGTTTCACTAAGGATGGAAGTAAAAGGCTCTAAGGATAAGCTACACAAGTTTGAGGAAAATTCAAGGACCTTGTAAAGGACTATCAATGCACAAATATCATCAGTCACCATAACATGACTTATTTCTAAAGAAGAACAAGGGCGACAAGAAGCAGAAAAAGGAGAGCCAAGCTACTATGTGGATAATGCAAGTAAGTACTCAATTGATAGTGATGCTAGTTTTTTAGACAATGATAGAGATGAAGTCTTGTTTATGGTTGAAGAAAAAGATCCAGTTAAGAAAAAGACTCTAGTTATTCTCAAGTGTTTTAGATGTGGTAAATTTAGACATCTTGAAGATGATTGCACTAGGGATGGCTATAGTTTCAGTGATGATGATTTTGAAGATGCACTTGGTAAACCGGATGAGAATCTTCTAATGGCATTAGAAGAAGAAGTGAGTGATCCTATAGACGATAAGTCAAAAGAAAGGAATGATATTTACAAAGAAAAACAAATAGAGGACTATTCAATAGAGAATGGGTATGATATCAATGGAGAACTTATCTATGCTCTTGACATAGTAAAGAAGATAAGAAATCAACACTCTAAACTTGAAAGTCAATTTCAAAAATATGATGAAGAAATATTACTACTCATAGAGGACTTAGAAAAGTCAAAGGCTAAGGCAAGCAAGTTCAAAGATAAGTTAGAAGCAAAGATTCTGGAATGTGAAAAGTTAACACATGAAGTTGCACTACTAAAGGAATATCTAGAGGATTCCAAGAATAAGCTATACAAGTATGTAACCAGTGAAAATAATGTGGATAAAATAGTTAGGATACAAAGAGGAGCATCAAACAAAACAGGTCTTGATTCTAAACAGGTTCAAAAGAAATGGGTAGAAAAGTCTACTTAAGGTCTTGAAGAAGAAGGTACTTCAGAAGAAGGATTATCAGAGATAAGCGAAAGTGAAAATAAAACTTCTAAGGATGATTTGGATTGCAGTGAGTCCAACAGGGATAATGGGCAAAGAATATACAGATGGAATAAAAATCAGAACAAGAGACCAATGAGGTCTAGGCAAGGAAGCTTCAATGGGAGATGCTTCTCATGTCATAGTTTTGGGCACATGGCTTCACAGTGCAGGTCACATGACAGATAGGTATATGGAAGAGAACAGCTTTTTTGAGGATATTGTTATTCATGTAATGAATTTGGTCACAAGGCAATGAATCGCAGGACTCATGACAAAAGAGAATATGGCTTCACCAGGAGAAATCCTAAGACAATTGTACATCCAAGGAATAATAACATTAAGTGTTATAAGTGCAGTAATGATGGTCACATAGTAATATGGTGTAGAGAAAATATTCCAAAAATAGGCATGAACAAGAATATGAACAAGAATAGGAACATGAACATGAACAGAAACAAGAAGATGAACAGGAACAAAGACTCAGAAAATAAAAAAGACTCAGAGAAGAATGAGAACAAGTACAAGAATAGTAACATGGATGAGAACAAGAACAGGAACAAGAACAGGGATGATGACTTGGAAAGAAATAATGCGAGGATTCAACAAAAAGGAAGAGGAAAATACAAAGGTAGATAACAATGCTTTCGAGGAGTAGAAATACTCCCACCCCAAAATTAACCACCTCATGTGGAGGTGGAGGAGGGGCTAAGCTAAGAGGCTTAATTCTTAGCCTCGAGCCCCAAAGGTGACCATTTGCCATTGATGTCAAAGGGGAGAGATTTGTGTATTATGGGGAGAGTTTTTGGATATGAGAAGAGATTTGATATCTAAGAGAGCATTGAGCCAGGGGGAGCAAAAAAGAAGGGCAAAATTCAATAAAAGTATTTGGGTTACCATCAATGACAAAGGGGGAGATTGTTGGATATTTTGAGTCCCTAAGCTAAAATGTTGTCATTGATGTCAAAAGAGCATTTAATGTCAAAAGGATCTATGAAGGGTTTTTGTGAAAACCAAGGCAGGAAAAATAAAAGGTTTTAGTTAAAACCATGGATAGCAGATTTGATCTGGGTTTTTCTTAAAACCCAAGTTGGGCTTTCATTTCATCGAAAAAGGTGCCCCGATGATGGAGTTGGTTTAAATTTTAATTATTTAAAATTTAAATTCAAATTTAAATTTAAATGCAAAGTTTCCATCGACATCATCAAGAAAACATAAATTCATATTTCCGTCGACGTCTTCGAAGTGTTTTAAACACTATATAAAGGGGTGGTAAATGAATCAAAGTTTCATCCTTGCTCTTGTGATAAATGTTTGGCATTCGAATAATTCTATGAGCTCGTGCAAATTTTAAGAAGAGAAGCAGGAAAGAAAACAACAGCGCCTGGAAAGTCAAATCATGGTGGGAAGCGTGGCGTATTGGCAAATCATTTTGGTTTAAGGCACAAGCTAGCACAAACACCAGGGATCGAATCCCTTGGATGGCATTTTGGAAGGCGTGTGAAAAGTGCTTTGGCGCTTTGTCTTTTGCGGAAGGTGGAGGAAGGTTTAAGGCACTTTGGGCCTTTGCCTTTCCAATGAGCACCTAGCTCGTGTGGAATCTTATCCATGGCTAAGACACTCGTGGTGTGGCAAGTCGGGGGTTCGAATCCCCTTGAGGAGGTAATTACGTTTTGCATTTAAATAATTTTTATTAGCCCTAAATTTTGGAGTTATAAGGTAGTTAATGGAAATTAAAGTTTGTTATTAGGGTTGTGATTATTATTGCAAAGCATAATTGGTTTATGATTTATTTGATGGTTATGGAGAATTAATTTTAGGAGAAATAAGGAGTTTTTTTTTTTTTTTTTTAAAGCAATTTTGAGAGGTTTATTATTTTTTGATAAGGATTTTAATAAAAGGGACTTTGGTGGATGTGTTTATTAACTTGGATTAAAAAGGGTGTAATTTGAGTAATGCTTTATTTTGTGATTATTTGAAGTCCATTAACCCTTGTTTAGATTGGAAAGGAAAGTTGTGTTTAAGTGTGGCAAATTTTGTGGACAACTTATTGGCATCAAAAAGGTATGGGCACATTCTCCTATTGATTGTTTATGGTGGTTGATTTCTGAAATATCATTGGAGACAAAAGGATTGATTGTGGTTTCCTTTCAGAAAATGATTGGTTGAATGCTTCAAGGTTTTCTGGTTTATGAGTTATATTTAAACCTTGTTTTATTAGCATTGTTGTTAAATCCCATTGATGATGAAATGAACTTGAACTTGAGTTAGAAAATAACATGAGTATCATTGCTATGTGAGACTTGTGCTTGAGCATTTTTGGAAATATTTTGAGTTGGTTAATACATGCTTGGACTAGGGTTTGTGAAAAAGGATTGTTCCTTGAGGTGATTGGTTTATTTGAGTTGGTTAATACATGCTTGGACTAGGGTTTGTGAAAAAGTATTGTTCCTTAAGGTGATTGGTTGAGTTGAGTTGGTTAATACATGCTTGGACTAGGTTTTGTGAGAAAGGATTATTCCTTGAGGTGATTGGTTGAGTTGAGTTTATTAAGCCTAGTCAAGTGGATGCATGTGGTTGTTCAAGTTCCTAGAAACAAACTATTCAATATTCTAATTTGAGTTGATATTGATTTGAGTTGATATTGAGGTTGATTTGAGTTGAGATTGAGATTTGAGTATAGAACATATAGAGTCTCTAAAAATTCTCTTGATGCTTCTATTGAGTTGAGATTGGGATTTGAGTATAGAACATATAGAGTCTCTAACAATTCTCTTTATGCCTCTATGAGATTGATTTGAGATCTTGATTATACATTGAGCTTAGAAAATATTGAGTCTCTAACCATTCTCTTTATGATTCTATGTGATTCAGACAAGTCTTTGAGAAGACTTATGGACTGTTTTGATTTAAGCTTTTGTGAATGTTTGCTATGCATATTTGAGTAAGTCCTAGAGAGGATTTTTTGAGCAGATTTGGACAAGTTCTGTGTGAACTTTTTGAGAAAATTTAGACAAGTTCTGTGTGAACTTGTTGAGCATATTTGGACAAGTTTTGTATGAACTTGTTGAGCATATTTGGACAAGTTCTGTGTGAACTTGTTGAGCATATTTGGACAGGTTTTGTGTGAACCTGTTGAGAATATTTGAGTAGGTTCTGTGTGGACCTATTGAGCAGATTTGAGAGGTTCTGATTGAACCTATTAAGAAAAATTGTATTAGACCAACTGTACTGTGTTTAGTATAGGAGATTGAGCAGAACTATGCTAGACTGACTGAAATATGTTTGGTAAAATATTGAGATAGAGCTTTGGAGGTGACAGAGTATAGAGGATAGAGTCTCAGTGGATAGAGATCAATCATCCAAGATAATTGAAGACAGATCTGAGTGAGGAGTCTTCAAGTGGAGAGAGATCCACAAGTCAGTGCAGCAGAGAGACGAAGTCTTCTAGAAGATCACTAGCCAGAGCAGAATGGGAAAGAGTTCTCATGTGGAATAGATCCATGAACTTGAGAATAGGGGATCAACATCTCCTTTGGACAGAAGTCAATAAATATTGTAATTTGGGAAATATTCCCAAGAGATTATTTGAGAAATATTTAGAATAAATATTTTCTCTATGGAGGTAGCCCACAATGGGTGAACCACATTAAAATTTGTGTCTCTATTATGTGTTATGATTGGTGCATTGCTTTGGTTATTGCTATTGATATTGCCATTGATTATATTGATTAATACTGTTTGGGAAAGAAAAGTAAAAAGTGGTCTTATACTATTCACCCCCCTATCAGTATAAGCTTGTGTTCTTCAAATAGGTCTAGCTCCATGAGAAATGGTAACTCCCTCAAGATTTTTTTCCCTCTTTTTGGTTATAGTCCTACCCAAGCATTCAATAATAATGATGAATAAATAAGGGGATAGCGGGTCACCTTGCCTAAATCCTCTGGAAGCTAGGAACGACTGAGTTGGCCTACCATTGATAAGAACTAATTAGGAAACTAAAGAGATACATCCCATAATCCAATCCATCCAATCCTTAGAGAAACCAAATTGCCTCAAAATTTTAATAAGGAAGTGCCAATACACTTTGTCATAAGCTTTGGATAAGTCTAATCGAATGAACATGGAAGGATATTTTTGCATATCCATGGAATGGATGGCTTCCTGAGTAAGAACTATCTCATCTATTATTTTATTCCCTTCCACATAACCCCCTTGTTCAGGGGAAATAATCTTATGCAAAAGAAGCTTCAACCTTTCTGCCATAATCTTAGTAATAATTTTGAGAAGAATATTATATAAAGCAATAGGTCTAAAAATTGAGATATGATCAACCTCTTGAGCTTTTGGAATAAGAGTAATATAAGTTTTATTGATAGCCTTCAAAATTTCTTTGGATTTCCTGGATTCTTCCACCACCTCTAATAAATCAGCATGAAGGATATCCCAGAAATATTGGTAGAACTCAATAGGAAAACCATCAGGACATGGTGTTTTCCCTTTTTGTATTTTAAAAACTACTTGTTGAAGCTCGTTGATAATAACAGGAGCATTCAAATTAGAGTTCTTCTTAGAAGTGATAAGAGAAGGGATTGCTTGAAGAACATTTTATTAAGAAGTTGAGTCAAGAGGAGTAGTAGCAAAATTATTGGAAAAGTAATCGATAATAATAGATTTCATGCCATCCCAAGTATAGACAACATCACCAAAATATGATCTCAGGGAAGAATTAAAGTTATGATATATTTCAGCTAGAAGAGATTTGTGGAAGAAATTTGAGTTTCGATCTCCTTCTTTGAGCGATCTAATTCTAGATTTTTTCTTCCATAAGAGTTCTCTTTTTTCCCATTCCTCTAACTGAATTGTGAGTTTAATTTCATCTGCACTTCTATTCTCTGTGAGGTCATATAAACAAATTTTTTTATTCAAATTTTCAAGTACAATAACTTCATATATTTTTATGAACATCCCTAAACTTCTTCTAGTTCCAAGTCTTGATTTTGGATTTAATGTATTGCAGTATTTTGGCAAAACAAAACATCTTAGTCCCATACCTAGGCTTACCTTCCTTCCACCATTGTTGCACACGAGGTCTAAAGGAACTATCTCTGAGCCACATTAATTAAAAATGAAAAGGAGAGAAACTCACATTGGTTTTCCACATTTCCACCATGATTGGCCAGTGATTCGAACCAGCATTGTTAAAAGTCTTCACTTTAGGAATGTGACCATGGATTAAGAAATTTTCATAGAGAAAAAACCTATCCAATCTCTCCATTATACAAGCAAAGCCTTAACTTCTATTATACCAAGTTATAAGGCCATTATCTGGTTGGATGTCCACAAGATGGAGGTTTGCAATATATTCGCTCATGAGGTCAGTGCTTTTATCCAAATTTTTATTTCCCCCCATTTTCTCATCCAGAGAGAGGATGGTATTGAAATCTCCTCTGATCAAGATCCAAACTTTAGGAAAATGAGAGATAATATGAGTTATATCCTTCCACTGTCTTCTTTTTTCCTCCAAAGCAATCGGAGCATAAATAGTAATGCAGAACATAATTTGGTTGGAATGTCTACTTTGAATAACTATAGCCAAAATACCCCAACTTCCAACCATATGGTGAATAACAACCTCTTTTGTGTCCCAAAGACAAGTAATGCCACTAGAAGTTCCCTAGGAACTGAGGGAAACCACTTTTCTAGCTAGTCAAATTTTACTAGCAGTTGAGTCCATATCCTCCATAGACATCTTCATTTCTTGAAGGAAAACAAGATGTAGATGATTTATCTGAATCATTCTTCTAATTTCATTTTATTTTGAACGACTTCCTTTGAGTTCTCTAATATTCCAAGTGATGATCTTCATTAATACCAGGGCTAAAAAAGTTGGGAAGGGCATTAATAGTACCTTCCTCTACAAGCTTTTCACCTTCTTTTACCATATGATATTGATTGGTCTTGCGACCTGCCTTTTGATTAGAATCCATCTTAAGTTTTTTTTCCTTGTTTCTTTACTTACTCCAATTGAATCTGAGATGGTTTCTAACCTTGAAGAATGCTTGTACACGGCCAAAATTTTACTAGAGAGCTCAATAGAGTCTATATTGGGACCTATATTATTTGAAGTTTTGACATCTAAAATATTGTTTTTCTTGTGTAAATTTTCTCCTTTTTTCCTATTGAAAACCTTTAAATTGATGGTTTGTCTCTGAGTTCTTCCTTTCATCTTTAAATTATTTTTCTAAGATTTATGTTTCCATTATTTCCTCTTCCTCACTTGGGACATCATTTGTGGAAAGGATTTCAAACATATTAGTAGATGAATTTGATTGATCCTTCATAATTGGTTTTTTTTTTTAGTGTTCTTCTTAGGCATTTGGAAACCTACTAAGTTTATATCTTCTTTCTTTTGATCAGGAATTTTATTAGGGAAGGCACTAGCCAAATGACCATATGCATGGCAAATTCTACAATGAAAAGGAATGTTCTCATAGTCCACTACTTGCTCCCAAGTGTCTTCCCCAAATTGTAAAGTGATATTTTTAGGTAGGGGTTTGTCAAAATCCATTAAAACACAAATTCGAGCATAAATAATATGTTCAAAATTTTGAGTACAATCATTAGTCATCATAAAAGTTCCTCAAGTGTTTCCAATTGAAGAAAAAATAGTAAGATTCCAAAATTCAATAGGGAGGCCAAAGAGTCTAACCCACACGAGAGCTATAGAAGGCATCTCTTCTTTGGCTTTAAATTTAGTATGTTAGGGCTTCATGAAAAGCCCTGTCCTTCCAAAAAACCATGGACCCCCTTGAAAAAGTTTCTCCCTATCTTCATTATTAGAAAATAAAACAAGAAAATAACCATTTGGATAAATATATATTTGTAACTCACCTTGAGTTTTCCACATATAGGCTCAGACGAAAACCCACAAATAGATAAATTAGTCCTCTTTTTTCTAGATCTTCAATGTCAGTATGAATGTTACCCATATCAAGCTTAACAATAGGAGTTCCATCACCTATTTTAAAACATCCTGAGTCCATTTTCCTGGGATCAATCTTAGGTATTCTAATATTAGCATTGGGCTGAGGTTGTCCACCACGAAGGGCATCCCTAAAATTTATTTTTTGGGCTGAGTCTTCAAAATTCTTACTCTTGACAAGGGTTTTCACAGTAAATTTATTTTGTGGGTGCACCTTAGCACCATATTCACTTGAGATCTGACCCATTTTTTGATTAGTTGTTTGAAACTTATTTCATGATCTCTTTAATCCTTTCCCTAGACATCGTGGAAAGGTATGGTTTTCACTTTTATTTTGTGCAACAAATTGGAAGTCGTTGTCACTCAAGTTCACAACATGATCTGTTGAAAGACAAATTTCTAACCCATATTGGATCCCCTACAACATATCCTACTAAAATATTGAGTATAAAACACAAAAATATTGGTCGTTAGGGCCCGAAGGCCCTAAAAACCAACCTCTGGAGTTGCTTGCACTCAACCCAGATGAAACCCTTGCACAACTGATTACCAAAAATCTCGTTCACACATAGGAATTCACTAGGATTTTTTTTGCTTGAAATGATCTAAAAAATTGTGGAGATATTCTAGGGTTTTTCAGGCATCTACCCTCAAAATTTTAGCTCAATCCAAGTCTAGATGTGTGAAATATAGCTGAAACAAGTTCGATAGTCTGGGTAGTCCTACGAAAAATGTCCCTCCTTAATTAGCTTCCTCTTCATCCAAAGCATCTCTCAAAAATCAAAAACATTACTTTAGGAATGCTTGGGTTATACCAAATAAGAATTTTACTATGCTATTTGTGCAGAATGCAAGCAATTAGTTGTGATTAGCAATACTATATTAAATTACCATTATAGAATATAAATATTCTTTTCTTGAATGCCAAATATATGATTACATAGTATATTGATCATTATCACATATGAATGTTATAAATAATTATGTGAATTATGAAAATCAATTCACATAATAATTGTTGCATGTACATTTGAATGTTTATAAAAGCATAACACATTGGATTATTGGCATGATTGTCAATACTAAGAGAAAACCATGTGAAATTGATTACAATGACGTTGAAAAAGAATTGTCTTGATAAAAACAAAACTTTTTATTAGGATAATATAATTAGTTGAAATGTTTTGAATAACCAAAACTAATCCATAATGTCTTACTAACCAAAGAATATTGTATTATATAATTTAGAAATATTGTAATTGATAAAATAATATTAATCTATTGATGCCACTAAAAAATGTAATCAAATATGATAATGGAGAAGGGAAGTTCTCTTATATTAAAAGAAACACCTTTTGACTTTAAGGTTAAATTAAAATATTAGTCAAGACCCGAATGTGGATGGTATCATATTCTTAACTTGAGTCCTTCATCTACAATAGCAAAAATTTAAAGTATTACCTATAGCCAAATTAAATGACCTTGTTTATAAACTATTGATGAACAATTTAATTCATCAATGTCAAATGAATATATTTTGTATGTGATATTTTTTAAACCAAATTACCACAAATTGCTTGTATTTGATTTATTAGTTTTGGTGTGCAAGGGAGATCTACATCACAACAAATATATCCTTTGTTTTCTTTTTTCTTCTTGTAAATCTAGATGAATTGTTTATTCCTTTTAATTTCTCCAATTTTTTTGAAAATTTTCATGGTATTTGGGGTAAGGCTCTACCATTAATTTTTACATGCTATTGATGCAAGTGTGGATATCAATTTCTCAATTTAAGAGTTTGTTTCATGAATCATTTATGGTATCATTTAGTTGAACCTATATTTTAGAGGTTGTGATGGCTAAAGTTGTGTTTCAAAGGTTATGATTACATACAATCAACATATATAGGGATTTTTTGTAAATTCTATTTTTAATTTGTGGTACTTTTATTGTGTCTCTTCGTATTGAATTTTACCACATTGAATTTTACAAAAAAAAAACTTTTTTAATATCTTAGGGCGGTTCTTTCAATATTATAATTGTGATGTTAGAGTTATTTGAAAAAACATTTAAAGAGTTGATGACTCTCTTGTAATAGGAATTATAGGATTGTGACAATGAAACTACTAGGGTTTGATTTGCGTTAGGTTTTTTGAAATCATTTTTATATGTATCTTTCATGAGTTGCTTCATATTAGATTTGAATTAAAAAAAAAGAGATAGGATGGTTTTAATATTTTAAATTTATTTTTAAAATATTGTGATACATTAAAGGTTAGGATTCATATTCTATTATAGAAGATCAAAAACTATGTTGAATTTTTATGGATAACCTTACTGCATAGATAGGTTTTCAAAAAAATAATAATAATAAGCATCACAAATGATTTATAGGATTGGGAGATGAGGATGAGAAGACTTAGTTATAGGTTTATATACCCAATTATGGCAATAAAAGGAGGCTAGATTAAAATTAATATTAAAATAAATGGCTATAAATAAAAAACCATAGGGAGATTTGGAAAATATTACATATTCAAAATTTATGAAAAAATGAGGCTCCAAATTCTATGCATTTCTAATTTTTTTATTTTAGGCTTTGTTTTATTTCAAATATGAGATGGTGGATGTGATGCAGAATAGAGGATTTCATTGTTGGTAGAGACCCCCTTGTTGGCAGAGAAGATAAGCGTAGAAGAAATAAAAATAAATTGAATAATGCAGAACTTAAAAATGTATTGCACTGAAGAGAAAATAACATTACAAAAGGAAATCAAAACATGCATGAACAAAAATATTTAACACATAGATTGCAGGCCATAGAGAAAGATTGTATTTCCTTCAATACAATAATTACAAGCATAAAACTCTGGATAGTTGCCCCAAACAACCCTAAAGTATATAAATATGATCCTCCCCAAGAAACCCTAAAATATATTATTATTTTATGTTATCTTGGAAACCCTAATTTTTACCTTGTGAACAACTACCCACAAAAAACAACCACAACTACAGTGTCGTAGTAGTTGCCAATCTTAACAATCTCCCACTTGGTGACTACTATGGCCAAGTGCTTATCCCACTTTGGTCTTTGCACCAATTGAATTTTTTAGTACTCACTACCTTTGTCAAGGCATCAGCTATGTTCACATTGGTCTTCACCTTCTACAGATTTACTTCACCTTCTTCAATCATTTCTCTAATGAAGTGAAACTTTACCTTGATGTGCTTTGTCCTGCTATGGAATTTTGTATTGATAGCAAGGTCTATAACACTTTTGTTATCACACCACAATGGAATTGATCCTTACTGCACACCAAAATTTGTACATAGCAATTTCAACCATATCGCTTCCTTGCAAGGCTCTGTTGCTGCAATATATTTAGCCTCTATTGTTGACTGTGCAACAACCTCTTGCTTCTTGCTTCTCCAACTAATGGCTCCCCCAGATAATTAAAATACATATGCACTTGTGGATTTTCCTCCATCCACATCACCTGCAAAATCAACATCCACATATGCCTTCAATTGGATATCTCGCATAGCCTAAAAACAAAATGTAGCATTTTTTTATGTTGTAGATATCAGAATATCCTCTTCACAGTTGTCCACTATTGCTTGTTTTGATTTTACATAAATTTGCTCACAATTCCCACTACGTGAGCCAAGTCAAGTCTTGTACACACCATTGCATACATCAAATTTTTGACTGCACTTGCATATGACACCTTTACCATTTCATTCTTTTCTACTTCATTCTTTGGGCTTCGCTCATTGGACAATGTAGCACCCATTAGGAATAGAGTGCTTACTGGTTTGCATAGATGATAAAATCATAATCGGATCAAAATTGGCATGGAAAAGAATCAGGAAAAATTGAGAATTGGTAAAAAAATTAGGGACAAAATTGGCAAAAAATTGGTATCTTTCATTAAAAAACCGAAGAAAATGCAAATTTTCATTGAAAAATAGCTTTTTTCATACATATCAAATTGTTTTAAGAAAAATCAGTAAAAAAAAATAAAATTGGCTAGCCTGTGAATCAGAAAAAATTGAAACGAATCAAGATTTTTTGTAGATTTTCTCAACTATGTTGGTTTGCATGTCTCCATACCAAACTATTTCAAGATATCAACCACATACTTCTTTTGGTTGATCCACAACTTCTTCATTGAGCGGTTCCTCCTGACCTCGATTCCCAAAAAGTAATGAAGGGCTCCCAAATCCTTCATGTTGAATACCTTTGACAACTTTACCTTTACTTTTTGAACTACATGCTATGAATTACATAGCAGTATTATGTCATCAACATACAATGCAAGTATAACAAACCCACTTGAATATTTCAAGTAGTAAATGCAGTGATTTGCATTACTCCTAAAAAATTAATGTTCAATCACATAATGATCAAATTGGTTATACTGTTCTCTCAGTGATTGCTTTAGACCATATAATGATTTCTTCAATTTACAAACCAGATTGCTCCCACTAGTTTCAAACCCCTTAGGTTGTTGCATGTATTTTTCCTCCTTTAATTCTCCATGAAGAAAAATTGTATTCACGTCCATCTGCTCAATATCCCAATCATTTACTACTGTCATCATCAATAATAATCAAATTGAAGCTATCTTGGCTACTCGTGAGAATGTCTTAGTGTAATTAATTCCTTCACCTTGAGTATAACCCTTTGCACCCAGTATTACCTTATACCACTCCATCGAGCCATATGGGTTATATTTCTTCTTGAATATCCATTTGTAGCCAACCAATTATCTCTCTTTTGGCATTGGTTGCAAATCCCAAGTCTGATTATCACTAAGAGACTTCATCTCTTCCTCCATTGCCATTCTCCACTGCCTAGCTTCAATGCAATTCAAAGCCTCCTTCACATTCCTGGGCTCTTCACAAAGTGTAGTTAGTGCAAAATAACTAAAATCACTAGGATCATAACCATACCTTTTCGATGCTCTCTTTTGGCATTGACTCCTTCAAAATGATTGGCTATACTCAGCATCTATAATATTTTTGGTTTGCACTTCATTTTCTAGTTGGATCTCCTCTCTAATTTTATCGTTATAAGATGTATCACCATTATTTCTACCAATTTGACTATCAACAGCTTATGGTTGATCACTATGGTCTGCTATGGCAAGTTGATTTTGGTTGTTGTTGTCACCTACAAAAGGTTGTTGACCAACTATGGGATATTGTTGTAAATTGGAAAGCTCTTGTTGATTGCTATGACCAACTACATAAGGTTTATAATGATCTACGAGAGGTTGTTGATCATTATTTTTCACCATAATTTTATTTTCTTGACCTTCCTTCTTTCCACCAGCCACATGTTTCCTTAAATATCACATCACAACTCATAGTATGATGCCTCTAATGGTATCCATAATATGTAGCCTTTCACACCATGAAGATAATTCATAAAAATGCATTTTATAGATTTATTGTCCAACTTGCTTTTTTTCTCCTTTGGAACATACATCTAAGATTTACATACAAACACCCTCATATGCTCTACAGTGGGTTTCTTTCCACTCCACTTCTCTTGTGGAGTAATTCCTCCCAAGATTGAACTTAGGGACAAATTTTTAACATAATTAGAAGTGTGAATTCCCTCAGCCCAAAATCTCTTATCTAGACCTGCATCTAATCTTATGCTCCATGCCTTCTCCATGATAGTTATATTCATCCTCTCTGCCACACTATTCTATTATAGAGTGTAAGGTGTGGTTGTCTACCTTGCAATCCCATGCAATTTATAGAAGGCATCAAACTCTTAGAAGCAAAACTCACCTCCATATGTCCTCAACACTTTAAACTTCTTGTCGGTTTGTCTCTCTACATTAACAATAAATTTTTTGAATTTCTTCTGTACTTCATTCTTCTACTTCATGAAGAACAACCAATATTTCCTAGAGAAATCATCAATGAAGCTAATAAAATATTTGGACCTTATCATGGATTGCTCCTCCATAGGTCCACAGATGTTTAAGTGCACTAACTCCAAAACATCATCACTCATATACTCACTGGAACAGAAGGAAAATCTCTTTTGGTTCCCCATAATACAAGCTTCACAAAAATCAAAGGAATCGAACTTCTTACATTCCAAGACTCATACTAGTTGTTTGCTACACATATCCTGTAAACTCTTTTCACCTGTGTGACATTTTTTTGTGCCACAACATAATTTTTGATGGACTATTTCTTGTTGGTGAACTTAGGTATGAATCGATAATACTGATAGGTTATACATCTAACTTGTACAAATATCCCTACCTTACTCCTATTATCATTACCATGGATCCCTTTACCAATTTGTAGCCATTTATGTCAAAAACAGTCTCCAAACCAGCATCCGAAAATTAGCTCACTGAGAGCAAATTTCTTGTCAATCCAGGAACATGTCTCATATTATTGATGTACTTTTTTTTTCCATAAATAATCTTTACTCTCACTTTGCCTTTTCTTATCATTTTATAATGATAACTATCCCCAAGAAATACTCTCCCATAGTGACCCTCGTGGTACTCCTCAAACCTCTCTCTGTGGGGTGTCATATGAAATGATGCATCGGAATCAATCAACCATGATTCTTCCTAGGAATTATTTTCCAAGCATACGGTAAGACCTACAACTCCTTCTAAAGTATATGTTGTTGTAGATTCTTGTTTCTCTCCTTAATAATTAGCTCTACACTCACTTTTGATGTTCCCTTTCTTATTGCACTTCCAGCACACCAAATCTTACTTCTACCCTTGCTTGAAAATCACTTTCTCGATTTTGATCTATGCCCTTTTCCTCCTACCTTCTCATAATATTTCCTTTCTCTATTCCTACCTCTCACAGTCAAGGCCTCAACACTCTTTGTGGGTTCTATGGTCTTTCTCCTCATCTCCTCTTGCAGGAGCTATCCCATAATGACATCCATATTTAGATCAGTCACCTTTGTGCTTCCACTGATTGTAATGATTAAATTATCCCAAGAGTCTGAGAGATCGTACAATAAGTATATACACTACTCTTCATCTTTGAATTGATCTCCGACTGACCTCAACTAATTGATCAAGGTATTAAAGTTGTTCAAGTGCTTTGCCACACTTCCACCATCCACCATCTGCAGCCCATACAACTTTTTTCTCAATAGGATCAAGTTTATCAGATATTTGGACTTGTATAATTGTGTCAACTTGTCCCACATCTCCTTGGCTTTTGTGGCTATGATGATATTTGATAGAACTGAATCAGCTAGATTTAGCCCTATCAATACAATGGCTTATTCATTTTCTTATCCCAATACTCTTGGGACACTGCACCTGGCTTTGTATTGTGCATGATTTCTTCTTTCAAATATATCTCCACAAAAAGATACTCCATATTCCATTTCCATATATTGAAGTTCTACCTATTAAAATTCTCAATGGTTGACCTCTCCATTTTTGTCTTCTATGATACTCCTATGACTGTTGTAGCCACTCTCAATTTTACCCTAGACTCCACAGGCCAGAACTATGCTTGAGTTTCCTCATCGAAGAACAACCCTTGTCCTTCATGCTCTAATACCACTTGTTGGTGGAGACCCCCTTGTTGGCAGAGAAGATAAGTGTAGAAGAAATAAAAATAACTGAATAATGCAAAACTTAAAAATGTATTGCACTGAAGAGAAAATAACATTATAGAAGGAAATCAAAATATGCATGAACAAAAATAATTAACACATAGATTGCAGGCCACAGATAAATATTGTATTTATTTTAGGATAGTAATTACATGCATAAAAATCTGGATAGTTACCCCAAAAAACCTTAAAATATATAAATATGATCCTCCCCAAGAAACCCTAAAATATATTATTATTTTATGTTATCTTGGAAACCCTAATTTTTACCTTGTGAACAACTACCCACAAAAAATAGTTGCAACTACAGTATCATAGTAGTTACCAATATTAACATTTGATTCACTTTATATAAGAACAAATTTTCAAATAATACTATGATGGCAGATACATTTTCCTAGTTAATTATAGTGGATTATATGGAAGTATCAAATATTTGGCAAGAAGAATGATTTTTGAAATTTTAAAAATTTGTCATTTGGATTCTATTTAAAAGGTGAGATTTGAAAGACCATAACTCATTTATACATAAGTATTATTAACCTTTTTATCATCACACCATTTTTTGATATTTATGTAATGGTGATATTTATATAATCTTATGAAGCTGTGTAATATTTTATTGGAGTCTTGGTTTTTATCATAGAGAGTATCAAGTTGTAAATATATTTATCAAGGTTATTTAGAGGATTACTTTATCATATAATGAGATTGTTTTGACAACCATTAAGAGGGAATGTTGAGTAACGTATGTTTTTATTGTCCTTACTCAAATTAATTGGGATGTTAAAATGTCTAGTCATTCACTTTGGCTACAATGAACTTTTTTATGTTTTATTATAACTATATTTTATAAAATATATACAAGAAAATATTCACTTTGTAAAAATACTCGTATATTAATTAATGTTAATATGTGGAGAGCTCCAACTTATTATACGCCCATAATTATGGTTTCAACAATTGTTGGATGGAAGGGCTAAAGGCATTTTCCAACCTCTAGATTTAGGTTGGATCCCCACAATCATTGGTAAATTCTAAACTAACCTAGTCTAATTGCATGAAATTAAAATATGGAAATTAAAATGTATGAAAATTAAATTATGAAGTTTAGGGTGCAAGGGATTAAGAGTAATATACAACTAAAACCATAGCAAGGAGAGTATGTGATCAATCAATGCATGAGAAATCTAAATAACAACAATATTTTTGTTTAATTGAGATGAAATTATGAGAGGAATGACAATATGGGATCAAGGATTGTGCCTTAATCGTCATGCATTTTGTAATCTAGGAGGGCAATGCCATTGATAGATATGTTGGAGAATATTGCATTATTTAGTACATGCTAATATATCCCCATGGTACCTTCATGGTATAAATGTAAATATGTAATAGATTAGGGTTGATTCTATAGTTTAGATGAGTGATTTATATTTTCCTTTTATGTAAGTGTCAATGTGTAGGATATGCACAAGTATCATATAAAAGTACAATGTGCAAGATATGCATAAGTGTCATGTAAGTAAGAGTGCAAGTGTGTATTGAGATAATGTGCACAAGTATCTTGTATGTAAGTGTGCAAATATGTAAAGTGAGGATGTGCACAAGTGTCTTATATTAGGAGTGCATGTAGGAGAGTAATATTCATGTAGAAGTGTGAAAGTGTCATAGAGTTAAAGTATGCATGTAAGAAGAGAGTGGAGAGTCTAGTATACAAGTGGCAACATGATAATCCAAAGGTCATGGAAGTTTGCATATGGAGAACAATAGTCAAGTACATGAAGATTCATCTTCTATGTCTATATTATGGAGACAAAGCTCCATACAAAATAATGGAAGACTATCTGTAGTGATCACCACATAGCAAGCATTGATAATAAAGCTTGTATACAAATTTTAAGCAATTTATATTGTAAGTATTCTTTATGCATGTACATGAATAGTTTTAGCTATTTTACATTCATATTTGATATTATAAGTGAATGTTATTTTATTATTATATTGGCCTAGATATATATTTGATTGCTCATATATATTTCTACTCTTGATTATTGATATTTCAACCTATAATATTGTTGGCTTATTTACATTGGGACCTATGATATTTTGAAATACTTAAGCTTAAAAGCCAACATTGGTATCAGAGATACCATTTAACTCTATCTATTTTTGATAGAGTTATAATATTAGAGTTTATCTACTTTCAAAGTAGTGAAGACTTGAACTCTATTTTAAAGGTCTAATTGAGTATATATTGAGGGGATACATAATTGTCACCTTGGTTTGGATGCTAGGGTCTTTCCACTTGGTTCAAGAAAAACCAATGAAGACTAGGACTCAACTTGAATTTGTTGAGGTATATTACATTATTTGCTACATGTTAATGTACCTTCATAGTACATTTGTAAATATGTAATTGAGTAAGGTTGAGTCTATATTTTAGAGTGTTTTATATTTAACCTTTTATGTAAGTGTTAATGTGCAAAAAATTCATAAGTGTCATGTAAGAGTGCAATGTGCAGGAAATGCACAAGTGTCATGTAAGTTAGAATGCAAGTGTAGATTGAGAGAATGTGCACAAGTTTCATGTATGAAAGTGCTAATATATAATGTGAGGATGTGCACAAGTGTCTTAGATTAAGATTACATGTAAAAATGTAAGATTCATGTGTGCAAGTGTCTTGGAGCCAAGTGTCCATCTATTATGCAAGTGGCAATATGATAAGCCAAGAGTCATGGAACTTGTCATATGGAGAGCAATAGACAAATATTTGAAGAGTCATATTAGTATGGATATTTAATGGAGATAATGCTCGATGAGAAAGCAAGAATCTAATATTCATATATCTCATTATCTGATTGTAACAAGGAGAGAAGTAATAAATATTGTTTACAGATTTTTGAGCAATTAATATTGTAAGTTTTCTTCATGCATAGTTCATGAATAACATAGGTTATTAATGGTCATATTATAGTATATAAATTAGTATTATTTTCTTTATTATATAGGCCTTGATATACATATTAATTCTCATATTATTCTACACCTATTATTACTTTGACCTTTATTATTATGGCTATTTTATATTGGGATCTATGATATTTTGTGGTAGAAAGGCTTAAAAAACCAACAATGGTATTAGAGCTACCACCTGACTCTGTCTATTTTGATAGAGTTATTTATTAGCCACCATTTATTAATTAACTTTATCCACTTTTGATAAAGTTAATTTAGATTTTTTCCACTTTGAAGGTAGTGCATACTTGGACTTTTTTTAAAGGTCTTATTGAGTAGAAGATTAAGGGAACAAGGATTCAATAAAACTAATTTATAGTCTAGGATATTTCCACTTGGTTGAAGGAAAACCAGTGAAGACTATGACTCGACTAGATTGAATAAGGAAGCCCACTTAGGAGAAAATTTGGATAGTTAATAAAGGAAGCCAACTCAGAGAATTGGACATTGATAAAAGAAGCCAACTTAGAGAAAATTTAGATATTGAAGATTGAGGTAGAACCAACTCAAAAAAAAGTTGGTCATTCAAGGTTAGAGTCATCCTGACATTAAATATTGTAGATTGAAAGAGGAGTAGTAAATATTGTAACTATAGAGGTTGAGAAGCTTCCTATAGAGATAGAGAATAATTGCAACTTCTAAGTTTATCATAAATAGAGAAAGCAGAGAGTACAATATAATCAAAGAATAGCATAGAATTAAAGAAGAAAGAAAGCAGAGAGAAAAGAAGCAATAAAATAATTAAAGTTGCTCTAGATTCAGAAGCATTTAAAGCTTTCTAAGATAGTAGAAAGAATAGAAGAAATCAAAGAATAAGAAGAGAGAAGACGAAAGCACCGAATAGAGAACATAGAATAAATAATCAAGACAAATTGACCTTGACATATTTGAAAAAGAAGCAAAATATTATAAAGCAAAAAAGAGAGAAGTATCTTCCCATAATACATTGAAGAACTAGGTTGATTGAATATATCTATATATCATTTCAGTCTTGGTCACGGATCATTTTTTGAAGCAAGTTCTTCAAGGTAGATATTTTTTAACAGAGGGATAGAGAAGCCCAAGAGGCCAATATAGTGAAGAGGGGACCAAGAGGCCAATATAGTGAAAAGAGGCCCGAGATGCCATTATAGAAGATAAGCCCAAGATTCCATTGTAGAAGAAAGGTCCAAGAGACCAATATAGTGAATAGAGGTCCAAGATTCCATTGTAGAAGATAAAGGCCCAAGATTCCAATACAAGAGAGAAAGGTCCAAAGAGGTCAACATATAAGAAACAATCTAAGAAGATAGGGAAAAGATGCCCCAAATATTATAGCAGAAGAATATGTTAATACAAAAGTATAGGCCATTCATTCAACCAGTATAAGAAGATAACATAAAAGGAGAAGCCTATATAATATAGAGAGATAGAGGCTCATTCGACAAACATAAGAAATTGATATAACAAAGAGCTATTCGGCCACCATAAGAAGCTAATATAATAGAGGCTCATTCGGAAAACATAAGAAATTGATATAACAAAGATATAGAATCACATTTGGTCAACAATGCAGTCAATGTAGAGCTTGCATTGTAAAAGGAAGTCCAATAAAAAAATATATAGAAAATAAGAAGCAGGGAATATTATATTCAAAACCTACATATTGTACTAAAGAAAAAGATAACTAGTTATGCAGACAAAAAAGAAAAATAGTTACATAGATTATATTACAAAAAGGTACATTGATTTGGATTATAATCCAACAATATTAGTAGAGCATTGGTTCACCATAGCAAGGAGAACTAGACATGAAGCTGCCTAAGAACTATCTAGTTGGGAGAACTATAGATGGATCACCCTAAGAATAATCTAGTAGGGAAAACCAAACATGGATTTGTCTGTGAACTATCCAACTGGAAGCACTTAAAGGTGAAGCACAATCACCTTAGAATTTGTCCATCTGGATCCACTTAAAGGTGAAGCAAAGTCACTAGTCGAAGAAACCAGAGGAATGAATGTGCCAAGAGACATTCATGTTGCATGAGCATGAAATGAAATGAAGGAAATGAATGGACAAGCCCAAGAAACATGCATGTAATCTTAGCACTAAAGGAGGAATGTTGATTAGTCATTACAAAGGAGAATAGCTACATTATAATCGATAAGTCCTCAGGTAATTGGCAGTGCGTAATTATTTGGAGGAAGTAAATTTGAATTTAGTGCAAAAGTTTATAATAGTGGAGATATAAGGTTTAAGTTGATTTTTTAATTAATTGCACTTTTAATATTTAAAGAAGGTGAAAAATAAAAGGAAAGGAGAAATAAGGAGATAATTTTTTTTTTTTTTTTTATTTGGTGTGATTATTGAAGTTTTAAGTATTTTGAGATATTTAGAAATTTTTAAAGTTTTTAGAAAGTTTGAAAAACTTTAAAAATTTGAGTTTTTTGAATTTGAAGTTTTTTCAAAATTCAAAGTCTTAGAAGTTTTGTAAATTTAATATTAGGGAGTTAAAATTTTTTCAACATCAAAGGATTAGAAAATTAAAATTTGTAAATTTTATATTTAAGTTATTTTTGAACTTGGAAGATATAAGGTTTACTACCTCAAAGGATTTCAAAACTTTGAATGAATTCCATTATGTCAAACAATAAAATTTTCCTTTCTGAATCTCAACTATTGAAAGGACCAAATTTTGCATCATGGAAGAACAAAATGAAATCAATCCTAGTTGTAGAAAAACTCTAGGATATAGTAAGCGAAACAAAGATAAAACCTAGTGAGGATGAAAGAGAAATACAAATATTTGAATAAGGAGATGCAAAGGCTCTCATGTTAATAACATTTGGAATAATTGATGAAATACAACCATATTTAAGTGGAGTAGAAACTGCTACATAAGCATGTAATACATTATGCAAAATATTTTAAGGGGAAAATAAAGCTACAATTCTAAATTGTCAATCCCAATTGTATTCTTTAAAGGTCAATAGTAGAGAAAGTATAGGGCTCTTTGTTCATAAAATAGAAGATATAAAAGCAAAACTAACTCTAGGAGAAAAAATAAAAGATAATTTTCTTGTCCAAGTAACATTAAGGGCACTTCTAAAAATTTATAAATATTTAGTTACTTATTTGCAAGTTTTAAGCAAGGAAACTACATTTGATTGTTTAGTCAAAGTTATTCAAGAATATGAAGTAAAAAACTTAGTCAAAGATGAAATGACTAATAATGCCTTGGTATCTAAAGAAAATATACCAAGTAATATAGCTATGACTTCCAAGTATATATCTAAATGGAATTCAGGATTCTACTATATATGCAAGAGAAAGGTCATAATAAAAATTTGTGTAGATATAATCAAGTCATAATCAAGGAAATCAAATGAACAAACCAATACAACAAAGGAAATATCAATCTCAATATTTATATAATCCTCAATGGCAACAAAAATTTAAATCATAATACCAGTAATATCAATATCATCCACAGTACCAATATGGTCATCAACAACAACCTCAACTATAGCTTAGAGAAGAAAATCAAAAGGGAAATGTAGTTCAAAAAATTCATGAAATACAAGAATTAGAAGAAACATCTGAAGGAAATGAGTTCAAATCTCTTATAGTAAAACTCTCTTAATATGTACATTTTTCAAAGAATTTTGAAGATACTAATGTTGCAATTGTTATAGAACATCAAGATATAGACTTTAGAAAATTGACATGGCAAGATCAAGACCAGGCCTGAATAGAAAAAGATAAAGAAACAAAAAAAAGATCAGGAAAGTATAAAAGAAGAAAGCAAAAATAAATGCAAAGTACCTGATCAAGAGGCTAATGGATCACATACTCTAGATAAAAGAACAAATATGGAGATTGAAGACAAATATGAAGATAAATATTGAAGATTCAAGTCTTTAATAATCAAATAATGTAATACAAGTGGGTGTTGAGGTATATTACACTATTTGGTACATGCTAATTTACCCCCAAGGTGTCTTCTTGGTACATTTGTAAATATATAATTTTTTTTATTATGTCGGAGGAAAGTATTTTTTAAAGGGCCCCAACCCTTTTACATTATCATAAACATAAGCATAATACTTTGATACAAAGCCCAAAATGTGACATGAAGTGAGTCATCAATTTGAAAATACAGCCCACATAACCTATATTAGCTTATACTATAGAAAATCAACTTAGTCAAATACTTAACAACTGAACCACAACACTGAGATATACTTAACACCAGTTTCTTTTACATTCTCTACTATCCTACATTTGTGAATCCCTTTTCCTAATCCTTATTAAATAACTATATTTTAAAATTAATTATTGCTAATTTTCACAATTTCTTGCAAATATGTAATAGAGTAGGGTTGAGTCTATAGTTTAGAGTGTTTTATATTTCCCATTTTATGTAAGTGTTAATGTGCAAGAAATGCACAAGTGTCATATAAGTTAGAGTGCAAATGTATATTGAGAGAATGTGCACAAGTGTCATGTATGAAAGAGTAAAAATATGTAATGTGAGGATGTGCACAAGTATCTTAGATTAAGAGTGCATGCAGAAGTGTAAGAGTTATGTATGCAAGTGTCTTAGATTCAAGAAGCTAAGATGCACAAAGTGCTATTAGTCCAAGAATCTAAGATGCATTACTGCATACTATTATTCTACAGCTAAAGAGCATGATTCTAAGAGGTACCAATAGAAATTAAAACAAGAATCTAAGTGTTGTTCTAAGTACCACCTGCAAAATATTGAACAAGTATCTATGCATTGTTCTAAGCGCCACCAGTAGAAGTTCACACAAGGATTTGAGCACTATTCTAAAGCATCACTAGCAAAGAATATTGGATAGAAATCCAAGCACCATCTAAAGTACTATTCACAGAGAAAACTAGACAAGGAGTTGAGTGCCATATAAAGCTCTTTTCACAGTAAAAATTGGATGAGGAGTTGAGTGTCATCTAAAGTGCTATTCAAAAAAAGAGCTAGACAAGGACTTGAGTGCCCTCTAGAATGTTATACACAGTGAAGACTAGACAAGAATTAGAGTGTTATTTGAGCACTACTTACAGTGATATTCAGATGATGAGTTGAGTGCTATTCAAAGTGCTCACAAAGAACTTTGATAGTAGTAAGAAGCATTAAAGCCACATTCATACAGAAGAACTCTGACAATAGTAAGAAGCACTAAATCCACATTCTCTTAGAAGAACTAAAAGGAACATCCATGCAAAGAGATCATAGGCTTGAGGAAGCTATCGAATAAGAGAGTTTGCAAGTGGATTCTATTCAACAACTCATTCACTATCCTAAGTAAAATATTCTTCATAAAGAAGAATGTGAAGAGATAGATGAATTTCTAAGAGACCAGCAAAGCAACATATCTAGAAAAATCAGACACTCAAGGGTCAGGAAAGTAGAAGAGAGGCTAGTAAAAGGTCTTACGAAGCATTATCGAAAACGTTCATTGCATGCTCATGAAACTAAATTTGAAATGTAATTATTTTATAAAACCTAATTTTATGAATACCATGCTGATTAAAAATTGTTAAAAGCTATTTAAAGCATCAAGTGGAATATTAAGTTCACACAATCTATAGAGATTTTAAGCAAGCCAACAAGGTGGTAAATAAGGTAAGTGGTATTACCTTAATGCAGAGTTAAAGACCTAAGTTAAAAGAGCATTATATTAGGTACTAAAATTATTTATTTAGAGTTAAAATGTAATTATGATTTGATTATTAGGAATTATAAGGTTTTCTACTATAGTTTGAAATTAATAAAAAGAAAAAATGAGTTTTTAATATTAAAGTATGGAGTGATTAGGTTTTCTACTTAAAATAGGATTTACGGTTTATTTGGTTTAATTTTCTAAAGTTTAATATTTGAAGTTATGTGAAGAATTTCAATTTGAATATTTGTCTTTCAAGTTTTTGAAGTTACTAAATATTTTTGAAGTTCTTTAAATTTTAAGAAAATTTGAAATTAGAAGAAATTTTGAAATTTTGCAAATTAATAGGGAGTTAAAAATATTACTACATCAAAGGTTCAGAAAAATTAGAAATTGCAAATTTCTTATTTGAATTTGGGAGGTATAAGTTTTACTACTTCAAAGGATTTTAAAATTTTAAAGTTAAATGAATTCCATTATGTCAAATAATAAAATTTTCCTTTCTGAATCTCAACTTTTGAAATAACCAAATTTTGCATCATGGGAGAACATAATGAAATCAATTCTTATTGTAGAAAAACTACAAAATATTATAAATGGAACAAAGAAAAAACCTAGTGAGGATGAAAGAGATACAAAAATTTGAAGAAAGTGATGCAAAGACACTCATGTTAATTACATTTGGAATAATTGATGAAATACAACCATACTTAAGTGAAGCAAAAACTTCTATAGATGCATGGAATACATTATGTAAAATATTTTAAGGGAACACCAAAGCAAAAATTATGAATTTACAATCTCAATTATATTCCTTAAAGGTTAATAGTGGAGAAAGTATAGAACTCATTCTTCAAAAAGTAGCAGATATAAAGGAAAAACTATTAACTCTGGGAGAAAAATTAGAAGATAAATTTCTTGTTCAAGTTACACTAAGGGAACTTCTAGAAATTTATAAACATTTAGTTACTTCTTTGCAAGTTCTAAGCAAGGAGACTACATTTGATGATTTAGTCAATATTCTTCAGGAATATGAAGTAGAGAATTTAGTCAAAGATGAAATGACTAATAATGCCTTGGTATCTAAAGAAAATATACCAAGTAATATTGCTACAACATCTAGGTATAGATCTAAATGGAATTCAATATTCTATCATATATGTAAGAGAAAGGGTCATAGTACAATTTTCTGTAGATATAATCAAGGAAATCAAATGAATATTTTTTTTGTTGGATAATAAGAGGTTGTACACCGGTCCCCCATTCTTGAAAAATTACAACTCTCTTCTTTAGAGCTTGAGAGTTTACAAATAGATATACTTCTCATCTAGTTGAGATGCTATAGCTAGAAACCTACATCATTTTATATAAAATATCTAAATTCTTGATTTTCATTTTTTGGATCTTTTCAATTGTATGAATACAAATATTCTAGAATTTAGCATCCTTCTTGACATTTTTCTATAGCAACCTTCACAATAAAAAAACTTTACCTCTACTGTCTATGCATTACATTTTAATAGAGTAATATTTCCAAAACATCGCACTATCATAGTCCCCTTTACCAAATATGGATTGCAAGTTTCCTTCCTGAAACACAAGTGCAACCACAAAAATTATAGTAAATAAGTTTATATGAAAACACATTAATGTTATACAATAAAATATATATTACCAATGGAAAACATTAAAGTAAATCTTAATCGTTGTTTGATTTAGGTAAACATTTTCTTGTCAGCTTCAACTAGATTTACTACTTCCTCTAACCATGAAAAAGAGAATTTAACTTCACAATTCTCAATCACAATCCTTCTATTAGCTAGCCTATCTGCACATTTGTTTCCTTTCCTTAATGTATGTGTAAACCTGATTTCTTTAAACTCTTTAGCAAGATCTTGAATTTGTATAATTATGTCTTGTAAGTTCCATGGAGTCTTTACTTTCCTCAAAATTGTATATATTACTATGAAAGACTCAACTTCCATCCATACTCCATTCCATTTCATTTTTTTACATATTTTTAACCCTTCTAAAGCCACCCAAGATTCGGCTTCATTATTTTTCTTAAATCCACTATTGAAAATGTAATGAGACAAAATATCTCCTCTATTAATTCTAATTATTCCTCCTCTTGTTGGTCTTGGATTTTCTTTAGAAGTTCCATCAAAATTAAATTTAACCAAATCCACATCTGGTGGTTTCCAATTTACATTATTTGCCTTCTTTTTGCTTCTCTTGTACCCAACATCATAATTCCATTAAATGGCTTGACTCCATCTATCAAGGCTCTCTACTTCCAAATCAGGGATTGGGTGAGTTGATAGAGTTGGTTTAGATTCCTCTATGGCTAAACATATCTTCCTTTTCATTACCTCTCAATTGATTTCCTTTCCTTTAAATATTCTTTGATTCCTTTCTAGCCATACAGTCAAAAGTATTGTATCTTTTGATATATCTCATATTGTCTGTAAAGCCTCAATTTTAAAAGTGCTCTACCATTTCTTTAACCAATATTCAATACTTCTATTCATCACCATACATTTACCAAACATATTAATAATTGATTGATATAGTTTCCAAACTATTAAGCAATGTCCCAAGATATGGTCTATACTCTCCTCCTCCTTTTTATAAAGAACACATTGAGAGGGGCCATGAAAAACCCTTTTCATAAGGTTATTCCAATATAAAATTCTTCTATGACCTACTAGCCAACAAAACATTTTGACTTTAGGAATGCTTGGGCTATCCCAAATATCTCTTCATATTCTAGTGATATTACTATTTTTTTGGTGCTTTACATTATATCCACTTTTTGTTGTGTATTCTCCTAAGCTATTCAACTCCCAAATCAATTTATCCTTGGCTCCCCTCGAAATAATCATAGTTGTTATCTTTCTACTTAATTGCCTCCTAGCATCAATGTCTTATATACTTGTAAAAATATATTCTTTCTGTTTATATATTCCTTCTTGATCCTTGTACAAAATATTTGAAACCTTATCACCATATTTATATTGAAGCAATCTCATCCAAGGTTTTAAAATTAGATCTAAATTGAGTGGTTTTATTTCACACCAAGTATCCATACAAATAGAAATTGTTCTCTAGTTCCCACCACCCATCTTAAATCTTTAATCATTATATCAAATAGATTTTTTTAAATCATTCCAAAGAGCAGAACCATTTGGTAGAGAGAATGTAGTAAATATTAAACTTGGGTCATTAGGCTCAACATACTTGCTTAGAAGAATTCTTGCCCATTGTCTTTGAGTTTCTTTGTACAATCTCCAAATTACTTTTCCCCTAAGATCTAAGTTTGCATATGTAAGAACTCTTAAACCAACACCTTCGCTAGTTTTATCATCACACACCTTGCTTCATTTCACCAAAGGAAATTTCCTTTTATAATGTAAAGCTAACCATAAAAAGGATCGTATAATATAGATTAAACATTTTTCAACTGATTTTGGTATAGTATACAATGACATATAATATGTTGGAATGGCCTGTAAGACTAACTTAATTAACTAAACTCTTCCTACTAACTATAACCATCACTACACCAAAAAATGCTTTTAAGGGTGGTTAAAATAAGGCAATTTTTTACAAAAGTAAAAAACCACCCAAATAGATCCTAAGAGGGCAGTTTAAAATCGCCCTCTTAGGGAGAAGAAGGTGGTTTTAAACCACCATCTTAGGGTGATGTCTCACTTTAAAAAAAATAAACAATGCGTGAGAAAAAACTAAATGAGGCACGCCAAAAAATTAGACGACATGTGGGAAGATATTGGAAAATATTTGTGTTTTCTTAATGAATTTTGGGATTATATTTGAGATAGATTTTCTCAATGATTTTTAGGCCTGGGGGCGTATTTTGGCTGGATCGTTTCTTCTGCATTGAGCATGAGCTTGAGATTTCTTCTGCATTGAGCATGAGCTGGAGACCTATGTGTCCCTGATCAAAAAGTTGGTGTACAAGAAGCTCAAGTGGGATATCAAGCATAAGCTAGACAGGGCCCTTGATCGAAAAGTTGGGGTACAAGAAGCTCAAGTGGGATATATTGAGTTGATTTGTCAATTTCATTCAAAAATAACTTAGCAATATTTCTTCGTAATTATTTTCCCTATGGATTAAGTGATACAAATGATGGACTCCTACTTGCAATGAGCTTGAATAACTCTTTTGTAATTATTGAACTTCTATTTGTAATGTTTTGTTTAAAACGATGAATAGTGTGATGCTTTTAGAATGTTCTACTACAGACATGCCACTTAGTATATCCCAGTTAAAAGAATCATTTGAAAATTTGATTATTTATTTTCATTCAAATACGAACATATTTCTCATATTTCTTCTTATGTTACTTGAAATTTGTTACTGCTCTTCAGAGAAGCTTACCTGTGAAACCCTTATTTTTTATGTTAGATATTTATGTTTGTTCCACTAATTACTACATGATTCTAAAATTTTATTGACATCCTTAACATAAGAACTAAAATTATATGATTTTTCCTGGCTACTATACATTGTATAATTCCAGTGAGAAGATTATATAGAGACAGATTGCAAGATTGAGTTTCTGCTTTGGTTATTTAGTCATGCATGTCTATATCTTTTTTTCAACTTTTTCAATAAGCATTATCCACTGAACTTCCTTATGCTTTTTTTTTATATACAAATATTTACAAATATCAGCGCTCGTTCAAGCAAACACAAGAGGAATCAACCTCACAACCACATGGATGATAATAACTAGGCAACTACCATTACACCAAATGCCATTCGGCTACTTCCTTATGCTTGTTAATAATTGTAGATATTTATATATATTGGATTGGTAATGAAGACTTTTGTTTCTAAATATTTAGCATATTTCAACCCATTGTAAACTTTAAATAGGAAGGCATATATAGATACACATCAATTTCAATAAAATAAGGACCTAACATCACATTCCCATGCACATGTGCACACCACACATTGATGGAAAGCTCGTAATTTTGCATGAGATTCATTTTTAAGGAAGAACATAAAACCAAATGTTAAAAATTCCATTTACAAAAATACTTATCATTACATTACTATTTTGAGCTTGAGATTATAGAAGATCTAAACTTTAAGTTACGAGAAATTAATTTTGCTTGTCAAGATTCATATTGTAGAAGACCTATACTTCCAATTACGATGAATTCATTTTGCTTGCAATCTCCCCATCCCAATTTTGGTTCTAACTTAGAAATAAATCAAGGAAGTTGTAATTTTTTTAGTCTATGATTTAATAATATTGAATGGTCTTGTTACCCATTATTGGAAAAATATCAAGCATTTAAATAGTTGGATAAAATATATGAGAATTTCCAGTAAGTTATAAGTTAAAATCCAGATAATTGGAAGGAAATTACTATATGAACTACTCAATATGTTTCTCTTTATGCATCCACTGAACTCATCAGAGAACTCTACCTAGTGGCCCACGGTGAAGAGTGTACCCATTTACACGATAATAACTTTTTTTGAGAAGTATAATTCTAATGATTCATCACATTTTTATATTTTTGCATGTTGCTTAGAAGGTAGAAGAATTCATAATGAGGTCCACAACGTCCACTTCTCACCACATATACTTTCATATGTTTCTTAGTTAAATTTATTTACTTTTTCCAATAGTGAGGTCCTATAATTATGTTCTACACCAATAAATTCTTACATGACCTCCCCCACCTCCTTACAAAACTCGGGAATGTCCTATTTAAGTAGTCTACAACTAATTGTAATTATGTCAGTATGTTTGATTCTAAAATTAGTGAATTGCATAAGATTCATTTTTTCTTAGGATGAACAAAACTAAGTAGTACCTGGATTCCTTGTAAACTTCAATGCTATCTATGAGGACCAGTTACAAATGGCAAATTTACAAATAAGTTATAATCTGCAGTCTAATGCATCCTATAAAGCCAGCAACACTGTAGGGTATGTTTTTACAAGGGTAAATGGTTAAACCAGAGTTTGCTTCAAAATGGAATTTTACCTTCACCATGGAGTGAATTCAGGATAAAAATGGTTTAATATTGGTTATTTAACAATTTGAAAACTACACAAACAAATTCCACCAAAACAACTTTTGTTCATGGGCCAAGGATAAGCTAGCACTATGAAATCTAATGTATCCTAAGCCACCATGAAGATGGAAATAGTGTTTTACAAATCTGGACCAAAAACATGTCAATCTTATCCAAAATTCCAATTTTTTTACAACCTTGTAAAATTAGGACTACACTAAAACATGATCATACTTGACAAGTAGTATGTCTGCTTATAATCTATTTGTTGTCATTCCCAGCAACACTATAAAATTTTATCTGTCCCTCTTTATTTGTGCCAGAATTCTTTGCACAAAGGCTTAAATACAGAGAGGTACCTTTGAAAAGGAAATTCTACATGTTTACTATTCATCATGAGTCACAAGTTTACCATTCAACAAAGGCTTAATACAAGTGGGGAGTCATTCCTAGTCTATTTATGGAGATCAAATCTCACAATGTATGTACTCATTTTTTATTATGTTTGGAACAACTTTATTTTTAGATTATATTATATTATTTGGTACATGCCAATGTGCCACCTTGGGTACATTTCTAGATTATGAGTTTATCTTAGATTAAGGTTTAAGTAGTTACTTCATGCAACGTAATAAATTCTTGTGTTAGAATATGCAATGATGTAAATGTGCATGTAGTCCACATGTACATGAGTCATAGGATATGTATATGAAGAGTCATGGGTAGATTAAAGGCCAAGGAGCATATCTTCCTACATATAGGCCTTTGTGAGAAGAGAGAAGAGAAGAGAAATAGAGGAATGATGTCAATATAGAGAATAGTGAGTAGGTACAATGTAGTTCTTCATTAAAAAATTTAGAGTGTTCAAGTCCTCCATTATATTGCATTGTACTATTTTTGTGAGCTTTTGTTAATGGCATATTACTCAGTTATTACAAAAGTTTATCATCTAGTTTTTTTGGTGGGTAAAATTGCTCAAGTGCGAGGTTTAAATGGGCCCCAAACCCAAGTACATAAACTGGTAGGTAAAACAATAGCATAAGATGACACAATCCTGCACATTGGCCAGCTACAACCTGAACGAAAAGGACCAAATAGCAACAAAGAAGTTTGAGTGGACACCTGACGTCATAAACACAAAAATATAGCCCGAGCAATATCTACGCAAGGGTTTCTTAAGAGAAGTAACTACCTGTAAACATTTTAAAGGAGCTATAAAAAAAACTATGCAAGGGATCCTTGCAAAAGATCACCAAAACTATAATAGATACCTAAATAGGAAGAAACATAGTATTCAAAAAGGCCCATGTAGGGGCAATAAAGAACTTAGAAATAGTAATGGGAAGCCCTGGAGCTCAGGTTCCCAGTTATGATGATCTCTTTGCACCACTTGCCCTTTCACCGAAATTTTTGTCACCTCGACAATCAGCGTAATAGTAACTCTAAGATGGAGGTTATGCACAACAACATAACCATTATTCCACGAATTGACAAAGGCTTCAGTGATATCTTGCTCAGGGCATTTAAACTTGTTGAGGAAAGGAATGAGACCATGAGCTTATAGAAAGGTTTGAGATAGGGCATCAAGCTAAAGGCTAGATGGATCAAGAAGGGCCATTTTGGTAATATTGGGGAAAAAGGAAGATCACAGAAACCAGACACTACGCTTCTTACTGCCTATGACACACAATAGCAGACAAAACCAAACAGCAATGGATTGACACAAACCAAGGTTGTAAATATAGAATTTTTTGGCACAATAAACAACCTTTTTAGAAGTTGATTTGGAGTGATTTGTGGATCACTCAGTAATTCTCCATAGGGAATAGACATTGGAAAATACAAAAATGGCACAAGATAGACTACGCAAATGATAGGAATGGGATAATATTGGGAGTGCCAATTGACTAAAAAATGATTCTCAAAATTTGTAAGATACAAAAAAGAGGATCTCGAGACTTGATGCATATTGACCTTGTTTGACAACATCCAATTACACTACCTAGATATACTAAGGGACTTGACATGATTGGAGAATACCACCATGAGATAAACCCACTAACAGGGTCTACCTTAGGACATAGCATACTTCAAGAAAATGAAATGGGAGAACCAAACACTAGTATTGATAACAAGACTGAAAGTCACATTAATCAGATAAATTCCACCATAATAATTGGAACCAAAGAAACAAATCATGCTGAAAAAGCTAGAGTCATCATTGGAGAAGCTGATCCACCAAAACCTGTGACCACATATTTCAAACCAAATCATTATTAGTAGCATTTAAAACTTCTTTGGGAAATATTTATTTCCAAATGGACAATGATTTATGGATAACTCCCCAATTGGCAAGAATATTTGTAGGCCTGTTAGCTTTGTGGTACACATGATTGATAGAGATATCATTGAAATTTTGGGAGAGCTTCTTAGCTTCTTGAACAATGGTTTTGACATTCCAAGAGGACACCCTATTTTTTTAGAGCATTTATAATATTCAAAGAATCTCCCTCAATAAAAAGGTTGCATTTATAATACTTGAGATCTAGCCCTCTCCATAGTGCAAGACCTTTAGCAAAATTATTAGTTTGACACCCCAGATATTTAGCATAAGCCATAATAACTTGACCACTATGATCTCTGACAAGACCACCTGCACTTGCATCCCCTGGATTTTCTTTGGAGGCACCATCAAATTTAAGTTTTAGCCACTCACTTTGGTGAGGAATCCAATGGGCACCCACTCTAGGATGGGGGCTGGAAAAATAGAACTAGAGTTGTAGAGAATTTTTAAGGAAGAGAATAGAATAGACTCCAATCTAGAATAAGGAGATTTGGGACAAGGAAAGAGCTAGGAATTCCTGCATATTATAGTGTCATTATCATATAGTTATCATAGCTTGCTTATTTTACATCTTGTGGTTGCATTTCCTTTAATATTAATCCTCAAAAGCTAACATTTATGTCAAAATATATCACTTCTATGTAGAAAATTTATAGTCATGTGATGCAAATAATTAAAGCTTTGTCTATAGATTCACACTTTGTATTTTCCTCTCATCTACAATAGCAGGTTATTTACCTTTTCTTTTTTACCTCTTGAAAAATAATGTACAACTCGAGGCATCCTTCCATGTCTATAGTGACACATTAGCAACTCCTCTAATGTTTTGACTAAAAAAAATTTCTACATAATGAAATGCTTGTGTGTACTTCAGATTTCAATACAAGAAACCCCTAGCATACATTGATCCAATATAGCCATTCCTTCCTCTCTTGTCTATGATGGTCTATGATCTTAACCAACTTTAGTGTTTTACATACCATCGTTGTCATAGGTTATTTTACGCATTTCATTGTAAGTGTACAGTTCTTCATAAGCTTACAAGGGTCCTACAGCTAAATATGTTAATGCCTCAATACAAATTTCAATCCTCTTTGCAAATTTTTAGTGTTGCATAATGAGTTTTTTGGATAACCATTTGATGCTTTGCCTTAAGTTCATGCACTTTTTCCCTAAATGAACATATGGATATTCTCCTATCAATCATTATAACTGAACCTTGTCTAACTCATATTTTTCACTCAGTAAAATATGAGGGTGTATTCTTTGTAATGAGGTAAACCTTCTTACAAGATTCTTCACAACACTGCCAACCTGTCATTTCTAATACTGCTCTTCATATTGCTATGCCCATAAGGTTTGCATGTCCATTGCAAAATTTTGAATGGCATGAAGAACTGCTTTTTCTAGTAATTTTTCAAATGTAGAAACCCAATCCTTGCATATACTGAATATAGGAGGAGCACAAACTCTATGAGAGAAGGATACCCTTCCTTTCAAAGAGCATTTGGGTTCTTGAATAATGTACTTCAAGATCCAACCATTCAAGGCTTGTACATATACCTTTTGATCAGTTATCCAATTGCTAAAGCTTGCATGCCATTTGAGAAGCCCATTCTCTAGCTGAAGTGTTTCCTATCAATGTGATTCACTAGAAATTCTTCTACCAATAGAGCTACCACAAGATCTTGCTTCAGTTGTTATTTGATTATGTTTTGATGAGATTCTAACTTTATTTTCCACATTCTCATCAGTCTGTAAAAGCAAATCCTCAAAATGTAAAAAAGAAAATATTATAAACACATTGTGCATTCATAATGAACCAAGGAACATTTAATTGCACGTTTGCTATTATGATTATGAGATTAAAATCCTCATTACAACCATGGATACAACCAAAACAATAAGAGGAAATGAAATACTATCAATACATGACTAAAAAGATAATCTAACACACATAAAACCATATAATTGCACCCAAAATAAATATTATCCAACAATAGTGTTCACAAGCTACCCCATTTTTTGTCAACGGAATTTTTTAAAATCTAATGCAAATTTATTTGAAAAATAAAGCACGTCATTATTGTCAGAAATGATAAGTGTACAATTTAATCACACAATAAAAATGGACATAGGACAAAGATATAGCATAGAAATTGTGAAAGTATCTCAATTCATATTTTCAACCTTGTACTAAGTAAAAGATACGAAGATATACAATATGACAAAAATATCCAAGTAATAACTTAATAGAGGTTAAAGTTGGATAAAGACCATCTGGAAATGATTGTCCTATTCTAAGAGGGTGGTTTATATTTTTTAACTGCCCTCTTCTAAGAGGGAATTTTATATTTTTAAACTGCCCTTGTAGCCCTAAGAGGGCAGTATTAAACTACCCTTTTAGACCCTAAGAGGATGGTTTTTTGAGGTAATTTTTAGCCTTCATTGTATGACACAAAATTTTTATGATTCCATCTTAGATGGCGGTTGAATAACCAACCTTAAAAGTCTTTAAGGGCGGTTAAAAACCGCTCTTAAAGACCCTTTTTGGTGTAGTGCATCTACCTTTCCAATCTGGTAGTTTATTATGAACTTTACTAATAACTGGATTCCATAATTCTATCCTCATTCTCCTCTCAAATAAAGGCATCCCTAGATAAGTTGGAAAATTTGCCTCCTCCATTTGAAGTAACCTATAAATTCTTACTTTGATATTAGCTAGACTGTTAAGGAAGTAAATTTTAGGTTTTGTCCTATTAAATTTTTGCCCGGATGCTCTTTCATATTCCTTTAAAAAGTTATTCAAAGCTTTGGCCTCATTTATCCTTGTCCTTCTAAAAAGGGTTGTATCATATAAAAACTATTGATGGATGATGTTGTTGATGTTATTACTAACCTTAAGTCCACTTATAATCCCATATTTATAAGTCTTATTTAAGTTCCTACTCAAAACCTCTGCCATAATAATGAACAAATAAGGAGATAGATGATATCCTTGTCTAAGGCCTCTCTTGACTTTAAAATATTTTGTTACTAACCCATTGACCAACACTAAATAAGAAACTATAGAGACACAAACTTTAATCCATCTAACCCATTTCTTCCCAAATCCAAACTTTTCTAAAATATCAAAAAATTCAATCCCATTTAACCCTATCATAGGTGTTACTCATATAAAGTTTTAAGAGCATTGCTTTTTCTTTTCTTGAAGTTTTTGAATGTATAACTTCATGAGCTACTATGATCCTATCCAATATTTGTCTCCCTTTCACAAATCCTCCTTTCTCTTCTAAAATAATTTTGTCTAACAATGGCCTTAATCGATTTGCCATCACTTTTGAGATAATCTTATATGCCATATTACATAGGCGTATGGGTCTAAAAGAATCAAATAATTCAACATCCTTCTTGTTTTGGAATTAGGGTAATATATGTTGCATTTATTTTATAAGGTATGTATTGTTTTACCCTAGACTATTCCACGACCACCAATAAAGAATCCTTCACTATATTCTGATTATGATGGTAAAAAGTTGTAGAGAGCCCATTTGTACCTAGGGATTTATCCTTATTAAAATATAAAAGAGCTAAATGAACCTCTTTTTTAGTAATAGGCTCTATCAATTTCCTATTGTTTTCATTAGTTATAACTTAAGGTACATCTTGAAGAAGTTTATCATTAAGAACTTCAACCTCCTCTGATCTTAGAATATTTTAATAGAAAGAATTTACCTATTTTCTCGTTTCACTCTGATCTTCAATCCAAACCCCTTCTATTAACTTAATTCTACTAATTTTGGATGTTGATCTCTATACTATAGATATATTATGAAAAAGCTTTGTATTTTTATCTCCTTTTAACCAATTTTGTCTAATTTTAATCTCCAGAATTTCTCTTCCTTACTCAAAATATTATGATAATTACTAAGCAACTCCCTTCCCTTTGAGCTTGGATTATTATGATCACATTTTTGGAATTTTGAAATTTTATCTTTTAGATCTTCTTTCTTCTCAAAAATTTTTCCAAATGTGTTCTTATTTCATTCTTTTAATCTAGATGTCATAGATTTGATTTATTTAGGAAGAGCATACAACCCACCATTTCTTGAAGAATTCCATGTTTGTGCTATCATATCAACAAATTGAGGATGGTCTTTCTACATTTGCTCATATTTAAAATATGATTTTTTTTAATTAACTCTTATGGGCCAATGGTTTGAACCAATCCTTGTTAAGGTATTACTTTTAGCACAAGTTTCTTCATCTAGCCAATGATCTAAGAGTATGCATCTATCTAATTTTTTTGCTATTAGGTTTTGGACTCTCCTATTGTTGGTCCATGTATAGTTGTCTTCTTCAAACTCAATCTCCCATAGATTATTGTTTTGAATAAAAGCTGAGAAATCTCTCATACTTTGGGTTAATTTACTAATTCCCCCAAATTTTTCATCCAACTTGGTTATGGAATTAAAATATATTATGATCATGAATTGGGTTTCTTGGTCTTTAATTCTCATAAAGGCTTCAATCCTACTCCAAAATTCTAATCTAACTAACTGAGTTGTAGGTCCATATATATTGATAAGTATGAAATGCATATTTGTGAAATAGCAAGTGACTAAAGATGCCATCCTATGTCTAGTTTTATGAATGGTTACACAGGAGGTTCTAGAAGGATTCCAACAAGTTAGAACTCCCCATGCCACTTATTTAGAATCCATAGCATCCCATTCACATCTTTCCCATACTACTTTTGTAGTTTTTGAAACTTCTTATTTTAGCATTTTAGTTTTATGAATACAAAGAATATCAGGCTTATTACTTAAACATAGGTCTCTAATACACCTTTGCTTTGAGGGGGCATTAGCACCCCTTATATTCCATGAGATGATAATCATGTCTCATTAGGGGCTATTGGATCTACTTGCATATTACCAATATCATTTTGTTGTTTGGTAAAGAGAAGTTCAACCAACTTAGTTTGCGTTCCTTTCTCTATGTTTGCTCTTGATTCCTTGGATCTTGCTTGATAATTTGAGGGATTTCCTCTTTTAGCCTTGCCTATATCAGGAGTAGGTCTTATTATTATATTCCTCAATATTCTTTCACAATTTTTTTTTTCATCATATTTATTCTCTCCTGGATCTACTACAGAAGTATTTAACTTAACCTGCTCATTTTATGGTATTTTCTTATTAATGGCAAAGGTATTGACTTCTAAAACTATATTTTCTTTACTAATTTTTTTTCTCTTGAATGGTGCATGGTACTTCAAGAGAGTCTTCAAATTCTTATGAGACACATTCCTTGGTTCATTGAGAATTTTCCTCCTTAAATCGAGATCATACTAGATAGGTAGTTCCTTGTTAATATGTTGAACTTGTTGTATTGTGCCCTCTAAATTTTGATATACTTTTTCTTCATAGGCTAAAGCCTCAAAAGAGTTGGCATTTCTTCCAATATCCTTCCTTACTTGTCTCCATTGTTTATTTTCTTTAATTTTTCTAGATCTAGTTTTTGTAAGTTGAAAAACATCTTCATCCATAACCATTTTAAGTTTATCTTGCAGTTTTCTACATATGATTCTGTTGGGCTCTTCTTAGGGCATGATCTCTCAATATGCCCTACCTCATGAAATTTTTAACATCTAAAATATATGTTTTCAAATCTATGGTTTGGATTCACATCTTATCCCCTTACTTAAGAATAATTGATTATGGTAAAGCTTTACTTATATCAATCATGACCAATATTCGAGCAGAAATAGCCAAGAATCCATCTTTCGTAGCATCTAAAATCTCAAGGAATATCCTAGAGTGTTACCTATTGCCTTGAAGGTATCTATTTCACAAAATTCAATGGGTAACCCAAACATCCTAATCCATACTGGTACTAGGGATAGATTTACATTTTTAGGACCCCCTTTTAACATATTTTCTCTTTCTTTCCTAGAACAAAAAATGGCTAGGAAGAAACCTTTGGGAAGAAAGGATAAAATCACTCCTAGAAACTTCCAAATCCTATCAATCTATTTTCTCAAGGCTAAATCCCCTGGCCAATACCCATTAAATTTACCAAAAATTACCCTATCTTGGAGCAACAAGGATCTCTCTAATATGTGCTCACTAACTTCTACCACTAGATATTATTCTAAGGATTTAACTATAAATAAATCGATGGAAAGAAAACTAAAACTCAAAATCTACTAAAATTTATCAAAATGTCCTATAGCAAATATAATATTTGACAAAAAAATTATAATAATTTTCATGCAACATTTCTAATATAAAGGAGGAAAAAAAACTTAGCTAAAAAATTATATGTCCAAATAGAATGTCTTACCTCACTGAGGTCCTAGCCCTTCATTGCTATTCCCATCATCTAAATCCTAGTTGACAAATATTTACAATTTTGTTTTCTACAACTTGAAAAATGGTCACTACCCTTGTTCTAGATGGTTGAATTCATAGGGTCGCATCTCCCTCAATATTCTGAAAACAAATTAATATGAATCAAGGGAATTAAATTAATAAAATAGTTTAATAAAGAAAATATCAACCTCAGTATCAATATAATCAACAATGACAACATCAACTTCAACCTTAGTACCAACAACATCAATATCAACCTTAGTATCAATATGGTCATCAACAACAACATCAACTACAATTTAGAGAAGAAAATAAAAAGGAAACTTAGTTCAATAAATTCATGAAATTCAAGATTTAGAAGAAACGTCAGAAGGAAATGAAGTTACACATAAATATCAACAATTATTAACAAGCATAAGGAAGTTCAGTGGATAATGCTTATTGACAAAGTTGAAAAAAAGATATAGACATGCATGACTAAATAACCAAAGTAGGAACTCAATCCTGCAATCTGTCTTTATATAATATTCTCACTGGAATTATACAATGTATAGTAGACAGGCAAAATCATATAATTTTAGTTCTTATGTTAAGGATGTCAATAAAATTTTAGAATCATGTAGTAATTAGTGGAACAAACATAAATATCTAACATAAAAAATAAGGGTTTCACAAGTACGCTTCTCTAAAGAGCAGTAACAAATTTCAAGTAACATAAGAAGAAATATGAGAAATATGTTTGTATTTGAATGAAAAAAATAATCAAATTTTCAAATGATTATTTTAACTGGGATATACTAAGTGGCATGTCTGTAGTAGAACACTCTAAAAGCATCACACTATTCATTGTTTTAAACAAAACATTACAAATAGAAGTTCAATAATTACAACAGAGTTATTCAAGCTCATTGCAAGTAGGATTCCATCATTTGTATCACTTAATCCATAGGGAAAATAATTACGAAGAAATATTACTAAGTTATTTTTGAATGACATTGACAAATCAACTCAAGATATCCCACTTGAGCTTCTTGTACCCCAACTTTTCGATCAATGGCCATGTCTAGCTTACGCTCGATATCCCACTTGAGCTTCTTGTACACCAACTTTTCGATCAGGGACACATAGGTCTCTAGCTCATGCTCAATGCAGAAGAAATGATTCAGCCAAAATATGCCCCCAGGCCTAAAAATCATTGAGAAAATCTATCTCAAATATAATCCCAAAATTCATTGAGAAAAAACAAATATTTTTCAATATATTCCCACATGTCGTCTAATTTTTTGGTGTGCATCATTTAGTTTTTTCCCACGCATTGTTTATTTTTTTTAAAGTGAGACATCACCCTAAGAGGGTGGTTTAAAACCACCTTCTTCTCCCTAAGAGGGCGATTTTAAACTGCCCTCTTAGGATCTATTTGGGTGGTTTTTTACTGTTGTAAAAAATTGCCTTATTTTAACCGCCCTTAAAAGCATTTTTTGGTGTAGTGATGGTTATCGTTAGTAGGAAGAGTTTAGTTAATTAAGTTAGTCTTACAGGCCATCCCAACATATTATATTTCATTGTATACTATACCAAAATCAGTTGAAAAATTTTTAATCTATATTATACGATCCTTTTTATGGTTAGGTTTACATGATAAAAGGAAATTTCCTTTGGTGAAATGGAGCAAGGTGTGTGATGATAAAACTAGTGGAGGTGTTGTTTTAAGAGTTCTTACATATGCAAAATTAGATCTTAGGGGAAAATTAATTTGGAGATTGTACAAATAAATTCAAAGACAATGGGCAAGAATTCTTCTAAGCAAGTATGTTGAGCCCAATGACCCAAGTTTAATATTTACTACATTCTCTCTACCAAATGGTTCTGCTCTTTGGAATGATTTAAAAAAACCTTTTTGATCTAATTATTAAAGGTTTAAGATGGGTGGTGGGAACTAGAGAAAAAATTCTATTTGTATGGATACATGGTGTGAAATAAAACCACTAAATTTATATCTAGTTTTAAAACCTTGGATGAGATTGCTTCAAGACAAATATGGTGATAAGGTTTCAAATATTTTATACAAGGATCAAGAAGGAATATACAAACGGAAAGAATATGTTTTTTACAAGTATACAAGACATTGATGCTAGGAGGCAATTAAGTAGAAAGATAACAACTATGATTATTTTGAGGGGAGCCAAGGATAAATTTATTTGGGAGTTGAATAGCTTAGGAGAATACACAACAAAAAGTGGATATAATGTAAAGCACCAAAAAAATAGTAATATCACTGGAATATGAAGAGATATTTGGGATAGCCCAAGCATTCCTAAAGTCAAAATGTTTGTTTGGCTAGTAGGTCATAGAAGAATTTTATATTGGAATAACCTTATGAAAAGGGGTTTTCATGGCCCCTCTCAATGTGTTCTTTATAAAAAGGAGGAGGAGAGTATAGACCATATCTTGGGACATTGCTTAATAGTTTGGAAACTATATCAATCAATTCTTAATATGTTTGGTAAATGTATGGTGATGAATAGAAGTATTGAAGATTGGTTAAAGCAATGGTAGAGCACTTTTAAAATTGAGGCTTTACAGAAAATATGAGATATATCAAAAGATACAATACTTTTTATTGTATGGCTAGAAAGGAATCAAAGAATATTTAAAGGAAAGGAAAGCAATTTAGAGGTAATGAAAATGAAGATATGTTTAGCCATAGAGGAATCTAAACCAACTCTATAAACTCACCTAATCCCTGATCTGGAAGTAGAGAGCCTTGATAGATGGAGTCAAGTCATTTAATGGAATTATGATGTTGGGTACAAGAGAAGCAAAAAGAAGGCAAAGAATGTAAATTGGAAACCACTAGATGTGGAGTTGGTTAAATTAAATTTTTATGGAGCTTCTAAAGAAAATCCAGGACCAACAGGAGGAGGAATAATTAGAAGTAATAGAGAAGATATTTTGTCTCATTACAATTTCAATAGTGGATTTAAGACAAATAATGAAGTTGAAGCTTGGGTGGCTTTAGAAGGGTTAAAAATATGTAAACAAATGAAAGGGAATGGAGTATGTATGGAAGTTGATTCTCTCATAGTAATAAATGCAATTTTGAGGAAAGTAAAGGCTCCATGGAACATACAAGACATAATTGTACAAATTCAAGATCTTTCTAAAGAGTTTGAAGAAATGAGGTTTACACATACGTTAAGGGAAGGAAACAAATGTGCAGATAGACTAGCTAATAGAAGGATTGTGATTGAGAATTATGAAGTTAAATTCTCCTTTTCATGGTTAGAGGAAGTAGTAAATTTAGTTGAAGCTGACAAGAAAATGTTGACTACCTAAATCAAACAACGATTAAGATTTACTTTAATGTTTTCCATTGGTAATATATATTTTATTTTATAACATTAATGTGTTTTCATATAAACTTATTTACTATAATTTTTGTGGTTGCACTTGTGTTTCAGGAAGGAAACTAGCAATCCATATTTGGTAAAGATGCTTTAGACACTTGGTGGAGTCGCCAACTCTATTTTAATGCTTGTTACAAGTGTCACCTTTGCTTGGAATATTTGTATTCCCTCTTTGTGCATTGTCCAAGTGGCTTCTCTACTTCAACGTATGTGAGGCCTCTTATTGTAAAACTTCTAGCTGAAATTAACTCCTCTTCCACATGGAATATGGGTGCCAAAACAATGTTGTAATATCTCCTTTCACATGTGTGAAATTCAACGTTCCTTTGTGGGCATTTTAGGGTTATTTTGGAGAATGACAAGTGGTACCTTATTTCCTTTGCATGTCCTTGTCTTATAAATGGCTTAGTGCAAGCCATTTAATGTATTTTTCCACCTTGTTCTTTGTTGTACTTCATTGGTGCTAAGATTTTTCCAGCCAAGCAATGCTTATGGTGGAGCTTTGGTGGCTCTTGAATGGAGTTCGAATGGCAGCACTTTGGTGGAGACTTATTGATGCTCCAATGATGGTATTGAATGCTCCTTGATTGGATGTATGATTCTAATTTTCTTACTTTGATTTCCCTTGCTTATATGTTGTTGGATTTGTCTCCTTTAGTGAGCAATATGACACCTTTCTTGTGCTTTACAGGTTACCTGTTATGGTTGTCCAACCCGTGCACAATGTGAGCCCTTTTAAGAGGCTTCTTTATGCTTGGAGTGTGCTAGTATTGGTATGCACTCTTCTTGAGATTAATGTACTTTGAGGAACCTTCAAATTTTCCCTCTTACTTCTTAGAATGTATTAGAGAAGTGCAATACCATGTAATGATATTTGTATATATAAAACTTTTTATTGCACCCTTTCTTGCACTCTTTTTGCAGGTCTGATTTTCCGGTTTTGTGGTAGATTTCTAAATGCAATGTAAGGGTTTTAAGGATGTCTCTTTGATTGCATACCTTCCTTTTTTTTCTTGATTATTTTACAAATGAACCCAAGCTTTTAACCACTTGATAGAAGCTCCCTTTTTGCTGTATTTTTCTTCACTATTTCTTTGTAATTAAAAACCTTATTGTGCTTTGAATTTGAGACTCACCAAGTCTCTATTTGAGGCTTCCTTTGCTGATCTTCAGTGGCTACTTTATTCTCCAATTTTTGGAGGATTCAAAGCTCTCTTGACCACTAAATGTTGTAGATTTTTGTGCACTAACAGTGTCTTTAGACACTTTGACAAATTTTGATTTTGTGCCCTTTTAAAGAATCACAAAAACTAATATTTTGAGAGCAATAAAGTAGTGCAAATAAGCTTAACAATATTTCACTTTTAATGCACTAACAATCTCACCTTATCACTCCAATAAAATCTCAAAATAAATGCACTTAATCAATTTACTACAACTAATCAAGAATAATTTGAAATGAACCTTCAAGAGTTATTCTGCAATTTCCTTACAAACAAAGTTGTAGGGGCTCGTCTTCTTTTGCTTTCCAAAGTAGATGATAGATAGTTGTAATTCTGAAATCCAATCAACTCGTAATATGAAAATGAACCTTAAAAGGAATATTTCTCTTTTTGCACTTTTGAAGACTGTAATCCAATTTTCCTTTCTTGCAACTTTAATCCAAATAAGGTGCTTTAATGAATCTAATAAGTAATCCAATTAATGAATCTACTTGCACCAATAGTTGCTTACCTTTTTTTTGAAAGCTTTTGTAGAGGATGTAGCTTTTGCAGAGGATGTAGATCTTGGTGTCTAAGTTTTGGTCAAATATCTACCTAATTAATAAAACCTTGTTTGTGCGCCCTAGACATGGCCAACATTGAAAATTTGGAGGAAAGGAATGCCCTCCGTGCCAATATCCAGAGAGGTCTGGATCCCAAGCTAAATCCTACATGGGTTCAAGACTAGAGTTACAGGAAATAAATTAGAAATTGTAGAAAGAGATGGGAAATATGGCCACAGGCTGGAGGTGTAGGATTTGGGGTAGACTAGTAGTAGGAAATTTGCCCAAGCATGGAACAACATGAAATAAAATGGAAGCAACCAAATTCACTTGTAACCTTGCAAATATAACCTCTAGAATAACACTCCAGCACTCACTCCCTCACTAGAAATATTTAAATTCAGACACAGAATTTAAATTCAATAGCAAATAAAGAACATGAGCATAAAATAGAAGTGTATAAAAATATAAGGCAATTGCACACAAGATCACTTACAAATTCATAAGCCTTGTATCTTCTATTGATGCAAAGAACTTGAGAAGTTTTCTCACAAAATATCTAACCTATTTTTACAATGAATATTGAGTATTATTTATAGAGGATTTCACCTCTTTCATTAAATGCACATGAAGATAGGATGTTTACATATCAGAGACCACTATGAGAAAATTCTTCCTTGGAAATATTGAAAATACATCCTTTTGAAACAGTGATCCGACTTCTTTGGAAATTCTTCCATGAAATATGCTTTTTTGGATTTGATGCACAAAAAATTATAAGGCTTGGTTGTTGACTAGAGATGTTCACCATCTTGAAAACAAGCTCTTACTTTGGAAATTATAAAAATTGTATTACATCTTTAGTACAACTGCCTTTCTTGCTCGAGATGTACAATTTGAGTTACTCCTCACCTCCATTATTAAATATATTTTATTAATCTATTCTAGGTGCCTTTAGGAAACTAGTGCATTAGTGGTAATACACCTTTAATGGATTACATCCCTTCTTTGATCATGACAAAAATCATTCCTCTTATTCCATGTGAAAACCTTTTAACAGCTACATCGTCTTTCTTTTGAAATTGCCTTCGCCCCCAAAAGGGGTGACAGAAGCCATCGTCTTTCTATTAGGGTGAATGTGATGTTGACTATTCAACGTCACTTCACCCTTAATGCATTCACCTAACTTTGCATTCGCCCGACTTCGTGCTTAACAGCGCGTTCACATGACTTCATTTTTCAGAGGACGTTCACCCCTAAGAGAGGTGAACGGAGCGTTCGCCCCTAAGAGAGGTGAACAGAGTGTTTACCCCTCAACCAAGGAAAATGTGATGTTTACTTTTCCATGTCATGCATGCTATTAAATTTTCTACATCGCGCTTCCAATGACGTTCATTCCAAAGTGGGGTGAACATTGCTTTCGCCTCAACCTTGGGGCGAACACACTCCTTCACTGATCATGTTTTCCTTATGACGGGCAGGCGTGTTATTTTAAAATTTTAAAAATACGTTCACCCCAAAGTGGGGTGAATGAAGCCTTCGCCCTGAATTTGGGGCGAATGCGATTCTCCAATTTTTATTCTCAGATGCTTTGATATCTTTCAATATTTCACCATTTTAATGTTTCCTTCTCTTTCCTTTTGTAGTGTGCAGGGCCTTTTTCTCAGGGCGAACGCGTCTTTATTTTGCAATGAATTTTTCATCTACACACCATTTCTTAGCAATTTTACAGACAACGCAAACTCGAATCTTCAATACAATTTTCTAGCCTCTTTCTTTAAACACCTATTACTTCCAAGCCAAAAGAAAGTATATACAAACAAAGAAAGAAAAACAAAACAACTGCGATATAAAAATGTGGCTAAAATATTATATTATTAGATCAAAATATATTGTCATATTATAATGAAAATGCTCTTTCAATATTATATTAAAAATCCCAATGTGGCAAAGTGCAAAACTGCCAACATTTCTGGCGGATCATAGAGTATCCAGCTCGCATGGATGCCAGTGAACCCAGACCTTTATCCATTGGGTTACTATGGGGTATTTTTGTTGGCTGCCTTGGTTGATGCTTTTGATGTAGATACTTTTATGCATGCCTCCTCTTCAGCTTTCTCTATGGATTTAGATTCAGCTGTAACCTTGAGTACTTCGGCCTACTTTGCTTCCTATGTTGCCTTCTCCATCACGGTGCGCTCTGCTGCTACTCACTCCTTCTGCTCTTTGAGGATTTTGAAAGTTACCTCATAGATTGTGACAACCTCCTTCCAAGCATGAGTGGTGAACAAGTAGGAAACACTCAGTGACTCATAAATAAAACAAAGATTTTGGACATCCTCCAAGCTGAGGTGATTCGCTCGTTGAGCCAACTCATACAATAACAACTCCAAGCGGGTATACTTTTGCATGAGAGGAAAAATGTGTGCTTATGTAATAGGCTCCTCCCATGCATCAATCTCTGAGATATCCTCCATGAACTTCTTCCAGACCACCTCCAATTGTTATTTTTGCAGAGGTTCACCAACATTCATCTGTAAAGTCCAAAAATTCCAAATCGGCAAGAGTGTTAAAATGAGTCATGGAAATAATATGCTCTCGCTCGATGGTATTGAGAATTTTTTGGCCTTCTCTCACCAAGTTTATCCTCTAAAAATAACTATGCAATGTGACCTTGGCAGTTGACCAGGTGTGATCCATTTCGCTTAGGGGGTGAATATGTATGTTGGAATTGGCCAAAGCCTGAATTTTTACAGCTATTTCCATGTACGGCTCCAACATTACCTCAGTGGTATCAATCAACTATTGCCCCATATGAATTTATATTTTGGCCACCCATAAATAATGCAACACTAGAACTGCATGCGTGGCCAGCTTCTTACAGTTTTGAGCTGAATGAAGGCACTCCTCCTTAATGTTTTTTGGAGAAAACCCTACAGCCTATGTGGACTTCTCCACCAGCTAATTTTGTATGGTTTCCAACTTCTTTTAGAGTGAATGCATCTCTATCCTGGCTATGTCTCTTTCCTTCAAATGCACTCATACTTATTGGCACAAGTGTTCATTCTCTGTAGTTGTCTTCTCCTCTTGCGCCCTGCTCTTGGCCAAGGTATTCTTGAGTTCAATAATTTTACTCTCCTGCTCAAAATATTTTTGCTTGTAATACTCACCATGCAAGTATACTAAACTCATATCAACTTGTATGTTGCCTATATTCTCCGTAGGATCAATCCTGATGAGATCATCCATTATAGTCTCATAGACGTAATCACTCGACAACATTTCTCCTTGTGGCTTCTGGACCAAGGGAGTGATTTTAGTCGTGTGAGCTTCCATGGTGACTGGATCAAAGGCAACCTTCTTGAGTGGTATTTTGGCACCACCTAAATTTCAGACAATACTTTTAGCTTCTTTTCACCTTTTATTTTTTAATGACTATGATGAACTTAGGTGTGCCTGATTGATTTTCTCCATGTCGAGCTATTTTGGCACCACCTAAACGTCGGGCAATACTTGTAGCTCCAAAAATGGCGTGAATGGTATCAAAAATTATGAGTGATCAGGATCAAAGGAAGCATATGTGATGGTTAGAAGCAGAGGGACTAAAATGACAGAATGGATGGAGGAACTGGATTTAGTTGTAGTTACACTCACTCTAGGAGGAGCTTGCATACTTATAGCCTCTATGAGGGTGGTAGTAACAATGGATGGGGAGGGGTACGAAAATGGGTTTGGCCTAGATGCATATGAACTGAAAGAAATGGAGGCCAAATAAAGAGGGAACAAAGAGGGAGCAGTAGTGACTTCAGGAAGGGAAGAAGAGGGAAGTGAAATGGATACACAGGACACAACGAACGGTGGAGAAACAGACACGAGAACTGATGGAAGTGAATCAAAATTCACTACATTCTTTGAAAAAGAAGAAGAAAGAAAGGGAGACGTACCTTCGGGCATGGGTGATGTGTGATGCGATGATGGGAGCGACTATGAAATAACTTCTTCCTATTGCTATTTCGCTCTCTCTGTAACATTCACATTATCTTCGACGTCCACAAACTTCACCTGAGGGCTCTCTGATTACTAGTTCTCCCCTTGTTTTTGAATCATTGGAAGTATTTGTGCAACCATCATCGAAGATTTTGTCATTGGCGAAGGATTGACAACTATTGTCGAAGAAACTATGACCACCGAAACTTCTGCAATAGAAGAGGAAATGGCACCAGTCCTTGGTCTCTTCGTCGCCTAGGAAAATGGGGGTGCATTTTGCACATTCTACTTCTTTGACATAGGCGCTTCCTCAATTTTCTACTTTATCTGTTGCAACCTTCGTCTAAACACATATTGTTGTTCTTCCTCCTTTGGGATATCTTCTTCAACTGATGGGCATTCACCTTTGTCCCTGCTTTCACCACTATCGGAATGTTGGAAGCTTTGGGGAAAAATCTTGGTGAAAGTGACAGGTTGATAAGAATCAACAAACTCATCATAGGTGTCCAAAAATGCCTCATCCAACTTCAACCCATAAGGAGTTGTGGTCTTTCCTCGATGAACCCGCATTATCCACTAGTTTGTAATTTTCTCTTCGGTCCATGAGGGCTCACTTTCTTTTACCTGGCTAAATAACCGGGAGGAGGAATCTAATTTTTATATCTTGTCGGATTATACTCAGCCTCCTGTTCATAGCAATCATGCCATGGGGGAGCGTCATCATGTCTTCAATGTGCCAGTCTATGTCTGGCCCATCAAAATTATTTCACTTCTTCTTGATTTCAGGCCATGGACAACAGTGAAATGACTTGGCTTTTATTATCTCCAAAAACTTACCCAATGGGTCATACCTCCATCTCTACGATAGTTCTATTAGACCCAAATCCTGCAACATTTCTGTAAGCAGTCAGTTCTGCCCTACCTATATCACTTCTATACTACCGAATTTAAACGACATATTACAGGTTGTTTTCTTGCCACGCCCTACTCCATATACATCATTTACATAATTTGATTGGTGCACCACCTCCATAGCAAAAATGTGTTCGATGGCAAAATATGGCAACAAAAATGGCTTACCTATAAAGCCAAAAATTCTCATGACCATGCCCTAAGTAAGCAGAAAAATATCTCCTTTCTCTCCAGTAACTACTACTTCTCTCAATTCTTGTGGCACCCTTTCACATGTACCACAAAGTAATTCTATGGCAGGTCCCAAAAATAAACTGTTAAAACTATAAAATGACTCCCTATTTGACAAAGCGGAAGTCCACATATACACTGGGAGAAGTTCATCCCTCTCATCCATTTGTTTTACTGTGATAAAAGGGAAGTGTTGTTGTAAATGGAAAAAGAAATACCATACCAGAAAAGAGGTATGTCTGAATGATGTCTCTTCCCCGATCTGCAACTTTTCCAACTAAAAATTCAATCTTCGAGAAATAAAATCGACCCAATCGAAGAAAATCGGATTGGTGCTTTACCTCATAGCTGGTAGAGAGTAAAATTCAGTTCGACAAATATACTGCGCTAGGGTCACTTGACATTTATGAATAGTAGAATCTGTAGGTAAACCTGTAATACATGCCAACATGGAGTAGATATCTAAGTTCTTGAATTTTGTGAGCGATTTCAGCAAATTTGGAAGCTACCCCATCGGTGGCTCCTTAATCAGCTACGTCTTGTTGAGTGTTAATTTTACTCAATTGTGAAATTACACTCTTCTTTATGATTTTGATCCCAAAATCCCCTTTTGCAAAGAAGTTAGACAAACAACTTCTCCAAGGTCTCCGCTATATTAGCATTTGCATATCTCAAATAAAGATATATCAATTCAATGCTTGGAACACCTTAGTGATTGCAAGTAACTGTAAACAAGGGGCAATGTTGGTTTATTTTACCATGCTACTTTAATGATTATTCATGAAACCAAAATAAAGCAACTATGAGTTGGTCCTCATATGACCACGATGTAGTGCCTTAGTTCCTTTTACCTTGAGGATTTTAAGGTAGATTTTATCTTCACCTATTAAGTGGATTTTAATCAAGTTTTATCTTTTATTAAATCCTATTTGAAGCATGAAAGTAAGGATTAAATATATCTATGAATGTGAATCCTCAATGATGAATAAGCTCCTTGAATATGACTTCTTATCATGAAGATAAAGATAGCTTTCAATGTAATTAATAAACTATCCCTCTTTGGTGAAATTAATTTTCACAAAGAAGCAATAATTTATGGCCTTAAAATAAGGACTTTAGAATGTCATTTAATTATCCCTCTTTTATGAAATGATTTTCATAAAGTAGAATAATTTAATGCTTTGAAATAATGATCTTGAATGCAATGCAGAAATTACCCCTCTTTCATAAAATCAGAATTTTTATGAAGAGAAGGCAATTTAGCTCCAAAATTAGTAATTTGTGAAGTGCCATAAAACATAACCTCCTCAATGAAATTGAAGCTTTCATGAGGGGAATGTCATCATAGGCTCATGAATGAGATATAAAGCTGAAAAAATGAAATTTGACTAAAAAAAAAAAAATTTAAATTTTGACATTTTAAAATCTGCAATAAAAACAACTTCGGGTAATTTTTAAAAATACGAAATGATTCCGAAGTAAAAACTTCTAAGTGCGTAATGGAAGTATGAAGTGTGATCTACGCAGCCATGCAATTATTTTTGGATTTTGAATTTTTTTTACTATTTATTTTAATGCCCAAAAAATTAAAAACAATTAAAAAAATAAAAACAAAATCTAAAAAACTGAAAATGAAAGCTGAAAATGCAAAATATGCTGCAATCAGTATGATTCCATCCCATTCCGACAAAACTGAATATGTGAGATATTCCATGCATGCAACCTAACCTATTAGACCTGCAATTCTGCACAATCAAAAACAAGTTAAGTGCTAGCTCCTAGGGTATAAACATAATTTTAAGATTTAATACATTCGCCTAAGGGAACCAATAACACATGCATAAACTTCATCTACAAGTCCTAAATATGAAAGTAAAAATAAACAATGAAATCTTGCATGCAGAAAAAAATCTCCTCCTTTCTTGCCCATAAGATGAAGTTTTTGCATTAAAATATTCTATTTTTACATCAAAATTTCTGGTTTTCCCAAAAAACCAGTCCAAGTGGAAGAAAAACAATCCAAACAGGTCCAGTATGGCCCTTGCCTTCAAATATACAACTCTTTTTGCAACATTTTCCAACCCATTTTCCTTCGTTTGATGGCATATTTGAAATCTTTGCAAATTTTCATTTCTCTTGCCCTAGAAAACTCTTCGTTTCATTCCCTTTTTTATTTGTCGGTGACTACACTGTCAACCTTCAGCGCTATTCGCCTCATCCAACGTTTTTGTGTTGTCCACTCTAATCCTTGGTGTCGACCCATATCTTTTCTCCATCCGCCTATGCGTCGATGTCCGATGCTATACCTAGTTCTACGTTGAGGTCGAAAGTCTGTTGACAACATGATGAACTGTTGTATGGGGTCTACGTAGGATAGTTTGTGAATATTACCAAAATATTTGCCTTTAAAACCTTCATTAAATTCCTCCACTCACTACTCTATCCTTGGGTGTTTCTGACATTCATGTCATCGTTGGATAACTCCTCATCGGCCCTGTCATCACATCTCCATTATTGTTGTCAATCGCCAGCCGTTGCGCATCCAAATTCACCTCTACCCGGTGATTGACTCCCACGATGTCATTTGTCTTCTGCTGATTTCGAAATCTAATTGCCCATTAATGCTTTCTGTGTCGGTCTTAAATTGTGCATTGCCCATTGGTGCTTCCACGTCAGCAATTTTCCCTGTGCTTCGCGTTAGCGCTCTCATGACAATCGGGGTCCTAGTCACCCTTCCACAAGAGCTTCTTTTCGATCAACACTGGATATGACACGTCATCGAACCTCCTCGATGAAGTTTGCACATCAAATCGATGTTCTACCTACAACACCAACAACAACTCATTAATCATAATATCAACATATGATATGAACCTACCATCTAAAGTATCCAAAACACCATGATGATTGCTTCGTAATAACATGAGGCTCATTTGCTTTAGTTTTTTTCATTATGATTATTATATATATAAGTTATATATATAATAGTCACTTTATTTGGATTTTTTTTTTTATTATATTGTTATTATACATTATAATATATAAGTCAATATATATTATAATGTATAATATATATATATATATATATATATATATATATATATATATATATATCATTATTATACATTATAATATATATATATATATATATATATTCATTATTATACATTATAATATATATATATATATATATATATATTATATATATGTTTATTTTATATTTATTTATTTATTTATTTATTTTTATTTTCCAATACATTTCATTATTATATATGCAAAGCATATATAATAATAACCGTTGGTCATCAAATCCGCACAGGAAAGGACTTTCGGTGGGTTTGCGCGCCCTGGACCTGCGACCAACATTGAAAGGCTGAGGGGAAGAGATGCCCCTCGTGCCAATCTCCGGAGAAAGGTTGGCTCCTATACTAATCTACTTTTGGGGTTTGAGACAAGAGTGCGGGGAAAGAAATAAACAGAGTAAGGGTTAGGAAAAGAAATACAAAAGGGTAAGGGTTAGAGAAAGAAATAAAAATAGTAAGGGTTAGAAGATGATGATTTGAGGTGGGAGAGAATAGGAAGCACGATTACTCGCTAACAACTCGAATAGCAGTAGGAAATACCAAGAATGAAATGAAAGAAACGCAGTGCCGACCTTCCTATGTATCCTCTGGATGGGTTCGCAGGGTTCTCCTCTCTCTCTCGCTGGAATTTAGGGTTCAGAGTAACAGCGATTAAGACAAGGGAATAACAGAAACCTCAATCCACCAGGTAGCATAAAAGAAAGCAACAGGAACGTTTTTCCTCTCTTATGTATCCTTCAGGGTGAATTTCAGGGGTTCGGTCCCCGATCGTACACTAGATTCAGGGTTCAGAGTCTCAATATGCGAATGAGAAAAGACAAAAGAATTAAGCACAGAAGGCGACATAAAAGAGAGAAATGGAACACAAAAGATCTTTAGTATTAAACGCAGGACATCGAGTTACAACAGCTTTCTAGCAGAAAGTTGCCCCCCCTTTTACATTGCAAAGCCTGGGTTTTTATAAAGGACCCGACCCTCTGAGTCATTATTTCAAAAACGGTGGAGTACACCCTCGGGCTCTGAGAAATCGGCTCCTCGCGACTGCTGCGACTGAGTTTTCAAATCGGTTGCCGAAATTGGCAACCGTAACCGGGTCAACCATTGAAAAATTCATTTAATGCGCCGCCCGAGTGTCCCTGGCTTCTGGATGTTGTGCTTGAGTGATCGTTATGCCTGCCGGGTTTTATTCCAAGGACTGTTACGTCCCTTTCGTTTGCCAAGAATGGTCAACGGACTTATCGGGCAAGAAAGGGGGTACTTGTAAGGGGCCTTCGATCACCTTGGGAAGCTGCCCATATTGGAACGTGGGCCCAAAAGTGCTTCGCTACATATCTGTCTCGCCAAAGCCTTGGGCCGAAGTAGATTCTCCTTGATTTGGTCTTCGCAAGATAATGCTTCACAGAGACTACTTCGGGGATGTTGAGTGTCGAGCGGATTTCATCTTTGAAATGGGGCTTTTTTTCCTTTGCTGGCAAAACTGCTTCGGCTGGAAAATGTTTTGGCCCGATTCTTTCTCAAAACTATGGTTCAGGGAATATCCTCCCGAAGCGCTTTTTTGTTTCTGAAACATTGTCATTTTGCCTAGGGCACCACTGCTTCGGGTGAAAACTGGTCGAAGTAGGTGTCAGGAATACTTCGGGCCCGAAGTATTTCCCTTGCCTTGGCTGATTTGGATTATGCTCTCCTCCTTCGACGAAGTCGTGTGGATGCCGCTTCGCAAAACTTTCGCCCCAAGCGGCTGCTGAAAATGCTTCGGGTGCGAAGTGTTATCTTTGTATTTTCCTCGGCAAAATTACTTCGCAAGGTTTTCGCCCGAAGTGGTGATTTGAAGTGCTTCGGGCCCGAAGCTCTTTTCACATTCTCCTTCTTTTCTTTCGACGAAGCTATTTTCCTCGGCCTGTTTGGTAGCGAAGCTCTTTCTTCTTCATTTTATAATAGGGGCGATGGGGAGAGCCAAAAATTGCTGTACTTAGAATAAAATAAAAATTTTCAACAAAGAAATATTATACAAAAATTCTACTATTCTTCTACCCCTTGTATAATGTGACAAAAGGTGTCAACATTCTTGGCAGCTCACGGGGTGACGAGTTCGTCTCGGCAAAAGAACCCTTTAGCCCTGATCCATTGGGCTACAGAGTTACTGGTCTTCTCCAGAACCTGTTTCTGCGGTCTGTCCCTCCTCTTCTTCTTCTTCTTCTTCTTCTTTTTCTCCTTCTTCTTCTGGCGTGGCTTCTGACTGAGGCGATGGTTCGAGGCAATCACGGATGCGCTTCATCGTTCTTTGGACATGACTCCAGGCACTCTTTTGGAATGGTTCTTGATCTTGCAATGCCTTAACCAGAACGCGAAACTGATCGATTTGCCCGATGTCAGCATGTTTGGCCCTCGTGGACAGATTGTCTAGGCAAGCCTTGATCTTACAGTATCTCAAGATGAAATCTATCACCTGCCCTTCTATGATTGGTTCTTCCCAGCCATCGATCTCTGAGACATCATTCTCGAACTGTAGCCAGACTGGTTTGAGGTCATCCTTGCTGAGAAGGTTTCTGTCATCGTCCATGAAACTTGGGAAACCCAAGGAAGAAAGGTCCTAAAAATAATTCATTGAGGCACGCTGCTCATTGTCAAAAATTTCCTAGAGGCTTCTGGCTTTCTGAGCTTTTCGCACCTTGGAGAACAAGGTGCGAACCGTGGCCTAGGCTGTGGACCAGTCCCTAGTTGTCCGAGTCATTAAAGTGACCTGCAGGTCTTGATATCTAGCATTTTGGACATCGAACGCTAGCTTGAGTCGGCTCCTGGATTTTTGTGTGACCTCGTCGATGACTGACCCTCCCTCGACAATAGCCTGTTGTGCTTCGATGACATACTCCAAAATTGAAAAAGCACTGGCGCATCGAGGCCAAAAATTTCTTAGCAGGTGTGCACGAATCTCCTTAATTATGGCCCTGTCAAACAGTGTTAGATCCTCTTTTGCATACAACGGAGCTTGCATCTGCGCGATTTCATCCTCAAGCTTCCTAGCCTTCAGATCACTCTCGGTCAGTTTTTGCGCTTGACTCTCGGTCATAGACTGGAGCTGTTGAACCTGCTGCTTTAGGTCAAGCACCTCCTTCTTCATCAATTTGCATTGCTCCTCAGCCTCTTCTCATGGCCTTTTACCCTTGGCTTCTCGGGGGCCACTACTTCTGGCTCTTTTCCCTTTTCCTTGGAACTTTCCTTGCCCATTGTTGATACTTAGGGCGACGGGATTTGTAGTATGGAGAAAACTTGGCGCTGAAGCTTCAGAGTGCGAAGTGGAAAAAAATTTGCAGGTTGGCAGTGGGGTCTGTATGAGTCGTTGAGTGGGTAATCCTCTCGGTTGCTTGGAGTCTGCATTATATAGCCATCAAAGAAAACTACCTGCATTTATGGCCTATGCCACAATTAATCCTGCACTTCTCACCTGAGAGATCATCGGTTCGTCGGATTGGCCCCACGGTGGCATAGTACAGAGGGCCATGCGTTATGACAATTGCGACTGCTTTGGGAACGCAGCCGACTGCCACCTGGTACCTGAGGGTGAACTTTTCTCTCATTCAAATCCCTTGAGGATGTACCCGATGCCTTTTTCATTTACTTTGCCTATTTTGGACACCTTTTGCGGGCGGCTGTCGGCACGCTCCTCTAGGCGCGTAATAAATGCTTCTACCTTGTGCATCTTTGGGTCAGCGAAGCCGAAATCGGAGCTGACATACTTCACGGTGAACCCTTTTATGCTTCGAGCCCGAAGCTTGTTTCTCCGTAGGCGAGCATCTTTCATACCTTAGTCGGGACCCTGCTCGGCTAATCGTACTTCGCTGTGAACCACTTCGCATCCACTACGAACCAAGTTCCCGAAGGAGTTTTTTTTTTGGAGTTGCCGAAGTAAAACTCGACTTGAGCTTTTGCAACATTTTATTTATCAGTCGAGCTATTTACACTATTCACAAGCTTGCGGCATAGTAGGCCTGCCGCCACCATAAACTCAGCTTCGGGGAATTATCCGGTAAACCTGCAGTGACCCGACCAGATCAGATTGAACTTTAGCTGACCTTCGGAGTTCGGATCATTTCTTCCTGAAGTTGTCCATGCTACGAACAGGAAGCAACGCAGCCGATTTTCATTTCTGCCAGTGCCCAGATTATTGGCAAAAAAATTCGCCACTTGAAAGCCTTCTTGGGGCATCGGTCTTAGGGATAGCCGAAACCAATACCAGACCCAATGCCAGAATTATCCAGATTCTTCGAAATAAAGGTCGGGTACGGGTTCTTCCACCCCACTGATATGGTAACAAGGTTCCTCCAATGAAGAGTATTCTTCCAGAATCTCTTCGGGCTCATCCTCTGAATCGGACAGGCTTGATGAGCTTTGGCCGAACACTTACATGCCATCTCTTGAGATACAAAAAGGGTGCAAAAATGTGCCCTCTTTGTTCTTGGGTTCTACCACTCGAGTCTGCTTCTCTCCTTGGTTTACCTCTTGATGGAGATTGCGAGCAGCCATGTTGTTCATTAGGTGGGTCATGCTTGCGTACTCCCATTGTTGGTCTAGTATGAGGTCTGCCTCCTGAGCTCCAAATGACTGCATCTCGAGCCTCGACTCAGAGTGAGGAACGCCCCAAGATGAATACTACGTCGGCCGAACAGGAGCAGTAATTATCGGAAGAAGCGACGGAGTTTCTCTCCACTGCCACTTTCTCGATAGGAGCAGAAGTTATTCCGCTCGTATTGCCTCTTCGAATATTTGAGGGAACCTTCGTTCCATCGATTGCGATAGAATGAGGCTTACGTCCGGATGGAAGGCCCGAACATAGAAGAGATGGGCTTGGGCAGGCGTCGGTTGGATCTCCAGCAGGATTCTCTTCCAACTTCTGCAGAATCGGATGTTGAAGTCCGTGATACCCTCCGAAGGTGCTCTCTTGATGGTGGAGAGGTATGCGAAGAGATGGAAGGGGTCTTGAGAGCCATCGAAAGTTTTGATCAATGCCCCCGCTAAGTCATCCCATGAGTAGATGCTTTTGGGCCTGAGAAATCTGTACCACCACAACGCCCTTCCTTCCAGAGATAGAACAAGAAGTCTGATCATGACATCTTCATGGATAATGTCATGGAGGGTCGCTAAATCGGCAACATCTTCAAGGTGCTCTCGGGCCATTCTCGCGGTGCTGTTGTATTTTGTCAATGACTTCAAGGTGCTTTTGGGAATCTCGTGGTAGCTTTGGATATTCAGGGGGCCTGGATCGTTCCAGCTAGGAAAGTTTCTCCCAGCCATCATGACAGCAGCCTGTAGAAATCACGGTTGTCATCACTGAGTCAGAGTCGTTAGGTGAACATTCTTTCTTCGTAAATGAGGTCAAGGCTGCTCACCGAACCTTGATTCCTCTAGGATATCTTCTTTCGGATTTGAAATGTGCCTACGACCAAGAAATCTGGATCTTCAGTTCAATCGAGTCGCCAGGTGATTTTATCAGATGAAGACAGGACAGAGATTCACCGAACTCGGACCTTCTCAAAGCATGGGGGCTCCTGGTTACGAAAACCAGGTTTAGGTACTGGTCTCCACGACTTCAGAGATTCTCAGTTAAAACAGAGTCGCCAGATGCTAAGAGTCTTTCGGTAAGGAGGGCATCGATTCTCACTACTACTCAGAAGATGAGACTGACCAGATCTCACCAAGAACTTTGTTAGAACTACTGGCTTCGGTGAAGACGGGCTAGAAATTTTCTCAAATATGGGACCTTATGTCCCACCGGGCGTGCCAAAAACTGTTGGTCATCAAATCCGCACAGGAAAGGACTTTCGATGGGTTTACGTGCCCTGGACCTACGACCAACATTGAAAGGCCGAGGGGAAGAGATGCCCCTCGTGCCAATCTTCGGAGAAAGGCCGGCTCCTATACTAATCTACTTTTGGGGTTTGAGACAAGAGTGCAGGAAAGAAATAAACAGAGTAAGGATTAGGAAAAGAAATAAAAAGGGTAAGGGTTAGAGAAAGAAATAAAAAGAGTAAGGGTTAGAAGATGATGATTTGAGGTGGGAGAGAACAGGAATCACGATTACTCTCTAACTCGAATAGCAACAGGAAATACCAAGAATGAAATGAAAGAAACGCAGTGCCGACCTTCCTATGTATCCTCTGGATGGGTTCGCAGGGTTCTCCTCTCTCTCTCACTGGAATTTAGGGTTCAGAGTAATAGCGATTAAGACGAGGGAATAACAGAAACCTCGATCCACCGAGCGACATAAAAGAAAGCAACGGGAACATTTTTCCTCTCCTATGTATCCTTCGGGGCAAATTTTAGGGGTTCGAGTCCCCGATCGTACATCGGATTCGGGGTTCGTAGTCTCAGTATGCGAACAAGAAAAGACAAAAGAATTAAGCACAGAAGGCAGCATAAAAGAGAGAAATGGAACACAAAAGATCTTTAGTATTAAATGCAGGACATCGAGTTACAACAGCTTTCTAGCAAAAATTCCCCCCCCCTTTTACATTGCAAAGCCTGGGTTTTTATAGAGGACCCGACCCTCTGAGTCATTATTACAAAAACGATGGAGTACACCCTCGGGATCTAAGAAATCGGCTCCTCGCGGCTGCTGCGACTGAGTTTTCAAATCGGTTGCCAAAACTGGAAACTGTAACCGGGTCAACCGTGGAAAAATTCATTTAATGCGCCGCCCGAGTGTCCCTGGCTTCTGGATGTTGTGCTTGAGTGATCATTATGGCTGCCAGGTTTTATTCCAAGGACTGTTACATCCCTTTCGTTTGCCAAGAATGGTCAACGGACTTATCGGGCAAGAAAGGGGGTACTTGTAAGGGGCCTTCGATCACCTTGGGAAGCTGCCCGCCTTGGAACGTGGGCCCAAAAGTGCTTCGCTACATATCTGTCTCGCCAAAGCCTTGGGCCGAAGTAGATTCTCCTTGATTTGTTCTTCGCAAGATAATGCTTCGCAGAGACTACTTCGGGGATGTTGAGTGCCGAGCGGATTTCATCTTTGAAATGGGGCTTTTTGTCCTTTGCTGGCAAAACTGCATCGGCTGGAAAAAATTTCGGCCCGATTCTTTCTCAAAATTGCGGTTCGGGGAATATCCTCCCGAAGCGCTTTTTTGTTTTCAAAACATTGTCATTTTGCCTCGGGCACCACTGCTTTGGGTGAAAACTGGCCGAAGTAGGTGTCAGGAATACTTCGGGCCCGAAGTATTTCCCTTGCCTTGGCTGATTTGGATTATGCTCTCCTCCTTCGGCGAAGTCGTTTGGATGCCGCTTCCCAAAACTTTCGCCCGAAGCGGCTGCTAAAAATGCGTCGGGTGCGAAGTGTTATCTTTGTATTTTCCTCGGCAAAATTACTTCGCAAGGTTTTCACCCGAAGTGGTGATTTGAAGTGCTTCGGTCCCAAAGCTCTTTTCACATTCTCCTTCTTTTCTTTCGACGAAGTTATTTTCCTCGGCCTGTTTGGTAGCGAAGCTCTTTCTTCTTCATTTTATAATAGGGGCGATGGGGAGAGACAAAAATTGCTGTACTTAGAATAAAATAAAAATTTTCAACAAAGAAATATTATACAAAAATTCTACTATTCTTCTACCCCTTGTATAATGTGACAAAAGGTGTCAACAATAACATATATTTTTTTATTTGATTTAATGGATTTTAAAATGTTTTTAATTAATTGAGTCTTCAAAAATAAAAACATTACAAATCCCCACAACATACAATACAAGCAAAGCCATACGATGAAACAAACGAAAGACCTGATCAACATGAAGATTAAAGGCTTCAACTTTAACACATCAAACTAGAAGAAAACAAGCAAACTGCACACCAGGACAACCAAGCCAAAATTCAATTTTGCCAAGGCAAATGAAAACATCTAAGCACTCCAAAAGAAAACCCAAAAGACACTACATGACGAAGGACCTTCGAACTTAATTGCAAATATCGAGGATGGATATATCAAAATTATCACTCCAAGGATACCAAAAATGCTCAAAACACTAAATTTAAAGTGGGTCCCCAATTCTTGGGGCTAGTTGTGGAGCAACCACAACAAATGGCGACTCTGTTGGGAAATGCTCTGAGCATTTTGGTAAGAACCCAACCTGAAAACACACAAAACCCAAACAATAAAAATTACAAGCATCAACAAATATCCAGAGAATGAAAATAGACCAAAAGACATGAACCATCGAAATCATTCAACATCAGCTCAGTGTGTGCAAAGTGATTCATTCCTTATCGTTTGAAACCATTCAACATTCCATCGTCAGTTTCACATGGATGCATATGATATGTTATGGATGATTTATGTAGGATTGAAAGGATGCTATAATATGAATGACCTACTTTGTAGAGACTCAAACATTCTAGTACCATAAACAAACACACTAAAATTGTCTAACCCTCTTAGGACCAAATGTGTGTGCAATGAATTCATTTACCAGATCAAGAGCTCAGTTATGAACCGCTACCATCCAGAACCAGTGTGTGTAAGTGGACTCAGAGCTTTGGGGAATCAGATTCTCAACCTAAGTATGATGAGAATTTGACCCTATCCTTACTACTCTAAATTTTGAGTTTATTACCTCATCTTGACCAAAATGGTTAAACCTATTATGGATGAAACCATAAGGCTAGCCTATCCATTTGAGCGGTCAGAGGTCTCACTTTTAAATGAGACATGTCACCACGCATGAGCATACTCCACTACCAGTCAAGCGTCTATAGCCCCGATGGAGGTTAACCCCATAGTCCATGATTTTGCTTTTGATTTCTTGAATCTTAGAGATGACTACCCATCCTTCTAAGGGACATGTAGTACGATCCTTACAATCCAATAGTCAATGGTGTGTGATGCAAACTCGAGCTTTGGGGAATCGGATTCTCAACCTAAGTATGATGAGAATTTGACCCTATCCTTACTACTCTGATTTTGAGTTTCAAGTATTGTGGAAGTGGTGAAAACCACTATTTTATGGACTATGTTGCATGATAGGACCGACAAGGATGACTCTTTTCACCTCACATTTTCTCCCAAGGATGGTTTTGACCATTTTACCCAAGATGTTTTAAATATGTGCAAATTGTGTTTGGTTCAAGATAGTTTCGGCATCAGTTCCCAATCTCAAGATCTTCTTAGTGTATATTGTGCAATGATCCTAAGAGAATTTGACATGTTTTTCGGTGATTGTCTTTGAAATGTAGATGCAAGTGAGATGCAATGTTTATGCAATGTGAAATGTACCATGAAATACGGATGAATGAGATGGAGTATACAAAATATTTCACCCTAATTTGCAAAACTGACAACTTCATGCATCCCAAGTTTCAAACGATATTCTTTAATGTGTTTGTGGTACTTGTGGAGCCTTCTGCAATACAATTCCAATGTTTCATATTCTCCTTATCTTAGTTAACATTCATGAGGACATCAACTGACATCTCACTTTTCTCTTTTTTTTTCAAAACAAACCAAAAGGGTCAACACACAAAACTTAAAACCAAAACAAAATGCAAACCCAAAACCAAAACATGAAAACCAAAACTATATACAAATGTACAATATGGTACAAGATGGTGCAAAGTTTGACCTATCACTTCCCTGGATCCCAAACATGATTAGAACACTTCAAAAGACATATAACGTGATACGCATGCCAAATTTTGTAGGAACCCAACAAAAACAAGATTAGACCAAACAATGCAACAAACTTCAACTTGCCCCTCTCACCATACCAATTTGATTTAATTCCATTAATAATCCTATGGTGGAGTTTCAAGTTCTCAAATTGATTAGACAATAATTGATCTTCAATTATTTTATGTCTATTCTTTAAGATGTCCATTTCACACTTCGATTCATGGTGTAGAAATAAGCTTTCATTTTTAGATATGAGATCTTGCAAATAGGAACCTATTTCTACAAATTTTAAAGCCAAATCATTTTTCAAATTTGTAGGCCAATCAAATTCATGTAACCATTTGCAAGCATCTAGGATATTTATTAAATGAGGATCATCATAAGTTTTTATCCTAGATTCTGTTACTAATTGATTATGAACTTGATTTAACACTTCAAGCATACCAACTTCATTTTTATTCAATAAAGCCATATCATTAGTGGTGTGAGGAGAAATTAAGTCAAATTCTTTATCAACCACAAATGACATTTCATCATTGATAGTATTTGAATCCATCAAGCAATTAGGTAAACCTTCACTTGAAGTTCGAATGGTAGAACACAAAGGGTGAGATTTTACCTTTTCTTCATGACTTTCATCATCATCGAATACCTGTTTATTAAAGACACCAAAATTAGGCACCCAATTAAAAACACATCCATCCTTTTCAAACCATAGGTCTTGTCTATCTAGGGATGGGTCAACTAACACATCTCCATGATCAATCACTTGGGTTGTTTTAGATAACGTGAGATTTTCAATTGGATCATCGGTGATATCAAACCCAAACCATTCAGGTTCTGAAATTTCCTCATTTTGAAATGGCATAGACATTGTAGAACCAGTAAGTGGATCAAGATTTTCAATTTCTTTTCCCTCAAAGGGATCTAAAGCAAATGATTCTCCTTCTTTATCCATGGTTGTAGAATCCTTATCACTTTCCAAAATTTGATGAGATTCAAATCCCTCTTCCAAAACTTTCTCAAATTGTACAGGATTTGTAATATCCTCATGTGAGGAAGCAATTGTATTATCCTGCATATCAATTGACACAAAAATTTCATTAGAAGATTTAGAGCGAGCATATTCTTCCCATTTCTTCCAAGAATCATAGTAATCATCTTCCAAGATCAAGTTGTGATGCTCAATTACTTCTTCATCATCTTCCGATTCATCAACATGTTTCTCATCCAATTCATCTTCACCTTCCTTAGATGGTTCAATTATTTCCAAAAGTGGGTTATTTCTTGAATTCAAATTTGTAAGGCTATCATAATCCAAATTTGTAACCCATGATTCAATTCTATCACAATTTGGAAGGTGTGGATTTTCTTGGCCATCAATTTCAACAATATCATCCAAAGTATCTTCCGAGAACAAGTGGTGAAATTCGGTTATATCTTCAAATTCATTTATTGATTTTCTTTCAAATTCACTTTCAACCACTTTTGATGGCTTAGGAGCTTCTATAATGGGATCAATTTTTACATCTCGCTCCATATAGTCACTCCAATATTCCTTTGCGAGTACATATGACCAAATCATATCCTCATAGGTTTGTTCATCCAAATCCTCATTTGTGGGTAATGATTCTAGATCTTTTCTTTCCAAAACAAGATGGTGATCATTTGATTCCAACTTCTTGTTACCCATCCATAGAATTTCTTCTCCAAAATCTTCATGCTCTTCAAGACATTCTGAATAGGTATTTACTTCAATGTAAGTCACATCAAAATCTCTTCTATCACCTGAAGAAGCATAACATGAAATATCATTAAGATTAGCATTATGAATTTTCTTCCTAGGATGATTTGGATGCATACATTGATGTGCTCATTTTTGTGATGGAACCACATCTCTACTTAACTTCTTAACCACCTTATTTTGCTCTTTTACTTTCGATACAAGATTCTTGGGTTGAGTGGTAGAAGTAGTAGGATTAGTTGGATTGATATCAATAGATAAAGCTTGAACACTTGTTGCAATGGCTCCATGAGTGATCACATGATTCTCTAATTGTGGAGTAGTTGGATGGATAGATGTACTCGTATAAGCACATGTGGGAGCATAAGTGGGTATGGTAGGGTAAAATTGATTATGGGGCAAAACGTTTGATATCAAATTTTGTTGTGCCCATGCTTGATTTACCATCGAGGTTTGATTGCAAGCCCCTAGTTGTCCTACCATAGGTGATTGCTCCATCCCATAACCTTGTGGCCTCAATTGTTGATCTATAATCATAGCTTCCATGTAGGCCGATGCAAGATTAGTGACCAAAGGATTTGTCCTAATGAACATGGCAAATAATGGATCCAATGCCCCAAAGTATATTTGAAGAGCACCACTCTCCTCAATAGTATAGGGAGCAATTAATCTCGCATAGAGCTTTCAAAATCTCATGTTGAAAATTCTCACTGGCTCATTAGGTTCCCTCTTGCAAGAAGCAAATTGTTGATACATCGTGAGAGGATCAATGGGCAACCTAAATTGATTGATAAAAGCATTTTCCAATTGAGCCCAGGATGTAATAGAGCTAGTGGGTAAATTGATGTACCAATCATATGCCACCTCATCTAGGCTCCCAAGAAACAATCTACATGCCACATCCTCATGTTCAACATTCCATCTAACTAGGATATCCACATAGGATTGAATGTGCTCCTCGGCTAATGTTGTGCCATTGTGCTTAAACTTGGGCAAAAGTTTCTCTATGTTCTTGGGTAAGTCATGAGCATCTCCACTAATGTTCAAAGGATTACCATGTACCCCATACCACTTTCCAGTATTTGTAGCCATTAGTGAAACTCAAAGGATAACTTCAAAACCAATTTGTTAGTCAAATAAATATCTCTTACAAAGAAACATGAAATGACTAACCAATATCAAACATGTAACATATGAATAATCATGTTAGCATCAACCAAGAGATATGTATCCATTAAACCATGAAATTGAAGAACATTCTCAAATTTGCAACATGTTAGCATTAATGCATCATCAAAAATAGAGAATGTTAGAATCAAATGAAAGTAATCATATGGAAACAAAACCTCGTTAGTCAAGACCAATGTTTTGTAAATAAATATTTCAAGTAACATGAACAATTTAGCATCTAAATGGCAATAAAATAAATCAATTCAAATCCTCCTAGCTCCCAAAGTGTGAGTGTTAGAGGAAACCAAAGATGCTAATCAAATGAACTTGAAATATTTAGCAATTCAAAACTTTCAAAATTATATCAAATCACATTATTCCTGTATGAACAATCCAAAAGCGTTAGAACAATGCATAGCAATTCATGTCCTCCTTTTAGCACTACAATGTTGTGTTAAAAGAGGTCTAAAGATAATAATCATAGGGCATGAAATATTCTAAAATTTAAATCCCTATAGCATTTAAAATCACAACAAAATAAACCAATTCATGCCCTCCTTCTAGCGCCAAAATGTTGAGTGTTAATTTCACCCAATTGTGAAATTACACTCTCCCTTAGGATTTTGATCCCAAAATCCCCTCTTGCAAAGAAGTTAAACAAACAACTTCTCCAAGGTCTCCACTATATTAGCATTTGCATATGTGTATTAGTAATCTCAAATAAAGATGTATCAATTTAATGCTTGGAACACCTTAGTGATTGCAAGTAACTGTAAACAAGGGGCAATGTTGGTTTATTTTACCATGCTACTTTAATGATTGTTCATGAAACCAAAATAAAGCAAATGTGAGTTGGCCCTCATATGACCACGATGTAGTGCCTTAATTCCTTTTATCTTGAGGATTTTAAGGTAGATTTTATCTTCCCTTATTAAGTAGATTTTAATCAAGTTTTATCTTGCATTAAATCCTACTTTGAAGCATGAAAGTAAAGATTAAATCTATCTATGAATATGAATCCGAAATGATGAATAGGCTCCTTGAATATAGCTTCTTATCATGAAGATAAAGATAGCTTTCAATGTGATTAATAAACTATCCCTCTTTGGTGAAATTGATTTTCACAAAGAGGCAATAATTTATGGCCTTAAAATAAGGGCTTTAAAATGTCACTTCAACTTATCCCTCTTAAATGAAATCAAATTTTCATAAAGATGAATAATTTAGTGCTTTGAAATAATGATCTTCAATGTAGTGCAGAAATTACCCCTCTTTCATAAAATCAGAATTTTTATAAAGAGAAGGCAATTTAGGACCCCAAAATGGTAAATTTATGAAATGCCATAAAACATAACCCCCTCAATGAAATTGAAGTTTTCATGAGGGAAATGTCATCATAGGCTCATGAATGAGATATAAAACTGAAAAAATGAAATTTGGCTCAAAAATGAAAATTTTGAAATTTTGAAATTTTAAAATCTGCAATAAAAACAACTTCGAATAATTTTTAAAAATACGAAATGACTCCGAAGTAAAAACTTCTAAGTGCATAATGGAAGTATGAAGTATACTCTACGCATCCATGCAATTATTTTTAGATTTTGAAATTTTTTTACTTTTTATTTTAATGTCCAAAAAAATTAAAAATAAAAAGTTAAAAAATAAAAACAAAATCTAAAAAACTGAAAATGAAAGCTGAAAATGCAAAATATGCTACAATCAGTATGATGCCATCCCATTCCGACAAAACCGAAGATGTGAGATATTCCATGCATGCAACCTAACCTATTAGACCTGCAATTCTGCACAATCAAAACAAGCTAAGTGCTAGCTCCTAGGGTATAAACATAATTTTCAGATTTCAAACATTCGCATGAAGCAACCAATAAAACATGCATAAACTTCATCTATAAGTCCGAAATCTGAAAAAGGAAAGATAAACAATTAAATCTAGCATGCAGAAAAAAATCTCCTCCTTTCTTGCCCATAAGATGCAAATTTCTGAAAATTTCTGCATTAAAAATGTTCCATTTTACAATGGCAGAATTTCTGGTTTTCCCCAAAAACCAGTCCAAGTGGAAGAAAAATAGTCCAAACAGGTCCAGTATGGCCCTTGCCTTCAAATCTGCAACTCTGTTTGCAACAGTTTCCAACCCATTTTCCTTCGTTTGATGGTATATTTGAAATCTCTACAAATTTTCATTTCTCTTCCCTTGGAAAAACTCTTTGTTTCATTCCCTTTTTTATCCGTCGATGACTACACTATCAACCTTCAATGCTATCCGCCTCATCCGACATGTTCGTGATATCCACTCGAATCCTTGGCACCGGCCCATATCTTTTCTCCATCCACCTATGCATCGATGTCGATGCTATGCCCAGGTCTACGTTGAGGTCGAAAGTCTGTCGACAACATGACAAACTGTCGTATGGGGTCTGCATATGACAGTTTGTCAATATTACCAAAATCTATGCCTTTAAAACCTTCGTTAATACCTCCGCTCATTGCTTCGTCCTCGGGTGTTTCTGACATTCACTTTATTGTCGGATAACTCCTCGTCGGCCCTGCCATCACATCTCCATTATCGTTGTCAATCGCCAAACGTTGCGCATCTGAATTCGCATCTACCCGATGATTGACTCCCACGGTGTCATTTGTTTTCCGTTGAGTCCGGTTTCTGACTACCTATTAATGCTTCCTATGTCGGTCTTAAATTGTGCATTGGCCATTGGTGCTTCCACATCGGCATTCTACCCTGTGCTTCACGTCAATGCTTTCACGACAATCGGGGTCCTAGTCACCCTTCCATGAGAGCTTCTTCTCGATCAACACCGGGGATGACACGTCATCGAACCTCCTCGGTGAAGCCCGCTCATCGAATCTTTGTTCTACCTGCAACACCAACAACAACTCATTAATAATAATATCAACATATGATATGAACCTACCATCTAAAGTATCCAAAACACCATGATGATTGCTTCGTAATAACATGAGGCTCATTTGCTTTAGTTTTTATCATTGTGATTATTATATATAAGTTATATATATAATAGTCACTTTATTTGGATTTTTTTTTATTTATTTTTTATTATATTGTTATTATACATTATAATATATAAGTAAATACATATTATAATATATATATATATATATATATATATATATATATATATATATATATATATATATATATATGTTTATTTATTTTTTTTTATTTTTTATTTTTTCCAATACATTTCATTATTATATATGCAAAGCATATAAAATAATAACATATATGTTTTTATTTGATTTAATGGATTTTAAAATGTTTTTAATTAATTGAGTCTTCAAAAATTAAAACATTTCAAATCCCCACAACCATACAATACAAGCAAAGCCATACGATGAAACAAACAAAAGACCTGATCAACATGAAGATTAAAGGCTTCAACTTTAACACATCAAACTAGAAGAAAACAAGCAAACTGCACACCAGGACAACCAAGCAAAAATTCATTTTACCAAGGCGAATGAAAACATCTAAGCACTCCAAAAGAAAACCTAAAAGACACTACATGACGAAGGACCTTCGAACTTAATTGCAAATATCGAGGATGGATATATTGAAATTATCGCTTCAAGGATACCAAAAATGCTCAAAACACTAAATTTAAATTGGGTCCCCAATTCTTGGGGCTAGTTGTGAAAACCTCACAACACGTCTCCATGAATTGGTGCATGGTTATTGTGGAGACATATTTATCCTCTTGCTCATGGGTATGCAATTTTTTGGAAATCACATAAGAAGGAGGCTTCAAACCACAAGCGAACACTTCCCGCACTTCCTCCGGGGTAATGATAAAAAGTATTTCTCTCCTCGCATTCCTCACCGTCCTTGTAAATGGATCATAAAACTGAGCAATAAGCTGCACCAGCTCCGGACAAGGGTGTACGGGCGGACACAGGTACCAAAATAATTGTGAATGATATGGCACTGTCAACAAGCATTCTGACGTCAACCCCTGATTTACTGCAACCTCCACATCCTGCCGTAATTTCTCCACACCCTTGTGGGTAATTACACAGTCGTCGATTTTTGCCATTGTGTCGACATATGGGTCTAAATCGACATTTTCATTCCTTTGGGCCTTCTTGGATTTAGACCCTCCTTCCCTTTTTCTTGACTTCTTAGGCTCTGCGACCTCTATAGTCTCTTTACTTCTCTTTCCCATTATTTTTCTTCTAATGAATGCTCTAAATGTTCTCTGAAAACTTCTGCAATGACAGTTTGAAAACACAACGACAGTAAAAATTTGGAAAAAATAAATTGTGGGCTTTTACCTGGTCCTTTATATAGAGCGCTCTCCCAACCGTAGTAATAAATGTCGAACTCTCCTTGGGCACTTTCGAAAGAACGTGTGTATTGATTCACTCACCCGACACTACTTCCAATGCTTTTAACGATATCACCTTTCGTTCGCCACAAAATCACCCTTGAAAAGTGTGCCCTCCTTTGTCACGTAAGTTTATTGTAAAATGTGCCCTAGCAATCGAAGTTTTTTGGAAAAAACAAATCGGTCACCCGAAGCCAATAATATGTATTTTTGCTCCTCGAGAAAACAAAATCTTCCTCCTGTGCAAATTCAGGCGCACGTTTGAATTAAATGATCTCAGAACATTCCTCGACCTGCATGCACGCTTTCCAATACCTACCACGCATTCAAGGGCAAAACTTCTTCTGCAAGTGCACTTCCAAAAAGAAATGGGGCAAAAACGTTTTGAAACGCACTTGTCTTCCTTCTCTGGCTTTTTCCTTTCACTTCGAAGTGTCTTCGACTTGTCTGGTAAATCTCCACAACGAACGACCTTCCCTTAAAGCCTTCTTCATTTTGCTTTTTTGCCCAGATTAGAAAAACCTATTTTTCTAGAAAAACACAACCACTTTTAGGGCTTTCCTTTATTTTTAGATTTTTTCTCTCTTTTAAAGGTGCCTAAAATTAATATTTGAAATCCTTTTGCCAGAAAACTAAGGCGCCTATGCTTTTTACATATCAAATTTTTGTCTCCTCATGCAGAGCGAAGACGCTTTTTAATTTCACCTTATAATAATATTTTAAAACAACACATCTTTAAAATTAACGCGTTCACCCCAACTTTGGGCGAACGAACGTGTCGCCCCATCTCCGGGGCGAACATGATTCTTGACTAGCTCTTCGGCGATTGCGTTTTTTTTATTATTTATGAAACAACTTTTAAATTTCCTTGCGACTTCGACATGCACGCTTTTATCAACGCGTTCGCCCTATTTAGGGGTGAACGGCCATTTCACCCCTTTTCTAGGGTGAACATGATTTTGACCTTTTGAACATCGCGTTGACCCGACACTTCTCTTTGCTTGTTTTGTTCGTTCGCCCTCAAGGGGGCGCTTAGAGCCTTGCGCTCCTCCCTTGGGCGAAAATGCCCGAAACTCCTTTTCATTTGTTTCGCACATACTCTTTGGAAGGGGCAAAAAGACTTTATAACGTGCTCCTTGCTAGAAACTTTATAACGTTGTTTCTTTAGCCAAAATATTTTAACATACAAACCAATTCGGAGTGAAACTGATTTTAAAAGAAATACTTCTTTTTTTTCTTTTTTTCTCTTTTTTTAATTATATATCGTCACCATATAAAGCAAATAAAATACTGACAAAAGAATATGTACATATTTACAAGATGGTACCTCTTTAAAATCCAATCATTGAATATAGGCCTTCAAATGAAGGTCATTCATCGGAATAGGAAGATCCCAGCCCTCCATGTCATGAAGATGATATGCATTTGCTGAATTCACTACGGAAATCTGAAAAGGACCTTCCCAGATTGCATCAAACTTGTGGTGTTTCCCTGGCTTGGCCTTATTTTCGTTCCATTTGAGAACTAAATCTCCCACCTGAAACCTGCGCTCAGTTGTTTTCTTTCCGAACCACTTCTTCATTACTTTAGTGTGATCGGTGAATGCTTGATAAGCCTTTTCTCTGTCTTCCTCCAACTGCAATAGTTGTGCCAACCTCACACTCATCGGGTCATATTCTTCATCTTCATCTTTAAATAACTGCAATGTTTGGAGTACTGGAAGCTCAATGTGAGTAGGCAAGATTGCTTCCTTCCCATACACCAAAGCATACGGAGAAGTTTTAATAGATTTTTTCATGGATATGCGGTCTGCCCAAAGAGCCTGGTTCAACAATAGGTGCCAACTCCTTTTATTATTTCCCAGTGTCCTTTTTAAAATCTGCAACAAGTTTTTATTGGTCGATTCATCCAAGCCATTCCCTTGTGGGTAGTAATTGGATGACGTCTTAAGATAAATTCCATACTTGCTAGCGAATTCAGTAATCTTAGCCCCAATGAATGGAGTTCCATTATCTGTCACAATAGAGTCTGGGACACCAAAACGGGTGATGAGTCCTTCTAGGAAAGAGATGATAGTCGCCTGATCTGCCTTTTTGGTAGGAATAGCCTCTGCCCACCTAGTGAAATAATTAGTCGCCATTAAAATGTATTTATGTTCTATGGAGGAATGTGGATCAATGACTCCAATGAAGTCAAGACCCCACTGCTGAAAGGGCGCTTCTACTTGAATTGGGCATAGGGATAGTGCTCCTTTCTTGGTCCTACCAACATACCATTGATAGTTATCACAGTGTTGACTTACTTTATGAGCATCGGTGAACAAAGTAGGCCAAAAGTAACCAGCTCGGATGATTTTCAAGGCCATAGGCCTTCCTGCATAATGGCCACCAGAGAGACCAGAATGAAATTCTTCTAGTATTTTCTCCTTTTTAGACTCCTTCACACATCTGAGGAGAACTCCATCAACATTCTTGTGAAATAACCCATTAGGCAACAAAACATATTTGAGTGCTTGCAGCCTGAACCTTCAATGTTGTGAAGCATCAAGGTGTGGTGGACACTTCCCAAAAGTAAAGAAGTCAACAAGCTCTTCTATCCAGTCATGATCGCTTATAGTATGATTTGCACAAATGCTTTCACCAACCTCTTCTTCTTGCATCATAGCCAATGATTCTGATACTGCACTTTTAGCCAACTCTTGACAGAGAGCTCATCCATGAACTAGCTTTGTTGGTCGGATCTCCACATCATATTCTTGAATTTTTGAGACCCAGCCTGCTCTTTTGTCACCTAGTTCTCCCTGGAGAATGAAGTTTTAGATATCAGGATGTATAACATAAATGACCATTTTACTTTGTGAGATAAAGTGCTAGAACTTCTTCAAATATTTCATCATCACGTACACCTATTTTTCAATGAAATTATATTTCTCTTGGTGAGGTGCAATGACTTGGCTCAGAAAGGCAATGGGCTTTTCATCTCCATCTTCTTGCTTCTACGTCAAAACTGTAACATAACTCTCTTGCTCACCCACCGCATAGAGAATGAAGTCTTTTGAATAATCAGGATTGATCAAAACTAGAGCTTGGGTGATTCTTTCCTTGATCTCCTAAAAAGCTCATCTTCTTGCCTCCGTCCATTTAAATTTGACATTCTTTTTTAAGAGCTCAGTCATGGGTTTCACCACCTGAGAAAATTTAGTAATAAATTTTTGGATGAAATTAATTTGACCAAAGAAATATTGTAGGTCCTTTTTGTTGGCTGGCAATGGTAGCTTTAGGAGTACTTCAACTCTTGTAGGATCAATAGCTAATCCTTCTTGTGAGATCATATGACCTAGCAATTTCCCTTCTTTGATAATAAATATTGACTTCTTCGGATTAATAGAAATCCCGAACTCACGATATTTTTTGAACACCTGCCTCAAATGAGAAACATGGTCTTCTCTACGATGTGAAAACACAATCATGTCATCAAGATAGATTACAATAATTCTATTCAATAACTCATCGAAAGCGATGTCCATGGCCCTCTGAAAGGTAGCGCCAACATTTGAGAGACCAAATGGTATCCTTTGATAGGCGAAAGTACCCCACTTTGTAGTGAACGTCGTTTTATGTTGGTCTTCATATTTCACCCATATCTGGTTATAACTAGAGAAACCATCCAGTAATGAAAATCTTTGTGCTCCGGCAACCACATGAAGGATTTGATCAATCTACGATAGAGGGTAATGATATTTTAGTGATGCTTGGTTTAGGTTCCAAAAATCAATGCACAACCGAATGTCTCCATTCTTCTTTCTTACTGGTACCAGGTTCGCCACCCATGTTGAGTGCTTAATTGGGTATATTATCTTTGCCTCCAATATTTTCAATAGTTTTGCCTTCATGAGCACTTCTATCTTGGGATTGATAGGTCGTTGTTTCTATCGAAAAGGTTTTACCCCCTCCTGTAGCTCAATGGTATGTTGAATTACGTTCTTGTCATATCCCTTCAAATCCTGATAACTCCATGCAACAATGTCGGGGTACTCATAACACAAGTTCTTAATGTCTTCTAATTCCTTCGACATGCAATCAATCCTGATTTTGATGATCTTCTCAGGCTCTAGTTGCAACTCCTTATACTCCTTTGCATCCACCTTGAACTTGTGCTTCTCGGCCCTATCATTTTGATCAAATAAACTTTCCAATAAAATCAGTCCCCTGGGAATGTGATTATTCTTCAATTGAATCATCCCCTCCATCTCTTCTTCGACAAGTATTCTATCATCTGCACTTGCAACTTCCTTAATCAAAAAATTGATTATTTGCTCATCATTATCGAATACTTGCCAATAGAGGTTCTTTTCAAGGATTGAGGGTCTATAGATCACCCTGATAGTCTTGGGCTTTCTGACTACTTGCTCCACTGGAGAATAGTTTGCACCAAGAGAAGCTAAAATATCTATGTGTTTGTTCTGCTCCCAAGAAATCGCTTGAATGTTCAAGGTTGTGAAGGATTAAAAAAAATCCCACACTTTGTTGTGATAGGCTTTCAGGTAATGCTACTTAGACACACACTTGTTGGTGGTCTGATTGACAATGAGCTTAGAGTCACCAAAAATTTGCAATTGTTTAATGCCCAACTTTTTAGCCTTTTTTAATCCGAGACACAATGCTTCGTATTCGACTGCATTATTCATGCAACTCCAATTCAGTCTATAAGAATAAGTCTTTTGTAACCCCATAGGAGAAATCAAAACAATACCAGCCCCTACACCATTCTTGCACCTAGCACCATCAAAGTATAACTTCCATAATTGATCTTCAATAGGGTCTGGGGACTCAGGGATTTTTTCTTCAATCTGCTCAGGCTTGGTTATCGTATAACAACCAATATCTATTTCAACCATTGCATTGAAATCCATGAGTGAGAACTCATCTTCAAGATGGAGTTCACCAAGCGCTTCTTCCATCAAGTCAACTTCTCCTAACTCTTCAGTCATCATATTAACTGCACCTGGAGATTTTTCTTCTTCCTCCAACTTCTCAATATGAAAAGTTGATGGCTTTTCATTATAAATACAGATTCTCTTCCCTTTGAATGAAATTTCCAAATGCGAATAGTCCAAGGAAAGATAACCTCCCAATTTCATCGTGAACTCCCTTGAGAGGCACATGCTAAAGTATGGCTCCAAGTCAACCACCACTACTTCTTGGATAACAGTGATTTGTGGCATGCTATGTAGCACAATAGGAATATCCTTTATTACTCCCACCATCTTGACTAGAGTCCCATCCAACTGCAATACCCCTGGGCTACTTCTTGTGTATTCCATTCCCATTACTTTGCATACTACCTTTGGCATGACAGTAGTCATAGCACCGAAATCGATCATACAATTGTGTACAATCCACCCTTCCATTCTGAGTGACAAATAGAATAGGGGTGGCCTATTCTTTCTAGTGGCTAAATTCGGGAGTGTCTGAGCCAACATAGTTTGAGAATGACTCTTCTTTTGGTCCTTCGCAGTCTTAAGAGACTCTTGCAGCAAGTCAACTTGTCTTGGTAACTGTAAAGCATCGTATAAGCTCACTTTCATAGGTATCTTTTTCATCTCTTCCACAATGTTATAATTAGAAACACCAGGAGACCTTTCTTCTACAATCCGCTCATATTTGTCCCAGTATTTTTGAGTAGCCTCCACTCTTTATCTCTTAGTCAATGATGGGTACTTAAGGTATTCCTTGGCTTGTTCTTTCACCTCATTATGCTCTGGAGCAACTATAGGTTGTGTAACTAGTGCCTTCATCTTCACCTGCTTGGGCATTAAATCCTTCAACAAGACAGGATCTTGTTGTTTCATCATCGCATCAGGTGCTTTTTTTGGTGGCTTTACTTTCTCATTTTGCACTTTCGATTCTGTAGGAACCTTCAAAGGCTCCAATTCTACTAGATTCACAGTCATCGATTTTTCCCAGATCTTGTAAGAACTGAGACCTGCTCCAAAGAAGGTACCATAAAATTGTGATCAGCCTCCATTATCATATTCACTTGGCCATCAACAGAACTTTTTGCTAGCATATGTACGTAGTTCAGATGTACCATACACGTGTCTTCTCCATGAGGATCATTGCATGTCGAGCACCAATACGCCTTTTTGGACGTGCTAGCTTCTTCATTTGCCAGAACTATTATGTTCCTCTTAGGACCCTTACTGGTGGTAGCCTGCTCCCGAGTGATCAACGGTGTCTAAAATCTCCTAGACCAAAAATCAGCTTCAACTTACTTCTTCCTTACTATTGTAAGCTCATTTGATATTGTCCTTAAGGTTGAGTTATTAGATTTCACCTCTTGTAATAGTGTCATGTAGGGATCAAGGTTTTGGAGCATAGGGGGTGTTGGTAAAGGTAGAGGCGTTGATGGGGTAGGTAATGGGAGTGGAACCGGTGGCACTAGCAATGTTGGGAAAGGAATGGGTTCTGGCAATTGTGGCATTGTCGAAGCGGGTAGCTATGGAAAGCTTGGAGCAGGAAGTTGTGGTACAGGAATCGAAGCGATTTGAGGTGGACCCGAGCTCCATGAGGGAACTGGGTACATAGAGGGCATGGGTTGCAAAAATATGTTTGAATACAAATGTTGTGGAAGGTTGGGAAGGATAGGCATGGTCATTTTTGGGGAAGCTTGCCTATAGCGATTAAATCTGACTCGACCTTTTGTGCCTACGTGTATAGTTCTAGGAATGTATTCACATTGGTTTACCGAACAACCATGCCAATATCAGTGTTGAAAGCTCTGAGGTAGTAGAACGCAACTTGTTCATGTGTAGGCCAAAGACCATCAGGCACCCTTTGCCAACTACGGGTGAACCTGACATTGAAATCAACTATCTCCTCCTGCGGATGCCTTTGAATCATTGTAAATTGATGCAACAAGGAGAATGGGTCAGCTTGTTCATGAAAATTCTTGATCAATAGCTCTGCCAACTGATCCCATGAGGTAATAGTACCGGGTTGCAATGATCGGTACCAATACAACAATTTTCCTCTCAACGATAACACCAGCAACCTCACCATAATATCTTCCTCTGCTATGCCATGGATCGTAGCCAAAGAAGCCACATCCTGAATATGCTCATAAGCAGTTTTACTAGTACCATCATAGGTAGGCAAAGCCTTCAGAGCTGCTTGAGGTACTAGATTTTGTGCTTGTAAATTCAAGGCTCTTGAGCTATTCCATGTTGGGAATTGCCTTTGTTGTTGTGGTGGTGGGTTCTGAGCCATATGGATTGGTGTGTGTGGTTGAGCTTGAGGAACGCTAGTAGCAGTACTAACCAGACTTGTAGGGGCAGAAAACACACCAGCTAACCACGAGGATGTTATGGACATTGTATGGGATGTATGAGGTAATGATGATGTACGACGTAAAGTGACTAGTTGAGGATGCTCTCCTAGCCTTTGGATATCAAGTTCGTAGAACTCAATAGGATTTTTAGAATTTTTGGCCTTCGATCTCGTAATCATGAAGCACAACTTTCACTGCCTTCACGTTTGGAGGTTTCTGGGTATGATTGAGTCGCCAGATGTTCTAACTATACAACATGAAGGCGAACATCAAACCTTGATACTATTGAAAGTGGAACTTTCGGGGTCCCACTGGGCGTGCCAAAAACTATTGGTCAAATATCTGCCTAATTAACAAAACTACGTTTGTGCACCCTAGACATGGCCAACATTGAAAGGTCGGAGGAAAGGAATGCCCTCTATGCAAATCTCCAGAGAGGGTTGGCTCCCAAACTAAATCCTACATGGGTTCAAGACTAGAGTTGCAGGAAAGAAATTAGAAATTGCAGAAAGAGATGGGAAATATGGCCACAGGTCGAAGGTGTAGGATTTGGGGTAGACTAACAGCAGGAAATTCACCCAAGCATGGAACAACATGTAATAAAAGGAAGCAAGCAAAATTCACTTGTAACCTTGCAAAGACAACCTCCAGAATAACACTCCAGCACTCACTCCCTCACCAACAATATTTAAATTCAGATGCAAAATTTAAATTCAACAACAAATAAAGAACATGAGCATAAAATAGAAGTGTATAAAAATAGAAGGAAATCGCACACAAGATCACTTGCAAATTCAGAAGCCTTGTATCTTCTATTGATGCAGAGAACTTGAGAAGTTTTCTCGCAAAATGTCTAACCTCCTTTTACAATGAATATTGAGTAGTATTTATAGAGGATTTCACCTCTTTCATTAAATGCACATGGAGACAGGATGTTTACAGATCAGAGACCACTATGAGAAAATTCTTCCTTGGAAATATTGAAAATACATCCTCTTGAAATAGTGATCCGACTTCTCTGGAAATTCTTCCATGAAATCTGCATTTTTGGATTCGATGCACAGAAAATTATAAGGCTTGGCTATTTGACTGGAGACATTCACCATCTTGAAAACAAGCTCTTGCTTTGGAAATTATGAAAATTGTATTACATATTTAATACGGTTGTCTTCCTTGCTCGAGATCTACAATTCGAGTTACTCCTTGCCTCCATTATTAAATATCTTTTGTTAATCTGCTCTGGGCACCTTTAGAAAACTCGTGCATTAGTGGAGAATATGCCTTCAATGGATTACATCCCTTCTTTGACCACGACGAAAATCATTCCTCTTATTCCATGCAAAAACCTTTTAACAGTTGCGTCATATTTCTTTTGAAATCGTGTTCACCCCTAAAAGGGGTGACAGAGGCCATCGCCTTCCTATTGGGGTGAACGCGACGTTGACTATTCAACATCGCTTCACCCTTAATGCATTTGCCCAACTTTGTGCTTGACAGCGCGTTCGCACGACTTCATTTTTTAGAGGACGTTCACCCTTGGGAGAGGCGAATGGAGTGTTCGCCCCTCAACCAGGGCGAATGTGATGTTGACTTTTCCATGTCGCACGCGCTATTGAATTTTTCCACGTCGCACTTCCAATGAAGTTCACCCCAAAGTGGGGTGAACGAAGCTTTCACCCCAACTTTGGGGTGAATGCATCCCTTTCACCGAACATGTTTTCCTTATGACGGGCGGGCACATTATTTTAAATTTTAAAAAGATGTTCAGCCCTAAAGTGGGGCGAATGAAGCCTTCGCCCCAACTTTGGGGCGAACGTGATTCTCCAAGTTTTATCCTCGGGTGCTTTGATATCTTTCAATGTTTCACCATTTTAATGTTTCCTTTTATTTCCTTTTGCAGTGTGCATGGCCTTTTGCTCAGGGTGAATGCGTCTTCATTTTGCAGTGATTTTTTCATCTACACACCATTTCTCAGCGATTTTACGGACAACATAAACTCGAATCTCCAATACAGTTTTCTAGCCTCTTTCTTTAAACACCTATTACTTCCAAGCCAAAAGAAAGTATATACAAACAAAGAAAGAAAAATAAAACAACTGCAATATATAAATTCGGCCAAAATATTATATTCTTAGATTAACATATTTTGTCGTATTACAATCAAAATGCTCCTTCAAAATTATATTAAAAATCCCAATGTGGCAAAGTGCAAAACTGCCAACACTAAGATCACCAAGTTGCTGCCTTGAGTAAGATTTTGTAGCTCTTTATAGGTTGTCCTAAACAGCTCCTTCTTCACCAAAAAGTGATCTCGAACTTTCTTTCATGAGCCTAGGATTTGGTGGCTTGTTCTCCTCTTGTGATCTCCTCCTTTTTGCTATATATTTTGAGAAATATTTAATGCCTTCTTTCTATGAGAGGTAATATTCAAATCTCTTGGATTTGGTAGGCTTCTCCTATCTTCAAGTCTTCTTTTCAAATTTTGACTTCAAGCAGGATCTTCTTCTCAAGATTATGAATGTCTTGAGATCTTCTAAAATTTGGCACTCCTTGCCAAATTCTTCTTATTTTTTGGGCTTGTTGTTGAAAGGCGATAATTATCCCAAATATTTCACTATCTTCTGTAGTAAATTTCTCCAATGGATTATCCTTTGATGATTTCTTTCGTAAGGCTCTCCAAGATTTTTACTGGATGCTCGTTGATATAATTGATCTTGTAGCTTCTTTTGGTCTTCCTTGAGACCTTTTCTTAAACCTTCTACTCCTGGAAGTGTTGGTGGTGAGATCTTCTTCTAGATATCTGATTATGCTACTTCTAGATTCGAGCAGGACTCTCCTAGTCCTTCTTCTTCCAATATTAGAAGTTCTTCACTGAGATCTTCTCATGATCTCTTTAAATTTAAGTTTGCTTCAGGTGCTAGATTGATTCTGAAGAAGATACTCTTCTTGACTTTCATGTAGGAATTTTTCCAACTCAGTGAATCTCCTTTCCCTGCAACAAAGAATTAGTACTAAAATATTAATTTGCTTCTAAATCAGATACTCTCTTCTAGAGTCTTATTTAGGATCAAGGCTTATGTGGCCTTTTTTTAGTATCAAGGCTTCTATAGCCTTTGCTTCAGTATCAAGGCTTATGTAGCCCTTTCTTATGGGACAAGACTTTTGTGGCCTTTTTTTAATATCAAGGCTTCTGTGGTCTTTTCTTCTGGATCAAGGCTTCTATGACCTTTTCTTCTAGATCAAGGCTTTTGTGGTATTTTCTTCTGGATCAAGGCTTCTATGGTATTTTATTCTTCTATTAAGTTCTCAATCTAGCAATGGAGATCTCCAGTATCCTAACTTCACCGCGACTTTTCTCCAGAAGTCTTCTTTCGTAGTATTCTTTTCTTGCATAAGGAACTAATATCTGCACTATGAAGGCACATTGACCTTCGAGCAACAAAGTTGAAGTCTCCTATATTTCTATTGTAGGAGGTGTCTCAATAATCTGAGAATTAATTTTTTGCAATAAAATAAATGTTGGAAAAAAGTTAACAAAATCCAAATATCTTGAATGATCTTCATTAGTTGATTTTTCAATCTAGTGGATTGAATTTTGAGTCCTATTCTTCATGAGTTTATCCTGCAACTTTGTGGAAAGACTCTAGCCAAATGTAATCTCAATATATTTGGAACTAAAATTTCTTTCAGTCCTCACTTGTGGCTCTCCCTAATTCTACCACCTAGACTCTTCTGAGATTTTTTGATAGTGGCTGGACTAGCAGCAACACATCAGGTTGACAAAGAAACATAGGCTCAATGATAATGGTGGTTTTCCTATTGATCTACTATGGCTATATCTACCATGGCTCTGATACAACTTTTAGATTTTGATGTAGTATGCAATGGGAGATAGTAATCACAAGATGCAAAATAATATGAAAGAAAGTAAATCTGTGAGATAATTGAAATATGCTATAAATAGAAATGAAAAAAATTAATACAATGTAGCTATGGATGAAATGGACAATCCATGAACAAAGCTACTAAACTACATTACACCCATCACCAATATATGATGATCTACACAATACTATGTTACTACCTATGAATATGCTTTGAGCTTCTATATTTTGCTTGTTACAATGAGGCCATTTTTATATAGGAAGATAGGTTCCTTGGCCAACACTCTACCTAACTATGCAAGGGACACCTTGCACATATACAACTTGCACATTGATACTTATGCATTTATTACATTGCATGAAGTAACTAGATAACTTCCCCCTAAAGTAATATAATGTCCTAAGTATGTACCTAGGAAGGTACATTTACATGACCCATATAATGTAATATAATCTATTTCTAATAGACCCTAGGTTTAACAGTCCTTGATAGGTCCAATAAAAAAGTTGATTTTGACTAGGAGATTGAAGCTATAGATTATTTTGTAGAGGTTTACTATGTTGTATTAGATAAGGGTATACTGCATAACCTTGAGGTAGGTATGAAGGCATTTGAGGGTATTAATATGCAACATAGTAAGGTAGTATAAAATGAGGGTTTGACATTGAGAAAGGAGGTGGTGGTGGATTAGGACAAGCCCATAGTTGAGTCAATAGAGCTTGCATATTTAGGAATAGAGGATGATACTATAAGCCTTATGGATGGACTTGTTTATTTGGAAAATGTGGTATTTATTATAGATTTTCCAATAATTGGTTGGTTGGAGATGGTGTTTGATCCTAGTTCTCTAAGTACTTTATCCCTCATTTGCTCCACTGACACTTACAAATTATGTGCAAAACCTTGTATTTCATTAGGAATAAATATTATACCAAAGATCCTACATTTTGTAGCATAGATCATCCAAATGAAAGGTCTATTGCATTAGGCATGCTATATCTAGGTGGACTTTGAGATGAGGCCATACTCGTAAGAGAAAATATCTAAAGTGTTAGACTCTAGAAGTTGCATCACGTTGTTTGGATTATGAAAGGTCATGAAGAATGGATTATTTGTAGGAACTTTTATATCAAAATTAATTCTATATAATCGATTAGTATGAGTCAAATTAGGTCTTATACTTGCCCAAGTTTGATTTGTGAGAGTCTATGAATAGTTTTATCGAGAGTTGAGGAAGCCAATCCCTTAGGATATTGAATTTTGATTGACTTGGTAATTATAATTTTTCCTTTTTAGGGAGTGGTATTACACATAGAAATATCCTTAATATATTCATTTTAATGTATTTGTGTTGCAATTTATTCCTCCCCTTTCTCTTCTGTGTTCTTGTGTTGATATATAATTAACTTGATAGTTGATGTTCTTTACTTGACCATTGCAATTTTTTAGTATATATTCATAAGCTTGAACTCATAGGAATTTGTACCTACATAGACAAAGTTTTGGGGTTAAAATCTAAAATTTTATAAAATTTGGTCTACAAAGCAATTCTCTAACAAACTAGAATGAATGATTATCATGCTTGAGTGAATTGCTTGTAAAATTTAACTTTGAAAAATTTGTGGAGGGCCAAGCAAATTGATTTGGTTTTGGGGTGAATCATTCTCCTTGGACAAGTTAGTAAGAATCTTATTTTTTTTAGTGAACCACTTATTAGAACCTAGGTGAATCACTTCTTGAATTCTACTAGAAGAAATTTTAATATTCTAGAGCAAATCACTAGTTGGATGAAGTGAATTGCTAGTTAGGTTGAACATTAGAAATTTTTTCTCAAAAATTGATTCAAATACCTTATGTTAGTGGGGAATACAAAATTGGATCCAAAATTGATAGATTTTATAGATATGATATTGTATTTCTTACTTGCTTCACAAAATTTTATGATTTTAAAGTCCGTAATAAAGTTTCCATTTGCAAAGCCCCTACAAAAATTAGACACAAATAATGAAGATGTGAAATATTAGATCAATTTGGGACTAGTATTAATATATAAAGCCCTTGGCCCTAATGAATCACCCTAGATTCAACTTGTGTTTTTTTTGTGGATTTGAAGCAAATTGCTAGCTCAGTGGAGTGAATCTCCCAAAGTTGGTCTTAGGATCCTTTTGATTATTTTCAAGTGATTGGATAGAAGTGGATCAAATGATGTTTGGAGCAAATTGCTACCTAATTAGGAATTTGGAAAAAATATTTAAATTTAGACAACATGCTTTCCACCTATGTTAGAATGCAAATTTGGCACCAAAATCAAGGAATCTAACAAAATTATGAACTAAAGGACTAGGTTTCCACTAGGCATGTTGAAAACTTATGTTGAATCATGGAAAGGTTTGACTTCTTATGCTTCTAAAATTTTGTTTTTAATGATGGATGGATGGATGGAAGTGATAAGGACTCTTATAAACTCCAAATTTAGGCCACCTCCCTACTAGCCTTACCAAATTATAAACTAACCTAGTCTAATTGCATAAAATCAAAATATAAAAAATAAATGGAGAAATTAAAAACCAAGAAAATTAAATTATGAATTTTAGGGTGCGAGGGGTTAAAAGTAAAATACAACCAAAATCGTAGCATGAAGAATGTGTGATCAATCAATTCATGAGAAATACATATAACACCAATGTTCCCATTCGATTGATATGAATTTGTGAGAGGAATGGGAATATGGGCAAAAGGGCTATGCTGTAATCATCATGCATTCTACAATCTAGAAGGATAATGCCCATGGGTCTAAAAAATTCTAGCTCTAAATTTCTCAAGATCAAAATATGTTTAGAATGGAGTCCATGGCACCTATTTATAGGAACATTTCACCCCTAAGTTACATGGGTGATAAACTATTACTCCTAGTAAAAGTAAATATTTGGAGGTACCTATAAAAAAATGATTGCACCTTTAAATGTCACATGCCTCTAAAGGGATTAAAAGGCTTCCAAAATGATTTTTGCACCACTACATGTCAAAATATCACTTTACAAATATCTTCCTTGGGGTTTGGGCCTATCCTTTTATCCCTTCAATAGTTTGTAAACCATTTTCTCCAAGAGGTAAGAAAATCACTCTAATTTGCTAGCGATTCACTAGCAATCCTAATTTGGATCCAAGAATCTATGAAATGCATTATTCCAATGCTTAAATAAGCACATAAGATATACAAAAATGGATGACAACTAGTAATCCAACAACCATAACCAACTAGATAAGATAACTATCATCCTAACTATCCAACAAATATAGTACGCTAAAATAAAAATATAAGCTAGCTAGAAGCTAATAAACTAATAAATGTGAGCTATAAGAAGCTTCACACAATACAAGCATAGACCTAACATATGAAAAATAGATAAGACTTACTAGAACATAAATAATTAAGCATAACTAATTCTAAAAATTACATTCATCAAGTGTGTTCCTCCTCATCCCTCTCCACCATAGAAGCATTGGACTCCAATGCTTTCAAAATGAAAGAAAAATCACAGGAAATCTAATGATGTGAGATCCAATAATTCTGGTGTGGAAGCTAATTGTGGCGGGCAACAAGGTAGGATGTGGAAGATCCTTGTCATGTCTGACAAATATTTGTGTCAAACATTAGGTCTAAATCAAGAAAAATCTTAAAGTCAAGTACCACATCAATAATATGGCTAATTATAGAATTAGTCTCCAAAGTGGAATCATAGTACGACTTAAAAAAATCTACATTAACAATGTCAAGACTGCCTAGATAAGTTGAAATATCAAGGTATAAGATATTCTCAAACACCTACTAAAGAATGGTGTAAGGCATATATCAAAGTGGTTTGATTTTACTATGTGCCTTGTCTATAAAATATCACTTGTCCAAATAGAGTCAAACTCTATCTCCAACCTGAAATGGATGCAAAACGTGGTGCTTATCCATGGTTTGATTTTATTGCTATTTATTCCTCTACAAAATTTGAATCACTCTATACTAAAGACTCTACAAGTTTTAGATGAAATATATTACCTTATCTTACTCCTTTTGAATGTGAATAGTAGTAGAATAAGGAAAAGATAAAGGTAACTCATATGGTGCCAATTTTTGGAACCCAAGTCAAACATCAAAGGAGAAATATCTAGTGGATGTGTGAATGACTCTGTTATAGGTATGCTTAATGTGAGTGAGGCTCAAATCCCACTTCTTTGGAGAAGTGTGATGATAAATCCTCAACCCCTGAACAAGAGTATGATTAGCCACTTTTGTATGCCCATCTGACTATGGATGGAAATCCATGGAGAAGTTAAGAGAAAATCCTAAAATATTCCATAATGATCACCAAAAATGACCCACAAAACATGAATCCTTGTCATATATAATGTTGGTAGGTAGACCAAAGGAACACCATACTGTCTCAAAGAAAAGTTGGGCTAAGTTAGGTGTTGAATTGGTCTTCTACATCAATGAACATAGCCATCTTATTGAAGCAATCCAAAACCACAAACACACAATTATATTGTTAAACGGTCATTAGGAATCCACTCAATAAGTCTTTGGCAATACTTTCCCAAGGATGAGAAATAATGGGCAATGAAACACTTAGGCCTAATTTCCTATTTCCTTGCTTGGAGTGGCAACAAACAACACACTGTCTCAAAAAAATTAACACATCTCTTTGTATGTGAGGCTAGTAGAAAAACAAATACAAGTGATGAAGAGTCTTGTGTTTCCCAAAATATCCACCATAAAGCATAGAATGTGCCTCTTTGAGAAGAGGAAATCGATGCTTCTAAGGTACACAAAGTTTATCCAACATATACAATAATCCATCCTTCAAATGGTAATATTAAAAAGGACTTAGATTAGAAGGATGTAGAATATTTTGGTAAAATGTGCTAAAATATATATCAAGAGGATATTGGGCAGGCCAAGTCTAGAAACTAATGTGAAACGTAGTCATTACTGTCAATGCAAAAGTTTCTAGAGGGTGACTCAAATAATTTTCTACATTGTTACTACTTCCTTTTTTGTAATTTATCACTAAGTGAAACTCCTGCAGGTAGGTTTCCCACTTCATGTGATTGTTTCTGCAATCTTGGTTTGAGATTGTAGGAACTTAAGGGGTAAGTAATCAATATGTACAATAGTCTCTTTACCAAGAAGGTAATGTCTCTAGTACTTAATAGCTTGCATCAAGGCATATAACTCTTTATCATAGGTTGAATAGTTCAGTTTGGTAGTTGCGAATGTCTTGGAATGGTAGGCTACTATATAGCGATTTTAATAAAATACAGCTCCAAGGGCAAATAGTGAGGTATTTGTTTCTATCTCAAAATGTTAAGAAAGGTCATGAGGGAATAGAATAGAGGTTGTACGCATTTTGTGTTTTAGTGTATTAAAGGCATGAACATGATCCTTTGTCCATTGAAACATAACTTTAGCCTTATTCAAATGAGACAATGGGGCTACAATAGTGAAAAACATAGGAATGAACTTGTGGTAGAAATTGGCAAGTCCAAGAAAACTCCTTAATTTAGTGATAGTAGAAGGAGTGGGTCAATGGAGGAGGAATTTGACTTTGGTAGGATCCACTTGAATACCTTGATCATTGATGATAAAGCTAAGATAAGAAATGGAGGATTGAGCAAAAGAACACTTTGGAAGGTTAACCTACAATTGGTTATAAGAAATAGAGGATTGAGCAAAAGAACACTTTAGAAGGTTGACCTACAATTGGTTCTCTTGAAGTGTTGGGAGAACCTGTTCCAGGTGTGCTAGATGAGCCTTCCAAGTAGGTGATAAAACTAAAATGTTATGAAGATAAATGATCATAATTTTTTCTAGGTTGTCCTTGAACACCTCATTCATAAGCCTCATAAATGTAGTTGGTGCATTGGTAAGACCAAAGGGCATAACAAGCCACCCAAATAAGCACAACTTGGTCTTAAATGTTGTCTTCCACGTATCCTCTTCCTGTACTCGGACATGATGATACCCATTATTTAGATCTATCCTTGAAAATAACTTTATCCTTGTAGCTGATCTAAAAGATCATCAATTCTAGGGAGTGGATAACTATTCTTGATGGTGATTTTAATCAAGGCCTTGAAATCAATACATTGTCTCCAAGTACCATATTTCTTAAGTACTAATAAAATTGGTGAAGCACAAGAAAATGTACTTGGCTTAATGAAGCCTTTAGATATCAAATCATGAATTTGCTTTTTTACTTCTTCCATGTGAGGCATCGATTGTCGGTACATGGGTGCATTAGGAAGAGATGTTGAGGGTGATGTCAAAATTCACCCATAATTTTTGTTTATTAAATTAGTTTTATATTTTAAATAATTTATTAGGATATAGACATTATTATTTCAAGTCTAGAATTAGTTAATAAGTCAATCTATATCAGATTGGATAGTTAGGTTGAGTTAAAGTCAAGTTTTAGATTGATTCCTAGAAAATAGAGCCAATTGGGAGTTAATTTTTAGGTAAATTATCTTCATGAAGAGAGCACCTCAAATCAAGGCCAGTTAAGTGAGTTGTAACTGGAATTAATGTCTAAATTTAACACATGCAAAAATATCTCAAAAATGGGTGCAATTAACTGAAGAGGCACCATGCAAGGTGGCCATGACTAGAGCTAGTTTTTAGAATTCTTGAGTTGTTTTAGGAGTTTGATTGATCAAGACTGATTTATCATTATTTATTATTGTAATTGGACTCATTTTAAGAGGAATAATTGGCATTTTTTAGAGCACACATTGGGATGCACTATTATGGAGCAATTTTAAGTCTTTTGTGTGTATTTTTTATTCAATTCTAGATCTATCTTCAGTTTTTGGAGTAGTAATATGGTTTGCTGATATTGAAGATTTTTTATTAAAGATATTTCATTAATTGATATTCAAAATTGGTTTAGCTTAATCACTAAACACTCCTAGACCATTTGGATGATATCCTTGCTCCATTAATGTTCATTTTCTCTTATCACTATTTTTTTAATCTCTCCACCACTAGAATTTACATTTGGTATTAGAGCAGAGTTCTTAGTGCAATTTCAGTATTTGTAGGTGAAACTACAACAAGAAAGGGTGAATATTCTGATTCCCAACATCATTTACAAGAGTTTGGATCAAAATTACATGTGGCTATATGTTTGCTATCTTGGCAACAAATAGTACATCCGTAAATATACCTACATTCAAAGGAAACAACTTTGAGTGCTGGAGAGATCAACTAAAGAGGATATTTGCATGTAAGGGAGTTTGGAAAAGTATAGTTCAATAATAAACCCCTCTTGTTGATTGGAATGTTCTTCCTTAAGATGAAAAGAAGACATTGGAAGATGAAGAAAAAAATTCTTCTACTTGTAGGGTGCAATAGATCCAAGCATCTATCCAAGGATGGTTTTAAAAATACCCATGAGACATGGAAAACCTTGGAGACATCATATAAAGGCTCAAAAAAGGTAATATCAACAAATATCTCCACATTAAGAACCAATTTTGAAAATATAAAAATGTATGATGATGAGAATGTTTGAGACTATTGTATTAGAATAAATGACATAGTGCATAGAATAAGAGTGTATGGTGAAGTCATGGAAGATAGAGTAGTATAAAGAAATGTTTGGAGGTCCCTACTCCCAAAGTGGATCCATATTGTCATTACACTTGAGGAGTGTAAATATATAGACCAAATTAAGGTTGAAGAGTTAGTGGGTTCTTTATTGTCCCATATGAGCAAATTAAGGCTATGTAAGGAGAATAATATGAGCAAACTAATATATATATCAAGGTTTATAATATGAGCAAATTGTGTCATGTCAAAGTGTTGTCGAGAAAGTGGCACCAATAAGAATAGTCGACAAAAGTTGATGCAAGCATGCTAAGAAACGTCACCTGTAGTCATCGCTAGAGAGAAAAGAATGTCAGGAAATGTAACACCATCGGGAAGGAGATGAGTTGGACGTTAGTTGAATCATCAACGAATGGTGATGGGTCGAGCGATAGACTACTTGTGTTTGGTTCGAAAAATGACCAGAGGAAGGTTGGTTGGCCGGTTGAACATCAACTGGTTAATGGGTGACAAGTGAGCAGGCCGATACTAGTATAGGCCGCTTGGAAATGAGCCATCGATGGTCAAAGCGCCTAAGGGGAGGGGTCAGGCTAGTGCGCCCAGATTTAGATATTTGAACAAATAAAATATTAATATTAATATTAATATTTAATATAACCTTTGGCTTATCACCTAAAAGATGCAAACATGACTTCAAAATGCAACTAAAGACATGAAACAAAGACTTCAAAAGCAACTAAAGTTGGTTTTACAATCAATCTTAAAGATGACATTAAGACTAATTTTGCTAAATTTGAAGATAATCCAACTTAGCAACTAAGAGCTTCAAGAAGTTGTGCACAAAATAATGCATCAACATGAACAAGGACTAGCACTAGGTGGACCTAATCCTACCCAAGATTGATCTATGCTCTGATGCTAATCTGATGTGGATCCAAGAAGCTACAAAATGCATTATTCATGGTGCTTAAATAAGCACATAAGATGTACAAAAATGGATGACAACTAGCTATCCAACAAGCATAACCAACTAGATAAGATAGCTATCATCCTAACCAGCCAACAAACATAGTACATTGGAATAAAAACATGAGCTAGCTAGAAGCTAACAAACTAACAAATGTGAGTTGTAAGAGGCTTCACGTAATACAAGCATAGGCCTAACATATGAAAAATAAATAAGCCTAACTACAACATAAATAAGTAAGCCTAATTAAGCCTAACTATTACATTCATCAAGTGTGGTCCTCATCAAATACCCCGGCGCTTCATTTATGCAAGCTAATCACTTCACTCTGCTAATGGACCTTTATTGGAACAAATTAGCCTTCATGGAACAAATTGGTCCTTGTCTTTGACTTAACAAAATTTGAGGGATTTTGAAAGGTATTAACTGACTAATTTCACTATTTTGTAACCTTCAAAATTTCAAATTTGCCAATGTAGTCACTTGTCACTACAATTAACAAATAGATAATATATTGACTTGTGATATTATGGAGATTTGTAAAATGTATTGAGAATAGTAAAACTATCTTCAGATGCAAATTACTTGTTTCATTCATTTTTATTGCTAGTGAAATAACATTGTTCATAGTCACCACCCTTATAATTTTTATTTTTGTTTCCTTCTTATGAATTTGGTTAACATATTGATTCCATTTATCTTACTTGTTATTATAACGTTTCGTTGTATCCAAACTAAAATTTCATAGTAAATTCCTACAATTTTTACTATGAAACTTATGAGTTAGTTCTCAACTTTAAAATTATTATGTTGCTTATGAATTAAAATTGATATAACTTAATTGTTAGTTATGAAATCATAGTTGTGAAACTAAAAAAACTTATGTTATTTTTTACAGTGTTAAAGAAGTTAAGAAACAAAGTAGATTTTAATATATGTTGGGCCATAAGCTATATGGAACGAGTTCCATGAAGGATGTTGTTTACCTAGTATAAGAATTTCTAAACACACTCTTACTACCAACACTTGGTGTACAACCCAACCCCTCAGGATTTGAAACTTAGAATTTTTACCAGTTTTTAAAATTTTTAATGGGTTATATGAGATTGAAAGAAGCTCTACCTGTGTTGCATCACAATCACATAATGGTATTATAATAGTTTGGCAATTATGCAAATATCATTTTACAAGAATCGAACCTAGGTCTCCTTCTTGAAAGTTAAGGAATATAATGTGGAGCTAATATCATTTGATTAAACCTCTTATTGATTATACATAAAATTTTGTTCTTTTATTTTAAATTTTAGATATATGCTAGTACTAATATTTAATAAATATAGATAATCTTTGATTTTAAATTATTTTTGTATTTTGTTCCTATGAAAACATCAAATTGGTATGTCTTTGGGTTTTCATCTAGGAAACTCATATTTGAATCACAAGGAGGATGGCTCTCTATGTGTCTTCAATTGAAAAAAATATGGACCCCTAAAAAAACCCAATATTTATTCTAATAATTTTTTTATTTATTAAGTTTCGATAAAAATCATAATACTTATTTTATAACAATTCATTGACTCTTCCTCGGAAGGTCCAAGGTTCAAACCGAGGTTTGATTGTGTGTTAATTCCCCATTGATAAGTGTAGCTCTCGCCTTTAAAGGAGTCATGGTTGGAAGGAGACTCCTCAACCTTATGCGTCGTCGTAGAGGTTTATCACATTACCCATTTAATTTAGTCTCGGGAAGACAACACAAGGATTCATGCTTTGGCTCTTCTTAAGGAGGTCCAAGGTTCATGGCGAATGTGTGAGGGGGTGAATGTGTGTATGACTGTCTATTTGGCTCCTATTGATAAGCTCAGCTCTCGCCCTTATTAAAGGTCATGGTTGGGATGGGGATGCCTAACCCTTAGCATCGATCGCAAGGGTTTCTCACACTAACCTCAATAAAAAAAACTTTTTTTTTTAATATTTATTTATAACAATTCACGGTATTTTATAAAATCATTCTTAAAATATTTCATTTAATTTTTTGGATGCGATGTCTAACCCGGAGCGTTGGTTGTAGGGGTTTCTCACACTAACCTCAATAAAAAATATATATATTTTAATTTTATTTATAACAATTCACAAAATATTATATAAAATCATTCCTAATTTAAGTTGGGTGAGATATTTCATTTAATTTTTTTTAATGGGTTATATGGGATTGTAACTACCCACCCATATTATATCATGATCATATAGGCGTATTACACTAACAACTATACATGTAAAGTGATATCACACTAGTTTGACCACTATACATGTATAGTTTAATAAGATTTAAATATGACCTTTACTTAAAAAGTTAAAAATAGTGAGCTAATATCATTTGATATGATATTTTATTAAATTAATATAATTTTCTTTACTTAAAAAGTTAAGAATAGTGAGCTAATATCATTTGATATGATATTTTATTTAATTAATATTATTTTTTTAGTTAAAAATAAATTATTATCTTAATTTATGTTATTTTTAATATATAAAAAATATATTTATAAAAAAAAAATTGAACAAATCTATTCTCAGCTGTAATAGATAATTATTTAAAAAAAAGAATTAAAAAAAAAAAACCAAAGTTTACGGATCTAAATAGAGGAAAAAAACTTAAAACCAGTTACGAATAGTTTATATACGGGAGTAACGATAACTGAACAAAGACCAACTGGCAAACGGACCGGACCGATTGTGGGAGCTTTCTCTCTTTATTTCGGCACGTTTAGTTGCGCGGCGCGGCATTTAACTCTGAAATTCAAATAATCTACTTAACTCTCCTCTCCTTGTCAGGGTTCGAATTCTACTAAATTCGTGTGTCTCAGAGTGCCTGTGAATGATGCATTTCTTGAATTTATTCTCTCTGCGCAACTTTTCTAACATTTTTTTAAAATAGTTTTTGTTCTTATACGACGAAGGGAAGGCATTACCAAGCAAAGGAGAAGAGAAGAGTAGAGCGATGTCACGAGCGAGAGGAGGGGGGAAAACAGCAGGTGGTGGCCGTGCCAGCGGCGATATACTCAGTCGTACGTTGATTCTCTTTCTTATCCAGTTAAATTTGAAGTTAGGGTATTATATATGGTGTCTCAGGTTGGTTAGCTCTTAAAGTTTCTTCTTTCCGATGTTTTCCTGCTTAATTATATATATTTATATTTTTTATAATTTTTTTTAAATTGTTTATATGGATTGAAATGGTTTTATTTATATTATATTGTTAGATATATTATATTATAAAAGTTTATCAATATAAAAAGGTGAACTAATACCATTTAATACTTTTATATATATTTTAATTTTATTTTGTTATGCTTGTTATTAAGCTTTGAGGATTTTTTTTCCTTTGCTTAAATTTTATAGTATTTTTAAGTGTGATTTTTTAAAAAATGTATCTTAATTAAAATTTATTATATATTTAATAAAAAATATTTATTTTCTTTAATTTGTAGTGTGTTTTATAAAAAATATTTATTTTCTTTAATTTGTAGTGTGTTTTATAAAAAATATTTATTTTCTTTAATTTGTAGTGTGTTTTATAATTTTTTTTTGGTAAGTAGTGTTTGTATTTACAACGGGTTTTAACAAGGATCCCAAAACCTGATTACATAAGCAATGGGCCTAGGGCATCAATCCCTTGAAACTGAACACCAAAACAGAAATCCCGCCCAGCGGTAACATAAGCATGAAACAATCCCTCTCAGCGGGAAACAAAAAAATAAGAAAGAAAGTAGTTTTGGAGATCCCGCCCAGCGGGGAGTAGCCAAAAACCACCATCGAGAAGATCCCGCCCAGCAGGAAGCAAAGAAAAATCGTTACAATAAAATCCCGCCTCGCGGGAAGCAGTCAAAACCACCACAAATAGTCCCGCCTAGCGGGAAGCAACAGGGAAATCCCGCCATCCGGGAAACCAGCAGAAAAGAAAGGATCCCACCTCGTGGGAAAACCGGCGGATTTGGCGGATCTCGCCCTGTGGAGAAACCATCCCGCCCACCGGGAAAACATTCCGTTCAGCGAGAGCCATCCTGCAGGAAGCCGACAGCCAGCACAGAGAGGATCCAGCCCATCAGGAAGTGACCAGAGAGTTGCACCACAAGGAACCCGCCCCGAGAAAACAGAAGAGGATCCCAGCAGCAGGGACCAAGAATCCTGTCCAAGCACAGAGCCCATCGAGGATTCACAAGAAAAAGGGGGAAGCTGTCCAAACCCTAAACCGTCACCTCCACCGCACCGAGAAACGCAGGGGACCAGATCCACGCGAATAACCTGCAAAAAACCCCAGGGGGAAGCCTGAGGGAAAAAGGGAAGGGATCCCCAACCAAACAGGGATCCCTGGGAAGCACCAGTCTGAAAAAACAACCAAGGAAACCCTAGTCGACCGGGAGGGGCGCAGATAGTGGAGAAGGATCTCCCTCTAGGAGATCATCTGCAAACAACCACTCCCCGGGAGGGATGACCTGGGTTGAGCCAGGGACTGGGCAGGAACCAGGAGCCATGGGAGGGGGAGCAGGGGAGGGACCACAGCCCTCCCCTCTCTACTTTCTTCCCTCTCCATCTCCGGTCCAAAAAACATAATAGTGTGTTTTATAATTAAATTGTACTTGTATTTAGAGTTTTTTAAATAAGTTATATGTGATTTTTATTGGGAGTCACCTTCCATAGAAATATCAAAATATTGTACTTGTTATGTTAACTAAAACATTTCTAGTATGCTTTTTTTATCACAAATATTTTTCATTTATTTTTTTATCATAAATATTTTTCATTTATTTTTTTATTACAAATATTTTTCATCCTCCTCAAAGTGCTATCTTTCTACAAATATCAAAATATTGTACTTGTTGTTATGTTAACTAAAACATATCTAGTATGCTTTTTTTATCACAAATATTTTTCATTTATTTTTTTATCACAAATATTTTTCATCCTCCTCAAAGTGCTATCTTTCTACAATCAACTGCTTTTTCATCTTCCTCAAAGTGCTATCTTTCTACAATCAACTGCTTGACGTCATTTGCAATAAGAGATAAAATCTGCACAATCAACTCCTTAATGCCATTTTCAATAAGAAATAAAATCTCACTTGGCGAGTTGCTTTCACCAAGATAAAGATCAACACTACAATTGGCTATATTATGTCTTAGACGACCTTGACAGAAGCTGTGCAGCTTCCATCTCAGCTTCGTCAACCATATCTGCGGCGCCACCCTTCTGTGCAGTCCTCCGTACTTACTGTATTCCCTCACCCTTGCTGTCGAGAAGGCCCAAAAAGCCCACACCCGCCCCATCCACCAAGGCCTCATGGCAGTCCTTTACCGCCATGCTCTAGCTAACCAGCCCCTTGTCCAGCATATCCCTCCCCTCTTCGCCAATCCCCCCTGGGTCTCCGGCCTCTTCCACCCCTGATTCCAAGGCTAGGGAGGGCAGCCCTAGCGAGCCCGACAATCATCCTCCTCCCAAGAAGCGCAGACCCACTCTCAAATGACGGGCGTCGGCTCAGGCCCCTGGCGGTAGCAACACCCCAGGTGGTTTTACTCCCGGTGGCAGCTCCGCCCCGAGGGGCTCGACCCCTGGCGGCCCCAGGGCTCCTAGTGGAAGCAGATCTTCTAGCAGGCTCAAGAAGCCGAAAGTGGAAATCAAGGGCACCATCGAGATTAGCTTGGACTCTGAGGGCGAATTGGGGGTCTTCTCAATTAGGATCCTCCTGGACATGGCGATTAACTCTTTGACCTTGGCTGCCAATGCGGCTTCGACCTCTGTGCGCATTTGCAAGGAGCTCCGGCGCAGGCTAGGGGCTGGTTCAGATGGCGACAAGAAATAGTCGCGGCAGCCCGTCCCTAGGACGGGTTTGGTGGTCCAGTTTTGGTGGCGGGATGTACAGGCTGTGTCCGAGGCGGGGGCTTTTTGCAAGTGTGTGGATGTTCAGTTGCATCTTTGTGGGGTCATATCCTGTCCCGCACCCCTGTTTTTGTTATGGGTGCCCATCCCTGGTCTCTGTGCGATTCTGCCCTGTCCCGGGGACAGGTTACTCTTGTGGGTTGTCTGGGATTCCGAATCCCGGTTTTTGTACAGGGGTGTCCTCCCCCGGTCTAGTTTGTCTGGTTTTTTTGGTATGATTAATGCTGCGACATCTTTTGTAATAAGGTTTTGGGTCCCTTCAAAAACCCCCTGTATATAAACTGTTACTTATAAAAAAAAAATAATGTCTTACCTGATTTCTTTCTTTATAGATATTCTTACATTTTGAAGAGATTGCCTTCAATAATAAATGATAGATGATGAACATCAACAATAATATTATTTTTTATCTAATTCCTAAATCCATTTTTGTTTATAGCATTAATGATAATTTGTGAATCTTCTCATTGAAATATATATATATTTTTTTTGATACATAGAGGAATTGGCAACTACCTTTCCTTTTTGAACAACTGGTCACAGGGTCAAGTCGCATTGCCTCCGATTGTAGCGTCAAATCATGGTGCTACCACTATAACCCCTATCTCACCTCGGTAAACACGACCCAAAGTGAGGGAGACCCTCGGTAGCTCAGGGTTGGTACCGTCGTCATCAAGCTGGCGCACACGTAGCGGACTTAGGTTAGACTACTATCTTTGTCGATATTGGGCATGCCCTTGAGGTTTGAACCTAGGTCTCCTCCTGGTAAGTGCCCAACGTCTTACCAATCCACGTAACCCTCGGGGACCATTGAAATATATTTCTATCTTTTTTCACTTGCAATTTTGATCCTTGTAAGAAGTGCCATAGCCTTTGTTAGTTAAAGTTCCATATGATTATGAGTGAGGAGAATTTTGCCTTCGTTATTTCTCGAAAAATGCCACCTAGATTGGCTTTTCCCAAATTTCCTTTAGAAGCACTATCAAAATTAACTTTGATAAACCCAATTTTTGGACATTTTCATTTTTCCCTATATTGAAGTAGATCCTTTGTTTTAATGTCATTATCAAGATGACTCTTTTATGTATGTTCAAATCCTGTAACAAAGTTGTTACCACCTCTCAAATTTGTTATTCCTTTCAAACCATAAATTCCAATTAATAATGGCAAAACCAATCCTCCACAAAATACATAATGCTTTAGCTTTGAAATAATTAATCCAACATTTAATTCTCTTATAATGTTGATGGAGCTACCCAATATATTTTCATATTCTTAAAAAAGTAACCCAAAATGGTTTGGGAAAAGAGACAATAAAGAAGTAAATGGTCTGATGTTTCTAAATCCTTCTCACAGATTGCACATTTGAAAGGTCCATGATATCCTCTTCATTGTAGACTCTTTCCTATAAGAATATTACTTTGAACTGCTAACCAAAGGAATGTTGAGGCCTTAGGGAGAACCTCTAATGACCAAACATTCTTCCAAGGAAAATATTTGGGAGTAGGAAATTTTGATTGCTCTAAATCCTCATATTCCAATTTGACCGAGTATCCACCATATTTTGATAGATTCAAAACCGACTCATCTTTTTGTATAAAAATCGACAAATAAAACTCTTGAAGCATCTTTTGAATTTTTGAGTTCCTTTCCTTCAACCAAGTTACTAATAGAAATCTATGATATGGAGTTGTTGCTCATATTAATATAATCTTTGACCTTTGGACCTTTACAAGCTAGGCATGCCCAAGCCAATGATTACCATTTTGAGTCAAAGATAAGAGGATAAGGCTTCAACCAATAAAAAATTTGTGTAGTTCCCCTCATTGATTGACCATCTAATATGTTTCTTGATCAGTTGCAAACTTCTTGATATGAAGTTCCATGTTATCAATCCTTTGGGTAGGGTTTTTTCCTAAATGATTACATTGCATAAGAGAACCTATATATTTTTGAAGCAACATTTTTGCTCAATTCTTTCCTTGATCTCTTAATAACCTTTACTCAAGCTTTGCTCCGAAGGCCAAACTCATAAGTCTGCAATTTCCCAAGCTTGCTCCTACAATATTCTTTCCTTTGCAAACCTTATCCCACTTACAAAGAGGATAACCAAAATCTTTTCTCCCATCCTTCCCGAAGAAAATCTCTTTGAATTTTATCAATTTCTAATGTTATACCTAGTGGTAATCTTGAGAGTGACATCATATAAATAGGGATGGATTGCAATGCAGTCTTTAGGAGTTGTAATGGTTAAGAACTTACCATTCCAACCTGCCAAACGAGCTTTCATTCTATCCAAACAAGAGACCCAAGATCCTTTTTATTTTTGTTATGAGACAAAGGAATACCCAAGTAAGTTGATGGAAAATTTTCCATTTTAAAGCCTAAAATATCCATAGTAATTTGTTGTCATTCTAGGGTAGTGTTATTGAAAATCTTGGATTTTGTAGTATTAACCATAGTTATGAAAATCCCGATTCGATCCGATTTTTTTCAATTCAATAGGGTTGTCGATTCAAATCGCATCAAAATCTCGATTTTTAAAAAAATTTGCAATTTTTTCCAAAAAATTATGATATGCATAAAAAAAGCTTTTTTCAATGAAAAATTGCATTTTCTTTTTTTTTTCTTTGGCCAATTCCAATCCGATTCCGTTTTTCTCAACTATGGTATTAACAATTGTCCAGTAGCCTTCTCATAGCATAATAATATTGATTTAGATTCCATGGCCTCATTGACTAAGGATGGCCCAAAAGAAAAGTATTATAAATAAATTGGAGATGAGATTCAAAGGGACCATTTTTTGCAACTTGAATACCTTTGATTTTACCTTTCATTTTTGCCTTTGAGAAGGCTGTCTCTCTAATACCTCCACAAGAATAATGAATAGATAAGAAGAAAGGGGATCACCTTGGCGAAGTCCACAAGATGACTCAAAGCAACCAAAAGGAGAACCATTGATCAAAATAGAAAATTTTGCAATGCTATAACAACATTTAATCCATTTACACCAACTGTAATCAAAACCAAAGTTTTTGAGAATATTATGTAGAAAAATTAAGGAAACCCTATCATATGCTTTGTTCATACCTGGTTTTTTCATAAAATGAAGATAATATATGGCCTCTTTTGCAATGATTACACCATCAAGAATTTGTTTACCTCAAAAAAAACCACCTTGTTCCTTTGAGATAACACAATCTAGAATGCCTTTCAACTTGTTTGCCATAATTTTTGAAACGATCTTATAAATCTTATTAGAAAGGGTTATTGGATGAAAATTATCAAAATATTTTGTTCTTACCTTTTTTGGGAAACAATGAAATAAAAGTGACATTTATGTCACTTATTGTAGCCTTCCTAGGCCTCATCAACCTCAACCAACATATCACTCTTCAATGAATCCCAATTTTTTTGAAAGAAAGTTGTAGGAAATCCATTGAGGCCAGGTGCCTTGTTAGGATTGCCTTGTTAGGATGAAAAGAGAAACTGCTTCATGTAGCACCTCCATAGATGTCTTCTTCATCAAGCTTTCATTTTGTCTACGTGTAATAGTTAATGGAATGTTTTACAAAAGCTTATCTTGTGCCTCCTTATCTTGCTGAGTATTTGATTATATATTTATGATATAATAAATTGCTTCCTTTCTTATATCTTCTTTTGCCTCAATACTTCTTCCATTTGGAATTAAAATATTTTTGATTTGATGAAAATAAAAAATTGTTTTTTCTAAAGCATGAAATTTTATTGTATTTCGATCTCCTTCCTTGAGCCATTTCTCCCTACATTTTTTGAACCAATACCACTCTTGCTTTTTCAATGCATTATGATAATTAGAAAGTAATTGTTCTTATTTCACATAAAATTCCTAATCCATTCCATTGATTTCTACTATCTCTCGTAAAATTTTAAGCTTGGATTCAATTTCTTTCTTTTATTTAAAATGTTACCAAAATATTTGGCATTCTAAATCTTCATTTGCTCATTTAAATATTTCCTCTTTTTAACAAACTTGTACATATATGATTTTTCAAAATTTGCTTCATCCCACCATAACATAACCATTTTGAAAAAAATAGGGTCTTGGAGCCATATAGATTGGAAGCAAAATGGCTTTGGATGACCATTATTGGTTAAGTAACAAGTCAAAAGAATGGGTTTGTGATCCTATCTTGCTCGCAATAAAATATCTGAAGAGATTGTATACTTTGTTTACAACCATTTCTATGAATAGCAAAAATCTATCCAATCTGCTATGTGAGTTTGCCCAATGCATCTATTATCCCATGTATATTGAAAACTTGAAGGACTAACATCCTAAAGGCCATTTGAATTAACAAATGAAGCAAAATCTTGCATTGATTTAGACCATCTTGGAGTACCACCCTTCTTTTCCAAAGGAGATAGAACTGTGTTGCAATCACCCCCAAAGAATCTATTGATCACAATTATAAATTATCATTGTGTTTCCTTTCAACATATTTCACAAGGAGTAACTATAGATGGAGCATATACAATTATAATCCCAAATTTGATGTTTTCCTCTTTTTTGCAAAGTAGTCCAACAACACAATTACTTTTTGCTTCTAACACTTTTCCATCCCATTTGCGTTTGTCCCATATTGTTGCAATTCTGCGTGAAGCTCCTATAGAAGAAACTACTAGACAATTATCCAACTTTTACATATTTTTAAAAGCATCCTTACCGCCTCTTGGTTCACGTCCAAATCAAAGACGCCACAATAGATGGTCGAGGAATCAAAGAAGAGCACGACGGACCTCAGACAACCTAGAGGAAAGAATAGTTAGTCCCAAGTTAGGGAGGCCTGCCCAAAAGGGAGAAATAAAGGAAGGAACATGTTTGAGAGTGGATCGTTGTGAAGGAGGAGAAGGCGATGACAGGGACTAAGGCAAGAGCAAGAAAATGAAGTACCTGTTGCCACATTTTGTTAAGGGGTACAAATTTTGAAAAGATTTGAAAAATTGCTGCTGCCTCCCTCCTTTTCCAGCTTTGCTCATGCAAATTCCATGTTTCATGTTTTCAGTTTTTTGTTTTTATGCTTTGTTTTCCAAGTGTTCCAGCAGTCTCGGTGATTTTGGTGAAAAGCCCAAAAATTTCTAAGTACGGGGCACTCTCGTGGTCGCTCCATTTTGGAGCGATTCCGGGAGTCGCTCCCTCCGGGCGATTCCCAGCTTCGCCCCCCTCCAGTGACTGACGGTGTTCCAAGTGACAGGTTAGATGGGGAGAAAATGGTGAAATTTTTCTAAGTGTTGAAGCTCGAGCGACCCCCGTCGTCGCCTTCATTTTTCAGCGAAGACCGTCATCGCCGCAACCTCTAGCGAACCTCGGCGGGGAAACAAAGATCCAAAATATTCTAAGTGTTGGCTTGGGAGCGACCGACGTCGATCGCTCATTCCTCGAGCGATTCCCGTCGTCGCTCCCCTTTTTGAGCGACCGTGGGCGAAGGAAAATAAGAGATTAAAGAAAAATGTTCTAAGTGTGAAGCGACTCCCGACATCGCTCAAGATCGCCAGCGACTCCCGTCGTCGCTCAGGTCCGCCCGCGATCGCCGTCACCGCCCGTCGTCGCCAAGCATACTTCAAGTAGAGGCAGTGTTCAGTGACTGACGCCGTTCGCTCCGTTTTGGAGCGATGCCGGGCGTCGCTACCATTTTTCAGCAATAGCGGGCGAGGAAGTCCCCAAGGTAGCGACCGACGTCAGTTGCTCATTTTTCGAGCGACTCCTGTCATCGCTGCCTTCTTTCAGCGATCGCCGTCATCTCTCCCCCCAGTCAGCAAATGCAAGAAAGGAGGACCTAGTTGCCAACATGTCTAAGTTAAGGTGTGTCCCGGGTTCGCTCCATTCTGGAGCGACTCCCGGGGTCGCTATTTTCTGCAGGCGACTTTGGTCAAGCTCCCCACGCCAGTGAACCGCAAACCGAGGCTAGCCTGTGCACGGATTTCGGGATTCGGACCCGACAGGATGAGATTGAAGGTGTGCTACCAGAGTACAGGGTAGGTGAACATTGAATGGCAAACTGTACTGAACCTACCGCATTTATCGGACCTGATTTCTCACCCACCAAACCTGTCCTGAGTTGTACCAGAATTCAGATGAACCTTGCTGCAAGTACACTTGTAGCCGACAGAGGTCTAATCTCAGTGCTTTTTGCAGGTCTTGGGTTCCGTGCATATTTATAATTTGGGGGGAAAATTTTGCTATATATAGCAGTAGGTTATTATTGTAAAAGGGTGGAGGGGGAACATATTGCTAGAGAGCTCTGTTGTAATCAAACACTCAATACAAAGCATCCTTGGCTCTGATATTTGTCTCTTTCTTTTATGCTGCCTTCTGTAAGTATTTTTGCTTTTGATCATTTATTTTTCTGATTGCTGTAATTCTGAAATCTGGATTAGAGCATTGGCAATTAATTGAATCTGGAATACTGAATGAAGGATACATAGAGAAGAATAACAGTGTTAGTTTCTGTTACATGTTTTGCTTTGATTGTTGTTGGTTTGGATATTGCTAGTGATCGTGCTGCTTGTTCTTTCCCACCCAAAACACATGCTATTTAAATCTCTTTCTGCAATTTATAATCTTTTTCCTGTTCCCTTATCTAAAAATCCCAAATTAGATTAGTATAGGAGCCGGCCTTCTCCGGAGATTGGCATGGAAGGCATCCCTTCCTTCCGGCCTTTCAATCTGCTGGGCGAATTTAGGGCGCAAAGACCTAAATCTTTTCCTAGTGGCAGATTCGTAACCAATAGTTTCTCTGGCACGTTCGGTGGGACCCGAGTGTCTCATCTCATAAGCAGTATTGAAGTATCAATGTTCGCTTCAGTGCTGAGGAAATTTGAACACCTGGCGACTTTGTTGAACTTGAATATCCTCTGAGTCTCGAAGACTGGTCCAATATCAAAAGCTCCTTCATGCATTAGGCACGCGGTACAGGAGGTGCCTGAGTTTTATGAGCTTGACATTAACGCTGCAGGAGAGCACCCGAGGTTGATTATCACGCCTATCAAGACGAAGCATTTGAGCAGGAAGCTGAAGCTGAAGATCAAGATACAACTTCAGATAGCACCGAAGCCTACCACGATCCTGATCAGCCTGATCAAGACGCAAATATGGCTCAGCCAAATCGAAATCAGCAGAATGCTCTTGAGCTATTCCCGCCCTGTGACTCCACTGGACCCCTCAACCTAGCTGGGCAAGATGCTGTTCCAGCTGCTGCTTTAAAGGCCATTCCCACGTATGATGGAACTGGGAAGACGGCTTATGAACATATTCAAGACATCGTGGCTTTAGCTGCGCTCCATGCCATCACTGATGAAAGTGTCAAGACCCGGTTGTTGGCTCTCTCTCTGCGAGGGAAGCTCTTATACTGGTATAGAACTTTGCCAGCCGGTACTATTACTGGATGGGCTCAGCTGGCGGGGCAGCTGGTCAAGGGATTTAATGAATCCGCAGACCCATCCTCGTTGCTGCATCAGTTTCAAACCATCAAACGACACCAGCAAGAGGATATATCGGACTTCAATGTGAGGTTCGCGAGGTCTTGGAAAAGAGTGCCCGTTGAGCTGCGGCCAACCGATGGACAAGCTGCTTACTACTACCTCAGGGCCTTCAACTCGGATATCAGCATGATCATCAAGTTTTCCAATATCAATACTTTTCTCGAGTTGTACGATCTAGCCCGGAGGGCGGAGTTGGATTTGATTGCTATTGGTAGACTCCCACCTAGGATGCCGACGCCAATTTACCCTGATTTTCCTCAATCACAATACCCACCGGCGTCTGCCCAAACGCCTTCCTCATCAGCTGCATATCAGAACCCATCGTGGAACCCTGCACCAGTGGTCACCCAATTTTTTGTCCCCCAGGTGCATTTCCCATCTTCATCGGCGCCTCCGCTCCCGTCTACCCCACAATATTCATTACTCCTCGCTCCTCCACAGTACCCGACGCTACCTCCAGCACTGCCGTTAGCTCCATTGCCTCCGCCAGCCCAACCTGCGCCAGCCAATATTGATATACAAACTAAAATTCTGCAAGAGGTGCAGTCTCTTGCTTTTGGTTACCGGACGTTGTCCAATGACATGGCGATCATGAAAAAGAAGCAGGCCCAGCAGGAATTTATTCCTAGGAGGCCATATCCTCCTCCCGCGCTGACAAGAGATCAAGCAGCCCAGGCCCATAGGCCTCCAACAAGAAATGCTGCAAGCAACGCTGAGCCGAGCACTTCAGATCGTGTGCACTGGTGCTCCACCTGCAATGACCCTCACGGGGAAGATAGTTGCATGCTGCATCAACATTATGTCCAAACCCTAGCCAGCAGCAACCCGGAGGATCAAGTGAATATGATTCGGGAAGAACAACGTAACTTTGCGGTCTCAGAAGAGGATCCTGTGTCAATTTTGACCAAGGGTGGAAAGAAGCCCATTGAGGTGGATGCAGTCCAGATGCAACCTTTGAAGGTATATACCAGAAGAGAGAAGGTGCAACCTGCTGCAGAAGCTCTTGACAAAGCACCATTGCCTCCACCCGCCAAAGAGAAGGCACCACCAGTCAAAGCTCCTGCGACTCAACCTCCAGTGGAAACCAAGGAACAAGCGCGGGAAAAGCTTAAGTACCCGTCGCTAACAAAGCGGCAGAGGGTTGAGGCGACGCAGCAATATCGCACCAAGTATGAGCCAACGAAAGAGGCTGAGGGGTCCACTACTCCCGCCTATAACATTGTTGACGAGCTCAAGAAGACCCCGACGAAGATAAGCATGTATGATGCCCTTCAGCTCCCTGGGTAGGTGGATTTGTTGCAAGAGTCGCTGAAGACCGTTAAAGGTGGAAAGCCACCACAACCCGTGTTAGCTCAGTCCATGACCACTTCAATCACCGGAAAGAACATACCACCGCCTTTCTACCTCTCTCTGCAGATGGAGGGGCATGTGGTACACAACTGTATGATTGATTCCGGTGCATCAACCACTGTCATGCCGAGGGCTGTATGTGAAGAAATTGGCATGGAATACTCGCGGAGTAGTTAAGGTGTCTTGCAGCTAGATGGCACCCCCGTGAAAACGGTGGGCGTCATCAAAGACATTCCTATCTAGTTGCACAAAGCGCCTGAGATCGTGGTAATTCAAGAGGTTGTGGTCGTGGACTTGGAGCCCTACTTCAGCATGTGCCTCTCGAGGGAGTTTACTGCCAAGCTGGGCGGATACTTGTCTCTTGATTACTCACACATGGAAGTCCCTTTCAAAGGGAGGAAAGTGAAAATATACAATGGAAAACCATCCACTTTCCTAGTTGAGAAGATACCCGAGGAAGGGCAACATAATGAAACGGTCCATCTAATGACTGAAGAGTTGGCAGAAGTGGACCTAGTGGAAGAGGCCATAGAACAACTACAAGTGGAGGATGAGTTCTCCTTGCTAGATTTCAACGCCATGATCGAATCAGACATAGGTTGCTACTCCATCACCCAGCCTGAGAAGCCCAAATAGGCGGCGAAAGAAGACATAGGCCCTGCTCCAAATGAGCTATGGAAGCTATATTTTGACGGTGCTTGATGCAAGAACGGTGCTGGAGCAAGGGTCCTTCTAGTCTCACCCTCGGGAGAGCAAAAATATTATTGCTACAGATAGGCTTGGAGTTGCACGAATAATGCAGCCGAATATGAAGCCTTGTTCTTAGGCTTGAAGAAAGGCTTGAAGAAAGCGGAGAGATTGGGGATCAAGCAGCTGCAGATCTTTGGAGATTAAGAGCTGGTGTGCAAGCAGATAACCAATAAGTGCTCCTCAAAGAAGCATTACCTCAAGGCGTACCGCAACCGTGTCTGGGACCTGATGGAGTCATTTGACTCCCTGAATGTTAAAGCCATCTCTCGGGAGAAAAATAAACATGCTGACATCTTGGCGTCTGTTGGAGCCAGGTACGTCTTGGTTGATGACACTATCCAGAAGCCGAAGCCAATTTGTACTATTTACAGGCCTTCTGTTCCTGATAGGGACACCCATTGGCAGGTGTTCAACTGTGACAAGCAAATCGTCAATTTCTTGATACATGAAGCTAGCACCATTGAAGGTAGAGACCCTAATGACGAGCAGTATGAGGGGTTGATACAGTTAAAGAACAATCATGTCCCAAAAGGACTGATTACCCTAGAGAGTCTCTTTGATCAGAACGACAAAGCAATATCTCATCGGATCAAAGTAGACTCCAAGCAATACATGGACCTGGAGCTTGAGCCCGGAAAGGTGATCAAAGTTGGAACAGACTGCACTCCAAAGGAATTGGAGCAGATTCTGGCCTTGTGCAATGAGTACTCAGACATTGTCGCTTGGTGCTATCAGGACTTGAAGGGGTACGACAGAGATGTCATCCAGCACACCATAGAGCTGGAAGAGGGTGTGAAACCCTGCAGACAGAGGCAGAGACCAGTCAACCCTAAGATCGAGGTTCTGATGAGAGCCGAACTCTTGAAGATGCTGGAGGCAAAGATCATCTATCCCATCAAGCATTCTTCTTGGGTCGCAAATCTGGTTCCTGTCAGAAAGAAGAATGGAGACATTCGCCTCTGTGTGGATTTCTGCAATCTGAACCAGGCCTCGCTGAAAGACCATTACCCACTTCCGCAAATTGATCAAATCCTTCATGTGGTCGCCGGAGCTCAGAGATTCTCTCTCCTGGACGGATTTTCTGGCTATAATCAAATTTGGGTGAAGGATGAAGATCAACATAAGACGACGTTCACCACCAAATGGGGAATGTTTGCGTATTAGCGGATGCCCTTCGGTCTGTCCAATGCAGGGGCTACATTCCAAAGAGCCATGGACCTAGCATTCCGTGAGCTGCTCAACAAGATCATCATCATCTACTTGGATGACATGACTGTGTTTTCACACAAGAGAGAAGACCATGCCTCCCATCTGCGACAAGTCTTTGAAAGGTGCTAAGAATTTGGCATATCCATCAATCCCAAGAAGTCCGTCTTTGCTGTGAAGGAGGGAAAATTGTTAGGCCACGTCATTTCTGAAAAGGGCCTTGCAGTTGATCCTGACAGAGCAGAGGCTCTTCTCCGTTTGCCGATCCCAATTAACAAGAAAGGGCTGCAGTCCTTCTTCGGCCAGATTAACTTCGTAAGGAAGTTCGTGCCCGACTTTGCTCAAGTCATTAAGCCCATGGCCGAACTACTAAGGAAGAATGTTGAGTTTGTCTGGACAGAGGAGAGAAAGTAGGCCTTTGAAGAAATTAAGGCTAGGATCACTCAGGCACCTGTGCTAATAAATCCAGATTATTCCAAGGATTTCATCTTATACGCCGTGGGAGAGCCTGAAAGCTATGCTGCAGTCCTGACGCAGAAAGGGGATGATGGTGAAGAGTGGCCAATTGCCTTCTTGAGTCAAGTAATCCAGCCGCATGAGGAGAGGTATAACTTCATTGAGAGACAAGTACACGCAGTCATGAGGTCCCTAAAGAAATTCAAGCATTTCATCTCCCAAAGCAGGACCACGGTATTTGTTGTCCATCCAGATGTCAGAAGTTTCATCATCCAAGGAGAACTGGGCAATAAAAGAGCCGGCTGGATCGCCAAGATTCAGGAATTCGACATAGAGGTTCGACCTACCAAGCTAGTCAGAGGTCGGGCACTGTGCCAGGAACTAGCGAGAAGCGCTGCTGCAGAAGTAGCCGCCTGCCAATGGGATGACCCAGTCCTGGAAGGAAACTATGCCAATACTTCAGCAGAAGACAGTGACTGGACTGATGAAATCATTTGGTATTTCAGTACCGGGATGTGTCCAGACTACCTCAACGCCTCTCAGAGAAGGAGATTCAGGCTCCAGTCTCAGAAATATGTACTGCGCCCCGAGGGGCTATTTTTCAAGAATGTTGATGGTGTTCTCTTGCGATGTGTCAAGGGAACAGAAAAGCAAAAGGTCCTCGACGAGTTCCATTCTGGAATGTTGGGAGGACATTTCTCAGGAAGGCCTACGGCCTTAAAGATTATCAGAGCGGGCTACTATTGGCCCACCCTCTTCTCAGATGCGCATGCAGTCTGCCAGAAGTGTGAAAAATGTCAGAGGTTTGTCAGTAGGAACAAAAATGCACCAATGCCACTCCAACCGATCCAGGTTGAGGCTCCGTTCCAGCAATGGGGCCTTGATTTCATTGGAACCATATCGCCTAATTCCTCGGCAGGGCACAAGTTCATCTTGACTACCACCGACTATTTCACCCGCTGGGCAGAGGCGATACCTACTAAGCATGCCGACCAAGAAACGGTCATCGCCTTCCTTGAAAGTCTGATCACCCGCTTTGGGATCCCAGAGGCTATTGTGACAGACAACGGACCAGGATTTGTGGGGGCTGTACTCACAGAGTTTACCAGCAAGTACGGGATTTACCACAAGATGTCTTCCAACTACTACCCGTAGGGAAATGGCCTAGCTGAGTCCACGAATAAGAACCTCATGAAGATCATAAAGAAAACCGTGGAAAGAAACAAGAGGTCTTGCCACTTGCACCTGAACCGAGCACTAAAACGTCGCCCTATGCACTTGTTTACGGGAAACAGGCTGTTTTGCCCACACATGTTGAAATGCCCACACTCTGGTTGTTGGATGACGAGAAGGGTGACATGGATCCTATTGATGCCCGACTGGCCCAGTTGCTGCATCTCGAGGAGGAAAGAGAAAAAGCTTATGAAGCTTTTTTGAAGCACACAGAGACCACAAGAAACTGGTTCGCGACAGGGACTACAGCCAAGGTTTTCTAGATCGGGGATCTAGTGCTGAAATGGGATTCATTGAAGGCAAAACCAGGTAACCACGATAAATTTAATGCCTTCTGGGAAGGCCCCTTTCAGGTCGCCCGAGTGAACCAGTTCAACTCCTTTGTGCTGAGAGATATGGAGGGTCAGAGCCTCCCAATACCAGTTAACGACTTTCATCTGAAAGCCTATAATCATTGAGAAGTTCCAGAGGTTTCCCTTGTACATATTTCCTTTTCTGCAGTTTAAGTTTGTTTCTTTTCCTGAATGTAAATATTGCTTTCAGTAGAGGTAGTTTCCTGCTTTAATTCAAGAAAAAGAGCCAAGTGTTTGTGTAGAGAAAGTGCCTGGTAGCAGAGGAGAAAGGCAGGGTTTGCTAAGTTCCTTAAGGGAGTGAGAGGGCAGAAGAAACTAAAAAATTTCACTAAGTGTTCATGGAGATAGAGATGCTGAGGTTCGCCCAGTTCAGCCAACGATGCCCATCATCGCGCATGTTTCTAGCAAGCTTTGGCCATATTCCAAACAGCTCAACCAATGGGAAGAGGGATAAAATCTGTCTAAACCCCCTAGGCGCCCGTCGTCGCTTGATTTTTCAGCGACTCCTGAAATCGCTCGCCAAATTCAACGAACTCTGGGGGGCCAAAGTAAGAAGAAAACTGCTAAGGCAAGGGCCCCACGCTCAAAGTCGCTCCAAACCTAGGCGACGGCCGAAATCGCCCTCAAAAGGTGGCGATCCTGGGAGGCGCGCAAGTTAAGAGAGAAGCCAGCGATCGCTCCAAAACCCCAAAAAATCCCAAGATCGCTCAACGGGCGGGATGCGAGTTTGGTAATCAAGGTGCATCAGGGGAAAACAACATAAAAACTTTCTAAGTATGGGAGAGCTGCCTAAAGCCGCCTATCTTCAGTTCCAAAGTATTCAACGCCATCTACAAGAGGAGATATCGGACTTCAACGTGAGGTTTGTGAGGTCCTGGAAGAGAGTACTTGTTGTCACATTTTGCACGGGGTGCAATGTTTTCAATTTTTGTAAGAGAGCTGCTCTTCCTTCTCCCCCCTTTCTCTCTCTTCCCTACATTCTCATTCTTCTCAAAATTGACAGCAGTTGCCCTGAAAAATGGCTAAGTGTTAGGGCATGTTGAGGTGTTCGGGTTTTTGCGGGCCATAAACAGGGGCGATAAAATGGACAAAATGAGCCCTGGATATTTTATTATTGCAGATCTTCTCGCAAGCTTTCCAACGATATATTATAATAGGCGATCGGGTCAGCGGATCAAAAGTTATGGCCCCGGGAAGCTGAACCAGGAAACCCGGCTTTTTGTGCGAAGTGCGCACTTCGCCCAGTTTTGGTGCGAAGTCCGCACTTCGCCCAGTTTTGGTGCGAAGTCCGACTTCGCCCCTCTTTCTGGGCGCACCTTGTAACTGGTAGGCTGGCAGAAAAATGACTAAGTGTCCGTGCGAAGTCCGAACGGCGGTGAGAATCAGCAAGTGCCGGTGCGCAACCCGACTTCGCAGCGAAGTCGGACCGCGCCTTTGACCGGTGCGCGTAGGGAAATAGTGCTACCCGATCGCGCTGTTTTTCACTCGTGCTACCCGATTGTGCTCTAATCCCGGGCGAAGTTGGATAGACTGCCTTGCAAGGCAGACACGTGTCAAGCATTATCATCCGACAAGTGTCCAACTTTGGGATCCGAGCCAAGACATGCCGAGCAAAAGGACAAGCATGGGCCGCACTACTTATGCCAGCTGCCTCATTTAAGACTGACGTGAGTTTCCACCTGCCTCAGCTACCCGCATTCCTGTCAATTTAAAGTTCTTCCCAACGCGCCGCCACGTGGCCGTTCAACCTTCAGGGAGACCATGCCGAGAGTACAGTCCAACTCGACAGATGTCAGCATCAGCAGTTCCGCGGCTGCTTTTGTCAGCTAATGTTTGACTGGGACTTTGTGCCCATTAATGTAACGGGGGGAACTTTGGGCTATAAATACCCACCACGTTTTCATTGTAAGGTGGTGGAAGGGGAATGTTTGTTAGGGAATCACCGTACCCATTGTAACCGTGCTTCTGCTAATGAATACAATCTGTATGCCTGGTTCTGTTCTGCTGTCTTTATTCTTTTATGCTGTCTTTCATTATATGCTTTAGGCCCACCTGTGTCGCAGCTCGTTGATTCACTTCGGCGTTTGGCGATCAGGTTCCTCTAGTATTGCTTGTTTAAGCACTTTTGTACTTCATTAATTTAAAGCATTTATAGAATAGATATGGTGGCAGTTCCATCAGTTATGTGTTTTGTTGCTGGTCCGTATCCGGTGATTGATGCGATCCCGTGCTGTTAGTTCCTTGTAGGGAATGTTTGCTGGGAGCCATTGAACAGTGCGGTTAAATTCTCTACATAAACACATATACCGGCCCTGATATCTCTAGGCTTGCTTTCTACCTATGTCGTTGTACGTATCCGTTAATCGATGCATTGCCGTGTTGTTAGTTCCTTGTAGGGAATGTTTGCTAGGGGATCATTGAATGGTGCATACACTGCTTATGTATCGGAAGTACGCGTAGATTTTGCGGTTCTTTGTCATACTTTTGTATTTATGATGCAGCAAGTAGCGTTGATTGGTGTGTTCCCGTACTGTTAGTTCCCCCCCACCAACCTCTGAATATATTTGTAATCCCTTTCTGTACATTTATTTCTTTCTGTACATTCTTCTCTTTCCTGTATCCTTAGCTTAAATCAGCCCCCCCCCAAAAGGAGCCGGCCTTCTCCGGAGATTGGCTCGGAAGGCATCCCTTCCTTCCGGCCTTTCAATGTTGGTTCGCGGGTCCAGGGCGCAATAGCGACAAAATCCTTTCCTCGTGGCGGATTCGTGACCAACAGTTTTTGGCACGCCTCGGTGGGACAAGGAGGTTTCTCACCCCCAAACAGAATTGAAGCACTGGTGCTCGCTTCATTGCTGTTCAAAATCAGAGCACCTGGCGACTCTGCACGTTCATATTCTCTGAGTCCGAAAGACCGGTCCTAACGCCTTCGTTCAAGCAAGAAGGTGGCGAGCGAGGAACCCGGGAAACCAGCCTGACTTTGCGAAATTGATACCAACGCTCCAAGCGAGCGCGTCAGGCCGGCTGATTACCAAGCTCGCATAGACGAATCCGTGAGGTGAGACGATCGGTCTCCATATTTTAAGGAAGCCCGAGTTGGTGAATCTTTGGCTTGCCTTCATCCGGCAAAATCACCCGGCGACTCCGACCGAGCTGAAGATCCGGATTTCTTGATCGCAGGCGCCCTTTTTTTAAGCTAATAGAAGACACCCCGGAGGAATCAAGGTTTGGTGAGCAGCCTTGACCTCACAAGCGGAGAAATGAATGTTCACCTACAGTCTCCACCGTGGTGGTGTTGGCTCCAACCATCACCGCAACCGGTACCCGAAGAGGGCTCCCTTCTGAAAAATCTCCTTGCCACATCGTCCATCAATTGTATGGGTACCGGCATGAATGACAATCTGCCACGTTGCACCATGTTCGCGACCTGGCAAGCTTTGGGAGGCCAGCCGGACTTCAAAGATCATCTGAAGTACAACCAGATCTGGTCCGGGCACTGCAGGTTTACCGGATAGGCAACCAAAGCTAGATTTGTGTCAGCGGCATGCCAATAATGCCGCAAAATTTTGTGTAAATAATCCGGCTATTATTCAAAGTTTTAGTTGTTTCCTTATTTCAGTCTGTGCAGTGTTTTCTTTTTAAGTGTTCCGAGGAGGCAGTTGCCGGAGGTGGATCTGAAGAGCAGTTGCAGCGAGGGTGACTCTGTTGCCCAATGGATGAAGGCATGGATTCTTTGCGCCGAGGCGAGCTCGACACCCCGCGAGCCGCCAGAAATGTTGTCACATTTTGCACGGGGTGCAATGTTTTCAATTTTTGTAAGAGAGCTGCTCTTCCTTCTCCCCCCTTTCTCTCTCTTCCCTACATTCTCATTCTTCTCAAAATTGACGACAGCTTGCCCCGAAAAATGGCTAAGTGTCGGGGCATGTTGAGGTGTTCGGGATTTTGCGGGCCATAAACGGGGCGATAAAATGGACAAAATGAGCCCCGGATATTTTATTATTGCAGATCTTCTCGCAAGCTTTCCAACGATATATTATAATAGGCGATCGGGTCGGCGGATCAAAAGTTATGGCCCCGGAAGCTGAACCAGGAAACCCGGTTTTTTGTGCGAAGTGCGCACTTCGCCCGCTTTGGTGCGAAGTGCGCACTTCGCCCGCTTTGGTGCGAAGTCCGACTTCGCCCTCTTTCTCGGGCGCACCTTGTAGCAGTGCAGTCGGCAGAAAATGACTAAGTGCCCGTGCGAAGTCCGAACGGCGGTGAGAATCAGCAAGTGCCGGTGCGCAACCCGACTTCGCAGCGAAGTCGGACTGCGCCTTTGACCGGTGCGCAATAGGGAAATAGTGCTACCCGACTGCGCTGTTTTTCACCTGTGCTACCCGATTGTGCTCTAATCCCGGGCGAAGTTGGATAGACTGCCTTGCAAGGCAGACACGTGTCAAGCATTATCATCCGACAAGTGTCCAACTTTGGGATCCGAGCCAAGACATGCCGAGCAAAAGGACAAGCATGGGCCGCACTACTTATGCCAGCTGCCTCATTTAAGACTGACGTGAGTTTCCACCTGCCTCAGCTACCCGCATCACTGTCAATTTAAAGTTCTTCCCAACGCGCTGTCACGTGGCTGTTCAACCTTCAGGGAGACCATGCCGAGAGTACGATCCGACTCGATAGAGTCGGCATCGCAGCTTCCGCGGCTGCTTTTGTCAGCTAATGTTTGACTGGGACTTTGTGCCCATTAATGTAACGGGGGGAACTTTGGGCTATAAATACCCACCACGTTTTCATTGTAAGGTGGTGGAAGGGGAATGTTTGTTAGGGAATCACCGTACCCATTGTAACCGTGCTTCTGCTAATGAATACAATCTGTATGCCTGGTTCTGTTCTGCTGTCTTTATTCTTTTATGCTGTCTTTCATTATATGCTTTAGGCCCACCTGTGTCGCAGCTCGTTGATTCACTTCGGCGTTTGGCGATCAGGTTCCTCTAGTATTGCTTGTTTAAGCACTTTTGTACTTCATTAATTTAAAGCATTTATAGAATAGATATGGTGGCGGTTCCATCAGTTATGTGTTTTGTTGTTGGTCCGTATCCGGTGATTGATGCGATCCCGTGTCGTTAGTTCCTTGTAGGGAATGTTTGTCGGGAGCCATTGAACAGATGCGGTTAAATTCTCTACATAAACACATATACCTGGCCCTGATATCTCTAGGCTTGCTTTCTACCTATGTCAGTGTACGTATCCGTTAATCGATGCATTGCCGTGTCGTTAGTTCCTTGTAGGGAATGTTTGCTAGGGGATCATTGAATGGTGCATACACTGCTTATGTATCGGAAGTACGCGTAGATTTTGCAGTTCTTTGTCATACTTTTGTATTTATGATGCAGCAAGTAGCGTTGATTGGTGTGTTCCCGTACTGTTAGTTCCCCCCCACCAACCTCTGAATATATTTGTAATCCCTTTCTGTACATTTATTTCTTTCTGTACATTCTTCTCTTTCCTGTATCCTTAGCTTAAATCAGACCCCCCCAAAAGGAGCCGGCCTTCTCCGGAGATTGGCTCGGAAGGCATCTCTTCCTTCCGGCCTTTCAATGTTGGTTCGCGGGTCCAGGGCGCAATAGCGACCAAATCCTTTCCTCGTGGCGGATTCGTGACCAACAAGTACCTCGCGAACTGCGACCTCCGGCGGGACAAGCTGCACACTATTACCTGAGCCGGATATTTGCCTACTTCTCAAGATAGCCCGGGTCGACACTTTCCCTGCCCTATATGAAGCTGCCCAACAAGCAGAATTAGACATAATCTCTATAGGCAGACTTCCACATAGAATGCAACCTCCCATTTACCCTGATTTCCCTCAGTCACAATGCCCATCGGCGTCTGGTGTAATGCCATCCTTGTTAAATCAGTACCCCCAGCAGCCATGGAATCCAGCGCCGGTTATAAACCCCTATGGTCAGCCTCAGATCCATTATCCTAATCCGCCACCTCCACTTCCGCAGTATCCCGCACTCCCAGCTCCCCCTCATTACGCGGCGTATTCTGCACCTCCACCATTAGCGGTAATACCTCCGCCGGCCCGACCGGCACTCGCCGATAATGATATTCGGAATAAAATCCTTCAAGAGGTACGGGCTCTGGCCTCTGGTTATCATACTATTTCCAATGATATGACAATAATGAAGAAGCAAGCCCAGATGGAGTTTCTTCCGAGGGGACCATATCCTCCCCCTGCGCTAACAAAAGATCAAGCTGCGCAAGCGCAAAGGCCCCCGATGAGGAATGCTGCCAATGAGGTCCAACTAGGCTCTTCTGACCAGGTTAACTGGTGCTCCACATGCAACGATCCACATGGAGAGGAGGGTTGCATGCTGCATCGGCATTATCTTCATACCCTTGCGAGCAGCGCCATGGAGGACGAAGCAAACATGATCCTCGATGATGAAGGTAACTTTGCAGTCCCAGAAGAAGATCCTGTGTCACTCTTGACCAAAGAAGGCAAAAGGCCCATTGAGGCCCCCACGGCCCAGACGAAGCCGTTAAAAGTATACGCCAGAAGGGAGAGGGCACAGCCTGCTGTACTACCACCTGACAAGTCACCTTTAGCTCCTACAGCCAAAGAGAGGTTCCCGACGCTCAAGGCTCCCGCGATGAAGGCTCCCGCAGCCCAACCTCTAGCCTAAACAAAAGAACAAGCTCAAGAGAAACTGAGGTATCCATCGCTGACGAAGAGACAGAGAGTTGAAGCCACGCAGCAATACCGAACTAGGTATGAGCCAGCGAAAGAGATAGAGGGAGCCGACACTTCAACCTACAATATAGTTGATGAGCTCAAAAAGACCTCGGCAAAGATAAGTATGTACGAGGCTCTTCTGCTCCCAGGGCAAGTAGACCTGTTGCAGGAATCCTTGAAGAGCGTGAAAGATAGAAAGCCGACGCAACCTGCTATGTTAGCTCAGCCCTTGACAGTATCTGCTACTGGTAAAAACAGGCCGCCACCTTTCTATCTGTCTTTGAGAATGGAGGGCTATATAGTACACAACTGCATGGTGGATTCTGGTGCTTCCAGTACTGTCATGCCAAGGGATGCCTGCGAGGAGATTGGTATGGAATACACAAGGAGCAGCCAAGGTGTGCTGTAGCTAGACGACACTCTGTCAAGACAGTTGGTGTCATCAAAGATATCCCGATCCGACTGCATAAAGCCCTCGACATAGTGGTCATCCAAGAGGTCGTTGTGGTTGACTTGAAACCCTACTTCGGCATGTGTCTCTCTAGGGAGTTTACTGCGAAGCTGGGTGGATATCTGTCGCTGGATTATTCGCATATGGAAGTGCCCTTTAAAGGAAGGAGATTGAAGATCTATAATGAAAAGCCTACTATAGAACTGGAAGATAATGAAAAGCCTTTCCGGCAGAAGCAAAGGACGGTGAACCCGAAAATTGAAGCCATGATGAAGGCGGAACTCTTGAAGATGCTGGAGGTCAAGATCATCTACCCCATCAAGCACTCATCTTGGGTCGCAAATCTGGTCCCTGTGAGGAAAAAGAATGGAGACATCCGCCTCTGCGTGGATTTTAGAAACCTCAATCAGGCTTCACTGAAGGATCATTATCCGCTTTCCCAAATTGATCAAATCCTCCATGTAGTTGCTGGAGCTCAGAGATTCTCGCTCTTGTACGGGTTCTCTGGCTATAACCAAATATGGGTGAAGGACGAAGATCAGCACAAGACAACGTTCACCACCAAATGGGGAACGTTTGCATATCAACGCATGCCCTTCGGCCTTTCTAACGCCGGTGCTACATTTCAAAGGGCTATGGACTTGGCATTCCGGGAGCTTCTCAACAAGGTCATTGTCATCTATTTGGATGACATGACTATTTTTTCACATAAGAGAGAGGACCATGCCTCCCACTTGCGGCAAATATTTGAGAGATGTCGTGAGTTCGGCATTTTCATCAACCCGAAGAAGTCAGTCTTCGCGGCGAAGGAAGGCAAGCTGCTGGGACACGTTATTTCTGAGAAGGGCCTTGCAGTTGATCCTGACAGAGCAGAAGCTCTTCTTCGCTTATCCATCCCAGTTGACGAGAAGGGGCTACAATCGTTTTTTGGCCAAATCAACTTCGTGAGGAAGTTTGTCCCAGACTTTGCACAAGTGATCAAGCCCATGGCCGAGCTCCTAAAAAAGAATGCTGAATTCTTGTGGACTGACGAAAGAAAGCAAGCCTTCGAAGAAATCAAGGCCAGAATCGCGCAAGCTCCAGTATTAATAAATCCAGACTACTCCAAGGATTTCATCCTGTACGCGGTGGGAGAGCCCGAGAGCTACACCGCAGTCCTGACTCAGAAGGGAGATGATGGCGAGGAGCGCCCCATAGTGTTCCTAAGTCAGGTGATTCAGCCGCACGAAGAAAGATACAATTTTATTGAGCGGCAAGTGCACGCAGTCATGAGATCTCTCAGAAAGTTCAAGCACTTTGTCTCCCAGAGCCGGATAACTATCTTTGTGATACTTCCGGATGTCAGAAATTTCATTATCCAAGGGGAGACAGGTCACAAGAGGGCAGGATGGATAGCTAAAATACAAGAGTTTGACATAGAGGTACGGCCAACGAAGCTAATCCGAGGTCGGGCTCTATGCCAAGAGTTGGCCCGAAGTGCTACAGCCGAAATCTCTGCCTGCCAGTGGGAGGATCCAATGACGGAAATTAACCTCGCCAACTCCTTATCAGAGGAGAGTGATTGGACGAATGACCTGGTGTGGTATTTTAGCACAGGGAGATGTCCAGATCATCTCAACGCCTCACAAAGGAGGAGGTTTAGGCTGAATGCCTTGAAATATGTACTGCGCCCCGAGGGGTTGTATTTTAAAAATATTGACGACATCCTGTTGCGGTGCATCAAGGAATCAGATAAACCAAAGGTTCTTGGAGAGTTCCACTCTGGGATGCCCGGAGGACATCATTCAGGAAGGCCTACGGCCTTGAATATTATCAGAGGCGGCTATTATTGGCCCACCCTCTTCACAAACGCACATGCAGTCTGTGTAAAATGTCAGAGGTTCGCCGATAGAAATAGGAAGGCACCCTTGCCCCTCCAGCCAATTCCAGCCAAGACTCCATTTCAGCAGTGGGGTCTGGACTTCGTCGGGACCATAACGCCCAACTCTTCGGCAGGACACAAGTTTATCCTAACCACCACAGATTACTTTACCCGATGGGCTGAGGCCTTGCCTACAAAGCATGCTGACCCAAAAACGGTCATTGGGTTCCTTGAGAGCCTCATTACCCGTTTTGGGGTCCCAGAGGCAATTGTCACGGATAATGGTCCAGGATTTGCAGGCGCGGTACTCACTGAGTTTACTGGCAGATATGGCATCTACCACAAGATGTCTTCAAATTACTATCCGCAGGGAAATGGCCTGGCCGAATCCACCAATAAAAACCTCTTGAAAATCATAAAGAAAACTGTGCAGAAGAATAAGAGGTCGTGGCACCTACTTTATGGGCGAATCGCATATGTTTCAAAATATCCATCAAGACGTCCCCCTACGCGCTTGTATATGACAAGGAGGCAGTTCTGCCTACCCACATAGAAATGCCCGCACTCTGGTTGTTAGATGAAGAGAAAGGCGATGGGGATCCAGTGGATGTCAGACTTTGTCAACTGTTGCACCTAGAAGAGGAAAGGGAGAAGGCATATCAAGCCTTTACCAAACATGCCGAGGCAACTCAGAGTTGGACCTCATGGGAGAATAGCTACAAATCACGGACGATCAGCCTTTAGCTGCAAAGGCCACAGGATGTTCCGCCTCTTTCCTCCAGGGCGTCAAACGGAGAAGAGCCGAGGAGATAGCCACCCCGGTGAAGCGCACCAAGTTTGACTTGGACAGGAGGGTGCTGCGAACCAAGAAATTGATCCCGAAAGTTAAGAAGCCTCTCCGGGAGATGACTGAGGTGGATTATGAACACCGGATCAAGGAGAAGAGTTTCGATGATATAAGCGAAGAATACGAAATCAATGGTATTCGTCGCAGGACTGACAATCTCATTGTTAAGCGACTCGAGAATCAAGAGAAGCTGTTTCAGCTTCAGAACAACTCGAGACAGCTGGAAGAATATCTGGCCAAGGCCACCACGCGGCTGGAGTCTACCCAGAAAGAGATTGAAGACTTGAAAGCTCAGCTCGCCGCATCCCAGCAGCAGGCTACAACACAAAGGAAGACGGCCGAACAGCTGTCGGAAGAAAAGAAGGCAGCACTAGAACATATTTCCCAGCTGCAAGATTCGCTGAAGCAGACCCAATCTCAGCTGAAGGAGAAGGCATCCCAGGCGGCTGCCTTTTCAAAAGACAAGATCAAGGAGATGCGGGCTGGTTTGCTGCAGGGCTGCAGGCTAATGTGGTCAGGTCCCTGTCCGTCCTGGATTTCGCATCCAGGATCCAAGAAGTATTTGCCCAGGGAAAGCCTGCGGAGAGGAGGCCGAACGCCGAGCGAAGCAATGGCTGGACTTGGCGATAAAACTTGAAGAGTTTGCGCGCAAGGGCCTCCGATTCCCCCCTATGTCCCAGATTGCCCTAGATTGGGCGGATGCGAGGGTAACTGTTGGTTAAGGATAGGATTTAGTGTAATGCGCCCTAGATTCGCCCAACAGATTGAAAGGCCGGAAGGAAGGAATGCCTTCCGTGCCAATCTCCGGAGGAGGCCGACTTCCTATGTTTTCTCAATTGTTTATAAGCTTAGAGTGCAGGAAAGAAATTATAAATGCAGAAAGAAATGTAAATGTGTTTGTTATGGGTGGGGAGGATAAGCAGCACAACAACAACCAATCACCACTACTAACAACAATTAACCACAAAATACTTTGCAGAAACTATCAATGCCATTCATCCTATGTATCCTCTACCTTTGCATTCTAGGAATACTTAACTATTAAATACCAATATCCAAAAAGCAGAATAACAGTAAGCAATAACATAAGCAACATGAGGCAGAAATGCTAAGTAAAGGCAGCATACAAGATGAGAACAGTCAATAGAGCCAAGTGTATTTTGTATTTAGAAGCAAATGCACAACTACAGTGGTTCCCTAGCAATATATCCCCCTTCCACCCTTTTACAATGATATTGTTGAGCTATTTATAGCGTAAATTTCCCCCCATTACATCGTTGGGCACAGGATCCCAGACCTGACAATAACTGAAAAAGCTGACAAAAGCGGAAAAAAGCGGCTGATGTTGACCTCTGCCGGTATGGAACGTGCTTGCGGTAAGGTCCACCTGAAAGATTGGCAGCTACGTGGCGGTGTGGGGATGATGCTCCGAGTCAGCTTGACTGAGGGCAGCTTAAGTACAATAATTCAGTTCACGCTCGCACACCACCCGTCACATCTTTGACTCGAATCCCGAGGCTGGACACCTGTCAGAATCTGATAAGGGGAAAAATCTGCCTTAGGAGCTCGTATTTCCTTTCTTGCCCGATTTCGCCCAGAATTGGAGCGCAACCAGGCAGCGCAAAGGGGGGAAGTAGCGCAGTTGGGGAGGCCTTCGTGGCTTAAAAAATTTCTGGGCTGGCTTTAACATTCTGTGCTCGAGTGCGCGTAAGGAAGTGGGCGAACCCCGACTTCGCTGCGAAGTCGGGTTGCGCAACACTTAGCCGTTTTTGGAGGTACCATGATGGGCTGCTCAACTGCGCTCTTCTTTCGGGGCGAACCTTGACTTCGTAGCGAAGTTGGGTTGCGCACCCAACACTTAGCCGCTTCTTCAGATGAATCGTCCAACTGCGCATGAACTTGAGGGCGCAACCAGATTTCGTTGCGAGTCGGGTTGCGCACCCAACACTTAGAATTTTTTAGGGCACCATTGATGCCCAGGTGCGCACAGAACTGAGAGCGCATCCCGACTTCGCTGCGAAGTCGGGGTTCGCTCTATACTTAGAAAAACTGGGTTCAGCTCTCTGCACGTTGGCTCCCCAAGTGTGCTCAAGATCAAGGGCGCAGCCCAACTTCGCTGCGAAGTCGGGTTGCGGGATACCAACACTTAGTCAAATTTAGGGCCTTTTTCCCTCTTGGAGAAACTATCAAAAGAAGGGGGGGAATAAGAGAATGAAACTGATGGCAGGGAAGAAAGGGGGTAGTGGAGAAAGGGAGAGAAGGAAGAGGGAAGGGAGAGCAGCATCCTTACAAAAAAAACTAAAGACATGGCACCCCGTGCAAAATGTGGCAACATTCCTGGTGGCTCTGCGGGGTGTCGAGCTCGCCTCAATGCAACGAACCAGGCCTTTATCCTTTGGGTGCAGAGGAACTCCCTTCCCCTGCATCCCGCTGCTCCTGGTGCAGCTGAGTCCCCTTCTTGGGTAACTGTTCTTCTTCGGACTCACTTTCAGCAGTCTCTTCTTCTGATTCTTCTTCTTCTCTCTCTGAATCTGAATGCTCACCACCGTCGCCCTCTCGCTCGGCAGGTTGCTCCTGCTCGCGGACGTGCTTGTATGCAGTCTTGGCCTGATCCCAAGCCGTTGCCTGGAAGGGCTCTAAATCACTGACATCTTTCAGCGCTGCTCTAAATGCCGCAACCATGTGCACATCGATGGTGTCATACCTTTCTCCCAGTTCTTGAAGGGCGATGTTAATCTTGCAAAACCTTGACACCATTTGGGTCACCTGCGCCTCCTGGACTGGCTCAGTCCAGCCATCAATTTCTGATGTATCTGCCTCAAAAGACAGCCAATCTAGCTTTACTTGTTCAAGGGGCAGAAACTCCCCGTCTTTGACAAAGCTCGGAAATCCGAGCGCAGAAAGAGTGTTGAAGGGGGCCAGGCAGATATTCATTTCATGGTTCAGCACGTCCAGCATCTTCCTGGCGGCCCTGATCTTCTCTCGTTTTTTCAAAATAATTATGCAAGGTTACCCTTGCATCCGCCCAATCTAGGGCAATCTGGGACATAGGGGGGAATCGGAGGCCCTTGCGCGCAAACTCTTCAAGTTTTATCGCCAAGTCCAGCCATTGCTTCGCTTGGCGTTCGGCCTCCTCTACCGCAGGCTTTCCTTGGGCAGATACTTCTTGGATCTTGGATGCGAAATCCAGGACGGACAGGGACCTGATCACATTAGCCCTGCAGCCTCGCAGCAAACCAGCCCGCATCTCCTTGATCTTGTTTTTCGAAAAGGCAGCCGCCTGGGACGCCTTCTCCTTCAGCTGAGATTGGGCCTGCTTCAACAAATCCTGCAGCTGGGAAATATGTTCCAATGCTGCCTTCTTTTCTTCCGACAGCTGTTCAGCCGTCTTCCTTTGTGTTGTAGCCTCTTGCTGGGACGCGGCGAGCTGAGCTTTCAAGTCTTCAATCTCTTTCTGGGCAAACTCCAGCCGCGTGGTGGCCTTGGCCAGATCTTCCTCTAGCTGTCTCGAGTTGTTCTAAAGCTGAAACGGCTTCTCTTGATTCTCGAGTCTCTTAACAAAGAGATTGTCAATCTTGCGACGAATACCATTGATTTCGTATTCTTCGCTTATATCATCGAAATTCTTCTCCTTGATCCGGTGTTCATAATCGGCCTCGGTCATCTCCCGGAGAGGTTTCTTAACTTTAGGGATCAATTTCTCGGTTCGCAGCACCCTCCTGTCCAAGTCGAACTTGGTGCGCTTCACCGGGGCGGCTATCTCCTCGGCTCTTCTTCGTTTGATGCCCTAGAGGAAAGAGGCGGAACACCCTACGACCTTCGCGGCTAGGGGCTGATCGTCTGTAATTTGCAGCTGCTCTCCCATGAGGTCAAGTTCTGCCAGCATAGGGTACGCCGAGGCCAAATCCTGCTGCGGCATCCTTCCTGCAAACAATGAAGCAGGAGATATTCTAGAAGATGAGGCCGCTTTCAAGGGCGACTGGGTCCTAGGGGAAATGGGCGGCTGAGTGGGAGGCGGAGACGGGGTCTTGAATGATGTGGGTGAGCGGCGCGGCGATGTAGGTATGGCTTCAGCACCGGCCGCGGATGAGGGGTCTAGGGTTTGACCCAGGGTTTGGAAAACGTTTAGGTCCTGGGCAAACTGTTCGAAAGAATGGGGACTACGGAAGGATTGGGAGATAGGCGATAGGGATGATGCGACTAAGGCTTGCCCTGATACAGAGGGGGACGGTGTTACGGTAGGGCCAACTGGGATTTGGGTAACAGGGGAAGAGGACGTACCTGCGGGCTCCGCCTGAGCCAATGCTTGGAGGACGCCTGCTGCCTAGACCTCTTCTTCTTTCCTTGGGCTATCCAGAGAGATGATTTCTGGCACGGCTGCTTCTGTTCGTGGAGCCGCAACTTTCTGCTGCGCAGCCTCTTTTTTCGGCCGTTTTGTCTTGGTCTTTTCGCTCCTTGTTCTCTTCTTTTCTCCTGGAGCGGCAGTTTGCTCGGAGGAGGCGGAGGCGGTGGCGGTTGATGCGGCGGGCAATGGCTCTCCCACGGTAAATTTGTACTTGGGCTTTAACGGAGGGACGCCTACTGCCGCTGGCCCACTGGTTGACCCTTCTGGCGCCTTTTCTTTTTGAGGCACTGCTTCACCGGTTGATTTTTCTGGCTCCTGTTCCCTTTGAGGCGACGCTTCGGGAGCTGGAGACGACATCGGGCCCACCTGACTGCTTGTTGGCGCCTTGCTGGGAGGTTTTCGAATGGACAATTGCTGGGGTGGGGTTTCGTTTTATATCTCTTTCTGGCGCCTAGGGGGACGCAATCTTGAAACGCGAATGACTCCCATTTGCCAGCGTATTTATAATATAAGGCCGAAAAACCATCATCTACGACCAATGTCTTCCGGTTAGACTTATCGTGTTGCATGCAACACCTCATCTTCCCAGCTGAGGGGTGTCAGCTTTGTGAGGAATTTTTTGAAGCCCGTCGAGTCTAACCTGTGATCTGGATTGCGCTCCGGATCATATTCCACCTCCACACAGTAAAAGTCCTGCCATGGTGGCCATGATTGCATCCACTTGATGTGCCATTCCAGGTCTGCGCCTGTTTTGTTGCACCTCTCCTCCATGATTTCTGCTCTGGGGAAAATATGCACAAACTTTCCCCTGACCCCAATCGGGTCGTATTTCCAGCGCTGCGGTAGCTGTATCAAGCCCATGTTGAGGAGTTCCTGTTCTAGGTAGATGTGCTGCCCAATTTCATGCACTTGAATGTTCGCCCAGGTAATAGGATACTTAAAAATATAGCCTCTCTTCTTTCCCTGGCCGAATTCCTCTTCAACAGTCCATTTGGCGCGATGTCTCCATGCCGAACTGATGCTCAGTGCAAAAATAGGGCAGCAAGAACGGCTTCCCTTTGAATCCGTAGATTTTGATAACAATGCCCTGAGTCAACCGGAAAGTTCCCCCGCATTTGTATTTCCTCAGGTAGTTCGTCATGGCCAGAGGAGGGCGAGATGCCTTGCCGTTGAACAGCGCCAGGGTCATACCTAAAAATTTGAAATTGAAGTCGTAGTAAGACCCTCTTCTGTACAGGGCTTCCGTCCACTCGTACACCGGCAGCGGCGCTCCCTTCTCATTTACCCTCTTTAGATCAGGCACTTTTATTCGGTAATGTGTGTGGTAAAGGCACAACCATGTGAGGAATGAGCAGTGCCGGAATTCGGTTGTCTGCTTCTGCTGTATCCTGACCAGATTTGAATGTATGGCATACGCCACCCAATCTGCCCAATCAAAGAAAATCGGGCGTCTTCCGCTTCTTTGCGCAGTGGAGTCATAAAACTCTCCATGTAAGATACACTCCACGAGTGCCAGCTGATACGGGTGCACCATTCTGTCCGTGCCGTAGCCGAGGACCCATGCAAGGATAATATAAATGTACTTGTTTTCGAACCTCTCCAGGTGTATGGGGCTTGACGGCCATTGTCCTGCTGGCAGTGGGGACTTCAACTCTGAATCGAGAAACTCTCATCCTTCTGCTCTGAATGAACCTACCCGCCTGCTCGTCCAAGTTAATTCTTCTGACAATGGCATCGGGGTCGTACTGGAGCCCCGGGGCGAAGGCTGGCTGGACACTTTCTTTGAAGAGGGTGAACAACACCCTTCCTTGGTAGTCACAGACTTGCCGGGTAGCTGGTTTGTAATATGTCACAATTGACTCAACCAGCTTCCGGGCAATGGTGGACGGGAGGGCACAAGAACCAATATAGGTTCGACTTATACGCAGCTCCGACATGGTGCGAGGGCAAGACTTTGCCTGCCCACTTTGCAATATTGGGCCGCAGCTTGGTGAGGCTAATGGAGTACTCGTCATCTTTATACCCGGCTAGGCGATTGACGGGCGGCGGCGGAGGACCTTGCCCTTTGCTTCGCCTTGGCCTGGATTTCCTTGTCTGCTCTTGTGGTGCTTCGCTCTCATCAGCGCTGGACTCCGTGCGTTCCTCAGCCTCCTGTTCCGTATCGCTGGACTGCGGCTACATTGGCACTTTCCCCTTGTCCATTTTCTGTTCTTCGCTCGTCGTGACAGAGATAGGAATTTCAGTCGTCGTAGACCTTGATTCTGCACCTTTCTTCCTCTTAACCGCGCAGCTCTGATTTACATTGATAATGCAGGTCCTCTGAGTACGCCAAGCCCTTTTCTAGGAATGGAAACACAACATTAATGGCGGGAGGGGTTTAAAGTGTTTTGCCCGAAGTAGGTAGAAAGTGCCGTTATTCCTCGACGGCGGCGCGTGGGATTTTTCATTGGAAGGCGCACCTCATACGCGGTTGGTCCTAATGCGCTTACTTCTTAATGACATCTGCTTTGAAATTCGTGCTTTGAAATCCGTGCAATCATTCCTTAAAAGTTTTGAACCTCGTGCTTCTAATGACGTCACCGCCGCCACTTGGGCACACACTTCGAGGGAGACTCTGGCCCAGGGCCCAAGAAGGAACGCGGTCTAACTTCGCGCTATACACAGTGCGCCTTTTGGGGCCCACACTTAGAAACTTTTCGTCATGCCCCTTGTTCTCCCTGACGGGTCGTTCGAAGTGCGCCCAAAACCAAGAGCGCAACCGGGCTTCGCTCAAAAAATGTGCGCAATCCGACTTCGCCCGGAAAACGTTGCGCAGTAGGGATTCGACACGTAGGCGATTTTTTCCTTTTCCTTCTGCCCGACTGCGCTACCAAGATGGTGCGTAGCCCAATTTCGCTGCGAAGTCGGTTTGCGCACTTGTTTGCTCTTTTCTCTCAAACTCCCGACATCGCACAATTTATAGAGCGACGCCCGACTTCGCTGCGAAGTCGGGCGATTTTCTGCCTTGGCCAGACTTTTAAGTAGCGCAAAATTTTGCTCCTTTTCTCACACTAAGCCCTTTTCGGATTCAAAAGCTGAAAACTGAATAACTGAAAAAAATATCTACGTTTTGAAATAAACTGAACTGCAGGAAATAAAAGGAGAAAAGTATGTACAAGGAAGGACCTGTTGTCACATTTTGCACGGGGTGCACTGTTTTCAATTTTTGTAAGAGAGCTGCTCTTCCTTCTCCCCCTTTCTCTCCCTTCCCTACATTCTCATTCTTCTCAAAATTGACAGCAGTTGCCCTGAAAAATGGCTAAGTGTCAGGGCATGTTGAGGTGTTCGGGCTTTTGCAGGCCATAAACAGGGGCGATAAAATGGACAAAATGAGCTCTGGATATTTTATTATTGCAGATCTTCTCGCCAGCTTTCCAACGATATATTATAATAGGCGATCGGGTCAGCGGATCAAAAGTTATGGCCCCGGGAAGCTGAACCAGGAAACCCAGTTTTTTGTGCGAAGTGCGCACTTCGCCCAGTTTTGGTGCGAAGTTCGCACTTCGCCCAGTTTTGGTGCGAAGTCCGACTTCGCCCCTCTTTCTGGGCGCACCTTGTAGCAGGCTGGCAGAAAAACGACTAAGTGCTGGAGCGAAGTCCGAACGGCGGTGAGAATCAGCAAGTGCCGGTGCGCAACCCGACTTCGCAGCGAAGTCGGACTGCGCCCTTTGACCGGTGCGCAGTAGGGAAATAGTGCTACCCGACTGCGCTGTTTTTCACCTATGCTACCCGATTGTGCTCTAATCCCGGGCGAAGTTGGATAGACTGCCTTGCAAGGCAGACACGTGTCAAGCATTATCATCCGACAAGTGTCCAACTTTGGGATCCGAGCCAAGACATGTCGAGCAAAAGGACAAGCATGGGCCGCACTACTTATGCCAGCTGCCTCATTTAATGCTGACGTGAGTTTCCACCTGCCTCAGCTACCCGCATTCTTGTCAATTTAAAGTTCTTCCCAACGCGCTGCCACATGGCTGTTCAACCTTCAGGGAGACCATGCTGCGGGTACAGTCCGGTCCGACAAGAGGTCAGCATCAGCAGTTCCGCGGCTGCTTTTGTCAGCTAATGTTTGACTGGGACTTTGTGCCCATTAATGTAACGGGGGGAACTTTGGGCTATAAATAGCCACCACGTTTTCATTGTAAGTGGTGGAAGGGGAATGTCTGTTAGGGAACCACTGTGCCCATTGTAACCGTGCTTCTGCTTATAAATATAATCTGTATGCTTGGTTCTGTTCTGCTGCTTCGTTTTTTATGCTGCCTTTCTTTATATTCATGCCTTAGGCTAACCTGTGTCATGGCTCGTTGATTCATTTCAGCATTTGATGATCAGGTGCCTCTAGCATTGCTTGTTTAAAGCACCCCCTGCACTTCATGAATTAAAAGGATACATAGAATAGCTGTAGTAGCAGTTCCATCAGTTGTGTGTTTTTTTGCTGGTCCGTATCTGGTGATTGGTGCGCTGCCGTACTGTTAGTTCCTTGTAGGGAATGTCTGTTAGGGGGCCATTGAAGCTGTGCGGTTAAATTCTCTGCATAAACACATATACCTGGCTCTGATATCTCTATGATTGCTTTCTACCCATGTTAGTGTCCGTAGGTGGTGATTGACGCGTTGCCGTACTGTTAGTTCCTTGTAGGGAATGTCTGTTAGGGAGCCGTTGTAGCCGTGCGTACACTGCTTGGGTATCGGAAGTGTACGTTAGATTTTGCAGTTCTTTGTTATGCTTTGTGTTTATATGCGATAAGTAGCGGTGATTGGTGTGTTCCCGTCATCGTTAGTTCCCCCCACCAACCTTTGAATATATTTGTAAATCTCTTTCTGTACATTTATTTCTTTCCTGTACTCTTAGCTTAAATCAGAAAACCCCCCCAAAAGGAGCCGGCCTTCTCCGGAGATCGGCCCGGAAGGCATCTCTTCCTTCCGGCCTTTCAATGTTGGTTCGCGGGTCCAGGGCGCAATAGCAGCAAATCCTTTCCTCGTGGCGGATTCGTGACCAACAGGACCTTTCGGCAACCTTCAGTGGTGATAGGCCTTAAGGTGGAAGCCATTAACAGGGATTGGGAGAAGCTGTCCCTCCATGTCCCTGAGCACGAACGCGTTGAATTGGTTTACCCGAGCGATCTGATAGGGGCCTTCCTAGAAGGCATCAAATTTGTCATGGTTGCCTGGCTTCGCTTTGAGTGAATCCCACTTGAGCACTAAGTCCCCGATTATGAAAACTCGGATGGTGGTCCCTTTTGCAAACCATCTCTGAGTTGCCTCGGCATGTTTGTTAAAGGCCTGATATGCCTTCTCCCTTTCCTCTTCTAACTGCAACAGTTGACAAAGTCTGACATCCACTGGATCCCCGTCGCATTTCTCTTCATCTAACAACCAAAGTGCGGGCATTTCTATGTGGGTAGGCAGAACTGTCTCCTTGCCGTATACAAGCGCGTAGGGGGACGTCTTGATAGATTTCTTGAAAGATATGCGATCCGCCCATAACGCCTGGTGCAGGAGTAGGTGCCACGACCTCTTGTTCCATTCTACTGTCTTTTTTATAATCTTCAACAGATTCTTGTTAGTGGACTCGGATAGGCCATTCCCCTGCGAATAGTAGTCTGAGGACATCTTGTGGTAGATGCCGTATTTGCTGGTGAACTCCGTGAGTATAGCGCCTGCGAACCCTAGACCGTTGTCTGTAACTATTGCCTCTGGGACCCCGAAACGGGTAATGAGGCTCTCGAGGAACCCAATGACCGTTTCCTGGTCTTCATGCTTAGTAGGAATCGCCTCAGGCCACCGAGTGAAATAATCAGTGGCTGTAAGGATGAACTTATGTCCCGTCGAAGAGTTGGGCGTGATGGTCCCGACGAAGTCCAGACCCCACTGCTGAAACGGAGTCTCGGCTTGAATTGGCTGGAGGGGCAAGGGTGCCTTCCTATTTCTGCCGGCGAACCTCTAACATTTTTCACATTTTACACAGACTACATGTGCGTCTGTGAAGATGGTGGGCCAATAATAGCCGGCTCTGATAATCTTCAAGGCCGTAGGCCTTCCTGAATGATGTCCCCCGGGCATCCCAGAGTGGAACTCTCCGAGAACCTTTGGCTTGTCTGATTCCTTGACGCACCGCAATAGGATGCCGTCAATATTTTTAAAATACAGCCCCTCGGGGTGCAGTACATATTTCAAGGCATTCAGCCTAAACCTCCTTCTTTGTGAGGCGTTGAGATGATCTGGACATCTCCCTGTGCTAAAATACCACACCAGGTCATTCGTCCAGTCACTCTCCTCTGATAAGGAGTTGGCAAGGTTAATTTTCATCATTGGATCCTCCCACTGGCAGGCAGAGATTTCAGCTGCAGCACTTCGGGCCAACTCTTGGCACAGAGCCCGACCTCGGATTAGCTTCGTTGGCCGTACCTCTATGTCAAACTCTTGGATTTTAGCTATCCATCCTGCCCTCTTGTGACCTGCCTCCCCTTGTATAATGAAATTTCTGACATCCGGATGTATCACAAAGATAGTTATCCGACTCTGGGAGACAAAGTGCTTGAACTTTCTGAGAGATCTCATGACTGCATGCACTTGCCGCTCAATAAAATTGTACTTTTCTTCGTGCGGCTGAATCACCTGGCTTAGGAACGCTATGGGGCGCTCTTCGCCATCTTCTCCCTTCTGAGTCAGGACTGCGGCGTAGCTCTCGGGCTCTCCCACCGCGTACAAGATGAAATCCTTGGAGTAGTCTGGATTTATTAATACTGGAGCTTGCGCGATTCTGCCTTGATTTCTTCGAAGGCTTGCTTTCTTTCGTCAGTCCACAAGAATTCAGCATTCTTTTTTAGGAGCTCGGCCATGGGCTTGATCACTTGTGCGAAGTCTGGTACAAACTTCCTCACGAAGTTGATTTGGCCAAAAAATGATTGTAGCCCCTTCTTGTCAACTGGGATGGATAAGCGAAGAAGAGCTTCTGCTGTGTCAGGATCAACTGCAAGGCCCTTCTCAGAAATAACATGTCCTAGCAGCTTGCCTTCCTTTACCGCGAAGACTGACTTATTCGAGTTGATGGAAATGCCGAACTCACGACATCTCTCAAATATTTGCCGTAAGTGGGAGGCATGGTCCCCTCTCTTATGTGAAAACACAGTCATGTCGTCCAAATAGATAACAATGACCTTGTTGAGCAGCTCCCGGAACGCCAAGTCCATAGCTCTTTGAAATGTAGCACCGGCGTTAGAAAGGCCAAAGGGCATGCGCTGATATGCAAACATTCCCCATTTGGTGGTGAACGCTATCTTGTGTTGATCTTCGTCCTTCACCCATATTTGGTTATATCCAGAGAACCCGTCCAAGAGAGAGAACCTCTGAGCTCCAGCAACTACGTGGAGGATTTGATCAATTTGGGGGAGCGGATAATGATCCTTTACTGAAGCCTGATTGAGGTTTATGAAATCCACGCAGAGGCGGATGTCTCCATTCTTTTTCCTCACAGGGACCAGATTCGTGACCCAAGATGAGTGCTTGATGGGGTAGATGATCTTGGCCTCCAGCATCTTCAAGAGTTCTGCTTTCATCATGGCTTCAATTTTCGGGTTCACCGCCCTTTGCTTCTGCCGGAAAGGTTTTGCATTATCTTCCAACTCTATAGTATGCTGGATCATCTCTCTGTCATACCCCTTCAAGTCTTGGTAGCACCAAGCCACAATATCAAGGAACTCTTCGCATAAAGATCTAATCTACTCTAGCTCCTTTTCAGTGCAGTCTGCCCCAACCTTGATCACTTTTCCAGGTTCCAGTTCCAGGTCCATGTATTGCTTGGGGTCCACTTTGATTCTGTGGGATATGGCTCTATTGTTCTAATCAAAGAGACTCTCTAGAGTAATCAGTCCTTTCGGGACATGATTATTTTTTAACTGTATCAACCCCTCGTATTGCTCGTCATCAGGGTCTCTACCTTTGATTGTACTTGCTTCGTTTATCAAAAAAGTGACGATATCCTCGTCATAGTCGAACACCTGCCGGTGGGTGTCTTTATCAGGCACAGAAGGCCTGTAGATGGTACGAACCGGCTTCGGCTTCTGTACAATGTCATCAGCCGGGACGTACCTGGCTCCAACGGACGCCAGAATGTCGGCATGCTTATTCTTCTCATGAGATATGGCTTTGAAATTCAAAGAGTCGAATGACTCCATCAGATCCCAGACACGGTTACAGATACGCCTTGAGGTAATGCTTCTTGGAGGCGCACTTATTCGTAATCTGGTTGCACACCAGCTCTGAGTCGCCAAAGATCTGCAAATGTCTTATCCCCAGTCTCTCCGCCTTTCTCAAACCCAAACACAAAGCCTCATACTCCGCCGCGTTGTTAGTGCAAGCCTGTAAGTGTAGTCCTTTTGGATTCCGGATGGGGAAACCAGTTCTACACCTGCACCAACGCCATTTTTGCATCGAGCGCCATCAAAGTACAACTTCCATAGTTTTTTTGGTGCAGGTCCAACATCTTTCTTTACTGACTGTTCAAGTCTTTCAGGCTAGGTTACGGAGTAACAGCCTTGCTCGGTCTCAATCATGGCATTGAAGTCTAGCAAGGAGAACTCATCCTCCACTTGTAACAACTCGAGGGCCTCTTCTGCCATATCCACCTCTACCAGTTCTTCGGTTGTAAGCTGAACCATGCCGTTTTGTTGCTCTTCCCCAGGTATCCTCTCTACCAGAAATGTGGAAGGCTTTCAATTATAGATCTTCAATATTCTTCCTTTGAAGGGCACTTCTATATGTGAATAATCCAGAGATAGATATCCACCCAGCTTCGTAGTGAACTCCCTAGAGAGAGACATGCCGAAGTAGGGTTACAAGTCGACCACAACGACTTCTTGGATGACCACTATGTTGAGGGCTTTATGCAGTCGGATCGGGATATCCTTGATGACACCAACTGTCTTGACAGGAGTGCCGTCTAACTGCAGCACACTTTGGCTGCTCCTTGTATATTCCATACCAATCTCCTCGCAGACAGCCCTCGGCATGACAGTAGTAGAAGCACTAGAATCCACCATGCAGTTGTGTACTATATAGCCCTCCATCCGCAACGACAGATAGAAAGGTGGCGACCTGTTTTTCCCGATAGCGGATACTGTCAAGGGCTGAGCTAACACAGTAGGCTGCGTCGGCTTTCCATATTTCACGCTCTTCAAGGATTCCTGCAATAGGTCTACTTGCCCTAGGAGCAGAAGAGCCTCGTACATACTTATCTTTGCTGGGGTCTTTTTGAGCTCATCAACTATATTGTAGGTTGAAGTGCCGACTCCCTCTATCTCTTTCGTTGGCTCATACCTGGTCCGGTTTCCTGCGTGGCTTTGACTCTCTGTCTCTTCGTCAGCGATGGATACCTCAGCTTCTCTTGAGCTTGTTCTTTTGTTTCGGCTAGAGGTTGGGCTACGGGGGCCTTAATCGCGGGAGCCTTGAGCGTCGGGAACCTCTCTTTGGCTGTAGGAGGTAAAGGTGACTTGTCAGGTGGTAGCCCAGGAGGCTGCGTCCTCTCTCTTCTGGTGTATACTTTCAACGACTTTGTTTGGGCCGTGGCAGCCTCAATGGGCCTTCTGCCTTCCTTGGTCAAGAGCGACACAGGATCTTCTTCTGGGACTGCAAAGTTGCCTTCATTGTCCAGGATCATGTATGCTTTGTCCTCCATGGCGCTGCCCGCAAGAGTCTGAAGATAATGCTGATGCAGCATGCAACCCTCCTCTCCATGTGGATCGTTGCATGTGGAGCACCAGTTAACCTGGTCAGAAGTGCCAAGTTGAACCTCATTGGCAGCATTTCTTGTCGGGGGCCTTTGCGCTTGCGGAGCTTGATATTTTGTTAGCGCCGAGGGAGGGTATGGTCTCCTCGGAAGAAACTCCATATGGGCTTGCTTCTTCTTCATTATTGTCATATCATTGGAAATAGTATGATAACCAGAGGCCAGAGCCCGTACCTCCTGAAGGATTTTATTCTCGAATGTCATTATCGCGAGCGTCGGCCGGGCCGGCGGAGGTATTGCGAGTAATGGTGGAGGTGCAAAATACGCCGCGTAATGAGGGGGAGCTGGGAGTGCGGGATACTGCGGAGGTGGAGGTGGAGGTGACGGATTAGGGTAATGGATCTGAGGCTGACCATAGGGGTTTATAACCGGCGTTGGATTCCATGGGTGCTGGGGGTACTGATTTGACGAGAATGGCATTACACCAGACGTCGATGGGTATTGTGACTGAGGGAAATCAGGGTAAATGGGAGGCTGCATCCTATGTGGAAGTCTGCCTATAGAGATTGTTTAATTCTGCTTGCTGGGAAGCTTTATATAGGGCAGGGAAAGTGTCGACCCGGGCTATCTTGAGAAGTAGGCAAATATCCGAATTGAAAGACCTCAAGTAATAGTGCGCAGCTTGTCCCGCCGGAGGTCGCAGTTCGCGAGGTACTCTCTTCCAGGACCTCGCAAACCTCACGTTGAAGTCTGATATCTCCTCTTGCGGGTGGCGTTGAATACTTTGAAACTGATGCAGCAATGAAGAAGGATCGACAGACTCGTTGCATCCCTTTACAAGCCTGCCTGCTAACTGGGGCCATCCCGTGATATCTCCTTCTGGCAAGGATCTCCACCAGTAGAGAAGCTTCCTTCTCAGAGAAAGGGCCAATAGACGGGTCTTAACACTCTCACTCGTGATAGAGTGCAGTGCAGCCAAGGCCAGAATGTCTTGGATGTGCTCGTATGCTGTTTTCCCAAAACCATCGTAAGTAGGAATGGACTTCAAGGCAGCGAGGGGCACATCCTCTTGTCCAACTAGAGCCAAGGGCCCTGTGGAGTCAACTGCTGGAAAGAGGTCGTAATTGTTTTGTTGGGCAGCCATGTCTTCTTCCTCTTCGGTCGTATACTCGGTATCAGTGCTGTCCGAAGTTGCTGGATGTTCTTCAATTTCGGCCTCTCCGACTTCAGCTTCTTCGATCTCGGCTTCTTCGATCTCGGCTTCGAGTTCGTTTAGGTGAGCTTGGTAGTCAGCCAGCCTTACGCGCTCTCCAGGAGTGTTGATGTCGATTTCGTAGAGATCAGGCTGGTTTCCCGGGTTCCTTGCTCTCCACCTTCTTGTATGCATGAAGGCGCTTGGACCGGTCTCACGGACTCAAAGAATATTCAGGTACTTGCAGAGTTGCCAGGTGTTCTGATTTGACAGCAATGAAGCGAACACCAATGCTTCGATTCTGTTTTGGGGTGGGAAACTCCCGTGTCCCACCGGGCGTGCTAGAGAAACTGTTGGTTACGAATCTGCCACTAGGATAGGATTTAGTGTAATGCGCCCTAGATTCGCCCAACAGATTGAAAGGCCGGAAGGAAGGAATGCCTTCCGTGCCAATCTCCGGAGGAGGCCGGCTTCCTATGTTTTCTCAATTGTTTATAAGCTCAGAGTGCAGGAAAGAAATTATAAATGCAGAAAGAAATGTAAATGTGTTTGTTATGGGTGGGGAGGATAAGCAGCACAACAACAACCAATCACCACTACTAACAACAATTAACCACAAAATACTTTGCAGAAACTATCAATGCCATTCATCCTATGTATCCTCTACCTTTGCATTCCAGGAATACTTAACTATTAAATACCGATATCCAGAAAGCAGAATAACAGTAAGCAATAACATAAGCAACATGAGGCAGAAATGCTAAGTAAAGGCAGCATACAAGATGAGAACAGTCAATAGAGCCAAGTGTATTTTGTATTTAGAAGCAAACGCACAACTACAGTGGTTCCCTAGCAAAATATCCCCCTTCCACCCTTTTACAATGATATTGGCGATCCAGCCGACTCTTTTGTTGCCCAATTCTCCTTGGATGATGAAATTTTTTACATCTGGATGGACAACAGACACCGTGGTCCTGCTCTGGGAGACGAAGTGCTTGAACTTCTTTAAAGACCTCATGACTGCATGTACTTGCCTTTCAATGAAGTTATACCTCTCTTCATGCGGTTGGATCACCTAGCTCAAGAAGGCAATCGGCCGCTCTTCACCATCATCCCCTTTTTGGGTCAGGATTGCAGCATAGCTTTTAGGTTCTCCAACAACATATAGGATGAAATCCTTCGAATAATCTAGATTTATCAGCACAGGTGCCTGAGCAATCCTTGCCTTAATCTCCTCAAATGCCTTCTTTCTCTCTTCCGTCCAGACAAACTCGACATTCTTCTTTAAGAGTTCGGCCATAGGCTTAATAACCTGACCGAAGTTTGGCACGAACTTCCTCACGAAGTTAATCTGGCCAAAGAAGGACTGTAGCCCTTTCTTATTTATTGGGATTGGCAATCGAAGAAGAGCCTCCGCCCTGTTGGGGTCGACTGCAAGGCCCTTTTCTGAAATGACGTGGCCTAAGAGCTTCCCCTTCTTCACTGCAAAAACTGACTTCTTATGGTTAATAGATATACCGAATTCACGCACCTTTCAAACACTTGCCGCAGGTGAGAGGAGTGTTCTTCTCTTTTGTGTGAAAACACAGTCATGTCATCCCTTTCCTCCCTTTGAAGGGGACCTCCATGTGAGAGTAGTCGAGGGAGAGATATCCACCCAGCTTGGCGGTGAATTCCCTCGACAGGCACATGCCGAAGTAGGGCTCCAGATCCACGACCACAACCTCTTGAATCACCACGATCTCAGGCGCTTTGTGCAACTGGATAGGAATGTCTTTGATGACGCCCACTGTTTTCACAAGAGTGCCATCTACCTGCAAGACACCTTGGCTGCTCCGTGTATATTCCATGTCGATTTCCTTGCAAACTGCCCTTGGCATTACGGTGGTTGATGCGCCGGAATCAATCATGCAATTGTGCACCACGCACCCTTCCATCCGCAGAGACAAGTAAAACGGCGGCGGTCTGTTTTTCTTCGTGATTGAAGTGGTCAAGGGCTGAGCTAACGCGGGTTGTGGTGGCTTTCCTCCTTTAACGGACTTCAAATATTCTTGCAGCAGATCCACCTGCCCAGGGAGCTGGAGGGCATCATACATGCTTATCTTTGTCGAGGTCTTCTTGAGTTCATCAACAATGTTGTAGGCCGAAGTAGTGGGCCCCTTAGTTTCTTTCGCCGGCTCATACTTGGTGCGGTACTGATGCGTTGCCTCAACCCTTTGGCGCTTTGTCAATGACGGGTACTTAAGTTTTTCTCGCGCCTCCTCCTTAGTTTCGGCCGGAGGTTGAGTCACTGGAGTCTTCGCGGGCAGTGGTTTCTCTTTTGCTGGCGGAGGTAATGGCACTTTGTCAGGAGCCTCCGTGGCAGGCTGCACCTTTTCTCGTCTGGTATATACCTTCAAAGGCTGCATATGAGCTGCGTCCACTTCAATTGGCTTCTTACCGCCCTTGGTCAGAATGGACACCGGTTCTTCCTCTGAGACCACAAAATTGCGTTCTTCTTCCCGAATCATGTCGACTTGATCTTCCGGGTTGCTGCTGGCCAGAGTTTGGACATAGTGCTAATGCAGCATACAGGTAGCTTCCCCGTGAGGGTCATTGCATGTAGAGCACCAGTGCACATTGTTTGAAGTGCTCGGCTCCATGTTGATAACAGCATTCCTCACGGGAGGTCTATTGGCTTGAGCCGCTTGGTCTCTTGTAAGCGCCGAAGGAGGATATGGTCTCCTAAGGATGAACTCCTGCTGGGCTTGCTTCTTTTTCATGATTTCCATGTCGTTGGACAGCGTTCGATAACCAGAAGCAAGAGACTGTACTTCTTGCAGTATCTTAGTCTGTATATCAATATTGGGTGGTGCTGACTGGGTCGACGGAGGCAATGGCGCCAACGGCGGGGCTGGAGGTAGCGCCAGGTACTGTGGAGGAGCGGGGAGGGACAGATATTGTGGGGTAGATGGGAGCGGAGGAGCCGATGGAGTGGGGAAATGCACCTGGGGGGCAAAGAATTGGGTGACCACTGGCGCAGGGTTCCAAGATGGATTTTGATGCGTAGTAGATGAGGCAGGCGTTTGAGCAGACGCACTAGGATACTGTGATTGAAGAAAATCAGGATAAATTGGCGCCGACATCCTAGGTGGGAGTCTACCAATAGCAATCAAATCCAGCTCCGCCCTTTGGGCTAGCTCGTACAACTCAGGGAAGGTGTTGATATTGGAAAACTTGATGATCATACTGATATCTGAGTTGAAGGCTCTGAGGTAGTAGTAGGCAGCTTGTCCGGCGGTCGGCCGCAATTCGATGGGCACTCTTTTCCAGGACCGCGCAAACCTTACGTTAAAGTCCGATATCTCCTCTTGCTGATGTCGTTGGATGGTTTGAAACTGATGCAACAACGAGGACGGATCTGCGGACTCATTGAACCCTTTGACTAGCTGTCCCGCCAGTTGAGCCCATCCAGTAATAGCGTCGGTTGGCAAAGATCTATACCAGTATAGGAGCTTCCCTCGCAGATTGAGAGCTAACAGTTGGGTCATGACGCTTTCATCAGTAATGGCGTGAAGCACAACTAAGACCACGATGTCTTGGATGTGTATGCAGTCTTCCCGGTTCCATTGTACGTGGGTATGGCCTCCAAAGCATCAACTAGAACGACATCTTGCCCAGCTAGGTTGAGAGGTCCCGTAGAATCCCAAGCTAGGAATAGCTCGGGAGCAGCCTGCTGGTTCTGATTTGGCTGAGGATTTGCCATATTTGCGTTAGGATTGGGTTGAACAGGTGCTCCAGAAGCAGCTAGCAGCAAGTCAGGCTGCACAGGATCGGCCTGGTGGTCTGGAGAGTTCGGAGGATTCGGAGGATAGTTATCAGTACTATCCGAAGTTGGGCCTTGCTCGTCAACCACGGCTTCTTGCGAAGATGCTCCGACTAGCCTGGGGCGTTCTCCGAAAGTGATATCAAGCTCGTAGAACTCAGGATCCTCCTGCGTTTGTCTAACTCTCCATCTTGTATGCATGAAGGGCTTGAAAGCTTGGACCAGTCTTCGAGACTCGGAGGATATTCAGGTTCAGCAGAGTCGCCAGGTGTTCAAATTCGTCAGCACTGAAGCGAACACCGTTACTTCAATACTGCTTATGAGGTGAGACACTCGTGTCCCACCGGGCGTGCCAGAGAAACTGTTGGTTACGAATATGCCATTAGGAAAGGATTTTAATCTTTTGCGCCCTAGATTCGCCCAATAGATTGAAAGGCCGGAAGGAAGGGATGCCTTCCGTGCCAATCTCCGGAGAAGGCCGACTCCTATAATAATCTATTTGGGGTTTTTAGCTAAGATAACAGGAAAGAGATTGTAAATTGCAGAAAGAGATGTAAATGTTATGCGGTTTACGGTGGGAAAGAACAAGCAACACGATCACTAGCTAATATCCAAACCAACAACAATCAAAGCAAAGCATGTAACAGAAACTAACACTGCGATTCCTTCCTATGTATCCTTCATTCAGTATTCCAGATCCACTTAATTGCCAATGCTTTAATCCAGAGTTCAGAATTACAGCAATCAGAAAAATAAATGAACACAGAGCATAAATACTTGCAGAGGGCAACATAAAAGAAAGAGACAGATGTAAGAGCCAAGGATGCTTTGTATTGATGCAAGTGTTTTTTTACAACAAAGCTTTCTAGCATATGTTCCCCCCTTTTACAATGAAGTTCCACTGCTATTTATAGCAGAAATTCCCCCCCTTTTACATTGGTGCACAGAACCCAAAGACTGCAAAAAGTGTCAGGATTAGACTTCTGCTGGCCGCGAGTGTACCTGCAGCAAGATTCACCTGAAATTGGTACAGCTCCGGACAGATCTGGTGGGTGAGAAGTCAAGTCTGATTAATGTGGTAGGTTTAGTACAGTTTGCCCCTGAGGACACCATCAATGTTCACCTACTCTGTACCTTTGCAGCACACCTTCTGTCCCATCTTGATAGGCTCGAATCCTGAAATTTGTACATGGTTTGCCTGAGTCCGAGGTTCCCTGAAATGGAGGGGGTTGACCAAAGTCGCCTGATGAAAACGGCGAACCGGAGATACACCTTACCTTAGAAAATTTGGCAACTTGGTCCTTCTTTCTCGTAGTCGCTGAATGGGGGAGGGGAGATGACGACGGTCGCTGTTAGATGGCAGCGACGACGGGAGTCGCTCGAAAAATGAGCGACCGACGTCAACACTCCACCTTGTGCCTTAGTTGCATTTGGAGCCTCCTCGCCCGCGGTCGCTGAAAAACTGCAGCGACGCCCGAAATCGCTCCGAAATGGAGCAATCGGCGTCAACATTTGAAAGCCGCGCTTGATGAAGCTTGCTTGGCGACGACGGCGATCGCTGGTGGATTTGAGCGACGACGGGAGTCGCTCCAAAATGGAGCGACCGGCGTCGCCTCAGCACTTAGGAAATTTTACATTGTCTTTCACTCGCCGACGATGGTCGCTGAAAATATGAGCGACGACCGGCGTCGCTGGGAAAATAGAGCGACCGACGTCAAGTTTGACACTTAGAAACTTTTGCGACCTTCCTCGCCTATTGACCGTGATCGCTGAAAAGTGGAGCGACCGACGTCGATCGCTCAAAAAGGAGCGATCGGCGTCGGCGCCAACACTTAGTTATTTTTTACCCCTTTTTGCTTGCCGACCGTGGTCGCTAGAAAACCGAGTGACCGATGTCGATCACTCCAAAACTGAGTGACCGATGTCGACGCTCCATGCCTTAGCAATTTTTCTGACTTGCTGATTGCCGACCGTGGTCGCTTGTTGCCGAAGATCGCTGATGGGGGCTGGCGACGACGGGGGTCGCTCCAAAATGGAGCGACCATGGGAAACTTTCATACTTAGACAATTTTATAATTTTTCTCCTGCTCGCCTTGGTCTTTGTTGCTGCCGTCGGTCGCGAGAATTGCTGGAAAAAGGGAGCGACTCCCAGCATCGCTCCAAAATGGAGCGACCAAGGGAGTGACCCAAACTTAGAATATTTTAGGCTTTTCCCAAACCTGCCAAATCTGCTGAACACTTGGAAAACAAAGCTGGAAACTGGAAACATGAAAACTGCCTGAACAAAGATGAAAAGGAGGGAGGAAGGAAGAATCTGATCTGAACAGTTGCAGCAGTAATTTTCTAGATTTTTCAAAAATTTTACCCCTTTGCAAAATGTGGCAACAAGTACTCGTTCAACTCGTGACTGCTTGGTCGGGCCAAGATGAGGACCCCAAACTATTGACCCATAAGTAATAGTTGGCTTGACCAAGGCGTCAAAGATCCTCATCTTCACAGAGATATCTTGAAAATGTGCTTTGAAGCAATTCCTCTCGAGCAAAGACAGATCTGCATACCCCTTACACTCCCGAGCCTAGGCGACAAGCTACCAAAAGTGGGACCAGTGAAGAGAACCCCCAAGTACACATATGAGGTGGTGATCTCAACCTCTTGACCTTGAAAAAAGAAGTGGAGATGGGATAGAGCCTGTCTGGTAGTATTGAACACCATAACCTTTGTCTTAGAAAGATTCACCGTCAACTGTCTCGAGTCATAAACAGCGGCAAGTGTGTCCAGATGATGCTGAAGCCCCTTAGGGGATGATGTTAGGAAAAACTTCAGATTTTATACCTGCAAGCAGAAAACACAATGACAGAGAACAAAACAACAACACAAGTAACACAGAGATTTTACGTGGAAACCTGCAATGTGCAGGAAAACCACGGGGCAATGGCAACTTCTTCTTTTATTAATTTCAGCAAACTTTACATTCACGCAACTTATTCATATGCAAGGGATCATTCCCCTTTTATAGAGCAGAGAAGGAAGACTCCAAAACTGTTCGTTTCCTCTCCCAAAGGAAGCCTCCGAAAAACTGTTCGTTTCCACTCCCAAGGAAAAGCGCCTGAACCTGTTCGTCTTCCGCATCTAGACGTTTGTCCCAAACATCTGTTGCCTAGACGTCTAGCAGCCTAGACATTTGGCTTAGACGTTTGCTGCCTAGACGTCTAGCAGCCTAGACGTTTGGCCTAGACGTCTGCTGCCTAGACATTTGGCCTAGACGTCTGGTAGCCCAGACGTCTGGCAGCATAGATGTCTGGCCTAGACGTCTAACATCCCAGACGTCTACTACCTAGACGTTTGGCCTAGACGTCTAACAACTCAGACGTTTGTCCTACACGTCTGCTGCCTAGACGTCTGGCCTAGACGTCTAGCAGCCGCCTCTGCTACCTCAACTTTGCTGACTAAAACTTCTGTATAGTGACTTCACCTCCTAACATTCTCCCACTTGAAGTCAGTATACAGGAATTCTTTTACCAATGTTTTTCATCCAGTGCCAATTGCCCAATGCTGCCCTTGTTACATTTTCAGCAAGCCCAGAGAAGTTCTGCACCACTCAAACTTCTCTACCTTGACCGGCTTTGTAAGCATATCTGCAGGATTCACTTCAGTGTCGATTTTCTGCAACAAGATCCTACCTTCTTCCACCACATTTCTTATAAAGTGGTACTTGACATCAATGTGTTTCGTGCGATCATGGAATGTTGGGTTCTTCACTAGCTGAATAGCACTTTGGCTATCACAATGCAACGTAATTTTCTCCTGCATTACCTTGAAGTCACCCAACAATCGCTCTAGCCAAATTGCCTCTTTGTTGGCATGAGTCGCTGCAATATATTTTGCTTCATGGTTGATAAAGCCACCACAGACTGCAACTTAGAAGCCCAACTCACCGCTCCACCAACAAGAGTGAAGGTATATCCTGTAGTGGACTTTCTCCCATCTCTATCTCCACCATAATCAGAATCCACAAAACCTTTAACTTGCAAACTTTCCGATCCATAGTAAATAGCAGCATCTGAAGTGGCTCTTAAATATCTAAATATCCACTTCACCGCATTCCAATGCTCCTTACCAGGATTTGCCATGTACCGGCTGACTACTCCCACTGCTTGGGCAATATCCGGTCTGGTGCTCACCATGGCATACATGAGGCTTCCTATTGCTGATGAATACGGTACACGAGACATGCTTGTCTTCTCTGCTTCTGTTCTAGGACACTGGTTGGAAGACAATTTTAAGTGTGAAAGAAGTGGGGTACTAACTGGTTTTGCATTTTGCATATTGAAGCGCTGCAAAATCTTTTCTATATATGACTTTTGACTTAACCAGATCTTTCTTCCTTTTCTGTCCCTGTGTATCTTCATCCCTAAAATTTGGTTTGCTGCTCCTAAATCCTTCATTTCAAATGTCCTAGCCAACTGAGCCTTAAGATCAATGATTTTCTTCATGTTGGGGCCTGCAACCAACATATCATCAACATACAACAGCAAAATAATAAAACTGCCATCATCAAACCTCTTATAGTATCCACAATGGTCAGCTTCACTCCTGCTGAAACCTTGGCTCTTCATGAAGGTGTCAAATTTCTTGTACCACATCCTTGGCGCCTGTTTCAACCCGTACAGAGATTTCTTCAGTCTGCAAACCAAATGCTCTTTGCCTCTTTCTTCATAGCCCTCAGGCTGATCCATATAAATCTCCTCCTCGAGATCACCATGCAAGAAAGCAGTCTTTACATCAAGCTGCTCCAGTTCTAAATCCTGTGCTGCTACAAGTGCAAGTAAAACTCTAATAGTAGTCATCTTCACAACTGGAGAGAAAATTTCATTAAAGTCTATACCTGACTTTTGCACATAGCCTTTTGCCACCAAGCGAGCTTTATAGCGTTCCAACAACCCATCGTTGTTCTTCTTTACTTTGTAAACCCACTTGTTTCCAACAACCTTTCTTCCAGGTGGGAGATCCACAAGTTCCCACGTTTTATTCTTGCGAAGTGCCTCGATTTCCTCCTCCATGGATTTCCTCCACTTTTCTGCATTCTCAGACTCTCTAGCTTCCTGAAATGAACTAGGCTCACCATCATCAGTTAACAAAGCAAAAGAGGACTGATAAACTTGAGAATACCTTTCCGGACACTTTTGTGGACGTGTAGATCTTCTAACCCAATGATCTGTTGATTGTGGCTCTTGGTCTTGTGACCGTTGTGACTGCTCTACTTGTTGTTCTGCATGCTGATCAAAAACTTCAGCATGCTGATTTTCATATTCATCTTCACTCATTTCTACTTCAACTGGTACAACATTAGGAGTTTGCTGTACCTCCTTCCTTTGCATGGATTTTTCATCAACAATAACATCCCGGCTAATAATTACCTTGTGGGCAGTAGGATCCCACAGTCTATACCCCTTCACTGTATCTCCATAGCCGAGAAAAACACATTTGCTTGACTTTGGGTCAAGTTTGGACCTTTTTTCTTTAGGTACATGGGCAAATGCATCACAGCCAAAGGTACGCAAATGAGAGTAATCAACTGGCTTACAACACCAAACCTCCTCCGGAATCTGTCCATCCAACGCAGCTGTAGGTGACCTGTTAATAAGATAAACAACTGTATTAACAGCCTCTGCCCAAAACCTTTTATCCAACATGGCTGCGCTGAGCATGCTTCTTGCATGTTCCATGATTGTGCGATTCATCCACTCAGCCACACCATTTTGCTGTGGAGTATATGGTACAGTCTTCTGGTGCTTAATACCTTCCTGCGTACAAAATTTATCAAATTCCTTGGAGCAATATTCACCCCCATTATCTGACCTGAGACATAAAATCGACTTGCCCAAACTCTTCTCTACCCGTGCTTTGAACTCTTTAAATTTCTGCAAAGCTTCCGACTTCTTCAGAAAATAAACCCACACTCTCCTAGAATAATCATCTATAAAAGTCAGAAAATAGATGGCACCATTTAAGGACTGAGTGGGGACTGGTCCAAATATATCCGAATGTATAAGTTGCAGAAAATCAGAACTCTTACCAGGGCTTGCAGTAAACCGAACCCTCTTTTGTTTACCAAAAATACAATGCTCACATAAGTCTAAATTGCAAGACTTAATCCCAGAAAGCATACCTCTGTCATGCAGAATTTTCAGACCTTTTTCACTCATATGGCCTAGGCGTTGATGCCATAGCATTACTGCATCCTGAACAGAAGTTGCTGCTGCTGCATGGTTTGTCACCGTATCACCGCATAAACGATATAGGGTCCCATAAGATTCTCCCTTTGCTACTACAAGAGCTCCTCTGGTAATTTTGCAGTAGTTGTTACCGAAAGTGACAGAATACCCTAGCTTATCCATCATCTTGATTGAGAGCAAATTCTTCCGCAAATCGGGCACATGTCGCACATCACATAACATCCTTTCTCTACCATCGTCCAGCCTGATCCTTATGTCCCCTCTTCCCACAATTTCTAAAGGATGATCATCACCCAAGTAGACCATTCCACCACAATATGGCTGATATTTGTCAAACCAGTCTCTGTGGGGAGACATGTGGAAAGATGCACCTGAGTCCAAAACCCAGGTATATAAAACAGATCTGTTGTTACTGATACAAAAGGCTTCACATGTTGCCGTCTCTCCTGAATCTGCTGTATTGGCCTCAGCTGATGGCTGATTTTGCTTTTCACCATTCTTTAATTGCCAACAGTCCTTCTTTGAGTGTCCTGGCTTCCCACAATGCCAACACTTCCCTTTCTGCTTACGTCCTTTAGACTTAGATCTGGACTGTGATCTACCTTGTTTACTCCTCTCGAAAGATCGACCTCTCACAGATAGGGCTTCATTGGTTGAGGGTTCCAGAGACGTTTTTCACCTCAACTCTTTTGCCAACAAAGCGGCTACCACATCATCAAATTTTAGAGTTCCTGATGATGCATTACTGATGGTCATCACCATATGATCCCAGGTGTCCGGGAGGGAACAAAGTAGGGTGATAGCTCTATCCTCATCCTCCATCTTCACATTAACTGAAACCAGTTTACCGATAAGAGTATTAAACTCATTCAAATGATCTGCCACGGATGAACTTTCCTTCATCCTCAAGCTATAAAGTTGCTTTTTCAGAAAAACCTTGTTTGTTGCTGATTTTGTCTCATACAACTTTTCAAGCTTTTGCCAAAGGGCTTCCACGGTCTTCTCTTCAGCTACATTGAACAAGACAGAGTTCGCTAGGCAGAGACGGATTGTAGAGACCGCCTTCCTGTCCAGCGTTGCCCACTCCTCATCTTTCATGCTGCTTGGTTTACTCGCGACCCCTTTCAAGGCTAGAGCTTGGTCATTCTGAACCAACAAATCCTCCACCTTCATCTTCCATAGAGCGAAGTTCCTGCCATCAAATTTCTCAATCTCGAACTTGGTTACACCTCCTATCATTGTTTCAGCTCCCACTCGCACAAAACCTTAGGCTCTGATACCAAATGTTAGTAAAATTTCAGATTTTATACCTGCAAGCAGAAAACACAATGACAGAGAACAAAACAACAACACAAGTAACACAGAGATTTTACGTGGAAACCTGCAATGTGCAAGAAAACCACGGGGCAATGGCAACTTCTTCTTTTATTAATTTCAGCAAACTTTACATTCACACAACTTATTCATATGCAAGGGATCATTCCCCTTTTATAGAGCAAAGAAGGAAGACTCCGAAACTGTTCGTTTCCTCTCCCAAAGGAAGCCTCCAAAAAACTGTTCGTTTCCACTCCCAAGGAAAAGCGCCTGAACCTGTTTGCCTTCCACATCCAAATGTCTGTCCCAGACGTCTGCTGCCTAGACGTTTGGCCTAGATGTCTAGCAGCCTAGACGTTTGGCCCAGACGTCTGGCCTAGACGTCTAACAGCCCAGATGTCTGGCCTAGACATCTAATAGCCCAGATGTCTGGCCTAGACATTTGCTGCCTAGACGTCTAGCAGCCCAGGCGTCTTTCCTAGACGTCTGGCCTACACATCTAGTAGCCGCCTCTGTTACCTCAACTTTACTGACTAAAAATTTTGTATAGTGACTTCACCTCCTAACAGATGAAGCTAAAAGAACGTCATCAACAAAGAAGAGAATAGAAATCAGCACATATTGGAGAAGGCAACCATCCTCTGCGTGAGCGTTCTCCCTAATAAAAATATCAAGCTTGTCGATGAAGATCCCAAAAAGTGTTGGGGAAAGAGGGCAACCCTGTTTCACTCCTATGGTGCTAAGAATACTAGCTGAAAGCCCCTCAGGGGAGTGAAACCGACCCTTCATAGTCTCATATAACCGTGAAACCGCTATCAAAAGCTGCCCAAAGATGCCAATTGACCGAAGTCTCTCAAGAAGTAAATGCCGAGGCACCGTGTCGAAAGATTTCTTGAAGTCCACAAAGCAATAATAAACCTTCGAAGACTTAGAACGCGCCTCCTCAATAATAGCTCTAAGGGCTAGGATGTGATCTATGGTCTGGTGATCTTGCCGAAAACCAGCTTGGCCAATAGCCCTATGACCTTCTTCCTCCAATTTTCGGGAGAGAAGCACATTCAATGTTGTGGCATAGAGCTTGGCTAAGATATGCCCAATCATGATAGTCCTGTAATTATTATGTTCATGGGGATCACCTGCCTTATGGATGGGGTGAATGATATGCTGAATCCAGTAGTCAGGAAAACCAGAGCAAATAGAGCGATTAAAGAGATTAGTGAGGGGCCCAACAAGAGGGTCAATGCAATGCTTCAAAAATTCTACCTGTAACCCATCCAAATCTGCTGCTTTGGTCGTACAAAGTTTCCTAATAGCTTGCCTGACAAGCCTAGTAGAAAAGAGGTGGCATGAAGAAGGGGGTGAGGGAACAATAATAGGAGGCTGATTTGGGATGGTGTAGAGGGATGAGGCATGAGTGTTCCAAGAGGAAAGATTGATCCCATGAGTCATCCGATCACGAGGGAGGATAAGGTGCCAGAAGGAATTAGGAGACTGCTGAAGGGAGTGATTTAGGAGACTGTTGAAGGGAGTGAGGAAGCCCAACAGATTTCAAGTCTGTCTCCTTAACCATTCGGACATATCGACATGTAATATAATATAATGGGGTGTCTGTGGACACCAAATAATCTCACTAAATGAAAATGAAATTATACTCCAACTGATAAATGAAGGGGTTTTATACCCAATAACAAGTTACCTTTAGGTCAAGGTTGTGAGATTGACCTTCAAGAAAACAAAATTACAAAAATTCAAGGTTTACATGGGCCCAAGGGCTAATATGAACAATAAAAATACTAAAGTCGGCCATAGCCTCAAGAGAAGCTTAACCACCACATATTCCAACAGATTGGAAGGTGGTGGGAATCTTCATGAAACCAAAGGGCATGACTAGGAACTTGTAATGAGCATGCTGCTTATAAAAGGTAGTCTTATGCATATTCTTTGCGTGCATGTCAATTTGATGGTACCTCAATCTTAATTTTAGAGAAGATAATTGTGTCATGTAGCTCATCAATTAACTTTATGACTTAGGGAATTGGACATCAGAAATCCATTTCAATTTTGCATTTGTTAGGAGTGCGATAATGAATCTCTTTAACTTAGGGAATTGGAAATGAGAAATCTATTCTTAATTGTACATTTGTAAGGAGTTTGATAGTGGACAGACATTTAGAATGTTTTGTTTTCCTTCTGTACTACTATTGTGGGGGTAGCAAATAGGCTTTTACTTGGCTTGATGTGTCCCATTTTCAACAGCTCATGAATCACCTTCTCAATTTCAATTTTGAATACTTTTGGGTGTAAATAGGGTGTGTTATAATTGACTTAGTTCCCTTTTCCGGTTGTATGATGTGCTATAACCTCTATTGGATAGCAAACCTTTAGGAATGTCTCTAAACACACTTGCAAACTCACGTCATAGGCAATGTACCGGCTGTCTGTGCACATGTTTCATCGAACTTTTTTTGATTGGTGTAGTATTTTAAGGGTGTTGTATTGGACCACATAATCAAGGGTCCCTTTTCTCATATTTTTTTGCATTTTTATATGCTGAAATAAACATACCATTTGGAGTTCTAAACCCATCAGTTTGGGGTTGTTCTTTGTTATACATAAACTTCATGTACCTAAAAATTCATGTTGTTAGTCTTAGTCAACACCACCCAATGACACAATATAAAAACCATATTTTAAGCTGCAAGCTTACTGTAGTGGTAAGGGCTTTGGCCTCTCTTTGAGAGGTCCAAGGTTCAAACCCCACTCAGTATGAGGGGACCGGGACCCCTCATAAAAACCTGTGTAAACTCATTGAAAAAAATACAAAAACCATATTTCACAAAATAAGTTCCCATATGAAGGGCAAGACCTTTAATTGCATGCTTGTCATGGAGTTGGGACCCTTCAACAGTACTAATATTGAGATGAGGACATTTCATACTTGACAAACCCAAATATGGATACAATTTTGGATCTAGGAAGTGTTGGTTACGAATCTGCCATGAGGAAAGGATTTTGGGTTAATGCGCCCAGATTCGCCCACCAGAGATGAAAGGCCGGAAGGAAGAGATGCCTTCCGAGCCAATCTCCGGAGAAGGCCGGCTCCTTTTGGGGGGTTTTCTGATTTAAGCTAAGAGTGCAGGAAAGAGATAAATGTACATAAAGAATATACAAATATACTTGGAGGTTGGTGGGGGGAACTAACAAAGACGGCAACCCAGCAATCACCAATACTCACTGCATTATAAATATAAAGCACGACTGAGAACTGCAAAATCTAACGTATACTTCCGATACCTAAGCAGTGTACGCACGGCTACAACGGCTCCCTAACAGACATTCCCTACAAGGAACTAACAGTACGGCAACACGTCAATCACCACCTACGGACACTAACATGGGTAGAAAGCAATCATAGAGATATCATGAGCTGTGTATATGTGTCGTGTAGAGAATTTAACCGCACAGCTTCAATGGCTCCCTAACGTACATTCCCTACAAGGAACTAACAAGACGGCAGCAGCACCAATCACCGTGATACGGACCAAGCAACTTAACACACAACCGATGAAACCGCTACTACATCTATTCTATGTATCCTTTTAATTAATGAAGTACATAGGGTGCTTTAAACAAGCAATGCTAGAGGCACTTGATCACCAAATGCTGAAATGAATCAACGAGCCGTGACACAGGTTAGCCTAAGGCATGAATATAAAGAAAGGCAGGATAAAAAACAGAAGCAGCAGAATGTAACCAGGCATACAAATTATATTTATAAGCAGAAGCACGGTTACATTGGTTCCCTAACGTACATTCCCCATCCACCCTTTACAATGAATTCATGGTGGGCTTTTATAGCCCGAGTCCCTCCCGCTACATTAATGGGCACAAGGTCCCAGCCAAACATAAGCCGACAAAAGCGGCGAAAGAGCCGCAAATGCCGACCTTTTGTCGGACCGGACCGTACCCGCAGCATGGTCTTCCCGGAAGCCGGACGGCTACGTGGCGGTGTGTTGGGCGTAACTTCAATCCGGCAAAGGATGCGGGTAGTCGGAGCAGTAGAACCTCAGATCAGCTTTGAATGAGGCTACCGGCACAGCAAGTGCAGCCCATGCTCGTCCTTTTGCTCGGCACGTCTCGGCTCAAATCCCGAAGCTGGACACTTGTCAGAAGATGGGTGATGCTGTTTGACACGTGTCTGCCTTGGAGGGCAGTCTGTCCATCTTCGCTTGGGATCGGAGCGCCTCGGGATGCGCGGGCAGAACGCAGTGCAATCGGGAAGGCCTTCATGCCTTAGATGTTTTTCTGAGTTTGTTTCCCTTCGCGCACTCGTCAAGGGCGCACCCGACTTCGCCGCGAAGTCGGGCCGCGCATGTGGAAATCGGTGTCCGCCGCCGTTCGGACTTTGCTCCGGCACTTTGTCATTTTCTCGTCACCGCTCCGCGCTGCAAGGTGCGCTCAGAATGGGGCGAAGTCGACTCGCACCAAATCGGGCGAAGTGCGCACTTCGCACCAAAACTGGGCGAAGTGCGAACTTCGCACCCAGACTGGGCGAAGTGCGAACTTCGCACCCACACTTAGCCATTTTTCAGGTAACCTTCTGGAAAGTTGAAAAATCAACTGGGGAACTCCGAGAAAAAGGGGGGAAGAAAGAGAATGTGGGAAAGAAAAGGAAAGGGAGAGAAGAAGGCAGGAAAATAGAGGAAGAGGGGAAAAGAAGAGCAGGACTGTTACAATACTGAAGACATTGCACCCCGTGCAAAATGTGACAACATTTCTGGCGGCTCGCGGGGTGTCGAGCTCGCCTCGGCGCAAAGAATCCATGCCTTCATCCTTTGGGTGCAGAGGAACTTGCCTCCCCTGCCTTTTGCCGCTCTAGCTGTTCTCCTTGCGGCAACTGTTCTTCATATTCATCTTTGTCAGTTGCCTCCTCAGAGTTACCTTCCGAAAGCTCTCCATCTCTTGCTTCTGCCTCGCAGATGCGAGTGTATGCGGCCTGGGCTGGGCGCCAGGCTTCTGCTTCAAATGGCCGGCGGTCAGCTACATCTTCTAATGCTGCGTGGAAAGCAGCGACCGCGTGCAGGTCGATGGTGAGGTATCTTTTTTCTAACTCCTGGAAGTAGGAGCTGATCTTGGAATATTTGGACACCATCCGAGTGACTCGATTGTCTTGAATTGGCTCACTCCAACCTATCAATTTCAGTCGTATCCGCTTCAAAGGACTCGCCAATTCCTTTTCACCCGATCTAGGGTGAGAAGCTCGCCATTCTCAACAAAACCTCGGGCACCCTAGTTCGTAAAGAGCGTGAAAGGGGGCCGGACAGATATCCCTTTCATGTCCGAATGCATCAAGCATTCGTCTGGCAACCCTCACCTCTTCAACTTTTTTGAAATATTTGTGCAAGGTCACCCTTGCACCTGCCCATTCTGCAGCGAATGAGGACACGGGAGAAAATTGGAGGCCGTTGCGCTCGCGCTCCTGAAGATTTACCGCCGTGTCCAGCCATTGCTTCGCCTCGACGCTCGGCCTCCTCTACCACAAGCTTTCCCGGGCGTAAACTTCTTGAATTCTCGGATGCGAAATCCGTAACCGCCATCGCCTTATAGGTGTGGGGCTTGCATTCCCGCAGCAAACCAGCCCGCATCTCCTTAACCTTTGTCTTTGAAAAGACCGTCGCTTGAGATGCTCTCTCTCGCAAGTTGCGATCGCGCTCGCTTCAAAGACTCTTGGAGCCGAGAAATCTGCTCCGAGGCCGCTTGCTTTTCGGTTGCGGCTTGTTGCCGAGAAGCGGCCAGCCGGGCTTTGAGTTCATCTATTTCTTGCCGCGCCGTCTCAGCCTGCTCCGTGGACCTAGACAGTCCTCTTCAAGCTGCCTTGTTTTATCCTCGCAACCCGAAAAGTTCTTCCCCGCTCCTCCGCACTTTTGACAAAGAGATCGTCGCCTTTGCGCATAATCGATCGAATCCGATATTGCTTGTTAATGTCGTCAAAGCTCTTCTCCTTTGTCCGGAGCTCGTAGTCCGCCCCCGGTCATTTCCCGGAGAGGCTTCTTCACTTTTGGGATTATTTTCTCCGTTGTAATCACTCTCCTCTCGAAATTGTACTTTGCGCGTTTTACCGGGGCGGCTATCTCTTCAGGTCTCCTCCGCTTCAGGTTCTGGAGGAAAGAGACAGAATACTCTACAGCTCTCGTTGCCAGGGGCAAGTCGTCTGTATTCTGGAGGTCGTCCATGAAATCTGGTTCCCCCAGCCTAGGGTTCTGCTGAGACGTCTCTCCTGCGGGAATGGGATCAGGAGGAACCGGACAGACCTTGGAAGAATCGGCCGCTTGTGGGGGCGACCGGGAAATGGAGATGGGAGCGGCTGATACTGTGAGGGTTTGAAGCGGCTGAGAAGGTGGATGTGACGGTGAACGGACGGTCTCAGCACTAACTTCAGGCGAAGGGTTTGGAGTTGTGCTCAGAGAAAGAGAGACGTTAGGGTTCTGAGCAAACTGATCAAAAGAATGGGGGCCGCTAGAAGGGCGCGGAGACGGAGAGGGGGATGCGGTCATAACTTGCTCGGATTGAGCGGGAGACGGAGTGGGAGTAGGACTGGGTGAGACCAAAGAGACAGGGGCAGCAAACGTACCTGCGGGCTCCGCCTGAGCCGATGCCGGATGGATGTCTGTGCTCCTGATTTCGGCGGCTGGCTTGGGACTGCCTAGAGAAACTGTCTCTGCGGTGGCAGAACGCGGCCGCGGCTCGCGACCGGTCGCCGCACTATCGTGCTAGGGTCGCCCGATTTTCTCAACTCTCTTCTGCTTCTTCTCCTCCGGAATAACAATGGATCGTGGGAAGGAGATGAAGCAGGTGCAGCAGGCGCTGATGCTCCCACGGTAAACTTGTACCGGGGTTTGACTTGCAGAAGGTCTGCCGCAACCGGTCTGCCCTCTGACGGCGCTGGCGCTTTTCGTGCCTGAGGGATTGCCTCGGGCGTTGCTTTGACTAATTCTTTCGCCTTCTCAGGCGCCGTCTTAGAAGCCACGGGCTGCATCGGATCGATCTGGACGTCTGTTGGGCCCACGCTGGCAGTTGCCGAAGTGTACAACTGTTGGGAGGAAGACCCTCCTTTATAGTCCTCAAAGGGGCCTCGGGGAACGTAACCTTGATATGCGAACGACCGCCAGCTGTCATGATGCCGGTCATAGAGAACCGAAAAGTCGTCATCTACGGCCAGATTTCTTCTCGTGGACTTGTCGTGCTGCGTGCGGCATCTCATCTTCCAAAGATTCGGCAATCTTTTCTTTAGACCAGCTTAAGGCCTCGCTATCTTGGATAGAAATTTTTTGAACCCCGGAGATGTGAACCGGTGGTCCGGGTTTCTCTTGGGGTCATATGTCACCTCCTCGCAGAAAAATCCCGCCAAGGAGGAGAAGCTTCCATCAATTCGATTTCCTACTCAAGGTCCACATGGACCACATCGCACTTATCTTCGGTTATATCTGCCCGGGGGCAGAGATGTGTGAACTTTCCCCTTATCCCATACGGGTCATACTTCCAACGCTGCGGCAACAAAACCAGGCCAATCCGGGAAAATTCTTGCTCAAGGTAGACATGCTGTCCTACCTCAAAAATCTCAACGTTTGCCCAGGAAAGAGGGTATTGAAAAATCTGTCCTCTCTTCTTTCCTAGGCCGAACTCCTCTTCAACATAGTCCATCTGTCGGCAACCTCCATCCCGAACAAATGCTCCGAGCACCCGCAAGGCAGCAAATGGGGTTTGCCCTTGAATCCGTAGATTCTGACCACAATCCCTTGCGTCAGTCTGAAAACGTCCCCAAGCTTCTGATTCATCAAAGCGCTTGTCATTTCTCTCGGGGGGCGGGGATTTCGCTTTCGCTGAAGACTGACATGACGAATCCCGTAAAGTTGAAGTTGAACTTGTAGTAGGACCCTTTCCGGTATAAGTCATCCGTCCAGTTATAGACGGGCCGTGGCTCTCCCTTCTCGTTGACCTTCTTCAGGTTTGGGATCGGCATTCTGGGGTGCAAATGGTACAAACAAAGCCATAGCTAGAATATAACTAAACCGAAAATCGGTGGACCGCTTCTTCCGAATTTTGACCAGCCGGAGTGGATGGCGTATGCCACCACCCGCCCACCGAAAAAGATGGGACGTTTCCGCTTCTCCGTGCTGCCGGTTCGTAGGATTCTCCGCATAGGAGACATTCTCGCAGCGCTAGCTGGTACAGTTGTACCAGCTCATCAGAGTCGCAGCCAAGAATTGATGCCAAAATGGTATACAAGTACTTGCTCTAAAATTGTGCCAAGGGCATGGGGCCAGTTGGCCACTGTCCGGCTGCAAGCGGGGCGTTCAACTCTGAATTGAGGAAATCCCTCATCCGTTTGGTATTCGCGAAGCGTCCCGCCTGCTCGCCCAAATTTATCTTTCTGAGGATGGTGCTGGAGTCATACTCCAACCCTGGGGCGAAAGTCGGTCGGATAGCCTCCCCGCGCAAGTGTGAATAAGGGTTTACCGCTGGAGCTGCAAATTTGCCGGTAACCGGTCCGTAGTGTCCGACAATTAGGTCTACCGGCTCCGGCATTGGTGGACAGGAGGGCACAAGAATTTGAATAGATTGGATTTGTACGCCGCTCCGAAATGGTGGGAGGGCGAAACTTTGTCTGCCCAGCTCTCCACATTTGCCCGCAGCTTCGTCAAGCTCATAGAAAATGAGCCGTCCTTGTATCCCGCTAAGTAATTTAACGGAGGTGGTGGGGCTTGCCCACGCTGTACCTTTTTCGTCCGGGACTTTGACTTTCTTTCTGGCGGGGTTTCGCTTCTGAAAACGCCCGGCCGCGGTAAATCCTTTGGTTCGCCACTTCCACTGGACTGCGCTGACACTGGCATCTTTCCTCGGTCCATCTCTTCGAATCAGCAATAATTACAGGTTCAGGTCGTCTGCAGCAGATTTCGCTGTCACAGGAATAATTAGCACCGTCCGAGGAATAATCTGTGTAGTCTGGAATGTTTGAAAACATCTGACCCCCTTTTCTAGATAAAGACAGCGCCATAAATGCCGCGCAGGAGGGGGTAGGTCGGCTGAGTTAAGGTTCTTAGATGGTCGCGCAGGAGAATGTTTGGAAAAAGTGCACTCCGGCATACGTGCCATGTTCTTTTGCTTGCACTTTCGTTGAGGAACGTGCAATCATTAACTCGTCTTGGACGCTGCGCCATGGCTGACGTCACGGCCGAAATCAGGGCACACTGCTCAAGAAAGAAGCATTGGTGCGGAAACCCACTTTGAAACGGTCGCAACGCGCCTTGGGCCCAACTTGGGACCTTTTTTGAATATTTTATTCATTTTTTAACATTTGCCCAAATTGGCCCAGAAAACGAGGCGCCGTCGGGCTTCGCCCAAAGTTGGGCGCGACCCGACTTCGCCGGCGAGTCGGACTTCGCCCGAATTTCGGCGAAGTTCGAACTTCGCGCGAAGTGCGCGTTGAACCGCTCTCGTTTCCTTTGATCGTCCGAATCGCGCAACTTGCACATTGAAGTGAGTCGGACTTCGCCCGAGTTCGGGCGAAGTGCGAACTTCGCGCGAAGTTTGCACTTCGCGCGGAGGTCGTGCGCAGTTCGGACTTCGCACACTAGCCGGCCGAAGTCGGACTTCGCCCAAGGTTGGGCGCAGTCCGTCCTCCTTTGCTTTGCAGCCTTTTCCTTGAACAAGCTTCGCATTTGGCTGGCCCGAAGCCCGACTTCGCCGCGAGTTGGACTTCGGCCAACACTTAGCCAAATTTTTTCCTTTTTCCTTTTTTCTTCTTTCTTTGTTTGCTTCTTCTTTGTACACCGAACTTCGCCCATCCTGAGGGCGCCGACGGACTTCGCTGCGAAGTCCGTCTTTCTCTCCCGTGCCGCAGTTAAGCTCAAATAATAAAAAATAAAATTAAAAGCTGAAAACAGGAAACTGTACATGCTGGGAAATGAAAAAGCATAAGGGAAATTTTTTACAAGGAAGGGCCACTTGGGCACCTTCAGCAGCGGTAAATCTTTAAGTGGAACCCGTTGACAGGGATAGGTAGGAGCTGACCCTCCATATCCCGCAGAACGTAGGCATTGAACTGGTTCACCCGGGCAATCTGATAAGGGCCCTCCCAGAGAGCATCAAACTTCCCGTGATTACCCGGCTTTGCTTTATATGAGTCCCACTTCAGCACTAGGTCCCCGATTTCGAAAACTCTGGCAGTAGTGCCTTTTGCAAACCAGCCTTGGGTTGCAGCAATATGATCAGTGAAGGCCTGGTATGCACTTTCTCTGTCTTCTTCCAACTGCAGGAGTTGGCATAGTCTGTCGTCCACCGGGTCTCCGCTGCTCCTGTCTTCGTCCAACATCCACAGGGCAGGGATCTCAATGTGTGATGGCATGACAGCCTCTTTACCATAGACGAGCGCATAGGGGGACGTTCTGAGGGATTTCTTAAATGCAACTCTGTCCGCCCACAGTGCCCGGTTCAGGAGTAAGTGCCAAGTCCGCTTGTTTCTTTCAATGGTCCTCCGGATGATCTTCAGGAGGTTCTTGTTAGTAGACTCGGCAAGGCCATTCCCCCGCGGGTAGTAATTAGAAGACATCTTGTGATAGATGCCAAGTCTGCCAGTGTACTCCGTGAGTACACCGCCTACAAATCCCGGACCGTTGTCGGTCACAATCGACTCGGAACCCCGAAGCGGGTAATCGTGCTCTCAATGAACCCGATGACCGTTTCTTGGTCTCGCGTTCTGGTCGGGATTGCCTCCGTCCACCGTGTAAAATAGTCAGTAGCTGTGAGAATAAACTTGTGTCCGGCGGAGGAGTTAGGAGAAATCACCCCAATGAAGTCTAGACCCCATTGCTGGAACGGAGTCTCGGCCTGAATCGGTTGAAGGGGCAGGGGTGCTTTTCTGTTTCGGCCAGCAAACCTCTGGCATTGATCACATTTTGAGCAGACCGCATGCGCGTCTAAACAGAGTGGGCCAATAGTACCCAGCCCTTATTATTTTTAAGGCCGTTGGCCTTGAAGAATGGTGACCCCCAGGCATCCCGGAATGAAAATCTCCGAGGACCCTAGACTGGTCTGATTTTCTGACGCACCGCAACAGGATGCCGTCGATGTTTTTGAAATAAAGCCCCTCGGGGCGAAGAGTGTACCTAAGTGCACCTAGCCGAAATCTCCTTCGTTGTGAGGCGTTCAGGTGATCGGGACATCTTCCGGTGCGTAAGAATCTCACCAGCTCATCCGTCCAATCACTCCCCTCCGATAAGGAGTTGGCTAGGTAGATGCGTGTCGCCGTGTCCTCCCACTTACAAAGCGGAGATGCCGGCTACGGCGCTTCGGGCCAATTCCCGACACAAGGCTCGGCCTCCGATAAGCTTGGTGGGCCGCACTTCAATGTCAAACTCCCGGATCTTGGCAATCCATCCCGCTCTCTTGTGACCCGGTTCTCCTTGTAAGATGAAGCTTCGAACGTCCCGGTGAATCACAAAGACAGTGGTCTTGCTCTGGGAGACAAAATGCCTGAACTTTCGAAGGGACTTCATGACAAGCATGAACCTGCCGCTCTATAAAATTATACTTTTCTTCATGCGGCAGAATCACTTGGCTCAGGAACGCTATGGGGCGCTCCTCACCATCGTCTCCCTTCTGAGTCAGACCGCAGCCGTAACTTTCGGGTTCTCCCACTGCATACGGGATGAAGTCCTTGGAGTAGTCCGGGTTTGTCAATACCGGAGCTTGCGCAACTCGAGCCTTGATTTCCTCGAAGGCTTGCTCTCTCTCATCACCCATTCGTAAGGTGTATCTTTCTTCGCAGCTCGGCCATAGGCTTGATCACTCGTGCGAAGTCGGGGATGAACTTCCGCACGAAGTTAATCCGACCGAAGAAGGACCGCAGCCCTTTTTTATCAATGGGGCCGGCAAGCGTAACGAGGGCTTCCGCTCCGTCGTGGTCAATGGCGAGGCCTTCCTCGGAGATGACATGTCCCAACAGCCTTTCCTTCCTTTACCGCGAAGACGTACTTCTTCGGGTTTATAGAAATGCCGAATTCTCGACAACTCTCAAATATTTGTCGTAGGTGCGAAACATGATCTCCTCGTTGATGAGAGAAAACAATCATGTCATCGAGGTAGATGACAATAATCTTATTGAGCAGCTCTCAGAAGGCCAAGTCCATGGCCCTTTGGAACGTGGCGCCAGCATTGGATAAGCCAAACGGCATGCGCTGATAGGCGAACGTTCCCCACTTCGTGGTAAACGCCGTCTTATGCTGGTCTTCGTCTTTGACCCAAATCTGGTTGTAGCCGGAAAATCCATCTAAAAGTGAAAATCTCTCGGGCTCCAAACAACGATATGTAGAATCTGGTCGATTTGGGGAAGCGGATAGTGGTCCCTGAGGGAAGCCTGATTTAGGTTTCTGAAGTCGACACAGAGACGAATGTCGCCATTCTTTTTCCTCACGGGCACCAAATTCGCGACCCAAGATGAATGTTTGATGGGGTAGATGATCTTGGCCTCCAAAGATCTTCAAGAGCTCGGTTTTCATCATGGCCTCAATCTTTGGATTCACGGCCCTCTGCTTCTGTCGGAACGGCTTGGCGCCATCCTCTAGCTCAATGGTATGCTGGATGACAGTTTTGTCATACCCCCTCAAATCCTCGTAGCACCAGGCCACGATGTCGGGGAACTCCCGGCACAGTGATCTGATTTGCCCAAGTTCCTCCGACGTGTAGTCTGTTCCGACCTTGATAGTTTTACTAGGTTCAAGTTCCTTGTCAGCATACTGCCTCGGGTCTACTTTGATTCTGTGAGATATTGCTCTGTCATTCTGATCAAAGAGACTTTCTAATGTAATCAGTCCTTTTGGGACATGATTATTCCGTAACTGTATCAACCCCTCATATTGCTCGTCATCAGGGTCTCTACCTTCGATTACACACACTTCGTTAACCAGGAATGTGACGATCTCCTCGTCACAACTGAACACCCGCCGTGGTGTCCTTATCTGCACGTAAGGCTCGTAGATAGTACGAACCGGCTTCGGTCTCTCGGACAACGTCTTCACCGGAACGCACTGGCTCCAACGTACGCCGTAATATCGGCGTGCTTGTTTTTCTCACGCGATATTGCTTTGACATTCAACGAGTCGAATGACTCCATCGGGTCCCACACCCGGTTACGGTACGCTCTAAGAAAATGCTGTTTGGATGCGCATTTCTCCGTAACTTGGTGACACACCAGCTCTGAATCTCCGAAGATCTGCAGGTGTTTGATCCCGAGCCTCTCCGCCTTTCGCAAACCCAAGCACAGGGCTTCGTATTCCGCCGAGTTGTTAGTGCAGCTCCAGGCCAGCCTGTAGGCATAGTCCTTCTGGATTCCAGTTGGAGAAACCAGAAGTACCCCTGCACCGGCGCCATTCTTGCATCGCGCGCCGTCAAAGAAAAGCTTCCACAGCTCTTCGGGTGCGGGTCCCACTTTTTTCGCAGCTGACACGTCAAGCCTCTCGGGCTGTACAATGGAGTAACAGCCCTGCTCTGTCCCGATTACGGCATTGAAGTCCCGCAATGAGAACTCATCTTCAAGCTGTAGCACTTCGAAGGCTTGCTCGGTCAGCTCCACCGTCACCGCTTCTTCCTTCCGACAACCGGACCATGCAGCCAACTCTCCTCCGGTATCTTGTCTACTAGGAAGGGGGAAGGCTTCTCATTAAAAATTTTCAGTCTCCTTCCTTTGAAGGGCACTTCCATGTGTGAGTAGTCTAGAGACAGGTACCCGCCCAACTTCGCAGTGAACTCCCGAGAGAGACACATGCCGAAGTAAGGCTCCAGGTCGACAATCACGACCTCTTGGATGACTACGATGTCGAGAGCTTTGTGCAGTCGGATAGGGATGTCCTTTATGACACCAACTGTCTTAACAGGGGTGCCGTCTAATTGTAGCACGCCTTGGCTGCTCCGTGTGTATTCCATCCCGATCTCATCGCAGACGGCCTTCGGCATCACAGTCGAGGAAGCACCGTAATCCACCATGCAGTTGTGAACTATGTGCCCTTGCATCCGTAAAGACTGATAAAAGGGTGGCGGTCTGTTCTTCCCAGTGGCGGAGATCATCAAAGGTTGAACTAGGACAGCGGGCTGTATCTGTCTGCCGCTCTTCATGTTCTTCGGTGATTCTTGCAGCAGATCCACCTGGCCTGGGAGCAGAAGAGCATCATACATGCTGATTCTAGCAGGCGTTCTTTTCAACTCGTCTACAATACTGTAGCCCGAGGTACTAGCTCCTTCTGCTTGTTTTGCTGGCTCATACTTCGTCCGGTATCGTTGGGTGGCCTCAACTCGCCGTCTCTTGGTCGAGACGGGTACTTCAGCTTCTCCCTGGGCTTGTTCTTTGGTTTCAGCTGGAGGCTGAGGTACGGGAGCCTTAGCCGGAGTTGGGGCCTTTGCTAGAGGTTTGGCCGGAACAGCGGCAGCCTTTGCCGGAGAAGGCTTGGCTGGAGCTTTATCTTTGGATGCCTTCTCCTGGGCTGTGTAAGGCCACAGCCGCTAGGATGGCGGCAGCCCACCGGGCTGCGGTTTTTCTCTTCTTGCGTAGACTTGCAAAGGCTTGGCCGCATCCGCGGCTTTCTTTTCTTCCTTGGCAGGTGACGCTAGATTCTCTTCCGGGAGGGCAAAGTTGGCCTCGCCGTCCAAGATCATGTACAGCTCATCGTCTTCTATAGCGCTGCCGGCCAATGTCTGGATGTAGTGCTGGTGCAGAGTGCAGCCTTCCTCCGAATGCGGGTCGTTGCACGTAGTGCACCAGTTGACCTGGTCGGGAGGACCAGGCGGGTCTTCTATAGCAAGGATTTCTCGAGGCGGACGCCTCGCGGGCCGATGTTCCGGGGCTTTGTCTTTTGTCGCGCGGGTGGCGCATACGGCCTCCTAGGAGCAAGGTCCATCTCGGGCTCGTTCTTCTTCATAGCGGTCATGTCATTGGACATGGCATGGTATCCGGAGGCCAAAGCCCGCACCTCCCGTAGAATCGTGTTCTGGATGCTGCTGTCAGGTAGCGGCAATTGTGCCGGTGGGGGCAATGCGGCCAATGGAGGAGGGTTAGAATAAGATGCGTACTGTGGGGGAGCAGGAAGTGCTGGAAAATGCGGGGTGGGAGGAGGCGGATGAGGGTAATGCAACTGAGGCGGGCCGTAAGGAGTTACGACCGGCGCCGGATTCCACTGCTGCTGGGTTTGCTGTCCTGATGTGGACGGCGCACCACCGTGGCGTAAGGATACCGTGATCCGGGGAAGTCGGGATGAATGGGTTCCCGCACCCCGGACGGAAGCCTCGCCGATGGAGATAATGTCGCCTTCAGCTTGTCGGGCAGCTTCGTACAGCGCAGGAAACTCGTCAATTCTGGCGATCTTCACAGCAGTGCATATGTCTGAGTTGAAGGATCTCAGATAGTAGTGAGCAGCCATGCCGGCTGAAGGCCGAAGTTCGCGAGGTACCCGTTTCCAGGATCTCGCAAACCCGATGTTAAAATCAGACACCTCCTCTTGAGGATGTCTCTGGATAGCTTGGAACTGATGCAGCAGAGAAGTAGGGTCAGCAGACTCGTTGCATCCTTTTACGAGCCTTCTGGCAAGCTGGGGCCACCCTGTGATGGATCCCTCTCGGCGCCGATCTCCACCAAGAGAGAAGCTTTCCCCTCGTGGAAAGGGCCGCAGAACGGGTCTTCACACTCTCATCGGTGATAGTATGCAATGCGGCCGTGGCAAGGATGTCCTGGATGTGCTCGTACGCCGTCTTTCCGTAGCCGTCGTATGTGGGAATAGACTTTAAAGCAGCAGGGGGCACAGCTTGCTGTCCGACCAGGGCCAAGGGCCCCGTAGAGTCCACCGCCGGGAAGAGATCATCGTCATTCGGCTGTTGAGCAGCCATTTCTTCTTCTTCTTCTTCTTCTCCGCCGTCGGTTGTGTACTCAGTGTCGGTACTTTCCGAGGATGCAGGATCTTCTTCTTCCTCGGCCTCTTCTATTTCGTACTCAGCTCCGCCGATTTCAGCTTCGGCTTCTTCTTGTATCTCAGCCTCGGCTTCGTCGACACGAGCTCGCGGGTCAGCCAACCTGGGAATCTCGCCTCGAGCGTTGATATCCAGTTCGTAGAACTCAGGCGGGCTTCTTGGATCCCTTGCTTGCCACCTTCTTGTGTGCATGAAGGTGCCGGGACCGGTCTTTCGGACTCAGAGGATTTGTTCGTGCAGAGTCGCCAGGTGTTCAGATTTGGAACAGCAATGAAGCGAACACCGGTGCTTCAATTCTGTCGGGGGTGAGAAACTTCCTTGTCTCACCAGGTGCTCAGGAACCACTGTCAGCGCCAGGTGGAGACTGATCAGAAAATCTTTCTTCAAACGTGGGACCAGGGTCCCACCGGGCGTGCCAGAGAAACTGTTGGTTACGAATCTGCCATGAGGAAAGGATTTTGGGTTAATGCGCCCAGATTCGCCCACCAACATGAAAGGCCGGAAGGAAGAGATGCCTTCCGAGCCAATCTCCTGAGAAGGCCGGCTCCTTTTGGGGGGTTTTCCGATTTAAGCTAAGAGTGCAGGAAAGAGATAAATGTACATAAAGAATATACAAATATACTTGGAGGTTGGTGGGGGGAACTAACAAAGACGGCAACCAAGCAATCACCAATACTCACCGCATTATAAATATAAAGCACGACCGAGAACCGCAAAATCTAACGTATACTTCCGATACCTAAGCAAAGGTACGCACGGCTACAACGGCTCCCTAACGTACATTCCCTACAAGGAACTAACAAAGACGGCAACACGTCAATCACCACCTACGGACACTAACATGGGTAGAAAGCAATCATAGAGATATCGTGAGCTGTGTATATGTGTCGTGTAGAGAATTTAACCGCACAACTTCAATGGCTCCCTAACGTACATTCCCTACAAGGAACTAACAAAGACGAGCAGCGCACCAATCACCGGATACGGACCAAGCAACTTAACACACAACCGATGAAACCGCTACTACATCCATTCTATGTATCCTTTTAATTAATGAAGTACATAGGGTGCTTTAAACAAGCAATGCTAGAGGCACTCGCTCACCAAATGCTGAAATGAATCAACGAGCCGTGACAAAGTTAGCCTAAGGCATGAATATAAAGAAAGGCAAGGATAAAAAACGTAAGTGCAGTAACGTAACCAGGCATACAAATTATATTTATAAGGTAAGCACGGTTACATTGGTTCCCTAACGTACATTCCCCATCCACCCTTTACAATGAATTCATGCTGGGCTTTTATAGCCCGAGTCCCTCCCGTTACATTAATGGGCACAAGGTCCCGATCAAACATAAGCTGACAAAAGCGGCGAAAGAGCTGCAAATGCTGACCTTTTGTCGGACCGGACTGTACCCGCAGCATGGTCTTCCTGGAAGCTGGACGGCTACGTGGCGGTGTGTTGGGCAGAACTTCAATCTGGCAGTGATGCGGGTAGCTGGAGCAGGTAGAACCTCAGATCAGCTTTGAATGAGGCTACTGGCACAGGCAGTGCAGCCCATGCTCGTCCTTTTGCTCGGCACGTCTCGGCTCAAATCCCGAAGCTGGACACTTGTCAGAAGATGGGTGATGCCGTTTGACACGTGTCCGCCTTGGAGGGCAGTCTGTCCATCTTCGCTTGGGATCGGAGCGCCTCGGGATGCGCGGCGTAACGCAGTGCAACCGGGAAGGCCTTCATGCCTTAGATGTTTTTCTGAGTTTGTTTCCCTATCGCGCACCTGTCAAGGGCGCACTCCGACTTCGCTGCGAAGTCGGGCTGCGCACAGGTGGAAACTGGTGTCTGCCGCCGTTCGGACTTTGCTCCGGCACTTTGTCATTTTCTGGTCGCCGCTCCGCCGCTGCAAGGTGCGCCTGAATGGGCGAAGTCGACTTCGCACCAAAATCGGGCGAAGTGCGAACTTCGCACCAAAACTGGGCGAAGTGCGAACTTCGCACCAGAACTGGGCGAAGTGCGAACTTCGCACCCACACTTAGCCATTTTTCAGGTAACCTTCTGGAAAGTTGAAAAATCAACTGGGGAACTCCGAGAAAAAGGGGGGAAGAAAGAGAATGCGGGAAAGAAAAGGAAAGGGAGAGAAGAAGGGAGGAAAATAGAGGAAGAGGGAAAAGAAGAGCAGCACTGTTACAATACCGAAGACATTGCACCCCGTGCAAAATGTGACAACAGGAAGCTATGAGTACTTCTAGCATAAATCAAAATTATGATTTATAACTTTCAGAAAACCATCCATAAAAGAGATAGAGTGAAATGATATAACTCTCGTATTTGCCTGTTGTTTTTAGATATATTTGTAGGAATGGAATACAACACACTGCATTACAATTCCGTTACCACTTAGATAACCAAAATAGACAATGGGAATAACTCATGAAAACAAATGGGCACACTACACACACATGTATCCTGCATAACAAGTATCTGCAATGCACCATACTCTGATGAACAATCTACCAACAATATACTTTGGATGATAGGGTCATGGACACACACACACTCTTTCCCTTGCATCTCCCATATAAGGGCGTACTTGTAGACATAACAGGGTTGGTAGGCAGTTAGCAACTACCCAACTACCAGTGAACTACCTGTTTACATAACACATTAAAAATACCCCATTACATTATTACAAAAACGTTGCCACGTGCACATTATTACAATGACTTTGCATCTGCGCATTATTACAAACCCTAGTCAACTATGGCAATCCTTCGCCATTTAACACAATATGGCGACATAATGACAAACACTTTGTGTGCACACATTTGCACATATACATTTCTACGCTCAAACATGCATTCATTTATTCATTCATTATGCATGTCAATTCATCTGCCCACATCTATCCCCTCCTCTAGACTTGTCAGCATCCTTGTCGACACATGTACTGAACATTAGGGATAGAAGCATTGGACACTGTACTGGAATCTCTTGTCATGCTCTTGCTTTTTCTTGTTCCTTAGATTTTTTGCAATTGGCTTTACTTCAAATTACTGCCAACAAAAATTTATTCTCCAATTACTCATTCCACTTCCTAAAATCAATCACATCACGAGCATGACAGGCAATGCCTGTCCCTACCATTTTCGGGGGTTGAGGGAACCATTGAAATTCTCATTGTATGAACTGAATTTTCCTCTGCATTTTGGGCAGCCTTTGCTTGACCCTCTCATACAACTTCTCAACTTAGAATGACCTCTCCATGGCTCTGGACGACCTCTTCTTGGCCTTAGATGTTTCTTCCTTGGCCTTTGACGAACATCCCTTTGCCTTAGATGACCTTGTCTTGGCCTCTGGAAACCTTGTCTTGGTCTTTGACAGACATCCCTTGGCCTCAGACAACCTCGTATTGGTCTTTGACAAACATCCCTTGGCCTCAGATGACCCTGTCTTGGTCTTTGACGGACATGCCTTGGCCTTAGATGACCTTGTATTGGTCTTTGACGAACATCCCTTGGCCTCAGACGATCCTGTCTTGGTCTTTGACGGACATCCCTTGGCCTCAAACGACCTTGTCCTGGTCTTTGAAAACCCAACTCCTGGGGCAAATAGCCTCCTTGGCTGTCCTTACGACCGCCTTTCAAGTCCAAATGCCTTGAGGGTCGTCTAGGGGCCAAACAACTTTCCTAGACGGTTCTAGGGGGCCATACGGCCTCCTTGGCCATCCTAACGGCCTCCTTTGAAGTCAAAATTATCTAGGAGCCAAACAACCTTACTAGATGGTTGGGGCAGGGCCCAAAGGGTCATCTGGGAGCCTCTTGCCCCTTAGAGATGGCCAGGGGATGGCCATGATGACCCTCCCCTCTATTTAGATGGCCTATGGTAAATCTATGGTTGAGTCCTCTCCCCAAAATGACAGGGGAGAAGCCTTGATGACCTCCTCCCTTGGATGGACTATCCTAAACAGCTTGGGTCCCAGCTCGGATGACCTAAGTCCTACTAGTTAGGGCTTGGATCCAGACGACCCGAGTCTGGACGGTTAGACGGCCCTAGAAGGCAGTCAAACACTGAACAACTTCTCTCTTCACTGTTCGCATCATTCGCTTTTTTGTCTACATCACTTCATCGTCTACTTCAGACACTTGTGCAACCTTCTCTTCTTGTGTAGCTTCAACTATCTACTCAATCTTTGCCTCCTCGATTGTAATCCTATTTACCTCCTCAATTGCAGTCGGGTTTATCAAGTTCACCTCCTTTGCTTCTTGGCTAGGGCTATGACTCTTCTCCGACTCTTTGAACCCTCTACACATCTTTGGTTTATCTTGTCTCATAGTACTTTGATAGCAAACTGCCCTTAAAACCGACATCGCCAACATTGTACAATGGGTTTGCCTTGAGTATCATACACAATTTGGTGTCTTCTAGTTCTTTGGAAGTTGTCACAGATTGCATTACTGATGACATCCCCCCTTGTTACAATCTTCCTTTGTGTCGCACATACATGTAGTGATGATGTCATGTCTTTACATGCGTTCTTCGTGTCACTCATATCTTTAGAGTCATTGCTCTTCTATTCAGAGTCACTTCATCGATTTCTCAACCCCAACACTTGGACGATGCACTACTCTCGTTCTCAAAATCATCCTCCAAACTACTCTTATTTTCAGAATCATCACTTTCATTGCAAGAGTCACTATCATCATTAGAGTTGTTAATGTCAGAGTCACTTCCATATTTAGGGTTGCTCTCATCCTCATTAACCTGACACCAATATTTTGATGACATCTTTGCATCGCTTTCCAAGTAAAGGCCTGGTCAAAGGCTCCTGATCTTCTTCCGGCACGTAGGATGAAGTTCCTCTACGAACCACCTCTTCTTCAATGCATCTGATGGATCTTCCTCTAGATGGATAAACAACCCACTCAACCTTTAGTTGTAGGACCCAACAAACTCTTTAAGATTTAGCAATGACCTCATTGTCATTATGGAACAACCGAAATTTCTTCACACATGCTTTGTGCAACTCTTCCCAAGTTTGGTACTTGCCCTTTGGCAATCCCATGTATCACTCTATTGTGATTCCACGAAATGTTGTAGGGAATAACCTTCTCCAATCTATGTCCTTCTGCCCATTCGCTTTCCACATCATGAGGCAATTTTTCCAATGCCTGACTAGGTGTTCTTTTTCACCACCATGAAACATGGGACACACGATATGCTAAAATTGTTCTTTATCTTGACATGTTGATTTGACATTGGTAGTGGTTGTTCGTGTATCTCACCCTTGTCACACACATCATGAGGCGCACCCCATTGTAATTGCTCTCTTGTTGGACTCATGTCTTGCACACCATGAAATATGCCAACTTGCAGTTGCTTTGATGTCAAAATCCCCTTCGTGCTCACCATCGAGCACACCAACCCGCTGTTGCTCTAGTGTCAAACTTCCATCTTGTGTAGTGTTGGACATTCCATCTTGCATTTGCACCAATGTCGGACTCCCGTCCCACTCACCATCGAACCCACCAACTTACAATTGCTTTGGTGCCAAACATTTGTCATGCATTCTTTCTATCGCACAACTTGCTTCAACCACTCCTAGCCTTTCTTGCCAAACCAGGTTGTCTCCTCCACCAAAATTTTTGTCAGCTTCATCACGTCCAACTTCATTGGTGTGAACACTAACTTCCATGTCTGTCTGTCTGTTTGCACATATGTTTTTGCTTGTGCAAAGTCGTTTGGTTGTGAATGTGCCTTTGTCACCTCCGCATATGTTACCACATACTTGTCCATCTTCCTTAATTCGCACTTTCATGTCAACATGCACATCTTCACTTGTGCAAACCTTGTCGTCAACATGCACAACTTCAACATGCACTTCCACATCGACATGTACATCTTCACATGCATAAACTTCCTCGTTAGTGTGCACATTTGCTTCATGCTCCAACACTTGCATATCATCATCTTGCGCAAGCACTTGTATGTCACCAACATTGTTGTCACGGATTTTGCTATCACGGATTTCATCATCTTGGATTTCCTTGTGTCCGTGTAATTCCTCATTGTCAAGTATTTCTTTGTCGTCATGTAATTCCTCAACATTGGGAATTACTTCATCGTCATGAGTTTCTTTGCCATCTTGTGTTTTGTGTAGAAACCCTTGTGCGTCTGGTTGCACTTTCGCTTTGTGCGTTGGCCCTTTGTCAACATGAACCAAAAAAGTCTACGTCTTTTCTATTGCAGTCTCCAATATTTTCTCGCCATTTGTTGGCTGCATGTAAGCATCTTGTTGTTGTCGTTGCATACCTTTGCGAGTGATTTGCTCGTTAGAACTCCATGTCACCAAACTTGATCCAACTTCGAATAGGCAATGATGCCAGAATGTAGAAATGGAATACAACACACTGCAATACAATTCCATTACCACTTAGATAAACAAAATATACAATGGGAATAACTTACAAATACAAATGGATACACTGTGCACACATGTATCTTGCACAACAACTATCTACAATATACCATACTCAGACGAACATTCTACCAACAACATTCTTCGGACAATAGTAACATGCAAACACAAGCTCTCTTCCTTGCATCTCCCACATAGATGCATACGTATAGACAGAGGTGGTTGGCAACTACCCAACCACCCCCAAACTACCCTTTTACATAACACATTAAAAATACCCTATTACTTTACATCATTACAAACACTTTGCCACGTGCACATTATTACAATCACATTTCATGCGTGCATTATTACAAACACTTATCACTTTATACTATGGTAACTCTCTGCCACTTAACACAATATGGCATCATAATTACACATTTTGTGTGCACACATTTGCACATATACATTCCTATGCTCAAACATGCGTTCATTCATTCATTATGCAGACAAGTCAATTCGTCTGCCTACAATGACTTCCTAGAGGCATATCAGAATCCATTGATTTTTCATCATCTTCAAAGTGCGGGGAATAATCAACCACCTCTATTAATTGGATCTTGCTTGTAACACATTTATGATCTCAATATAACAAATCCTTAGATGAGAAGTAATGTCCTTGCTTATGGAGCTCTTATTGAGTCACTTTACTTGGGTTATGGCTGTCCTTTGTGGAATTGTTCACGTTAGTTAAGGTGGCTGCCCTGATAGTAAGTACTTTGGAGAAGCAAAGAGGGATTTCCCCTTGCTCCAACTTCTAAGCAATTTTTTTGAAACCTCGTGCTTCTCAGATGACTTTGTTCAGGTCCTCCAGTCTATAAGTTTCCACATGATTTTTACTGTCCATCAACAAGCAAGAAAACGTAATGAGTGGTGGACATACCTCAAATTCACATTCATAATCTCTGTAACTTTGTACCATGTTCATTATTGGACTCTTAATGTCCTTAATGTAGATTATGAAGTTTGAAAATCTTCTTCAGTGGTTTTTTATTGTGAACAATAGTAATCAGCTAAGTAAGTTCTTGACTTGTGAATAACTCATTATGTTCAACATATTTCATTCCAGGTCACTATAATGCCACAGTTTATAGGCGTCTCCTTCAAGATGAAGTTAAGCGAACTGAATTTTGCCCATACTAGTCACTGGGTGCATTTGGATATACACTTCAATTATTTGCATCCATATTTTTGAAAGAATTTTCAACATATCATCATAACATGGAACATTAACATTTGCTATATGAGGTTCTGGTCCTGTCCTAGTATGGTCTTGTCCATTGTATTAGGCATTGAAATCATACAATGCACATAAGTCTGCATTGTTGGCCATTTAATCTCTCTAGATCCTTTTGATAGGATTTCCATTGAAGTCTTGGGCTTCTTGTGAAGGAGCAGAGGCATCATGGAATATCCTTTGCAAGTTTACGTGCAGAGATAGAGGCGGTTAGTGTTGAACCTTGTGACATGATTCAGCTCCAAGGGAAGAATGTCTATGCAATGTGAGCAATTCTTTAAATGCTTGGGATGTGTTCCTTACACTTTCCACCATTGGTTCTTGTTGGTTATGAATCTGCCACGGGGAACTGGTTTGGTTTATTTATGCGCCCTAGACCCGCCCAACACTTTGAAAGGCCGGAAGGAAGAAATGCCTTCCGTACCAATCTCCAGAGAAGGCTAGCTCCTTTACTACACTACACTTGGGTTTCAGATTAACTGAAAAGAAATTGGGAAATTGCTGAAAGAAAGGAAATAACTGAAAGAAATAGGGAAATATGGCCACAGGCCGGATAGTTCCAATGGGAAGAACAAACAGCACAATTACTAACTTCTACTTAAATCAGCAGCAATCAATACCATGAATATAATAGAAACTAACACTGAAACGTTCTCTGTTATGTATCCTTCAATAATTCCAGACTTCGTTCTTTATCACACACTTAAATCCAGATTGTAGAATTACAGCATGCATATAAAAAAACTGAATTGGCAGAAATAATCGAAGGCATCATACACAGGAAAAGAGTCTAGAATTTGAACCAGGAGTTTTAGTATTGATGCAGAATTTAAGTACAGCAACTCTTTAGCAAAACGTTCCCCCCCTGATTACATTACAATGAGTTCGCTTTTATAGAGGAATTTAACCCCGTAATCATTAATGTCAAAACCTTAAAACCGCTGGGGCAGCTGAGATTTGACCCCTGTTAGATGATAGAGTATCCATGGAATTTGGCCCACTCATGTTTACAGCGGCTTCGGATAGACTTTGCGGCTCACTCGTGTTTACAGCGGCTCCGGACGGACGTTGCAGTTGGGACAACATGTCTCATTAATATGGTTGGTGCAGCTTGCCTTTAGGAGTTTTCTCGGGACCTGATAGGGCCGTCTTGACGGGACAGGCCGAAGACTTAAACTCGTGCGCCATGGATGCGCATTAAATGCCCATCTACCCTCCTCTTCGCTGGAAATGTTCTTGCCTGTTACAGCCTTAGCGTTTAAAAACACTCGTTGGAGTTCGCCGAAAATAGGGCCCGAAGTGCAGTTTTCCGATTTTGACATGCTGGCTGAAGTTCGCATGAACTGAGCCCGAAGCTGAGGTTCGCTGGGGTTGGAGCCCGATGTTGGGAGATTTTCCGAAGCTGGGGGAGTTGAGTTCCGGCTTGAAATTTTGTCTAAGTCCAAAATGGACTTACTAGCTGCAGTTCGCCCAGGTTAGGCCCGAAGAGGAGCCTCGCTAAAGGAATGCCCCGAAACAGAGCTTGATGAGCGAAGGACAGCTGGTTTTTGCCTTAGAGCTTTTTCGCCCAAGGTGCGCTATCAATCGAGGTTCGCTGGAAATAACCCCTATAGAAAGGGATTTTACATATTTCCAACAGTTCCCTTTCCACGTAATAAATTACAGATCTGCCAACATTGTAGTATAGCAATAATAATGCACAGAAATTCTGCAACAGCATTAATAACAGCAGTAATAACAACAATGGCAGATAACAGAAATTACAGCAGTTTTATATTAATAATGGCATGGATGATACAACATTACAGTTTCAACAATACAACCTACAGTCAGCATAACCATGGCTGTACACAGGACTGGACTGCACTTTGCCATCAATCTGCCTGACTTCCCTGCAATACTTCTTCCACGTATCAACCATTCAACCCTAGGCTGAACATCCCTCATGGTTGCACATCATGCTAGACTGCATTCTGCCCATAGACTTCAATCTTCTCACGTACCAATCTTCAGCAACTCTAATGAATGAGGGGGGGTTTATTTATACACCCACCAAGTAGTTACTTTCTCCAACTACCTTGCAACTACCCTCAAATTACATTTTATGTGCATTTGCTTTGCATTTACATTTCATTTGCACTACAGGACGAAATAGCTTATTTAGCCGACTTACATGATTTAATATGACTTTACATGACTTTATTCTTTACGTACAATATTAAATTGCACTTTACAACATTAAAATATATGCACGGGTGTTTCGTCAAACACTTTGCGTGCATTTACAATAAAACACATAATATCAAAACTGGTTCTGCAATTAAGGATATCTCAATATGCCTGTCTACATCTATCCCCTCCTCTAAACTGGTCGTTGTCCTCAACGACACGAGCTAAACACTGGGAATAGAAGTACTGAGCAATGGAATAGGATCTCTTGTCACGCTCCTTCCTCTTGTTCTTGTTCCATACATCTTTGGCAATAAACTTTACTTGGGGCTGCTCACAACATCTGATTCTCTGATTGTGCACTTCTTCTGCTACAAGTATGTGTAACATCAGCATGATCAACATTCTCTGAATAGGCACTTCACTTTTTGCAATAAGCCATATCATCAGCATGAGCAATGCCATCAACATCATGAACATAATCGGTAATGCCCTCCGCCATCTGTGTCGGGGGTCAAGGGGGCGGGAGTCCCCTTGCAGGGTCAAGGGACAACGTCCCTTGCGGGGTCGAGGGGCAGCGCCCTTCGCGTGCTCCCTCAACAGCAAAACCCTTGAAAGCCTCAATGTCCAAACTAAATTTTTCTTCTCATCAACCATTTGGAAGCTTTCCTTCAACTCATTCAAACTGCTTTCTTTTAGCTCTACTTCACTGCTTTCTTGATCCAACTGACTGCTTATCATCCTCTGACAGACCTCTCCCTTGTCGGATTGTGCTTCTGACGACAACTCCTCTGACTGCACTGCCTCCGACGTCAACATTTCTGACGACAATCCCTGACAGCTTAGTCTCTGACGGATTAGACCAGACGGATTGAGGAGTCTGACGGGTACAATGTCTAGACGTCTAGGACAACGGGTTAGACAACTCAGATGGGTAGACATCTCGGACGGATTGTACACAGGTAGACGTCTCAAACGGGTAAGGGTAGACGTCGCAAATAGATGGGCTAGACGTCTGGACAGGTTGCTAGACGTCTGGGACGAGTGGCCAAACGGACGACCAAACAGACGGCCAGACGTCTGGGTCCGACGGCTAGACGTCTGGACTGACGGATTGCCAGACGTCTGGGCCAGACGGCTAGACGTCTGAGCTGACTGATGGCCAGACGTCTGGGCTGATTGGCTGCCAGACGTCTGGGCTGGATGGCCAGACGTCTGGGTTGACTGGCTGCCAGACGTCTGGTGGCCGGCTGCGATGTCCGGGCTGGCTGCCAGATGTCTAGTCTGACTTCCTGACGTTTAACTCCTTCAGACGGGTAGATTTCAGACAACTCCACTTCAGACGGGTTCTCTTCAGACGGCTCCTCCTCCGACAGATGCACTGCAGACTTCACCTCGGCCGTCTCCACTTCAGACGAATCCTGTTCAGACGTCTGCACCTCAGATGTCTTCTTCTCAGACGGCTCTTGCTCAGATGTCTGTACCTTAGACATCTCCACATCAGACGGCTCTTGCTCAGACGTCTGCACCTCAGACGTCTCCTTCGTCGCCATCTGACTGCATTCTCTAGTTGTCCGAGTCTCCTTCATCGGTGAGGTTTTTGCATCTCTTTCCCAAGTCAAGGCATAATCCAAAGCCTCTTGGTATGATCTTGGAGGAAATATCTTCATCTTCCTTTCATACACGGGGAGAAGTCCATCTATGAACCACGTAACCTTTGATTCCTCTAAGTGGCCTTTCTCCACATAGTCAAACAACCTACTCAACCTTCGATTGTAAGAACGAATAGGCTCCTTCTCTCCTTGAATGTTATAATTTTCGTCAGTATCATATGATCGGAATTCTTCCACAAATGCATCACGTAACTCTCCCCATGTCTGGAACTTGACTTGCGGTAAGTATATGTACCAGTCTATTGCAGATTCTCGAAACGTTGCAGGAAACCACCTCCTCCAATCTTCTTCATTGTTCTGCCCAATCGCTTTCCACTCCATACGGCAAATTCTCCAATGCCTAATCGGGTCTTCCTTCCCTTCTCCTGTGAAAAGTGGCAAATTCTCCAATGCTTGGGTGTCTATGTTATCCATTGGTGGGGTTTCTGCTATGCTGCTCCTCGTCGGGTATTTTTAGTCTTAGGTATCTTACTTTCACCAAACAGTCATCTTTCAACTTCCTTACTTCGCGACTTCCTTCGCAGGGATATCGATTGTGGCCTTGGTCTTCCTTCCTGAGCCCTCGCGTGTTGTTGCTTTGGTGCCTGACTCCCGTCCTCTGCACTCCTCTGCAACCTTCCTGCCGCTTGTTCAGGTGTTACCATCCACTCAACATATCTCTGCATCAATCAACATTTTCCTTGACTCTTGGTTGTCCTTGTACCCGTTCTTTCGTTCCTATCAGCAATGTGTCGGTCACCTCCTTCTTGCTCTGCTCTTGGACTCTACTCTTCAGCAACTGACTGATCTACGTGTTCTGCTGTTGTAGACGTCAGACGGACTGGACTAGACATCAGGCAAACTGGGCTAGCCATCAGGTGTGCCAGCCGTCAGGTCTTGCTAGCCGTCAAGTACTTCTATCCGTCAAGTACTTCTATCCGTCAGGTAGTGCTACCCGTCAGGTACTGCTATCCGTCAAGTACTTCTATCCGTCAGGTAGTGCTACCCGTCAAGTACTGCTACCCGTCAAGTACTGCTACCCGTCAGGTGCTGCTACCCGTCAGGTACTGCTACCCGTCAGGTGGGCTAGCCGTCGGATGGTGCAGCCGTCAGGTGCTGCGCCTATTTGTTGCGTGCTTCTCGCCTTCTCCTCCGTCTTTGCACTGCGTTGTTCTTCGTTTGCCCGTCTTCCCAAGGGTTTCACTTCTTCAAACCCTATGTCACCAATTTAGACCCAATTTCGTAAAGCAACGGCGCCAGAATGTAGAAAGGGATTTTACATATTTCCAACAGTTCCCTTTCCACGTAATAAATTACAGATCTGCCAACATTGTAGTATAGCAATAATAATGCACAGAAATTCTGCAACAGCATTAATAACAGCAGTAATAACAACAATGGCAGATAACAGAAATTACAGCAGTTTTATATTAATAATGGCATGGATGATACAGCATTACAGTTTCAACAATACAACCTACAGTCAGCATAACCATGGCTGTACACAGGACTGGACTGCACTTTGCCATCAATCTGCCTGACTTCCCTGCAATACTTCTTCCACGTATCAACCATTCAACCCTAGGCTGAACATCCTTCATGGTTGCACATCATGCTAGACTGCATTCTGCCCATAGACTTCAATCTGCTCACGTACCAATCTTCAGCAACTCTAATGAATGAGGGGGGTTTATTTATACACCCACCAAGTAGTTACTTTCTCCAACTACCTTGCAACTACCCTCAAATTACATTTTATGTGCATTTGCTTTGCATTTACATTTCATTTGCACTACAGGACGAAATAGCTTATTTAGCCGACTTACATGATTTAATATGACTTTACATGACTTTATTCTTTACGTACAATATTAAATTGCACTTTACAACATTAAAATATATGCACGGGTGTTTCGTCAAACACTTTGCGTGCATTTACAATAAAACACATAATATCAAAACTGGTTCTGCAATTAAGGATATCTCAATATGCCTGTCTACAACCCTCGAAGTTGAGGCTCGCTGGAAATCGGGGCGAAGTTGAGGTTTGTCTTCATTGACCCCACTGCCTTAGCCGATCTCTGAAGATGATTCCTGAAGCCGAGGTTCACTCTGACTGGGGTCTGAAGTTGGGTTTTGATGGGTTGATGAGCGAAGGGGAGCAGGTTCGCTTGAGACAATGCTCGAAGTTGAGGTTCGCTCGGTTCCTGGGCGAAGTCGAGGCAAGTCTTGCCTTAGGCGTTTTTCGGAGAAAGCTGGGGTTTGCTCTCCATGAGGTCCAAAGTGCAGCTTCGACAGGGATTTGGGCGAAACCGAGGCTGACCTTGCCTTAGAGATTTTTCCCCTGCTCAAATTGTGCTTCGCCCCTGGCAAGGTCCGAAGTTGAGCTTCGCCGGCAGCTTGGGCGAAGTCGAGGCAAGTTAGACTTAGAAGATTTTCTCCCTTGCCCACGCTGTGTTTTGCTCTTGGGGAGGCCCGAAGCTGGGCTTCGCTGACAGTCTGGGCAAAGACGAGCCGACTTGCCTTAGAGAATCTTCAACCTCCAAGGTGGCCTTCTACTCGAAGCTGTCCCTCGCCCCGAAGCTAAGCGAAACCGAGGTTCGGCCCCTTCTTTGGGCGAAGCTGATTCTGGACTTCTGTTTTTTCGAGCAAAACTGCTCAAAACTTGGATTGTGCCCGAAAAATGGGCGAAACAGGGTTTCCAACCGCGCCTTAGCGCCATGATAGTGCCAGAGAAGAGTTCTCGCCGGAGGAAGCTATGATTAGAGGAGAAAATGAATTCAAACAGGAAAAACATTGCAGCAGCAGTTCAAAATTTTACCCCTTAGACAAAATGTGGCAAAATTGACAACATTCCTGGCGGCTCGCGGGGTATTGAGCTCGCCTCAATGCAAGGACCCCAAGCCTTTATCCCTTGGGCTCGGAGTCATCTTTTCTCTTCCTCTGATTCCCTGCTGTTGACTAAGGGTTCTTCCTCCAGTCTTTCTCCTTCTTCTGCCTCCTCTTCGTTATGCTCCTGATCTTCGCCTTCTTCCTCTCTTTCAGGTTCTTGGTTGGGCGCCGGAGGGGCGAGGCGGTCACGGATGCGCTCGTAGGTGGCCTTAACCTGAGTCCAGGCCTCCTCCTGGAATGGCTCACGATCATGGAGCTCTTTCACCAGGCGCTTGAAGCTTTCGATCTGGTGCATATCAGCCTGGTCAACCCTCTGGCTCAGATCGGCTAGGCAGGCATCAATTTGACAGAACCTGGATATCAATTGGATCACTTGCGTTTCCAGGATAGGGTCTGCCCAATTGTCAATCTCAGAAGTATCTTCTTTGAAAGCGTTCCATGCTAGCTTCAGCTCATCCTTGGGCAGGAAGTTTCCATCATCATCTGTAAAGCTGGGGAAGCCGAGCCGTGTGAGGGTTTGAAAATGTGCCAGGGAGATGCTCTTCTCCTGCTCAAAGGCATCTAACAGTCTCCTGGCCTTTCTGACCTTTTTCAATTTGGCGAAGAAAGCATGCAGAGTAGATCTTGCAATGGCCCATTCTCGGGCAGTCCGGGTCATTGGGGGAACCTGAAGGTCCATGCGCTCGTAAGTTTCAACTTCTATGGCTAGATTGAGCCAGCGCTCTGCTTCACGCTCAACTTCCTCTACAACAGGCTTGCCCTGGGCGGACGCTTGCTTGGCCTCCCAGATAAACATGAGGACAGACAAGGCCCTTGAGGCTCTAGTTCGGAATTTCTTCAACAAATGGGCGCGAACCTCCTTCACTCGGTCTCTGGTGAAGACCTCCATCTGCACTTCTCTCTTTTCAAGTTGCTGCTGCACTTCTTGGACCTGCGCCTCCAACTTTTTCACCTTGTCCTCCGCCTCTTCATGTGCCTTGAGATGGCGCTCGGCAACATTCTTATGCTCAATCACTTCTTGCTCCAAAGCTGCCACTCGCTGCCGCAGCTGCTCTGATTCGGTCTTTGAGTCCTCCAGCTTGGACTGCATTCGCGCCAGGGTTTCCTCCATTTTCACGTTTTCATTTTCCGCCGCGAAGCAGCGCTCTTTGATGTGCTCGTGGTGCAGGTAGACTGTGCTCGCCTTGACCTGGATGGCCCCCATTTCGTCCGCCACATCGACTGTCTTCAAGTCCTTGATGGTACGCTGGTAAGTGTAGTCCGCGGGCGTCATCTCCTCCAAGGGTTTCTGGACTTTTGGGACCTTCTTTATCTTATGCAGCTCCATCTTCTGAGGGTCGAAAATGGCGCGCTTTTCAATTCCAGCAGGGGCCCGCGCTTTTCTCTTCTTGACGTCCTTGATCCACCTGAACGAGCTCTGCCGCGCCTGGACTAGGCTCTCTACTAGGGGACGTTCTTCCAGCATCTCCAGCTCTTTCTCCAAATGTTCCATTTCTCCAAACATGGGCGTGAAAAGAAACAGATCCTGCTGAGGCAGGGGTTCTGCAGATAGGTCAGGGATGGCGAAGATCGGAACTTCGGTGACTATTGGGGTGCTGAGGTCTGGATGGCAGTGGGAGGACTATTAGGGTTTGGAGGCGGGTTCCCAACTAGGGTTTCTACTGTAGATGAGGGATTGGGGGGCGGTGATGGGCCTTGACTAGCAGCGCCTAGTTTGAGTGATGCAGAGGTTTCGAATGCATTGGGAGCAAAGGCGTATGAACCGAATGCTTGGTGGACAAGCCGGGGAGAAGTGGAAGGTTGAATTTCTTCGATCAAAGGATGGGATACTACAAGGGGGATGGTAGACGTAAATTCACTGCCTAAGGGCAAGGCAGATACTAGGGTTTCAACAGTAGAAGGTACTGCGGGTGGAGGTTCAGAAGAAGGGGGAGAGAAAAGAGAGCGCGTACCTGCGTGCTCCGTGATGAGAGCCGTCGTGGTAAATAGTTGCGTGATGGGGCTCTGGCCTGCCCACCCTTCTTCTTCGGGCGGAGTGTCTTCCTCCACATTGACAATTTCTAACTCCTTCTGTGGTGCAACCTCCTTCTGTGGTGCAACGGCGGGGGCAGATGTGCTCGTGCCTGTGTTGGCAGGCTTCTCCGAAGGGGGTTTGGCAGAAGAGCGAGTTATCACGATCCGGGGCTTTTTTGCCTTAGGAGGTGGCGCCTGTGCTTCGTCAGCTGGCCTTTTCAATGGTCTATCCTGCTCCTTAGCTGACTGCTGCGTGTTTTGCTCAACAGTCTGGCCCTCCTCAACAGTATGGCCGGATCCTGCACCTTGCTCGAGTGGCTGCTTCTGTTGCTCTGATAGCTCCTCTACTCTTTCGGAGCTTTGGGTGCCTCGAGGCACGAGGTTCATGAACAGGACTGGCTGCCACGTGTCACAATTGTCGTCAAAGAGCGAGGAGAACTGGTTGTCACCCACGAGGGTTTTATCAGATGTTTCTTTTCCGGTATGGACCCTCATGATCCACCAGTTCGAAATCTTTTCTGAGGTCCAACCCAAACCCTTCAATTTGTTCTCCATATTTCTGAAGAACTTGGAGTTAGGATCATGTGTTGGGTTCTGTGATGGGTTGTACTCTGCCTCTATGTGATAAAAATCGTGCCATGGCGGGAAAGATTGCATCCTTTCTATATGCCATTCGAGGTCGCGCCCCGACAGATTGTTGTGCTGTTCCATGATCTCCGGGTGGGGGCAGACGTGGAAGCTTTTCATCCCAAGGAAATCTCTGAATACGTTCAAGGGGTCGTATTTCCACCGTTGGGGGAGTTCGATCAGGCCAAAGTCTTGGAGTGTTGCTGCGAGGAACTCGTTCTGCCCGGTGGCGTTGACTTCAATGTCGCCCCATTTGAAAGGGAAATCACATGTGTGCTCCCATTTCCTCCCATGGCCGTAGGCCTCATCTGCGTAGTCACTCTGCCGAGCGATCTCCAGAGCAAACAGATACTCCGTGGTGTAGTATGGTAGCAGAAAGGGTTTACCAGTAAACCCAAAGACTCGGATGACGAAGCCTTGCGTGAGCTGGAAAGTGTCACCCAGCTTGCGTTGCACCATATCATCTCTCATTGCGCGGGGAACGCGAGGGCAAGAGCCATAGATAAGTCGCAAGGCAGGGCCAAGGAACGCCTGATTGAAAACATAGTAAGACTCCTTCGACAGAACCGGAGTCCACTGATACACTGGCAATGCTTTCCCCTCCTTGTCGGTGCGACTGGTGGGGATAAAGGTGAATTTATCATGCATATGATAGAAAAACAGCCAGGCCAGGAATGAACAGGGCCTGAAAGACAGGTCTCCCCCCTTTCTCAGTTCGAGCAGCCGAGTATGCAGAATGCGAGCCACCCAGTCCGCCCAGTCAAAGAACACGGGCTTCGTATTTGGCCCCATGGCGTCGGGAGTGTAGAACTCCCCGTGTGAGATGCACTCTGCGAGGGCGACCTGGTACGGGTACACTGCTGCGTCAGTGGAGAGCCCAAACACCCATGCTAGCATTGAGTAGATATCGGGGCTTTTGAAATGTCTCAGAGACATGGGCATTTTCGGCCACCGGTTGGCTGGTAATGGCTCCCTCAGCTGGGACTCCATGAACAACCGCATCTGTGGGGTGGGCTGGTATCTGTTGGTCTGCTCGCCGGTGTTGATTGTTCTGATGGTGTAATCTGTGTGCGGCAGTTGTCCGGGAGCAAAGGCGTTTTGGACGTTGTCGAGAAAATTGAGAATAACTTATTCCCTTGGCTATCCCGAACTTGTCTGGTCAGTGGGTTATAGTATCTGGCGATAGCACACACCAGTTCTGGGCAGTTGTGTACGGGAGTGCATAAGAACCAATACAGGTTGGAATAGTATGCCGTAGTCCTTATGCTCTCGGGAGAAACCTTCTCCAACCTCTCATCAATGGTCTGTCGCAGTTGCTCGATGCTTTTGGAGAGGACACCATCTCTCATTTTTCCCAATTTATCGATGGGTGGGGGAATTTCTTCTTCCTCTGATTCTGGTTCTTCCCTTGGCTCTTCTGTTTTCCCCGACCTCTGCTTCTCTTTCTGCTTCTTCTCTTTCTTCTTCTTCTCACCCTCTGGCCTACGTTTCTTATCACCTTCTGGCTTCTCCGAACTTCCACCCTTGGGCGCCTTTGCCTTCTTCTCGGCATCCTTCTTGCCCATGATGAATCGTGGAGACACACAGGTGCGCTGCCGATTACTGGTGAATTATTCTGCTTATGGCCTCTAGCACAGTGCAGGGTAAATTTCAGGGAATTAAATGACTGAGCGATTTGGAGCGTTGTCTCTTTTATGGCCCTGGGCGCGAACCACCCCATTAATGGCGCACGCTTGGAGTAAATGCCCGAAGCTGGAGGTGGGTGGAAACAACCGTTCTCCATTGGTGGCCGTGCACTTCTCTTGAGGTTGGAAGCTTCCATGGTGTGCAATCCTCCTTGGAAACATGAACCCCTCGTTTTCCGATCCCGAGGCGTTGCCTTTTACCCTAACAACCTGCTTTGGGATGCGCACTGTCAACTTCATTTAAAACGTGTGCCTTGGGGGTTTAAATAGGCACCGCCGTCCTTCGCGCGCCCCAATGCTCATTGCGCCCAACGGCTCATGGGGGAGGTGGTTCGCTCAAAATCCGAGCGAACCCTAGCTTCGGGGACCAAGGCGCCCGAAATGGGCCCTTTGCGCTCCCCTTTTCGGGGTCAGCTCTTCCTCGCGCCCAAACTTTCTTGCGCTTCAAACTTTAACACCTGTGCTTCGCTCCGACTTCGGGCGAACCTTGACTTCGCCTCAAATCTTGCCCGAAGCTCGTCCTTGCCCCAAAAACGGGCGAAACCTAGCTTTCGCCCCTTAGAAGAGCGAAGCTCATCTTTGGGGCGAAACTTTAGCGAACCTAGTCTTCGGCTCTTGTTAGGGCGATCCTTAGCTTTGTTTGACGCCCGAAAGTTAGAACCTTTGAATCCCGGCGAAGGGGCACCCTTCCTTTTGCTTTCGAGGGAGTTGAGCTTCGCTCTCGAAAATGGGAAACCTTGACTTCGCTATGGAAAATGGGCGAAGCTGAGTTCTTCTTAAGAACTTCATCAAAACGTGCCTTCTTTCTGCTGAAAAACCTGGATTTGCTTTGTGTATACTCCGGAGGCACAAAAATGCTCGACTATGGAGCGCAAACACTTGCTTTAAAGCGGAAAACATATATACATTCGAAAAACATGAACAAATCAGCAAAAAAAAACTTATGTACATAGGCAAATTTCCTGATGCTTCTCACCGATGGTAGACCTTCAAGTGAAGGCCGTTGACAGGTATGGGCAAAGTACGGCCCTCCATGTCCTGCAAGATGAAAGAGTTCACCTGGTTAACTCGGGAAATCTGGAAAGGGCCTTCCCAGAAGGCATCAAATTTGTCATGATTCCCCGGTTTCGCTTTCCATGCATCCCACTTCAGCACTAGGTCTCCAACCTGGAAGGCACGGGCGGTGGCTCTTTTTTCAAACCAGTTCTTAGTGCTCTCGGTATGCTTCATGAAAGCTTCATAAGCTTTCTCCCTGTCTTCCTCCAGTTGCAACAATTGGGCCAATCGGACGTCCATGGGATCAAGGTCTTCCCTTTCATCATCCAGCATCCAGAGTGCTGGCATCTCAACATGCGTAGGCAGAACTGCCTCCTTCCCGTATACCAATGAATACGGTGACGTCTTGATGGACTTTTTAATGGAGGTGCGGTCTGCCCACAGTGCCTGGTCCAGGAGCAGATGCCAAGTCCGCTTGTTACTCTCCAGGGTCCTCTTCAGAATTTTCAGCAAGTTCTTGTTAGTAGACTCTGCCAGGCCATTCCCCTGCGGGTAGTAGTTGGAAGAGGCTTTCAAGTAGATCCCATACTTGCTGGCGAACTCGCTGAGTTTGGCACCTATGAAGGAAGGGCCATTATCTGTCACGATCGCGTCTGGAACCCCGAAGCGGGTAATCAACTTCTCCAAGAAGGTAATGACTACCTCCTGGTCAGCATGCTTGGTCGGGACTGCCTCAACCCACCGGGTGAAGTAATCCGTGGCAGTCAGTATATATTTGTGCCCTGCCGAAGAATTCGGCGATATCACCCCGATGAAGTCCAAGCCCCATTGCTGGAAAGGTGCTTCGACCTGGATTGGGTGCAGGGGCAAAGGGGCATTTCTGTTCCGGCCAGCATACCTCTGACACCTGTCACACTTCCGGCTAACTGAGAATGCATCGGCAAAAATTGTGGGCCAATAATAGCCCGCTCTGATTATTTTTAAGGTCGTCGGCCTTCCAGCCAAGTGGCCCCCCGATATTCCGGAATGGAATTCATCGAGGATTTTTTCTTTTTCGGTTCCCCTAACACATCTTAGGAGAACCTCGTCAATGTTCCTGAAAAACAGCCCCTCTGGGCGCAATACATACCTGCGGGCTTGGAGCCTGAACCTCCTCCTCTGCGAGGCGTTGAGACGGTCTGGGCATCTCCCGGTGTTGAAGTACCGTATTAAGTCATCCGTCCAGTCATCGCCGTCCGCAGATTGGTTGGCGAAGTTGCCCTCTGACACTAGGTCTTCCCATTGGCAAGCCGCTACTTCTGCAGCAGCGCTTTTTGCGAGTTCCTGGCATAATGCCCGACCGCGGATCAGCTTGGTGGGTCGGACCTCAATGTCGAACTCCTGGATTTTAGTAACCCAACCAGCCCTCTTGTTGCCCATTTCTCCCTGGATGATAAAATTCCTTACGTCTGGGTGAACAACATACACCGTTGTCTTGCTCTGGGAGACGAAGTGTCGAAATTTTTTCAGGGACCTCATCACCGCGTGTACTTGCCTTTCAATAAAGTTGTACCTTTCTTCATGCGGCTGGATCACCTGGCTCAAGAATGCGATAGGGCGCTCCTCGCCATCTTCTCCTTTCTGCGTTAGGACTGCTGCATAGCTCTCAGGCTCCCCGACTGCGTAAAGGATGAAGTCTTTTGAGTAGTCGGGGTTGACCAACACAGGGGCTTGGGCAATCCGGGCCTTGATTTCTTCAAACGCCTTCTTCCTCTCTTCTGTCCAAGTGAACTCGGCGTTTTTCTTCAAGAGTTCGGTCATCGGCTTGACGACCTGGGCGAAATCAGGCACGAACTTCCTCACGAAGTTGATCTGGCCGAAGAAAGACTGCAGGCCCTTCTTGTTCGCCGGTAGTGGGAGTTTGAGGAGGGCCTCCGCTCTGTCAGGGTCTACGGCAAGCCCCTTTTCTGAGATGACGTGGCCCAACAATTTTCCTTCTTTTACCGCGAAGACAGACTTCTTCGGGTTTATAGATATGCCGAACTCCCGGCATCTCTCGAACACTTGCCGCAGGTGCGAGGCATGCTCTTCTCTTCTGTGTGAAAACACGGTCATATCATCCAAGTAGATGACAATAATCTTGTTCAGCAATTCACCGAACGCCAGGTCCATGGCTCTCTGGAAAGTGGCCCCCGCATTTGAGAGGCCAAAGGGCATACGCTGATAGGCGAACGTCCCCCATTTGGTGGTGAACGCCGTCTTATGCTGATCTTCGTCTCTTACCCAAATCTGGTTATATCCAGAGAAACCGTCCAAGAGGGAGAAGCGTTGTGCTCCTGCCACTACGTGGAGGATCTGGTCGATCTGCGGGAGCGGGTAGTGATCCTTCAACGAAGCCTGGTTCAGATTTCGGAAATCAACGCACAAGCGAATGTCTCCGTTTTTCTTTCTGACAGGAACCAAGTTGGCAACCCAGGAAGAATGCTTTATTGGGTAAATGATTTTTGCTTCGAGCATCTTGAGGAGCTCTGCCCTCATCAACACTTCAATCCTGGGGTTAACCGGCCTCTGCTTCTGTCTGCAGGGTCTGACCCCCTCTTGCAGTTCGATGGTGTGTTGTATGACCTCCCTGTCGTACCCCTTCAGGTCCTGATAGGACCATGCAACAATATCTGGATATTCTCGGCATAGGGCCCGAATCTGCTCCAGCTCTTCAGGGGTACAGTCTGCCCCAACTCTGATGACCTTTCCAGGCTCTAATTCGAGCTCTCTGTATTGCTTTTCATCAACCTTGATTCTGTGGGCAATTGCTCGGTCATTCTGGTCGAACAGACTCTCCAAGGTGATTAGTCCTTTTGGGACATGGTTATTTTTCAACTGTATCAACCCCTCGTATTCCTCGTCATCAGGGTCTCTACCTTCGATTGTGCTTGCTTCATGAATTAAAAAATTGACGATTTGCTCGTCTATGTCGAACACCTGCCGATGGGTGTCCCTATCGAGCACAGAAGGCCTGTAAATGGTTCTTACCGCCTTAGGCTTCTGCATCATGTCATCAGCCGGGGAGTATCTGGCTCCGATAGACGCTAAGACATCTGCGTGCTTGTTCTTTTCCCGCGAGATAGCTTGGACATTTAGTGCCTCGAAAGACTCCAGCAGGTCCCATACCCTATTGCGGTACGCCTTGAGGTAGTGTTGTTTTGAGACGCACTTGTTGGTGATCTGTTTGCAGACTAACTCTGAGTCTCCAAAAATCTGCAGCTGCTTGATCCCCAGCTTCTCGGCCTTCTTCAACCCTAGGCACAGGGCTTCATACTCCGCCGCGTTGTTGGTGCAACTCCAGGCGAGCCTATAGCAGTAATCCTTTTGTTCTCCAGAGGGCGAAACCAAGACAACTCCTGCCCCAGCGCCGTTTTTGCATCGGGCACCATCAAAGAAAAGCTTCCATAGTTCATCCGGGGCAGAGTCCTTGCTCTCCTGCACTGTCTCCTTTGCTTTCTCAGGCTTGGTGATAGAATAACATCCTATCTCTGATTCAATCATGGCATTAAAGTCAGTCAGGAAGAACTCGTCTTCCGTCCGAAGCTCCTCCAGGGACTCTTCTATCAGGTCCACCTCCTTCAGCTCTTCTGTCATCAGGTGAACTGATTCGTCCTGCTGCCCATCTTCGGCTATCTTCTCAATGAGGAAGGTGGAGGGTTTCTCATTGTAGATTTTCACTTTTCTCCCTTTGAATGGGACCTCCATGTGCGAGTAGTCCAGAGAGAGGTAACCTCCCAGCTTAGCAGTGAACTCCCTTGAGAGACACATGCTGAAGTACGGCTCCAGATCGACAACTACGACCTCCTGGATTACAACAATCTGAGGCACCTTATGCAACTGGATGGGGATATCTTTGATGACGCCTACCGTCTTTACAGGAGTACCATCAAGTTGAAGAACACCTGGACTGCTCCGCGTATATTCCATGCCCATCTCCTCGCAAACTGCTCTTGGCATGACGGTGGTCGCTGCACCGGAATCAATCATGCAATTGTGCACGACCCACCCTTCCATCCGAAGAGACAGATAGAACGATGGTGGCCTGTTCTTTCCTGTGGCTGAGGCGGTCAGAGTTTGAGCTAGCACAGGCTGGGTCGGCTTTCCTCCTTTGGTAGATTTTAGTGATTCCTGTAACAAGTCAACCTGTCCAGGGAGTTGCAGGGCATCATAGAGACTTACCTTGGCGGGAGTCTTCTTCAGCTCCTCAACTATGTTGTAAGCCGACGCAGTGGACACTTTTGGCTCTTTCGCGGCTTCGTACTTAGTGCGGTACTGCTGCGTAGCTTCGACCCTCTGCCGTTTTGTCAGTGATGGGTACTTGAGCTTCTCCCTGGCCTGCTCCCTGGTTTCACCTTGAGGTTGCAGCACTGGAGCTTTCGCCGACAGGGGTTTCTCTTTCGCCGGCGGGGGTAAGGGAGCTTTATCTGGAGCTTTTGCTGGCGGTTGCTCCTTCTCGCGGCGAGTGTACACCTTCAGAGGCTCCATCTGGGCCGCGTCCACCTCGATAGGTTTCTTCCCATTTCTGGTAAGAATTGAGACTTGTTCATCTGCGGGGATCATGAGGTTACGGTCCGCCACTCTGATCATGTTGACCTGCTCACTGGGGATGCTGCCTGCCAACGTTTGGACGTAGTTCTGGTGGACCATGCAAGTGTCCTCCCCATGCGGGTCATTGCAAGTGGAGCACCAGTACACATGGTCTGACGTGCTTGGCTCTTCACCGCTTAAAATGGCAGCATTCCTCCCGGGGGGCCTAGCAACCGGAGCTGCTTGGTCTCTTGTGATCGCCGGAGGAGGAAATCTCCTTGGCTGGAATTCTTGTTGAGCTTGCTTTTTTTTCATGACGACAATCTCATTGGACATCGTCCTCACGGTAGAGTTAAGAGACTGCACCTCTTGCAAAAGCTTTGCTTGCGGGTCAACACTCGGGGGAGCTGGTAACGGCAGTGGTGCCATGGGTGGGGGCAATGCCGGATATTGTGGAGGCGGAGGAAGTTGTGGAGCTGTGGAAGTGGGGAACTGCGGAAAAGCAGGCGCATGGCTCGGATTCCATGATGGAATCGGGTACATGGAAGGTGCGGGAGGGGACTGAGTGGCCGTATTGGGGTACTGGTACTGAGGCAAATCAGGGAAGATTGGCATTGTCGGCTTTGGCGGGAGTTTGCCAATGGCGATCAAGTCGGCCTCTGCCTTTTGCGCCTGCGTATACAAATCCGGGAAGGTATTGATACCAGAGTACCGGATGTTCATACTGATGTCCGAATTGAAAGCCCTGAGGAAATAAAATGTTGCTTGCTCAGAGGTCGGCCGAAGGCCATCAGGGACCCTCTGCCAGGTCCGAGCAAATCTGACATTAAAATCAGGGACCTCCTCCTGCGGATGTCTCTGGATGGTCGTGAACTGGTGGAGCAAGGAGAAAGGGTCCGCCGATTCGTTGAACCCCTTTATCAACCTTTCTGCCAGTTGGTCCCAGGAGGTGATGGTGTCGGGCGGCAATGATCGGTACCAGTACAGGAGTTTCCCTCTGAGGGACAAGACTAGCAATCTCACCATAATGTTCTCTTCCGTGATGCCGTGGATGGTAGCCAAAGCAACAACGTCTTGGACATGCTCGTACTCCATTTTCCCAATACCATCGTAGGTGGGAATGGCCTTCAGCACTGCGACTGGGATCTGATCTTGTGCTGCCAGGTTCAACGGTCTCGAATGGTTCCTGTTGTCACATTTTGCACGGGGTGCAATGTTTTCAAGTTTGTAACAGTTGCTGCTCTTCTTTTTTCCTCTTCCTCTATTTTCCTTTCTTCTGCTCTCCCTTCCCCTTTCTTTCCCACAGTCTCTTTCTTCCCCCCTTTCTCGGAGTCCCCCAGTTGATTTTCAAACTTTCCAGCAAGTTACCTGAAAAATGGCTAAGTGTTGGTGCGAAGTTCGCACTTCGCCCAGTCTGGGTGCGAAGTTCGCACTTCGCCCAGTTTTGGTGCGAAGTTCGCCTCGCCCGCTGGTGCGAGTGCGCACTTCGCCCCTCTTCTGGGCGCACCTTGACTGGCAGGCGGTGACAAGAAAAGTGATAAGTGCTGAAGCAAGTCCATACGGCGGCAGACACCAGTTCTCACCTGTGCGCAGTCCGACTTCGCCAGCGAAGTCGGAATGCACCCTTGACAGGTGCGCAGTAGGGAAACAAACCCAGAATTTGACCAAGGCATGAAGGCCTTCCCGACCGCACTGTTTTCTGCCCGCGCAACCCGAGATGCTCCGATCCCAAGCGAAGTTGGACAGATCGCCTTCCAAGGCGGACACGTGTCACACGACATCATCCATCATCCGACAAGTGTCCGGCTCGGGATTTGAGCCAAGACGTGCCGAGCAAAAGGACGAGCATGGGCTGCATTACCTGTGCCAGTGACCTCATTTAAAGCTGATCTGAGGTTCTACCTGCTCCAGCTACCCGCATCACTGCCAGAGAGAAGTTATGCCCAACACACTGCCACGTAGCTGTCCAGCTTCCGGGAAGACCATGCTGCGGGTACAGTCCGGTCCGACAAAAGGTCGGCATTTGCGGCTCTTTCGCCGCTTTTGTCAGCTTATGTTTGACTGGGACCTTGTGCCCATTAATGTAACGGGAGGGACTCGGGCTATAAAAACCCACCATGAATTCATTGTAAAGGGTGGAAGGGGAATGTCTGTTAGGGAACCACTGTGCCCATTGTAACCGTGCTTCTGCTTATAAATATAATCTGTATGCCTGGTTCTGTTCTGCTGCTTCTATTTTTTATGTTGCCTTTCAATATATATATGCTTAACGCTAACCTGTGTCACGGCTCGTTGATTCACTTCAGCATTTGGTGATCAGGTGCTTTTAGCATTGCTTGTCTGAGCACTTTCTGTATTTAATAGTTTAAAGGATACATAAAATAGATGTAGTAGCAGTTCCATCAGTTGTGTGTTAAGTTGCTGGTCCGTATCTGGTGATTGATGCGCTGCCGTACTGTTAGTTCCTTGTAGGGAATGTCTGTTAGGGAGCCATTGTAGCTGTGCGGTTAAATTCTCTACACGACACACATACCTGGCTCACGATATCTCTAGGTTGCTTTCTACCCATGTTAGTGTATGTATCCGGTGATTGATGCATTGCCGTCTTTGTTAGTTCCTTGTAGGGAATGTTTGCTAGGGGATCATTGAAGGTGTGCATACATCTGCTTAGGTATCGGAAGTACACATAGATTTTGCAGTTCTTAGTCATACTTTGTGTTTATAATGCAGTAAGTAGTGGTAATTGGTGTGTTCCCGTATTGTTAGTTCCCCCCACCAACCTCCACGTATATTTGTAAATCCCTTTCTGTTCATTTATCTCTTTCCTGTACTTTTAGCTTGAACATAACCCCCCCCCAAAAGGAGCCGGCCTTCTCCGGAGATTGGCTCGGAAGGCATCTCTTCCTTCCGGCCTTTCATCTTTGGTGGGCGAATACGGGCGCATTAACCCAAAATCCTTTCCTCATGGCAGATTCGTAACCAACGGTTTCTGCGGCACGCCCGGTGGGACACGGGTCCCACATTTGAAGAGATTTTCCGATCGGTCTCCACACGGCGGCGACGGTGGTTTACGAGCACCCGGTGAGACAAGGAAGTTTCTCACCCCCGACCGAATTGAAGCACCGGTGTTCGCTTCATTGCTGTTCCAAATACGAACACCGGCGACTACTGCACGAACAAATCCTCTGAGTCCGAAGAGACCGGTCCCGGCACCTTCATGCACACAAGAAGGTGGCAAGCAAGGGATCCGAGAAGCCCGCTCGAGTTCTACGAGCTGGACATCAACGCTCGCAGGCGGATTCCGTGAGTTCCGGGTGACCCGCGAGCTCGTGTCGACGAAGCCGAGGCTGAGATCCAAGAAGAAGCCGAAGCTGAAATCGGCGGAGCTGAGTACGAAATAGAAGAGGCCGAGGAGGAAGAAGATCCTGCATCCTCGGAAAGTACCGACACTGAGTACACAACCGACGGCGGAGAAGAAGAAGAAGAAATGGCTGCCCAACAGCCGAATGACGATGATCTCTTCCCGGCGGTGGACTCTACGGGGCCCTTGGCCCTGGTCGGACAGCAAGCTGTGCCCCCTGCTGCTTTAAAGTCTATTCCCACATACGACGGCTACGGTAAGACGGCGTACGAGCACATCCAGGACATCCTTGCCCTGGCCGCATTGCATACTATTACCGATGAGAGTGTGAAGACCCGTCTGCTGGCCCTTTCCCTGAGGGGAAAGCTTCTCTACTGGTGGAGATCGCTGCCAGAGGGATCCATCACAGGGTGGCCCCAGCTTGCCAGAAGGCTCGTGAAGGGATGCAACGAGTCTGCTGACCCTACTTCTCTATTGCATCAGTTCCAAGCTATCCAGAGACATCCTCAAGAGGAGGTGTCTGATTTTAACATCAGGTTTGCGAGATCCCTGGAAACGGGTACCTCGCGAACTTCGGCCTTCAGCCGGCATGGCTGCTCACTACTATCTGAGATCCTTCAACTCAGACATATGCCTGCTGCTGAAGATCGCCAGAATTGACGAGTTTCTGCCTTTGTACGAGGCTGCCCAGCAAGCTGAAGCTGACATTATCTCCATCGGCAGACTTCCGTCCAGGGTGCGGGAACCCATTCATCCCGACTTCCCCGGATCCCGGTATCCCCACAGCTACGGCGGTGCGCCGTCCACATCTGGACAGCAACCCCAGCAGCAGTGGAATCCAGCGCCGGTCGTAACTCCTTACGGCCCGCCTCAAATGCATTACCCTCACCCGCCGCCTCCTGCTCCTCACTTCCCAGCACTTCCTGCTCCCCCGCAGTACGCACCTTATTCTAATCCTCCTCCATTGGCCGCATTGCCTCCACCGGCACAATTGCCGCCACCTGACAGCAGCATTCAGAACACGATTCTACAGGAAGTGCGGGCTTTGGCCTCAGGATACCATGCCATGTCCAATGACATGACCGCTATGAAGAAGAAGCAGGCCCAGATGGACCTCGCTCCTAGGAGACCATATGCGCCACCCGCGGCGACGAAAGACAAAGCCCCGGAACACCAGCCCGCGAGGCGTCCGCCTCCGAGAAACGCTGCTATAGAAGACCCGCCTGGTCCTCCCGACCGGGTTAAGCCGGTGCACTACGTGCAACGACCCGCATTCGGAGGAAGACTGTACTTTGCACCAGCATTACATCCAGACCTTGGCCGGCAGCGCTATAGAGGATGATGAACTGTATATGATCTTGGACGGCGAAGCCAACTTTGCCCTCCCAGAAGAAAATCTAGTGACGCCCGCCAAGGAAGAAAAGAAAGCCGCAGATGCGGCCAAGCCTTTGCAAGTCTACGCAAGAAGAGAAAAACCGCAGCCCGGTGGGCTGCCACCGTACAAGCGGCTGTGGCCTTACACGGCCCAGGAGAAGGCATCCAAAGATAAAGCTCCGGCCAAGCCTTCTCCGGCAAAGGCTGCCGTTGTTCCAGCCAAACCTCCAGCAAAGGCCCCAACTCCGGCTAAAGCTCCCGTACCTCAGCCTCCAGCTGAAACCAAAGAACAAGCCCGGGGAGAAGCTGAAGTACCCGTCTCTGACCAAGAGACAACGAGTTGAGGCCACCCAGCAGTACCGGACAAAGTATGAGCCGGCAAAACAAGCAGAGGGAGCTAGTACCTCGGGCTACAGCATTGTAGACGAGTTGAAAAGAACGCCTGCTAGAATCAGCATGTATGATGCTCTCCTGCTCCCAGGCCAGGTTGATCTGCTGCAAGAATCCCTGAAGAACATGAAGAGCGGCAGGCAGATACAGCCCGCTGTCCTGGTTCAACCTTTGACAGTCTCCGCCACTGGGAAGAACAGACCGCCACCCTTTTATCTGTCTTTACGGATGCAAGGGCACATAGTTCACAACTGCATGGTGGATTCCGGTGCTTCCTCGACTGTGATGCCGAAGGCCGTCTGCGATGAGATCGGGATGGAATACACACGGAGCAGCCAAGGCGTGCTGCAATTAGACGGCACCCCTGTTAAGACAGTTGGTGTCATAAAGGACATCCCTATCCGACTGCACAAAGCTCTCGACATCGTAGTCATCCAAGAGGTCGTGATTGTTGACCTGGAACCTTACTTCGGCATGTGTCTCTCTCGGGAGTTCACTGCGAAGTTGGGCGAGTACCTGTCTCTAGACTACTCACACATGGAAGTGCCCTTCAAAGGAAGGAGACTGAAAATTTTTAATGAGAAGCCTTCCCCCTTCCTAGTAGACAAGATACCCGGAGGAGAGATGGACTGCATGGTCCAGTTGTCAGAGGAAGAGCTGGTGACAGTGGAGTTGACTGAGCAAGCCTTCGAAGTGCTACAGCTCGAAGATGAGTTCTCGTTGCGGGACTTCAATGCCGTAATCGGAACAGAGCAGGGCTGTTACTCCATTGTACAGCCCGAGAGGCTTGACATGTCAGCTGCGAAAGAGGTAGGACCTGCACCCGAAGGGCTGTGGAAGCTTTTCTTTGACGGCGCGCGATGCAAGAATGGCGCCGGTGCAGGGGTACTCCTGGTTTCTCCAACCGGAATCCAGAAGGACTATACCTACAGGTTGGCCTGGAGCTGCACTAACAACTCGGCGGAATACGAAGCCCTATGCTGGGTTTGCGAAAGGCGGAGAGGCTCGGAATCAAACACCTGCAGATTTTTGGAGATTCAGAGCTGGTGTGTCACCAAGTTACGGAGAAGTGCGCATCCAAACAGCACTATCTTAGAGCGTACCGCAACCGGGTGTGGGACCTGATGGAGTCATTCGACTCGTTGAACGTTAAGGCAATATCGCGTGAGAAAAACAAGCACGCTGATATTCTGGCGTCTGTTGGAGCCAGGTACGTTCCGGCTGAAGACGTTGTCCAGAAACCGAAGCCGGTTCGTACTATTTACAGGCCTTCTGTGCCTGATAAGGACACCCACTGGCAGGTGTTCAGTTGTGACGAGGAGATCGTCACATTCCTGGTTAACGAAGTGTGTGTAATCGAAGGTAGAGACCCTGATGACGAGCAATATGAGGGGTTGATACAGTTACGGAATAATCACGTCCCAAAAGGACTGATTACATTAGAAAGTCTCTTTGATCGGAATGACAGAGCAATATCCCACAAGATCAAAGTAGACCCGAGGCAGTATGCTGACCTGGAACTTGAACCTGGTAAAACCATCAAGGTCGGAACAGGTCGCACGTCGGAGGAAGCTGGAGCGAGATCGGATCAACTGTGCCAAGAGTTCCCCGACATCGTGGCCCGGTGCTACGAGGATTTGAGGGGTATGGCGAAGCTGTCATCCGAGCATACCATTGAGCTAGAGGATGGCGCCAAGCCATTCCGACGAAGCGAGGGCCGTGAATCCGAAGATTGAGGCCATGATGAAGACCGAGCTCTTGAAGATGTTGGAGGCTAAGATCATCTACCCCATCAAACATTCATCCTGGGTCGCGAATTTGGTGCCCGTGAGGAAAAAGAATGGCGACATTCGTCTCTGTGTCGACTTCAGAAACCTAAATCAGGCTTCCCTCCGGGACCACTATCCGCTTCCCCAAATCGACCAGATCCTACATATCGTTCTCTGGAGCCCGAGAGATTTTCACTTTTAGATGGATTTTCCGGCTACAACCAGATTTGGGTCAAAGACGAGGACCAGCATAAGACGGCGTTTACCACCAAGTGGGGGACGTTCGCCTATCAGCGCATGCCGTTTGGCTTATCTAATGCTGGTGCCACATTCCAAAGGGCCATGGACCTGGCCTTCCGAGAGCTGCTCAATAAAATTATCGTCATCTACCTTGATGACATGACTGTTTTCTCTCACCAACGAGGAGACCATGTTTCGCACCTACGGCAAATATTTGAGAGTTGTCGAGAATTCGGCATTTCTATAAACCCGAAGAAGTCTGTCTTCGCGGTAAAGGAAGGAAAGCTGCTGGGACATGTCATCTCCGAGGAAGGCCTCGCCATTGACCCTGACAGAGCAGAAGCCCTCGTTCGCTTGCCAGCCCCCATCGACAAAAAAGGGCTGCAGTCCTTCTTCGGCCAGATTAACTTCGTGCGGAAGTTCATTCCGGACTTCGCACAGGTGATCAAGCCTATGGCCGAACTGCTGAAAAAGGATACACGTTACGAATGGACTGATGAGAGAGAGCAAGCCTTCGAGGAGATCAAGGCCCGAATTGCACAAGCTCCGGTGTTGACTAACCCGGACTACTCCAAGGACTTCATCCTGTATGCAGTGGGGGAACCCGAAAGCTACGCTGCAGTCCTAACTCAGAAGGGAAGCGATGGTGAGGAGCGCCCCATAGCGTTCCTGAGCCAAGTGATTTTGCCGCATGAAGAAAAGTACAATTTTATAGAGCGTCAGGTTCATGCTGTTATGAAGTCCCTTCGGAAGTTCAGGCACTTTGTCTCCCAGAGCAAAACTACTGTCTTTGTGATTCACCCGGACGTTCGAAGCTTCATCTTACAAGGAGAACCGGGTCACAAGAGAGCGGGATGGATTGCAAAAATCCAGGAGTTCGACATTGAAGTGCGGCCCACCAAGCTTATCAGAGGCCGAGCCTTGTGTCAGGGAATTGGCCCGAAGCGCTGCGGCCGGCATCTCCGCTTTGTAAGTGGGAGGACACGGCGACACGCGTCTACCTAGCCGACTCCTTATCGGAGGGGAGTGATTGGACGGATGAGCGGTGAGATACTTTGCACCGGAAGATGTCCCGATCACCTGAACGCCTCACAACGAAGGAGATTTCGGCTAGGTGCACTTAAGTACACTCTTCGCCCCGAGGGGCTTTACTTCAAAAATATCGACGGCATCCTGTTGCGGTGCGTCATGAAATCTGACCAGCCTAGGGTCCTCGGAGAATTTCATTCCGGGATGCCTGGGGGTCACCATTCTTCAAGGCCAACGGCCTTAAAAATAATAAGAGTTGGGTACTATTGGCCCACTCTGTTTGCAGACGCGCATGCGGTCTGCTCTAAGTGTGATCAATGCCAGAGGTTTGCTGGCCGAAACAGAAAAGCACCCCTGCCCCTTCAACCGATTCAGGCCGAGACTCCGTTCAAGCAATGGGGTCTAGACTTCATTGGGGTGATTTCGCCTAACTCCTCTGCCGGACACAAGTTTATTCTTACGACTACTGACTATTTTACACGGTGGGCAGAGGCAATCCCGACCAAGAACGCAGACCAAGAAACGGTCATCAGGTTCATTGAGAGCCTGATTACCCGCTTCGGGGTTCCAGAGTCAATTGTGACGGACAACGGTCCGGGATTTGTAGGCGCTGTACTCACGGAGTACACCGGCAGACTTGGCATCTATCACAAGATGTCTTCCAATTACTACCCGCAGGGGAATGGCCTCGCCGAGTCTACTAACAAGAACCTCCTGAAGATCATCCGGAGGACCATTGAAAGAAACAAGCGGACTTGGCATTTACTCCTGAACCGGGCGCTATGGGCGGACAGAGTTGCGTTCAAGAAATCCATCAGAACGTCCCCCTATGCGCTCGTCTATGGCAAAGAGGCTGTCATGCCATCACACATCGAGATCCCTGCCCTATGGATGTTGGACGAAGACAGGAGCAGCGGAGACCCGGTGGATGACAGACTATGCCAACTCCTGCAGTTGGAAGAAGACAGAGAAACTGCATACCAGGCCTTTACTGATCACATTGCTGCCACCCAAGGCTGGTTTGCCAAAGGCACCACTGCCCGAGTTTTCGAAATCGGGGACCTGGTGCTGAAGTGGGACTCATATAAGGCAAAGCCGGGTAATCACGGGAAGTTCGATGCCCTCTGGGAGGGCCCTTATCAGATTGCCCGGGTGAACCAGTTCAATGCATATGTACTTCGGGATATGGAGGGTCAGCTCCTGCCTATCCCTGTTAACGGGTTCCACTTAAAACTTTACCGCTGCTGAAGGTGCCCGAGTGGCCCTTCTTTGTAAAAATTTCCCTTATGCATTTTCATTCCCCAGTTTGTACAGTTTCCAGTTTTCAGCTTTTAATTGTTTTTTTTCATTTTTTGAGCTTAAAATACGGCATGGGAGAAAAAGACAGACTTCGCAGCGAAGCCTGTCGTCGCCCCTCAGGAGAGGCGAAGTTCGGCTGTGCAAAGAAAGAAGAAAGCAGGGAAAAAGGGCAAAAAATTGTCTAAGTGTTGGCCGAAGCCCGACTTCGCAGCGAAGTCGGGCTGCGCGCCAGCCTAGTGCGAAGCTTGTACAAGGAAAGAAGACTGCAAAGCAAAAGAAGAACGGACTGCGCCCAACCTTGGGCGAAGTCCGACTTCGCACGCGAAGCCCGACTTCGGCCGGCTTGCGTGCGAAGTTCGAACTGCGCACGACCTCCGCGCGAAGTGCAAACTTCGCGCGAAGTTCGCACTTCGCCCGAACTTCGGGCGAAGTCCGAACTCGCTTCAATGCTCACGTTGCGCAGTTCGAACAGTTCAAACGAGCAGTAGGATGCTAAGGTTGCAAAGGACCCAGACTGCGCTCAATCCTTGGGCGCGGCAAGAAAAAAAAAAAGAGAAATGAAAAACAGAACAGTTCAACGCGCACTTCGCGCGAAGTTCGAACTTCGCCCGAAATTCGGGCGAAGTCGGACCGCGCCCAACTTTGGGCGAGGTCCGACTGCGCCTCGTTTTCTGGGCCAGTTTGGGCAAAAGTTTAAAAAATGAATAAAATATTCAAAAGGTTCTAAGCTGGGCCCAAGGCGCGTTGCAACCGTTTCAAGGTGGGTTTCCGCACCAAGGGTTCTTTCTTGAGCAGTGTGCCCGGATTGCGGCAGTGACGTCAGCCATGGCGCAGCGTCCAAGACAAAATTAATGATTGCACGTTCCTCAACGAAAAGTGCAAGCAAAAGAACATGGCACGTCTGCCGGGGCACCTTTTTCCAAACATTCTCCTGCGCAGCCACCCAAGAACCTTAACTCAGCCGACCTACCCCCTCCTGCGCGGCATTAATGGCGCTGTCTTTATCTAGAAAAGGGGGTCAGATGCATTCAAACATTCCAGACTGCACAGATTATTCCTCGGACGGTGCAAATTATTCCTGTGACAGCGAAATCTGCTGCAGACGCCCTGAACTTGTAATTATTGCTGATTCGGAGAGATGGACAGAGGAAAGATGCCAGTGTCAGCGCAGTCCAGCGAAAGTGGCGAACCAAAGGATTTACCGCGGCCGGGCGTTTTCAGAAGTGAAACACCGCCGGAGCGAAAGTCAAAATCCCGGCCTAAAAAAGTACAGCGTGGGCAAGCCCCACCACCTCCGTTAAATTACTTGGCGGGATACAAGGACGGCTCGTTTTCTATGAGCTTGTCGAAGCTGCGGACAAATGTGGAGAGCTGGGCCGACAAGGTTTCGCCCTCTCATCATTTCGGAGCGGCGTACAAATCCAATCTTTTCAGATTCTTGTGCCCTCCTGTCCACCAATGCCCGGAACTGGTAGACCTAATTGTCAGACACTACAGACCAGTTACCCGGCAAATTTGCAGCTCCAGCGGCAAACCCTTGTTCACACTGCGCAGAGAGACTGTCCAGCCAGCTTTCGCCCCAGGGTTGGAGTATGACTCCAGCACCATTCTCAGAAAGATAAATTTGGGCGAGCAGGCGGGACGTTTCACGCAAACCAAAAGGATGAGGGATTTCCTCAATTCAGAGCTGAACGCCCCGCTTGCAGCTGGACAGTGGCCAACCGGCCCCATGCCTTTGGCAGGATTTCAGAGCAAGTACTTGTATACCATTTTGGCATCAATTCTCGGCTGCGACTCTGATGAGCTGGTACAGCCGTACCAGCTAGCGCTGGCAGAATGTCTCCTGTGTGGAGAATCATACGAACCGGCAGCGAAGAGAAGTGGAAAGCGCCCCATCTTTTCGATGGGCGAGTGCTGGCATCGCCATCCACTCCAGCCTAGTCAAGATCCAGAAGAAGCAGTCCACCGATTTCCGTTTTAGTTCTGTTCTAGCCTGGCTTTGTTTGTACCATTTGCACTCCCGGATGCCTATCCCGAACCTGAAGAAGGTCAACGAGAAGGGAGAGCCACTGCCCGTCTATAACTGGACGGATGACTTATACCGGAAAGGGTCCTACTACAAGTTCAACTTCAACTTTCTGGGATTCGTCATGTCAGTCTTCAGCGAAAGCGAAATTCCCCGTCCCAGGGAAATGACGAGCGCTCGCTAAATCAAAAGCTCGGGGACGTTTCGGTCGACGCGAGGGAATTGTGGTCAGAATCTACGGATTCAAGGGCAAACCTCATTTGCTGCCCTATTGGTGCTCGGAACATCTGTTCGGGATGGAGGTTGCCCGGAAGATGGACTATGTCGAAGAGGAGTTCGGCCTAGGAAAGAAGAGAGGACAGATTTTTCAATATCCTCTTTCCTGGGCAAACGTTGAGATTTTTGAGGTAGGACAGCATGTCTACCTAGAGCAAGAGCTTTCCCGGATTGGCTCTGGTTGCATTTGCCGCGGTGGCTGGAAGTACGACCCGTATGGGATAAGGGGAAAGTTCACACATCTCCGCCCCGGGCGGATATAGGCGAAGATAAGTGCGATGTGGTCCATGTGGACCTTGGTGGGAAATTGAATTGATGGAAGCTTCTCCTCCCCGGCGGGATTTTTCTGCGAGGAGGTGACATATGACCCCAAGCGAAACCCGGACCACCGGTTCTCATCTCCGGGGTTCAAAAAATTCCTATCCAAGATAGCGAGGCCTTAAGCTGGTCTAAAGAAAAGATTCTTGAATCTCTGGAAGATGAGATGCCGCACGCAGCACGACAAATCCACAAGGAGAAATCTGGCCGTAGATGACGACTTTTCGGTTCTCTATGACCAGCATCATGACAGCTGGCGGCCGTTCGCATATCAAGGTTACGTTCCCCGAGGCCCCTTTGAAGATTATAAAGGAGGGTCTTCCTCCCAACAGTTGTACACTTCGGCAACTGCCAGCGTGGGCCCATCAGACGTCCAGGTCGATCCAATGCAGCCCGTGGCTTCCAAGGCGGCGCCTGAGAAGGCGAAGAAGTTAGTCAAGGCAACGCCCGAGGTGATCCCTCAGGCACAAAAAGCGCCAGCGCCGCCAGAGAGCAGACCGGTTGCGGCAGACCTTCTGCAAGTCAAACCCCGGTACAAGTTTACCGTGGGAGCATCAGCGCCTGCTGCACCTGCTTCATCTCCTTCCCCCGATCCAACCATTATTTCAGAAGAGAAGAGGAGGAAGAGAGTTGAGAAAATCAGGCGACCTAGCCAGACTGTGCAGCAGCCAGTCGCAGAGCCGCAGCCGCGTTCAGCCGTTCTAGAGGCAGTCCCTCTAGGCAGTCCCAAGCCGGCCACCGAAACCAGAAGCGCAGACATCCACCCGGCATCGGCTCAGGCGGAGCCCGCAGGTACGTTTGCTGCCCCTGTCTCTTTGGTCTCATCCAGTCCTACCCCCACTCCGTCTCCCGCTCAGTCCGAGCAAGCCATGGCCGCGTCATCCTCCCCGTCTCCACGCCCTTCTAGCGGCCCCCATTCTTTTGATCAGTTTGCTCAGAACCCCAACGTTTCCCTATCTCTGAGCACAACTCCAAACCCTTCGCCTGAAGTTAGTGCTGAAGCCGTCCCTTCACCGTCACATCCACCATCTCAGCCGCTTCAAACCCTTGCAGTATCAACCGCCCCCATCTCCATTTCCCGGTCGCCCCCAGAAGCGGCCGATCCTTCCAGTGTCCATCCGGTTCCTCCTGATCCCATTCCCGCAGGAGAGACGTCTCAGCAGAACCCTAGGCTGGGGGGACCAGATTTCATGGACGACCTCCAGAATAGAGACGACTTGCCCTTGGCAACGAGAGCTGTAGAATATTCTGTCTCTTTCCTCCGGAACACGAAACGGAGGAGACTCGAAGAGATAGCCGCCCCGGTAAAGCGCGCCAAGTACAATTTCGAGAGGAGAGTGCTTACAACGGAGAAATTAATACCAAAGGTGAAGAAGCCTCTCCGGGAAATGACCGGGGGCGGACTACGAGCTCCGGAAAAAGGAGAAGAGCTTTGACGACATCAACAAGCAATACGAGATTCAGTCGATCATGCGCAAAGCTGATAATCTCTTTGTCAAAAGTCTGGAGGAGCAGGAAGAACTTTTCGGGTTGCAAGACAAGACAAGACAGCTTGAAGAGGACCTATCCAGGTCCACTGAGCAGCTAGAAGCGGCGCGGCAAGAAATAGATGAACTCAAAGCCCAGCTGGCCGCTTCCCAGCAACAGGCCGCAACCGAAAAGCAAGCAGCCTTGGAGCAGATTTCTCGGCTCCAAGAGTCTTTGAAACGAGCGCGATCGCAACTCGCGGGAGAGAACATCTCAAGCGACGGTCTTTTCAAAGAAGAAAGTTAAGGAGATGCGGGCTGGTTTGCTGCGGGAATGCAAGCCCCACACCTATAAGGCGATGGCAGTTCTGGATTTCGCATCCAGAATTCAAGAAGTTTCTGCCCAGGGAAGGCCTGTGGTAGAGGAGGCCGAACGTCGGGGCGAAGCAATGGCTGGACACGGCGATAAATCTTCGGGGAGCGCGAGCGCGACGGCCTCCAATTTTCTCCCGTGTCCTCATTCGCTGCTGGAATGGGCCGATGCAAGGGTAACCTTGCATAAATATTTCAAAAAATTAGAAGAGGTGAGAGTGGCCAGACGAATGCTAGATGCATTCGAACATGAAAGAGACATCTGTATGGCCCCCTTTCGCGCTCTTTCGGAACTAGGGTGCCCAGGTTTTGTTGAGAATGGCGAGCTTCTCACCCTAGATCAGGTGAAAAGGAATTGGCAGTCCTTTGAAGCAGATACAGCTGAAATTGATAGCTGGGTGAGCCAATTCAGGAAAGTCAGGTCACTCAGATGGTGTCCACATATTGCAAGATCAGCTCCTACTTCCAGGAGCTAGAAAAAAGATACCTCACCATCGACCTGCACGCGGTCGCTGCTTTCCACGCAGCATTAGAAGAAGTTGCTGACCGCCGGCCGTTCGAAGCGGAAGCCTGGCGCCAAGCCCAGGCGGCATACACTCGCATCTGCGAGGCAGAAGCAAAAGCTGGAGAGCCTTCGGAAGGTGATTCTGAGGGGGCAACTGACAAAGATGAATCTGAAGAACAGTTGCCGCAAGGAGAACAGTTAGAGCAGCAAAAGGCAGGGGAGGCAAGTTCCTCTGCACCCAAAGGATGAAGGCATGGATTCTTTGCGCCGAGGCGAGCTCGACACCCCGCGAGCCGCCAGAAATGTTGTCACATTTTGCACGGGGTGCAATGTTTTCAAGTTTGTAACGGTGCTGCTCTTCTTTTTTCCTCTTCCTCTATTTTCCTTTCTTCTGCTCTCCCTTCCCCTTTCTTTCCCACAGTCTCTTTCTTCCCCCCTTTCTCGGAGTCCCCAAGTTGATTTTCAAACTTTCCAGCAAGTTACTTGAAAAATGGCTAAGTGTTGGTGCGAAGTTCGCACTTCGCCCAGTCTGGGTGCGAAGTTCGCACTTCGCCCAGTTTTGGTGCGAAGTTCGCACTTCGCCCAATTTTGGTGCGAAGTGCGCACTTCGCCCCTCTTACGGCGCACCTTGGTAGCGGAGTGGCGGTGACAAGAAAAGTGATAAGTGCTGAAGCAAGTCCATACGGCGGCAGACACCAGTTCTCACCTGTGCGCAGTCCGACTTCGCCAGCGAAGTCGGAATGCACCCTTGACAGGTGCGCAGTAGGGAAACAAACCCAGAATTTGACCAAGGCATGAAGGCCTTCCCGACTGCACTGTTTTCTGCCCGCGCAACCCGAGATGCTCTGATCCCAAGCGAAGTTGGACAGACTGCCTTCCAAGGCTGACACGTGTCACACAGCATCATCCATCATCTGACAAGTGTCCGGCTCGGGATTTGAGCCAAGACGTGCCGAGCAAAAGGACGAGCATGGGCTGCATTACTGTGCCGGTGACCTCATTTAAAGCTGATCCGAGGTTCTACTCGCTCCGGCTACCCGCATCCTTGCCGGAGAGAAGTTACGCCCAACACCTTGCCACGTAGCTGTCCGGCTTCCGGGAAGACCATCTTGCGGGTGCGGTCCGGTCCGACAAAAGGTCGGCATTTGCAGCTCTTTCGCCGCTTTTGTCAGCTTATGTTTGATTGGGACCTTGTGCCCATTAATGTAACGGGAGGGACTCGGGCTATAAAAACCCACCATGAATTCATTGTAAAGGGTGGAAGGGGAATGTCTGTTAGGGAACCACTGTGCCCATTGTAACCGTGCTTCTGCTTATAAATATAATCTGTATGCCTGGTTCTGTTCTGCTGCTTCTATTTTTTATGCTGCCTTTCAATATATATATGCTTAACGCTAACCTGTGTCACGGCTCGTTGATTCACTTCAGCATTTGGTGATCAGGTGCTTTTAGCATTGCTTGTCTGAGCACTTTCTGTATTTAATAGTTTAAAGGATACATAAAATAGATGTAGTAGCAGTTCCATCAGTTGTGTGTTAAGTTGCTGGTCCGTATCTGGTGATTGATGCGCTGCCGTACTGTTAGTTCCTTGTAGGGAATGTCTGTTAGGGAGCCATTGTAGCTGTGCGGTTAAATTCTCTACACGACACACATACCTGGCTCTGATATCTCTAGGTTGCTTTCTACCCATGTTAGTGTATGTATCTGGTGATTGATGCATTGCCGTGCTGTTAGTTCCTTGTAGGGAATGTTTGCTAGGGGATCATTGAAGCTGTGCATACACTGCTTAGGTATCGGAAGTACACATAGATTTTGCAGTTCTTAGTCATACTTTGTGTTTATAATGCAGTAAGTAGTGGTAATTGGTGTGTTCCCGTACTGTTAGTTCCCCCCACCAACCTCCACGTATATTTGTAAATCCCTTTCTGTTCATTTATCTCTTTCCTGTACTTTTAGCTTGAACATAAACCCCCCCCAAAAAGGAGCCGGCCTTCTCCGGAGATTGGCTCGGAAGGCATCTCTTCCTTCCGGCCTTTCATGCTAGTGGGCGAATCTGGGCGCATTAACCCAAAATCCTTTCCTCATGGCAGATTCGTAACCAACAGTTCCAGGTGGGGAACTGCCTGGGCGGATTTTGCTGTGCCATATTTGCGTTAGGATTCGACGGATTAGGAGGCGGCAACGGTGGCTGCAACGGCTGGTTAGGCGGAACTGGAATGCCTGAAGCACTTAGTTGAACGTTTGGTGGGACCGGAACACCCTGACGATTTGGAGAATTTGGAGGGTTCAGGGGACAGCTAGTTGTTGTGCTGTTTGGAGTTGGGATTTGTTCAGCAACGACAGCTTCTTGAGATGATACCTCGTCCAGCGAGATACTTGGTCCGACTAGCCTAGGATGTTCTCCTAGGGCGTTAATGTCAAGCTCATAGAAATCGACTTCTTCCTCTGCGTTCATGGCTCTCCATCTCGTACGCATGAAGGCGGGATTTTTTCTTAAACTAGTCCTCGAGACCTGGAGGTATCCGAGATCAGTAGACTCGCCAGATGTTCAGATTTGACAGTACTGAGACGAACATCACTTCTCAATACTGCTATAACGTGGGACGATTGCATCCCACCGGGCGTGCCAGAAAAAACTGTTGGTTACGAATCTGCCATGGGGAAAGGGTTTGGTTTATCTATGCACCCTAGACCCGCCCAACAGATTGAAAGGCCGGAAGGAAGGAATGCCTTCCGTGCCAATCTCCAGAGAAGGCTGGCTCCTTTACTACACTACACTTGGGTTTCAGATTAAGTAACTGGAAAGAAATTGGGAAATTGCTGAAAGAAAGGAAATAACTGAAAGAAATAGGGAAATATGGCCACAGGCCGGATAGTTCCAATGGGAAGAAAAAACAACACAATTACTAACTTCTACTTAAATCAGCAGCAATCAATACCATGAATATAATAGAAACTAATGCTGAAACGTTCTCTGATATGTATCCTTCAATAATTCCAGACTTCGTTCTTTATCACACACTTAAATCCAGATTGCAGAATTACAGCATGCATATAAAGAAACAGAATTGGCAGAAATAATAGAAGGCATCATACATAGGAAAAGAGTCCAGAATCAGAACCAGGAGTCTTAGTATTGATGCAGAATTTAAGTACAGCAGCTCTTTAGCAAAACGTTCCCCCCCCGATTACATTACAATGAGTTGGCTTTTATAGAGGAATTTAACCCCGTAATCATTAATGCCAAAACCCTAAAACCGCTGGGGCAGCTGAGATTTGACCCTTGTCAGATGACAGAGTATCCATGGAATTCGGCCCACTCATGTTTATAACGGCTTCGGACAGACTTTGCGGCTCACTCGTGTTTACAGCGGCTTCGGACGGACGTTGCAGTTGGGACAACATGTCTCATTAATACGGTTGGTGCAGCTTGCCTTCAAGAGCTTTTCCGGGACCTGACAGGTCTGTCTTGGCAAGACAAGCCGGAGACTTAAACTCGTGTGCCATGGATGCGCAGTAAATGCCCATCTACCCTCCTCTTCGCTAGAAATGTTCTCGCCTGTTACAGCCTTAGCGTTTAAAAACACTCGTTGGTGTTCGCCGGAAATAGGGCCCGAAGTGCAATTTTCCGATTTTGACATGCTGGTTGAAGTTCGCATGAACTGAGCCCGAAGCTGAGGTTCACTGGGGCTGGAGCCCGAAGTTGGGAGATTTGCCAAAGCTGGGGGAGTTGAGTTCCGGCTTGAAATTTTGTCTAAGTCCAAAATGGACTTACTAGCTGCAGTTCGCCCAGGTTAGGCCCGAAGAGGAGCCTCGCTAAAGGAATGCCCCGAAACAGAGCTTGATGAGCGAAGGACAGCTAGTTTTTGCCTTAGAGATTTTTCACCCGAGGTGCGCTATCAACCGAGGTTCGCTGGAAATAACCCCCAAAGTTGAGGCTCGCTGGAAATCGGGGCGAAGTTGAGGTTTGTCTTCACTGACCCCACTGCCTTAGCCGATCTCTGAAGATGATGCTCGAAGCCGAGGTTCGCTTTGACTGGGGTCTAAAGTTGGGTTTCGATGGGCTGATGAGCGAAGGGGAGCAAGTTTGCTTGAGACAATGCCCGAAGCTGAGGTTCGCTCGGTTGCTGGGCGAAGTCGAGGCAAGTCTTGCCTTAGGCGTTTTTCGGAGAAAGTTGGGGTTTGCTCTCCATGAGGTCCGAAGTGCAGCTTCGACAAGGATTTGGGTGAAACCAAGGCTGACCTTGCCTTAGAGATTTTTCCCTTGCTCAAACTGTGCTTCGCCCCTGGCAAGGTCCAAAGCCGAGCTTCGCCGGCAGCTTGGGCGAAGTCGAGGCAAGTTTGACTTAGAAGATCTTTTCCCCTGCCCACGCTGTATTTCGCTCTTGGGGAGGCCTGAAGCTGGGCTTCGCTGACTTCTGGGGCGAAGTTGAGGCCCACCTGCCTTAGCTAATTTTTGAACCTCCAAGTGATCTTTCGCTCGAAGCTGTCCCTTGCCTTGCAGCTGAGTGAAGCTGAGATTTGGCCCCTTCTTTGGGCGAAGCTGATTGTGGACTTATGTTTTTTAGAGCAGAACTGCTCAGAACTTGGATTGTGCCCGAAAAACGGGCGAAACAGGGTTTCCAACCGTGCCTCAGCGCCATGATAGTGCCAGAGAAGAGTTCTCGCCGGAGAAAGATATGTTTAGAGGAGAAAATGAATTCAAACAGGAAAAACATTGCAGCAGCAGTTCAAAATTTCACCCCTTAGACAAAATGTGCCAAAATTGAGAACAGTTCTACAACCTTATGTACACTTTCAGTCAACAGTTGTCATTCATTGTGTTGCTCTTGTTTTTTCTTTTCTACATCATAACACTTGAACATGTCCATGTTGACACCAATGGTGGCTTTATTACCATTGATATGACCATGGTGTTTTAAAATTGATCTTGAAAAAACTGCTTCAGGAATAATCCTTGTTTCAGCAGGTTAAAATCGAAATAATTTGTGGCAAACACTATTAGGTCAAATAATGGAAAAAATGAAAGCAGCCCTCAAGCTGCAACATGCAGCAAGACAGATGCGCATATTAGCCATCACATGCAGGGAATGGCACAGCTGTCTGAACTACATGACCGTGTAACCTTGTAGATGACTAACCCAGAAATTGCATGCAGACATGCAATTCTGGGATGTTGAAACTTGAAATAATTTCTGGTAAACACTATTAGGTCAAATAATGGAAAAAATAAAACCAGCCCTCAAGCTGCAACATGCAGCAAGACACATCTGCATATTAGCCATCACATGCAGGGATAGGTACAGCTGTAAAAACTACATGACCCTGTAACCTTGTAGATGACTAACCCAGAAATTGCATGCAAACATGCAATTCTGGGATGTTGAAGTAATTTATGGCAAACACTATTTGGTCAAATAATGGAAAAAATTAAAACCAGCCCTCAAGCTGGAACATACAGCAAGACAGATCTGCATATTAACCATCACATGCAGGGAAAGGCACAGCTGTCCAAACTACATGACCATGTAACCTTGTAGATGACTAACACAGAACTTGCATGCAGATATGCAATTCTGGATGAACCATAGCGCTGGCAATTTATGCTTCATCGAATTGTTCTTTAATAGATTTACTGTTACGACAGAATTAGACACAGGCGTGAGAATGTAAAAGTCTGGTTTAAGGTACACTGCATATCATAGACCAGCCCAAGCTCCTAGGGAGCAACTCATACACAAAGAAACCACCAATTTCTTCAGTATGAACCCACAAAATTTTTATTTATCCAAATGCATAATCAGAAATGATTACAATCAGCTTTGTTTCTGTGCAGGAAGGGAGGAGATAGAAATGTATGTTTGTTGCAGTTGTCTTCTTTGACCAATAAATTGTTCTCAATCTGTTGATTTAACTACATGCAGGGAATCCTAAACAAACTCCCAACTGAATGCTAAATGTTCTTGGATTTAGAAATTTAAATCTGCTTAGTCTATTATATGCATGGAATCCTAACTGAACTCCTATCTAAATGCATTATGTCCTTGATTTTAGGAATTGAGTGCTGAGTAACTGATTTTGACTGCTGGTTGGTTACAAAAAATGAAATTAGATTTAAGTGGTTCTTTAAATTTGTTTAGAAGTACATGGCTAATGGTTTACATCAAAAAACTACTAACAATATGTAATGAATGCAGAGAAAAATGGAGAGCCTAGTCATAACCTTGAAGAATTGACAAGGCTACGGGAAGACATTGCTGGACTAAAGTGTAAAGCTTATAAAAGCATATTATGGGCATTGAGAATTGATCATCAAAAAATTAATTGGGTATATTTACGTTTTTTTCTTTTATAGTTATTATTTGTGAAACAGAACTCTCTTAAGATCCATTACATTTTATGTGTTGTAATTTCCATGTACATGTGCTCATACATGCATGAATGTCTATCTGCATGCATATGTATATGTTTTGCATGATTTTCTGTATGTGTCTTTATAAATGCATGTGTATTGTACATGGATTTGTAGGTAAGTGTTGCATATTTTTGTAATATGCAAAGCATATCCAATGTTAGATGCAGGTGTTCCTGGATATGTTTGTTCATATTTTCTTCTCTCTCTATGTTTTTCTTTTGAAATAGGCCCATATGCACAAGTTTGGCCCTTTTAGATATATGTATCATTTGGGTTTTCCACAAGTGAGTGGTCCACTTTCTGACACCATGGTTTTTATTAAGGTTAAATTCATATTGCAAGGTGTTATGGCTCATGCTTTCCCCTTAACTGCACTTTTCCTGTTAAGCCACATATGACTTTCCTCAATCACCCATATCCAACCAAATCACCACTCACATGACTTCAGGTGAAGTAGGATATTTACACACAAGATTCCCATCCTTGAGATGTGTTGAGGGGGATGTGCAAAGAGGCCTCTAAACAGATTAGGAACAAAATTTTATTGGCAAACACTATTGGGTAACTTGATTTTATTGTTCTGGGGTAACTTGTATCCATGGCACATCAATAAGGGTAACATGATTTTATTGTGGTGGTAGTGCTTGTAATTGTACATCAAAATATTGGTGTATTGCCCAGTTAAGGGAAATTCCTAACTGGCATTAGCAGAGTTTCTTTTCCCTAGAGTATGAAAACATAAACTAATGTTCCTTATTTGTATGGGTATGCACCATATGATCAACATATGTGCATCCCAGTGTCCTACATAATGTGCAGTTATTGGTGTAAGGTAAAGTCTCATAGGGATTATAAATGCATCAATGTCTTTCTTGTTCTGGAACAATAAGTTTTGATCATTTTTGCAAGTTTTTCTTGGTAGTGCCAATCTTTACTTTCTATAGAGTGATTCATTAACAAAGGCCATAAGTTTTTTACTAACAACTGATTGATATTCATTCCATTCACATATGCAGATTGAGCTAGCCTTTCTGTGAAGTTGTAGTACTGCGTTGGGTTAGCATTAAGCAAGTTTTGACTTGAAAAATTTTAACTAGACATTCAACTGAAATTTTGCTATACCATGAGTCTCATGCAAGTGTCTTCTCTTTTAATACCGTAACTTTTAACAGCTTTCACATATATGAGGGGCTACACTCTAAAGAAGCTAGAAACAGTCTCAAAAGCAAGTTGCTCTCTTTTTACGCAGCAGGTTGGGGATTAGATGTGGACTTATGCATCAAGCTCAATGCTAAGTCAAGTAGCCCTCCTCATAACAGTGAACTCATAGGTATATTACAGTTATGCAAGAAATCCCATTAATGATGTAAGAGTAGAGATGAATGGGGACATGCCTTTCAATATGTTTTTGTATCCATCCTAGACATGAATTCTGCCAGACATGTAATTTAACAATTTAACCAGTTACACTGTTCTAGATTGCATTGACTTTTTGAATACAGTATTTTGATAGTAAACCTAGAAAATATACTAAGTATAGTACTTTGATGGTGAACCAGCAAATATATTGATGACCAATGATGTAGGTGGGAATCTCTATGCTAAATTTCATTTCTGTGCGGTCTATGCATGTGCTTCTATTGGGCTAAACAGAAATAGGGATTAAGGGTTGAGGTTATTTCTGAGTTTGTATGTGTAATAAATTGTATGTATTAGGTTTAAGTGCATTTATCTATGCATGCCTGTCGTTGCAATATGTTTTGGACCCATCTAATAACATCTTTTAAAAATTGTGTTCTTAGGAGCTTGAGTTAGCAATAGAGGAAATTAAAAAGGCACTCCATATCAGTGAAGAGGAGCATACTAAAATTGTGAATGACCTTGAGAAAGCTCTAAGGTTATTCCCATTTGCTACCATTCTTTTTCTCATCTTATGTTAATGCAGATCTTTTTGTTCCAATCTGATGTTTATTTGTGAAAGACCTTGATTTCAGGTTATTCCTTTTTGCTACTATGTTTTTTAATCTCTACATTATTGAAGATCATTTGCCAGAATGGCATGGATGGCTTGCTTCAAGCTGATATTTATGTATATTGAGGATATACAGTTTATATTCTGTAGAATGTTACATTTTTTTTCCCTTGCCATTTCTTTAAAAGTTTGTGGTTTAATGTAGATTTCCTCACTATATAACACTCCTTTTATATATCCTATGAGTTCCAGAATTTTCTCAAACCCATTTATGGTCATTGAATTGCTTATTCTATTAAGTTGCAATGTGTTTTCTTTGTACATTTGTGAATTTCTTTATACATTTGTGAAAACAGTATCACTAGCTGGTAATTAATTATGTTTTGATTAAATAAGTGAGTTTGTTGTGAAAATCTATTGATATGTTCTAATTAGTTGAAACAAAATGTGATTAGACAGACAGAGGCCGAAGCTAATAAAAGGGCAAGAGTTACCACAGACAACGTTCAAGTGGATGGAGCACGTACTAATGTACTGCCATCTAGAGAAATGATTGAAACTAATGTAATACTCTCACTATATGTTTTTGGCATATATGTGTGACATGTTGTTTACCTACTTTTCGTTTTTTGAAGAAAGCAAAGCAATTAATCTCTATTTTTGTTCCTCGTCATTTATTAAGTATATTTCTTCTGTGGTAACATATGATGGTAAGTTTTCTTGGTTAGTTTAATTTTTCTTTGTTTACATTTTTCTATAGCTGCTCTAATTTTGAGATTTCATTTTAGGTGGATGAAGGTGTAACTCCTAGACAATACAATGAGAAATTTGTAGGCAAAAAGGCATGGGTTAAGTGGGGAGCAGATGGTAAATTTAGAAGAGTGCTCATCATTGACTATGATATGAACAATGTATGTGTTCCTCTTTTTATTCTTATATTTGATTCATTTCTATTCTTTATTATTCATATGACTTTAGTGTTTGTGATAATTACAATTTATATTTCATGGAATTATGTTTGATGAAAACCTACTGGCTGATTTATCACATTTAGAATTAGTTATATTTTATTTTCAAACTTAACTCTTGGTTTAGAGTTACAATTCATGTAGCGTATGATGTTTGCTTTATTGTTTAAGTGGTATCTAGTTTGCTTGCCTTCAAACTAGTAAAGTTCTGCACCAAGTTTCAACTAGGTAAATTTTCAATAATGACATAATTTTTGCCAGTACCTTTAACTTAGTTTTTCATTTAATTATGCTTTATTGCTGAAATTTGTGTCTTAACCTTTTATTTAAAGACAACTGTCTAAAAGCATTTGTTGAATTGTATCCGTAGTCAATTTAACCATTTCACTATATTTATACTTGACCACCACAAACTTGCATCTTCCTTCATATATTGTGGATAATGGCTTTCTCTTTAGAGGTTCCCACTAGTTTTTCAGACGACTCCTTAAAAAAAGTACAGCATGACTATATGGTAAGTCTCTTCCTACAAGGGCAAGGAAGAATAAATCCTGTGCCTCTACTCCTGTGGGGAAGGGATTGATGTCATTTTGTATCTAGGCAAGATTGGTTTTGATTAGCAAAGCCAAATCTTGCTTAAGAAAATTAGGATCTTCTTAGCTAAATGGTAAAATGTACTCTTGAATTGTTGCCTTGTCCATACTCTTTCATAAAAAGCTAATAACGGTCAAATCAAATGTTTTCCAAATACTTGAGCATTTCTTTGATCAACAAAGCTTTTACTAGGAGAGAACCATGCGTTGAAAAGGGGCTACTAAAAAGAAAATGGAATTCACTTTGTGACAATGCCCAAAATATCTTGTAGAAACTTTCCAAAAAGTTTGCAAAACTAGTTCTGATTTGCCACACCAGGTACATAGAGAATTTGAGATGCCAATTTTTACTGATGTGATTTAGTAACCAGCCCCTTGGGGAGCATTAACCATCCAAAGACTTCCTGTTTTAAAGGTTATCTTAATTCCCAGATGGCTTGACCATGCCTATTCCACCATATTTTTGAGTCACTGGATCCCACCTATTGTTTCTCTTTGTATACTCTCTAGCGTCACAAGTAAACCTCGAAATAAAATAAATGAAAATCTTCACACTAAACCATTTCCAGTCACTCCAAATAGGTCTAGAGACTTGGAATTGCATTTCAAAAAAATATTTTTCAGCTATCTTGTTACAAAGGACTTGAAAAACCAATTTATCTGAAGAATTCAATAATTGAGCTTGATTCAAATCTTGCCATGAGAGGTGTAAGCCGTGAATTCCATAGATCCCTAAAAAAAATAGTCCTTTCCTTGCCAATATGTTCCAAACAAAGTAATGTAAAAGCCCAGACTACTACCCTTGGGTAGATCAGAAAGTCCAAAAGTGCCATGGAGTTATTTCAAGTATTGGGTGGAACCATAGATTTTCACTGATGCAAATTAGTTAGACATTTGAAGTCAGGCCAAACATTTTATGGTGGATGATCTATTAATCTTAAAAGCCTTGGCCTCTCCAATTACATGACAAAATTGCAAATGCCCTTTCATCCCTTAAATATGCTGAGTACTACAGATTTTTTGTTGAATATTAGCCAGGGCACCTCTCCTATTGCTTTTGCAAATCATTTTATTTGCAACAGTTGGTACATTGTGCTTTCATGTCAGTAATGCCCAACATCCCTTACTCCATGGTCTAAGCACACACATGTAAGGCCACTAGAGGTTGGCCTTTAAATGTACTCTGCGATTCCTGATGATTTTTTTTTAGAATGTGTTGACGTTGTTTATATGCTTTCCATGACAATATAAGGCAAGGAGTAATCCATATGGCCTGCAACTAAGATATTATCAACAATCATCACCCTATTTGAATGGAAGATCAATATTAGTGTTGGAAAACTAAGATTTGGCAAGGCCAATTCTGACTCGGAGTTGGGTTTCAACAAAAAGCTCAATAATTCGGCAAAAATAAATCTTTAAAAAGTGTGCTATTCATTTAAAAAAAAAAGGTTTTATGCATGCCCTGGCTAATTAACTTTAAAGATATTCAAATTTGATTATCTAACTAAAAACGAAATAATTAGACATCATATAAGCAATTTTAAAGTCTGAAGTTCTGAAAACTAGTTTTATATTGAATTCAAATAATTGTTATATTAAGAAGGTACTTTTGGTTACGAATCTGCCATGAGGAAAGGATTTTGTGTGAATGCGCCCAGATTCGCCCACCAGCTAGAAAGGCCGGAAGGAAGAGATGCCTTCCGGGCCAATCTCCGGAGAAGGCCGGCTCCTTGGGGGGTTTTATGGTTTAAGCTAAGAGTGCAGGAAAGAGATAAAGAAACGGAAAGAATTTACAAATGTGATTGGAATTGGGTGGGGGGAACTAACAGTACGGCAACACATCAATCACCATTACTTACTGCATCATAAATACAAAGCATGACGAGGAACTGCAAAACCTAAGTATACTTTCTGTATTAAGCAGTGTACGCACAGCTACAATGGTCCCCTAGCAAACATTCTCCCTTAAAGGAGAACTAACAGCACGACAATGCATCAATCACCACTACGGACAACAACATAAACAGAAAGTAACCAAGGGATGTCAGAGCCAGGTATATGTGTTATGCAGAGAATTTATACGCACAGCTACAATGGTCCCCTAGCAAACATTCTCCCTACAAGGAGAACTAACAACACGACAACGCATCAATCACCACTACGGACAGCAACGTAACACACAACTGATGGAACTGCTACCACATCTATTCTATGTATCCTCTAATCTATGAAGTTCAAAAGTACTTGGCCACCAAATGCCGAAATGAATCAACAAGCCATGACACAAGCAATGCTTTAGGCACCTGATCACCAAATGCTGAAACGAATCAACGAGCCGTGACACAGGGAAACGTAAAGCAGAAATATAAAGGAGAGGCAGCATAAAAAATAAAAGCAGCAGAACAGAACCAGGCATACAATTTATATTTATAAGCAGAAGCACGGTTACAATGGTTCCCTAACAGACATTCCCCTTCCACCTCCTCACAATGAAAACATGGTGGGTTTTTATAGCCCGAGTCCCTCCCGTTACATTAATGGGCACAAAGTCCCAATCAAACACTAGCTGACAAAAGCGGCGAAGGAGCTGCAAATGCTGACCTTTGTCGGACCGGACTGTACTCGCGACATGGTCTTCCTGGAAGCTGGACAGCTACGTGGCAGCGTGTTGTGTAGAACTTCTTCTCGGTAGGAATGCGGGCAGCTGGAGCAGGTAGAACCTCCAATCAGCTTTAAATGAGGCCACTGGCATAGGTAGTGCAACCCATGCTCGTCCTTTTGCTCGGCACGTCTTGGCTCAAATCCCGAAGCTGGACACTTGTCAGATGATGGATGATCTTTGTTTGACACGTGCCTGCCTTGAAAGGCAGTTTATCCAACTTTGCGTGGGATCAGAGCGCTGTCAGGTTGTGCAGGCAGAAAACAGCGCAGTTCGGGGAGGCCTTCATGCCTTGGGCATATTTCTGAGTTTGTTTCCCTACTGCGCACCTGTCAAGGGCGCACTCCGACTTCATTGCGAAGTCGGACTGCGCACAGGTGAAAGCTGATTTCTGCCGCCGTACGGACTTCGCTCCAGCACTTAGTCATTTTTCTGCCAGCCTGCCAGCCTGCTACAAGGTGCGCCCATAAAGAGGAGCGAAGTATGAACTTCGCACCAAAACTGGGCGAAGTGCGAACTTCGCACCAACACTAAGCCATTTTTCAGGGCAACTGCTGTTAAATTTGAGATCCAACTGAGGGGCTCCAAGAAAAGGGGGGAAGAAAGAGAATGTAGGGAAGAGAGAGAAAGGGAGAGAAGAAGAAAGGGGAAGAGAGGAAGAGGGAAAAGGAAGAGCAGCACTGCTACAAAACTGAAAACATTGCACCCCGTGCAAAATGTGGCAACATTTCTGGCGGCTCGCGGGGTGTCGAGCTCGCCTCGGCGCAAAGAATCCATGCCTTCATCCATTGGGTGCAGAGGAACTTGCTTCCCTTGCCTTTTGCTGCTCTAGCTGTTCTCCTCGTGGCAACTGTTCTTCAGATTCACCTTCGTCAGTTGCCTCCTCAGAACCATCTTCCGAAGGCTCTCCAGCTTTGGCTTCTGCCTCACAGATGCGGTTGTATGCGGCCTGGGCTTGGCCCCGTTGGTCACGAATCCGCCACGAGGAAAGGATTTTGTCGCTATTGCGCCCTGGACCCGCGAACCAACATTGAAAGGCCGGAAGGAAGGGATGCCTTCCGGGCCGATCTCCGGAGAAGGCCGGCTCCTTTTGGGGGGTTAGATTTAAGCTAAGAGTGCCAGGAAAGAAATAAATGAACGGAAAGAGACAAATGTACAAAAAGAGATACAAATATGTCCAAAGGTTGGTGGGGGGGAACTAACAGTACGGGAACACACCAATCACCGCTACTTACTGCATACAAACACAGAGCATGACAAGGAACTGCAAAACCTAGGCGTACTTCCGATACACCAGCAGCGTATGCACAGCTTCAATAGCTCCCTAGCAAACATTCCCTACAAGGAACTAACGACGGGGATCGTATCAATCACCGGATACGTACACCGACGGGGGTAGAAAGTAAACCTAGAGATGTCGAGCCGGTATATGTGTTAGGTAGAGAGTTTAACCGCACGGCTTCAATGGCTCCCTAGCAAACATTCCCTACAAGGAACTAACGGCGAGGGATCGCATCAATCACCGGATACGGGCCAGCAACGTCACACACAACCGATGGAACTGCTACCAAATTTATAATGAATGCTTTAAATAATGAAGTACGAGAAGGTGCTTTAAGCAAGCAATGCTAGAGGAACCCGATCGCCAAATGCCAAAGTGAATCAACGAGCAGCGACACGGGTGGGCCTAAGGCATATAATGAAAGACAAGCATAAAAGAATAAAGATAGTAGAACGAGAACCGGGCATACGGATTGTATTCATAAGCAGAAGCACGGTTACAATAAGCACAGTAGTTCCCTAACAAACATTCCCCTTCCACCACTTACAATGAAAACGTGGTGGCTATTTATAGCCCAAAGTTCCCCTCGTTACATTAATGGGCACAACGTCCCAGTCAAACATTAGGCGACAAAAGCGGCCGCGGAGCTGCCGATGCCGACCTCTGTCGAGTGGGCTGTACCCTCGGCATGGTCTCCCTGAAGGTTGAACGGCCACGTGGCGGCGCGTTGGGTAGAACTTTATATTGCCAGGAATGCGGGTAGCTGAGGCAGGTGGAAACTCACGTCAGTCTTAAATGAGGCAGCTGACACAGGCGGTGCAGCCCATACTTATCCCTTTTGGTCGGCGTGTCTTGGTTCAAATCCCGAAGCTGGACACTTGTCGTATGATGGGTTATGCTGTGTGACACATGTCTGCCTTGAAGGGCAATCTATCTATCTTCGCTTGGGATCGGAGCTCCTTGGGATGCGTGGGCAGAAAACAGTGCAGTTGGGAAGGCCTTCACGCCTTGGTCAAATTCCGGGTTTGTTCCCCTACTGTACACTCGTCAAGGGCGCATTCCGACTCTGCTGAAAAGTCGGACTGCGCACAGGTGAACACGGGTGTGCCGCGCTGTACGGACCTGCTCCGGCGATTATCATTCTTCTTTGTCGACTGCCCGACCGATTACAAGGTGCGCCCGAGAAAGAGGGGCGAAGTCGGACTTCGCACCAAAGCGGCGAGGCTCGCACCAAGGGCGAAGTGCGCACTTCGCACCAAAGCGGCGAAGTGCGCACTTCGCACCAAAGCGGCGAAGTGCGCACTTCGCACAAAAGCGGGTTTCCTGGTTCGGCTTCCCGGGGCCATAACTTTTGATCCGCTGACCCGATCGCCTATTATAATATATCGTTGGAAAGCTTGCGAGAAGATCTGCAATAATAAAATATCCAGGGCTCATTTTGTCCATTTTATCGCCCCTGTTTATGGCCCGAAAAAACCCGAACACCTCAGCATGCCCTGACACTTAGCCATTTTTCAGGGCAACTGCTGTCAATTTTGAGAAGAATGAGAATGTAGGGAAGAGAGAGAAAGGGGGAGAAGGAAGAGCAGCTCTCTTACAAAAATTGAAAACATTGCACCCCGTGCAAAATGTGACAACATTTCTGGCGGCTCGCGGGGTGTCGAGCTCGCCTCGGCGCAAAGAACCCATGCCTTCATCCATTGGGCAACAGAGTCACCCTCGCTGCAACTGCTCTTCAGATCCACCTCCGGCAACTGCCTCCTCGGAACACTTAAAAAGAAAACACTGCACAGACTGAAATAAGAAAAACAACTAAAACTTTGAATAATAGCCGGATTATTTACACAAAATTTTGCGGCGCTATTGGCATGCCGCCACCACAAATCTAGCTTTGGTTGCCTATCCGGTGAACCTGCAGTGCCCGGACCAGATCTGATTGTACTTCAGATGATCTTTGAAGTCCGGCTGGCCTCCCAAAGCTTGCCGGGTTGCGAACATGGTGCAACGTGGCGGATTGTCATTCATGCCGGTACCCGTACAATTGATGAACAATGTGGCAAGGAGATTTTTCGGACGGGAGCCCTCTTCGGGTACCGGTTGCGGTGATGGTTGGAGCCAATACCACCACGGTGGAGGCCGTAGGTGAACATTCATTTCTCCGCTTGTGAGGTCAAGGCTGCTCACCAAACCTTGATTCCTCCGGGGTGTCTTCTATCGGCTTAAAAAGGGGCGCTGCGATCAAGAAATCTGGATCTTCAGCTCAGTCGGAGTCGCCAGGTGATTTTGCCGGATGAAGGCAAGCCAAAGATTCACCAACTCGGGCTTCCTTAAAATATGGAGACTGTTCGTCTCACCTCACGGATTCGTCTATGCGAGCTTGGTAATCAGCCAGCCCGACGCGCTCGCCTGGAGCGTTGGTATTAATTTCGTAAAGTCAGGCTGGTTTCCCGGGTTCCTCGCTCGCCACCTTCTTGCTTGAACGAAGGCGTTAGGACCGGTCTTTCGGACTCAGAGAATATGAACGTGCAGAGTCGCCAGGTGCTCTGATTTTGAACAGCAATGAAGCGAGCACCAGTGCTTCAATTCTGTTTGGGGGTGAGAAACCTCCTTGTCCCACCGAGCATTCGGAAAGAAACTGTCAGCCCGAATGAGGACGAGCTTGAGATCTTCCAAATGCGAGACAAAGGGTCCCACCGGGCGTGCCAAAAACGTTGGTCACGAATCCGCCACGAGGAAAGGATTTGTCGCTATTGCGCCCTGGACCCGCGAACCAACATTGAAAGGCCGGAAGGAAGGGATGCCTTCCGGGCCGATCTCCGGAGAAGGCCGGCTCCTTTCGGGGGGTTAGTTTAAGCTAAGAGTACAGGAAAGAAATAAATGAACGGAAAGAGACAAATGTACAGAAAGAGATACAAATATGTCCAAAGGTTGGTGGGGGGGAACTAACAGTACGGGAACACACCAATCACCGCTACTTACTGCATACAAACACAGAGCATGACAAGGAACTGCAAAACCTAGGCGTACTTCCGATACACCAGCAGCGTATGCACAGCTTCAATAGCTCCCTAGCAAACATTCCCTACAAGGAACTAACGACGGGGGATCGTATCAATCACCGGATACGTACACCGACAGGGGTAGAAAGTAAACCTAGAGATGTCGAGCCGGTATATGTGTTAGGTAGAGAGTTTAACCGCACGACTTCAATGGCTCCCTAGCAAACATTCCCTACAAGGAACTAACGGCGAGGGATCGCATCAATCACCGGATACGGGCCAGCAACGTCACACACAACCGATGGAACTGCTACCAAATTTATAATGAATGCTTTAAATAATGAAGTACGAGAAGGTGCTTTAAGCAAGCAATGCTAGAGGAACCCGATCGCCAAATGCCAAAGTGAATCAACGAGCCGCGACACAGGTGGGCCTAAGGCATATAATGAAAGACAGCATAAAAGAATAAAGACAGTAGAACAGAACCAGGCATACAGATTGTATTCATAAGCAGAAGCACGGTTACGATAAGCACAGTAGTTCCCTAACAAACATTCCCCTTCCACCACTTACAATGAAAACGTGGTGGCTATTTATAGCCCAAAGTTTCCCCCGTTACATTAATGGGCACAACGTCCCAGTCAAACATTAGCTGACAAAAGCAGCCGCGGAACTGCTGATGCTGACCTCTGTCAGGCTGGACTGTACCCTCGGCATGGTCTCCCTGAAGGTTGAACAGCCACGTGGCAGCGCGTTGGGTAGAACTTTATATTGACGAGAATGCGGGTAGGCGAGGCGGGTGGAAACTCACGATCGGCCTTAAATGAGGCATGCGACATGAGCAGTGCAGCCCATACTTATCCCTTTTGGTCGGCGTGTCTTGGTTCAAATCCCGAAGCTGGACACTTGTCGTATGATGGGTTATGCTGTGTGACACATGTCTGCCTTGAAGGGCAGTCTATCTATCTTCGCTTGGGATCGGAGCTCCTTGGGATGCGTGGGCAGAAAACAGTGCAGTTGGGAAGGCCTTCACGCCTTGGTCAAATTCCGGGTTTGTTCCCCTACTGTACACCTGTCAAGGGCGCATTCCGGCTCTGCTGAAAAGTCGGGCTGCGCACAGGTGAACACTGGTGTCTGCCGCTGTACGGACCTGCTCCGGCGATTATCATTCTTCTTTGTCGACTGCCCGGCCGATTACAAGGTGCGCCCGAAGAGGGGCGAAGTCGGACTTCGCACCAAAGCGGCGAAGTCGACTTCGCACCAAAGGGCGAAGTGCGACTTCGCACCAAAGCGGGCGAAGTGCGCACTTCGCACAAAAGCTGGGTTTCCTGGTTCGGCTTCCCGGGGCCATAACTTTTGATCCGCCGACCCGATCGCCTATTATAATATATCGTTGGAAAGCTTGCGAGAAGATCTGCAATAATAAAATATCCGGGGCTCATTTTGTCCATTTTATCGCCCCTGTTTATGGCCCGCAAAAACCCGAACACCTCGGCATGCCCCGACACTTAGCCATTTTTCGGGGCAAGTGTTGTCAATTTTGAGAAGAATGAGAATGTAGGGAAGAGAGAGAAAGGGGGAGAAGGAAGAGCAGCTCTCTTACAAAAATTGAAAACATTGCACCCCGTGCAAAATGTGACAACATTTACGGCGGCTCGCGGGGTGTCGAGCTCGCCTCGGCGCAAAGAACCCATGCCTTCATCCATTGGGCAACAGAGTCACCCTCGCTGCAACTGCTCTTCAGATCCACTTCCGACAGCTGCCTCCTCGGAACACTTAAAAAGAAAACACTGCACAGACTGAAATAAGAAAAACAACTAAAACTTTGAATAATAGCCGGATTATTTACACAAAATTTTGCGGCGCTATTGGCATGCCGCCACCACAAATCTAGCTTTGGTTGCCTATCCGGTAAACCTGCAGTGCCCGGACCAGATCTGGTTGTACTTCAGATGATCTTTGAAGTCCGGCTGGCCTCCCAAAGCTTGCCAGGTTGCGAACATGGTGCAACGTGGCAGATTGTCGTTCATGCCGGTACCCGTACAATTGATGAACAATGTGGCAAGGAGATTTTTCAGACGGGAGCCCTCTTCGGGTACCGGTTGCGGTGATGGTTGGAGCCAATACCACCACGGTGGAGACTGTAGGTGAACATTCATTTCTCCGCTTATGAGGTCAAGGCTGCTCACCAAACCTTGATTCCTCCGGGGTGTCTTCTATCGGCTTAAAAAAAGGGCGCTGCGATCAAGAAATCTGGATCTTCGACTCGGTCGGAGTCGCCGGGTGATTTTGCCGGATGAAGGCAAGCCAAAGATTCACCAACTCGGGCTTCCTTAAAATATGGAGACCGATCGTCTCACCTCACGGATTCGTCTATGCGAGCTTGGTAATCAGCCGGCTCGACGCGCTCGCTCGGAGCGTTGGTATTAATTTCGTAAAGTCGAGCTGGTTTCCCGGGTTCCTCGCTCGCCACCTTCTTGCTTGAACGAAGGCGTTAGGACCGGTCTTTCGGACTCAGAGAATATGAACGTGCAGAGTCGCCAGGTGCTCTGATTTTGAACAGCAATGAAGCGAGCACCAGTGCTTCAATTCTGTTTGGGGGTGAGAAACCTCCTTGTCCCACCGAGCATTCGGAAAGAAACTGTCAGCTCGAACAAGGACGAGCTTGAGATCTTCCAAATGCGAGACAAAGGGTCCCACCGGCGTGCCAAAATTGTTGGTCACGAATCCGCCACGAGGAAAGGATTTTGTCGCTATTGCGCCCTGGACCCGCGAACCAACATTGAAAGGCCGGAAGGAAGGGAAGCCTTCCGGGCCGATCTCCGGAGAAGGCCGGCTCCTTTTGGGGGGAATTTAAGCTAAGAGTACAGGAAAGAAATAAATGAACGGAAAGAGACAAATGTACAGAAAGAGATTACAAATATGTCCAAAGGTTGGTGGGGGGGAACTAACAGTACGGGAACACACCAATCACCGCTACTTACTGCATACAAACACAGAGCATGACAAGGAACCGCAAAACCTAGGCGTACTTCCGATACACCAGCAGCGTATGCACGGCTTCAATAGCTCCCTAGCAAACATTCCCTACAAGGAACTAACGGCGAGGGATCGTATCAATCACCGGATACGTACACCGACGGGGGTAGAAAGTAAACCTAGAGATGTCGAGCCGGTATATGTGTTAGGTAGAGAGTTTAACCGCACGACTTCAATGGCTCCCTAGCAAACATTCCCTACAAGGAACTAACGACGAGGGATCGCATCAATCACCGGATACGGGCCGACAACGTCACACACAAGCGATGGAACTGCTACCAAATTTATAATGAATGCTTTAAATAATGAAGTACGGAAGGTGCTTTAAGCAAGCAATGCTAGAGGAACCCGATCGCCAAATGCCAAAGTGAATCAACGAGCGGCGACACGGGTGGGCCTAAGGCATATAATGAAAGACAGACATAAAAGAATAAAGACAGTAGAACAGAACCAGGCATACAGATTGTATTTATAAGCAGAAGCACGGTTACAATGGGCACAGTGGTTCCCTAACAAACATTCCCCTTCCACCACTTACAATGAAAACGTGGTGGCTATTTATAGCCCAAAGTTCCCCCCCGTTACATTAATGGGCACAACGTCCCAGTCAAACATTAGCTGACAAAAGCAGCCGCGGAACTGCTGATGCTTGACCTCTGTCGAGTGGATTGTACCCTCGGCATGGTCTCCCTGAAGGTTGAACAGCCACGTGGCAGCGCGTTGGGTAGAACTTTAAATTGACAGGAATGCGGGTAGCTGAGGCAGGTGGAAACTCATGTCAGTCTTAAATGAGGTAGCTGGCATAAGTAGTGCAGCCCATACTTATCCCTTTTGGTCGGCAGTCTTGGTTCAAATCCCGAAGCTGGACACTTGTCGTATGATGGGTTATCTTGTGTGACACATGTCCGCCTTGAAGGGCGGTCTATCTATCTTCGCTTGGGATCGGAGCTCCTTGGGATGCGTGGGCAGAAAACAGTGCGGTTGGGAAGGCCTTCACGCCTTGGTCAAATTCCGGGTTTGTTCCCCTACCGTACACTGTCAAGGGCGCATTCCGGCTCTGCTGAAAAGTCGGGCTGCGCACGGGTGAACACGGTGTCTGCGCCTGTACGGACTGCTCCGGCAATTATCATTCTTCTTTGTCGACTGCCCGACCGATTACAAGGTGCGCCCGAGAAGAGGGCGAAGTCGGACTTCGCACCAAAGCGGCGAAGTGCGCTCGCACAAAGCGGCGAAGTGCGACTTCGCACCAAAGCGGGCGAAGTGCGCACTTCGCACAAAAGCTGGGTTTCCTGGTTCAGCTTCCGGGGCCATAACTTTTGATCCGCCGACCCGATCGCCTATTATAATATATCGTTGGAAAGCTTGCGAGAAGATCTGCAATAATAAAATATCCGGGGCTCATTTTGTCCATTTTATCGCCCCTGTTTATGGCCCGCAAAAACCCGAACACCTCAGCATGCCCTGACACTTAGCCATTTTTCAGGGCAAGTGTTGTCAATTTTGAGAAGAATGAGAATGTAGGGAAGAGAGAGAAAGGGGGAGAAGGAAGAGCAGCTCTCTTACAAAAATTGAAAACATTGCACCCCGTGCAAAATGTGACAACATTTCTGGCGGCTCGCGGGGTGTCGAGCTCGCCTCGGCGCAAAGAACCCATGCCTTCATCCATTGGGCAACAGAGTCACCCTCGCTGCAACTGCTCTTCAGATCCACCTCCGGCAACTGCCTCCTCGGAACACTTAAAAAGAAAACACTGCACAGACTGAAATAAGGAAACAACTAAAACTTTGAATAATAGCCGGATTATTTACACAAAATTTTGCGGCGCTATTGGCATGCCGCCACCACAAATCTAGCTTTGGTTGCCTATCCGGTAAACTCGCGGTGCCGGACCGGATCCGATTGTACTTCGGATGATCTTTGAAGTCCGGCTGGCCTCCCAAAGCTTGCCGGGTCGCGAACATGGTGCAACGTGGCGGATTGTCATTCATGCCGGTACCCGTACAATTGATGAACAATGTGGCAAGGAGATTTTTCGGACGGGAGCCCTCTTCGGGTACCGGTTGCGGTGATGGTTGGAGCCAATACCACCACGGTGGAGACTGTAGGTGAACATTCATTTCTCCGCTTGTGAGGTCAAGGCTGCTCACCAAACCTTGATTCCTCCGGGTGTCTTCTATTAGCTTAAAAAAGGGCGTCTGCGATCAAGAAATCTGGATCTTCAGCTCAGTCGGAGTCGCCAGGTGATTTTGCCAGATGAAGGCAAGCCAAAGATTCACCAACTCGGGCTTCCTTAAAATATGGAGACTGATCGTCTCACCTCACGGATTCGTCTATGCGAGCTTGGTAATCAGCCGGCCTGACGCGCTCGCCTGGAGCGTTGGTATTAATTTCGTAAAGTCAGGCTGGTTTCCCGGGTTCCTCGCTCGCCACCTTCTTGCTTGAACGAAGGCGTTAGGACCGGTCTTTCGGACTCAGAGAATATGAACGTGCAGAGTCGCCAGGTGCTCTGATTTTGAACAGCAATGAAGCGAGCACCAGTGCTTCAATTCTGTTTGGGGGTGAGAAACCTCCTTGTCCCACCGAGCATTCGGAAAGAAACTGTCAGCCCGAACGAGGACGAGCTTGAGATCTTCCAAATGCGAGACAAAGAGTCCCACCGGGCGTGCCAAAAACTGTTGGTCACGAATCCGCCACGAGGAAAGGATTTTGTCGCTATTGCGCCCTGGACCCGCGAACCAACATTGAAAGGCCGGAAGGAAGGGATGCCTTCCGGGCCGATCTCCGGAGAAGGCCGGCTCCTTTCGGGGGGGAGTAAGATGAGAGTGCAGGAAAGAAATAAATGAACGGAAAGAGACAAATGTACAGAAAGAGATTACAAATATGTCCAAAGGTTGGTGGGGGGAACTAACAGTACGGGAACACACCAATCACCGCTACTTACTGCATACAAACACAAGAGCATGACAAGGAACTGCAAAACCTATGCGTACTTCCGATACACCAGCGACGTATGCACGGCTTCAATAGCTCCCTAGCAAACATTCCCTACAAGGAACTAACGGCGGGGATCGCATCAATCACCAGATACGTACACTGACAGGGGTAGAAAGTAAACCTAGAGATGTCGGAGCCAGGTATATGTGTTAGGTAGAGAGTTTAACCGCACAACTTCAATGGCTCCCTAGCAAACATTCCCTACAAGGAACTAACAGCAGGGGATCGCATCAATCACCAGATACGGGCCAGCAACGTCACACACAACCGATGGAACTGCTACCAAATTTATTATGAATGCTTTAAATTAATGAAGTACAGAAGGTGCTTTAAGCAAGCAATGCTAGAGGAACCTGATCGCCAAATGCCAAAGTGAATCAACGAGCAGCGACACAGGTGGGCCTAAGGCATATAATGAAAGACAGCATAAAAGAATAAAGACAGTAGAACAGAACCAGGCATACAGATTGTATTCATAAGCAGAAGCACGGTTACAATAAGCACAGTAGTTCCCTAACAAACATTCCCCTTCCACCACTTACAATGAAAACGTGGTGGCTATTTATAGCCCAAAGTTCCCCCGTTACATTAATGGGCACAACGTCCCGATCAAACATTAGTCGACAAAAGCAGCCGCGGAGCTCGCCGATGCTTGACCTCTGTCGAGCTGGATCGTACCCTCGGCATGGTCTCCCCGAAGGTTGAACAGCCACGTGGCGGCGCGTTGGGTAGAACTTTATATTGACGAGAATGCGGGTAGGCGAGGCGGGTGGAAACTCACGTCGGCCTTAAATGAGGCAAGCGGCATAAGTAGTGCGGCCCATGCTTATCCCTTTTGGTCGGCATGTCTTGGTTCAAATCCCGAAAGTCGGACACTTGTCGTATGATGGTTATGCTTGTGACACGTGTCCGCCTTGAAGGGCGATCTATCCATCTTCGCCTGGGATCGGAGCTCCTTGGGATGCGTGGGCAGAAAACAGTGCAGTTGGGAAGGCCTTCACGCCTTGGTCAAATTCCGGGTTTGTTCCCCTACCGTACACTGTCAAGGGCGCATTCCGACTCTGTTGAAAAGTCGGGCTGCGCACAGGTGAACACTGGTGTCTGCCGCTGTACGGACCTCGCTCCGGCAGTTATCATTCTTCTTTGTCAGCCTGCCAGCCGGTTACAAGGTGCGCCCAGAAAGAGGGGCGAAGTCGGACTTCGCACCAAAACTGGGCGAAGTGCGCACTTCGCACCAAAAGCTGGGTTTCCTGGTTCAGCTTCCCGGGGCCATAACTTTTGATCCGCTGACCCGATCGCCTATTATAATATATCGTTGGAAAGCTTGCGAGAAGATCTGCAATAATAAAATATCCAGGGCTCATTTTGTCCATTTTATCGCCCCTGTTTATGGCCCGCAAAAACCCGAACACCTCAGCATGCCCTGACACTTAGCCATTTTTCAGGGCAAGTGCTTGTCAATTTTGAGAAGAATGAGAATGTAGGGAAGAGAGAGAAAGGGGGAGAAGGAAGAGCAGCTCTCTTACAAAAATTGAAAACATTGCATCCCGTGCAAAATGTGACAACAGGCCCCAGGCTTCTGCTTCAAATGGTCGGCGGTCAGCAACTTCTTCTAATGCTGCGTGGAAAGCAGAGACCGCGTGCAGGTCGATGGTGAAGTATCTTTTTCCTAGCTCCTGGAAGTAGGAGCTGATCTTGCAGCATTTGGACACCATTTGGGTGACTCGACTGTCTTGAATTGGCTCGGTCCAGCTATCAATTTCAGCTGTATCTGCCTCAAAGGACCGCCAATTCTTTTTCACCTGTTCAAGGGTGAGAAACTCACCATTCTCAACAAAGCCCGGGCACCCTAGTTCAGAAAGAGCGTGAAAGGGAGCCATACAAATGTCTCTTTCATGTTCAAATGCGTCCAGCATTCGTCTGGCAACTCTCACCTCTTCTACTTTCTTAAAATATTTATGCAAGGTTACCCTTGCATCTGCCCATTCTGCAGCGAATGAGGACATGGGGGAGAATTGGAGGCCATCGCGCTCGCGCTCTTGAAGATTTATTGCCAAGTCCGACCATTGCTTCGCTCGGCGTTCGGCCTCTTCTACCACAGGCTTTCCCTGGGCAGAAACTTCTTGAATTCTGGATGCGAAATCCAGAACTGACATAGCCTTATACGTGTAGGGCTTGCATCCCCGTAGCAAACCAGCCCGCATCTCCTTAACTCTGTTCTTTGAAAAGACCGTCGCTGGAGATGCTCTCTTTGCAGATTGCGACTGCGCCTGTTTCAAAGACTCCTGGAGCTGAGAAATCTGCTCCAAGGCTGCCTGCTTTTCCGTTGCGGCTTCTTGCTGAGAAGCAACCAGCTGGGTTTTTAATTCATCTATTTCTCGCTGCGCCGCTTCCAGCTGCTCAGTGGACCTGGATAGGTCCTCTTCAAGCTGTCTTGTCTTGTCCTGCAACCCGAAAAGCTCTTCCTGTTCCTCCAGACTCTTGACAAGGAGATTATCCGCTTTACGAATGATTCCCTGAATCTCGTATCGCGAGCGAATATCATCAAAGCTCTTCTCCTTTGTCTGGAGCTCGTAGTCCGCCCTGGTCATTTCCCGGAGAGGCTTCTTCACTTTCGGGATTAGCTTCTCTGTTGTAAGCACTCTCCTCTCGAGTTAAACTTGGTGCGCTTTTACCGGGGCGGCTATCTCTTCGAGTCTCCTCCGCTTCAGGTTTTGGAGGAAAGAGATAGGGTATTCTACGGCTCTCGTTGCCAGAGGCAAATCGTCCGTATTCTGGAGGTCGTCCATGAAGTCTGGGTCCCCCAGCCTAGGGTTCTGCTAAGACGTCTCTCCTACGGGAATGGGATCAGGAGGAACCGGACGGACTTTGGAAGGATCGGCCGCTTCTGAGGGCGACCGGGGAGTGGAGACGGGAGCGGCTGATGCTGAAAGGGTTTCAAGCGGCTGAGGCGGTGGATGTAACGGTGAATGCACGGCTTCAGCACTAACCTCAGGCGAAGGGTTTGGGGTTTGACTCAGAGATAGGGAAACGTTGGGGTTCTGAGCAAACTGGTCGAAAGAATGGGGGCCGCTAGAAGGGTGTGGAGATGGGGAGGAAGATGCGGCCACGGCTTGCTCGGATTGAGCGGGAGTTGGAGGAGTAGGGCTAGATGAGACCCGAGAGAGTGGGGCAGCAAACGTACCTGCGGGCTCCGCCTGAGCCGATGCTGGATGAATGTCTGCGGTTCTGGTTCCGGTGGCTGGCTCAGGATCATCCAGAGAAACAACCTCTGGAGCGGTTGGACGCGGCTGTGGCTTTGCGACTGATTGCTGCACCGTCAGGCTAGGTCGCCTGATTCTATCAATCCTCTTCCTCTTCTTCTCTTCTGGAACAATGGCCGGATCGGGAGGAGAGGAAGTAGGTGCGACGGGCGCTGATGTTCCCACGGTAAACTTGTACCGGGGTTTGACTTGCGGAAGGTCCGCCGCGGGCGGTCCGGTCGCCGATGGTGCTGGCGCCTTTTGTGCCTGAAGGGTCACCTCAGGCGTTGACTTGACTGGTTTCTGCGCCTTTTCAGGCACCACCTTGGAAGCAACAGGTTGCATTGGGTCCACTTGGATGTCTGCTGGGCCCGCGCTGGCAGTTGCCGAAGTGTACAACTGTTGGGAGGAAGACCCTCCTTTATAACCCTCAAAGGGACCTCGGGGAACGTAATCTTGATATGCGAATGGCCGCCAGCTGTCATGGTGCTGGTCATATAGGGCTGAAAAGTCGTCATCAACGGCCAGATTTCTCCTGGTGGATTTGTCGTGCTGCGTGCGGCACCTCATCTTCCAGCATTCAATAATCTTTTCTTTTGGCCAGTTAAGGCCTGCTATCTTGGAGATGAATTTTTTAAACCCCGGAGAAGAGAACTTGTGGTCCGGGTTTCGCTTGGGGTCATAAGCTACCTCGTAGTAAAAATCCTGCCACGGAGGCGAAGCTTCCATCAAGTCAATTTCCCAGTCGAGGTCAACATGGACCACATCGCATCTGTCTTCGATTATATCCGCCCGGGGGCAGATATGCGTGAACTTTCCCCTTATCCCGTGTGGGTCATACTTCCAGCGCTGCGGCAGCAGAATCAGCCCAATGTCAAAAAGCTCCCGCTCGAGGTAGACATGCTGTCCTACCTCGGAAATCTCAACGTTTGCCCAGGAAAGAAGATATTGAAAGATTTGACCCCTTTTCTTTCCCAGGCCGAACTCCTCCTCAACGTAATCAATCTGACGGGCAACCTCCATCCCAAACTGATGATCCGTGCACCAGTAGGGCAGCAGATGAGGTTTGCCCTTGAATCCGTAGATTCTGACCACAATCCCCTGCGTCAGTCTAAAAACGTCCCCGAGCTTCTGATTCAGCAAAGAGTTCATCATTTCCCGCGGGGGGCGAGGGATCTCGCCATCGCTGAAGACTGACATGACCAATCCCAGAAAGTTGAAGTTAAACTTGTAGTAAGACCCTTTTCGGTATAGGTCATCCGTCCAGTCATAGACGGGCTGTGGCTCTCCCCTCTCATTGACCTTCTTCAGGTTCGGGATCGGCATCCGGGAGTGCAAATGATACAAAAGGAAGGAACTGAACCGAAATTCAGTGGACTGCTTCTTCTGGAGCTTCACCAGGCTGGAGTGGATGGCGTATGCAAGCCAATCCGCCCAGTCGAAAAAGATGGGGCGCTTTCCACTTCTCTGCGCTGCTGGTTCGTAGGATTCTCCACACAGGAGACATTCTGCCAGCGCTAGCTGGTACGGCTGTACCAGCTCATCAGAGTCGCAGCCGAGGACCCACGCCAGAATGGTGTATAAATATTTGCTCTGAAACCTTGCCAAGGGCATGGGGTCGGTTGGCCACTGTCCAGCTGCAAGCGGGGCGTTCAGCTCTGAATTGAGGAAATCCCTCATCCTTTTTGTATGAATGAAGCGTCCCGCTTGCTCGCCCGCATTTATCTTTCTGACGATTGTGCTGGAGTCATACTCCAACCCTGGGGCGAAAGCTGGTCGGACAGTCTCCTTACACAGTGCGCGAACAAGGGTTTATCGCTGGAGCTGCAAATTTGCCGGGTAGCTGGTCTGTAATGTCTGACAATCAGGTCTACCAGCTCCGGGCATTGATGGACAGGAGGGCACAAGAACCGGAAAAGGTTTGACTTGTACGCCGCCCCGAAATGGTGAGAGGGCGAAACCTTGTCAACCCAACTCTCCACATTTGTCCGCAGCTTAGTCAGGCTCATAGAAAACGAGCCGTCCTTGTATCCCGCTAGGTAATTTACCGGAGGTGGTGGGGCTTGCCCACGCTGTACTTTCTTTGGCCGGGACTTTGACTTTCATTCCGGCGGTGTTTCACTTCTGAAAACACCTGGCTGCGGTAAATCCTCGGGTTCGCACCCTTCGCTGGATTGCACTGGCATTGGCATCTTTCCTCTGTCCATCTCTCCGAAACAACAATAATTACGAATTCAGGGCGTCTGCAGCAGATTTCGCAGTCACAGGAATAATCTGCACAGTTTGGCATGTCTGGATGCATCTGACCCCCTTTTCTAGATAATGATAGCGTCATTAATGTCGCGCAGGAGGGGGTAGGTCGGCTGGCAAGTGAAGGAGTTATGTTTCTTGGGTAGCCGTGCAGGAGAATGTTTTGAAAAATGTATCCCGGCTGCCGTGCCATGCTTTTTTGATTGCACTTTCATTGAGGACTGTGCAATCATTAAATTTATCTTGAACGCTGCGCCATGGCTGACGTCACTGCCGCAATCTGGGCACACTGCTCAAGAAAAAAAACCCCTTGGTGCGGAAACCCATCTCAAACCGTCGCAATGCGCCTTGGGCCCAGGCTTGGAACTTTTTCGAATATTTTATTCATTTTTTTTAAAACTGTCCGAGCTGGCCCAAAAAACAAGGCGCAATCGGACTTCGCCCAAAACTGGGCGAGATCCGACTTCGCCAGCGCAGTCCGAACTGCGACTTGCATTGAGACTGTTTCCCTTTTCTTTTCTTACTGCGCCCAAGGATTGAGCGCAGTCCGGCCCTTTGCAAACTTTGGAAGAATTGGCGAGTACTTAGAGTTTTCTTGCCTCTTGGGACCGGGTGCACGAGCTGCGCTAAGAAAATGGAGCGCGTTCGGACTTCGCGCGCGAGCTGCGCGCAGTTCGTACTTCGCGCGCAAGCCGGCCGAAGTCGGACTTCGCGCGCGAAGTCGGACTTCGCTCAAAACTGAGCGCAGTCCGATCACTCGTGCCCTTGCAGTTTTCCCCCTTCAAACTTCGCTCTTTGGCTGGCGCGCAGCCCGACTTCGCTACGAAGTCGGGCAGCGGCCAACACTTAGCCGTTTTTCTTTGCTTTTTTCTTCATTCGAGCAACCCCTTCACGAACTTCGCCCCTTCTGAGGGCCGACAACAGACTTCGTTGCGAAGTCTGTATTCTCTCCCATGTCGCAGTTTGGCTCAAACAAAAAAATAAAAAACTGAAAGCTAGAAACTGTACATGCTGGAAAAGCAAAAATGCATAAGGGAAATTTTTACAAAGAAGGGCCACTCGGGCACCTTCAGCAGCGGTAAACTTTTAAGTGGAACCCGTTAACAGGGATAGGTAGGAGCTGACCCTCCATACCCCGAAGTACATAGGCATTGAACTGGTTCACCCGGGCAATCTGATAAGGGCCCTCCCAGAGAGCATCAAACTTCCCGTGGTTGCCCGGCTTTGCCTTATATGAGTCCCACTTCAGCACCAGGTCCCCGATTTTAAAAACTCGGGCAGTGGTGCCTTTTGCAAACCAGCCTTGAGTGGCTGCAATATGATTAGTGAAGGCCTGGTATGCTTTTTCTCTGTCTTCTTCCAACTGCAGGAGTTGGCACAGTCTGTCGTCCACCGGGTCTCCACTGCTCCTGTCTTCGTCCAACATCCATAGGGCAGGGATTTCAATGTGGGATGGCATGACAGCCTCTTTGCCATAGACGAGCGCATAGGGGGACGTTCTGATGGATTTCTTGAATGAAATTCTGTCCGCCCACAGCGCCCGGTTCAGGAGTAAATGCCAAGTCCGCTTGTTTCTGTCAATGGTCCTCCTGATGATTTTCAGGAGGTTCTTGTTAGTAGACTCGGCAAGGCCATTCCCCTGCGGGTAGTAATTAGAAGACATCTTGTGATAAATGCCAAGTTTGCCAGTGTACTCCGTGAGTACAGCGCCTGCGAATCCCGGACCATTGTCTGTCACAATTGACTCTGGAACCTCGAAGCCGGTAATCAGGCTCTCAAGGAACCTGATGACCGTTTCTTGGTCTGCGTTCTTAGTCGGGATTGCCTCTGCCCACCGTGTGAAGTAATCGGTGGCTGTAAGAATAAACTTGTGTCCGGCAGAGGAACTAGGCGAAATCACCCCAATGAAGTCTAGACCCCATTGCTTTGGAACGGAGTCTCGGCCTGAATCGGTTGAAGGGGCAGGGGTGCTTTTCTGTTTTTGCCAGCAAACCTCTGGCATTGATCACACTTGGAACAGACCGCATAAGCGTCTGTAAATAGAGTGGGCCAATAGTACCCAACTCTAATTATTTTTAAGGCCGTAGGCCTTGCAGAATGATGACCCCCAGGCATCCCGGAATGAAAATCTCCGAGGACCCTGGGCTGGTCTGATTTTCTGACGCACCGCAACAGGATGCCGTCGATGTTTTTGAAGTAAAGCCCCTCGGGGCGAAGAGTGTACTTAAGTGCACCTAGCCGAAATCTCCTTCGTTGTGAGGCGTTCAGGTGATCTGGACATCTTCCGGTGCAAAAATATCTCACCAGTTCATCTGTCCACTCACTCCCCTCTGATAAGGAGTTGGCCAGGTAGATGCGTGTCGCTGTGTCCTCCCACTTACAGGCGGAGATGCCGGCTACAGCGCATCGGGCCAATTCCTGACACAAGGCTCGACCCTTGATAAGCTTGGTGGGCCGCACTTCGATGTCGAACTCCTGGATTTTTGCAATCCATCCTGCTCTCTTGTGACCCGGTTCTCCTTGTATGATGAAGCTTCGAACGTCCGGGTGAATTACAAAGACAGTATTTTTGCTCCGGGAGACAAAATGCCTGAACTTTCGGAGGGATTTCATAACAGCATGAACCTGCCGCTCTATAAAGTTGTACTTTTCCTCATGCGGCTGAATCACTTGGCTCAGGAACGCTATGGGGCGCTCCTCGCCATCGTCTCTCTTCTGAGTTAGGACTGCAGCGTAACTTTCGGGTTCTCCCACTGCATAAAGGATGAAGTCCTTGGAGTAGTCCGGGTTTATCAACACCGGAGCTTGCGCAATTCGAGCCTTGATTTCCTCGAAGGCTTGCTCTCTCTCATCAGTCCATTCGTAAGTTGTATCTTTTTTCAGTAGTTCGGCCATAGGCTTGATCACCTGTGCGAAGTCCGGAATGAACTTCCGCACGAAGTTAATCTGACCGAAGAAGGACTGCAGCCCTTTTTTATCGATGGGGGCTGGCAAGCGAAGGAGGGCTTCTGCTCTGTCAGGGTCAATGGCGAGGCCTTTCTCGGAGATGACATGTCCCAGCAACTTACCTTCTTTTACCGCGAAGACAGACTTCTTCGGGTTTATAGAAATGCCGAATTCTCGACACCTCTCAAATATTTGCCGTAGGTGGGAAACATGATCCCCTCTTTGGTGAGAGAAAACAGTCATGTCATCAAGGTAGATAACAATGATCTTATTGAGCAGCTCTCGGAAGGCCAGGTCCATGGCCCTTTGGAATGTGGCACCAAGCATTGGATAAGCCAAAAGGCATGCGCTGATAGGCGAACGTCCCCCACTTGGTGGTGAACGCCGTCTTATGCTCGGTCCTCATCTTTGACCCAAATCCGGTTGTAGCCGGAAAATCCATCTAAAAGTGAGAATCTCTCGGGGCTCCAAAGAACGATGTGTAGAATCTGGTCGATTTGGGGAAGCGGATAGTGGTCCCTGAGGGAAGCCTGATTCAGGTTTCTGAAGTCGACACAGAGACGAATGTCGCCATTCTTTTTCCTCACGGGCACCAAATTCGCAACCTAGGATGAATGTTTGATGGGGTAGATGATTTTGGCCTCCAGCATCTTCAAGATCTCGGCTTTCATCATGGCCTCATTATTTGGATTTACGGCCCTCTGCTTCTGACGGAATGGCTTGGCGCCATCCTCTAGCTCAATGGTATGCTGGATCACATCTCTGTCGTACCCCCTCAAATCCTCGTAGCACCAGGCCACGATGTCGGGGAACTCTTGGCACAGTGATCTGATCTGCTCAAGTTCCTCCGAGGTGCAGTCTGTTCCGACCTTGATAGTTTTACCAGGTTCAAGTTCCAGGTCGGCATACTGCTTCGGGTCTACTTTGATCCTATGAGATATAGCTCTATCATTCTGATCAAACAGACTCTCCAATGTAATCAGTCCTTTTGGGACATGATTATTTTTTAACTGTATCAACCCCTCATATTGCTCGTCATCAGGGTCTCTACCTTCGATTGAACCAACTTCGTTAACCAAAAATTTGACGATCTCCTCGTCACAATTGAACACTTGCCAGTGGGTGTCCTTATCAGGCACAGAAGGCCTGTAAATGGTGCGAACCGGCTTCGGTTTCTGGACAACGTCATCAGCCGGAACGTACCTGGCTCCAACAGACGCCAGAATGTCGGCGTGTTTGTTTTTCTCACGCGATATCGCGTTGACATTCAACGAGTCGAACGACTCCATCAGGTCCCACACCCGGTTGCGGTACGCCCTAAGATAGTGCTGTTTGGAGGCGCACTTGTTCGTAACCTGGTGACACACCAGCTCTGAATCTCCAAAGATCTGCAGGTGTTTAATCCCCAGCCTCTCCACCTTTCGCAAACCCAAGCACAGGGCTTCATACTCCGCCGAGTTGTTAGTGCAGCTCCAGGCCAACCTGTAGGTATAGTCCTTCTGGATTCCGGTCGGAGAAACCAGAAGCACCCCTGCACCGGCGCCATTTTTGCATCGCGCGCCGTCAAAGAAAAGCTTCCACAGCTTCTCAGGTGCAGGTCCCACTTCTTTTGCAGCTGATTTGTCAAGCCTTTCGGGCTGTACGATGGAGTAACAGCCCTGCTCTGTCTCAATTACGGCGTTGAAGTCCCGCAAAGAGAACTCATCTTCAAGCTGTAGCACTTCGAAGGCTTGCTCTGTCAGCTCTACTGTCACCAGCTCTTCCTCCGACAACTGAACCATGCAGTCCAACTCTCCTCCGGGTATCTTCTCTACTAGGAAGGTGGAAGGCTTCTCATTGAAAATTTTCAGTCTCCTTCCTTTGAAGGGCACTTCCATGTGTGAGTAGTCTAGAGACAGGTACCCGCCCAACTTCGCAGTGAACTCCCGGGAGAGACACATGCCGAAGTAGGGAGCCAAGTCAACAACCACGACCTCTTGGATGACCACGATGTCGAGAGCCTTGTGCAGCCGGATAGGGATGTCTTTTATGACACCAACTGTCTTGACAGGGGTGCCGTCTAATTGCAGCACGCCTTGGCTGCTCCGTGTGTACTCCATCCCGATCTCATCACAGACGGCTTTCGGCATCACAGTCGTGGAAGCACCAGAATCCACCATGCAGTTGTGAACTATGTGCCCTTGCATCCGTAAAGACAGATAAAAGGGAGGCGGTCTGTTCTTCCCAGTGGCTGAGACTGTCAGAGGTTGAACCAGGACAGCGGGCTGTATCTGCTTGCCGCTCTTCATGTTCTTCAGAGATTCTTGCAGCAGATCCACCTGGCCTGGGAGCAGAAGAGCATCATACATGCTGATTCTAGCAGGTGTTCTTTTCAACTCGTCTACTATGTCGTAGCTCGAGGTACTAGCTCCTTCTGCTTCTTTTGTCGGCTCATACTTCGTCCGGTATTGCTGGGTAGCCTCAACTCGCTGTCTCTTGGTCAGAGACGGGTACTTCAGCTTCTCCTGGGCTTGTTCTTTGGTTTCAGCTGGAGGCTGAGGTACGGGAGCTTTAGCCGGAACTGGAGCTTTTGCTATAGGAGGCTTGGCTGGAACAGGGGCAGCCTTTGCCGGAGGAGGCTTGGCTGGAGCTTTATCTTTGGATGCCTTCTCCTGGGCTGTGTAGGGCCACAGCCGTTTGTACGGTGGCAGCCCACCGGGCTGCGGTTTTTCTCTTCTGGCGTAAACTTGCAAAGGCTTGGCAGCATCTGCGGTTTTCTTTTCTTCCTTGGCGGGTGGCACTAAATTCTCCTCTAGGAGGGCAAAGTTGGCTTCGCCGTCCAGGATCATGTAGAGTTCATCGTCCTCTATGGCGCTGCCGGCCAAAGTCTGGATGTAGTGCTGGTGCAATGTGCAGTCTTCCTCCAAATGCGGGTCATTGCAGGTAGTGCACCAGCTTAACCCGGTCGGAAGGACCAAGCGGGTCTTCTATAGCAGCATTTCTCGGAGGCGGAAACTGGTGCTCCGGGGGCTTGTCTTTTGTCGCGGCGTCGGGGCGCATATGGCCTCCTAGGAGCGAGGTCCATCTGGGCCTGCTTCTTCAGAGCTGTCATGTCATTGGACATGGCATGATATCCTGAGGCCAAAGCCCGCACCTCCTGGAGGATTGTATTCTGAATGCTACTGTCAGGAGGCGGCAACTGTGCCGGTGGAGGCAATGCGGCTAATGGAGGAGGGTTGGAATAAGGTGCGTACTGAGGGGGAGCAGGAAGTGCTAGAAAATGTGGAGCAGGAGGAGGCGGGTGAGGATAATGCAATTGAGGCGGGCCGTAAGGAGTTACGACCGGCGCCGGATTCCACTGTTGCTGGGGTTGCTGTCCTGATGTGGACGGCGCACCACCAGAAGCAGGAGGATACTGGGATCTGGGGAAGTCAGGATGAATGGGTTCCTGCACCCTGGACGGGAGTCTGCCGATAGAAATAATGTCAGCTTCAGCTTGCTGGGCAGCCTCGTACAGAGCAGGAAACTCGTCTATTCTGGCAATCTTCAGCAGCAGGCATATGTCTAAGTTGAAGGATCTCAGATAGTAGTGAGCAGCCATGCCAGCTGAAGGCTGAAGTTCGCGAGGTACCCGTTTCCAGGATCTCGCAAACCTGATGTTAAAGTCAGACACCTCCTCTTGAGGATGTCTCTGGATACTTTGGAACTGATGCAACAAAGAAGTAGGGTCAGCAGACTCGTTGCATCCTTTCACGAGCCTTCTGGCAAGCTGGGGCCACCCTGTGATGGATCCCTCTGGCAGCGATCTCCACCAGTAGAGAAGCTTTCCCCTCAGGGAAAGGGCCAGCAGACGGGTCTTCACACTCTCATCGGTAATGGAATGTAATGCGGCCAGGGCAAGGATGTCCTGGATGTGCTCGTACGCCGTCTTGCCGTAGCCGTCGTATGTAGGGATAGACTTTAAAGCAGCAGGGGGCACAGCTTGCCGTCCGACCAGGGCCAAGGGCCTCGTAGAGTCCACCGCCGGGAAGAGATCATCGTCATTCTGCTGTTGAGCAGCCATTTCTTCTTCTTCTCCGCCGTCGGTTGTGTACTCAGTGTCGGTACTTTCCGAGGATGCAGATGCCTCTTCTTCTTCGGCCTCTTCTATTTCGTAATCAGCTCCGCCGACCTCAACTTCGGCTTCTTCTTGAATTTCAGCCTCGGCTTCGTCGACACGAGCTTGCGGATCAGCCAGCCTGGCAATTTCGCCTCGAGCGTTGATGTCCAGTTCGTAAAAGTCAGGCGGGTTTCTCGGATTCCTTGCTCGCCACCTTCTTGTTTGCATGAAGGTGCTGGGACCGGTCTTTCAGACTCAGAGGATTTGTTCGTGCAGAGTCGCCAGGTGTTCTGATTCTGAACAGCAATGAAGCGAACACCAGTGCTTCAATTCTGTTTGGGGGTGGGAAACTTCCTTGGCCCACCGAGTGCTCAGAAACTGTTGCGCCAGGTGGGGACTGATCAGAAAATCTCTCTTCAAACATGGGACCTTGGTCCCATCGGGCGTGCCAGAGAAACTGTTGGTTACGAATCTGCCATGAGGAAAGGATTTTGTGTGAATGCGCCCAGATTCGTCCACCAGCTAGAAAGGCCGGAAGGAAGAGATGCCTTCCGGGCCAATCTCCGGAGAAGGCCGGCTCCTTGGGGGGTTTTATGGTTTAAGCTAAGAGTGCAGGAAAGAGATAAAGAAACGGAAAGAATTTACAAATGTGATTGGAATTGGGTGGGGGGAACTAACAGTACGGCAACACATCAATCACCATTACTTACTGCATCATAAATACAAAGCATGACCAGGAACTGCAAAACCTAAGTATACTTTCTGTACTAAGTAGTGTACGCACAGCTACAATGGTCCCCTAGCAAACATTCTCCCTACAAGGAGAACTAACAGCACGGCAATGCATCAATCACCACTACGGACAACAACATAAACAGAAAGTAACCAAGAGATGTCAGAGCCAGGTATATGTGTTATGCAGAGAATTTATACGCACAGCTACAATGGTCCCCTAGCAAACATTCTCCCTACAAGGAGAACTAACAGCACGGCAACGCATCAATCACCACTACGGACAGACAACGTAACACACAACTGATGGAACCGCTACCACATCTATTCTATGTATCCTCTAATCTATGAAGTTCAAAAGTACTTGGCCACCAAATGCCGAAATGAATCAACAAGCCATGACACAAGCAATGCTTTAGGCACCTGATCACCAAATGCTGAAACGAATCAACGAGCCGTGACACAGGGAAACGTAAAGCAGAAATATAAAGGAGAGGCAGCATAAAAAATAAAAGCAGCAGAACAGAACCAGGCATACAATTTATATTTATAAGCAGAAGCACGGTTACAATGGTTCCCTAACAGACATTCCCCTTCCACTTCCTCACAATGAAAACATGGTGGGTTTTTATAGCCCGAGTCCCTCCCGTTACATTAATGGGCACAAAGTCCCAGTCAAACACTAGCTGACAAAAGCGGCGAAGGAGCTGCAAATGCTGACCTTTGTCGGACCGGACTGTACCCGCAGCATGGTCTTCCTGGAAGCTGGACAGCTACGTGGCAGCGTGTTGTGTAGAACTTCTTCTCGGCAGGAATGCGGGCAGCTGGAGCAGGTAGAACCTCCAATCAGCTTTAAATGAGGCCACTGGCATAGGTAGTGCAACCCATGCTCGTCCTTTTGCTCGAAACGTCTTGGCTCAAATCCCGAAGCTGGACACTTGTCAGATGATGGATGATGTTGTTTGACACGTGCCTGCCTTGAAAGGCAGTTTATCCAACTTCGCCTGGGATCAGAGCGCCATCGGGTTGCGCAGGCAGAAAACAACGCAGTCGGGAAGGCCTTCATGCCTTGGGTATATTTCCGAGTTTGTTTCCCTACTGCGCACCTGTCAAGGGCGCACTCCGACTTCGCTGCGAAGTCGGATCGCGTACAAGATGAAGTCCTTGGAGTAGTCCGGGTTTATCAACACCGGAGCTTGTGCAATTCGAGCCTTGATTTCCTCGAAGGCTTGCCCTCTCTCATCAGTCCATAAGAATTCTGCATCCTTTTTCAACAGTTCGGCCATGGGCTTAATTACCCGTGCGAAGTCCGGTATGAACTTCCGCACGAAGTTGATCTGGCCGAAGGACTGCAGCCCCTTCTTGTCAATTGGAGCGGGCAAGCGGAGGAGGGCCTCTGCTCTATCAAGGTCCACGGCTAGGCCCTTCTCGGAGATGACATGCCCCAGCAGCTTACCTTCTTTTACCGCAAAGAAAGATTTCTTCGGGTTTATGGAGATGCCGAATTCACGACACCTTTCAAATATTTGCCGCAAGTGGGGGACATGGTCCTCTCTCCTATGAGAGAATACAGTCATGACATCCAAGTAGATGACAATAACCTTGTTGAGCAGCTCTCGGAAGGCCAGGTCCATGGCCCTTTGGAATGTGGCACCAGCATTGGATAAGGCGAAAGGCATGCGCTGATAGGCGAACGTTCCCCATTTGGTGGTGAACGCCGTTTTATGCTGGTCCTCATCCCTGACCCAAATCTGGTTGTAGCCGAAAAATCCATCTAAGAGGGAAAATCTCTGGGCTCCAGCAACGATGTGTAGAATTTGATCAATTTGGGGAAGCGGATAATGGTCCTTGAGGGAGGCCTGATTCAAGTTTCTGAAATCGACACAGAGACGGATGTCGCCATTCTTCTTCCTCACAGGCACCAAATTCGCAACCCAGGATGAATGCTTGATGGGGTAGATGATTTTGGCCTCGAGCATCTTCAGGAGCTCGGCTTTCATCATGGCCTCGATTTTTGGATTTACGGCTCTCTGCTTCTGCCGGAACGGCTTGGCGCCATCCTCTAGCTTAATGGTATGCTAGATTACATCTCTGTCATACCCCTTCAAATCCTCGTAGCACCAGGCCACGATGTCAGGGATCTCTTGGCACAGTGATCTGATCTGCTCAAGTTCCTCTGTGGTGCAGTCTGTCCCGACCTTAATTGATTTTCCAGGTTCAAGCTCCAGGTCGGCGTACTGCTTAGGGTCTACTTTGATCCTATGTGATATGGCTCTGTCATTCTGATCAAATAGACTCTCAAGTGTAATCAGTCCTTTTGGGACATGATTATTTTTTAATTGTATCAACCCCTCATATTGCTTGTCATCAGGGTCTCTATCTTCGATTGAACACGCTTCGTTAACCAAAAATGTGACGATCTCCTCGTCACAGTCAAACACATGCCAGTGGGTGTTTTTATCAGGCAAAGAAGGCCTGTAAATGGTACGTACCGGCTTCGGCTTCTGGACAGTGTCATCAGCGGGAACGTACCTGGCTCCAACAGACGCCAGAATGTCAGCATGCTTGTTTTTCTCACGCGATATAGCCTTGACATTCAATGAGTCGAACGACTCCATCAGGTCCCACACACGATTACGGTACGCCTTGAGATAGTGCTTCTTGGAGGCGCACTTGTTCGTAATCTGGTTGCACACCAGCTCCAAATCGCCAAAGATCTGCAAGTGCTTAATCCCCAGCCTCTCTGCTTTTCGCAAACCCAAGCACAGGGCTTCGTACTCCGCCGCATTGTTGGTACAGCTCCAGGCCAGTCTGTAGGTGTAGTCCTTCTGAATCCCAGTTGGGGAAACCAAAAGTACACCTGCATCGGCGCCATTTTTGCATCGTGCGCCGTCAAAGAAAAGCTTCCACAAATTTTCTTGTGCAGATCCCACTTCTCTTCTGGCCGACTTGTCAAGCCTCTCAGGCTGGATGACGGTGTAGCAGCCTTGCTCAGTCTCAATTACGACGTTGAAGTCCCGCAAGGAGAACTCATATTCTACCTACAGTAGCTCAAGAGCTTGCTCCGTCATATCCACCACCACCAGTTCTTCCTCCGTCAGCTGGACCATGCAGTCCTGCAACTCTTCGTCGGGTATCTTTTCTACTAGGAATGTGGAAGGCATCTCATTGTAGATATTCAGTCTCCTTCCTTTGAAGGGCACTTCCATGTGTGAGTAGTCCAGAGACAGATACCCTCCCAACTTTGCAGTGAACTCCCTGGAGAGACACATGCCGAAGTAGGGTTCCAAGTCGACGACCACGACCTCTTGGATGATCACGATGTCGAGAGCTTTGTGCAGCCGAATAGGGATGTCTTTAATGACACCGACTCGTCTTGACGAGGGTGCCGTCCGATTGCAGAGCACGCCTTGGCTGCTCCTTGTGTACTCCATCCCGATTTCGTCGCAGACGGCTCTCGGCATAACAGTCGTGGAAGCACCAGAATCCACCATACAGTTGTGTACTATGTACCCTTGCATTCGTAATGACAGATAGAAGGGAGGTGGTCTGTTCTTCCCAGTGGCTGAGACTGTCAGAGGTTGCACTAGAACAGCGGGCTGTATCTGCTTGCCATTCTTCATGCTCTTCAGGGATTCCTGCAGCAGATCAACCTGGCCTGGGAGCTGAAGAGCATCATACATGTTGATTCTTGCAGGGGTTCTCTTCAGCTCGTCTACTATGCTGTAGCCTGAAGTGCTAGCTCCTTCCGCCTCTTTTTCCGGCTCATACTTCGTCCGGTACTGCTGAGTGGCCTCAACTCTCTGTCTCTTGGTCAGAGACGGATATCTCAGCTTCTCCTGAGCTTGTTCTTTGGTTTTAGCTGGAGGCTGAGCAGCGGGAGCTTTAGCCGGGGGAGCTTTGGCTACGGGAGGCTTCTCTTTGGCTGTGTAGGGTCACAACCTCTTATCAGGTGGTAGCCCAGCAGGTTGCCCTTTATCTCTTCGGGCATATACCTTCAAGGGCTTTGTAGCGGCTTCAGCAGACTTTTTGTCTTCCTTGGCAGGATGCGGTAACAGATCTTCCTCCGGGACGGCAAAGTTACTTTCATCGCTTAGGATCATGTAGAGTTCTTCGTCCTCTATTGCGCTGCCGGCCAAGGTTTGGAGATAGTGTTGGTGCAGAGTGCAGTCATCCTCAGCATGCGGGTCATTGCACGTGGTGCACCAGTTGACCTGGTCAGAAGTACCAGGTTGGTCTTTAATGGCAGCATTCCTCGGAGGGGGCCGCCTTTGATCTCGCAGTTCTGGGGTTTGATCTTTTGTCAGTGCCGGGGGCGGATATGGTCTCCTTGGAACAAGGTCCATCTGGGCCTGTTTTTTCTTTAGAACAGTCATGTCATTGGACATGGTGTGATATCCGGAGGCCAAAGCTCGTACCTCCTGGAGGATTTTATTCTGAATATCATTGTCAGGAGGCGGCGGCAACTGAGCTGGGGGAGGTAATGCAGCCAATGGAGGAGGTGTAGAATATTGTGCATACTGCGGGGGAGCAGGGAGCGCCGGAAAATGCGGAGGAGGAGGCGGGTTAGGATAATGTATCTGTGGCGGGCCATAAGGATTTACGACCGGCGTTGGATTCCATTGCTGCTGGGGTTGCTGTCCTGAAGTGGACGGCACTGAATCGGAAGCTGATGGATACTGAGATCGGGGGAAGTCAGGGTAAATAGGCGGCTGTACCCTGTGCGGGAGTCTGCCGATGGAAATGATATCCATTTCAGCTTGTTGGGCAGCCTCGTACAGAGCAGGGAACGAGTCGATTCTGGCTACCTTCAGCAGCAGGAAAATGTCTGAGTTGAAGGACCTCAGGTAGTAGTAGGCGGCCTGACCTGCTGATGGTCGGAGTTCGCGAGGTACTCGTTTCCAAGACCTTGCAAACCTGATGTTGAAGTCTGACACCTCCTCTTGGGGGTGTCGTATACTTTGAAATTGATGCAGTAAAGAAGAGGGATCAGCAGACTCGTTGCAACCTTTCATGAGCCTGCCGGCTAGCTGACGCCACCTTGTGATGGATCCCTTTGGCAGTGATCTCCACCAGTAGAGAAGCTTTCCCCTGAGGGAAAGGGCCAGCAGACGGGTCTTCACACCTTCGTCAGTGATGGAATGTAGCGCAGCTAGGGCCAGAATGTCCTGGATGTGTTCATACGCCGTCTTGCCGTAGCCGTCATACGTAGGGATAGACTTTAAGGCAGCAGGGGGCACAGCTTGCTGTCCGACTAGGGCCAAGGGCCCCGTGGAGTCCACCGCCGGGAAGAGGTCATCATCGTTCTGCTGGGCAGCCATGTCTTCTTCCCCTCCGATGGTGTACTCGGTGTCAGAACCGTCCGAGGATGTGGATTCTTCCTCAGCCTCGTCTTCTTCGATTTCAGCCTCGGCCTCTTGAATTTCAGCCTCAGCTTCTTCTTCTACACGAGCTTGGTGATCAGCCAGCCTGATGCGCTCGCCTGGAGCGTCAATGTCAATTTCGTAAAAGTCAGGCGGGTTTCCCGGATTCCTTGCTCGCCACCTTCTCGTTTGCATGAAGGCGTTAGGACCGGTCTTTACGGACTCAGAGAGTATTCAGGTACGTGCAGAGTCGCCAGGTGCTCTGATTTTTAACAACAATGAAGCGAACACCCGTGCTTCGATTCTGTTTGGGGGTGGGAAACTACCATGTCCCACCGGGCGTGCCAGAGAAACTGTTGGTTACGAATCTGCCATGAGGAAAGGATTTGTTGTTATTGCGCCCAGATTTTCCCACCAGATTGAAATGCCGGAAAGAAGGAATGCTTTCTGTGCCAATCTCCGGAGAAGGCCGGCTTCCGGTGGGGTTTTTAGTGTTAAGATAAGAGTGCAGGGAAAGAGATAAAAGTGCGGAAAGAGAATCCAAATGTGATTGGAGTTGGGTGGGGGGAATAAGCAGCACGGCAACGATCAATCACCACTACTAACAACATTCCTTTACAAAGCACACATTGAAACTACAGCTATCATTAATCCTATGTATCCTCTATCTATGCATTCCAGGAATACTTGATCATCAAATACCAGAGTCCAGAGTTCAGTACAACAGTAAGCAATGATACAAGAAACATGAGGCAGAAATGACAAGGAGAGGCTGTGGGAGGTGAGCTCTTTGATACAAAGGTAAATTTGCATTAACAATTAACATTAGGTTACAAAGTTTAAATAAACATTATAATAACCATGCTATAGAAAAGGGGGGATAGGAGAAATTAAGGGAGAAGAAAATACAATCAAATTCTCTTGCCGCCCAAAGATGCTGCCGTCCAACTGCCGTCCAGGTAAGGTAAAAGGTAAGTAATCTTACCCAAGGTAAAATACATTTTTTTTAACCTTTTACCAATGGTAATTTTCCAACATTCTCCCCCTTAAAGTTGAGAGGACTGACTATACAGTCTCTCAGCTTTATAAATTGAGCTTTAGCCATGCCTTTGGTGAAGATGTCTGCTAGATTATCCAAAGTGCTGCAGTATTGAAGCTCAACTATCTGCTGTTCCACCATATCTCTTATGAAGTGATACTTCATATCAAAATGTTTTGACCTTTTGTGGTGGATCGGATTAAATGCCAACCGTATGGCACTAATATTATCACAATTCAGTTTGGTTGGACCAATTTGTTTTTCACCAATCTCTTCAAGGATTTTCCTCAACCGGAGGATTTGAGTACTAGCATGGGTAATGGCTATATACTCAGCTTCTGTAGATGATAATGCTACAACAGATTGCTTCTTGGAACTCCAAGTTATTAGTCCTGAACCTAGACTAAAACAGTTCCTTGATGTAGATTTTCTGTCATCTATATTACTGCCCCAATCGCTGTCACTATAACCAACTAACTTCACAGAGTTAGACTTGTGGTAATGGATTCCAAAATCCAATGTACCTTTTACATATCGTAAAATTCGTTTGGTTGCTTGAAGATGCAGCTCGGATGGGCATGCCATAAACCTTGATACTAGAGAAACAGCATACTGTATATCTGGCCTAGTGTTGGTGAGAAACATTAAACTCCCAACCATGCTTCTGAAATTGGTCATGTCAACTTCTGGTGCTCCATCATCTTTGCTTAGCTGGATTCCATGTCCTGTTGGTGTTGCAACTGATTTGCACTGCTGCATAGCAAATTTCTGAATCATGTCACGAGCATATTTCTGTTGACATATGAAGATCCCATTCTTTGATTGATGTACTTCCATTCCTAGGAAGTATCTCATTAATCCGAGATCCTTCATCTCAAACTGATTCATCATGGAGTTTTTGAACTCCATATTCATTTTATTATTACTACCCATAAATATTAGATCATCCACATAGAAGCAAACTATGAGGATATCTACTCCATTCTTCAGGTAGTATAGAGTTGGTTCACTCTTGCTTTTTGTGAAACCATACTTGCTGAAATAGCCGTCAATTCGTGAGTACCACGCTCGTGGTGCTTGCTTGAGGCCATAAAGTGCTTTTTTCAATTTATAAACAAGGTTCTCTTTTCCTTGTTCTTGGAAACCTTGAGGTTGTTGAACATACACCTCTTCTGTCAGGTATCCATTTAAAAATGCACTTTTCACATCCATGTGTTGAATGTTCCATCCTTTATGGGCTGCCAAGGAAAGAACAGTTCTGATTGTTTCTTGTCGAGCAATTGGAGCAAAGGTTTCCTCATAATCTATTCCATATTTCTAAGTAAAACCCTTAGCTACTAATCTTGCCTTGTGCCTTTCAATGCTTCCATCAGCATTGAACTTGGTCTTATAGACCCATTTACATCCAACACATTTTTTTCCCTTGGGAAGCTTCACAAGCTCCCAAGTATCATTCTTTTTAATTGAGGATATTTCCTCTTCCATGGCATCTTGCCATATACTTTCAAGACATGCTTTTTCATAGCTAGATGGTTCTAGCTGTGCAGCAGCCAACAAAGCATAATTGACTACATCACCCCTTGGTTCATAAGACTCATCATCTCCTGAAATTTGAAGATTTTCAAGTCTTGACAAAATGTCGTCCATCTCACTAGCTTGACTCCTAGTGTATCTTTGCTGGAAATTCCTATCCAACATTTGAGAAGATGGATGACTCTGTAGTATGCGCTTTCCTTTATTTGTCTCTTTCCTTTGAGAAACTGGATCAATATCCATCGGACTTGGAGAGCTTACAGATCTATGAAATCGTTTTGGAGAGTTTGGGGGTGCCAACAAAGAAGTCCCTCTTGGACTTGGTGTACCACTTGATGTACTTGATGAAGATTCCTGATGTGGACTTTGTGGAGGGGGACTTTTTCCACTACTTTTCTTGGGTTGTACTAATGTGGAACTTTCCGAATTAGAGTCTATATCAACAAATTTTTTATGACCCCATTCTCCCCCTTCATCAAAAATTACATCCGTGGAGATAATTATTTTATGTCTTGGGATTGTACAATCTATACCCTTTGGTCGATTCACAATACCCTACAAAAATACAAGCTTGACTCTTGGGATCAAGCTTCTTTCTCTTCTCCTCAGGAATGTGTGCATAAGCTAAAGAACCAAATACGCGAAAATGTTTGACATTTGGTTTCTTACCGTACCATCCTTCTTAAGGAGTGATACCATCTAAACTAGAAGTCGGACTTCTATTTAGAATATATGCACTAGTTCTCACTGCATCCGCCCAATAGTTGTATGTGAGATGCTTTTTCTGAAGCATTGTTCGTGCCATTTCAACAAGGGTGCGGTTCTTTCTCTCGGCCACACCGTTCGTTGTGGGGTATAGGCAGTGGTGAACTGCCTTTTTATCCCATTTTGCTTACAATAATGTAAAAATTCATTTGAGGAGTACTCTCCTCCTCTATCAGTGCGAAGACATTTGACATAGTAGTCACTTTGCTTTTCTACATTATTTCTGAAGTCTATGAAGCAATCAAATGCTTCATCTTTGTGTTTCAGAAAATAGATCCAGCACATTCTAGAATAATCATCTATGAATGTTAGAAAATAAGAATTGTTTCCAAGGCTTTTTGTTTGCATTGGACCACAGATGTCCGAATGTACTAGCTGAAGAGGATAGCTTGCTCTCCACGCTTGGCCTCTTGGAAACTTCGTTCTGGAGTGCTTTCCCAAAGCACATGCTTCGCATACCTTCTTATGTTCTTGAATCTTTGGTAGTCCTGTCACCATAGCTTGTGATGTTAACATTTTCAAGCTAGGGAATTGAGGTGACCATATCTCAAGTGCCACAATTCACTTGGATTTGTAATAGCAATGTTTGCAAGTTGAGCTCCCCCTGGCTCACCAAATTTTAGAGGGAATAACCTATTCTTTGTCATAGGTACTTCTGTGATGACTCGGTTACAATTGTTTTTATCAAGAATTGTACATTTTCTGTCATCAAAAACTAATTTGTAATGCTTCTCCATTATTTGGCCAACACTTAACAAATTGTGTTGTAGTTGTGGAGTATAGTATATGTCATTCACTTTTTTAAGGCCTTCTTTTGTTGGAACTTCCATAGCTCCAATGCCTTCAACTTGCAAAGAATTATTATCCCCTAACTTAACATGGGATTTGTAATTTGAATCTAATGTAGCAAAGAGATTTTCTTTGCCACTCATGTGGTTGGAGCAACCAGTATCCAAAATCCATGTATCTTTAAGATTTTGATCTGACTGTCCATAAGAGAGAAAAAGATTTGATGGACCTTCTTCTTCTCCGTAGAATGAGCCATATTGACTGCTTTGATCCTTTGAAGACTTTGACCAGCAGTCTCGAGCGAAGTGTCCTTGTTTCCCACAATTGAAACAAGTTGTTTTAGTCTTGTTACTTCCTCGTCCTTGATTTCCATGGCCTGCAGTGCCGCTTTGGTTCTGATTGGCTCCTCTGTTTTGATTTCCACCTCTGTTTTGATTGCCTCCTCTGTAGGAGTTGCTTTGGCCTTTGCCTCTTTGTTGTTGTCCTCTGCCTCGACCTCTCTTGATTTCCACCTCTTTGCTTGATCCCATTATTATCTAATAAAACAAGAAACCTCTCTTATATAGTCTTATTTCAAAAAGACTTTACAAACTATCAAGCCTTGCTTGATTTACAATCATAAACAACTCACTCTTGTTGTTGTGATTCAGCAATTACAAAATTGTCAGCGACTTGTTCGTCGTCGTCACTGATCAATATAATTTCAGGAGAAGGAGTTTGTAGGATTTCAACTGAATTACTATAATGAGTATATTCAGATCCTTGTGAAGCAATCGCCACTGTGTCGGATTGTTCAAATCTGCTCCCAAAGGAGTTATCTTCTGAATCTGCTTCGTATCCTAGATCAGGATTTCTCTGTTGTGCAATAACCGCGTTTTGCAACTGTGAAAAAACTGTATTTATGCCTAGTGTTCTTACGTGCTCATCAAAGCTTTCAGCGTTTGTTCTCAGTAACAAACTGCAAAGGGCTTGGTAACATCCTTCCGATCTTATCATTTAAGAAAATTTCCCAGAAATTTTCTTTTACAAGGATTTCCTCTTAGGAAATTTTTCTAAATTTTTTACCTCTTAAAGCGTAAAAAATTTTACAACTATTTCCTCTTAGGAAATGTCAATCATCAACTTTAAATGATAAATAAAAACCTTTCAATTTTTTTTTTTTTTTTTAATTTTATAGCTATTTCCTCTTAGGAAATGTCAATCATAAAAAAATTTTCCTTGAAGTTTTACAGCTATTTGAATTTAACTTAAAGTTTTTTTAAAATTTTTTTTCCCCTTTTTTAAAAAAAAAAAACTATTGAACCCCCGCTGAGGTTTGATCATGCGACCTTGCGGGCGTCAAGGCAAAGGGTAGCCGCTGTGCTACCGAGCAGATCCGGGAGCTAAAGCAGGCTCCCTGCCTTTGTTGCTTTCGCAAGATTGCGCGAAGCAAAATAAAAATGACCCCGCCGAGGTTCGATCGTTCGACCTCGCGGGAGTCAAGGCAAAGGGTAGCCGCTATGCTACCGGGCAGATCCGGGAGCTAAAGCAGGCTCCCTAGCCTTATTGCTTACGCGTCGAACGCGAAGCTATTATTGGCTTTGCGCTTCGGCGCGAAGCAAGGTTTTTTTCTTTGGGACTTTAGTCCCACATCGCCTCTGCGGCGATGTTTCTGCTCTTTAAAAAGAGCAAAGCACACTAAGTGCTTTGATTGCCTGCGAGCAGTCGCAGGCTGTGAACAACCTTTTGCCTCGGGCAGCGCGCAGGTTGCGACGTCAACGAACCTCGGGCTGAGTGCCGCCTCGGGCCGCGCGCAGGTCGCCACGTCAACGAACCTCGGGCCGCGCGCAGGTCGCCACGTCAACGAACCTCGGGCTACGTGCAGGTCGCCACGCCAACGAACCAGCTCCACCAGCGCCTCGGGAATCACGCCGATCTGCTCCTACGGGCCCCCTCGGGATCCGTGCCGTCGCCTCGAACTGCGGGCCCCATCGCCTCGGGATTCGGGCCGGTCTCGGCTCTCGGCTCTGATACCAAATGTGGGAGGTGAGCTCTTTGATACAAAGGTAAATTTGCATTAACAATTAACATTAGGTTACAAAGTTTAAATAAACATTATAATAACCATGCTATAGAAAAGGGGGGATAGGAGAAATTAAGGGAGAAGAAAATACAATCAAATTCTCTTGCCGCCCAAAGATGCTGCCGTCCAACTGCCGTCCAGGTAAGGTAAAAGGTAAGTAATCTTACCCAAGGTAAAATACATTTTTTTTAACCTTTTACCAATGGTAATTTTCCAACAGAGGCAGCATACAAGATAAAAGATAGTAAGCAGAGCCAAGTATATGCTTGTATTAGAGGCAAACGCACAGCTACAGTGGTTCCCTAGCAATATATTCCCCTTCCACTTTTACAATGAAAATGAGTGGGCTATTTATAGCCTCAGTTTCCCCCGATTACATTCTCGGGCACAAAGTCCCAGACTAAACATTAGCTGACACAAGCGGCTAAGGAGCTGCCGATGCTGACTTCTGTCGGGCAGGATTGTACTTGCGGCATGGCTTCCCTGAAAGATGTACAACCACGTGGCGGTGTGTCGGGTCAAACCCTTGGTCAGCAGGAGTGCGGGTAGTTGTGGCGGATGGAACTTCTTATCAGCCTTAAATGATAGCAGCTGGCGTAGATAGTACAGCCCATGCTTTGTCCTTTTTCGGGTCATGTCTTGGCTCGAATATCGAAGTTGGACACTTGTCAGATGCTGATGAGTGACACATGCTGCCTTGAAAGGCAGTTTATCCAACTTCGCTCGGGATCAGAGCGCTGTCGGATTGCGCAGATGGAAAACAGCGCAGTTGGGGAGGCCTCTGTGCCTTAGTCAATTTATGGGTTTGCTTCCCCAACTGCGCACCAAAAAGGGGGCGCACCCCGACTTCGCTGCGAAGTTGGGTTGCGCACCGGTACTTTGTTGTTTTACTGTCATTCGGACTGCGCACCCAGAAGGGCGCACCCGACTTCGTTGCGAAGTCGGGTTGTGCCCCAAAACTTAGCTGATTTTTTGCTGCACAGCTTCCCTAATGCGCCCAGAAAGAAGGGCGCACCCCGACTTCGCTGCGAAGTCGGGTTGCGCCCCAGCAAATTTCGCTCATTTTCCTGTTCTGCTGTCGCACTTCGCACTGTCCCTACTGCGCTCCAAATGGAGGGCGCACTCTGACTTCGCTGCGAAGTCGGGGTGCGCCCTGACACTTAACCATTTTCAGGGAACACTTCTGGAAACTTTGCTGGGGGGAAGTTTAAGGGGAAGAGGGAGGAATAAGACTGCAAAGAAGAGGGAGAAAGAGAGAAATGAAGAAAGGGAAAGAGAGGAAGGAAGGGAAAGAGCAGGTTACTTACAAAATCGAAAACATGGCACCCCGTGCCAAATGTGGCAACAGGTCCCACCGGGCGTGCCAGAAACTGTTGGTCACAAATCTGCCATAGGAAAGGATTTTGTACGTATACGCGCCCTAGACCTGGACCAACATTGAAAGGCCGAGGGGAAGAGATGCCCCTCGTGCCAATCTTCGGAGAAAGGTCGGCTCCTTTACTAAACTACTTGGGGTTTTAAGATAAGAGTGCAGGAAAGAGATAAAAAGAGTAAGGGTGCAGGAAAGAAATAAAGGGAGTAAGGGAAAGAATTTCAATGGATTTTCAGAGGGAAAGAACCAAAGAGCACGATTACTAGTTAATATCTTGAAGTAGTAGCAATAAATACAAAGAATAAAACATGAATGAATACCACGCTAACCTCCCTATGTATCCTTTGGAAGAGTTCCAGGATTCAACCACTTTCCTATGCCTAAATCTAGATTTCAGAATTACAGCAATTAGGAAAATAAATGAACGTAGCAGAAACCATTAACCAGAGGCAGCATACAAAGAATTTAACGTAGTATTTTCCCCCCTATGTATCCTTCAGGAGAATTCCAGGGTCCAACCCCCAATCACACACCTAAATCCAGGATGCAAAATTACAATATGCAAATGAAGAAATGGAATAACAAAAATTATCGCAGAAGGCAGCATACAAAAGAGAAATTGAGCCCAAAGTCTTTAATATCGATTGCAAAAATCAAGTTACAGCAGCTTTCTAGCAAAAGTTCCCCCCTTTTTTCATTACAATACTAGGGTTTTTATAGAGGACCCGACCCTCTGAGCCATCAATGCGCTGGAACTGAGAGTACGCCCTCGGCCGTCCAAGAAATCCGCGCCTGTCACCTTCTGTTACTCGAGCTTTCACATCCCTTTCCACAATTAGCAACCATAGCCGCATCAGCCGGGGAAATCTCCATTTATGAGCCGTCTGACTCGTCCTCTGTTTCTCCGGGCGAGGTGCTCGAGTGGATTTACAAGTTGCCTTGGCTTTTCTTCTGCAACTGATAGCTCTTTTCATATTACCACAAATGGGCACCGGGTCTTTCGGTCAAGAAAAATTGCATTTATGAAACACTCAAATGCCTTGGAAAGATACGCGGCCTTGGGATGTGTGCCTTCGGAGAAAGCGCCCTTCGTTCGTTGAGCCCTAGAGGGTGCTTCGCGAATTCTAGTTTGGGGCTTTGCTTCACAACAAGTGTGAGCTGAAGCAAAAATGATAATCATGTGTGAGTGCTTCGCCCGAAGGATCCCTAGGAAACTGCTTCGCAAAGACCATATGCCGAAGCAGATGTCCCCTGCTAAAGCATGTCTTCTATCTTTCTTATTACTTCACTAGGGATGTAGGCTGGATGTTGCTTCGCAAAAGATTTCTTCCGGAGCAACAGATGATTGCCAATGGATTGTAAACTGTGTCGTCGCGAACCATTTCAAAAATAGTCGTTTGGAACTGTTTCGGCCGAAGCAGATTCTTGCCTTAGAATATTTCCTTAACTTTTTGGGGGAGGCAAGTCCTTGGATGGAGAAGCTTCGCAAAAAAAGTGGCCGAAGTAGATGCTTCACAAAGGTTTGGGGCGAAGCGGGATCCATCAAAATTGGTTCGCCAGAGGAGGGGCCGAAGCGGGTGCTTCGCTTGAATATTAGCAAAGCGCTTTTTCACACTTAGAAAATTTTAGCAGTCCGCTCTTTGCCGCTTCGCAAAAGATTCGCCCGAAGTGATTGTTTTGGCTGATTCGCTAGCGAAGCACCTTCTATGCCTTAGCAAATTTTAGGCTCCTATCTGGGTTCTCCTGTTTCCTTTTCTTGGCGAAGCTATCCTTCCTTCTCGTGCGAAGCTCTTAAACCTGGTTTGCTCCGTGGCAAAGCTCTTACACATATGGTTTATGTACAAAGGGGATAAAAATGAAAGCCAAAATTGCTGCAATACTTGAAAATATATAAAAGCAAGGGAACAAATTCATGAAAACTTAGCGAATACTTTTCAAAATATTGATCTCCATTACCCCTTCAAGCAATGTAACAAAATTGTCAACAGTTAATAGTGTAGCCTTTAAATTTGCTATTCTTCAAAGAAAGAGTTCTATACTCTCTCCATGATTAACCTTTAATGAATACAACTGTGACTGCAAATGTAATATGGTTGCTTTGTTCTTTCCTTCAAATATTTTGCATAATTTCTCCCAAGCAACTAGTGAAGTCTCTACTTCACTTATATATGGCTGAATTTCATCAATTATCCCAAATGTGATTAACATAAGGGCTTTCGCATCATCTTCTTCAAATTTTTGTTTTCCTCTTTCATCTTTTGGCTTGTTTTTTTGTTCCATTCACTATTTCCCAAAGTTTTTCAACAATGAGAATTGATTTCATTTTGTTTTTCCATGATGCAAAATTTGGTCCTTTCAAAAGTTGTGATTTAGAAAGGAAAATTTTACTATTTGACATAATGGAACTCATTTAATAATTCAAATTTCAATTTTATCAACTTCTTATAACTCCCACAAATTCTTTTTCAATTTTTAAATTTCAATTTGCAAAATTAATCAATTAATTTTGCATTCATCAATTTTCAATAATTAAATTCAAATAATCAATTTCAAGCTTTAATCAAGCAATCATTCATTTACTTCTTATCACTCCAATTTAATTCATAATTTCTTTCAATTCAAAAATTTCCTTATAACTCCCATTCACTTTATGCAATCAATATTAAATTTAATATTCCCTTATTTCTCCTAAATCATAAGTCAAATAAATATTTAAATTTGTCCCTTATAACTCTTAAATTTATGCGTTCAATAAATAGAATTGCTTTTCATTCAAGAATCAAATTATAAACCTTACCTCCTTTTTAGCTTCGCACTTGGTCTTCTTCAAAGTTGTTAGATATGTCAGGGCACTTGATTACTTTAGACGAATAATGTTCATTCACGAATGTTTCACATGCAAGCTTTCCAAATAAGCTTTTCTCCTTTGCAATCTATTTTGAGGAGACTTCTCCTCTTCAGGGGCGCTATTACTTCTGCTCTCAAGCATCTTCTTAGTCTCAAACAATTTGTATTCTTCCTCCTTGGTGCTTCGAGGTCCTCCATCTTCAGCTCAACTTCAAATGTATTGCTTCTCAATGGTGCTTCGGCTTATGCAGGCGCTCACTGCTATCACTCTTGCTTTTCTCTTCTGTCGGTTCTATCTTGCCTTGCTCACAACTTTACTCTTCTATTCTGCTGGTTCACAGGTGCTCTATTTTCCTTTTTCAAATTCCAGAGTGGCAAATTGTCACAATCCACAAACTGGTTCTTCTTTTTCGGCTTCTCTATGCTTTCACCGGTTTCTTGAGCTTGGCTTTACCTTCACCAACATATCTTTCTCTTTTCATTGACTATGACTTCAATAGTCTATAATAATTTCTTCTCTCAATTCTCTTCTCCAATATTCTTTTAAATTCACACCAAAGTACAACTCTAATGCTAGCTTCTGCAATAATCTCCAAATTTATGCCTTCAAATTCTTCTCACACATAGTGAGGGCTTGTGGTTCTTCTTCTTATGCAAAGTGAGGCTCTACCACTGATGGATTTTTAGTCACATTAATCACAGTTCCACTTTCACAAGATCTTAATATAAATCATATAATTCATATGAAGGCAGAATAGTAATATCAATATCAATGAATATAACATTCATGAAATAACAATAATATTACTCAATAAACATATAATATTAGTCAAATATACAACTTGAGATTTGCTTGATTATAATACATGGAGCTGTTTCCATAATATAACCTTTGAATATGACTCGTCAATGCTTGACTGTTACTCTTCTCACATATCTGGGAGATGCATCATTTCCTATTCCACACATATGACAAACATCTCATGTCCTTTGACTTTATATCTTGCCACATATTATGTGACTCTTCATTTGTATGCTTGACACCTACACGACTCGACTTACTTATATGACACATTGCACACTCTCACATATTACACACTTGCACACTTTATTACATGACACTCTGCACACTCCTACACTTTACAAAATTGCACACTTTGTTACATAACACTTGGACTTCTTTTCACACATTGACACATACTTTAGGGAAATATAAATCACACACCCTAATCTAATAACTCACACCCTAGTCTAATATTTACAAATGTACAAATTGTACCATGGGGGTACTTTAGCATAATACCAAATAATGTAATATTCTCCAACATGAATGGATGCATTGGCATTTCATCTATCTATGCATTGCCAATGGTATGTTCTACGAAGTTGGAGGAAACATAGATTGCTTTGGTTATTTAATATCAACAAATTTTGTTGTATTTCAAAGAAATGTAGCCTTAATGTCATATTATTAGTTTAGTGAGTAATTCTGTAATGAGATTCTTGGTGATCAAACATGGTAAATTTGAAGGATGGTTGTATTCTTCTTATCATTTGCGTTTATATAACTTTCTTGAAATAAACAAACTATATGCTTTCAATTCCTACTCTTTCTTTTAATCTGTTTAAGTTTTTATCATTTGGATTTGTGAGTTTTGTTTTTTAGTTTTTCAATCTTCAAGTGAGACTGCCTGAATTGTTCAAAAAACTTCAATCTTAAACCTTGAATTCTAACTAGTTTGCTATTTACCAGGGGGCTCATCAATTATTCCACATTGAAGAAGCTTTGTACGAGTGGTTGGATTTGAATAAGGTAATATATCAAGCTTTTTGACTAAATGTCTAAATTGTTTGTAAGTGTGTCATTATTTGACTATGTTTAATCATTTCTCTACACAGCTTTTGCCTGAAGATCTTCAGTGGAAATGCCCTACAGAAGAATATGCTGTTGAACAAGATACCATTCAACTATATGAAACTGATCAGTTGATCAAAATAGTATGCATCACGTAACATTAAACAACTTGAATCTTATTTTCTTTTGTTTTATATTGATCTCTTTTAATTTTTTCTCAGGACCTGAATGAGCAAATGTAATTGCAACCCTAAGTAGACAGGACCTTGAGGACAAGCAATCATTACTGTTTTGCACCTTCCTTGGGATTTGACTATTTGACTAGAAGTAACAACGTTTGTTGATTATGATCTTTACTTTAGCATGCACTTTTTACTTTTGAAAAACCAATTTTGGTCTTTGAGTAATCAAAATGTTGTTTTTTTAAACTATTGTTATTAATATTAAGCATCTATGGGTAAGAATAGGATCATAAAAAAATGAAGCCTAGACTAATTTATTTTGATCTTGCGAATTATCCTTGTAACATCTTCATGAACACAAGACCTGAAAAACGAGTCGTTTTTGCTAATATTAGTATTTGTTTACTAAGTATACATATTGTATCTTGCATCATAGTTGGAAAACTCGAAACTTGTGATAAATGTGATAGTCCAATTTTGGAGATTTTGCTGGCAACTCGGGAAAACTCGGCAAGAACTCGACAAAAGAAAAAGAAATGAAGAAAAATTTTCAATTAAAATAAAAACATTTTAAACAACAATTGGAGAGCCAAAAGTTGTTTTTTCATAGTACAATTACAGTTCATGATCATCAAATCCAACCAAATACATCATAGAAATGCTACATTTAAAAATATGAAGCAGTTTTTAGATTGCTTTTTGTTTTCCCCTCCTCCCCTTCACACTAGATGGTTGGCCTTGGCTTTGAATAGGTGGTCGAATTGGCGGCTTCTCTGGTATGGTATCATCATGGTATATCTCCTTCAATCCTCTTAAAGGTTTTAGTTCCTCTTCAAGAGCCTCAATGTGTTTTCGAGTAAACTCGGTATCCACAAGACTTTCGACAATCCAATCACTTAGTGGATCTTTATCATAGTAGAGAAAATTGGAATTGGCTTGGAATAGGGCTGGAGAAAAATGGGGAAAAATCAGGAATCGGAAAAAATGGGGGAAAAATTGGCAAAAAAAACAAAGAAAACATAAATTTTCATTGAAAAAAAAGTTATTTTCATGCATATCATAATGAATTAACATTATGGAAATAAAATATTAATTATGTAAGACTATAAGCTTAAACTACACATGAAACTTTGAAAGTGGCAAGTGATACATCATACAAGGCTTAAACTACACATGAAAGTGATAAAACAGATCTTGTATTGCTTATAATATGAAAAGGTACCTATTACAAAATGTGGCAAAATGCCTCAATAAGCCCACTATCTACTATGTTGCAATTCCTTTGCCCTTTTCCCTAGTAGAAGCCCTAGTCTCTCTTTGTTGACATGCCCTTGCCGGTTCTTGTGTCTGTGCCTCTTCTTGGTCCTTGGTCCAGTTCTTGTATTGCTTATAATATAAAAAAGGTACAAATTACAAAATGTGTCATGAGTCATGACAAATACAATGTCTCAAGATCTTTGAATGCCTTTGCCCTTTGCCCTAGCAAAAGCTCTAGTCTCTCTTTGTCGTTGTGCTCGTGCCTCTTCTTGTGCCTTGGCTGCTAACGCCGGTCAGCACCTATGTCGGGGGTCAAGGGGCAGTGCCCCTTGTGCGTACCTTGTCGCAATACAGGGCGGGATCGAGGAGTAGCGTTTCTGCAGGGTTTGGGGCAGCGCCTAGAAACCTCAACGACAAAACCATTAATACCTTCACTCTTTGAACTAAATTTTCAAAATACAAGCATACAACCATATCATTTGTGCTTTTAAATATTACTCCTATATACAAGCATATTGACCAATAAGTTTGGATTGATAGTTCAACATCTTTTTATGGAGAATTTCATTAGTTAATAATGTATAGCATTGTGGTTGGTGGCTGCCAAAGTTCTTCAAACCGCAAACACTCCGTAGTTAGGATGCCTTAGTGTGTTTGGTTTGGTGTGGTAGCAAGTAGGCAAACCCCTTTCTCCCCTTGCAACAGGCTAAATAAAAGAAAATGAAAAAAAAGTGCTTTTTAGGTAAATTGGCCACATCCTCTATGCGTGCGGTAGCGGCCAGTTTCTTTCCAAAAAATCAGGTGATTTTTCTAAAAAATCGGGCAATTTTTTGGAAAAATCGACGATTTCAAAATTTTCAAAATATCGGCAAAAATTGCCGATTTCGATTTTCTAGGCTTGTTGATTGGGGTTTGTCAAAAAATCGTGAAAAATTGCGACTCGCAGATTTAAATCATGATTTTCGCTACTATGATCTAGATAATCCAATTTAATTGCCTCGTACGATTCACTAGCCTCCACTTGTCTTGTGTGAAGCTGGATTGTATTGTACAAACACAAGGTCATTGAAGCACTCCTAGATCAACCTATTGCGCTTCTTGGTGTGTACGACCTCAAATAGAGACCAATTGCTCTCACACCTAGAAGCACTACAAGGCTGAATCAAGATGCGGATAGCCATCCTTTTTAGAGGTGTTTTGGAGCCATAGCCCTCAGACCATAAATCTACAAAAAAATAATTTTCAAAGTAATAATATGAAAACTGCAAGAATGTAAACTACAAAAAAATTGAAAAATTGTTAACTTTAAAAATTTAAATGCTTTACCTGGTCGCAAGCTTGATCTTACTTCTTTAGTGAATGAGGATACAAACAAGTCCCATGGCCTTGTAAAGTTGTAACTTAGCAAGGACAAAGCAATATTTGGCAGAGTTATCTGTCATCCTCTTTGTGCAAATATAGAACCCCACCTGGACCTCTTCATCACTGCTAAGATTGCTAGTGTAAAAGAAATTGGGGTTCAAGAAGCACCCTGCGGCATGGATAGGTCAATGGAGTTGCCTCGTCCATCTCTTATCAATGATGTGCCAAATTGGTTCATACTTGTGTTGGTTGCCACCATAATAGTGTTCAATGGTCTCTTTGGCTCTATCCATTACCTCATATAGATAACCCATTGCTAACTTTTCACCATCTACAAGTTGAAGAACTGTTAGCAAGGGTTTTCTCACCTGTAATTAAATAGTAAATATTGAAAATTTAGAAAAAGTAATAAAAAAGTATAAAAAATATTTTAAAATTTAAATTTGAACTCAACAAGCAATTACCTTGAGAAGTTCTTGGATGCTTACCCAAAATGAATCATTAAACCCCTGCCTCCAAATTTGCTGCCTCTGTCCTTTCGAATGAAACGATGAGGTATACCATTCCTCGTTCACAAACATTTGCTTCAAAGGGGGTGATGTCGTTAGAAGGCTCTGCAAAGCGATGAAATTAGAGGCAATTTGAGTGATCCTTGGGCAAAGAATGTCCCTGCTGTCATTGTTCTCCTTCATCAAGCTAAGCACCCGTGTGTGGTTATAGATAAACCGTGTAGTGTTCTTCGCCTCTTCTACCACAATCTTCACCCATGACATTTTGCCAATGTCCTCAAGCATGATGTCAATGCAATGGGCAGCACATGGGCTACAAAAAGTAAAGAGGTACTCCTCGAGAAGTCTACCCATAGATACATATGCTTCTGTAGTGTCCATCACTACTTGGACAACATTCTCCACTCCTATTTATAGCATGACCTCCTCCAACAAAGTGAATAACAATTATGCATTCTTCACCTCTCGCAAGGCATCAACCAACTTCAGGAAGATCATGGATTCACTCTAAGCCACCATGAAGTTCAGGAGCATGCGGTTTCTTGTAGTCTTTTATCCGTCAGAAAGTATCTTGTAGCCCCTTGTCCTCCATGTATTTCTTTGCTCTTCTACAAGAGCACGTGTGTCGATGACACTCCAAAAATGGTCCACTTGAATTTTTTGCCAAAGATGTCTTAACCCCTTTGCCAGACTTGCTCAATGCCCTCCCTAGGGCTTCCAAATAGGGGCTGTTTGCACAATTGGAGGAAATGTTGTAGTAATACCAAAAAATTGGATGTAGTTGTCCTTACATCCTTTGCCTTGCCTCTCCCTCATGCGGTTTGTCTTGTGCTTGAGCCTCATCCCGTTCTCCAATTCCCACTAGTACTACCTCATGGAATGCGAGGGCTAAGAACATATTCTTCGGCCATGGCATCGACATCCTACCATTTGGCCTCATCCCCATAAAAAGAGTCCCAAGGCCCCACTCCATGTGCCACTACAAATCTTGTCCTTTTGTGCTCAATTTTTTTGGCCTCTTTGGTGCACAACCAAGCCTTCACCTCATTTCTAATCAAATAATCTGCTCCAGGGCAAGGGTCCACATCATGCCCAGGTTGCCCAAGTAGATGGTATTTGAGGCAATGGATGATTCCTCGCATGTCCTTACCGTAGTGTTTACAAAACACTTGATTCAACAAGTTTCCCTTAACTCCATGCTTTCACATTAGGTCTCTTCTTGGGCTTGGACTTGGGGCTGTAGTTGAAGGAGTTAGTTGGGTTGCACTTGAAGGAGGATCATTGCTACTTGTGGCAGTTCTAGGGACCTCACCCGAAGAATCCATCTATATTTCCAAATGGGAGGAGAAAAAGAAATAAGTAATTAATTGGATGCCCTAGGGTGTAGCCTACATGCTTGAAAAGAACAAACAAAAAGAAAAATTTGAAAAAAAACCTAACAAAACCCTAGTTTTTTGGGGTAGAAAATACCTTTGAAAATATGTGGAAACAATGTCAAATCTTCTTGAAACGGTATCCAATCTCTAATGTGATATTGAAAATTGGTTTAGAATTGATGGTTTCACCTTTCAGAAGAATTTCCAGCTGAAGAGGAGGAAAAATAAGCAAATGAGGAAAATTGGATTTTTAAACCAAATTTTGCATTTTCCTCTGTTTTTGCGTCTGTAGATCGACGAGTTTTCTTGTGAAATCTTGTTGCGAGTCAACGAGTTTCTTGGCTTCAAGATTAAAAAAAAAAGCATAGCCCACAATTTCTCGTGAGTTTTGGGAGAAATCGTGGATGATTTTTCTAAAAAGGTCTTGCATACCTTGTCTATCTTAAATGGGTGCTTTGTTGCTTTGCACTTTGTATAACAATCATTGGACTATGGATCTATTAGCTCCAATGCTAAGTATTATTAAATACCTATTGTAAAAAGAAGCCATATCAACATGAGAGAGAGCCACATACATCATTGTGGCCTTTTTGGTCTATTCTAGAATCTAGAGTTGCCCATGAGGACAGTGGGATTTGTCAACCGAGTTCGGCATGACTTCCTAGTAAGTTAGGTGGACCAATCTCCCTTCATAGAGAGTTGGGAGCCGGATGAGACTCTTTGTGAGGACAAAGAAGGGTATGTGTAAGGGAATCCCAAGCTTAAAATTTGACTTAATGAGGAGGTTGAATCTCCTTTTGAGCTGAATGGGTCAAGGACCAAGGACAGGGCCAGGGGCATCTTCGACTAGGAGCAACGGAGCTGTGCAAGGGGAACCAGGTTACCCTTAATTCAATTAAGATGAGAAATGGGGATAGCTTCTTTTAGGTTCTTTAACACCAAATGCACGTGTTGTGGAGTCTCTTTCTTATGCCTCACGACAAAATGAACATTCCTCTCTCTCCGTTCTTCTTGGCGTGCACTCCTCTCTGTTGGATTGCAGCCCTCCCCCCTCTGCTCTCCCTTTTCTTTTCTTTCCCCTTTCTCTTTGGCCCGTTTTTCGGGTTTTATCTTGTATTTATCTTAGTTCTTTTCTTTGTTGGGCTTTTTAGCCAGCTAGCTGGCAGTCATTATTGTCCTTCTTATAGTCCCTTGGGTCTTATTTTGGCCCACCGTGGACATTAATAATATTTCATTTCATTTCATTTCATTTCTTATCCACAAATCTGCCTCTACCTCTTCCACTATGACCTCTTCTTCTACCATGGCCTCTCCCTCTTCTTCTACCATGGCCTCTCCCTCTTCCACATTCTAGGCTTGGAAGCAAAGGCTTGCTCCAAGTTGTCTTCACTATTTTTTAGTTCTTTCTTTGTGGGACATAAGTAATCCCACCAATTCATCAAACTCCAGCTTCTTCAATTCGTTACTTTCTTCAATAATCATTGCACAATTGTTCCCCTTTGGTGTCACTGTTCTCAACACCTTTTTGACAACACCTCCTTGTGCTAGTTCTTCACTAATACCCATTTTGTGCATAAAGTCATGCACGCTTACACAATAATCTCCCACATTCTCATTGTTGTTCATTTTCAGATTTTCATATTCTCTCTTCAGTGTTTGTAACTTCACTAATTTTACTTGAACAGACCCTTGATAGGCTGTTTTCAAGGTGTCCCAAGCTCCTTTGGCAGTATTGACCCTTGCAAATTCTTGGGAAAATGCTCGTATCAATAGCTATGTTTGTATGTGATACTTAGCCAAGGTATCTTTTCGTAGTGTTTCATCCCTATTCTCATTTTTATTTTATTTTTTAAATTTATTTCTGTAGTTGATAAAATACTCCACTCTGCTGGTTCAAACTCTACATTTTCTTGGCAGTCATCAAAGTCCCATATTTATGCCCCAAGCCATTGGGATGACCAAAAGGCAATCAAGTAGAACAAGTCATTCAAGTCTGCATAGGAGGCCGTCTAGGCCAGTGAGTAGGCCATCTGGGCTCTTGGGCTCTGCCCAAACAAGCAAGGGGAGAAGCCGTCTAGACAGCCAGGTAGGTCGTCTGGCCACCTAGGCTATTCGAGCCAAAAACGGAGATAGGTACGGACGTAGCGTGCATGCGTGTTCAGTGGGCCTGCCATGTGCAAGGTTGAAAAAGCCGAGCAGATAAGAAAAGACAAAAAGAACATGCAGAATAGTTAGCTACATGCAAATCAGTTATGAAAGGTGAAGTGGTAGTTAAGGGGGAGTTGTCGCATGCAGGCCAAGTGTCCCCTTACCTCTTTCATCTTCTAAATAGGTACCATGAGCTCTCATTCAATGATTCAAACGCTAAGAGTGGAGGAAAGGGAGCAGGGAGGAGCACAAGGGAGATGTCTTGGGTACCAAGTTTCGCAACAAGGGCACGACTTCGAAGGTGTTTTAGAGTGAAGAGAAGCACCGGTCCATTGTGGAGAATTGCGAGCAAAAGAAGAGGAAGGAGCATTTTGTCGTGAAGGGAGTTGCATTGCAGATGGAAGACATTTTCCGAGAAGGATTTTGCTGAAAATCCCTCCCCATTGTTTGCAAGTTATGTTTTTTTCTGTAGGTAGAAAGTCTCCAACAGTAGCAAGGTAGGGCTTGAGGCAAAAGAAAGAATAAAAAACCAGAAAGCTTGCATAAAACGGAGATCGGAAGAACGAGGGTGGCAATCTTATAGTTGTTATGTAGAACTTTTCTAGGGGTCGTATGGGCCATAGGGTAGACCATCTAAGTGAGCATAACATGGATGCATGGAGGTGTGCGGACCGTTTAAGGCAAGGTTGTATAGACGAGATGAAAGACAAAGTTTGTCTAGAGATAGGCTGTATCGCGAGGAATAAATTGCATAAGGGAGGCTATCTAGAGTTGGGCCATCCAAGTTGAAGCCATCTGAAGTCGGGTCATCTGAGACCAAGCCATTTGGAGCCATGCAGTCCGAGGTTAAGCTATCTAAACAATTGGAAGGAAAGGCATGCGAAACAAGAAAGTGAGCGACATGGAGTGTGAGCATGCCATGTGGAGCTACGAATTGGAACTAAGTTAACCTAAAAATGGTTGGGTTAGTTAGAATGAATTGTTGCTAGAGGAGCTAAAAACTCATAGCCATGGAAGTAGGCTGTAGAAGGAATGCAACGACGACCAAGGATTACCAAGTAGATAGAACAAGTAGTGTTGCAAAGGCAACCTCCAAGAATTGTGCTAGAAGCATTGTCATGGTAAGGAAGTCATACTCGTGGAGTCAATGTTGGTGTTGTGAGGAGTCACAAGGAGCACACCGCAGAGAGTGGGAAGTGCACACAATGGACACTAAATGGAGGACATGGCAACGTGGAGAAGGCCAGTCTAGATCGAGGTCCAAAAGAAAGGGAAAGCAACTAGTAAAGGCTTCACCACAACAGAAAAGTAAAGGGAAGGAGCCGTTGTAAGTTCCCTTGAAGGAAATTACATGGACGAGGCTTGCAAGTGAGTTTTATAAGACGTGGTGGTTAGAAAATCTATAGGAACACCAGTTGGAGATAGCTTCTTGGACCGCGGGAGCTTAGTTTATTTTGCAGGTTGCTTCGATAAAGATTTTTTCAAGATGTACCTACTAAAAATGTTGTAGACGTACGATGCAAAGAAGAATTGGAGTAGGGTGGTGCTAGGTGACAAGTGGGGGTATCATTTTCCCCGAACAATTTTTGGAGTGTACGGATTACCTGTTGCAAATAATAGCAAAATGGTGGAGGGAGTGGAGCCCTACCGGTTGAAGAACTTTGTTGACCAGGTCACCGACATCAATTTGACGAAAGTTGTGAAACTGACCAAGTATGGAAGTCACAAGTTGAAGATACAGCATGTGAAATTATATGAATTGTGGTGTGCAATGAATGCGATTATGTCCAGGTTGTCTAGGAAACACTTGGCTTATACCGTACATGGAAGGAGTGATGGTCAAAGGAAAATACAATTGGGCAGCTTTCTTGTTAGACCACATAATTAATTTTTTTTGCTGCGGTACATGAATTTTTCAATGGCATTTCATGCCATTGCATTACTTCTAGATGCCACAACATATGAAAAGATTTAGTTTCCTGGATTGAATCTTCCTTAAACAATACTAGGAGCACCCACTATTTTTCGTTGGGTACATGTAGCCCCACTAACAAAGATTGGACGAACGGAAAAAGAAACAACACGGAAGAAGGCAACAACAAAGAAGAGAAAGGCAACGGAAGTCTTGTCACTGGAATTGTCAAAAGAAGAAGATGGAGGTGATACTAATGCACTGGCTGAGGAGAGTGCAGATTCTGATGGAGTGGAGGAACAGTTGCCGAGTGTCAAGGAGCTGGTAAGAGAGAATTGACAAAAGCAGTTGGAGCAGTAATGGCAGCCATAGTTAGAAGACTTGTTGAGTCTACACTTGAGTAAGCATTGTCGAGCCAATCGGGCTTGACTCGGCGAGTTTATATAAGCTTGTCAAGTTTTTGGGACTCACGAGTAAAAAGAACTCACCAAATCCCGAAAAAACTTGGCCGACCTCACATAGGCTTAGGAAAATGGCATAAATTGTTTCTTTTTTCAAAGTGCCCTTATTTTTTGCTGTTCCTAGTAGTAGAGCGAGTAGAGATAAGTTGAAATCAGACTACCAAAATGCAGACAAGGAGAAAAATTCAGTTTAGACTGTGAAGGAGGTGACGGGCATTTCTCATCATGTTGGTCGTGTTGGTCATGAAGGTCATGTTGATCAAGTTGATGATATTGTTGATTGTAGAAAGTGGAGTGAGCAATCAGAGAACAATGTGTTGTGGGCAGTAGTTTGAACTTTGAAGTGATGCCAGTTGTAGATATCAAGAAAAGGAGAGAGTAGAGAGGAACAGTAGTAGCAAAAGCCTTTCTTTTCAACAGATGATTTTGAAAGTATAGTGAAGTTAGTGGCAAAGGCATAGGAACAAAGAGAGAGGACTAGAGATTCTGCTAGGGCAAAGGGCTAAGGCATTGCAAGACACTATCTATTGAGACATTTTGACACATTTTGTAAATTGTAACTTTTTATATCATAAGCAATATAAGAATGTTTGAATTTTGGAGGCATTAATATTTCTTTAATTGAAGTGTGTTTTGTCACTTTTATGTGTACTTTAAGGTTGTATCACTTACAGCATTAGTTTTCAATTTGTATAATGTTATTTAATTGTGATATGAATGAAAAAGATTTTTTTTCAATGAAAAATTGCATTTTCTTTGGATTGTTTGCCAAGTTTTTGTCGAGTTTCTCCGAGTTTTTTTGCCAAGTCCAATTTTGAGTCCCAATTCAGCCTTGCCAAGTTTTTGCCAAGTCCGAGTTTCTCTACCATGGTGGCAGTAGAAGGGAAAGCAATAACAACAATAATAGCCCCCACAACAATAGCAACAACCTCAATATCAGTTGGTGAGTAAAAGTATCAAGATATTCCACCTTTAGGGACCCCACAAGATGCCACCATAGTAGGGACAATTGGTGGCAATTTGCAAGGACTGATGGTGGGTCAACACTACAAGTTGCATGGGATGGCTTATGTTGCAATGCCATTGGGCACTCTCGCACAAAAAAGAGGCTAGATTGTGTGAGAAAGCACTCCAGGTGCTATTGCAGGTACCAAGAAAGTGGCTTCAATAGAGGACAGCAACCGACATAGGTAGGAGCGGTTGTGCAAGGACTTCTATGTGCAGGACAGGAAGTGCAGTAGCCAAAAAGAAAAATTGTGCAGGAGTAAGCGTAGGTAATACCTATAGCCGTAGATGTAGACCACAATGAGCATACTACAATTGATACAATGGAGGCATCACCATTGATGGAGGAAGCAAATGTAATACATGGAGGAGAATATGTAGGTGACATAACAATGACGATGAATGTGATACGTTGACTTTCTATTAGGAAAGTTATGACACAACACCATTGAGACAACTTGCAGAAGAAGTTGAGAGGTGTGGTTCACCTCCTTTGGATGAGGAGGCACTGGTGGAAAATGATCTATGACGACACCAAATGTGGCACTAATTTCATTAGTGTCATGGGGGAGCAAAGACGAAAAAGGAAAACAACCTACATCGGGACATATATGATGGAAGAAGGGACAAAGTAGTTGTTGCCACAGTTTGCTAAGGGGTAAATATTTTGAAAATTTGGAAAAATACTGCTGCAATTTTTCGGACCGTATTCTTCCCTTCCTCCTTCCTTTCCACCTTTGCCCAGGTAGATTTCATGTTTTCAGTCTTCAGTTTTATTTTCCAAAGTGTTCAGCAAGTTCTGCAGGGTTTGGAAAAAGCCCAGTTTTTTCTAAGTCAGGGGCACTCCCTTGGTCACTCACTTTTGGAGTGATTCCGGGAGTCGCTCCCTCTTTTCGGCGATTTCCAGCTCTGCTTCTCTCTCCGACGACCGGCGTCAATTCTAAACAGCAGAAGCAAGCGGGAGAAAATTGATTAAAATTTGTCTAAGTGTAAGTTTCCCACGAGTCGCTCAATTTTGGAGCGACTCCCATCGTCGCCGGCCTTCTCCAGCGATCCTCGACGTCAACGACCATCGACAACAAGTGAAAAAATTGAAAAATCCTAAGGCATAAGCAAGTTGATGTTGGTCGCTCGATTCTGGAGCGAACTCCATCATCGCCCCTTCTTTCCAGCGACGCCCATAGTCGCTGCAATTTCCAGCGAACCGTGGCGAGGGAGAAAAATTGAAAAATGTCTAAGTGTGAGAAATCGACACCGGTCGCTCAGTTTTTCAGCGATCGACGCCGATCACTCAGTTTTTCAGCGACCGCGGTCAACAAGGGAGAGCAAGCAAAAAGTGGCTAAGTGTTTGTCGACGCCGGTCGCTCCGTTTGGTGGCGACCGACGTCGTCGCTCATTTCTGTCAGCGACGCCCATCGTCGCTCTTTGTTTTAGTGACCATGGTCAACAGGAGAACAAGTTGGAAATTTGCCTAAGTGTTGATGATGACGCCGGTCGCTCCCTCTGCCAGCGATTGACGTCGGTCGCCCAAATCTGCTAGTGACTCCCGCCGTCGCCCGTTTCTTCAGCGACCGCCAGCAAATGCAATGTTAAAGGGTTGACGCTGGTCGCTCCATTTTGGAGCGACTCCCGTCGTCGCCCTGTCTTTCCAGCGACCGCGGGCGAGGATCTCAAAATTGCTCTAAGGCACGAGGGAGGATGTCGACGTCGGTCGCTCATTTCTCGAGCGACCCCCGTCGTCACTGTTGTTTACCAGTGATTCCCGTCGCCCCCCCCCATTCAGCGACTGTGAGCAGAAGAAGACGGAGATGCAAATTTCTCTAAGGCAAAGTGCGTCCCGGGTTCGCTTCATTTTGGAGCGACTCTCGGGGTCGTTTATTTTAAGCGACTCTGGTCAAACCCCCCTCCATCTCAGCGAACCTCAGACTCAGGCAGACCACGCACGGATTTCGGGATTTGAGCCTGTCAGAACGGAACCGAAGGCACACTTCAAAGTACAGGGTAGGTGAGCATTGACAATAGTTATTCAACACCAAATTGTACTGCACCTACCGCATTAATTAGACGTGCCTTCTCAACCACCAGATCTGTCCGGAGCTGTACCAAAGTCAGGTGAATCTTGTTGCAGGTACGCTCACAGCCAGCAAAGGTCAAATCTCGGCAGCTTTTGCAGTCTTTGGGTTCTGTGCATCAATGTAATTGGGGGGAAATTTCTGCTATAAATAGCAGTGCATTTCATTGTAAAAGGGGGGGAACATATTGCTAGAAAGCTCTGCTGTAACAAACACTTGCTTCCAATACAAAGCATCCTTGGCTCTGACATTTGTCTCTTTCTTTTATGCTGCCTTCTGCAAGTATTTCTGCATCGTGTTCATTTATTTTTCTGATTGCTGTAATTCTGCATTCTAGATTAGGGCATTGGCAATTAAGTGAAATTGGAATACTGAATGAAGGATAAATAGGAAGGAATAACAGTGTTAGTTTCTGTTACATGCTTTGTTTTGATTGCTGTTGGTTTGGGTATTAGCTAGTAATCGTGCTGCTTGTTCTTTCCCACCATAACCACATGCTATTTACATTTCTTTCTGCATTTTACAAATCTCTTTCCTTTTCTCTTATCTAAAAACCCCTAATAGATTAGTATAGGAGTTGGCCTTCTCCGGAGATTGGCACGAAAGGCATTCCTTCCTTCCGGCCTTTCAATATGCTAGGCAAATCTAGGGCGCAAAAGATCAAAATCCTTTCCTAATGGCAGGTTCCTAACCAACAGTATCTCTGGCACGCTCGGTGGGACACGAGTGTTCCACTGCATAAGCGGTATTGCAGTATCGGTGTTCGCTTCAGTGCTGTCGAATTTGAACACCTGGCGACTCTGTTGAACCTGAATATTTTTCGAGTCGCGAAGACCAGTCCAAGCTTTCAAGCCCTTCATGCATACAAGATGGAGAGTTAGACACACACATGAAGACCCTGAGTTCGACGAGCTTGATATCACTGCTTTCGGAAAATGCCCCAGGCTAATCGAATCCAGTATCCCTCTAGACGAAGCATCTTCGTAGGAAGCCGTGGTTGACAAGCAAGGCCCAACTTCGGATAGTACCGACAATTATCCTTCGAATCCTCCGAGCTCTCCAAACCATCAGGTCGCTCCGGAGCTACCTGATCTGCAGTTAGCTGTTTCTGGAACACCTGTTCAGCCCAACCCGAACGCAAATATGGCGAACGTGCCGCCGAATCAGAATCAACAGGAAAATCAGTAGCAGAATCAACAACAAAATCAACTGCCAGTTGCTCCTGCTCCCGAGTTATTCCCAGCTTGGGACTCTACAGGACCTCTCAATTTAGCCGGGCAAGCCGCTGTTCCAGCTGCCGCTTTGAAAGCTATACCTACGTACGATGGAACCGGGAAGACGGCCTATGAACACATCCAAGACATCATAGTCCTAGCTGCGCTTCACAGCATCACTGATGAAAGTGTCATGGTCCGGCTGTTGGATCTCTCTCTGCAAGGGAAGCTCCTATACTGGTATAGATCCTTGCCGACCGGCGCTATTACTGGATGGGTCAACTGGTGGGACAACTAGTCAAAGGATTCAATGAGTCCGCGGATCCGTCCTCGTTGCTGCATCAGTTTCAAACCATCCAACGGCATCAGCAAGAGGAAATATCGGATTTTAATGTGAGGTTCGCAAGGTCTTGGAAAAGAGTGCCCATCGAACTACGACCGACTGCCGAGCAAGCTGCCTACTACTACCTCAGGGCCTTCAACTCAGATATCAGTATGATCATCAAGTTTTCCAATATCAACACTTTCCCCGAGTTGTATGAGCTGGCCCAAAGGGCGGAGCTGGATTTGATTGCTATTGGTAGACTTCCACCTAGGATGCCGGCGCCAATTTATCCTTATTTTCCTCAATCACAATTTCCTAGTGCGTCTGCCCAATCCCCTTCCACATCTTCCACATATCAAAATCCATCGTGGAATCCCGCGCCAGTGGTGTCTCAATTCGGTGCCCCCCAAGTGCATTTTCCCGCTCCGCAGGCACCTCAGCCCCCATCTACCCCACAATATCCATCACTCCCCGCTCCTCCACAATACCCTGCGTTACCTCCAACCCCGCCGTTGGCGCCATTACCACCGTTTTACTTGTCTCTACGGATGGAAGGATGCGTGGTGCACAATTGCATGATTGATTCCGGCGCATCAAGCACTGTCATGCCAAGGGCAGTCTGCGAGGAGATCGGCATGGAGTACACGCGAAGCAGCCAAGGTGTCTTTTGGTCACAAATCTGCCACAGGAAAGGATTTTATATGTATACGCGCCCTAGACCTGGACCAACATTGAAAGGCCGGAGGGAAGAGATGCCCTTCGTGCCAATCTCCGGAGAAAGGCCGACTCCTTTACTAAACTACTGTTTTTCTAAGATGAGAGTGCAGGAAAGAAATAAAAAGAGTAGGGTGCAGGAAAGAAATAAAAGAGAGTAAGGGAAGAAATGTAAATGGTCGATTTAAAGGGGAAGAACCAGCAGCACGATCACTAACTAATACCTTGAAGTAGCAGCAATAAATACGAAGAATGAAACATAAATGAACACCATATTAACTTTCCTATGTATCCTCTGGACGAGTTCCAGGATCCATCTATCTCCCTACGCCTAAATCCAGATTTCAGAATTACAGCGGTTAGGAAATATGTGAATATAGCAGAAACACTATCCACAGGCAGCATACAAGAAAACTAATACAACATCTTCTCCCCTATGTATCCTTCAGGAGAATTCCAGGGTTCTGCCCCCAATCACACACCTAAATCCAGGATGCAAAATTACAGTATGCAAATGAAGAAACAGAATAGCAAAAATAATCACAAAAGGCAGCATACAAGAGAGAAATGAGGCCCAAAGTTCTTAATATTGATTGCAAAAATCAAGCTACAACAGCTTTCTAGCAAAAGTTCCCCCCCTTTTTCATTACAATGCTAGGGTTTTTATAGAGGGCCCGACCCTCTGAGCCATTAATGCACTGGGTTTGCAAGTACGCCCCTGGCAGCCGGAAAAATCCACGCTCGCCCTTTTATGCAGCTGAGGTTTCACATCCATTTCTATAATTAGCTACCATGGCCGCATCAGTCGGGGAAACCTGCATTTATGAGCCGTTGACCTGTCCTGGGCTGCTCCGAGGTGAGGTGCTCGAGTGGATGCAAAATTGCTCTGGCTTTTTTCTGCAACTGATAACTCATATCCTATTGCTACAAATGGGCACCGGGTCTTTCGGGCAAGAAAAAATGCATTTATGAAATAATCAATTGCCCCAGATAAATACTCGGCCTTGGAATGTGAACCCCTTGGGAAGAGCATTATCGTTGAACGTGCCCTTGGTGAAGCTTCGCTGCAGTCCGCCCCCGGAGCTGAGGTTCGCAAGTGATTCGGACGAATTTGAGCATTTTTGGCCGACATAAAGGGTTTTGGCCGACATTGAGATTCTAGCCGACATTGGGATTCTGGCCGACGTTGGAATTCGTTCCTGGCCGACGTGGAGGTTCGCGGCCGACATTAGCTATTTTGGCCGACATGAGGTTCGTGCCCAACTTGAGCTTCGGGGGCCGATATGGAGCTTCGCTGGGGAAGTGGAGTTTTCTGGCCGACGCTGAGGTTCGCGGCCGACGCTGAGGTTTGCGGCCGACGCTAAGGTTCGCGGCCGACATTGCACTTCGGGGACGACATGGAGCTTCGTTGGCGAAGTGGAGTTTTTTGGCCAACTTAGACATTTTGGCCGACGCTGAGGTTCGCAGCCGACATTACACTTCGGGGCCGACATGGAGCTTCGTTGGCGAAGTGGAGTTTTTTGGCCGACTTAGACATTTTGGCCGACGTGAGGTTCGCGGCCGACATTGCACTTCGGGGCCGACATGGAGCTTCGCTAAAGTGGAGGCCCGAAGTGGCAGTTCGGCCAAATTCTGGGCGAAGTGCCCCTCTTGCCTTAAAACTTTTTCTGCCAACTGGAGGTTCGCTAAAACTGTGGCCGAAGTGAATGCTTCGCCAAAATTCTAGCGAAGTGACCCCGCTGACTTAGAAAATTCTGGCAACTTACAACCGCAGCTTCGCAACTTTTCTGCCCGAAATAGGTGCTTTGGCAGCTTCGCGAGCGTAGCTCCTTCCATTCCTTAGAAATTTTCCGGGCTCGAACTTAGGCTTTCCTGTCCCTTCTTTGCGAAGCTGCCCCTTTCCTTATTTTTGTTCAGCGAAGCTTCTTATCTTACCTTGTTTTGCTGGCGAAGTGACCTGCCAACCTTAAAATTCTTTCACCATCGGGACAGGAGGTTCGCTGGAGTTGGGGCCGAAGTGGAGGTTTGGCGACCAAAGAGCCCGAAGTGGCAACTTCGGCAGCATTTTGGGCGAAGTGCCCTTTATGCCTTCGAATTTTCTTCAAGCCTGAAGTGGACTTTTGTTGGCTGTACTTCCCGGGGCCATAACCTTTGATCCGCTGACCCGAGCACCTATTGTAATATATCGTCGGAAAGTTTGCGAAAAGATCTGCAATAATGAGACATGAAAAGATCAATTCGTCCACTTTATCATCCTATTTTAGGGCCCGTGAAAATGCCAAAACTTCTATGTGCTCTTTGCTGATTTAAAGCTCCAGACTTAGGCAAAATTTTTTCAAAATTTAATGTGGCAAAAATGCCAACATTTCTGGCGGCTCGTGGGGCATTTAGCTTGTCTGAATGTAGAGATCCCAGGCCTTTATCCATTGGGCAACAGAGTCATCCCCGCTGTCCCCTCTTCTGACTGTCCACTGACGGCAGCAAACTCCTCCAACTTTTTTGGGGCCTTCTCTTTCTTCTCAGCGCTCCTCTTGCCCATTCTGGTTGTACAATTGCCCAAGCGCTTGATCTGAAAATGACAGCGCCTTATATGGCACTAAATTGTTGTGCCAGGGGATGCCAAAAATAACACCTGAAAACTGCTATCTCCCTTTTCCTTGGAGCGCCAAAAAGAAACACACAAATTAACTAAAAAGAGAAAACTGTACTTAAGCTCCTAAGCAACACTTAGTGCCCTCGGCACTTTATTTACTAGCCGGGCTATTTACATTATTTACACAAAAGCTTGCGACATGATTGGCATGCCGCTACCACAAATCTAGCTTCGGGTGCCTATCCCGTGAACCTGCAGTGTCCAGACCAGATCTGATTGTACTTCAGTCGATGTTTGAAGTCCGGCTGGCCTCTTCCCGAAGTTCTCTAGGTTTCAAACAGGGTGTAACGTGGCAGGTCATCATGCATGCCAGTACCCATACAGTTGACGAATAATGTGGCAAAGGGATTTGTCACATGGGGGTCTTCATCGGTTACCGGTTGTAGCTGCGAAATCTGCTCTAGCGTAGCCCTTTTCTCTTCCTACAGCTGCTTGGCTGCCTGCTTCTGCTCTGCGGCCTCCTGCTGAGAGGCCGCCGTTGGAGGGGTGCTTGCAGCTCGGGTATCTGCGGCTGGTTCAGGGCTGTCCAAAGAGACAACCTCTGGAGCTGCCGCACTAGCTTGTTCTGCGGCTGATTGCTGTACAGGCTCTCTAGACCGCTTGGCCCTTTCAACTTTCTTCCTCTTTCTTTCTTCTGGTACTGCGGCTGGTTGAGAGGAGAGAGACAATATCGGGGCGGCAGGTGCTGATGTTCCCACGGTAAACTTGTACTTGGGCCTGGCTGGAAGAATGCCTGCCGCACTCGGTTTGCTAGTTGGCAGCACGCATACTTGTTCTGTTGGAGGGGCCACCTCAGGGGCACAGTTTTCTGAACTTTGTGCCTTTTCGGGCACAACCTCAGGAGCTACAGGCTGCATCGGGCCCACTTGGCTGCTTGTTGGAGTTGTGTTGGAAGTCGCAGGCGTTGACGATAGCTGGGGGGTGGGCCTACTTTTATACCTTATCTTTGCGCCTCGGGGAACGCAACTGCGAAATTCGAAGGGCTGCCACGTGTCGACGTACTGGTCATATAGGGCAGAAAATTCATCACCGACAACTAGATTCCTCCGGTTGGATTTATCGTGCTGCGTGCGACACCTCATCTTCCAACATTCAGTGATTTTGTCTTTATGCCAGTTGAGGGGCGCCACCTTAGCGAGGAATTTTTTGAAGCCAACTGACTCCATCCGGTGGTCCGGGTTACGCTCGGGATCGTACGTAACCTCTTCGCAGTAAAATTCATGCCATGGTGGCCATGATTGCATCAAGTCAATGCGCCAGTGGAGGTCTGCACCTGTCCTGTTTCTTCTTTCCTGCATGATCTCAGCTCTGGGACAGATGTGAGTGAATTTTCCTCGGACCCCGATTGGGTCGTACTTCCAGCGCTGCGGTAGCATTATCAGGCCCATATCAATGAGTTCCCGTTAAAGGTAGACGTGCTGCCCGATTTCGAAAACTTGGGTATTTGCCCAGGTCATAGGATACTGAAATATGTGACCTTTCTTTTTGCCCTGGCCAAATTCCTCTTCAACATAGTCCATCTGCCTCGCAATTTCCATCCCGAACTAATGGTCAGTGCAGAAGTAGGGCAGCAAGCATGGCTTCCCCTTGAACCCGTAGATTCTGACTATGATGCCCTGAGTCAACCGGAAAGTGTCCCCATACTCCTTACTCCACAGGTATTTGGTCATGGCTTCCGGTGGGCGACATGCCTTACAGTTGAACAACCCCATGACCTGGCACAGAAATTTGAGATTAAACTCGTAGAACGAGCCTTTTCTGTACAGAATCTCAGTCCATTCGTACACGGGGAGCGGCTCTCCTCTTTCGTTCACCTTCCTCAAGTCTGGAACGTTCATCCGGTAATGCATGTGATACAGGCACAGCCATGCGAGGAAGGAACAAAACCGGAAGTCCGTTGACTGCTTCTGCTGCAGTCTAACCAGGCTGGAATGTATCGCATATGCCAGCCAGTCCGCCCAGTCGAAAAAGATAGGGCGCTTTCCGCTCTTCTGCGCCGTGGAGTCGTAGAACTCCCCGTGCAGGAGACACTCTGCCATCGCCAGCTGGTACGGCCGTACCACTTTGTCAGAGTCGCAGCCAAGGACCCACGCCAGGATGATGTAGATGTACTTATTTTCAAATTTTTCTAGGGGTATGGGGCCAGTTGGCCACTGTTCGGTTGCCAGCGGAGTCTTCAGCTCTGAGTCCAGAAATTCTCTCATCCGCTTTGTCTGCGCAAATCTGCCGGTCTGCTCGTCCAGATTTACCCTTCTGACAAGTGCGCCAGGCTCCTACTGAAGCCATGGGGAGAATGCTGGTTGGACGCTCTCCCGGAAAAGAGTGAACACCACCTTTCCTTTATTGTCGTAGACCTGTCGGGCAGCTGGTTTGTGATATTCTGCAATCGCTTCAACCAGCTCCGGGCACTAGTGAGTAGGAGGGCACAAGAACCAGTATAGGTTTGACTTGTATGCAGCTCCGAGGTGGTGAGATGGCGAAACCTTATCCACCCATTTCGCAATGTTCAACCGCAGTTTGGTGAGGCTGATGGAGACAGAGTCGTCTTTGTATCCGGCCAGGCGATTAATTGGCGGCGGTGGAGTCTGCCCAACTACACGCCTCTTCGTCCGGGATTTTCTTTTCAGGTCCTTCTAAGGCGCTCCGCTCTCATGAGCGCTTGACTCCGGTGATTCCTCAGCTTCGCGCTGCTCTTCGCTTGATCGCGCTCGTACGGGCGCTTTCCCCTTGTCCATCCTTTTGAAACGGCGAGTGTCGGGAATTACGGGGATTTCAGCTTCGAATTGTCGACTTTATTCCTTGCGCGTGTGAGTCGGCTTTGAACAATTTGAATTTTCTGGTTGCGCCAGGGTCCCTTTTGTAGACAATGACTGCAACATTAATGGTGCGAAGGAGGGAGTTAGGGCGGTTAACTTGGAGTTGGTGGAGGCATTATGATTTTTTGGCGGTTGGGTTTTGGTTTATTTTTGGAAAGCGCACCCCAATGGCCGTTGGTCCAAGACGCACCTTGCTTTTTTAATGCATCGTTCTTGAAAGCTGTGCAATCATTAAACCCCCTAGGACGTTGTGCCAATGCTGACGTCATCGCCGCCGTCTGGGCACACTTTACAAGGAAAACTTTAAAGCCCATGTGCCCAACTTCGCGTTGCCGAACATCGCCTGGGCCCACACTTATAATTTTTTCCTTTTGCTCTCTATGGCGGGTTATTCGGACTTCGCCCAAAAAACAGGGCGCACTCCGACTTCGCCCGGAAGATGGGCGCACTTCGGATTTTACACTTGGACGTTTTCAGTCCACATGTTGATGATTTGACCATGTCATATATGAATGGGAAGAAGGGTTGGTAAAGGAGTTATATGTATCACCTTGGCATGAGGTGCTCTTCCCTATAGTGGTAGAATCAGTTTCTTGTTGGGTTCCACGTTTGTCAGTCCAGAATGGGTACTTCGTTGAGCTGCAGAATAATTCAGTTGTAGTCAGAGTGGCACAATAGAAATTATTAAATTTCGGGAATGACAAAATCCCTATTTGGCTATGGGATCCAAGAATTCCTCTGAGGGATGGATTGTTTTATAGAGTGGCAGAGCTCGACGTGAGTTACCGGGGCCGGTTGTATCGGTTTGGTGACAGAGCTTGACAGTGTTTTCAGTTTTTGGGGTGACAGTTCAGGGAAGTGTCTTCATCATTAGACATTCTTCAGATTTATTTGGGATCCTTGCATACAAATCATATTGCTTGAGGACAAGCAATATTTGGGAAGGGCGGACTGTAATGTCCCCTTCTAATCAGCTAGTGGGAGCACATTGAGACTAGCCTATACACGGGTTCCCGTAGGCTATGTCATATGGATGAGAGCCTTGGAGATATTTGAGACAGCTTTTGGATTCTTAGAGCTCAGTTTTGGTGGTCGTTTGGGATCAAACGGAGCTAGGATGCTAGAATTGCTATTTTTAGCAGTGTCGGGTTTTAGGGTTTGTTGCCGAGTGGACAAGGTGATGTTTTACAATGAAATGGGTATCCAGAACAGATTTTAGTTGGTCATTCGGAGTTTCATAAGGCAGAGTTTTTAAAGCGCAAAGCTTGGCTTTATTAAGTGAATTATTAAATTCATTTTATAAAGTTAAAATTTTATATTATACTTAAAGGGGAAGAAATATGTTTATCCCACATTGAGCGCGAAAAAAAGAGTTTTCCAAGGAGGAGCCTATTTATTCGGTGGCTTGGTCTCATTTCAGACATTCTGGTTTATGTTATTTCTTCTCTTGGAGATTAATATTTCTTCATCGAAAGGGACGCAAACCCCAATCAATAACCCGACGGACGAAACCCCAAAGGGCAGATCGGTTCCATTTCAAGGATCGACAGTGTGAAGATTGTTGAAGTTCTGAGGACGAAAACCCTCAGTATTGGAGAAGGGAGCTGGACGAAAACCCAGTTCTTGGCTGGTGAATTCACTCAGGATTCACGCTTATGTGATTCAATCTAAGATTCGGAGGTTTATTGTCCATCGGCTTGGAGATAATAGCAAATTGGTATGTTTATAATGATATTCGAAGACATTTATCCATCCTGGAATTTCTAAACATTGTTGTTAATTTGCTGATATGAATTAATAAGCTATTTTGATTATGGGTTCTCCATAAAAATCGATTATTCAAGTGTTAAATCCATCCGGGTATCATTGCATGCTGTTGTTATTGGCTTCTTTCATTTGGGTATTATTGCATGTTCAAATTAATCCATAGTTATTGCAAAAACACCAAACACAGAACAGGGCAGCTCATTACACAACACCTGACATAGCCTACGGGAACCCAAGAGTAGGCTAGCTCCATGTGATCCATTGACTGGCTAGGAAAGGGACATTACAATCTGCCCTTCCCAAAGATTGCTTGTCCTCAAGCAATACTCCAATATACTCTAGTCAAATATCTGCTCCTGGCTGTAGTCACAAAAATACCAGGATCCCAAACAATCCTCAGGAGAAATCCACCATGTTGATGCTGCGCCACTCTGATCTCAACAAGAAATCCATTGTGCACCAACTGCACTCCCTGTTCCTGCAACCAAATAATATACTCATCCTCAAAATCTGAATTGGATTTCCTGTAGCGGCCAAGCTCTATGTCATGAAAAGTATCATGCCAAAGTATATTTGTATGAACAACTCTAGTGCTCCCACTATCCAACATGGTATTGTGCATCCAAGAATGCAATCTGCTCATTAGAATAACATGTTGCTCTGCAATTCTCACCTCGATGAACCGATGAAAGCACTGATCAATCTCCAACAAGAAGCTAATATAGAAGTGGGATGCAATGCCAATTCTTCGATTAGGCATCTCGGGAATGCTTCCGCTAACAAGGTCTTGTTGGTTACGAATCTGCCATGAGGAAAGGATTTGTTGTTATTGCGCCTAGATTCGCCCACCAGATTGAAAGGCCGGAAGGAAGGAATGCCTTCCGTGCCAATCTCTGGAGAAGGCTGGATTCCTGTAGGGTTTTTAGTGTAAGATAAGAGTGCAGGGAAAGAGATAAAAGTGCGGAAAGAGAATCCAAATGTGATTGGAGTTGGGTGGGGGGAATAAGCAGCACGGCAACACATCAATCACTGCTACTAACAACATTCCTTTACAAAGCACACATTGAAACTACAACTACCATTAATCCTATGTATCCTCTATCTATGCATTCCAGGAATACTTGATCATCAAATACCGGAGTCCAGAGTTCAGTACAATAGTAAGCAATGATACAAGAAACATGAGGCAGAAATGACAAAGAGAGGCAGCATACAAGATAAAAGACAGTAAGCAGAGCCAAGTATATGCTTGTATTAGAGGCAAACGCACAGCTACAATGGTTCCCTAGCAATATATTCCCCTTCCCCATTTTACAATGAATTGCATGGCTATTTATAGCCTCAAGTTCCCCCCGGTTACATTCTCGGGCACAAAGTCCCGGACTAAACATTAGCTGACACAAGCGGCTAAGGAGTTGCTGATGCTGACTTCTGTCGGGCAGGACTGTACTTGCGGTATGGTTTCCCTGAAAGGTGTACAACCATGTGGCCGTGTGTCGGGTCAAACCCTTGGTCAGCAGGAGTGCGGGTAGTTGTGGCGGATGGAACTTCTTATTAGCCTTAAATGATGGAGAATTGGAGGCCATCGCACTCGCGCTCTTGAAGATTTATTGCCAGGTCCAGCCATTGCTTCGCCTAGCGTTCGGCCTCCTCTACCACAAGCTTTCCCTGGGCAGAAACTTCTTGGATCCTGGATGCGAAATCCAAAACCGACATAGCCTTATACGTGTGGGGCTTGCATCCCCGCAGCAGATCAGCCCGCATCTCCTTAACTTTGCTCTTTGAAAAGACCGTCGCTTGAGATGCTCTCTCCGCAGATTGCGACTGCGCCAGTTTCAAAGACTCCTGGAGCTGAGAAATCTGCTCCAGGGCTGCTTGCTTTTCCGTTGCGGCTTCTTGCTGAGAAGCGGCCAGCTGGGCTTTTAGTTCATCTATTTCTCGCTGCGCCGATTCCAGCTGCTCAATGGACCTAGACAGGTCCTCTTCAAGCTGTCTTGTCTTGTTCTGCAACCGGAAAAGCTCTTCCTGTTCCTCCAGATTTTTGACAAGGAGATTATCCGCCTTACGAATGATTCCCTGAATCTCGTATTGCTTGTTGATATCGTCAAAGCTCTTCTCCTTTCTCTCGGAGCTCGTAGTCCGCCCTGGTCATTTCCCGGAGAGGCTTCTTCACTTTTGGAGTTATCTTTTCTGTCGTGAGCACTCTCCTCTCGAAGTCAAACTTGGTACGCTTTACCGGGGCGGCTATCTCTTCAGGTCTCCTCCGCTTCAGGTTTTGGAGGAAAGAGATAGGGTATTCTACGGCTCTAGCTGCCAGAGGCAAATCGTCCGTGTTCTGGAGATCGTCCATGAGGTCCGGTTCCCCCAGCCTAGGGTTTTGCTGTGACATTTCTCCTGAGAACAGGGAAGTAGGAAAAACCGGGAGGGCTTTGGAAGGAACGGCCGCTTTTGAGGGCGACCGGGGAGCGGAGAGCGGAGCGGTTGATGCTGGAAGGGTTTCAAGCGGCTGAGGCGATGGATGCGACGGTGAACGCGCGGCCTCAGCACTAACCACGGGCGAAGGGTTCGGGGTTTGACTCAGGGATAGAGATTCGTTGGGGTCCTGAGCAAACTGGTTGAAAGAATGATGGCCGCTAGAAGGCTGTGGAGATGGGGAGGAAGACACGGCCACGACTTGCTCGGATTGAGCGGGAGATGGAGTCGGAGTAGGGCCAAATGGAACTTGAGGGAGCGGGGCAGCGAACGTACCTGCGGGCTCCGCCTGAGCCGATGCTGGATGGATGTCTGCGGTTCTGGTTCCGGCGGCTAGCTCAGAATCATCCAGAGAAACAACCTCTGGAGCGGCTGGACGCGGCTGCGGCTCTGCGACTGACTGCTGCACCATCAGGCTAGGTCGCCTGATCCTATCAACCCTCTTCCTCTTCTTCTCTTCTGGAACAATGGCTGGTTCGGGAGGAGAGGAAGTAGGTGCAGCGGGCGCTGATGTTCCCACGGTAAACTTGTACCGGGGTTTGACTTGCAGAAGGTCTGCCGCTGCCGGTCCGCTCGCTGGTGGCGCTGGCGTCTTTTGTGTCTGAGGAGTTACCTCATGCGTTGACTTGATCGACTTCTCGAGCCTTTTCGTGCGCCACCTTGGAAGCAACAAAGTTGCATTGGGTCCACTTGGATATCTCGTCGGGCTCCGCACCGGCGCTTGTAAAAGTGTACAACTCGTTGGGAGGAAGACCCTCCTTTATAACCTTCAAAGGGACCTCGGGGAACGTAATCTCGAAATGCGAAAGGCCGCCAGCCGGCAATGTGCTGGTCATATAGAGCTGAAAAGTCGTCATCAACGGCCGATTCTTCCCCGATGGATTTATCGTGTCGCGTGCGGCACCTCATCTTCCAAAGATTCAAGCAATTTTTTCTTTTGGCCAGCTTAAGGCCTGCTAGCTTGGAGATGAATTTTTTAAATCCAGGAGAAGAAAACTTGTGGTCCGGGTTTCGCTCGGGGTCATATGCTACCTCCTCGCAAAGAAAATCCTGCCACGGAGGCCATGCTTCCATCGAGTCAATCTCCCAGTCGAGGTCAACATGGACCACATCGCATCTGTCTTCGATTATATCTGCCTGGGGGCAGATATGTACAAACTTTCCCCTTATCCCGTATGGGTCGTATTTCCAGCGCTGCGGCAGCAGAATCAGACCAATGTCAAAAAGCTCCCGCTCGAGATAGGCATGCTGTCCTACCTCAGAAATCTCAACGTTCGCCCAGGAAAGAGGATATTGAAAGATCTGGCCCTTTCTCTTTCCCTGGCCGAACTCTTCCTCAACGTAATCCATCTGCCGAGCAACCTCCATCCCAAACTGATGATCCGTGCACCAGTAGGGCAGCAGATGAGGTTTGCCCTTGAATCCGTAGATTCTGACCACAATCCCCTGTGTCAGTCTAAAAACGTCCCCGAGCTTCTGATTCAGCAAATAGTTCGTCATTTCTTGCGGGGGGCGAGGGATCTCGCCATCGCTGAAGACTGACATGACCAATCCCAAAAAGTTGAAGTTGAACTTGTAGTAAGACCCTTTCCGGTATAGGTCATCCGTCCAGTCATAGACGGGTCGTGGTTCTCCCCTCTCATTCACCTTCTTCAGGTTAGGGATCTGCATCCGGGAGTGCAAATGATACAAACAAAGCCAAGCCAAAAAGGAACTGAACCGAAATTCAGTTGACTGCTTTTCCGGAGCTTCACCAGGCTGGAGTGAATGGCATATGCAAGCCAGTCCGCCCAGTCAAAAAATATGGGGCGCTTTCCACTTCTCTGCGCCGCTGGTTCGTAGGATTCTCCGCACAGGAGACATTCTGCTTAATCGGTACGACTGTACTCAGCTCGTCAGAGTCGCAGCCGAGGACCCACGCCGTAATGGTGTATATGTACTTGCTCGAAACCTGTCCAGGGGTATGGGGCCGGTTGGCCATTGTCCAGCTGTGAGCGGGGCGTTCAGCTCTGAATTGAGGAAATCCCTCATCCTTTTTGTATGCGTGAAGCGTCCCGCTTGCTCGCCCAGATTTATCTTTCTGACAATCGTGCTGGAGTCATACTCCAACCCTGGGGCGAAAGCCGGCTGGACAGTCTCCTTGCGAAGTGCGAACAAGGGTTTACCGCCGGAGCCGCAAATCTGCCGGTAGCTGGTCTGTAATGTCTGACAATTAGGTCTACCAGCTCCGGGCATTGATGGACAGGAGGGCACAAGAACCGGAAAAGGTTCGACTTGTACGCCGCTCCGAAATGGTGAGAGGGCGAAACTTTGTCAGCCCAACTCTCCACGTTTATCCGCAGCTTAGTCAGGCTCATGGAAAACGAGCCGTCCTTGTATCCCGACGTGTAATTAACCGGTGGTGGTGGGGCTTGCCCACGCTGTACTTTCTTTGGCCGGGATTTTGACTTTTGCTCCGGCGGTGTCTCACTCCTTGAAACCACCCGTTTGCGGGAAATCCTCCACTTTCGCGCCCTTGCTGGATCGAGCTTGGCATTGGCAACTTTCCTTTGTCCATCCCTCCGAAACAACAATAATTACGACTTTCGGACGTCCGCACCCGTATTTCACAGTCGCAGGAATAGTTTGCACGATTTGGCATGTCTGGATGCATCAAACCCCCTTTTCTAGACAATGACAGCGTCATTAATGTCGCGCAGGAGGGGGTAGGTCGGCTGGCAAGTGAAGGCATTATGTTTCTTGGGTAGCCGCACAGGAGAATGTCTTGGAAGATGCACCCCGGCCGCCGCGCCATGCTTCTTTGATTGCGCTTTCCTTGAAGATTGCGCAATCATTAATTTTAACTTCGAACGTTGCGCCATGGCTGACGTCACTGCCGCAATATGGGCACACTGCTCAAGAAAAAACCCCTTGGTTCGGAAACCCATCTCTAACTGTCACAATGCGCCTTGGGCCCACGCTTGGAGCATTAGAATTTTTTATTCATTTTTTTTAAACTCATCCAAGCTGCGCTCAGAAAACAGGGAGAAGTCGGACTTCGCGCGAAGGTTGGGCGCGATCCGACTTCGCCCGCGCAGTCGGACTTCGCTCCAAAATCGAGCGCAGTCCGAACTGCCACTTGCATCGAGACTGTTTCCCTTTCTTTTCCTACTGCGCCCGAGGATTGAGCGCAGTCCGACCTTTGCAAATTTCGGAAGAGTTGGTGAGTGCCTCTTGGGATCGGGTGCACGAGCTGCGCTTAGAAAATGGAGCGCGTTCGGACTTCGCCCGAAGTTCGGGCGAAGTTCGCACTTCGCGCGAAGTTTGCGCGAAGTTCGCACTTCGCGCGCAAGCTGGGCGCAGTTCGTACTTCGCGCGCAAGCCGGGTGTATTCGGACTTCGCGCGCGAAGTCGGACTTCGCTCAAAAGTCAAGCGCAGTCCGAACACTCGTGCCTTTGCAGTTTTCTCTTTCAAACTTCGCCTTTTGGCCGGCGCGCAGCCCGACTTCGCTGCGAAGTCGGGCAGCGTGCCAGGACTTAGCCGTTTTTGCTTCCTTTACTCAAGCAGCCCCTTCACGAACTTCGCTCCTTCTGAGGGGCGACAACAGACTTCGCTGCGAAGTCTGTATTCTCTCCCATGTCGCAGTTTGGCTCAAACAAAATAAAAAACTGAAAGCTGGAAACTGTACATGCTGAAAAAGCAAAAATGCATAAGGGAAATTTTTACACAGAAGGGCCCATTGGGCACCTTCAGCAGCGGTAAACTTTTAAGTGGAACCCGTTAACGGGGATAGGTAGGAGCTGACCCTCCATATCCCGAAGTACGTAAGCATTGAACTGGTTCACCCGGGCAATCTGATAAGGGCCCTCCCAGAGGGCATCAAACTTCCCGTGGTTGCCCGGCTTCGCCTTGTATGAGTCCCACTTCAGCACCAGGTCCCCGATTTTAAAAACTCGGGCAGTGGTGCCTTTTGCAAACCAGCCTTGAGTGGCTTCAATATGCTTGGTGAAGGCCTGGTATGCTTCTTCTCTGTCTTCTTCCAACTGCAGGAGTTGGCACAGCCTGTCATCCACCGGGTCTCCACTGCTCCTGTCTTCGTCCAACATCCATAGGGCAGGGATTTCAATGTGGGATGGCATGACAGCCTCTTTGCCATAGACGAGTGCATAGGGGGACGTTTCGATGGATTTCTTGAATGAAACTCCGTCCGCCCACAGCGCCCGGTTCAGGAGTAAATGCCAAGTCCGCTTGTTCCTGTCAATGGTCCTCCTGATGATCTTCAGGAGGTTCTTGTTAGTAGACTCGGCAAGGCCATTCCCTTGCGGGTAGTAATTAGAAGACATTTTGTGATAAATGCCAAGTTTGCCAGTGTACTCCGTGAGTACAGCGCCTGCGAATCCCGGACCATTGTCCGTCACAATTGACTCTGGAACCCCGAGCGGGTAATCAGGCTCTCCAGGAACCTGATGACTGTTTCTTGGTCTGCATTTTTGGTTGGGATCGCCTCTGCCCACCGTGTGAAGTAGTCGGTGGCTGTAAGAATAAACTTGTGTCCGGCAGAGGAATTAGGCGAGATCACCCCAATGAAGTCTAGACCCCATTGCTGGAACGGAGTCTCGGCTCGAATCGGTTGAAGGGGCAGGGGTGCTTTTCTCGCTTTCGCCAAACAAACCTCTGGCATTGATCACACTTAGAACAGACCGCATAAGCGTCTGTAAATAGAGTGGGCCAATAGTACCCGGCTCTAATTATTTTTAAGGCCGTAGGCCTTGCAGAATGATGACCTCCAGGCATCCCGAAATGAAATTCTCCGAGGACCCTGGGCTGATCGGATTTCATGACGCACCGCAACAAGATGCCGTCAATATTTTTGAAGTAAAGCCCCTCGGGGCGAAGAGTGTACTTGAGTGCACCCAGCCGAAATCTCCTTCGTTGTGAGGCGTTCAGGTGATCGGGACATCTTCCGGTGCAGAAATATCTCACCAGTTCATCTCGTCCAATCACTCTCCTCCGATAAGGAGTTGGCTAGGTAGATGCTTGTCGCCGTGTCCTCCCACTTACAAAGCGGAGATGCCGGCTACAGCGCTTCGGGCCAGCTCCCCGACACAAGGCTCGGCCTCCGATAAGCTTGGTGGGCCGCACTTCGATGTCGAACTCCCGGATTTTTGCAATCCATCCCGCTCTCTTGTGACCCGGTTCTCCTTGTATGATGAAGCTTCGAACGTCCGAGTGAATCACAAAGACAGCTGTTTTGCTCTGGGAGACAAAATGCCTGAACTTTCGAAGGGATTTCATGACAGCGTGAACCTGCCGCTCTATAAAGTTGTACTTTTCCTCATGCGGCTGAATCACTTGGCTCAAGAACGCTATGGGGCGCTCCTCACCATCGTCTCCCTTCTGAGTCAGGATTGCGGCGTAACTTTCCGGTTCTCCCACCGCATACAGGATGAAGTCCTTGGAGTAGTCCGGGTTTATCAACACCGGAGCTTGCGCGATTCGAGCCTTGATTTCCTCGAAGGCTTGCTCTCTCTCATCAGTCCATTCATAAATTGTATCCTTTTTCAGCAGTTCGGCCATAGGCTTGATCACCTGTGCGAAGTCCGGGATGAACTTCCGCACGAAGTTAATCTGACCGAAGAAGGACTGCAGCCCTTTTTTATCGATTGGGGCTGGCAAGCGAAGGAGGGCTTCTGCTCTGTCAGGGTCAATGGCGAGGCCTTTCTCGGAGATGACATGTCCCAACAGCCTACCTTCTTTTACCGCGAAGACAGACTTCTTCGGGTTTATAGAAATGCCGAATTCCCGACACCTCTCAAATATTTGCCGCAGGTGGGAAACATGATCTCCTCTTTGGTGAGAGAAAATAGTCATGTCATCAAGGTAGATGACAATGATCTTATTGAGCAGCTCTCGGAAGGCCAGGTCCATGGCCCTTTGGAATGTGGCACCAAGCATTGGATAAGCCGAAAGGCATGCGCTGATAGGCGAACGTCCCCCATTTGGTGGTGAACGCCGTCTTATGCTGGTCCTCATCCCTGACCCAAATCTGGTTGTAGCCGGAAAATCCATCTAAAAGTGAGAATCTCTGGGCTCCAACAACGATATGTAGAATCTGGTCAATTTGGGGAAGCGGATAGTGGTCCTTGAGGGAAGCCTGATTCAGGTTTCTGAAGTCGACACAGAGACGAATGTCGCCATTCTTTTTCCTCACGTGCACCAAATTCGCGACCCAGGATGAATGTTTGATGGGGTAGATGATTTTGGCCTCCAACATCTTCAAGAGCTCGGCTTTCATCATGGCCTCAATTTTTGGATTTACGGCCCTTCGCTTCTGACGGAATGGCTTAGCGCCATCCTCTAGCTCAATGGTATGCTGGATCACATTTCTGTCATACCCCTTCAAATCCTCGTAGCACCAGGCCACGATATCAGGGAACTCTCGGCACAGTGATCTGATCTGCTCAAGTTCCTCCGACGTGCAGCTCGTCCCAACCTTGATAGTTTTACCAGGTTCAAGTTCCATGTCGGCATACTGCTTCGGGTCTACTTTGATCCTATGAGATATTGCTCTGTCATTCTGATCAAATAGACTCTCCAACGTAATCAGTCCTTTTGGGACATGATTATTTTTTAACTGTATCAACCCCTCATATTGCTCGTCATCAGGGTCTCTACCTTCGATTGAACCAACTTCGTTAACCAAAAATGTGACGATCTCCTCGTCACAATCGAACACCCGCCAGTGGGTGTCCTTATCGTGCACGTAAGGCCTCGTAAATAGTGCGAACCGGCTTCGGTTCTCGGACAACGTCATCGCTCGGAACGTACTGGCTCCAACGGACGCCGTAATGTCGCGTGTTTGTTTTTCTCACGTGATATCGCCTTGACATTCAACGAGTCAAACGACTCCATCAGGTCCCACACCCGGTTGCGGTATGCCTTCAGATAGTGATGTTTGGAGGCGCACTTATTCGTAACTTGGTGGCACACCAGCTCTGAATCTCCAAAGATCTGCAGGTGTTTAATCCCTAGCCTCTCCGCCTTTCGCAAACCCAAGCACAGGGCTTCGTACTCCGCCGAGTTGTTAGTGCAGCTCCAGGCCAACCTGTAGGTATAGTCCTTCTGGATCCCGGTCGGAGAAACCAGAAGCACCCCTGCACCGGCGCCATTTTTGCATCGCGCGCCGTCAAAGAAAAGCTTCCACAGCTTCTCAGGTGCAGGTCCCACTTCCTTTGCAGCTGACTTGTCAAGCCTCTCAGGCTGTACAACGGTGTAACAGCTCCCGCTCTGTCTCAATTACGGCATTGAAATCCCGCAAAGAGAACTCATCTTCAAGCTGTAGCACTTCGAGGGCTTGCTCCGTCAGCTCAATCGTCACCAGTTCTTCCTCCGACAGTTGGACCATGCAGTCCGACTCTTCTCCGGGTATCTTCTCTACTAGGAAGGTGGAAGGCTTCTCATTAAAGATTTTCGCCTCCTTCCTTTGAAGGGCACTTCCATGTGTGAGTAGTCTAGAGACAGTACCCGCCCAGCTTCGCGGTGAACTCCCGGGAGAGACACATGCCGAAGTAGGGAGCTAGGTCGACAACTACGACCTCTTGGATGACCACGATGTCGAGAGCCTTATGCAGCCGAATAGGGATGTCCTTTATGACACCAACTGTCTTGACAGGGGTGCCGTCTAATTGCAGCACGCCTTGGCTGCTCCTTGTGTATTCCATCCCGATCTCATCGCAGACGGCTTTCGGCATAACAGTCGTGGAAGCGCCGTAGTCCACCATGCAGTTGTGAACTATGTGCCCTTGCATCCGTAAAGACAGATAGAAGGGAGGCGGTCTGTTCTTCCCAGTGGCTGAGACTGTCAGAGGCTGAACCAGGACAGCGGGCTGTATCTGCTTGGCATTCTTCATGTTTTTCAGAGATTCTTGCAGCAGATCCACCTGGCCTGGGAGCAGAAGAGCATCGTACATGCTGATTCTAGCGGGTGTTCTTTTCAACTCGTCTACTATGCTGTAGCCCGAGGTGCTAGCTCCTTCTCGCTTCTTTTGCCGGCTCATACTTCGTCCGGTACCGCCGGGTGGCCTCAACTCTCTCGTCTCTTGGTCAGAGACGGGTACTTCAGCTTCTCCTGTGCTTGTTCTTTGGTTTCAGCTGGAGGCTGAGGTACGGGAGCTTTAGCCGGAACTGGAGGTTTTGCTATAGGAGGCTTGGCTGGAACAGGGGCAGCCTTTGCCGGAGAAGGCTTGGCTGGAGCTTTGTCTTTGGATGCCTTCTCCTGGGCTGTGTAGGGCCACAGCCGCTTGTATGGTGGCAGCCCACCGGGCGCGCCTTTCTCTTCTCGGCATAGACTCGCAAAGGCTTGGCAAGCATCCGCAGCTTTCTTTTCTTCCTTGGCGGGCGGCACTAGATTCTCCTCTGGGAGGGCAAAGTTGGCTTCGCCGTCCAGGATCATGTAGAGTTCATCGTCCTCTATGGCGCTGCCGGCCAAAGTCTGGATGTAGTGCTGGTGCAGAGTGCAGTCTTCCTCCGAATGCGGGTCATTGCACGTAGTGCACAAGTTAACCTGGTCAGAAGGACCAGGTTGGTCTTCTATAGCAAGCATTTCTGGAGGCGGACGCCTCCGCAACCGGTGCTCGGGGGTTTGTCTTTTGTCGCTGTCGGGGCGGATATGGCCTCCTAGGAACGAGGTCCATCCGGGCCTCGCTTCTTCTTCGTAGCGGTCATGTCATTGGACATGGCATGATAACCCGAGGCCAAAGCCCGTACCTCCCGAAGGATTGTATTCTCGAATGTTATTGTCAGGAGGCGGCAACTGTGTCGGTGGAGGCAATGCGGCTAATGGAGGAGGGTTGGAATAAGGTGCGTATTGCGGGGGAGCAGGGAGTGCTGGAAAATGCGGAGCAGGAGGAGGCGGGTGAGGATAATGCATTTGCGGCGGGCCATAAGGAGTTACGACCGGCGCCGGATTCCATTGCTGCTGGGGTTGCTGTCCTGATGTGGACGGCGCATCACCAGAAGCTGATGGATACTGGGATCTGGGAAAGTCGGGACGAATGGGTTCCTGCACCCTAGACGGGAGTCTGCCGATAGAAATGATATCAACTTCAGCTTGCTGGGCAGCCTCGTACAGAGCAGGAAACTCATCTATTCTGGCAATCTTCAGCAGCAGGCATATGTCTGAGTTGAAGGATCTCAGGTAATAGTGAGCAGCCATGCCAGCTGAAGGCCGAAGCTCGCGAGGTACCCGTTTCCAGGATCTCGCAAACCTGATGTTAAAGTCAGACACCTCCTCTTGAGGGTGTCTCTGGATGCTTTGGAACTGATGCAGCAGAGAAGTAGGATCAGCAGACTCGTTGCATCCTTTCACGAGCCTTCTGGCAAGCTGGGGCCATCCTGTGATGGATCCCTCTGGCAGCGATCTCCACCAGTAGAGAAGCTTTCCCCTCAGGGAAAGGGCCAGCAGACGGGTCTTCACACTCTCGTCAGTAATGGAATGCAATGCGGCCATGGCAAGGATGTCCTGGATGTGCTCGTACGCCGTCTTGCCGTAGCCGTCGTACGTAGGGATGGACTTTAAAGCAGCAGGGGGAACAGCTTGTTGTCCGACCAGGGCCAAGGGCCCTGTAGAGTCCACCGCCGGGAAGAGATCATCGTCATTCTGCTGTAGGGCAGCCATTTCTTCTTCTTCTCCTCCGTCGGTTGTATACTCAGTGTCGGTACCTTCCGAGGATGTAGATTCCTCTTCTTCCTCGGCCTCTTCTATTTCGTACTCAGCTCTTCCGACCTCGGCTTCGGCTTCTTCTTGAATTTCGGCCTCGGCTTCGTCGACACGAGCTTGCGGATCAGCCAGCCTGGCAATTTCGCCTCGAGCGTTGATGTCCAGTTCGTAAAAGTCAGGCGGGTTTCTCGGATCCCTTGCTCGCCACCTTCTTGTTTGCATGAAGGTGCTGGGACCGGTCTCTTGGACTCAGAGGATTTGTTCGTGCAGTAGTCGCCAGTGTTCTGATTTTGAACAAGCAATGAAGCGAACACCAGTGCTTCGATTCTGTTTGGGGGTGGGAAACTTCCTTGGCCCACCGAGTGCTCAGAAACTGTTGCGCCAGGTGGGGACTGATCAGAAAATCTCTCTTCAAACGTGGGACCTTGGTCCCACCGGGCGTGCCAGAGAAACTGTTGGTTACGAATCTGCCATGAGGAAAGGATTTTGTGTTAATGCGCCCAGATTCGCCCACCAGCTTTGAAAGGCCGGAAGGAAGAGATGCCTTCCGTGCCAATCTCCGGAGAAGGCCGGCTCCTGTGGGTTTTATGGTTTGAGATGAGGGTGCAGGAAAGAGATAAAAATGCGGAAAGGATTTACAAATGAGGTTGGAGTTGGGTGGGGGGAACTAACAAGACAAGCAACACATCAATCACCGCTACTTACTGCATTATGAATACAAAGCATAACCAGGAACTGCAAAGTCTAAGTGTACTTTCTGTATAAAGCAGGGTACGCACAGCTACAATGGCTCCCTAGCAAACATTCTCCCTACAAGGAGAACTAACAACACGGCAGCGCATCAATCACCACTACGGACAGAGACAGAAAGCAACCAAGAGATGTCAGATCCAAGTATGTGTGTTGTGCAGAGAATTTGTACGCACAGCTACAATGGTCCCCTAGCAAACATTCTCCCTACAAGGAGAACTAACAGAGACGGCAATGCATCAATCACCACTACGTACAACAACATAAACATAACACACAAACTGAAGGAACTGCTACCACATTTATTCTATGTATCCTCTAATCAATTAAGTTCAAGAGTACTTGGCCACCAAATGCTGAAATGAATCAACAAGCCATGACACAAGCAATGCCTCAGGTGTCCCTGACCACCAAATGCTGAAACGAATCAACGAGCCGTGACACAGGAAAACGTAAAGCATAAATGTAAAGGAGAGGCAGCATAAAAAATAGAAGCAGTAGAACAGAGCCAGGCATATACTTTATATTTATAAGCAGAAGCACGGTTACAATGGTTCCCTAACAAACATTCCCCTTCCACCACTTTACAATGAAAATGCGGTGGCTATTTATAGCCCGAGTCCCTCCCGTTACATTAATGGGCACAAAGTCCCAGTCAAACATTAGCTGACAAAAGCAGCTATGGAGTTGCTGATGCTGACCTTTGTCGGACAGGACTGTACCTGCAGCATGGTTCCCCTGAAGGCCGGACAGCTACGTGGCAGCGCGTTGGGTAGATCTTCACATCGGCAGGAATGCGGGCAGCTGGAGCAGGTAGAACCTCTAATCAGCTTTAAATGAGGCAGCTGGCATAAGTAGTGCAGCCCATGCTTGTCCTTTTGCTCGGCACGTCTTGGCTCAGATCCCGAAGCTGGACACTTGTCGGATGATGCTGTTTGACATGTGTCTGCCTTGAAAGGCAGTTTATCCAACTTCTCCCAGGATATGAGCGCCATCGGGTTGCGCAGGCAGAAAACAGCGCAGCTGGGAAGGCCTTCATGCCTTGGGTCAAATTCTCGAGTTTGTTTCCCCATCGCGCACTCGTCAAGGGCGCACTCCGACTTCGCTGCGAAGTCGGGTTGCGCACAGGTGAAAGCTGATGTCTGCCGCCGTACGGACTTCGCCCTGGAAAGGGGGAGCAGTCCGACTTCGCTGCGAAGTCGGACTTCGCCCCAGCACTTAGTCATTTTCCTGCCAGCCTGCTACAAGGTGCGCTCAGAAAGTTGGGAGAAGTCGGACTTCGCACCAAAACTGGGAGAAGTACGAACTTCGCACCAAAACTGGGAGAAGTACGAACTTCGCACTTTGTGTTCCTGCTGCGCTCCATCTGGAGGGCGCACTCCGACTTCGCGCGAAGTCGGACTTCGCCCTAACACTTAGCCATTTTTCAGGGCAACTGCTGTCAAATTTGAGATCAGACTGAGGGGCTCAAAAGAAAGGGGGGAAAGAATGAGAATGCAGGGAAGAGAGAGAAAGGGAGAGAAGAAGAAAGGGAGAGAGAGGAAGAGGGAAAAGGAAGAGCAGCACTCTTACAAAACTGAAAACATTGCACCCCGTGCAAAATGTGGCAACGATGCGTCAACCAAGAGTGAGGCCACCCCGCGAAGTATGAGCCGACAAAAGAAGCGGAAGGAGCTAGCACCTCGGGCTACAGCATAGTAGACGAGTTAAAAAGAACACCCGCTAGAATCAACATGTACGATGCTCTTCTGCTCCCGAGCCGGTGGATCTCGCCGCAGGAATCTCTCGAAAAACATGAAGAACGGCAAGCGAGACATGCCCGCTGTCCCGGTTCAACCTCCGATGGCCTCAGCCACTGGGAAGAACAGACCGCCTCCCTTCTATCCGTCTTTACGGATGCAAGGGCACATAGTACACAACTGCATGGTGGACTCTGGCGCTTCCACGACTGTTATGCCGAAAGCCGTCTGTGACGAGATCGGGATGGAGTACACAAGGAGCAGCCAAGGCGTGCTGCAACTAGACGGCACCCCTGTCAAGACAATTGGTGTCATAAAAGACATCCCTATTCGGTTGCATAAGGCTCTCGACATCGTGGTCATCCAAGAGGTCGTGGTTGTTGACCTGGCTCCCTACTTCGGCATGTGTCTCTCCCGGGAGTTCACTGCGAAGCTGGGCGGGTACTTGTCTCTAGACTACTCACACATGGAAGTGCCCTTCAAAGGAAGAAGAGTGAGAATCTTTAATGAGAAGCCTTCCACCTTCCTAGTAGAGAAGATACCCGGAGAAGAGTTGGACTGCATGGTCCAGTTGTCGGAGGAAGAACTGGTGACAGTAGAGCTGACGGAGCAAGCCCTCGAAGTGCTACAGCTCGAAGATGAGTTCTCTTTGCGGGATTTCAATGCCGTAATTGAGACAGAGCAGGGCTGTTACACCATTGTACAGCCCGAGAGGCTTGACAAGTCAGCTGAAAAGGAAGTGGGACCTGCACCTGAGAAGCTGTGGAAGCTTTTCTTTGACGGCGCGCGATGCAAAAATGGCGCCGGTGCAGGGGTGCTTCTGGTTTCTCCGACCGGGATCCAGAAGGACTATACCTACAGGTTGGCCTGGAGTTGCACTAACAACTCGGCGGAGTACGAAGCCCTGTGCTTGGGATTGCGAAAGGCAGAGAGGCTGGGGATTAAACACCTGCAGATCTTTGGAGATTCAGAGCTGGTGTGTCACCAGGTTACGAACAAGTGCGCCTCCAAAAAGCACTATCTCAAGGCGTACCGCAACCGGGTGTGGGACCTGATGGAGTCGTTTGACTCGTTGAATGTCAAGGCGATATCGCGTGAGAAAAACAAACACGCTGACATTCTGGCGTCTGTTGGAGCCAGGTACGTTCCGGCTGACGACGTTGTCCAGAAACCGAAGCCGGTTCGCACTATTTACAGGCCTTCTGTGCCTGATAAGGACACCCACTGGCAGGTGTTCGATTGTGACGAGGAGATCGTCACATTTTTGGTAAATGAAGCATGTTCAATCGAGAGTAGAGACCCTGATGACGAGCAATATGAGGGGTTGATACAGTTGAAAAATAATCATGTCCCAAAAGGACTGATTACATTGGAGAGTCTATTTGATCAGAATGACAGAGCTATATCTCATAGGATCAAAGTAGACCCGAAGCAGTATGCCGACCTGGAACTCGAACCTGGTAAAACCATCAAGGTCGGGACAGACTGCACTTCGGAGGAACTTGAGCGGATCAGATCACTGTGCCAAGAGTTCCCCGACATCGTGGCCTGGTGCTACGAGGATTTGAAGGGGTATGACAGAGATGTAATCCAGCATACCATTGAGCTAGAGGATGGCGCCAAGCCGTTCCGGCAGGCGTAGGGCCGTAAATCCGAAAATCGAGGCCATGATGAAAGCCGAGCTCCTGAAGATGCTCGAGGCCAAAATCATCTACCCCATCAAGCATTCATCCTGGGTTGCGAATTTGGTGCCCGTGAGGAAGAAGAATGGCGACATCCGTCTCTGTGTCGATTTCAGAAACCTGAATCAGGCCTCCCTCAAGGACCACTATCCGCTTCCCCAAATTGATCAAATTCTACACATCGTTGCTGGAGCCCAGAGATTCTCACTTCTAGATGGATTTTCCGGCTACAACCAGATTTGGGTCAGGGATGAGGACCAGCATAAAACGGCGTTCACCACCAAATGGGGGACGTTCGCCTATCACCGCATGCCTTTCGGCTTATCCAATGCCGGTGCCACATTCCAAAGGGCCATGGACCTCGCATTTCGAGAGCTGTTGAATAAAATCATTGTCATCTACTTGGATGACATGACCGTTTTCTCTCACCAAAGAGGGGATCATGTTTCCCACCTGCGGCAAATATTTGAGAGGTGTCGAGAATTCGGCATTTCCATAAACCCGAAGAAGTCTGTCTTCGCGGTAAAAGAAGGTAAGCTGTTGGGACATGTCATCTCCGAGAAAGGCCTCGCCATTGACCCTGACAGAGCAGAAGCCCTCCTTCGCTTGCCAGCCCCAATTGATAAAAAAGGGCTGCAGTCCTCCTTCGGCCAGATTAACTTCGTGCGGAAGTTCATCCCGGACTTCGCACAGTGATCAAGCCTATGGCCGAACTGCTGAAAAAAGATACAACTTACGAATGGACCGATGAGAGAGAGCAAGCCTTCGAGGAAATCAAGGCTCGAATTGCGCAAGCTCCGGTGTTGATAAACCCGGACTACTCCAAGGACTTCATCCCCTACGCGGTGGGAGAACCGGAAAGTTACGCCGCAGTCCTGACTCGTAAGGGAGACGATGGCGAGGAGCGCCCCATAGCGTTCCTGAGCCAAGTGATTCAGCCGCATGAAGAAAAGTACAACTTTATAGAGCGGCAAGTTCACGCTGTCATGAAATCCCTCCGAAAGTTCAGGCACTTTGTCTCCCAGAGCAAAACGACTGTCTTTGTGATTCACCCGGACGTTCGAAGCTTCATCATACAAGGGGAGCCGGGTCACAAGAGAGCAGGATGGATTGCAAAAATCCAGGAGTTCGACATCGAAGTGCGGCCCACCAAGCTTATCAAAGGCCGAGCCTTGTGTCAAGAGCTGGCCCGAAGCGCCGTAGCCGGCATCTCCGCCTGTAAGTGGGAGGACACAGCAACAAGCATCAACTCGGCCAACTCCTTATCGGAGGGGAGTGACTGGACAGATGAACTGGTGAGATATTTCTGCACCGGAAGATGTCCAGATCACCTGAACGCCTCACAACGAAGGAGATTTCGGCTAGGTGCACTCAAGTACACTCTTCGCCCCGAGGGGCTTTACTTCAAAAACATTGACGGCATCCTGTTGCGGTGCGTCAGGAAATCAGACCAGTCCAGGGTCCTCGGAGATTTTCATTCCGGGATGCCTGGAGGTCATCATTCTGCAAGGCCTACGGCCTTGAAAATAATTAGAGCCGGGTACTATTGGCCCACTCTATTTACAGACGCTTATGCGGTCTGTTCCAAGTGTGATCAATGCCAGAGGTTTGCTGGCAGAAACAGAAAAGCACCCCTGCCCCTTCAACCGATTCAGGCCGAGACTCCGTTCCAACAATGGGGTCTAGACTTCATTGGGGTGATTTCGCCTAATTCCTCTGCCGGACACAAGTTTATTCTTACAGCCACCGATTACTTCACACGGTGGGCAGAGGCGATCCCAACCAAAAACGCGGACCAAGAAACGGTCATCGGGTTCCTTGAAAGCCCGATTACCCGCTTCGGGGTTCCATAGTCAATTGTAACGGACAATGGTCCGGGGTTCGCAGCGCTGTACTCACGGAGTACACCGGCAAACTTGGCATTTATCACAAGATGTCTTCTAATTACTACCCGCAGGGGAATGGCCTTGCCGAGTCTACTAACAAGAACCTCCTGAAGATCATCAGAAGGACCATTGAAAGGAACAAGCGGACTTGGCATTCACTTCTGAACCGGGCGCTGTGGGCGGACAGAGTTTCGTTCAAGACGTCCATTAAAACGTCCCCCTATGCGCTCGTCTATGGCAAAGAGGCTGTCATGCCATCCCACATTGAAATCCCTGCCCTCTGGATGTTGGACGAAGAGAGAAGCAGCGGAGATCCGGTGGATGACAGATTGTGCCAACTCCTGCAGTTGGAGGAAGACAAGGAAAAAGCATACCAGGCCTTCACCAAGCATGTTGAAGCCACTCAAGGCTGGTTTGCGAAAGGCACCACTGCCCGAGTTTTTGAAATCGGGGACCTGGTGCTGAAGTGGGACTCATTGAAGGCGAAGCCGGGCAACCACGGAAAATTCGATGCTCTCTGGGAGGGCCCCTATCAGATTGCCCGGGTGAACCAGCTCAACGCTTACATACTTCGGGATATGGAGGGTCAGCTCCTACCTATTCCCGTTAACGGGTTCCACTTGAAAATTTACCGCTGTTGAAGGTGCCCAACGGGCCCTTCCTTGTACAAATTTCCCTTATGCATTTTAAATTTCAGCATGTACAGTTTTCAGCTTTCAGTTTTTCCATTTGTTAAGAGCCCAAGTAGGACAAAAGGAGAAAGCTCTGACTTCGCGGCGAAATCAGGGGTCGCCCCTGAAAAAGAGCGAAGTTCGTAAAAGGAAACTGCCCAAGAAAACAGTAAAAATCTGCTAAGTCCGGGTGCGCAACCCGACTTCGCAGCGAAGTCGGGCTGCGCACCACCCAAAGGGCGCAGTTGGAGAAGGAGCATCAAAAGGGAGTTAACTGTTCGGACTGCGCTGACTTTCAAGGCGAAGTCTGACTTCGCGCGCGAAGTTTGGGCGAGCCCAGGTTTCGCGCGAAGTATGAGATGCGCCCCGTTTTCCGGGCGCAGCTCGGGTGGTTCACCAAAGAAAAGAGCAAAGGTAGCAGAAGGGACTAGGTGTAAGTTCGGACTGCGCCCGGTTTTCGGGCGAAGTTCGAGCTGCGCCCATCCAAAGGGCGCAGCTGGGAAGTGAAAGCAGCAACAGAAAAGAAGCAAGTGTCGGTTCGGACTGCGCCCAATTTTGGGGCGAAGTCCGATTGCGCCCTGTTTCCTGGGCGCAGCTTGGATGGTTTATAAAAATAAAAATAAAAATTTAATACTCCAAGTGTGGGCCCAGGGCGCGCAACGGCTGTGAAGGTTGGGTTTCCGAACCAAAAGGGTTTTGCCTCGAGCAGTGTGCCCAGATTGTGGCAGTGACGTCAGCCATGGCGCAGCGTTCAAAGTCAAATTTAATGATTGCGCAACCTTCAAGGAAAACGCAATCAAGGAGGCATGGCGCGGTAACCAGGGTACATCTTTCAAGACGTTCTCCTGCGCAGACACCAAAAAACATAACGCCTTCACTAGCCGGCCGACCTACCCCCTCCTGCGCACCATTAATGACGCTGTCATTATCTAGAAAAGGAGGTCTGGTGCACCCAGACATGCCAAATCGTGCAGATTATTCCTGTGACTGCGAAATCTTGTGCAGACGTCCAGAGGTCATAATTATTGCTGTTTCGAAGGAATGGACAAAGGAAAGTTGCCAATGCCAGCTCAATCCAGCGAAGGGCGCGAAAGTGGAGATTTCCCGCAGTCAAGTGCTTTCAGGAGTGAGACGCCGCAGGATCAAAAGTCAAAATCCCGGACAAAGAAAGTACAGCGTGGGCAAGCCCCACCACCACCGGTTAATTACCTGTCTGGGTACAAGGACGGCTCGTTTTCCATGAGCCTTACTAAACTGCGGATAAATGTGGAAAATTGGGCTGATAAAGTTTCGCCCTCTCACCATTTCGGGGCTGCGTACAAGTCGAACCTTCATCGGTTCTTATGCCCTCTTGTCCACCTATGCCCGGAGCTGGTCGACATCATTGTCAGACATTACAGGCCAGCTACCCGGCAAATTTGCAACTGCAGCGGAAAACCCTTGTTCGCACTCCGCAGAGAGACCGTCCAGCCGGCCTTCGCCCCGGGGTTGCAATATGACTCCAGCGCGATTGTTAAAAGGATAAATCTTGGCGAGCAAGCGGGGCGCTTTACGCATACAAAAAAGATGAGGGATTTCCTCAACTCAGAGCTGAACGCCCCGCTCGCAGCTGGACAATGGCCAACCGGCCCCATACCCCTGGAAAGGTTTCAAAGTAAATACATATACACCATCCCGGCGTGGGTCCTCGGCTGCGACTCTGACGAGCTGGTACGGCCGTACCAGCTAGCGCTGGTGCAATGTCTCCTATGCGGAGAATCTTATGAACCAAGCAGCGCAGAAAGTGGGAAGCGCCCGATCTTCTTCGATCGGTGGATCGGCTTGCATACGCCATTCACTCCAGCCCGGTGAAGCTACAGAAAAAGCAGTCAACTGAATTTCGATTCAGTTCCTTCTTGGCTTGGCTATGTTTGTATCACTTGCACTCCCGTATGCCGATCCCTAACTTGAAGAAGGTAAATGAGAAGGGAGAGCCACAACCCGTCTATGAATGGACGGATGACCTATACCGGAAAGGGTCTTATTACAAGTTCAACTTCAACTTTCTGGGCTTGGTCATGTCAGTCTTCAGCGATGGTGAGATCCCTCGCCCCCCGCAGGAAATGACAAACTATTTGTTGAATCACAAGCTCGGGGACGTTTTTAGACTGACGCAGGGGATCGTGGTTAGAATCTACGGATTCAAGGGCAAGCCTCATCTGCTGCCCTACTGGTGCACGGATCATCAATTTGGGATGGAGGTTGCGCGGCAGATGGATTACGTTGAAGAGGAGTTCGGCCAGGGAAAGAAAAAGGGCCATATCTTTCAATATCCTCTTTCCTGGGCGAACGTCGAAATATCGTAGATAGGACAGCATGTCTATCTCGAGCGGGAGCTCTATGACATTGGCCTGATTCTGCTGCCGCAGTCGCTGGAAGTACGACCCATACGGGATAAGGGGAAAGTTTGCACATATCTGCCCCCGGGCGGATATAATCGAAGACAGATGCGATGTGGTCCATGTTGACCTCGATCGGGAGATTGACTTGATGGAAGCATGGCCTCCGTGGCAGGAGTTTTACTGCGAGGAGGTAGCATATGACCCCGAGCGAAACCCGGACCACAAGTTCACTTCTCCGGGATTTAAGAAACTCATCACCAAGCTAGCAGGCCTTAATCGGCCAAAAGAAAAAGTTGTTGAATGCTGGAAGATGAGGTGCCGCACGCAAACACGATAAATCCATCAGAAGGAATCTGGCCGTTGATGATGATTTTTCAGCTCTATATGACCAGCACATTGGCAGCTGGCGGCCTTTCGCATTCCGAGATTACGTTCCCCGAGGTCCCTTCGAGGGTTATAAAGGGGGGTCTTCCTCCCAGCAGTTGTACACTTTTACAACTGCCGCAAGGGCCCAAGCAGATATCCAAGTGGACCCAATGCAGCCTGTTGCTTCCAAGGTGGTGCCCGAAAAGGCGCAAAAATCAGCCAAGTCAACGCCCGAGGTGGCTCCTCAGGCACAAAAGACGCCAGCGCCGCCAGCGAGCGGACCGGCCGCGGCAGGTCTTCTGCAAGTCAAACCCCGGTACAAGTTTACCGTGGGAACATCAGCGCCCGCTGCACCTACTTCATCTCCTTCTTCCAAACCAGCCATTGCTCCAGAAGAGAAAAAGAGGAAGAGAGTTGATAGGGTCAGGCGACCTAGCCTGACGGTGCAGCAGTCAGTCGCAGAGCCGCAGCCGCGTCCAGCCGCTCCAGAGGTTGTTTCTCTGGATAGTCCTGAGCCAACCGCCGGAACCAGAACCGCAGACATTCATCCAACATCGGCTCAGGCGGAGCCCGCAGTACGTCCGCTGCCCCGCTCCCTCAGATCTCATCTGGCCCTACTCCGACTCCATCTCCCGCTCAATCCGAGCAAGCCGTGGCCGCATCTTCCTCCCCATCTCCACAGCCTTCTAGCGGCCACCATTCTTTCGACCAGTTTGCTCAGGACCCCAACGCCTTCCTATCCCTGAGTCAAACCCCAAACCCTTCACCCGTGGTTAGTGCTGAAGCTGCGCGTTCACCGCTGCATCCATCGCCTCAGCCGCTTGAAACCCTTCCAGCATCAACCGCTCCGCTCTCCGCTCCTCGGTCGCCCTCAAAAGCGGCCGCTCCTTCCAAAGTCCTTCCGGTTTCTCCTATTTCCCTGTTCGCAGGAGAGATGTCACAGCAGAACCCTAGGCTGGGGGAACCGGACTTCATGGACGATCTCCATAACACGGACGATTTGCCTCTGGCAACAAGAGCCGTAGAATATCCTATCTCTTTTCTCCAAAACTTGAAGCGGAGGAGACCTGAGGAGATTGCCGCCCCGGTAAAGCGCACCAAGTTTGACTTCGAGAGGAGAGTGCTCACGACAAAAAAGATAACTCCAAAAGTGAAGAAGCCTCTCCGGGAAATGACCAGGGCGGACTACGAGCTTCAGAGAAAGGAGAAGAGCTTTGACGATATCCACCAGCAATACGAGATTCATGGAATCCTTCGTAAAGCGGATAATCTCCTTGTCAAAAATCTGGAGGAACAGGAAGAGCTTTTCCGGTTGCAAGACAAAACAAGACAGCTTGAAGAGGACCTGTCTAGGTCCACTGAGCAGCTGGAATCGGCGCAGCGAGAAATAGATGAATTAAAAGCCCAGCTGGCCGCTTCTCAGCAAGAAGCCGCAACGGAAAAGCAGGCAGCCCTGGAGCAGATTTCTCAGCTCCAGGAGTCTTTGAAGCAGGCGCAGTCGCAATCTGCAGAGAAAGCATCTCAAGCGACGGTCTTTTCAAAGAGCAAAGTTAAGGAGATGCGGGCTGATCTGTTGCGGGGATGCAAGCCCCACATGAATAAAGCCATGTCGGTCCTGGATTTCGCATCCAGGATCCAAGAAGTTTCTGCCTAGGGAAAGCCTGTGGTAGAGGAGGCCGAACGCCAGGCGAAGCAATGGCTGGACCTGGCGATAAAACTTCAAGAACACGAGCGCGATGGCCTCCAATTCTCCCCCATGTCCTCATTCGCTGCAGAATGGGCAGATGCAAGGGTAACCTTGCATAAGTATTTTAAGAAAACAGAAGAGGTGAGAGTTGCCAGACGAATGTTGGATGCATTCGAACATGAAAGAGACATTTGTATGGCTCCCCTTCACGCTCTCTCTGAACTAGGGTGCCCGGGCTATGTTGAGAATGGTGAGTTTCTCACCCATGAGCAGGTGAAAGAGAATTGGCTGTCCTTTGAGGCAGATACAGCTGAAATCGATAGCTGGACCGAGCCAATTCAAGAAAGTCAGGTCACCCAGATGGTGTCCAAGTGCTGCAAGATCAGCTCCTACTTCCAGGAGCTGGGAAAGAGATACCTCACCATCGACTTGCACACGGTCGCTGCATTCCACGCAGCGTTAGAAGAAGTTGCCGACCGCCGACCCTTCGAAGCAGAAGCCTGGGGCCAAGCCCAGGCCGCATACAAGCGCATCTGCGAGGCAGAAGCCGACGCTGGAGAGCATTCGGAAGGCGAATCCGAGGAGGCAACTGCCGGAAGTGGATCTGAAGAACAGTTGCCGCGAGGGGAACGGCCAGAGCAGTAGAAGGCATGGGAAGTAAGTTCCTCTGCACCCAATGGATGAAGGCATGGATTCTTTGCGCCGAGGCGAGCTCGACACCCCGCGAGCCGCCGTAAATGTTGTCACATTTTGCACGGGGTGCAATGTTTTCAATTTTTGTAAGAGAGCTGCTCTTCCCTTTCCCTCTTCCTCTCTTTCCCCTTCCTCTTCTCCCCCTTTCTCTCTCTTCCCTACATTCTCATTCTTCCCTCTTTCTCTTGAGCCCCTCAGTCAAATCTCAAAATGACAGCAGTTGCCCTGAAAATGGCTAAGTGTCGGGCGCAATCCGACTTCGCAGCGAAGTCGGAGTGCGCCCTCCAGTTGGAGCGCAGCAGGAGTGCAAAGTGCGCAGTGTGACAGAATCAACCAGAAGAACAAGTGTTCTGGGCGCAACCCGACTTCGCAGCGAAGTCGGAGTGCGCCCTGCTTTCTGGGCGCACTTGGTAAGCAGGCTGGCAGGAAAAATGACTAAGTGCTGGGGCGCAACCCGACTTCGCAGCGAAGTCGGAGTGCGCCCCCTTTCCAGGGCGAAGTCCGTACGGCGGTAGAAATCAGCTTCCACCTGTGCGCAACCCGACTTCGCAGCGAAGTCGGAGTGCGCCCTTCGACAGGTGCGCAGTAGGGGAACAAACTCAGAAAAGTACCCAAGGCATGAAGGCCTTCCCGACTGCGCTGTTTTCTACCTGCGCAACCCGACAGCGCTCTGATCCTGGGCGAAGTTGGATAAACTGCCTTTCAAGGCAAGCACGTGTCAAGCAGCATCATCCGACAAGTGTCCAACTTTGGGATCCGAGCCGAGACGTGCCGAGCACAAGGACAAGCATGGGATGCACTACTTATGCCAGCTGCCGCCTTTAAAGCTGATTGGAGGTTCTACCTGCCTCAGCTACCCGCATTCCTGCCGATGAGAAGTTCTACCTAACGCGCTGCCACGTATCTGTACAGCCTTCAGGGAGACCATGCTGCGGGTACAGTCCAGCCCGACAAAAGTCAGCATCAGCAGTTCCGCGGCTGCTTTTGTCAGCTAATGTTTGACTGGGACTTTGTGCCCATAAATGTAATCGGGGGGTTCTCAGGCTATAAATAGCCACCACGTTTTCATTGTAAAGGTGGTGGAAGGGGAATGTCTGTTAGGGAACCATTGTAGCTGTGCTTCTGCCTTTTAATATAATACATACACTTGGTGCTGTTATACTGTTTTTATTTTGTATGCTGCCTCTCCTTGACATTTCTGCCTTACGTTTTCCTGTGTCATGGCTTGTTGATTCACTTCAGCATTTGGTGGTCAGGTATTCCTGAGGTGCATAAATCAGAGGATATATAGGGCAAACGTTAGTGGCAGTTTTCTGGTTATGTTTTGTGTTATAGTGTTGTTAGTAGTGGTGATTGATGCGTTGCCGTACTGTTAGTTCCTTGGAGGGAATGTCTGTTAGGGAACCATTGTAGCTGTGCTTCTGGCTCTTAACACAAAACATATACCGGATTCTGTTCTACTGATTGGTGACAGCATCCATAGTGGTGTGTTATGGTTATATTGGTGTTAGTAGTGGTGATTGATGCGTTGTCGTACTGTTAGTTCCCCCCACCCAACTCCAATCTAATTTGGAATCCCTTTCTGCATTTTTATCTCTTTCCCTGCACTCTTATCTTGAACCTCAAAACCCCACAGGAAGCCGGCCTTCTCCGGAGATTGGCACGGAAGGCATTCCTTCCTTCCGGCCTTTCAATGTTGGTTTGCGGGTCCTAGGGCGCAATAACAACAAAATCCTTTCCTCATGGCGGATTCGTGACCAACAACTCCCTGACTGTAAGGAATAAAGCTGACAAACTCAGAAGCCGTAATTCCTACCTCTGTTGTTTCGAAAAGGATGGACAAGGGTAAAGCGCCCGTACAGGCGCAATCTAGTGAAGGACGGCGCGAAGCTGAAGAATCACCAAGGTCAAGCGCTCATGAGAGTGAAGCGCCACAGAAGGACCAGAAAAGAAAATCCTGAACAAAGAGGTGCGTAGTTGGCCAGACTCCGCCGCCACCAGTTAATTGCTTGTCCGGGTACAAGGACGGCTCTTTCTCCATCAGTCTCTCCAAGCTACGGCTGAACATTGCAAAGTGGGTAGACAAGGTCTCGCCCTCCCACCACCTCGGAGCTGCATATAAATCGAACCTGTACTGGTTCTTGTGCCCTCCGACTCACTGGTGTCCGGAGCTGGTTGAAGCAATTGTGGAACATTACAAACCAGCTGCCCGGCAGGTCTGCGACAACAAAGGAAAGGTGCTGTTCACCCTCTTCCGGGAGAGCGTCCAGCCAGCGTTCGCCCCAGGGCTCCAGTACGAGTCCGGCGCAATTGTCAGAAGGGTGAACCTAGATGAGCAGACCGGCAGATTTACACAGACGAAGCGGATGAGAGAGTTTCTGGATTCAGAGCTGAAGACTCCGCTGGCGGCTGGACAGTGGCCAACTTGCCCCATACCGTTGGACAGATTTGAAAACAAGTATATCTACATCATCCTGGCATGGGTCCTCGGCTGCGATTCTGACAAAGTGGTACGGCCTTACCAGCTGGCGCGCGTGAATGTATCTCGCATGGAGAGTTCTACGACTCCACGGCGCAGAAAAGTGGAAAGCGCCCTATCTTCTTCGACTGGGCGGACTGGCTGGCGTATGCAATACATTCAAGTCTGGTTAGACTGTAGCAGAAGTAGTCAACGGATTTCCGGTTTTCTTCTTTCCTCGAATGGCTGTGCCTATATCACATGCATTACCGAATGAACGTCCCAGACTTAAAGAAGGTGAATGAAAAAGGAGAGCCGCTCCCCGTGTACGAATGGACAAAGATTCTGTACAGAAAAGGCTCATTCTATGAGTTTAATATCAAATTTCTGTGCCAGGTCATGGGGCTGTTCAACTGGAGTGCATGCCGCCGACCGGAAGCTCTGACAAAGTACCTGTGGAAGAATGAGTACGGGGACACCTTCCGGCTGACTCAGGGCATCATAGTTAGAATCTACGGGTTCAAGGGGAAGCCGTTCTTGCTCCCCTACTTCTGCACTGACCATCAGTTCGGGATGGAAATTGCCCGGCAGATGGACTACGTTGAAGAGGAGTTTGGCCAGGGCAAAAAGAAAGGTCATATATTTCAGTATCCTATGACCTGGGCAAATACCCAAGTGTTCGAAATCGGGCAACACGTCTACCTCGAGCGGGAGCTCATTGACATGGGCCTGATAATGCTGCCGCAGCGCTGGAAGTATGACCCGATTGGGGTCAGAGGAAAATTCACGCACATCTGTCCTAGAGCTGAAATCATGCAGGAAAGAAGAAACAGGACAGGTGCAGACCTCCACTGGCGCATTGACTTGATGCAATCATGGCCACCATGGCATGATTTTTACTGTGAAGAGGTGACGTACGACCCAGATCGAAACCCGGACCACCGGATGGAGTCGGCGGGCTTCAAGAAATTCCTCGCCAAGGTGGCGCCGCTCAACTGGCATAAAGACAAAATCAAGGAATGCTGGAAGATGAGATGTCGTACACAGCACGATAAATCCAGCCGGAGGAACCTGGCTGTCGATGACGAATTTTCGGCATTATATGACCAGCACGTCGACACGTGGCGGCCCTTCGAATTTCGCAATTGCGTTCCCCGAGGCGCAAAGATAAGGTATAAAAGAGGGTCCACCTCCCATCAATCGTCAACTCCTGCGACTTCCAGCGCAACTCCAACAAGCAGCCAAGTGGGCCCGATGCAGCCTGTAGCTACTGAGGCAGTGCCTGAAAAGGCGCAAAGTTCGAAGAAGTCAACCCCCGAGGTAGCCCCTCCAGCGGAAAAAGCATCCGCGCTGCCAACTAGTAGCCCTCTAGCGGCAAGCATCCTTCCAGCCAGACCCAGGTACAAGTTTACCGTGGGAAATTTAGCGCCTGTTGCCCCTACGTTATCTCTCTCCTCTGGATCAGCCGCTGCGCCAGAAGAGAAGAAGAAAAAGAAGGTTGAAAGGGCCAAGCATCCTAAAGAGCCTGTACAGCAGTCAGCCGCAGAACAGTCGGGAGCAGCAGCGCCGGAGGTTGTCTCTTTGGACAGCCCTGAACCAGAAGCAGGCACCCAGGCTGCAAGCGTCCCTCCAACAGCGGCTCAGGCGGAGCTCGCAGGTACGTCCACTATTTCTCTTCCCCAAGACCAAAACAGCCCTGCTAAAACCCTATCCCCCATCTCATCAGGGCAAGCCATAGCCGCGTCTCCCTCTTCCCAAGCTACTCAGCCCTCTAGCGGCCCACATTCCTTTGACCAGTTTGCTCAGGACCCCAACGCCTTCCAGTCACTAAGCCAAACCCTAGAACCCTTACCTGCAGCTAGTGCTGAAGCTGCTCCTTCATCGGCGCACTCCTCGCCCCAGCCGTCTGAAGCCCTGCCAGCGCCATCCACTCAGACCCCTGTTTCCCCTAGGACCCGGTCGCCCACTAAAGCGGCCACCCCCTCCGGAATCCCTCCTACTTCACTGTTTGCAGGGAAAATGCCGCAGCAAGACCAAACGTTGGAGGACCTCGACTTTATGAATATCACAGAGGACCAGCCTCTGGCAGTACAAGCCACAGGGGGTTCTGCCTCCTTTCTCCAGGGCGTGAAGCGCAGAAGGACCGAAGAGATAGCCGCTTCGGTAAAACGCACAAAATTTGACCTAGACCGGAGAGTGCTCACAACAGAAAAGTTGATCCCAAAGGTGAAGAAGCCTCTCCGGAAGATGACTGACGTGGACTACGAGCACCAGACAAAGGAGAAAAGCTTTGATGACATCAATGAGGAATACGAAATTCGTGGTATTCGTCGTAGGACAGACAGTCTCCTTGTCAAACTTCTCGAGACCCAAGAGGCGCTTTTCCAGCTGCAAAATAACACAAGGCAGCTCGAGGAGGACTTGGCTAGGGCTACTGCGTAGCTGGGGTCAGCATAGCAAGAAATAGAAGGGCTTAAGGCTCAGCTGGCCGCCTCTCAGCAGGAGGCCGCAGCGCAGAAACAGACAGCCGAACAGCTGTCAAAAGAGAGAAGAGCGGCGCTGGAGCAAGTCTCTCAGCTTCAGAATCAGCTGAAACAGGCGCAGACGCAGCTTACAGAGAAAGCATCACAAGCGGCGGCCTTTTCAAAGAGCAAAGCTAAGGAGATGCAGGCTAGTCTGCTACAAGGTTGCAAGCCCAACCTTGTCAAGTCCTTATCAGTTCTGGACTTCACGTCTAGGATTGAAGAAGTATCTGCCTAGGGAAAGCCTGTGGTAGAGTAAGCCGAACACCAGGCGAGGCGATGGCTGGACCTGGCTATAAAACTTGAGGAGTTTGAGCGCAAAGGCTTCCAAATTGCCCCTATGTCCCAACTTGCCTTAGAGTGGGCAGATGCAAGGGTGCTCGAGCTACGGGTGCTCGAGCTACGTCAAATATGGCGAGTTTCTGACCCTTGAATAGGTTAAGCAGAATTGGCTGTCCTTCGAGACAGATACAGCAGAAATCGATAGCTGGACAGAGCCAATTCAAGAGGCTCAGGTCACCCAGATGGTGTCGAAATACTGTAAAATCAACTCCTCCCTAAAGGAGTTGGGAAAAAGATATAACACCATCGACCTGCACGCGGTCGCTGCATTCCACGCAGCACTAAGAGAGATCAACGACCTCGCACCTTTCCAAACAGCAGTCTAGGACCAAGCCAAGGTTGCATACCAACGCATCAGCGAGTGGGAGGCTGACAGTGGAGAACATTCAGGTTCAGAAGAAGAGACTGACGAAGCAATTGCTGGAAGCGATCCTGAAGAAGAGCAGTTGCCAGGAATGAAGCTGTCAGAGCAATAGAGGGCAAGGGAAGGAAGTTCCTCTGCACCCAATGGATGAAGGCATGGTTCTTTGCGTCGAGGCGAGCTCGACACCCCGCGAGCTACCAGAAATGTTGCCACATTTGGCACGGGGTGCCATGTTTTCAGTTTTTGTAAGTAACCTGCTCTTTTCCTTCCCTCCTCCTTTTTCCCTTTCTTCATCCCTCCCTTTCTTCCTCTTCCTTGCAGTTTTCATTCCTCTTCCTTCCTCCCTTTTCTTTCCCCCAGTAAAGTTTCCAGAACAGAGGTGTTCCCTGAAAGTTTCTAAGTGTCAGGGCGCAACCCGACTTCGCAGCGAAGTTGGGGTGCACCCTCAGGCTGGAGCGCAGCATGAAAGGCGAAGTGCGACAACAGGACAGGAGATGAGCGAAGTTTGACTAACTGCTGGGGCGCAACCCGACTTCGCAGCGAAGTTGGGGTGCGCCCTTCTTCCTGGGCGCACTTGGAGAACAGTATGGCAGAAAATAGACTAAGTGTTGGGGCGCAACCCGACTTCGCAGCGAAGTCGGAGTGCGTTCGCCTCTTAGTGCGCAGTCCGAACAGCGGTAGAAGACAGCAAGTTCCGGTGCGCAACCCGACTTCGCAGCGAAGTCGGGGTGCGCCCTCTGACCGGTGCGCAGTTGGGAAAGCAAGACTAGAAAATGTCTAAGGCAAGATGACCCTTCCTACTGCGCTGTTTTCTGCCTGTGCAACCCGACAACGCTCAGATCCTGGGCGAAGTTGGATAAACTGCCTTTCAAGGCAGCCATGTGTCACTCATCAGCATCTGACAAGTGTCCAACTTTGAGATTTGAGCCAGGGCATGACTGGGAAAAGGACAAAGCATGGGCTGCACTATCTACGCCAACTGCCACCATTTAAGTTGATGTAAAGTGCCATCTGCCGCACCTACCCGCATTCCTGCTGACCAAAGGTTTGACCCGACATACCGCCACGTAGCTGTACAGCCTTCAGGGAGACCATGCCGCAAGTACAGTCCTGCCCGACAGAAGTCAGCATCAGCAACTCCTCAGCCGCTCGTGTCAGCTATTGTCTTGTCTGGGATTTTGTACCCATGAATGTAATCAGGGGGAACTTGGGCTATAAATAGCCCACTCGTTTTCATTGTAAAGGGTGGAAGGGGAATATATTGCTAGGGAACAATTGTAGTTGTGCGTTTGCCTCTAATACAAGCATATACTTGGCTCTGCTTACTGTCTTTCATCTTGTATGCTGCCTCTCCTTGTCATTTCTGCCTCATGTTTCTTGTGTCATTGCTTGCTGTTGTACTGAACTCTGGACTCTGGCATTTGGTGATCAAGTATTCCTAGAATGCATAGATAGAGGATACATAGGATGAATGATAGCTGTAGTTTCAATGTATGTTTGTAGATGAATGCTGTTAGTAGTGGTGATTGATTCGTTGCCGTGCTGCTTATTCCCCCCACCAACTCCAATCTCATTTGGATTCTCTTTCTACACTTTTATCTCTTTCTCTGCACTCTTATCTTACACTAAAACCCCACAGGAAGCCGGCCTTCTCCGGAGATTGGCACAGAAGGCATTCCTTCCTCCCGGCCTTTCAATTTGGTGGGCGAATCTGGGCGCAATAACAACAAATCCTTTCCTCATGGCAGATTCGTAACCAACAAAACCCTAGCTCGAATCCCAATGAAATGCTCTGAACATAGGTTGAAAAGGTATGAACTTTGATGAAATGATGCCAATTAAATGTATCTGCAATTAATCTGATGTTTGCTCCTCTAAAACCCTCAAGAATCACCTGCAATCGAAGTACAATACATTGCCTGTCACGAAAATGCTCTAAATCACTCTGAGGATGTCTTTCAATCCCGAAAGTGATGTCCTTGCTGGAGGATTTCGTCTTCGAACAAGCTGAAAACCCTTGCCAGAAAACTCTGCAAGTCTCCACAATGTTTGTTCCAGTAAATAACAAGCCAAGAATACCCAAAATGAAGCCTTGGATGTGCTTTTATAACTTCTCCAATGGGTCGACCTCCTTGTTGGGTAAAATATGAATTAATAATGTTTTTTTGTTTTTTTTTTAAATTTCACTTTATTTACATAATAAAACATTATAAGATTCATATGAGTGGTATCCCCTTTTTTTGCTAGGAAAATAAGTCACTTTATAACATTATAATATAACTTAAGTAACTTTTCTAATAACCTCGTAACTCCATTTTATAAAAATATTAAAGTAAACTATATTAAATTAAATATTTAATTTAATTTAATATAATTAAACTTCGTCCATTAAAAAATCTAACCTCTGCCACTCCAATCCACAAACTAGAAGTAGATTCGGACACCCATTTTGCCAAAGAGTCTCACTTTACTGTCCAATATGTCTGAAACCCTAATCCACTGACTTACTAAAAATAGTAAGTCCATACTCCAAGGCTCGGATTGACCCAAAAAGCTGGCAACTAAAAGCATTCTAAAGACTGAAGACGACTGCAAACCCTCCAATGGGCTCCCCAACACCTGACATAGCCTACGGGAACCCAAGAGTAGGCTAGCTCCCTAGTGCTTCTCGTTTAGTCGTGCTATAATTCTTCTCCGCCCTTGACAACAACCGACTTGCGAAATAAATGAGTTGGTCCAATCCAAATTGTCCTTCTTGAGCTAAGGCACAACCGATCACAAAGTTTGAGGCATCTACGTGGACATGGAACTCCTCCCAATTTGGGTAAACCATGATCAGTGCTTTTACCAGATGTGCCTTCAAACCTTCAAAAGCCTCTTGGTGTTCCTCCGCCCACTTACATGGAACACTGTTACGCGTGAGAGCGTCTAGCAGATAAGCTGTTTGTCCATAGTTCTTGATAAACCTCCTATAATACCCTATCATTCTCAAGAAGGTTTTTATGAAACTCACATCGTGCGGTTCTTCCATCAGCAATATCACCTGAATATTATCCAGGTCTAGCTTCAAGCCATCTTGACATACAATATGTCCTAGTAGTTTCCCATATGGCACACCATCAACACGAACTTTCCTGTATTCAGCGCGATTCGTGCTCTTCTGCACAAACTCATGCATTCTTCTAGTGCCTTCAAGTGTTCCACTGCTCGGTCATACAGGGACCAATCATCCAGAAAGGCTTTGAAGTTTCCTGTAGACATTTTATCAAAAATATACAGAATGATTCATTACATAATCCAAAAGGCATGTGGTTATACACATATACGCCATTTTCCATTACAAAAGTGGTCTTCAACTTATCTTCTTCTGCAGTGTTGATTTGGTCATAACCTGAAAACCCATCCAAAAAGGAGTAGATCTCATGCTTGACTACTTATTCCAATAAGGAATCTGTGAAAGGAATCAGTAAGCGGTATTTTATGGTTACGGCATTGAGACTCCAGAAATCTACACAAATCCGGATTTTGTTAACCTCTCTTTATAGGGTAATCACTATAGGTGAAAACCATTCACTTGTTGTAACCTTGAAGATAATGCCCGCGTCCAGCATCTTTTCTATCTCGGCTTTCACCAAGGCTGCATACTTTGGATTCATCTGATATGGTCACTGTTGTCACATTTTGCAAAGGGGTACCAATTCTGAAAAATCTGTAAAAAGTTGCTGCTACCTTCCTTCTCTCTTCCCTTCCATCTCCTTCATGCTCTTTGCACTTTTCAGCTGTCTATTTTCTATTCGTCATCTTTGATTGTTCTAGTTTTTTTAGCAGTTTCGGCAAGTTGGTAAGAGATCCCAAAAATTGCTAAGTGTTGAGTCCTCCCAACGTCGCTCCATTTTGGAGCGACGTCGGGAGGCGCTCCTTGTTTCAAGCGACATTGGGCGGACAGGGAGAAAATTGACCAAAAAGTTTCTAAGTGTTGAGGCTAGCGCCGCCCGCCGTCGCCCAATTTTGCTGCGTCGCCCGACGTCGCTCCAATTTTGAGCGACATTGGGCGGAAGAAGAAAAAATATAAATTTTGCTAAGTGTTGGCTTCCTAGCGACGTCCGGCGTCGCTCCATCTTGCTGCGCCATCCGGCGTCGCTCCACTTTTTGAGCGACATTGGGCGGACGAAGATGAAAGAAATCAAGAGAAAAATCCTAAGTATAGAGCCGCCCGCCGTCGCTGGATTTTGCTAGCGCCGCCCGACGTCGCGCCAGTTTTGAGTGACATTGGGCGAAAGGAGGAGAGAAAAGATAGAAATTTTTCTAAGTGTTCAGACTCCCGCCGTCGCTCGGTTTCTCCAGCGCCGCCCGTTGTCGCTGTTTTTCTCCAGCGCCCATTGTCGCCTCCCCCCAAATCAGCGAGTCTGAGCCGGATGACCAAGTCGCTGAAGATTCTAAGTCAGAGGACCTCCCGAGTTCGCTCCACCCTGGAGCGACTCCCGGGGTCGCTCTCCTCAGCAAGCGACTTCGGTCACTTTCCCCTTGCATCGGCCAAATTCAAACCAAGGCCAAGCACGTGCAGTTTTTGGGATGTGTGTCAGGATGTGATGGAAAGTATGCTGCCAGAGTACAGGGTAGATGAGCATTGAAGGACAAACTATACCACATCTACCGCATTTAACCAAACTTGACTTCCCGCCCATCATATCTGACCAGGCCCATATGGATTTCTGAAGAACCATATTGCAGGTACACCTACGGTCAGCTGAAGTCTAATCCTGACAGCTTTTAGCAGCTTTTGTCAGGTCTTGAATTTTGTGCTTAAATGTAATTTGGGGGGAATTTCTTGCTATAAATAGCAGATGATCTTCATTGTAAAATGGGGGAAGAGGGACATATTGCTAGAGAGCTTTTGTTGTATCAAACACTTGCTTCTAATTTAAAAGCATCCTTGGCTCTATTACTTGTCTTGTTCTTTTATGCTGCCTTCTGCTAATATTTCTGCTTTATGTTCATTTATTTTTTTGATTGCTGTAATTTTGAATCCTGAATTGGAGCATTGGCAATTAGATGAATATGGAATATGAAACTGAAGGATACATAGGGACGAGTAATAGTAATAGTTTATGTTACATGTTTTTGCTTTGATTGTTGTTGGTTTGTGTACTAGCTAGTAATCGTGCTGCTTGTTCTTCCTCACCCGAAGCACATGATATTTACATCTCTTTCTACATTTTTATAATTCCTTTCCAGCACTCTCAGCTAAAAAAACAATTAGATAGTATAGGAAGCCGGCCTTCTCTGGAGATTGGCACGGAAGGCATCCCTTCCTTCCGGCCTTTCAATCTACTGGGCGAATCTAGGGCCCAATAGATTAAAATCCTTTCCTAAGTGGCAGATTCATAACCAACAGTTTCTCTGGCACGCTCGGTGGGACCCGAAAGTATCCCACCTCATAAGTGGTATTGAAGCACTGGTGTTCGCTTCAGTATTGTCAAATTTGAACACCTGGCGACTCTGCTGAACCCGAATATTCTCTGAGTCTCAAAGACTGGTCCAATATCAAAATCTCCTTCATGCATACGAGATGGAGAGCTAGGAATGTAGGACAAGAGCTTCCTGAGTTTTACGAGCTTGACATCAATGTAGCTAGAGAGCACCCGAGGCTGGTTGATTACCACGTTGATCAAGACGAAGTTGAAGAGCAAGAGACAGCTTTAGAAAGCACTGAAGATTACCATGATCCTAAATAGGACGATCAAAATGCAGACATGGCAAACCCTCATGTGAATGCTCCCGAGCTATTCCCAGCTGTTGATTCCACTGGACCCCTTCAGCTCCCTGGGAAAAATGTTGTTCCACCCACTGCATTAAAGGCTATTCCCACGTATGATGGAATTGGAAAGACAACCTTTGAACATATCCAAGACATCCTGGCCTTGGTTGCGCTTCATGCCATCACTGATGAAAGTATGAAGACCCGACTGTTGGCTCTCTCCCTGTGAGGGAAGCTATTATACTAGTACAGATCCTTGCCAAAAAATTCTATCACGGGATGGGCTCAACTAGCCGGTCGGCTGGTCAAAGGATCCAATGAGTCCGCAGATCCGTCCTCGTTGCTGCACCAGTTTCAAACCATTCAGCGACATCCGCAGGAGGAAATATTAGATTTCAACATAAGGTTTGCACGGTCGTGGAAAAGAGTGCCTATTGAACTACGTCCTTCCGATGGACAAGCTGCTCACTACTACCTTAGAGCGTTCAGCTCAGACATCAGTCTGGTCATCAAGTTGGCCCGTGTGAACACTTTTCCCAAGTTGTACAAGGCAGCCCAGAGGGCAGAATTGGATATGATTGCCATAGGTAGACTTCCACACAAGACGCAGACACCCATCTACCCTGATTTCCCTCAATCACAGTATCCACCAGCGTCTGCCTCATCTTTGGTATACCAACCCTGCACCAGTGGTCACTCTATATTCTTCCCAAATGTATTTTCCCACTCAACCTGCGCCTCCACTCTTGTATGTCCCACAACATATATCACTCTCAGTGCCTCCATAATACCCCGCATTATCTTCGACACCACTATTAGTGCCATTGTATTCATCAACCCAATAATCACTTCAGCCCGATATGGATGTACAATCCAATATCCTACAACATGTAAAGTCACTCACTTTTGTCTGTTGAACATTGTCCAACGACATGGTTGTGATGAAAAAGAAGCAAGACCAAGAGGAATTTATTCCTAGGAGTCCATATCCTCCTCCCGCGCTGATGAGAGATCAAGCAGCTCAGGCCCATAGGCCACCGACGAGAAATGCTACAAGCAACACCGAGCCGAGTACTTCAGATCGTGTGCACTGGTGCTCCACCTACAATGATCCTCACGGGGAAGACAGTTGCATGCTGCATCAACATTATGTTCAGACTCTAGGCAGCAACAACCTAGAAGATCAAGTGAACATGATCCGGGAGGAGGAGCGCAACTTTGCAGTCTCAGAAGAAGACCTTGTGTCAATTCTGACCAGGAGCGAAAAGAAAGTCGATTGAGGTGGATACGACCCAGATGCAGCCTTTGAAGGTATACACTAGAAGAGAAAAGGTGCAACCCGCCGCGGAAGCTCCCGACAAAGCACCTTTGCCCCCATCAGTAAAATAAAAAGCACCACCAGCCAAAGCTCCTGCAACTCAAGCTCCAGTAACTCCACCTCCAGCCGAGACCCAAGAGCAGGCTCAAGAAAAGCTTAAGTATCCGTCGCTTACAAAGCGATAGAGGGTTGAGGCAACGCAGCAGTACCGCTCCAAATATGAGCCAGGGAAAGAAGTTGAGGGTCCGACTACTTTTGCCTATAACATTGTTGATGAGCTCAAGAGGACCCCGACGAAGATTAGCATGTATGATGCCCTTCAGCTCCCTGGGCAGGTTGATTTGTTGCAAGAATCATTGAAAACCGTCAAAAGGGGAAAGTCACCATAGCCCGTGTTGGCTCAGCCCTTGACCACGTCAATCACTGGAAAGAATAGACCGTCGCCCTTTTATTTGTCTTTATGGATGGAGGGGCATGTGGTACACAACTGCATGGTTGACTCTGGTGCATCAACCACCGTCATGCCAAGGGTTGTTTGTGAAGAAATTGGTATGGAGTACACACGAAGCAGTCAAGGTGTCTTATAATTAGATGGCACTCCTATGAAGATAGTGGGCATCATCAAAGACATTCCTATCCAGTTGCATAAGGCACCAGAGATCGTGGTGATTCAAGAAGTTGTGGTTGTTGACCTGGAGCCCTACTTCGGCATGTGCCTCTCGAGGGAGTTTACCGCCAAGCTGGGAGGATACCTGTCGTTGGATTACTCACACATGGAAGTCCCTTTCAAAGGGAGGAAAGTCAAGATTTACAATGATAAACCATCCACTTTCCTGGTTGAGAAGATACCCGAAGAGGGGCAACAAAAGGAAACAGTCCATCTGATGACCAAGGAGTTGGTAGAAGTGGACCTGGTGAAAGAAACCATAGAGCAATTGCAAGTAGAAGATGATTTCTCCTTGTTGGACTTCAATGCCATGATTGAATCAGACATAGGCTGCTACTCCATTATCCAACCCGAGAAGCCGAAGGAGATGGTGAAAGAAGACATAGGCCCTGCCCCCAATGAGCTATGGAAGTTGTATTTTGATGGCGCCAGATGCAAGAACGGCGCCGGAGTAGGGGTTCTTCTAGTCTCACCTTCTAGGATACAAAAGGACTATTGCTATCGGCTGGCCTGGAGCTGCACGAATAATGCGGCCGAGTATGAAGCCTTGTGCTTGGGCTTGAGGAAGGCAAAGAGGTTGGGTATCAAACATTTGCATATTTTTGGCGATTCAGAGCTTGTGTGCAAGCAGATCACCAATAAATGCTCCGCCAAGAAGCATTACCTCAAGGCGTACCGCAACCGTGTCTGGGACTTGATGGAGTCATTTGACTCCCTGAGTGTCAAAGCTATCTCTCGTGAAAAGAATAAACATGCTGACATCTTGGCATCTATTGGAGCCAGATACGTCCCGACTGATGACACTATGCATAAGCCGAAGCCGGTTCGTACTATTTATAGGCCTTTTGTGCCTGATAAGGACACCCACTGGCAGGTGTTCGATTGTGACGAGGATATCATCAATTTTTTGATACATGAAGCAAGTTCAATCGAAGGTAGAGACCCTGATGACGAGCAGTACGAGGGGTTGATACAATTAAAAAATAATCATGTCCCAAAAGGACTGATTACCCTAGAGAGCCTATTTGATCAAAATGATAGAGCCATATCCCACATGATCAAAGTAGACTCTAAGCAGTACAGGGACCTGGAATTAGAGCCTGGAAAGGTGATCAAGGTTGGAACAGATTGCACCACCGAGGAGCTAGAGCAGATTCGGGCCTTGTGCGAAGAGTACCCAGACATTGTAGCCTGGTGTTACCAAGACTTAAAGGGGTACGAAAAAGATATCATCCAGCACACCATTGAGCTGGAAGAAGGGGTGAAAACCTGTAGGCAACGATAGAGACCAGTCAACCCAAAGATCGAGGTTATGATGAAAGCTGAGTTCTTGAAGATGCTGGAAGCAAAAATCATCTATCCTATCAAGCATTCTTCTTGGGTTGCAAATCTGGTCCCCGTCAGAAAGAAAAATGGAGATATTCGCCTTTGCGTGGATTTTCGCAATCTGAATCAGGCTTCGCTGAAGGATCATTATCCGCTCCCACAAATTGATCAAATCCTTCACGTGGTTGCAGGAGCTCATAGGTTCTCTCTCCTAGATGGATTTTCTGGCTATAACCAGATTTGGGTGAAGGACGAGGACCAACACAAGACAACGTTCACCACCAAATGGGGAACGTTCGCCTATCAGCGCATGCCCTTTGGTCTTTCCAATGCAGGGGCTACATTCCAGAGAGCTATGGACCTGGCATTCCATGAGCTGCTCAACAAAATTATTGTCATCTACTTGGATGACATGACTGTGTTTTCACACAAGAGAGAAGACCACACCTCCCACATGCGACAAGTATTTGAAAGGTGCCGTGAATTCGGCATATCCATCAACCCTAAGAAGTCAGTATTTACGGTGAAGGAGGGAAAACTGTTAGGCCATGTCATTTCTGAGAAGGGCCTTGCAGTTGACCCCGACAGAGCAGAGGCTCTTCTCCGTTTGTCAATCCCGGTCAATAAGAAAGGGCTGCAGTCATTCTTCGGCCAGATCAACTTCATAAGGAAGTTTGTGCCCGACTTTGCCCAAGTAATCAAGCCTATGGCCGAGCTCTTGAAGAAGGATGTTGACTTTATCTGGACCGAAGAGAGGAAGAAAGCCTTTGAGGAGATCAAGGCCAGGATTGCTCAAGCACCAGTGTTGATAAATCCATACTACTCTAAGGATTTCATCCTTTACGCGGTGGGAGAACCCGAAAGCTATGCTGCGGTTCTGACTCAAAAGGGAGACGACGACGAAGAGTGACCAATAACTTTCTTGAGCCAAGTAATCCAGCCGCATGAAGAGAGGTATAATTTTATTGAGTCGCAAGTGCATGTAGTCATTAGGTCCTTGAGAAAGTTTAAGCACTTTGTCTCTCAGAGCCGGATTACGGTTTTTGTGATACACCTCGATGTCAGAAATTTCATCATTCAAGGGGAACCTGGTCACAAGAGGGTAGGATGGATTGCCAAAATCCAAGAGTTCGACATAGAGGTGCGACCCACTAAGCTAATCCGAGGACGGGCTCTATGTCAGGAATTGGCCAGAAGTGTTGCAGTTGAGCTCTCTGCTTTCCAGTGGGAAGATCCAATGATAGAAGGTAACTTTGCCAACTCCTTATTAGAGGAGAGTGATTGGACAGATGATTTAGTGTGGTATTTCAGCACAGGGAGATGTCCAGATCAGCTCAATGCCTCACAAAGAAGGAGGTTTAGGCTCAATGCCTTAAAGTATGTACTGCGCCCCGAGGGGCTGTATTTTAGAAACATTGACGACATCCTTTTGCGATGCGTCAAAGAATCAGATAAGCCAAAGGTCCTAGGCGAGTTCCATTCTGGAATTTTGGGAGGACACCATTCGGGAAGGCCAACGACCTTAAAAATCATCAGAGCGGGCTATTATTGGCCCACCCTCTTCGTAGATGCGCATGCAGTCTGCCAAAAATGTGAGAAATGCCAAAGGTTCATCGACAAAAATAGGAATGCACCTATGCCCCTCCAGCCAATTCAAGCTGAGGCTCCCTTTCAGCAATGGGACGATACCTACCAAACATGCTGACCAGGAGATGGTCATCAGTTTCCTTGAAAGTTTGATCACCCGCTTCGGGATTCCAGAAGCTATAGTGATAGACAACGGTCCAGGGTTCGTAGGCGCTGTACTCACGGAGTTCACCTGCAAGTACGGGATTTACCATAATATGTCTTCAAATTATTACCCGCAGGGGAACGGCCTAGCCAAGTCCACCAATAAGAACCTCATGAAGATCATAAAGAAGACCGTGGAAAGAAACAAGAGGTCCTGGCACCTGCTTCTGGACCGAGCGCTATGGGCAGACCGTATCTCCTTCAAAAAATCCATCAAAACGTCACCATATGCGCTCGTGTACGGGAAAGAGGTCGTCTTGCCTACTCATATTGAGATGCCCGCACTCTGGCTGTTAGAGGATGAAAAAGGCGACGCGGACCCCGTTGATGCCCGGCTGGCTCAGTTATTGCAACTCAAAGAGGAAAGAGAAAAAGCTTATCAAGATTTTGTCAAGCACGCCGAGACTACACAGAACTGGTTCTCAAAGGGAACTACCGCCCGAGTCTTCAAGATTGGGGACTTAGTGCTGAAGTGGGATTCATACAAAGCAAAACCGGACAATCATGATAAGTTTGATGCCTTCTGGGAAGGCCCCATTCCAAGTTTCCCGGGTGAACCAGTTCAACTCATTCGTGCTGAGGGACATGGAGGGTCAGATCCTCCCGATACCTGTTAATGGCTTTCATCTAAAAGCCTATCATCATTAAGAGTCTCCAGAGGTCTTCCCTTGTACATGTTTCATTTTCTGTAGTTTGTGAGTTTGTTTCCTTTTTCGAATGTAAATATTGCTTTCAGTAGAAGTAATTTCTTGCTTTAAACCCGAGAAAAGGAGCCAAGTGTTTTGTAGAAGAAGTGCCTGGTTGTAGAGGAGAAAGGCGGGATATAAAGCAAGAGGGTGGAAAAATTCTAAGTCTCTAGAAGGCAGAAATGCTCGTTGTCGCTCAAATTCTCATCGACTCCCAGAGGCGTGCACCAAATCCAGCGACTTTGGGAGGTGAAAGCACAAAAAATGACTAAGGCAGGAGCGCCGTCCGAAGTCGCTCCAAAACTTGGCGAAGTCGGGCGTCGCTCTAAAATTTTTGCGACACTGGGAGGTGCCGAGGTCATAGCGCAAGCAAGAGAAAATGGGCAATATTTGTCTAAGTATGGAAGCACCGCCCGAAGTCGCACAATTTCTCAGCGACGTCGGGAAGCGCTCCCATTTTCGTGCGATAGCCGACGGAGTTCAAGAAAAAGGAGGAAAATTTGCTAAGTGTCGGCGCTCGCTGTCGCTCCATTTCGGAGCGACTCCCGGCGGCGCTCATCTTTCCAGGTGAACTTCGGCGGGCCCGTTTCGAAGGCGTGAGAAAAATATTGAGAAATTCTAAGTGTCAAGCACCCAAAGTCGCACATTTTTTGGGGCGACTCCGACTGTCGCTCACTTTTTGAGCGAACTTGGGTGGAGTGATGACTTTGAAGGGAAATAAAGAATGCAAAATTTTCCCAAGTTCCCGGTGACGCTTGTCGCTCACCAAGACGCCAAACGCCCGAAGTCGCTCATTTTTTCAGCGACACCGGGAGTCGCTCCCCTTTTCGAGAGACGGTCGTCCAACGCAATTTTCAAAGTAACGAACCTCTTAGTGCGTGCCCAAGTGGCGGCGGATGATGTCATCAACGACGCATGTTGACAGATTTCATTAATGGAAAAGGACGACGTTGGGCCAATAAAGTACAAGTTGCGATCCCCAAAGAAGATCTCACGCACGGTTGCTGGAGAATAACGGCACCACTCACCCACTTCGTGCACTGGGCTTTTAACTCCACCATCTGCCATTAATGCCCATTTTTTTCACCCATCTCCGTAAAAGGGCTCATTCACTCATTTTACTATCAGAGTTAACCAGGGAAGTTCGAGCTGTGCTAGAAGGATAAAATTCGAATTGCACTAGAGCGCAACTGTAATTTCTGATTTCTTTCGCCGACATGGGTAAGAAACCGAGCGCGGCAAAGGGAAAAGCGCCTGTACAGGCAGCATCTAGTGTGTCTCAGGGTGAATCGGAGGAGCAGGCGATTTCGAGCGCGCCTGAGAGCGAATTGCCGAAGGAAAAGAAAGGAAAGGGCAAGGAGAAGAGCACAGAGAAAAAATTTCCTCCCCCGCCGCCTATAGACCGCCTTGGAGAGTACAGAGATGGCGAGTACTCACTCAGTATCATGTAGCTGCGACTCACCGTGAAGCAATGGTGGGAGAGGGTGTCGCCCTCACATCATTTCGATGCGGCCTATCATTCAAACCTATTCTGGTTCTTGTGCCCGCCGGTTCATCATTGCCCGGAGCTGGTTGAGTCTATTGTGAAGTACTACAAACCCAGCACTCGATAGGTTTGCGACTGCGAGGGGAAAGTATTATTTTCCCTCTTCAAGGAGAGCGTCCAAATGGCTTTCGCGCCAGGGCATGCGCTGGACCGAAATTGCACAATCAGAAGGGTCAGCCTAGGCGAGCAGAGGGATAGATGCAGCGACAACAAGAAAATGAGGGAATTCCTCAATTCCGAGCTGCACCAGCCACTGCCAACCTCAAAATGGTTGTCGCAGCCAATACCTCTGGTGCGCTTCAAAAATCAGTACATATATGCCATGCTCACCTGGGTTTTGGGTTGCGGCACTGACGTAGTGGTGCACCCGTACCAAATCTCTCTTGCGGAGTGCATCCTGCATGGGGAGTTCTATGACCCCAATGCCCCGAAAAAAGGAACACGGCCAGTCTATTTCGATTGGGCAGACTGGGTGGCGTACGCTATTCACTCAAGCCTCGTGGAACTGCAAGAAAAAAGAAGCACAAAATTCAGGCACTGTTCATTTCTGGCATGGTTGTGCCTGTTCCATATGCACAACAAAATGAACATTGTTCCAGTCCAGCAGAGGGACGAAAATGGCGTGCAACTGCCAGTGTATGAATGGACTGACATTTTATACAGAAGGGGGTCGTATTATGAGTTTAACTTCAAGTTCTTGGGCATTGCCCTGGCCCTCTTCAATGGCGTAGCATCGCGTCCTCCTCTAGATATGGCGAGGTACCTGGTCCAACAGGAGATTGGAGACACATTTAAGTTGATGCAAGGCGTTGTCATCAGGGTCTTTGGATTCAAAGGCAAGCCCTTTTTGCTGCCCTACTTCTGCATTGAATACCACTTCTCCCTAGAGGCATCGCGGCAGATGGACTACTTGGAACAAGAATATGGTCAAGGACGAAAAAAGAGCCCCATCTTCAACTACCCGATCATCTGGGGTGATGTCGAGGTCCACGAGGTAGGGCAACATGCATATCTGACAGCCACCCTCCTAAGTTTCGGCCTGGTGCAGCTTCCTCAACGCTGGAAGTACGATCTGATTGGAGCAGTACAAAAGTTCATGCATGTCTGCCCGCGGCAAGAGATTATGGGAGAGAGAAATAATCCAACAGGAAGCGATCTAGAGTGGCACATCAAAAAAATACAATCACTCCCGCCATGGCACGATTTCTATTGCATAGAAGTGAAGTACGATCCCGAGCACAATAATGACCACAAAACGGGATCCGTGGGCTACAAAAGAATGTTGTCAAAGGTGGCGCCATTGGGTTGGAATGAAGACAAAATAGCACAATGTTGGATAATGAGATGTCGTATAGGACATGACAAATCAAAGAAGTTGTTGGCCGATGACCACGAGTTCTCCGCACTCTATGACAAAAATGTTGACACGTGGCAGCCGCTCATTTTCTGAGACATCGTGCCCCAAGGCGCCCGACCAAGGCATAAAAGGAGGCCCCCACCTCAACAGTCAGTCACGCAAGGAACTTCCAGCAGTGAAATACTAAGGAGCCAAGGAGTGGGCCCAATGTTGCATTCAACTCCTAAAAAGTCGCAGCAGTTAGAGAAGGAGCCCGAGCAGTCAACCAGTGGAGCAGAAAAGAGCGTGGAGCCGTCAAGGTCAAAGCCCAAGTACAGGTTGTAGAAAAGCGGCTGCACCCAAGGAGAGAAAGAGAAAAAGGTTTGAGAAGACCAAGGAGAAGCGACCCACGCCCGTGAAGGAGACTGTGCACCAGACCAGGGCGACTCCACAAAAAGTGGCTGCTGCAAGTCAAATCGTGACCATCCCTGAGGACAACCCAGGAAAGGAGACGGACGCGTGGGTCGCTGGAGTTATTCAAACGCCAGCTCAGGCGGAGCTCGCAGGTACGCATTCTCTGCCCACTCAACAAATCCTTGAAACCCTTCCTGTTGCACCTTCCTCCTCCGCCGTAGAGCCCATCGTTGCTGCCTCATCCCAGTCCCCCTTCACGCAACCCCAGCCTGGCCCACAGACATTTGGCCATTTCGCCCAGGATCCCAACGCCTTTCTAACCCTAGGCCAAACCCTAGGTCTATCATAGACGGCCAACACTGAAGAAAATCCTTCATCCCCTCACCATTCATCTCCCGCGGCCACAGCCCTAGAAAACCCATCTCCTCCTTCCTAGGAGCCGCCCACTTCTTCCCGCGCTCAGTCGCCTTCAAAAGCGGCTGAATCTTCTGGCGCGCCCCCTACTTCCTTGTTCGCTGAAAAGATGCCGCAGAAAGATTTAGCTTTGACGTACCCCCTATTCGGAGAGCTAGAACTGGCAGAAAGGCAGCTACAGACCGCAGATGACCAGCCCCTGGCAGCCAAGGCAGCCCAGGGCTCTCTCACTTTCCTCCAGGGAGTCAGGAGGAGGAGGGGAGAGGAGATTGCAGTTGTGGAGAAGCGCACCAAGTTCGACCTGGATAAGAGGGTGATCCATATGGAGAAAAGGGTGCCCAAAGTCAAGAAGCCTATCAAGGACATGACCAACGAAGACTATGACTACCATTCCAAGGACAAAAGTTTTGATGACATAGTCGAGGAGAATGAGATAGGCGGGATCAAAAGGAAGGCGGAATCGCTGTTTATCAAACAACAGGAGACGAAGCAGAAGGTCTATACCAGCTCCAAGATGACAAGAGGCAGCTAGAAGAGAATCTGGCCAAGACACAAGCGCAGCTGGAGACTGCCCAAGAGGAGATTGAAAAATTGAAAGAGCAACTTGCAGCCGCTCAAAAGGAGACAGTAGATCAGAAGGCGGCTGCAGACCAGCTGACCAAGGAGAAAGAAGACGCACTGGCGCAAGTTGCAGAACTGCAAGGGCAGCTGCAGGAAATCAAGAAACAGCTGGAGGAGAAAGCCTCACAGGCGGTCGCCTTTTCCAAAGATAGAATCAAAGAATTAAGGGCTGGCCTACTGAAGGGTTTTAGGACCCACGTCTCCAGGTCACTATCGGTCCTCACCTTTGTCTCGAGGATCCAAGAAGTATGTGCCGAGGGAAAGCCTGCGGTAGAGGAGGCCGAGCGCCAAGCACAACAGTGGCTGGACTTGGTGATCAAACTTGAAGAGTACGAGCGCAAAGGCCTCCAATTTCCCCCCATGTCACAGATTGCCCTAGACTGGGCCGATGCAAGGGTAACCTTGCAGACTTATTTTGAAAAAGCTGAGAAGATCAAGAGGGCCAAAAAGATGCTTGATGCATTGCTTAAGGAGAAGAACATCTGTCTGGTCCCCTTTCACACCCTCTCTTCGCTCGGATTTCCGAGCTTTGTAAAATATGGAGAATGTTTGCAGATCTGGGAAGCCTTTGAGGCAGACACATCCGACATTGACAGTTGGAGAGACCCATTTCAAGAAGAGCAGGTAACTCAGTTGGTGTCTCGATTTTGCAAAATCAGCACCTACCTTCATGAACTGGGAGAAAGGTACAACACTATCAACGTGCACCAGGTTGCGGCATTCAAGAAAGCGCTGAAGGACATCAACGATCTAGAGCCCTTCCAGGAGGCAGTTTGGGCTCAGGCTCAAAACACATATGAGCATGTCCGCGATCATGTTAATCCCTCTGAACAGGAAAAAGAGAAAGGCGGAGAACAATCTGGCTCGAAGGGAGGAGAAGAAGATTCCGGAGAAGAGACCGCTGAGAGCGATGCAGAAGAAGAGCAGCTACCACAGTGGGAAGCTCAACAGCAACAAGATAGCAGAAGGATGCGGGGACCGGAAAAGACTCCGCGCCCAAAGGATAAAGGTCAGGTTCCTTGCATCGAGGCGAGCTCGATACCCCGCGAGCTGCCAGGAATGTTGTCACATTTTGCAAAGGGGTACCAATTCTGAAAAATCTATAAAAAGTTGCTGCTACCTTCCTCTTCTCTTCCCTTCCAATCTCCTCCATGCTCTTTGTACTTTTCAGCTGTCTATTTTCTGTTCGACATCTTTGATTGTTCCAGTTTTTTCAGCAGTTTCAGCAAGTTGGAAAGAGATCCCAAAAAGATTGCTAAGTGTTGAGTCCTCCCGTGGTCGCTCCATTTTGGAGCGACGCCGGGAGGCGCTCCTTGTTTCAAGCGACATTGGGCGGGCAGGGAGAAAATTGGCCAAAACATTTCTAAGTATTGAGGCTAGCGCCGCCCACCGTCGCCCAATTTTGCTGCGCCGCCCGGCGTCGTGCCAATTTTGAGCGATATTGGGCGGAAGAAGAAGAAAATATAAATTTTGCTAAGTGTTGGCTTCCTAGCGACGTCCGGCGTCACTTCGTCTTGCTGCGCCGTCCGGCCTCGCTCCACTTTTTGAGCGATGTTGGGCAGACGAAGATGAAAACAATCAAGAGAAAAATCCTAAGTATAGAGCCGCCCGTCGTCGCTGGATTTTGCTAGCGCCGCCCGACGTTGCGCCAGTTTTGAGCGACATTGGGCGGAAGGAGGAGAGAAAAGATAGAAATTTTTCTAAGTATACAGACTCCCGCCGTCGCTCGGTTTTGTCTGCGCCACCCATTGTCGCTGTTTTTCTCCAGAGCCCATTGTCGCCTCCCCTCAAATCAGCGAGTCTGAGCCGGATGACCAAGTCGCTGAAGATTCTAAGTCAGAGGACCTCCCGAGTTCGCTCCACCCTGGAGCGACTCCCGAGGTCGCTCTCTTCAGTCGGTGACTTTGGTCACTTTCCCCTTGCATCAGCCAAATTCAGTCCAATGCCAAGCACGTGTAGTTTTGGGGATGTGTGTCAGGATGTGATGGAAAGTATGCTGCCAGAGTACAGGGTAGATGAGCATTGAAGGATAAACTAATTTCCCGCCCATCATATCTGACCAGGCCCATATGGATTTCTGAAGAGCCATATAGCAGGTACGCCTACGGTCAGCTGAAGTCTAATCCTGACAGCTTTCAGCAGCTTTTGTCAGGTCTTGAATTTTGTGCTTAAATGTAATTTGGGGGGAAATTCCTGCTATAAATAGCAGATGATCTTCATTGTAAAAAGGGTGGAAGGGGGACATATTGCTAGAGAGATTTTTTGGTATCAAACACTTGCTTCTAATATAAAAGCATCCTTGGCTCTATTTCTTGTCTTGTTCTTTTATGCTGCCTTCAGCAAATATTTCTGCTTAATGTTCATTTATTTTTCTGATTGCTGTAATTCTGAATCCTGAATTAGAGCATTGGCGATTAAGTGAATCTGGAATATGAAACAGAAGGATACATAGGGATGAGTAATGGTAATAGTTTTTGTTATATGCTTTTTGTTTTGATTGTTGTTGGTTTGTGTACTAGCTAGTGATCGCGTTGCTTGTTCTTCCTCACTGAAGCACATGAAATTTACATCTTTTTCCGCATTTTTATAATTCCTTTCCAGCACTCTTATCTAGGATTAGTATAGGAAGCCGGCCTTCTCTGGAGATTGGCACGGAAGGCATTCCTTCCTTCCGGCTTTTCAATCTTCTAGGCGAATCTAGGGCGCAATAGATTAAAATCCTTTCCTAAGTGGCAGATTCGTAACCAACAGTCACCTCCTTGCTTGTTGTGCACCTTCGAGCAAAGGAATCTTGTGTACACATAGTTCTGGTGGTATCCCCTTCAAATCCTTATAGGTCCATGCAAACACATCTTTATACTCCATAATATTTTGAATGTTATTGCTTTGAGCATAGGATCCCAATCGTCTCCACACTTGATCTTCTCCTCGCCTTCTTCGCCAAGGTTAATCTGCATCATCCTTTGTCCTTCATATATGATAGATTCAGGTTCTTCGGCTGCTTTTAGAACATCCATGGGATGAGCCAGTTTGTCTTCGTTACTGTGTCAACCATAGTATATTCTGCAAAATTTCTTGGAAATGTCCACTTTTATTTTTCGTAGTCCTTTTCTATTGATGATTTCTTTTTGTTGCTTTGTCCTTTTGATTTCTCCTTCTCTTCCTCTTGGATTTCGTCTTCTGCATGGATGCATAAGCAATGAGGTGTGAACAGCTCATAATCCTCCATTTTCCAATGAAGTAGGCCCTTGTCATCATCCTTCTCGTCTTCTGTGCACTCTTCCAACTACAACACTCCATCAAGTTCATATCCCATTTCACTGCCTAATGATGAGCTACCTGATTCATCTGAGGTTGCGAGGTCTTGGCTGACATATTGATTCTTCAAGTTGATCATGTCTTTATGTTGGCCTCTCTTAAAAGTGAGACGTTCTTTCTCCCAGTTATGGTTTACCTTCGCCATTCTTAGCCATCCACGTCCAAGCAATGCATTATATGCCGGTTTTTGCATAGCAATCACTACGAAATCCAAGGAAAGTCTTGTTCTGCCATCCACACTTTTTTGATTCATCAGTACGCCTTTCATTTCTATTATGTACTGATCTACTCCATACAATTTGAAATTCTGAGATCTCAATGTAGTTTGTCCAATGTTCTTCCATGTCTTTTCCAGCATCACGTTCACGCTTGATCCTCCATCTATAATAACTTGAGTTAGCTTGTGATCCAATATCTCCATTTGAACCAAAGCTAGATTCTTTCTTGTTTTGATCATTAATATTGTGGGATCAATGAACTTCTCCTGTTTGACGTTGGCTACTTCCTGAACTTCTCTTTTCCTTGTCTTTATCATCTCACCAACTGTGGTGTATAATTCGTGTATTGTGCTTAGCAAATTTGACATTTTGACTTCCACGGTCGTGCTTAGTGCTTGTGTTGCCAAACGTTTCATGGATGTTGGCTTACTTGTTATGATCTCCGAATTCTTCAAGGCTTTTTCTTGGAGTAGCCTTTCTTGCTTCTCCTTCTCCAGGTCTTATTTCACCATCTTGTGGGCTTCCTACCATTGCTCCTTCTCCTTAGCGGGGTTTGGGTACTGCTCCATTTTTCTAGCGTGAAGTCTTGTCACTGCTAGTACTTGTTTTTCTTTTTTTAGATTCACTTCTCCAATGTTAATCAAATTGAAATTTTGTGGGCCACTTGTACTTGCCTAATTCGGGCAATTTACTTGTGGTCACCCGGTCCACACCATCGGAACATGTGGGTAACATTATTCCCATTTGTATTTCCTCTTGTCTGTGGCTTGGGGCAGCTTTTTGCTAAGTGTCCCCATTCCTCGCAGTTTTTACATTGTCTGATGGTCTTCCATCTGAATCATATTGTAGTCGACTTTGTCGTCCTTGCCTTCCACCTCGGTAGTTATTCCTATATCCGCCACTAGTTGCGCCTTGTCCATTTCTTGAGGTATTTACTTGTTCCTCCTATTGCACCGCCATCGTTTGGTGCCTCACTCCCTTCAGATTGAATGGACAATCGGGGACTGGATGACCTGCCACATCGCATATATTACAATATGCGTTTTTAGGACAATTGATATTCGTGTGACCTTCTGGTTTGCAATCCAAACACCAAATGTCTTTTTGTTCCTTTCGTACTTCTCCTTTGACTTCTTTCATAATTTTGTCAAATTCTTTTCTAAAGGAATAGATGGCACTTTGCACCTTATCTTCCGCATCGCTATCGGAATCGTCATTCCTCAAATGCCCCACGATTCTAGTTGCCATTTGTTTTGATTCGCTCTTGAAATTATTTGCTTTTTCCAGAGCTTCAACATATGTAGACGATGGTATAACTTTTATCTTCTTCCTGTACTTAGGTAGAATTCCATCTATGAACCAACATTTTACTAGTCCATTTGTAGGTGGCATTTGCATTTTGTCAGCTAATTGCTTTAGTCTCCTGTTATAATTCTTGACGTCTTCGTCCGGTTTTTGTTTCGTGGCGTAAATTTTTGTATCATCTCGTAATGGTCGAAATTCATTTATGAATTCGTCCTGCATAGTGTTCCATTGCCCGAATGGCCACGTACTTTCTCTCTTCAAGTACTAGTCTATCACCATTCCTCGCAAAGTGGCAGGAAACAGTTGCAACCATTCAGCAGGTTGCGTTACTCCATTCGCTTTCCAAATTGTGGTACAAGTACCAATGTGGTGTGTTGGGTCTTCTTTCCCTTCCTCGGTGAAGGGTGGGCATTTTTGTTTGCTTGCTCTATTGGCAACTTGTGCCATTGGGGTCTCTCTCAACCTTCTCATCACGTGATGACAATGCCTGTGGGGTTCTATTCCATTGTCTATCAATTGTAGGTGGCTTAATTTCTTGTTCAAGTCCTTTTCGTTCAAATAGTCTTCATCCAAACTCCCTTGCATCACTGCTTTGCGACTGTGCCATCGGGGTCTCTCTCGACCTCCTCGTCACTTGATGACGATGCCTGTGGGGTTCTATTCCACTCTCTATCAACTGTAGGTGGCTCAATTTCTTGTTCAAGTGCTTTTCATTCAAATAGTCTTCATTAAAACTCCCTTGCATCACTGCTTTGCGACCTCCTTTGTGAGTAAACGATATGTGGTTCTAGTCTTCCTCCCCAAGAATCCCTCCGTGGTTGCTTCGATGCCAAGCTTTGATCTTCCGCACCTGTTGGCAAATTCCTCTCTGCTGGCTTAGGTGTTACCATCCGCTCTTCGCTTACAATGTTAGCTTCTACTGCTACACTAATATCTTCCTCGACTATTTGATTTTGCACCTCGTTCTCTGTTGTCAATAGCAATGTCTGCCACCTTTCTCTTTCGGCTCTTGGACTCTCATCATCCAAGGGGTTCCACATCCTTTCCACTTCTGGTTGTGTAACTTCGTCTCTACTTTGTGTTCCTTGATTTGCCAGTCTTGCACTTCTTATTGGTTGCTCCACATTTTGTACTTGATTCCTCCGTCGTCTACCTTGCAACCTTGAATCTATCATTCACCTCCTTGTCTTATCATGTTCACTTCTTCTCTCAACCTGAACTTGATCTAGGCAATGATGCCAAATGTAGACAGTGGTGAGGACTTCCTAAGACAAGGGAATGACAATTTTAGGGGGAGGGGATTTGGCAATACACACTAAGGAACATATCCATATGGCTTGATACAACTTGGTTAGTGTTGCTCTGACGGTTGATTCCTAACGGCTCAGACTATGACAGATTGATCTATGACGGAACTAATCCTTGGCGGCAATGACAGATGACGGATTCCTCATGATAGATACGGACACGACAAATATCGGCTTCCTCAAGCCAACATGACGAATAGGGACATGACATATGTTGGCTCCTAGCAAGACGTATGTCAAATCCTTATGTCGGCCTAGTCCATGTCGGCTTCAAGCATGATGACAAGATTGTGTCGGTTGGCTTGTGTCGGCTCCCTTGGACAGTTAGGCAGCGTCGTCCCTGCAACTGCTATGTTCCACCTGAGTGCTCCTCCCTGCAACACTGTAACAACATAGATCTAGCACATACAAGCATTCAAAGAGACAAAGTTGGCACCAAATAATATCCTTGCATTATCATGAAGATGGTTACATTCAGTCCTGTGACTGCAACAATCTTACGCACAACACTTCCTCCTTACAGTGGCTGCTCTCCTATGCAATGGACAATTGATAGATCGTCTATGGATGATGGATCCTAGATAGATGCTTTTCAAAATGAAAGGGGGGTCTATATATAGGGTGGCTCTAGTGGTTACTGTAACCAACCAGGCCTCAACTACCAAAACTGCTTTATGTTTCAGCCTTAACAACACAATTAACAGAATGAAGGATTTGATGTTGAGGCCCTGAAGGCCCAATCTAATCTATGGAGCCATGACAAGTTCTTCCATATCCATCAAGCTAAGGAGAAGGCTATACTGGAGGGAAATAGAAAATGGGGCACTATATAGTAGGAAAGCTTGTTGACGAAAGGCAAGCCAGACCAGGTTGGGAGGAAGTCACCCAATCAGCTACTGGACATGGCGCTGCATGACCCACCTCCAATGATTTAAAGTCCCACACCGCCTGTGGAAGCTCATGTTCATTGGACATAAGTTTCACCGCTAAATACAACAGGTAGCCATAAACCTACAACAGGAACAAATTCCCTAAAGCAGATGTAGTGCAAGGCATGAACTGTATGTTGCCTTGCATGAAAATCCCCACGAGGGGCTGTTGTTGGGAGAATTGCAATGCTATCATCTCCTTCCACGACGCCGTTAGCATGGGGGCATAGTAGAAGCGGGAACAATCTTTGCCGGAGGTCACAAAGAGGAATCATGACACCAAAAACCATGGGATTAAAACTACTACTTCTAGAAGATAATGTGAAAATTGGAGGCTCATGTTTTACAAAAGGTGAGAGGAAAAGAAAGTAAGCCTAAAACTAACTAATTATATCATTATTCCTCATCAATACATCATCTTAGAACAACCATATTGCATACAACATGTAACTGTTGGCAATTTTGCCACATTAAAACTTTTGATAAATTTTGGCCTGAGTATGGAGCTTTCAAGCGGCAAAGAGCATGCTGAGGTGTTCGGGTTTTCGCGGGCCATAAACGGGGCGATAAAATGGACAAAATGAGCCCTGGATATTTTATTATTGCAGATCTTCTCGCCAGACTTTCCAACGATATATTATAATAGGCGATCGGGTCAGCGGATCAAAAGTTATGGCCCCGGGAAGCAGAACCAGGAAACCCAGTTTTTTGTGCGAAGTCGGTCCGACTTCGCACAGTTTTGGTGCGAAGTCCGTACTTCGCCCAGTTTTGGTGCGAAGTCCGACTTCGCTCCTCTTTCTGGGCGCACCTTGTAGCAAGCTGGCAGGCTGGCAGAAAATGACTAAGTGCTGGAGCGAAGTCCGTACGGCGGCAGAAATCAGCTTTCACCTGTGCGCAGTCCGACTTCGCAGCGAAGTCGGAGTGCGCCCTTTGACAGGTGCGCAGTAGGGAAACAAACTCAGAATTTGACTAAGGCATGAAGACCTTCCCGACTGCGCTGTTTTCTGCCTGCGCAACCCAATGACGCTCATATCCCGGGAGAAGTTGGATAAACTGCCTTTCAAGGCAGACACGTGTCAAGCAGCATCATCCGACAAGTGTCCAGCTCCGGGATCTGAGCCTAGACGTGCCGAGCAAAAGGACGAGCATGGGCTGCACTACCTATGCCAGTTGCCTCATTTAATGCTGATGTGAGTTTCCACCTGCCTCAGCTACCCGCATTCTTGTCAATATAAAGTTCTACCCAACGCGCTGCCATGTGGCTGTTCAACCTTCAGGGAGACCATGCCGAGAGTACAGTCCAGCCCGACAGAGGTCAGCATCAGCAGTTCCGCGGCTGCTTTTGTCAGCTAATGTTTGACTGGGACTTTGTGCCCATTAATGTAACGGGGGGGACTTTGGGCTATAAATACCCACCATGTTTTCATTGTAAAGTGGTGGAAGGGGAATGTCTGTTAGGGAACCATTGTAACCGTGCTTCTGCTTATAAATATAAATTGTATGCTCGGTTGCGTTCTGCTGCTTTTATTTTTTATGCTGCCTCTCCTTTATATTTATGCTTTATGTTTTCTGTGTCACGGCTCGTTGATTCATTTCAGCATTTGGTGGTCAGGTGCCTTTAGCATTGCTTGTGCCATGGCTTGTTGATTCATTTCAGCATTTGGTGGTCAAGTACTTTTGAACTTCATAGATTAGAGGATACATAGAATAGATGTGGTAGCAGTTCCATCAGTTGTGTGTTACGTTGCTGTCCGTAGTGGTGATTGATGCGTTGCCGTGCTGTTAGTTCTCCTTGTAGGGAGAATGTTTGCTAGGGGACCATTGTAGCTGTGCGTATAAATTCTCTGCATAACACATATACTTGGATCTGACATCTCTTGGTTGCTTTCTGTTTGAGTTACCGTACGTAGTGGTGATTGATGCATTGTCGTGCTGTTAGTTCTCCTTGTAGGGAGAATGTTTGCTAGGGGATCATTGTAGTTGTGCGTACACTGCTTTATACAGAGAGCATACTTAGGTTTTGCAGTTTCGGGTTATGCTTTGTATTTATGATGTAGTAAGTAGCGGTGATTGATGTGTTGCTGTACTGTTAGTTCCCCCCACCCAACTCCACTCTCATTTGTAAATCCTTTCCGCATTTTTATCTCTTTCCTGCACTCTCATCTTACTAACCCCCGCAAGGAGCCGGCCTTCTCCGGAGATTGGCACGGAAGGCATCCCTTCCTTCCGGCCTTTCAATGTTGGTTCACGGGTCCAGGGCGCAATAACGACAAAATCCTTTCCTCATGGCGGATTCGTGACCAACAGTTTTTGGCACGCCCGGTGGGACTCTTTGTCTCGCATTTGGAAGATCTCAAGCTCGTCCTCACTCGGGCTGACAGTTTCTTTCCGAATACTCGGTGGGACAAGGAGGTTTCTCACCCCCAAACAGAATCGAAGCACTGGTGCTCGCTTCATTGCTGTTCAAAATCAGAGCACCTGGCGACTCTGCACGTTCATATTCTCTGAGTCCAAAAGACCGGTCCTAACGCCTTCATTCAAGCGAGAAGGTGGCGAGCGAGGAACCCGGGAAACCAGCCTGACTTTACGAAATTAATACCAATGCTCCAGGCGAGCGCGTTAGGCTGGCTGATTACCAAGCTCGCATAGACGAATCAGTGAGGTGAGACGATCAGTCTCCATATTTTAAGGAAGCCCGAGTTGGTGAATCTTTGGCTTGCCTTCATCTGGCAAAATCACCTGGCGACTCCGACTGAGCTGAAGATCCAGATTTCTTGATCGCAAGCGCCCCTTTTTTTAAGCTAATAGAAGACACCCCGAAGGAATCAAGGTTTGGTGAGCAGCCTTGACCTCATAAGCGGAGAAATGAATGTTCACCTACAGTCTCCACCGTGGTGGTATTGGCTCCAACCATTACCGCAACCGGTACCCGAAGAGGGCTCCCGTCTGAAAAATATCCTTGCCACATTGTTCATCAATTGTACGGGTACCGACATGAATGACAATCTGCCACGTTGCACCACGTTCGGGACCTGGCAAACTTTGGGAGGCCAGCCGGACTTCAAAGATCATCTGAAGTACAATCAGATCTGGTCCGGACACTGCAGGTTCACCGGATAGGCAACCAAAGTCAGATTTGTGTTGGCGGCATGCCAATAATGCTGCAAAATTTTGTATAAATAATCCGGCTAGTATTCAAAGTTTTAGTTGTTTCCTTAATTCAGTCTATGCAGTGTTTTCTTTTTAAGTTTTCCGTCAGAAGCAGAGTGCCGTGGGTGCCAAGGGTTTCAGAAGGAGGTTGCTGCTGGCAGTGATTATCAAGAGGACAGCGAGGGTGACTCCGTTGCCCAATGGATAAAGGCCTGGGTCGTCACATCGAGGCGAGCTCAATGCGCCGCAAGCCGCCAAGAATGTTGGCAATTTTGCCACATTAAAACTTTTGATAAATTTTGGCCTAAGTATGGAGCTTTCAAGCGGCAAAGAGCATCTTTGAGGCGTTCGGGTTTTCGCGGGCCATAAACGGGGGCGATAAAATGGACAAAATGAGCCCCGGATATTTTATTATTGCATATCTTCTCGCCAGACTTTCCAACGATATATTATAATAGGCGATCGGGTCAGCGGATCAAAAGTTATGGCCCCGGGAAGCAGAACCAGGAAACCCAGTTTTTTGTGCGAAGTCGGTCCGACTTCGCCCAGTTTTGGTGCGAAGTCCGCACTTCGCCCAGTTTTGGTGCGAAGTCCGACTTCGCTCCTCTTTCTGGGCGCACCTTGTAGCAGGCTGGCAGGCTGGCAAAAAATGACTAAGTGCTGGAGTGAAGTCCGTACGGCGGCAGAAATCAGCTTTCACCTGTGCGCAGTTCGACTTCGCAGCGAAGTCGGAGTGCGCCCTTTGACAGGTGCGCAGTAGGGAAACAAACTCAGAATTTGACTAAGGCATGAAGACCTTCCCGACTGCGCTGTTTTCTGCCTGCGCAACCCAATGACGCTCATATCCCGGGAGAAGTTGGATAAACTGCCTTTCAAGGCAGACACGTGTCAAGCAGCATCATCCGACAAGTGTCCAGCTCCGGGATCTGAGCCTAGACGTGCCGAGCAAAAGGACGAGCATGGGCTGCACTACCTATGCCGATTGCCTCATTTAATGCTGATGTGAGTTTCCACCGCCTCGGCTACCCGCATTCTTGTCAATATAAAGTTCTACCCAACGCGCTGCCACGTGGCTGTTCAACCTTCAGGGAGACCATGCCGAGAGTACAGTCCAGCCCGACAAAGGTCAGCATCAGCAGTTCCGCGGCTGCTTTTGTCAGCTAATGTTTGACTGGGACTTTGTGCCCATTAATGTAACGGGGGGGACTTTGGGCTATAAATACCCACCATGTTTTCATTGTAAAGTGGTGGAAGGGGAATGTCTGTTAGGGAACCATTGTAACCGTGCTTCTGCTTATAAATATAAATTGTATGCCTGGTTCTGTTCTGCTGCTTTTATTTTTTATGCTGCCTCTCCTTTATATTTCTGCTTTACGTTTTCCTGTGTCACGGCTCGTTGATTCATTTCAGCATTTGGTGGTCAGGTGCCTTTAGCATTGCTTGTGCCATGGCTTGTTGATTCATTTCAGCATTTGGTGGTCAAGTACTTTTGAACTTCATAGATTAGAGGATACATAGAATAGATGTGGTAGCAGTTCCATCAGTTGTGTGTTACGTTGCTGTCCGTAGTGGTGATTGATGCGTTGCCGTGCTGTTAGTTCTCCTTGTAGGGAGAATGTTTGCTAGGGGACCATTGTAGCCGTGCGTATAAATTCTCTGCATAACACATATACTTGGATCTGACATCTCTTGGTTGCGTTCTGTTTGAGTTACCGTACGTAGTGGTGATTGATGCATTGCCGTGCTGTTAGTTCTCCTTGTAGGGAGAATGTTTGCTAGGGGATCATTGTAGCTGTGCGTACACTGCTTTATACAAAGAGCATACTTAGGTTTTGCAGTTTCTGGTTATGCTTTGTATTTATGATGTAGTAAGTAGCGGTGATTGATGTGTTGCTGTACTGTTAGTTCCCCCCACCCAACTCCACTCTCATTTGTAAATCCTTTCCGCATTTTTATCTCTTTCCTGCACTCTCATCTTACTAACCCCCGCAAGGAGCCGGCCTTCTCCGGAGATTGGCACGGAAGGCATCCCTTCCTTCCGGCCTTTCAATGTTGGTTCGCGGGTCCAGGGCGCAATAACGACAAAATCCTTTCCTCATGGCGGATTCGTGACCAACAGTAACTTCCTTCTTTGTGTTTGTTAGCAAACGAGTATTCCCTAGACATTATTTGTGACCAACTTCATGCAAAGAATACACCTTTAAGAATTTTTGAGTAACAATGATAGTTATTTGCTTTGCCTGTGCTAGTTTGTGGATCTTACAAAGTACAAGAGTACCAAACAATATCTTCACTATTAAAAATCATACGATGCATTTTTTCAAATATCTCAAGTAGCGTAAGTGCGAAATATAATGACCTTCATAAATATTCATTAAAGGACACCTTCTCTCCTCTTCCCTCTCTTCTTGTAATGGTTGTTGGCATCATGCTATTGTTTAAATGCAATACACCATAAAGGGGTCTCTTTATTTTCCAATTGTAAGAGAAAGATTGCATTTTTCCACATTAGGTAAAAACTCAAACAGTATATCTTTAAAGTTCTTTTTAGGTGCACATATAATATTGAGTTTTATTAATGCTTAATTGAATTTGCTATTCATTTCTAACTATAGTACAATTGAATGAATAAAAGATTCATTTTTTCACACTGACAACTTAAAACACAAGGTTGCTATATTATGGAAGGGGAGAGTACGAGCTAAACTATTTACATAAATCCATAAATTTAGATTATTATCAAACATTTGTTCATATTTTTGTGATTCATTTTACAGTGAAGTCACAATATGTCCCATTAAGCTACCCTTAACTGCAATTTGTATGGTGTAGATATGCAAGCTTGAATTATGTTTTAATTTTGACAAATTTCAATGATTTGTGATATTTAATAAGTGGGTTTTGTCTATAAGAAAATAGATAAAAAAATTTAACAAATAACTTGGCTTTAAACAGGTGGAAAAAATAATAGAGGAACCCACAGATCCTGCTGTTCTAGATGAAGCTTTAAAGTACCTAGAGGTAAGAACTATGCATTTTAAATGTTTTCATAATTTGCACCCACTCTCAAAGCATATAAGTAAAATCATAACTTTGTATGCCTTGTATCTATTGTTTCTATTGTACTAGGAATATGTTTTGTTGTCTATATTTTTAGCTTTTGGTAAATATAAACATATTGAGAGTTGCATCATTTTGCTTTCTAAATATGATGGTATTTTCCACACAGGAGCAAAAGAAATTTCTTGAAACAGCTCTAGAAACAATTGCAAATAAGCTTGCCCACAATGAAGGTACCATGGATTAAAGTTCTCTAATATATTTTATGAATTTATCTATTTGCTTAAGATATATTGGTGTATTTTTCCTATACTCTCAAAAGTCTATCAAGAACATCATGATGATGATATGCATATGCAATTAATACAAAAATCTTGTTTCTTAAAAGTATGTTCTTCTTAAATGTATGTATTAACAAATGCTTAATAGTAAAATGAATTTGAAAGGGAGTCTATACAGATTTAAAGCCTAGAACTAGCAGCCTATTAAATCTCATGTTGATGATAAATGCATATACAACTAAAATCTCGTTCTTTATTGATAAAGAGCAAAATGAGCATAATATGAAAGATGATGGAGATGATGGTAGAGACAGTGGTGAAGACCAAGGTGATGAAGTTGAAGAAAACGACAATGAAGACGATGTTAATAATGATGACAAAGATAGTGACAATGAAGGTAATGATGATGATTCTGAAGGCACTAACAATGAAAGCAGTGGAGATAGTAGCAGTTGTAAAAGCGATAGCAATGATGTTTCTTCAGATTCAGATGACTAAGAATACAACTCACCATTGAATACTTAATTTGACACTTTCAATGAGTATCAACAATCTCATTGAGTATCAAATTAACAATTATTGTGCAAATTTTGATTTCAATGGCTTTATAAAATGTGAAAGCCACATTGGGTGTTTTTAGATGTATATTGAGTATGGATTTCTTTGTGAAGTTTGTTAGTGTTTTCTTGATAAATATATGTTTATCAAATTGTTCCTTTAAGTTTTAAGACATTACACAAACTAAAACTCAATTAACAAGGTATTTTTTTGAAACATATTTTGTGAAATTTATATAGTAGTTTAGATTTATATCTAATTTAGAGTGTGTGTATTTTCTTTTAATTACACCTAATTCACATCATGACCATATTGTGTTGTATTATCATGGACCTCTTTATGGTAGGAGTGCCCATCACAATATGGGAATTCAAACTTAGGTCACATTCATTGGAGTGAATCCAATTTACTATTATTCCATAATGCCTTGGATAGTATCTATATGTATTAAATTAGAACGTTGCATAATTTTGAGTTTGACATAGTATGATGTGTTACTTTTGTAAACTAGAGATATTTGAAATGAGAAAAATGCATTATAGTTAAGTTAAATACAACTTGAAATAATTATTAGGTGTCATGGAATCATTTGAACATAATTTGGTAATGTTTTGCTTATAATTGAACAATTGCTAATTTATTGTTTTTTATTTTTATTTTTTAAATATTTTTGAGATAATTACAAACAAATATGTTCTATTATTATTTATTAATTATTCATATTATGACTAGATTCATAATTGTTACAACGGACACATCGTGGATTGTTTAGCATGTAAATCAACAACTAAACCTTTTTTCTATATAATACATGATAAACTCTATTATTACCATTTTTTTTAGTAAAAAGGATTAATAAATTAAATTAGTTGAAAATGAGATTACATCTCCTGCCTAGGATTGAAGGCTTTTAAGCCAAGTTTTAAGAGTGGATGTGGGACTATTCTCCCTCACATCATTTATACAAAAAAAGAGTAACCATGTAAAGCAAGGATATAAAAATCTATATACAACAAGCGGTACTATCATCAATAGTAAGAATGAAAAAAAGAGCTTCCCTTCTACATTGAGGCCACCATTTGGGAGGATATCTATAGCAGGTGAAGTCTTCTTGATCAAGAGCCCGGTTAGCCATTGCATCTGCCATCTTGTTTTGATATCTAAATATGTGTATGAATTCCACTACCTCAAAGCATTGTTGGGTCGTTTGTATTTGCCCAAGTATTCTTCGTATTGTCCAATCTTTATTCTTTTGCTTGCCTAAATTTTCCTCTACCCCACTTGTTACCATTAGTTGGACGCTTATTAAATAATAATAATGTATATAGACAATGCAAACCTTTTCTTTGCATAAATTAATTATTTTGTAGTTAGAAAATTTTATAACAATAATCATTTACACTAATTCACGAGAACAATTAAATATTAAGTAATTGTTTTTTTTGTAATGCTTAAGGATAGGTAGGTTGATTTGGATAAGCTAAAGAATGTGTTAGGTGTTTGTTCTAGAAACTATTTATAATTGTTTTGTACTTCTATTAAATGTATGAAAAATTTTCGAATGCAATATTTTGAAAATGATATGTCCTCTTCAATTTTGTTAACAACGTGCAATTGGAGAATATTTTTTTTATAAATTGTTGTTATTTTTTTGGTGTTTTGTTTTGGGTTGCTTTGTTTTGTAGGTCTTGTTTTCAACAATTGGTATCAGAGCTAGTGTTAAGGCTTAAAGTTGGTGTTGAAACTAGGAGTCCCAAGCACTTGCAGAGTGGCTTAAGGGGAATGTTGGAGCAATGAGTAAGACTCCTACATTCAAATTGTAGGTTGGTTCAAGGAGGAGCCAAAAGCTCATAAGAGAGCAACCTCAACAGATGGAGGTCTTAGATTCGACTCCTAGTTGGTTCATACCTTTAATAGGGTATGAGAGCCAAAGTAATTGAATTAAAAAACACAAGCAGAAGCTATGCTTAAAGAGAAAAAGCAGCAACAAGAGTATCCCCAAAGGAAAAAAGAGAAGTGATGAGAATCGTTGGATGAAGGTTGTGCGATAGAAGCAAAGTCCCACACAGAGAAAGAATATATATAAAGGATGCTTCTATGTCCTCTCTTTGTTTGGTTGAAAATGATTGTGAATTGGTTAATTGGTTAATGTCCTCTTTTGTAGTGAGACTTTGTTCAAAGTCTCTAGTTACGTATATTCGTTCTAAGTCTTTTGTAAAGCAACTCATTTGAAATTGCATGTTGGTGCTGATTTTGATTTGTTGAATAGTAATGTATTTGGGGTGTCGGCTAGAGACACCATTTCCTTGTATAATGCAAAATGATTTTCAAGCTAATGTCTTGGAATGTCAGGGGCACATTGAGATGCAAAAATTAGGGTAGATGTGGTAGTTTGGAAGCATAAGTTGGATGTGTTATTTTTGCAGGAAGTTAAATGCATAATTTGAAGAGAGTTTTGTTCCAGAAATTAAAAATTGGAATCTTAAGCATTAAGGGGGAGAATGCTAAATAATTGCTTTATTTGTAATGCTTAAGGATAGGCATAAGCTAAAGGACATGTTAGTTAGGTGTTTGTTATAGAAACTGCTTATAATTGTTTTGTACTTCTATTAAATGTATGAACATTCTTCGAATGCAATATCATGAAAAAGATCCTCTTCAATTTTGTTAACAACATGCAATTGGGAAATATTTTTTTCTATAAAGTGTTGTTCTTTTTTGTGCTCTTCTTCTTGGTTTTCTGTTTTGGGCTGGTTTGTTTTGTAGGCCTTGTTTACAACAATTGATGTTAAGTAATTACTTTATTTGTAATGGTTAAGGATAGACAAGTACTTAATTTTGATATGCTAAAGGACGAATTAATTTGGTTCTTGATATAGAAATTGCTTATAACTGTTTTATGTTTCTATTAAATGTATGAACATTCTTTGGAAACAATATCATGAAAATGATCCTTCCTCTTCAATTTTGTTAACAATGTGCAATTGGGAAATATTTTTTTCTAAAAACTGTTGCTATTCTTTTTGGTGTTTTGTTTGGGTTGCTTTTTTTTGCAGACATTGTTTTCAACAATTGGTATGAGAGTCAATGTTAAAACTCAGAGTTGGTGTTGAAACTAGTAGTCCCAAGCACTTGTAGAGTGGCTTAGGGGGAATGCTAGAGCAATGAGTAAGACTCCTACATTTGAATTGTAGGTTGGTTCAAGGAGGATCCAAAAGCTCATAAAAGAGCAACCTCAACAGATGGAGGTCCTAGATTCGAGTCCTAGTTAGTTCATACCTATAAAAGGGTATGGGAGCCAAAGTAACTGAATTAAAAAATATAAGAAGCAAAAACTACACTAAAAGAGAAAGAGCAACAACAAGAATATTCCCAAAGAAAAAAGGGGGAGTGATGAGAATTGTTGGATGAAGGTTATGTGTGGTAAAAGCAAGGTCCTACACATGAGAAAAAATATGAATGTTTGATTTGAAAACAACAGAGTGAACCTCGTAAGTAGTAATCTTCTATTACACCTAGCGGTTGCAGTGATTGGTTATCTATACAGTTTGATAGGATGATACGGTTACCATAAGGACACTTATGGCTGATGTTGAAGGTCAAAAATATGTAAATGCATTACATTGTAGGTGTATGTGCAATAGCAAGTTGAAGAGAAAGTTTCATTCTAAAGGAAATGCAACCACAAGTAGTAAAATAAGCATGCAATGTTATATCTATGATAATGGCAATATAATAAGCAAGTAAATAGCATGAGAAACTTTTGAAATAACCATTAATGAAAGCTCACAAAAAATTGAACTTGTTACAATATGTGGAGATCTCAATGCTCCATACTTCATACAAGTTCTACATTGTATCTCTCTATCTATCAACTCACTAACTTACTAATCTAACTCTTCTCACTTTTCCCTCAACTCATCTACCAAAGGCCTATATATAATGAGACATGACTCTTGGCCTTCCATATTCCTATGATTCTTCATCTTCCTATTCTAATGACTCATGTACATGTGGACACCATGCACATTTACGTCATTGCACATTTTAATAATACTTGTGCATTTATTACATTACATAAGGTGAATACTCAAGCCTTAATCTAAGAAACTCTCCTAATCTAATTATGTACCCAAGATGCTACATTAGCATGCACTAAATAATGAAGGCAAGAATGTTAAGTAATTATTTTATTTGTAATGCTTAAGGATAGACATGTTTATTTAGATAAGCTAAAGGACGGGTGTGTTAGGTGCTCTTATAGAAATTGCTTATAACTATTTTGTGTTTCTATTAAATGTATGAACATTCTTTGGAAATAATATCATGAACATGATCCTTCCTCTTCAATTTTGTTAACAACGTGCAATTAGGAAATATTTTTTCTATAAATTGTTGTTATTTTTGGTGTTAGTTTTGTTTTGCTTTGTTTTACAGGTCTCGTTTTCAACAATTGGTACCAGAGCACCAAAGCATACAGGTTTTGGAATATTACATTGCAAAAATTGATTTTTTCTTGTGATGTGATATTTGATGAAGGGGAAGTTTGGAAAGATGAGCAACAAAAAAAACTGATAGTCATAGAAGAATATTTTACTTACCCCAACAATAGTTCAGATAGCAATTCGAGTGTAGTTTCTACTCCAAGTCCTTCAAGGAGATATACATGCAACAATTCAAGTGTCGCTTCTCCTTGAGAAGATTGAAGAGGTAATTTCAAACCTAAATTTTGCATTGTTTTCAAATATTAAAATTGAACCACCCAATTATGAAGATGTAGTAAAAGAAAAGGTTTGTATTGATGCCATGGAGGAGTTGATGATGATTAAGAAAAATGACACATGGGAGCTGGTAAATCTTTGAGAAGGAAAGGAACCCATTAGAGTGAAATGGGTTTATAAAACTAAGTGCAAAGCAGACAAAGCAATTGAAAAGCATAAAGCAAGATTGATTGTAAAAGGATATTCTCAACAACCCGATATTGATTATTTTGAGACCTTTGCTCTTGTTAAATTAGACATTATTAGAACTATTTTCACTAGCAACACAATACAAATTTAAGTTTTTTCAAGTGGATTTCAAATCTGCTTTTTTAAATGGTGTTTTGGATGAAGTCTATGTTGAACAACCCCCATAGTATGAGTTGAAAGGGCAAGAACACAAAGTTGACAAATTAAAAAAAAACACTCTATGGGCTTAAACAAGCACCAAGAGCATGGTATAGCAGGATAGATGGATATTTCCATAGCCATGGGTTTACAAGATGTGTAAGTGAACCCACTCTATATTTCAAATATGGTGATGATGGTGAGATATTGATTGTTTGCTTATATGTTGATGACTTGATATATATGGGAAATAACATAAATTTGAATGAATTTAAAAATGCAATGAAAAATAAATTTGAGATGACAAATTTGGGTTTGATGCACTATTTTCCTAGGATTTAAGTGAGACAATTAAATTATAGTATTTTTATCTCATCAGATAAATATGTTTCTAAATTAATTGAAAAGTTCAAAATATCAAAATATCAAAATGCAAATTTGTTAGTGCTCCTTTAAGTCTTGGTAAAAAGCTTATTAAGGATGATGGAAGTTGCAAGGTGAATTCCATAATTTATAGAAAGCTAGTAGGTAGTTTAACATAATTTAAAGCTACTAGGATAGATTTAATGTATGTTGTAAGTGTGGTTTCTAGGTTTATGCAAGATCCAACTGAGGTACACTTTAGGGTAGCAAAGATAATATTGAGGTATGTACAAGGAACAAGTGATTTTGGCATTTGGTATAGCAATTATGATGATTTTTGTCTGGTTGGATATTAAGATAGTGATTGGGTAGGTTGTCTTAATGATCGTAAGAGTACTTTTGAAAATGTTTTCAACATGGGAGTTGGTGCTATTTCCTGGTCATCTAAAAAGCAAGCAATATTTTCTTTGTCTACAATAGAATTTGAATATATTTCATCAATATCAAAATGTTAAGCTATTTGGTTGACAAGAATATTGAAAGAGAATCATGAGCAAATTTTTCGTGTTATAATTTTTGTGATAATACTTCTATAATTGCTTTGTCCAAGAATTCAGCTTTCCATAGTCGTATGAAGCATAGATATAAGATATCATTTCATCTAGGAGCTTTTTGAAGGACATGTTAAGATAAAGTTTTGCCCATCCAAGGAGCAACTTGTAGATGTGTTCACCAAGATGTTGCCAAAAGAAATCTTTGAGAGGCTTCTAACAAAATTGGGTGTTATTCCCTTAAGCATTAAGGGGGATAATGTTAAGTAATTGTTATTTGTAATGCTTGAGGATAGACAGGTTGATGTGGATAAGTTAAATGATGAATGAGTTAGGTGCTCATTATAGAAACTTCTTATAACTGTTTTGTGCTTCTATTAAATAAGTGTTAGGTAATAGATGAACATTCTGCAAATGCAATATCATGAAAATGATCCTTCTTCTTCAATTTTGTTAACTTGCAATATATATATATATGTTTCTTTCTCATGTGTGGGACCTTCCTTCCACACATAACCTTCATCTAATGATTCTTATCACTCCTTATTTTTCCTTGGGGATGCTCTTGTTGTTGCTCTTTCTCTTTTAGAGTAGCTTAGCCTCCATCTATTGATGTTGCTCTCCCATGAGCTTCTAGCTCATCGTTTAACCAACCTACAATTTGAATGTAGGAGTCTTATTGATTGCTCCAACATTCATCCTAAGCCACTCTACAAGTGCTTGGGACTCCTAGCTTCAACACCAACTTTGAGATTTAAGATTGACTTTGATATTAATTGTTGAAAAAAAGGTTTGCAAAACAAAGCACCACAAAACAAAACACCAAAAAATAACAACAATTTATAGAAAAAATATACCCCTATGAATGTTAAGAAAATTAAAGAAGAAGGATCATTTTCAAAGAATGTCCATACATTAAATAAAAGTACAAAACAATTATAAGTAGTTTCTATAACGAGCTCCTAACTAAAGTATCCTTTAGCTTATCCAAATCAACTTGCCTATCCTTTTTTTTTATGAGAAAAAGGTAAAAATTTTATTGAGAAAAACTCAAATTATACATTTACTGTTGATAACCTGCTTTTCTTGGCAAGGCTCAAAATGTGGCACAACTCTATTCCTTTGATTGTCCAACTTTTAGAAGTTTTAGTCCCTGCTGGATTACCCCTAAAGGTGTTCCATTTACCCTTTCCTTTTGAATCCATAGACTTCATCCTGAGTCTATAAGGCCCTCTTTCTATTATTATCCTTCCTTTATTAGTTCTCATATTGCAGTTGTTTCTAGAATTATGTCCATATATCTGCTTCATCCTCTGTTAGATGCGAGTCCTCTTGGGTTTTAGCCTGCACTGTCTCTAAAAGTTTCCTAATTAGAGTACCCAGGATTCTTTCCTATGGTCTAAATTCCTCATCAAAAATATTGTTATTATGTTCCAACCAAAGTTACCAATAGATGAAACCCAAACCCAAATCCCAAGTTATCTTCAAGGTCTTTGATTTGAATCTATCGATCTTCCAATAGTCCCAAAAGTTTTTCTCGGTGAGAATGGATCTTTCTGATTGACAAAAAATATTGTACCACAAACTCCAGACTTTTTGGGTATGGAGACACAAAAAAATGAGGTGGCCCATTGTTTCCTCCTCTTGGTGACACATTACACACCAGTTGGGTCCAATAAATCCACGTCTCCTCATGTTATCTAGAGTTATAATACTATTATGTGCAACCAACCACATAAAGCAATTCATCTTTGGCCATCCTTTGGGTTGCCATAATAGTAACCAAGGGGGATTTAGATCAATTTGAGTGCTTTGGATAAGCTTTCTATAACCTTATTTGACAATATAAATTCCTAATTGGGTATGTCCTCAACCAAGTTGATCAGGTCCTTTACTCTTGGCCACTTTCGTCTATCCAATATTTCTTTCAATCCTTTGTTCTTCTCAACCCATTCTTCTCTCAGCTTCTCTGGGACTTACCACTAACTAAGATTGTCTTGCAGTTGATCTGGCATTTTAAAATAGTGGCTTATGAGACTCCACCCTTTCCTATGAAACTTTTTATTGAGTCCTATTAAGTGGGGGTACTGATCAATTATGGGGGGAAATGTTCCCAAGAATCTTCCCATAGTCTAGCAGTTTTGCCATCTCCCACTTTCCAATATAACCCTTCTTTGATAAGTGATGCTCCTTTCTTTAGAGCTTTCCAGGTCTCTGATCCTTGTCCTGAAACTGGAAGACAAGGAAGATCTTTTATATTTTGTGGATAGTATTTAAATTTCAATACTTTTCTCCAGAGTTGGTCAGGATGAGTTAGCCATCTCTAATACAACTTGGTTGTTAGAGCTTGGTTTTTTGTCATTGCTATTCTAATTCCCAAACCTCCAACTTCCTTAGGCTTGCAAACCTTGTCCCAATTGACTAGTGCCCTTGTGTGGTTACCCTGCACTCCAAATTAAAGAAATTGTCTCATCATATTGTCCAAATCTTCTAGGATGCTCTTTGGGGTAGCCAAAATGGAGAATTTATAAACTGGAATTGCTTGTAAAACTGATGTAAGTAATGTTACTATTCCTCCAAAACTTAACCACCTATAGGTCCAATGCAAAATTTTTGAGTGGGTTTTGTCTCTTATTGATTTACAATATTTATTTTTGAGGTCTTTCTCTGTTAAGGGGATACCCAAACATTCTAAGGGTAGTGATGCCTCTGAGAATCTGAGGATGTGGGTTACCCGTTCTCTTAATTTTTTATCACATTAAAAAAACCACTATTAATTTTTCTTCATTTAGTAGTTTTCCAGTAGTCGCTATGTAGCACTCCAACATTTCTATGATATTGGTTGCTTCTCTTATTGTTGCTTCCCCCACAATATTGTGTCATCCAAAATTTGGAGGTGAGTAATCTTTATGTTCCTGCTTATCCTTACCCCTGAAATGGTATTCTCTGCTTTTCTCTTCTATATGAGTCTTTCCAAGCCCTCCGCAAAAATGATGAACAAAAATGGTGAAAGTGGATACCCTTACTGGATTCCTCTGGAAGCTTTAAATAGTTGGTATGGATTACCATTGATGAGCATTGAGAAAGAAACTGTAGAGATGCATTCCATAATCTATTTTATCTATTCTTCACTAAAACCAAATTTATACAGTATTTGGGCTAAAAATTTCAACTTACTCTATCATATGCCTTGGATAAATCTAGCTTAAGGAACATGCAGTTGTTTTCATTTTTGTGAAGCTCGTAAATGGTTTCTTGTGCTATCACAACTCCATCCAACATTTGTCTACCCTGCACAAATCGCCCTTGTTTAGGAGAGATTAACCCTGGTAAGATTTGTTTCAACCTGTTTGCAATCAATTTTCTTATGATATTATAAACCACATTGCATAGAGCAATTGGTCTATAGTTAGTGATATTTTCCATATCTCCACCTTTTGGGATGGGATCCAAAAATTTGTGATTCAAGGCTTTAAGGATTCTTCCACTAGTATTGACTTCTTCTACTGCTTGGGTTACATCCTTTGCAATTATATCCCAATAGGATCTATAGAAATCTACTAGAAATCCATCTGGACATGGGACCTTCCCTGTCTACATATTAAAAATTGTTTTTTTAACTTCTTCCTCTCTAATATCTCTTAAGAGCTTCTCATTTTGTTTTTGTGAAATTGAAATTGGTATGCTTTCTAAAATTTCCTCTTGGTGCTAAGTGGAAAGGTGTGGTTTTGTAGTACACAAAGTTGGAAAGTATTTATTTGTAGTTTCTTGCATACTTAGGGTAGTAGTTTCCCCGTTTTCGTCCCTTGTGGATAAGGTATCAATCCAATTATAGTGATTAAGTGTTGTGGTTAAGTGATGGAAAAATTGTGTATTACTGTCTCCCTCTTACAGCCAGATCATTCTTGCTTATTGTCTCTAGTAGGCTTCCTCTTTCTTATCTAACTCTTCTTCCTCTTGCATCAAAAGATTTTCTTTGTGGAGAAGCTCTTTAGAGATAGGTTTTGAGCGGATCCTTGTTATTTCTTGCACTCGAATTGAAATATTTGCTCTCTGTTGCTGGAAATCTATCCGATGAGATTTACTCCATTTTTTTAATTTACCTTTGATAAAATTTAATCTAGAGTGAAGCTGAAATTGTGTTATCCCATGTTCTGGTTTTCCTTGTTCCCACCACTGTTTCATTAGCTCTGGTAAGTCATTATTTTGGAGTAAAAAAGTCTCAAATCTAAAAGGATTATTCTTGATTTGAGGCCTTTTTCCTATGTAGATAGATATTGAAAATGGTTAGATGCTAACGAATTCAAAATTTGTGATTTACAGTGCCAAAGGGTGGAGACTTTCTCTCCCACAAGAAAACTATCTAATTTAGATTTTATTGTGAATTCTCCTTTTCTCTTATTAGTCCATGTGTTGCTACATCCTGGTGGGGGTAGCTCAATAAAATCTAAGTACTCTGATTGAGCCAACAACAACCAATCCTTCTCAATGAGTTGGGTCAAATATACTTCTTGATCCTGTACTGACATTTTAGCATTGATATCCCCTTCCACTATCTAAAAGTTTTTGGATGGGTTTCCCTCAACTATTGTACTATCTTCCATTGTATTTTTTGATATCATACCTATATCAATCCCTAAAAAGTAATTATCATACAAACTAATTATCATACAAACCAACCCAAAGTCCCTCTCCCTAAGTTTGGTAATGAGTATTCCTTTGGCTGAAGCCGAGTCCATAAATTGGAAGCAACTATTATTCCATGCTGTGGTAATTCCTCCTGAAAATCCTTGAGAAGCCTAGATCATAAAATTTGCCTACCCCCAACATTTCTTGGAAATATTTTCCATAGCTTCTAAGGAAGTTCTAGTTTCCTGTAGCAAAACCACATCTGGGTTTTTTTCTAAAATTATTTTCTTAATAGCCAATTGTCTAGGGTATCTGTTTAAACCCCTTATATTCCATGTGTTTATAATCATTGAGGGTCTATATTGTAGAATTTGTAAATGGACTTCACCAATCCAAATTCTCTCATTTGTTCTCCTTGTTGTATTTTGTCCTTATTTATTTTTCTTCCTACCCTTTGTGAACTTGCATTCTTTGGTCGCTTCTATATCTGGTTGATTCCTAGTGTTGGCTTCTCTCTGTTTTTCTCTACCACTCCCATAATGATATCTTTTGATGGATTTTGATCTTGTACATGCACTATCATTGCCCCTATCATATCATTTTGTTGAAACATAGATATCTTTGGTGTTTGTTGTTGCTCTTCCCAAGCCCTTAACAAGTCAATTTATTGGGACCTAGATGTCTCTGATTCTTGTTGTTGTGTCATAATATTTTGATTTTCTTGACTCTCCCCAATTTTAAAATTATGAGCAATTAAAATTTGGGAGGGATTTGTCTCTTGTGGGATGGGGGTGTGCTCTCGATGGATCTGTTGTTCTCCTTCTTGGTGTTGGTCTTTGTCATTGATCGTTTCCACCTCTGAATCCTCTTGCCCTTCCATTGGATCATCTAATTTAAGGATTTCCCCTCCAATCTGGATGTTGGTTCATTTTTCTTGGTTTAGTTGGATTTCATCCTCTTGCTTGATAATTATTTCTTTGGACTCTCCTTGTTACTGTTTGAAACCCTTCATCATTTTCTTTCTATGGGAGAGGATTTTCAAGATTAGTTTTAGATTGATGCATCTCCTCTCTCCTTATTTTATAGAAATTTCTTACCAAATGCCCATACTCATGGTAAGATCTACACCTAAAAGGAATCAATTCATAATCCACTTGTTGTTTCCATGTATTTCTTCACACTCGCAAGTCAATTTTTGTTAGGAGTGGCTTTTCTAGGTCCATATCCACACATATCCTTGCATATGCTGTTGATCCCCCCTATACTGATTCTCGTGATATTCCTATATATGTGCCCAAGAGATTACCAATTATCCCAAGGATATTCTCTCTCCAAAATTCATTAAAAATAAAACAATTTTTTAACATTCTCCTCCTTAATGCAAGGTTCTAATTTTAATTTCTTGAACAAAATTTTCTCTTCAACTTGTGCATTTAACTTCCTGCAAAAGTAACACATTCGACTTATGCTTCCAAACTACCACATCCACCCTATTTGTCCTATATTAATTTTTCCTTAACATTCCAAGATATTAGCTTGAAATTTATTCCACATCATGCAATAAAATGGTGTCTCTGGTTGAAACCCAAATGAATTAGCAATTGACAAAGCAAAATCAACACCAACATTCAATTTCAAAAAAGTTTGCTTAATGGAAGACTTAGAATGAATACACTTAACTAGAGACTTTGAACATAATCTCACTACAAAAGAGGACATTAACCAATTAACCAACCCATTAACCGATCCACGATTATTTTCATCCAAATGAGGAGAGGAAATGGAAGCATCCTTTCATTTTTTTATTTTTTCACTTGCTCTTTTCATATTTTGTTGCATACTTTTCTTTGAAATTTCTTTGTAATATTTATAGAAATAAGTTGGGAATTTATTTTCTACATTATGTCTAGTTATTTTTAGAAATTTTGGTTTTAAATTATTTTATATATAGATAGTTTGTTTCTTTGTAATTTTTTGTTGAATTTGTTTTTTGATTGATATAAGGAAGGGGTTTTGAAAGGATCCCTGAAACTTTTACAAAAGGAGAAGGCCCTTATAGAAGGACCTCAAGGATAACCACCCAACAATAGTAGAGAGGAAGTCTTGAGTCCTAAACAAAACACAGGCATGCTCTAGGACAACTAAAACAGAGAATAAAAAATAATAATCTGAAAAGAAACATGGAAGGAAAGACAAGAGATAGAGGATCCATAAAATAGGATCTAATCAGTACCAGTAGGAGTAGATGGGTCTTCCAGGTCTTTAGGGTCCACATCCTCATATTTGGACTTGTACTCATCCATTAGGGAGGCAAATATCCTAGAGGGGAGCCCATGGTCGGGCTTCCACGTATGATATTTCACACAATGAGAAAATATCCTAGAGGGGAGCCTTCTTAACCAATGCTGGACTGCAGGTCGATGTGGCCCTCCAAATTTGGTCCTAAGAGAAGCTTGGTAGCCTTGAAGCAGAGAGCAGCTTGACAGGTAGCAATAGAGAGGGGGCAACAAGTCTGTTGCCTGGTCAACAAACTTCCTTGCCAAAAGTATCTTGTGAGCCAAGAGATCATGATTGGATTGAAAACTAAGATATGACACATGGCAAGATAGGGTAGGAGAGTATGGGTGTGAGTCAACTTAAAATTTAGAGCACTCTTGGCGAAGGAAGTTTTGGAGCAACCAATATAGGGAAACCTTGAGGACCTCCTCCAAAGATACCAAAAAATAGGAATAACAAAAGAAGAGGTTGACCAAACCAAGGGTTTAGACTGAGAGGGACCATCCACCTAAATAAGAAGGTACATATTAGCATTAATAATCTTGGTCCAAATCATCATGGTTATAAACCTATTGCAATATTGAAGAAAAGTTGCTTCTCCAAATGGAGAGGTCCTCCTGAGAAATGCCAAGGTTGGCCAGGAAGTCTATAGCTTTATTGCCTTCACGGTAGACATGCTAGATTTGGGTATTTTCGAATTGTAAAATGATTCTTTTAGCCTCCTCCATGATTGTTTCAATGCTCCAAGCCAGGGGATAAAAGCCTTTCAACATATTGATAATGTTCATGGAGCCTCCTTCGATGATAATATTTCAGATAGGGAGGTTTTCCAATAGTTTTAAACCTTGGTAAACAACTCTTGCCTCAACAAAATGACTAGTATGGAGGCACAATATTTTTGCATAGGCATGAATAATATATCCATTATCATCTTTGAGAACTCCTCCCACTCCAAAAACTATAGGATTGCCCTTGGAAACCCCATCAAAGTTTAATTTTAACCATCCCCATCAGAGGAAAGTTTAATTTCCTTTTGAATTTATTATAATTTAATCATAAGTATTTGATGAAGTATGTTTTTAAGTTATTTTTTGGGTTAATCATAAGGCATAACCATATTTCTTCATTATCTATTTTCCTTAGAAAATTCATTTATAAGATTATTGATTTTAATTTTTATTATTTATTTTTTTCATGTTAATAATTTTCTATTTATATTTGATCATTATCTATTTTATGTCATCTCATCGTAATTTTTAAACTGTATTTTGAGATGCCATGTAGGCTTCAAAAATGAATAGATATCTTTAATTAAATTGAGACAAACAAACAAAATTTATTTTTTCAAAATCGTAGGTTGTGTTAATATAAACAAATTAATAAGATTTAAAATGTGGTCATATATAGTTGGCCATATGTGCAAGTAAAAGGGATTTGTTTTTAAAAAATCTAAGGTTAAAACTTTAGACAATTTTATTAAATTTGGATTATTTTTTTCTTAAGTACTCTTCCAAAGTTTTCATTTATCAATTACAACTATCAGATTAGTAACAATCTAATTTCAATGTTATAACTAATAATTTTATTATATGTACTAGTGCTAACTAGTTTATGGATTAATGGATTTTGAATCTATGATTATTAAAATTATTGGAGGTATTAAATTGTTTGATCCCATTGTAAATATTTAGATTAGAGCATGTTAAAATTTGTATCTGTAATATGTGGCAAGTTAATAGGTGTGAGCACGTGTCATGTAATTAAGAGCATGAGGTGTCTAGAGTGGTGTTTAATTTTAGAAGTAGGAAGTTATATGCAATAATGAGAAACTTTATCATTATGTAATATGTAAGATTTATTATATAAAATAGGAATATTAAATATTAAGTTCTCTGATGAGTTTTTAGAAGAGCAAAGGTCGAGAGAAATTTAATATGAAGAGTCTCATGTAAAAGGTAACTCAAAGAAGCTTTGCATTTATGCATTGCTTGAGTTTTCTCAATAAATTTTTTTGTGATATTGATGTTCATTTGATATATTAATGATATAGATGTAATTTATTGATCTTGGAATTATTTAACCTATGAAAATAACACTATTTTGGAAACAGTGGTATCGAAGCCACCGTGAATGAGCTTGGATTGAGCCACATTGAGTAAAAGAGTTGCAGGGAGGAACGTGATAGGAATTGTTGAAGGTGACGAAGGAAGAAGATTTGGAGATAGCTAGAAGAAGGATTACTAGTTTGGATAATGAGATAGGAGTAGCAAGAAGAGAAGTTGGACGTGAGATTAGAAGTCAACCAAATATCAAATGGATACAACAATTAAAAACTTGGAGAGAGGAGGTTGCAAGGAACATTTAAATGATGCTAATTGAAGGAAGAGAAGAGTGTAGAGAGAATGTGATTGGAGGAATAACGAGTGTTAGAAGAGGATAATATTGTAGAGGAGAACAGAGCAGACAAACATTATGGAGCGTTGAGCATTTTGAAGTCGCAAACACTACGAACAAATATTGAGAACATAGAGGAGTGTTGATATTTTTAAATGTTGCATGTGTTGCACCAAAGACAAGCATTAAAGTTTGAGAAAGGAGAGATAAGCATTGAAATTGAAGAATGCAAATATGAGCACAAAAATTTGAGAATGTAAAGGAAGCTTTGAATCTTGTGACATGAGAGGAAGTGTTGAAGCTTGAGACCAATAAACATTAGGATCTTCCAAGAAGGAGATATTCTAGTCGTATTTTGTTGCATTAGAGCCCGCTGGAGAACAAAACACAGAGAGGTTTAATGCCTGAGTGCAGAATTGAAAGGTGATTGGGTATCACTGTCTGAGTAACGACTTGGTAGGAGATATTGGAAATGTTAATGCAAATAGTGGATGAGACGTTGGAGAGAAGGTCACCATTTAAGGTAAATTATAACCTTTGCATTATTTAATGTTATTGCACACACATTTGAAGGATTTAATTTAATTTGATTTGATTTGAAGTGGAGTGATAAGAAGATAAAAGCATAAATTGTTTTTTAAAATGAATGATTGAGAGTTATATGTAGAAATAATTAATTATTGAAAGGAAGAAATTAATTGATTAGAGAACTAAATTAACAATCAAATAAATTGATTTGAAGAATGAAGGAATGAAAATTGAATTGAATTGTTTTGAAGAATTGAATTATTGAAAGGGAGATATAAGAAGAAAACTTAAATATTGAATTGATGAATGAAGGAAATGGATTAATGAATTGAAGAAATTGATTGATTAATTGGGAGATATAAGAAAAAGAATTTTATATTTTAATTTGAAATTTAATTGATAAAGGAAAATTGAAAGAATTGATTTGATAAAATTGAAATTGAAGGGAGATGATTAAAATTTGCAATTGATTGATTGAGAAATTGAATTAAAGGGAGTTATAAGAAGTGAATAAAATTTATTAAATAAAATAATTTGATTGATTGAATTTAATTGAAGAAGAGGAATTGATTGAACGAAAAATTAAAATTAAAGAAATTGAGGAAGTGAAGAAATAATTTTGGAGATAAAAATATTGGAGAAGAAAGATAAATTAAAAATAAAATATTTTAAGCTTGGGAGTAATAAGGAATTCCACATCAAAGAAACAAATTACTATGGAAATAAAGGAAACAAAAGAAAAAAAAAATATCTAGAAAACATTACTAGAATATAGTGAGGAGATGTTAAAAAATCTAAAACATTGCACACAACGCATGATGGAGAACACAAAAGAACTAAAAAATCTATTAATGAAGTTAAATCGAGTTTTACAAACAATTTTCAGAGAAGTCAAAGATGAACATTTTGTAACATTTAAATATTATCTAAGCACAAAATTTACTGAAGCAAGTGAAAACTCTAAAAGTACTATTACAAGACCTATTGATATAGGAAAAGTAGCATATATGCATAAAAGAAAAAAATAATTGTTGAATATCAAATGGTGTGACCGTGAAATTGAGGACAAAAAGGATGTGAGCATTGAAGAAAAATATTAAAAATATATAGATTTGAAGTCTTCAAATAGCAATAAGGATCATGATAAACTAGAAAAGTGCACAAAATCAATTGAAACTAAATATGGATGTGATAGAAAAAATAACGAATTATTACACTCTACAACAAGTAGAGACAATAATGATGGAAGTCATTTATTATATTATTGTGGTGACTTGTTGATAAATATGATAGGAATAGGGAATAATGCAAAATAAGAACTCAAGTCAAAGTAAAAAGAACAAGACCAAGAAAAAGAAGCACAAGACAAAAGGCCTTCATACCAAATAATGTAATAAGGGGGGGGGGGGGGAGGGGGGGGTGTTGAAGGTATTACATTATTTTGTTCCATTTTAAATATTTATATTAGAGAGTGTGTTTATTATTTGTGTATATAGTATGTATCAAGTTAGTAGGTGTGAGCATGTGTCATGTAATTAAGTGTGTGAGGTGTCTAGTTAGCAAGTGAGAGTTATTTAAGTGATGTGTCAATTTTAGAAGTAGGGAGTTATATGCAATCATGAGAGACTTTGTATTTATGTAATATGTGATATTTACTATGTAAGAGAGGAATATGAAGAGTTAAGTTCTCATATGAGTTTTGAGGAGAGCAAAGGTCAAGAGTCATGCAATATGAAGAGTCACACATATCTTTATATTGAAGACAAAACTATGGTAACTTAAAGAAGCTTTGAATTTATGCATTGCTTGAGTTTTTAAATAATTGTTTTGTGAGTTTTATGTGAGATTGATGTTCATTTAGTATATTTATGATATTGATGTGATTTATTGATCCTGGAATTATTTAACCTATGAGAATAATATTATTTTGCTAACAAAAATATTGTATTATAAAGGTCTTGTAATACCTGGTATGTTTTTTTTTTTGGTATAAGGTAGAGGTGGTTATAAGGTCCACAAACCTTTTACAAAGTCAAAATGGGCTGGTTCTAGCATCAAGCCCGTATAATCAAAATACAAAATGGATCTTTCTAAGACTCACATTAAGCCATACTTAGAGTCCACGGTCCTATACTTGTCGCTTGACTATTCAGGATAAAACAAAAACCAAACAACACCTAGCACTTACTAACACTAGGTTGTCTGTCTCGTACACTTGTCACCTCCCAGGCCCCAACAAATGGGATGCCTTTTCTCGCCTAATTCCATCCGTCGGATTACTCATCATCAGCCCCTCCGATCTCCCGATGCTCTAACGGGTTTGATCTTAGCTCTTCTCTAGCAACCAACACCAATAGTTCTTGAGGGAAGTTATCCTTCCAAATTTGCATCTCCCCACAAAAACTACAATATTTGCCATTAGATCCGCTGCTCTGGTTCCCTTCTCTGAAGGTGTGTTGGATTCGGGCATTAACCAAATGAGATTTATGAATCTTTGCTTCTAGGATAAGCTCCAATATGGTCCAGCTGGGGTCTTTATCCTCCTTAATTGCCTTGATTATATTAAGCGAATCCCCTTCAAAGATAACTTCCTTATAACCCTCAAGTCCGGAAATTCTCATTGCTCGCATGCGAGCTCGGGCTCCGCAAAATGATTTGTTTGAGTTCCCAAAGGCTCTGCAAAGGCAAGGACCACTTTTCCTTCCTCATTTCTCAAAACTCCTCCTGCTCCTGCAGCCCCGGATTTCCTTTGGCTGCCCCGTCAAAATTAAACTTAACCCACTTTTGTGTGGGGGTATCCACTTGACACCATCCCGTGGGTTGGTTGTAATGTCTAGGTCCTGGAAGTTCCTCTCCCCGAGTTCCGCAAAATCCTCCTTTCCCTTAGAGACATGGTCTCATTTTTGAAGAAGAAAGTTTTCCGAGTTTTCTTTCAAAGCTCGATTATTTTATTACCACATAACCTGGGATCTTTCTTACGTCCTTTAAATACTCTCTTATTTCTCTCATTCCATATCCCCCATAAAAAATGGGGTAAGTTGAGCTTCCAGAGCCAAGTCAAAAGCTTTTCCCGGAAGGGGGAAGCCCACTGTATGCAGAAGTCAGACATGCTATTTGGACAGACCCAATCTATATGAAATTTGGACAGGATCATTTGGAAGACTGTACAAGAAAAATCACAAGTTAGAAATATATGACTTACAGATTCTATTGCTTTCTCACACAAGATACATCGATTGATGAATTGGAAACCTCTCCTTTGCAGATTATCCGTTGTCGGGATCTTATTTTGAACTGCCAACCAAAAGAAGAAAGCTATTTTTGGGGTTAAATTATTTAACCAAATAACGAAGTCGGAGTCCGACCATTGAATCCCGAGTGGATTAACTTATAGGCGGTTTTCTTGAATAGATCCCACTTGTAGTTTTGCCCCAAATCGCATTGTCTCTTCCTCCCCAGGAATGATCGGGAACACCCTTAAAGCATCATTGAGTTTGGTTAGGGCCACCTTCTCTTGCTCTGACAGATTATGAACTGTGATTTTCTTCCAAGAAGAAGTTTCTTGTGCTACAGCAATAAAATCCCCTACTTTTCCTCCCATTTCCTTCGAAAGTTTATGTTGGAGGACCTGAAGGTCTAAGTTATCTTTCAGAGGGGCCTCTTCCAACCACGGGTCTTTCCAAAAGTCCACTTGTCTTCCATTACCAATTCTCCATCTGATGCCTTTCCTGACTACCTCCCAACATTCGAGCAAACAATTCCAAAAATAGGATCCTCTAGGAAGATTATCAGCTTTCGAGAAGTCCTGATTATTTCTGATATATTTTGCCTTAAGAAGTTTTACCCATCCCAATTGATCATTATTGATAAATCTCCATACTTGTTTGCCAATCAGAGCTTGATTCAATTCTTTCATTCTCTTTAACCCCAGGCCCCCATGATCCTTGCTTGCACACACCTGATTCCATGCTACCAACGAAATTCTCTTTCTCTCCTCTGAACCGTGAAGAGCATTAAGATATGAAGGTCTCCAGTTGCCAGGTTTCTCTTTGTCTCCTTCTTGGGTCTTCCTTTGATCTTGACGCATAGAGTCCTGGTCCCCCTCAGAGAAATCTTCAACCGCATCCGCCCAACGCCCTTGGACCGGTTCCAATAGAACTTCCTTGTCCACATCCTCCGCCTGGGGGCTTGCTATCTCGCCAGAGCCCCCACCTGCCGCGTCTGCTGATCTGCCCTCTGAAGTCCCACACCTAGGGTTTGATGCCCCTAGACCTCTCGCTCCTCCTCCTTGCTGCTCCTCCTCCTGGTATGTTGCCTAATGTAATGAAATTTTTTTTAGTTCCATGGCACTATCCATTAAACTATAAAATAAAAGGTATAATATATGAATAAACTAAACTACAACTTATTTGGTGCATTATGAGTTATGCGATATGCTTGAGATATATTGTGGCAATCCTTACATTTTTAAGATCATATTGCTTTACATAGGAGGTATTTATCTTGTCTCTTGTCGTTTTATTGTTGTTGAGGTCTTTTATCACTATCTTAAGGTATAGGCCTTGATTATATATGGTTATTGCTTGTATTTGTGCTAGTTAGTTTTGTTGTGTTAGCAATGAGAGTGGAGCTAAGATTAGTCAATGGTTCTAAAGACATCAAAGCCTAACATTTGGCTCCATTGTGTTTCATAAGTTGGTAATTCTAAGGATATTTTGATATTTATTTTTTGATCCCAAAGTTTGTAATGCAAGTAAGTGTTTTATTATTAGATAATAAGAGAGGTTTTGGAAGGGATACCAAACCTTGTTATAAAAAGGATCAGAGAGAGCTCAGGGCCACACCATAAAACTCAAACAAGCACAACTAATTGAGATAAACATTCACTCAAGAAACAAGCAAATCAAAACATAGACAAAAAGAAGCACAACATATATAGACTGAGATTAATATTACAATCCATGCAAAATATTTACTAAGGAAAATAAAAAACCTGCAAAATGATAGACTTGATAACAATCCACAAAAGACAGAACACGAAGCCCAAGCAAAGCAGACAATATGAAAGGAGGAGAAATGAATCTCCAGAGCCTACTTGGGGCTCTCACATGAAAGGAGGAGAAATGAATCTCCAGAGCAGACAATATGATGAGACATTTCACAGATGTCTTGGATGTAAGCTATCACCACTTGAGGAGCACCCAACAATATCTTATGGTTCTCCTCGACAATGATTTGGGATGGCGAGGGGTCAGGAGGCTGAGGGTCAAAAGGAGGAGATATTTCATTAGCTTCTTTTGAAGAATTAGAAAGCTTTGAATTTTCATCACTAGAAGGCTATCCTTTGAGTCGGTCACCTCAACTGAAATAGGGGAGTTTTCAATCTCCCTAGCCTTTGAAGAAATCCATTTAGATCTTCATGCATGGCCCCCTTTGTTAGAACTAGGTATTATTGTTGATATTCTATTGGTTTTAGAATTTCCTTTCATAGAGGAAAAGGGAGTCATAGACTCATCATAATCCGACTATGTAGATTTCTTTGCATCCCTGGATGACAATAGGGGTGGATCATGAGTTAGAGGGATCTTTTGAAACTTGATTTTTGTGAGCGCCTCCTCCATTGATATACCCTTAGATTTTACCATGAACTCAAAGGTCAGCAGCATAAGCCCTTTATGGATAGAGTTCAGCCCTTTCCCTCCCCTTACATCCATCAATTATTTTACCAATGAATGGTAAAGGAAAAGGGGGATATTCATGAGCCACTTTCTCCTAACCTAATTTAGGAACATAATATGAAAAATATGCAACACTTCCTTGTTTGTGTTCAAAGTGAAGTAGTTCATTATAACTATAATTAACCGATTATAGGGTGTTGTAAAATCTTTATCATCATATCCATTTTGTAGCTTCGATAGATATTTCCCTGCTTCTCAAAATAAATTTCATTCTCTCTTGAGAGTATTTTTGTGATGTGACATGCGTCGTCTATAGGAATACATGTCACCTTACCCACTAAGGCCGCTAAGAACTAAAATTCCTATCCACTAGACCTAACCCAACCTTTCCTCCATGAGTGTGTTATCGATTTGGAGAGACCTTTATGGTGTCCATTAAAGGATTGAAGGTAATCCAACAACCCACATTTTTGCATTATTTTTCTTACTTCATCATCAATCTCTAGGATATTTGGCTCTATAGGGACCTTGAAATTCTTCTACGTAGATCTTTGTCCCATGTTGAAACACTGCTTAATAGGAAAATAAGAATCAGACATCATACTCCAACCACACTTTAAATTAAAGAATACCTCACCAAGATGAAATAGCAAACATAAGGCCCTGAACTGTATCTAGAAACAAGTTTCAACGAGATTTTAAAAAATTACCAAGGGACGCAACATGACAAAAAATGTATGCTCTTTTAGGATTACAATGCTCTTTGGGACTAAAATAGAGCTTGCGTATCAAACCAAGGATCTTGATGTTGTCGTCATGGTTTGATAAGTGTGCATGGATAAGGAGTCTTTTCCCCCACAAAAGCCATGGGGTAAATGATATTTTCCAATCCAACCATAGTTAGTAGAGTTGTCACGGATCTGCCTAGAGAAGGATATCCTTAAAAAGTTGCAGGGTATCTACCAAGAACAAGAGTTAAATAAAAGCAAGGACAAGAGGTAGGTGATAACATTTCCACCTAAGAAACTTTCAAGGTGGCAAATTATCAACCTAGGTAGTTGGTCGGACACCAAATATGAGCTATGAAAGGCCTGATTAAACTAATCCATGATTATATATGGGTCCCACCAACCCACAAGAAGGAAAGCACCGGTTCCAAGGCCCCCCAAGCTGCTAATAGATGGGCTACCATGAAGGGGAATGATGAAACTAATACACATGGGAAAATAATAGACGTGGCACCACCTAAACCCATAGAAGGAGAAAGACATCTTGTAACTTCTAACCACCATGAGAGGATTTAATATAATTGATTTGGTACCAAAAATGCCACTTTCAAATTTAAAAGAGTGTTTAAAACCACCACAACAACTCAAACCCAAACCTATACTCACCCCAAAATAGAGCGAGCCAAAGAAATAAAAAAACCAATATGGGAGAAGCAAGAGGTGGAGAGGAATAAAAAAACTCCTTTCAACAATCCGTAAACTGGACACATCCAATGACATTGATAATTAAAATCTAGAGGCTTTAAGAAAAATTCAAATTCTAAAATTTTAATTCTCATTGGGAGAAACCAATGTTAGCCATACTTTAGTATGATATGATAAATATTGGAAGTTGATAAAACATGAAAATTTCTATTTTTAGATTTGAAGAGAAATAGTAAAATGAAAGGTCACTAGATAAGAAGAGGAAATAAACATGATTTTTGGCCTTCTATGCCCCACTTTCCTTCCCCATTACTAGAAAAGCATAAATTGGAGTTGTTTTCTATATTTTCTATTCAATGGCAAGGCAAGAATTTGGGAGTAATTGTCTTTTAAGAGAGACTTTGTTCTACTCATGCATATTGTACTCTCAACTATAGTTCAACAATATAAGTTGTAGTGTTGGAGATATTACATTATTTGGTAGATGTTAAAGTACCCCCATAGTACATTTGTATATTTATAAATATTATATTAGGGTGGGATTTATTATATTAATACGTGTGAGTTATATTTCCCTTTAATTATGTGTTAGTGTGTGAAAAGAGTCCAAGTGTCATGTAACAATGTGTGCAAGTGTGTTGAGTATGAGAGTGTGTAATGTATCATGTAAGTAAGTCAAGAGTCATGTCTGTAGATATCAAGTATACAAGTGAAGAGTCACATGATATGTGACAAGATGCAAGGTCAAGATACATGATAGGTTTGTCATATGTGAGGAATAGGGAAAAATGCATCTCTCAGATATGTGAGGAGAACAATAGTCAAATTATTGAAAGGTCACTTGTAAGGTTATATTATGGAGACAAAGCTCCAAAGCTCCGTGTATTGTATCAAGAAATATAAAAAAATAATAGGTATCTTGTATATTTTATGAACAATATTGTAAGTTTATTTATTTATGCAATATAATTGTTATTTCATTTAAATTATATTCATTGATATTGACCAGTTAGATTGAATGCTCTACTATTGAGTTGGATTAATGATCCTATGATTTAATCTTTCTAAAAAGCCATTAGTGGTTCAGAGTTATACTCTGGCCAAATTGTCATTTGATATTGTTAAAGAAATGATTTATTTCATCCTAAGAAAGTTTGCAAGAAATTTATCATCGATTGATATTACACCGATAGAGAAACATATTGATTTTTTTATATATATATTAGATACAAGAAGAGGTTTCAAAGGGTCCCCAAATATTTTACATCAAGATAAACACAACACAACTTAGCCCAAAATCCAAAAGAGCAAAATCCAAAAACTATGAAACAACACCTAACTGCAGGGTAGCCAACAACTAAGAAACTACACCCTCACCAACAAGATAAGCAAGGGATAAGAGGAAGATAAAACAAGACCAATGACCAACCAAAAATAACATAGGCCAGAGGACGCGACCAGATTAAAACAAAATCCAAATGATAGCCAAAAGGCTGACAAAAGATAAGGGTATGAAAGGCCTCACACCCCAGGAGAGTCTTCACCCCTTTCAAAATAGAAGATCTAGGAATTTCCTAGTTTCATAACAACATGGCCTTAATTTCCTCCGCGCAGGCAATAAAAACATTTAAGGTGTTGATGAGAGAATGCTGGTAATAAACCACCAATATAAAGACATAACTCATTGTTGAGGGATCCAATTGTAAGCTTGAAGCACCTTCATAATTGCACTTCATCGATCTCGAGAATGATTTCACTTTTTTCTTCATGGGAGAAGGGTCCTCTACCTTTAAAATATCAACATACATAGGGTATTTTTTAGCTTTGGTAGCTTTTGCAAACTATTGCTTGAATCTTCTCACTTTCTCCTCCCTACTATGGAAAGGAAATTTTCCCTAAATTCCTTCAGAATTTCTTTTTCTTTCCTTTTAACAATAATAGGACTGGATAAAATCTCCTTTGTAGGCTTCAAATTAATATGATAAGAGCGGTTCCCCTCCAACGAATCCTCAAAGCTCATAAAATTTGATTGAGGGGTCATCAAGTTGAGAGCTCTACCCTTCTTGATCCACCCTTGATACTCACCATGTGTTCAAAGATAAGAAAAACTAGCCCTTGGCATGATCAAAGTGGTCCCCCTAAAACGAATCCTTAGAGCTTGTAGAATTTGATTGAGGGGTCATCGAGTTGAAGGCCACCCTTCTTGACCCACCCTTGATACTCACCATGTGTTCAAAGATAAGCAAAACCAACCCTTGGTGAAATAGGTAGATTTTTATTTGGAGTTTGAAAATTGATTTGAAAGATATTTGAATATTCTTGCAAATTGTAGAAGAGAAGATATCTTAAAAATAAATAAATATTGCAAAAGGATAATATATACAATGAAGTAGAAGCCATGTGAAGAGGATATATCACTGTATAAGAAATATTGGATTGAAATTCACCTTGATATTGACTTTGAGCCAATTTGAATGCAAGGATATTACATTTTGCAACATTGAAAGGTAAAGGTCAAATAAAAACCAACAAAATTCAAATAATAGAGAAGAAAGTGACACAAAGTGCATAGGTAAAAGTAAAATCAATAAATCCAAAAAGTAGAGGAAAAGTAGAACTGGCAGAGCCAAAGAATGAAAGTGTAAGCAACATTAAAGAACATAGGTGATTGTGTTGAAAGTAACACCCAAAGAACAAAGGTGATCGAAGCCAAAGAGTAGAGAAGAAAGCAAAACCGATAGATCCAAAGAGGAGTAAAAGTGATGCCAAAGAGCTAAGTTAACCATTGAATGATGAATCTAAATGCTTGAAATTAGAACCAAACAATTGTTGGTGAAAAAAAAAGAGCAATTCCATGGATGATAGATTGAAGAGTTTGTGAACACATTTGAGTCAAGGTAGAAGTTTGTGAAATGCATGCAAGCCAAGGTCGAATGTGCAAAATTAGAATATGTAACATCTCTTAAGAAGGAAGAATAACCATAATGCTCCACACATATATATCCAATTTACACATGGAAGGTAGAAAGAAAAAAGTAAAGGTAAGTGCATTTATACCCTGAGTTATTCATTTCGGGTTAGAGCGCAAATTTAAATTTATTTTTGGCATAATTAATGGAAGATATAAGGTAGTGTTGAGTGGTATTTTCACCCAATTGTGAAAGTACACTCTCCTTTAGGATTTGGGTTCCAAATCCCCTCTTGCAAAGAAGTTAAAAAAACAACTTCTCCAAGGTCTCCGCTATACTAGCATTTGCATATGTGTATTAATAATCTCAAATAAAGATATTCAATTTAAATGCTTGGAACACCTTAGTGATTGCAAGTAACTGTAAACAAGGGGCAATGTTGATTTATTTCACCATGAAACTTTAGTGATTGTTCATTTTTTTTTTTGGATTTTGAAATTTTTTAAATGTTTATTTTAATGCCTTGAAAAGTTAAAATTTCTAGAACAAAAAAAATAAAAAATGAAGAAAATGAAAATGAAATGCAGAAAACTGAAAATAAAATGCTTCCAGTATGATGCTATCCTATTCCGACAAAACCGAAGATGTGAGGTCTCCGTGCATGCAACTTAACCTATTGGACTTGCAAAACAAGCACAATCCCCATAGACTAAGTGCTGGTTCCTAGGATACGGAATAAAATTCAGATTTCAAATATTCGCCTAATGTAACCCAAAAAACATGGCATTAACATTATCTATAAATTCAAAATTTGAAATAATGAAAGAATAAACAGTAAATCCATAGCATGCAAATAAAATCTCCTTCTTTCTTGCCCACAAGATGCAAATTTCTGAAAACTTTTGCATTAAAAATATGTCATTTTACAATAGCAGAATTTTTGGTTTTCCCAAACCAGTCTGTAGAAGGAAAACAACTCAAACAGGTCCATAATGGCATTTTCGCCTTCAACTCTACAACTCTGCTCGTAGCAGTTTTCAACCCTTTCTGTGGAAGAAGAAAAACCAGTCCAATGTGGAAGAAAATATCTAGAGAAACCTAGTGCTAAGGCCTTGCCTTCATTACTGCAATCTTCTCTGAAAAGTTCCCCCTCTCTTCTGGCCTCTTTGAATGGCGTATTTAAACTTCTAAAAAAACGTTGTTTCCTTCCCTAACGGTTCATTTCATTTGCCGATGGCTGTTCGTTTCACCTTCCCTGACTGTTCATTTCACCTTCCCTTGTATGCGTGTGCTTTGCTTTCCATTTTGTGGCCCTTCGCTACGTTTTCTCCACATGGGCTTGCATCCGTTTCCCTCCGTGTGTAACGACCATCTTAAATGATTTCAAATCATTAAATATTCCTTATGTAATGCTTTTTCTTCTTCATTGGATTTTGTCCTTATGTCCACGTCACTATGCAGGTCTGTTACCTTGGCAAAAATGGAACATGTCGCGATATCGCGACGCTTCTTGTTTCTTTGTTTGCCTGCCCCTTTTGAATCGCAAAAATGTAACATGTCACGATATCACGACACTTTTGGCCCCTTCCGTATTTTGTTGCTTTTAGCCGCAAAAATGTAACATGTCGTGATATCGCGACACTTTTTCTTTCTTCTCTCTCTCTTTGCTTTGAATCGTGAAAATGCAACATGTCGCGATATCGCGACACTTTTTCCTTCTGGCCGCGAAAATGCAACATGTCGCGATATCGCGACACTTTTTGTCTTTGGCCACGAAAACGCAACATGTCGCGATATCGCGACACTTTTCTTTCTTCTTCTTTCTTTTCTCGTTTGGTCGCGAAAATGCAACATGTCGCGATATCGCGACACTTTTCTTTCTTCTTCTTTCTTTCCTCATTTGGTCGCGAAAATGCAACATGTCGCGATATCACGACACTTTTATTTCTTCTTCTTTATTTTCTTGTTTGGTCGAGAAAATGCAACATGTCGTGATATCACGACACTTTTTCCTTCTGGTCGCGAAAATGCAACATGTCGCGATATCGCGACACTTTTTGTCTTTGGCCGCGAAAACGCAACATGTCGTGATATCGTGACACTTTTATTTCTTGTTCTTTCTTTCCTCGTTTGGTCGCAAAAATGCAACATGTCACGATATCACGACACTTTTCTTTCTTCTCTTTTCCTTTGCTTTGGGCCGCAAAAATGCAACATGTCGCGATATCGCGACACTTTTCTCTCTTGGCTGCGACAGTGCAACATGTCACGATATCACGACACTTTTTCTCCTTGTGGTGTTTTGCTTTTTTTTTTTGAACTTTAGCCTATGGGCCACTTCGGTCTTCTTGGAACACATGCAGAAAAGGTGGGTCCCCCATTTTGGGGTATGTTGTGGAGCAGCCACAACAGGTAGTTTAGATAAAAAAAAATTCAATTAATTATGAAGTGATTTATTGGAGATATAAGGTGAAAACAAATAATTTTATGATTAGTTAATTGAATTAAACTTGGGAGATATAAGGAAATAAGATAAATAAGAAATATGTTGATTTATTTCTTAAATAAATTTAAAAAAATTGGATATTTTGAAGAAATAAAATGAGGGAGACAAGAAAAAATGAAGTTGAAATTTGAATTTAATCAATATATTTGAAGAATTGAAATTATTTTATTGTTGAAATTAAAATTTTGGAGAAATAAGGATTTCAACATCAAAGGAATTCATCATGGAAGAAATTATTAGAAATGCATTTTTAGAAGATTGTGAAGAAATGTTGGAAAAACTAAAATTCTATACACAAAATATGATGGATAATTTTTATGAGCAAAAAGATATACTAGATAGCTTGAAGAAAAAATTATCTTTAATTCTCAAAAATGCTAAAGATGAAACATTTACAACATTCATCAACTATCTTCATGAAAAACTCTTTGGAGCATGGTGGTACCTATTGAAGTAGGTATAGTGATGTACATGACATTACTCACTTTTGAGATTTATCAAGAAAAAACAAGAAGGGAAAACTAAGATGAAAGATACCAATTGTGATACAATAGATTTGAATATGTCAACTTCAATGTGGAATCATTAAATTTCAATATTCATATACTATTGTGATGATTTACCAATCCAATATCCAAAATTTACATTAGAAAACAAGTTCATGACCAAGACTAAGAAAAAGTAGAAAGCAAAAAATCAAAAGAAGAACAAGGCAAAGAGACAAAGAAAAAAATTTGGAGACAAAAAAGAACAAAGCAAAGAAATTAAGGTAATAGATTGAAGAATTAAGTCTTCAAACCAAATAATGTAATACAGGAGGGTGTTGGAGATATTACATTATTTGGTAGATGTTAAAGTACCCCCATGGTACATTTGTATAATTATAAATATTATATTAGGGTATGATTTATTAGATTAAGGTGCATAGTTTATATTTTCCTTAAAGAATGTGTTAATGTGTGAAAAATATCCAAGTGTCATGTAACAATGTGTGCAAGTGTGTAGAGTGTGAGAGTGTGCAATGTGTCATGTAAGTAAGTCCAGAGTTGTGTGTAGGTGTCAAGTATACAAGTGAAGAGTCACATGATATGTGACAAGATGTAAAGTCAAGATACATGAGAGGTTTGTCATATATGAGGAATAGAAAGAATGCATCTCCTATATATGTGAGGAGAGCAATAGCCAAAGAATTGAACGATCACTTGTAAGGTTATATTATGAAGACAAAGCTCCATTAACTGTATCAAGAAATATAAAAGAAAATTGTAACAAGGAACTTGTATATTTGATTAATAATATTGTAAGTTTGTTTATTTATGCACTATTATTTTTACTTCATGAATGTTATATTAATTGATATTGGTCAGTTAGATTAAATACTCTAATATTGAGTTTGCATAGTGATCTTGTGAAAGTGGAATTGTGATTTAATCTGGCTTGAAAGCCATAATGTAGTAGCATATCTTTGTAGAATTGCTTCCCTTAGAGGATTTACCACATAATTCATGGTGTACTTGTTTCATTGGGTTTGATATAGTTGTTAATGGTTTTATTCTATTGATATTTTCCTATACAATTTTCAACTATATTTGCCCTTTGGTTTGATGCATTAAACAAAGTTTCTTATGACATCTAATTTGTACGAAGAGAGTTTTGGTGAGTGAGATAATTTATGGTTTTCCAAATATCATATGGTATCAAAGTAGGTTTTCTTAAGGATTTTTGTGAGATTTGGTAGTCTTTTAAATTTTTTATGTGCATAAGGTTTGCATGCTAAGTGCATTGTTTTTGCTAAAACATTGGAAAATCTAGTAAAAAGCACCAGAACCAACTCCAAGAGGTAAAATACAAGATTTAAGAACTATTAGAGACCACCTAGTGATGGTTCTAAGAGATTGTAAAATTGAAATAAGAGAATACATAGTTGAAGTTGAAGCTCCTAGAGAATTAAAATCTTCTTGCTATGGTTTCAAAGAAGTTTTCCAAGGTCAAGATCAATTATGTTGAAATTATTGGTATTGCTCATGACTTAATATCACAAGTGGAAAATAGATGTTTGAAATGAATGAAGAAGTTTCAAGAAGAGATATCTTCCAAAAAGGAATTGTCCCAACTACAAGCCAATTTTGAAAATATGGATAAAGAGAAGAATCTCATTATTACACCATAAAAGATAGCATTATCACAAAAACAAGTATGGCAAGCACTTTTAAAAATAATTTTACATCTTTGAAGAAACATAAATATTATTTTCTAGTTTTGATATGCATACTAAAGCAAATATTCCAACATTTTAAATAATATGGGCTATCAAGACCAAAAGACAAGCATTCCCAAGAAGTGAAGGATTCTATAGAGGTGTTCTCTCAGCCTCAATGTATGGGACTTGATACTATGTCAAGAAGTTCTCTATAAATAATATAGGCATGCATTTGAATGTGTAGAAGAATTCATTATGGTCCACAGTTTGTAGAAAATGGGAAGTGAATACATTAAACAAGGAGTGCAACAAAGGTGTAATGTAAGCTCCAATAAAGGAAACACAAACATGTATACATCCAGAAAAAGAGGTTTAAACATCGAACTTCCAATTTTCCATTCTATTGTGTTGTGGAAGGAAAATATATATATATTAGGTTTGTTGGGAAATTTTCCCTTGTGAATATTGTGATCAAAAGAATCACTTTCTAAATGAATGAAAGAGCCCTCTAAAGATAAAGCAAAGGTTGATGAAGATTGCAAAGCCCATGAGATTGGAATATGTTTGAATTAGTCCAAGCAAATTAAATGTGATAGTTATTTGTTCTAAAATCATGATTACATTTAAATTTTCTATTATAAGTAGTTTGTGATTACCCTTATGTCGTGGAGCTACAATATGTGAAGGAAAGTATTTGTCATACATCAAATGGGGTCAGTCATTCATCATGTTTGTCCCATTCAAGTATTTTTTTGTATAATACAAGTTGATGGTAGTTACATGTTTAAAGAATGTAAACACATTGTTGATGAAAGAAAAATCCATCTGATTTTGATGCATGGAAGTATTTCAAAAAATCATTATGGGAAACTAGTTACAAATATGGTATTCAAGAGAAAACCAACTATAGTTTTGAATACAGAGACATTTGTGGATAGTTGATTCATTTGAACAAGCCAAATATAAAATTTTCTATTTAGATTTTCTATGGAATGGTTGCAATGAGGTTTCGTTGATCAAACTTAAGTTTGGTATTCATATTGGAACATTGGAGAGATTTTTCTTATCGTATTCTTAAATAAGTTAAATGTGATAAAGCAAGGAATCCAATACCACATTTGCACCAATTATGTTTATATGCTAACCTGTTCTATTTCTTTGGTAACTAGTGGGTTGTTTTTTCTCAATAGGTAGCTTTACTATTTTTTATTTCCCTAGTAGAGTAAGAGAAGGAAACTAAGGGAAAATAATTAATTGGAAATCTATTTGTAAAGTTTTCATAATTCATTTCAAATTTTGATTTTAGATTTCTTCATAGAATGGAGTTCTTTGTAGGTTAAATAATAATTTTAAATTAGGGAATTTGTATCCATATTTATGATCTATTTCCAAAGTGGAGTATAATAGATTATTTATTGTAGATTGTTTACATTTTCTTGTAAGAAATAATATTGTAGCTAACAAAGAAAAATAGATAGAATTTTCTAGTTTGGATAAGAGCTTGGTATTTGTATTCATGTAATTAGAGTGTACATCAAGAATTTTTTGCACTTGATATTCTAAGTTATATTATATTATAGCCACTTTGTCATTTTACCAAACAAGGAGAAAATATAGGATACAATTTTCTATGAAGGATAAATTTATGTTGGTCACCCTTTTACCATGTTGGTTGTAGTCAGTTTCCTCCCTCATTATTAAAAAAAGCATAAAGTAGGGGTGTTGCATTTTCCAACCATTTGCAAGGCAAGAATGTTTGGGATTAATTTGAGTTGTATGAGCTTTAATATGATATCCTCATTTCCTCTAGAAGATACTTTGTTCTACTCATTTATATTGTACTCTCAATTTTATTTTAACAATATAAGCTACAAAGCATATTTTTATGGAATTTCTTCCCTCAAGTATTTTTCCCACATAAATCATCGTATGCTTATTTTTTATTGGGTTTGATTTGTTGCTAGTGGTTTTAATTTATTGATACTTACTATATTTTTCCAAATATACCATTTTTTGATTCATTGATCAAATTTTCTTGTGTTTAATTTTATATGCAAATAGATCTATGTGATGATCCAATTGAGGGTCTTCCATGGATCATGATAATTTATGCATTCCATATGAGAGCATACTCAAAATCTAAGGACATTCGAAACCTTACCAATATTTTTTTATGTTTTTCTTGTTTGTTTAGTTTTACTAACTCTAAGCACTAGACTCTTGGCCTTCCATATTCCTATGACTCTTCGTCTTCCTATTCTAACGACTCATGTACATGTGGACACCATGCACATTTACATCATTTCCCATTTTAATAATACTTGTGCATTTATTACATTACATAAGGTAAATACTCAAGCCTTAATTTAATACACTCTCCTAATCTAATGATGTACCCAAGATGGTACATTAGCATGCACTAAATAATGGCATATATTCCAACATGTTCAAGAAATTCAAGATTGGAACCTTAAGCATTAAGGGAAAGAATGTTAAGTAATTGTTTTATTTGTAATGCTTAAGGATAGACATGTTGATTTAGATAAGCTAAAGGACGTGTGCATTAGGTTCTCTTATAGAAATTGCTTATAACTATTTTGTGCTTCTATTAAATGTACGAACATTCTTTGGAAATAATATCATGAACATGATCCTTCCTCTTCAATTTTGTTAACAACATGTAATTAGGAAATATTTTTTCTATAAATTGTTCTTTTTGGTGTTATGTTTTGTTTTGCTTTGTTTTATAGGTCTCGTTTTCAACAATTGGTATCAGAGCACCAAAGCATACAACTTTCGGAATCTTACATTTCAAAAATTGATTTTTTCTCGTGATGTGATATTTGATGAAGGAGAAGTTTGGAAAGATGAGCAACAGAAAAAACTATTAGTCATAGAAGAATTTTTTACTTACCCCAACAATAGTTCAGATAGCAATTTGAGTGCATTTTCTACTCCAAGTACTCCAAGGATATATACATGCAACAATTCACGTGTCGCTTCTCCTTGTGAAGATTGAAGAGGTAATTTAAAACCTAAATTTTGCATTGTTTTAAAATATTAAAATTGAACCAACCAATTATGAAGATATAGTAAAAGAAAAGGTTTGTATTGATGCTATGGAGGAGTTGAATATGATTAAGAAAAATGACACATGGGATCTGGTAAAATGACACATGGGAGCTGCCACATTTTGTAAAATTTTAAGTTGTACGCAGTTTTGGGAGTTATCATTGTAAAACTTCTCTTTTTCATCAAAAATGGTTAAGATGTTATTTTTGTTGTGTTTTCACTAGCTTTCTCCTTTCACTTTCTTCCTCAAAACTGTTTTCTTTCAAGTCCTATGGTTTCTCTATTTTTTTTTTCATAATTCTTGTCATTTCGCATGCAAAATTGTGAATGTTTTAACATGGGGTGATGTTGTGGATGTGTTTTCTTCTTAAAATATTATTCTTGTAGGTTCGTTTCACTCTTCACATGTGGTAACAATTTTTGGTGACTTAAATAATTTTTTCTCTTTTAGAGAGCATTCTTCCCTTTCGAGTGCAAGGAAGGGGCACTTTCGCTCCACTGGTGGAGTGAAAGTATTTTCGCTCCCAGTTGTGGAGTGAAGGTTTCTATTAAGAGGGGGGGCAATATTTTTTTAAAAGCTAAGTCTTGGCTAAGGAAAAAAGTGCTTTCACTCCACAAGGGGAGTGAAAACCCCTTCTTGAAAACCGCAAAGTCAAAATGCAAAACAAGGCAATCAAAGTCAAAGGTGGTTTCACTCCACTAGTGGAGCAAAACTCTTTGTCACTCCACTTAGGGAGTGAAGCTTAGGTAAAAGTGCAATAGTCTTGAAGTATAAGTCCAAGAGTGCTTTCACTCCACAGGTGGAGCGAAAGCATCTTCGCTCCACTTGTGGAGCAAAAGTTGGCCAAAAAGTGAAGTTTGCTCAAAGGCTTAAGTGAAGCAAAGGGATTCTTTCACTCTACCTCTAGAGTGAAAATGCTTTCAATCCATTTATGGAGTGAAACTCCAAGAATACCCCCAAACATAGTGAAAGCTGCACAAAACCACCATTGATCGCCCAACCGACACTGAAGCTGTGCTCTGATTCATTTTATCATGGTAGATCAGGGGAACCTTCTGCATTCAATGCTAAGTTATCTACAAAATCAAATTTATGATGTTAAGTCAGTTTCAAATCGAATCTATCTACCACCATCATAGAAGTGGTTGGGAATTAATGTTTTGAGATGCAGAATCCTCTATAAAAATTAGAATTTTCATTGTAAATAATGATGGACATTCTCTGCTAGAAAAATAGTTGTATATCTTGAAAACTGCTTCTAAAACATGGAATTATGGTTTTGGTCTTGAATTTTCTATTTGTGTATGCCTTCTATGTTATTTCTGTTAATTTAGTCACTTTGTCATACAACTTGAATTCTGTTTTTGGAATTAGCTATTGGTGAAGGATTAATGCTGGAGTACCCCTGAAGGTTATGTAGTTGAGAGGATTTAGTGTTGATTTATGTTAAAAGTCTATTGTTTTGATTATTGTTGGTTTGAGTGAAAGTTGTGTATCATGCTTCCTATCCATCATCCCTGTATTTCAGGCTTTCAACCTCTTTTCCCATTCCTTTTAGTAATTTCCTTCTCTTTTCGCATCTTCTCTAACTCTTATCTCAAACACACCACTTTTATTTTATTTTTAGAACCAGCCCTACTGGAGATTGGTAGGGAGGACATTTCTTTCCTTTGGCCATTCAATTCTTGACAAAAATTCTAGGGTGATGTAGACTCAGAAAATCTATACCTAGGTAGATTCTATTGCCAACAATTTTTGGCATGCCCAGTGGGACGCAAATGTTCCACTTCAAAAACAATATTAAGAAGTTGATGTTCATCTTGATTACTATCAAATATAAAAATTTGGTGACTTAGCTGAACTCAAAAGCCTCTAAGTCTTGAATTTCGATTTAAAAGCCTACACCTTCATGTGCACGATATGGAAGGCTAAAAATACAGAAGAATCAATCGAGTTGTTCGAGCTTGACATCGACGCTTTAGGAGAACATCCTAGAGTGGTACAGTTGACTATCCTATTATACAGGACATCCTAACAAGTAGCTATTGTAGCTTCATAGAATACAAGTCCCACCAACACAGTGAATAGCTTACCCCCACAACTGAATCCTCTAATTCAATTGAATGTTTCTAAATTTTTTGTCTAACCAGTTCAACCAAATCTGCCAGTCCATATGGCACAACAAGCTGCCCCTAGGAAATTCATTGCATGGAATCATTTAGGACCTCTAGCTCTGATGGCTTAGAACCAAGTATAACTCGTAGCATTGAAGGCTTTGCCTACATATGATGGTACAATAAATATGGCTTACGAGCACATCCATGATATCGTGATGCTAGAAACCATTCACCACATCATAAAAGAAGATATAATGGTGAGACTACTAGTTCTTTCACTCTAAGGTAAGCTCCTCTACTAGTATTGATCGTTGTCGACCGACACCATCACTACATGGGACAACCTGGTAGAATAGCTGATAAGGAGCTTCAATGAACAAGTGGACACCTTCTCTTTGTTGCACCAGTTTACCACCATCTAGAGACATCCTCAACAGGAGGTTTCTAATTTCAATATTAGGTTTTCTCAAACCTGGAATAGAGTCATTGTCGGCCTTCGACCTACTCTGGAGCAGGCGGTGTTCTATTACTTGAGATATTTCCATTTGAATATGAGCATGAGCATCTAACATGCTAATATAAATACATTCCCTACCTTGTACAAGCAAGCGTAGAAGGCTGAGGCTGATCTAATAGCTATCAAAAAGTTGCATTTGAAGGTGACAATACCAATTTATCTAGACTTTCCTTAAAATATATACCCTAGTGAATCTTCTCAATCTATGCCTACACCCTTGATGTACCCTAATCAATCATGGAATCCCAATACGTAGAATCAAGAAACACCCACTCCACAGTATCAAACACCCATTATTCCTCAACTACAAACTCTTATTTTATATCCAACATTGCCTGCACCATTGGTGCCATTGCCATTACCCACACCATTGGTGCCATTGCCATTACCCGCATCTCAGGCAACCTTAAATGCGGACCAGTAAAAAGAATTGTAGGATTTGCAAGCATCAATAAAAATGATGGTGAATGAGATGACTATCATGAGGAGGAAAAATGATCAAATCTTCCAACCGAGAAAATTTCATCCTCCGATCACTAGGGAGTAAGCCGCTTCCACCAATAGGGCTCTTGAGAGAAATATGACAATGCTAGAAAGTGAAGAAGCTAGTTCAATCAATAGAACTTAATGGTGTACCACTTACAATGACCCGCACAACAAAGAAACTTGGATGGTGCAACTCAACTGTGTCTAGATGTTGGTCGATGGTGCTTACGATGGGTAAATCAACATGATCAGAGAAGCTAGTCATAATTTCATGATTCCCTTCATCGAGTAGGTCTCAATCCTCACCAGGGCTAGGAAGAAGCCTATCGAGGTAGATCCAACCCAAATGGATTTGCTAAAGGTGCTTGCTGCATCCAAATTGCAGAGTGAAAATGCCCAGTCACCAACAAAATCTCCCAATACAATGACAATATTGAAACAGTCTGAGTTACTGAAGGATTTCCTACCACCACAAGCTGGAGAAAGGGGTTTCCAAACCAAAGATTCAACTTCTCAGCCACAAGCTGAGATGTGAGAGCAATCCAGGGAGAAGCTCTGATACCTCTCATTGACTAAGCATCAAAGGGTGGATGCCACACAATAGTACCAAAAAACCTATGAGTCTACAAAGGAAGTGGGAGAATCTAGCACTTCGATGTACAACATAGTCGAAGAGATGAAAAATGCCCCTACCAAGGTAAGCCTTTATGATGCCCTCCAACTTCCCGATCAAGTAGACCTCTTGTAGGAATCTCTCTAGTCTGCCAAAGACAAGGAGAGTAGGCCAACACAAATGATGTTTGATCAACCATTGCCAACTTCGACCATAGATAAGAATAGGCCATTCCACTCTACCTTTCCCTTCGAATGGAAGGATGGATCATACACAACTGTGTGGTCAACTTTGGCACTACAATGACCATCATGCCCAAAGTTGTGTGCAACATCATGGGCATGAAGTATACCCAAAGTTGCCCTGGTGTGTTACAACTAGACGGGACTCCCGTAAAGATGGTTGGGGTGATCAAAGATATTCTAATCCTCCTACACAAAATACTGCAAGTCATGGTCATCCAATATATCATGGTGGTCTACCTTGAGCCATATTTCAGTATGTGCCTCTCGAGAGAATTCACGACCAAGTTGGGAGGCTACCTATCCCTCAACTACTCGCACTTGGAAATCCCCTTCAAGGGGAATAAATTTAAGCTCTTCAATGAGAAGCCTACCAATTTTTATGTTAAAAAACTTGAATACGAGGAGAAGGGCTCGGGCTTTGTCAACCTAATGACAGAAGAAATGCAAGAAGTAAATCTTATGGAAGTATCTCTCAATGAACTCCAAGCTGAAGATGAGTTTTCCATGACATATTTTAATGCCATCATAGGGATATATTTAGGGTGCTACTCACTCATCAATATTGATAAGGCTAAAGTAAAAGCACCTAAAGAAAATATCCTGATATCTAATCAATTATGGAAAATTTTCTTCGATGATATGTGATGCAAAAAATGGCACTGAGGCTGGTATCGTTCTTATCTCCCCATATGATGAACAAAATACTTACTCATATAGGCTTGCATGGAGCTGGAGCTATACGAATAATGCAGTAGAGTATGAGGCTCTGTGCCTCATACTCAAAAATACTGAGAAACTCAGCATCAAGTAGTTACAGATATTCAGGGATTCTGAATTGATCTGCAACAAAGTCACCAACAAGTGCTTCTCCAAGTAGCACTATATAAAGGTATACCACAAAAAGGTGTGGGATTTACTTGAATCCTTTATCGCACTGAGCATCTAGTCAATTTTGCAAGAGCAAAATAAGCTTATGAACATCTTGGCCTCCATAGGTGCTCGGTTCTCACTGGTGAAAAATCTGATGCATAAGCCAAAAATGGTGAGGCTGATCTACAGGCCTTTTGTGCCTGATAATAAGATCCACTGGAAAGTGTCGATAATGACGAACAGATATTCAATTTTTTGATTGATGAGGTATCCTCAATTGAGAATCAAACTCTGGACAATGAAGATCGTGAGGGATTAATCCAGTTGAAAACAATCATATCCCCAAGGGTCTGATCACATTAGAAAATCTGTTTGATCAGAATGATAGGTCTATCATCCACAAGATCAAAGTATATAGAAGAGTGTTCATAGACCTGGAGTTAGAACCAAGGAAAGTTATCAAATTAGGGGTTTATTGCACAACCAAGGAACTCCAAAAGATTCATGCCCTATGTAAGGAGTATCCTGATATCATCGTTTAGTACTATCAATATCTAAGGAGTTACTACAAGAATGTCATCCAACACACAATTGAGCTGGAAGAAGGGATCAAACCCTTCAGGAAGAAACAGAGGCCCGTCAACCTGAATATCGAGATGCTAATGAGAGCTGAGCTTATGAAAATGCTTGAAGTGAAGATCATCTACCTGATCATGCACTCCTCCTGGGTGGCCAACCTGGTCATGGGACAAAAGAAGAACGGGGACATTTGCTTGTGTATTTATTTCCAAAATATTAACCAAGCATCACTCAAGGAATACTACTAACTACCTCAAATTGACTAGATTCTTCATGTAGTTGCGGGACCACAACGATTCTCTTTGCTATATGGCTTCTCTAGCTACAACCAAATATGAGTCAAGGATGAAGACCAACATAATACTATGTTAACCACCAAGTGGGGAACCTTCACCTATCAACGTATGCCCTTCGGCCTATTGAATGCCAGAGCGACTTTCCAAAGGGTGATGGACTTCATTTTTTATGAACTATTAAATCATGTCATCATGATATACTTGGATGATATGACAATATTCTCCCATAAGAGGGAGGAACATAGCCTACATTTGCGATAATCCTTTGAGAAAAGCAAGGAGTTTGGGGTCTCCATCAACCCCTAAAAATCAAATTTTGCAGTGAAGGAAGGTAAACTTCTCAAAAATTTGATCTATGAGAAGGGATTAGATGTCAATCCCACCTAAGCTGAAGCACTCCTATGACTTCCACTACCATAAAACAAGAAATCCCAACATTCATTTTTTAGATAAATCAACTTCATTAGGAAGTTCATAGTCGAATTCGCCCAAGTGGTGAAGCTGATGACCAAGATTCTAAAGAAGGATTCTGAGTTCAAGTGGACCAATTTAAGGAAGTTGGAATTCCAAGAAATCAAGGAGCAGATCGCTCAAGCTACAGTCCTTATAAATCCTGACTATGTAAAGGATTTTATCCTATACATCATTGGGAAACAAAAATCTATGCAATTTTTTTTGACCCAAAAGGAAGAGGATGGTGATGAGTGTTCGATAGCATTCTTGAGCTAGATCATTCAACCACATGAAGGAAGGTACAATTTTATCAAAATACAAGTGCATGCAGTGATGAAATTGCTCAAGAAATTTAAACATTTCATCTCCTAGAGTAAGATGATAGTGTACGTGGTACACCCCAATATCAGGAGTTTCATTATTCAGGGAGAGCTTGGCAATAGGAGGGCTAGATGGGTCTCCAAGATCCAATATTTTAATATTAAAATATACCCTACCAAGTTGGTTCGAGGCTGAGCACTTTGTGAGGAACTAGCTAGAAGTATTACAACCGAAGTGGTAAACTCCAAATCAAAGCACTCACCACGTGAAGGTAACCTTACCAACCTATCGATTAGCATTCCATATTGGATGGATGACCTTGTCGAGTACTTTGACACGAGAAAATTTCCTTCTCACTTAAATGCTTTGCAAATAAGGATATTTTTCTTACAAATTGGCCGGTACGTTTTGACACCTAATGGAATGTTCCATCAGAATATCAGAGTCCTCTTAAGGTGCATCAGAGAGTCAAAAAAATCAAGGATCCTTAAAGAGTTTCACTCTGGGATTTTGGGAGGTCATTTCACAAGCAGGTCAATGGCCCTGAAGATCATCAAGGTAGGTTACTACTGGCCCACCCTCTTCATCAATGCTTTTAAGATCAATCAATTTTGTGATAAGTGCTTGAGCTACACAGGTAGAACCTGGAATGCTTCCTTTCATCTCCATACCATTCAAGTAGAAGATCCATTCCAACAGTGGGGCTTAGACTTCATCGAGATCATTAACCCCAACTTATCCATCAGACAAAAATACATTTTGATCGCTACAAACTATTTCACTCGGTGGTCGAAGGCAGTGCCAACCAAGCAAGTAAACCAAGATGTGGTTATCTCTTTTCTTCAAGGGTTGATCACTAATTTTGGTGTGCCTTATGCTATCATGTCTGATAATAGCACTCCTTTCACTAGTGCAAGGATCTACGAGTTTGTATTTAGGTACATGATTTATTTGAAAACCTCATCTAACTATTACCCGCAAGGCAATGGATTGGTAGAGTCTATGAAAAAGAACCTACTATGGATTCTAAAAATGTCCCTAGAGGAGAATAAGTGAAGTTGGCATCTACTCTTAGACCAGTCGCTTTGACCTTATTGCATTTCGATCAAGCACTGAATCAAAACATATACCTATTCACTAGTGTATGAGAAATAGGTAGTCTTGCCCATGCACATAGAACTACCCATATTGCAGTTGCTCAAGTGGCTCAATGGGGAAGAGAGTGAATCTGACCTGATGGATGCAAGCTTATCCTAGCTACCGTAGTTGGAAGAATACAGAGAGAAGGCTTACAAAGCTTTCATAAAGCATACCAAATCCATCGAAGGTTGGTTCGATAAAAAGACTTCTGCTAGAGCCTTCAGTTTTGAGGATTTGGTCTTGAAATAGAACAAAAAAAAGTCTAATCTGAGGAACCATGACAAATTTCATGCCTTCTAGGAAGGCCCCTTTCGAGTGTCTTGCGTCAATCAGGTGAATTCCTTCATCCTGTAGGACATGGAGGGTTTTACTCTCCCAATTTCGGTGAACGACTTTCATTTGAAGGCTTACCACCAACAAAATTTCAAGAAGGTTCAATAGTTCCAGGTATGATCTTCTATGTACATAGTAAAATATATATATATATATATATATATATATATATATATATATATATATATATATATATATATATATATATATATATATGTGTTTTTGCTCCACCTAGTGAGTGAACCCCCCTGCTTTATATATTTTTCTTCTTTATTTTTAAGTCATTTATTCAAGCAACGCCATGTGTCAGGAGGGGATTGTAATGTACATCCCTTAACTGCTATTCCGAATGTACTCTGTTTTACTCCTTTTTTTAATTTTTGTTTTTTCTGATTTTTTTGTAATTTTTTTTTTTTTATGCTTTGAAAGGAAAATGCTATGCATGAAATAACTTTGAAAAATGCCACACTCGAACTAGAAACGAACCAAGATGAAACTATACACTAAATAACAATATTTTATTAAAATTTATGACGTAAAATTGCAAGTATAGATCTGGTATTAAAGTCTGAAATTGTACAATGCACAGCTGAAATCACTAAAATGCTTGTAACTTCTTCAATTGGACTCTGAATTGCCTCCTGTAACATGCAATGAGCTTGTATTTACTTTTTTATAAGATATGGGCAGTAATATCAAAATTTTATGACTATTTTCTACTACACGCTTCCCTAGGTAGCTATACGACCTCATTGGATGGTATGGCCAACAAAAGAAATTAATGGCTGCACTTACAACCCTCGAAATCACCCCTAAAGGGGTCACCCAAACATGAGGAAGGTGTGATAAAAAACCTGGATTGAAACCCTTGATGAATAATGAGATATGAAACAAACATGCTTTCCAAAACCCTCTAGATAGTAGTTTGATCTGACCCAAAAATGTAAATTTAATCTTTAGGATGTAAAACTAACTTCTACCCAGATGAATATGGCCAAAAAATGAAAGACCCAGATGATCACTTTGCTTGGAACCCAAACTTCAAAAATCCTCAAACCCTACTGCTGAATCTATGATGCCCAATTGAGCCCTCTATGTAAGAACTCCAATAATCTGACTAGGTGAGATATTCCACCCACGAAATCAGAGCTACTCATGAAAGTTATCATCTCCACAAGCCTCAAGCTGCAATTTTGTCCATGAAAACTAGTAGAGTGTCTCCAAGATAGCAAAGATGTGAATGGATCCAAAAACTCCTTTTTATGAAAGCTACGCCCATCTTGGATTTGGAACCAAAAAGCATAAAATTTAATATTGTTTTATTTCCTTATCTCTCCTTGGAATGGGGGGCACAAATTGTACCCCATCCTAGTTGATATAACGTTGTTTCTAAAAGAGGGCCCTTTTATGTTCCTTTTTAAAGTCACTTTATGACTTAATAACATAACTTGAATTAATTAATTTATTTACTCACCAAGGGGACGCCAACTTAGAATTGGGCAAATATTGCATCCAAAAAATAAATGACTGTAAAATTGGAAGAACTGCATCAGGCCCACACTGCTAAAAATAACAATATCTATAAATAGTAACCCCCATGAACGAATGAATCCCCTAACAAAAGCACTAATCAACCTACAGGGACTCTGGATAGGTTATCAGGACCTGTCTCAACTCATGAACAAGGAGGGGAAATTACAATCCGCCCTTCCCAAAGATTGCTTGTCCTCAAGCAATACCAAATCATACTCTAGTCATCTGTTAGCTCCTGGCTAAAGTCACAAGTGATACCAGGATCCCATAACATCCTCAAGAAAATTCCACCATGCTGATGCTGCACCACTCTGATCACAACAAAGAAAACACTGTGCCAGAACCGCATAAATCTCAATTACAACATCATGATAAGATCACCCAATGATCGGAGCCACTAGAGTCCCAAAATAAAATCAAGCTCTCCTATGCTGACCACATAGAAATCGTCGCAAATCTCATGGTTACCCACTTTCATCTTCAACTGTGGCACCATTTTAGAACATGTAATAGTAAATCCATCTGCTACCATCACCTGAAAGCTATCTATATCTTCTATTTTCAGTCCTCTTCGTGCAACCAATCCCTCATCAACAAAGTTGTGAGTTGCACCTGTATCAATCAATGCAACCACACGTTGTCCCTATAACACACCATGTATCCTCAGTGACTGTGAGCTCTGAAAACTATGCAATTGGGCCAACATACCCTTCTTCTTTTCATACCCCTTTTTTTATTGCTTCTCCTTATGTTTTGCTTCTTTATTTGGCTTAAAATAAGGGAGTTCTTCATCGCTGTCCTCCAATTCAAATTGTTGTTCAGAATCATCAGCAATGGATTCATCTGCAGAATGATACTCAATGAGCTGCAATGTACCCTTGGCTTCACACTTATGACTCAATTTCCAAGGTTTTTGACATTTGAAGCACAAGTTCTTCTTCCTAAGGTCATTAAGTGTGTATTCATAAAGTTTCTTAAAGGTATGTTTGGGCTGATCAAATGTTTTTTGGAATGGGTTTTTACTATCCTTGCTTGAAAAATGCTTTGACTAAAATTTTGCTTTAGGGGCAGCCAACTCCAAACTAGGTGCCTTCTTCATAGCATACTCTAGGGAAGGTGGATCAAATGCTTTGACCCAACCACAGATAGGCTGTGTAAGTCCCTCCATAAACAATACGGTCAATCTCCTATCTGAGATGTCTACCACCATCACTGACAAATGTTGAAACTCGAAGATGTAAGCCTCTAATGACCCATATTGCCTCAATTGAGCAAGCTCTCTAAAATACAATTCTAGATCCTTCTTGTTGAACTTGTCTATGATCTTCTCCGTGAAGAATTTATAAGATGTGATATATCTATGCCCCAATGTAGTGAGACCATGGTACCACCAATCGTGTGCTGCTACATCTAAATGTAGTGTAGCAAATTTAATTGCCTCATCCTCAGGAATAGATCAGAGAGTGACAAATGTATCTAACTTATCAACCCATGCTCGTGCTATGGTCCTCCCACTACCATCAAAGTGGGGTAATGTCACCTTGCTCAATGCATGATGCACCTCATGTTGGTGAGGTGGTGCATGCTGATCTTATCTGTGGAAGTTGCTCCTTGATCTCTTCTCACGTACAAAGTCATTAAATGTGGTGAGTGCCTTAATCTCATCAAGAAGGATCTCATACTCCACATAAGTCTCCCTATACTCATTAGCTATAGAAAGTGGAGTCTGCACTACTAGTATCTCAATCCGAGGAGCAAATATAGGTTGTAACAGTCTAGAGAGAAATATTGTGTGGCTAGTATACTAATTAGCATGACTAGTCTCTACTGTATAAGCACCATTATGATCTGTAAGACCTGTACCCTGTACCTGCTGGATGGATATTCCCTGCTGAAACTTCCCCAAAAATTGTGACATCATGTCCATCATCAAAATAAAATACCTCTCACCCATGGTATTGGGACTAACTGAATCCTGTCTACCTTTCTGCCTATCACCCATACTCCCCTATGAATTATATTCCATAGACCCACTATCACCTGACCTATGGGACAAACTACCATGTTCCTACTATTGTTCCAAAATATCCTCTTACTGATTAAACTTTGGTTTGGATTTATTTCTTCGTAAATAATACTGATGTGTATGCATTAATGACCCAACAGGATGTCAGGGGTTAACATGATCTCTGATATCACTGCAAATGTACACCCCTTAACTATTGTTCCGAATGTACTATGTTTTATGCCTTTTTATGTTGATTTTTTTGATTTTTTTGTATTATTATTTTTTTATGCTTTGAAAGGAAAATGCTATGCATGAAATAACTTTGAAAAATGCCACACTCGAACTAGAAAGGAACCAAGATGAAACTACACACTAAATAACAATATTTTATTGAAATTTCTAACCTAAAATTGCAAGTACAAATCTGGTATTAAAGTCTGAAATTGTACAATGCACAACTAAAATCACTAAAATTATTGTAACTTCTTCAATCGGACTTCGAATTGACTTTCATAAAGTGCAATGAGCTTGTATTTACTTGCTAATCAGATCTAGGTAGTAATATCAAAATTTTATGACTATTTTTCTACTGCACGCTTCCTTAGGCAGCTATACGCCCTCCTTGGATGGTACGACCAGCAAAAGAAATTAATGGCTGCACTTACAACCTTCGAAATAACCCCTAAAGGGGTTGCCCAAACATGAGGAAGGTGTGATAAAAAACTCGGATTGAAACCCTTGATGAATAATGAGATATGAACCAAACATGCTTTCCATAATCCTCCAAACAACAGTTCGATTTGATCCAGAAATGTAAATTTACTCTTTAGGATGCAAAAATAACTTCTACCCAAATGAATATGGCCAAAAATAGAAAGACCCAAATGATCACTTTGCCTGGAACCCAAACTTCGAAAATCCTCAAACCCTACTGCTGAATCTATGATGCCCAATTGAGCCCTCTATGTAAGAACTCCAATAATATGACTAGGTGAGATCTTCCACCCACAAAATCAGAGCTACTCATGAAGGTTATCATCTCCACAAGCCTCAAGATGCAATTTTCTCCATGAAAACTGGTAAAGTTTCTCCAAGATAGCAAAGATGTGAATGAATCCAAAAATTCCAAAAACTCCTCCTTTTTATGAAAGCTACACCCATATTGGATTTGGAACCAAAAAGCATAAAGTTTAATATTGTTTTATTTCCTTATCTCTCCTTGGAATGGGGGGCCCAACTTGTACCCCATCCTAGTTGATATAACATTGCTTTTAAAAGAGGGCCCTTTTATGTTCATTTTTAAAGTCACTTTATCACTTAATAATATAACTTGAATTTATTAATTTATTTACTCACCAAGGGGATGCCAACTTAGACTTGGGCAAATATTGCATCCACAAACTAAATGACTGTGCAAAATTGAAAGAACTGCATCAGGCCCATACTACTAAAAATAGTAATATATATAAATAGTAACCCCCATGAATGGATGAATCCCCTAGCAAAAGCACTGATCAACCTACATGGACTCTGGATAGGTTATCAGGACCTGTCTCAGCTCATGAACGAGGAGGGGACATTACAGGGATAAACTTGAAAAGTATTTCCTATCCTAGAAAAATGTTATAAAGGCATTTGACGTATTTATCCAAGCATGTCAGTTCACTCCATAATGCTCTAAAGCGCACCTTCCTATGGAAAGTCCAAGTGAGTGCTCCTCCCAAGAAGTGTGTGCCCCAAGGAGGATTTTATTAACCGACATCGTTATTCATCATTGAAGAGGGTGAGCTACCGACATGAGGGCAAATAAAGGGCATGTGATTTTATGCATGATATCCACCTGTATTAACTCTCAATGTTGGTATTTAAAGTGGTAGATTTGATAAGGCACTATAAGGGAAAGGGTTTGCTAGAACCATTTTGTGCCCATCACTTCATTGCAGTCATATTCTCGTGCATCCCTTATGCACTACAGTTTCTCGATCATTGTCTGTGTAAGAGTTTGGATAAAAATAATTGATTGTCTGAAATGGGCAAGAAAAGTGGGGAACATAGAGAGAAGCCATTCAAGGAAAATATGATGCCCACAAAGGAGAGTGACTTGAAGAAGCCACGAAAGCATGAGAGAAAGCTAGTAAAGCTGACGCTACCCGAAGACAAGCTTTTTGGACTTCGAGATTGTATGATGATGCATAAAGACCTCAAAGAACTGTGCCAATAGTGGAGAGACATTGGAGATAAGAGCACCATATAAGGTTAATTATAACCTTTGCATTATTTAAAGTTATTGCACACACATTTGAAGGATTTAATTTAATTTAATTTGATTTAAAGCAGAGTGATAAGAAGATAAAAGCATAAATTATTTTTTAAAATGAATGATCGAGAGTTATATGTAGAAATAATTAATTATTGAAAGAAGGAAGAAATTAATTGATTAGAGAACTAAATTAACAATCAAATAAATTGATTTGAAGAATGAATGAATGCAAATTGAATTGAATTGTTCAAAATAATTGAATTATTGAAAGGGAGATATAAGAAGAAAAATTAATTATTGAATTGATGAATGAAGGAAATGAATTAATGAATTGAAGAAATTGATTTGATTGAATTGAATTATTGTGAAATTGATTGATTAATTGGGATATATAAGAAGAAATAATTTGATATTTTAATTTGAAATTTAATTAATAAAGGAAAATTGGAAGAATTGATTTGATAAAATTGAAATTGAAGGGAGATGATTAAAATTTGCAATTGATTGATTGAGAAATTGAGTTAAAGGGAGTTATAAGAAGTGAATGAAATTTATTAAAGAAAATAATTTTATTGATTGAATTGAATTGAATAAGAATAATTGATTGAACGAAAATTTGAAAATAAAGAAATTGAGGAAGTGAAGAAATAATTTTGGAGATAAAAGGATTGGAGAAGATAGATAAATTAAAAATAAAATATTTTAAACTTGGGAGTAATAAGGAATTCCAAATCAAAGGAATAAATTACTATGGAAATAAAGTAAACAAAAGGAAGATAAATATCTAAAAAACATTACTAGAAGATAGTGAGGAGATGTTGAAAAATATAAAACATTACACTGAAGGCATGATGGAGAACACCAAAGAACTAAAAAATTTATTAGTGAAGTTAAATCGAGTCTTACAAACAATTTTAAGAGAATTCAAAGATGAAAATTTTGTAACATTTGAATATTATCTAAGCACAACATTTACTGAAGCAAGTGAAGACTCCAAAAGTACTATTACAAGACCTATTGATATAGGAAAAGTAGCATATATACATAAAAGAAAAAAATAATTGTTGAATATCAAATGGTGTGACCATGAAATTGAATACAAAAAGGATGTGAGAATTGAAGAAAAATATTAAAAAGATATAGATCTGAAGTCTTCAAATAGCAATAAGGATCATGATAAACTAGAAAAGTGCACAAAATCAATTGAAACTAAATATGGATGTGATAGCAAACATAATGAATTATTACACTCTACAACAAGTAGAGACAATAATTATGGAGGTCATGTATTATATTATTATGGTGACTTGTTGAGAAATATGATAGGAATAGGGAATAATACAAAATAAGATCTCAAATAAAAGTAAAAAGAACAAGACCAAGAAAAAGAAACACAAGACAAAAAGCCTTCACACCAAATAATATAATAAGGGGGGGTGTTGAAGGTATTACATTATTTGGTTCTATTTTAAATATTTATATTAGAGAGTGTGTTTATTATTTGTGTATATTGTATGTATCAAGTTAGTAGGTGTGAGCATGTGTCATGTAATTAAGTGTTGAGGTGTCTAGTTAGCTAGTGAGAGTTATTTAAGTGATGTGTAAAGTTTATAATTAGGGAGTTATATGCAATCATAAGAGACTTTGTATTTATGTAATACGTGATATTTATTATGTAATAGAGGAATATGAAGAGTTAAGTTCTCTTATGAGTTTTGAGGAGAGCAAAGGTCAAGATTCATGTAATATGAAGAGTCACACATATCTTTATATTGAAGATAAATCTATGGTAACTTGAAGAAGCTTTGAATTTATGCATTGCTTGAGTTTTTTAATAATTGTTTTTGTGATTTTTATGTGATATTGATGTTCATTTAATATATTGATGATATTGATGTCATTTATTGATCCTGGAATTATTTAACCTATGAGAATAATATTATTTTGATAATAAAAATATTGTATTATAAAGGCCTTGTAATACCTGGTATGTTACCTAATGGAATGAAGATTTTTTAGTGCCATGGCACTATCCATTAAACTATAAAATAAAAGGTATAATATATGAATAAACAAGTTTAAAAAACATCTAAACTACAACTTCTTTGGTGCATTATGAGTTATACGACATGCTTGAGATATATTGTGGCAATCCTTACATTTTTGAGATCATATTGCTTTACATAGGAGGGATTTATCTTGTCTCTTGTCCTTTTATTATTTTTGAGGTCTTTTATCACTATCTTAAGGTATAGGCCTTGCTTATATATGGTTATTGCTTATGTTTGTGCTATTTAGTTTTTTTGTGTTAGCAATGAGAGTGGAGCTAATATTAGTCAATGGTGCTAAAGACATCAACGCCTAAAATTTGGCTCCATTGTGTTTCATGAGGTGGTAATTCTAAAGATATTTTGATATTTATTTTTTTATCCCAAATTTTTTAATGAAAGTAAGTATTTTTTTATTAGATAATAAGAGGGGTTTTGGAAGGGATCCCAAACCTTGTTACAAAAAGTATCAGAGAGAGCTCAGGGCCATGCCATAAAGCTCAAATAAGCACAACTAATTGAGATAAAAATTCACTCAAGAAATAGGTAAATCAAACCATAGCCAAAAAGGAACACAAAATTTATAGATTGAGATTAAGCTTACAATCCATGCAAAATATTTACTAAGGAAAACTAAAAACCTACAAAATGATAAACTGGATAACAATAAAAAAAAGATAGGACACAAAAGTAGAAAACATGAAAGGAGGATAAATGAATCTCCAGAGCCTACTTGGGGCTCGCATATTCCTTAAGATGATGAGACATTTCGTATATGTCTTGGATGTAAGCTATCACTACTTGAAGAGCATCGAACAATACTTGGTGTTTCTCTTCGAGAATGATTTGGAATGGTAAGGGGTCAGGAGGCTCAGGGTTGAAAGGAGGGGATATTTCCTTAGATTATTTTGAATAATAAAAGAGCTTTAAAATTTTCATCACTGGAAGGCTATCCTTCGAGTTAGTCACCATAACTGAAACGGGGGATTTTCCAATCTCCCTGGCCTTTGAAGAAATCCACTTATATCTTCATGCATGGCCCCATTTGTTAGCACTAGGTATTATTGCTTATCTTATCTTGGTTTTAGAATTTCCTTTCATAGAGGAAAAGGGAGGCCTAGCCTCATCATAATATGACTATAGAGATTTCCTTGTATCCCTAGATGATGATAGGGGTGGATCATGAGATAGAGGGATCTTTTGAAACTCGATGTTTGCGAGTGCCTCCTCCATCGATATACCCTTAGATTTTTCCATGAAATCAAAGTTTAGTAACATAAGCTCTTGATGGATAGAGTCTAGCCCTTTTCCTCCCCTTACATCCATCAATTATTTTACCAATGAATGGTAAAGGAAAAGGGGGATATTCATGAGTCACTTTCTCCTAACCTAATTTAGGAAGATCATATGAAAAATACACAACACTTCCTTGTTTGTGTTCAAAGTGAAGTAGTTTATTATAACTATAATGAACTGATTATTGGGTGCTTTAAGAGCTTTAGCATCATATCCATTTTGTAGCTTCGATACATATTTCCTTACTTCCCAAAAGAAACTACATTCTCTCTTGAGAGTGTTTTTTGTGATTGTGACATGCGTCGTATATAAGAAGACCTATAACCTTACCCACTAAGGCCACTAAGAACTAAAATGCCAATCCACTAGCCCTAACTGAACCTTTCCTCCATGAGTGTGTTATCAATTTGGAGAGACCTTTATGGTATTCATTAAAGGATTGAAGGTAATCCAATAACCCACCCTTTTGCATTATTTTTCTTACTTCATCATCAACCTCTAGGACACTTGGCTCTAGAGGGACCTTAAAATCCTTCTACGTAGATCGTTGTCCCATGTTGAAACACTGCTTAATAGGAAAATAAGAATCAAACATCATCCTCCAACCACATTTCAAATTGAAGAATACCTTACTAAGATGAAATAGTAAACATAAGGCCATGAACTATCTCTGGAAATAAGTTTCAATGAGAGTTTAAAAAAATTGCCAAGGGACGCAACATCACAAATATGTATGCTCTTTTAGGATTACAATGCTATTTGAGACTAAAATAGAGTTTGCTTATCAAACCAAGGATTTTTATGTTGTCATAATTATTTGATAGGCGTGCATGGATACAGATTCTTTTCCCCCACAAAAGCCATGGGGGGAAATGATAGTTTCCAATCCAACCATGGTTAGTAGAGTTATTACTAAGCCGCATAGGGAAGGATATCCTTGAAAAGCTACAGGGGATCTACCAAGAACAAGAGTTAAATAAAAGTAGGGACATGAGGTAGGTGACAAAATTTCCACCTAAGAAACTTTCAAGGTGGCAAACTCTCAACCTAGGTAGTTGGTCAGACACAAAATATGAGATATGAAAGGCCTGATCAAACTAATTTATGATTATAAATGGGTCCCACAAATCCACAAGAAGGAAAGCATCAGTTCCAGTCCCCCCTAGGATGCTAATATATGGGTTACCATGAAGAGGAATGGTGAAACTAATACACATAGGAAAAAAATAGATGTGGTACCACCTAAACCCATCGAAGGAGAAAGACATCTTGTAACTTATAACCACCATGAGAGGATTTAATGTAATTGCTTTGGCACAAAAAAATCCACTTTCAAATTTAAAAGAGTGTTGAAAACCACCACAAAAGCTCAAAACCAAACCTCTACTCACCCCAAAATAGAGCGAGCCAAAGAAATAAAAAAACCAAGATGGGAGAAGCAAGAGGTGAAGAGGAATACAAAAACTCCTTTCAACAATCCAAAAATTGGACACATCCAAGGACATTGATAATTAAACTCTGGAGGCTTTAAGGGAAATTCAAATTCCAAACCTTTAATTCTCATTGGGAGAAACCAATGTTAGCCATACTTTAGTATGATATGATAAATATTGGAAGTTGATAAAATAGAAAAAATTCTATTTTTAGATTTGAAGAGAAAAAGGAAAATGAAAATTCACTAGAGATGAAGAGAAAATAAACATTATTTTTGGCCTTCTATGCCACACTTTCCTTCCCCATTACTAGAAAAACATAAATTGGGGTTGTTTTCTACATTTTCTAGTCAATGACAAGACAAGAATTTGGGAGTAATTTTGAGTAATTATCTTTTAAGAGAGACTTTGTTCTACTCATGCACATTGTACTCTCAACTATAGTTCAACAATATAAGTTGTAGTGTTGGAGATATTACATTATTTGGTAGATGTTAAATTACCCCCGTAGTACATTTGTAAATATTAGATTAGGGTGGGATTTATTATATTAATATGTGTGAGTTATATTTCCCTTTAATTATGTGTTAATGTGTGAAAATAGTCCAAGTGTTATGTAACAATGTGTGCAAGTGTGTTGAGTATGAGAGTGTGTAATGTATCATGTAAGTAAGTCAAAAGTCATGTATGTAGATATCAAGTATACAAGTGAAGAGTAACATGATATGTGACAAGATGTAAGGTCAATATTCATGAGAGGTTTGTCATATGTGAGGAATAGGAACAAATGCATCTCTCAGATATGTGAGGAGAACAATAGTCAAAGTATTGAAAGGTCACTTGTAAGGTTATATTATGGAGACAAAGCTCCATGTATTGTATCAAGAAATATATAAAAAAAATTATAATAGGTATCTTGTATATTTTATGAACAATATTGTAAGTTTATTTATTTATGCAATATTATTTTTATTTCATTTAAATTATATTCATTGATATTGACCAGTTAGATTGAATGCTCTACTATTGAGTTTGATTAATGATCTTGTGATTTAATCTAGATAAAAAGCCATTAGTGGTTCAGAGTTATACTCTAGCTAAATTGTCATTTGATATTGTCAAAGAAAGGATTTATTTAATCCTAAAAAAGTTTACAGGAAATTTATCATCGGTTGATATTACACAAATAGAGAAACATATTGAATTTTTCATATTATATACAAGAAGAAGTTTTAAAGGATCCCCAAATATTTTACATCAAGATAAAAACAAGACAACTTAGCCCAAAATCCAAAAGCACAAAATCCAAAAACTATGAAACAACACCTAACTGAAGGGTAGCCAACAACTAAGAAACTAGCACCCTCACCAACAAGAGAAGCAAGGGACAAGAGGAAGAGAAAACAAGACCAATGACCAACCAAAAATAACACAGGCCAGAGAATGCAACCAAATTAAAAAAAAAACTAAATGACAGCCAAAAGGCTTACATAATATAAGGGAATGAAAGGCCTCACACCCCAAGAGAGTCTTCGCCCCTTTCAAAATAGAATATCTGGGAATTGCCTAGTTTCATAACAACACGACCTTAATTTCCTCTGCATAGGCAATACCAAAATTTAAGGTGCTGATGAGAGAATACTGGTAATAAACCACCAATATAAGGATATAACTCATTATTGAGATATCCAATTGTAAGCTTGAAGCACCTTCATCATTGCACTTAACCGATATCGAGAACGATTTTACTTTTTTCTTCATGGGAGAAGTGTCCTCTACCTTCAAAATCTTAACATACATAGGGTATTTTTTAGCTTTGGTAGCTTTTGCAAACAATTGCTTGGATCTTCTAACTTTCTCCTCCCTACTATGGGAAGGCAAATTTTACCTAAATCCCTTCAGAATTTCTTTTTCTTTCCTTTCAACAATAATAGGGTTGGGTAAAATATCCTTTGTAGGCTTCAAATTAATATGATTAGAGTGGTTCCCCTCCAAATAATCCTCAAAGCTCATAGAATTTTATTGAGGGGTAACCGAGTTGAGGGCTCTACCCTTCTTGATCCACCCTTTATACTCACCATGTGTTCAAAGATAAGAAAAACTAGCCCTCGGCATGATCAAAGTGGTCCCCCTCCAACAAATCCTTAGAGCTTGTAGAATTTTATTGAGGGGTCATTGAGTTGGGGGCAACCCTTCTTGACCCACCCTTGATACTCACCATGTGTTCAAAGATAAGAAAAACCAACCCTTGGTGAAATAGGTTGATTTTTATTTGGAGTTTGAAAATTGATTTGAAAGATATTTGAATAATCTTGCAAATTGTAGAAGAGAAGATATATTAAAAAGAAAGAAATATTGCAAAAGGATAATATATACAATGAAGTAGAAGCCATTTGAATATGATATATCACTGTATAATAAATATTGGATTGAAATTCACCTTGATATTGAGCCAAGTTGAATGCAAGGATATTACATTTTGCAACGTTGAAAGGTAAAAGTCAAATAAAAACCAACAAAATTCAAAGAATAGAGAATAAAGTGACACAAAGAGCATAGGTAAAAGTAAAATCGATAAAGCCAAAAAGTAGAGGAAAAGTGGAACTGGCAGAGCTTAAGAATGAAAGTGTAAGCAACATTAAAGAACATAGGTGATTGTGTTGAAAGCAACACCCAAAGAACAAAGGTGATCGAAGCCAAAGAGCAGAGAAGAAATTAGAACTGATAGATCCAAAGAGGAGTAAAAGTGATGCCAAAGAGCTAAGGTAACCATTGAAGGATGAATCTAAATGCTTGAAATTAGAACCAAATAATTGTTGATGAAATAAAAAAAGAGCAAGTCCATGGATGATAGATTGAAAGGTTTGTGAATGCCTTTGAGTCAAGGTAGAAGTTTGTGAAATGCATGCAAGCCAAGGTCGAATATGCAAAATTAGAATATGTAACGTCTCTTAAGAAGGAAGAAAAATCATAATGCTCCATACATATACATCCAATTTTCACATGGAAGGTAGAAAGAAGAAAGTAAAGGTAAGTGAATTTATACCCCGAGTTATTCATTTCAGGTCAAAGTGCAAATTTAAATTTATTTTTGGGCATGATTAATGGATCATATAAGGTAGTTTAGATAAATTTATTTTCAATTAATTCTAAAGTGATTTATTGGAGATATAAGGTGAAAAAAATAATTTTATGATTAATTAATTGAATTAAACTTGGGAGATATAAGGAAATAAGATAAATAAGAAATGTGTTGATTTATTTCTTAAATAAAATTTAAAAAATTTGGATATTTTGAAGAATTAAAATGAGGGAGACATAAGAAAAACTGAAGTTGAACTTTGATTTTAATCAATGAATTTGAAGAATTGAAATTATTTTATTGCTTGAAATTAAAATTTGGAGAAATAAAAATATCAACATAAAAGGAATTCATTATGGAAGAAATGATTAGAAATGCATTTTTTAGAAGATTGTGAAAAATGTTGGAAAAACTAAAATTCTATACTCAAAATCTTATGGATAATTTTTATGAGCAAAAAGATACACTAGATAACTTGGAGCAAAAATTATCTTTAATTCTCAAAAATGCCAAAGATGAAAAATTTACAACATTCATCAACTATCTTCATGAAAAACTCTTTGGAGCATGGTGATACCTATTGAAGTAGGCATAGTGATGTACATTGCATTACTCACTTTTGATATTTATCAAGAAAAAACAAGAAGAAAAAAATAAGATTAAAGATGCCAATTGTGATACAATAGATTTGAATATGTCAACTTCAATGTGAAATCATTAAATTTCAATATTCATATTTTATTGTGATGATTTACCAATCCAATATCCAAAAATTACATAAAAAAAACAAGTTCATGACTAAGACTAAGAAAAACGAAAAGCAAAAAATTAAAAGAAGAGCAAGGCAAAGAGACAAAGAAAAGAAGTTGGAGACAACAAAGAACAAAGCAAATAAATTAAGGCAATAGAATGAAGAATTAATTCTTCAAACCAAATAATGTAATATAGGGGGGTGTTGGAGATATTACATTAATTGGTAGATGTTAAAGTACCCCCATGGTACATTTGTATATTTATAAATATTAGATTAGGGTATGGTTTATTAGATTAAGGTGCATGGTTTATATTTCCATTAAAGAATGTGTTAATGTGTGAAAATATCCAAGTGTCATGTAACAATGTGTGCAAGTGTGTAGAGTGTGAGAGTGTACAATGTGTCATGTAAGGAAGTCTATATTTGTGTGTAGGTGTCAAGTATACAAGTGAAGAGTTGATATGTGACAAGATGTAAGGTCAAGATACATGAGAGGTTTTTCATAAAAGAGGAATAGAAAAGAATGCATATCCTAGATATGTGACGAGAGAAATAGCCAAAGAATTGAACGATCACTTGTAAGGTTATATTTTGGAGACAAAGCTCCATTAACTATATCAAGAAATATAAAAGAAAATTGTAACAAGGAACTTGTATATTTGATAAATAATATTATAAGTTTATTTATTTATGCAATATTATTGTTATTTCATGAATTTTATATTCATTGATATTGGTCAGTTAGATTAAATATTCTAATATTGAGTTTGAGTAGTGATCTTGTGAAAGTGAAATTTTGATTTAATCTAGCTTAAAAGCTATAATGTAGTAGCATATATTCGTATATTTTCTTACCTTAGAGGATTTACCACATAAGTCATGGTGTACTTGTTTTATTGGGTTTGATATAATTGTTAATGATTTTATTCTATTGATCTTTTCCTATACAATTTTCAGCTATATTTGCCCTTTGTTTTGATGCATTAAACAAAGTTTCTTATGACATATAATTTGTACAAAGAGAGTTTTGGGTGAGTGAGCTAATTTAGGGTTTTACATATATCATATGGTATCAAAGAAAGTTTTCCTAAGGCTTTTTTTGAGATTTGGCAGTCTTTTAAATTTTTTATGTGCATAAGGTTTGCACGCTAAGTGCATTGTTTTTGCTGAAACATTGGAAAATCTAGTAGAAAGCACCAGAACCAACTCCAAGGGGGAAAATACAAGATTGAAGACCTATTAGAGACCACCTAGTGGTTTTTATAATAGATTGTAAACTTGAAAGAAGAGAATACATAGTTGAAGTTGAAGCTCCTAGAGAAAGAAAATTTGCTTACTATGGTTTCAAATAAGTTTCCCAAGGTCAAGAGCAATTATGTTGAAATTATTGGTATTGCTCATGACTTAATCTCACAAGTGGAAAATAGATGTTTGAAAGGAATGGAGAAGTTTCAAGAAGATATAGCTTCAAAAAAGGAATTGTTCCAACTACAAGCCAAGTTTGAAGATATGGAGAAAGAGAAGAATCTCATTTGTATACCATAAAAGCTAGCACCATCACAAAAACAAGTATGGCAAGCACTTATAAAAATAATTTTACATATTTGAAGAAACATAAATTTTATTTTCTAGTTTTGAGATGCATACTAAAGCAAAATTATCCAATATTTTAAATAAGATGGGCTATCAAGACCAAAAGACAAGCATTCCCAAGAAATGAAGGATTCTATAGAGGTGTTCTCTCAGCCTCAATGTATGGGACTTGATACTATGTAAAGAAGAAGTTCTCAATAAATAATATAGGCAGGCATTTGAATGTGTAGGAGAATTCATTATGGTCCACACTTTGTAGAAAATGGTAAGTGAATCCATTAAACAAGGAGTGCAACAAAGGTGTAATGTAAGCTCCAATCAAGGAAACAAAAACATGTATACATCCATAAAAAGAGGTTTAAACACCGACCTTCCAATTTTCCATTATATTGTTTTGTTGTGGAAGGAAAATATATATCTTAGGTTTGTTGGAAGATTTGCCCTTGTGAATATTGTGATAAAAAGAATCACTTTCTAAATGCATGAAAGAGCCCTCTAAAGATAAAGCAAAGGTTGATGAAGATTGCAAAGCCCATGAGATTGGAATATGTTTGAATTAGTCCAAGCAAATGAAATGTGATAGTTATTTGTTCTAAAATCATGATTACATTTAAATTATTTATTGTAAGTAGTTTGTGATTACCCTTATGTCGTGGAGCTACAATATGTGAAGAAAAGTATTTTTCATACATACAATGGGGTTAGTCATTCATCATGTTTGTCCCATTCAAGTATTTTTTTTTGTATAATACAAGTTGATGGTAGTTACATATTTAAATAATGTAAACACATTGTTGATGAAATAAAAATCGATTTGAATTTGATGCATGGAAGTATTTCAACAAATCATTATGGGAAAGTAGTTACAAATATGGTAGTCAAGAGACAACCAACTATAGTTTTGAATACAGAGACATCTGTGGATAGTTGATTCATTTGAACAAGCGAACTAAAAAAATTTCTATTTAGATTTTCTATGGAATGGTTGCAATGAGGTTTCGTTGATCAAACTTAAGCTTGGTATTAATATTGGAACATTGGAGAGAATTTTCTTATAGTATTCTTAAAGGAGTTAAATGTGACAAAGCAAGAATCCAACACCACATTTGCACCAATTATGTTTATCTAGTAACCTATGTTATTTCTTTGGTAACTAGTGGGTTTTTTTTTTCTCAATAGGTAGCTTTACTATTTTTTATTTTCCTAGTAGAGTAAGAGAAGGAAACTAAGAGAAAAATAATTAATTGGAAATATATTGTAAAGTTTTTCAAAATTCATTTCAAATTTTGATTTTAGATTTCTTCATAGAATGGAGTTCTTTTTAGGTTAAATAATAATTTTAAATTAGGGAATTTGTATCCATATTTATGAGCTATTGCCAAAGTGGAGTATAATAGATTGTTCATTGTAGATTGTTTACATTTTCTTGTAAGAAGGAATATTATAGCTAAAAAATAAATATAGATAGAATTTTCTAGTTTGGTTAAAAGCTTGGTATTTGTATTCATGTAATCAGAGTGTACATCAAGATTTTTTTGCACTTTATATTCTAAGTTATGTTATATTATAGCCACTTTGTCATTTTACCAAACAAGGAGAAAATATAGGATACAATTTTCTATGAAGGATAAATTTATGTTGGTCACCCTTTTACCATGTTGGTTGTAATCAATTTGTGTTTATGGTTGTATGTGTTAATTTTGGAAGGAGACTTCATATTACCTCATATTGTTTGTTCTCTCATTTAGGCATGTTCATGATTAAATGGTTTTGTTTAAAAAGAAATATTTCATGGCTTATTTGTGTTTTGTTGTTTGTATATTGGTGTATCATCCACTTTGTTGTGGATATATCAACTCTTTTGTTATGGCATATTTAACCCAAATAAAGGGGACATATTTTGGTGTTTGGATTTGTTTTCCATTCGAGGATGATAAAGTTTGGGGAAGTTTTATGGACTTACACATGGAACTAGTATTGGTTGTAGTTTTACCATTTAATGGATGCATGTTAGATTTGAATGCAATTTATAGCTCTTCATTATTATCATGTATTTTTTTCTTTAGAGTGGATTAAAAAATAGCAATAAGAACTCTTTTCGACATGCTCAAAACCATTGCTATAATAAGAGACATTTTGACAAAGGCAACTTACATTTATTTTAGATTCTGCATAGCCATGGTATCCTAATTGTTTTTAAGTCTTGCTTTGAATTATTATTTTCTCTTAGGATAATTTCAATTTTTAAAATAGTGAGGGTTTTGATTTAACACCATTTAATTTAATTTATGTGGTGATTAGAGATTGAATACATAATATTGGTTTATATGCCATAATTTAATTTGAAGGTCAATACAAGGTCATAGAATATTGACACCAATTGCTAAGTTTTTTACTTCAATAGGTGCATTCATTGTTGTGTTTATATCAAGTTTCTATATTATAATTACATTCAAATTGAACTCCATATTTGTAAGTTTTTGAGTAAACATTGATTGCTTTGAATGATGTTTTGGGGGCCAAAAGCCTCTCATTGGGAGGTATGATTAGGACTAAAGCTTTATCAAATAAAAAGTCCTATTTTTTGGACTTGAAGAGAATTGGAAAATGAAAGGTCACTAGAAAACAAGTCAAAGAAAAAAGAGAATGAATTTGGCCTTCCATAATCCAATTTCCTCCCCCATTATTAAAAAAAACATAAAGTAGGGGTGTTGCATTTTCCAACCATTTGCAAGGCAAGAATGTTTGGGATTAATTTGAGTTGTATGAGCTTTAATATGATATCCTCATTTCCTCTAGAAGATACTTTGTTCTACTCATTTATATTGTACTCTCAATTATATTTTAACAATATAAGATACAAAGCATATTTTTATGGATTTTCTTCCCTCAAGTATTTTTCCCACATAAATCATTGTATGCTTATTTTTCATTGGGTTTTATTTGTTGCTAGTGGTTTTAATTTATTGATATTTACTATATTTTTCCAAGTATGCCATTTTTTTAATTCATTGATAAAAGTTTCTTGTGTTTAATTTTATATGCAAATAGATCTATGTGATGATCCAATTGAGGGTCTTCCATGGATCATGATAATTTATGCATTCCATATGAGAGCATGCTCAAAATATAAGGACATTCGAAACCTTACCAATATTTTTTTATGTTTTTCTTGTTTGTTTAGTTTTACTAACTCTAAGCACTAGAGGTCATTTTATAGTATTGCCCTTTGTACATCAAGAACTTGGTTATGTTTTTCTTTTCATGGACCAATATATAAGAGAATACCTCTAAATTTCTCAATGTGGGTAGTTCCCTTGTATTTGGCCTTCCATAGACTATTGGTGAGATTGTAGTTTGTTTTATATACCATAAGAAAAAATCTACTTGTATTGACCTTAGAAACATATTTTTCTAGAAGTCATTCTATCACATATGAGCATAACACTTCATAAATACATAGATTGGAGTCCATTATTTCAAATAGTGGTGTCTATATATCAACCTGTCGAATATTTGCTTTATGTGCCAATTCATGATCATAAATTTTAGATTTTTTCCTCATAACTTAATGTTTCATACTATCATCCTTGTAACCTGATACATCGAAGTATCAACCTATGAATTTGATAAGCAACTAGGATGTAAAATTATCTACAATAATCATACAACACAACAAAAGTTGTACAAGCCATGTATGTAATTTGTTTTCCTTCTAGTCCATTGTAATTGTATATCCAACTCAAGGTCGTATAAAAGGATATTCCTTTATCACCATAGTGCTAAAATGACTCCTTTGATGCTACAACCTAGACATCATCTCAACTAAAGTCCTTAGTATTGGGGTAAAGGCTATGGAAGCTATAATTTCTTCTTCATAGAATAATTGTGCATAGGTTTACATCTTCCAACCATCCATTCTTGAATCCAAACCTAATATGGGTCTCATGGTGGGGATTTATAGGAGTGTTAAACACTAAAGAAATGATCAGTCATTCAATTTATTCCAATCCATGAATGATAGAGTATGCTCCTAAAAGTAAATTTTATATAATATGGGTGATTTTCTAAATGCTAATGAGGACTCTTTGAATCAACTATGAATGATTGAAGGATCTTACTATAGATATGAATAAGGATATGCATTAGGACTCTCCATGCACATAAGATTCATCTCTTTGAATATGGAGGGCCCATGGATCCTATTCATAAGTACATTATATTATATAACTACCAAAAATATTTTGAGGATGATGGCATTCTATGTTTGTAAGAAGTTAAGATTTTAGGATTTATTCTCCAAAGTTGAAAACTAATTTATTTGTAGCAATAATACTACAAGTCATGGAGGATTTATCATTTTATTGGTAGAAATATGATGTTCCTATTATTCAGTTAGAGACTTAATCCTACCAAATATTTTTATTTATTTTTAATATTGAATATAAATGGGAAATATTTAGGTATTGTAAATTTTGCATCTCAAATGATCTAATAGAAAGGTCGTCCTTGTGGATATAGTTGGAAAAATTGTTTCTCTTTCTCTTAGATCCTTTATAGTAACTTTAGAATGATTTAGAATGGTTGAGATCAAGTACAAAAAGTAGATCACCTCCTCCTATGATGATGTGCATGAAAAAGATATTTTTATTATACCAAATGTAAACTAGGGTTAGTTCTTAGAGTTGAGATGCCAAATATTTCCCTTGGTATAATTGGTCCAACTTGTATTAGGGGGTACAGAGGATTACAAAACCATTGAATACAGAAACGTTGTTTAAGAATTTTTTTTTTATTTGATAATTGACCCATTATTATCATTATAAAGATGTTATTTTTAGACCATCATCCCATTAGTTTCAAAATTTCATAGGATGCCTTTACAGAAAAGAAGTTAAAAAATGAGTTCTAATTTAATAATTTATTTATATAGCACATCCATACTCTAGAGCACATCCAAAGTATTTATAACCTTGATCTACCCTTTTAAAAAATCTAGATATATTGAGTGATGGAAGGATGTTGTCACTCACACAACCACTTCCTTCGTACTTATAGGACTTGACTTGCTTGCCTTAAGGAGGTAGGAAAATTAGGATATATAAAAGGAAATGATCAGATCCTTGATCTCATTAGAGAAAAATATTTTAATGAAATACTTTATATCTATGTATTTTTTCTTAATTATAAAATTAAGTTAGTTGAAGCCCATGTTACTTGGGGAGTTTAACTTTGATCGAGGATTCATTCGATAAAAATATATGATAGACCCTTGATGGTTTTTTTAATAATTTTTGATAAATATATGGTATAGAAAACTAAGGCCATCATTAAAATTGGTTAGAGGATTACATAATTATTGTATATAGTAATTGATTTATACAATACTATATCATTATTTTTAGTACTTGTGCAAAATCCCTTAAGAGGAAGAGTCCTTCCTTGGAGTTGTTCCTTATTGAATTCTAAAGGCCTTGAGAGTTGCTTGTGAGAGGATATTTTTTGTTAATTATATCATTGATACTATCTCTTAAATAGCCATTGAAATGTCATTGACATAGATAGACTGCCCTCATTATTTTTATAAAACCCTTTGTTACATAGTTGGGATATATTGCTTAATGTATACTTAGAGGTGATGAGAACCAAGTACTTGCAAAGTTCATAAATATACATTTTTATCCACAAAGAAAGATACCTAAAGATCATCTTAATTTTATAGCCTATCATACTTCATAGTGTCTCATTTAAAATCATTGTCAAGGTGGTAGATTTTAGAATTAAGCATATTCTTCCCTTGATTGTTAGACTTGAGAAAATTAGATTTATTACAAGATAATATATTTTAGACAATATCACTATTATTTGGGAGGACATGGAGTGGAGAATATACTTTAATTAATATATGCCATATTGTCAAAATACATTTTAATAATGCTTATAACAATATGGACCGACCCTTCAATATGGCACATCCTTGAAGCCCTACACTTTACCACATACTTCTAACCTCTATGAAAATACTTTTTTCAAAGGATCTTGATAATCAACAAGCTTAAATTTGAGTAATTAGTTTACATAGATCTATTAGAAAATGTGTTTCTTTATCCCCATTTTTGTTTATGATTTTCATTGAGGGCTTGGAGTACATTTTGGATGACCATTTCTAGAGAGTTAATAAGAGGGATTACCCTTATAAACTTTCAATATTAGATAGTTGCTAAGCAATTTGCATACTATTCATTTTTACCCTTATAGATTGTGAACAATAGTTCACCTATGCAAAGAAGTGTAGAAATCATTTTGCAAGCCTATGTGTTTAAAATAATGGAAAATAACCCAATATTATGGTTAAGCTACTAACCATCATCCTACATAGTTCTTCCATATTGGATGAAAATGGACTCAATCAAGGATGACTCTCAATTTTCATGGAATCCATTTTACTTTTGACCAGGGTTATGCATAAGGGGTCGACCCCAAAATCTATTTATAAAATCAAGGCGAATTGTCTTGGAATCCCGATGAAATTTGTAGAAGTATACATGGCGAATTGCATTTATTTGTCTCCAAAAATTTTCAAACCGTGGTGAATTTCATTAATTTGTCTCAAAAAAATTTCAAACCGTGGCGAATTTTTTTGTGTTGGGGGCTATGAATATCGGTTGCAAAATCTAAAAATGTACGACATACTTAAAAGCTTTAGGCCGATATGAAAGACTTCAGGCCGACATGACGACAAATGGCATGTCGATCGGTTGCAGTCATGACGATCGGTTGCAAGCATACCGATCAGTTGCAGCCATGCCGACCGGTTGCAACCATGATGATCGGTTGCAGCCATGCCAATCGATTGTAGCGATGTCGATCGATTGCAGCCATGATGATCAGTTGTAGCCATGACGATCGATTGCAGCCATGATGATCAGTTGTAGTCATGATGATCGGTTGCAACCATGACGATCGATTGTAGCCATGTTGATCGATTGCAGGCATGCCAATCCATTGTAGCCATGACGGTAGGTTGCAACCATGATGATCGGTTGTAGCCATACCGATCGATTGTAGCCATGCCGATCAGTTGTAGCCATGTCGATCGATTGTAACCATGTTGATCGGTTGTAGCTATGATGATCGGTTGTAATCATGACGATCGGTTGCAACCATGATGATCGGTTGTAGCCATGACGATCGATTGTAGCCATGATGATCGATTGTAGTCATGATGATCGATTGTAGCCATGATGATCGATTGTAGCCATGATGATCTATTGTAGCCATATCGATCGTTTACAGCCATGCTGATCGTTGTAGCCATGTCGATTGGTTGTAGCCATGATGATCGGTTGCAACCATGATGATCGATTGCAGCCATGTCGATGTGCTGCAACAATCGAGTTCCCATCGGTAGCAATGGTGCATCTGTACCATGTGTCATCCATCCATTAAATGATTGCATGTAGAGGACACGTGTCATCCATCCGTTAAATGATTGCATGCAAAAAAGTCTATATAAAGGGAATTAACAGTCATTTTTTCCCTTTTCTATCATGATTTTAACCTTTTTCCTCCCATTTTAAAGCTTTCTTACCCCTTTTTCTCTCGTTTTAATGCTTTCTTACCCCTTTTCCTCTCGTTTTAATGCAATCTAAACCCTCTTCCTCCACTTTTATCTTGGTTTTTACAATTTACCTTAATTTTTAAGCAGTTTTTAACCATTTTTCTCTCATTTGAAACCTTTTCCATTGTATCTTCTTATCCATACCCGTACACCCTATGGCATCCCCTACAACCCCTAGAATGTTTAAAGTTAATTATAAGAACCTGGTTTACCCTTTGATTTCAAAAATTTTATCAACATTACGGGACATGTCTTGGGTCACGGACTCTGGTCTTCGGGGTCTAGTTTCAATGCCCCATTTCGATACGGATGTTAAACTAGTGGAGAGGATCATTGCAGCTTATGATATGGATTCGGGTAAGGTAAATCTTGTCATCGACAATAAAAACATCATTCTTTCTTTCTCAGCCATTGATGTCGCCAGATTGACAACATTGCCCCACACTGGTGTTGAGCCTGTCACTTCCAAATACCAGTTAACTGATGACGACAAACTCTACTTGGAGACCACCTTCAAAGTGCAGTCGAAATATTTTCAAGGTATAACTATTTTTTTATTTAATTGATTTTAAATTCTTATCAGTGATTGAACGTACAATTACTAATTTTAGTTTTTTTGTAGTTACGTCCACCAAGTCTAGAAGGGGTTTGACCGTACCGGCGATTGAAAATAAATTTCTTTGGGCATGTTGCGAATTCTTCCTTGCTAGACTCGTTCTGCAAGGAAGGCCGATAAAAATTCTGATGTGGGCCTTAGCGTATTTGGTCCGTTGTATAGGACACCAAAAATTTGATTGGTGCACCTATGTCTCAAATCGGATCAGATTGGAAATAGAGAACGTGAAAACCCACGCTTCACCCTCACCGACAGTTAGCACATGTAATTATATTATTGTTTTTTTTATGAATATTTTCATAATTTGCAGAACACTCTAGTACCAACATCTTGGCACTCAATCCTTGTCAATTTAGCCATGACAGAACAACAAGTTCAGGTAATTTTTTTTAATATTTAAGTAATTTTTTTTATTTTTCCATTGTTTGTCTTTTTGTAATTTTGACATTTTATACCAAACATAGAAAAGGGCATCCTCTTCCTCTTCAAAGCGGGATGTTGCTGTCAGAGGTTATAATCCAGAGGAATCAGGAGACTCCGAAACACCTGTAGAGGAAGCAACACCACTGATAAGGAAAAGATCATCAAGGAAATGTAGAAGATCTATTTCTCCTATTCGTCGACAATCTCCACTTGCGGCTGCACGTCCATTGCCAACGGGCGTAGTTACGCATGAGGTTTCATCTTCTGGGAGTAAGTTTTAATTACTATCGAAACAATTTTTTTACAATATTTTTACTATTTTTAATTAATTTTGTTTTTTTTTTAGATGTACAACATGACCACATTCCATTTGCAGCAGCAGCTATGCAAGATGTTTTTTCTTCTGTCGGTAAGTGTTATAACAATGTTTGCAACCAATTTTCATAATGTAATTTTATAACTAGTTTTTATTTTCTACCTTCACAAAATTTTTAACTAATTTTTATTTTTATGTTTTAAGGTCCCTTGCAACAATTTCATCAACAAAATCAACAAATGCCGCCCCCTCCTCCACAACGCCCAACTCAAATGCGAGGTCAATGCTTCCCAGTTGGAAAACACTTTCTTCCATCTAGGCCACAGAGAGAAGCAACACAACAAATTTCAGAGAGAGAAGCATCAAAGACTTTTTCCGGTTTCGACCGTATATCTATTAATAATTTTACTTTTAAGGATATACCGAAAGCTTCTGGTACTGGGTTGGTTGATGTTCCACTTGATAAAGATTACTTTTTGCAAGATAACATACACACTCAATTTCAACTATCAGAATTGGTTCAAGACAAAGTAAATGAAGGTGCAGAATGTTCAAGCAAATCTCCTCCAAGGGAAAGAAGCACCCGTCAGGCTCCTCCTCGACAAGAGGATGATATAATAAATTTTTCAGAAAAATATTTGGTTTCTGATAACGTTGAATCTACAATTAAAGATTTGCTACTTCCAGATATAACAGAAATGAAAAAATGGGAGTATCGGGCTAAGGTGTTGATAAAGGAAATTAATGCCCGATACAATAATTTTTCAAAAAGAGAAAGAAAATTTTCTATTGTTGAAAATGAACCAGAAAATATGGAGGCTCTGCTACAGCAAGTAAAATCTGGCATGTTGAAGTTGAATACATCATACACAGATGAAATTTTAAAGTTTATGATGAACAGATTGGAGAATATAAATGGTGAGGCCCAAGCTTATTACAATGAATGGGCAAATGATAAGAAAAAGGTTGTTGTTGCTGTAGCTACAAAGAATGTTGTTGAGGTTTGACTCAATCACTTTTGTGTTCAAAAATTTGTTGTTCTCTTTTTTAAAATGTAATTATCTTTTCATGTTGATTAACTTTTTTCCCTTTTGCAGGTAAAGTATGAAAATCTCAAGAAGCAGGTTCAAAACCCGCAAGACTATCTCAGGATGGCAAAGGAGTTCTTAAACGCTTCCATGGCAATGAAAAAAAGAGCACAGGAATCAGTTCGACAAAATAACATTTTGCGGAAAATCATTATCCGCAATGGATTGGATCCTGATGTTCTGCTTAAGGAGAAGGGTAAAGAAGTTCAAGGACCAACATCTGAAGATGTTGGCAAAGAAGAAAAGACCCTTCTCGATGGAATGCAAAATGTTGAGATGATCCTTGTCAATTCTGGAGCAATTGATAGTACTGTTACCCAACCCGAGAAAAGAGTCATCGAAATGCAGGATGTGGTAATCATGGAAGTAGTGGATGTGGAAAAAGGAGTTGAACAAGGGAAATATGAGGGAGGGGTCATTGCTATGGAGACTGCGGAAGCCATTGAGAAGGCAAAATTAGTGGAGGAAGGGGGAAAATATTCTGAGGGGAAAAAATAAATTTTAAAAACAATTTTAAGACATTTCATATGTTTTCATTGGAAAACAAGATACTTGCTTTTATTATTTTACTATTACACTATTTACATTTATAATTGTGTGTTATTTTCATCTCTTAAGTATTATGGTGTTTCAAATATGCTTGAGTTTACGTAGAATATATGCATAGGTATAGATTTACATGTTATTCAATGTTATTCATGTTGTGATATAAAAATGAGTTTTGTCTTGTGGATTTTGCTATGTTGTTTTTATATTTCAATATTCAAATGAGTTTGAATTTTTAGTTTATTCAAAGTCATTCTTGTTGTTGTATAGAAATGTGTTTTATCTTTTTTATTATGCTATATTGTTTCATATTCAATGTTAGTTTACGATGGAGATATTAATGAAAGGGTTAAATTTCAATTTCCATATATTATGCTATGTTGTTTTATATTTCAATTTTCAAATGAGTTTACTGAATGATATATCTATGCATGTGTTTAAATTTTAGTTTATTCATATTCATTCTTGTTGTAGTATAAAAGTGAGTAATTTCATTTCTATTTTGCGATATTGTTTTTATATTTCAAGTGAATATGGTCATTTGTATTATGCTATATAGTTTTTATATTTCAAAGTGAGTTTACGAAGTATATATCTATGCATGGGTTTCAATATTCAGTGCATTCATAATCATTATAGTTGTATAAAAATCAATATGGTCATTTGTATTATGCTATATTGTTTTTATATTTCAAAGTGAGTTTACAATGGATATATCTATGAATGGGTTTCAATTTTCAGTGCATTCATAGTCATTATAGTTGTATAAAATTGAATATGGTAATTTATATAATGCTATATTGTTTTTATATTTCAGAGTGAGTTTACAATGGATATATCTATGCATGGGTTTAAATTTTCATTTTCCATATCTAGAGTACTATTCTATATGCTTTTTTCATACATTTGTAGAAATTTTTTAGTAGTTATGTATATATACAAGGTTAACTCTATGACAAAGCATAAACCATAAAAAATCTCTATATTTTGTCACATCATCAATGATGATCGACTGCAAAAATATTGATCGATTGTAGCCATGCCGATCGGTTGTAGCCATGTCGATCGGTGTAGGATGGTGGTATGTTGATGGTTGAGCATGTCGATGGTGTAGACATGTTGATGATGGTATGTCGATCGATTGTAGGTATGGATGGTTTGGATGTGATCGATTGCAAACATGTTGATGGCTATAGATATGTTGATCGGTTGTAGGTATCATTGCATTTGTGTGTAAATTGAATGATTGGAGGGGTAACAATCTGTGGGGTTTGAATATTTTTTTTTTTTATAGTTATTGTTTTTTTTTTTGGTATAAAAATGAATATGGTAATTTGGATATATCTATGAATGGGTTTAAATTTTCATTTTCCATATCTAGAGTAATATACTACATGCATTTTTCATACATATGTACAAAATTTTTTAATATGCATACACGGTTTACTCAATGATAAAGCATAAATCATAAAAAATCACTATATTTTGTCATATCATACAACTAATGATACTAATGATACATACATACATTTAAATTCAAAGGAAAAATAACTATTTTTTGTCAACATATACATTTAGTTCAATAACATAGCATCATTACGTATACATGGTTTTCAAATTTTCAACTTACTCAAAGCTATAGCATACATCATAAATTTTGAAAACATAGACAATCCATAACATTAAAAAGCAAACATGCATAATCATTGAAAATTGAATTATTATATGATTTTACAACAAATCAAATACAAAAAATCTTTGATAATATGAAATATTTCAAATCCGAAAAATCACTGATAATATGAATTTATTCAAATCACTAAAATTTTACAAAATGATTTCAAATCTAAAAAATCTTAGATTATATGAATTTGTCATATAATCATTGCAATTTTTACATTTCTGGAAGGTAATACAAAGCTTTATCAACTTCTCCACAAGAACTGAGAATCTGTGAATTCTGCGTTTCCATAATCTCATCATCACTCCTAGTTGAATCATTTTCATCATTATCAACCATATTAGAGAGACCTCTTCTTTCTGCTAGGGACTTCCAATATGTCAACGCTCTGTCATAGGGAAAGTTACCCACCTCGTACGATGACACATACATTCTCAAACAATTTTCCAAATTTTTGTCCAACCTGTTACGAAATTTTGATTTAACAAAATTTAATGCACTAAAAACCCTTTCGTCTTCAACAGATCCCAAAATCATTGTCTGACATAATTCATATAAAATAAAGTATTCACTCATAGTATCTTGCAAGACACTACTTCGATACAATTTTTGCCAGAAACGCGTGATTGAACCAGATCTCATGTGGATTTTTGAATTGTGCAATTTGATTATCCATTGTTATTCCAAAATTGGTTGATTGATGTCTCAAAAGATCTTTGTTTAGAATACCATTGATTTCAATGCCATTTATTTCCACACTTTTAGAGAAATGTGTCATAATATTACCCATATATTTTACAAACAACTCACTTCTACTACTTTGGTCACCACAAGGATTCCAAAAATTAGGATTAACAACAGCCATGGCCTCAAGTGTCTCATCTCTCTTAAAACGATCTCTTATTTCACTTGTTAATGCATTTGCAATTCTTTTCAATTTATTCTTAGTGTTATCCAAAATCTCATCGAATCCGGAATGGGTAACGGGCACTTGTTCAACATCATCTGTCAGAGTATTTAATCGCTTTTCAAAATGATATACAAGAATCAACTTTCCATGGATAGCAATACAAATATTATCGTTGATGTTGAACTTTAAAAAGTTGTTCGGTTCATTGACATTAATTAACGTATTCCAACTATCAAACTTGGGATCCTCAAAATGTTTTTCGGATAAATAAATCCTGTCAATAACCATACATATTTGTTTTCTCATCCTCATGAAATCGACAATATAAATTGCCCTTTCCTGTGCAAGTTTAATCATAGTATTCATTTCTTGTAACATTGGTAGAATACCACATAATGTGAGAAGAGTTTCCAAGTCAGTCATACGAAAAAGCAAATATTTTGCCTTGTCAACATCTCTACGATGTGCATACATAAACCCAACCAAGGATTGATATTCTGAAAATACCCTTTTTGCAGGAAGAAATAGTGAAATCCACCTGGTTTCCACATCTTTTAACATTTTTTTGCCTTCCGTTACACCTAGAGAAAACTGTTGAAACTCTGCAAACCTTTTTGGACTGCATGAAAAGTATGAGTGTATATCGTGGATGAGTTCTTCCACTCGGCTACATTATCAAAATTGCTCACAATTTTGTATGCAAGATTCATTCGATGAGCCATGCAATGAATAGGAATCACATATGGGGCAATGGAAGTCTGAAGCCTAACACAAAGACCATTCCTTTGTCCTTGCATTGTAGCCGCACCATCAGCTCCAACACAAATTAACTTTGTGGCAATTTCCTTTTCATCCATTCCGACAATATCCTTTAAATTGGTTACAACAACATTATAAATATTTTCCGCATTACAATTTTCAATCATCTTATGTAGTGCTAGTAAATGAGGTTGTCTCAAATGATTTTTGAATGTGTAAACATGTATGCAAATCCAAGATGTGTTGTCAACAATTGTTACCTCATCAATGGAAAGTGAAATAAATTTGGCTTGTTTCACATTCTCTCTCAAGTCTTCCTTCTCAACCAGTGATAGACATTTTACCATTTCCCAACCACTTCGATCTGACCAATGTGAACTGGTAAGGTTTTGTACATTGGCTAGTTGAAGTATTTCCTTAAAATAAGCAAAATCAGACATGGGTCGACCTTTTTTTAGAATACTGTATACAATAGCAAACTACAATTTCTTTGAGGCTAATACAATATTATTAACTTTTTGAAATTGTGCCTCGATTGTTCCACCCTTCTCAATGAGAGTTTGTTTTTGTTTCATTGCTTTTTCATATTCAAGAGCATATCTCACATGCACACATTCTGTTGCATCCTTCCACCTATGAATTTTGTTAATTGTTCCATCACTTCGTATTTCTTTGATGTAAACTTTCCCACAGTGTTTTTCTATTGTGTCTTTCTTATTTTGTAATAAATGATCCTTTCCCAGCTTCCATGTACAAATAATACATTTACACACATTCAGTTTCTCATCTCGCTCAATAAAGGGGTATAATCGTGCCCATTCATTTTTAAAATCCCTTCCAATAGTCCATTCACTTATCTTTTGACGTTTAGATTTTTGACTAGAAGATTCCCCAGAGGTCTAAATTTTAATTGTACTATCTTTTTCTTTTTTGGTTGATGTGTCTGAATTTAAAATCTCTTGAAGTGGTTGTTGAATGTCGTTATTAGGAAAATTATCATGTGGTCCCATCTCATCTTCTAGAATATCTTCGAGTGAACGCACATCAAGGTCGACAATGTTTACTGCATTCAATGTTTGGTGTTCTCTATCATTTTTTGTTGTAAAAAAGGCACTATTTTAAAGAATTAACAGAATACAGTTTTACAAAGCATTTAAAAAGAGGTAGATAAGCAGAAAACCATTTATCTATTAATAGAGAAAGGTTTTACATTTAAGAAGAACAAAAATTTTAGAAAATTGATGGTAAAAGGTGTATGTACCTGCAAGTTGTGTAGAATCTATAGAGATTGATGTCTCATTGCATTTTGGTGTAAAATATTTTAGAATTGTCTTTTTACAAGAATATTGGCCTCCCTTCTTTCCATATTCAGTAGGTGACATTGTATCTGTAAAGAAAAACCTTCAGATGTTAGGAAATGTATATGAATTTGAAGGAAAATAGCAGACATCCCTCAAGATGAACATATGATCCTAACACACAACATGATAGGGAATACTTATCGACCATAGTTGTAGATAGTGCTTCTACACTGCGTATGAAATATACTCTAAGAGACAAGAAGCAGTCTCTAACAAAAGAAATGCTCCTGACACACAACCAGATGACATTGATAGTTGTCTACCACTATTGCGTATAGTTCACCTACAATGCCTATGAAACTGTAGAAAAAGAGATTTGGACAAAAGAACAATGGAATAAGAATACTCTACCAATTTTTAGTCATGAATCCTCTACAACCGATACACTTTTATCGATAAACACTTCCCTACAACTGATCGACTTATACCGATCGACAATCACTACAAGCAATAGAATACCGACCACACGTCCCTACAATCGATAGAGTTATACCGACAACATTGCAACCAACAACCTAACATCGATCGACATGGCCTTACAACTGATAGACTAATATCGATCGACACATCTACAATCGACCTACCAATATCGATCGACACCTCTACAACCGATAGATGAATATCGATCGACACCTCTACAATCGATCGACTAAAGATGATCGACATGATTCTACAATCGATAGACCAATGTCGATCGACACCTCTACAATCGATAGGTAAATGCCAATCGACAAACCTTGCAATCGATTGGCTTATGTTGATAGACATGACTCTACAACTGATCGACTTATATCGATAGATATGACTCTACAATCGATCAACTTATATCGATAGACATGGCTCTACAATCGATCGACTTATACCGATAGACACGGCTCTACAATCGATCGACTTATACCGATAGACATGGCTCTACAATCGATCAACTTATGCCGATAGACATGACTCTACAACCGATCAACTTAATGATCGATTTATGATGATAGACTCTACAACCGATCGACTTATGCCAAGACATGGCTCTACAACCGATCAGCTTATGTCAGAATACTTTGAATTTATTTTGATAAATTGAATGATCGACTTATGATCGATAGACATGTCTCTACAACCGATCAACTTATGAAGTTGCAAATGACTTATGTCGATAGACATGGCTCTACAATCGATCGACTTATACCGACAGACACGACTCTGCAACCGATCGTCTTGCATCGATCGACACTCGTCTGCAACCGATCGGTTTATTTTGATAGTCACGGCTCTACAACCGATCGTCTTGCGCCGATCGACACTCCTCTACAACCTTCTCAAGTTTTTCGTTGTTTCAGAGCTATTTTTGAGTTAGAGTATTTTTGATGTATGTTTATCGGTACCCAGTATAGTATATATACATGTAGTATATGAGGCGATTTGGGCAGGAAAAATAAAATCATTTATAATTTGAAGGCGATTTGGGCGGAAAATATAAAATCATTTATAATTTGAAGGCGAATTGGGCGGGAAAATCAAAATCATATGTAATTTGAGGTCGATGAATTAAAATAAAGTTAGGTTCATGATTATCAACGACGGGCGAATTTACCCCAAAAAAACTTTCACCCCGTAAATTTCGGGCGAATGGGCCCCAGTGAAATGATCCAAAATTAGCCTTTTCAAAATTTTAAAAATCCTAAATAGAGCCAATTTACGATATTTCGTGCTTATGCATAACCCTGCTTTTGACACACACCTCTCCAATAATTACATTCATGTAATGGAGTGAATTGAGAAGAATATTACCTACTAAATCACTAGTCCTTGTACTTTACAAGGAAATTTCAATCTACTCTAAAATCCTAGACACCACCCATGTTTATTACTCCTAGTATTGGTTTCCATTATAGGATGCTTATCTCATGCTTGAGATCATGTACAATAATTTAACTTGTTTAACTGGGTTAAGAAAAAAACTTTATTGGAATGTTTATTGCATTTTAAGATAGTCTTGAGGGCTTGACCTTATTGATGTTAGCTTTTGAGGATATATGCAGTGGGAGAGATCTATCATAGGTCCTAATAAAATGCAAAAAATATGAAAGAAAGTAATTATGCAATATGACTAAAATATACTATAAATAGAAAGTGGTAAAAATACAATGCAATATGGAGGTGATGGTCACTCCATTAATATAAGCTAAAGAACTACATTGTACTCCATACAGGAGTTCTACCACTATCTACTACACTCTACTATAATGCACTTGATATGCTTGATATGAAATTGATATGAACTATCACTATGAGGCCCTTTATATAGGAAGATAGATTCCTTGGCCAACACTCTACCTAGTTGTACAAGGGGACACCTTGCACATTACAACTTGCACATTGACACTTGTGCATTTATTACATTGCTTGAAGTAACTAGCTAACTTCCCCCTAAAGTAATCTCCTACTCTAACTATGTACCAAAGGTGGTACATTTACATGACCCAAATGATGTAATATACTCTAACTCTAACACCCCCTGTATTACATTATTTGGGTATTGAAGATTTCAATATTCAATATGGATCTTCTTCTATTGGGTACTGGAACTTGTATCCTCCTTCATTGCTTACTGTAATTTGATCAAGCAAGTAGTTAGTGTCTTCATATGATGCAAAGAGAGTTGTAGCTGAGGGTTCTTCAATATTTTGAAAATGCTTGTCTGGTTCAGTATTTATGGTTTCTTTGCTATTCAAGTCTTCTTTGCTATGATCTCCTTTAGCATGTCTTTTCTTCCTTTTCCTCCTTCTCCTACGATTCTGCATTGATACTAGTGGAATTTCTGCTTCATGAGGAGTTAGTCTATCATCACAATAATATTGATTTGTATTGCTAGCTTGCTTCATGTGTTTAGTGAGTACAAACACAATTAATGATAGGTAAATCATCAAACATTCCTCGGATGTGAATATAACTATCTTTTGTGAATTCCACCATGCCTTGAAGAGGTTTTCATGAAGATAACCAATTAATGCTTCAAAGCTACCCTCTTTTGCTTCTTTAAGAAATAAGGAGAATCTCTCCTTATCACTAGTTGATAGATTCTCATATCCTTCAAGGGTATCTATCAAGTTCTGAGAATACAATTCCATTTCATGAAATAATTCTTTATTAATAAAGGCATTTCTTATTATTTCATCCATATTCCTTCTTGATAGGTTTGAGATAGTGTTTCTTGCTATTCCTTAGGGTTGTAGAAATGGGTTTGATAGAACCTTTGTAGTAGTCTACCTTATGACTCCCTAGTTAAAGTATGTGAGCTTGATTTGATAAAACCTTTTTAGAGCTTAGGTTTTGTAGGCTTCCTTATGACTCCCAAATGGATTGAGTACTTGATAAATTTTGATGAATGCTATTATTATCAAGTTTTGTAGAATACCTTATGTCTCCCTAGTGATTTTGGATATGCTAAATGATTGATAAAGTGCTTTTGAGAATAGTAGTTCAATTTTGGGTTGATTTTGTAAAGTTTTGTGAATAGAAAAATCAACTTCTATTACACCTTATTACTCCTATTGAACTTAAGCACTTTCTATTTTTATGAGGTCCTAATGGTTGGATTTCTTTTGTCCCTTTAATGTGATTTTGAGACAAGTATACCAATTAATTTCCAACCCTTGATAATCTTTAATGAACCTTCTTTTATAGCTTTTGATATTTGATATTTAATGTTTCTAAATTCCAATATCCTACTTTGGTGTAGTATTCCTTATAACTCCCTAATTTGGAATATTAGAAAATAATAATATTTGCAATAATAGAAATTTAATTTTTCTAGGTAGAAATCCTTATTTCTCCTATGTTTTAATTTTCAAATATTAAGCTATAATTCTCCTTTAATTTTGCTTTCAAATATGGTTGATTTCCCTATAGTTTCAACCTTATATTATACCCTTATATCTCCCTATTTAATGAAAGCAAATAAATTAAGGTAAAGTCTTACCTTTATAATACTACAAATCTGCTATATGAGCATTGTATTTTCCTTGTATTCTCCAATGTATGCATACCAATCTTAATGCTTGCTTTGACCTCCTTTCAATGGTGGATGGTGGTAGATTCCTTTGATTGCAATATTGGGTGCTCCACTTTTGCTTGACCAAGAGCCTTTAATGCTCTTACTTCTTCCTCCATGCTACACTCCCTTGGCTGCTATGAATGTGCTCCTCCTTGGTCTTTGGCACCTCAAATAGGGATAAAATATTGTAGTGGGTGACAAGTGTCATGATAGTTTCACTTTAATACCTAGGAGAGAGATAGAACCTTGTTGACCCTTGGAATTTTCTGTAGAATGGAAGGTGAGTGTTACAATCTTGTATGAGCACTTATATTCCTTGGTGACAAGTGTCACTTCTCTTCTAACACTCCCAACCTCCTCTTGTGTAATGCCTTCTTGGACTTTCCTTCAAGCGTGCAAAGGGTGAGTGCTCATGTAGGAGACGTTAGGGTTTCCTTCAAGGTGACAAGTGTCACCTTCCTTTTTGCATGGGCCTTTTCTTCTCAATGTCTCTCAATCCTTAATGTATTCTTTGCAAGGTTATTTTATCAATATATTGTGGCCAACTTCTCCTTTGTTGTATGCTTTTGATGGTGCTTGGTGTGAGTTGGTTCTATATGGAGTAGTGAGCAACACTTTGGTGGCTTTGAGCTAGGATTGTGAGCAACACTTTGGTGGCTATGGGTAATGCTTTGGTGGAGTTTTGAGATACTCCAATGGTGCCCTTGAGTGCTCCTTGTGGATGTACGTCTAGTTGGTATAGCCTCTTTTGTGCTTTGTTTTCCTCCTTTTTTCAACCTACTATGTATTTACCTTTGTAGATAATATTTCTCCTTCCTTGTGTTATGTTGTGTTTGCTTGCAGGTACCTTGATACAACTATCCAAAACCATGGATGATATGAGCTCTTTGAGAGGCTCTTTTACCTTGCTTGGAGAATGCTTTTACATGATCTCTTTGAGCTGATTTCTCCTTGTGAAGAATGTGCCTTTGTGGCACTTAAACCCTATCCTTTTTCCTACGTAGGACATATTAGTATGGTGCAAGATGATGTAAATGAAATTGTGAATATAATACCTTTTTGCACCTCCTTTTGCAACCTTATTTTTTTTGGTTTTAATGGTGAATTTCTTGTAGGCAATGGCAGATTTTGAGGTTGTCTCCTTTTCTAGAAAACTCTCTCCTTTGCTTGGTTACTTTTGGTAATAAACCCAAGCTAATAACCATGTAGATAGAAGATTTTGTAGAAGTATTTTCTGCACTAATTTTTTTTGTAAATAGCCCTTAGTGCACCTCGAATATGAGACTCACCAAGTCTCGATTTGTAGCTTATTTTACTGATTTTGATGGTGGCTTTCTTCTCCACTCCTTGGAGGAATATGATATGATTTTGGTGGCTTCTTTGGGCCATGAAATGTTGTAGGTTCTATGCACCAAATAGTGTCTCTAGACACTTTGATAATCTTTTGGTTTTGTGCCCTTGATATTTAACAATCAACAAACACAAACTAACCCTTTTGAGAGTAACTAGTATAGTGTAAATGAACTTACAACTAATAATGCACTTTTAATGGTAACAATAATCTCACCTTATTGCTCCTATAAATAAACTCTCAAAATAATTTCAAATGCACTTAATAATCTCTACAACTTTTAAGAGTAATCTGTAATGAACCCTTAATGAATAATCTACAATTTTCACTACAATCAATATTGTAGGATGTAGTCTTCTTGCTTTCTAGATAGATAATAGGTAGGTGATAATTTTATTTCTTTTGAAAAATATCCAACTCCTATTTAATGTGCAAATATATCTTAAAATGAATTCTCCTTTTTGCACTTTCTTGAAGACTATAATATGAGCCCTTTTCCTTGCAACTTTTAATCTAAATATGGTGCTTAAAGGAATTTGATAATGAACCCTAATTTGAAGTTCAACTAATTGCACCCAAGTTGCTTACCTTTTAATGGATTTTGTAGTAGATGTAGATCTTGGTGTTTTGATTCACCAAGTTGTTGCCTTGTAATGGATGAATTCACAACTTCTTGTTGGCTATCCAAAATAACTTCTTGCTTCACCAAACTATGGTCTCGAACCTTCTATATTGAGCCTAGGGTTTGGTGGCTTGATCCCTCCAGTGATCTATTTTCTACTATAGATTCAGAGAAATATTATCTCTAAACTGTGCCTTCTTACTATGAGAGGCAATCTCCAAATATCTTGGATTTGGTAGGCTTCTTCTATCTGAATCCTCCTTCAATATTCTTGTTGAATTTTGACTTCAAACAGGATCTTCTTCTTCTCAATATTCTAAATATCTTGAGGTCTTCACTAGATTCTTCTTTGGGGATTGGCACTCTTTGCCAAATTATTCTTCTCTTGGGCTTGTTATCCGATGGTGATAATTGTCCCAAGTCCTTCACTATCAGGAGCTTCTCCTTGGTAGTGGATTTCTCCAATGAGTTCTCCTAGGAACTCTTTTGATGATGCTTCCATGAGCTCTACAACAAGGCTCTCCAAGCCTTCTTATTTTCCTCCTTGAGACCTCTCCAAGGTCTTCTATCTTACAACTTCTTTGGTCTTCCAACTGAGACCTTTTCTTCAACCTTCTACTTCTGGAAGTGTTGGTGATGATATCTTCTTCTTGGATCTCTAAAATATGTTGCTTCTATGATTAGGAATAAGACTCTATTAGTCCCTCTCTATCTCTTCCAATATTGGAAGTTTTCCAATGTGTAGTGAACCCAATAGAGAAAGATTGATTATAATGCTAGAATAATAAAAAGGAATCGCTGTTGTATTGTATGGGGAACCCAACAATTAATTAATAATTATATTCTTCGATGCCTAAACTATACCAAATGAAATGCCTATTTCTACGAGTGTGAAGGTGTGATCAAAGGTCACAACCTTTGTGAAAGAGAGAGTGATTAAATAATTAACTAATAATGTGATTAGTATGGTGGTTAGGAGTAGAATCCTAACATGCCACCTTCCTTAAAAAGAGCTTTGTCCTCAAATATCAAAGTAAGGAGCTTCATTGCTTGTTTTCCCAGTTGAATTTGTGCAAGTTCTTGTACTATTTTAATGTCACTTTTTCGAAGGCAAGGATATATTGAAGGTCGAAACATTAGTGGGGGGTTGCTAGAAAGAATAGTAGAATCTTCCTTAGGAGAATTGTGATGACGGTAGGCTTCCGCTTTAGCTGATTCTTCCTGTGTAGAATGAAGGGAAAATAAAGGTGCACTCACTCTTTTGCCTCCTTTTTGAATCAGGCTGCCTATACGACGAGAACTCACTATTGGCAATGAACTTGTGTGTAGTTCTTTGAGAGTGTATGTCTTGCCTTCATTGTTTACTGCATGGATGTCTACCTCATATTTTCATGGTGCATCGAGCACTTCTTGCACATCGACCTCATTTCCTTCATTGTTATGATCAGGTGCTTTGGTCATGTCATGCACATCTTCCTCACCTTCTTCCTCTATGGAGTGACAGGGATCAACTATATTCAATAAATACAATGTTTGTGTAGCACAACAATGAAGAGGCCCAAATTGCTCATCACAAGTATATAAGAGGTCGTTCGCTCATCGCTCCTCCATTTTGTGTAGGCTAAGGTACTTAATTGGCAAGGGTTTGTGTTTTGGAATAGTGTGCGTGAATGTTGATTTATCAATAGGTTGCTCCCCATGTTGACATTGAAAATTGAATGTATCATCGGCTAACAAGGCTAATACAATGGCTTCCTATAGGGTGCGAGGAGTGTACATCATGATCTTCACACTAATTTCTTCTTTCAATCCATTGATGAACCCACTTATGAGGACTGATTCATCCAACCCTGTGATGCGATTGGCGATATCCTACAACTAAATTTTATATACACTTACTGACATGATTTGACGTAGGTGGGCAAGATTAAGTAGCAAAAGTAGGTTGGGGTCGTGAGATATTCTTCCATAGACCATTTGCATAGTCGTTTGGTGAAAAGGTGTCGCAAAAAGTGTTGAAAGTCGTCACAAAAATTTCTTGAAAAATTATTGTTAAAAATTGCATAAAAGTCATCCTTCGGCCATTGCGGTTAGGTTTTGGAGATTTTATAACCTTCATAAGTGGCAAAATTAGCGAGAATTTTCAATGCCTTGACAACTTTTAGCAAGAATTTGCAATAGTAACAAGTCTTACAGGGTTGTGATACAGTGGATCACGTGAGTGTGGAACGTCTGGCAAGATGCAGGCTTGGTTTGGTGTTTTAATTGGTTGTTCGCATATGGCTGTGAACAAAAATGGTTGTGTTTTTGTTGTTCAATCGGTTTTTTTCCTTCGGTCTATGAAATTCATGGTGGGTTTTAGTTTACCTAACTGCCCTATTTTTTCACCTGTGCTCGTTGGTGGTTCTCTGTTTGCTGTAGCGGCTCGCTGTTTACTGCAGGTGAGGTCCTAGTTAATACATGGACATCAAATAAATGTAGTGTCAGAATTTAGGATACTGAGTTTCGTCGATGACTAAGTCTTGGTATTCTGGAGTAGGGAAAGGAGACGAAGACGTTGTGATGTCGTATTTTGCTTGAAAAATTTGATATTAATTTTTGATGCCCTTTTTTAAACTTCCTTCTCTTTGTTGTCTACGATGTCGGCAAACCTTTCTCGATGATCGGAAATTTAGATAACCTTAGTCAGAACTTTGATAAAATAAAAAAAAATTCACCAGTTTCTTAGGCTCCGTCGGAAAATGATGCTCACGCAGAAAAACTTCTAAACGGTGATGACAAAAGATTTAACGGTGATTGGAAATGAATTTATGATGCTAGAATTATTTAAACCTTAGGTTATTTAATTTTTCCTTTCACCGGTTTTCTAATGCGCTTGCCAGAAACGCGGGGTGAGCTACTGGTTGGAATTTTTTTTTTTTTCAGTGAGCAGCGACATTTTGTGAATCCGATTAACCGTATAGTAGTTCTTTTCAATTTGTGGCAGGTATTTTAGATGTTTTTAGTCAAAAATGGATGCCTAAAAATTGTTGGTTTCTTCTGCTCACCGGGCTGTCACGTATGTAGGGGATTCGTGACGCTGTGAATTGTATATTTGCGCCAAAAAATTGCAATCAGCACCACGCGATAAAACGAAGAAGGGAAATTTTTTTTGATTATTTCTTTCCCTTTGATGAGGCTATGATACCAAATGTAGTGAACCCAATAGAGAAAGATTGATTATAATTCTAGAATAATAAAAAGGAATTGTTGTTGTATTGTATGGGGAACCCAACAATTAATTAATAATTATATTCTTCGATGCCTCAACTATACCAAATGAAATGCCTATTTCTATGAGTTTGAAGGTGTGATCAAAGGTCACAACATTTGTAAAAGAGAGAGTGATTAAATAATTAACTAATAATGTGATTAGTATGGTGGTTAGGAGTAGAATCCTAACACAATGACACCTACTTTGGATCTCTTCAACTTCTTCTAAAAGAAGTCTTTCAATAGAGATCACCAATATCCTATTTCATAGACTCTTCTCTAGAGTATTATTCTGAATCAAGAACTCTTCTCTAAAGTCTTCTTCAGAATAAGGCTTCTATGGCCCTTTCTTTTGGATCAAGGCTTCTGTAACCTTTTATTTTGTATCAAGACTTCTATGGTATTTTCTTCTGGTACAAGGCTTCTATAACTATTTCTTTTGAAATATGTAGGTCTTAAATCTTCTATGGAGATCACCAATCTCATATTTCCTTCTCGACTTCTGAAGTCTCTTCTTCCTTGAGTCTATTATAAGGTAATTGTGGTATTTTATTCACTTTTGCAATCTGCAGGATTTGTAGCTCTTGTAATAATACTTTATTTGAGGTATTTAAAATATTCAATATTCTCCTTGTTACTACAAGTTCTAGAATAATTCTAAGAAGATATTATTCCTAGCTCTCTTGTAGGAAGCTTCTCAACATTTTTTTGAATCTCCTTTTCTTGCAACAAGTTGTTAGAGACTAGAATAGAAGAATTTATATTTCTAATAATCTTCACTAGTTGATTTGTCAATCTAGTGGTATGAATGTTGAGTCCTAGTCTTCATGAGTTTTCCTACAACTCTGTGGAAAGACTCTAGCCAAATGTAATCTCATAATTTCTATAACTGAGATTTATTTTAGTCCTTTCAATATTTCTTGTGACTCTCCCTAATCCTATTGACTACTATAGCTCTTTCTATCAATTGATTCCTAGTGGAAATGTTTAAATATAGCGGTACACAATGATAAGTCCAGTTTGCAAAGATGCATACCAACAGTAGTAATGGTGACTCTCCCTAGTCCTATATTGATTCACCGTGGCTTTGATACCACTGTTAGCTTTTGAGGATATATGCAATGGAAGATATCTATCATAGGTCCTGATAAAATGTAAAAAATATGAAAGAAATTAATTCTGCAATATGACTAAAAGATACTATAAATATAAAGTGGCAAAAATACAATGCAATATGGAGGTGATGGTCTCTCCATTAATATAAGCTAAAGAACTACATTGTACTCCATACAAGATTTCTACCACTATCTACTAGTCTCTACTATAATGCACTTGATATGCTTGATATGAAATTGATATAAAATATCACTATGAGGCCCATTATATAAGAAGATAGATTCCTTGGCTAACACTCTACCTAGCTATACAAGGGGACACCTTGCACATTATAACTTGCATATTGACACTTGTGCATTTATTACATTGCTTGAAGTAACTAGCTAACTTCCCCCTAAAGTAATCTCCTACTCTAATTATGTACCAAAGTTGGTACATATACATGACCCAAATTATGTAATATACTCCAAATCTAACAATTGATTTGACAAGGAAAGGGTTAGATCTATGTTATTATTACATCATTCAATCATTGGAGGGTTTTGAGACTTGGAAAATTCTTCGTAAATATTTAGTTTTCAATGATTTTTCATTATGCAGGCAATTCTCTCTTAATGGTCATAGTTCAATAAAAATATCTAGTACTATTATTGATAAAATAATTTGAAAAGCTTGGGAGACTATCAATATCTAGCTAAACTTTGGATGGAGTATTACTCAAGCATATAATTTCTATTAGAGGCATGGAGATTATATGCCTTAGAGATTTTAGAAGGAAAATAAAAATCATTTTAAAAATACTTAGAATTGACACTCTTGGCCTAAGATAAAAACTATATATAAAATTTATGTCTTCATATTTTAAAATTTGAGTGAGATTCAAATTGATTTTCCATCCAAATTCCATCATAATATCTTTGAGTAGTATTTTAAGTCTTGGCAAAATGACTGGCATTAACATATGAAAGTCCACTATGCTAACTATAAACCTAGGATGGGAGTTTAATAATTTTATTTCATGCTTTCCTAGGATGGGATATTAATGACTTTCTTTCATGCTTTCCTTTTTTTATAAACTTGATCAAGAATTGAATGTCAATCTCTTAGCCTTTGTTGGACTAGAAGGATTTTGGACACTTTAAAAATTATAGTGGAGCCTAAATTTTTCCACTTTATTTGTGCTTTATGTATCAAGGGATTCCTCTAAAAAACTCCCTTATACATATAGGGGTCTATAACACAAAATGCATTGTGTTTACAACCAAACATTTCAAGTTTACTTTTTGGTTTTATTGCAAATATTGATAAACTTGGAGGTCAATTTATTTTTTTTCCTTTCAATATTTAAATTTCAACTAGAAGGATAGTATCATGGCAAATAATACCAACTTACCTATTACTTACACCAAATTTTGACACATTTATTAAAATATAAGCATTTTTAATGAAATTGAAAGTTACAAATAAGGTTGCTTTTGTTAATTGTGCTTTTGAAATAGAAAAATAATTATGCTTTCAAATATTATGTAATGGATCTAAATATAGGTCCATAATATGGACATGGAGGTATACCACCTCCAAAAAAATTATTGAGAATTTCATGCATCATGAACTTTATCATAGGATGACACCCCAAGAATTTCATTACATGAGTGACCAAAAGTATAATAGGAGTTGATCCTCCTTTACATGAATATGATTGATGCCATGGGATAAATTTGTAATATTACACTATACCATGTGACATATGGGGAGAATTATGTGGCTTTTCAATTTGGTGGGATATGCCATCTTCCCAATAATATATATTGAAATAATTTTTTTTTAGCTTGTCCTTGTAATTTCTCCCATGAGACATGAATAAATTTGCATTAAGCTAACACTCTAATAGAGAAACAAATCTGAACAATACTTTAATAGGGCACCCTTATGAACTCAATAATGTACTAAAGCCAACCCTAGTCTATGGATGCTTGAGTGACCCTCAGGGGGTGACCCTCAATAATTGATCCCCTAATCAATAGGTGGAAGCCTCCCAAATTTGATATAATACTTTATACCTCTATTGAATAGGGAGATGGTGTGAAATATAACATAGTATTCTAATAGTTAGATAAATATTTTTATGTTTACAACAAAATATAAAATTATTTTCAATCTTTATCTAGCCTTAGGGTATTTTTAGTTAGTTGTAATGATTTTCTAATTAATTGCTCTCATTAATAGGGTTACAAATATCTATTTTAATTTTGTTGTTGGACCTTTTAAATGTACCCTATGTTAATATAAATATTATTCAAATTATTGAATATCATGATTTTTCCCTTCTATAATTTTCTATACGAGGTTTCTATTTTGTTGGGTTAGTTAACCTAGGATATTTTTTATTATATTAATTTGTCTTGATGAGGCAGTGGATGGTGTAAATATCCAAATTTTCTCACCCCATCACATTCTCGGATGCTTATCAATTTTTGCAATATGTCTAGGATGTTTTCTAGCCTCTATCATGAAAATTGAAGGCTCAAAATAAATTTGTAGCTCATAAAGAAATTGATAGATTGTGAATTTGCCTCTCAGGCTATAAATTTTAGTCTAATGCAAATTTTTAAATTATTACCCCTCTAATGATAAAATGGGAAAATTCATCATTAAATAAACTTTTCAACTACAAACTTGTCAAGGCTATAAATTTATCTCCATAACTTTAGAATGATGAAGAACATAGGCTTATATTGAGAGGGGGGTGAACAATATAATATTAACTTTTACTTTTCTTTCCCAAATAATATTATCCAATATTATCAATGGAAATATCAACAACGGTAATCAAAGCAATGAAAAAATCATCACATATAATAGAGACACCAATTTAACATGGTTCACCCAATGTGGGTTACTCCACGGAGAAAATATTTCCACTAAAATTTCTCAACAAATATTCTTGGGAATCAATTCCCTATTACAATTTTTATGGACCTCTGTCCAAAGGAGACACCAATCCCCTAATGCTCTAATTTATGGATCTCTCTCCATAGGAGAACTCTTTCCCCTTTTCTCTAATTTGTGGAACTTGATCCAGGATAAATCTTTCTCCTCAACTGGTTCATGGATATCTCTCCATAGAAGAACTCTATATTCCTAGTTGGTTCACGGATCACACTCCATAGGAGAACTCTTTCCCCTTGCTCTGGTTTATGGATCTCTATCCATAGGAGAACTATTTCCCCTCTACTTTGGTTGATGATCTTCTAGAATACTTCTACCCCCATTGTTATGGCTTGTGGATCTCTCTCCATAGAAGACCTCTATCCTCACTACCCTAAATAATGGATATCTATCCACTTGAGATTGATGTCCTCTGCTCTATCATATCCAAAGATTACTCTCAACTCTATCTCAAATATACACCAAAATCTATCCTAAGTGAAGTAAAAATATGCTCTAACTCTGTCTTAGGTCTAGCACAAATATGCTCTTGAATTTTTACCAAACTCTATCCTTAAATCTATCTTCAACCCTTAACACAAAGCTTGATATAATCACTAATAAAATCTGCTTAATTCTACCACAAGCTTTAACACAAAGCTTGAACAAATCAATCAATCAACTCTACTTAGATTTACCCCAAGCCTGAACACAAAGCTTGAAAAAATAAATCAATCAAATCTTCTTATATCTACCCCAAGCCTTAACACAAATCTTGAACAAATCAATCCTACTCTCAAGTCTTCACAAAGACTTACCTCAAATCTGCCTTCAAGTCCTCTCAAGAACTTGATCAATATGCTCTCAAGTCTTCACCAAGACTTACCTCAAATATACCTTCAATTCATCTCAAGAACTTGCTCAATATGATCTCAAGTATTCACCAAGACTTACCTCAAATTTACCTTCAAGTCCTCTCAAGAACTTGCTCAATCTGCTCTCAAGTCTTCACCAAGACTTACCTCAAATATGCCTTCAAGTCCTCTCAAGAACTTGCTCAATCTACTCTCAAGTATTCACTAAGACTTACCTCAAATATACCTTTAAGTCCTCTCAAGAACTTGCTCAATATACTCTCAAGTATTCACCAAGACTTACCTCAAATCTACTCAAACACATGCTCAATACAACTCACAAGATATGCTCAATCAATCTCAAATATTGCACACAATGCTATCAATTGATTTGTCTAATATTCAAAGTAATTCCTTTAACTTGAAGAAATTTAGACATATTCTATTTAGAATTTGTTTAACCTCTAGAACATATAGAGAATGATACACTCTATCAAAGACTCAATATGTTCTACTCAATCATTAAGTTATGTCTCTTTCACAAATCTGGTTTCTAATATTTGCACATTCACTTTCAATATCACTCAAAACCAATGCTCAAGAAGTTTCACTCAATAATTCAATCAATGAAACACAACTTGCTCATAAACCCTAAACAAGTGTTTTCATACTTCTTCAAACAAAGAGCACAATGTGGGTCTCAAACCCTAACTCAAATAATCTTCAATCTCTATCTCAAATGTTCTCTAAATATTCACCAATCATGCATATAAAAACCCACTCAAATATTTCCAACAATCCTTTTCACTCCACCTTATATTTCACAACATTCAATCCAACAACAATTCAATCAAAGGATAATGTGGCCATACATTTTTACTTTGATGGAGATATGTCTTCAAAATTCAATTCTCCTTGTGCCACTCAAAAGGTTAAATAGCAACAATCTATTTCAAAACATCCACAAAGTATTCCTTCCAAAATGTGCCCAATTAAATTCCAAACCACTCTCTTGGTTTCTCAAATAATTAAACCCTTCAAAATGCTTAGAAAAATATACAAATAATCAAAATTACCTTATACACCTTTTAACTCCCTCTTAACACACTCAAAACACAATCAGCAAGGACTCCAATAATTCACTTTCAAAATAATTCACTATAACTTCCTTCAAAATTTAAATGCATAGAATAATAAAAATTATTCCCTTATATCTCCCACTTATCATAAATGCATTTTCAAAATAATTATAACCACCATAAAATAAATATTCCAATGCACTTACTAAATCACAACTCAAATTATTTCAACACCCTCTATATGGCAAAAATAAAAATTATTTTTAACACCTTATACCTCCACGACAACGCATACCATACAACTTAGAACCATAGGCACAAATTTATTAATGCAAAATAAATACCTTTGCACATTGCCTCCCATGAGATTTGATCCCCCACTACGCTATCGCTTGCACCTTAGCCATGGCCTAATATTCACGTGAGATAGGTGCTCACTTGATACCTCTAAAGCACCAAGACCTCCTTGTCCCTTTCACTGGCGCTCAACTTGCATAAAATAAAAACTTTCTCCCCTATCTTGCCATCAAGAATTAAACATGAGACCTGTCATTCACCAACAACCTAGCATTTCCAAGCTTTGCCACTAGGCCAACCACGTGGTTGGTGATAGGGGCATGAACCCTTGTCGCTTTATCCTTCCACGTGCTCCAATTTACTTTTAAAAATAAAAGCCTTTTGTCCTCTTGTGCTCATGAATTCGCATCAACAGATTAATTTAATATTCGTATGTGCATTCGGAGACTTACCTTATGTCTTCAAACCTTATGGTATAAATACCATATTCCTTCCTTGCTCGAACGTCGACATGAATAAACATTTAAACTTAATGTTTTGCACCAACCCCTTACTTAGGGTTATAAATTTATTATAATATAAATATTATAATTAATTTATAAGTAACCTTAGGCTTTTATTTTAACACTTAATATTATAATAATAAATATTATAATATTATTTCCTTTGGGCCTAGGTATCTCCTTCCTTTAGGGTATTTAGATAATATTTTGACCAATCATGTGAAGCTTTAAACCAAATATCTTGGGCTTAAAATATAAATATTTTAACCCTCCTTTTGTCAATTCCTTGTACTGACTTTTGACATCATTGACACTGACTCTTGACATCAATGACAACATAACTACTCAAAATTTCCAACAATATCCCCCTTTTTCATTGATGGCAATCCTTTTTTCTTTTTCCAATTTTGCTCCCCCTGAGAAACTGCTCCCCCTGATTGAATGCTTTTCCCTAACTCAAATATCTCCCCCTTTGTCATCAATGACAAATGAACTCCTTTGGAGCTAAATATAAGAATCTTATCTCAGCCTCCTCCCCACATCCTCTCCTTGAGGTGATTAATTTTTGGGTGGGATTATCTCTACTTCCAACATACACTATTCTTTTTATTTGTCCACCTTATTCATCAATTAATTCTTTTGATTATTCTTGTTTATCTATGGAAATCTTGTTCTACAAAACTTAGCCACATGCTCAATATTATTGTACTTATAGCACTTAATGTTGTAGTTCCTTGAAGGTGCAAATATCCTGAAGTTCCTCTTGGTGAATCCATACCCATTCCTGTCATCAACCCTGCAATCAATTGCCTTATGAAAAAAATGTTTACAAGATTAACAATACCCTTGAAAGAGATTCCCATTTCTGAAATTCATCTTAGTGAAACCATATTCCTTCTTTTCACGTGTCTTGCACTGCATAGCCTTGTGACCAAACCTGTTACATGATAATCAACATCCTTTGAATAAATGTTTCCTTGAACCCATTGGTTTTTTAGTCCTTTCTTCCCTGTGATGTTTCCTGTTCCATCCATTCCTTATTTGTGCATTATTTCCTTCCTTGGTGACCCTTCTATTTTTCAACGTATCCTCTTAAATCTCACTTTCTCCTTCACTCTTTTTTTTGAAACTTCTTCTTTGGAGCTTGAGCTTGACTCCCCTTTCTGTGCTTCTTGTTTCCCTTGTCCTTCTTCAAAACCAAGTCCAATCTTGTTTGATGAATATCTTTGTGCATTGATAATCTTATCCAAAGTATTTGAGCTTCTCCCAAACCTATGTATCTTGTCTTTAGAATATTTCATTTCCTTTCTTAAGTTTGTCAGATATTATATAAGCTTTCCTTTCTCTTCATCACATTATTGAAATTGAATTTTGAGTTTTGAATTTTGCTTTCTAACATTTCTTAATTCCTTAAGAGTATAAATAATCTCAGATTATAGATCAACTACTCTTTCCTCTTCATTTTTTGATTCTTCCTCTACTTCTTCAAGAGCATTTTCATGTCTTTCTGATTTATCTTCAATAGGATCACTTCCTTCACTTTCTATTACCAAGAAGAGCATTTCTTCTTCTTCATTATTTGAGGATCTTCCATCACTATCACTAGAACTTTTGTCTATCTTATCTACATAGAAACTTTTCTTATGTATTTGAAAAAATTATTTTCATGCTTGTTTTATCCATACCTATTTTTCTTTTCATACCTAGATTATCTTGCTTCCTCTCTATTATGATATTTTTTCTCTTCACTACTACTACTTCCATATTCTGGATTATTAGATGCATATTGACCATATTTACCACAATTGAAACACTTAACTATTTTAGAACTTTTGTGATTTCTTGAGTCCTTATTTCTTATACCATAGTTTGCTTCTTCATCACTAGATGACTCACCACTTGAATCTAACTTCTTATCTTTTGTCTTCTTTGCTACTTTGAAGGTTACATTTTTCTTGGGAATAGGATCCATTCCTATTTTCATATCATAATCTATGATATTTCCATGTAACTCATCCATATTCAAAGTTTCAATATCTCTTGTTTCTTCTATGGTTGAAACCTTTTCATTATACCTCATAGGGAGTGACCTTAAAACCTTTGACAAAAATATGATTCTTCAACTTTAAACCCAATTCCTTGCATGGAGTTAACAACCTAATCCACACAAAGTAAGTATGTAGCAATGTCTTCCTCATCCTTCATCTTCAAGTCTTCAAATGTTTTCTTATGATTTTGCAATTTTTCCATCTTGATATTTTTATCTCCCTCATATGTTTTCTTCAAATTTTTCCAAATTTCTTTTGCTGATGTGCAATGCATAACTTTTACAAACTTTGCTTCACATAAACCACTTAATATTGCATTCATTGCCTTTACATTATACAAATGTAAGAGCTTACCATATTTATCTATAGGAGGACTAGTTGGAGGTGTGTATCCATCCTCAAATTCTTGCCATATCTCATATCCTTGTGCCATTAAGTAAGTCTCATTATTATGTTCTAGAAATAATAATTGTTCTCATTGAACAATGGTACCTTATTTACTAAATATCCACTCTGAAATGCCATTTGTATCCCTGTATACTTTTCCTTTAAGCTATTAAAATCTTCCGAAGGAACTTGCTCTGATACCAATTGAATAACACAGGCACCAACTTTTAATTTTCTTTCCCAAACAATATTATCCAATATTATCAATGGCAATATCAAAATTAGTAATGAAAGCAATGCACAAATCATCACACACAATAGAGACACCAATTTAATGTGGTTCACCCAATGTGGGCTACTCCACGGAAAAAATATTTCCACTAAATTTTCTCAATAAATATTCTTGGAAATTAATTAACTATTACAATGTTTATGGACCTCTATCCAAAGGAGACACCAATCCCTTAATGCTCTGATTTGTGGATCTCTCTCCATAGGAGAACTCTTTCCTCTTTTATCTAATTTGTGGTACTTGATCCAAGATAACTCTTTCTCCTCAACCAGTTTGTTGATATCTCTCCATAGAAGAACTCTATCTTCCTAGCCGTTTCATAGATGACACTCCACAGGAGAAATATTTCCCCTTGCTCTGGTTTGTGGATCTCTATCCAGAGGAGAAATATTTCCCATTTGCTCTAGCTGATGATATTCTATAAGACTTATTACCTCACTACTCTAGCTTGTGGATCTCTCTCCTTAGAAGATCTCTATTCTCACTGCCCTGGCTAATGGATCTCTATCCACTAGAGACTGTTGTCCTCTGCTCTATAAACTCCAAAGCTTACTCTTAACTCTATCTCAGATCTGCACCAAACTCTATCCCAAGTGAAGTACAAATTTTCTATAACTATCTCAGGTCTAGCACAAATCTACTCTCAAATCTATACCAAAATCTATCCTCAAATATGTCCTTAAGCCTTAACACAAAGCTTGATCCAATCACCAGTAAACTCTGCTTAGATATACCCCAAGACTTAACACAAAGCTTGAAAAAATCAATCAATAAACTCTACTCAGATCTGCCCCAAGCCTTAACACAAAGCTTGAACAAATCAATCAATCAACTCTACTCAGATCTACCCCAAGCCTTAACACAAATCTTGAAAAAATCAATCAATCAACTCTGCTTAGATCTATCCCAAGCCTTAACATAAATCTTGAACAAATAAATCAATCAACTCCACTTAGATCTGCCCCAAGCCTTAATACAAATCCTGAACAAATCAATCCTACTCTCAATTCTTCACAAAGACTTACCTCAAATCTACCTTCAAGTCCTCTCAAGAACTTGCTCAATACGCTCTCAAGTCTTCACCAATACTTGCCTCAAATATACCTTCAAGTTCTCTCAAGAACTTGCTTAATTTACTCTCAATTCTTCACCAAGATTTACCTCAAATCTACCTTCAATTCCTCTCAATAACTTACTCAATCTGCTCTCAATTCTTCACCAAGACTTGCCTCAAATCTACCTTCAAGTTCTCTCAAGAACTTTCTCAATATGCTCTCAAGTATTCACAAAGACTTACCTCAAATTTACCTTCAATTCCTCTCAAGAACTTGCTCAATCTGCTCTCAAGTATTTACCAAGACTTACCTTAAATTTTCTCAAACACATGCTCAATACAGCTCATAAGATATGCTCAATCAATCTCAAATTGTTAGGATCCCATCCTAACGTTATTTTGTAATTCTCATTATTATATTGTGACCCAATTCCAATGTGGGGGATCCCATATATAATGTTATTTTGTAATGTACGTGGCATGTTATGCTCCTAGGCAAGTGGGGCCATTTGATGTAACTGTTATCAAGATTGTAACCAACATTTGGTAGAAGATTTTAGCTCGAGTGGCATTTTGCATGTAAGCCAACTCTTGAGCCTAGGGTTAGGGTTTGCATGAAGTTTTTCTTTAAAAGCTATGAAGCCATGTATGAATCATATTTTTGCAAGTTAATGAAATGTTGAAGGAGGTTTCCCCTCGAAGAGGCCTACGATTCTGAGTTTCTTTGTGAGATTTTTCTATTTTGTAATTAGTTTTTGCATAGTATTATTTTGTTATTGTATGTATTTTAATTATCTTTCGGAATTTTGTGTGTGCGAGCTTTATTTCAATAGTTTCCTAATAAGTGGTATCAAAGCACTTTCTAGGGTCATATTTTGCTACAATTGTGATGATTCTTGCCATCCATTTTGCCTGTTAGGTATAATTTTGTGTATTTTTCATTTATGTTTTCTTTTATTAAAGAAAAATCCAAAAAAATATAGTTGTTTTTTTTACCAAAAAAAAACAAAAATACAGTTATGTTTTAGTAGTTGTGTAGGTTAGAAACTTTGTGTCGGGGGTTTTAAAATATCATGAAGGAGTTGTCATTATTGGATAATCTAGATAGCCCATAAAATGTCTAGTGAAGTGAGGGACAATTAGGCTCAAATACCCAGGCCTTAGACATCACTCGTGCATGGAATCGAGCTTCCATGCATCTTCGAGTGCATCGAGAGACCATTATAGGGTTAACAAAATTTTATCCAGTAGGAAGATTTTTGGCCTTATATCATCCATAGTCCATGGGACACAACATCCCATATGATTACCCTATCGTACTATCAGAGAGGCAGATAGTGTGCTCAAGAGTATGTGTGGAATACTCCTTGGGTAGTGGTCTAAAATATTGGTCTAAGGACTATTGTTCATCACTGTAGTATAACAAAGGGCCTATGGGTGTTACATACTCCTTTACCTAGCTTATCATGGTTCTGTTAAACACTTCAACTTGCAAAAACACACATCTTCCTATTCTTCTAAACTTGCATTCACAATTCCAAAAAGTGAGCATACGGAGGACTTCCCTATCATAGAAGAACACACCTTGCATGCACCAACAGTTAGGACAAATTTTGTAAGTGTCTCTAACAGTCTACAATATTCCAGTACCATTTAGGTCAATAACAATCAGGTCAATGGTAGTAATAGTCTGGTCAGTGATAGTAACAGTCGGGTTAGTAATAGTAATAGTAATAGTAATAGTAATAGTAATAGTAATAGTCAACTATAATAGCCAAAAAATATAGGTAGTCAGGGTCAAACAGAATCATCAGTGTCTATAATCGCAGTACAGGTGATAGGACAGTGATAAGGTGATCAGTTGACAGATATGAGACAGTTGATCTAGTTTTTCCACTTGACCTAGAGCTCAAAACAAAAATAGGGATATCTCTTCAAACAGAGCTCAGAATGACTCAAAAATTTATCAGCTAATTCTACACTCTATCCCAAACAAAATTGTCCTTGGTAGCCCCTAGTTAAATTTTGCACCAATTTTTCCAAAATGGTAATTTTTTATTTTTCTTGCTAAGGCCATAACTTTTCAATGGTAAATCAAATTGATCCAAATTTTTGAGAATAGAAGCTACTTGTTATTCTACACCAAAGACCCTCAAGGACTCCCTGGTGAAATTTTAAGTCCAAGTGGAAGAAATTACCTTGACATCGACTTACAATCAACCAAAAGATCACAAAAAGTCAAAAAATTCAGTATATCTCCTCATTGAGCACTCAGATCAAGTAGCCACCAAAGTGGACCCTATCCTAAAATCAGTGTTGCAACCCATTCCCCAAATTAAATTTTGGATCCTTACTAAAAATAGTAACTCTAGAAATCATACTTCTATTTTTAGTAATTCAGTAAAAAAGTTCAAGGATATCTCAAATGGCAAGTGGCACTCGTGGAATCAAAAAGAGGTAGAACAAAACACTGCTTTAGCGTTGGATACCCTACTAAGTATTGTTACTAGATTGCAAAAAAAAATTGAACACATGATAAAATTTAAAACTTTCAAATTTGATCAAGATACCTCTAAAATTTACCTAGAAGAACACCTAGTAGATGAGTCTAAAATACAAGGTGTTCCAAGCAAGTCTGAGTATCATTAAGGAATGGGAACAGATGACTCTCACCTTCACTTTGATCATGATACTTCATTCAATATGCCAAAACTAGACTTTCATAAGTTCAATGGGAAGGATGTTAATGGATGGTTATGTCGTGTTGCTCAATTCTTTAGACTCCATGATGTTCCCATTTATCACCGAGTTCATTGGCTTCTTTCAATTTGGAATCTGAAGCCTTACAGTGGTAACAATGGTTACAAAAAACTATCCCTGAGCTTTATTGGGTAGAACTTGAGTCCCAATTACTCACTTGCTTTAGCTCTAGTGAGAACGATTATATTACAGGACAGTTGAAAAAGCTAAAAAAAAATTGATAGTTCAAGATTACCAAATACAATTTGAGAGATTGGCCAAAAAAACTACAAGATTGAATGAAGGGTTCTTTATGAGTTGTTTTGTTAGTGGGTTATGGGAAGATCTCCAAGCTGATATCATAATGTTTAAACCACAATCCATGATGCAGGCTATCCAGTTGGCTCGTTTGGTCGAGTCCAAATTTTCATCTCAGAGTCGGATATCTAAATTTCTATAGGCTAAACCCTCTTTTCCTCCTAGATTCCACAATCAACATGAACAAAAACTTGCTGCATCTACTGCTACACCCAAACATTTAGCCACTACTGAAATATATGCATGATGCACCCTAGGGTTGTGCTACAATTGTGATGAATTTTTTTTTCACGGGCATAAGTGCACCCAAAATAAATTGTTCCCATCAATGTTGACAAGCCTGACACCAGCGACCATAGTTATGATGACACTGAATTAGTAGGGGAACCACCTAAACCAGAGGAAGAAAAATCAGATGAATCACAAGTTGAAATTTTTATTTATGCTCTTGCTGGTATTACTACGCCCCAAACCATGAAAGTTGTGGGTTATTTCAAGGGCCTGTGACTTACCATCTTGATTGATTCTGGTAGTACACATAATTTTATTGATCCCTGCATAGCCAAGTAGGAAAATTATTATGTACACACATGTAATTCCTTTAAGGTTATGGTAGCAAATGGTGGGACTTTACCTTACAAGGAAAAATTTCGTAATGTTAAGGTCAATATTGGGGACTATGAGCTCAAACAAGATATTTTTGCACTTCAATTAGGGGGATGTGATATTGTGTTGGGATCTCAATGGTTAGGCACATTGGGAGTTATCTCTTGGCACTTTGGTGAGCTTTGGATCAATTTTCATAGAATGGATAGTCCTACACTCTCCATGGATTTTTAGCAAGGTCCTCATAGATTATCAGTTCCAGTCAAATGGATAAGTTATTAAAAATCATCTAGGGGTGTCATAGCTTAGATTTTTGTGATCCAACCGCATCCTTAAGAGGATTCTATTCCTAAATATTTGCAACTTATTTTGACCAAGCACAACTCTATTTTCACTGAGCCAACAAAATTACCACCTCGTTGCTATCATGACCATGCTATCCCCTTGTTACCTGGTAATGAACCACCCAAAATTAGACCATACAAGTATCCTCATGCTCTTAAGTCAGAAATTGAGAAGTTAGTACAGGAATTGTTAAAAGTCAATGTCATTCGGCCCAACAGCAGTCCTTACTCTTCCCCGATTTTACTAGTATGAAAAAAAAATGGGTCATGGTGGTTGTGTATATATTATCGAGAGCTCAATAAACTCACCATCAAGGATAAGTTTCTTATTCCGATGGTGGATGAATTACTGGATGAACTTCATGGGACCATGTATTTTTCTAAACTTGAAATTTGCTCAGGGTACCATAAAATTTGGCTCAAAGAGGAGGATATTCCCAAGACTACATTTCGTACTCATGAAGGTCACTATGATTTTTTAGTAATGCCATTCGGCTTGGCTAATGCCCCTTCTACCTTCCAGAGCCTCATGAACAACATTTTTCATCCATTCCTTTGAAAGTTCATTCTAGGCTTCTTTTATGACATTCTAGTGTATAGTAACTCATGGGAAGAGCATCTTATTCATGTGAATCAGACTCTCCAGCTATTGGCACAACATCGACTCTATGATAAGCATTCCAAGTTTTATTTTGGGTTGACAAAATTAGAATATTTGGGACACATTGTCACTAAGAAGGGCATTAAATTTGATCCCAAGAAAATACAAGCTATTCAGGAATGGCCAAAACCTCACTCTCAAATATCTTTGGGTATTTTTAGGGCTTATAGGTTATTACCGTAAATTTATTCGTAACTATGATAAAATTGTAGCTCCCCTCACTTCCATGCTAAAGGACTCTTTTACTTGGAAAAGACCCGCTGAAAAGGCTTTCCAAGAATTGAAGCATGCCATGACCACTATGCCTATATTAGCCATGTCAAATTTATCCAAACTATTTATTATTGAAAGCGATGCTTCAGGTCATGGTATTGGGGCAGCGTTGATGCAAGAAGGGAGATCCTTGGTCTTCACTAGTAAAGCTCTCTCCAGTCGTAATTTGGAAAAATCAACTTACGCCAAGGAGATGATGGTAATTCTACATGCCATAACCCATTGGTGTCCGTATCTCATTGGGCATCATTTATCCATTAAAATATATCATCAGAGTCTCAAATACTTTTTGGAGCAACAGGTTGCCACCCTTGAACAACAAAAATGGGTCTCTAAACTCATGGGATATGATTATGATATCACCTATAATAAGGGTAAGGAGAATTTTGTGGTCGATGCTCTCTCTCGCTAATTTGAAGCTCTTAGTATGTTGTGTGCCATTTCATTACCGATCCCCCAATGGATCGATTAATTACACCAAGAGGTACTTCAAGATTCTGAATTGCAGACTTTGGTTGCTTTCCTATCCACTGAGCCTACCTCATGTCCAGGCTACACTTGGGATGGCCAATATTTGCATTACCACCAATGCCTTGGTATTCCCCATAAGTCCTCACTACAGGAACTTATCATGACATAACTGCATGCTACTCCATTTTCTAGCCATTTAGGATTTCTCAAAATATATGAACAACTCAAACGCACTTTTTTTTGGAAGGATATGAAAAAGGATATTCATGAATTTGTGGTAGCTTATGATACTTTTCAATGGATTAAAGGTGAAACTGTGTGTTCTCCAGGCACTCTTCAACCCTTGCCCATTCCTGAATAGGTCTGGACAAATATTTCTATAGATTTTATTGAAGGCTTACCTAAGTCGGATGGAAAATATGTTATCTTCATGGTAGTGGATCATCTTTTGAAGTATTCTCACTTCTATCCCTTCTCCCATACTTACATAGCCTCCATCATTACCCAAATTTTCCTTGATTCTATCTTTTGCCTTCATGGTCTATCCTCCTCCCTCGTGTCCAATCGTGATCCAACCTTCACTAGTCACTTCTAGCAAGAATTGTTTAAGTTGCAGGGGACTCATATCAAGATGAGTTCAATGTATCATCTACAAATGGATGGCCAAACAGAGATTGTCAAAAAATGTTTGGAAATATACCTTTGTTGCTTTTCCTCAGATCATCCTACGCACTGGGCGAGATGGCTTCCTTTGGTCGAGTGGTGGTACAACACTTTCTATCACACAGACACCAAGGTTACCCATTTTGAGATGATTTATGGGTGTCCTCCACTGACGTCTTCCTCCTACATTCTAGGTAGATCCAAGGTCTATGCAGTTGACACTACTATCAGTCAGCATGTTGATATCCTCCATCAACTAAAGTTGAATTTGGAGGTAGCCCAAAATCGGATGCACCAACAAGATGATCAACAATATTCTAAGCATAGTTTTGATGTGGGTGATATGGTTTTACTTTGCTTGCAACCATACAAATATTTGTCTCTCCAGCTTTGTAGATGCCAGAAGCTTACTACAAAGTACTATGGACCCTATCAGGTGTTACAACAGATTGGTGCTATAGCCTATAAATTGGACCTTCCACCTACATCCAAGTTCCATCCTATTTTTCATGTTTTTGCTCTAAAAAAGGTGGTGGGAAATCAGGTACAGGTTCAATATGCACTCCCAGAGTTAGATGAAGAAGGTTCTATCTTTCTTGAACCATAATAACTATTGGATCATCGAACTTGCACTCTTTGTAATCACACCATTACTAAAGTCCTTGTTCTGTGGTGTGGAATCCAATCAGAAGATGTTACATGGGAATATTTCCATCAGCTCCAACACCAGTTTCCTCACCTTTAGCTTTGAGGACAAATATTTTTGAATGGGAAGGACATGTTAGGATCCCATTCTAATGTTATTTTGTAATGTACATGACATGTTATGCTCCTAAGCAAGTGGGGCCATTTGATGTAACCGTTATAAATATTGTAACCGACATTTGGTAGAAGATTCTAGCTCGAGTGGCATTTTTCATGTAAGTCAACTCTTGAGCCTAGGGTTAGGGTTTGTATGAAGTCTTTCTTTAAAAAGCTATGAAGCCATGTACTAATCATCTTTTTGCAAGTTAATGAAATATTGAAGGAGGTTTCCCCCTCGAAGAGGCCTGTGATTATGAGTTTCTTTGTGATATTGTTCCATTTTGCAATTACTTTTTGCATAGTATTATTCTATTATTGCATGTATTTCAATTATCTTTCAGTATTTTGTGTGTGAGATTTATTTCAATAGTAGGTTCCTAACACAAATCTTGCACACAATGCTATCAATTACTTTGTCTAATCTTCAAAGTAATTCCTTTAAATTGAAGTAGTTTAGACATATTCTATTTAGAATTTATTTAACCTCTAGAACATATAGAGAATGATAAAATCTATCAAAGATGCAATATGTTATACTTAATCATTAATTCTGCTGCTTTCACAAATTCGGTTTCTAATATTTGCACATTCACTTTCAATATCACTCAAAACCAATGCTCAAGACGTTTCACTCAATAAATCAATGAAACACAACTTGCTCATAAAACCTAAATAAGTGTTTTCATACTTCTTCAAACAAAGAGCACAATGTGGATCTCAAAACCTAACTCAAATAATCTTCAATATCTATCTCAAATTTTCTCTAAACATTCACCAATCATGCATATAAAAACCCACTCAAATATTTTCAACAATGCTTATCAAACAATATTTTTTACTCCACCTTATATTTCACAACATTCAATCCAACAACACTTCAATAAAAGGATAATGTGCCCATACCTTTTTACTTTAATGGAGATATGTCTTCAAAATATGTTTCACAATAAATTCTCCTTGTGCCACTCAAAAGGTTAAATAGCAACAATCTATTTCAAAACATCCACAAAGTATTCCTTCCAAAATGTGCCCAATTAAATTCCAAACCAGTCTTTTGGTTTCTCAAATAATTAAACCCTTAAAAATGCTTAGAAAAATATACAAATAGTCACAATTACCTTATACACCTTTTAACTCCCTCTTAACACACTCAAAAAACACTTAGCAAGGACTCCAATAATTCACTTTCAAAATAATTCACTATAACTTCCTTCAAAATTTAAATGCATAGATTAATAAAAATTATTCCCTTATATCTCCCACTTATCCTAAATGCATTTTCAAAATAATTATAACTACCAAAAACAAATATTCCAATGCACTTACTAAATCACAACCCAAATTATTTTAACACCCTTTATATGGCAAAAATAAAAATTATTTTTAACACCTTATACCTCCACGACATCACACACCATACAACTTAGAACCATAGGCACAAAATTATTAATGCAAAATAAATACCTTTGCATGCTACCTCCCATGATATTAGATCCCTTGCTATGCTATCGCTTGCACCTTAACCACATCCTAACCATCACATGAGCTAGGAACTCACTTGAGACCTCTAAAGCACCAAGACCTCCTCGTACCTTTCACTAGAGCTCAAATTGCATAAAATAAAAACTTTCTCCCCTATGCTACTTTCAGGAATCAAATGTGAGACCTGTCATTTGCTAGCAACCTAGAACTACCAAGATTTTCCACTAGGTCAACCACATGGTTGGTGATAGGGGCATGAACCCTTATCGCTTTATCCTTCCATGTGCTCCACTTCACTTTTAAAAATAAAAGCCTTTTGTCCTCTTGTGCTCACAAATTCGCATCAACAAATTAATTTAATATTCGCATGTGCATTCAGAGACTTGCCTTATGTCTTCAAACCTTATGGTATAAATACCATATTCCTTCCTTGCTTGAACGTTTATGGGAATAAACATTTAAACTTAATGTTTTGCGCCAACCCCTTACTTAGGGTTATAAATTTATTATAATATAAATATTATAATTAATTTATAAGTAACCTTAGGCTTTTATTTTAACACTTAATATTATAATAATAAATATTATAATATTATTTTCTTTGGGCCTAGGTATTTCCTTCCTTCACTTTAGGCCTTATCTTAACAACTTTAATATTATAATAATAAATATTATAATATTATTTCCTTTGGGCCTAGGTATCTCCTTCCTTCAAGGTATTTAGACAATCTTTTGACCAATCATGTGAAGCTTTAAACCAAATATTTTGGGCTTAAAATATAAATATTTTAACCCTCCTTTTGTCAATTCCTTGTACTGACTTCTGACATCACTAACACTGACTCTTGACATTAATGACAACATAACCACTCAAAATTTCCAACAAATGAAAGCTTTCCTACCCAACACTTGTCTCTAGCCATGCCAACAACTTGCCAACCTAGATTGGATTCCCATGCCCTATAATATTTCCAATTACACCCACTTCCAACTTATAAAAAGCATAAAATCTTATCCAATTTGGATGTTCCTTTTTTCTAAATCTAATACTATGCATAAATATCTTGCAATCTTACCTCCCTTTCCTTCCAAGAAGCCCCAAAATTCTATAAATTGAGTATCTCCCTCTTAAAGCGAAAAATAAATTGAAAATAATTTTTGGAATAAGCAATCTCGAGAGTAACAAAGTGATATTCATAACAACTAATCTCTAATATTTTTTAAGCAATCGATTAACACTATTTTGTAGGTTTTGAAGCATTTTCAAAGTTCTTCTCCAAGTGTTTTTTTGATTTCAAGCATTCTCGAGCCTTGCATGGATGCCTTGCACAAGAATGTTTTTAAGGAAAAAAGGATTTTTTTTATGATTATCCATTCTTTGATTATCTTGAAATATTGATAGATCATGTTATTTTTTAGTCTATCAAGAATAGCATTTATATTAATCAAAATTGTCTCTTTGCAAGGTTTCATTTATTTACCTTAATTATTTTAGTGTGCTAATCTCATTTTCTTTAGATTTATTAAAACTTGCTTTAATGGTCTTACAGGATCTACAATTATCACTCAGGACTTCCCATCATTCCTTTGTAGCAAAACCCAATAATCTCTACCTTGATTGTATCTTTGCAACTACATATTGTAGAATCATAGCCTGTAGGATTGGCAGTTTATGAATTCATGAAGGACCACATCTATTTATTTTTTTGCTTGACTTTTTAATCCTTGATATTTTATTTGCTATACCATCACTTTACATATCAGAACCTTTCTATTTTTGCCTACAAATCAGGTTCATGCAATTAACCCCATAGATTGTGAACCTATACTAAAATTTATTTTTAGTTCTAAAACCCAACAACCTTAAGTCAATTCTAGGAATATCAACCTATAATTTGTCCAATCTAGTTTTGCAACAATTAAATTTATGTTTTATGCAATTTATCTCCTTATTAATGTTGATGTCATAAAGAAACAAGGGGATTGACCTGCAAATAAGGAGGTTTACACCTTCCTAAGCATCAAGCAGCCCCACTAACAACTAACACATCTATTATTTTTCTTTTGCAGACCTTTTTTGCAAATTTGTAGGTCAATAGGCAGTAAACGTATCTCGGGTTGTGAATTGGTTAGTAGGTGATGAAATTGACCTTGAATGTAAACTAAATTTTAGACTATGAATAAATCCTTTGCATATTTATAGGTGTTTTTCTTCTCAGCTTTTGTTTTATTAGTGATACCATATTTTTGTGTGTTGTCATTTGCTCTCTATTTTGGGTACAATAGCTCAATAAATAATAAAATTAAGAAACTTAGCATTAAAATTTATTCATTATTTTATACATTAAAAATAATACTTTATTTCAAGGAAAAAAATTATAAAATAAGACCTTTCAACATTCATTAGACATTGAGTTAGTAATTTCATATAGTTTTCATATATTATAGAACTTGTTTGTGCATTATCTTTGTGCCCTTGCTTAAAGGAAAATATATTTGATTTATATTTGTTATTATTTTCATCTTATAGTTCTCGCAAATAATTGAAAAGGGCATATAGGACTAGACCCTTTTTTGTTACATCGTTGTCTTCATTTGCATTGCATTTCAAAACTTTATTTTCAAAGGATATCATTCACTAAAACTTAGGTGTTTTCTCAATTGAACCATTAAACATAGGATTTAGCATGAATCCATAAAACACTCTTGGTGAACCTTGATACCCACCAAAGAAATCAAATAAAAATAGGATTTATGAAAGAATCCTTGTCCGAGAGTGAACCTTTTTTAGAAATAGAGTCTATTCCATCATTTGGGTTATGTAAATGTATCTTCCAAGGTACATACTTAGATTACTTTATGTGCAAGTTATCTAGTTACTTCATGCAATGTAATAAATGCACAAGTGTCAATGTGCAAGTTGTATATGTGCAAGTTGTCCCTTGCACAACTAGGTAGAGTGTTGGCCAAGGAACCTGTGTTCCTATATAAGAAAGACCTCATTGTTAGATATAGATATAGAGAGTCGGGGGACATAGTCAGATAGTGTAGCTTAGGGGATAGTATAGTTTTGTGTACTTCACCATCCATTGGTGATGGGTGCAATGTAGTTCAGTAGCTTTATTAATGGAGTGTTCATTTCCTCCATAGCTACATTGTAATATTTTATATGATTTCTATTTACAACATATTTTAGTCATCTAGCAGATTTACTTTCTTTCATATTATTCTACATCTTGTGATTGTTATCTCCTAGTGCTCATTCATCAAAATCTAATAGTGGTATCAGAGCCATGGTAGATCTAGTCTATGTAGGTCAATAGGGAAACCACCATTATCATTTAGCCTAAGTGTTTTGTCAAACTAACGCACCATTGGACCAACCACTATCAAAATATCTCAGAAGAATCTAGGTGGTAGAATTAGGGAGAGTCACAAAGTTAGGACTGAAAGAAATCTTAGTTTCAGAAAATACTGAGATCATTTTTGTCTAGAGTCTTTTCCACAGAGTTGCAAGGAAAACTCGTGAAGACTAGGACTCAACATTCAATCCACTAGATTGACAAATCATCTAGTGAAGATCATCCAGGTTATCTAGAATTTTCTAACTAGTGCCTAAAGTTTCTTTTGTTGTAGAAAATTAATTCTCAGAGGATTGGGACTCCTCCTACGATAGAAATCTAGGAGACTCCAACTTCATTGCTCGAAGGTCGACGTGCCCTCATAGTGCAGATATTAGTTCATTGTGCAAGAGGAGAATACTATGAAAGAAGACTTCTAGTGAAGGATCATGGTGAAGATAAGAGACTGAAGATCTCCATTGCTGGATTGAAGAACTCCATAGTTGAAGAATAGGCCATAGGAGCCTTGATACAAAAGGCCATAGTAGCCTTGAAGAACAGGCCATAGGAGCCTTGATACAAAAATGCCATAGTAGCCTTGAAGAACAAGCCATAGAAGCCTTGATATTAAAAAGGCCATAGAAGCCTTGATACTAAAAAAGCCATAAAAGCCTTGATATTGAAAAAGGCCATAGAAGCCTTGATATTGAAAAAGGCCATAGAAGCCTTGATATTGAAAAAGGCCATAAAAGCCTTGATCCTGAAGAAGAATTCGAAAAGAATATCTGATTCAGAAGTAGACTAAATATTTTAGTACTAATATATTTGTTGTAGGGAAAGAAGATTCAGTGAGTTGGGAAACTTCCTACAAGAAAGTTAGGAAGAGTATCTTCTTCAGAATCAACTCAGACCTAAAGCAAAAGTGAAGAGATCAGGAGAAGATCTCATTGAAGAACTTCCAGTCTTGGAAGAAGAAGAAGGACTAGGAGAGTCCTGCTCGAAGCTAGAAGTAGCAGAATCAGAAGATCTAGGAGAAGATCTCACCACCAACACTTCCAGGAGCAGAATGTTGAAGAGAAGGTCTCAAGGAAGACCATCAGAAGCTGTAAGATCAAAGACCTTGAGAAGGTCTCATCGAGCATCCAAAAAAGGCTAGGAGAGCCTTGTTGAAGATCATCAAGAGAGTTCTTTGGAGAACTCATTGGAGAAATCCACTACCAAGGTGAAGTCCTTGATAGTGAAGGACTTGGGACAATTATCACCATCCAAAAATAAGCCCAAGAGGAGAATTTGGCAAGGAGTGCCAAATATGTGAAGGAGAATTTGGCAAGGAGTGCAAATTAGTGAAGAAGAATTTGGCAAGGAGTGCCAAATCCTAGAAGAAGATCTTGCTTGAAGTTATAATTCGACAAGAAGACTTGAAGATAGAAGAAGCTCACCAAATCTTGGAGATTTGAAGATTACCTCTCACAGCAAGAAGGCACCACTTTAGAGATAAAGACTTCTCCAAATCTATAGTATAAGGAGGAGAACACAAGAGGAGAACAAGCCACCAAATCCTAGGCTCATGAAAGAAAGTTTGAGACCATCATTTGGTGAAGAAGGAGTTGTTCAGGACATCCTACAAAAAGTTGCAAGATCCTACTCAAGTAGCAACTTGGTGATTTTAGACACCAAGATCTACATCCTCTACAAAAGTGGGAGAAGAGCTACAGAAAAAGGTAAGAAAATTTTGGTGCAAGTAGATTCATTAATTGGATTACTTATCAGATTTATTAGAGCACCTAAATTTGGATTAAAGTTGCAAGAAGAAAATTAGATTACAGTCTTCTAAAGTGCAAAAGGAAAAAGGTTATTTTTAAGGATTTATTTGCACATTTATTAGGAGTTGATTAGATTTCAGAATTGCTTCTATCAACTACCTATCATCTACTTTGGAAAAATAAAAATAAGACTAAGTCCTACAATACTAAATTGTAGTGAAATTGCAGAATAATTATTAAAGATTCATTTCAGATTATTCTTGATTAGTTGTAGTAAATTTTATTAAGTGCATTATCTTGAGAGTTGATTGGAGTGATAAGGTGAAAATTGTTAGTGCATTAAAAATAAATTCTATTAGATTTATTTTGCACTATTATACTACTCTCAAAAGAAATTAGATTTGTGTTTTTGAAAGGCACAAAATCTGATCTGTATCAAGTGTCTAAAGACACTATTGAAGCACAAAAATCTGCAACACATAGTGGCCAAGTGAAGCCACCAATAAGGTTAGAATCCTCCAAAATCTGGAGAAGAACTTAACTAACCAAAAATAGAAATAGAAGCTTCAAATATTGAGACTTGGTGAGTCTCAAATCCAAAGCATTACAAGGTTAGATGCAAGGAAAGAAAGTGCAAAAAATTGCATCAATTGAAAAGCTTCTATCTACTATTATTTAAGCTTGGATTTGTTATCAAAGTGTCCAAGAAAAAAGGGAAAGGTGTGTCTACTCATAAAATACAACCTCAAAACCCTTGTATTGCAGGAAAAATCTGCCACAAAACCAGAATTTCAGATTTGGAAATAGAGTGCAAAAGAAGGTACATTAAAAGAAGCCTTATGTACAATTTATAATACATTTTATTGCACTACTCTAATCTGGTTTTTACAGCAAAAGAGCAGATTTGAAAGTGCCACAAAAGGGCACATTAACTACAGGGTAAATCAGCCAAGGAAGGCCGAACATCAACACTCTTCTTCCCAAGCAAAAGGAGCCACTCAAAGGGCTCATCTTGGATGTACGAACCTGCAGAATCAAAGCTCATATCAAACTATCATCGAGCTACATTTACGTAGACAAAAGAGTGCACATCTACTTCTAAAAGACATCAAAAATCTACAAAGGATTCAACATGATTGGAGGCATAAAAGAGAAGGAGCAAAGGTGTTACATTCAAGGTCTCTAACTTGGAGAAGACCATCCACCAAAGGAAGCTCCAAATCAGCGTTCAAAGCTCCATAGCGCATCATCAATCCACCTATAGAAGAATAGCTTGCTTGTTGCCCAAGCAACGTAGCAAAGCAAAGGAATGGTATACGAAAGGGTTTGAGGAGTTATAATCTCCATCTTCGAAGATGTTACAGGGAAGGACTTCATGCAGAGATACCACTTGGCATAAAAGACATCATTCCTCTCTCAACGCTCAAGAAACCCCACGCAGGAGTTACAATGAAGTGGTGACACTTGGTATCCTCCACAAGCTTCACACAAGTACCCACATGAGTGCCCATATATTACAGATTGATCCAAGAGCGTTGAACAAGAATTTGGGATGTTACAGAAGGAAAGGAGCGCTCACTTGTAATGGACGTGACACATGTCACAAAGCCCATGATTATTCATCCATAAAAGGTATTCGAAGTCCAAAGTTCAATAGGGAGTGAAGCACGGTCAAAGATGTCCGAAGCACAGCGTGGAAGGAAGGAAGAAGGAGCATTAAAGGCTCCTGGTATTGAAGGTCAAACCTTCCTATTTTTATAGTGCCTACGTACCAACATTGAAGACAAGCAACTCCAAGGTATCTCCATTGATTCTAGCACCAAAGGTGACACTTATATTGTTGTTATATCCAACCATAGAAAGCATCGAACAGTGAGGAGATTTAGCATCTAAAAAGGTAAGGTTTAATCCCATTTTATTATTGCTTTCATAGTTGGAGATATAAGGGTTATAAACTAAGGTTAAAACTTAGATTTTGAAAGCAAAAGCTATAAGGGATAACTTATCTCATTGAATTAATATTTGCAATTTAACCTAGGAGAAATAAGGAATTCTACTTGGATTAAATTATTTAACATTTTGCAAATATTATTATTTTTCTAATTTTCCAAACTTGGGAGCCACAAGGGTTACTACATCAAATTTAATTTATTGGAAATTAGAAATAATCCAAGGGATATAAAAAGAGGTTATTAGGGTTTTTACTAAGGTTGGATAATTATATTTTTTCTTGTCTCAAATCTTCTAAAAAGGGATAAAAGAATTCCAACATTAAAACCTCTTCAAAAATTGAAAAGTGCTTAGTTCAATTAGGAGTAATAAGGTGTTAAGAAGTTGATTTTTGATCTTTACAAAATTTGTACAAAATCAACCAGAATTGAACTATATTTTTACAAAAGCACTATATCATACTCCAAAACATTAGGGAGTCATAAGGCATTCTACAAAACTTGATAACAATAATATTTGTCTAAGATTATCAAGTTGGGAAGATATAAGCTTTCTTCAAAACCTAAAATTAGGTGTTCATACTCTCATCACTAGGGAGACATAAGGTAGCCTACAAACCTAAGAATCTATAAAGGTTTTATCAAATCAAGCTTATATACTTCAACTAGGGATCATATATCCTAAAACTTGGGAGCTATAAGGTAGACTACTCTATCCATAAGAATTCAGGTCATACAAATGTCTACTGGCATACTTGGTAACACTCTTAGAAGTGGAATGAGAAAAATACCAATATGGATTAAGAACCTGATGGATTACAATGATGAAAAGGAAAAAGAAAAGGAAGAACCACTATAATACAAAATAAGTTCTGAAATCAACAGCTATATAAAGGAATATTCATACAATGAATCAAATGAACAAAAACTTGAAAATATTGACTACAAAACTGCAAGATCATCTCTATTGTGCACTCAATGCAACCAATATGGTCATGAAAAAATGAATTGTTGGAGTTTCCATCCATGAAAATATTGTGATGGAACAAATCACTCATATTTCTCCTGTCACTTCAAATACAGGTACTATAAAGACTATGAAAGAAGATTACTTCAAAGATTAAACTATTATCTTCAAAAATTTATTTCATGTGGATCTACTAAAATTGAGTACAAGGTTGATACTTATGAAGGATAGAGAAACATGTCTTATCGAGGTAAAAAATAAGGAAAAATGATTAATTTATATACACTCATACATGCACTTTCATGAGAGCGATGGTCCACCAAATATGCTTGACATTAAGGAGCAAAGTATGGAAAAGAACAAGAAGCCATGACATGAAGATTGAAGCAACGAAAAAAGAACCAGATCAAGACTGCTCTGATCAAGATGAAGAAGATATATATTGAAGACTAAAAAGATTCAATACCCAAATAATGTAATATAGGGGGGTATCAGAAATATATTATATTCCATAATTTGGGTTATGTAAATGTATCTTCCAAGGTACATACTTAGATTACTTTATATACAAGTTATCTAGTTACTTCATGCAATGTAATAAATGCACTTGTCAATGTGCAAGCTATATATGTGCAAGTTTTCCCTTGCATATCTAGGTAGGGTGTTGGCCAAGGAACCTATGTTACTATATAAGAAAGGCCTCACTATTAGATATATATATAGAGTGATCTATAATCACCAGTTAGCTATGCTATTCTAGATCTTCAAATATAGATTCTAACTTGGCAATTTTTTACAAAATATTGAAGTCCCTCTTGACTATGAGCAAAATATTGCATAAATGAAAACTCTCAACACTGAAATAAGAAAACTTATAACAACACTAAAAACAAATAAATCATCCACACAAGCTCACAACACAAAAATTTATAGTGGTTCCTCTCAATGTGAGAGTACAACCACTTTCAATGGCAGTTATATCACTTTATTGATCAAAACATGAGAAATATTACAATTCTCAATGGCACAAGCCTCAAAACTATACAATATCGAAAATAAGATCAAAACTATAGTCCTGCAACTCTAAATACTCCCCATCCTCTATATTGAGTCTCTCTTACTCACTTGTTGATTTTTTTCCTCTCCAACAAAGTTTAGAAAACCCCTATATGCTTCTGTCTTCATGTTTTGACTTTCTGATATCCTCTTGCGTAACTAACCGACTTTTGGGATACCCAAAACCGTCAGGTTTCTATCCAAATTCCATAAACACAACTTGTTATCGATTTTTGGAGACCCAATTTTCCCCTATCACTGGAGGCTCGAAATGGTCGAATCACACCTCCAAAAAATAGTGTAATACTCAGCTCTGAGCATGAAGTACTGAGCAACATTGCTTCACTCCGAAGAACCAAGAAAATAATAATAATCCTTCTATATCATACCTCCCCATTAAGGAGGATTTTTGTCTCCAAAAGCTAACAAGAAATAAGATGAGGAAATAAATATTTCACCTTTTCCCTGTCATACCATTTTTACCTCCTTGGCAACTGCCCCTTAAGCCCAATCAGCCAAATTTCTTGATGTCCCCTCCTTGTATTTTGAATCTTCTTTTGTAGTATGGAATACTCCTTAAGATCATCCATAGTATGAGGTGCAAGATCATCTATAGCTGGTAATACCTATCCTAAATCAGCCTCATTCAGCAATCATAGAAGGCTCAAACAATTTGAGATTCTTCACATTGACAATCGAATAAATTTTCATGTAGGAAGGTAAATCCAAATTATATGCATTATTGCTTACTTGCTACATAATATCAAAAGGTCCATAATGCAAAGGTTTCAACTTTTTACCTTGGCCTTGCAACCTATCTTTGTTGAGATGTAACCACACCTTATCACCCACTTGGAATTTGTGGTCAATGTGATGTTGGTCATGTCTCAACTTGTATCTTGCTTGGCTAGACTTAAGTTGCTCTTGTACCTTCAAATGAATATGTCTCACCATATCAATAAACTTGGAATATTGCACTTCCTCTTTGGAAACTAAATTTTTATCTTTCTCGTCTTGTCCATAAACACAATCAAAAGGAGATGGTGGAAGAAAACCAAAACATGTCTCAAATGGTGTCTTTTGTGTAGAAGTATGAACTGTCCTATTGTATGCATGTTGAATATAAACAAGATGTTCATCCCAAGTCATTGTATACTTACCACAATAGCCTCTCAAGAGTTGAACCACTGTTCTATTCACCACTTCGGTTTGTTCATCGGTTTGTGGATGAAAAGTAGTGCTTCTTTTCAGTTTTGTGTCTATATTTTCCCACAAAGAAATCAAAAACTTGCCCAAAAATATAGAGTCCCTATCTGAAATAATAGAAGTAGCAAACCCAAAATGAACCCATACATGAGAAAAAAATAATTCAGCAGCCTCTTGAACTGTGATAGTCTTCTTACATGGGATTAGTACACACATATTGCTAAATATATCAACAATGACAAACAAATAATCATGATTTATTTTTGACATAGGCAACCCTCCTACAAAGTCCATAGAGATACTTTCCCAAGGCCTATGAGGAACTGGAAGTGGCATATACAAACCCAATTTTCTATTAATAGGCTTACTGGTACAACACATGATACAACCACGAATGTACTTTGCAACATGCTCTTGCATCTTTGGCCAATACACATATCTTTGTAAATTTGCAACCATATTTCCTACTCCAAAATGTCCTACCAAAAATGATGTGTGTGCCTCTTATCATCTAATTTCATTCACAACATGGAACACACAGTCTCCCCATCCAGTATAGAAGCCCATATTTCATATTGTAGCTGTCATCTCCCTAGTTCCTGGTCACTGGCGACCCAGAATTAGCAGCTCTGGTCAACTTCTAAAATATTTCTGAGAATTCTGAGTCCTCCAAATATGCCTCCCCATAGGAATCATATAGAAAAGGATAGAAACTCATCGTTGTAGATAAAACTTGCATTGGTGCTCTAGAAAGCATATCGGCAACTTTGTTGGTACAACATTTTTTGTACTTGATAACCAAATAAAATTGTTGCAAAAATCCCATCCATTAAAAGTGTCTTGCTTGCTGCAACTTGGAATGAGTTTGTAAATATTGCAATGGTTGGTGGTCGGTATGGACAATAGTTTCCTTCTCCAACAAATAATGCTTCCATTTCTTCATAGCTTGAACTAATTCATACAATTATTTATCGTAGGTGGGTTAGTTCAAAATTCCTCCACTGAATTTTTTAGAATGGTAGAAAATTGGTCTTCCTCCTTGTAACAAAACAACCCCCATGGCATATTCACTTGCATCGGTTTCTATTTCAAAAGCTTGTTGTATATTAGGATATGCTAAGACCGGTGCATTACGAATATTTCTTTTCAACAAATCAAATGAATATTGTTGTTTCTCAACCCAATGAAAACCTTGCTTCTTGCTTGTAATATCATGCAAAGGTGAAGCAACATGAGAAAATTCAGAAATAAATTTCCTAAGGTATTGAACAGCCCCTAAAAAGCTTCTTGTTTCAGTAGCATTTCTTGGTTTTGGCCACTCCATAATGACTCTTACCTTTTTAGGGTCTACCTTCAATTATCCACTCCCTATAATGTGGCCTAGATACACTAAAGACTCATGTCCAAACTCACACATTTGCATCTTCAAAAACAACTTCTCTCTTTGTAGAGTTTCTAATACTACTCTCAAGTGCTCTAGATGTTCTTCCTAAAATGAACTATAAATTAGAATATCATCTAAGTAAACAACTACAAAAGAATAAATATAAGATCTAAGGACTTCATTCATTACCCTCATAAAATTATTCAGTGCATTACATAAGCCAAAAGGTAATACTAACCATTAAAAAATACCTTTCTTTGTTTTGAATGTGATTTTCCAAATGTCCTCCTCTTTGATCCTTATTTGATGATATCCACTTCTTAAGTCCAACTTGGTAAAATACTTTCCTTTCTGTAATTAATCCAAAAGATCATCAATTCTAGGCAAGGGATACCTATTCTTCATGGTAATCATGTTAAGAGCATGGTAATCAACACACATCCACCAAGTACCATATTTCATAGGCACCAAAACAATAGGTGATCCACATGCTGACATACTAGGTTTGATCACACCTTGATCCAAGAGCTCCCACACCTACCTCTTCATATCTTAGCTCTCAATGATGGACTGTCTATACATTCCAATGTTCAGAAGAGAAGCATCCAATGTTAATTGGATCTCATGCTCTATATCCCACTTTGGAGGTAACCCAACTAGCTCAGCAAACACTTTTTGAAACTCATCTAGTAAACTTTGCATCTGTTGTTTTCTGTGAGCTGGAACTCCATCATCCCCGGTCATTGGTGATCCAAAATTAGCATCAAAACATGAAATTTGTAATGCTATATTCTGGTCCGACTCATCCACAAGATTTACCACAATGAAAACAAATTTTTTATTGGCATTAATCAATCATTTGATCTAGTTTGCCAATACTAACTGTAGCACCCCAAAATTGGCACAGTTAAACCTTAGTAAAAAGATAAAAATTTGAATTTTAACCCCAAACCGCCCGTTAACCACCCGTTACCCGCTTTCCTTGTTTTCTGCACCATTTTTAGGATTTGTTTTGACCGTTGGACAATATCATCGCAGATTAGACGAAATCATCCCAGATCGAACGAATTCGTCTGGGACAGAACGTCCGGACGATTTTGTCCCAAAACTAAATTTTCATAATTAGCTTTTGTTTCAACAGCTTCTCTAACCCGGGCAGAAAGCGTGTCACGCATAGTTAGAGTCTCCCCGTTGGAGATCTCCCAAATTGGGATGATCTCCAACCTCCTAACCTCTCCCTAATCCTATATAAACTGGGACTTTCTCAGTTTATCCCCCTGAACCCCCTAGCTGATGGATTTCCCTGCAAATTCAGTTCCTTGTGCCTTAGAACACCTTCATACTTTTGTTTGCATTGCATATTTCAAGTTTTCTTGCAGGGATCTTACTGTTCTTCAGCCGAAACAAGCTTGGATCATCGCAGGCGATTACAGACGATTTCGGATGATCCTGTCGCAGATCGACGATGATCTCGTACGATTGGAGGCGATCTCGACTGTAGTCCAGATTGGGGGCAATCAGAGCCCAGAGTTTGCATTTCCTTATTGTTTTCTGCATTTCTTTATGCATTGTCTTAGTTATTGTATTTATGCATCTTGGAGTTCACCTCATTTAATATAAATGCATGATAAAGCCAAAATAAATTGTTAAGTTGATGCATTTCCTTTTAATTGCTATTTTGATTTATTATTTAGACAAATTCATTGTTATTTCTATCATTTCCCCTTGCTTTTGCAGTTGCATTTTTGGTATTTTGTATCTGTTTCTGTGATTGCAGGTCTCTGACGAATTTGGCTGATGAATTCGTCAGATCACCGATGATCCTATCTGATCTCAGATGACCGACTGAGATCTGAGATGATTCTATGCAATTCTAGATGATTACGTATGATTTGAGATGATTTGGACTGCTACAAGACTCAGAATCTTCATCAGACATCCAAAAATCAGGTATGTTCTATCCTATTTAGCATATTCTCTATGTTTAGCATTTATTCATGTTTTTTGTATTCATAAAATCAGCATTGGCATATAGAATAGTTTAGATTCATCTTGGCCAAACCTAGGAATTGAATGATTAAAGCACAAAATGAACACATCAAACCTACTATCAACCTAGGCATGGAAACTGCCACTCAAAAGTTTCCTGGTGAACCCACCATCCATCAAAAATTCACCCTTATACCCCTCCCCCGAGAGGCGGGACCTTCAAAGGGCCTCTCAGTCCGAGGTATTGTCCCATCCTTCTCGCATCCCCCTTCCGGGCGTGGATCCTATAGCCTGAAGGTAAGGATGCAAAAAATTTGGAGCGATACATTTTGGTGAACCCGACGTGAAAACTAAAAACCTTTTGAAAACAATCCAAAAACAAAAAAAAAAACAAAACATAAATGCATTTAGAACCAAAGATTGCATATCACATTTAGATGGTAGATTATAATAAAAGACGAGTTGTCACCATTAATGTTGAGAATCAATTAGCAGCTATAGAGATTACTTCTGTACTTAGAGTACCTCAAACAAATAGGGTTCAACCTTTATGGGACGAACTTAATAGGAGATTGAATATCATTGAATATAGATCAACCGAACTTAGGCAAATCAAGAGGTTTGTCCTAGATAGAATCCTGGATCCCGATCAAGTGACCTTGTATCATGAGCTTCAGAGAGCTTGCCATAGGTGGTTAGCAGATAAAAGAGCCCTTGTGTCTTCTGAATTGTACACCTTTGAGGAATACCTCGACAATGCAGTTGTAGTACATAAATTTCTATCTCGTATAGAGGATCAAGAGGTCGTTCTTACGGATAGAAAGAGATGGAATAGAGTTCCTAGAGCTGTGTTATACCGAGAGTATTGCCATGAGCTCTATTTTTACAAGACAGAGTCAAAAGTAGATAACATCACCATAGCACATTTTGTTAAGTTCCTAAAAAACCATTTCCAATTTGAAGAGGAGCATTTCATGACTCTTGATGAACTTGATCCTATCAATGACATCTATAAACTATTTATAGAAAACTAAGCCATTCTTTTATTATTATTATTTCTTGCATTTAGTGTGTTGTTTGTTGTCTTTATTATCATAAAAACAAAAACATAACAAAAAAAAATCAAAACATTTTCTTTTAAGTATTATAGTAGGTATATAATTAAAATATATACCTCCCAAATTTGTTGCAAATATATTAATATATATTTGCTAAAATCTAAATTTAAACATAATGACTAGACTCAGGAATGGAAAACAGACTGAAGTAGAAGAAGATTGGTTAGGAAGACCAGTAAATAAACCAGATGTCCTTCCTGAAGACCCAATTCAGGAAGAAGGAACCCTAAACCAACAAGAAGAAGAGTTTGTTGACGCAAATGAACAAAGAGAAATTGTTAGAGAGGAAGGATCCTCATCTCCTAAAATATCCCCGAAAGGAGCAGTTACTTTTGAGAACATGGAACATTTCTGGAAGTTCCTCAATACTAATATTGGCACTCTTAATAGAGCAGTCCATATGGACAAGGATCAAATTAGTGACACTCAAGCAACCCTAGAAGACATATATCACACACGCACTAATCCCTTGTCCTTCGTTGATCAAGAAAGTGATCAAGCTGGACCATCCAATTTGGATATGGCCGCTATAATCCAGAACATGCAACAACAACAGGTTACCCAACCACCTAGAGAGCCTGTTACCAAGCCTAGGGTTATTCCCACACAAAAGAAACCATCATTCACTGCTTTATTTCGTCAAGTTATTGATCAACATACCTCAAATCAACAAAAGCCTAAAACAAAACCAAATGCCAATTTCCAACAATCTGGGGTACAACATAATGCCACAACAAATCTTCTTCATAATACTCTTCCTACCAACCATTTGCATAACAACAATATAGCATCTAATCCTTATGTCACGCCATCCTACGCTCACAAATCCCATACTCATGTACCACCAAACCAATATGGTGGACAAACTGGTAATCTGGAAGCCATGGTGAAACAATTAGTCTCCCGCATGGACCAGATAGATCCCTACCGTCCCTCGTACAATTATCGAGAGATGTGTAGTCAGCCTCTAGATCCTATAGTTGTAGCACAACCATATCCTAAACACTTTCCTATGCCTGTCCTACCTATATATAAAGGAACTGAAGATCCCATAGAGCATCTTCGTATGTTTAGGATAGCGTGTCATGATATATCCCATGATGATTTGTTATTACTAAAAATGTTCCCAAAAAGTTTAGGAGGGATGGCATTGGAGTGGTATTATCAATTACCCACTCATTCTTTGAGAAATTTCGAAGAGACCGCCGAATATTTTGTGCATCAATTTAGTGCCTACATTGAAAGGCATGTAACTATTAAATATTTGTACAACCTAAAACAAGACAAAGAGGAATGTTTTGCTGATTTCCTAGCTCGATGGAGACAGTTGATAGGAAAATTGCACTTTGTGTTACCTTATCGGGAAATGTTGGATATCTTTATCAATAATTTACAAGAACAACTATCCTATGAGTTATCAATTGCTACCTTGACCACCTTCGATCAAGCTATAGATTTAGCTCGAAGAGTGGAAGATGCTCTTGTTAGGAGAGGTCAACTTAAAAAGAAAGATGATGAGAAAACATCCAGAAATCAATATAAAAATAAACAAGTTGTGGGCGATGGAGTCACTGATAGTAGAAATATCGCTACTATTAATGTTGCAAAAACAACAGAGAAATTTATACTAAAACCTCCTGATAAACCACCCCGAGAATTTACTAGGTTAAATCAACCCTTATCAACCATTCTCCCGCAATTACTAGCATGAGGAATGATCCAATTACCAAATATCCGGGAACCTGATCCAACTATACCCGGATACAGGGCTGATTTACACTGTGATTTCCATAGAGGACCTGGACACGCTACCAATTCTTGTAAAATATTAAAACATAAAATACAAGACCTGATTGATAACAATGAGATGGAGGTGCAAGCCTTTCAACCTAAACAAAATCCTCCTAATAATGCTCAAAAGAACATCCCCCAAAATCAGAATCGAATGCCAATCAATCATTGGACATATTTCAACATCCTTTACCAAAGCATGGTAAAGAGGTGGCTAATCAAATTGAGCATCATAATGTTCCCCCTCCTACTCGATATGTAGGAGCTATTAGTGGACATTTACCTGTTCATGATCCGCAAATCTTTGACACCACTTTATCCATGGTTACGGCCAGACCTCTACATAATATTCGGACACGTGATCTTAGTGATACCGAATATGAGACTGAAAGTGACATGGAAATCACTTCAAATCAATCGAATAGTTCTGAAGATGAATCAGATCCTATTCAACCTATCACAAGTTCTATGATTCTAGAAGAACCATTTCCAAGAAGAGTCACTACTCGACCATCGTCTCAACAATTACTTTCTAATGAACAAGCCATAAATGCTAGACCAAGACCCATTCATCATCCACAAAATAATATTGTAGGTACCATCGGAGTTGTTACTCGACAACAGGCTCAAAATTCTCAACAAGATCAAACTCAGAATGATGGATCAGCTCCATTCATTTTGAAAAATCCCAATAAAGGGAATCATGCGCCTAATGTTCAACCTAAACCTCCTTATAATATTAATGAACAATTATCAAATACTACAGCTAGAATTTCCCTTTTGGACCTTTTAAGATCTTCTCCTACCCATAGGGATGAATTAATGCTCACATTAAGCCAAATGATGGTACCACAAAATATTCAACCTGAAGCCATGTCCAATACTATCATAACTCGAGAAGTCGATTGTATTGACTTCCGGGATAAAGATATACCACAACATAGTTTACATAAGGATAACCCCTTATATATTACTGCCCTAATTGGAGATGTAGCAGTTAAACGAGTCTTGATTGATAATGGTTCATCTTTAAACATATGCACTTTTGACTTCTACCAAATATTTGGGTTTAGAAGTGATGAAATGAAAAGAACCGATATGATTATAAAAGCCTTCAATGACGAAACACAAGAAACATGTGGAGTTATTACTATCCCATTGCAAGTTGGTCCTCGAACCTTAGACACGACCGTGTTTATTGTACATTGCCCTGCATCGTACAATATACTCTTGGGTCGCCCTTGGATCAACGCGATGCGAGCTGTTCCCTCAACTTTACATCAGTGTGTTAAATTCAAATTTAAAAATTAGTTGGTTACCATTCATGGTGATCCTAGACCCTTTGATATGTGTGCTTTGGCAGAACTCGTTGGAGTTCAATTTTGCCCTGCTCTGTCATCCACACATCCTAATTCTAATCATCCACCTAAACGTGTGAAACACACACTCATAACATCATCTACTTTTTCCCCACCAACTACACCTCTACATATAGTTCAACCATCTTCCGAACAAACCACATTAGGACCCCAAAAGGATCCTAAACCCACAACCAATGCTTCTTGTTTTACTCCTATAACTTCCATACCTTTAGACACGTCCATCGACATCTCTACAACGTCTACGCCTATCAAAGGCATGTTTCCCGCATCTGAAAACATAGGAAATGATCCTTCTACCTCTTACGCTCTTACTGACGAGCTCTTACCCGATTTATCTAAAATTCTTGTATCAAAGAAAACAAACGTTGCTATGCAAGATTCCCATATTTTAAATAAATTGCCACCCTCTCCTCGTACCTTGGGCCTCCCACAGCCTATGGGAAGTATCTACCAAGTCGGGAGTTGTGCTTTTATTTATAAGGGATATGACTGGGGAAGAATACCTAGAAACATCAAGACTCATTATGATGGGTATGCTCACTGTTATTTTGCTAATGAGTATATTAAAGCTAAGCCTATAATGCTTAAATTGGGATATAAAGGGAAAGGTTTGGGACCTTTCCAGAATGGTATGAAAGAACCTTTTGAGGTAGAACCTTGGCCTGCCCGATGTGGTGTGGGCCTATTTTCTAGTAAAGGTCAGCCCTTCCCATTCGAGGATGATGACCATCTCATATGTTACCAAGATTATTTGGATAAACGCGATGCTTTGCATTTAAGGGATAATCCATTTACATGCAATATGCTATCCATAGCTTACCCTGAGATGATTGCTGAATCCGACGATGAGTTGGAGGGGGATATCTTCCATGATGTCTCCGTTGAGGAATTGTTACATAACGGATTTTATTTCGATGGCTCTATACCTAGTGTAGCCCAGCTTGAGGCCACGGCTCCTCAAGATGAATTATCCAAGCTAACTTTGGAAGAATTACAAGAATTAGGCGTTTCACCCACCCCATCTAATTTTGAGAGAGATCTACATATGGAAGTTGAAAACGTTATAAAAATTAACATTGGAACCGAAGATAACCCTCACATAATCAACATTGGATCAGAATTGAGCCAAGAAAAACAAGATAAATACATTTCATTCCTTAAAAAATATGAAGATGTTTTTGCTTGGACATATGAAGATATGCCAGGATTAGACCCTTCTGTAGTTATGCATCACCTAGTAGTCCATCCGGATGCTAAACCTGTTAAACAGAAACTTAGAAAAATGCATCCTAAAGTGGCCTTACTAGTCAAAGGAGAATTAGAAAAACTCTTGAAGGTTATTTTTATACAAGCCATTGATTATGCTGAATGGATCTCAAATGTAGTTCCAAGTAACTAAGAAAGAAGCTACCAAAGTTAGGATTTGCATAGACTTTAGAGATATTAATGTTGCATGCCCTAAAGATGATTTTCCTCTTCCCAACATGGATCAGATCATTGATTTTACTTCTGGGAGTGGAATGATATCCCTAATGGATGGATTCTCTGGTTATAATCAGATCAGGATAGCTCCTGAAGATCAGGCTAAAACAACCTTTATTACCCCTTGGGGAACCTTTTGTTGGAAAGTGATGCCATTCGGTTTAAAGAATGCAGGTGCAACATATCAACGAGCCATGACTTATATCTTTCATGATATGATGCATGATATTCTACATGATTATGTAGATGATATTATAGCTCATTCCATCAAAGAAGATGATCATTTAGATGACTTGAGAAAAGTTTTTGACCGGTTAAGGGAATATCTTATCCGACTAAATCCAACCAAATGTATATTCGGAGTTAAGTCCGATAAATTATTGGGGGTTATAGTTTCTTTACGTGGCATTGAAATTGACCCTCTCAAGATCATGGCTATCACTGATATGCCCGCACCCACAAATATATCTGAATTACGAAGTCTACAAGGTAAACTTCAAGCTATTCGCCGCTTCATCGACAAGTTGGCAGACAAAACCGGACCCTTTCTTAAGCTTCTTAAAAAATATGTCTCTTTTCATTGGGACGATGAATGTCAGGAAGCATTCGAACTCCTCAAACAATATCTCCTTCAACCATCGGTGCTTTCCCCACCTAGATCTGATCGTCCATTTATCTTGTACATTTTTGCTTCAGATTGTGCCTTAGGAGCTATGTTAGCTCAACTTGACGATGAGAAGAAAGAACGTGCTAATTATTACATCAGTAGAACCTTAATCAGTTATGAAACTCGTTATACGGTATTAGAGAAGTTATGTCTCGTAGTCGTATTTTCTACATAGAAACTACGCCATTATATGCTCAGTCAAAAAACGTATGTTATTGCTAAATTCGATCCTTTGCGGTATCTCATGAGTCGACCGTACTTATCTGGTCGCATAGCCAAGTGGGTTCTTGCGCTAAGCGAGTTTGAACTCACGTTTATAGGACAAAAGTCTGTTAAAGGTCAAATCATAGCAGACCAATTAGCTACTGCACCCTTAGAGTCTACCCATCCCCTCATCATTGAGTTTCTCGATGAATGCCTTAGATTAGAGGCAGACCATCCTGAGCAATGGTCCCTATACTTTGACGGAGCCCGATGCATGAGTGGGGCTGGTGCAGGTATTATTTTAATATCTCCATAGAAACATCTTATACCTCTGTCCTTCAAACTAACATTTGCTTGTACTAATAATATTGCTGAATATGAGGCTCTAATCCTTGGATTACGAGCTGCCTTGGCACTGAAAATTAAAAATTTATTGGTTTTCGGTGATTCTCAACTTGTCATAAATCAAATCAATGATGTTTATCAGACCAGAGATGATAAATTATGCCCATATAAAGTGTATGTCTTACAATTATTATCTTTATTTGATCACGTTACCTTGGAAGCTATTCCTCGAACTAGCAACCGTGCGGCTGACGCTATGGCTGCAGCTGCATCTCTTTTGCCCTTGGAGTTAGATGATGAATATGCTACCATCATTATTCGTCGACTCCAGGAACCCGCTTCAAGCAAATCATGCTTAGAACCTTTGGATGTGTTTCTAATCAACGAAACTACTCCTGAACCATGGTACACTGATTTATTTAATTTTTTGCAAAATGGGACCTTCCCTAAAGGTTGTAATAGCAACCAGCGTCGGTTGTTACGTAGACGAGCAAGTCGCTTCGTAATTATTGGTAATACCTTGTATAGGAGATCTTTTGAAGGCATCTTACTGAGATGTTTGAATCTAGCAGAATCTAAATCAGCTTTGAGTGAAGCCCACAATGGATCTTGTGGGGGGCATTTTAGTGGTAGCGCCATTGCTAAGAAGCTCCTTAGGATAGGATATTTTTGGCCTACCATGGAGAATGATGCACATGATTATGTGCGCCATTGCGACAAGTGCCGTAAACACGCCGACCTTGTCCATGCGCCCGCACAAGAACTCGCAGGCTATTTCATCTCCTTGGCCCTTTTCAAAATGGGGCTTAGACATCATTGGAAAAATCAACCCCGTGTCATCCGATGGACACAAATTCATCATAACTGCCACTCGAGTATTTCATGAAATGGGTTGAAGCTATGCCCTTAGCTTCTTGCACTGGAACCCAAGTTTCCAAGTTTATTTTTAATCAAATTATTTGTAGGTTCGGAATTCTTGCAAATCTCATCTCAGATAATGGAACTTGTTTCAAAAATAAAGATGTCAAAAAATTATGTCAAAAATATAAAATTCAACATCGATGGTCCACTCCCTATTATCCTCAGGGTAATGGCCAAGCATAAGCATCTAATAAAACATTAATCAAAATCCTCAAAATACTGGTCAATAAATCTGGTCGAGATTGGCACATCCAATTATATCCTGCTTTGTGGGCCTATCGAACTAGCGTTCGCACCCCCACAGGTACTTCACCTTTTGTTTTGGTCTATGGCATTGAAGCTATTTTTCCCTTTGAATTAGAAGTTCCTTCTTTAGCTCTACTACTTCAAGATACTGAAGTAGGAGATGAATATCATGCTGGCAGATTTAGTCAGCTGGAACTCCTAGATGAAAAGTGCATCAATGCTTTGGAGCATCTTCGTGCCTACCAAAACAAGCTTAAGAGAGCATACCTCAAGAAAGTTCATCATCGATCCTTTGAGATCGACGACCTTGTCTTAAAAGAAAATCAAAAAAATACTAATGCAACTAAAGACCTTAAAGGTAAATTTGAGCCCAACTGGCTTGGACCATATGTCATCACTGCTAAATTTGGATCGGGAGCATATCGATTAGCTACCTTAGATGGTAAAGATCTTAAAGAACCTATGAACATTATGCATCTTAGGCGTTACTATGCATAACATTTGGTCATTTTCATCATTTGTATATATTGTGTATTTTGCATATTGTTTCCTTTTAGTTATTTATATAAAGTTTCAAAAAAAAAAAATAGTAATCGTATTTCTTCTTTCCATTCATCAATTAAAATCAAAATATAAAAACATCAAAATCCTCAAAATCTTCAAAAACATCTTTTATTTTCGTACATATCAATTCTTGAAGTATTGCAGTTATATTTTCAATTATTTTGGATAAATTAGCATTTATTTGGAATCCCGCACTTTCACACTCACATACATAAATATCTTGCTTTTATTTGGTATGATTATTACTCTCTCTTATATCAAAGTCCACATTTGAATTAAATAAAGTTTTGAGCATAGAGAATTGATCTTGTTATTTACTTGAACCAAGCATATCTTTTCACATTAAAATGATTTCATTGCAAATTCAATATGATGCTACATAGTAGAAGTGGTTTCTTGAGCGAAAAGTTTCCCCTGCTATCCTATCATGCACATGGTCTAGAATCTTTGAGAATTGACAAAAGGACAAGCTCACCCCTACCCGAAATAAAAATCCCTTGCTCTACAGCCAATCCGAGCAAGTATCCCTAGTATAGGAAGCAAAAGAAAAAGTCAAAGCAAATGAGAAAAAGAAAAATATCATTTTGTACCATCGCAGCAATATTTCAGCATTGTCTCAGTTCCAAGCAAAAATACAAAAAAAAGAAAAAAGAGAAAAGAAAAAAGCAAAAAGCAATAAAATCCCTTTCCCTACCCCTTGAAAAGAAAAGAAGGGTGAATGAGCTTGAATCCTTGGAATTCTCAATTATTCGAAAACTGTGAGGTAAGCCCCATAACAGGTGGTTTGTGCCCAACCCGCTTGGCCTTGGGTAATTCCTAGCATGGTGATATGTCTGTCACATTAGCGACCTTCTTTTGTACAGACCTATGTCGGCTTATGGATTAGCTAGCTCTTGATAACCCGACTTACATAGTAGTCTGGTACGGTTACATGCATATAAATCATGGTCAAGGAACACTTATTTGGTTAATTCAAATTACTTGTATCAAATTTTCTTGCTCAAAATTGGTGAATGAATAATACAATTGCACACACATTTATATTTGAGAGATTCTGTATCATTATGATAAAGCAAGATCGGTAATGAACTCACATTTGCACATGAGGGTTCCGTATAAATCTATATTTGTCTTTGAGATAAATGTAAAATATTTCTGCAACTCTTTTTGGAATAATTTTATCTTCTTATTTCAGCACATCTGTTTAGTATAAAAACAACTATATACATTGTTTTCAAAAATCACAAAATGTTTTCAAACAACATATGACACAAATATAATCAATAAAGTCATGTCCATATTATTATTTTCTGTTTATCAAAAGTCAAAAATCAATCCTGCAATAAAACTAAAATATCAATTTCTTCTTTGGATTTCGCGATGATGGTATAAGTCTATACCTATAATTCTATGCCTAGCGCAAGCCATTGTTCTAATTTTATTTTCCCATTCATTTTAAAAAAAATTCATAAAAAAACATATGACTTACATCATTATGTTACACAATTGTGATTTAAAAAGAACGAACACATTTTTGTCCATTTCATTATGTCAACATTCAATTTTGCAATGATGGTATAGTTCCTAGGGACTTATTCCAAAAATTTTATCACACTTAGGAATTTATGCCTAGCAAAATCATATTTCTTTAATATGTCATGCATAATATTTTTTATGAAAATCTGAAAACAAATCATCACCATCATCACTTCCATCATCACAACACAAAGTCTTAAGACAGTCTCTTAAGCATTCTTTTACTTTTAACAATATTTCTATCCTGGGATTAGCTTGACGACCTAGCGAGCGGCGACTCCATGAAACGGTCTATAAACAACGACAATGTCCTTTGAAATTATTGTTAGAAGTCTCTTTTATTTTTCATCAAATCACACCACAAAACAACCAATTTATTCACATCAGATTATTTCATTTACAATTTTATGCCATGACATAAAAAAATTATAATTTATTTCCAAACGACATAATTACATGAATCATCAATCAACAAATTCAAAAATTAAAGCATAAAACAACATATACACAAGTCATATCATCAAAAAGACCATATATATATCTCAACAAATTATACATCATCTGGATTGGTATGCCACAATCAAAACCCTGGCATACTCAATCCCCTCAAAAAATATATATAATAATACAATCTGCCCTCTGCAGCAGCTAGCCTCGAGAAGCCCTCGAGCTCTCAGCCTCATCTCCTCCCCCGCCCTGAGGTGGAGGAGGTGGTCCCATAGAGGTCCGGACTGTGTCCCGGGTCCTCATCGTCGATCGTGAGGATGTCCTCGATGATCCCATCATGATCGGCTCTGCAATGGGGGCTGGCAGTGGTACCCTCTGTCCCTCTGGGACCATGTGATAGTATAGCCCCTGGTAGAATGCGGTCTGAGCAATAGACCATGCCAGATCCCGAGTGCTCACCCCTCCGCTCTGAGCCCCAAGCCATGTAGCCTCATCTTAGAGTGTCGCACCTGAGCCCGAAGGCGGGCAACCTCAGCCCGGAGAGCCACCGTCTCGCTGCTCTCCCCTACCTCGACACCCTTGCCCTTATCGGGCGATGGTGGTCTCTCCCCCTACTGAGAAGGGACTCCCCTCTCCCTCCTCCCTATCTCCTGAGGTCTCTGTGGAGCCCGACCCATCCTCTGGCATCTCTCCTATGGAGACCATCGTTGCTCTCTCCCATCATGACCTCGCGCTGCCTCAATAGCAGCCTGACGTCGCCTCCCCAACCGTCGCACCATGACGTGCACTGGACCCTGTGCCCTCATCATCCGAGGAGGGCGGATGCCTGCGTACCAGGCATCATAGCCATCTGCAACCCCAGCATCATCACCATCCACTGGCTGGATGGGGGCATCATCCGCGTCCTGACTCCAGAACCACTGCATGTCTGGAGCCCCGCTCAGTGTGGTACTATCCCGGACAGTCTAGGAGTACTCGTAATCCCTGAGAGAAGGGATCCCCTACTGTAGACCGAACTATCATAGAACCCGGTCGTAGCGGTGGAGCTCTACCTCTCCCCGCTCCATCCATAGCCGATAGACTCGCCTAATGTGAGCCAGCTCCTGTCTATCCTCTGCCCACCCAGGGTGCTCTCTCCATGGCCTCCGGGTGATCCGGTCCAGGATGAGGTCGTCCATCAACCTCCGTGACATCGACAGATCTATCCGCCATTGTGACCCCTCTGTAACCACCAGTAGAAAACCCGGGGCCTCTCCCGGTCAACCCCTGTCAGTGGGAGCCCTACCGGCCTCCGCATCACGATGTGCTCCCAGCACCAAACCTACAGCAACGATGTCAAAACCAGACATCGACCTCCCTTGTATACGACCCCATGCAAGATCCTATACAAGCGGACATAGTACAAAGCTGCCCCATGCAAACCTGTATCCGTGGTCTCTCATATCGTAGACCACATCTGAGAGGAGCCACGGTAGTCTGCACCCGCTCTGGTGGCACAGTAGTAAGCCACCTACTACCCCGGCCAAAACCTGAGTCAGCCTAGATGCCCTAGGCATCTGCCTTAGAGACTCGATGTTCACTCTGCCCTTCTCCAGGGTGAAGCTCGGGTCTCCGATCAATCTCATCATCGCTTGGCCCTGATTGGCCGTAGGAGTCATCAACCGTCCTTGTATGGGGATCCTCATGATCCTCCATACATCCTCTAGTGTGGGAGCCATCTCCCCTGTCGATAGCCAAAAGTAGGATGACCCCGGATACCACCTCTCTGCTAGGGTTGTTAGTAGCCCCATGTCCATCGGTACTTGTGGCATCTCTACCACATGCTGCAAACCGACCTGAGCTAGTCGGTCGTGCTTCACCTGATCGAGCATGGCTATGTCATCTCGTAGCCCATCGTATTTCCATTCCTGACTCTTTAGTAATCCCCTCTGCAAAACAAACAATAAAACAATAAAATTCATTAATCAACCAATCATTAAAATCAAATTAAATACATTTTAACCAAGCTTAATTTCATCAAATGATGATATCGTCCACTATTGGACGATATCGTCCTAAATTGGGCAAAATCATCCTTTGTAGGATGAAATCGTCTCCTATTTCACAACCTTGGGGATCGCCCCTAGTTCACCGATTTCGCCCTCAGATGAAATCGACGATCTAGGGACGATTTCGATGAAATAGGGATGATTTAGAAATAGGGACGATTTCGTCCCGACGTCGTCGACGGCCTAAAAATGGCCGCGATGCCCCAAAACAATCAAAATTTCAAACAAACAATTGCACAAATTAAATTCAAACCTAATTTACTAGGATTAGATCCTTACCCGTAGCCCGCGTCGGACCTCTGTCGATCGGTGTGCTGTCTCCACCATTTTTTGTCTGCAGAGCTCTAAAATCCAATAAAATTGAATAGTAAAAATGAATTAGGGTTTTACCCTATTTTTCTTAATTTTATTTTAAATCAACAACATTTTTTTAAATTTTGCTTTTCCGTGCTTTTACCTCAAATTTTCGATTTGGGTAAACACACGGAGGGGGCACCATAGTAAGCAGTCGTACGATTCGACCTAGAATCATCGTCTAAAAAATTGAGTAAATTTTTTCTTTCTCGTAAAACGGGAAGAACTCGTCTTTAACGCATTTTCTTCGAAAAATTCGCTAAAGAGGGGGCAAAATGTAGCACCCTAAAATTGGCACAGTTAAACCTTAGTAAAAAGATAAAAATTTGAATTTTAACCCCAAACCGCCCGTTAACCGCCCGTTACCCGCTTTCCTTGTTTTTTGCACCATTTTTAGGATTTGTTTTGACCGTTGGACAATATCGTCGCAGATTAGACGAAATCATCCCAGATCTGACGAATTCTTCTGGAACAGAACGTCTAGACGATTTCATCCCAAAACCAAATTTTCATAATTAGCTTCTGTTTCAACAACTTCTCTAACCTGGGCAGAAAGCGTGTCTGCGCAGTTAGAGTCTCCCCCGTTGGAGATCTCCCAAATTGGGATGATCTCCAACCTCCTAACCTCTCCCTAATCCTATATAAACTAGGACTTTCTCAGTTTATCCCCTTGAACCCCCTAGCTGATGGATTTCCCTACAAATTCAGTTCCTTGTGCCTTAGAACACCTTCATACTTTTGTTTGCATTGCATATTTCAAGTTTTCTTGCAGGAATCTTACTGTTCTTCAGCCGAAACAAGCTTGGATCGTCGCAGGTGATTACAGACGATTTCGGATGATCCTGTCGCAGATCGACGATGATCTCGTACGATTGGAGGCGATCTCGATTGTAGTCCAGATTGGGGGCAATCAGAGCCCATAGTTTGCATTTCCTTATTGTTTTCTGCATTTCTTTATGCATTGTCTTAGTTATTGTATTTATGCATCTTGGAGTTCACCTCATTTAATATAAATGCATGATAAAGCCAAAATAAATTGTTAAGTTGATGCATTTCCTTTTAATTGCTATTTTGATTTATTATTTAGACAAATTCATTATTATTTCTATCATTTCCCCTTGCTTTTGCAGTTGCATTTTTGGTATTTTGTATCTGTTTCTGTGATTGCAGGTCTCTGACAAATTCGGCTGATGAATTCGTCAGATCGTCGATGATCCTGTCTGATCTCAGATGACCGACTGAGATCTGAGATGATTCTATGCAATTCCAGATGATTACGTATGATTTGAGATGATTTGGACTGCTACAAGACTCAAAATCTTCATCAGACATCCAAAAATCAGGTATGTTCTATCCTATTTAGCATATTCTCTGTGTTTAGCATTTATTCATGTTTTTTGTATTCATAAAATCAGCATTGGCATATAGAATAGTTTAGATTCATCTTGGCCAAACCTAGGAATTGAATGATTAAAGCACAAAATGAACACATCAAACCTACTATCAACCTAGGCATGGAAACTACCACTCAAAATTTTCCTGGTGAACCCACCATCCGTCAAAAATTCACCCTTATACCCCTCCCCCGAGAGGCGGGACCTTCAAAGGGCCTCTCAGTCTGAGGTATTGTCCCATCCTTCTCGCATCCCCCTTTCGGGCATGGATCCTATAGCTCTGAAGGTAAGGATGCAAAAAATTTGGAGCGATACACTAACCGAATCTTCTTGCTACTCTTGTGGGCTTTGATAAGAAATATTTGCCATCCTTCACTAACTGGTACTTGTTTTCTCTCTAGTAGTACACAACATCTCTGTTAAACAAATAGGGATTTCAAAACACCACACCAAAAATATCTAAAGGCACTACATCCACAACAACTTCATAAATGAAATTTTTGCTAATTGCAAACCTCAACTTACATTGCTTTGTAACTTACAATCTAGCATCATTGTGCACCCATCCCAATGGATATGGATGAGGATGGTCATATGTCTTCAACTCCAATTGTTTCACCAAATATTTAGCAATTAAATTGGCTTGTGACCCACTATCAAAAATTGAATCAATGCGGTTTATTTTGGATTGAATATTAATATGGAAGAGCTCTATATTTTTCTCCTCCAAACTACAATCCTCCACCTTGTTCTCAGCCCTTTGAACAACCACACAAACAAGTTATTCATCAATATTTGAGCTATCACTCACCTCTTGATTGAAAACTACCATGGCGTTCTTATTTTTTTTTTTGTAGATAAGATACTATAGCATTAATACCGGGTTTTACAGGTTGACCCAAAACCTTTTACAAAAATCAGTCCAGGGCTATTGATGAACATGTCCTTACTAAGGATTCTATATATGTAAAATCTACATTCCACCAAAGCCATTACATCCAGTAAGGCACATAGCCTGTTATCAAAAAGAAACTTCCCATACAAAATTTTGGGTATACCCTGAGAAAACACACCTGCATCATAATTACAAAAAAAGAAATAGCCATAGATCCCTTCCTTGAAATAGTGGAGAAACAAAAAGTTGCAGACACACATAGCATAGTACTTAAAAAAACTCCCACAAGCTCTTTATTGATAGTTACTCTTAATAATTCTTTGGTAATTGCTTTATTTCGTATATGACATGCTTTGGGACCACATCTCGTCTTGGCCAATCAGCCTTGGAGAAGTGAACCTGTTGGCTAGATTTATGGTGGTGGCTATTTGGTGGTCCACGTGGCTCTGGTTTGAAGTCTTATATTGTCGTTTCTTTCATGCCCTATGATTATCAACCAATCTCAAATTCCTAAGATGACTAGGAGCCATGTTATCTGACATGTGACTATCCCCATTAGTCTTTGTGGTATTTCCAAGAAACATCCACCAAGACTGACAACTCAAATAATTTTTATTGTGAGTCCATTTCAAAAAAGAGACGGGAATACTCATAGCCTTCAAACTTATAGTGCCTTCCCTATTGTTAAATTCAACTATCATTCTTGGCATTCTTGTTGAATAAGCTCCTCTACCATGGCATTCTTCTTGTCTTCATTGGTAGCTCCATTTTTCTTATATGGTGACTTTTTTGGATGAATTTTCCAATATTTTTTAGCACTATGTCCATATTTGTCACAATGTGTGCAATACGTCTTATCATTTACCTTCTTGGTGCTTGTACTTGCCCTCTTATCTTGAGCCTGGCATTTACCTTTATCTTGAGACTTCTCCCCCTCTTGTCCTCCTTGCTGATTTTTTTTGTGGTGTCCACCATGTTGCTTGTTCTTCCCATCTTCTTCAAGGTATTGTGCTTGCACACTCGATCAATAGTTGTGGGATTGAACAACATGATAGTTCTTTGCAAATAACTATGCAAATCTCCAACAAACTTCATCACCATTTGCGGATCTTTGAGACATATCCCAAGCATTATAGTTTGTCTCATGAAATTGGTAGTGTACTCTTGAACCGTTTATCCCTTTCCTTGTCTATAGAATTTTCATTTCATCAACTGCTTCTTTTTGTACCCCAAAGGATAAAATTGATCTCTTAATATTTCTTTAAACTCATCCCAAGAGGAAAGAGATGGCAATCCTTCATGCTTGAGAGATTCAACATGGATTTCCCACAAAATAAAAGCATGTCCACCCATTTTCAACCTTGCAAAGGAGACTTTATGAACATCTTCCAAAACATTATGAATTTGGAAGTAAACCTCAAGTTGCTTCAGCCAATTGTTCAATTTTTTTGCATCTACCTCACCTCCAAAAAAGGGAATTTCCACTTTGGCCCCCACCTTGAATGGAACTGTAAAATGACTTATAGAAATTTCAAGCTACTCCTCTTGGTCTCTTTTCCCATATTTATTCTATCTTGTACTCTCATATTGAGATTGCTTTCCCATAAGCATCTCCATGAGTCTTGCTATATTTTTCTCCATTGCAAGAAACCTCTTCTCAAATTCACGCTCCAAAATCTTGGGTGGTGATTGTTCCCTTTCTCCCTCCATGGAAACACCTCTTCTGGCTCTTCTTCCAACTTCTAGGTTATAAGGCACCAAATCCAAGCCTTGAGATCTTCTACCCTGCATGCACAATCCTTTCCACAACAAATCTTACTGGGCTCTGATACCAAACATGATCTATAATCACCAGTTAGCTATGCTATTATGGATCTTCAAATATAGATTCTAACTTAGCAATTTTGTACAAAATATTGAATTCTCTCTTAACTATGAGCATAATCTTGTATAAAAGAAAAATCTCAACATTGAAATAAGAAAACTGATAATAGTACTAAAAACAAATAAATCATCCACACAAGCTCACAACATAGATATTTATAGTGGTTCCTTTCAATGTGAGAGTACATAGAAATTTATTGATCAAAACATGAGAAAGATTACAATGCTCAATGGCACAAGCCTCAACACTATACAATCTTGAAAATAAGATCAACACTATAGTACTGCAACTCTAAACACTCCCCAACCTCTAGCTTGAGTCTCTCTTGCTCACTTGTTGATTTTTTTTCTCTCTCCAACAAAGGTTAGAAAACCCATATATGCTTCTGTCTTCGTGTTTCGACTTTCTAACATCCTATTATGTAACTGACCGACTTTTGGGATACCCAAAACTATCAGGTGTCTCTCCAACTTCCACGAATACAACTTGTTCCTGGTTGCTAGAGACCCAAATTTCCCCTGTCACTGGTGACCTGAAATGGTCAAATAACACCTCTAGAAAATAGTGTAATACTCATATCTGAGCATGAAGCACTGAGAAACATTACTTCACTTCAAAGAATTGAGAAAATAACAATGATCCTTCTATATCATAGAGAGAGTTGAAGGATATAGTCAGATAGTGTAGCTTAGGGGATAGTACAATTTTGTGTACTTCACCATCCATTGGTTATGGGTGCAATGTAGTTTAGTAGCTTTATTAATGGAGTGTTCATTTCCTCCATAGCTACATTGTAATATTTTATATTATTTCTATTTACAACATATTTCAGTCATCTAGCAGATTTACTTTCTTTCATATTATTTTGCATCTTGTGATTGTTATCTCCCAATGCTCATTCATCAAAAGCTAACACCTTTGGGTTTGGTTACCATCATCTCCAAATATGGATTTACATCTTTGGTGAACTCGACGTGAACTCCATATGTATCTTAAAAACTTTTTGTTCTAAACATTTCCTTAATAAAACTTAATAATTTACTACATTTTCATTCAAGACCATCTAAACCATTTTCTTAGATTAAATCATATTAAATAAATATTACAAGAACATAACCAAAGGTTAGTCCTACTCGGGGAAGGTTAATGACCCCTTGCATAAATTTTTGTATAGTCCTTGAGGGTTATCTCTCTTGGAAAGTATATAATGGTGGGATAACATGAGTCATAAGGAGGTATAAATCTATCACAAAAGGGAATAAGGATTTTGAACACTCCTTCAGAGAAACTAATAGGGTGTCAGATAAGTTAGCCAACCTTGGTGTCAATTTTGTCACCTTGACCACTTGGACACACGACATTCCACAAGAGGTTAGCAACCTAGTGGAACATGAAAGAACATCAAATGCTGATGACTAATAATTTTTTTTGTTGATTCTATTGTCATTCCACCATGGCCCCCCTATTATGGTTTTAGCTTATTTTTCCTTGGCCATGTGTGGGGGGTTATTTCAACAACTATTATTAATACCTGACCAATCACTGCTTTTTTATCTTTTTTTATCCCTTTTGGAATCCATGTTTCCTTGGCACTTGGTGCCATCATTTCTATTGATTTTTTAAATTACCCAATTTTTTCATCGACTTTTTCCAAGGAATTATCAACTTAAATCGAAACCGCCCCATTTCTCTCATAATCCTTAGTTTTAGCATCCTTGGTTCCTCCTTCCAAGGTGAAAATCACACCCCCACTGACCTTCATATCTGACACCCTTGTCCACCAATCACCTCTACCTCACTCCTTCATATCCCTATTGGCTATGCCCACACACGCCCTTTGTCCACCAATTACCTCCACCTCATACTCCACACCATCACACTACTTTTTTGTATCCCTACCCTTGTCTCTATATTTATTGTTACACTTCATGCTCTCTACCATCTCCATTTTCATACCTTCACGTGGCCCACAAGAAGGTTTGGCCATCTAATTGCAAGTCTTATTTTACGGATTTTTCTATTTTGCATGGGAATACTTACATTGGCATTTTCATTTCCTAAATATTCCAGATTGTTCAGTTCCCCATCCAAGAAGACAATTTTCCTAATCCCAAGAGGGTTTCTCGCTTTTCATTTCTTTATAGTGTGCCCTTTTTCATTATTCCTTGCAAATATTACCCTATTCCAGTTCCAAGTGCCTCATGTGCCTTGCAATCATGAGCTTTGTTGAGCCTACCTCTACTATTATGGACTCCATTGCTGAGGCCATGCTCATAGAGAGAGGATTCATGCCTTTCTTCAAAATTTTCATAGGAGATATTTTTGAAATAACCATAGCTTTCTAGGATACTTGGAATAATGGCAAAGTTTTGATCCATGACAAAACTTTCAAAGTTGACATTAATCTGCTTGCTGAGCTTAATGGATAAACGGTGAGAGGGGGGTCCATTTGGTGTGAGAAGCACAATTGGGAGGTAGAGTTGAAGGAAATCAAGGACAAATATCTATGCAAGAAAGTGAGGATGGGAATGAAAATATCATAACTTCCTACCCCTTGGAACAACGTGATGAAACCTATCATGGAATTCATCACCATTGATGATCCTAACAAGGTTCTGTGTAGCTTTCACTTCACTTTTTACAATCATTTTAGGGACATTAATCCTGTGAATATACCTCAGTTCATTTTCAATTCCATTACTTAATCCATTGAGAACATTCGGAAAAGAAGAGTGATGATCTTCCCTCACATCAGGGCCTTTTCAATGTCCTGTATAATCACTAGCTTACCCATTGCCCCCAAGGCATTGCTATTCCTTCTGTTCATCCCTCCAAAGGTAAACCTAGCCCTATCCTTGCCAAGACTAGCTAGTTTGAGGCTAGTCCATCCTCCTCATATTCCCCAACTATGTTAGCTAAGAAATTTGTTGTTGTTGATGTGGTCAAAGCCTTGAGAAATCAATCTATGAAGAAAATAAAATTTGAGGCTCCTAAGAAGACCGATAAAGTTGCAATATCATCATCACACTTGCAAAAAATTGCATAGAAAAGGAATACTTTGGTTTTATATTTGGAAAAGGAGGAAAAGGATATTTTTGATTTATGTCTAAAGTAGTATATCATCAATTTGACTTCCAACTGCATTGCCCACATTGCGGACCTTTGCAATGCTCTGAATTTGCTATTTTTCAAGAAGAAATTTTTTGAGGATGGTGACAAGGAAATTATTGTGGATGATGTCAAGGATGATGACAATAAGAATGTTGCTTTTGATATTGTAAAGGATAATAGTGAGGACAAGATCAAGGAATAACCTAAGGACATAGATTGAAGCCAAAGAGGAGTCTTAGCAGCTTTTCAGTTCATGGTTGGTTTTTATTTGAGGGCATCCTCATGTTTTGCCCTTCCTCTTCTCCTCCTGTTCCCTTTTTCCTTCCTACTTCTGGTATTGTGTTTCCCCCTTTTTCTTCTCCTTGTTCTATTCTTAGCTTTTTGATGTTTATGTAATCAGGTTTTGGGAGCCTGTCAAAACTTGCTTTAATGGAAATTTTTAAATTATAAAAAAAAAACCTTAGTAAAATTAATTCCTCTTTTCCAAGTATGACTAAATAAAAACCTCCCCACGTAACCAAAAGCATGGTTCATCAAATAGACCACAACATTGAACCTTTATATCTCCTTCCTAAAAATTTAGTAGTATTCAAGAACATTGTATATGAAGAAGAGAAGGAACAACCTTCTCCCTCAAGAAATATCTTCCCTATCCATAATGAAGTAATATTTGGATCTATGGATCACCTTATCACTTTTGTTCAAAAAATAAAGACACTTTATTAATGATCATGAATGCAAAAAAATTAAGACATATAAGTTTAAGAACACAAGCTTATACTGAGAGGGGGGTGAACAGTATAAGACCACTTTTTACTTTTCTTTCCCAAACAATATTATGCAATGTATAGATAGCAATATCAATAACAGTAATCAAAGCAATGCACAAATCACCACACACAATAGAGACACCACAATTTACGTGGTTCACCCAATGTGGGCTACTCCACGGAGAAAATATTTCACTAAAATTTTCTCAATCAATCTCTTGGGAATCCTCTCCCTATTACAATGTTTATGGACCTCTATCCAAAGGAGATACCAATCCCCTAAATCAAGTTCGTGGATCTCTATCCATAGGAGAACTCCTTCTCCTCTTGCTATGGCTGGTGATCCTCTAGAAGACTACTACCTCCACTACACTGGCTTGTGGATCTCTCTCCACTGAAGACTCTTGTCCTCACTACCCTGGCTAATGGATCTCTATCCACTGGAGACTATTGTCCTCTACTCTATCACCTCCAAATCTCTATCTCAAATCTGTACTAAACATAGTCCTTCGGTCTAGCACAAATCTGCTCAATATTTATCTCTGGTCTGGCACAAACCTATCCTCAAATATGCACCAAACTCTATTCTCAAATCTGCACTAAACATAGTCCTTCGGTCTAGCACAAATATGCTCTCAATATCTATCCTCAAGCCTTAACTCAAAGCTTGACTCAATCTCAAATCAACTCTATTGGATCTACCCTAAACCTTAACTCAAGGTTTGAACAAATCAATCAATCAACTCTGCTCTCAAGCCTTCTCAAAGACTTATCTTAAATCTACCTTGTAAGCTTCCTCAAAATCTCACACTAATCTATCCACAAGTCCTCTCTTAGAACTTGCTCAAATCTGCTCTACAAGTCCTCTCTAGAACTTGCTCAAATCTGCTCCACAAGTCCTCTCTAGAACTTGCTCAAAACTGCTCCACAAGTCCTCTCTAGAACTTGTCCAATATGCTCAATAAGTCCTCTCAAGAACTTATCCAAATCTGCTCAATATCTGTATTGTAAGCTTCCACAAAATCTCACACCAAATATTTCCACAAGTCTTCTCAAAGACTTACCTCAAATCTGCTCAACAAGTCCACATAGAACTTGTCCAATCTCATAGACACATAAAGAGAATTGTTAGAGACTCAATATGTTCTATACTTATCACAATTCTCAATTACTTTCAATCACTCTCTTAGAAACATAAGGAGAATTGTTAGAGACTCAATATGCTTCAATTTCAACTCAATGCTCAATCACTTTCTCAAATCAAAATATAGAATAATTTGTTTTATGGAACTTGAACAATCACTTCACACACCCACTTGACTAGGCTCAACCAACTCTACTCATCCAAACACTCAATGAAACAACCCTTGCTCACAAACCCTAGTCCAAGCATATGATCACTTACTCAAAATATTTCCAACAATGCCCAACAACAAGTCTCACATAACAATGATACTCATGTTCTTTTCAAACTCTAGTTCAAGTTCTTTGCTCAACAACTCACTTCAACAACAATGCTTATAAAACAATCTTCACATAGCAATGATACTCAAACCCTAGTTCAAGTTCTTCACACAACCAATGGCTTCAACAACAATGCTTATAAAACAAGGTTTTAACAACAACTCTTTATTCCAGAAAACCTTGAAGCATTAACTCAACACATTCAATAGGAAACCCTAATCAAGTCCTTTTCACTCCAAACTTATTTTCCAGAAAACCAACCAATCAACTTAACTATGGAAGAATGTGCTCATACCTTTTTCTTGATGATGAAGGAATCTCATAAATCTGCCACAACCATAAACACTTCTTTGCCAAGCTCAAAGAAATTATTAGATGATAAACTTCCTCAAAATACAATGTAAATATCAAGACACACATACACCTTATCACTCCATATTTAAGAAAACATTCATCAACATTTTACAAAAAAAATAATACACCACTTACACCTTATAATCTCCCAATTAAAATAATATTCAATGCACTCTTCTTTTCAAAATAACTCAATGCTAGAAGCTCCCTCTATCCTTTTAATACTTCAACAAATCAATGTGACAAAAGCACTTTATTAAAATAAACCTAACACCTTATTCCTCCAACTTATCAAAAATAATTTTCAACAAACAATCCTTTTAAGAAACCCTTTTAACTCCAAAATTTAGGCAACACACAAAAATAATAATCAAAATTTATTACCTTGCCTTGGAAGGGATTCGAACTCACAGTGTAGCCTCAACCAGTGCCCTATCCGTGGCTCCAACTGCTGCAAGCTAGGTGCTCGCTTGAGGACTAAAGAGCACCACGTGCTCCAAAAGACTCCCCACCTTGCCTAGCACAAAAAATGTGCACCTTTCCTTTGGCGCTTCCAACACTAATGCAACCACCAAAAATGTTGTCGTCATGTTTTGAATGTAGGTCTCCTAGCACCCAAACACTCTAACCGCTGTCCTCTTGCCACTAGGCCACGCTGCCTAGTTGGCGCTTGGTACTTTGGCGTTGTTCCCCTTAAACCTTATTCGCTAGCGCTAAAACACAAAATTCACTTCTCTTATTCCACACAAATTCACCACAATTCCCACATTCATTAATCGAGCAAAAGGATAAGTTTTAATGCCTCTAAGGCATTGGTATATATATTGATTTCCCTCCTTCATGCAAAACGTCGGCACTCAAATTTCCTCCAATATATTAGACGTCGACGCTTTTTATTTCCCTTTGAACTTATTAATTTATAAATTATTTAAATTCATTTGAATTTAAATTTTATAAATTAATTCTTTAAAACCCTTTGGTTTTATTAAGGCCATCTTTCATTGTACAACTTGGTATAAATAATATTTATTTATAAAATTTAAATTCACTTTGAATTTAAATATTTTATCAAATAAATATTAAACCTTCCTTTAGCTTTGCAATAATCTTCCTTGGGTTTTTATGAAAAACCTTTTAACTTATGCTTCCACATAATATTAAAAATATTATGAAGCCCTTTTGCCTTTAACCTCTGCATTGTTCCTCTTGACCTTTGACATCATCAGTGGCTTATTCCTGGATATCAATGACAACTTTGACAACTTTATTTCTTGACAAATTCCTTGACATTAATGATGACTTCATTCCTTGACATCAATGACAACTTGACTTAATGACTCAAAATGTCCAACAATATCCCCCTTTGTCATTGATGGCAACCCAAATTATTTTTACTGAAAACTTGGCTTTTTCTTTGTTCTGCTCCCCCTGGCTCAATGCTTTCTCCTTTTTACTCAAATACCAAATCTCTCCCCCTTACTCAAATCTCTCCCCCTTTGACATCAATGGCAAAGGGTCACCTTTGGGGCTCGGGGCTAAGAATGAGCCTCTTAGCTTAGCCCCTCCCCCACCTTCTCTTGAGGTGGTTAATTCTGGGGTGGGAGTATTTCTACTCCTAGAAAGCACTATTCTTTACCTTTATCCTCTTTCCTTCTTATCTGATCCTTCTGATTCCTCTGACTATTTCTTTCCATGTCCATGTTCCTATCCATGTCTACATTCCTATCCCTATTTCTGTTTGTTCATATCCATATTCCTGTTCCTGTTCCTGCTTGATTTTGGAATGTCTGCTCTACACCACTTTGTTGTGTGACCATCATTATTGCACTTATAACACTTAATGTTATTATTCCTTGGAGGTGCAAATGTCTTAGGATTTCTCTTAGTGAAGCCATATCCTCTTCTGTCATGAACCCTGCAATTCATTGCCTTGTGACCAAACTGATTACATGAGTAGCAATACCCATGGAAAAGTTATTTGTTCCCATATTCCTATCTTTCCTGTGTCCTGCATTATGAAGCCATGTGCCCAAACCTATGACATGAAAAGCATCTTCCATTGAAGCCTCCTTGTCTTGACCTCATTGGTCTCCTAGTCTCTCTTGACCTATTCTGATTGTTGTTCCATCTGTATCTTCTTTGTGCATTGTTCCTATTCTTGTTGAACTCTCTATTGTCCAACTCATCCTCAGATGTCTCACTCTCTTTTACACTATCTTCTTCTGAAGTATCTTCATCTGAAGTTTCTTCTCCTCCAAAACTTGAGGTTGACTTTCCTTCCCATTTCTTTTGAACCTATTCAAATCCAAGACCTGTTTTGCTTGATGTAGGCTTTTGTATCTTGATGAACTTATCCAAGTTCTTTGAGCTATTTTTGAACCCTTTTAGCTTGACTTTGGAGTCTTCTAAATCTTCTCTTAGTAGTGCCACTTCTTGTGCTAACTTTTCACATTCTAAGATCTTTGCTTCTAACTTATCTTTGAACCTTTTTGCCTTAGCCTTTGATTTTTCTAAATCCTCTATAAGCAATCTTCTCTCTTCATCACATTCTTGAAACTAAATTTCAAGTTTAGAGTTTTGCTTTCTTACCTTCTTTACTATTTCAAGAGCATAAATAAGTTCTCCCTTGAGATCATATCCATATTTCTCTGAATATTCCTCTATTTGTTTACCTTTGTCCACATCTTTATTTTCTATTGGCTTGTCTTCTATAGGATCACCTACTTCTTCTTCTAATGCCATTAGAAGGTTTTCATCTGGTCCTTCAAGTGCATCCTCATATTCATCATCACTGAAACTATAACCATCCCTTGTACAATTATCTTCAAGATGTCCAAAGTTACCACATCTAAAACACTTGAGAATTACTAGAGTCCTTTTCTTAACTTGTTCTTTTTCTTCAATCATAAATAGGACTTCATCTCTATCATTATCTAAAAAACTAGCATCACTATCACTTGAGTACTTACTTGCCTTATCCACATAGTAGCTCCTCTTTTGCCTTTGAAAGAACTTATTTCCTTGTCTGCTTTGTCCATCCTTGCTTTTCTTTTGGTGCCTGTATCTTTCTGATTCCCTGTTCTTGTGATCCTATTTTTCTTCATCATTGTTATTCTTAGCTTCTTGATAGTCAGTTGCATAATGACCATACCTTCCATAATTGAAACATTTAATAGATCTTGTATCTCTAGATCTTCTTGAATCCTTATTCCTTCTGCCATAATTTGCTTCTTCATCACTGGATGACTCATTGCTTGATTCTGACTTCTTACCCTTTGTCTTCTTGATTGCTTTGAATGTTGCTTCTTTCTGAGGATTTGGTTCCTCTTTTGTTCTTATCTCATGTGTTGTAAGAATACCAAGCAACATATCTCTTGTCAAAGTATCACCATCCATTGACACTTCTATAGCAGAAACCTTTTCACTGAATCTTTTTGGAAGAGTTCTTAAGACTTTATCACAAACATCTGATTCATCAATCTTCATTCCAAGTCCTTGCATAGCATTAACAACCTCATCAATTCAAAGTAGATAAGTACTAATGTTTTCCTCATCCTTCATTCTTAATTCTTCAAATTGTCCTTTGATATTTTGCATCTTTGCTTTCTTGACACATTTATCTCCTTCATATATATTTTGCAATTTATCCCACATTTCTTTTGCAGTTTGACAATGCATAACTTTCATAGACTCTGTTCTATGCAAACCTCTCAAAAGTGCATTCATTGCTTTTGAATTGTAATGTTGTAGGAGCTTACCTTCCTTATATGTAGGAGGATTAATTAAGGGATCATATCCAATTTCAACTACTTCCCAAATTTCATTGCCAAGTGCCATCAGGTAGATCTTCATTCTCATACTCCAATATATATAGTCACTTCCATAAAATACTGGTGCTGAATTATCTGAGGACACATTCTTAGAATCCATTGTGTTCTTGTTAGCTTTTCCTTCAAGTTGTTAAACTCTTCTGAAGGAACCCACTCTGATACCAATTGAAGAACACAAGCTTATACTGAGAGGGGGGTGAACAATATAAGACCACTTTTTACTTTTCTTTCCCAAATAATATTATGCAATGTATAGATAGAAATATCAATAATAGTAATCAAAGTAATGCACAAATCACCACACACAATAGAGACACCACAATTTACGTGGTTCACCCAATGTGGGCTACTCCACGGAGAAAATATTTCACTAAAATTTTCTCAATCAATCTCTTGGGAATCCTCTCCCTATTACAATGTTTATGGACCTCTGTCCAAAGGAGATACCAATCCCCTAAATCAAGTTTATGGATCTCTATCCATAGGAGAACTCCTTCCTCCTCTTGCTCTAGCTGGTGATCCTCTAGAAGACTACTACCTCCACTACACTAGCTTGTGGATCTCTCTCCACTGAAGACTCTTGTCCCCACTCAAAAGACCTATCCTCACTACCCTGGCTAATGGATCTCTATCCATTGGAGACTACTATCCTCTACTCTCTATCACCTCCAAAGCTCTATCTCAAATCTGTACTAAACATAGTCCTTCGATCTAGCACAAATATGCTCAATCTCTATCTCTGGTCTGGCACAAACCTATCCTCAAATCTACACCAAACTCTATTCTCAAATCTACACTAAACATAGTCCTTCGGTCTAGCACAAATCTATTCTCAATATCTATCCTCAAGCCTTAACTCAAAGCTTGACTCAATCTCAAATCAACTCTGCTAGATCTGCCCTAAACCTTAACTCAAGGTTTGAACAAATCAATCAATCAACTCTACTCTCAAGCCTTCTCAAAGACTTGTCTTAAATCTGCCTTGTAAGCTTCCTCAAAATCTCACACTAATCTATCCACAAGTCCTCTCTTAGAACTTGCTCAAATCTTCTCTACAAGTCCTCTCTAGAACTTGCTCAAATCTGCTCCACAAGTCCTCTCTAGAACTTGCTCAAAACTGCTCCACAAGTCCTCTCTAGAACTTGTCCAATCTACTCAATAAGTCCTCTCAAGAACTTATCCAAATCTGCTCAATATCTATATTGTAAGCTTCCACAAAATCTCACACCAAATCTATCCACAAGTCTTCTCAAAGACTTACCTCAAATCTTCTCAACAAGTCCACATAAAACTTGTCCAATCTCATAGAAACATAAAGAGAATTGTTAGAGACTCAATATGTTCTACACTTATCACAATGCTCAATTACTTTCAATCACTCTCTTAGAAACATAAGGAGAATTGTTAGAGACTCAATATGCTTCAATTTCAACTCAATGCTCAATCACTTTCTCAAATAAATTTAGAATATAGAATAATTTGTTTTATGGAACTTGAACAATCACTTCACACACCCACTTGACTAGGCTCAACCAACTCTACTCAACCAAACACTCAATGAAACAACCCTTGCTCACAAACCCTAGTCCAAGCATATGATCACTTACTCAAAATATTTCCAACAATGCCCAACAACAAGTCTCACATAACAATGATACTCATGTTCTTTTCAAACTCTAGTTCAAGTTCTTTGCTCAACAACTCACTTCAACAACAATGCTTATAAAATAATCTTCACATAGCAATGATACTCAAACCCTAGTTCAAGTTCTTCACACAACCAATGGCTTCAACAACAATGCTTATAAAACAAGGTTTTAACAACAAATCTTTATTCCAGAAAACCTTGAAGCATTAACTCAACACATTCAATAGGAAACCCTAATCAAGTCCTTTTCACTCCAAACTTATTTTTCAAAAAACCAACCAATCAACTTAACTATGGAAGAATGTGCTCATACCTTTTTCTTGATGATGAAGGAATCTCATAAATCTGCCACAACCATAAACACTTCTTTGCCAAGCTCAAAGAAATTATTAGATGATAAACTTCCTCAAAATACAATGTAAATATCAAGACACACATACACCTTATCACTCCATCTTTAAGAAAACATTCATCAACATTTTACAAAAAATAATACACCACTTACACCTTATAATATCCCAATAATATTCAATGCACTCTTCTTTTCAAGATAACTCAATGCTAGAAGTTCCCTCTATCCTTTTAATACTTCAACAAATCAATGTGACAAAAGCACTTTATTAAAATAAACCTAACACCTTATTCCTCCAACTTATCAAAAATAATTTTCAACAAACAATCCTTTTAAGCAACCCTTTTAACTCCAAACTTTAGGCAACACACAAAAATAATAATCAAAATTTATTACCTTGCCTTGGAAGGGATTCGAACTCACAATGCAGCCTCAACCAGTGCCCTAGCCATGGCTCCAACCATCATGTGAGCTAGGCGCTCGCTTGGGGACTAAAGAGCACCACGTGCTCCAAAAGACTCCCCACCTTGCCTAGCACAAAAAATGTGCACCTTTCCTTTGGTGCTTCCAACACTAATGCAACCACCAAAAATGTTGCCACCACATTTCGAATGCAGGTCTCCTAGCACCCAAACACTCTAACCACTGTCCTCTTGCCACTAGGCCATGCTGCCCAGTTGGCGCTTGGTACTTTGGCATTGTTCCCCTTAAACCTTATTCACTGGTGCTAAAACACAAAAGTCGCTTCTCTTATTCCGCACGAATTCAACACAATTGCACGCATTCATTAATCGAGCAAAAGGATAAGTTTTAATGCCTCTAAGGCATTGGTATATATATTGATTTCCCTCCTTCATGCATAACGTCGGTGCTCGAATTTCCTCCAATATATTAGACGTCGATGCTTTTTATTTCCCTTTGAACTTATTAATTTATAAATTATTTAAATTCATTTGAATTTAAATTTTATAAATTAATTCTTTAAAACCCTTTGGTTTTATTAAGGCCATATTTCATTGTACAACTTGGTATAAATAATATTTATTTATAAAATTTAAATTCACTTTGAATTTAAATATTTTATCAAATAAATATTAAACCTTCCTTTAGCTTTGCAATAATCTTCCTTGGGTTTTTATGAAAAACCTTTTAACTTATGCTTCCACATAATATTAAAAATATTATGAAGCCCTTTTGCCTTTAACCTCTGCATTGTTCCTCTTGACCTTTGACATCATCAGTGGCTTATTCCTGGATATCAATGACAACTTTGACAACTTTATTTCTTGACAAATTCCTTGACATTAATGATGACTTCATTCCTTGACATCAATGACAACTTGACTTAATGACTCAAAATGTCCAACATAAGTTATCCATCCTTAATGGTGGGATGTCATTTTCAAATCATATTCAATAACATAGGTCAACTACTTCCACTTATAATCCAATAGATATTTCCTATGGGTCCTTATATGTAGATCTTAATGCATTAGGATATAAACTTTCTACTATCACTATAGAAGGAGGAACGATTGGTCAAAATGACCACATCTAGGGAAAGAAGGAATAATATCATACAGATACTAAGTATAGATATCAAAAGTCATGACGGTGTGATATTTTGAAAGTAATGGAGCAGACCAAGATCGAAAGTCATGATGGCACAACATTTTGAAGGCCAAGGACCAAGTAGAGGCCAAAAGTTGTGATGGCATGATATTGTGAAGGCCAAGGACCAAGCAGAGGCTAAAAGTCATGATGGCATGATATTTTGAAGGCCAAGGACCAAGCATAGGTTGAAAGTCATGATGGCACAATATTTTTAAGCCCAAGGACCAAGCAGAGGCTGAGAGTCATGATGGTGTGACATTTTGAAGGCCAAGGACCAAGTAGAGGCCAAAAGTCATTATGGCACGATATTTTGAAGGCCAAGGACCAAGAAAAGGCCAAAATTTATGATGGTGTGATATTTTGAGGGCCAAGGACCAAGCAGAGGCTGAAAGTCATGATGGCGCAACATTTTGAAGGTCACAAAGACCACGAAGTCTGAGATATCGAAGAAATATTGATGTAACAAGAATATCCCAACATATTTCAGTTAGAAGCTCCATCACTCAACTTTCCTCTGTACCAAAATGAACCTACGGGCATACTATTGTAACAACTTCTAGTTTTCTGTTATGTAAAACTCATATATAGAATGAGAGACCCAAGTAAATGGTCGGCTTTTAGGAGTTTACAAGGCTATGTATACAACCTTTTGAAATATAAATAAAGATCTACATTTTGGTTCTTGGCTCATTGGTGTTTTGAAATCAAGTATGTATGTGTTGTCTATTGCTAATTAAATCTATTTACAATGTAACCCACATCAATTCTTAATCTGAATTCCTGCATTAACATTATGTTAGATTTGCAATTTAACTTCACAAATAGACTTGTATTATCATAAAGTATTCACTAGGGGTTTTAGTTTCTACGTTTTGGTTCTATTATGCTTCTCTGTAAAATGCTATGATAGTAGTTGTTGTTGTTGCTTAATTTTTACCGTTTTAATCCTCTAGCCATAGCTATATTTCCCTCTCTTTATGCATCTCTCTCTTTTCCCTTTTTCTAAAATAAGCAAAGGAACCAGCCTCCTCTAGATATTGAACCGGGTAGAATCTGTTCTGACCTGGTCTTTCAATGTTGGCAAAGTCTTGGGTGCAAATGTAACCAAAGACATATTTTGCTCCAATAGTTTTTTGCACGCCCAGTGAGACACAAACCCCATGCATTATACAGATCAAATCCCTGGTGAATATTTTTGCCCTGTTAATATTTTTCTATCACCTGGCGACTTCACACCAAAAAATAACCTTAGAAAAATTCTTACCCAGCTTCTGGTCATGAATCATTTTTCATGATAACTAGATCTAAGGCTAAATATTCAGAAGAACCCATAGAGTTTTTTGAACTGTACCTTGGTATCCTCTGGGCTAACCCTATTTTGGTTTCTAGAACAACTTCTGCTTACATCAGCAATCCAAGACACTCTGATACTTCCCTTGTAGCCCTCCTTAGCACTGTTGCTAGTAAAAATTTACCTTCACAAACACAATGGCTTGGAATCTATGGATTCTACCTTACCCCACATGGAACCATATACGCCCCTTGAACTTGGTAGCTCAACATTTGATCCTCATAGTAGCCCTAAAATATTTACCCCAGTTTGATGGTACTGGAAATATGGCTTATGAACATTGTCCAGACGTGGCTGCATTGTCCCCCATACATGACATCCAAAAAGAGGATGTCATGATAATATTTCTAGTAATCTTCTTGAAAGGGAAAATTCTCTATTGGTACAAATCTCTTGAAAATCAGTCCATATCTACATGGGCCCAACTTTCCAAAAATTAGTGGAAGAATTCAATGAGTAGACAGATCTCTTCTCCCTACTTAGAAACACCCACAAGAGGAGATCATCAATTTTAATATTAGATTCAATAAGACTTGGTAGAGAGTACCTGATGGTTTGATACTAACACATGAACAAGCAATGTATTATTATTTGAAAGATTTTAACTCAGATAGAAGTATGGTAATTATATAGTCTCATGTATGCACTTTTATTAAGCTTTATCAAGAAGCACAAAGGGCAGAAAAGAACCTTATTGCTATTGGTCATTTTCCACCCAAATCAATGATGTCTATTTTTCCAAATCTTCCTCAGGCATCATACACCACTTGCCCAACTAATACCAGTCTCCCCAAGTGGACCAGATAGCCTAACATCCCATCAATACAAGCTCCTCCTACACTTCCAATGCTTCCCCTAATCCTTGCACTCCCCACGGCTATGGTCCCATCAACTCCAGATCCCCAATTGGCAGTTCTACAAGATTTGCAAGCTTCTTATAAGACTCTAGAAAAAAAATTCATATCCATGGAATGAAGAGAAGCAGAGATAAATTCCCACCAAGAAGGTTTCCACAAGTGACTAGAGTTAAAGCCTCTATGAGTGCTAGGAACTATGATAAACCCAGTACTATTTATGCCAATGAAGATAGTGAGCCTGGTAATGCTTTAACAAAATTAGTTTTTTGGTGTTCCACGTGCAACAACCCTCATGGCAATAATTATTACATGATCCATCAACATCAAATACAAAAGGTAGTCGGAGAGAAGGCCAAAAGAAGCCTAAAGGTCCAAGTTAACATTATCAGGGAAGAGAATCATAATTTCATGATGCCTTTTGCAAAAAAAGTTTCCATATTTACTAGGTTAGGAAAGAAACCTTTATAGGTTGATCCCCCAAATATCAACCCCTTGAAAGTACCTTCGCCTTTAAGGAACCCTATTCATAAAATGACTTATTATGAAAAATCTCCCCCGAGTTCAATCTAGAAGGATATAGAGACTTACAAGGAAGCACCACGGTAGAAATAAACTGAAACACAGGAGCAATCCAGGGATAAATTGAGATATCCTTCACTTACAAAATTTCAAAGGATTGACACTACTCAAGGGTATAGAAACAAGTATGACGCGATAGTAAAATAAAAGAGTGTTTAACCCCTCCTATTTAACATAGTTGAATAAATGAAGAAAACTCCCTCTAAAGCAACTATGTATGAAGATCTGCAGCTTCCAAGACATATTGATTTGCTACAAGAGTCTTTAAGGTCTATGAAAAATAAGAACAAGACCCCCACTCAGATGGATTTTGCACAAGCTAGTCTGACATCCACTTCAAAAAAAATAGACCTCCTATCTTTTACTTATCTTTCCAAATGGAGGGGTGGGTTGTTCACAACTTCATGATAGACTCTAGAGCTACAACCACTATGATGACCAAAGTAATGTGTGACATCATGGGTATGGAATATACAAGAAGCAGTCCTGGCATCTTAAATATATATGGGACCCCTATGAAAACTACAGGGGTAATCAAAGATATTCTGATAGTACTCCATAGGCTGCCCCAACTCACAGTCATACAGGATGTTGTAGTAGTGGACTTAGAGCCTTATTTTGGTATGTGTCTTTCCAGGGAGTTCACATCTAAGATAGGAGGATATCTATCTTTGAATTTTTCACACCTAGAAATATTGTTCAAGGGTAAAAGAGTGAAAATATTTAATGAGAAACCATCAAATTTCTATATCTAAAGAATTGAATATAAAATTAAATAGTCCACCATAGTGAACATGATGACCGAGGAACTAGAAGACCTAATTTTTATGGAAGAAGCTCTAAATGTTTTACAAGAATAAGACAAGTTGTCCCTTCCATATTTCAATGCCATGATCGAGAGTGACATTGGGAGTTACACGATTCTAAAATCTAAGAAGAGCAATCCCATTGATCCCCCTCTGGTGAAACAACCCACTGATCAGCTTTGGAAGCTTTTCTTTGATGGGACTAGATGTAAAAATGGATCTGGAGCGGATTTTATCCTAATCTCTCCAATAGACGAGGAATTTTTTTTCTTACCAGTTAACCTGGAGTTGCACTAACAATACAAGAGTATGAAGCAATCTATTTAGGTCTCAAGAAGACTGAAAATATGGGCATAAGGCAACTACAGATATTCGGTGACTCTAAGTTTATAGTAAATTAGGTTATTGAAAAATGTGTAAGCAAACAAAATTTTCTTAAAGATTACAGAAACAAAGTCTGGGATCTACTAGAATCCTTGGAATATATAAACATAAAGGTAATTCCTAGAGATAAAAATACTCATGTAAACTTATTGGCTTTAGTAGGGGTAAACTTCTACCCTATAAGCAATGTCATACAAAAGTCTAAAATAGTCAAGCTAATCTCCAGACCTTCTATGCCAGATAAAGATACCTTCTGGCAAGTTTTTGAGAATGATTGACAAATAGTGGATTTCCTTGTCCATGAGATGAATTGCTCTAACAATAGAATGGTTGAAGATTAAGAATATGATAACATCATCTGATTGAAAAATAACCACATCCCAAAAGTATTGGTTACTCTTGAGAGCCTATTCGATAATAATGATAGGTCGACTGGTCACAAAATGAAAGTCAACAAACATAGGTACAAAGAAACTCAAATGGAGCCTAAAAATCCATCAAATTGGGAGTGAACACTACGAAAGTAGAAATGGAAGAAATTAGAGAATTGTGCAAGGAATTATCTGACATCATTGCTTGGATCTATAGATACCTGAAAGTCTATTCCAAAGAAATGATCTAGCACATGATCGAGATCGAGGAAGGTGCAAAGCCATTTTGACAGAAACAACGACTATTAAACCTCAAAATCAAAGCCTTAATGAAACATGAACTACTAAAACTCCTCGAATCTAGAATAATTTATCCAATCAAGCACTTGATATGGGTTGCTAACTTGGTCCCAATAAGAAAGAACAAAGACATCCAATTATGTGTTGACTTTCGCAATTTGAACAAAGCTTCTCTAAAGCATCACTACCCCCTCCCACAGATTGATCAAATTATATACACAGTAGTAGGAGTAGAAATTTTTTCACTCATAGATGGCTTCTATAGGTACAATCAGGTATGGTTAAAATATGAATATCAGTTTAAAACTATATTCACAATTAAGTGGGGAACATTTTATTACCAGATAATGTCTTTTGAGTTATCCAATGTGGGAGAAAATTTCCAAAGAGCTATGGATGTGGTTTTCAGAGAGTTGGTAAATAAAATAATATTTATTTACCTAGACGACATGATAATTTTCTCTCACCAAAAAGGATATCACATATCACATATCACATCTCAGAAGTGTTTTTGAGAAGTGCAGGGAGTTTGGTAACTCCGTAAATCCTAGAAAATCTATCTTCGCTATGGAGGAAGGACTTCTACTTGGCCATGTTGTCTCTAAGTCAGGTCTAGCCATATACCCTAACAGGGTGAAAGCACTATTATATCTTCCTCTCCCACAAAAAAAATGGGCTTATAGTCGTTCTTTGTCCAGATCAATTTTGTAGGTAAATTCATAGCTAAATTTGCACAAATCATCAAATCGATGACAAAGCTTTTAAAAAAGGATGTCATGTTCAAGTGGATGGATGCAAGGAAAAAAGCCTTCAAGAATATCAAAGTACAGATAGCTCAAGCCCCTATCTTGGTAAATCTAGACTACTCCAGGGATTTTATTTTATATGCTATAGGCGAACAAGAAATCTATGCCACAGTACTCACGTAGAAAGGAGCTGACAATAAAAAAGGCCCATAGCTTTTCTGATTCAAACTATGCAGGAACATGAATAAAAGTATAACTTCATTGAAAAATAGATATATGCAATAATGAAGTCTCTAAAATTTTTTAGGCATTTCTTATCACAAAGCAGGATAATCGTCTACACCATCCACCCTGATGTATGAAGCTTCATCATACAAGGAGAGCTCGGTGACACAAGATCCAATTGGGTGACCAAGATACAAGAATATTATGTAGAAATACACCTAACCAAGCTAGTAAGAGGTAGAGCATTATGCCAAGAACTTGCCAAACATGCTTCATCAGAGTACGTAGCATTCCAGACTCAAGAAGCAGTATCATATGATTATCAACCCCCATAACAGGTTGACTAGGTGGATGAATTGATAAAATACTTTCAAACTGGGAGATGCCCAAAAAATTTAAATTCCTCACAAAGAAGAAGGTAACAGCTCTAAGCTTTGAAATACACCCTACTTCCCTGAAGGATTGTATAGAAAAACTTGGATGGAGTACTTATTAGTTGCATAAAAGAACAAAAATAGAAGATCTTGGAAGAGTTCCATGGAAGATTGTCAGGATACTATTCAAGGAGAACCGTTGCCCTGAAGATCATTAGGACCGAGTGCTACTAGCCAACCATATTTGAAGATGCATTCAAAATAACAAGAGTTTGTGAAAAGTTCCAAAGGTACGTTGGGAGAAATAAGAATGCTTTATTTTCCCAAAATTCCATCCAGGTTGAAGAACCTTTCCAACAATGGGGACTGGATTTCATCAGGACAATAGAGCCTAACTCATCCATTGGACATAAGTATATCTTGATGGCCATCGACTACTTCACAAAGTGGTCAGAGGCAATACCCACCAAAAAGGTAGGCCAGGAGGTTGTTATAGAGTTTATGGAAAGCCTGATCACTATATTTGGCATCCCAGAGGTGTTAGTCACAAATAATGGTTCATACTTCATAGGTGCCAATATGATTGACTTCACATGCAAATATGGGATTTATTTAAAAACATCCTCAAACTACTATCCTCAAGGGAACGGACTAGTTGAATCTACAAATAAAAACTTGCTCATAATTTTGAAGCGAATTCTAAAGGACAACAAGAGAAGTTGGCACTCCCTGATAAATCAAGTACTATGAGCCAATAGAATAACCATAAATAAGTCCATCAACGCATCCCCTTATTCCCTGGTCTACGAAAAAGAAGCAATCCTACCAGTACACATAAAAATACCAGCTTTGAAGCTACTCAATCAAGCTAGTATAGAAGAGGCAAAACCAATGGAGAATAGGCTGGTCCAACTCCTCCATTCAGAGGAACAGAAAGAACAGGCCTACAATCACTATAAAAAGTATTTTGTTGCCACAAAGGGATTTTTCAACAAGAATACCACTCTAAGGAATTTTAAGGTGGGATACTTAGTCCTTAGATGGAATGAGAAGAAATCTAAACCTAGAAATCATGATAAATTTGATGCATTCTGGGAAGGTCCTTTTAAAATAATAGAAGAAAAACAACACAACTCCTTCCAGTTGAAATATGAATAGGGTTAGGTTCAACCTATCCCTGTCAACGGCTTCCATATGAAGTTGTATTACAAGTAATGGGTTCTTTCTACCTTGTATGTATTTTATGTAAATATTTGTTTTATTTCACAACTTTTAGGTAGCTAAGTGCTTCACCAAGGTAAAATGTCATGATGGCATGACTTTTTAGCATGCAATGGCCCCTTAAAAGAAATTTGTCATGATTTCACAACTTTTGGGTAGCTAAGCGCTTCACCAAGATAAAATGTCATGATGGTGCAACTTTTTAGTACATAATGGCCCCTTCAAGGAAATTTGTCATGATTTCATGACTTTTGGGTAGCTAAGCACTTCACCAAGGCAAAATGTCATGATGGTGCAACTTTTCGGTGTGCAATGGCCCCTTAAAATAAATTTGTCATGATTTCACAACTTTTGGGCAGCTAAGTGCTTTGCCAAGGCAAAATGTCGTGATGGCACAATTTTTTGGTAGGCAATGGCCCCTTCAAGGAAATTTGTCGTGATTTCACAACTTTTGGGCAGCTAAGCACCTTTCCAAGATAAAATGTCATGATGGCATGAATTTTTGATGTGCAATGGCCCCTTCAAAGAAATTTGTCATGATTTCATAACTTTTGGGTAGCTAAGCGCTTTGCCAAGGCAAAATGTCATGATGGCATGACTTTTTGGCATGTAATGGCCCCTTAAAAGAAATTGTTCATGATTTTGTGACTTTTGGGCAGCTAAGCGCTTCGCCAAGGTAAAATATTAGGATGGCATGACTTTTCGACATGCAATGGCCCCTTCAAAGAAATTTATCATGATTTTGTGACTTTTGGGCAGCTTAGCACTTTGCCAAGGCAAAATGTCACAATGGCGCTACTTTTTAGTGCGCAATGCCCCCTTAAAATCAATTTGTCATGATCTCACAACTCTTGGGCAGCTGAGTTCCATGTCAAATCTAGCACTAATTAGACAAGTAAATGGCACCACGTCAAACAAATCAAAGCTTTTTGAATAGGTAGAAAGTGCCACATCAAAATAGCCTGGCATAGTTAAAAAGAGTAGAAGATGTTGCATAAGACCAATCAAATTTTTTTTGTTTAAATACAGTGGCCTCGAGACCATAAAAGAGTTATTTTTAAGGTACCATCATACTTGCTAATTGGCCCAAAGCATAAGTGGTGCAATTTTATTGGCCCAAGATAGAGATGATGTCGATTTATTACCCTAGTACAGTAGTAGAGAAAATCATTGGTCCAAACAAAAATGGCAACTCGAGGTTGGTAGATTTTTTGAATACCGACACACAAACTAAGACTCCAGGTATTATTCAAAATTTACATTGAAATGAGTACCACAAATTATAATTGTTCCACGTCAGTTTGATAGTTATTGCATGTCAAGTTGGCATGAGCATCCATAGCCATTTTGATCACTCATCTTCCATATCCTTTCTTCATCTTCCACTTTCCTTGTATTTTCTATGTTTACTCAGAGAGCTCTACAAAACTCTGCTAATGATGCCCCTGACTATTCCTAACTACCAAGTTATGAATCATGACCATGGTGGCCACACCCCCAACTACTACTTCTTCAGAAACATTCTCAAAGAAAAAGAGAAGCTCAAGCAAAAAGGGAAGCAACTTCATGGACCCTGATAGTCATATTGTAGATGTAAAGATAACATGGAAGGAGCCAAAACAAATTAGGAATGATATAGCTATAAGGATGGCCACAGATGTGTCTCCATCTAGTCCAAGCACATTCTCGTACCACTCTTTGCTCTACTGGTATGTCTGCCCCCAAGTTCACTCTTATCCAGAACTAATCCAAGAAATGGCAAAGATGTATGATGTTAAGCATAGAGTGGTAAAAAATTACAAGGGGGAAGCCATGTTCACACTTGACCCAGACATGATCAAGGACATCTTCACTTATGGAAGGAATCCTGTGGTCCCCCTATCCAGTTTGACCCTGAGAATTCTACAAAGTACTACACCAATGCCCCAAAAATCAGGGTATTCTTGCAACAAAACCTGTTAGACACTCTTTCAAATAATTTTATCTCTAAATCCTCCATTTCCCTATCTAGATTCAATAACAAAGAACTCTTTTCCATGTTGGCTATGGTGGTAGGTTTGGAAGATGACACCCAGGTTTACAGGTGGTAAATTATAGTAGCACAATGTATGTCTAATCCTAAGTTCTATGACAAAGCACACGTAGATCTAGGAAGAGTACCTATAATTTTGATTTGTCGATGTACCTAGCTCAATAGTTGCACACAAGCCTTTCCAAGCTACAAAGGGAGATTCTAGATGCATTTAGGTACTCTTCGTATCTAGTATGGATCTTTTTCTTCTTTTAGGCCAAGCATTTGAGTTCTATTTCCACCACCACAAAGGATCAAAAGGGAGAACACTTATCGGTATGTGAATGGACATCTCTTCTATCAAACACGGGTTCGTATTACCACTTCAACATGGAATTCTTAGGCCCTACTCTCAAACTCATAAATGACAAAATGCCTAGAATTCCTAAATAGTTTTCAGACACCTTGAGACATCCCCATGCAGAAGAGAGAGACTAGTTCATCCTAACACAGGGGGTGGGCATTAGGCTCTATGGTTTCATGGAAAAGCCTTTCCTCTTGCCTTACTATGTCACCAATTGAATTTTTGCTCTGGAGTACATAAGGCAAACAGACTTCATCAACAACAAGTTTGGGATAGATGCTCAGAGAACAAATACTTGCCTCATGTCCTTCTAGTATGGAGTGACAGTATCTAAGAAGCGATACCATGAGTGAATCACTCAAGTTCTAAAGGGTCTAAAATTGATAGAACTACCACACAAGTGGAAATATGATTCTAAAGACAAATTCGCCCAGAGGTAGGCCACCCTGAACAAGGCTTCCTTCAAGCAATTCCATACCTCTGATAGGAAACTTGACAAACAGGGTAGGAATAATAATGAAGACCAATCGCTAGAATGACATGTCGAGAGGATGCAGCCACTTCCTCCATGGCACAATTTCTATGAGCACTTGGTATATTGGAACCTAGGTTCAAACCTAGAGCACAAGATCACTAAAAAACCATAAAAAGGATGAAGAAAAGAGGAAAATATTGAGATCATGCTAAAATATTAGCATGGTGGCAAATGAGGTGCCACATTCAAACATTCACCAGATATGGTTTGAATATGGACACAGAGTTCAAAAATTATGATGCAAGTCATGATGAATGGTCTGAGACTCTAGAAGATAAGGTTCCCCTAGGAATTGATAGTATTCCCATCATACAAGTTGAAGGTAATATAGAACAAGATAAGGGGAAATAAATAGCAGTTGAACAAATAGAAACCCCAAAGAGAATATGTCAAGAGTTCATCCCAAAATTGGTATTAGACACAGAGTCAGATGATAGTGCTCAACTCAAACACAAGAAAATAAAAGTAGAGTCAAATAAGGGAGGGCCCCAGAAAAAGGAGAATAGTTGAAATGTCCTCGAAAGAGTTAGAATATGAAGAATTAGAACAATATGAAGATTTTGAGGAGTGCACAGAATCAAAAGAGCATGAGGAGACTGGGGATCAAGTAGAAATAGGACATAATATGGAACAAGTTTCTAAGAAACAGAGGATTTATGAGCAAATTATCAAAGCAGCTAAAGAGTTCTCCCAAAATGAGACCCCTGAAGAGGAGAAAACCCTTACAAAAGTAATAATTGGTGTCGATGACTCGAGCCTAAAGCAAATTATAGAGGTTTATATCGAGAAGTCACAAGGGACTAGGGACGTCACTCTACCAAATACCTCATGTATATCTTCCATTGACCTTGATACTCCTTCTTCTTCTCATTCCTAGAGAAATTACCCTCACCATTCTAAAATATAGGGCAACCCATCATCTTTCGATCAACCTCCTCCATCACCTCCTCATCAAACCCCCCATCAACTCAACAAACTCTGCCAACTAATACATCAATGCAGAGAACTCCACTAGTATCTCACCCTACTCATGAAGGGTCTCCTTACATATAATTAAGTATCGAAGCCTTCTTAGCCACCATTCCTTTCCCCTTCTCCACAAACCTACTAAGATTCCAAGCCATGCAATGTGCTTCCCTCGTAAGGTCGACATATGCGAATACCAACACTACTCTCACATACTAAGGAAATTTGGGATCCAATAAGATGTCCCAGAGGTGCCTACGACCTACAAACACCTAGTACTAAAGAGGGACCTGACCTGGCCCCAGGTGACTCCATTGGGGGATACTGATGATGACTTCCAAGAGTCGAGTCTGACGGATGCACTACAACTGATTATGATGGGTGGTGGGTTGACTTATAGTGGCATGGAGAGGGTCCTATAGGCCAACCAGGTGGTGGATTTGTAGTAGAGGTCATAGAGGGTCTAGAGGGTGCAAAGGTGGACCCTCATGGGTGTAGGACCCACCAGAGAACTGAGGGTGCATGGGTCATAGGGGCCACTATAGAGGAGAGCCCATAGGCAAAGGTAGAGGAGGAGTTCTTCGAGGAGGGTGAGGCATATCTATACAGCGAGGTAGGGTAGCTATGGGTACATATTTATGACCTCTAGAGCCAGGTTGGAATTCTTCGCACTCAGCTCTTACACAGGAACATTTCTATCACCACTCTAGAGGTAAACCTATCTCATAGTTAGAGCCAGTTGCGTGACTATGAGGGAGAGAGGGCCACTCTAAATATTAGGATTACCATGGTGGAGGTAGATATACAGTAGCTCATAGGCCAACACACTCTTTTGCAATCCCAAGTTGATGCTTCTACAGTTTTACTTATCGCTTACTAGGTTGGGGGATCATCTCCCCCATATTTATAGGTTGCTTTAGTACCCCCAACTATTCCAGTAGTACTAGAAGTGTAGAGAGCAATAGGCTTATATCAGGGGTCTGATATTAGGAGGCTTTAGGATCTGGTTGGGCAACACATTGAGGAGGCCTCACTTAGATCTACTTACATTACCACCTTGAGAGGGCGGATTGTACTATTTGGGGGTGAGATTCTAGAGATGCCCATGACTACAAGATCTCAGAGGACTCGTACTCGAGAGATAGGACAATATTCAGCTAGCTCGAGTCACAAGACTCATAGGTTTGAGATATCTTCTAGTGCTAGCTCACGGAGGATCCATCGGGAGGGCAGATGCGAGGGTGGAGCCTCACAGACTGGGGGTGCAAGCCTTGGCTAGTACATATTTAATACATATCATTGTACCATTTTTTATTGTAAGGTTGAGGACCTACACATATGTAGCCTGTGGGAATTTTTGACCATGCCAATGTACTACACATTATCTATTTTTGGGACACACACACACACACACACACACACACACACACACACACACACACACACACACTATATATATATATATATATATGATATGACATTTGAGACTCATTATATGTGTAGATTTTATTATGATTTTTATTGTTTATATTTTTATGAGATGCACATGGATGCACTGTTTATATTGATTTAATACTATACGATGTGATGTATGGATGACATGCACTAGCTAGATATGAGATAGATGATTAGATTCTATGAGTTATGTATGCAGATGAACTACTTATGATGGATGCATATGGATGCGATATTTGTGTTAAATGCATGTGTAACTTTCTTTACTTGTATGCATTTAATTTATGCTACTATGACATATTCTATGCCATGTATGTATTGCATATATTTCTTTGTTTCTTTGATAATGTGTTTGTGAAATGAACATGTATGCTTTAATCACTTAAAACATAATGTATGCAATATGAGTTTTAATCAATCTAATGGATGACACCACCGAATGTATAACAATCATGGATTGTAGTTGTTTTATCTCTTTGTGAAAGATAGTACACCCATATGTGAGATGCAATTATATATGGTTTCTATTCATGAGCATTTGTGAATTAAAAGAATATGGATAGCATAGTCAGTAGACGTATAAACATCATTTCTAACATCCATTCGGTATCTAACCTATATTATGAATAATTATAATAAAAAAATTCTCATAAAAGAAATTTATATTTTGATGATTGCATTGAAAATTGTGAACACAAGCTTATACTGAGAGGGGGGGTGAACAGTATAAGACCGCTTTTTATTTTTTTTCTTCCAAATCAACTTTCAAATCAATATTATGCAGAGTATAGAAAGCAATATCAATAGCAGTAATTAAAGCAATGCACAAAACACCATCCACAATAGAGACACAACAATTTACGTGGTTCACCCAAAGCGGGCTACTCCATGGATAAAATCTCTCACTAAATTTTATCAACTCAAAATCTAGGAATACCTTTCCCGATTACAATATTTATGGGCATCAACCCAAAGGAGACACCAATCCCCTAGCTCTATTTTGGCTGGTGATCCTCTAGAAGACCTCTGCCTCCTCTACCCTTAGCAAATGGAACTCTATCCATAGAAGACACCTGTCTTCCCTGCTCTGGATGGAGACCTCTCGTCCTCAACTCTATCACCTCCAAAGTTGGTCCTCAAAATTGCACTAAACACAGTCCTTCGGTCTAGCACAAATGTCCTCGATTTCTCTTTCTCTGATCTGCACCGAACACAGTCCTTCGGTCTGGCATAGATGTCTTTTGTCCTCTTTTTTTGGTCTGCACAAAAACACAGTCCTTCGCTCTTTTTGCGCAATCACAACTGCCCTTGACCTTTGCACCTCTATGCAATTACAGCCGCATAGTCTTCACTCACTCTGCTTCCTTGCAATCTCTCTCACTTGGAAGATTCGACAGAATGCACTCTGCTCTCGACGATCGAACTTCTTCACTTCGCACAGTCTATGAATGCCGCTCTTCGAACGCACACTTCGATCGATGTCATTTTCTCTCCAAGCAGCCCTGCTTTTATACTAAAACTTTCAAGATCAAAACCTTGATCTTAGTCGACTGCTACCCTTAACTTCGTCGGCTGCAAAACCCTAAACTACGTCGGCTCAAATTCAACTCTGTCGACTTCAACCGCCTCTGTGGTTCTATAGCTTTTCTCGTGAAACTACAACATGTCGCGATATCGTGACACCTTTGCAACCGAACACTATCTTATGGCTTTTGTCGTGATATCGCGACACTTTCTGCTTCTGCTGACGTCATCTTCTCTTCTGTCACAAAATCGTGACCCTTCTGACTTCATGGCCTTCTTCTCTGCTTTTGTCATGAAATCGTGACACTACTGCCTTTGCTGACGTCATCTTCACTCCTATCATGAAATCGTGACCCTTCTCGCTTTCTCAACCTTTTCTTGGCTTGCACTAGCGAAAATGGAACATGTCGCAAAATCGCGACACTTTCGTTGCCTTGAGCTTCTCTCTGCCTTACTCCCATGAAACTGGAACATGTCACGAAATCACGACGCTTTTGTCTTCATAGCCTTCCTTTCTGCTTCTGTCATGAAATCATGACACTTCTCCTATAGAAGACCTGCTTCCAATTTTTGTCATGAAATCGTGACACTTTCTCCATCCGTACGCTTTTCTTTCATCCTGTCACGAAATCGCTACATCTTCATCCGCTGGCTTCTTCACTTCTGCCTGTCATGAAATCATGACACTTTCTGCATCCGTACGCTTTTCTTTCATCCTGTCATGAAATCGCGACGCTTTCAGCTTCCGTACGCTTTCTTTGTAGCCCGTCGTGAAATCGCGACGCTTCTCATTTCAGACTCTTCCCTTTGCTGCATGTCACGAAATCGTGATAGTTCTCACTTCGAGCTTTTCAGCATGTCACAAAATCATGACAGTCCTCACTTCATCTTTTGCAGCATGTCAAGAAATTGTGACTATTCTCACTTCGAACTCTTCAGCATGTCACGAAATCGTGACACCTTTCGAGTAACTTTCTCTCTCTTCGAACTTGTCATGAAATCGTGATAGTTCACACTATGGACTCTCTTTTCAGCATTATGTCATGAAATCATGACATTTTTCCTTTCGGACTCCCTCTCCTGCAACATGTCATGAAATCGCGACACTTTTCGGTCCGTACAATCTTCTTTGCAATATGTCATGAAATCGTGACACTTTTCCTTTTTTGCCTTCCTACACTTTTCGAGTCGCGAAAATGCGACATGTCACGAAATCGTGACACTTTCCACCTTGCTCTCCTTCTCTGCCAACATGTCACGAAATCGCGATAGTTTTTCCAGCTTCTTCTCTCTCTTCCAACATGTCACGAAATCGTGACAGTTTTGCCAACTTCTTCTCTCTCTTCCAACATGTCGCGAAATCATGACAGTTTTTCCAACCTGCTGCAAACTTTTTCTAACTTGTCTTTTTTTTCTTTGATCTTTTGCAAATGGGCTACTATGATCTTCTTGGAAACCCACTGTCCATGCTCTGAATAATCTGACATTAAATCAAATTCCTTCAAGAGCTTCTTGACATCAATGACAACTTCTACACTTGAGCAAAGGCAATGTACCCAAGGTACCCAAAATTGCCAACAATCTCCCCCTTTGTCATTGATGGCAAACCTTTACTAAAAACACAACTCAAGAGCCAAAACTGAAACCAACTATGCTAACAACTGAGAATATGCCTTTGAAGTTTTGCTCCCCCTGACTTGAAGCTCTTCTCTTCACTTGATGCTCTCCCCCTTACTCATATCTCTCCCCCTTTGTCATCAATGGCAAAGGGTCACCTTTGGGGCTTGGGACTAAGAATGAGCCTCTTAGCTTAGTCCCTCCCCCACCCCCTGATGAGGTGATTAAAATAGGGGTGGGAGTAAAACTCCCATTAGGCACTGATCATCATCAGCATCTACAATTTCCTTGTCGGGCCTTCTTTTGAATTTTTTGTCAATATTCCTGTTCTTGTTCCTATCACTGTTCTGATCCTTGGACCTGTTCATACCACTGTTCCTATTCCTGTACCTTGGAAGATCAGCTCTACACTGTCTAGCTATGTGACCATCATTGTTGCACTTATAACAGGTAATAATGTTATTTCTTTTAGGCATACCTGTTCTTCGAATCCGCCTTTTCTGACTAACCGAGTTCCTGTTATTAGCCTTGCAAAAAAATGCCTTATGCCCAAACTGATTACAAGAGTAGCAATACCCTTGAAAGAAATTGCTACCTCTGAAACTATCATTTACCTTCCTTACTTGAGTCATGCAATGCACAGCCATGTGACCAAACCTGTGACACGCAAAACATCTGTCGTGAAATTTTCTTTTATTCGACCTCTTGGGTCCCAAAAACTTCTTCTTCGCAATCTGAATTTCATTTTCTATTTCTGCGCATCTATCACTCATGGACTCATGATCTGAAGTACTTTCTTCATCAGAACTCTCTTCCTTTTGAAATCTCTTGCTAGATTCCCCAACCTGTTCCTTGTGCGGCTCAACAAAATCGAGACCTGTTTTATCTGTTGGTTTTCTTTGACCTTTGATGAGAGACTTAACCCTTTTGGAGCTATCTTGAAACTTGTACAGCTTTATCCTTGTACTCTTTAGTTTCCACTTCCAAAGAAGCCATTTTCTGTTCCAACTCATTATACTCGAAGAATCTTAGACTCTAACTCGTCCTTGAGTTCTTGTGTCTTAGCCATAGAGAAGTCAAGACTTTCTGTAAGATCATCTCTCTCCATACAATATTCATCTAACTTATCCTTGAGTCCGGTATTCTTCTTTATTTCCTTTTTCAAAGCACTAAGAGCATTAGTAAGTTCACTTTCAAGATCCTTTATTTGTTTGCTTTCCGAATCATCAGAGCCTTTTACGGATTTCTTATCACTAGAGGTGCTACCCTTTTCAAAAACCATACAAGCATCTTCCTTATAGTTTTCTGAAGCATCCTCATACATACTAGTAACCAATTCATTATTTGTGCAATCATCCTCAAGGTGACCAAAATTTCCACATCTAAAACATTTCATGATAATGAATCTATGTTTCGGTTCTTCCTCTTTTTCTGATATGAACAACATCTCATTTTCACTATCACTTGAAGAACTTTCACTATCACTACTAGAACACTTACTTGCTTTGTCTAGGTAGAAACTCTTCTTGTGCTTGTGAGAATACCTCTTTTCGTGATTGTTGTGCTCATCTTTGTTCTTCCTGTGATGTTTGAATTTTTTAGAATCCTTGCTCTTAGAATCCTGTTTATCTTCATCACTTTCATACTTGGAAATAGTACAGTCAGTAGCATAATGGCCAAACTTTCCACAATTGAAACATCTTATATTCTTCATGCTTTTGTGCTTTCTAGAGAACTTGCCTTTCTTGCTGTAATATGCCTCTTCATCACTAGAAGACTCATCACTCTCTTGAATCTGTTTACCTTTGGATTTCTTGGTAGCCTTGAAAGCTACCTCTTTCTTGACATCAACCTTCACTTGAGTTCTCAACTCAAATGCTGCAAGTATACTATGGAGCTCATCCTTTTTCAACTTATCCAAATCTTTAGCTTCCTCAATAGCAGAAATATTTTCACTAAATCTATTAGGAAGAGATCTTAAAATCTTATCACAAACATCATTTTCAGCAAGCTCAAGACCTAAGTCTTTCATGGAGTTAACAACCTCATCCATACGAAGCATGTAGTCACTAATATTTTCATCATCATTCATCTTGAGTTGTTCAAACATACCTTTGAAGTGTCTCAACTTGGCCTTTTGGACATTTACATCACCTGTGTGAACCACCTGCAGCTGTTTCCACATTTCACTAGCTGTCTTGCAGTGAATCACTTTGGTAAGATCTGCCTTCTGTAAACCCTTCAAGATTGCATTCATTGCTTTTGAATTGCTGTGATGTAGGAGCCTGTCTTCTTTAGTATAAGGACCATTTTTAGGAATAGTGTACCCGTCTTCAATCACTTCCCAAACCTCATTCCCAAGTGCCATTAGATGAACCTTCATCCTTGCACTCCAAAGACCAAAATCTGATCCATCAAGAATAGGTGTTGCATTGCCACTTGAATAATCCATTGTGTTCTTTACTAGCTTTTCCTTCAAGCTGTTAAACTTTCCAAAGGTACCGGCTCTGATACCAATTGAAGAACACAAGCTTATACTGAGAGGGGGGGTGAACAGTATAAGACCGCTTTTTATTTTTTCTTCCAAATCAACTTTCAAATCAATATTATGCAGAGTATAGAAAGCAATATCAATAGCAGTAATTAAAGCAATGCACAAAACACCATCCACAATAGAGACACAACAATTTACGTGGTTCACCCAAAGCGGGCTACTCCACGGATAAAATCTCTCACTAAATTTTATCAACTCAAAATCTGGGAATACCTTTCCCGATTACAATATTTATGGGCATCAACCCAAAGGAGACACCAATCCCCTAGCTCTGTTCTAGCTGGTGATCCTCTAGAAGACCTCTGCCTCCTCTGCCCTTAGCAAATGGAACTCTATCCACAGAAGACACCTATCTTCCCTGCTCTGGCTGGAGACCTCTGTCCTCAACTCTATCACCTCCAAAGCTGGTCCTCGAAATTGCACTAAACACAGTCCTTCGGTCTAGCACAAATGTCCTCGATTTCTCTTTCTCTGATCTGCACCGAACATAGTCCTTCGATCTGGCACAAATGTCTTTTGTCCTCTTTTTTTGGTCTGCACAAAAACACAGTCCTTCACTCTTTTTGCGCAATCATAGCTGCCCTTGACCTTTGCACCTCTACGCAATTATAGCCGCATAGTCTTCGTGCACTCTGCTTCCTTGCAATCTCTCTCACTTGGAAGATTCGACAGAATGCACTCTGCTCTCGACGATCGAACTTCTTCACTTCGCATAGTCTGCGAACGTCGCTCTTCGAACGCACACTTCGATCGATGTTATTTTCTCTCCAAGCAGCCCTACTTTTATACTAAAACTTTCAAGATCAAAACCTTGATCTTAGTCGACTGCTACCCTTAACTTCATCGACTGTAAAACCCTAAACTGCGTCGGCTCAAATTCAACTCTGTCGGCTTCAATCGCCTCTGTGGTTCTATAGCTTTTCTCATGAAACTACAACATGTCATGATATCGTGACACCTTTGCAACCGAACACTATCTTATGGCTTTTGTCACGATATCGCGACACTTTCTACTTCTACTGATGTCATCTTCTCTTCTATCACGAAATCATGACCCTTCTGACTTCATGGCCTTCTTCTCTGCTTTTGTCATGAAATCATGACACTACTACCTTTTCTGATGTCATCTTCACTCCTGTCGTGAAATCATGACCCTTCTCGCTTTCTCAACCTTTTCTCGGCTTGCACTAGCGAAAATGGAACATGTCACGAAATCGTGACACTTTCGCTGCCTTGAGCTTCTCTCTGCCTTACTCCCGTGAAACTGGAACATGTCACGAAATCGTGACGCTTTTGTCTTCATAGCCTTCCTTTCTGCTTCTGTCGTGAAATCGTGACACTTCTCCTATAGAAGACCTGCTTCCAGTTTCTGTCGTGAAATCGTGACACTTTCTCCATCCGTACGCTTTTCTTTCATCCTGTCGCGAAATCGCTACATCTTCATCCGCTGGCTTCTTCACTTTTGCCTATCGTGAAATCATGACACTTTCTACATCCGTACGCTTTTCTTTCATCCTGTCATGAAATCGCGACGCTTTCAGCTTCCGTACGCTTTCTTTGTAGCCCGTCGCGAAATCGCGACGCTTCTCATTTCAGACTCTTCCCTTTGCTGCATGTCATGAAATCGTGACAGTTCTCACTTCGAGCTTTTTAGCATGTCATGAAATCATGACAGTCCTCACTTCGTCTTTTGCAGCATGTCGAGAAATCATGACTGTTCTCACTTCGAACTCTTTAGCATGTCGCGAAATCGCGACACCTTTCGAGTAACTTTCTCTCTCTTCGAACTTGTCGCGAAATCGTGACAGTTCACACTGTGGACTCTCTTTTCAGCATTATGTCATGAAATCATGACATTTTTCCTTTCGGACTCCCTCTCCTGCAACATGTCACGAAATCGCGACACTTTTCGGTCCGTACAATCTTCTTTGCAATATGTCGCGAAATCGCGACACTTTTCCTTTTCTGCCTTCCTGCACTTTTCGAGTCACGAAAATGCGACATGTCGCGAAATCGTGACACTTTCCACCTTGCTCTCCTTCTCTGCCAACATGTCACGAAATCATGACAGTTTTTCCAGCTTCTTCTCTCTCTTCCAACATGTCGCGAAATCGCGACAGTTTTTCCAGCCTGCTGCAAACTTTTTCTAACTTGTCTTTTTTTCTTTGATCTTTTGCAAATGGGCTACTATGATCTTTTTGGAAACCCACTGTCCATGCTCTGAATAATCTGACATTAAATCAAATTCCTTCAAGAGCTTCTTGACATCAATGACAACTTCTACACTTGAGCAAAGGCAATGTACCCAAGGTACCCAAAATTGCCAACAAATTGGTTGTTGCTATTTGGGAATTTTTGAGGTTTTACATGAGACTCAAACACCCTAGTTGACTTATCAAAGTTGTATACTGACCATACTAGACATCTGAAATATAAGGCTTTCACTAGGATAGACCCTAATTGTTCATTATCCCTATGTGTGCAAATGAGTATATTTAGATAAGGCATAAACATACCCCAATGTCATGTGGGATTATTTCAACCCATTTCTAAGATTGAGGATCCACAAATATCTATCCAACCCTAGGTTTATATTTCAGCTGGACTAGACTACTAGGCGATACATGACACCTGAAGCTAGCTCTTCCACATTCAAACATTGGTTTGCACACAAGAAATATGCTAATGTATCAAACATATCATCATGCATAAGGTACAGTAGTTCTGATAATTCCAAGGATTCAGGTTCGCTCCCTTATTTTCTTCAATTTTTTAGTATACTTGCCCATATATAGTGATAAGAATCACTGTTTATTTTGTACTACAGTGACAAAAATCACTATTTATTTTGTACTCTTTTTTCTTTTTCTTGAGCAAGGGATTTTTTACTAATTTGATTTTCTTTGTAAAATTTTGTTTTCATTTGACTTGACTTTTTGGAATTTACATTTTATAATTTGCTTCAAAAAATTCCTTTGGGAATTTTGCTTTGGGGAACTATTTTTGGGATATCGATCTATGATATCAATATGGGATATCAATCTGGGATGTAGATCTATGATATCGATCTAGGGTATCAATCTGGAGGATTGATCTGGGATACCACTCTGTGATATTGCTCATTTTAATGTAAGCAAGGGATTCTGGATAGGGAATAAACCTATCATTTTGCCAACTGCCAACATTTCCCAAACCGTCTACACAGGGGGATAAGTAAGAATAAATATTTTCACATCGGGATACCTGGTCCCGCTTTGTAGCTTTCATCTTCCCCTAGTCCTTATTAGGATTATTTAATTTGTTGATTAGTGGTAGAATTCTGATATGCTAAGGGCTATACTAACAAGACCTCATCCGAAAAATCAAAGCAAGCTTTCTATCAACTCTTGAGAAGACCTCTAGGTATGACTGAATGATCGAAAAACCCTAGTATATTCTTCATAGCAAAAAATGGGGTTGTGTTGAAAAACATATTTACTCACAAGGGTGATAAATGGATGAAAAATATAGTGCATAGATGCATGATAAAACATAAATGTGGTGTTGTTTGTAAGATTGTAAACACAATTTATTCCAATGCAAGCGCGGTGAATGGATATGCCTAATACAATACAAAAATTAAATACCTATGGTAGATGAGATGCATGATGCAGATGAAATGCAATGATGCAAATGAAATACAAATGAAATGCAAATGTTTTTTATTTTTGATATTTTTCCAATTTTTTGTTTTTTATTTTTAACATTTAGTTTGGCCAAAGAGCTTATAGACATCTTTGGAGCCTTTTTACTGGGATGACCAAAGGGCTTACAAGTGCCTTTGGGACCTTTTAGGATTCACCAAATAGTTTTGATAAACCCTTGGAGCCTTTTGGGATTGACCAAGCGATTTTGATAAACCCTTGGAGCCTTTTGGGATTGACCAACTGGTTTTGAGAAATCCTTGGAGCCTTTTGGGATTAACCAAGTGATTTTGAGAAACCCTTGGAGCCTTTTGGGATTGACCAAGTGGTTTTGAGAAACCCTTGGATTCTTTTGGGATTGACCAAATGGTTTTGAGAAAACGTTGGAGCCTTTGGGATTGACCAAGCAGTTTTGAGAAATCCTTGGAGCCTTTTGGAATAGACCAAGCAGTTTTGAGAAACCCTTGCAGCATTTTGGGATAGACCAAGTGGTTTTGAGAAACCCTTGGAGCCTTTTGGGATAGACCAAGTGGTTTTGATAAATCCTTGGAGCCTTTTGCTGGATTTAGGCATAAAACACTTTAAGATGAATGATGTTGAGAGGTTTAGGATCTTCAACTCCTCTGAGTGATGTCAAGCGGTATGTCCCAGGTCCAATATTCTCAAAGATCATGTAAGGACCTAACCAGTTTGCCACAAATTTATCTCACAGTTCTGGTGGTAAATTTGAGTTCTATTGGTTCTCTTTCAGCACAAGATCACCAACATCAAAGTCTCTTAGATGGACTTTGTTATTGTAAGATCATTTTAAGCAATCTTGATAAATGCAGAGATGCTTAAGGACATTCACTCGACATTCATCAAGTAGTGTCAATTGATCTAGGTAAGCTTGCGACTTATTGTTGTTATCAATGAACTCTTTCAATGCGATGCACAGCATTGGAATATCCAACTCTAAGGGCATTATGACCTCAACACCATATACTAATGAAAATGGAGTTGCCCCAATGGGCATCCGAATACTAGTCTTGTAAGCCCATAATGCAAAGGGCAGTTGTATGTGCCAATCTTTGTGGTGTTCTTGTACCGTAGTTTTCAATATGGAAACCACTATCTTATTTGAAGCTTCAACATATTCGTTTGCTTGTGAATAATATGTAGTCACAAAACTGTGTTTGATTCTATACTTAGACATCAAAGCTCTCATAGTTTTTTTCTTAAATGACATTCCATTATCTGAAATTATCTTGGATGATATCCCAAAATGACTTATGATATTGGTGAGTATGAACTTAGCAATACGTGCTCCAGTAGTCATTGTTAAGTGAATGGATTCCACCCACTTAGTAAAATACTCAATAGCTATAATAATAAAAGTATGCCAACCCGATTATGGAGGAGATATATTATCGATGAGATATAAACCCCACTGAGCAAATGGCCAAGCCGCTTGAATGAGTTGTAAGGCCTGTGATGGCAAGTGCATAATATTAGCATGATGTTGACATTTAACGCATTTCCTAACAAATACATTGCAATACTTCTCCATAGTGGGCCAATAATAACCCATGCGAAGGATGCACTTGACGATTGCCATGCCACTAAAATGGCCACCGCACGTACCATCGTGAGCTTGCAAAATTTTCCAAGATGAATCTTTGGGCTCAAGAGAACAAATGAGAACTCCATTATAGCTTCTACGGTACATAATTTCTGCTAATAATATATGCTTTATCACTTTTTTTTTAAATGTGTGTTTTGCAACACATGATAATCCCTGAGGGATTACACCAAGTCTCAAAAATTTACATATCTGGGATGTCTAGTTCTGGTAATTCTCAACCTCGACTGACAAGACAACATGTTACCCCTACGGTTTGATATTTGCAAATGCATATTGGGAAATATCCTTATGGTGAATGGTAATACCACTCCCCGTTGGACCTTGCAATATCAATGACTCCTAAGGCACTCTCTTGAGAAAGTCTCTAGATCTATAGAACCACTCATGATTTGGTTCTATATGGATCATGTTGATTAACTCTTTGTTATAAAAAGCTTCATGCTGCACAGTATAATGTGCCAACATTTTTACATGGATGGTAGTAAAATTAGCAGAAGGATTCTGAGGGATTAAGTATCCCAAAGATGACATTATGTCTGCAAATATATTTTATGGACAAGGGATTGCCTTGATGTCATACCACTCCAACCGAGCTATATAGGTATTGTTGTGGCTGATCCACAACACACCCCAAAATTGGGGACCCACCTTTTTTACATGCTTTCCAAGAAAACTGCAGTGGCCCAAATGCTAAAAAATCAAGGAAAAGAGCAAAATATCACAAAAGAGAAAAGTTGTCGCGATATCGCGACGTGTTGCTCTATCACAGCCAGAAACGAAAAGTTGTCGCGATATCGTGACATGTTGCTCCATCACGGCCAGAAACGAAAAGTTGTCATGATATCGCGACATGTTGCTCCATCGCGGCCAGAAACGAAAATTTGTCGCGATATCGCGACATGTTGCTCCATCACGGCCAGAAACGAAAAGTTGTCACGATTTCGCGACACGTCGCGTTTTTGCGGCCAAGAGTAGCAAAAGGTACAGCGGAAAGAAAATTATCGCGATATCACGACAGGTCACATTTTTGCAGCTCAGACAAGCAAAATGCAGCAAAGGATAAAAACGTCGTGATTTTGTGACATGTCATGTTTTTGCGACCTGAGCCGCAAGACCGCTCCAAATGAAAAAGCGTCACGATTTCGCTACATAAAGTAGCCAAGGGGTACGAAATGGAGAAGCGTCGCGATTTCGTGACAAAAAGCCGCAAGACAGCTCCAAATGAAAAAGCGTCACGATTTCATGACAGAAAGTAGCCAAATGGTACGGAGCAAAAAAGTGTCATGATTTCACGACAGGTTGCAGTGAGACAGCCCAAAACAGAAAGGTGTCACGATTTCGTGACAAGTTACGATGAGATAGCTCGAAAGAGAAAAGTGTCACGATTTCACGACAGAAAGCAGTGAGATGATACCAGATGAAAAAGCGTCATGATTTCATGACAGAAAGCAGCCAAGTGGTACGAAATGGAAAAGTGTCACGATTTCGCGACATGTCATGTTTTCGCGGCCAAGGGCGACAAAACACAGTGAAGGAGAAAAAAATCGTGATTTCACGACATGTTGCATCCATGTGGCCCGAAGCAAAAAAATGTCACGATTTCATGACATGTCTCATTTTCGCTATGCACGAAGGCTGACAAGGCTGCATACAGGAAAATGTCACGATTTCGCGACATGTCTCATTTTCACTGTGCATGAAGGCTGACAAGGTTGTTGACAGAAAAATGTCACGATATCATGACATGTCTCATTTTTGCAGCTACAAGCAACAGAAGATAGAAAGGTCCAAAAGTGTCATGATATCATGACATGTTGCATTTTCATGATTCAAAAGGGGTAGCCAGCTGATAAACAAGAAGTGTCACGATATCATGACACGTTCTAGTTTCGCCAAGGTAACGGACCGACATAGTGACGTGGACATAAGGACAAAATCTAATGAATAAGACAAAGCATTACATGATCATTCAAGATGACTGTTACACACGGAGGGAAACGAACGCAAGCCAATAAGGAGAAAATGTAGCGAAGGGCCACAAAATGGAAGCCAAAGCACACGTAGTCAAGGAAGGTGAAATGAACAACCACTGGAAGACGAAACGAACCATCGTGGAAGGAGAAGCAATTTTTTCAGAAGTTTAAATACGCCATTCAAAGAGGCCAGAAGGGGTCGAAAACCGCTGTGAGCAGAGTTGCAGTGTCGAAGGCGAGAAGCCATTATGGGCCTGCTTGGGAGTGTTTTTCTTCCCCTTTTTCTAGTTTTGAGAAAACTAGAGATTTTGTTATTGTAAAATGATCAATTTTTAATACAAAAAATTCAGAGAGTTGCATCTCATTGGCAAGAAAGAAGGAGTTATTTTTTGCATGCAAGATTGAATGTTTATCTCTCCCCTTTCATATTTCTAGGCTTATAGGTGAAGTTTAATGCAAGTTCTCTTGGTTGCTTCATGCGAATGTCTAAATATGAAAACCGTAATTAAAACCCTAGGGATCAACACTTAACTTATCTGGATTGTGCATGTTCTATAGGTTCAATAGGTTAGGTTGCATGCATGGAAACCTCATTATCTTCGGTTTTTTCAGAATAGGATTGCATCACCCTGAATGCATTTCATTTTTCTTTTGCATTTTATTTTCATTTTTTCTGCACTTTATTTTCATTTACAGGCATTAAAATAAAAAATAAAAAAACTAAAAATTCCAAAGTCTAAAAATAGAAAATTTCCATTTCAAGGCCAGAATTTCATTTTTCAGTTTTGTTTTTCATTCATGAGCAGATGATGATATTCCCTTCATAAAATTCCAATTTCATTGAAGGGGTTATGTTTTATGACATTTCATAAATTTCCATTTTTTTTTGCAGCGTGGTCATACGAAGATCAAATCACATTTGCTTTATTCGGGTTCAACGAACAATCATTACAGTTTCACAGTAAAATAAACCACAGTGCCCCTTGTTAACAGTTACTTGCAATCACTAAGGTGTTCCAAGCATTTAAATTGAATATCTTTATTTGAGATTATTGATACACATATACCAAATGCTAACATAGCGGAACCTTGGAGAAATTGTTTATTAAATTTCTTTGCAAGAGAGGATTTAGAACCCAAATCCTATCGGAGAGTGTGTTTTCACAATCGGGTGAAAATACCACTCAACAAATTGGTGCTAGAAGGAGGGCATGAATAGGTTTATTTTAGTGTGATTTAAATGCTATAGGGATTTAAATTTTGAATATTTCATGCCCTATTGGTTATTATCTTTAGCCCTCTTTTAACAATACAACCTTGTACTGTTAAAAGGAGGACATGAATTGCTATGCACTTTCCTAACGCTTTGATTGTTCATACAGGAATAATGTGATTTGATTTGATTTAAAAAATAAATAAATAAATAAATAAATAAATAAATAAAAAAAAAATTGGGTATTAAAGTTATATTCTTTAAGATTCACTAATGGCTATGTTTACACCGTGGATGACAGGTAGCCCATTGAACATACCGGGAGTTCAACATTATTTGCCCGTTGGTTTTGAGAGATGTCTTCCTCGATTTTTGTCTAATGGGACAAATACTGCAGAAGAACATATTCAAGCATTCAAATTTGTTGTGAATCACTTAACAATTTGGTATGATGATGTTGTTTGTAAAATGTTCCCTTACACCTTGGACAAAGTGGCATATGATTGGTTTACAAGTCTGCCTTTAGGGTCTATCACTTCTTGGGCTCAACTAGAGGCAACATTTCTTAATCAATTCAACAAAAAGCAAGTTGACCCAATCCGCATGTATGAGCAGTTTTTCACTATTAAAAAAGGACCAAGTGAAAATGTGAAGTCATTTTCTGAAAGGTTCTTTGGATTATATACTCAATTAGTGACATTTTATGTTCTTCAAGAAGAAATGGCTCTCCAAATATACGTCAATGCTCTTGACCCACCCATGTCCACATATTTGCGAGGGATGCCTCAAATCACATCTTTGTCACAAGCCTATACTCAAGCAATGGCAATTGAGCAACAATTGAGTTGTCAAAATTATGGTGTGGGTTTTGGATCATATAATCTTCAATCATTTAATACCTCCTTTACCCACCCAATGATTTATCCACCTCAACCAAGTTCAAGGGTGAATCAATTTCAGAATCAACAATCATTCCCAAGCTTCAATCAATTTCAAAATCCTCAACCTACTATGCAAGATCAACCATCTTTCTTAAGTATGAATCAACTTCAAAATGCTCACCTTGATTCAAAAGATGTTTCTAAAATCAATTTCAATGATTTTCACAAGAATATGATTTTAGGCAAGGGAGGAGTACTAGATCCAACTAGTATGGAAACATGTGATAGATTGGAAACCCTTGACTCACCAAAAGATGAATTCTATGAGGATGAATCTGATTCGGATGACACATTGGATGACATTGTTGAAAGTAATGGCCCAAAAAATTCACACCTTCCAAATTATGTTAAACATGAATCATGGGTTACACATGTGGATTATGATAACCTTATCAATTTGAATACAAGCAATAACCCAATTTTGGAAGTAATTGAACCATCTAAGGAAGGAGAAGATAAATTTGATGAGAAACATGTTGATGAATTAAAAGATGATGAAGAAATGGTTGAGCATCACAATTTGATTTTGAAAGATGATCATTATGATTCTTGGGAAGAGTATGCTCACTCCAAACCTTTCGATGAAATTTGTGTGCCTATTGATATGCAGGATAATACAATTGCCCTTTCATATGAGGATATTACAAGTCCTGTGCAATCTGAGAATGTTTTGGAAGAAGGGTTGGAATCTCATCAAAGGTTGGAGAAGGATAATGATTCTACTACCATGGATGAAGAAGGAGAATCAATTGTTTTTGTTCCCCTTGAGGGGCAAGAAATCAAAAATCTTGATCCACCTATTGTTTCTACAATGTCTATGCCATCTCAAAATGAGGAAATTACGAAACCTAAGTGGTGTGGGTTTGATACTATTGATGATCCTAATGAAAATATGGATTTTGAGGCAACTCAAGCCATTGATCATGGAAAGGTGTCACACGACACATATCTTGAAAAACTAGGCTCTTGTTTTGAAAAATATGGACGCATGTTTGATTGGGTGCCTAACTTTGGTGTTTTTGAACAGGTATTGGACGATGAAGAAGACAATGAGAAAAAAGAAAAAGCTACTAACACTCATCAAGTTGTGGTAAATTCTAACCATGATGGGTTGAGTATGGATGACAAGGTGAAATCTTTACCTTTGGTAGTAGCTACAAAAATTTCAAGTGATAGGTTACATGATGTCCCTTTGGATGCTAACATCATTAATGAGGAAATGCCAAATTTTGTTGATGCTTGTCAAGTTTTGAATGATTTTGATTGCTTTAAAATCCTGGAAAATGATTCGAATTCAAGACTTTTAGAAATAGGCTCTTGTTTGCAACATCTCACATTTGAAAAGGAAAGCCTACTTCTAAATCATGAATGGAATGATGAAACTTGCACTTTAAAGAATAGACAAGATAAAATTGAATACCAACCATTGTCTAATCAATTTGATTTGAATCTCACCTATGATGTTGGTAATAGAACTAAATCAAAGTGGAATGGTGAGCATGGCAAGTTGAAATTTGTTGCATTGCTTGGTTTGATCTTATTGTTGTTGGATTCCTACAACATTTGGCATGTGTATTGTGTCATATGTTTTTTGAAATGTTCTAATCATGTTTGGGATCCAGGAAAGTAATAGTCCAAGCTTGGCATCATCTTGTATTATATTGTACATTTGTATATAGATTTTGGTTTTTGGTTTTGGGTTTGTGTTTTCAAGTTTCATTTTGGGATTGCTATTTGGATTAGGATTTAAGTTGTGTGTTTGATTTCATTTGACATGTTTAGTTTGTTTTTATAAATAAAATAAAAAAAAAAGAGGAAAAAAATTGAGATGTCAACTTATGCCTAAGATCAGGAGAATATGAAACATTGGAATTGTGTTGTAGAAGCTCCACAAGTAACACAAACATTTTAAGTAATATCGTTTGAATCTTGTGATGCATGAAGTTGTCAGTTTTGCACATTATGGTAAAGTAGATGATATATTCCAAAAGAAGCAGTGCATTCACATCTCATGTCACATTCCACATTGCATATATACATGTCATCTCAAGTTACATTTTCATTTCATGTGCAATCATTGAGAAGGTGTCGAATCCTCTTAGGGTTATTCTATAACATAAAACATAAAAAAATCCTAAGGTTGGGAACTGATGTCCGAACAATCTTGAACCAAGCACGTTCTATGCACATTAAAGAAGATCTTGGGCAAAATGATCAAAACCATGCTTGGAAGAAAAGGTGAGGTGAAAAGAATATTTCATGTCTGTCCTATCATGCAACATTATCCTTAAAATAGTGGTTTTTACCACTTCCACAGAGCTTAAAGCCTAAAATCAGAGTAGTAAGGATAGGGTTAAATCCTCATCGAACTTAGGTTGAGGATCCAACTCCCCAAAGCTCTGATTTGACCTTCATGGAGTAGTAAGGATAGGGCATAATTCTCATCTCGCCTAGGTTGAGAATCTGATTCCCCAAAGCTTCCATCTTTCATTTCATCATAAAACTTGGATGGGAAGGATCGTACTACATGTCCTCTGCAAAGGATGGGTAGTCATCCCAAAGGTCCAAGCAATAAAAGTAAAACTAATTTTTCCCATTTCATCTCAATCTTGGATTGGAAGGATTGTACTACATGTCCTATGCAAAGGATGGGTAGTCATCCCCAAGGTCCAAGAAATAAAAGATAATATTTTCCATTTCATCTTAATATTGGATTGGAGGGATCGTACTACATGTCCCTAGAAAGGATGGGTAGTCATCCCAAAGGTCCAAGAAAAAAAAAAAGAGAAGAGAATGAATGAAGCCAAATCATGGATTATGGGGTTAAGTATGCCCATGCATGGCAGCATGTCTTGTCTAAAAGCAAGACCACTGACTGCTCAAAAGGATAGACTAGCCTGACCATTTCATCCATAACTGGTTAAATCATTTTGTTCAAGATGAGGTAATGAACTCCAAATCAGAATAGTAAGGATAGGGTTAAATTCCCATCTCGCTTAGGTTGGGAATCCTATTCCCCAAAGTTCTAATTTCACTTACACTTGCACATGGGTTCAAGATGGTAGTGACACATAACCAACTTTGGGATCTAATAAATTAATTCAGTATACATATATTTATTTGGCCTTAAGAGGGTTTGATAGTTTTGATATGTTTGTTCATGATATTAGAAGGTTTGAGCCTTTGCAATGCAGGTTGTTATATCTTTAGCATCTTCATCATGCATTAAATCTTGCACAAATTATTCATAGCCTTGCATACAAATCATAAGTGAAACTGACAATGGAATGTTGATCAAGTTTAAGCGATAGGGAATGAAAACACATTGCACACATCGAGCTGATACTTAATGATTTTGATGTTTCATGTATTTTTGATCTATCGGTATTTGTTTATCTTCTATGTGCTGACGCTTGTATCTAAGCTTGTATATTTCAGGTTGGGTTCTCACCAAAATGCTCAAGAGCATTTGATAGCAGAGTCGCCATTTGTTGTGGCTGATCCACAACACACCCCAAAATTGGGGACCCACCTTTTTTGCATGCTTTCAAAGAAAACTACAGTGGCCCAAATGCTAAAAAATCAAGGAAAAGAGCAAAATATCACAAAAGAGAAAAGTTGTCGCGATATCGCGACATGTTGCTCCGTCACGACCAAAAATGAAAAGTTGTCGCGATATCGCGACATGTTGCTCCATCGCGACCAGAAATGAAAAGTTGTCATGATATCGTGACATGTTGCTCCATCGCGGCCAGAAATGAAAAGTTGTCGCGATATCGCGACATGTTGCTCCGTCGCATCTAGAAATGAAAAGTTGTCACGATTTCATGACAGGTCGCGTTTTCACGGCCAAGAGTAGCAAAAGGTACAACGAAAAGAAAATTGTCGCAATATCACGACAGGTCACATTTTCGTAGCTCAGACAAGCAAAATGCAGCAAAGGATAAAAACGTCACGATTTTGCGACATGTCGTGTTTTCACGACCCGAGCCGCAAGACCGCTCCAAATGAAAAAGCATCACGATTTCGCTATAGAAAGCAGCCAAGGCGTACGAAATGGAGAAGCGTCACGATTTTGCGACAGAAAGCCGTAAGACAGCTCCAAATGAAAAAGCGTCGCGATTTCATGACAGAAAGTGCCAAATGGTACGGAGTGAAAAAGTGTCATGATTTCGTGACAGGTTGCAACGAGACAGCCCGAAACAGAAAGGCGTCGCGATTTCATGACAAGTTACGATGAGACAGCCCGAAAGAGAAAAGTGTCACGATTTCATGACAAAAAGCAGTGAGATGATGCCAGATGAAAAAGTGTCATGATTTCGTGACAGAAAGCAGCCAAGTGGTACAGAATGGAAAAGCGTCATGATTTTGAGACATGTCACGTTTTTGCGGCCAAGGGCGACAAAACACAGCGAAGGAGAAAAACATCATGATTTCATGACAGGTTGCATCCACGTGGCCCGAAGTAGAAAAATGTCATGATTTCGTGACATGTCTCATTTTCACTGTGCACGAAGGCTGACAAGGCTGCATACAGGAAAATGTCACGATTTCATGACATGTCTCATTTTTGTGTGCATGAAGGCTGACAAGGTTGTTGACAAAAAAATGTCACGATATCGCGACATGTCTCATTTTCACGGCTACAAGCAACAGAAGACAGAAAGGGCCGAAAGTGTCACGATATCGCGACATGTTGCATTTTCATGATTCAAAAGGGGCAGCCAAGCTGAGAAACAAGAAGTGTCACGATATCGCGACATGTTCCAGTTTCGCCAAGGTAACGGACCTGCATAGTGACGTGGACATAAGGACAAAATCTAATGAATAAGACAAAGTGTTACATGATCATTCAAGATGACCGTTACACATGGAGGGAAACGAATGCAAGCCAATAAGGAGAAAACGCAACGAAGGGCCACAAAATGGAAGCCAAAGCACATGCAGTCAAGGAAGGTGAAACGAACAACCACTGGAAGACGAAACAAACCGTCGTGGAAGGAGAAGCAATTTGTTCAAAAGTTTAAATACGCCATTCAAAGAGGCCAGAAGGGGTCGAAAACCGCTGCGAGCAGAGTTGCAGTGTCGAAGGCGAGAAGCCATTATGGGCCTACTTGGGAGTGTTTTTCTTCCCCTTTTTTTGGTTTTGAGAAAACTAGAGATTCTGTTATTGTAAAATGATCAATTTTTAATACAAAAAATTCAGAGAGTTGCATCTCATTGGCAAGAAAGGAGGAGTTATTTTTTGCATGCAAGATTGAATGTTTATCTTTCCCCTTTCAGATTTTTAGGCTTATAGGTGAAGTTTAATGCAAGTTCTCTTGGTTGCTTCAAGTGAATGTCTAAATCTAAAAACCGTAATTAAAACCCTAGGGATCAACACTTAACTTATCTAGATTGTGCATGTTCTGCAAGTTCAATAAGTTAGGTTGCATGCATGGAAACCTCATTATCTTCGGTTTTGTCAGAATAGGATTGCATCACCCTGAATGCATTTCATTTTTCTTTTGCATTTTATTTTCATTTTTTTTGCACTTTATTTTCATTTATAGGCATTAAAATAAAAAATAAAAAAAAACTAAAAATTCCAAAGTCTGAAAATAGAAAATTTCCATTTCAAGGCCAAAATTTCATTTTTCAGTTTTGTTTTTCATTCATGAGCAGATGATGATATTCCCTTCATAAAATTCCAATTTCATTGAAGGGGTTATGTTTTATGACATTTCATAAATTTCCATTTTTTTTTTGTAGCGTGGTCATACGAAGATCAAATCACATTTGCTTTATTCGGGTTCAACGAACAATCATTACAGTTTCACAGTAAAATAAACCAACAGTGCCCCTTGTTAACAATTACTTGCAATCACTAAGGTGTTCCAAGCATTTTAATTGAATATCTTTATTTGAGATTATTGATACACATATACCAAATGCTAACATAGCGGAACCTTGGAGAAATTGTTTATTAAATTTCTTTGCAAGAGAGGATTTAGAACCCAAATCCTATCGGAGAGTGTGTTTTCACAATCGGGTGAAAATACCACTCAACAGTATCAACAAGATCTTTGTAGGCCTTCAGAACAGGGCACCTACATTGAAAAAGCCCCTTCACTTGGTTGACAATGAGAAGGGAATCACCAAAGATATTTAACCTTTTGATCTTCATGGTGATAGTTGTTTAGAGGCCCAAAATTAGGGCTTCGTATTCAATGTTATTGTTAGTGCAAGGAAAATCTAAATTGAATGACAAGGGTATAGGAGAACCTTACAAAGTGAACAACACTATTCTTGCACCACCCCCTTGCTCACACTTTGAACTATTGAAGAACAAGGCCATATCAAATTTATTATCTAGTTATTTGGGTTCGGGTGCTTTTGATAAGGCAAATACTACATCATCAAGAAGCTCTATGGTGAGAGGCCTACTATTCTCGAGATGCGCCTCAACCAATTGATCAGCTATGACTTATCCCTTGATGGACTTTTGGCTAATGAATTCCAAATCAAATTCTATCAATAACATGATCCACTTTGCATTACATGTATTATGATATGTCTTGCTCATCATATACTGCAAAGGATTTTGTTTTGATATGACATACATTGTATGACTCAACATATAGTGTCATAATTTTTTGGTAGCAAACACTACTGCTAAACACAGCTTCTCCACATATGCATATCCTAGCTTGTAACTCACCAATGTTTGACTAATGTAATATATGGCTTGCTCTTTGCCTTGCACATTCTTTTGGGCTAACATGATTCCCAATGCAAAGTTAGTTGCCAATTTATATAGTAGAAATTATACATTTGGTCTTGGTGGAGCTAGCACTGGTGGCATCGCTAGGTATTGCTTAATCTCAACAAAGGCTGTTTGACAGTATTCATCCCAATTGAATGGGACCCCCTTGTGTAGTAGTTAATTCATGGGTCGATATTTATTCGATAACTGCATGATAAATCGCTTTATGAATGCTACTTTACCCTGAAGGGTTATTAATTCTTTAATATTTGTGGGGAGATGCATCTCTAAAATAGCCTTGAATTTTGTAGGGTCAATTCAATGTCTTGTTTCAAAATGATGAATCCTAATATGTTTCTTGAAGTTATGCCAAATATACACTTCTTAGGATTCAACCTGACATTATGCTCTATTAGGAGATCGAAGACCTTCCTCAGGACCTCCGTATGCTCGGAATGCAGCAATGACTTACCAATAAGTCATCGATATAATCATTTAGGATCTTATGCATAAGTCATGAAAGATATATGTCATAGCCCGATAATATGTGGCACCAACATTTTTAAGACCGAATGGCATAACCTTATAGAAAATGTCCCCCATGGCATTATAAACATGGTTTTATGCTGGTCTTCAGGCTTAATCCGAATTTGGTTGTATCCAAAAAAATTGTCCATTAAGGAGAGCATCTCATGACCTATAGTTGCATCGACAAGAGCATAAATATTCAGCAATGTAAATGAATCCTTTGGTGTTGCCTTATTTACGTCTCTAAAATCCGTACAGATACGGATCCTTCCATCAAGTTTTCCTATAGGCACCATGTTTGATACCCATTCTGGATAGTCAATGGAAATGAAAAATTCTACATCTAGTAGCTTTTGCAATTCATATTTGACAATTAAGGCTACTATTGGATGCATTTTCCTAAGCTTCTGCTTGACTAGCTTCTTCGAAAGATCTAGCAAAAGTTTATGAGTAACCAATTTTGGATCTAGACCTAGCATGTCTTTGTAAGTCCAAGCGAAGAGATTAGGTCTCTCTATCAGTAGAGGGATGAGGTTGGCATGCTCATCAAGAGTTAAAATTTCTCAAAATTTAGCCTTCCTTGGATTTATGGGATCATCACTAATATCCTCCTCAAAAGTTTCCTCTACTAACATGTGAGATCCCTCCTCAAGCTGATGAGGCGTAGGGATCAAATGGATGTCATATGATAGGTTTATGGGTTATGCATTAGAATCATCCTTAGCATGATAAACATCATGTGCAAAGCCTGGTGCAAAATAAAAAGGTTGCAACATTTCTTTGTTGGGAAAGAAATCTTCAGGTTCTAGTGGTGAATCAATGCGATCCCAGTCGATAGCATCTACATTAAGACACAATGGATTGGACAGATCGATTGGATTACAAAGTGGAGTGGTCAAATAAATGGAGATCATATTGATGGAATGGATCATGTCTCTAGGACCATGTGTGTGTGACTCTACATCTTTGATGCAACTTCCATACCCAAGATCTGGCTCTAAAGGCATGGGTATAAATGGATCCTATATATGCTCTATCGATATGATCGGATCTTCCCTATGCACCGATTGTAAAATAGGATCATTTGGCTCAAGGAGCTCCATGTAGGTCAGAGGAGGTGGATTAACCAAATGATAGATTTGATCCAGGGTTAGTCATATCTCCCTCAAGCGAGGACCAACATGTAGCTGATGGCGATGATATAAATAGTAAGGACCAAGGTAGGCCCTCTCTATCTCATCTTTGTCATCATAGTTAGAAATCCAAAATCCTTCATTTTACCCCATAGGAATGGGATGCTTTGGAAAATGTGACCCCATATAGGTTATCTCCTAATCGCTATCATCATTGTCCAGTAGAACCGGTTACAAATGTCACAACTATGAATGCGTTGAGTAAATCGGCTTAGCTTCATCCTCATATTGATCATTGGGTGAGGAATCCTTATCATCTCCTACATTGTAGCTTGGTCCACCTATCTCAAAAATGAACTCTTCTTTGTCCTCATAGGAATACCCTTCCAACTCAAAATCTATCACTATGATGCATTTTAATCCTGCATTCCTGTGTTGTCGGTTGCTTCATGGATTTGGTGACCTAGGTTGACTCTGGGGATATGATTTGGACCAGTGCCCACTAAGATATCCTCATTATATGTCTCAGGTGGTTCAATAGTGACATAAGAACTATTTAGTTATCCCTCCAAAAGGTGGAAGGATCAAGGTGATAAGTATTGAAATCGACTTCACCCCCTAGACTGAGGTACAAGCAATATAACGATGCCATGAGGAGGTTGTCATGTCCTTCACTGTAAAATCCTAAATTGAACCTATCAGTAGGCAATTGATATTACGGTTCATACGACCTCTTGCACCCCTACTCGAACAATCTAAGACCGTAACCATGCCAATGGTAATGCTCAAAGTATTGCATGGCCTATTCTAGGTTGGAAATATAATGAAAATTTACAGCAAATGGTTCATCATCATCTATATCCATGGGGGCACGAGATGCGAGCTGGTCAAGCCCTCCATAAATAAAATTTGTTTGGTTAGGAGGTAACCCTAGAGGTACCACTATCACTACGAGAAGGCGATGGGCATTTGGTCGGCCCATGTCTTGTGTAGTCTCGATGATCAGCGTAAACATCATATTCTGCACGATGTATTCCCCCAATATAGGATTAACCAAATGAATGGTCACCTGCGGTGAAAATTATCCTACTGAAGATACAGGAAAAGTAGGTTGAGGTGCCTCCTCAACTCCTATTTTAGCATTATCTACTTCCATGGGAGTAGGAACCTCAATCTCAACTAGTTTGGGTGTATGCTTTATCTCTTTTTTTCCCATATTTACTTTTAGCTTCTCATCATCGTGATGCATCATGGATGTAGGTAGTCTAGTGGAAGCAGCTGTTGTATGCTCTGATCATTGAGATGCAGACATTGTTGGTTTTGCACACACTTATTTCTTCTTACCTCCTGGCTCTTTGATCAGTGACACAGGCCATATGTCCAGGTGCATTAAGGGGAGCACAAAATCCCTAGGAAAATACTCTAGATTCACATATTTAAATGGATCCTTTTTTGAAGGCACCATGTGGACCTGTCCCTCATGTACGTATTTGATAAACTGATGCAGTATAGAAAGGATGTAATACATTTATTTGATATAAGGCCTACATAGAAGTATGTTGTATTGCATAGCACCTTCGATGACATGACACATCATAGGGATGGTCTTCAGTCCTACCTGGATAGGTAAAACTATAGTATCGACAGTCAAGCATAATGCATCATTAAATTCTCTCAACATGAAGGTAGAAGGTACAATATGCATCTTTGGTAACTTTAGGTAAGTTAACGCCTTGGTTGTGATAATATTGATCGATGATCATGTATCGATCAACACCCACTTGAATGGTATGTGATTCACACATGCAATAATATGGAGTGGTGGGTCTGCTATAATAGTGGAAACCATCTTGAATTTATGATCATGAAATTGAATGACCAATTCCTAGCATTGTTGCACATGTCCCACAAAATGTGTGAATGCTTTCAAATCTTGGGACTGCACCTCGATGGACCTTAAAATATTTATAAGCATATCCATATGATTAGGAGACTACTGAATAATCTCGTATATTGACAACTTTGATGGATTTTTTTGTAGTTTTTGAACCAACCTACTTCTGATGGTCACCATCGGTCTAGTTGGTGGGCCTGGTATATTTTGGGTTGGCCTTGGAGGATGCGCAGCTTGGACTCTAATCGAGATCAAAGGTTGATTGGGTCTTTCATACCTCATGTTTCTTGTGATAATATTGACCATTCCGATGAACCCATGGGTTGGTGGTTTGATGCGTACTTGGTTGACCTAGCCAACATTATTCCTTGGTGTCTCATGGTTGGGTAGAGGATTTTTATAAATCCCCATATTTTGATTATTAGACAATGTTATCAATAAGAAGTGTACCTCTTTCGATCATATTTTGCACTAAGTGTTTGAAGTACCAACATACCTCAATGTCATGGCCCTTCGTTCAATTAAATATGCAATATTGATCATCTTTGTACCCCTTAGGCTTGGGTTGATTAGGATACACTAGTTTTACTTTGGGTAAGTTTATGGCCTTGGCCTTGCATAACTGATGAAAAATTGAATCCAACGAATTTGATAACTGATTGAATATGCGAGGTGTACGATGTTCCTTATTTTTACCCTTGTAATTGTTGTTGCACTTTTCGTACTATGCAAGAGGAGGCTGGGCTTGATAGTTGCATTGTTGTTTCCCCTTATCCACTTTTTGAAGGTTTAACACCAGTTTATTAACATGAGCTAGCTTGTCTGGCTATTTATCAGTACTTTTCTTGTTCCATTCCTTCTTATTATTGAGATTCAAGTTACCCTCCTATAGCTTTATATCCTCAATCACCTTGGCTTGCACCAAAGTCTCCTCAAAAGTTTGGTACTACTGCAACTATAATAATAACAAAATGTGCTTAGCACAACTTTTCATAAACATTCTAGTCAATTCAGAAGTAGGGACGGAGAATGAAAACTTGGCCATCATATTCCTCCATCATTTCCCATAATCCATAACTGGCTCATCATCATGTTGCGTTAAAGCAACTAGATCGGATAAATTTACCTTTTTCTTGATGCTGAAGGAGAAGCGTTCAAGAAATGCATAAGCCAATTGCTCAAAATTGGTGATACTATACCTCTTTAGTTGGTTGAACCACTCCCAGGCTAGGCCTGAGAGGGTCTTAATGAAGGTTTGCAAGAGCAAGGAATCATTTCTCTCAATCTGAAAGCACGTGTCTAGAAAACTTGTTACATGCTCCTGAGCGTCCTCCTCTCCTCTAAAATTATCCAGCATAGGCACCCCAAAATTCTCAAGATAGGCTAGAATAGGCACACATGGACATAAAGGTTCATTGTGAAGTTTTTTCAAAGTAGGATTTTGATAAGTCGTCCCCTGTTTCTCAATGGCTTTGACCTTTTTTACCAAGGCCTTATAGGCCTACGAAGATAGGAACTCCTCTTCTCTATATTGCCTTGTAGGTGCCTTCGGAGGTAGATTCTTCTTTGGTCGAAGTGACAAATTAGGCTCATCCACCTGTTTGACTAGGGAGATATCAGGATACTCTTGATCTAGTTCTTCTTACACTTCATTTTCATAATGCCTATGCCCATAATGTTTGAATGCAGGGCACTAGTCTTTATGTTGGGTTGTAAGGTGAGTACAAGTGTCCATGTGCTTAGGGTGCAAATTGGGCTATGAAGTAGCTCATCTATCAATGCACTCCCTATGCTCACTAGGGGGATGTAAGCCAACACTAGATAATCGGTCCTCCCTCTCAACATGCTCCTTCTGATCAAGGATGCATTGTTTGTGCATGCATGGTTTGTATAAGTGTTGTCTTATGAACCTTTGCCTCTGAGTGTTCTCATTTTTGAGGTATTATTGCTCTACGTGAACATCCTCCAATTGGTCTTGGAGGATCTAACATCTCTGCTCGGACACTAGTATATGAGATCTATCTATATGGTCAGCCGTTTGAGGCCTCTAGTGTGTGCGCTCTATTCGAGCAGACTTGTGGGTACATCCCACAATGGACTGATTTTCCATGCTCTTGCCTAAGATGGCATTCGTATATCGTTGTTGCTCATACTCTGTGTCTGCATGTGATGCAGGATCACGTATATCTCAAGAGCACTTGGAGCACTCTTGAGGCTCTCTAATAGTCCTAATGGTGCTACCACTATGTACACTCGTAAGAAAAGATGGCGTATGGGTAGGCTTGTAGCATAACTATCGTAGGACTCTATCTAAATTTTCCAATTGTCTAATATGCCATGGATCATGAGGTGGCATACCATTGGCTACTACTTTATATATATCAATGGTGATCCTGCAAGGATTAGTTTTGGTGGGAGTGTGTATGGGCCTATGCTCAGAAGTGGCCCTGTCCACTTATCCCTGAATGGGCAGATATTGGACCTATCTATACTCAATATATGTGGGCCTCAAGCCTCCCCTAGACACATGACGAATGGGTACCAATATGGATCCCTCAATGATGTACTCCTTAGCAGATACCATAGATGCACGTGGAATGCGATCAAGGTAAATTTTGGCATGCTCAAAACCCCATGCTGGGAAGTTCCATGCTCTGATATATATCTAGAAGAGTGTCTAGTAGCTCCTCTAATAGGGGTATTCTCAATGGAATCCCCATGCATAGAATTATCCCCTCTAATGATCATCGAATGTCATTTGGGAGGATCCTGTGAGTGAGGGTTTTGCACAACTTTTTGTATTTTAGGTGGAGCTTTGGCTTCAATCGCCATTCTATAGCCGGATCATCCACTCCGTGTAGTCACCATGATGTGTATCCTATGTCTAAATTTAAATTTTATTAGCACATAAAGTTTATAATGATGATTATCTCTTTTACAATTTTAAAGTGGTACCTAAACTGTTTGATGTGTTTTTCAAATTTTTTGTATCAATATGTAACTCTCATTATGTTTGAAATATATTTATGATATACTCAATTGCTAAGGGGCTTTCACATATATACTCACACAAGTTGAAATATGGTAATGAAGTCCATACTCAACGAGGTAGCATAGGTCCTCCCGGTCCCTCACCCAATCTCACCTAGTCAGCATCATACCCTCCAAAGAGGAGTATATGCAAATTTTCTAGGCTACAGATGGTTCTTGGGTCTGATATTGGTCTAGTAACACAAAGGATCAAAGTATTTGGACCAACGGATGGAAATCACCTCCACCATCATTGAAACCCTACTAGTGGTTGGATGTGACTTCCAACTCATTAGCGTTTAAATGTGTCATGGTGTGTGTGGGTTATTTTTAATTTTCACAAAGGAAATATGCATAATACAACATTAACATGATCATTTCCTACATGATATGCAATAAATAATGTTTGATATTTAGAGATATATGCACACTACACTATGTGATGTTCAAAGAATGTAACTAGTATGAGTAATTAGCCATTGATTGGGCCTCATGCAAGCAAACTCTAAAATTTATATGGCCTAGACCATTGGATACTAGGGCGGGCTGCACTCAAAGACCCACTGTTCCTAGCAGCAACTAGTAGAAGCACCAAAATAAAACTCCAAGGACCTAATTCATTATATTGTTCTTTTTATCCTTATCCTAGCTAGGTTTTATTTTTTATGTTTTGGAAAAATACAAAAACAAAAAATAGAAACAGAGGATGTTAGAAAGGCCTACCTTAGATCCTCATCTGATTTAGATTTTTACTCCTACTCTATGATTGGTTTTTTTTTTATCGTGGCTCTGTCACGCGACTGCGACTTTTGCCCGTGCTTGTCAACTACGGGCCAACTTTTTGATCATTTTTTGTCAACCGTGGTGAGGACCTGCCATAAAAACATAGACCAAAGTCAGTAAATCATGGCTAAAAATGTAGGGTTCTACCATGATCACCTTCTGTGACCACCAAAAAGGCTCACACCTATTGTCCTATTGCAATAATCAAAATAAAACTCAAAATTCATGCATACAATATTGACAACAAATGAAGAATGAAAACAAGATTTTATTCCATCATTTATTGAAGCCAATTCACATTACAAATACGTCCCTCTTAGGGATACTCATTTTGATACTCTTATTACAATAGGTGGAAAATTCCCTCGCAAGGGTAGGTGTGGTTTCAATGCTCTTCGGGGTGACACGAACTGCTCTAGGGTGGAGTTGACCCTCTTCTCCATGATTGGAGGGAATTGAATGCTTTGTCTCCTTCAATACATGTTCCCTATAGCTAATAAACAACAAAAATATTATTAAACCACAAGGAGACCTCTCTTGATGAGGATTTTAAAGGTCATTATACCAAAAGATAACATGATAATCAAGAAATCAAGAAAATGATTAAATGTATGCAAATTAACCTAGATCATGATAATATACCATTAGAAATGTAAAAGAAACTCAAATGCATCTATCTAAGCTTCTAATTAATCAATTAAAGACGTGAAAGCATGAAAAAGATTCATTCTACTTACACTACAATAATTAAAGGAAATTATAATTAACTCCTAATTTGTTGGTCAAAAGCTTTATACTACTGAATTAAACCTACAAAATGATTAATATAGCCTAATTAAACAAACCATAAAATAGAGAACAGGGATATCAGGGACTACCCTCTGATCCTGTATCATTCAAGTGGGTGGCACTGTTCACCATGGCTAATAGCCACAGCTGAGCCTGAAGTAAATTTACCCTCCAAATCAAGGCCAATTCTCTGATTTTCCTTGTCAAATTGATGGTCAAGGGTCACGTACGTATCCTATGATAGATGTGGTGGTTGAATTGCTCAATGAGTGCATGGATTGCATGGATTAGTGTTTCTTGGCTCTCCTATCCTCCTAGGACCTCCATGGCAATGTGATATTCAATTGGTTAGAAAACATAATTCCTATCAATGCATGTGAATGAGTATGCAATTCGACAGGGCTTTGCTACTCAATTTATTATGCCTCTCTCTCTATTTTCCCCAATTTAGAGGGGGATTATATAACAAATTATAAGGGCTAGGGGTAGCTTCATGAGGAAGTTAAGATCAATATTGGGTAGTTGAGCCTATTGGATGGAAGGATACAAAACCTTCCTCACTCAAACCGCTCCAATCCACAACCAATTGGTCGTTGCAATTGATTTTGGGTTAGATGAAGGCCAAATGAATTTGAGTCCTGACCATGGCTAACATGTGCGGTCAACACAACTAACTGTGGGTGTCAGTAGCATCTAGAACTAACTAGGCAAAGGTACCCAAATGAGTGGTAAAAACCACTGCCATACCTTAGAATTTATCCAAGGTATTCCATATGGTCCTCTAGCATGTCCCATATGAGTAGTCGCCTTGACATGACATGTTTTAGGTGTCTACACAACCCTACTATTATCAAATTTAATAAATTAAATAAATCCAACATCAATGCCACCACATGGTTGAAGTCATGGAGCTCCAAAAACTCTACATATGTAGCCCATGTTTGATAAGGAACAGTGTTAGATCCCATCAACATGTAATGGTCCACATTGAAGATGACCCTACTGGTGTAGAAGCCAAAAAATGAAATGACTCTGGAGGACTGCCAGGTCGAGGTGACTTAGGAAGACTTGACTCATTTTCCCATGGATGATGAGTGGAGCAAGGCTCGGACTCATATGGGGATAATTTATCAAAATGCATAATATTACAAAGAAAAATTCCTTTGGGTAGAGCAGTCAAGAAAGCATTTAGAAGAAGCCCTTCACCAGCAGAAAACCATAGATAAGGCTTTGAAAAATATATCCAAGAAATGGGAAGAGAGGTTCAATGAGGTCACCCCTTACAAAGGGAGATCAGCAAATGCTGAAGAACAAATTCAAATGCTACAATATCAAGTTGAAGACCTCAAGAAGCAGCTATCTGACAGTGCAGACAAGACCATCAGACTGACCAAAGAGAGCAAAAATAGTCCGAAAGGAGATGCTCGAAAAGGTTAGCCAGATAATCCTAAAGGCTATACCCACATTAGTTTACCTACTCAAACTACAAAGTATGCTAGGCTAGGTAGAAGATGAGTTTGAAGCATCAATAAAGCTCCTAGAAACAAGGGTGTCAATCACTAATAAAATTTAGGTCCTGGTAGTTAGCACTTAGGTGATAGTAGGGTACATAGCTCACGATGCAAATTGGTCTCAAGCCAAGTTGGTTGCCCAGAATTTCTTCAAAAGACACAAGTTGATAACAAAAGGTGCAAGGATAATGCACAAGCTAAAGACAGAGGCTAAAGCAATTATCAAACATGTGGGTATAGCCAAAAATTGTGGCATGCCTAGCATCTATGATAGAAATTCAAAACTCCTGGTAGAATATGAGCTGAAAGCCTCTTAGAGAAAGTTCCTAGAATATGAATTCGAGATTGATAGTTGGGAAGAGCTAGTTCAAGAAAATTCAATATTCACTATGGCTAAGGATATCACACAATTGAACGCTTGTCTACATGAACTAAGTTTAAAAGCAAAATATCTATCGTATGATAAGGTCAAAGAGCTGGAATACCTATATATCACATTCAAGGAAAATGTAGATATAGAAAAAGGGACCTAGAAGAATGTCTGCACCACCTACAATGAGGTTTTTCTAGAAAAGAACAAGCAAGAAAAGGAGAAAAAAATAAAATCCAAGAAGGCCTCATCCAGCAGTGCACCACCTTCGGGTCAAAAGGAAATAGGAAATTCTAGCGGAAGTACTCTGGAAGAATGATCACTTCAAATAAAGTTTTATTATTATTTTTTCTGTCTACTTGGTATATTTCCCCTTATTTCCCTTATTATTATTATTATTTTCTTTTTCGACTCCGTTCCCCAATGGATAAAGGCTCTAGGTTCTAACATTCAGCTAACAGAATTACCCTAGGAGGTGCCAAGAATGTTGGTCAAAATGACCACATCCAGGAAAGAAGGAATAATCTCCTCCAGATACTAAGTATAGAGATCAAAAGTTGTGACAATGTGATATTTTGAAAGTAATGTAGTATACCAAGATCGAAAGTCATGATGGCATGAAATTTTTAAGGCCAAGGACCAAGTAGAGGCCAAAATTCATGATGGTGCAATATTTTGAAGGCCAAGGACCAAGCAGAGGCCAAAAGTTGTGATGGTATGAAATTTTGAATGTCAATGACCAAGAAAAGGTTAAAAGTCATGATGGTGCATCATTTTGAAGGCCAAGGACCAAACAGAGGCTGAAAGTTGTGATGGCACAACATTTTGAATGCCAAGGACCAATCAGAGACCAAAAGTCATGATGGCATGACATTTTGAAGGCCAAGGACCAAGTAGAGGCTAAAAGTCATGATGGCATGACATTTTGAGGGCCAAGGACCAAGAAGAGGCCAAAATTCATGATGGCATGATATTTTTAAGGCCATGGATACCACAAAGTCTGAGACATCGAAGAAATATTTATGTAACAAGAATATCCCAACCTCTTTCAGTTAGAAGCTCCATCACTCCTTAAATTTCTTCTATACCAGAATGAGCCTACGGGTATACTATTGTAACAACTTTTAGTTTTATGTTATGTAAAACTCTTAAATATAGAATGAGTGACCTAAGAAAATGGTCAGTTCTTAGGCATTTACAAGGCTATGTATATAGACTTCTGAAAGCTAAATAAAGATCTACAGTCTGGTTCTTGGCTCATTGGTGTTTTGAAATCAAGTATGTATGTGTTGTCTATTGCTAATTAAATCTAGTTTGATTGTAACCCACATCAATTCTTAATATGAATTCCTGCATTAACATTATGTTAGATCTACAATTTAACTTCACAAATAGAGTTGTATTATCATAAAGTATTCACCAGGGGTTTTAGTTTCTACATTTTGGTTCTATTATGCTTCTCTGCAAAAGGCTATGATAGTAGTTGTTGTTGTTGCTTAATCTATACCATTTTAATCCTCTAGCCATAGCTATATTTCCCTCTCTTTATGCATCTCTCTCTTTTCCCTTTTCCTAAAAGAAGAAAGGAACCAACATCCTCTGGATATTGAACCAGGTAGAATCTATTCGAACCTGGTCTTTCAATAATGGCAAAGTCTTAGGTGCAAATGTAACCAAAGGTATATTTTTCTCCAACAGGAACTGTAAACCCAACCAATTATTTGGGGAAATAACCCCCATTACCCTCTATAGAGGAATTATTGAAAACAACTCCTAGTCATTCTACTCCTCCAAATATATTTCCCCTAGTAGACCAATGTCCTAATTGGTCCTTCCAACACAACCATCCCTTTTGAAATTAAGAGAGTAATATTCCTATAATTCTATTCCTCCTACCTCTAAAACTACCTCCTTTGACCTATTTAACCTTTCTAATTTTAGTACAAAACCTATGAATCCCTAACCAAACCCCTCAATAACTCCTCAATTTCCTATGCTTCTTAGTTAAATCCCTCTCTTAATCCAAATCCTCAAATATATCCTTTTATTAACATTGAAAATACTTTTCCATCATCATAGGTTCCACTAATTCTGATAAATCAACCCTCTCCTAAAGTCCAAACTCTTATGTACCAAGTACAACAATTAAATCAACAAATGTCTTCACTCCAAGGATTTTTGAAGCAAATATGCATGTACAATCAACCATTGGACCCAATTATGGCTAACCATCCTTTATAAAATTATTTTAAAGTCTCTAAGTTACCCAAGTACAATAGAAAAAGTGATCTTGTGAGTCATATAAAAATCTTCATGATTTCTTGTGTAAGGAAAACATATAGAAATTGCTATTACTAGAAATATTCCCAGAAAGTCTTGCAGGGTTAGCATTGGAATGCTATTAGAAATTACCTCATTATTCTCTTAGGAGTTTTAGAGAATTAGGAGATAAATTTATCCAGCAATACACTATTTATATAGAGGAAACTACTACCCTCACTAATTTATGTCAATTAAAGCAAGGGAAGGATACAAATTTATTAAGTTTTTTGAAAAGGTGGTCATTTATGGTAAAATTAGAATATAAACCCCATCCAAAGGATCTTCTTAGTGTCTTTCAGAATAATCTTAGTAAACACCTATCTGATCCCTTGGAAATTTCCATACTACCTTCTTTTGAACACACCATTCAATTGGCCAAACAAGGAGAATATGCCTTCATTAGTAAGGGGCAATTAAATCTTAATAAGGAGGAGGACAAATCCTATTATAATCAAAAGGGACAATAGAGGAATAAACATGTTATAGGAGATGGAGTCATTGACTCTAGATAAAGCAACAACAGTGGAAGTATCATAGCATCCTTTAGAAACTTATATTGAACAAACAAAAAAGGCCTAGGAGGAAATATACCATATTAGATCAACTCCCCTCCACCATTCTAGAATAACTTCTAGAGGTAAAAATGGTTGAACTCTTTATTAGGACATCTACTAGCTTAGGCATAATTTACTAGCATAGGCTTATTTTGTTATTTTCTAGCTAGTATAGGATTATTTTATTTTATTACTATGTAATATGTGAGCTTCCATTGCTCATGTTTTCTTTCTATCTAGTATATTGTTATGAAGCTTCCTTAGTCGTTAGCTTATGCATTCTAAGATAGTCTAGTGGTAATATTTTCTTGTTTTTTAAGATTAAGTAAGATTGTTACCCTTTGGAAAACTTTTTGTCATCATGAAGCAATAATTTTATGTTACCATATAGTAACCACTTCATCCTCATTAAGTGGCAACTTTACGTTTCCCTCTAGTGAATACATAGTCCCTATCAAGTGATGATGTCACCATGTTTAGGTGGGCTGATGATTTTCAACATAGTAGTTGACACCTTTTGATGAACAACTATTGGCTAGATATCTTCCAACTTTCATGCAACAACCTACCCTTTTATGATGATTCAAGTAAACTATGCCTAGCAAATAGGAAAATAGGAGACATCAAATGAATTGTGTATTTTTTCCTGGTGACCTTCATATTTTTTGACAACTACCATTTGCAATTATGACATGTGATAGAGATCGACAAGGCATGAGAGAACATATTGCTTTTCAATGAGGTGGATGTAAGTTTTCTGGTTGCATTAATATAATTCAGCTGATGTAGGGTTTATCTCTAGTGAGGCAACGTAATATTGCAAATTGGCGATGTAAAACACAACAAACTTCCCAACCGACATTTGTAAAAATCTTAATAGTGCAAATTTTAATAGTCGATGGGAATTTAATCTAAGGAAAAATCCTTAGATAGATTAATATAATTTTTAATTAGTTATCTAAATTAATAATGTAATTTCTAAGTAATTAATTAATTGATTTGATTTAAATTATATTCTTAATTAGTTAATCAAGTTCTTGTGTTTAGTTAATATCAATTAAATCAATCAATCAATGAATTTTGATTAGGGAAATTAATTAATTAGTTTAATTAAATAATTAATTATTTTATAAAGGCAAATTCCAATTCAAAACTCAATTATTGACTTATCTTTCCATTTTTGTATTAAGCCAAAAGAGCCAAAAGAAAGGATTATTTTGTAATTAGACTAGCATTGTTGTCATTGAATCAAGTTAGTCTAAAAATTCCCTTAGCTACACCTAACTTATACCCATTATGATATGGAATTCAATTTGGTAGAGTATATGGTTTCCTTAGCCAATATAGTTGGTAATTTGGCCAATAAGGTCAATGATATAACAATCCAAAACACCCCAGATGTGAATATATACAATAATGATCTTTGTGCTAAGACTAAATGTGAAGTCAAACCATATGATGGTTCTAGAAATCCAGATGTCCTATGTAGTTGGATATTGGACATGAAGATTTGTTCTCCTACACTGATATTCCTACTAAAGAGAAGGTTTCTTTTGTAAAACTCAAATTGTCTATGTTAGCAAATATTTTATGGTTTTAGAACCATCCCATAAAATCAAGAGAAAGAGAGAAAAGTAGCATATATTGTTGAGAATGAAGTGATACATTTGGATGGGGCTGTGAGGCCCTTTATAAAGGAGGATAGATTCCTTGCCCAACACTCTACCTAGTTGTACAAGGAGACACCTTGCACATTGACACTTGTGCATTTATTACATGGCTTGAAGTAACTAGTTAAATTCTTTCAGAAGTAATCTCTTATTCTAGTGAATTACATTTTATGACCAAATAATGTAATATACTCTAACACCCCCATGTATTACATTATTTGGTATGAAATTCTCATGAATTGCATAGATGATCTCTGAATATTTGAAAATTTGTTTTTCCAAGTGCTTTTATAAAAATATCTGCAATTTGATCTTATTTAGAGACATGCTTGAGGATGATATGATGGTTTTGAAAATGTTCCCTGATGAAATGACATTGAGCTTCAATGTGTTTTGTCATTTCACGTATAATTGGATTTTTTATTAGGTTGAGTTCTCCTTGATTATCATAGAATATCATGGTCAGAGTTTGTTTGATCCCTATATATGATATTATGTATTGTAACCATAAGGCTTCACAGGTTGTATCTCTTACTGCTCAATATTTTTCTTTTGTTTATGACTATGCCATTGTATGTTGTTTCTTACTATATGAATATATGGATCCTAACCCAAGATAGAAGACATATCTTGAGGTATATTTCCTGTCATCAATGGATCCTACATTATATGAATCTGAGTACCCCTGTAGGCAAAAATATTTATCATTCTTGATATAAGTTAGTCCATAATTAGTAATTTTCTTAACATATTACAACATTATTTTTGTGGCTTTCCAATGACTTTCTCTTGGTTCTTGTATGAATCATAAAAGAAAATTTACTGCAAATGCTATGTCTGGTCAACTGTTTATCACGTATAGAAGACTTCCAATTAAATGGTGATATATGGTTGCTGAGACCAATGGCGTTTCATCATTTTTGGAAAATTGAATCCCTTGTTCCATTGGTGTATCTTTAGAATTAATTCTTTTATTATATACTTTTTGAGCAAGGCCTCTGCATACTTTGATTGAGTGATAGTTATCTTATCCTTCCTTGATGAATCTCGAGACCAAGATAATAGTTCATTAGACCTAGATCTACCTTTTCTAGATCTCCTTTGATATCACTTATTAATTTTTTAGAACTTCCAGTGATTACTATATCATCTACATATACTATGATAATGACTGTCATTTCCAATTATCTTGGTATATAAACTAGGATCTGACATGCTCCTTTTGAATTTATGCTATAATAAATGTTTTTTAATATTTATATTCCATGCTCTAGGTGCTTTTTTTAAACCATACAAAGATTTGTTCAATTTTCATACCTTATCTTCTTATCCCTTGATGATGAATCCCTTTGGTTGTGTAATGTAGACTTCTTCTAAGTCACCATTAATAAAGGCACTTTTTACATCCATTTGAAGTAGTTTCCAACCCTTATGAGCTTCTAGTGCATATATTGTTCTGATGGTAGTCATTATAGATATTGGTGCAAACATTTCTTCATAATGAATTCCCTCTATTTAAGTGTATCCTTTGGCTACTAGTCGTGCTTTGTATTTATCAAGCGTGCCATCTGCTTTGTATTTGATCTTGTAAACCCATTTGCAACCTACTATTTTCTTCTCTAGAGGTAATTCTACTAGATCCCATGTCTTATTTTTTTGAAGTGAAGTATATTTTTATTCTATAACTTCTTTCCAGTGTGATTCATTCAGTGCTTAAAGTGTTGATGTTGGTTCTACTATATTGCATAGCATTCCTCTATTTATTTTGGTCAAACTTTGATTTTGAGGTCTAGTAGTGGTAAGATTTGGCATCCTTTCTTGATTTGATTCTCTGAGTGTATCTCTTAGTCATATTGGTTCTTTCCTAAGAGGATCTATATATGCATCTATATCTTGATTTTGAGATCCTGATTCTGATTCCTCACTTGTTGTGTCTTAATTGGAAGGATTTAGAATAATTTTTGTATCATTATTGGTCTCTTTTGTATTGATCTTGATATTTTTATCAAAGATTACATATCTGCTAATGTAAACTTTCTTTGTGTATGGATCTAGTATTCTATACCCTATATATTTACTGTCATAACTGATAAATATTCCTGACATGGTTTTGTCATATAATTTAGTCCTATTTTGTTTTGTAATATGCATGTAAGCCTTACACCCAAAAAACTTCAATTTTACTATATTTGGCTTATGTCCTGACCATGCTTCTTCTAGTGTAATATGTTTGATAACCCTTTATGGTAATCTATTTTGTATGTAGACTTTTGTTTGCACTAATTTTTCCCAATATTAATGATCAAGTTGAGTCTCCTTCAACATACATCTTACCATTTCTATTATTGATCTATTTCTTCTTTCTGCAATTCCATTTTGTTGAGGTGAATATGTTGTAGTAAGTTTTCTTTTAATTCCATTTTATTCTAAGAATGAATCAAACTCTTTTGAAACAAATTATCCTCCTCTGTTTGAATGAAGTAATTTTATAGTCTTTCCTAATTCTTTCTCCACTTGAAATTTGAACTACTTGAAATGACCAAATGCTTCGAATTTGTGTTTCATGAAATATATCCATATTTTTCTAGTGTGATCATCAACGAATAATTGAAAGTACTTATGACCTTCAATACTACCAATTTTCATTGGTCCACATAAATCTGTATATATATTTCCAAGGGTTTTTGAGCCTTGTGTTGATGTAGTTTGAAGGGAACTCTATGTTGTTTTCCTGCTAAGCATTCTGGACATATAGTAGCTTCTAGAGAAAATTTGGGTATTCCCTCAACCATATGATACTTGAATAATTCTTTTATTGATGATTCACTAGTGTGTCCTAGTAGCTTATGCCATATATATGATGTTTTAATTGAAAAAGTTGAATGTGTAGCATTATTTAGAACAAATAAACCATTTCTATAAGACCTTGATGCTATCATTCTTCCTTGTTTAGAAATGTAACATTGTTTCCTTTTAGCGAGGAATTTAAAATCAGCAGTCATTATTTGATCCATAAGTTGAGATACAGAAAGAATATTAGTAGTTAATTTGGGAACATACAATATATTTTTTACTATCCCTTTTACTTCTTGTAGGTTTACTAATATGTCCCCTATTCCCTTCACCTCATATGTTTTGCTATCTACTACAACAACTAATTTCTCATTTATATTTTTTAGGGAGTTGAACCAATGAATATTTCTAGTCATATGCTTACTTGCTCTTGAGTCTATATACCAATGATCCATGATATATTTTTTTATAGAGGGTTTTTATTGAATTCCTTATGTCTCCCTAGATTAATATAGTGCTTTTGAGAATAGTAGTTCAATATTTGACTTAATTTTGTAATGTTTTTTATGTAGCAAAAATTAACTTCTTTTACACCTTATTACTCTTATTGAACTTAAGCACTTTTCAATTTGATGAGGTCTTAATGGTTGGATTTCCTTTGTCCCCTTAATGTGGTTTTGAGACAAGTATATCATTAAATTTCCAACTCTTGATATTCCTTAATAACCTCCTTTTATAGCCTTTAATAATTTGATATTTAATGTTTCTAAATTCCAATTTCCTACTTTGATGTAGTATTCCTTATAACTCCCTAATTTGGAATGTTATAAAATTATAATATTTGCAGTAATTTTTATTTTTCCAAGTTGAAAACCTTATTTATCCTATGTTTAAATTGTAAACATTAGGCTATATATTTTCCTTTTAGTATTGCTTTGAAATATGGTTGATTTCCTAATTGCTTCAACCTTATAGGTCATTTTTAATGAAAGCAAATTATACAAGGTAGATTCTTACCTTAATGAAGCTTTAAATCTCTACATATTCAATGATGGATTCATATGTAAATGGTAGTGATGTTCAATGTTCTCTTAGATGCTATGAGCAATGGCATACTTCGATTTTACCTTGACTTCAATGCTTGAATGGTGGCATCTCAATTATGGCCTATTTGATCTGCTTTGAATACCTTGATTGAGATATTTTAATGCTCTTCTTACTGCACTTCACTGCTGCTCCGAATTATTTTTTCCTCCTTGGTATTGGATGCCTTAAATAGAAAAATGACCTTCTTATCATAGTGGTTTCTTTCAATGCTCAATTATGCTACTAGACAACTTTCATGGTGCCTTCTTTCAATGCTTGACGATGATTTTCGTTCAATGCTCGATGATGTTATTCGTTGTAGAATGAAGATGTTACAATCTCAATGTAAATTCTTGCTTAGGTGTTACTATTGGAAATTTGAGTTAATTTGAGCTATTTTATGTTGTCATTGATGTCACATGGATCATTGATATCACATGTATCACATTTGGTTTTAGTGGTCAAAATATTTCATAAATAAGCAATTATGATATTTTGGAAAGCATGGCTATTTATAGGATTTTTATGAAAACCAAGGAAGGCAAAATAAAAGGTTTTATTTAAAACCATGGTGGGATTATGTGGAAAGGGATTTTCTTAAAAGCCAAGGTGGAATTTTGTTTCATCAAAAAAGGACCTCCGGTGATGAAGATATTAAATTTTAAAGTTTAAGTTTAAATTAATGGAGGGCCGACCTATGTGCAATTAATGGAGGATGGCATATATATACATGTAAAGGTTTCAATTTATTTTAGAAAGGTGGCATATTATATATCTTCGAAAAGTTTATTTAGATGGCTATTTAATTAACTTATTTAGGAGGAGAAATAAGGTGTGTGTAAATAGATATTTCTGATTTTGCAAAGGGTTTCCAAAAGTAAAGTTTACCTTTTTCTTTTTCAAGAGGATTAATTCTTTCATGAGGTGACAAGGTATGCAATATTGTGATTTATTTTATTTTATGGTATAAGTGGTTTTGGGAGTGAAAATGTTATGCAATGTTATGATTTATTTTATTTTATGGTACAAGTGGTTTTAGGAGAGATAAGGAAGTTGTGCAATTAAAAGCCTTGGTGATGGTTATTGAAAAGTGAAGTAATGTTGATTATTTTGTGATCTACTAACCCTTGTGAAGATTGTCAAAAGAACTTTGTGATTGTGGAAGATTTACAAAGAGGTTTTTTCATCTTCATAAAAGGTATGGGTACATTATCCTATTGAATGTTTATGGTGGTTGATTTCTAAAATTTCATTGGAGATAAAAGGATTGATTGTGGTTTCCTTTTAGAAAGTGATTGGTTTAATGCTTTAAGGTTTTCTATTTTGAGAGTTGAGGTTAAACCTTGTTTTATAAGAATTGTTATTGAAGCCCATTGGTTGTGAAAGAACTTGAGTTAGAAAAGAACATTGGTATCATTGTTATGTGAGATTTGTGGTTGAGTATTGTTGGAAACATTTGAGTTGGTTGATACATACTTGGACTAGGGTTGTGTGAGAAAGAGTTGTCCCTTATGATGATTGGTTGAGTTGAGTTGATTAAGCCTAGTCAAGTGATGTGTGCAGTGATTGTTCAAGTTCTATGAAACAAACTATTCCATCATTCTATGCTAATTTGAGATTAATGTTAGAACATATTGATTCTCTAACAATTCTTGTTATGGTTCTATAAGACTTGAGTTGAGGTTGATTTGAGTTGAGAGTGATATTAGAACATATTGAGTCTCTAGCAATTCTATTTATGCTTCTATGAGTTGATTTGAGATTTATTTGGATTGAGAGTGAGTTTAGAACATATTGAGTCTCTAAAAATTCTCTTTATGCTTCTATGAGTTGATTTGAGATTTATTTGGGTTGAGAGTGAGATTAGAACATATTGAGTCTCTAACAATTCTCTTTATGCTTCTATGAAGTTAATTTGAGTTGATATTACCATTCATTGTTGAGTTCATTTTGAGTACTACTTGAGCATGATTGATTGAGCCTTTGAGAAGGCCTTTGGGATAGATTTGCGGATAGTTTTGGGATAGCTTTGTGGACAGCTTTGTGGAAATATTTGTAGAGCATATTTGGGCAAGTTCTTGGTGAGCTTGCTAGAGCAGATTTGGGTAAGTTCTTGGTGAGCTTGCTAGAGCATATTTGGGCAAGTTCTTGGTGAGCTTGCTAGAGTAGATTTGGGCAAGTTCTTGGTGAGCTTTCTAGAGCAGAATTAGACAAGTTATTTGTGAGCTTGCTAGAGCAAAATTGGGTAAGTTCTTGGTGAGCTTGCTTGAGCATATTTGACAAGTTATGTGTGAGCTTGTTAAGTAGGTTCTGTGTGAGCCTATTATGCAAGTTCTGTGTGAGCCTATTGATCAGGTTATTAGTGAGCCTATTGATAGAGCTTTGGAGGTGACAGAATACAAAGGACATAGTCTCAGTGGATAGAGATCTAGTAGCTAGCACAGTTGAAGATAGATCTAAGTGAGGAGTCTTCAAGTGGAGAGAGGTCCACCAATCAGTGCAGTAAGGAGATAGAGTCTTCTATAAGATCACATAGCCAGAGTAGAAGGGGAAAGAGTTCTCCTATGGAAGAGATCCACGAACTTGATATTAGGGGATCAACATCTCCTTTGGACATATATCCATAAATATTGTAATTGGGAGTGATTTCCAAAGAGATTGATTGAGAAAGTTTTAGTAAAGTATTTTCTTCATGGAGTAGCCCACATTGGCTGAACCACGTAAATTATGGTGTCTCTATTGTGTATGGTTTCTTTGCATTGATTTGATTACTGCTATTGATACTGCTATCTTTACACAACATAATATTGAATTGGAAGAAAAAGTAAAAAGTGGTATTATACTGTTCACCCCCCTCTCAGTATAAGCTTGTGTTCTTCAGTTACCCCTTATTCAATATTCTTTATGCTATCCTACATAACACTTATTTGAATTATTCCTTCGATGCATGTGATATCTTGAATGTTATTTCAAAAATTCATATGAAAGGTGTTAGGGTTTCTTTTAAGGTGACAAGTGGTACCTTCTTTCCTTTGCTTGTCCTAGACTTATAATGTATTCTTGCGCACTACTCCAATGTATGTTTCCACCTTTTCATTTGCTATATTTTGATGATTTTGAGTTGGTTTTAGCTTATTTGTGTTGTGGTAGAGCTCGGGTGGCTTTGAGCGGTACCTCTATGGAGCTTGAGCATCACTTTGGTAGAGACTTTGTGATACTCCTTGCATGATATATACTGCTTCTTTATTGTATGTCTAGCTCTGGTATTGCCTTATTTTACCTTGTGCTTTTCTTCCTTCTTTCAAATTAATTTGTAGTTACCTTTGTAGATAATTCTTCTCCTTATGTTATACTTGAATATATCTTGATACGGCTATTCACAACCATGGATGAGAGAGGCTTTTTTTGCCTCACTTGGAGAATGCTTCTATACGATTGCCTTGGATTGTATTTCTCCTTGTGAAGAGTGTACCCTTTTGAAATTAAAAACCTATCCTTCTTCCTATGTATGGAATATTAGAGTAGTGTAATATAATGTAAATACTTTTAAGAATATAATACCTCTTTGCACCTCTTTTATAATCTTTGGTTTTATGGCAGCTTTTAAAGTAGGTAATGGCTGATTTGATGTTGTCTCTTTTGCTAGACAACTCTCTCCTTTTCTTGGTGAATTTGATAATAAACCCAAGCTAATAACCATGTAGATAGAAGATCTTTTTGTAGAAGTAATTTCTACACTATTTTTATAAATAGTATTTAGTGCACTTTGAATCTAAGATTCACCAAGTCTCAATTTGAAGCTTCTATTGCTGATTTTGATGGTGGATTTCCTCTCCACTCATTGGAGGAATAAGATTTGATGCACCGAATAGTGTATCTAGAAACTTTTATAATCTACTGGTTTTGTGCTCTTGATCTTCAACAATCAACAAACACAAACTAACCTATTTTTTGAGTAACTAGTTAAGGATAACTAGTATAGTGCTAATGGATTAATAATGCACTTTTCAATGGAAACAATAATCTCACCTTATTGGTATTGTAAATAAAATCTCAAAATAATTTCAATTGCACTTAATAATATCCATAACTTTTAATAGTAATATGTAATAAACCCTTAATGAATATTCTGCAAGTTTTCACTACAATCAATATTGTAGGATATAGTCTTCTTGCTTTCTAGATAGAAAATAGGTAGATGATAATTTTATTGCTTTCAAAAATATCCAACTCCTATCTAATGTGCAAATAATACTTTAAATGAATTATCTTTTTTGCACTTTCTTGAAGACTATAAAATGAGCCCTTCTTCTTGCAACTTTAATCCAAATATAGTGCTTAATGGAATTTGATAAAAAACTCTAATCTAAAGTTCAACTGATTGCACCCCTAGTTACTTACCTCTTTTATGGCTTATGAAGTAGATGTAGATCTTGGTATTTTTGATTCACCAAATTTCTACACTCTAATGGATGAATTTGTAGCTTCTTGCTGGTTGTTTAGAACAACTTTCCACTTAACAAAATTGTAGCCTTGAACTTTTTGTCTTGAGCCTAGAGTTTGGTGGCTTGATACTTCTAGTGATATTTTAGAGAAATCCTTTCTCTAAAATTTGTCTTATTGCTATGAGTGGTAATCCCCAAATCTCCTGGATTTGGTAGGCTTCTTCTATCCGAATATTCCTTCAATATTCTTGTTGCAGTATGACTTCAAACAAAATCTTCTTCTTCTCAAGATTCTAAATGTCTTAAGATATTCACTGGATTCTTATTTTAGATTTGGCACTCCTTACCAAATTCTTCTTTTGGTATTTGACACTCCTTGCCAAATTATTCTTTTGGGATTATACACTCCTTACTAAATTCTTCTTCTCTTGGGCTTGTTTTTAGATAGCGATAATTGTCCTAAGTCCTTCACTATCAAGAGCTTCTCCTTGGTAGTCTTAAATTAACAAAGGATATCACCAATATATTATTTCTCATGAAATATTCTCTAGAGTCTCTTCTTGATTATTGCAATAAGGCTTCTATGGCCTTTTCTAATCCTATTGATCGACTATGGCTCTTTCTATCAAGTGGTGGTGTTTGCATGCAACGGTGCATAGTGGTAGGTCTGATTTGCAAGGATGTGGTCCAATAGTAGAAATGGTAGATTTATCTATTCATCTCTAGATTAATTGTGGCTCTGATACCATTGATGATTTTAAAACCATCCCATTAAATCAAGAGAAAGAGAGAAAGAGAAAAGCAACATATATTATTGAGAATGAAGTGATACATTTGGATGGGCTTGTGAGGTCCTTTATAAAGGAGGATAAATTTCTTGCCCAAGACTCTACCTAGTTGTACAAGAAGATACCTTGTACATTGACACTTGTGCATTTATTACATTGCTTGAAGTAACTACTTAACTTTCTCCAGAAGTAATATCTTATTCTAGTGAATTACATTGTATGATCAAATAATGTAATATAATCTAACAATAATTTTATAATGAAACGAAAAGAAGGCAAAAATTCAATTGAAACTTGGGATGGCCTAATCATGGACTTGAAGGAAATATTATATCCTTCAAACTCTAAGTAATATATCAATGTAAATGGTTTAGATTAAGGCAAAGAAACAACATGTATGTGTAATATTACATATTCGAATTTAATAGGTTGTGGATTTTACTTGGTATGAAATATGTAGTTGAATCACTCATCACCAAATTTAAGTGTGGCTTGTAGGAGCATTTGTATAGGGAGTTGAAATACATTCCCTTATCCACACTTGATGTTGTTAGAAATACTAAGTTGTCATTGATGTCAAAGGTGCATGGTATTCAAGGCAGAAATATTCTTCAAGGATGATAAGTTTATAAGGTTGGACAATATATCAATAATGTCAGAGATGGACTTGATAAATAGCAAATAGCAGAAAATCATCCAAGGTAAATATATATCTCAAGGGGAGCAAATAAAAGTATATTTAAAAGTAAGGCAAGTATATTATAATATTTAAATATCAAATTTAAATATTATAAAGAGAAGGACAAAGGTTTGACATATTTAAATCAAAGGATTTAAATATATAAGAGTTAAAAAAATGAATATTATAATATTTAAATCATAGGTTTAAATATTATAACCTAAAGTGTTTTAAAACATTAATGCATCGACATATTTGGAGATGATAGAAAGTCAAAGCCAAAAAATAATAGCCAACATTCTTATTGAAGACAATGGAAAACATATTAATATAAGGTATCATTTCACATTTGAGTGGGCAAGTAATCGATTGATCCCCGTGGTGAGTGCAAGCAGCATAGAGAGGAGAATAACAGCGAAAAATTGGGCAGTGAAATATAAGGATAAATAACAATTTTACCCATTTTAATTCCATCCACTGGGGTAGCCCATATGGACTTCTTGATTGCATGGAGCACTACAGTGTAGGAGGTTAAGATTTTGATTCTGGTTGATGTCATTTTACTAAAGAGTGAAGGCAAAATTAATGACATATATATCATTTTTTGCACCTTTAGTTCCATCTACTGGGTAGCCCAGACAGTCACCTAGCTTGTGTGGAAGCACTATAGGGATCAAATTCCTTTGATGTCATTTTGCTATGGTTTTAATGTTTGAGGGAGTGCAAATACAAGGATAAATATTTGGGCACCCTTTTTGGTTTCATGTGTTGTGGTAGCACAGTTGGTCACGAGCACTTGTGATAGCACTATGCTTCAAGAAAATTTGGGATCGAATCCCGTCGCAGTTGTGCAAGGTATTTAAAGTTTTTCTTTATCACATTTAATTAAGGGAGAAATAAGATTCATGGTGCTAGTGTAGAATTATATTTTTGCATATTAAATAAAGGGGAGATATAAGGGTTGTGATGTTAGTATAAGGTTTCATTTTTGAAAATTAATAAAAGAAGATATAAGGGATTTAGTTGTTAATAAAGATTTACATTGTGAGTTTCAAAAAGGGAGATATAAGCAGTTAATTTTTAAGCTTTATTATGTATGTTTTTGATAAGGGATTTTAAAGTGATTGATTTGATATTTAATCAAGAAAATAAAAATAGAATTGCTAACTATATTTTGAAGGGATAAATAAAAGGAAAATTATTTTTGTCAAGACAGGTTTGGAAAGCTCCTACAAAATAATATCATCATCATTGAGGTAAATTTAGAGGTATGGTGATTTAAAACCTTTCTCAAAATGGTTTTGTTTGAGGAAAATATTTATTTTATCATATAGTGGGAGGTATAAGGAATTATTGGATGTGCATTGCTTTTGCATTAAATTGGAAGTAAATGGACAAGGGTTATAGATAAGATTTGAAAGTAAATTTGTGAATTGTTCATGATTGATTTTGGGAGTAGATGAGAAGGATAGTTTTGTGCATTGTGATTTTTTTTGAAGTGAATGTGGAAATAAGCAAAATAGTATAGTCTCACACAAATAGAAGGGTTGTTTTAAAGCAAGTAAAAGTGTCGCAAAGCATGAGGATAGTGTGAAAGAATTCCATTGAAAAGAAGGATACATTTAACTATCTACAAAAGGGAAGGAAAGATACAAATCAACAATTACAAGGTCAGTTATCAAGTGCTAGACTGGAGCTACCTTTCAATGTAATAAGTGTGAGACATATGGAAGCAACAGACTTAATTAATGTGAAGAACATATTGGGCATTTGATTGGTGCATATCATTCTCTATATGTTCATGAAGATAAAATAATTCTTGGTATAATATGTTTGAATTACTTTAGTCGAGGAAATCACATTAAAAAATAGGTGAAGAACTTGATGACATCATTATGCAATATTTTGCAATAGATTAGGATTGTTTGTATACAAGTTATGGAATAGATTTGAGCAGGTTTTGTGAGTAGGTTTTGGAGTAGATTTGAGTAGGTTTTGTGAGTAGGTCTTGGAGTATATTTGAGCATGTTTTATAAGTATATTTTGGAGCATATTTGAGTAGTTTTTGTGAGCATATTATGGAGCATATTTGAGCAAGTTTTGGAGTAGATTTGAAGTAGTGTTTGTGAGTAGGTTTGTGAGCAATATTTGAGAATACACCTTAGTAGAGTGTTGATAAAACTTGAGAGAGGGGATTGGTGTCTCCTATGTATTGGTTTCCATGAACTAGTGAGAGAGGATTGGTTTCTCCTATGGATTTGTTTCCACGAACTTGAGAGGGGATTGGTGTATCTTGTGGATTGGTGTCCATAAACTAGTGATAGGGATTGGTGTTTCCTATGGATTGGTGTCCACACACTTGATATGGGATTGGTGTCTCATGTGGATTGGTGTACATAAACTAGAGTAGAGGGGATTGGTGTCTCATGTTTATTAGTGTCCACAAACCATAGTAGATGGTATTGGTGTCTCTTGTGGATTGGTGTCCATGAACTTGAGATAGGATTGGTGTCTCCTATGGTTTATTTTCCATGAACTTGAGAGGGTATTGGTGTCTCCTGTGGATTGGTATCCATAAAATTGAGAGGGGATTGGTGTATCTTGTGGATTGGTTTCCATGAAATTAAGAGGGTATTCCTATGGATTAGTATCCATGAATATTGTAATAGGGGATTGGTGTCTCCTATGGATTAGTATCCATGAATATTGTAATAGGGGATTTGTGTCTCCTGTGGATTGGTGCCCATGAAATTTGTTGAGAAATTTATAAGCAATATTTCTCTATGGATGTAGCCCATATTGGGTGAACCACATTAAATCTTAGTCTCTCCTATATCTGATGATTTGTGCATTGTTTCATTACTACATTGATATTATTATTGTTATCATTTATATTGAAAAGTAAAAAGTTTTATCTTATACTATTCACCCCCCTCTCAGTATAAGCTTATGTTCTTCAATTGGTATCAGAGAAGGCTCCTTTGTGAAATTATAATAGCTTGAAGGAAGATCTTAGAGAAACATAAGTGGCTAATCATAAAGAGTTTTCATAAATCAGGGCACAGTTGTTTTATAGGACTAAATATACTTTCTAGAGTGTGAGGATGAGGATTTATTTGATGGCACATGGATATGACACGTTTCAATCCATTAAGAATGGATTCACACCATATATTACTCATCCCATGAATGAAAATGGTAAGAAACCATATGAAAATAATGCCAAGGCAATGAATGCAATATTAAGTGGGTTATGTGAATCAAAGTTTGTGAAATTCATGCAATGCACTTCAAAAAAATAAATATGGGACAAGTTACAGAGAACTTATGAAAGAGATGACAAGGTTAAAATAGAAAAATTGTAAACCCACAGGAGGAAGTTTGAAGATTTGAAGATGAAATATGAAGAAGATATTGCTAGGTATCTACTTATTTTTTATGAGGTTTTCAACACCATCTGTGGACTTGGAGAAAATAGTGAATACTATAAGATTGTTCAAAAAATCTTGAGATCACTTCCCATGAGGTTTGATGCAAAGATTTCAGCAATTGAAGAAATGAAGGATCTCAAAACTTTGAGCATGGAAGAGCTACATGGGATTCTCACATCCTATGATACGAGGACAAAAAAATATCAATCATCCAAACAAGAGGTAACATTCAAAGCTTCAAATAAGATAAAGAATAAAGAACCAAAATCAAGTAAAGAATCAAGCAGTAGAGAAGAAGCTAATTTTGTGCAAAGGAATAATATGGGTCCAAGAAAACAAAAAGGTATGCAATCTGTGAAATGTTTTAACTATGATAACCTTGGTCACTATGCATATAATTGTCCACATGTTGGAAGTAGTAGCAATGAAGAAGAAAATGAATACAAGAAAAAGAAAGAAAGAAAATTTTATCATGAAAAGAAAAATATGTACGGTCAAGGCAAGCATGAGAAAAAGATATTTCAAAGACACAAGAAGATTTTTTATGTTGAAGAAGAAAGCAGTACTTCCAATAGCAGTAATGAAAACCTCACCGATAGTGAAAAAGAAAAATTTCTATTTTTGGCCATAGAAGAGAAAGAATATGATCTTGTATTTGAATACCAAGAAGAAGAGAAAGATTCAGAAAAGGAATAAGAAGCCATATTTGACATATAAGAGGAAATTATTTTTGCTCTTGAAGAGTTGAAAAGGTTTAGAAAGAAGAACTCAATATTGAAGGCTCAAGTACAAGAGGATTAGAAACAAAGGTAAAGATTCTACAAGAGCTCATCGACTTATAAGTAAAGGTTGAAGAGGCAAGGATAATTGAAGAAGGTTTGGTTGAACAGTTAAAGGTAAAAGAACTAGAGTGTAAAAGACTAGAACATGAAGCTATCATTCTAAGAAAAGGACTTGAAAAATTTAATGATAAGATATATCAGTTTAGGAAAAGATCAAAAAACTTGGATGATATTATCAAAGCATATAGATCTCCATTTATGAATATTGGACTTGGTTTTGAAGAAGGTCAAGAGAAACAAAAGGGGAAGTCAAGCTCAAAATAAATAGAAGCATCAATGAAATTAATTTAAGAAGAGCCTAATACCTATGCTGATATGTTGAGAAGTGGAAGAATCAATGAGGAAGAAAATAGTGCACCATCAAGGAACATGAACCATAACATAAAAAGCAAAGAAAGAAGCATGCGATCAAATCCTCCAAGGCAGGATGAATATTATTTTCAAGTTTATTATTTTTCATGTAATAATTTTGGTCATAAAGTTGTAAATTATAGAATAAATGTCAATTTATTTGCACCTTTCATGGACTACAACATCATTTGTTACAATTGCAATAATTTTGGGCATAAATAAAAATGGTGTAGAATAGTGTTCCCTAAGCCCTCAAAGTCAAGCAAGAAGAAGGATAGTCAACATGTTCAAAAGGGTATGATCTTAAAATTTTGGAAAGAAAATGAAACAAGAAGAGGAGCATAGTAATTTGAGAGTTTCACTCCCATATCATAATTGAAGTCTCAAGTAAGATCAGGGAGGAAGGGGGCTATGTAAGTGTCTTATTTTTAGCCGCAAGGAGCCCTTTGCCATTTATTTCAAAGGGGGATAGTTTTTAATAAGGGGGAGGAGATTGTGAATCCAATTGCAGTAAAAAAAAAAATTTTTGTAGGGTTTCCATCAATGACAAAGCGGGACATTTTTATAATTACTAAGTTGTAAGTAAGGCAAGTATATTATAATATTTAAAAATCAAATTTAAATATTATAAAGAGAAGGACAAAGGTTAGGATAAAGGTTTGACATATTTAAATCAAAGGATTTAAATATATAAGAGTTTTAAAAAATTAAATATTATAATATTTAAATCATAGGTTTAAATATTATAACCTAAAGTGTTTGAAAAATTAATGCATCAAAATATTTGGATAATATAGAAAGTTGAAGGCAAAAAATAAGAGTCGACCTCCTTATTGAAGATAATGGGAAACATATTAATATAAGGTATCATTTCACCTTTGAGTGGGCAAGTAAATGATCAATCCTCGTGGTGAGTGTGAGCGGTAGAGAGAGGAGAAGAGCAATGAAAAATAGGGCAGCAAAAGACAAGGATAAATATCAATTTTACCCCTTTTGATTCCATCCATTGGGGTAGCCCAGATGGATGCATTGCTTGCATGGAGCAATGTTGTGTAGGAGGTTAAGAGGTCTAATATGGTCAACACCATTTTTCTAAAGAGTGAAGGTAGAATTAAGGACATAAATATCATTTTTTGTGAATTTAATTCCATTCATTGAGGTAGCCCATACGATCACCTAGCTTGTGTGGAAGCAATGCTATGCAGGAGATTAAGGGATCGAATCCCTTTGACACCATTTTGTTGTGGTTTTAATGTTTGAAGGAGTGCAAAGACAAGGATAAATATTCAAGCACCCTTTTTAGTTTTATGTGTTGTGGTAGCACAACTGGTCATGAGCACTTGTGAGAGCACTACACTTCAAGAGGATAGGGGATCGAATCCTATCATGACTATGCAAGTTATTTAAAGTTTTACTTTATCAATTTTAATTAAGGGATAAATAAGGGTCATGGTGCTAGTGTAGAATTATATTTTTGCATATTATATAAAGGAGAAATATAAGGGTTGTGATGTTGGTATACGGTTTCATTTTTGAAAATTAATAAAAGGAGATATAAGGGTTTTAGTTGTCAATAAAGCTTTACATTGTGGGTTTCAAAAATGGAGATATAAGGAGTTAATTTTCAAGCTTTATTATGTATGTTTTTGATAAGGTATTTTAAAGTGATTGCATTGATATTTAATCAAGAAATGAAAAAGATAATTGCTAACTAGATTTTGAAGGGACAAACAAAAGGAAAACTATTTTTGTCAAGATAGGTTTGGAAAGCTCATACAAAAGAAGATCATCATCATTGAGGCAAATTTAGAGGTATGGTGATTTAATTCCTTTCTCAAAATGGTTTTGTGAGGAAAATATTTTTTTTGTCATATAGTGGGAGGTATAAGGAATTATAGGATGTGCATTATTTTTGCATGAAATTGGATGTAAATGGGCAAGGGTTATATATCATATTTGAAAGCAAATTTATGCATTGTTCATGATTGATTTTGGGAGTAGATGAGGACAGATTTGTGCATTGTGATTGGTTTTGAAGTGAATGTGGAAATAAGCAAAATAGTATAGTCTCACACAAATAGAAGGGTTGTTTTAAAGTAAGTTAAAGTGTCACATAGTGTAAGGATAGTGTGAAAGAATCCAATTGAAAAGGAAATTTTTAGCTACCTACAAAAGTGAAGGAAAGGTACAAATCAACAATTATAAGATCAGTTATCAAGTGCTAGACTAGAGCTGCATTTCAATGTAATAAATGTGAGACATATGGAAGCAACAGACTTAATGAAAGTCAAGAACATATTAGGCATTTGATTAGTGCATATCATTATCTATATTTTCATGAAGATAAAATAATTTTGTGTAGAATATCTTTGAATTGCTTTAGTTGAGGAAAGATATTGAAGAATAGGTGAAGAACTTGATGACATCATTATGCAAGATTTGGGAATAGATAAGGATTTTTTGTGTACAAGTTATGGAGCATATTTGAGCAGGTTTTGTGAGCAGGTTTTGGAGAATATTTGAGCAAGTTTTGTGAGCAGGTTTTGGAGCATATTTGAGCAGGTTTTGTGAGCAGGTTTTATGAGGAGGTTTTGGAGCAAATTGTGAACATATTATGGAGTAGATTTAAGTATTTTTTGTGAGAATATTATGGAGTATATTTCAGTAGGTTTTGGATCAGATTTGAAGCAGTGTTTGTGAGTATTTTTGTGAGCAATATTTGAGGATAGACCTAAGTAGAGTATTGACTAGACTTGAGAGAGGGGATTGGTGTCTCCTGTGGATTGGTGCCCACAACCAATGAGAGGGGATTGGTATTTCTTGTGTATCGGTATACACTAACTTAAGAGAGGATTGGTGTCTCCTATGGATTTATGTCCATGAACTAGTGAGAGGGGATTTGTGTCTCCTATGGATTTATGTCCATGAACTAGTGTGAGGGGATTTGTGTCTCCTATGGATTGGTGTCCATGAACCAGAGCAGAGGGGATTGGTGTCTCCTATGAATTGGTGTCCATGAACTTGAGAGGGAATTTGTGTCTCCTATGGATTGATGTCCATGAACTTGAGAGGGGATTAGTGTCTCCTATGGATCGGTGTCCACGAAATTGAGAGGGTATTGGTGTCCTCTATGGATTTATTTCCATGAACTTGAGAGGGGATTGGTGTCTCCTATGTATTGGTGCCCATGAACATTATAATAGGGTATTGGTGTCTCCTGTGGGTTTGTTCCCATTTGTTGAGAAATTTATAAGCAATATTTCTCCATGGATATAGCCCATATTAGGTGAACCACATTAAATTTATGTCTCTCATATGTGTGATGATTTGTGCATTGTTCCATTACTGCATTAATATTAATGTTATTATCATTTGTATTGAAAAGAAAAAAAAATTATCTTATAATGTTCACCCCCCCTCTCAGCATAAGCTTATGTTCTTCAAATGGTATCAGAGCAGGTTCCTTCATGAAATCCTAAAAACTTGAAGGAAGATCTTACAGGAACACAAGTGGCTCATCAAGAAGGGTTTTCATAAAATATGGCATCATTTTTTTATGGGACTAACTATGCTTTTTGGAGTGTGAGGATGAGGACTTATTTGATGGCACATGGATATGATACGTGGTAATCCGTTGAAAATGGGTTCACACCATCTACTACTCCTCCCATAGATGCAAATGGTAAGAAACCATATGAAAATAATGCTAGGGAAATGAATGCAATCTTAAGTGGGTTATGTGAATAAAATTTTATGAAAGTCATGCAAGGCACTTTAGAAAAATAAATATGGTACAAGTTATAGAGAAATTATGGAGATGACAAGGTTAAATTGGCAAAACTTCAAACCCACAAGAGGAAGTTTGAAGACTTGAAGATGAAATATAAGAAAGATATTTCTAGGTATCTACTTCATATTGATGAGGTTTTCAACACCATTCATGAACTTGGAGAAAGTATTAAAGACTCTAATATTGTTCAAACAATTTTGAGGTCACTTCCCATGAGATTTGATGCAAAGATTTCAGAAATTGAATAAATGAAGGATATCAAAACTTTGAGCATGGATGAGCTACATGGGATTCTCATAGCCTATGATATGAGGATAGAAAAATATCAAACATACAAATGAGAGGCAACATTCAAAGCTTCAAAGAAGGCAAAGAATAAAGAACCAAAATCAAGTGAAAAATAAAGCTGTAAAGAAGAAGCTAACTTTGTGCGAAGGAATAAGAAAGGTCCAATAAAACACAAATATATGCAGTCTATGAAATGTTTTAATTGTGGTAACCTTAGTCCCTATGCATATAATTTTCCATAGGTTGGAAGTAGTAGCAGTGAATAAGAAAAGTAATACAAGAAAAATAAAGAAAGAAAATTTTATCATGAAAAGAAAAATAGGCACGGTCAAGGCAAGCATGAGAAAAATATCTTTCAGTAACCACCAAGGAGGATCACCCCGATCTAACTATTGTAATCAAAGAGAAATACACAAATAGGTATGCACAATTTGATAATAAGAAATAACGTGAATACACAGAATCCTTTATTAATTTCAATGAAGTCAAATTAAAAATTCATCCCTCTTAGGGATACCCATTTGATACATTAATTACAATAGTGTTTAATCCCTATCAAGGGTAGGTGTGATCAAAATACCCCTCAAGGTGACACAAACTACTCTAGGGTGTCGATGACCCTCTTCTTTGCAATGGGGAAGGGTTTGGATGCTTTATCTCTTCTTTAGAACTGTTCCCTACGGTCAAGAAATAATAAGAATGTCAAAAATATAAGCAGCCTCTCGTGATGAGGCCCTTTTAGGTAAAATGTATAATGACACCATTAACATGTATAATCAAGAAAGCATAAATAAAGCTACTAAACTATGCAAATCGAATCAACATTCATGTAATAGCATAAAGTAAAATAGCATCTACACTATGCATGGATCAAATATAGAAAATGAAGCATAAACATGCATAAAGAAAGCATTCTAGTCCTAATTGAAACATAAGCATAAAATGTGAATTTAGCCTAGTTCTACGGTCAGAAGCCTTCTAAAATGCTATTAAATCAATCAGAATGGATAATATAACCTAACTAGTTGGACATAAAAGAAAAGAGTAAGGTGATCTATCACCTATTGCAAACCACAGCTCTGGTGAGCGGTCTACATTGTGAACCGTGGCTGACAACCACGGTTTGACCTCTGATGAGTTTACCCTCAAAATTAGGGGTAGTGGGCTCAATATCCTTGTCCAAATTGATGTTCAAGGGTCATCTTTGTTGTCCTTAGACTGATTTGATGGTCAATTCAATGTGAAGGGCCTTCTTTTACCCGGATTTGCATTTCTTGATCCTCCTAAGCACCTAGGGCATCCATAATGCATTTCATCATGAATGGTGGCAAAAGGTTCGAGGATTAAGTGCAATAGCTCTATCTCTTAGTATACTCAATTTGAGTGTACAATTCACCGGGGCTGCTCAAATCTCCAATGCTTGCTCCCCCTTTCTCCCCATTTAGAGGGGGTATTTATAGCATGCCCCTAGGGCTAGGGGTGGCTTCATGGAGAAGCCAAGACCAAGAAGGTTGGTTAGGATAGTTGGGATGGAAGCCTATGGAATCTTCCATCCTTCAACTACCTCCTTCTAGATCTTTTGGTTTTTCTAACTGATTTGGCTTAGATGGAATGCCTAACTAAACTTTAGTTAAGATTGTAGGTCATAGTTGCAGTCTAGACTGCAGACTACAGGTGTCAACCATGGTTTAGACTGGAGACCATAAGTTTGGGCTGCAGTTCAGATTGCTTACGCTAAAATGCCTAAATTAAGTGGTTAGAACCACTACTCTATCTTGGAGTCTATCCAAGATCCTCCATATGGTCTAGTAGCATGTCCATATGAGTAGCTGCCCTCAACATGACACATTTTAGGTGTTTACAAATTCCCCTTTTGAGATGTGTTGTGAGATTGAACAACGCTGAGCAAAAATATACATCCTAAAATGATGTCTAAGGTTCTATGATGATCATTAGTCAGATCAACATTAGATGCCCCAGGTCCAGCAAAAGGATGCACATCTTGGAATCATTGCTTCCAACTTGTGAAAGGCTTACATTTTGAAAAGTCTGCCATCATCATCAGACGTTCGGATAGCACCAATGCCAAGTATGGGTATCTTCTAACCCATAAATCCGAAGGATAAGAGTTGCAAACCAATTATCATATTTTTTGTTTACCCCAAGCAAAGGGGGAAGCTTATGATAGCTGTTGACAATGATTTTCAAGAACGAACACAAGTTTGACAAGATTAGGGGATCTACGATCTCAAGGATCTTCTATTGACTTTGATTATTATTATGAAATTATGACTACCCCCTCAAGCGATGAGTCGATGAGGTTAATGACAATGTATGAAATGACAAAATCGCTTGACCATAATGAATGATCCTGAACAAATTAAGATTCAAACCTTTTAATGCCTTGGCTAGGCCTAGTTTAGCTTATGATTTCAACTCTTAGTAGTATTGGCACATTTCTATCCCCTGGAGCAGTTAGGCTACAATAGCCATATTAAGGAATCAAAATGATACAAATGCAATTAGACTTGTGTTGAATCATATTTATCGATGATTTGCTAAAATATGTCATAAAAGAAATGATAATTTTACCCCAAATGTCCTTATGGTGATTTACTCATCTTGTTGGATTGCATGGATTGCAACTCGTTGCAACCGCCAAGTGTATAGGATAAATCACTGAATACGAGGTGCTTTTGGTTTTTAATTTTTTTTTTTTCATGTATTTGATCGGTCCTGGTGCTTTTAACATCACCAAATTTTTAATTTTAATAATTGATTTTGAATTTTTGTCTGGTGGAAGTCATTAATTTGTTCTTTTAGACCTTACCATGGTGGGTTTTGAGTTCATTTAATGCTAACTGCAGATCATAGGTACGGTCTATGATTTACATTTCCAAATTTTGGGAACTACGGGTCAGAACTACGGGTGGAAAACCCTAGTTTCGATATCGCAGGTGTCAGCTGTGGTTCATCGAGACTAGGAAAACCTATAAATTGAATTTCCATTTGAAATTTTTTATTACTTCCTGACAAACACTAGCAATCTAAGAGCTCTGAGAGTGAGAAAACCATTCCTGATCTAAAATGCTACCAAAATTGATCATGATTACACTCCTTGACCTTGATGGCGGATCATAATCAGCCATCTACTAGTCAGGGCCAAGGTGTGGGTAAGGTAACTCGAAATCGATACCATGCACTCGATACCAGTAAAATGAACTACATTAAGGAATGCAGATAATGAACCTCACTAAACTACTGGTAATGAACCCCACTAGTTTAGGCTAGCTTTAGGATTTTAATTTTATGTCGTAGTGGTCTAGGAGGGTACCCAAAATAGGTGTCACTCCTAAACCATAGCTGGTAGTTGTGGTTCTCAGTTGGCAAATTGGGAACCGCAGGTTTCAGCTATAGTTCCCAATTTGTAAATTGGGGACCGTAAGTTTCAGTTGCAGTTCTCAATTTGAAAATTGGAGACCGTAGGTTTCAGCTGTGATTTTTTGTTGCTATTTTTTTTTAAGCTCTAGTTAGCTAGATTTTGTTTTAAATTATGCTTGTTATTCCAAAGATTGACTTCTAGAACCTGGGAGCTAGATATTCTAAAGACTCTTCACAAGGCTTTATCCAATGATGATTGGGATTGGTTCTGAGCTATCGAGTTCGGATACATCATGGATCTACCCATGATTAGGATAGATCAAGCCTACCTGACTACATTGGCCCGACACTGGAATGCGTAGACCAACACATTTCAACTGCCTATAGGTGAAATGACTGTTACTCTAGAGGATGTTTATAGGATCTTTAGGATCCCTATTGATGGTGAGGCCATCGTCTCCTCTACCTCCAGGGTAAAGGAGGTTGTTTTTGACACTATCTTTGGTAACCAAAGCGAGGATGCTCAAGATGTGATAGACCACGGAGGGGTACACATTGGTGAGTGGTACCACGAGGATGTCTTCTATGCATGGGAAGCCCTCTTTATGCACCTCATAGTTTAGATTGTGCTTCTAGACTCTTCAGGCATGAGGATTCCCTGGAACCTCCTGTCCACCACCTGTAGGTTGCTACAGAGCTCTATAGAGGTGCCTCTACTCTTAGCTTGGGGGAGCACCCTACTATGTTAGATCTATAGGGAGTTTTACCATATTACAGAGCGTAGCTATAAGGGCCTCAGATGTAGTATTTTGTTACAAATCTGGGGATGGTAGCACATTAGATCAAGCATCCTACAAATTGGCCCCTGTAGATTATTGCTATTGCTGACAATCATCAGTGTTATGCTACCTACTGGCCTCATGAGGAGGAGGGTGCCCACATCAGGATCCATGTTGCTGATATCTAGCACTATAATACTCAGTTCATGACACTTGGCCTGAACGATGTTCAGTGGTGGACCTATATGGATTGCCTAGCATGGCCAGAGGAGGGCCATTGGTTGAGATAGGTACACTATGATAGATGGTTGATCAATCATAAGACTGATATTCGAGAGTATCAGTTCTACTCTTGGTTCCTGCGATACTTTGGGCTCATGTAGAATATTCTCTATATCCCCCTTAGGTATCGATGCTTGGTTGCAAAGCATGATCTATAGTGGATCATCTCAAAGCCTCTAGGAGATGCTACTGATGACTACCAAGAGATAGGAGTCGAGACTCTTGGGACCACTCTAGAGTATGATGGGTGGTGGTCCATGTTCAGATGGTACGACACAAGGTCTCTAGGCTGGGAGCCAAATCAGGCAGAGGCAGAGGCAGATCTTGATGGGCACAGGGTGCACCAATGGATAAAGGGTGGTTGGGGCATAGCAGTCGCTATCGAGGAGGCTCCTAAGGTTGACCCTGATGAGGAGGCTCTAGAGGATGGTGAGGTCCCTCCCGATAGCATAAAAGGTTAGCTCTTAGCTCAGGTGGCTGACTTGCAAAGTCAGCTAGGGTGATTCCACATGCAATAGCTAGAGCGAGACACTACCATCACCACTCTAGAGGTGAGAGTAGCTGACAAGGATAGGCACCTTATTGAGGTGCAATATTAGATACAGGGTCTAACTATGCGGGCCACATATGTGGAGACCCAGGATCAGATATTGTAGACTACTCTAGAGTTTGCACGAGGCACAACGAACTGCAATAGAGGCAAAGAGGTATCTCCTCTAGGTATCGAGGGGGGCTATGCCACCTCCTCAGGCTACTATGGGGCCTCTGAGAGCACCAGTAGTAGCAATAGTAGTTGCATAGGATCTGATGACTGAGGTAGAGCAACTGCATAGTATGGTCATGAGGACCAATGAGATGCACATAGCCCGACTTACTCATGTTGATCAGCTAGTCAGTTATATACAGATGCATAGACTATAGGTTCCTAAGGATCCTTTCTCCTTAGAGTATCAGCATACCAGGTCTAGGACCTTAAGGTAGTCTATGGCAAGCTCAGGTTATAGGACTCATAGGACTAAGAGGACACATAGGTCCTCTAGCACACATGGCGCAACATCGTGTTCCAGGCCTAGGGATGCAGGGCAAACTTTAAGGGCCACTAGTTAGGGGACTAGCCTACTGTAGTTACCAGTTTCTCATGTGTTGGGTGCCTTATGATTTGGAGGTAGGCATGACCCACAGTAGGACCCACCACAAGTTCTAGCGTAGATAAGATATCAGGCTCCAAAGCACAATGCTAAAGGAGGTGACGAGAGCTCTGGTACAGGGGGAGCAGACTAGACTTGGGCTATGCTAGATGCAGACTATAATTTTGCTATGTTGTACTCATTTTGAGTGTAAGGTCAAGGACCTACACACTTTGTAGCCTGTGGGCATATTGATGCACTCCCTATGTACTCTGTTGGACACATATATATATATATATATATATATATATATGACTTGATCATTTCGGCTCATTATGTGTATCTGATGTTTAATTTTTGATTTTATGTTTATTTTATGGACATGTATGTAATGCTTATGGGATGCTATGTTGATATGATGCAATGTTTATATGATGCAATGTATGGATGACATGCACTAGATAGCTATATTTTTTATGATGATGATGTTATGCAATGATCTATATGATTATATGTGCCATATATAATGGATGCAAATGGATGTAGTATTTATTTTTAACACATATTTATTTTTGCTTTGTGGGCATACATTTATTTTTATGAAGTTATGGTATGCTATGCAATGTATGGTAATTCATTATGTACATAATCATAATCTAATGGGAATGAACCTGTATGCTTTAATCACTTAAAACATAAAGAATGAATGCAAACTATGTCTATCAATTTTAAAATGCGACAACACAGAATATATGACAATCATACAATATAATTGATAATTCTCATTACAATAACTTAATCAATTAATCACCCATATATGAAATATAGTGAAATGGATTGGTATAATGCTAATGAATGAATATGCCATTCTATATATTTTTCTTTGCTGCACTATATTGTCAGTGGTCGTCTAAACATCATTTCTAACATTCATGTGGTATCTATCCTATATGTTTTATTATACTTTGTAAAATGCATTTTGATGAATGAATGACTAGTATTTTTTATGTTTAATGATATTTGGTATCTTGTTGCTATTGGAGAATTTTTTTTTAGGGGGTTTTCCTTGAAACTCAAACACCCTAGTAAACTTCTCCAAAAAATCACATACTAACTATACAAGGTTGTTATTGGACAAGGATTTTGCCGTGATAGACCCAAATATTCATTATCCCTATGTGTGCATGTGAGTATTTTTAGATAGATCATAAGAATACCCCGTATGTCAATCGGGACTCTTTCAACCCATATGTGAGATAGGGTTCCTCATACAATCGTACCATATTTATTTTAGCTTTGATTAGACTTATACATCTAGACATCCTAGGTACCTAGAGCTAGCTCATATTGCAAATTGATCAGGACTACCCCTCCAAATACAGGCGGGACTATTTCAACCCATTGCTACGTTTGGGGATCACCCAATAGAACTACCCCTCTGATTTCAGGCAAGAATCTTCCAACCCATTGCTGCGATTGGGGTCACTCTATGATTTCAAAAGGTAGAGGATCCAGGGATTCAAGTTATCACCCTTCTTACTTGCTCATATGTAGTGATAAAAATCACTGTTAGTCCACGTGTTACCGTTTTCTTTGAGCAAGGGATTTTTATAGTGTTTTTGATTCACTATGTCACTTTACATTTTGAACTTGAAATTTGTACTTTTGCACTTTGTAACTTGCGATTTAAACTTTGTGACTTTGGGATTTATAGGGTAAATTCTTATCCTTTTGCCAAAGTACACCTTTCTAGACCGACTATTTGTAAGATAAGCAGGTCGTGAAACCCATCTCTCTAGATACCTAAGACTGCTTTCGCAGCTTTCATCCTCTTGTGTCTTAATAGGATTTTATATTATTTTGATTAGTGACAGGATTTTGATATGTTGAAGCACTATCCCAACTAATGACCTTGTCTATAACAGCAAAGCAATGTTTCTACAATATCTGAAGAACCCACTAGGTATGGCTGAGTGACTGGAAAAATTAATATACACACATATTTCTTCGCAACAGGTATTGTATATGAATGCAATGACTTATGATAAATGTAAGGGTGCATGATTGAAACACAAATGTGCAATCATTTGTAAGATTTTGATAGACACATTACACTCTACTATGGAATGCAACGAATGACAAATGCCTAAATTCAATATGATGATGTGAATGCATATATGAAAATGCAAACTACAAAAGCAAATGTTTTTGGATTTTATGCCTTACCAATTTTTTTGGAATTTTATACATTTTCAAATTTTTATACATTTTTGAGATTTCATATTTGACCAAATGATGATTATATATGTCTTTGGATCTTTTAGGGTTGACCAAGCAATTTTTAGAAATCCTTGGATCTTTTTGAATTGACCAAAGGTCTTACAGACACCTTTGGAAACTTTTAGTTGACCAAACTCTTAGCAAGAGGACGTAGAGTCTTTTAGGATGACTAAGAAGCTATAGGAACTCTCAGAGCCTTTGGGTTGACCAAGCGATTTTATAAATCCTTGGTGCCTTTTTGGGGTGACCAAGTGGCTTTAATAAACCCTCATAGCCTTTGGGTTGACCAAGCGATTTTAGAAAATCCTTGGTACCTTTTTGGGATGACCGAGTGGCTTTAAGCAACCCTCGGAGCCTTTGGGTTGACCAAGCAATTTTTAGAAATCCTTGGTGCCTTTTGACTGACCAAAGGGCTTACAGATGCCTTTGGAGCTTTTTTTGACATGACCAAATCACTCGAATGAGAGCTTGGAGCCTTTTGGGATGACCGAGTAGTTATAGGAACTCTCGGAGCCTTTGGGTTGACCAAGCAATTTTAGAAATCCTTGGAGCCTTTTTGACTAACCAAAGGGCTTACAGATGCCTTTGGAGCTTTTTTTACTATGCTCTCTAAGCATAGAACACCTTAATATGGATTATTTTGAGAGGTTCAAGCTCCTCAACACCCCCTAGTGATGTCAAGCGATAGGTACCTGGACCGATATTTTTAGATATGATATAGGGTCCTAGCCAATTAGCTGCAAATTTGTATCACATATCAGGCGGCAAATTCAAGTTCTGTTGGTTTTCTTTTAGCACAAGATCCCCAACTTCAAAATATCTCTGGTGGACTTTGATATTGTAAGCTCATTTTAGTCACTCCTGATAAATGTGGAGATGCTCAAGGGCATTCACACAACGTTCATCGAGTAGCATCAGTTGATCTAGGTGAGCTTACCGCACGGTGTCATCATCGATGAACTCTTTCAATGCGATGAGTAGCATTGGAATTTCCAATTCTAAGGGCATGTATTGTGGCTGATCCACAACACACCCCAAAATTGGGGACCCACCTTTTTTGCATGCTTTCAAAGAAGATCTCAGTGACCCAAATGCTAAAAATCAAGAAAAAGGCAAAATTGCACAATAATGAAAAAGTGTCGCGATATCGCGACATGTTGCTCCATCGCGACCGAAAATGAAAAAGTGTCACGATATCGCGACATGTTGCTCCGTCGCGGCCAAAAATGAAAAAGTGTCACGATATCACGACAGAAAGCCGCAAGATAGCTCCAAATGAAAAAGCGTCGCGATTTCACGACAGAAAGCCGCAAGATAGCTCCAAATGAAAAAACGTCGCGATTTCGCGACAAGAAGCAGCCGAGGCATACGGAGATGAAAAACGTCATGATTTCGCGACAGGTTGCATTGGCAAGGCTGCTGGCAAGAAAATGTCGCGATATCGCGACATGTCACGTTTTCACGATGAAAGCAAAGGAGCAAAGCTGCATGCATAAAAACATCGCGATTTACATGGGGCCGTTACAAAACGTGCATAGGAAGCATGAAACACGTGGCATACAGGTGTCAGGGTTACAGAAGCGTTACATGTCAACAGAAAATATCGAACGTTTCGGCATCGAGCATAAATTCAAAAGCAACGAAAAGGCGGGAATACGAAACGATGCATTCTGGGAGGTGAAACGAAGCGTCACAGAGCGAAACAGAGAGCCGCATCAGAAAGTATAAAATCAGAAGGCAGATTGATACAAGGGTTGGAAATTGCTGCCCAGCGAGTTGCAGAGACAAGGGCGACAAGCCATTCCGGGCCTGCATTTGGAGCAATTTCCTCCACTTGTTCTCGGATTTGTTAAACCTGGAACATTCTGTCATTGTAACTGATATATCATTTTAATACAAAAATACAGAGAGTTGGCATCTCATTGATAAGAAAGAAGGAGTCATTTTTGCATGCAAGATTTAATGTTTTACCTTTCCCTTTCATATTTCTAGGCTTCTAGGTGAAGTTTAATGCAAGTGTTCTTGGTTGCTTCATGCGAATGTCTAAATCTGAAATTACAGTAAAAACCCCAAAACCCGCACCTAGCTTATCTGGATTGTGTGAATTTGCAGATTCAATAGGTTAGGTTGCATGCAGAAAACCTCATTATCTTCGGTTTTGTCAAATCAAGATGGTAGCACTCTGGACGTAGTTTAGTTTCATTTTCATTTGCATTTCTTTTATTTTCAATCCTTTATTTTATTTTTGCATTTTAATTACCGTCATTTAAATAAATAACTAAAAATCCATCAAAGTTCGAGATCGAAGTACATTCATCTCTTAGATTTATTCACTTTGAGTCCATTGCAATTTCAAATTAAAATAAACCATAGTGCCCCTTGTTAACATCCACTTGCAACCCTAAGGTATTCCTAGCATTTAAATTGAACAACATCATTGGTATACAAAGAGCTAGCATAACAGGAACCTTGGAGAAATTATCTGTTGAAATTTCTTTGCAAGCAGAGGATTTTGGGACTCAGATCCTACCGGAGAGTGTGCTTTCACAACTGGGTGAAAACACCACTCAACAGATTGGCGCTAGAAGGAGGGCTGAAACGGTTTATTTTATTGTGATTTAAGTGCTACAAGAATTGCTATGCACTGTTCTTAACGCTTTGATTGTTCATACAGGAATAATATGATTTGATTTGATTTTAAAAAATAAAAATAAAAATAAATAAATAAATAAAAAGGAATTTTTGGGTATTAAAGTTATATTCTTTAAGATTCACTAATGGCTATGTTTACACCGTGGATGACAGGTAGCCCATTGAATATACCGGGAGTTCAACATTATTTGCCCGTTGGTTTTGAGAGATGTCTTCCTCGATTTTTGTCTAATGGGACAAATACTACAGAAGAACATATTCAAGCATTCAAATTTGTTGTGAATCACTTAACAAGTTGGTATGATGATGTTGCTTGTAAAATGTTCCTTTACACCTTGGACAAAGTGGCATATGATTGGTTTACAAGTCTGCCTTTAGGGTCTATCACTTCTTGGGCTCAGCTAGAGGCAACATTTCTCAATCAATTCAACAAAAAGCAAGTTGACCCAATCCTCATGTACAATCAGTTGGCCTATATTAGAAAAGGACCAAGTGAAAATGTGAAGTCATTTTCTGAAAGGTTCTTTGGATTATATACGCAATTAGTGACATTTTATGTTCTTCAAGAAGAAGTGGCTCTCCAAATATACATCAATGCTCTTGACTCACCCATGTCCACATATTTGCGAGGGATGCCTCAAATCACATCTTTGTCACAAGCCTATACTCAAGCAATGGCAATTGAGCAACAATTGAGTTGTCAAAATTATGGTGTGGGTTTTGGATCATGTAATCTTCAATCATTTAATACCTCCTTTACCCACCCAATGATTTATCCACCTCAACCAAGTTCAAGTGTGAATCAATTTCAGAATCAACAATCATTCCCAAGCTTCAATCAATTTCAAAATCCTCAACCTACTATGCAAGATCAACCATCTTTCTTAAGTATGAATCAACTTCAAAATACTCATCTTGATTCAAAAGATGTTGCTAAAATCAATTTCAATGATTTTCATAAGAATATGATTTTAGGCAAGGGAGGAGTACTAGATCCAACTAGTATGGAAACATGTGACAGATTGGAAACCCTTGACTCACCAAAAGATGAATTCTATGAGGATGAATCTGATTCGGATGACACATTGGATGACATTGTTGAAAGTAATGGCCCGGAAAATTCACACCTTCCAAATCATGTTAAACATGAATCATGGGTTACACATGTGGATTATGATAACCTTATCAATTTGAATACAAGCAATAACCCAATTTTGGAAGTAATTGAACCATCTAAGGAAGGAGAGGATAAATTTGATGAGAAATATGTTGATGAATTAAAAGATGATGAAGAAATAGTTGAGCATCACAATTTGATTTTGAAAGATGATCGTTATGATTCTTTGGAAGAGTATGCTCACTCCAAACCTTCTAATGAAATTTGTGTGCCTATTGATATGCAGGATAATACAATTGCCCTTTCATATGAGGATATTACAAGTCCTGTACAATCTAAGAATGTTTTGGAAGAAGGGTTGGAATCTCATCAAAGGTTGGAGAAGGATAATGATTCTACTACCATGGATGAAGAAGGAGAATCAATTGTTTTTGTTCCCCTTGGGGGCAAGAAATCGAAAATCTTGATCCACCTATTGTTTCTACAATGTCTATGCCATCTCAAAATGATGAAATTACAAAACCTAAGTGGTGTGGGTTGGATGCTATTGATGATCTTAATGAAAATATGGATTTTGGGGCAACTCAAGCCATTGATCGTGGAAAGGTGTCACGTGACACATATCTTGAAAAATTAGGCTCTTGTTTTGAAAAATATGGACGCATGTTTGATTGGGTGCCTAACTTTGGTGTTTTTGAACAGGTATTGGACGATGAAGAAGACAACGAGAAAAAAGAAAAGGCTACTAATACTCATCAAGTTATGGTAAATTTTAATCATGATGGGTTGAGTATGGATGACAAGGGGAAATCTTTACCTTTGGTAGTAGCTACAAAAATTTCAAGTGATAGGTTACATGATGTCCCTTTGGATGCTAACATCATTAATGAGGAAATGCCAAATTTTGTTGATGCTTGTCAAGTTTTGAATGATTTTGATTGCTTTAAAATCCTGGAAAATGATTTGAATTCAAGATTTTTAGAAATAGGCTCTTGTTTGCAACATCTCACATTTGAAAAGGAAAGCCTACTTCTAAATCATGAATGGAACGATGAAACTTGCACTTTAAAGAATAGACAAGATAAAATTGAATACCAACCATTGTCTAATCAATTTGATTTGATTCTCACCTATGATGTTGGTAATAGAACTAAATCAAAGTGGAATGGTGAGCATGGCAAGTTGAAATTTGTTGCATTGCTTGGTTTGATCTTATTGTTGTTGGATTCCTACAAAATTTGGCATGTGTATTGTGTCATATGTTTTTTGATATGTTCTAATCATGTTTGGGATCCAGGAAAGTAATAGTCCAAGCTTGGCATCATCTTGTACAATAGTGTATATAATTTTTGGTTTTTTGGTGTGGGCTTTCAAGTTTTTGTTTTTGGGATTGTTTTTGGGTTTTGGTTTTGGTTTGTGTTTTTCAAGTTTCATTTTTTGGATTCTTAGTTTAATCATGATTTAAGTTGTGTGTTTGATTTCAATTGACATGCTTTGTTTGTTTTTATAAAAAAAAAAAAAAGAGAAAAAAAAAGAATAAAAATTGAGATGTCAACTTATGCTTAAGACTAGGAGAATATGAAACATTGGAATTGTCTTGTAAAAGCTCCACAAGTAACACAAACATTTTAAGTTATATCGTTTGAAACTTGTGATGCATGAAGTAGTCAGTTTTGTATGGCAAATATTTCATCTAACAATTCAAGAGATAATGCATTCATGTTACATCTCACTTTACATATACATTCCATCTTAGTTGCATATGCATCTCAGGTACAAATCATTAAAGTGTGTCAAATCCTCTTAGGGTTGTGCTATAACATAAATGTGAAAAAAATCCTAAGGTTGGAAACTGAGTCTTGTGATATCTAGAACTAAGCACATCTTATACACATTAAAAAGGATCTTGAGCAAAATGATCAAAACCTTGCTTGGAAGAAAAGGTTGGGCGAAAGAAGTATTTCATGTCTATCCTATTATGCAACATGATCCTTAAAACAGTGGTTTTGACCACTTCCATAAAGCTTAAAGCCTAAAATCAGAGTAGTAAGGATAGGGCTAAATCCTCATCGAACTTAGGTTGAGGATCCAACTCCCCAAAGCTTTGATTTGACCTACATGGAGTAGTAAGGATAGGGCATAAATTCTCATCTCGCTTAGGTTGAGAATCTGATTCCCCAAAGCTCCTATGTCTCATTTCATGATAAATCTTGGATTGGAAGGATCGTACTACTTGTCCCTAGCAAGGATGGGTAGTCATCCCCAAGGTCTAAGCAATAAAATTAATATTTTCCATTTTTATCCAAAGCTTGGATTGGAAGGATCGTACTACATGTCCCTAGCAAGGATGGGTAGTCATCCCCAAGGTCCAAGAAGTAAAAAATTAATTTTTCCCATCTCATATTTATATTGGATTGGAAGGATCGTACTACTTGTCCTCTCGCAAAGGATGGGTAGTCATCCCCAAGGTCCAAAGAAATGAAGGTAAGTCTTGGATTATGGGGTTAGGTATGCCCATGCATGGCAACATGTCTTGTCTAAAAACAAGACCACTGATTGTCCAAAGGGTTAGACTAGCATGACCATTTCTTCCATAATTGGTTAAATTATTTTGCTCAAAGTGAGGTAATGAATTCCAAATCAGAATAGTAAGGATAGGGTTAAACTCCCATCTCGGTTAGGTTGGGAGTCTGATTCCCCAAAGTTCTGATTTCACGTTCACTTGCACATGGGTTCAAGATAGTAGGGACTCATAACCAACTTTGGGATATAATAAAGCAATTCATTAGTGGATCCTAAGAGGGTTTGGTAATCTTGAATGTTTGTGCATGATACTAGAAAGTTTAGGCCTTTACAAGAGCAAAATCTCTAAGCATAGTTATCAGGTTACACAAATCATTCACAATCTCACATATGCATTCATGTAAAACTTGACAATGGAATGTTGATCAATTTCAAACGATAGGGAATGAAATACATTGCACACACCGAGCTAATACTTGATGATTCTGATGATTCATGTACTTCTGATCTTTGGGCATTTGTTTATATTTGTTTATGTGCTAACACATGTTTTCGAGTTTGTATACTTCCAGGTAGGGTTCTCACTAAAATGCTCAGGAGCATTTGACAGCAGAGTCGCCATTTGTTGTGGCTGATCCACAACACACCCCAAAATTGGGGACCCACCTTTTTTGCATGCTTTCAAAGAAGATCTCAGTGACCCAGATGCTAAAAATCAAGAAAAAGGCAAAATTGCACAAGGATGAAAAAGTGTCGCGAAATCGCGACATGTTGCTCCATCGCGGCCAAAAATGAAAAAGTGTCACGAAATCGCGACATGTTGCTCCGTCGCGGCCGAAAATGAAAAAGTGTCACGAAATCGCGACATGTTGCTCCGTCGCGGCCAAAAATGAAAAAGTGTCGCGAAATCGCGACATGTTGCTCCGTCGCGGCCGAAAATGAAAAAGTGTCGCGATATCGCGACATGTTGCTCCGTCGCGGCCGAAAATGAAAAAGTGTCGCGATATCGCGACATGTTGCTCCATCACGGCCCGAGAGGAGAGAGAAAGATAGAATGGAAAATTGTCGCGAAATCGTGACATGTCACAAAATCGCGGTCAAAACAATCAAACAGGGCAAGGCATAAAAGCGTTATGGTGGATATCGCGACAAAAAAGAAATAAAAGGTAGCGATTTTGACGATGGAAATGTGTACGAAGTGGAAAAGTATGGATTTCGATGACAGCGTAAGATAGCTCCAAGTGAAAAAGCATCATGATTTCGCGATAGAAAGCGAAGAAGCGTACAGAATGAAAAAGCGTCACGATTTCATGACAGCGGAGAAAACTCACGATTTCATGACGTGGAAAAACGTCACGATTTCACGACAGGTTGCATTGGCAAGGCTACTGGCAGGAAAATGTCGCGATATCGCGACATGTCACGTTTTCATGGTGAAAGCAAAGGAGCAAAGCTGCATGCATAAAAACGTCGGATTTCATGATTTACATGGGGCCATTACAAAACATGTAGAGGAAGCACGAAACACGTGGCATACAGGTGTCAGGGTTACAGAAGCGTTACATGTCAACAAAAAATATCGAACGTTTCGACATCGAGCATAAATTCAAAAGCAACGAAAAGGCAGGAATACGAAACGATGCATTCTGGGAGGTGAAACGAAGCGACGTAGGGCAAAACAGAGAGCCGTATCAGATAGTATAAAATCAGAAGCGCAGATTGATACAAGGGTTGGAAATTGCTGCTAGCAGAGTTGCAGAGACAAGGGCAACAAGCCATTCTGGGCCTGCATTTGGAGCATTTTCCTCCACTTGTTCTGGATTTGTTAAACCTGGAACATTCTGTCATTGTAACTGATATATCATTTTAATACAAAAATACAGAGAGTTGGCATCTCATTGATAAGAAAGAAGGAGTCATTTTTGCATGCAAGATTTAATGTTTTACCTTTCCCTTTCAGATTTCTAGGCTTCTAGGTGAAGTTTAATGCAAGTGTTCTTGGTTGCTTCATGCGAATGTCTAAATCTGAAATTACAGTAAAAACCCCAGAAACCCGCACCTAGCTTATCTGGATTGTGCGAATTTGCAGATTCAATAGGTTAGGTTGCATGCAGAAAACCTCATTATCTTCGGTTTTGTCAAATCGAGATGGTAGCACTCTGGACGTAGTTTAGTTCATCTTCTTTGCATTTCTTTTATTTTCAATCCTTTATTTTAATTCCTGCATTTTAATTACCGTCATTTAAATAAATAACTGAAAATCCATCAAAGCTCAAGATCGAAATAGATTCATCTCTTAGATTTATTCACTTTGAGTCCATTGCAAATTCAAATTAAAATAAACCATAGTGCCCCTTGTTAACATCCACTTGCAACACTAAGGTATTCCCAACATTTAAATTAAACAACATCATTGGTATACAAAGAACTAGCATAACAGGAACCTTGGAGAAATTATCTGTTGAAATTTCTTTGCAAGCAAAGGATTTTGGGACTCAGATCCTACCGGAGAGTGTGCTTTCACAACTAGGTGAAAACACCACTCAACAGGGCATAATGGCCTCAGTGCCATATAATAGTGAAAATGGAGTTGCCCCAATGGGAGTCCGAATGCTAGTTCTATAAGCCTATAATGCAAGGGGCAGTTGTGTATACCAATCCTTGTGGTGTTCTTGCACTGTCTTTTTTAATATGGCTACCACAGTCTTGTTTGAGGCCTCAACTTAGCCATTTTCCTATGCATAATATGGATATGCAAAACTATGTTTGATACGGTACTTAGAGGTTAAGGCTCGCATAGTTTTGTTCTTAAAAGAAGTTCCATTATCCAAAACTATTTTGGATGGTACCCCGAAACAACTTATGATATGCTCCATTATGAACTCTGCTATGCGAGCTCCCATGGTTGTTGTTAAGGTAATGGCTTCCACCCACTTTATTAAATACTCAGTAGTCGTAATGATGAATGTATGTCAGCCTGATGACAGAGGAGAGATCTTACCAATTAGATCAAACCCCCACTGATAAAATTGCCAAGCCGCTTGGATGGGTCGTAAGACCTATGATGGCAGGTGCATGAGATTAGCATGATGCTGACATTTGATGCATTTCTTAACATACACATTGTAATCCTTCTCCATAGTGGGCCAATAATAACCCATTCGAAGGATGTGCTTGATGATGGCCATGCCGCTAAAATTGCCACTGCACATACCATCATGAGATTCTAAAATTTCCCAAGATGACTCTTGGGGCTCAATACAATGAAGGAGAACTCCATCATAACTTTGGCGGTACAAATTTTCTCCTATAAAGACAAATTTAGTCACTTTATGTTTAAATGTGTGTCTTGCAATCGATAGTACCTTCGATACAAAACCAAGTCTTAGGAAGTCTTGAATCTATGACATCCAATTTTGATGAGCCTCATCTTCGATTGCTAAGACAACCTGTACCCCCTGCATATTTACTTTTACAAATGCATACTGGGAGATAACCTTGTGGTGAATGGTGGTGCCACTCCCCGTAGGACTTTGGGAGGTTAAAGACCCCCAGGGTGCTTTCTTGAGAAAGTCTTCAGCTTTGCAGAACCAATCAGCTTTTGGTTCCACACTAATCATGTTGACTAATTCTTTGTTATCAAAGGCTACACACTCTACTACAGGATGTGAGAGCATCTTGACATGGATGGTAGTGAAGTCAACAGACAAATTTTGAGGGATCAAGGATCCCAAAGATGTCATGGTGTCTGCAAATCTATTTGACAAATGAGGGATTGCCTCGATGTCATACCATTCTAGTTTATCCAGATATGTAGGAACAAGATCTTTATAGGCTTTCAGTACCAAACATCGACACTGAAATAGTCCCTTCACTTGGTTAATTATGAGCATGGAATCGCCAAAGATGTTTAATCTCTTGATATTCATGGCGATGGCTGTATGAAGTCCCAAAAGTAGGGCTTCATATTTAGCATTATTGTTGGTGCACGGGAAGTCTAGTTTGAACTACAAGGGCATTGGATCTCCTTGCGGTGTGAAAAACACTATCCCTATGCCAGCTCCTTGCTCACACTTCGAACCATCAAAAAACAGAGTCATATCAACATTTTTCTCTGGTTCTTCGGGTTCGAGAGCTTCGAATATTACAAAAATTACATCATCCAAAATCTTGATTGTCAGAGGCCTATTGTTGGATGGTGGCACCTTATCTAACCGATCTTCTATGACTTGTACCTTAATGGACTTCGGGCTTACAAATTCTAGATCAAACTTTGTCAATAACATGATCCACTTTGCATTACGTGTGTTATGATATGTCTTGCTCATCATATACTATAAAGGATTTTGTTTTGATATCACATATGTCGTGTGACTTAACCTATAGTGCCACAATTTCTTGGTAGCGAACACTACTGCTAAACATAGGTTTTCCACATATGCATATCCTAGCTCGTAACTCACCAAGGTTCGGCTAATGTAATATATGGTTTGTTCTTTACCTTGTACATTCTTTTGGGCCAACATGGTCCCTAACGCAAATTCTGTCACTAATATATAGCAAAAAATGATCTTATGGCCTTAGTGGAGCTAACACTAGTGGCATTTCCAAGTATTACTTTATCTCAGTGAAGGCTGCCTTGCAGTCCTCATCCCAGTTGAATGGGACACCCTTATGTAGCAGTCAATTCATGGGTCAACATTTATCTGATAGTTGGGTGATGAATCGCTTTATCGAAGCTACCTTGCCTTGGAGGCTTCTTAATTCCTTAATATTTGTGGGAGGATGCATTTCCAAAATGGCCTTGACCTTTGTTGGGTCTACTTCGATACCTCTCTTGGAGATAATAAACCCTAACAATTTTCCAGAAGTTACGCCAGATACGCACTTCTTAGGATTTAGCTTGAAGTTGTGTTGTATCAGGTGATTGAAGACTTTTCTCAAGACCTCCACGTGCCCTTCTCGTAGTAATGACTTGGCTAGCAAATCATCGATATAATATTCCAGAATTTTGTGCATATAGTAATGAAAAATGTATGTCATGGCCCGCTGGTATGTAGCACCAACGTTTTTGAGACCAAATGGCATAACTTTGTAGCAAAATGTTCCCCATGGTATTATAAATGCAATTTAGTGCTGGTCTTCAAGCTTAATCCGAATTTGATTGTAACCAAAAAAACCATCCATTAAGGAGAGCATTTCATGACCAACAGTGGAATCTACTAGAGCATCGATATTGGGCAATGAAAATGAATCTTTGGGTGTTGCCTTGTTAAGATCTCTAAAATACATACAAATACGGATCCTTCCATCTAGTTTTCCTATAGACACCATATTGGATACCCATTCTGGATAGTCGATAGAAATGACAAATTCTACACCCAACAATTTCTAAAATTTGTCTTTCACCATTAAGGCTATTTTTGGATGTATATTTCTGATCTTCTGTTTGACGGGCTTCTTGGACGGGTCTAGAAAAAGGTTATGAGTAATCAACTTTGGGTCTAGACCGGGCATATCTTTGTATGTCCAAGCAAAAAGGTTAGGTCTCTATTTCAGTAGAGGGATGATGCTAGCGCGCTCATCTGGAGTGAGACTCATTCCAAATTTAACCTTCTTTGGATTGGTGGGGTCATTACCAATATCCACTTTAAAGGTTTCCTCTACTAACATATGGGATCCTTCCTCAAGATTATGAGGCATAGGGATCAAATGGATGTCATCAGTTGGATTTATATGTTCTTCGCTGGAAGCATTTTTAGTGTGATAGACATCGTAAGCATAGCCTGGTCCAAAATGCAATGGTTTTAGCATCTCTTCATTCAAGAAGAAATCTTCAGGCTCTACTAGTGAATCAACACGATTCCAATCGATAGCATCCATTTTTAGATGCAATGGCTTGGATGAATCTGTTGTATGATGGAGTGGAGTGGTCAAATAAATGGAGACCATGCTGATGGAATGGAATTGATCTCTAGGACCACATGGACTGAACTCTACATCATATATGTAGCTTTTGTACCCAAGATCTGGCTCAAAAGACATGGGGACGAAAGGGTCCTCCCTATGGGATGCCTGAACAACTGGATCCTCTTTGTGCACTGACTACAAAATGGGATCTCTCAACTCAAGCAGCTTGGTATAAGTAGGCATATGTGAAAAGAGCCTTTGATATTCCTCTTCTAGATTTATTCTTTCCCTAAGGCAGTGCTGGATATTTATCTCTCGATGCAAACCCATAATTGTAACAGGTGGCAGACCCTGAGGTGGATTCTGATTACATATATGATGAGGCTCCAAATAGGCCATCTCCAAAGAATCCTCATTATCACTATAAATATATAATCTTTCACTTCCCCCCATATGCAATGCAAGGGGCAATCTGCTAGATGTGGCTCTATGTATTTGATTCTACGATCGCTATCATCACTATTCGGATAGACTAGATAAAATGATTGTATATACGACACTGGTGCAAAAATTGGCTCTGCTTCCTCTTCAAAGTGATCTGTGCTAAGAGTACCCTCTCCTATAATATACTCCAACTCCGTAGGCAATAGATGTAGCGGATATACTAGCCTCGGATCGGTCATCTCAACCCCATCACTATGATTACTACTATGAGTAGGGCACTCTATCGTGTCCTTGAATATTGGGAGATTATCTGGATGAGGCCTTAATTAGGCATGCTCTGTCTTGTCTTCATAATCACTATTGACCATGAAATGCTCTTGTATCTCATTTAACTGCTCTCTAGGTAGAAAATGGCGTAGAAATGCTGAAACCATGAAGGCTAAATCAATTTCCTCTTCGGATTGATCATCATTTGAGGACTCGCCATCTGCATCATAACTTGGTCTGCTCATTTCAGAGGTGGACTCCTCTACATATTCATTGTAAAGATCTCCTAAATTGATATTTCCTAGAATTATGGGGTTGTGCCCCTGCATACCGGTATCATCAGTTGTGATACGATTTTGATGACCCAGGCTGCCTCTGGGGTTATTCTTTGAGAAATATTCATTTTAAATATCTGGTCTCTCAATGGTGATGACTGACACTATTAGGTTGTTGTATCAAAGGCTAGACATGTTAGGATGATACATATTAAAATCCACATCATTTGCCAGACCCAGGTACAAACAATCCAATGATGCAACGAGTAAATCATCATGTCCCTGAATCTGCAATCCCAATCTGAACCTATCAGTTACCAACTGATAACGTGGTTTAAGAGGGGTTCTTCGTCCTTGTTCAAAAATATCAAGGTTGTATCCATACCAATGATAGAGCTCAAAAATGTGCATGGCATACTCTAGGTTGGACAAATACCGAACGTTCATCGTGAACTATTCGTCATCATCCACCTCCATGGGTACCAACGTTGTAACTTGATCCAACCTAGCATAAATGAAGTTTGTTCGGTTGGGTGGCTTTCCCAATGGTACTACAGCTCTAACTTGGTATCGATGGGCTATTGGTCGGCCCATGTCTCGTGCAGTCTCTAAAATAGGACCAAAGGTCACATTTTACACAAGATATTCACCCATACATGTGCTGGCTAGGTGAACAGTCACCTAGGGTGCAGATGACCTTGCTAACGATGTAGGCAAAGTAGGCTAAGGTGCATCCTCAACTTGATCTTGGGATTCCTCCACCTCCATGGTAGTGGCAGCTTCGATGGCAACTGGTTTGGGTGCATTCTTTGCTTCTTTCCTACCCAATTTTACCTTTAATTTCTCGTTGTTTTGATGCATTGTCGATGCACTCGATCTTAGAGAAGTGGCAGTGGTATGTTCAGATCTATTTGATACAGATACCAATGGTTGAACATGCACTACCTGTTTACCTCTTGGAACCCTCATTGGTGACATGGGCCGTATGTCCAAGTGTGTTGATGGGATCACAAAACCCCTTGGTAAATCTACTAAGTTCACGAACTTGAATGATTCTTCATCTGATGAAACCATGTGAACTTGTCCCTCGTGTATATACTTGACACACTGATGCAATATCGAGGGAATACAACGCATTTCATGAATCCAAGGCCTCCCCAACAGGATGTTATACTACAAGGCACCCTCTATCATGTGACACATTACAGGAATGGTCTTTAGTCCCACCTAAATAGGTAGGACAATCATGCCAACCGTAGAGCATAGTGCATCGTTAAACACTCTCAATGTAAAGGTGGTTGGTACGACGAGTGATTTAGGCAATTTCAAATCGTGTAGTGCCTTATTCATGATTATATTGATAAAAAAACTAGTGTCAATCAAGACCCTTTTGAATGGCACATGGTTAACACATGCAATGATATATAGTGGCGGATCAGCCACACTTGCAAAAACCATTTTCACTTCATGATCGTAGAATTGGATCATGGCACTGTTGTACGTGCCCCATGAATTTTGTGAACGCCTGTGCATCCTGGGACTGTACCTCAATGGATCTTATAATATCCATAAGAGTCTCCCTATGCCTAGGGGACTATTGTATAAGCTCATATATCGACAACTTCGCAGGATTTGTCTATAGGTTTTGAACCAACCTACTCCTAATGGTTACCATCGGTCTCATTGGTGTGCCTGGAATATTTTGTGTCTGCCACTGTTGGGTCATGGATTGTATTTGAATGGGAGCACAAGGTTGATTCGGTCATTCATACCTCCCATGTCTGGTAACAACATTGACCATGTTGAGGAACCCCTAGGTAGGTGGTTCGACTCGTACTTGATTGACGTGGCCAGCATGGTTACGGGGTGCCTCATGGTTTGGTAATGTATTTTTAAAAATCCTCATGTTTTGGTTGTCTGGCACCTAGGGATTGCTTGGTACTACAAGCTCTCCCTTGTCTATCATATTTTGCACAATGTGTTTGAAGGACCAACACACCTTTATGTCATGGCATTTTGCTCTATGAAATATGCAAAATAACTCTTCCTGATAGTCTTTGGGCTTGGGCTGATTTGGAACAACCATATTGACTTCGGTCAATATTATTGCCTTGGCCTCGCAGAGCTGACAAAATATTGATGTCATTGATTTCGTCAATGGCATAAATATGCGAGGTGGACGTTGCTCTTTTTTCTTGCCCTTGTAGTTATTTTTGTGTTGGTTGTATTGCATTGGAGGGGGATGGGCTTGATAATTCTATTTCTTTTGCCCCTTATCCTCATTTTGGATATTTAGTACCACTTGATTCACATGGGTCTGCTTGCCCTGTTTCTTTGAGGTACTCTTATTATATCCCTCTTTCCTGGTTTTTAGCTTCAAGTTGCCTTCCTGCAACTTGATATCCTCAATTATCTTGGCTTATGCCCAAGTTTCTTCGAATGTGGTGTACTACTATATCTACAACAGTAGTGAGATGTGCTTGGCACAACTCTTTGTAAACATTCGAGTTAATTTTGTGGTAGGGATCGGGAATGGTAGCTTTTCCATTAATCTCCACCTCTTCTCGTACTGTTCTATTGGCTCATCGTCGTGCTGAGCTAACGTAGCCAAATCAGAAATGTTGGCCTATTTCTTAACATCGAAGGAATAGCATTCAAGAAAGGCATTAGATAATTGCTCAAAATTTGTTCTAATGTACTTCTTTAGCTGATTAAACCACTCTCGGGCCAACCTAGAGAGTGTTGTGACAAACATATGCAACAACAATGCATCGTTGTTCTCTATCTAGAAGCAAGCATCTAGAAAGCTCATGACATGTTATTGCACCTCTTCATCACCCTTAAATTTGTCCAACCTGGGCATATAAAAATGCTCTGGGTATGGGGGCAAAGGTACCGAGGGATCTAAAGGTTCATTGTGAATTTTCCTCAGTGTCATATTTTAGATAGCCACGCCTTGTCTCTCAATTGCCTTGACCTTCTCAACCAAAGCTTTGTAAGACTCAGAAGATAGAAAGTCCTCCTCCCTAAGTTGGCATGGAGGCATTCTGGGAGATACATTCCTCCTCTATCGAGGTGGAGAGCATTACTCTTCCTCCTCCTCAGCTCAGGAACTCTCAAGATATTCCTGGTTGCATATGTTCCCCTCTTGTTCCTCATAATTTTGCTACCTCTTATTGTTGATCGAGGGTGGTCGCTCTTTGTGATGGGGAGTGATATGAGTGTGAATGCTTGCGCACTCATGGTGCATGTCATCTTGCAAAAAAGCTTTCATGTGCATCTGCTCTCTATGATCGTCTTGAGAGTATAGGCCAGCCCTAGCCAACCTATATTCCTACTCTACATGCTCCTTCTAGACGAGGATGTGCTCCTTGTGCAAGTACTACTCATACAACCTTTTTATAGTAAGCCTCTACGCCTGAAGATCTTCATATTCGATGCACTACCTCTCTAGGTGAGTATCTTCCAATTAATATTGGAGGAGTTGGCATTTTTGTTCAGAGGCTAGTTGATATGATCTTTTGACCTGTTCAACCGTTGGAGGCCTTTGATATGCTTACTCTGTATGAGTGACCTTGTGGATTTTGTACCCATCGGACTAATGTGTTGTGCTTTTTCCTCTATCTCTGAAGATGGCATTGGCATCGTGCTATGTCCTATGCTGAGTGACACCATGCATGGATGGTGGGTGTGAGACATGAGGGTGCTTAGAAGCCTCTTCATACTCTTTAGTAGTTCTAATGGTGCTCCCACTATTCTCACTCAAAGTATAAGTGGGTGAAGCTGAAGGCTTACAGCCTAGCTACTCTAGCACACTACCTAGACCATCTAGCTATCTAGACCTCCACCTCTCATGGGATGGTTTTCCATTAGCTCCCACCTTCAACATATCGATGGTGATCTTGCATGCTATAGTACGCATGGTAGTATGCGTAGACTTGCGCTTAGCAAGGAGCCCATCTACTTGCCCTTGAATGGGTGGACCTCTATTCCTTCTATACTTAGAAGGTGGGGGTATAGTTCACCCTATAGACTTAGTGTGGATGGGTACCAATCTGGTCCCCTGTACGATATACTCTTTGGATGATCTCATGGACATGCGTGCACTACGGTCTCGGTAATGGCTTTCGAGTGGATCACCCTCAAGCTGAGATGCCCCATGCTCTAATATATGTCTAACAGTATGCACTGATGCTAGTCTATTAGGGGTACGCTCAATGGGATCCATTTGTGTCGAGTTGTCTCCTCTAATGCTCACCGAACGTCATTTGATTTGATCATGTGGTTGAGGACTAGACACATGTAATTGTGAATTGATTGGGGCTTGGTCATCGACCTCAGGCTTGCACCTTTTTTGACCACCCCGTGTATCCACCATAGTGCACCTAACATCTAGATGTATCTTTTATTATCAAACAAGGTATATAATGATGTTTATCTTATTTTTAAATTTTAAAATGTGCCCTAAACTGTTTGATGTTTTTATAATATGTGTTGTATCAGTATGAGAAACTCTCACGTGTTTTGTAAAATCATTGGAATTTATTCTCAGTTTAATTGGCTTTCACCTATATACTCGCATAAGCCGAATATGGTAATGAATTTCATACTCAATGAAGTAGCATAGGTACTACCAACCCTCACCCAACACATCGTGCGCATCGATACACCCTTTCAAAGATGAGTGCGTGCTATTTTGCATGGATAGGATAGTTCTTGGATCGACCTTGGCAATGAGCGGGTCTTGATAATACAATTTCAAATAAACCAATCGAGCGGTAATGACATCCATTGTTGGTCTCAATCAAATGGGTTGGATGTGAGAGCCCAACGCCACTGATGTTTATAATGAACCATGGTATGTGTGGTTCATTTTACTTTGCATAAAGACAAATTTATAAAAGAGCATTCATATGATCATTCCTACATGATATGCATAATAAGGAACATTTCAAATTCACAAAGGTATGTATGCTATGCCCTACATGATGTTATGACAATGCAATTATGATGACATGGCCTCTAATTGGGCCTCACACATGTAAACGACCACACAATTTTTATCAAGATCATTGTATTCTAGGGTGGACTGCAATCAGAGGTCCATTGTTCCTAGCAGCACATTTCTAATGAAAAGAATACGAAAGCAAATTAGGACTTATTCATTGATCCTTTTCCTTTAATGTTCCTAATTTACCATTGATTTGCCGCTTAGTGTAAAAATACAAAGGATAAAATGCAGAACAGAAGATGTAAATACAACCTACCTCAACTCCTGATCTGCTACCAAGTGGTTTCTCTGTTGTCTACTACTTCTACTGTAAACCGTAGCTCTAGTCTACGAGCTATAGTGTAAACCATAGGTGACAGTTGTGGGCCAAAAAATAACTACAGTTGTTAGCTACGGTTAGCACCTGAGATGAAACAACCAAAAATATCAGCACTCAGGGCCTAAGAATGTGGAGTTCCATCGTGATCGCCATCTATAACCACCAAGGAGGCTCACACCCGATCTAACTATCGCAATCGAATGGAAATACAAAAATAGGCATGCATAATTTGATAACCAAAAATAACGTGAATACACATAATCCTTTATTAATTTCAATGAATTCAAATTACAGATTTGTCCCTCTTAGGGATAGCCATTTGATACATTAATTACAATAGTGTTTAATCCCTATCAAGGGTAGGTGTGATCAAAATGCCCCTCATGGTGACATGAACTGCTCTAGGGTGTCAATGACCCTCTTATTTGTAATGGGGAAGGGGTTGGATGCTTTATCTCTTATTTAGAATTGTTCCCTATGGTCAAGAAACAACAAGAATGTCAAAAAGATAGGCAGCCTCTCGTGATGAGGCCCTTTTAGGTAAAATGTATAATGATACCATTAACATACATAACCAAGAAAGCATAAAGAAAGCTGCTAAACTATGCAAAGCAAATCAAAATTCATGTAATAGCATAAATTAAAATAGCATCCACACTATGCATGGATCAAAAATAGAAAATGAAGCATAAACATGCATAAAGAAATAATTCTAGTCCTAATTGAAACATAAGCATAAAATGTGAATTTAGCCTAGTTCTATGGTCAAAAGTCTTTTAAAATGCTATTAAATCAATCATAATGGATAATCTAACCTAACTAGCTAGACAAAAAAGAAAATATTAAGGTGATCTGTCACCTATTGCAAACTTCAGCTCTGGTGAGCGGTCTGCACTGTGAACCGTGGCTGACAGCCACGGTTTGACCTTTGATGAGTTTGCCCTCAAAATTAGGGGTAGTGGGCTCAATCTCCTTGTCCAAATTGATGTTCAAGGGTCGCCTTTGTTGTCCTCAGACTGATTTTGTGATCAATTCGATGTGAAGGGCCTTCGTTTACCTGTATTTATGTTTCTTGATCCTCCTAAGCACCTAGGGCATCCATAATGCAATTCATCATGAATGGTGGTAAAAGGGTCGGGGATTAAGTGCAATAGCTCTATCTCTTAGTATACTTAGTTTGAGTGTACAATTTTCTAGGGCTTCACTGCTCAAATCTCCAATGCTTGCTCCCTCTTTCTCCTCATTTGTAGGGGGTATTTATTGCATGTCCCTAGGTCTAGGGGTGGCTTCATGGAGAAGCCAAGACCAAGAAGGTTGGTTAGGATAGTTGGGATGGAAGCCTCTAGAATCTTCTATCCTTCAACTACCTCCTTCTAGATCTTTTGGTCATTCTAACCGATTTGGCTTAGATGGAAGGCCTAACTAAACTTCATTTAAGACCACAGGTCACAGTTGTGGTCCAGACTATAGACCGTAGGTGTCAACTATGATTTAGACTAGATACCATAGGTCTAGGCTATGGTTCAGACTGCTTAGGCCAAAATGCCTAAATTGAGTGGTTAGAACCATTGCTCTATCTTGGAGTCTATCCAAGATCCTCCATATGGTCTTGTAGCATGTCCATATGAGTAGCTACCCTCGACATGACACGTTTTAGGTGTCTATACTTTCAAAGGCACAAGAAGAGTTTTTATGTTGAAGAAGCAAGTAGTACTTCTAGTAGCAGTAATGAAAACCTCATCGATAGTGAAACAAAATAAATTAGATTTTTGGCAATAGAATAGAAATAAGATGATCCTATAATTGAAGACCAAGAAGAAGAGAAAGATTCATGAAAGTAATAAGAAGCCATAATTGACATAGAAGAGGAACTTATTGTTGTTCTTGAAGAGTTGAAAAGGGTTAGAAATAAGAACTCAAGATTGAAGGCTCAAGTACAAGAGGATGAGAAAACAAAGGCAAAGCTTCTACAAGATCTTACGAACTTAAAATTAAAGGTTGAAGAGGCAAGAAGAATTGAAGAAGGTATGGCTAAATAGTTAAAGGTAAAAGAACTATGGTTTTATGCTTAAAATCCTTTCAGCCCACAAGGTCTAGGTACATATCAAGATTAAATTTCGTTAGACCTCTATAGTCTAGGAATATTCAAATTCCTTCATATCTCCATGATCTATGCATATATCATGTTTAAAGACCTTAAAATATCTATAATCTAGGTACATATCATGTTTAAAGTCCTTCAAATATTCATAGTCTAGGTATACATAAATTTTTAAAGTCTTTCAGATCTCTATGGTCTAGGTATGTTTAAATTCCATAATATTTCCATGATATATGCATATATCATGCATAAAGTCCTCTGGATCTACATGATCTAGGCACATATTATGTTTAAAGTTCTTTAGACCCACAAGGTCTAGGTACATATCAATATTCAAAGTCTTTTACAACTCTATGGTATAGGCATGTTTAAATTCCTTTAGAAAATGCTAAGTCCATTGAGCAATGCTAACTAAGTCTTCTTGGTAATACTAACTAAGTCTTCTAGGAAAAGCTAACCAAGCCCTCTAGGAAAAACCATCACAAGTCCTTTGTGAAATTTTATCATAAAATTCCTTCAAACCATCTAGGTATAGGCAAATAAATGCCTTGAAAATGCCATAAAAAATATTATCTCAAGGAAAATAATTGATTTCATCTAAATAACTCATTTATGGAAAATATAAGTATCTCATTTATCATAACTACCCTAAATCAAAATAAATTTTTTCTTAAATTAAACTTTCAAAATGAAATAATTGCAATACATCATCATATCATTAGGACATCACATAGACAAGGTAAATAATCAAAGAATGGATCCATACATACATACATATATATACACATACATACATACATATATATATATATATATATATATATATATATATATATATATATATATATATATATATATATATATATATATATATTATATATCATATACGTAACTTGAATATAAACATACCACAATGCTAAAATCAATATCAATATGCATGGCTAGGCACAAAATCATAATAACTAGTGCACCATAATCACAAAGTTGATGCACTCAACCTCATAAACTAGCCAAAAGGCCTACAAAACCTCATCAAATATTATTGAAAATCAACTATACGATCCTATGTCATGAAGCAACCCATGTACTAATTGTTGAGAAGCTCGAGTAGTAGACCATAACCTAGAGTGAGACCTAGAAATAGCATGAGATGGGAGTGCCTACCTTTGCTCTGGTGGAATAATCTAATGGTATAGATCCTGATAGTGGGCACTCATAACCCACTCTACTTTTAATTCATACCTAACTATAGCCAAATGGACTATTACAACCAATATATTTGGACTTTTAGCCATTGATTTGGTATCATATCTCCCAAGTAACTTATTTTGCTCATGCCTCTTCTATCATGGCATGAGAAACTACTTCATACCTCTAAGAAATCAATTTATCAATGCTAAAATCCCTCTCTATCTTGGTAATATTCATATTCATAGCAACCTAAAACACCTAGGCTTTGGATATATCTCTCTCTACTATAAACTATGAAGCCTGCAACATTGCTTGGTCATGATCACCCTACAAATAAGCTATCTCTATTGTCATAACATCTATCTTCTATTGCATAGTGGATGTCTTTGGATCATTCATATCCTTTGTAATCCTACTAGGGCTTGCTCCTAGATCACCTCTCTGAGATGGGGACACATCTCAATGGTGAAACATTGAGGATTCTCAGAGCCCTTTCCTGCTATCACCTATTAACCTCTCTGAAGTACCATTTGATAGATTCTTGGACCCCTCATTTGGATGGATTTTATGTTAATTTCTATAGTTTAATCCATATTATACCATTTTATATGTGAAATGGTAGCCCATGCATTAACAACACCTAGATCTACCACTAGAGGGTCATTAACATCCTCTACAAAAATGAAAACATCAGGTTTCTCTCCCATGTCTCCCTCATCATGCTTTGCTCATTTATACCAATAATCTCCCATCTATGGAAGATCTTGTCGAAGACCAAACTGCCTCAAAAATTATTTTGATCTATACACCTCTCTATCCTCACTAGGTCTAATAATCCATCAAATAAACTGAATTCCATCCAACTTAAAAATATCCTCTACTCATAGATGATGTTGTCTCCATGGCTTCCATATAATCTAGTTTGACTCCAAGTCATCTATGGCCTGCTTGGACACCATGAACACCCCTAAAAATAAAATGAAAAACCTCAAAAGAACAATCCCATATATAAGTTGCTAGGGTCCCTACCTCTACAAATTGCCCAAGTAAACCAAAATGGCATTAGATAACAATTTTTTCTTATCACTAAATGTTAATAAGAATGCAACAAATAAGACTTTTGGTACCTCTATAAATAATATTGTATGAAACCCTATAGAGACAAGATAAAATGAAAGGGTCCTAGGCATATTTAACCTATTGATCCCTAATCCCTATAATCACACCGGACCACCCCCAAGGTAGTAGACGACCACTAATATCTCCAAGTAATAAACTATAAACAATGACACTCAATAGAGTGGTCAATCTATAAATCTAACCACTAAGGAGCATATTGCTAATATGAACCCCATGTTGATTCAAATATCCACTAAGGAGCATCTTGCTAATATGAACCCCATGTTGAGTCAAATATAACATAGGATCTCCATAATAACTATAAGGATTGGAACTCTAATCCATACTCATCCTAATGGATACCCCTCAAATGTGTCTCCTTATAATCCTCAACATGTCCTCGAGGGTGACAATCATCTCACCCGTAAATAGGAGAAAGGCTTTATACTAAGAGGGCCACCTATCAACTAGTGTTGTGAGAAGGGCATAATCAAACTCAATCTTGGGCATCATCACTATATACCCAAATCTTACTGCATCCAATATGACCCTATTAGTTGGGTCACCATATCTAAAATAGTCTTAATAGCCCTATATTATCACTCTCTATGCTATAGAATACCCACCTACATCTAAAAATTCTTATTAGCCTATTTCATCCCAACATCATACAAATTGATGGGTTTTAGGTAAATTCACCATCCATCGATGAATTTACTACATAATAAATTTACCCCTCTATATGAGTTCACATCCAAGAAAATTTTCTTATGGTAGATGAATTCATAGCCTACCTACAAAATTACAAATTTACAAGATGAGCATAAATTTGTAGGCAAAATTTTAAAAGTAAATTTTGAGCAAAAAACAATAAAAAATAGCCAAGTTTTTGACACGTATCTATAGACATATTCTTGGATGAGCTCCTGCATCTCAAATTATGTCCATCTGATGCATCAATCATTGCTAATAAGCCATCAAAAAATATGGTAAATATTGAATAACATGCCCAAATATCATAGGTATGTATTTCCTAGGATCATATAGTCACATGCAAATAATATCATTTAATAATAATACCAATATTGCACAAAATAAAATCTTTATTTGTAATCATTGCATTCTCTATTACATTCCAAAATTTGTTACATATCATAGAGCTTTGACATCAATAGATATTATTACATGAGACTCTTCAATGCTCCTGACTTTTGCTTTCTTTAAACCCAAAAGAGATGCAACCTTTCATATACCTCATAATACATAATGATAAAGTCTCTCATGGTCACATAACTTCCTACTTATAATCTTGACACATCACACATGACTCTTAACTTACATATAAGACACCTCACAATTATAAATTATCACTTGCACACATAACACTTTACACAACTCTTCACTTATACACATGATACCTTTCACTCATAACCCACACTTATCACTCATAACTCACACTTGGACACATGCCATCTTTCACTCATAACTAACATTTGATTACATGACACATAAAAACACTTCACACCTTGACATATATTATTGATACAAACAATACACACATAATACTCTAAATATTTACAATGTTACTCAAGGTACCAAATAATGTAATACCTCCAACACCCCCATATTACATTATTTGGTGTGAAGGCCTTTGCATTAAAACTTTGACTCTTATCTTCATCTTGTCTTCATCCTCTATTTTTGTATTTGATCTTGCTACTGGTAATGAATCTGATCTATCTCTTGTATTTGTTATTTATGTAGTTGGTTTGAAATAATTTGTTTGAAAAGTTCATCCAAAGTCATCATAAATATTCCTTCTAATATTCCCCATTCATGAACACTATTTTTATTGTATCAAAAATTCTTTTGGGAATGATTATTGCTCCAACAATTTTCAGCTTTGTGTCCACATATTTTGCAATATTTACACTTGTAATTTCCTTTTTCACATTTTGTATGGACTTTTATGGGTTTTGAATGATGATCACTTGCATTCATAGGTCTATTTGAATCTTCAATTTTTCTTGATGTTTTTTTTTAAGAATATTGAAAGTAACTACTACATTGCAAACTGATTTCCATACATTGCAATGATTTACATCTTTAAAACAAGTATTTATACAATTTTTAAGTATCGATAGAACTATACTTTCATCTTCTTTTTGGATAAATGATAGATGCTCCATTAATTCAATTGACCCATGTTTTCTTCCTCCAATAGTTTTTTAAGAAATGGATTTACTAAATTTTTACGATGCATATTGAATACTTGTTTTCTTATTTATTTTCTCAGTTGCCACTTTTAAATTTCTTCTAATTTTGACTTTCCTTTCAAAAAAATCTTATTCTTATCTTTAATATTAAATTATCTTTCAATCTTAACTTTATCAATCAACTTCAATTTCACAATTCCAATTTTCTCCCTTCAATATTTAATTAATTAATTAATTACCTTATTCCTCCATTCACATTGGTCTCACATTATATGTCCCAAATACTTCAATTATTTAATTAATTAAAAAAAAATTAACTCCTAAACTAATCTCAAAATCAATTATTCTCCTAAAAAATAAATCATTCTCCCTTTTCCTTAATAATCATGAAATAAAAAATACATCATTGTGACACCATGTTTTTTATTCAAAATTTGGAATATCACCATATCAATTGCATCGGGATAAAACATTATGCAATATTTTTTGCTAGAGCATTCACTAGTGAACATTACTTCTACATCAACATTTCATCTGCAACTTAGTCTAGCACTCTCGCACTTCCTTTCAGTTTTTCTTAGGTTATAATCTCCTTTATGTTCCCAAGCACTCTTCTTCCAATGATCTCAATCACTCTCTCAATGTATTAGGCACAATTCTTTCAAACTTCTTAATTTTTTCTCCAAAGGATCACACATGGTTCTCCAATGTCTTAGGTCATTTTTTGCAAAACTCTCAAGCGCTTCTCTCCACAAAAACTACAAACTCTCATGTCTATGTTTCTAGGTGCTTTGAATATTAAAAATTAATTATCCTCTTAAATCTCTATGCTCTTCCCATGTTTATGTCTAGCTCAATATATCCCCTCAATAATTAGTCTTCCAATGTTTATTTCAATCTTCTTTTATTCAGTACTTCAAAATACTACAATCTCTAAACTATCTTCTTCCTCATGCAATCACCAATATTTCTCATATTCCTTCTTTAATCGAGTAATCAACAATCACTCTCACAATCTAGTAATCAAAAATCACTCTCACAATCCAATAATCAACAATCTCTCCATCATATTTCTAATACCACTATTGGCAAATGGGCGCAAATATCTTAGGTCTATATTTTCTAGGATCTTATAATCACACACAATATTATTCAATAATAATATCAATATTGCAAAAAATAAAAGCTTTGTATTCTCTATTACATTCCAAAATTTATTATATACCATAGAGATTTGTCATCAATATATAACCTTACATGATCCTCTTCAATGCTCTTGAATTTTACTCTCAAATTCATGGGAGATGCAACCTTTCATATCCTTCATAATACATATTTATAAAGTCTCTTATGATTGCATAACTTCCTACTTCTAATCTCGACACATCACACATGACTCTTCACTTATATAAAAGACACCTTACACTTATAAATTTCACTTGCATATATGACACCTCACATAACTCTTCATTTAAACACATGAAACCTTTCACTCATAACTCACACTTGCACACATGACATCTTTCACTCATAACTTACACTTGAATACATGACACATATACACACTTCACACCTTAACACATACTATTGACACAAATAATAAACACACTCTCTTATCTAGATATTTAAAATGGTACTCAAGATGCTAAATAATGTAATACCTCCAATAGAAAAATTAGTGCTCAGATATATATTTTTTGAAACCACATAATTAAAATGAATTTCATTTACCCCTCCCTACCTAATATAACCCCTTCAAACCTCTAAAAATATTTTCTTATAAAATTACATAGCTTCCTCCATGCTAAGAAGAAAATACCTTTATAGACACACAAAAAGTTTCAATTTTTTAACCACCTAAACCCATTTTGAAATCAATTCATCAAGATTTCAAATTTCCCTTTAATTCCTCTAATCCCCTCTCTAGTTTTCCTAATATAATTTCCTCTAATCCCATCTCTAATTTTCCTAACTCCTCTAATTCTTCTTTAATTCTCTTTAATTCCTTAGATTCCCTCAATTTCCCTAAATTCCTAACAAAATCCCCAAATCATTCTCAAAATTCCCAAACAATTAATCCCTAATTCCCTAATAAAATCTCTAATAAATCCCTAATCATTTCTGAACCCCTAGTCAAATCCCTAATAAAATCCAAAATAAATTCTCAAATCCCAAAAAAATTCTAATCAACTCTCAAAATCCCCACCAAATCCCTTAATAAATGCTTCTAATAAATCCCCAAGTCCTTCCAAATATTCATTTACAATTTTTTATGAGTATAAAATTCTTTAAATCCCAACTCAAAGTTCATAATAAATACCCACAAAAAATTCCTAATCCTTTCAAATCCACCTTGCAATTTTCCATGAATTTAAAATTCCTCCACATCACCCAAGGTCTCCACATCCCCATGCTCCATCACCACTTCCCATGCCCATTTATGATACTTGGGTGGGTGAGGACTCTCCTCACCCAAGGTCATTAATGTTGGAAGGTGCACATTCCTCCAAATAGAAATCTCTAGATTTTTCTTGTCCTCCACACCTACCACATGGCTTCCACCTCATGCCACCTCACATCCTAGTCACCACCCCATATCCCTTGTAAATTTATATAAATACCCCCCTCATTTCTTCATTTGCATATTAATTTTGAATGTACTAGCCAAAAATCTACTAAAATTAATCCAGTCCTTTGATCCTTTGTGTGTGATTAAGCCTCCTAGGGTGATCATCCTCCTTTTGTGAGAATAAAATAACCATAGAATGAATATGTATTGAATCCTACATCCACATTAATCTTAAATATACTCTCAAATTGGATGTCAAACCAACACTAGATCGATACCAAAGTCTTCTAGTGGTCTATAGAGAGACCATACCAAATATCAACACCAACAATGTAGCAGGGAGCCAACCACCTACCCTTAGGTGGTTAGCAAACCCAACCACCACCTCCTAGAAATCATAAATCCCAACCACAACCCCTAGGTGGTTACATTATGAGACTAGAAGTAGACACCAAATTAGCAGTAGATAAGTCAATAAGGTAAGAAAGGTATATTTTTGTGGTTTGTAATATTTCCATGCTCTATTTCTCTTCAAATCAAGTTTCGTAGGGCCTTTTATGTTTTGCATTTTTATTGATTTAGACTCAATAGAGGTGAGACATTTTGATGTTATTGACTACTTGTTTTATATTGTGTGTGAGTTCCATGGAGGATTAGGCAACCGAGGATGGTCTAACTACCATAGCCATTGAAACCCATCCACCCTTTGGAGGTTATAAGAGAATACTAGTTGAGCACCATTAGTGCTATTGCATGTTGTAAAAGATATTTCTCCACCTTGGAGATATTATTGTAAGCCTTAAGAGGGCCACTTGTGAAAAGAGAAGCATTGTAATAAATAATTTATTATTAATGCAAATGGAGCATATTTTCTTGTTACATCTTTGGCAATCATGGTGGGACCTTGCTAACCCATGACACACTAGGAATTTCTTGTCTTTCATAGGTTGTAGCAATAGTTGTTTCTTGTTGCTTTTTATCCTAACATGTCTTATGTGTTTCTTTTAATAATTTTCATGTTCCTTTATTTATCTTACTTTGCTTGCTAATTTCACTAATTTTTACGTGTATCATAGGTCTAAAATCACACCAAAATAATCCTTACATTAATCATACCAAGGCCCCCCTATCGACCTCTTATAATTTATATTCAAGTCCAATCACCCATCCCCTAGTGGTCAGTAGTCCCAACCGCCAGGGCCTAGGTGATTGGCTAATAATCACTTGCTATCATTTAGATCCTTGCCATAATTCAAGTACAGGTCTCAAAAAACCCATCACAATAACCCCAAGGTGTTTATGAATCCTTACTACCTCATCATGCATCAAATTTGGTATGTCTAAGGTATGCCACCTTCCCTCTTTTTCAACCATCACCGCTTCTCTTTCAAAATCTAAGTTTTCTTTTAGAAAATTTGGCTTCTTCTTAACTAGGCTTGCAATAAACTTACTAGATAGTCTTATCATTAGTTTTTCATCAATATTGGGGTGTCAAGGTTAGTCACCTTTACCTCTTTCTTCTTATCACATCATCACTTATTTTGCTTTAGGCTTAGTTTTTCTTGCACTAATCAAGACTCTTAGTCATCATATTCTTAGTTAGATCCTATCATCCACTTGTTAGGAAGGTTTTACTTTCAATTGGCCATCTAGTTTGGGGTGTTTAAGGTTTATCACCTCTCCCTCATTTTACAAAACATCATCATTCCTTTGCTTAGGATTTAGTCTTAAGATTGTGTTAGCTAGGCTTCTTATTAACCTGAAAAATAGTTTGTTGTCCTTTGGCATTTGACTATTTTCTTTGTGGGTGATGAATTTTAATTTTAATTTGTTACCCATTCTTTTTTTATCATCACAAAACCTATTTCAATCATTATGTTCTATATTATTTTGCAGGTAATATTTGGCTATATTACTCTTTGGGAATCAAATAACTATAGGTACTTGACAGAGTTAACAAAAACCTCTCATAGACCCAACCGCCACCCCCTTGGTGGTTATAAGTATTTAATACCACCCCCTAGTGATTGGGATTATTGAGACAACCTAGACCACAAGATATATCATCAACTTCTACCAACTCCACCAAAAACATAGGACCATATGTCCAAGTCCCTTAGTATAGTGGTCTTTTATTGTCAAAGCTTACTTGCTTTACCCTTCCTAGAATAGGTGGTTTCCTTTTCTTAGCTTAGGTGTTTTACTTTACCTAGCTTAGTTGCTTTAATTTCCCTAACATAATTCCTTTTATTTCTTTAGAGTAGGTGATTTTCATTTCTAGCATAGATGGTATTTCTTTCCTTAGAGTAGTTTCTTTTCATTTTTTTATTATAGTTGTCTTTATATTTTTTCTAACATAGTTACTTTCACTGAATTAGCATAGTTGTTTCTATTTCATTAGCATAATTGTCTTTATTTCCTAGCAAAGTTGATTTTTCATTTTTTTAGAATAGTTTCTTAGCATTGTTACTTTCATTGTCTTAGCAAAGTTGTTTCTATTTCATTAGCATAGTTGTCTTCATTTCCTAGAAAATTGGTTTTTCATTTTCTTAGAATAATTTCTTAACATAGTGGATTTCATCTTCATAGATTAGTTGATGTTCATCTTCATAAATTAGGTGCTTGTCATTTTCATAGAATAGTTATTTTTCATAGCATGATTATTTTTCCTTGTCCTATGATAGTTGTTCTCCATTTCCTTAGAATAGTTATTTTTCATTTCTTTATGATTGTTTTTTTCATCTTTTTAGAGTAGATACTAGTAATTTTCTCATTTTTGAGTGAATTTCTTGTTTTCATAATATAGGTTCATATTAATCCTTTTATACATTAGCATAGCTCTTTATCTTCTTCATATATCTTAGATTAGATTAGAAATCAGTCACCAAACTAGCTATAGTTCACCAACCATAGTCCTTTCATAATTCCATGAAATTATCCCTACTTTTTTATTCTCTATAACTTGCCTCTGGGCCAACCTATCCACCCCTTGGTAGTTACCAGTCCCAACCACCCCTGGTGGTTAGCAACCACTATCCTCCTAGTAGTTAGCAATATGAACTGTCTGATTCTAGACTGCCATGCCCATGGTCATTTTACAACCTTCCCTTTCTACTTTATCCATTTTTTCATTCATTTAGGTATGTGTTCTTCTCTACAAATCCTCTTTATCCCCACCAATTCCTCCAAATTTAGGATTTTCACTTTCCTTATTCTTTAGCATAGATTCTCTTCTTCCATAGAATTAGTTGCTTCTATTTCTAAGCATAGGCTTCTTCCTTCCATTTTAGCATAGGTTTTCTCCTTTTCTCTTTGCTTCTAGGATAGATCCCCTCTCCTTTCTTAGTTAGTATCCTTCCTTATCACTCTTGCCTAGATTAGTTTTTCAATTTATTGCTTTCTAGATTAGGTTTATTTCCATGTATTTTCTTGCTTGCTTAGATTAGGTTTGGTCTTGCTATTTGCCTTCTTAGATTAGTTTTTATTTTCATGTCTCACTTGTTTTCCTAGGTTAGGTTTATTTTCAAGCAATTTACTTGAATTCATAGGTTAGGTTTCCTTTCCATGACATGTTATTTGTTTTTCTATGTTAGTATTTATTTCATGTCATGTTATGCTTTCCTAGGTTAGCTTTCTATTGGAAATTTTGAGTTAGTTGTGTTGTCATTGATGTCAAGATTCAGTGTCAGGAATCAGTGTAGGACTTGGAAAAAGAAGGGTTAAAATATTTATATTTTAAGCCCAAGAGATTTGGTCTAAGATCTCCACATGATTGGTCAAAAGGATGGTTAAATACCCTGAAGAAAGGGCTTAAAGGAAATAATATTATAATATTTATTATTATAATATTAAAAGTGGTTACAAAAGGTCTAAGGGCGAAAGAGAAAAACACCTACGCCAAATGGAAATAATATTATAATAATTTATTATAATTTTAAAAGTTTAATTAATGCCTAAGGTAGTTTATAAATAATTTATAATATTTATATTATAAATTAATTTATAAAAATAATAATTTTATAACCCAAAGTTGGGTTGGGATCCAAGTTTAATTTAAATTTCATATTCCTCCATCGACGTTGAAAAATAGAAGCATATGGTATTGACCCAATCACGAAGCATGCACCTAGCTACTGTATTGATCTATACCATCATGAAAGCATAAAGATTCACACAAGTACATAAATTGAACAAAAACAAGATAAGTAAGGTTTCTTGTATTAATATTTGAATGAGCTTTGATTACAAAATGCCCTCTTAGGGTCACTTAAAATATGATACTGATATTACAATTGCCAATACCCTCAATAGGGTAGGCGCACTTATAGTGCTCTATTGATTAGTCACAAACTGCCTTGGGGTGGAGCTGACCCCCTTCTTCGTGATGTGGAAGGATTATGACATAAGATCCTCTTGCACCTGTCTCCCTGTGAACAAGAAACAACACACGATTAAAAATATTGATAGCCTCTCGTGATGAGGCCCTTTAAGGAAATATGTATGCAAATGCCATTAAACTAGTAAAAAAAGAAAACATAAATAAGGAATTTAAACTATTCTAATTTGATCAAGAATTATACTACAACATGAAGGACATGAACAAGCAAATGATGCATGGATCAAATATCAAGTTAGGAGCAATAAAGTGCATAAAAGATCCAATATAATCCTACTTAATACAATGCATGAAATGACTAATTCCTACGGTTAGATTTTCTCTAAAATGCAATTAAACCTATGAAAATATTAATATAACTAATCTATGTGGTCAAAAGCAAAGCAAGTAAGGTGATCAATAACCTGTTGCAAACCATAGCTATGGTGGGCGGTCTGCACTATGAACCATGGTTGACAGCTGCGGTTTGACCTTTGATAGGTTTACCCTCAGAATTAGGGGCAGTGGGCTTGACCTCGTCCAAATTGATGTTCAAGGGTCACCTTCGTTGTCCTCAGACTGATTTTGCGGTCAATTCGATGTGAAGGGCCTTCGTTTGCTTGGATTTGTATTTCTTGATCCTCCTAAGAACTGAGGGCATCCATAATGTAATTCATCATGAATGGTGACAAAAGGGTTGGGGATTAAGTGTAATAGCTCTATCTCTTAGTATACTTAGTTTGAGTGTACAATTCACTAGGGCTTCGCTGCTCAAATATCCAATGCTTGCTCTCTCTTTTTCTCCCCATTTGGAGGGGGTATTTATAGCATACCCCTAGGGCTAGGGGTGGCTTCATGGAGAAGCCAATACCAATAAGGGTGGTTAGGAAAGTTGGGATGGAAGCCTCTAGAATATTTTGTCCTTCAACTACCTCCTTCTAGATATTTTGGTCGTTCCAATCGATTTGGCTCGGATGGAAGGCCTAACTGAACTTCAGTTAAGACCACAGGTCATAGTTGTGGTCCAGACTACAGACCATAGGTGTCAACCATGGTTTAGACTGCTTAGGCCAAAATGCCTAAATTGAGTGGTTAGAACCACTGCTCTATCTTGAAGTCTATCCAAGATCCTCCATATGGTTTTGTAGCATGTCCATATGAGTAGTCGCCCTCGACATGACACATTTTAGGTGTCTACAGATGCCCCTTTCGAGATGCATTGTGAGATAGAACAACGCTAAGCAAAAATATACATCCTAAAATGATATCAAAGGTTCTATGATGATCATTAGTCTGATCAACATTAGATGCCCCAGGTTCAACAAAAGGACGTGCATCCTAGAATCATTGCTTCCAACTTGGAAAGGCTTACATTTGAAAAGTCTACACTCGCCATCATATGTTTGGGTAGCTTTGGTGCTACAATAGGAGTTAGGTATATATAATCGAAGGATGAGAGTTACAAACATTATTTCATATTTGATATTTGACCCAAGCAAAGGGGGAAGCTTATGATAGTTGTTAGCAATGATTCACAAGAATGAATGCAATTTTGACAAGATCAAGGGATCTACAATCTCCGGGATCTTCTGTTGATTTTGATTATGACATGAAATTATGACTACCCCCTCAAGCGACGAGTCGATGAGGGTAATGACAATGTATGAAGCAATGAAATCTCTTGACCATAATGAATGATCCTAAAAAAATTTATATTTGAGCCTTTTAATGCCTTGGCTATGCCTGGTTCAGCTTATGATTGTAACTCTTAGTAGTATTTGCACATCTATATCCCATGGAGCAGTCAAGCTACGATAGCCATCTTAGGGAATCAAAATAATACAAATGCAATTAGAATTGTGTTGAATCATATTGTCTATGATTTGCTAAAAGATGTCATAAAAGAAATGACAAGTTTACCCCAAATGTCCTTATGGTGATTTACTCATCTTGTCGAATTGCATGGATTGCAAGTCACTGCAACCGCCAATTTTATAGGATAAATCACTGAATACGAGGCACATTTGGTTTTTCATTATTTGATTTTTTTTGTTTAATTTTACATTTATTTGATTGATCCTAGTGCTTTTAACATCACCAAATTTGCAATTTTGATCATTTATTTTGAATTTTTATCCAATGGGAGTCATTAATTTATCTTTTTAGACCTTCCCATAGTGGGTTTTGAGTGCATTTATTGTTAACTACGGACCGCGGGTACGGTCTGCGGTTTACATTTCTAAATTTTTGGAATCGTGGGTCATACCTGCGGGTAGAAAACCTTAGTGCTGGAATCGCAGGTATCAGCTGTGGTCCGTGGAGACTAGGAGGACCTATAAATTGCATTCCCATTTGAAAATTTTCATTATTTTCTTGCAACTACTAGCAATTTGAGAGCTCTGAGAGAGAGAGAACATTCCTCAATCTAGAACACTACCAAAATCTACCACAATTACACTCATCTACCTCGATGGTGGATCTTGATCAGCCATCTACTAGCCGGGGCCAGGGTGCGAGTAAGGTAACTCAAAACTGAGACCACACACTCAATACCAGTAAAATGAACTACATTAAGTAATGTAGAAAATGAACCTCACTAAACTGCTGGTAATGAACCCCACTAGTTTAGGCTAGCTATAGGATTTAATTTTATGCCTTAGTGGTCTAGGAGGGTACTTGAAATGGGCGTCACTCCTAAACCGCAATTGGTAGCTACGATTCCCAGTTGGCAAATTGGGGACTACAAGTTTCAGCTGTGGTTCCCAATTTGCAAATTGGGGATCGCAGGTTTCAGCTGTGGTTTGCTATTGCTATTTTTTTTTTTAACTCTAGGTTGTCTAATTAAAAATTTTTAATTTTTCTTAGCTCTGTTTAGCTAGATTTAGCTTACATTATGCTTTTTACTTTTAAAAGTTAACTTCTAGAGCATGGGAGCCTGACCTTATGAAGACTCTCTGTGAGGCTTTATCTGATGATGACCGAGCTTGGTTCTGAGCTATCGGGTTTGGTTACATCATGGATTTACCCACCATTAGGGTAGATCAAGCCTATCTTACTGCATTGCCCAGCGTTGGAATGCACAGACCAACACATTCCACCTTCCTCCTGGTGAGATGACTATCACTCCGGAGGATGTCTACAAGATCTTTAGGATCCCCATCGATGGTGAGGCTATCGTCTCCTTTGACTCCATGATAAAGGATGTTATCTTCGATGCCATCTTCGATGACCAGAGCATTGATGCATAGGATGATGCTGACCATAGAGGGGTGCACATCGGTGATTGGTATCATGATGATGTCTTTTCTATATGAGAGGCCCTCTTCATGCATCTCATTGTGTAGATTGTCCTTCCAGACTCCTTGGGTATGAGGATTCCCTAGAACATGTTAGCCACTGCTTTGAGGGTGCTTTAGAGATCTACAAAGGAGCCACTATGATTAGCTTGGGGGAGCACCCTATTATGCCAGCTCTATAGGGACCTATACCAGATCACAAAGCATAGCCATAAGGGCATTAGCTATAGTCTTTTATTATAGATCTGGGGGTGGCAGCACATCCGGATCGAGCGTCTTACAGAGCTACCACTATGCATCACCACCATAGACATCGACCATTAGTGTTACATTGCATGTTGGCCTCGTGTTGAGGAGGGTATCCATAGTAGGGCTCATGCTAGGAACACTAAGCACTACATCATTAGGTTTGCATCACTTGGACTAGGGGACGTTGTCTGGAACCCCTACATGGATTGCCCTGCATGGCCTGAGGTAGACGAGTGGCTACGACAGGCCCACCGAGATAGATGGCTTATCTAGCATAAGCCAAAGGTCAAAGAATATCATTTATTTTCTTGTATCCTATGATAGTTTGGTATGGTGGACATATTAGAGATGCCACTAAGGTATAGACACCTAGCTCTAGAGAGGGACCTTCCATTGATAGTTCCTCCACCACTAGGATATGCACCCGATGACTTCCAAGATTAGGGGGTTGAGATAGTTGGGACCATGCCAGACTATGATGTGGTGGTCCTTATTTAGATGGCATGGGACAGGGCCTCTGGGCCAAGAACCAGCTCAGGCATAGGCAGAGGCATATCTTGATGGGCGCAGGGTGTGCCAGTGTACAGAGGGTGGTTGGGGTGCAAAGGCCACCACTGAGGATATTCTTGAGATTGACCCTAAGGAGGATACTCCAGAGGAGGGTGAGGTCCCTCCTGACAGTGCAGAGGGATGGTTTTTAGCTCAGGTGGCTGACTTGCAGAGTCAGCTCAGGTGGTTTCACACACAACAACTCGAGAGAGACACTACCATCACCACTCTAGAGGTGAAGGTGGTTGATAGGGAGCGGTGCCTAACTGAGGTGTAGGACCAGGTATAGGAGCTCACAACTTGGGCCACATATGCAGAGGCCTAGGTGTAGAGACTTTATACTTTCTTGTAGTTAGCATAGGCATAGTGAACTGTAGCAGAGGTAGAGTGGGATCTTGCTCGGGCATCGAGGGGGGTATGCTACCTCCTCAGGCTACTATGGGGCCTCCTACAACACCAAAAATAGGTACAATAGTTGCATAGGATCTGATGACTAAGGTAGAGTGACTACATGGTATGGTCATGAGGACCAATGAGATGCATGCAACCCGGCTTGCTCGCATTGATCAGCTAGTCAATTACATTGAGATGCATGGTCTATAGGATACAGAGGATCCTTTCACATCAGAATCTTAGAAGACCCAAACTAGGACTACTGGATAGTCAACAATGAGCTCAAGTCACAGGACTCATAGGACTAAGAGGATGCATAGGTCCTCTAGCATAGACACAATGAGATCGCAGGCCAGGACTAGAGATCTAGGGCAGACATCAGGGACCTCTAGTCAGAGGACTAGCCTACTACAATTACCAGTTTCTCATGTGCTAGGTGCTTTAGTCTTTGGAGGCAGGCAGGATCCACATCAAGATCCACCATAGGTGCCAGGTCAGCCAAGAGAGCAGGCTCTAGAGCACAGTTTGGAGGGAGGCAACGAGAGCTCCAATACGGGGGGAGTAGCCTAGATCTGAGTTATAGCAACTGCCAACTACATTTTTGATATATCATTTTGTGTGTAAGGTCGAGGACCTACATAGTTGTAGCCTACGGGTATTTTGTACTCCCTATGTACTATTTTGGACATATATATATATGATATGATATTTTATGGCTCATTATGTGTACATGTTTATTTATTTATTTATTTTTGTTTTATGTTTATTTGATGTACATGGATGCAAGGCTTATGTAAATGCTATATTTATATGATGCGATGTATGGATGACATGCACTAGATAGCTATTTTACTTTATGATGATGATATGCAGTGATCTAGATGATTAGATGTGCGAGATATGATGTATGCATATGGATGCGATTTTTATTTTTAAATGCATATTTATTTTTGCTTTTTGGGCATGCGTTTATTTTATGCAGTTTATGGTATGCTATGCAATTTATAGTAATGCATTATGTACATAATCATAATCTAATGGAAATGAACTTGTATGCTTTAATCACTTAAAACATAAGGAATGAATGTAAACTGTGTATATCAATTTTTAAAATATGACACCACAGAATGTATAACAATCATGCAAAATAATTGATAATTCTCATTACAAGAACTTAATCAATTAATAACCCATATATGAAATGCAGTGAAATGGATTGGTATAATGCTAATGAATGAATATGTCATTGTGTATATATCTTCTTTGCTGCACTAAATAGTCAGTGGCCATCTAAACATCATTTCTGATATTCATGCAGTATCTATCCTATATGTTTGATTGTGCTTTGTAAAATGCATTCTGATGAATGAATGACTCGTATTTCTAAAGTCTAATGATATTTGGTATCTTGTTGCTATTGGAGAACTTTTTGGGGTTTTCCTTGAGGCTCAAACACCCTAGTAGACTTCTCCAAAAATCACATACTAACTATACAAGGCTTTTATTGGACAAGGCTTTTGCCGTGACAAACCCAACTATTCATTATCCCTGCGTGTGCATGTGAGTATTTTTATATAGATCATAAGCATACCCTGTATGTCCGTCGAGACTCTTTCAACCCATATGTGAGATAGGGTTCCACATACGATTGTACCATCCTTGTTTTAGCTTTGATTAGACTTATACAACTAGACAATCCTAAGTACCTAGAGCTATCTGTTAGTCAAAAAGTGACTAACTACAAAAAATAGTTGATGCACCTTTTTGCATATTTTCCAAGAAGACCGAAGTGGCCCATATGCTAAAGATCAAAGAAAAAGCAAAACACCGCAAGAAGGAAAAAGTGTCGCGATATCATGACATGTTGCATTTTTGCAGTCCAAAGCAAAGAGAAAGAGCAAGGAGGAAAAAGTATCGCGACATGTTGCATTTTCCCGAGAAAAAGCAACAAAAGGGAGCAAGGAGGTAAAAGTGTCGCGATATCGCGACATGTTGTATTTTCGCAGCTAAGAGTGACAAAATGGAGCAAGGAGGCAAAAGTGTCGCGATATCGCGACATGTATTTTTGTGGCTAAGAGCAACAAAAATGAGCAAGGAGGCAAAAGTGTTGCGATATCGCGACATGTTGTATTTTCGCGGCCAAGAGCAACAAAAGGGAGCAAAGAGGCAAAAGTGTCACGATATCATGACATGTTACATTTTTGCGGCTAAAGAGAAGAGAAAGGCCAAAAGGGAAAAAGTGTCGTGATATCGCGACATGTTGCATTGTCACGGCCAAAAGAGAAAAAGTGTCACGATATCATGACATGTTGCTTTGTCACGGCCAAAAGAGAAAAAGTGTCACGATATCGTGACATGTTGCTTTGTCGTGGCCAAAAGGGAAAAAGTTTTGTGATATCGCGACATGTTGCATTTTTGCGGCCAAAAGACAAGAAAGAAAAGGTGTCGCGATATCACGACATGTTGCATTTTTGCAGCTGGAAGCGGCAGAAGAGCAAGGTAAGAGATGAATGTCATGATTTCGTGACATGTCTCATTTTTGCAACGAGAGGCAGCAAAAGAGCAAACTAAGAGATGAATGTCGTGATTTCGCGATATGTCTCATTTTCACGGTGGGAGGCAGCAAAAGAGCAAAGTAAGAGATGAATGTCATGATTTCGTGACATGTCTCATTTTTGTGACTGGAAGCGGCAAAGGAGCAAAACAAGAGATGAATGTCATGATTTTGTGACATGTCTCATTTTCATAGCTGGAGGCAATAGAAGAGCAAAGCAAGGAAATAATGTCATGATTTCATGACATGTCTCATTTTCGCTGCTGGAAGCAACATAAAAGCAAAGCAAGGATAATGTCACGATTTCGTGACATGTCTCATTTTCGCGGTTGGAAGTGGTAGAAGAGCAAATTAAGGAAAGAATGTCACGATTTCGTGACACACCAATTGTAAAGGAATAAAATGTATTTTTGGCAATAAAAGGCATGCACTGACACCAAGAAGTGATTTCTGACATGATTATCAGAAATCTAGGATAGAGCAGGCTTGCCAGATGATTGAAAATGTGACAGGCTCATCTAGAATTTAATTAGCAGAGGAGATATCTAATTCATAGAAGACTTGTTGTGTATTATTAGAAACTACAGATGATTGCTTGTAAAATAGTAAGATGTACTTAGAAAAAGATACTCTTTTAGGGTATATATAGGGGTGAGCGACTCCAAAAAAAGGTCGACTCTTGGACGTTTACAATACTGAATGCATGTACTTCAAATACAATCAATAAAATCACATCTCCCATTGGCTTCTGGTTCATATTGTGCAAGTGTATGTATTAATGTTCTTTATTTCTACTTACAATATTGAATTGTAAATTGAGTCTATTCTTATATCTAAACTTTCACAATACATAAATCATATTGCTGGAATAAGAATCTAATATATACGCATGTTAAATGAAATATTAGAAATCATATCTGAAATTATATAATTTTTGCATGGAAATGTGTTTAAATGCTTTGGATAGAAGTAAGTAAATCTGTATTTGTTGTTGTCTAATCTACACCATATAAAAGTTCTAGCTTAGGCTATATTTCCCTTATCTCTTGTTCCCATTTTCTCTAAAAAAATCAAAGGAACCAGCCTTCTCTGGAGACTAGACAGATGATCTCAAGCAAGATCTGTCTATTCAATGTTGGCAAAGTCTAAGGCGCAACACTATTAACCAAAGGCATATTTTGTTCCAATATTTTTTGGCATGCTCGGTGGGACCAACAATCCCATAGTATTGTATAAGTTTTGGTTTTTTACCTTAAGAACCTTTTTGTTTAAAAATCTTAAGAAAAACCACTTGGCAACTCCGTTGCAATTTAGACCATAAAAGAAAGACCTTGTCTAAAAACCTTCTAGTTATATAGTCATATGATAACTAGATCCTGAGCTAGAAACTCTGAAGAACCTATCGAGTTCTTTGAACTACATCTCGAAAGCCTAAAATCACACCCTATGCTAGCCGCATGATTAAATCTTCCCGACACCATTAGCATCTCTTTAACACCCGTTGTAGGAGCATCTGCAATCAATCCCATAGTGGTTGTAACTCCTTTAGCAATCATGGCAGTCGCCCCTACCCTAGTACATGTTGTGTGTAATAAAATTGGCCCTTTGAACTTGGGAACACACCACCAAATTCCACAAGCTGCACTAAAAGCATTACTGACCTTTGACAAAACAGGAAAAATAGTAGATGAGCATTGTTTAGATGTATCAACGCTAGCATATTTTTACAACATCACTCAGGAAGATGTAATGGTCAGATTTTTGATTATATCTTTGAAATGAAAGATGCTCTATTGGTACAGAGCGCTTCTCACTAGATCCATTACTTCTTGGGCAGTACTAGTCGGCCGTCTGGTCGATGAATTTAATATACATGCGGATCCTTTCACATTGTTGAATCAATTCACTGTCATTGAGAGGCATCCACAAGAAGAAATCCAATATTTCAACATCAGATTTACCAAAACTCGTGATAGAGTACCGCAAGGCCTAAATCCCACGAAAGAACAAGCTATATGCTATTATTTAAGGGCTTTTGATTTAGATCTCAGTATGATAATAAGGCAATCCCGTGTAACCACTTTTCTTGGGATCTATCTAGAGGTAGAAAAGGGCGAAGCTGATCTCATTGCTACAAAAAGATATCCATCAAAGAGTCTATTGCCAATTTTACCAGAGCTTTCCCAAGCATCAATTTCTAAACTGCTTGTACTCCCATCAACACAGGCCCTCCCAGCTATAGCCGCACCTCCTACATTCCTTGCATTACCAGTTACACCCCTTGCATCAGCTCCCCCCAGTGATCAATACATGACCATAATTTATACAATGAAGACATTGTCAAATGAAATGGCGTCCATGAAAAAGAGAGAGGCTGAAAGGAATTTTTTGCCAAGGAGGTTCCCTCAGGTAACAAGAGATGCAGCACAATAAAGCAATAGGAGACAAGAGAGACCGATCACGGTATATACAAATGAGACAGTGGAGGCCAAGGAGCCTCCCACTGATTCTAACTTTTGGTGTACTACATGTAACGATCCACATGGGGAAAGTTCGTGTATGATACACCAACATTATGTACAAAGTATAGCAGTTGAAAAGAGTAAAGAAAAAAATGAAAGGTCATGTAAATATAATTAGAGAGAAGGACCATAACTTCATGATGCCTACAGTAGAACAGGTTTCAGTTTTGACAAGATCAGGTAAGAAACCACTGCAAGCAGACCCTAAAGAGTTTCAACCATTGAATGTTTCCCCTGCTCCCAAGGAAGTTCCCAAAGAAACTCCTAATGGAAGCCTCCATCAGGAAATAAAATATCAGTTTCCATCCAAAATTCAAGGGCAAGAAACACATAAAGAATTTATTCCTCTAGGGGAAAATGAAACCTAAGAACAGGCTAGGGAAAGGTTGAGATTCCCCTCGCTGACAAAAAGGCAAAGAACTGAAGCTAACCAGGGATACAAAAATAAATATGAAACTTTTTCCAAAGAAAGAGAAATAATAGTTGATTCACCTACATTAAGTATAGTAGAGGAAATGAAAAAGACTCCTTCTAAGGCAAGCATGTATGATGCTCTTCAAATCCCAGGTCAAATCGATCTCCTACAGGAATACCTAAGAAAAATGAAAAATGAAGGTGGGACTGCATCATCTTAAAAAATGGTTCTAACAAACTTGACGTCTGCCACTGGTAAGAATAGGACACCACCCTTTTATTTGTCCCTTCAAATGGAAGGATGGGTTGTCCACAACTGCATGATAGATTCAGGCGCTGCTACCATTGTGATACCCAGAGCAGTATGTGATATTATGGGAATGGAGTACACTAGGAGCAGTGCAGGCATCCTACAGTTAGATGGTACTCCAGTAAAAACTATAGGAGTGATAAAGGATATTCCCATACGGCTGCATAAAATGCCTTAGATGATAGTCATACAAGAGGTAGTAGTCGTAGACTTGGAGCCCTATTTTGGTATGTGTCTATCCAGAGAGTTCACAACAAAGATAGGAGGATACTTATCCTTAGATTATTCTCATTTGGAGATACCTTTCAAAGGTATAAGGGTCAATATTTTTAATGAGAAACCATCGACGTTTCATGTAGAAAATATTGGTGAAACTGATCGTGTAAATATGATGACTGAAGAAACAATAGAAGAAGATCTAATGGAAGAAACATTAGAAGAGCTCCAAGCTGAGGATGAGTTTTCTCTACAAAATTTTAATGCCATGATAGAAACAGAAATAGGAAACTATTCTATTGAGAAACCAAAAATAAAATTGATACCCTCCCTAGAAAAGGATGGTTATGTGAATCAATTGTGGAAGCTTTTCTTTGATGGGGCTAGGTGCAAGAATGGAGCTGGTGTCAGAATAGTTTTTATTTCTCCCACCGGAGAGGAAAAGGTTTTCTATTTAAGGTTGACTTGGAGTTTCTCCAATAACATAGAAGAATATGAGGCCCTATGCTTAGGGTTAAGAAAGGCTGAGAAATTGGGAATCAAACAGTTACTCATCTATGGAGATTCAAAACTTATTGTGAATCAAGTCACAAAAAAATGTATAAGTAAACAACATTATTTGAAGGCTTACAGGAACAAAGTGTGGGATCTCTTAGAGGCCTTTGAGGCCCTAAATAGAAATTTTATCCCTAGAGAATAGAATACCCATGCAGATTTGTTAGCTTCAGTGGGAGCTAATTTTTGTCCTGTAAGTAATGTTATTCAGAAGTCTAAAATTGTTAGACTTATATACGAGCCTTCGAGTGCTCGATAAAAATATTTTCTGGAAATTTTTTGAAAATGATGAACAGATACTGGATTTCTTAATCCATGAAATCAATTGCTCAGCCAACCGATATCTACAGGATGAAGAGGAAGAGGATATTATTCATTTAAAAAACAATCATATTCATAAGGGTATCATCACCCTTGAAATCCTGTTTGATAACAATGATAGAGCAGTTGGTTGGAAAATCAAGGTTGATAAAAGAAGATACAAAGATGTAGAGTTGGAGCCAGGCAAAATGATTAAGGTTGGAATCAGTTGTACAGAAGAGGAAGTGAACCAGATCAGAGAATTGTGTAAAAAATTCCTTGACATCGTAGCTTGGGTATATAGTGATCTAAAAACATCTGCTTGTTGTGGTGCAGTGGTAAATGCCCTAGGTGTTGGTAGAGGCCGACCTAGGTTCCATTCCCCTTGTCTCCATCCTGCAGATATATGGTATAGTTAGGAATGTCCTATGTGCTGGTAGAGGCCGACAAGGATCCATTCCTCCTATGCCCAAACTGTTGAAAGTGGCACCTCGAAAGGGGTGTTTTCCACTATAAATTAGTTTTATCTGCTTGTTGTGGTGCAGTGGTAAATGCCCTGGGTGTTGGTAGAGGCCGACCCAGGTTCTATTCCCCTTGTCTCCATCCTGTAGATATATGGTATAGTTAGGAATGTCCTATGTACTGGTAGAGGCCAACAAGGTTTCATTCCTCCAATGCCCAACCTATTGAAAGTGGCATCTCGAAAGGGGTGTTTTCCACTATAAATTAGTTTTACCCAGGTGTTGTAGGTGAGTTTGAGAGGAGAGGGCAATCCTCCAAGGGATGTCCCAGGTTCAAATATCCACCCTACCAAAAAGCTGAATTGGGTATCTAAAATCCAATTGATAATGTTGGTGCGGGCAGGGGTCGGGTGCGACCCCCGAGTGACTTTGACGGTGTAGTACCCCCCTGTTCATGGTCTCTCAGACCAAGGTGGCTCCACAAGGGATTTTTCGCTAAAAAAAAAAAAAATATATATATATATATATAGTGATCTAAAAGTGTACAATAAATATGTTAGTCAACATACCATAGAATCAGAAGAAGGAGCTAAGCCTTTTAGGCAAAATCAAAAACCAGTGAATTCGAAGATAGAATATTTGATGAAACAAGAACTGCTAAAACTCCTTCAAGCTAAAATAGTATACCCTGTTAAACACTCCACCTAGGTGGCAAACTTGGTACCAGTCAGGAAGAAATATGGAGATATCAGATTGTGTGTAGATTTTAGAAATTTGAACAAAGCATCACTCAAATATCATTACCCGCTACCTCATATTGACCAAATGCTACACACAATTGCAAGAGTTATGCAGCTCTTACAGTTAAAAGAACAAAGAGAGCAATCATACAATCACAATCAGAAGCATATGGCAGATACTAAAGGATGGTTCAACAAAAAGACAACTGCCAAAAAATTTAGAGTGGGAGACTTGGTTTTGAAATGGAATGTAAAGAAAGCTAAGTTAGGTAACCATGATAAATTCGATGCTTTCTGGGAGGGACCATTTGAAATTGTTTCAGAGAAACAGTTCAATGCTTTCAAGTTGAAAGATCAAGATGGATTGGTTTTTCCTATCACGGTGAATGCATTTCACCTAAAGTTATATTTTTGTTGAGAAAGCAGAAAAGGAATTATATGTACAGTATAATATAAGTATATTCAGACAATATTTGTAAATATTACCATTTTTCGGCCTTAACAAAAAAAATTCAGTCGCAGCAATCAGAAGTCGACATTTTTTTTTTAATAGAGATACTAAAGTATAAAGGGAGTTTTGACGAGGTAATGTTCACGTTTCATCTAAGTGCATTTTCCTGTGTTCTTTGTCTTTCTCTGAAAGATTATTTTTACAACTGCGTTGTTGACTCCATTTCCCAATGGATAAAGGCCTAGTTCAAATTTTTTGCAAGCAAAAAATCCCCCGGAAGGCGCCAAGAATGTTAGTCAAAAAGTGACTAACTATAGAAAAATAGCTGATGCACCTTTTTGCATATTTTCCAAGAAGACCGAAGTGGCCCATATGCTAAAGATCAAAGAAAAAGCAAAACACCGCAAGAAGGAAAAAGTGTCGCGATATCGTGACATGTTTCATTTTCGTGGTCCAAAGCAAAGAGAAAGAGCAAGGAGGAAAAAGTGTCGCGATATCGCGACATGTTGCATTTTCGTGGGAAAAAGCAAAGAGAAAGAGCAAGGAGGTAAAAGTGTAGCGATACCACATGTTGTATTTTCACAGCTAAGAGCAACAAAAGAGAGCAAGGAGGTAAAAGTGTCAAAATATCGCGACATGTTGTATTTTTGCGGCTAAGAGCAACAAAAGGGAGCAAGGAGGCAAAAGTGTCACAATATCGTGACACTTTGTATTTTTACGGCTAAGAGCAACAAAAAGGAGCAAGGAGGCAAAAGTGTCACGATATCGCGACATGTTGTATTTTCATGGCCAAGAGCAACAAAAGGGAGCAAAGAGGCAAAAGTGTCGCGATATCACGACATGTTACATTTTCACGGCTAAAGAGAAGAGAAATGCCAAAAGGGAAAAAGTGTCGTGATATCACATGTTGCATTGTCGTGGCCAAAAGAGAAAAAGTGTCGCGATACCGCGACATGTTTCTTTGTCGCAACCAAAAGAGAAAAAGTGTCGCGATATCACAACATGTTGCTTTGTCATGGCCAAAAGGGAAAAAGTGTCGCGATATCATGACATGTTGCATTTTCGCGGCCAAAAGACAAGAAAGAAAAGGTGTCGCGATATCGCGACATGTTGCATTTTTGTAGCTGGAAGCGGTAGAAGATCAAGGTAAGAGACGAATGTCGCGATTTCATGACATGTCTCATTTTTGTGGTGGGAGGCAGCAAAAGAGAAAAGTAAGAGACGAATGTCGCGATTTCGCGACATGTCTCATTTTTGCGATGGGAGGTAGCAAAAGAGCAAAGTAAGAGATGAATGTCGCGATTTCGTGACATGTCTCATTTTCATGGCTGAAAGCAGCAAAGGAGCAAAACAAGAGACGAATGTTGCGATTTCGTGACATGTCTCATTTTCATAGCTGGAGGCAACAGAAGAGCAAAGCAAGGAAAGAATGTCATGATTTCGCGACATGTCTCATTTTCACGACTGGAAGTGGCAGAAAAGCAAAGCAAGGAGAATGTCACAATTTCATGAAATGTCTCATTTTTGCGGTTGGAAGCGTCAGAAGAGCAAAGCAAGGAAAGAATATCACGATTTCGTGACATCTCATTTTTGTGGTTGGAGGTGACAAAAGAGCAAAGCAAGGAAAGAATGTCACGATTTCACGACACGCCAGTTGTAAAGGAATAAAATGTATTTTTGGCAATCAAAGGCATGCACTGACACCAAGAAGTGATTTCTGACATGATTATCAAAAATCTAGGATAGAGTAGGTTTTCTACATGATTGAAAATGTGACATGCTCATCTAGAATGTAATTAGCAGAGGAGATATCTAATTCATAGAAGACTTGTTATGTATTATTAGAAACTGTAGATGATTGCTTGTAAAATAGTAATATGTACTTAGAAAAAGATACTCTTTTAGGGTATATATAGGGGTGAGCGACTCCAGAAAAAATGTCGGCTCTTGGATTTTTACAAGACTGAATGCATGTACTTCGAATACAAGCAATAAAATCACATCTCCCATTGGCTTATGGTTCATATCGTGCAAGTGTATGTATTAATGTTCTTTATTTTTGCTTACAATATTGAATTGCAAATTGATTCTGTTCTTATATCTAAACTTTCACAATACATAAATCATATTGCTGGAATAAGAATCTAATATATACGCATGTTAAACAAAATATTAGAAATCATATCTGAAATTATATAATTTCTACATGGAAATGTGTTTAAATGCTTTGGATAGAAGTAAGTAAATTTGTCTTTGTTGTTGTCTAATCTGCACCATATAAAAGTTCTAGCTTAGGCTATATTTCCCTTATCTCTTGTTCCCCTTTTCTCTAAAAAACTCAAAGGAACTAGCCTTCTCTGGAGACTAGACAGATGATCTCAAGCAATATTTGTCTATTCAATGTTGGCAAATTCTAAGGCACAACACTATTAACCGAAGGCAGATTTTGTTCCAAAACTATCTCATATTTCAAATTTATTAGGGCTATCCCTCCAAATGCAGGCGGGACTCTTTCAACCCATTGCTACATTTGAGGATCACCCAATAGAATTACCCCTCTGATTGTAGGTGGGACTCTTCCAACCCATTGCTATGATCGGGGATCACTCTATGGATTTCAAAAGATGGAAAATCCAGGGATTCAAGTTCTCACCCTTCATACTTGCTCATATGTAGTGATAAAAATCATTGTTAGTCCACGTGTTATCATTTTATTTGAGCAAGGTATTTTTATAGTGCTTTTGATTCACTATGTCACTTTATATTTTGAACTTGAAATTTGTACTTTTGCACTTTGTAACTTGGGATTTAAACTTTGTGACTTTGGTATTTATAGGGGAAATTCTTGTCCTTTTGCCAAAGTACACCTTTCTAGACCGACTATTTGCAAGATAAGCAGGTCGTGAAACCCATCTCTCTAGATACCTAAGACTACTTTCGTAGCTTTCATCCTCTCTTGTCTTAGGAGGATTTTATATTTTTTTGCTTAGTGACGGGATTCTGATATGTTGAAGTACTATCCCAACTAATGACCTTGTCTATAACAACAAAGTAAGCTTTCTATAATATCTGAAGAACCCACTAGGTATGGTTGAGTGATTGGAAAACTTAATATGCATACGTATTTCTCTGCAATAGGTATCATGCATAAATGCAATGAATTATGATAAATGCAAGGGTGAATGATTGACACAAACATGTGATCGTATGTAAAATTTTGATAGACGCATTACACTCTACTATGGAATGCAATGGATGACAAATGCCTAAATGCAATATGATGATGTGAATGCATATATGAAAATGCAAACTGCAAAAGCAAATGTTTTTGGATTTTAAGCTTTACCGATTTTTTTTTTGGATTTTATTGATTTTATAATTTTTTTATGGGTTTTTATATATTTTCAAATTTTTATACATTTTTGAGCTTTCATAATTGACCAAACGATGAGTACATGTCCTTGGAGCTTTTAAGGATGACCAAATGGCGAGGAACTGCCTTTGGAGCTTTTACTTGACCAAGCTACTCAACAAAGAGCTTGGGGCATTTTGGGATGACCAATCAGTTGAGATAAAACCCTCAGAGCTTTTGGTTTGACCAAAGGGCTTAAAGATGCCTTTGGTGCATTTACTTGACCAAGATTCTCAATTTGAGAACTCATAGCCTTTTAAGATGATTGAGTAGTTGTGGACAAACCCTCAAAACTTTTGGGTTGACCAAAGGGCTTACAGATGCCTTTGGGGCCTTTACTACACTCTCATGCATATAACGCCTTAAGATGAATGATATTGAGAGGCTCAAGCTCTTCCACACCCTCTAGATACATTAGGTGATAGGTACCTAGACCAATATTTTTAGATATGATGTAAGGCCCTAGCAAATTAGCCGTAAATTTGTCTCGCATATCAGGCGACAAATTTGAGTTCTGTTGGTTCTCTTTCAGCACAAGATCCCCAAATTTAGAGTCTCTCGGGTGGACTTTGACATTGTAAGCTCATTTTAATCACTTTTGATAAACACAGAGATGCTCGAGGGCATTCACACAAAGTTCATCGAGCAACATAAATTGATCGAGGTGAGCTTGCTACGCGGTGTCGTCATCGATGAACTCTTTCAATGCGACGTGCAGCATTGGAATTTCCAACTCTAAAGACATAATGGCCTGAGCGCCATATACTAGTGAAAATGGCATTGCCCCAATGGGTGTCCAAATGCTAGTCTTGTAAGCCCATAATGCAAGGGGTAACTATATATGCCAATCCTTGTGGTGTTCTTACACTATCTTTTTCAAGATGGCTACCATAGTCTTTTTTGAGGCCTCAACTTGCCCATTTGCTTGTGGATAGTATGGAGTTGCAAAACTATGTTTAATGCGATATTTAGATGTTAAAGCCCACACAGTTTTGTTCTTAAAATAAGTTCCATTATCCAAAATTATTTTGGATGGTATCCCAAAATGACATATGATATGCTCAAGAATAAATTCTGTGATGTGAGATCCAGTGGTCATTGTAAGGGGAATGGCTTCCACCCACTTTGTAAAATACTCAGTATCCATGATAATGAATGTATGTCGGACTGACGATGGAGGATAAATATTACCAATAAGATCTACTCCCCATTGAGCAAATGGTCAAGCCACCTGAATGGGCTGTAAGGCCTATGATGGCAAGTGTGTAATATTAGCATGATGCTAACATTTAATGCATTTATTGACATACACATTGCAATCCTTCTCCATAGTGGGACAATAATAACCCATGCAGAGGATGCATTTGAAGACAGCCATACCGCTAAAATGGCCACCGCATGTACCATTGTGAGCTTCTAAAATTGCCCAAGATGACTCTTGGGGCTCAAGACATCGAAGGAGAACTCCTTCGTAGCTAAGTTGATACAAAATATCTCCTATAAAGACATACTTAGTCACTTTCTATTTGAATGTGCGTCTTGCGGCATGTGACAATTCCTCTGGGATCATACCAAGTTTTAAGAAGTCTTGTATTTGCAACATCCAGCTTTGACAAGCCTCAGCTTCGACTGCTAAGACGACTTGCTCCCCCTACGTATTTAACTTTGTAAATGTAGTCTAGGAAACAACCTTATGGTGAATGGTAGTACCACTCCCCGTAGGGCTCTGAGAAGTCAAGGACTCCTAGGGTGCCTGCTTAAGAAAGTCTTCCACTCTACAGAACCAATCAGTTGTTGGTTCCATGACAATCATGTTGACTAACTTTTTGTTATCAAAGAATGCACACTCTGCTGTTGGGTGCGAGAGCATTCTAACATGGATGGTAGTAAAATTTGTGGATGGATTCTGAAGGATTAAGGACCCCAAATATGCCATGGTGTTTGCAAACCTATTTGATGAACGAGGTATTGCCTCGATGTCATACCATTTAAATTTAGCCAGATAAGTGGCAACAAGATCTTTGTAGGCTTTTAGTATGGGACATCGACACTGAAAGAGCCCCTTAACTTGGTTAACTATGAGCAGAGAATCGCCAAAAATGTTCAATATTTTAATACCCATGACGATGGTTGCGTGGACACCCAAAAGTAGGGCTTTGTACTCAACATTATTTTTGGTGCACGAAAAGTCTAACTTGAATGACAAGGGCATTGGAGCTCCTTGTGGCATGAAAAATACTATTCCTGCACCATCCCCTTGCTCACACTTAGAATCATCGAAGAAAAATGTCATATCAGCATTATTCTCTGGTTCTTCGGGTTTGGGAGCTTTAGATATTATGAATACTGCATCATCTGGAAGCTCAATGGTTAGAGGTCTACTATTGGACAATGGTGCCTCAACCAGTTGATTAGCTATGACTTGTCCCTTGATGGACTTTTGGCTAATGAATTGCAAATCAAATTCTATCAATAGCATGATCCACTTTGTAGTACATGTGTTATGATGTCTTGCTCATCATATACTGCAAAGGATTTTGTTTCGATATAACATATGTTGTATGACTTAGCATATAATGCTACAATTTCTTGGTAGCGAACACCACTGCTAAATAAAGCTTCTCAACATATGCATATCCTGAATCATAACTTGCCAAGGTGTGACTGATGTAATATACAGCTTGCTCTTTACCTTGCACGTTCTTTTGGGTTAACATGGTCCCTAATGCAAAGTTGGTTGTCGATATATATAGCATAAAAGGCACATCTGGCCTTGGTGGAGCTAGTACTGGTGGTGTTGCCAGGTATTGCTTAATTTCAGCAAACGCTGCTTAGCAGTCCTCATCCCAATAAAATGGGACCCCCTTGTGTAGCAGTCAATTCATGGGTCGACATTTATCCAATAATTGAGCGATGAATCGCTTTATGGATGCTACTTTGCCTTGAAGGCTTCTTAGTTCTTTGATATTAGTGGGAGGATGCATCTCTAGAATAGCCTTGACCTTTGTTGGGTCTACTTTGATGCCTCATTTAGAAATGATGAATCCCAAGAGTTTACCTAAAGTTATGCCAAACACGCACTTCTTAGGATTCAACCTGACATTATGCTCTATCAGGTGATCGAAGACCTTCCTTAAGACCTTCGCATGCTCTGCCCGCAGCAATGACTTAGCTAGTAATTCATTGAAATAATATTCTAATATTTTATCCATGTAGTCATGAAATATATGTCATTGCCCATTGATATGCGGCACCAGTATTTTTAAGACCGAATGGCATAACTTCATAGCAAAATGTCTCCCATGGAGTTATAAACGCAGTTTTATGTTGATATTTGGGTTTAATCCGAATCTGATTGTATCCAAAAAAACCGTCCATAAGGGAGAGCATTTTAAGACCTACAGTAGCATCTACCAGAGCATCAATATTTGGCAACGAAAAATAATCTTTGGGTGTTGCCTTATTGAGATCTCTAAAATCTATACAAATACGGACCCTTCCATTTGGCTTTCCTACGGGTACCATATTGGACACCCATTTTGGATAGTCGATGGAGATGACAAACTCTACGTCCAAAAACTTTTGTAACTCGTATTTCACCATTAAGGCTACTGTTGGATGCATTTTTCTAAGTTTTTTCTTGACTGGCTTCTTCGACAGATTTAGAAAAAGGTTATGAGTAACCAATTTTGGATCTAGACCCGGCATTTCTTTATAAATCCAAGCAAAGAGATCAGGTCTCTCTTTTAGTAGAGGGATGATACTATCACGCTCATCTAGAGTGAGACTCTCTCCAAATCTAACCTTCTTTGGATTGGTGTGATCTTTACTGATATCCACATCGAAGGTTTTCTGTACTGGCATATGTGATCCCTCCTCAAGCTGGTGAGGCATAGGAATTCGATGGATGTCATCATCCAAGTTCACATGTTCCTCGTGGGAAGTACCCTTAGCATGATAAACATCATAAGCACATCCTGGGGCAAAAACATCATAAGCACATCTTGGTGCAAAATGAAATGGTTGTAGCATTTCTTCATTAGGGAACAAATCTTTAGGCTAGACCGACGAGTCAACATGATTCCAATCAATAGTATTCATGTTCAGATGTAGCAGTTTGGATGGATATGCTAGATTACAAAGTGGAGTGGTCAAATCAACGGAGACCATACTGATGGAATAGAATTGATCTCCATAACCACATGGACAAAACTCTATATCTAAAGCGTAGCTTCTATACCCAAGATCTGGCTTGGATGGTACAGGCATAAACTGATCCTCTCTGTGGGATGCCTATATAACTCGATCCTCCCAATGCACTAGCTACAAAATGGGATCTCTTAGCTCAAGGAGATTTGCGTACATATCTGGATGGGGAAAGAGTTCCTAATACCTATCTTTGAGCTCTCTTCTTTCCCTCAGGCTGCAATGGAGATTAATCTCCCAATGCAAACCTGTAGTTGTAATAGGTGGGGGACCTCGAGGTGGAGGCCTATTACATAGGCGATGAGGTCCCAAATAGACCATCTCCAATGAATCCTCATCATCACTATACAAATACAATCCTTCACTTCTCCCCTATTCTAAGGGGTGATATGCCACATGTGGCCCCATGTATATGATTCTGCAATCACTATCATCACTATCCGGATAAATTCGATAGAATTATCGTATATATGATACTGTCACGTAAACTGG